>CM075681.1:36070135-38880135 GCA_037954025.1 Phaseolus coccineus
TACAAATGCGGTTGTAGTAAGTAACCGCATTTGTAAATCAAGGGAATGATTTACAAATGCGGTTGTAGTAAGCAACCGCATCTGGAAGACGACCGATGTCTCCTCCTCCTGGAGACCGACCGAGGTCCCTTCCTCCTGGAGACCGACCGAGGTCCCTTCCTCCTGGAGACCGACCGAGGTCCCTTCCTCCTGGAGACCGACCGAGGTCTCTTCCTCCTGGAGACCGACCGAGGTCTCCTCTTGGCGACACCCGCATGCCTCTCGCGCCCAAGCGATGCCCGCATGCCTCGCGCCATGGCGATGTCCGCATGCCTCTCGCGCCCTGGCGATGCCCGCATGCCTCTCGCGCCCTGGCGATGCCCGCATGCCTCTCGCGCCCTGGCGATCATGTGTAGTAGGCGACCGGCGATCATGTTCCAGGCGATCTCATAGTCTTCTAAACTACACTTTCCTTCCTTTTCATTTTAAATACAACATACTTCGAATCCATATAAATATGACACTTTTATTCCAATAAGATTTTCCAGGTCCTTACACTCTTCACCAACAGGTTCTTGGATTCTAGATCCTAAGTTAGTAACATTCCTGCTATTAGTGCCTCATACTCGGCTTGATTGTTGCTAGCCTTAAATACAAACTTCAAAGATTGTTCAATCAACAAACCACTAGGCCCTTCTAGAATAACTGTTGCTCCACTGCCCTATTGGTTTGAAGATCCATCCACTGACAGGATCCACCGAAAGTCTCTAGGGTCTAAGTGGGGATCCTTAGACACCAATTCGACCACAAAATTAGTATATGCATGCCCTTTTATTGGTCCTCTTGGTTCATAATGGATATCAAACTCGGAAAGCTCTACTGACCACCGCACCATTCATGTCAAGTTTCTGTAAAACGTTGCAGATAGGAAGGTCAGTTATTACTACCACAGTGAAGCTCTAAAAGTAATGTCGTAGCCTCCTAACTATGAATACTACTATCAATGCAGCTTTCTCAATTGCTTGGTACCGCTCCTCTAGTCCCTGTAGTACTTTGCTAACAAAGTAAATTGGCTTTTGGACCTGATCCTGGTCCTGTACTATCACTGAGCTAATTGCCCGGTCCGTGATGGAAAAATACAGGCGGAGAGGAATACTCGTCATCAGCTTACTGAGGACAGAAGGTCTGGCCAAAATACTCTTTCAACTTGACAAAAGCTTCTTCACACTTGGAAGTCCACACAAAGTGATTGTTCTTCTTTAGGGATTGGAAATACTAGTAACCTTTGTTCCCGCTGGCTGATAGGAAACGAGAGCGAGTTGCCATCCGATCAGTCAACTTTTGGACTTCTTTGACGGTGGAAGGGCTCCTTATTTCTATGATAGTGGCACACTTGTCAAGGTTAGCTTCTATGGCCCTCTCGATCAACAAAAACCCAAGGAATTTCCCTACCTCCACCCTGAACACACATTTCTCGGGGTTTAACTTTAGATTATACTTGGCTATGGTCGTGAACAGTTCTTCAAGGTCAGTCACATGTTGCTCTTTCTTCTTGGAGGTAACAACCATGTCGTCCACGTATGCCTGCATGTTTTGCCCAAGCAAAGGAGCGAGAATCCTGTCCATCAACAGCTGGTAAGTAGCACCAGCGTTTTTAAGGCAAAGGGCATGACCTTGTAATAATAGCTAGCAAACTCTGCCATAAAAGCAGTCTTGCTTTCATCATTGGGGTGCATTCGAATCTGGTTGTACCCCGAGAACGCATCAAGAAAGCTCAGTAGTCGCCAACCTGAGGCACTATTCACCAAGGAATCAATGCTCGACAGTGGGTAGGAATCTTTCGGACAAGCTTTATTCAAGTTTGTGAAGTCGACGCACATCCTCCATTTTTCGTTGGCCTTCTGAACCAGCACCATGTTTACCAACCATTCAGGGTACTGGATTTCCTTGATATGGTCAACATTAAGCAACTTCTGAGTTTCCGCTCTGATGATTAGGCGTTTCTCCTCATTGAATTTCCTCCTCCTCTGCACTACTGGTCGAACCCTGGTATCCTCTGTGGCATAGGAAATCAGGGTCTATCCCAGGCATGTCAGCGGAGGATCAAGCAAACGCGTCCATGTGTCTGGCTATTACCCCAGCTATCTAGTCCTGTAGCTCTTGACCTAGTGAGGCACCAAGCTTAAACTTCTTTCCCTCAAATCTCCCTTTCGTGAACATCACCAGCAGGTCTTGCCCGTTGTCTATTGCTGACTTCGGTTTCTAGGACCTTAGCCACCTTCCCTTCATGACGATAGTGGCAGAGTTTAAGCTCCTTCTGTTCTTCAAGCTACTCTCATAGCACTTCTGAGCAGCCTTTTGGTTAGACTTAATCGTAATTACCCTTCCCTAAAGGGATGCACTGGTGCAGAAACGTAAAACAAATGCGGTTATTTTCATTTTACAAATGCGGCTAAACAACCGCATTTGATCAACACGCATTTGTAAATCAGAGATTTACAAATGCGGTTAAACAACCGCATCTGTAAATAGTATTTACAAATGCGGTTGTAGTAAGTAACCGCATTTGTAAATCAAGGGAATGATTTACAAATGCGGTTGTAGTAAGCAACCGCATCTGGAAGACGACCGATGTCTCCTCCTCCTGGAGACCGACCGAGGTCCCTTCCTCCTGGAGACCGACCGAGGTCCCTTCCTCCTGGAGACCGACCGAGGTCCCTTCCTCCTGGAGACCGACCGAGGTCTCTTCCTCCTGGAGACCGACCGAGGTCTCCTCTTGGCGACACCCGCATGCCTCTCGCGCCCAAGCGATGCCCGCATGCCTCGCGCCATGGCGATGTCCGCATGCCTCTCGCGCCCTGGCGATGCCCGCATGCCTCTCGCGCCCTGGCGATGCCCGCATGCCTCTCGCGCCCTGGCGATCATGTGTAGTAGGCGACCGGCGATCATGTTCCAGGCGATCTCATAGTCTTCTAAACTACACTTTCCTTCCTTTTCATTTTAAATACAACATACTTCGAATCCATATAAATATGACACTTTTATTCCAATAAGATTTTCCAGGTCCTTACACTCTTCACCAACAGGTTCTTGGATTCTAGATCCTAAGTTAGTAACATTCCTGCTATTAGTGCCTCATACTCGGCTTGATTGTTGCTAGCCTTAAATACAAACTTCAAAGATTGTTCAATCAACAAACCACTAGGCCCTTCTAGAATAACTGTTGCTCCACTGCCCTATTGGTTTGAAGATCCATCCACTGACAGGATCCACCGAAAGTCTCTAGGGTCTAAGTGGGGATCCTTAGACACCAATTCGACCACAAAATTAGTATATGCATGCCCTTTTATTGGTCCTCTTGGTTCATAATGGATATCAAACTCGGAAAGCTCTACTGACCACCGCACCATTCATGTCAAGTTTCTGTAAAACGTTGCAGATAGGAAGGTCAGTTATTACTACCACAGTGAAGCTCTAAAAGTAATGTCGTAGCCTCCTAACTATGAATACTACTATCAATGCAGCTTTCTCAATTGCTTGGTACCGCTCCTCTAGTCCCTGTAGTACTTTGCTAACAAAGTAAATTGGCTTTTGGACCTGATCCTGGTCCTGTACTATCACTGAGCTAATTGCCCGGTCCGTGATGGAAAAATACAGGCGGAGAGGAATACTCGTCATCAGCTTACTGAGGACAGAAGGTCTGGCCAAAATACTCTTTCAACTTGACAAAAGCTTCTTCACACTTGGAAGTCCACACAAAGTGATTGTTCTTCTTTAGGGATTGGAAATACTAGTAACCTTTGTTCCCGCTGGCTGATAGGAAACGAGAGCGAGTTGCCATCCGATCAGTCAACTTTTGGACTTCTTTGACGGTGGAAGGGCTCCTTATTTCTATGATAGTGGCACACTTGTCAAGGTTAGCTTCTATGGCCCTCTCGATCAACAAAAACCCAAGGAATTTCCCTACCTCCACCCTGAACACACATTTCTCGGGGTTTAACTTTAGATTATACTTGGCTATGGTCGTGAACAGTTCTTCAAGGTCAGTCACATGTTGCTCTTTCTTCTTGGAGGTAACAACCATGTCGTCCACGTATGCCTGCATGTTTTGCCCAAGCAAAGGAGCGAGAATCCTGTCCATCAACAGCTGGTAAGTAGCACCAGCGTTTTTAAGGCAAAGGGCATGACCTTGTAATAATAGCTAGCAAACTCTGCCATAAAAGCAGTCTTGCTTTCATCATTGGGGTGCATTCGAATCTGGTTGTACCCCGAGAACGCATCAAGAAAGCTCAGTAGTCGCCAACCTGAGGCACTATTCACCAAGGAATCAATGCTCGACAGTGGGTAGGAATCTTTCGGACAAGCTTTATTCAAGTTTGTGAAGTCGACGCACATCCTCCATTTTTCGTTGGCCTTCTGAACCAGCACCATGTTTACCAACCATTCAGGGTACTGGATTTCCTTGATATGGTCAACATTAAGCAACTTCTGAGTTTCCGCTCTGATGATTAGGCGTTTCTCCTCATTGAATTTCCTCCTCCTCTGCACTACTGGTCGAACCCTGGTATCCTCTGTGGCATAGGAAATCAGGGTCTATCCCAGGCATGTCAGCGGAGGATCAAGCAAACGCGTCCATGTGTCTGGCTATTACCCCAGCTATCTAGTCCTGTAGCTCTTGACCTAGTGAGGCACCAAGCTTAAACTTCTTTCCCTCAAATCTCCCTTTCGTGAACATCACCAGCAGGTCTTGCCCGTTGTCTATTGCTGACTTCGGTTTCTAGGACCTTAGCCACCTTCCCTTCATGACGATAGTGGCAGAGTTTAAGCTCCTTCTGTTCTTCAAGCTACTCTCATAGCACTTCTGAGCAGCCTTTTGGTTAGACTTAATCGTAATTACCCTTCCCTAAAGGGATGCACTGGTGCAGAAACGTAAAACAAATGCGGTTATTTTCATTTTACAAATGCGGCTAAACAACCGCATTTGATCAACACGCATTTGTAAATCAGAGATTTACAAATGCGGTTAAACAACCGCATCTGTAAATAGTATTTACAAATGCGGTTGTAGTAAGTAACCGCATTTGTAAATCAAGGGAATGATTTACAAATGCGGTTGTAGTAAGCAACCGCATCTGGAAGACGACCGATGTCTCCTCCTCCTGGAGACCGACCGAGGTCCCTTCCTCCTGGAGACCGACCGAGGTCCCTTCCTCCTGGAGACCGACCGAGGTCCCTTCCTCCTGGAGACCGACCGAGGTCTCTTCCTCCTGGAGACCGACCGAGGTCTCCTCTTGGCGACACCCGCATGCCTCTCGCGCCCAAGCGATGCCCGCATGCCTCGCGCCATGGCGATGTCCGCATGCCTCTCGCGCCCTGGCGATGCCCGCATGCCTCTCGCGCCCTGGCGATGCCCGCATGCCTCTCGCGCCCTGGCGATCATGTGTAGTAGGCGACCGGCGATCATGTTCCAGGCGATCTCATAGTCTTCTAAACTACACTTTCCTTCCTTTTCATTTTAAATACAACATACTTCGAATCCATATAAATATGACACTTTTATTCCAATAAGATTTTCCAGGTCCTTACACTCTTCACCAACAGGTTCTTGGATTCTAGATCCTAAGTTAGTAACATTCCTGCTATTAGTGCCTCATACTCGGCTTGATTGTTGCTAGCCTTAAATACAAACTTCAAAGATTGTTCAATCAACAAACCACTAGGCCCTTCTAGAATAACTGTTGCTCCACTGCCCTATTGGTTTGAAGATCCATCCACTGACAGGATCCACCGAAAGTCTCTAGGGTCTAAGTGGGGATCCTTAGACACCAATTCGACCACAAAATTAGTATATGCATGCCCTTTTATTGGTCCTCTTGGTTCATAATGGATATCAAACTCGGAAAGCTCTACTGACCACCGCACCATTCATGTCAAGTTTCTGTAAAACGTTGCAGATAGGAAGGTCAGTTATTACTACCACAGTGAAGCTCTAAAAGTAATGTCGTAGCCTCCTAACTATGAATACTACTATCAATGCAGCTTTCTCAATTGCTTGGTACCGCTCCTCTAGTCCCTGTAGTACTTTGCTAACAAAGTAAATTGGCTTTTGGACCTGATCCTGGTCCTGTACTATCACTGAGCTAATTGCCCGGTCCGTGATGGAAAAATACAGGCGGAGAGGAATACTCGTCATCAGCTTACTGAGGACAGAAGGTCTGGCCAAAATACTCTTTCAACTTGACAAAAGCTTCTTCACACTTGGAAGTCCACACAAAGTGATTGTTCTTCTTTAGGGATTGGAAATACTAGTAACCTTTGTTCCCGCTGGCTGATAGGAAACGAGAGCGAGTTGCCATCCGATCAGTCAACTTTTGGACTTCTTTGACGGTGGAAGGGCTCCTTATTTCTATGATAGTGGCACACTTGTCAAGGTTAGCTTCTATGGCCCTCTCGATCAACAAAAACCCAAGGAATTTCCCTACCTCCACCCTGAACACACATTTCTCGGGGTTTAACTTTAGATTATACTTGGCTATGGTCGTGAACAGTTCTTCAAGGTCAGTCACATGTTGCTCTTTCTTCTTGGAGGTAACAACCATGTCGTCCACGTATGCCTGCATGTTTTGCCCAAGCAAAGGAGCGAGAATCCTGTCCATCAACAGCTGGTAAGTAGCACCAGCGTTTTTAAGGCAAAGGGCATGACCTTGTAATAATAGCTAGCAAACTCTGCCATAAAAGCAGTCTTGCTTTCATCATTGGGGTGCATTCGAATCTGGTTGTACCCCGAGAACGCATCAAGAAAGCTCAGTAGTCGCCAACCTGAGGCACTATTCACCAAGGAATCAATGCTCGACAGTGGGTAGGAATCTTTCGGACAAGCTTTATTCAAGTTTGTGAAGTCGACGCACATCCTCCATTTTTCGTTGGCCTTCTGAACCAGCACCATGTTTACCAACCATTCAGGGTACTGGATTTCCTTGATATGGTCAACATTAAGCAACTTCTGAGTTTCCGCTCTGATGATTAGGCGTTTCTCCTCATTGAATTTCCTCCTCCTCTGCACTACTGGTCGAACCCTGGTATCCTCTGTGGCATAGGAAATCAGGGTCTATCCCAGGCATGTCAGCGGAGGATCAAGCAAACGCGTCCATGTGTCTGGCTATTACCCCAGCTATCTAGTCCTGTAGCTCTTGACCTAGTGAGGCACCAAGCTTAAACTTCTTTCCCTCAAATCTCCCTTTCGTGAACATCACCAGCAGGTCTTGCCCGTTGTCTATTGCTGACTTCGGTTTCTAGGACCTTAGCCACCTTCCCTTCATGACGATAGTGGCAGAGTTTAAGCTCCTTCTGTTCTTCAAGCTACTCTCATAGCACTTCTGAGCAGCCTTTTGGTTAGACTTAATCGTAATTACCCTTCCCTAAAGGGATGCACTGGTGCAGAAACGTAAAACAAATGCGGTTATTTTCATTTTACAAATGCGGCTAAACAACCGCATTTGATCAACACGCATTTGTAAATCAGAGATTTACAAATGCGGTTAAACAACCGCATCTGTAAATAGTATTTACAAATGCGGTTGTAGTAAGTAACCGCATTTGTAAATCAAGGGAATGATTTACAAATGCGGTTGTAGTAAGCAACCGCATCTGGAAGACGACCGATGTCTCCTCCTCCTGGAGACCGACCGAGGTCCCTTCCTCCTGGAGACCGACCGAGGTCCCTTCCTCCTGGAGACCGACCGAGGTCCCTTCCTCCTGGAGACCGACCGAGGTCTCTTCCTCCTGGAGACCGACCGAGGTCTCCTCTTGGCGACACCCGCATGCCTCTCGCGCCCAAGCGATGCCCGCATGCCTCGCGCCATGGCGATGTCCGCATGCCTCTCGCGCCCTGGCGATGCCCGCATGCCTCTCGCGCCCTGGCGATGCCCGCATGCCTCTCGCGCCCTGGCGATCATGTGTAGTAGGCGACCGGCGATCATGTTCCAGGCGATCTCATAGTCTTCTAAACTACACTTTCCTTCCTTTTCATTTTAAATACAACATACTTCGAATCCATATAAATATGACACTTTTATTCCAATAAGATTTTCCAGGTCCTTACACTCTTCACCAACAGGTTCTTGGATTCTAGATCCTAAGTTAGTAACATTCCTGCTATTAGTGCCTCATACTCGGCTTGATTGTTGCTAGCCTTAAATACAAACTTCAAAGATTGTTCAATCAACAAACCACTAGGCCCTTCTAGAATAACTGTTGCTCCACTGCCCTATTGGTTTGAAGATCCATCCACTGACAGGATCCACCGAAAGTCTCTAGGGTCTAAGTGGGGATCCTTAGACACCAATTCGACCACAAAATTAGTATATGCATGCCCTTTTATTGGTCCTCTTGGTTCATAATGGATATCAAACTCGGAAAGCTCTACTGACCACCGCACCATTCATGTCAAGTTTCTGTAAAACGTTGCAGATAGGAAGGTCAGTTATTACTACCACAGTGAAGCTCTAAAAGTAATGTCGTAGCCTCCTAACTATGAATACTACTATCAATGCAGCTTTCTCAATTGCTTGGTACCGCTCCTCTAGTCCCTGTAGTACTTTGCTAACAAAGTAAATTGGCTTTTGGACCTGATCCTGGTCCTGTACTATCACTGAGCTAATTGCCCGGTCCGTGATGGAAAAATACAGGCGGAGAGGAATACTCGTCATCAGCTTACTGAGGACAGAAGGTCTGGCCAAAATACTCTTTCAACTTGACAAAAGCTTCTTCACACTTGGAAGTCCACACAAAGTGATTGTTCTTCTTTAGGGATTGGAAATACTAGTAACCTTTGTTCCCGCTGGCTGATAGGAAACGAGAGCGAGTTGCCATCCGATCAGTCAACTTTTGGACTTCTTTGACGGTGGAAGGGCTCCTTATTTCTATGATAGTGGCACACTTGTCAAGGTTAGCTTCTATGGCCCTCTCGATCAACAAAAACCCAAGGAATTTCCCTACCTCCACCCTGAACACACATTTCTCGGGGTTTAACTTTAGATTATACTTGGCTATGGTCGTGAACAGTTCTTCAAGGTCAGTCACATGTTGCTCTTTCTTCTTGGAGGTAACAACCATGTCGTCCACGTATGCCTGCATGTTTTGCCCAAGCAAAGGAGCGAGAATCCTGTCCATCAACAGCTGGTAAGTAGCACCAGCGTTTTTAAGGCAAAGGGCATGACCTTGTAATAATAGCTAGCAAACTCTGCCATAAAAGCAGTCTTGCTTTCATCATTGGGGTGCATTCGAATCTGGTTGTACCCCGAGAACGCATCAAGAAAGCTCAGTAGTCGCCAACCTGAGGCACTATTCACCAAGGAATCAATGCTCGACAGTGGGTAGGAATCTTTCGGACAAGCTTTATTCAAGTTTGTGAAGTCGACGCACATCCTCCATTTTTCGTTGGCCTTCTGAACCAGCACCATGTTTACCAACCATTCAGGGTACTGGATTTCCTTGATATGGTCAACATTAAGCAACTTCTGAGTTTCCGCTCTGATGATTAGGCGTTTCTCCTCATTGAATTTCCTCCTCCTCTGCACTACTGGTCGAACCCTGGTATCCTCTGTGGCATAGGAAATCAGGGTCTATCCCAGGCATGTCAGCGGAGGATCAAGCAAACGCGTCCATGTGTCTGGCTATTACCCCAGCTATCTAGTCCTGTAGCTCTTGACCTAGTGAGGCACCAAGCTTAAACTTCTTTCCCTCAAATCTCCCTTTCGTGAACATCACCAGCAGGTCTTGCCCGTTGTCTATTGCTGACTTCGGTTTCTAGGACCTTAGCCACCTTCCCTTCATGACGATAGTGGCAGAGTTTAAGCTCCTTCTGTTCTTCAAGCTACTCTCATAGCACTTCTGAGCAGCCTTTTGGTTAGACTTAATCGTAATTACCCTTCCCTAAAGGGATGCACTGGTGCAGAAACGTAAAACAAATGCGGTTATTTTCATTTTACAAATGCGGCTAAACAACCGCATTTGATCAACACGCATTTGTAAATCAGAGATTTACAAATGCGGTTAAACAACCGCATCTGTAAATAGTATTTACAAATGCGGTTGTAGTAAGTAACCGCATTTGTAAATCAAGGGAATGATTTACAAATGCGGTTGTAGTAAGCAACCGCATCTGGAAGACGACCGATGTCTCCTCCTCCTGGAGACCGACCGAGGTCCCTTCCTCCTGGAGACCGACCGAGGTCCCTTCCTCCTGGAGACCGACCGAGGTCCCTTCCTCCTGGAGACCGACCGAGGTCTCTTCCTCCTGGAGACCGACCGAGGTCTCCTCTTGGCGACACCCGCATGCCTCTCGCGCCCAAGCGATGCCCGCATGCCTCGCGCCATGGCGATGTCCGCATGCCTCTCGCGCCCTGGCGATGCCCGCATGCCTCTCGCGCCCTGGCGATGCCCGCATGCCTCTCGCGCCCTGGCGATCATGTGTAGTAGGCGACCGGCGATCATGTTCCAGGCGATCTCATAGTCTTCTAAACTACACTTTCCTTCCTTTTCATTTTAAATACAACATACTTCGAATCCATATAAATATGACACTTTTATTCCAATAAGATTTTCCAGGTCCTTACACTCTTCACCAACAGGTTCTTGGATTCTAGATCCTAAGTTAGTAACATTCCTGCTATTAGTGCCTCATACTCGGCTTGATTGTTGCTAGCCTTAAATACAAACTTCAAAGATTGTTCAATCAACAAACCACTAGGCCCTTCTAGAATAACTGTTGCTCCACTGCCCTATTGGTTTGAAGATCCATCCACTGACAGGATCCACCGAAAGTCTCTAGGGTCTAAGTGGGGATCCTTAGACACCAATTCGACCACAAAATTAGTATATGCATGCCCTTTTATTGGTCCTCTTGGTTCATAATGGATATCAAACTCGGAAAGCTCTACTGACCACCGCACCATTCATGTCAAGTTTCTGTAAAACGTTGCAGATAGGAAGGTCAGTTATTACTACCACAGTGAAGCTCTAAAAGTAATGTCGTAGCCTCCTAACTATGAATACTACTATCAATGCAGCTTTCTCAATTGCTTGGTACCGCTCCTCTAGTCCCTGTAGTACTTTGCTAACAAAGTAAATTGGCTTTTGGACCTGATCCTGGTCCTGTACTATCACTGAGCTAATTGCCCGGTCCGTGATGGAAAAATACAGGCGGAGAGGAATACTCGTCATCAGCTTACTGAGGACAGAAGGTCTGGCCAAAATACTCTTTCAACTTGACAAAAGCTTCTTCACACTTGGAAGTCCACACAAAGTGATTGTTCTTCTTTAGGGATTGGAAATACTAGTAACCTTTGTTCCCGCTGGCTGATAGGAAACGAGAGCGAGTTGCCATCCGATCAGTCAACTTTTGGACTTCTTTGACGGTGGAAGGGCTCCTTATTTCTATGATAGTGGCACACTTGTCAAGGTTAGCTTCTATGGCCCTCTCGATCAACAAAAACCCAAGGAATTTCCCTACCTCCACCCTGAACACACATTTCTCGGGGTTTAACTTTAGATTATACTTGGCTATGGTCGTGAACAGTTCTTCAAGGTCAGTCACATGTTGCTCTTTCTTCTTGGAGGTAACAACCATGTCGTCCACGTATGCCTGCATGTTTTGCCCAAGCAAAGGAGCGAGAATCCTGTCCATCAACAGCTGGTAAGTAGCACCAGCGTTTTTAAGGCAAAGGGCATGACCTTGTAATAATAGCTAGCAAACTCTGCCATAAAAGCAGTCTTGCTTTCATCATTGGGGTGCATTCGAATCTGGTTGTACCCCGAGAACGCATCAAGAAAGCTCAGTAGTCGCCAACCTGAGGCACTATTCACCAAGGAATCAATGCTCGACAGTGGGTAGGAATCTTTCGGACAAGCTTTATTCAAGTTTGTGAAGTCGACGCACATCCTCCATTTTTCGTTGGCCTTCTGAACCAGCACCATGTTTACCAACCATTCAGGGTACTGGATTTCCTTGATATGGTCAACATTAAGCAACTTCTGAGTTTCCGCTCTGATGATTAGGCGTTTCTCCTCATTGAATTTCCTCCTCCTCTGCACTACTGGTCGAACCCTGGTATCCTCTGTGGCATAGGAAATCAGGGTCTATCCCAGGCATGTCAGCGGAGGATCAAGCAAACGCGTCCATGTGTCTGGCTATTACCCCAGCTATCTAGTCCTGTAGCTCTTGACCTAGTGAGGCACCAAGCTTAAACTTCTTTCCCTCAAATCTCCCTTTCGTGAACATCACCAGCAGGTCTTGCCCGTTGTCTATTGCTGACTTCGGTTTCTAGGACCTTAGCCACCTTCCCTTCATGACGATAGTGGCAGAGTTTAAGCTCCTTCTGTTCTTCAAGCTACTCTCATAGCACTTCTGAGCAGCCTTTTGGTTAGACTTAATCGTAATTACCCTTCCCTAAAGGGATGCACTGGTGCAGAAACGTAAAACAAATGCGGTTATTTTCATTTTACAAATGCGGCTAAACAACCGCATTTGATCAACACGCATTTGTAAATCAGAGATTTACAAATGCGGTTAAACAACCGCATCTGTAAATAGTATTTACAAATGCGGTTGTAGTAAGTAACCGCATTTGTAAATCAAGGGAATGATTTACAAATGCGGTTGTAGTAAGCAACCGCATCTGGAAGACGACCGATGTCTCCTCCTCCTGGAGACCGACCGAGGTCCCTTCCTCCTGGAGACCGACCGAGGTCCCTTCCTCCTGGAGACCGACCGAGGTCCCTTCCTCCTGGAGACCGACCGAGGTCTCTTCCTCCTGGAGACCGACCGAGGTCTCCTCTTGGCGACACCCGCATGCCTCTCGCGCCCAAGCGATGCCCGCATGCCTCGCGCCATGGCGATGTCCGCATGCCTCTCGCGCCCTGGCGATGCCCGCATGCCTCTCGCGCCCTGGCGATGCCCGCATGCCTCTCGCGCCCTGGCGATCATGTGTAGTAGGCGACCGGCGATCATGTTCCAGGCGATCTCATAGTCTTCTAAACTACACTTTCCTTCCTTTTCATTTTAAATACAACATACTTCGAATCCATATAAATATGACACTTTTATTCCAATAAGATTTTCCAGGTCCTTACACTCTTCACCAACAGGTTCTTGGATTCTAGATCCTAAGTTAGTAACATTCCTGCTATTAGTGCCTCATACTCGGCTTGATTGTTGCTAGCCTTAAATACAAACTTCAAAGATTGTTCAATCAACAAACCACTAGGCCCTTCTAGAATAACTGTTGCTCCACTGCCCTATTGGTTTGAAGATCCATCCACTGACAGGATCCACCGAAAGTCTCTAGGGTCTAAGTGGGGATCCTTAGACACCAATTCGACCACAAAATTAGTATATGCATGCCCTTTTATTGGTCCTCTTGGTTCATAATGGATATCAAACTCGGAAAGCTCTACTGACCACCGCACCATTCATGTCAAGTTTCTGTAAAACGTTGCAGATAGGAAGGTCAGTTATTACTACCACAGTGAAGCTCTAAAAGTAATGTCGTAGCCTCCTAACTATGAATACTACTATCAATGTAGCTTTCTCAATTGCTTGGTACCGCTCCTCTAGTCCCTGTAGTACTTTGCTAACAAAGTAAATTGGCTTTTGGACCTGATCCTGGTCCTGTACTATCACTGAGCTAATTGCCCGGTCCGTGATGGAAAAATACAGGCGGAGAGGAATACTCGTCATCAGCTTACTGAGGACAGAAGGTCTGGCCAAAATACTCTTTCAACTTGACAAAAGCTTCTTCACACTTGGAAGTCCACACAAAGTGATTGTTCTTCTTTAGGGATTGGAAATACTAGTAACCTTTGTTCCCGCTGGCTGATAGGAAACGAGAGCGAGTTGCCATCCGATCAGTCAACTTTTGGACTTCTTTGACGGTGGAAGGGCTCCTTATTTCTATGATAGTGGCACACTTGTCAAGGTTAGCTTCTATGGCCCTCTCGATCAACAAAAACCCAAGGAATTTCCCTACCTCCACCCTGAACACACATTTCTCGGGGTTTAACTTTAGATTATACTTGGCTATGGTCGTGAACAGTTCTTCAAGGTCAGTCACATGTTGCTCTTTCTTCTTGGAGGTAACAACCATGTCGTCCACGTATGCCTGCATGTTTTGCCCAAGCAAAGGAGCGAGAATCCTGTCCATCAACAGCTGGTAAGTAGCACCAGCGTTTTTAAGGCAAAGGGCATGACCTTGTAATAATAGCTAGCAAACTCTGCCATAAAAGCAGTCTTGCTTTCATCATTGGGGTGCATTCGAATCTGGTTGTACCCCGAGAACGCATCAAGAAAGCTCAGTAGTCGCCAACCTGAGGCACTATTCACCAAGGAATCAATGCTCGACAGTGGGTAGGAATCTTTCGGACAAGCTTTATTCAAGTTTGTGAAGTCGACGCACATCCTCCATTTTTCGTTGGCCTTCTGAACCAGCACCATGTTTACCAACCATTCAGGGTACTGGATTTCCTTGATATGGTCAACATTAAGCAACTTCTGAGTTTCCGCTCTGATGATTAGGCGTTTCTCCTCATTGAATTTCCTCCTCCTCTGCACTACTGGTCGAACCCTGGTATCCTCTGTGGCATAGGAAATCAGGGTCTATCCCAGGCATGTCAGCGGAGGATCAAGCAAACGCGTCCATGTGTCTGGCTATTACCCCAGCTATCTAGTCCTGTAGCTCTTGACCTAGTGAGGCACCAAGCTTAAACTTCTTTCCCTCAAATCTCCCTTTCGTGAACATCACCAGCAGGTCTTGCCCGTTGTCTATTGCTGACTTCGGTTTCTAGGACCTTAGCCACCTTCCCTTCATGACGATAGTGGCAGAGTTTAAGCTCCTTCTGTTCTTCAAGCTACTCTCATAGCACTTCTGAGCAGCCTTTTGGTTAGACTTAATCGTAATTACCCTTCCCTAAAGGGATGCACTGGTGCAGAAACGTAAAACAAATGCGGTTATTTTCATTTTACAAATGCGGCTAAACAACCGCATTTGATCAACACGCATTTGTAAATCAGAGATTTACAAATGCGGTTAAACAACCGCATCTGTAAATAGTATTTACAAATGCGGTTGTAGTAAGTAACCGCATTTGTAAATCAAGGGAATGATTTACAAATGCGGTTGTAGTAAGCAACCGCATCTGGAAGACGACCGATGTCTCCTCCTCCTGGAGACCGACCGAGGTCCCTTCCTCCTGGAGACCGACCGAGGTCCCTTCCTCCTGGAGACCGACCGAGGTCCCTTCCTCCTGGAGACCGACCGAGGTCTCTTCCTCCTGGAGACCGACCGAGGTCTCCTCTTGGCGACACCCGCATGCCTCTCGCGCCCAAGCGATGCCCGCATGCCTCGCGCCATGGCGATGTCCGCATGCCTCTCGCGCCCTGGCGATGCCCGCATGCCTCTCGCGCCCTGGCGATGCCCGCATGCCTCTCGCGCCCTGGCGATCATGTGTAGTAGGCGACCGGCGATCATGTTCCAGGCGATCTCATAGTCTTCTAAACTACACTTTCCTTCCTTTTCATTTTAAATACAACATACTTCGAATCCATATAAATATGACACTTTTATTCCAATAAGATTTTCCAGGTCCTTACACTCTTCACCAACAGGTTCTTGGATTCTAGATCCTAAGTTAGTAACATTCCTGCTATTAGTGCCTCATACTCGGCTTGATTGTTGCTAGCCTTAAATACAAACTTCAAAGATTGTTCAATCAACAAACCACTAGGCCCTTCTAGAATAACTGTTGCTCCACTGCCCTATTGGTTTGAAGATCCATCCACTGACAGGATCCACCGAAAGTCTCTAGGGTCTAAGTGGGGATCCTTAGACACCAATTCGACCACAAAATTAGTATATGCATGCCCTTTTATTGGTCCTCTTGGTTCATAATGGATATCAAACTCGGAAAGCTCTACTGACCACCGCACCATTCATGTCAAGTTTCTGTAAAACGTTGCAGATAGGAAGGTCAGTTATTACTACCACAGTGAAGCTCTAAAAGTAATGTCGTAGCCTCCTAACTATGAATACTACTATCAATGTAGCTTTCTCAATTGCTTGGTACCGCTCCTCTAGTCCCTGTAGTACTTTGCTAACAAAGTAAATTGGCTTTTGGACCTGATCCTGGTCCTGTACTATCACTGAGCTAATTGCCCGGTCCGTGATGGAAAAATACAGGCGGAGAGGAATACTCGTCATCAGCTTACTGAGGACAGAAGGTCTGGCCAAAATACTCTTTCAACTTGACAAAAGCTTCTTCACACTTGGAAGTCCACACAAAGTGATTGTTCTTCTTTAGGGATTGGAAATACTAGTAACCTTTGTTCCCGCTGGCTGATAGGAAACGAGAGCGAGTTGCCATCCGATCAGTCAACTTTTGGACTTCTTTGACGGTGGAAGGGCTCCTTATTTCTATGATAGTGGCACACTTGTCAAGGTTAGCTTCTATGGCCCTCTCGATCAACAAAAACCCAAGGAATTTCCCTACCTCCACCCTGAACACACATTTCTCGGGGTTTAACTTTAGATTATACTTGGCTATGGTCGTGAACAGTTCTTCAAGGTCAGTCACATGTTGCTCTTTCTTCTTGGAGGTAACAACCATGTCGTCCACGTATGCCTGCATGTTTTGCCCAAGCAAAGGAGCGAGAATCCTGTCCATCAACAGCTGGTAAGTAGCACCAGCGTTTTTAAGGCAAAGGGCATGACCTTGTAATAATAGCTAGCAAACTCTGCCATAAAAGCAGTCTTGCTTTCATCATTGGGGTGCATTCGAATCTGGTTGTACCCCGAGAACGCATCAAGAAAGCTCAGTAGTCGCCAACCTGAGGCACTATTCACCAAGGAATCAATGCTCGACAGTGGGTAGGAATCTTTCGGACAAGCTTTATTCAAGTTTGTGAAGTCGACGCACATCCTCCATTTTTCGTTGGCCTTCTGAACCAGCACCATGTTTACCAACCATTCAGGGTACTGGATTTCCTTGATATGGTCAACATTAAGCAACTTCTGAGTTTCCGCTCTGATGATTAGGCGTTTCTCCTCATTGAATTTCCTCCTCCTCTGCACTACTGGTCGAACCCTGGTATCCTCTGTGGCATAGGAAATCAGGGTCTATCCCAGGCATGTCAGCGGAGGATCAAGCAAACGCGTCCATGTGTCTGGCTATTACCCCAGCTATCTAGTCCTGTAGCTCTTGACCTAGTGAGGCACCAAGCTTAAACTTCTTTCCCTCAAATCTCCCTTTCGTGAACATCACCAGCAGGTCTTGCCCGTTGTCTATTGCTGACTTCGGTTTCTAGGACCTTAGCCACCTTCCCTTCATGACGATAGTGGCAGAGTTTAAGCTCCTTCTGTTCTTCAAGCTACTCTCATAGCACTTCTGAGCAGCCTTTTGGTTAGACTTAATCGTAATTACCCTTCCCTAAAGGGATGCACTGGTGCAGAAACGTAAAACAAATGCGGTTATTTTCATTTTACAAATGCGGCTAAACAACCGCATTTGATCAACACGCATTTGTAAATCAGAGATTTACAAATGCGGTTAAACAACCGCATCTGTAAATAGTATTTACAAATGCGGTTGTAGTAAGTAACCGCATTTGTAAATCAAGGGAATGATTTACAAATGCGGTTGTAGTAAGCAACCGCATCTGGAAGACGACCGATGTCTCCTCCTCCTGGAGACCGACCGAGGTCCCTTCCTCCTGGAGACCGACCGAGGTCCCTTCCTCCTGGAGACCGACCGAGGTCCCTTCCTCCTGGAGACCGACCGAGGTCTCTTCCTCCTGGAGACCGACCGAGGTCTCCTCTTGGCGACACCCGCATGCCTCTCGCGCCCAAGCGATGCCCGCATGCCTCGCGCCATGGCGATGTCCGCATGCCTCTCGCGCCCTGGCGATGCCCGCATGCCTCTCGCGCCCTGGCGATGCCCGCATGCCTCTCGCGCCCTGGCGATCATGTGTAGTAGGCGACCGGCGATCATGTTCCAGGCGATCTCATAGTCTTCTAAACTACACTTTCCTTCCTTTTCATTTTAAATACAACATACTTCGAATCCATATAAATATGACACTTTTATTCCAATAAGATTTTCCAGGTCCTTACACTCTTCACCAACAGGTTCTTGGATTCTAGATCCTAAGTTAGTAACATTCCTGCTATTAGTGCCTCATACTCGGCTTGATTGTTGCTAGCCTTAAATACAAACTTCAAAGATTGTTCAATCAACAAACCACTAGGCCCTTCTAGAATAACTGTTGCTCCACTGCCCTATTGGTTTGAAGATCCATCCACTGACAGGATCCACCGAAAGTCTCTAGGGTCTAAGTGGGGATCCTTAGACACCAATTCGACCACAAAATTAGTATATGCATGCCCTTTTATTGGTCCTCTTGGTTCATAATGGATATCAAACTCGGAAAGCTCTACTGACCACCGCACCATTCATGTCAAGTTTCTGTAAAACGTTGCAGATAGGAAGGTCAGTTATTACTACCACAGTGAAGCTCTAAAAGTAATGTCGTAGCCTCCTAACTATGAATACTACTATCAATGTAGCTTTCTCAATTGCTTGGTACCGCTCCTCTAGTCCCTGTAGTACTTTGCTAACAAAGTAAATTGGCTTTTGGACCTGATCCTGGTCCTGTACTATCACTGAGCTAATTGCCCGGTCCGTGATGGAAAAATACAGGCGGAGAGGAATACTCGTCATCAGCTTACTGAGGACAGAAGGTCTGGCCAAAATACTCTTTCAACTTGACAAAAGCTTCTTCACACTTGGAAGTCCACACAAAGTGATTGTTCTTCTTTAGGGATTGGAAATACTAGTAACCTTTGTTCCCGCTGGCTGATAGGAAACGAGAGCGAGTTGCCATCCGATCAGTCAACTTTTGGACTTCTTTGACGGTGGAAGGGCTCCTTATTTCTATGATAGTGGCACACTTGTCAAGGTTAGCTTCTATGGCCCTCTCGATCAACAAAAACCCAAGGAATTTCCCTACCTCCACCCTGAACACACATTTCTCGGGGTTTAACTTTAGATTATACTTGGCTATGGTCGTGAACAGTTCTTCAAGGTCAGTCACATGTTGCTCTTTCTTCTTGGAGGTAACAACCATGTCGTCCACGTATGCCTGCATGTTTTGCCCAAGCAAAGGAGCGAGAATCCTGTCCATCAACAGCTGGTAAGTAGCACCAGCGTTTTTAAGGCAAAGGGCATGACCTTGTAATAATAGCTAGCAAACTCTGCCATAAAAGCAGTCTTGCTTTCATCATTGGGGTGCATTCGAATCTGGTTGTACCCCGAGAACGCATCAAGAAAGCTCAGTAGTCGCCAACCTGAGGCACTATTCACCAAGGAATCAATGCTCGACAGTGGGTAGGAATCTTTCGGACAAGCTTTATTCAAGTTTGTGAAGTCGACGCACATCCTCCATTTTTCGTTGGCCTTCTGAACCAGCACCATGTTTACCAACCATTCAGGGTACTGGATTTCCTTGATATGGTCAACATTAAGCAACTTCTGAGTTTCCGCTCTGATGATTAGGCGTTTCTCCTCATTGAATTTCCTCCTCCTCTGCACTACTGGTCGAACCCTGGTATCCTCTGTGGCATAGGAAATCAGGGTCTATCCCAGGCATGTCAGCGGAGGATCAAGCAAACGCGTCCATGTGTCTGGCTATTACCCCAGCTATCTAGTCCTGTAGCTCTTGACCTAGTGAGGCACCAAGCTTAAACTTCTTTCCCTCAAATCTCCCTTTCGTGAACATCACCAGCAGGTCTTGCCCGTTGTCTATTGCTGACTTCGGTTTCTAGGACCTTAGCCACCTTCCCTTCATGACGATAGTGGCAGAGTTTAAGCTCCTTCTGTTCTTCAAGCTACTCTCATAGCACTTCTGAGCAGCCTTTTGGTTAGACTTAATCGTAATTACCCTTCCCTAAAGGGATGCACTGGTGCAGAAACGTAAAACAAATGCGGTTATTTTCATTTTACAAATGCGGCTAAACAACCGCATTTGATCAACACGCATTTGTAAATCAGAGATTTACAAATGCGGTTAAACAACCGCATCTGTAAATAGTATTTACAAATGCGGTTGTAGTAAGTAACCGCATTTGTAAATCAAGGGAATGATTTACAAATGCGGTTGTAGTAAGCAACCGCATTTGTAAATCATTTTACAAATGCGGTTGTAGTAAGCAACCGCATTTGTAAATCATTCCCTTGATTTACAAATGCGGTTAAGGTAAACAACCGCATCTATAAAACAGGTTTTTTTTTTTTAGAATGAATTGGTTAGTTGTTTTCCCATACGAATTATCTTGTGCAGGTTTCATTATACCCATCCCAGCCAGATAAACAGATTCAGAGAAACTAAAAGTCAATTTATAGTAATTGATCAAAATGTATACAAAAATAGTAATAATATATCTCTATCTATCTTCTTACACTATTGAGATTGTCTCACATATGTCATGGCTTCCTCATCCGTGAAGAACTGCATTTCAAAATCTCTAATTTATGGTAGAAAACGTTATGCAAAATTTTAGAAATTTCTAATAAGTGTAGATAAGAACTAAAACCTGAAAATATCCTAAAAAAGACATAAATAATACTAAAAAATGAAAAAGTGATAGTAAATGGTGGAATTTTGAAATTTTGGTGAGGCCAATCCCCCTTGGCGTTCGTTACCTCATTTCGAGCAACTTTCATTTTTTATGCGTCTCCATCCGACTTCTCCATCAAAAGTTATGGTCGTTTGAAGTTTTCCTACAAATTTTTCACATTAAATCCTAAACATACATACACACACCCTAAACATACACACATAAACACACTACAATCAAGTTTTAAACATACATCCAAATCCAAATATCAATATTAATTAAAAAAATTTAAACCCTAAACCCTAAAAAAACTAACCTTCTATAGTTGCCGCACGGTGTTGCCTGAAGATGGGAGAATGAAATGGGATACGAAGCTCACAATGGAAGCAATAGCATTGATTGAAGATGCACAGAAGCAAGGAACACAGAGCGCAGCGCAGCAACAGCGACAAGCAAGAGCAGAGAAGAAAGAGTGAAAGTGCAGTGGCGCGCTTCAAATTTTAGGTTAAAAACATTTTACAAGTGCGGTTATTAGTTAAAACCGCATTTGTAAATGAAAGTTTTTCATTTACAAATGCGGTCATACACATGACCGCATTTGTAAATGAAAAACTTTCATTTACAAATGCGGTTATACACATGACCGCATCTGTAAATGAAAAAGCTTTCATTTACAAATGCGGTTTTAACTAATAACCGCATTTGTAAAACAAACTAATTTCAAAAATGCCACCGCGTTTTTAACAAATGCGTTTTAGCGCGAAACCGCACTTGAAAAGGAGTATTCCTTTCATCATTTTGCACTAGTGATGGTAGCTCATCTTCATGTGTTTTGTAAAATCCATTGCGCCTAACCTGTTCAAAGATGGCCTTCCCAAAAGCAGATTATAAGTAGAGGGGGTGTTCACCACAATGTACCTGACGACGATAGTTTGAGCCACTTCCTCATCTGAAAACGTTGTCTTCAAGTCAACATACCCCCGAACCTCCACATGATGATGGAAAAGACCTAAGCACAAGCCCAAATGCAAGCCCAACAAAGAGAAGATCCGGGCCAACCACTAGAGCTATGGCCAAGAAAATTAAGGAGGACTGGGATACTGCTACTAATGGCAGAGAAACCTTCCTATATATGTTCAAAAATGCCATAACTCTAGTATAGAGTAGATTTTATTTTCTTGTCAAAATTAGAATAGGAAATTTATTTGTAATTTTTCTTAGAGTTAATTTTGGCACCTAATTACCAACCTAGATTAAATTAGGGTTTCTAAAACACCTAATTTAATCAAGGCCGGTCATGAGAAGGCCCATGAAGGAAGTGAACGTGTAAACCTAGTCACACCTTCCATGTGCTCTCTTTTAGGCGTCAAATTCAAACTTGTTTTCATTTGAATTTCCCACCATTTGCTTTTGTGAAATCCGGCCCTCTAAATGCTATATAAGGAGGTGCTTGGGTCATGTAAATTCAAGATTAATGAATGAGTGAATTGCTGCCCAAGTTGCTAGCCAATCTCACTCTTGTCTCTACCTCTTTAGGATAGACACTTTAGTATTCAATTCTCCACCTAGATCAAGTGATTAGGCCTCACCTATCACTCTCCATACTTAGCATTCACCTTCAAGGAATCCACAAGCTCTACGTGAGCTCCTTGTCTGCAACATCCATGAAGCTTCCGCAACTCTCCACCAAGAAATCCAAATTGAAATGAAGGCACCAATCCATCATTTGGTATCTAGAGCCAAGGTTCTTCAAGAGCTAAGTGTGCCTTCTTTTCATTTTTAATTTTGTGTTGTTCTTAATTTCTGTGTTGTTCATCATCAATTCCTTATTTGTCTTGCTTTTTCTAATTTCCAAATTTTTTTGGTGTGTTGTTTGGAAATTCCAATCGTTGAATTTTCCTTAATTGTGTTGAGCAATCCGTGTGCAATTTTGTGTAGGATTCCATGGAGTATTTTGTGTTGTTGTTTTGTGTTTGCTTTGTTTGAGTCTTTCTTGATGTTTTAATCGGTTCATATTGCTTATGTTTGAGTCCTTTTGATTTTTGAATCCATACAAGTTTTGTCAAGTCATGTTTCTCCTAAAATGTCATCAATTCTATGTAGTACTTTTATTGATAATTTTGGTTGTTTGATTTTAAAATTGAGTGCAGTTTTATAATTCTATTTTTGAGCCTTTGGTGCATTTTAATTTTCAGATTTGAGTTCATGCTTGTGTGCTAGATCCATACAAGTTCCTATACATAAATTCTTTTGTGTCTTTGAAGTTTCTCAATGTTGTTTTTAATTCCAGAATAGGTTTCCTCTGTTTCACTAAATCTGTGCTGGCTGAAATTGTTTATGAAAATTAATTTCGGTTGAAAAAAATTCTGAAACTCTGGATTTGAAAAGTTTGAAGTGTTATAAAAAAGTGAAAAAAAAAAGTGAATCAAAATTCAAAATACAAAAAAAAATGATAAATCATATACACTCAATGTGCAATTCTGGCGCGAAAAAAAACAGTGAAGTGGCAGTAGATTTGAAAACTTTATCACAATTAATTACTGCATCATTTTGGTGTAATTCCAGCACCAAACTTGAGAGATCTTGAAATTTCTGTGATTTAAATTTCAAATTCAAATTTGAATTATCCAGTTCAGCATAAATTGTTTAACTAATGTATTTTATACCTCAAATTCTCATTAGTACTGTTTTGGTTTTCTTAATCCAAATCTAGTGTCATTCTCTAGGTTCAATTTGTGTGCCACCTTTTATTGAGTACCTTATTTTGATTGTTTTTCATTTGCCTCAAAATACTCTTTCAAGTTTTGTCATATATCAACTCTATTGTAGTCCAATTTTATATTGAAACTTTTTTTGTTTTAAACTTTTGTTGACCTCTTTTCTTGGTGGAAGTATTTCAAAGGTGCCTTGTTAAGTTTGGAGCTAACATCTTTGGTGAGAACCTTATAACTCAATTAAGGTGCAGATTTGAATACTCCAAGTTGAATATCCTTAAGAGGTATAGCAAGAGGACAACAACAATATTGTACAAAGTCTACACAAAAAGGGAGTGCAAATAGAAGGAGTGCCAAAAAGAAAGGAGTGCAAAACAAGAAAGGAGTGCCAAAAAGAAAGGATTGCATAGAATGGGATTTACTAAAATTTGTTAATCCAATTTTCATTGTATTTTCTTTGAGTTGTATTTTGTTAAACCTTGAACAATTAGTGGATTAATAATGCAATTAGACGGTGTGTGTGTCTTTGAGGCTCTAAGTGCCAAGAAGCCTCCCCATTAGGAATTCAACTAGTTTAAAGCTTTCTAGTTAGAATTAATTTCAATTGTGTTTAAGTTGTGTTAGCATTCTTGTTTTCTTGTATAAACTTGTGTTTTCATTCTTGATTGTGCTCTAAGTGAATTACTTAGAGAAAGGTTTGTGAAAGTCTTGAAGGATAGAATCTGGCTAAGGAAAGGTTTGGTACTTAGTGATCCACCTCCCTTTCTTGGGAATCTACCTACATTGCTCCACCTATCTTTCTTGTAGTAAATTGCTTTTAACACATAACTTTAATCATGTCTTCTCATTCTTCTAGTTCTAGTGAAAATGATAGAAAGTCTATTAAATCTCTTTTCAAACAATTAGCTCAAGACTTTCAATCACTTTCACATAGACAATTGCAACATGAGGCCCAAATTCGAGAAGATAAAAAAAAGAAAGGGATGCTCATCTTGCTATTTTGGAAGAAGAGTTGAAAATGGTTAGATAAAGGGATGAATACATCGACAAAATAAAATGAAGTTCTTATGCATCTACTTCTAGGTTGAGTGATTCTTTTGAGGAAGAGAGTCTTAGAATTAATGAATACTATCAACCTCAACCTAGGAGAGTTAGAAGAGAAAGAAGAGAGAGCCCAAAGGAGGTTAGGGTAGATCTACCTCATTTCTATGGAAAAGAAAATGTAGAAACCTATCTAGAAGGGGAAATGAAGGTAGAACAGTTGTTTCCTTGCCACCAGGTGAGTGAGGAAAGAAAAGTACCCTTAGCCACCCTAAGCTTTCAAGGTAATGCTATGTACTGGTGGACTACCCTTGAGAGAAAAAGGCGCCTTCATAAGGACCCTCCCATAAAAGACTAGAATGATCTTAGGGGAGCCTTAAGATGCCGCCACATTCCTTCTTACTATAATAGGGAGTTAATGGACAAGCTCCAGAGACTCCAATAGAGAAGAATGAGTGTAGAGGAATATCAGCAGAAAATGGAACTATATATGATGAGAGCCTCCATTAGGGAGGAAGAGACCACCACAATAGCAAGGTTTTTAAGTGGGCTTTGAGATTAGAGATAGAGTTGAACTTTTGCCCTACAAAGACTTGAATGATTTGATTCAACTTTGCATCAAAGTTGGACAACAAAATTTGAGAAAAACATCAAGACGTAGGGAAAGCTCATATTCTATCTCTTATCCCAAGAGAAAGCATAGAAGGGAGGAAAATATAACCAAAGAGAAACCAAAAGAAACTCCCAAGAATATAGGATTAGAAAACTCCAACTCACAACCCCGTAGTAGAGACACCAAATGTTTTAAATGTTTTGGTAGAGGTCACGTAGCAGCCCGATGCCCAAATAGGAGAACTAAGATCCTAAGAGGGAGGGACGAATATAGTAGCCAAAGCGATGAAGCTAGCGGGGGAGAGGAAAAAGAAAATAGAGAGGGAGTCACTACAAAAAAACGTGTAAAATGTGATGGTTATTTTCGTAAAAAGTGGAAGTTTTAACCGTCACATTATACGTCAGTGGCGGTACCGCGTACCGCCAGTATTCTTGCCGCCACCAAGTTTAATGTGGTGGTCAATTGAGAACCGCTGTAGCAGACACTATATTATACAATGTATAAAGTGACGATTTTAAGCGTGTAATTTGCGTCGGTTATAAATGTCATAATTTTCGAACTGGGTAAACCAATTCTAACGTAAATAGTGATAGTCTTAATTGCCACTTAATACAGTATAGTATGACATTTATAATATCCTTTATAACTGTCATAATTCGAATATTAAATATTTAATTTTATTTTTAATATTTATAATAATTTTTTTAATTCTATTTTATAATTTGATTTCATAATATTATTTAATTTCATATTATAATTAAACTTTAATTTTATTTTTAACATTTATAATAATTTATTTAATCCTATTTTATAATTTGATTTTATAATATTAATTAATTTCATATTATAATTAAATTTCACTACACAGTTATGTTTCATAATATAATTAAGTTATAACATAAACTAATTTTATAATATACTTAAAATTGATAAATATAATAATCAAAAGATGAGTTCATTCATTCATTGAAAGAACAAAGTTGATAATGTCAAACTAATCCAAACAACAAGTAAATTAAATTGTCAAAATATAAATTGTTTCACTTTCTAAACATATTACAAGTAAATTTCCAATCCTATTTTGTCTTACTCCCTCAACTTTTACTCCTTCCACTTGATCTTATATTCTGGTTTGGTGATGGAGCACCACTAGCAACATCCGATGCCTGAAATAAGTTAAAATATATTTAAAGTTAATTGACGATTTTTTAAAAGTAAATGAAAATAATATTATAATAAAATTTTAAGTATAGATTTTGATAGAATTAGAAAATACATATTCTGCACAAGAACAAGAAATAAACCATACCTCTTGTTTGCAATCCCACCCTAATCATGAAAGGCAAAACTATTTACTTATATTTACTGAAAATATATAATATAATTGGTAATAATTTTACCATTATCAAGCCCTTTAGACGAGTAGTGTTTTCAAGTATAAATTTTCACGGAAGTTTGTTAATTCTTCTAAGTTCAAACACCCAATTATATAGTAGTTAGTAAATCACCTTATGTATGAGCTGATAAAAGCTATGCTGCCCATTAGTTCCTGGTTCACCAAAATCAATTACACCTGTCTCAAATGGTGAAGAATAATGATGGGAAGTTGAGAGGAGTAGGAGATTTGGTTAGCCGATCTAGTGCTCTGTTGTCATCCTGCAACTTTGCCACCTAAAAAAAATAGCAACAAGAACTCATCCAATGAGCTCCTTTACCTACTACAATTTTCAAGATATTGGATGTCACCTACTGCAAAATTTTCAAGCCATAAGATAATAAGTCTTCTAATAGAATATATGGAAATTATCTAAACTAAAAAGACATGTTTGTAGAGTTTTGCAGAGATAGGATGGTAAGAGATAAAAAATACGAGGAAAATTATCAGCCACACCACAAATTGTAGAAGTAAATGGCCTATATTAGAATTTAATACAAGACAAGAAACCATGGTTATGTGTGTGATCCATAGCTAACCCCAACCAATGTTATAGCTTGATTATTAAAGAATAATGAATTCTATTTGTGCAACACAAATGGCCCTCAAAGCTTCAGTTGTTAATACATACAAATGGGAATTATTTTATTGACTAAAACTTTTTTTTTTCTGTATCATAGGGAATGGAATTCCAGCTTGCACTATATACCACTGAATAATCGAACACCAATTCACAACACACTATTATAGTTATAGAAATAATTAACTGATTATATATAATCAATAATATCTAAATTATAAGTGTATTATTAGAAGCATTTCTATTTATTCATTCCCGTATCATATCTCTGTTATTGGAATATATTAAATATCTTTTATTTATTGTATTGATCCTCTTTTCTCAATATAAATAAAACATACATACTAATGGTTTCAGCTCAATGTTTCTATCTTTCCTAGAGGTTAATAAAAACAACAGGGTAAACAAAAGTTTCAACACATTTAGTACAAGAATGAAATTATACGTAAACAATTTTCTATCAGACATTTTCTCATCAAAATAAATCCAACCCACCTTGAAAATAGACTTCTTTACTTCTTCCACCTTCTCTTCCACATCCTTCTTGTGCTTCTTGTCAATTTCACTCATAGAATCAGCCCATTTGATCTTCTCTTGGATTGAAACAAGCACACTTTCTGATGTAGACAGCCTATGTTTCCCATTCATAATTAATTTTAGTATTTCGAAGATAAACACCATAGATTACATCCCAAAAATTAGCACTCTATATAAAATACCAAATTGAGACATTCTAAACAAAAGAAACGAGAAATAGAATATTCAAACACAAATTTAAGTATAAAAAACTGTATATAAAATACAAATTAAATTTTTGGACAAGTAGACAATATGAACTTCAGACCAACTTTCAACTAAGATTGGATGCTAAACAGACTTAATATTTTTATAAAATGGTCAGTCCAAAAATCCAAAAGCTTTATGTATTGAAGCAAGTTCCACTATTCAAGTCATCCAGCATCACAAAGCAAGCTTAATATCAAACCTAGAAATTTGAAATTTCACACATAAATACAAATCTTAGTCTTAGATGACTATATATATGTAGTTTCTGTTTATTATTCTGGTGCTTTCTTCAGGAGATATTTAGTCCTGCAACAAGAACATGAGTATCTTCTCCACACCGGTTTAGTATCATATTCATATCCTATTCTTTGAGAATTAAAAACACAGTGATGAGGAATATGCCCCTAGATTTGGATTAGGCAAAGGCAAAAGTAACGAATTGGAGTGAAAAGAAATAGAAACATGAAATGGTGGAAGTGGAACATGTATGAAGTTAAGTGAATGATGATGCAGAACATGATTAGATTTGTGTGCAGAAAAAGAAATAGAGGAGAGAATCCCATTACCTCTCGTCAAATTTGGAATCATAGAGGGGCTTCACAAATTATATGACTCTTATCACGTAATCTTCTTCAGTGAAGAGTCGTGCTCCACAAATTACAAATTGTTAGAGTTAATTTATCAACCCATTAAGACAGCAAACCGGAATGAAATTCACCACAACTGAAATCTCTAAGACCCAAAAATCAACAGAAGAAAACCATACCAATCCAGTCAAATCAAATGAGAGAACACTGGATAAATCGAACTTAGAAAGAATATCATGAAAGAAGTAGAAAGGGAGCAACCAACCAACATCCCACTTCTACATTTTACATTGAAATCAAGGTTTTAAAAAACAATTGACTAAAAGCGAAACGAAACGTAATTTCCCACAATATCAAGCAACAAAATGAGATGGCAAAAAAAACCTGAACAAGCTACCTTGCTGAAATGCAAATGTTGCAGAACTCCGCCCTCCTTCCACTACCTCCAGTGCCACCACATGAAATAGGGTTGGTTAGATTGAAATGACATACCGCCACCACATTACTCAAGCAGATAAGAACAATAGTGAGAACAAACCTAAACAAATCCTTGCACGGAGGTGCCGATGGTGGACAGAGGAGTGATTGTTAGGGTTTCGCGAAGGTCAGAGGAACAACCTTGCGCGGAAGCGGCAATGGCAGACAGAGGAGTGAGCGTTAGGTTTCGTGAAGGTCAGAGGAAGGGTTAGTGAAGTTCGTGTGAGGGTTTTGTGAAGGAGGCACCTCGTTTCAAAAACAAAATCAATTTCCAATTAAGTTTTTAAAAAAAAATTGAAAATAAAGAGGAATGGTGTCGGAGGGAAAGCAAACGCGAGAATTTTATTCTGAAGGATAATTGTGGAAATTAAAAATGACATATTTTAAAGGATCATTGTGGCGGTTACTAAAATGTCGTATTATACGGCAAATTATGATGGTTATTAATAACCGCCATATTAAAACCGCCACTTTATACAAGATTTTTTGTAGTGAGTATATCCATGAGAGAGGGAGTTAATGATGATTCGAAGAACCCTCAATCACCAACCAGTATGAACCAAGAGACACAAAGGGAGAACATTTTTCACACAAGATGTAAAGTTTTAGAAAATGTTTGTTCTCTCATTGTGGACAATGGTTCCTGTTGCAACTATTGTAGCGCTAGGATGGTTGAGAAGCTGAATCTACAATTAATACCTCATCTTAAACCTTATAAACTTCAGTGGATAAATGAATATGGGGAATTAACTGTAGATCAGTAAGTGAAAGTTGAGTTTTTTGTGGGAAACTATAATGATAAAGTTTTATGTGATGTAGTTCCCATGGAGGCTTGTCATATTTTGTTGGGTAGACCTTGGCAATTTCATAAGAAAACTAGGCACAATGGTCTTACCAATGAGATTACTTTCACTCACATGGACAAAAAGTTTGTACTCTATCCCTTATCACATTCAAAGGTGATAAAAGATCAAGTACAAATGAAGCAGAAAAGACAAGAAGAAAAAAAAAATAGAAAACCAAGAAAAAGCCCTTAGGGAAACAGAGGCGTGGGAGAAGAGTGTTCCTTCCCGCAAGGTCATTCAGAAAGAAGAAAAACTTGAAAACAAAATTGAAAAACTACTTCTTTCTGAACAATCTTCAGGCCTCCTGCTTTGTAAAGGAACACTTACATGCACTATCATATTTACTGAGACTTGTGAACTACCTTCTTTAGAAAAATAACTTTTAAAAAACAATTGATGATGTATTCCCTAATGAAGGCCTCATTGGACTTCCACCTTTTAGAGGAATATAACATCAAATAGATTTAGTTCCAGGAGTCAGTCTACCCAATAGACCATCTTATAGAACTAATCCATAAGAAACTAAAGAGATAGAGACACAAGTACAGGATTTGTTGGAGAAGGGCTGGGTTCAAAAGAGCCCAAGTCCTTGTGCAGTATCTGATAGCATTCCTATGAGCTCTTCTTTGGATTTTGGAGTTCCTTGGTGATGATGGATGCAGAAGCTTATGGAGGAGGTGAGCAAGGCCTTCCTAGGAAGCATGGGTGCCTTGAAGGTGCATGAAGAGTGAGGAAATGGGGAGGTTTGGCCAGCCCCTTTGGTAGTGATGAATTGAATACTAAAACCTAAGTGTTAGGCAAAGAGTGGTGTATGGCACAATTTTGGCAGCATAACAATACTCTATTTAATCTTGAAAATACATGAGGTAGGCCTCCTTATTTATAGATTTAGGAGCCTTGGTGAGCAAGCTTAAAGGGTAGGGATGGAAATACAAAAAGTGGGGCTGCCTAGGGTATTGACTTTAGTCAAACCACACCATCATCCTAATATTCTAGAAGATAGGTCAAAAATGCAACATTTGATAGTACACCCCTCCTTCTTTTGCTAAAGGCACCTATTTGCTAGCACACCCCTCCTTCTATTGCTAAGGGCACCTTTTTGATAGCACACCCCTTTTTCTTTCTACACTACACTAATCTACTAAGCTACCCCTAATGGGCTTCCAAGTAGCATGTACAAGGTCTTCTCCCTCCCATCTGTGGCTTGACTCATTTGGGCGTGAATGTGCTTGGCCATGGACCTTGTGTTGGGCCTGAACTTGGGTTGGAGCTTGGGCCTCTTCCATTAGTATCTGTTTTGTTGGTGCCAAAAAAAGATGGCAAGTGGAGAATGTGTTGTGACTGTAGAGCCATCAATAACATCACCATCGAATACAAGCATCCAATCCCAAGACTAGATGACATGCTTGATGAATTGCATGAGTCCCTTATATTTTCCAAGATTGACCTTAAAAGCGGATATCACCACATCCGAATTAAAGAAGGTGATGAGTGGAAAACCGCTTTTAAAACCAAGTTTGGATTACATGAATGGTTAGTGATGCCTTTTGGACTCAATAATGCACCCAATACTTTTATGAGGCTCATGAATCATGTCTTGAGAGATTGTATAGGTAAATATGTAGTAGTTTACTTTGATGATATCTTAGTGTATAGTCAAAGCCTAGATAACGACCTAAGTCACCTTAGGGAAGTTCTCTTAGTGCGTAGAAAAAATAGCATGTTTGCTAATATTGATAAATGTACCTTCTGTGTTGATAGTCTAGTATTTTTAGGTTTTGTAGTCAACAAAAATGGGGTACATGTTGACCCCGAAAAAATCAAAGCCATCCGAGAATGGCCAGTTCCACAAAATATGGGAGAGGTTAGGAGTTTTCATGGTCTAGCAAGCTTTTATAGAAGATTTCTGCCTAACTTCTCAAGCCTAGCTTCACCATTCAGTGAGTTAGTGAAGAAAGACACTCCATTTTGTTGGACAGAGAAGCAAGATCAAGCCTTCAAAAGGCTAAAAGCTCAACTCACTAATGCACCCGTTTTAGCTTTACCAAAATTTGCAAAAACTTTTGAGCTAGAATGTGATGCATTAGGAGTAGGCATAGGTGCAGTGTTGTTGCAAGGTTGGCACCCAATTGCTTATTTCAGTGAAAAACTTCATGATGCCACCCTCAACTACCGCACCTATGATAAGGAGCTCTATGCACTTATGAGGGCCCTGAAGACTTGGGAGAACTATCTGGTTTTAAAAGAATTTGTAATTCATAGTGATCGTGAGTCTTTAAAATATTTGAAGGGTCAGCATAAGTTGAACAAAAGTCATGCAAAATGGATGGAATTTCTTGAACAATTTCCTTATGTTATCAAATATAAGAAGGGTAGCACAAATATTGTGGTGGGTGCTCTCTCAAGGAGACACGCCCTCTTTTTAAAACTTGGAGCCCAGATTCTTGGATTTGAAAACATACCTGAACTTTACAAAGAAGATCAGGATTTTGCATCCACCTTTGCTAAATGTGTACATAGAGCACAAGAAGGATTTTATGTGTCTGAGGGGTATCTTTTTAAAGAAGGAAAACTCTGTATACCCCAAGGAACACATAGAAAACTTCTTGTAAAAGAATCTCATGAGGGAGGCCTTATGGGCCATTTTGGAGTTGATAAAAGTCTAGAGCTTTTAAAAGGAAAATTCTTTTGACTACACATGAGAAAAGATGTTCAGAGACATTGTTTTAGATGCATCTCATCTTTAAAAGCTAAATTTAAAACAATGCCCCATGCACTCTATACTCCTTTACCTTTTGCAAGTGTTCCATGGGAAGACATCATCATGGATTCTATTCTAGGGCTTCCTGGGACATCAAGTGGGTTTTGATTCCATTTTTTTAGTTGTTGACAGGTTTAGTAAAATGGCACATTTTATTCCCTGCCACAAGGTGGATGATGCTAATAATATCTCTAGGCTATTCTTTATAGAAGTCGTAAGACTTCATGGTCTACCTAAAAATAAAAGCATAGTTTCTGATCGAGATCCAAAATTTGTAGGCCATTTCTGGAGAACCCTTTGGGAAAGGCTTGGAACTAAACTGAAATTCTCAACTTATTTTCATCCTCAAACGGATGGTCAAACAAAAGTTGTAAATAGATCTCTTTCTACTATGCTTAGGGCAGTTATGAAAGGCAATCATAGATCTTGGGATGAGTACCTTCCCCATATTGAGTTTCCATACAATAGGGTAGTTCATAAAACTACTAATATTTCTCCATTTGAAGATGTACATGGGTTTAATCCTCTTACTCCTTTGGATTTTTTGCCACTTCCTAATCCACAAGAATCTGTGCATAAGGAAGGAGTAAAAAAAGCTGAATTTGTTAAGAAAATGCATGAAAGGATTAAAGAACAAATACAGCAACAAATAGAGAAATATTTAAAACATAGCAATAAGAGGAAGAGAGAGATAATCTTTGAGGAATGGGATTGGGTTTGGCTTCATCTTAGGAAGGATAGATTTCCCACTAAGAGGAAATCCAAACTTAGCGATGCAAGTCAAGACCACTTAAGGAAATATAGAAACTTGCCTAGATTGGGAAATGAGGGTAGAAAAATTGTTTGCTTCCCATAAAGAAAGAAAGGAAAGAAAGATACAAAAGAAAAGAGAGGAAGCCGAAAGGGAAGCTAAAGAAAAAGAAAAAGAAAAGCATGAGAAGACCCTTGAGAAACAAAAGACGTGGGAGAATAGTGTTCCTTCTCACAAGGTCATTCAACAAGACAAAAGATTTAAAAATACCTTTGAAAATATGCGTCTTGTTGAACAACCTAGTCTTTCCTTTTGTAAAGGAACACTTGCAAGCATAGTAACAAAAAAAGAGTCTTTAAAAGAAGCTTGCATAGATAAAGATAAAGTGGATTATTTCTCATATGTGCTAGGATATCACCAAGTGAATGTCAAGTTATTTACAAGCATCTACAAAAACAAATTTTTATGTGAAGTAGTGCCTAAAGAAACTTGTCATGTCCTATTGAGACAACCATTGCCAAGTGTGCAACTTCTCATAAACAATGGTTGTAACAATGAGACTATCTTTACACATAAGAGAAAAATTCTTCATGAAGGAGAACTCATGGACCAAATTAGAGTTGATAAAACTCTAGAGCTTTTAAAAGGAAAACTTTTGTCACCCATGAGAAAAGATGTTCAAAGACATTACCCTAGATACATTTCTTATTTTAAAAATACACCTAAAGTGATGTCTCATGAACTCTATACTCCTTTACCTTTTGCAAATGATCCTTGGGAAGACATAAACCTCAATTTTATCTTAGAGCTTCCTAGGACAACAAAAGGTTTTGATTCCATTTTTATGGATATGGATAATCTCTTCTATATAGAAGTGACAAGTCTTCATGGTTTATCTTCAAGCATAGTATTGGATAGAGCTCCAAAATTTGAAAACCATCATTTGAGGAATCTTTTAGAAAAACTTGAAATTAAGTTGTACTCTTCAAATTTTTATCCTCAAAAGAATGGTCAAAATAAAATTGAAAACATAGCTCTTTTCACTATGCCTAGAGAAATCATGAAAGACAATCACAATTCTTGGGATGAGTATCCTTTTGAGCATGCATACAATGGAGTAGTCCACAAGACTACTAATATTTCTACATTTGAAATTGCATGTGGACTTAATCCTCTTTCGCTTTTTAAGTTGTTACCCTTTCCTAAAGGTATTGTGCCTAAGGAAAAGGTAACCAATATTGAAAATTTTCAAATACATAAGAGGATTAGAGAACACATACAACCATCAAAAGAGAAATATTGTACAAAGTTTCCAAAAACAAAAGAAAAACAAAAATGGCAACTTCATACAATTAAGTTCTCTCCAATTGCTCACACTAACACCTTTACTTTGTTTGATGATTTCCATAGGTGGACGTTTGATCCGGGAGGACAAGCCTTGCCGAAACAATAGGCTGCTATCCGAGATCAAATCTGTAGATCTGAGGATAGATCTCCTCAAATGAGGAGGAGATGATGGACACCATCCAGCCCCATCCATCCTCCTAGTTGAAGACAAAGCAAGGGATTTGAGGAAAAATCCTTTTTCAAGAGGGAGGGGATGATGGAAGAGGGCCAAGCACAACCTTCCATGAAAGGCAAGAGCCAAGTCAAGAGCGTCTAAGACCAAGCTAGGAGCGTCTAAGACAAGCTAGGAGCGTCTAGGACGAGAAGGCCAAGCTAGAAGCGTCTAGGACAAGAAGACTTGGATCAAAGCTATGAATTGGAGAGTGGCATACTAGCACATATTCCGTGAAGGCCCATCAAATGTAGTTTAGCTTTAATTGGGGTGTAAATAGCATAGCCATGTGGACAAATGTTTATTTTTCTGCACATTAGAATTAAAGAGAAGTTAACCTTCCCACTATTCTAGAAAGCCCATGGAGGGGGTGAACTTACAAACTAGACACACCCCTCCCCATGTGCTCACACTTTCCATGTGGCCCATGTGCTTCACATTTACATTTCATTTGGCTAGCATTAGGGTTGCATTATGGTCCTCCTTAGCCTATAAAAGGAGGAGCCTACACCTTGTATTTGGAAGATTAAATAGAGTATTGTTATGCTGCCCAAATTGTGCCATACACTACTCCTTGCCTAACACTTAGGTTTTAGTCTTCAATTCATCACTACCAAAGGGGCTGGCCAAACCTCCCCATTTCCTCACTCTTCATGCACCTTCAAGACCACCATCACTCCTAGGAGGGTCTTGCTCACATCCTCCATAAGCTTCTGCACCCATCATCACCAAGGAACTCCAAAATCCAAAGAAGAGCTCATAGGAATGCTATCAACCAAAGATGCTATATATAAAGGGTCATCTCAACAAGCAAAAGAAGACTTCACAAAAAGAAGAAAGGGCCATATTCCAAAGCACTTGAAGTTCTTCTTACTAGTATTCTTGAGTAGAACATTTTGCAAATAATTGGGTTCTCTTGAAGAATCCAAATAGTAGTATAAATAAAGAGGGTCCAAGCCTAAGCCCAAGTTAAGTGGGGGCCCAAGCCCAATCCATGAGCTCAAAGGATTACTAAGAGCAAGGCTAAAGCTTTAGGAAAATGAGTAATCAGTGGTGTCGATCACTAGAGTAGGCTGATGTGTCCTCGTCACTCCGCAGGTTGATGAGTCCTCGGCAACAGAGTGTGACGAGGTGACATCGGTCTTGAATAGTTTGGATAATATGACCAGAAAAGTTAAGATTGGTTCCCAGAGTGGGCCAATGAGAAGGAAAAAACCCAGGGATAAGATGAGGCCTGAATCACGAAGAGTTTATGCGAGGAGTAGGGAAAACACAATTAAGTGCAGAGTCCTGAGGGGTCGAGTACTCATCAGAACTAGGGTTTCCCAGTGAAGCTATATGCATGGTACGTGAACAGTGAAGGCACTCCCAAAACAGATGGCCCCAGAGACTAGGTGCACGAGGAGGCACCCAGGTGGTCACCCTGTTAGAGTTTGCACTCCAGTTAAGGAAACCTTATGATGTAGCCTAGCTTGAGTGCTTTCTTCCATGAGCTGAAAATGAATTTGAAGGTGGCGAAAGCTATGGTTGAAGATGTGCAAGGAGCTCCTAGGAGTTGTGGTTTCCTTGAAGGTGAAGTGTTAGGTGTGGAGAGTGAGTGGTGAGGCCATCTCACTTGGAAAAGATGAAGAATGAAGACTAAGGTGTCTATCCTAGAGGTAGGAGACAAGAGTGATAATTGGCACAAAGTTGGCAGCAATTTCACTCAAATTAATCTTATGAATTACATGAGCCAAGCCCTCTTATTTATAGTGTTTAGAGGGCTGAAAATTCAAATGAAAATGGAGGGAAATTCAAAATGAAATTCTCCTCAAGGTGGAGCCTAAAAATGAGAGCACATGGGAGGGGTGTGATTAGTATTTCACGCTCACCCTCTCTAGGCTTTCCAAACCGACCTTGGTTAATTTAGTGGTTTTAAAAACCCTAAATTAACCTAGGTTGGTGTTTTAGGTGCCAAAATTAATTCTAAGAAAATTACAATTATTTTCCTATTCTAATTTTGACAAGAAAATTAAATTATACTTCTACACTAAACTTATGGCATCTTTATCATGTAGAGGAAAGTCTCTCTGCCATCAGTAGCAGTGTCCCAATCCTCTTGTATTCTTCTTGCCATAGCCCTTGTAGTTGGCCCATATCTTCTATTTGGTGGGCTTGAGATAGGTCTTGGACTTGAACATGGGTTTGGGCTTGGACTTGGGCTTGGGCCTCTTCCATCATCCCCTCCCTCTTGAGAAGGATTTGTCCTCAAATCCAATGCTTCATCTTCTTCATTACTTCCTGCAAAAGGGATTAGGTCCATAACATTGAAAGTATTATGAACTCCATATTCTTCAGGTAAATCCAGAATGTATGCATTGTCATTGATTCTCTTGAGAACTTGGAAGGGTCCATCTCCTCGGGGGCTAAGCTTAGATTTTCTTCTAGTGGGAAATCTATCCTATCTAAGATGTAGCCAAACCCAGTCTCCTTCCTCAAAAATTATCTCTCGCTTCCCCTTATTTCCATGTTTTACATATTTCTCTGTTTGCCGTTGTATTTTTTTTTTAATCCTCTCATGCATTTTCTTAACAAATTCAACTTTTGCTACTCCTTCTTTATGCACAAATTCTTGTGGATTAGGAAGAGGCAACAAATCTAAAGGTGTAAGAGGATTAAACCCATATACAACTTCAAATGGAGAAATATTGGTAGTTTTATGGACTACCCGGTTATATGCAAACTCAATATGGGGAAGGTACTCATCCCAAGATTTGTGGTTGCCTTTCATAACTGCCCTAAGCATAGTTGAAAGAGATCTATTTACTACTTCAGTTTGTCCATCCGTTTGAGGATGACAAGAAGTTGAAAATTTCAGTTTAGTTCCAAGCCTTTCCCAGAGAGTCCTCCAGAAATGACTTATAAATTTTGGATCTCTATCAGACACTATGCTTTTGGGTAGACTATGAAGTCTCACCACTTCTGTAAAGAAGAGTCTAGAGATATTGTTTGCATCATCTATTTTGTAGCATGGTATAAAATGTGCCATCTTACTGAACCTATCCACAACCACAAAAATAGAATCAAAACCTCTTGCAGTCCTAGGGAGTCCTAAAATAAAATCCATGCTAATGTCTTCCCATGGAGGATTTGCAACAGGCAAAGGAGTATAGAGTCCATGAGGCATTATTTTAGATTTGGCTTTTAAACATGAAATGCATCTAAAACAATGTCTTTGAACATCTTTTCTAATGTGTGGCCAAAATAATTTTCCTTTTAAAAGCTCTAGAGTTTTATCAACTCCAAAATGGCCCATGAGACCTCCTTCATGTGTTTCTTTTACAAGAAGCTTTCTATGTGTTCCTTGGGGTATACATAGTTTTCCTTCTTTAAAAAGATAACCCTCGGACACATAAAATCCTCCTTGTGCTCGATGTTCACATTTAACAAAAGTGGATGCAAAGTCTCGATCTTCTTTATACAGTTCAGGTATGTTTTCAAATCCAAGAATCTGGGCACCAAGTTTTGAAAAGAGGGCGTGTCTCCTGGAGAGAGCATCAGCCACAATATTAGTACTGCCCTTCTTGTATTTGATAACATAAGGGAATTGTTCAAGAAATTCCATCCATTTTGCATGACGTTTATTCAACTTATGCTGACCCTTCAAGTATTTTAAAGACTCATGATCACTATGAATTACAAATTCTTTGGATACTAGATAGTGCTCCCAAGTCTTCAGGGCCCTCACAAGTGCATAGAGCTCTTTATCATAGGTTGGGTAGTTGAGGGTGGCACCATGGAGTTTTTCACTGAAATAAGCAATAGGGTTTCCACCTTGCAACAATACCGCACCTATGCCTACTCTTGATGCATCACATTCTAGCTCAAAAGTGTTTGCAAAATTTGGTAGAGCTAAAACGGGTGCATTAGTGAGCAGAGCTTTAAGCCTCTTGAAGGCTTGATCTTGCTTCTCTGTCCAACAAAATGGAGTGTCCTTCTTCACTAACTCATTGAGTGGTGAAGCTAGACTCGAGAAGTTAGGCACAAATCTTCTATAAAAGCTTGCTAATCCATGAAAACTCCTAACATCTCCTACATTTTGTGGGGTTGGCCATTCTTGGATGGCTTTGATTTTCTCAGGGTCAACATGTACCCCATTTTTGCTAACTATAAAACCTAAAAACACTACACTATCAACACAAAAGGTACACTTATCAATATTAGCAAAAAGACTATTCTCCCTAAGCACTAAGAGAACTTCCCTAAGGTGAGTTAGGTGGGCTTCTAGGTTTTGGCTATATACTAGGATATCATCAAAATAAACTACTACATATTTACCTATACAATCTCTCAAGACATGATTCATTAGCCTCATGAATGTGCTAGGTGCATTAGTGAGACCAAAAGGCATCACTAACCACTCATATAGCCCAAATTTGGTTTTAAAAGCGGTTTTCCACTCATCACCCTCTTTAATTCGTATTTGGTGATATCCGCTCTTAAGATCAATTTTGGAAAATATAGTGGACCCATGCAATTCATCAAGCATGTCATCTAGTCTTGGAATTGGATGCCTGTACTTGATGGTGATGTTATTGATGGCCCTACAATCACAACACATTCTCCACTTGCCATCTTTTTTAGGCACCAACAAGACAGGTACAACACAAGGACTGAGGCTCTTTTGAACCCAACCCTTCTCCAACAAATCCTGAACTTGTGATTCTATCTCCTTGGTTTCCTCAGGATTAGTTCTATAAGCTGGTCTATTAGGAAGACTAGCTCCTGGAACTAAATCTATTTGATGTTCTATTCCTCTAAAAGGGGGAAGTCCCAATGGTCCTTCCTTAGGAAATAAATCATCAAACTCTTTTAAAAGTTCTTTTACCTGAGGAGGTAGAATACTAGTTTCAGAAGATGTGGCAGTGCATGTAAGTGTTCCTTTACACAGTAGGAGGCCTGTAGGTTGTTCAGAAAGAAGTATTTTTTTAACTTTGTTTTCAACTTTTTCTTCCTTCTGAATGACCTTGTGGGAAGGAACACTCTTCTCCCACGCCTCTTTTTCCCTAAGGGCTTTTTCTTGGTTTTCTATTTTTATTTTTTTTTCTTCCTCTCTTTTGAGTTTCATTTGTACTTGATCCTTTATCACCTGTGAGTGTGATAATGGATAGAGTACAAACTTTTTATCCCTGTGAGTGAAAGTAATCTCATTGGTAAGACCATTGTGCATAGTTTTCTTATCAAATTGCCATGGTCTACCCAATAAAATATGACAAGCTTCCATGGGAACTACATCACATAAAACTTTGTCTTTATAGTTTCCCACAGAGAACTCGACTTTCACTTGCTTATCTACAGTTAATTCTCCATCTTCATTTATCCACTGAAGTTTATAAGGTTTAGGATGAGGTATTACCTGTAGATTCAGCTTCTCAACCATCCTAGAGCTACAGTAGTTGCAGCAGGAACCACTGTCCACAATGAGAGAACATACATTTTCAAAAACTTTACATCTTGTGTGGAAGATGTTCTCTCTTTGTGACTCTTGGTCCACACTAGGTTGGTTGTTGAGGGTTCTACGGATCATCATTAACTCCCCCTCACATGGATACACTCCCTCACTATTTACTTTCTCTTCTCCCCCGCTAACTTCTTCACTTTGGCTACTATATTCATCCCTCCCTATTAAGAGTATGGTTCTCTTGTTTGGGCACTGGGCAGCTATATGACCTCTACCAAAGCACTTAAAACATTTAGTGTCTCTGCTACGGGGTTGTGAGCTAGAGGTATCTATTTCTGTTTTCTTGGGAGTTTCTTTTGGTTTTTCTTTTATGGGTTCCTCCCTTTTATACTCTCTCTTGGGATAGGAGTTAGAATATGAACCTTCCCTACGACTTGATATTTTTCTCAAATTTTGTTGTTCAACTTTGATGCAAAGTTGAATTAAATCATTCAAGTCTCTATAGGGTAAAAGTTCAACTCTATCTCTAATCTCAAGATTGAGTCCACTCAAAAATCTTGCTATTGTGGTGGATTCTTCCTCCCTAATGGAGGCTCTCATCATATAAAGCTCCATTTTCTGCCTATATTCTTCCACACTCATAGATTTCTGTTGGAGTCTCTGGAGCTCGTCCATTAACTCCCTATTATAGTAGGAAGGGATATGACGGCGTCTTAAGGCTCCCCTAAGGTCATTCCAGTATTCTATGGGAGGGTCCTTATGAAGGCGCCTATCTCTCTCTAAAGCAGTCCACCAATACATAGCATTTCCCTGAAAGCTAAGGGTAGCTAGGGGTACCTTTCGTTCCTCACTTACTCTATGGCAAGCAAATAGTTGTTCTACCTTCATTTCCCAATCTAGGTAAGCTTCTACATTTTCTTTGCCATGGAAATAAGGTAAGTCTACCCTAACCTCCTTACTACTTTCTTTTCTAGCTCTCCTAGGGGGTGTTGATAATACTCATTAATCCTAAGGCTTTGTTCACCAAGAGAATCACTACCCCTAGAGCTAGATGCATGTGAACTTCTTTTTGTTTTATGGGTGCATTCATCTTTTTCTTTAACCATCCTCAACTCGTTCTCCAACAAAGCAACATGAGAATCCCTCTCTTTGAGTTGGGTCTCATGTTGGAGTTGTCTATATGAAAGTTGATCCTGCCGCTTGACTCGAACGTGGAGGATTGCCTCGTCCCTCCTTCGTCTAGCCTTCTGTTTTGCAAGAGCGCTCCAAGAACCACCACCGGAACTCCAAACACTGCCTGCAAAATACACAGACGGCGCCTTTAGCGGCCGTTGTAGCTCCGACGCTCAAGTCAGGCAACAGGAACACCAAAAAATATCACTGAATCTCTCTGTGAGACTCGTGTGTGCTCTCAGATCCACTTTCTCTCTCTATAACCGTTTTCTATTATCACTGTGCAACGTGTAAGAACGCTCTCACAGTGACTCAGAAACTCAGTGTAGTGTAAACTGTAAAGTGTGTAAACTTGTAATCTGAAAGGAATCCCCTTACCTTACATGACGTGGAGTGCTTTATACCTGAGCCGCGCCTCTCTCCCAGATGGTGACACGTGGAGGCACACAGCTGGCATCACGCGTCACACCTGGAGGGCCTCTGCGCTTCTCTCTCTGCGGACCGCATGCTTCCAGGAGAGCGCCAGGCGCATCCTGCCTGCATGGCCTCGCTGCACGTCCTCTGAGTGGGCATCATGCGAGGTTCATGCGTAACGTTCTCGCTGGGAACCTTGGTCCTAGCTGAACACGCGTTGCCAAGAACCCCGATGACCGATCGCCCTCTGCATGCGCTTATGACCGACCACCCTCTGCATGAACTTACGACCGATCGCCCTCTTAACGCCCGATCGTGCTCTTCATGCAGTCACGCCCGACCGGTGCCTTATAACTTTCCCCCGATGACCTGGCGGTGCCTGTAAGGACCTAGAAACTTTAATTGGAATTAAAGTGTTATATTTAAATAATTTCAGAAGATGTTATTATTTAAAATACAAAGAGCTGGTAATAAAAGTTTCGTAGTAGTCGGACCTCGGACATCGCCCAAGGTCTGGGGTCAGCTGGTAGAGGTCGGTCGGCTGACCATTGTATTAACCAAGTAGTCAGGTACGATGACTTTATCGTGAGGTAATCACGTGGGGGTGCTCAAGGAAGACATGTGGATCAAGAAGAGTAAAGGAAGAAAAGTATAGCTTAGAAGTCTACGAGATCGCCGTAGTTGAAGACGGAGGCGATCTCCGACTTCTCTGGCACATAATCGCCTGTCGCCTAGAGTACACATGATCGCCAATCGGCTATGGTGTACGTGATCGCCGGGAGTGCACTTAGTATGTGGTCAAGATGCTGGATCAACCATAGTGGGTTCCAAAAACCACGCGTATCGAGGTGTGGGTTAAACCTTAGATACGCTGTGCATGCGAAGCTCTATGCTTGAGCATAAGAAATCGTCCTTAGTGTTGCATGCATGGGCGCACGAGGAGTAGTGCTGATCTATTCTTGGAAATGTGAAGCTACCGACGTCACCAAGTCATGTGGAGGTGATACCTTGGACCTAACATAGTGGGATGAAGAACCTTCAGCAAGGCGTGGCGATGTGTCATCAGTCATCGCCAGGGCGCGAGAGACATGCGGACATCGCCAGGGCGCGAGAGACATGCGGACATCGCCAGGGCGCGAGGCATGCGGGCATCGCCAGGGCGCGAGAGGCATACAGACATTGCCAGGGCGCAAGGCATGCGGGCATCGCCAGGGCGCGAGAGACATGCGGGCATCGCCAGGGCGCGAGAGACATGCGGACATCGCCAGGGCGAGAGACATGCGGGCGTCGCCAGGGATAGACATCGGTCGTCTTCCAGAGGGAGACATCGGTCGTCTTCCAAGGATAGACATCGGTCGTCTTCCAGAGGGAGACATCGGTCGTCTTCCAGGGATAGACATCGGTCGTCTTCCAGAGGGAGACATCGGTCGTCTCCCAGGGAAAGACATCGGTCGTTTGCCAGGATGAGTCAGCGGTGGAAAGTTATCGCGCGACGTCGAGTTTCACATAGATAAGGTGGGGCCCAGGCTCCCAGCATGAAACGTCCTGCACGCGTGACACGTAGACAAAAAGGGTGGTTTAGAATAGTTACATCAGAGAGTTGGCATGCGCAGAGACACACGTGGCCGTACTGTTCAGGGAAGCGTGCACGCAAGGTTGCTCAGAGAGTAGGTGATGGCAGCTACATAGCGGGTCTACGTTTCTTAGTCTCAGAACACACCTCCTCTTAATTGGATTTCGAACGCTGTTGGAGTAGCAAGAGATAGAGTGAGTTTAGTCTTCATCCTTTTCCTTCCTCTCCTTCACTCTGCGATTCAGGCCCTCTCACGTCCCAGTTGGCTATCGGCGACTACCATAGAGCACCGGGAGGTTCTCTGCAAGTTCTCCAGACCGGGACGCTAAAACAGAGTGAAAGCATCTTTAAGCTTCGGTGGGTTTTAGGAGCTCTTGGTGTTTTGCGCTAGTCCAGGTAAGGGAAGCTAGCCTTATTTCCAACGAAAACCTTACGTTAGATGATTTTGATGATGGGGCGACGTGGTCGCCGGTTTTCAACTGTTATTGCATAATCCCCTGTTTTTGGATGAGATCGCCGGTTTTGGTGTTGTTTTCGAACTCCCCTGTTTTAGTGTCGTTGGAAACTGTTTGAGATTTAAATGTGAAATGCATGTGATATTCGAAAATCTGAACCGTGGAATGATTGTTGCTGTGATTGGAATCGTTCATTTAAGTGTTGTATGGTGCATTGGGTGAATTGATGTTAATTAGCTGTCCTGTGTGGACTTCACTTGCTGTCCTGTGTGGACTTCATTAGCTGTCCTGTGTGGACTTCACTTGCTGTCCTGTGTGGACTTCATTAGTTGTCCTGTGTGGACTTCACTTGCTGTCCTGTGTGGACTTCATTAGCTGTCCTGTGTGGACTTCACTTGCTGTCCTGTGTGGACTTCACTAGCTGTCCTGTGTGGACTTTACAGTGGTGTGGTATGTGTCTATGTGTGGTGAGTTAGTGGAAGTCTAACGTGAGAAAGAGAATTGTTGAAATTTGATAGACACTTGAATGTTTATGTGAAACAAATAACACTTGATGAAATTGTGAAGTGTGTGAAATGAATGGGAAAATTGATGGATTTTACGTGAGTGTCTTAAAATTGTTTTATCTTGATTTTAAAGTTTCATATCTAAATTCTCTTTAAAATATCTAGCTTACCCTGCGTTTTTGTTTTGTGGATGTTTTCTTAAACCTGTGATGATCGTGTATAATTTACACGGGAGCAGATCATGTTGCAGGAAGTAGAGCTCCTCAGTGAGTGGTCGCCGGAAGGAGAGCACCTGTTTCTATTTTGCTGTATTTTGTTTAAGTTTTGGAAAATGACTGGATATGTATTAAACTCCCTGTGAGGAGAAATTTCATTACATATATATATATGTTCACTTCGATATTATTGTTTTACCTTTATTTCATTATATAAATATGAAAAGCATTTGGCGGGATGTTACAGTGCCTCATGCCTATCCACCGATGACCGTGCAGTGCCTCGTGCCTATCCACCGACGTCCATGCGGTGCCTCATGACTATCCACCGACGTCCGTGCAGTGCTTCCAGGCGCTTATCTAGGCACCGCTCCGGGGGTGGGGGTGGTGGCCACTTGGTATCTGACTATCGATCACCGTTCTAGGTGATCTCCTCCCTGATTCACTTGCTCTTTCTACCACGCGCCACCCTGTGCATGGTCCACGTGGTCAACTGCTGCTGACATCATCAACTACTGATGACCGACCGGATTACAAGCCCCCCAGTCTCGAGCTGTGAACTTGTTCTCAGCTAAGAGACTAAGTGGTCGCGCCCTCGGTCTACGTGGCAGGTGGGGCCACGCCACGTACTGCTCACGTATCTGCTCCTCGGTGCTATGGCTTCCATACTTTATCTCTCGACACATGGACGCATTAATGGCCCCCACTGAATGTCGCTACCGTTTCCTTCATTCAATAGAAGCGTGCGCATCCCTCTGGATCATCTAGAGATTCACCTTCTCTGTTTTCTTCTTCTCAACCGCGCTAGGGTTCGCTGCGTTTCTCCTCTTTAACTCTCTGCATGTGACTAACTGTTAACTTGCTTAGGCTTTAGCGCGATCCCACTGCAACCCCTCAAACTTGGCTTCTGACTTGATCGCGGCTAACTGTTACCTTAGCATTGCCTTCAACATAACTTCGTGCTGGATGACTGTCTTAACGGGGCCTAAACGCTTCGGCTTCATGCAGCAGAACTTGCTTCTACCACCGACCACCGACTAGCATGTTAGTGCACCACCGATCAGTCATCGCGCTTCTAGCTTCGCTACACTTCTCTGCCACACCAGCGCTGAGTGCATAGAGGGCCTGAACACCAACTATGACAACTGTGTTTTGGGGAAGAGAAGTGCTTCTCGACGACCCCTCTAGCCTCAACCTCGCTGTAAGAAGTCGTGGGTGAGGTCTTGCTTCTCTCACCTCAGCCTCGCTGTAAAAAGCAGAGGGAAGGGACTTGGTTCTCTTGCCTCAACCTTGCTATAAGAAGCAGAGGAAGAGGACTTGGTTCTCTTGCCTCAACCTTGCTATAAGAAGCAGAGGAAGAGAACTTGGTTCTCTTGCCTCAACCTTGCTGTAAGAAGCAAAGGAAGAGGACTTTTCTCTCGCCTCAACCTTACTGTGAAAAGTAGAGGAAGAGGACTTGGTTCTCTTGCCTCAACCTTGCTGTAAGAAGCAGAGGAAGGGGACTTGGTTCTCTTGCCTCAACCTTGCTGTAAGAAGCAGAGGAAGAGGACTTTTCTCTCGCCTCAACCTTGCTGTGAAAAGCAGAGGAAGAGGACTTGGTTCTCTTGCCTCAACCTTGCTGTAAGAAGCAGAGGAAGAGGACTTTTCCTCATGCCTCAGCCTCGCTGTACAAAGTCGAGGTGAGGACTTTCTCTGTTGCCTCAACCTTGCTGTAAGAAGCGAAGGAGAAGGACTTTTCTTCTTGCCTCAACCTTGCTGTAAAAAGCAGAGGAAGAGGACTTTCACTTGCCTGCACCTCGCCGTACAAAGTCGAGGGAGGACTTCCTCTTTCTCGCCTGCACTTGCTCAAAGGCAAGGAGGTCTTCCTCTGTTGCCTACACTTGCTCAAAGGCAAGGAGGACTTCCTCTTTCTCGCCTGCACTTGCTCAAAGGCAAGGAGGACTTCCTCTGTTGCCTACACTTGCTCAAAGTCAAGGAGGTCTTCCTCTGTTGCCTACACTTGCTCAAAGGCAAGGAGGACTTCCTCTTTCTCGCCTGCACTTGCTCAAAGGCAAGGAGGACTTCCTCTATTGCCTACACTTGCTCAAAGGCAAGGAGGTCTTCCTCTGTTGCCTACACTTGCTCAAAGGCAAGGAGGACTTCCTCTTTCTCGCCTGCACTTGCTCAAAGGCAAGGAGGACTTCCTCTTGCTCAAAGGCAAGGAGGTCTTCCTCTTTCTCGCCTGCACTTGCTCAAAGGCAAGGAGGACTTCCTCTGTTGCCTACACTTGCTCAAAGGCAAGGAGGTCTTCCTCTGTTGCCTACACTTGCTCAAAGGCAAGGAGGACTTCCTCTATCTCGTCTGCACTTGCTCAAAGGCAAGGAGGACTTCTTCTGTTGCCTACACTTGCTCAAAGGCAAGGAGGTCTTCCTCTGTTGCCTACACTTGCTCAAAGGCAAGGAGGACTTCCTCTTTCTCGCCTGCACTTGCTCAAAGGCAAGGAGGTCTTCCTCTGTTGCCTACACTTGCTCAAAGGCAAGGAGGACTTCCTCTGTTCTCGCCTGCACTTGCTCAAAGGTAAGGAGGACTTCCTCTGTTGCCTACACTTGCTCAAAGGCAAGGAGGACTTCCTCTTTCTCGCCTGCACTTGCTCAAAGGCAAGGAGGTCGCCTACACTTGCTCAAAGGCAAGGAGGACTTCCTCTGTTGCCTCAACCTTGCTGTAAAAAGCGGAGGAAGAGGACTTTCTCTCTTGCCCCAACCTTGTTGTATAAAGCAGAGGGAGAGGACTTTCTCTCGCCTGCACCTCGCTGTACAAAGTCGAGGGAGGACTTTCTTCTCTTGCCCCAACCTTGCTGTATAAAGCAGAGGAAGACGACTTTCTTGTGGGTGCACACTCCCAGGGGAGCGCCAGGCGTGGCTATCTAAGCGCACTCACCAGGCGCACCCTGCCTGCATGGTCTCACCGCACGTTCTCTGAGTGAGTGCATGCTCCCAGGAGAGCACCTGGCGTGGCTGGTCTGAGCGCACTCGCCAGGCGCATCCTGCCTGCATGGCCTCATCGCGTGTTCTCTACACGTCCCCACCGGCAAGGAGCTCTTCTTCTGGAACCATGCGAGGTGCATGCTTAACGCTCTCGCTGGGAACTTGGGTCCCAGCTTAACACGTGTTAGCAAGACCCCGATGACCATGCACCGACCGAGTGCTCACTCCCTACATGCACCGACGGCTGATCGCGGTCTGCATGCACTGATGGCTGATTGCGCTCTACATCCAAGCGCTTATCTAGAGGATGATCTGCGGGTGGTTGCCACTCGGTAATTGACCACCGATCACCTGAACTTGCACCTGGGGCAAGGAGAACTTTAAACTGGGAACACTCGCACACTTTATGTACTGAAAATCTTTTATTGGGTGTCATCGTTAAAAAGAGTGCCCCCTGATCTGCTCAACTATTTAATACACTAAGTGTGTGTACAGCGCTATAGCGTATCTACTTTACAACTTAACCAAAGTAGGAAACAAGTGTGTAGCGTCCTGGGTTCTGGGAATAGTCGTTCCGTCCAGAGTCACCAGCCAACAAGCTCCATTCTCCAACGTCTCAACCACTCTGGATGGGGTCTCCTTTAACTAGCGATGACCGCCCTGGCGATGCACACACGTGGGGCGATCATGCCTTCCGCTTCAGCTCTGGGAGCCCCCCCAGTGTAGCCTCTTCCATCACCTCACCTCCCTAAACACAGGGAGTTCATGCTGCTGGTCGCCTGCCTGGGACCCCGAAGCGCGATCACCTTGTGTCTTCTGCAGGTAATCGGTCAGGAACCCTGTCTTCACCAACTCAGCAAGCTGATGCCCCAACGCCAGGCAGGTACAGAGTGTATGTCCATAAGCTTGATGGAATTCACACCACTCATCCTTCCTCCCTCCAAGTACCCTGTCGGTTTTCTCTGGCACATGGAGTCTTGCTGCCACAGCAGGGATGGCGATCAGCTCCGCCAAACTTATCATGAAATCATACCTCAAGGGTGCGTTGCTTGCACGCCCCCTGGTCTGGTCCTTCTTGGGTGCATAAGGGCGAGACCTTCCCTGTTCCTTCCTCCCTTCCTTGATCTCATGCACCCGCGCCTGTTGCTGCTGATACCCCTGACCTCCACGTGGCTTCGACGGTACAGCACTTCCTCTCTTCTCAGAGACCTCTGTCTCTGCTACTATGTGTGCCACCGCGCGTCGCCGTATCTCGGTGAAGGTGGCAGGGTGGCTCCTGATGAGCGATTCACTGAAAGGACCAGGGAGGACACCTCTCTTGAACGCATGCACCAGCATGTCCTCGTCCTTGCTGGGCAATCTCACCACGTGCGCGCCAAAATGGCTGAGGTAGTCCTTCAGCGACTCCCCATGGTGCTGGCGCACGTCGAACAAATCATAGGACACCACTGGTGGCGCTCTGTTGACGATGTACTGCTCCGTGAACAGCTTCGCAAATTGATGGAAGGAAGTGACGTGGCCCTCTGGCAGGCTCACGAACCACTCCATAGCCACTCCACTCAGTGTACTCATGAACATCTTGCAGTACACAGCATCTGAACCTCCAGTCAGCATCATCTGAGTGTGGAAGGCTGTCAGGTGTGCTTCTAGATCTTCCACCCCCGTGAACGATACTTTCAGTCCCACCAGATTGGGAGGCACCACCGTGTTCATGATCTCGGGGGAGAAAGGCATAGGGTGTAAGGATCTAGATAATTATTTGGAATAGAAGAAGTATAATTTTAATGAATTCTGAATATGTTATTACTTAAAACGAAAAGATCTTGTAATGGAAATTTCATGGTGGTCAGACCTCGGATGTCGCCCAAGGTCTGAGGGCGGCGTGGTAGAGGTCGGTCGGTGGACCATAGTGGGTTCCAGAAATCACATGTAGGGAGGTGTGATTTGAACCTTAGGAGCGCCATGCATGCAGAATAACTACGGGACTTTACGCTTGGACATAAGGGATTTACCTTAGTGTTGCATGCTTAGGCACGTAAGGATTGAGTACTGAGTTGCCCTCGGGCAGGAGAAGCTACCGACGTCACCGAGCCATGTGGGGGTGATAACACAGGCGTGGAGTAGTGGTAGGACGAGCCCTCAATAGGGTGTGACGATGTGGCATCAGTCGGCAGAAGCAAGGCGATGTGTCCTCGCCACATCAAGGACGATGAGAGATCGCCAGGGCGAGAGACACGCGGGGATCGCCAGGGCGAGAGATAGACGGTCATCGCCAGGATGAGGGACACATCGGTCGACTTCCAGGGGGAGACATTGGTCGTCTTCCAGGGAGAGACATCGGTCGTCTTCCAGGGAGAGACATCGGTCGTCTTCCAGGGAGAGACATCGGTCGTCTTCCAGGGAGAGACATCGTTCGTCTTCCAGGGAGAGACATCGGTCGTCTTCCAGGGAGAGACATCGTTCGTCCGCCAGGATGAGATATCGGTGGATGGTCATCGCGCGAGGTCGTGTTCCACACAGATGAGGTGGGGCCCAGGCTCCCAGCATGAGCGTCTTGCATGCGCGACACGTAGTCAGTGAGAGAGCTTCAAAATAGTGGCTCCAGAGAGTTGGTATGGAAAGTGACCCAGAGTTGGTGTGCACAGAGACCCACGTGGCCATACTGTTAGAGGAAACCCACACGCAAGGTTGATCAGAGAGTGGGTAATGGCAGTGAAGGCTAAAGAGCCGTTCGACCTTAAGAGCTGAGGGAATCAGCTCATTTAGTTCCCCTTTCTCCTTTCTCCTCCACTCGAAGACGCAGCTATCCTCACGTACCAGCGCTACGATCGGTGACTGCCATTGTCCTTCTGGGAAGTCTCTGCAAGTTCTCCCGTTAGGACGCTAGAACAGAGTTAGGACATCTTTAAGCTTCGGTGGGTTTTGGAGCTCTTAGTGTTTTTGCGCAAGTTCAGGTGAGGGAAGCTAGCATTTTCGTTTATAAAAACTTTAGGCGAGTAGGTTCTGAAGTGAGGGTGACGTGGTCGCCGGTTTCATATTCTATTTCACGATGCTCTGTTTTTATGTGTGGGGCGACGTGATCGCCGGTTTTAATGTTGATTTCGAACTCCCCTGTTTTAGTGTCGTTTTGAAATTGTTTGAGATTGAAAGGTGAAATGCATATGATATTCGAAAATCTGAACTTTGGTATGATTGTTTCTGTGATTGGGATTGTTTAAAAAAAAGGATTCAAAATATTATATGATGGAATTGTGCTTTTACGTGTGGTATGATGTACTGGATGAATGTGAAAGAGTGATCAAAGCATAGTATTTTCAGGAAAGAAAATACCGTGTGGAGATTTTATGAGGGTGTATTGATCTGTGAGTATCCTGTGAATGAGGCGATCCTGACTCTGCTGATATGATGGAATCATATAGATGAAGTCATTCAGTTGGTGAGAGTCGAAGGAGGTCCATATGTATGGGTAAGTCGTTTGAAAGATAACTGACTTGACCTATTATATGGATTAACCCGGTCATACTGAGAGAGTGATGATATTGAGATGGTTTATGCGCATGGCTGTGTGGATTCACAACGACCCTATGTGGATTCACAGTGGTGTAGTATGACAGGTGCAGGTCTCTAGATGCTAAGTTCAACGCACGAGTCTTCCGGAAGTAGAGTCATGTGTCTATGTGTTATAAGTCAGTGGAAAGTCTGACATGTGAACCATGAGTATTGAATGTATTGAATAGACACTTGACGAGTTTGTGGAATATGGGGATATTGATGGTTGAAATTGACATAGATTATGAATGGTGTGAAGATTTATGCTTTCTATTGATATAAAGTTTCATATTTAAAGTTTTAAAAATATCTAGCTTACCCTTTTGTTTTGTATCGTGGTTGTTTTTCTTAAACCTGTGATGATCGTGTATATTTGCACGGGAGCAGATGAGGTTGCAGGTAGTAGAGCTCCTCAGTGAGCATTTCTGGAGGAGGAGATCGCCGGTTTTTTAATGCTGTTGTTTTGTTTTATTTTGAAAACTCCTGTATGGAGATGTATTAAAACTTCCTCAAAAAGGGATATTATTTTGAGGCACATTTGTATTAATGGATGAATTATATTATGTATATATCTATGTTAAATGTTGATATTATTGTTTCACCTTTATTTTATTATATAAAAATGAACAATATTTTGAGGGGCGTTACATAGGGAATGCTCTAGGAGGTGATGGCAGCGTCGACGTCCTCTCTTCAACTACGCGCTCCTTCTGCGCCTGCATTTCCCTACGCAACTCTTCATTCATACGGTTCAACTCTTCGTTTCTTCTCTGCGATGCAGTCAGCTCTGCACGCATCCTCTCTTGCTCAACTCTTGATGCCGCGACACTATCTTGCAGCGCGCATCATCTCCATGACTTGCGCCATGGTAATAGCACCTTCTTCAGCAGGTGGCGTAGGTGAGGTTCGTCTGGTTCTTCTACTCATCTCCTCTACACTTCGACGTAACTTCACTTCAACGAAATGATCAAGAAGCTCCAAGAAACCTCAAGAAACTTCAAGAACTGCGACGTGGATGGGAACAAAATTCACACGAGCCCCACGGTGGGCGCCAATGATCCTGCCGCTTGACTCGAACGTGGAGGATTGCCTCGTCCCTCCTTCGTCTAGCCTTCTGTTTTGCAAGAGCGCTCCAAGAACCACCACTGGAACTCCAAACGCTGCCTGCAAAATACACAAACGGCGCCTCTAGCGGCTGTTGTAGCTCCGACGCTCAAGTCAGGCAACAGGAACACCAAAAACTATCACTGAATCTCTCTGTGAGACTTGTGTGTGCTCTCAGATCGACTTTCTCTCTCTATAACCATTTTCTGTTATCACTGTGCAACGTGTAAGAACGCTCTCACAGTGACTCAGAAACTCAGTGTAGTGTAAACTGTAAAGTGTGTAAACTTGTAATCTGAAAGGAATCCCCTTACCTTACATGACGTGGAGTGCTTTATACCTGAGCCGCGCCTCTCTCCCAGATGGTGACACGTGGAGGCACACAGCTGGCATCACGCGTCACACCTGGAGGGCCTCTGCGCTTCTCTCTGTGCGGGCCGCATGCTCCCAGGAGAGCGCCAGGCGCATCCTGCCTGCATGGCCTCGCCGCACGTCCTCTGAGTGGGCATCATGCGAGGTTCATGCGTAACGTTCTCGCTGGGAACCTTGGTCCCAGCTTAACACGCGTTGCCAAGAACCCCGATGACCGATCGCCCTCTGCATGTGCTTATGACCGACCGCCCTCTGCATGCACTTACGACCGATCGCCCTCTTAATGCCCGATCGCGCTCTTCATGCAGTCACGCCCGACCGGTGCCTTATAACTTTCCCCCGATGACCTGGCGGTGCCTCTTGCCTATCCACCGATGACCGTGCGGTGCCTCGTGCCTATCCACCGACGTCCGTGCGGTGCCTCATGACTATCCACCGACGTCCGTGCGGTGCTTCCAGGTGCTTATCTAGGCACCGCTCCGGGGGTGGGGGTGGTGGCCACTTGGTATCTGACTACCGATCACCGTTCTAGGTGATTTCCTCCCTGATTCACTTGCTCTTTCTACCACGCGCCACCCTGTGCATGGTCCACGTGGTCAACTGCTGCTGACGTCATCAACTACTGATGACCGACCGGATCAAAAGTGATTGAAAGTCTTGTGCTAATTGTTTTAAAAGAGATTTGATTGACTTTCTATCATCTTCACTAGAGTTAGGAGAATGAGTAGACATGATTAAAGCTATGTGTTAAAAGCAATTTACCACAAGAAAGATAGGTGGAGTAATGTAGGTAGATTCCCAGGAAAGGGAGGTGGATCACTTGGATCACTTAAGTACCAAGCCTTTCCTAGCCAGATTCTATCCTTCAAGACTTTCATAAACCTTTCTCTAAGTAATTCACTTAGAGCACAAGCAAGAATGAAAACACAAGCTTTAATACAAGAAAACGAAATTACTTAAAAAAACAATTAATCACAATGAACAATTAACTCTAATTCAAAAGCATTTAAACTAGGCGAATTCCTAAGGTGAGGCTTCTTTGGCACTTAGAACCTTTGAAGACACACTCACCGTCTAATTGGCATGATTAATTCCACTAATTATTGAATGTTTAACAACTTACAACTCAAAAGAAATACAATGGAAATTTTGAATTACAAAAGTTTAGAATCCTATTCTATGCTTCCTTTTCTTTTTGGTACTCCTCCTTTTTGCTTTGCACTCCTCTCTTTGATGTATGTTTGTATATTTTTTGTTGCTGCACTCTTGCTTTACCTCTTTTAGGATAGTCACTAAAGTAATCAATTCAGCACCTACTAAGTAAAAATGGCACTCACCACAAAGGTTAGCTCCAAACTTTACAAGCACCTTTTGAAAACTTTCACCACTTAAGAGGTCAACAAAAATTAAAGCAACAAAAGCTCAATTTAAATTTGGACAACAGCAAAGGGATTTAAATGTGACAAAACTAGAAGGAATATTGAAGAAAAATTGACAATCAAGCAAAATAAGGTAATCAACAAAGCTGGCACACAAAATGAACCTAGGGAAAGGTACTAGAATTGGATTACAAAAACCAAAACTGAACTACTGGAATTTAAGTGTCAAAAAACGTGACTTACACGATTTATGCTGAGCTGTATTTTTCAAATTTGAATTTGAAATTTTAAACACAGATACTTCAAGATGTTAACCAAATTTTGGCGCTGAAATCACTCAAAACACATGCACCAATCAATTACAATAAAATTTTCAAATCTGGTGCCAGATTACCGTTTTTTTTTCGCGCCAGTTTTGAACACTGATTTTGTTTGATTTATCATTTTTTTTTCACTTCGAATTTTGATTCAATTTTTTTTTCCTTTTTTTCTAAGACATCAAACTTCTCAGATCCAGATTTCCAGAATTTTTCTCTAGCGGAATTAATTTTCACAATGAAAAAACAGCCAGCACAGTTTAGAAATCCTAATCTGGAATTAAAAACAGAGTTGAAAACTTGCAAAGACACAATAGAATGATTGTATAAGAATTTGTGTGGTTCTATCACACAAATATGAACTCAAATCTAAAAGAAAAATGCACCAAAGGATCAAACAATTCAGATTAAAAACTGGACTCAAGATCAAATCAAGAAACAAAATCAATCAAGAAAAGTACTACTAGGATTTGATGACATTTGTTGGAGAAACATGACTTGACAAAACATGTATAGATCTCAAAATCAAAATGACTCAAATTAAAACAGATTGAACCAATTAAAATGTGCAAGAAAGACTCAAAATCTTACTAAAATCAAACAGCACACCAAAACACACAAGAATCCTACACAAAATTGAAATTAGAAGCTCAAGAACAAGTTGAACACATTCTACCGATTGGATTCATCCAAACAGCATTCAAATCAAAATTAAATTGCAAAAAACAGCAAGACATTCAAGGATCTAATGAAGAACAACATGGAAATATGAAGAACAACACAAAATCAAAAAAAATTAGAAGAAGACACTTAGCTCTTGAAAAACCATGGCTCTAGATACCACTTGATGTAGCCTAGCTTGAGTGCTTTCTTCCATGAGCTGAAAATGAATTTGAAGGTGGCAGAAGCTATGGTTGAAGATGTGCAAGGAGCTCCTAGGAGTTGTGGTTTCCTTGAAGGTGAAGTGTTAGGTGTGGAGAGTGAGTGGTGAGGCCATCTCACTTGGAAAAGATGAAGAATGAAGACTAAGGTGTCTATCCTAGAGGTAGGGGACAAGAGTGATAATTGGCACAAAGTTGGCAGCAATTTCACTCAAATTAATCTTATGAATTACATGAGCCAAGCCCTCTTATTTATAGTGTTTAGAGGGCTGAAAATTCAAATGAAAATGGAGGGAAATTCAAAATGAAATTCTCCTCAAGGTGGAGCCTAAAAATGAGAGCACATGGGAGGGGTGTGATTAGTATTTCACGCTCACCCTCTCTAGGCTTTCCAAACCGACCTTGGTTAATTTAGTGGTTTTAAAAACCCTAAATTAACCTAGGTTGGTGTTTTAGGTGCCAAAATTAATTCTAAGAAAATTACAATTATTTTCCTATTCTAATTTTGACAAGAAAATTAAATTCTACTTCTACACTAAACTTATGGCATCTTTATCATGTAGAGGAAAGTCTCTCTGCCATCAGTAGCAGTGTCCCAATCCTCTTGTATTCTTCTTGCCATAGCCCTTGTAGTTGGCCCATATCTTCTATTTGGTGGGCTTGAGATAGGTCTTGGACTTGAACATGGGTTTGGGCTTGGACTTGGGCTTGGGCCTCTTCCATCACCTTACGTGCTAGATTACCCTAAGTTTGGGTGATAGCGGCGCAAGGGTATTCCTATAAACCCTAAATATGGGTAGCGACGCAGAGGAAACCCTAGACTATATAAAGGGTAGTAAAACACTTCACAAAGGTACGCAGTTTCAAACTCTAAACACAGTGACCTAAACACTTGGTGTTTCTTGCCCAATCTTGACTTGAGCGTTGGAGTGCAAACGGCCTCTAGGGCGCCCCCTTCTCTTTTGCAGGTGCAGATTGCTTCGAAAGAACCAAGCACATATCAACATGAGGGAGGAGGCGCGTGAGTGTCGCAGAGTCAACTGACAGAGAGTCAACCGGCGAGAACATTTGGTGCCCACCGTGGGGCGGAAATAAAACAAGGTCCCATACACGAGAGTAAGAGAAGAAACCACAGAGATGAGGAATACTAGACAAGGATCCGTTCCACCAAATGGGGGTGAAAGTGTTACCATGCACCAACTCATGGAAACGATGCGCGCTCTCCAGGAGACGGTGGCGGAGTCTAGAGCGCATCAGGCCCGTATGCTGGCGGACCTAGCCGCATCACGGGCCAGGAATGAGGAACTACACAGGGTGAATGAGGAGTTACGCTTAAACCTACACCATTTGCAGCAAACTGGGGATCGTGTGGGGGACGATCGGGCTCCACGAACGCCTCCAAGGGCTTTCCCCATGCCCTTCTCCTAAACGATCATGGACACGATGGTCCCAGCCACCTTCGTGGGGCCTAAGACCGTGTTCACCGGGGTAGAAGATCCTGAAGCACATCTCACAGCGTTCCACACGTAGATGATGCTGTCAGGTGGGTCTGATGCAGTGCATTGCAAGCTCTTCATGACCACGTTGACAGGGACAGCGCTGGAGTGGTTCGTTAGCTTGCTCGAGGGACATATCACGTCTTTCGCGCAATTCTCCATGCTGTTCAGAGAACAATACATTGTCAACCGGGCCCCTCCACAGTATCTTATGATCTCTTCGACGTGAGGCCGCATCAGAGGGAGTCCCTCAAGGATTACCTCAACAGATTTGGGGCAATGGTGGTGAGGTTGCACACCAAAGATGAAGATATGGTGGTGTATGCCTTCAGGAAGGGAATATTGCCAGGGCCTTTTAGCGAGTCCCTTATCCGAAATCGCCCCAAGACCTTTGGTGACATAAAACTACGTGCTATTGCTCACATTGTTGCAGAAGGAAAGCTCCATGAGAAGCGAGAGAGTGCAGTCTCTTCAAGGCCGTGAGTGCCTAGTCGACCTCAACCCCTGCGGGTGCAAGAGGTGACAATAGAAAAAAGGACTCAAGGAAAGCAGAAGCCCTATGAGGCCAGAAAGCCCTAGACTAGGGCACGCACTAAGGAGGATGTGCCCCCCAGACATGACTTCCTGGTGGAGCTGAAGGAGCTTATCGCCATTCCTAATGTGGCAGAAAGGTTAAAGATGCCCCCAAAGACGGACAAGAGGTTGGGGCCCAAAAAGAACGCCTGGTGCGAGTTCCATCAGGCTTTTGGCCATCCCATTCGCAACTGTCTGGCCTTAGGGCACCAGTTGGACGAGTTGTTCAAGAGTGGGTTCTTCAGTGATTACTTGAGGGAGACACAAGGAGGCGAGGTGGTGGTAGTCCCGAGGGATGATCAGGGGCACGAAGTGCCCATACACGACGAGATCCACACTATAGCAGGTGGATTCTCAAGAGGTCGTGCACCTCATCGCAGTGCAAGAAGTATGCACGTTCGATGATGGCAGTAGAAACATGTGAGGAGGACCACTTGTAAGGACCTGTAAAATTAAATTGGAATAAAAGGAATATATTTTAAATGAATTCTAAGTATGTTTTTATTTAAAATAAAAAGGAAGGAAAGTGTAGCTTAGAAGAGTATGAGATCGCCTGGTTAGTACATAATCGCCTGTCACCTAGACTACCCATGCGGACATCGCCAGGGCGCGAGGTATGCGGACATCGCTAGGGCGCGAGGTATGCGGACATCGCCAGGGCGCGAGGTATGCGGACATGGCCAGGGCGCGAGGTATGCGGACATCGCCAGGGCGCGAGGTATGCAGACATCGCCTGGGCGCGAGAGGCATGCGGGCATCGCCAGGGCGCGAAGCATGCGGGCAACGCCAGGGCGCGAGAGGCATGCGGGCATCGCCGGGGCGCGAGAGGCATGCGGGCATCGTCAGGGCGCGAGGCATGCGGGCATCGCCAGGGCGCGAGAGACATGCGGGCGTCGCCAGGGAGAGACATCGGTCGTCTCCCAGAGAGAGACATCGGTCGTCTCCCAGAGAGAGACATCGGTCGTCTCCCAGAGAGAGACATCGGTCGTCTTCCAGAGAGAGAGATCGGTCCTCTTCCAGAGAGAGAGATCGGTCATCTTCCAGGATGAGTCATCGGTGAAAGGTTATCGCGCGATGTCGTGTTTCACACAGATAAAGTGGGATCCAGACTCCCAGCATGAAACGCCCTGCAGGCGCGCCACGTAGACAAAAAGGGTGGTTCAGAATAGTGACATCAGAAAGTTGGCATGCGCAAGAGACAACCGTGGCCGTACTGTTCAGTGAAACGTACACTCAGGCTTTCCTGCAGAGGGGGTGGTGGCAGCAGCATGCGTGGACAAGTAGACTTGGATTCAAAAACCCACTGCGGGGAGGCAAAGAATGTTGCTGTGGTTCAAGAGTGACAGAGTGAGTCTACCTTCATCCTTCTCTTTTCTCTCCTTCACTCTGCGATTCAGGCCTTATCACGTCCCTGCTTGGCTATCGACGACTGCCATAGAGCACCTGGGAGGTTCTCTGCAAGTCCTCCAAACCAGACGCTAAAACAGAGTTAAGGCATCCTTGAAGCTCGTTGGGTTGGAGCTCTTAGTGAAGTTTACGCAAGTCCAGGTAAGGGAAGCTAGCTTTGTTTTTCAATAAAAGCCGTAGATTAGCTGTTTCTGAAGTGAGGGCGACGTGGTCGCCGGTTTTAAGCTCTATTTCGTGATGCTCTGTTCTATGTGTTTGGGCGACGTGGTCGCCGGTTTTAAACTCTATTTCGTGATGCTCTGTTCTATGTGTTTGGGCGACGTGGTCGCCGGTTTTAAACTCTATTTCGTGATGCTCTGTTCTATGTGTTTGGGCGACGTGGTCGCCGGTTTTAAACTCTATTTCACGATGCTCTGTTCTATGTGTTTGGGCGACGTGGTCGCCGGTTTTAAACTCTATTTCACGATGTTCTGTTCTTATGTATTTGGGCGACGTGATCGCCGGTTTTAAATACAGCTTTCGAAATCCCCTGTTTTAGTGTCGTTGAGACTGTTTGAGATTTAAATGTGGAATGCATGTGATATTTTAAAGTCTGAACCTTGGAATGATTGTTGTGGTGATTGGAAATCGTTCATTTAAGTGTTATATGATGTGTTGAATGTTTGAATGTGGGATCAAGACATAGTATTTTCAGGAAAGGAAATACCGTGTTGAGATTAGTTATGAGGTGTATTGATCAGTGAGTATCCTGTGAATGAGACGATCCTGATTCTGCTGATATGATGGAGTCACATAGATGAAGTCATTCGGTTGGTGAGAGTCGAAGGAGGTCCATATGTATGGGTAAGTCGTTTGAAAGATAACTGACTTGACCTGTTATATGGATTAACCCTGTCATACTGTGAGAGTGATGAGATTGAGATCGAGATTATGTTGATGCGCATGGCTGTGGGAACATTACAGCAATGAAGTATGACAGGTGCAGGTCTCTGGATGCTAAGTTCAACGCACGAGTCTTCCGGAAGTAGTGTCAAGTGTCTATGTGTGATGAGTCAGTGGAAGTCTGACGTGAGAAATGTGAAATATTGAGAATTGTTGATAGACACTTGATGGTTGTGTGATATGAATGAGAAAGTGATGGACTCTTGTGAATGTTTAAAAAGGGCTGATCTACGTTGGTTGTCCAGTTTATAATTTAAAGTTTTAAAAATATCTAGCTTACCCTTTGTATTGTTCTGTGGCTGTTTTCTCTTAAAACTGTGATGATCGTGTATTTTACACGGGAGCAGATGATCTTCCAGGGAGTAGAGCTCCTCAGTGAGTGGTCGCCGGAAGGAGATCGCCAGTTTCTGTCTCTATGTGGTGATCGCCTGTTTTTCTGTTCTGATAGCAGATCGGCTGTTTTGGGTCTTCTGATAGGAGATCGCCGGTTTATGTAGGGAGACCGCCGGTTTCATTTTATTTGACTGTAATTTGTTTAAGTTTTGGAAAATTTACCGTTTATGTATTAAACTCCCTGTGAGGAGTAACTCCATTTTATATAAATACGTATGTTCACTTGAATATTATTGTTTTACCTTTATTTCATTTTATATTTGTGAAAAGGATTTGGCGGGATGTTACATTAATGGTATCAGAGCAGTTCATCCTTAGGATGACCTGAGGGCTGTGGATCCATTGTGTTTCTTCTGCTCATAAAATTTATTTGAGTTTTAAATGAAAACTATAGTGAAAGGCTTTCAAACGTTTTTGTACTGAAATTTTGTGTGTGCTGTAGTGAATATATGCTCTAACTGAAAATTTTAGTATTAAGAATGAAAGGATCTTGATAAAGTAGTGAGGGTGCACACTCATAACTAGATCGAGATGATTCTCAATCTTAATTCTAAAGGCTGATGTTTAGCATACAATGAATTCTGGTGTGATTTATTTCATTCTCTTGAGTGTCTTTGTAATTGATTGAAAGTGGTTGTTTGGATTGATGATTGTATACCAGTAGTTATCCTGGTGTTATGCTTGATGTTACAAGCATTATGATTCTGTTGATGAACTCAAACTCTAAATGATTTTGAGATGCTGACCTTTGTAAGGTCTAGAGGTTACCTCCTGAATGAATTGATTTCTTATCGATCTCATTCTTGTAGTTGTAGGGAATATAGAAACCAATAGTTTCAAAATCTGAGAACGAAGGAAGATGACTCGTAGACCTCCTACCTCCCCCCAACCTTCTTCGGAGATGGGCCAGATCGCCAGGGCCATTGAGATGATGGCAACTGCCATCCAACAACAGAATACGGTAATGGCTCAGATTCATCAGGCTGTAATGCATCATTGGGAAACTGCTGGATCGGCTGCAACAGCTTCCCATGTCAATCAGCCTCAGGAGCAGATGGGGATGACCGAGTTCATGAGGCACAACCCACCCCAGTTCCGTGGGAATGCTTCTCCGAACCAACCAGATCAGTGGATCAGGGAGTTTCATGCCTTAGTGGAGAAGGCAAAGAGGGTGGAGACCCTGGGGAGGAGTGATTCCAGGGTAATCAGATCACACCCAGGGGGTTCCTCCTGTGGGAAGGCCAAGGTGCAGCAGCAGCAGAATAAGCCTTATTCGAGACCTCCACAACATAGGGCAGGAGCAGTTCCGCCCCAACTTCAGCAGCAACAACCATGGAAACCAAGATGTTTCCGTTGTGATGGGCCACATAACGTCAACGTGTACCCCAAGAGGAATTCAGAGAGAAAATGCTACATCTGTCGAAATACGGGACACCTTGCTAGAGAGTGTCCTAACGGGTATAGGGCGACTCAACCCAGTGTTTCTCAGCAGTTGAGAAACGAAGGCAGCAGACCTCAGGCAACAGGGAGAGTGTTTGCCATGTCAGGAGCAGAAGCGTCTCAGTCAGGTAACCTAGTACAAGGTACTTGTGTATAGCTGGTAGATACGTTAGAATTTTGTTTGATTCTAGAGTGACACACTCTTTTGTGTCAAATCGGTGTGCAACCGAACTGGGCCTTTTAGTGGAGGAGCTGCCGTTTGAACGGTTGGTCTCTACACCTGCATCAAAACAGGTTTTGACCTCCCCAGTTTGCTCTGAATGTCCAGTGATAGTAGAGGGACGCAAGTTCAAGGTGAATTTGATCTGTCTACCTCTTCAGGATCTGGATGTTATCCTGGGGAATGGATTGGCTATCTGTCAATCACATTCTCATAGATTGCAGTAGGTAGGACGTGGTGTTTCCGGGCCTCCGAGAGTCAGATATGATATCTGCTCAGTGTGTATGGTCGGGGTTGATAGAAGGGGCGACGTGCCTTGTAATCCTAGCTCAAGGGGGAGTGAAGAATGATGAAGATATGGGCTGTATACGTGTGGTGAAGAATTTCATGGATGTAGTTCCAGAAGAAATACCTGGACTACCTCCTAAGAGAGAGATGGAATTCTCTATTGTTTTGGTACCTGGAGCTGGACCAGTGTCCATGGCTCCCTACATAATGGCTCCAGCTGAGTAGATGGAATTAAAGAAGCAAGTGTAAGTTAGATTTAGTTGTACCAAGGTTTAGTTTCAGCTACATATAAGTTATGGAGAGTAAATAAGCAGTATGTTGGGGGTTTAAAGCTTAAGCATGTGTATCCATGGGAAGTACCAGAGTTAAGTTCCAAGAATGAAAGAATGAAATTTTCTTTTGAAGCTTGGAAGATGTTCATGTCGATGAAACAGCATGAGATGGCTCTAGCTTAAGCTTCACGCAGAATGGATGCTGTTTTGTTGATCGTGATTTGAAAGATGATTATGGAAATGGTGGGTTGAGATAAAAGGCTTCCGAAGCCGTAAGCCTCCTGAATTTGGTAAATGAGGATGCAGTTCGGCCTGTGAATGTAGAAGGGAAGGAGGTAATGGCTGTGGATAAGGATGAGGGTAAGCCGTGTTATGATGATGTTGAGTCCTTCTAGCGATGTAGTAAATTTCAGAAAGTTGGGTGTGGAAGGGAATGTGGGTAGAAATAGTCTGTTGTATCTGAGAGAAGAAGAATAGAGTTGTCTTTAAGCAAGAAATTCCGGATGCAGAGGAAATCTTCCAACCGGCTCCACTACTGGTAGGGTTGTGGTTGAGATATATGGTGCGTTCGTTCTCGTATGCCTTTTCGGATTGGCACCTGAACCCAAATCAATGCATTCAATGTATACATTGAAAAAGGAGGTCGTAATGGGAGCAGGAAACCGAGTTGGCAAAAGAAGTCATAATAATGATTTAGAAAGTAACAGCAACAGGAACTTTGTCTTTATAAGGTACAGAATTATGTAGCATAGTGGTGAACCAAAGGTGTCCCTTTAGGGAGCGTGAGAATTAGATCAGCAGTTGGGAAGTCGATGGACGGTTTTGATCAAGATGCAGAAGTTGATTCCTAGAAGGATATTTCGGATCCTAGTTTGATTTGGCTAGGGGGCATGAGCAGTAGGCAGCTGTCCCCTTTCCTTCCGATGAAGGGATCTTGCTCGCTTTTCTCTAAAGAGGCTAGGCCTGGTTCTGTTAAGAGCCTAGTTCTAGGCTTGCTCGACCAAGTCTTCAAGGTTGGGAGTAGAGTGTGAATGCTGGAGTTGGCGCTCAATGGAGCAGCATATTCCATATGCAGGGAGGTACAATGGAATTTGATGAAGTATTTGAGTAGTAAGAGTTGGTTCAGCAGACAACCGAGAAGGTGAAACTGATACAAGGCAGCATGAAAGCTTCTCAAAGTCGGCAGATTCAGAGGAGAAGACCTTTGGAGTTGGCTGCAGGAGACCATGTGTTCATGAGAGTGACACCAACCAAGGGTGTAGGACGGGCGATCAGATCAAAGAAGTTGTCCCCTAAGTTCGTGGGACCATATCAGATCTTAAGGAGGATTGGTCCAGTGGCCTATGAGATCGCCCTACCTCCCCATTTAGCGAATCTGCATAATGTCTTTCACGTATCACAGCTGAGGAAGTACATGGCAGACCCTAGTCATGTGCTGGAAGTGGACGATGTGCAGATCAGGGATGACTTGTCCTTTGAAGCGAAACCAGTCAGGATTGACGATCGGCAAAGTAAACAGCTCAGAGGCAAGACCATCAACATGGTGAAAGTGGTGTGGGATGAGAGATCGGGTGATTCAACTTGGGAGTTAGAAGAACCCATGAGAGAAGCTTATCCATACCTCTTTTCCTTGTAATTCAATTTTCGAGGACGAAAATTTTTCTTGTTGGGGAGAATGTAAGGACCTGTAAAATTAAATTGGAATAAAAGGAATATATTTTAAATGAATTCTAAGTATGTTTTTATTTAAAATAAAAAGGAAGGAAAGTGTAGCTTAGAAGAGTATGAGATCGCCTGGTTAGTACATAATCGCCTGTAACCTAGACTACCCATGCGGACATCGCCAGGGCGCGAGGTATGCGGACATCGCCTGGGCGCGAGAGGCATGCGGGCATCGCCAGGGCGCGAAGCATGCGGGCAACGCCAGGGCGCGAGAGGCATGCGGGCAACGCCAGGGCGCGAGAGGCATGCGAGCATCGCCGGGGCGCGAGAGGCATGCGAGCATCGCCGGGGCGCGAGAGGCATGCGGGCATCGTCAGGGCGTGAGGCATGCGGGCATCGCCAAGGCGCGAGAGACATGCAGGCGTCGCCAGGGAGAGACATCGGTCGTCTCCCAGAGAGAGACATCGGTCGTCTCCCAGAGAGAGACATCGGTCGTCTCCCAGAGAGAGACATCGGTCGTCTCCCAGAGAGAGACATCGGTCGTCTCCCAGAGAGAGACATCGGTCGTCTTCCAGAGAGAGAGATCGGTCGTCTTCCAGAGAGAGAGATCGGTCATCTTCCAGGATGAGTCATCGGTGAAAGGTTATCGTGCGATGTCGTGTTTCACACAGATAAAGTGGGACCCAGACTCCCAGCATGAAACGCCCTGCAGGCGCGCCACGTAGACAAAAAGGGTGGTTCAGAATAGTGACATCAGAAAGTTGGCATGCGGAAGAGACACTCGCGGTCGTACTGTTCAGGGAAGTGGTTGGCATGCGCAAGAAGACAAAAAGGGTGGTTCAGAATAGTGACATCAGAAAGTTGGCATGCGCAAGAGACAACCGTGGCCGTACTGTTCAGTGAAACGTACACTCAGGCTTTCCTGCAGAGGGGGTGGTGGCAGCAGCATGCGTGGACAAGTAGACTTGGATTCAAAAACCCACTGCGGGGAGGCAAAGAACGTTGCTGTGGTTCAAGAGTGACAGAGTGAGTCTACCTTCATCCTTCTCTTTTCTCTCCTTCACTCTGCGATTCAGGCCTTATCACGTCCCTGCTTGGCTATCGACGACTGCCATAGAGCACCTGGGAGGTTCTCTGCAAGTCCTCCAAACCAGACGCTAAAACAGAGTTAAGGCATCCTTGAAGCTCGTTGGGTTGGAGCTCTTAGTGAAGTTTACGCAAGTCCAGGTAAGGGAAGCTAGCTTTGTTTTTCAATAAAAGCCGTAGATTAGCTGTTTCTGAAGTGAGGGCGACGTGGTCGCCGGTTTTAAGCTCTATTTCGTGATTCTCTGTTCTATGTGTTTGGGCGACGTGGTCGCCGGTTTTAAACTCTATTTCGTGATGCTCTGTTCTATGTGTTTGGGCGACGTGGTCGCCGGTTTTAAACTCTATTTCGTGATGCTCTGTTCTATGTGTTTGGGCGACGTGGTCGCCGGTTTTAAACTCTATTTCACGATGCTCTGTTCTATGTGTTTGGGCGACGTGGTCGCCGGTTTTAAACTCTATTTCACGATGTTCTGTTCTTATGTATTTGGGCGACGTGATCGCCGGTTTTAAATACAGCTTTCGAAATCCCCTGTTTTAGTGTCGTTGAGACTGTTTGAGATTTAAATGTGGAATGCATGTGATATTTTAAAGTCTGAACCTTGGAATGATTGTTGTGGTGATTGGAAATCGTTCATTTAAGTGTTATATGATGTGTTGAATGTTTGAATGTGGGATCAAGACATAGTATTTTCAGGAAAGGAAATACCGTGTTGAGATTAGTTATGAGGTGTATTGATCAGTGAGTATCCTGTGAACGAGACGATCCTGATTCTGCTGATATGATGGAGTCACATAGATGAAGTCATTCGGTTGGTGAGAGTCGAAGGAGGTCCATATGTATGGGTAAGTCGTTTGAAAGATAACTGACTTGACCTGTTATATGGATTAACCCTGTCATACTGTGAGAGTGATGAGATTGAGATCGAGATTATGTTGATGCGCATGGCTGTGGGAACATTACAGCAATGAAGTATGACAGGTGCAGGTCTCTGGATGCTAAGTTCAACGCACGAGTCTTCCGGAAGTAGTGTCAAGTGTCTATGTGTGATGAGTCAGTGGAAGTCTGACGTGAGAAATGTGAAATATTGAGAATTGTTGATAGACACTTGATGGTTGTGTGATATGAATGAGAAAGTGATGGACTCTTGTGAATGTTTAAAAAGGGTTGATCTACGTTGGTTGTCCAGTTTATAATTTAAATTTTTAAAAATATCTAGCTTACCCTTTGTATTGTTCTGTGGCTGTTTTCTCTTAAAACTGTGATGATCGTGTATTTTACACGGGAGCAGATGATCTTCCAGGGAGTAGAGCTCCTCAGTGAGTGGTCGCCGGAAGGAGATCGCCTGTTTCTGTCTCTATGTGGTGATCGCCTGTTTTTCTGTTCTGATAGCAGATCGGCTGTTTTGGGTCTTCTGATAGGAGATCGCCGGTTTATGTAGGGAGACCGCCGGTTTCATTTTATTTGACTGTAATTTGTTTAAGTTTTGGAAAATTTACCGGTTATGTATTAAACTCCCTGTGAGGAGTAACTCCATTTTATATAAATACGTATGTTCACTTCAATATTATTGTTTTACCTTTATTTCATTTTATATTTGTGAAAAGGATTTGGCGGGATGTTACACCACTTCCCAGACATCGACCTTGTCCTCACAAAGGTCGATCGCTGGGACGTTGTCCCCCACGATAACGATCCAGTGGTGATATCAGTGGTCACTGCGGGACGCAGGGTGCATCGAGTCCTGGTGGATCAAGGAAGTTCGGCCGATGTGATGTTCTGGTCGACTTTCAATAAGTTGCAGCTGTCTCCTGATCAGTTTAGGCCTTACGTAGGCTGTCTCTATGGATTCGCGGGAGACCAGGTAGAAGTGCAGGGGTATATTGAGTTAAGGACCACTTTCACAGATGGAGTGGCCTCCCGCACTGAGAACATTAAGTATCTGGTGGTGAATGCCCCGTCTGCCTATAACATGCTGTTGGGCAGACCAGCCCTAAACAGGTTGGGGGCAGTGGCGTCCACAAGACACATGAAGGTGAAGTTGCCCTCGATGGAAGGGATAGTGATCACCATCAAGTCAGATCAAAAGGAGGCTAAGAAGTACTATGAAAACAGCCTCAAGATGAGAAGGGGAGTATGCACGGTAACCACCCAACCTCCAGGTGGGAGGCGCAATGACACCGACCTGCCCCGAGGAGATGTTGGGATCACACGAGCAGAGGTCGCCCGGGTGAGGCGACCTGAACCAATAGAGGAGGTGGTAGAGAGGGAGATCAGGGGCAAGGTGTTCAAACCTTGCAAATCCCTACCCCAGGAGATGCAGGACCAGGTAGCGGGAGTCATAGAGCGACACATGGACGCTTTCGCTTGGTCTGCCTCAGACATGCCAGGTATTGACCCAGACTTCCTATGTCATCGCCTTGCGTTGGATCCCCAGGCCAGACCTGTTAAACAGTAGAGGCGTAAGTTTAACGATGAAAGGAGGCAGGTGGTCAGGGAGGAGACGCAGAAGCTGCTCAATGCAGGCCACATACGGGAAATCCAGTACCCTGAATGGCTGGCGAATGTTGTGTTGGTGAAGAAGGCCAATGGAAAATGGAGGATGTGCGTAGATTTCACTGACCTCAACAAGGCATGCCCGAAAGACTCCTACCCTTTACCCAACATTGATGCGTTGGTAGATAACGCCTCGGGATGTAAGTTACTCAGATTTTTAGATGCCTTCTCTGGGTATAACCAGATAAAGATGCACCCGAGAGATGAAAGCAAGACAGCGTTCATGACTGAGCTGTCCTGCTACTGTTACACAGTCATGCCATTTAGGCTAAAGAACGCAGGCGCAACGTATCAGAGGCTGATGGACAAAGTCCTTGAACCTATGCTGGGGCGCAATGTACAAGCCTATGTAGATGACATGGTGGTGACATCCCAGGTGCGAGATCAGTATGTCACTGATTTGGAGGAGCTATTTAATACAATAGCCAAGTATAGGTTGAAGCTGAATCCAGAGAAATGCGTCTTTGGGGTAGAGGCAGGCAAGTTCCTTGGCTTCCTACTTACGGAGCGAGGGATCGAGGCCAACCCAGACAAGTGCGCGGGGATCATAGCCATGAGGAGCCCAACATCGATTAAGGAAGTGCAGCAATTGACGGGTCGGATGGCTGCCCTCTCCAGGTTTGTGTCAGCAGGAGGAGATAAGGGCCACCCCTATTTCCAATGCTTGAGGAGAAACACCAGATTCTCATGGACATCGGAGTGTGAACAGGCGTTCCTTAAACTCAAGGAATACCTGGCCAGCCTGCCAGTCTTGTGTAAACCCCAACTCGGCACCCCGCTACGACTGTACTTCGCAGTCACAGAGAAGGCGGTGAGTTCTGTCTTGGTCCAGGAACAGGAGCAGAGCCAAAAGCCCATCTACTTTGTTAGCAAAGTGTTACAGGGGCTAGAGGCAAGATACCAGACAAAAGAAAAGGCAGCCTTGGCTGTTGTGTTCTCAGCGCGTAGACTTCGTCACTACTTTCAGAGTTTCACTGTGGTGGTGATGACAGATCTGCCAATACGAAAGGTCTTGCAAAACCAGACGTGGCAGGAAGAATGGTGCGATGGGCAGTTGAGCTATCAGAATTCGACATACAGTATAAGCCCAGGGGTCCGATCAAGGGACAGGTCTACGTTGATTTTGTGGCCGAGATGTCCTGGACAGAGACCCAGCAGGAAGGACCTAGTTTCAAGTGGGTGTTGTCAGTAGATGGATTCTCAAATTAGCAAGGTAGTGGAGCGGGGGCAATTCTTGAAGGGCCCAAGGGATTATTGATAGAGCAGGCCCTGCGGTTCGCCTTCAAAGCCAGCAACAACCAAGCAGAATATGAAGCCTTGATTGCTGGAATGCTGTTGGCCAAGGAGATGGGAGTGCAAACTCTTATGGCGAAGAGTGATTCATTGTTGGTCACAGGTCAGGTGGCGGGGGAATACTAGGCCGAAGGTCCCAGATGGCCTCCTACTTGGAGTATGTCCAGCAGTTGAAGAGTTCTTTTGAAACCTTCGAGCTAGTGCATATGCCTAGGGAGCAGAATGCCAGAGCTGACTTGTTGGCCAAACTCGCCAGCTCAGGCAAGGGGGGCAGGCAGAGGACGGTCATCCAGGAGACCCTGAGGGCACCTCGTACCTATATAGCTGATAATTTGGTGGGAGTCCATCAGATCAGACAATCAGACGGTGAGAAGAGGAGTCATCGATCGTTGACCTAAGAAACTCTGAAGAAGCCACAGGTCAACGCCTGCATGCCAATAGAGGAGGGGTCACCGCAAGTCTGCCTGTTGCAGAGTGGAGAGACATGGATGACGCCCTATAAGTGCTACATAGCTGATGGGATGCTTCCAATGGAGCGAATGGAAGCAAGGAAGATAAAGAAGAATTTGGCCAAGTACACACTCATTGATGGCAAGTTGTACAAGCATGGGTTTACCCACCCCATCCTGGTGTGTGTGCATGGTGAGAAGTGCGTGAGGATAATGGTAGAGCTCCATGAAGGCATATGTGGGAGTCACATCGGAGGTTGCACTTTAGCATCCAAGGCCATTCGCGCAGGGTACTATTGGCCGACTATGAGGGAGGATTGCACTAAGTATGCGCAGCAGTGCAAGCAGTGTCAATTGCATGCTGATTGGTATAAGGTGCCACTAGAGGAGCTCAGGTCGATAAACAGCCCTTGGCCATTCCACACCTGGGGAATTGACATCCTGGGGCCTTTTCCTTTGGCAGTGCGGCAGATGAAGTACCTCATGGTCGCCATAGAATACTTTACGAAGTGGATCAAGGCTGAACCAGTGGCACAAATCAAAGCCCACAAGATCCAACACTTTGTGTGGAAGAATATAGTGTGTTGCTTTGGTGTACCCAAGTGCCTGGTGTCTGATAACGGCACTCAGTTCGCAAGTCAACAGTTGGGAAAGCTATACACAGAGTTGGGAATCAAGCAAGTATTCGCATCGGTCGAGCATCCTCAAACCAATGGGCAGGTCGAGTCCTACTCAGAGGACTGAAGAGAAGGCTAGAGAAGGCGAAGGGGATGTGGGCTGAGGAGGTACCCAGAATTGTATGGGCCTACCATACCACTCCCCAGTCCACTACTAAGGAAACCCCTTTCAGCTTGGTGTATGGTTCAGATGCCATGATCCTTGTAGAGATTCAGGAGAGCTCGCCGCATTTCCAGAACTTCGTGGCTGAGGAGTCCAATGAAGAAAGGAAGGTGAACTTGGATCTCTTGGACGAAGTTAGGGAAGAGGCAGGAATCAAAGCCGAGGCGCTGAAAAGGAGGGTTGAGCTCAAGCATAGTTCTAAGTTGAGAGCTCGGCAGTTCCAGGTGGCTGACCCAGTCATGCGAAAGGCATCTCCCTACCAGATAGAGAACAAGCTATCCCCTAAGTGGACTGGTCCCTTCAGAGTGACAAAGGCCCTAGGGAATTGAGCATATAGGCTTGAGACTTTAGAAGGTGGTCCGATTCCTCGTACATGGAATGCGACTCACTTGAAGTTTTATTTTAGCTAAAGCCATGTAACATTGTACACAGTTTAGGGGACACTCTTTTTTCCCTTTTAAGGGTTTTTAATGAGGTCACCCAATAAAATTTTCAGTTAAAGATATATCTCTAAATGTGTTTGTACAATGCAGATAGAACCTGTCATTTGGGGTTAGAGGTCTCGTAAGTGGGAAGGTAGGTTCATAAAGAACACCTCCTCGTCGAGTGAGAACTCCCAACTTGAAAGAAAGGTTCACCAGTGAAATCCTCTTTCGCCTAAGAGCGATGTGAGGTCAGTTAGAGCCTGTCATTTGGGGTTAGAGGTCTTGTAAGTGGGAAGGTAGGTTCATAAAGAAAACCTCCTCTTCGAGTGAGAACTCCCAACTTGAAAGAAAGGTTCACCAGTGAAATCCTCTTTCGCCTAAGAGCGATGTGAGGTCAGATAGAACCTGTCATTTGGGGTTAGAGGTCTCGTAAGTGGGAAGGTAGGTTCATAAAGAACACCTCCTCTTCGAGTGAGAACTCCCAACTTGAAAGAGAGGTTCACCAGTGAAAGCCTCCTTCGCCTAAGAGCGATGTGAGGTTAGTCTGAACCTGTCATTTGGGGTTAGAGGTCTTGACAGTTGGAAGGTAGGTTCGTATGGAACACCTCCTCTTCGAGTGAGAACTCCCAATTTGAACAGAAAGGTTCACCAGTGATGTCCGCCCTCGCCTAAGGGCGATGAGTGTTCAGACGAAATACGTTAGCATTTCCCTCTACCTCGAGCAAGGAGGGGTCATGTGCATACAGATCGGCGCTGAATTCCTCATAAGACTAAGAGATGTGGGTGATGACGAGGTGGTGAGGTACTCTTCAGCAGAGAAGTTATCATAAAGTCTTGCTCATAGCGATCCAACAGAATTAAACGTGCTACCTATAGGTCATTCTAAGTCGAGCGTGCTACTTATGGTTTTATGCTATGCTGAGTGGTGAGTTCAACCAGGTATGCCAAACAGTCAAATAACAGTAGAGATGCGAATGCAAGTCAATTGGAGTACAAAGGTGAACAAGTATGACAGACAAAGTAATTATATTTTATTGGAGAAATGTTTACAGTAATTACAAGAGGTTCAGCTATAGGATACAGCTGCTCAGTAGACCTATCTAGGCACTATTTGCTCGTCGACTACCTGCATAGTTACAGAGAATGGCGAGAGGTCCATCTCAGGATGCGCGCAGGCAAACTGAACAAGGGCATCGCTAAATCCCTCCCCATAGGCGTCGGCGGCATCTTCAGTGAGTTCAGCCTCAATCTTCTTAAGCAGCTCCATTTGTTGGGAAAGTTCCTCATCAACTTTGCCCAGCTGAACCTCTCGGTTGGTAGCCCTTTCCTCCAGCTTGGTCATTTTGGTTTGAGGCCCCTCCAACTGCTCTTGCAGTTCAATGATTTTGTTGCGGAGGGGGAGAATCTTGGCCTCAAGCTGGAGGGCCTCCTACCCTTTGGAGAAGAGGAGCTTCTTGGCCTCCTTCTCAGATTGGCGGAGACTGCCCAGCTCCTGGTTCAGAGCAGTCTCGCGCTTGGCAGCTTGGTGGAGTTGGAGATCCAAGTCTTTTCTTTGCTCCAGCTCCTTCTCCAGGTTGGTAACTTTCTCCAGCAACTCTGCCTCTGCGTTGCCTTTGACCAGTAAGAAGTTGGAGGCAGCGAGGAACTCCCCAAGGCCATGGCTGATGAGGTCCCCCAGAGAGTTCCTGTCCAAGGCCTCCATGGCAGCTTGGCCAGGCATTTGAGCAAGGGTTCGCTGGAGGAGAGGAGGCATTTCAGGGGCAGGAGGCGCTTGGCTAAACGAAAGGGCACTCTCCCCTCTACCCTCGAGCGCCAAGAGTGGCTCGGGTGGAGATGAAGCACTGGGAGGGTGCTCCCTGAAGGAAGGAGGTTGCCCCTCTGTTGCGGAAGAGACCTCTGCAGTGACCTCCACCCTCTTTCTCTTGAAGACAAGACCGGAGTAGGTGTCTTCGTCTTTAGAGATTTCTACTGGGGCTGCCCTCTTTGACTTGTCAGCAGTTGGTTCTGGGGTAGCCACAGCGGGCGAGGAAGGGCCAGTAGGGCCTGAGCCACCTATAGTGCGGCAATTTAGCACATCAGCCAACCTCTTTTTCTTCTCAGCGTTTAGTATCATGCCTACAATGGACAACAAGAAAGGGTGAGAAGAGTCAAGCATAAAACACAAAGTTAGGTAGATACGAGACAAAGACAATGTATCAATGTAGACGCTAAGGGTCTCAGCATCATACTCGTGCCTAATCAGCTGGGTGGTGTCGAACACCACGCCCCAGCTGGAGAGAGTTTGGCACACTTCACGGTCAAAGGGCGTCAGCTCCTTGAGTCCGCGAGGCTTCTTCAACTTCAACTTCTCAACCCAGTATAGTGGGAATCCATCGAGCAGGGTGGAGTCGTAGGAGCTGCAGTAGACTCGGAAGAACTTCCCCTTGAAGCCCTTGTATGATTAAGAGAAAAAGGTGAGCAGAACCCTCCCAGCCACTCTGTTAAGGCTTACCCAAAGCCTTTTCCCAGGGCTCTTCGCCTCGAAGAAGTATAAAAATACGTCTACCGAGGGAGTGAACCCTAGGTTGTTGCAGAGTATGGAGAACACCCTGATGAAGGCCCCACTGTTGGGGTGCAGCTGAGCGGGCGCCACGTTCAACTCCGTGAGTAAAGCCCTCTCGAACTCCGTGAAGGGAAGATGGACTTTGACTCGCTTGAATACGGTGGCCTAGAAGAAGAAGAAGGGTTCCCCGCCATTGCATCGGTCGTCGGCGCAGACAGGTTCACCCTCGGTGCAAGGACGCACTGAGATGTACGCGTCGCTCTCCCTGCCGAAGACGCGCCCTTTAATCTCAGTTTTGTCATCCTTGTGTTTCCTCCAATCTTTAGTGGAGGTGAGTTTGGAGGTCTCAGCAAGGAGATCCTCAAAAGCCCAGGGGTAGAGGGCCGTGTAATCAATTGCTACGGTTGGAGGAGGGTTGGAAGTGGTTTTGGTTCTGGCCATCTCGAATCTAAAACAAGTGAGAGGCAAGGAGAAAAGAAGGCTCAGAAGAAGTGATGACGAAAACAATGGCGGACAAAGGCTCAAGGGAGAACGAAACACAGAAAAGAAGAACAAAAACCCTAAATGCAGAAAATCGAAGGCAAACCCAAGACGAATACAACATGCAAGGAAGGTTAAAGTCACACTACAAAGAGAGAAGAGGCATAAAAATCATACCTTTGTTGAGTAGAGACGAAAAAGGTTGAGGGAGTTAGCATGGAGGTGGAAGCGTGCGCAGGAAGATAGAGTTCGTAGAAGTTGAGAATACAAAGTGATGAAACAGTGAAGTGGCGCGGGATTTTGAAGGGGTTTAATGATGGCATTCCTATGAGCTCTTCTTTGGATTTTGGAGTTCCTTGGTGATGATGGGTGCGGAAGCTTATGGAGGAGGTGAGCAAGGCCTTCCTAGGAAGCATGGGTGCCTTGAAGGTGCATGAAGAGTGAGGAAATGGGGAGGTTTGGCCAGCCCCTTTGGTAGTGATGAATTGAAGACTAAAACCTAAGTGTTAGGCAAGGAGTAGTGTATGGCACAATTTGGGCAGCATAACAATACTCTATTTAATCTTGAAAATACATGAGGTAGGCCTCCTTATTTATAGATTTAGGAGCCTTGGTGAGCAAGCTTAAAGGGTAGGGATGGAAATACAAAAAGTGGGGGCTGCTAGGGTATTGACTTTAGTCAAACCACACCATCATCCTAATATTCTAGAAGATAGGTAAAAAATGCAACATTTAATAGTACACCCCTCCTTCTTTTGCTAAAGGCACCTATTTGCTAGCACACCCCTCCTTCTATTGTTAAGGGCACCTTTTTTTATAGCACACCCCTAAGTGAGCAAGTTTTGCTTTCTACACTACACTAATCTACTAAGCTACCCCTAATGGGCCTCCAAGTAGCATGTACAAGGTCTTCTCCCTCCCATCCGTTGCTTGACTTGTTTGGGCGTGAATGTGCTTGGCCATGGACCTTGTGAGAGGTCCTAGACGGTCTAGGCTCCCTCCTAGACGCTCCTCATGTAGCTCCCCCTTGTCTTGTGTTAGACGCTCTCCATGTGGTTCTAGACGGTCTAGTCTTGGCCCTTGGCTTTCATGGTGGGGTGAGCTTGGCCTCTCTCCATCATCCCCTCCCCCTTGGAAAGGATTTGTCCTCAAATCCAAGTCGTCATTGGTACCTACAAATGGAGATAGGTCAATTACATTAAATGTGTCATGCACTCCATATTCAAGAGGTAGGTCCAACTTGTATGCATTGTTGTTGACTCTCTTGAGGACTTGAAAGGGTCCATCTTTTTTGGGCACCAACAAGACAGGTACAGCACAAGGGCTTAGGCTCTTTTGAACCCAACCCTTCTCCAACAAGTCTTGAACTTGTGACTCTATCTCCTTGGTCTCCTCGGGGTTAGTTCTATAGGCGGGCCTATTTGGTAGGCTTGCCCCCGGAATCAAGTCAATTTGGTGTTCTATACCTCTAATGGGAGGGAGTCCATTGGGCCCCTCATTAGAGAATACATCATCAAATTCACTTAAAAGTTTTTCTACTTTAGGAGGTAGACTCATAAGTTCACTACTTGTGGCAGTGCATGCAAGTGTTCCTTTACAAAAGACAAGGCTTGGTTGTTCAACAAGAAGCAAATTTTCCAAGATGTTTTCACAAGGCTTCTCTTGTTGAGCAACCTTGGGGGAAGGAACACTCTTCTCCCTCTCCTTCCTATCCCTAAGGACCTTTTCTTTTTCAAGCTCTCTTTTCTTTTTCTTTTCCTCATCCCTCTTTTCTTTCATTTGTATTTGATCTTTCACCACTTGGGAATGTGGTAAAGGACTAAGTACAAACTTTTTATGCTTATGGGTGAAGGAAATCTCATTAGTAAGACCATCATGCAAGGTTTTTTTATCAAATTGCCATGGTCTTCCTAAGAGAATATGGCAAGCTTCCATAGGCACTACATCACATAAAACCTTGTCTTTGTAGTTCCCTATGGAAAACTTGATTTCCACTTGCTTATCTACACTTAGTTCCCCATTCTCATTTATCCATTGCAACTTGTATGGCTTAGGATGAGGAACTACTTGTAGATTGAGCTTTTCAATCATTCTAGAGCTACAACAATTGCAGCTTGATCCACTATCCACAATGAGAGAACATATATTTTCTAAAACTTTACATCTTGTGTGAAAGATGTTCTCTCTTTGTGTCTCCATAGATGCACTAGGATGATTGTTGAGGGTTCTCCTAATCATTAGCAATTCTCCCTCTAATGGATCTACCCTCTCATCCTCTCCCCCTTCCTCTCTTTCACTTGGCTCATCCTCGCCACTAGTGTATTCATCGACACCTTTCAAAAACAAAGTCCTTTGGTTTGGGCATTGTGCTTGCACATGCCCTCTTCCATGGCACTTAAAGCACTTAACGTCCCTAGCTCGGATGGGTGGGGTGGAGGCATCTTTGGCTAAGGGTTTGGTAGTTTCCCTAGGTTTTTCTTTTGATGTACTACCCTCCCTTCTATATTCTCTCTTGGGATAGAGGTTAGAGTAGGATCCAACCTTTAGACTTGAAGTTTTGCGCAAATTTTGTTGCTCAACTTTAATGCAAAGTTGGACCAAGTCATTCAAGTCTTGGTATGGAAGGAGTTCTACTCTATCCCTTATCTCAAGCGAGAGGCCACTAAGGAACCTAGGTATGGTGATATGCTCCTCTTCTCTAATGGAGGCTCTCATCATGTAGAGCTCCATTTTTTGTCTATACTCCTCAACACTCATATTGTTTTGCCTGAGTCTTTGGAGCTTGTCCATCAACTCCCTATGGTAGTATGAGGGTATGTGGCGACGTCTTAGGGCTCCCCTAAGGTCATTCCAATATTCAATTGGAGGTTCCCTATGAAGACGTCTTTCTCTTTCGAGAGAGGTCCACCAATACATGGCGTTCCCTTGGAAGCTAAGGGTGGCTAGAGGTACCTTGCGTTCTTCACTCACCCTATGGCAAGCAAAGAGTTGCTCTACTTTCATCTCCCAATCTAGGTAGGTTTCTACACTCTCCTTACCATGGAAATGAGGTAGGTCTACTCTAACCTCCCTTGGGCCCTCTTGCTCCCTTTGCCTATTTCTTCTAGGGGGTGGTTGGTAGTAGTCATACATTCTAAGGCTTCCCTCCCCTAGAGACTCTTGGACTTGTGAATGAGATGCATGAGTTTGAGATTTTTTTGATTTTTGTGACTTCTCTTCTTGGGCTTTAGTCAACTCATTAATTTTAGACTCATTCTCCAATTGTCTAAAAGAAATCATTTGCACGGCTTGTGAAACTTCTTCCAAAAGAGTTTTCATAGATTTTAATTCATTTTCAATAGGCTTTGGAGAATGAGAAGAAGAAGACATGACTAAAGCTTTGTGTGTAGAAGTATTTTACCTTGAGAAAATTTAGGGAAGTCAAAGAAGGTAGTCTTCCAGGTAAGGGAGGTGAGTCACAATGGACTACTTAAATACCAAGCCTTGCCTTAGCCAAAGACTATTCCTCAATGTCTTCACACAAAGTTTTCTCTTAGTAAACCACTTAAAACACAATTAAGTTGAAGAAATCCTTTTTGATGCAAGAAAACAATGCAAACTAGCTAATTAACCAAGCAAAGAATTAACAAACTTAAACAAGGAAAGACAATTAGCAAACGTAATTAATTAAGCAAGGAAAACAATTAAAAACAATTAACACATGCTAAACCAATTAAAGTCTATACTAGTCGGCCCTAGGTGAGGCTTCTTGGACACTTGGAGCCCTTGAAGACACACTCACCGTCTAATCACGTAATTAAAGAAGTAATTAAAAAGGTTAAGTTGCAAAGAAGATTAAGAAAACCCCCTTTTGTTGATCCTTGTTTTGCTATTGGCACTCCCTTGGTTGTCTTTTTCTTTGTTGGGCCCTCCAAGTGTTTGTGGTGTTTTTTTTTTTTGGGTAATATTTGTTTGCTGCCCTTGCTTTGGCTCCTCTTAGAATTAGGAAATTAATTCTCCAATCCAGCACCTATCACACAAGCTAGACCTCACTCAAGTTAAATTTCTACTCAAATAGGCACCAATTGAGAAACAATTCCAGCACCAAATTTAGAGGCCAAAGGATTAAAGCAAGAAACAAATTAATTGCAAAAAATAGGACCACACAAATGGAGTTATAATGTGACACAACTAGGAAGAGTTGCAATAAAATGTGACAAGCAAATAAAAGGTACACAAATAAAGTGGGCACACAAAAGGAATCCTAGAATGGTACTAGAATTGATTTGAAAAACCAAAACAGCACTACTGAAAAAGTTTCCCTGGCACAAAAAGCGTCACTTAAAACGTGTGTACTGAGCTGGATATTCTGACTTTGCTTTTGAAATTTGAGACACAATTAGGTCAAGATCTTAACAAACTTTTGGAGTTGGTTTCACGCCAAACGCATGCACCAATTAATTTTGATAAATTTTTTACTACCAGTGCTCATTTTCCGCCAGCTGGAACAACAGATTGCACACTTTTTTTGTATGATTTATCATTTTTTTTCTATTTGTTTTTTTGACCTGATTCTTTTTGTATTCTTTTGCTAAGATCTCAAGTGACTCAAATCCAGAGGCTCATAAATTTCTTGTGACGTATTTAATTTTAACACATAAAAACAGCCAGGCCAGTTGCAGTGAAAACAGGGGATCCTAAAGCTGGAACCAAAAACAGCAAAGAAAATTTTTCAAGAACACAATGGAGTGAAGATATAGGAATTTGCGTGGATCTAACACCCAAATATGAACTCAAACTAAAAGAAAAATGCACCAAAAGATCATCCAAAACAGCAAAATAAAAACTGGACCCAAAATAAAGCAAGAAACCAAATCATCAAGAACAAGTACCACTAAGATTTTGATGACAAATTTGGAAACACATGACTTAGACAAAACATATGGATTCATAAAATGAAAAGACACAAGAACATCATATGACCCAAATGAAATTTCAAGCAAGACTCAAATACCTAAAAATAAAAACAGCAACACAAATATATCAAGAATCCTACACAAAATTGAAAATAGATGTTCAAGCACAAGTTTGAACAAACCCACCAAATGAAATGAATAAACAAGCATTCAAATCATATTAAAACACAAAAAACAGCAAGACAACTTGGAATAAAGATGAACAACTTGGAGAAAAGAAGAACTCAAAAAAAATAAAATGAAGAGACACTCATCTTTGAAGAACCATAGCTCATGATACCAAATGATGGCATTCCTATGAGCTCTTCTTTGGATTTTGGAGTTCCTTGGTGATGATGGGTGCGGAAGCTTATGGAGGAGGTGAGCAAGGCCTTCCTAGGAAGCATGGGTGCCTTGAAGGTGCATGAAGAGTGAGGAAATGGGGAGGTTTGGCCAGCCCCTTTGGTAGTGATGAATTGAAGACTAAAACCTAAGTGTTAGGCAAGGAGTAGTGTATGGCACAATTTGGGCAGCATAACAATACTCTATTTAATCTTGAAAATACATGAGGTAGGCCTCCTTATTTATAGATTTAGGAGCCTTGGTGAGCAAGCTTAAAGGGTAGGGATGGAAATACAAAAAGTGGGGGCTGCTAGGGTATTGACTTTAGTCAAACCACACCATCATCCTAATATTCTAGAAGATAGGTAAAAAATGCAACATTTAATAGTACACCCCTCCTTCTTTTGCTAAAGGCACCTATTTGCTAGCACACCCCTCCTTCTATTGTTAAGGGCACCTTTTTTATAGCACACCCCTAAGTGAGCAAGTTTTGCTTTCTACACTACACTAATCTACTAAGCTACCCCTAATGGGCCTCCAAGTAGCATGTACAAGGTCTTCTCCCTCCCATCCGTTGCTTGACTTGTTTGGGCGTGAATGTGCTTGGCCATGGACCTTGTGAGAGGTCCTAGACGGTCTAGGCTCCCTCCTAGACGCTCCTCATGTAGCTCCCCCTTGTCTTGTGTTAGACGCTCTCCATGTGGTTCTAGACGGTCTAGTCTTGGCCCTTGGCTTTCATGGTGGGGTGAGCTTGGCCTCTCTCCATCATTTAACGTAGCCCTAGGGAGCGCAAACGTTAAGAATCCCAAACCGTTGATGCAACCACGTGTCTACAGATAAAGAGGGGTTGGTGAAACGTCCCCTCAGCATACTATTCACATCCTTATGCACAGAGCCACGTAGGTCGCCGGGCCGATTACTTAGTCTCTTCGCTGAAACAAGTTAACAGCTTGAGACTAGAGGGCTTGTGTACCGACCAGTCCTCGGACATGGAGACCTGCTGATGAGAGCAAGCCACGTCAGCTGGGCCCTACAGTGCGGGTTAGAGCCATATGGGCATGGTCCCACAAGTGGCATGGAATAGTGGGTCGATGAGGAATCAATGGTGTCGATCACCAGAGTAGGCTGATGTGTCCTCGTCACTCCGCAGGTTGATGAGTCCTCGGCAATAGAGTGTGACGAGGTAACATCGGTCTTGAATGGTTTGGATAATATAACCAGAACAGTTAAGATTGGTTCCCAGAGTGGGCCAATGAGAAGGAAAAACCCAGGGATAAGGTGAGGCCTGAATCACGAAGAGTTTATGCGTGTGGCAGGGAAAGCACAATTAAGTGCAGAGTCCTGAGGGGTCGAGTACTTATCAAAACTAGGGTTTCCTGTAACATCCCACCAAAACCTTTTCATATTTATATATAATGAAATAAAGGTAAAACAATAATATCGAAGTGAACATAATTATATATATGTAATGAAATTTCTCCTCACAGGAAGTTTAATACATAACCAGTCGATTTCCAAAACTTAAACAAAATACAGCAAAATAGAAAAACAGGCGATCTCCTAACAGAAACAGAAACACAGGCGATCTCCTAACAGAAAACAGAAAACAGGCGATCTCCTTCCGGCGACCACTCACTGAGGAGCTCTACTTCCTGCAACATCATCTGCTCCCGTGTAAATTATACACGATCATCACAGGTTTAAGAAAACATCCACAAAACCAAAAACGCAGGGTAAGCTAGATATTTTAAAGAGAATTTAGATATGAAACTTAAAAATCAAGATAAAACAAGTTTAAGACACCCACGTAAAAACCATCAACTTTCTCATTCCCTTCACATGACCATCAAGTAATCACATATTTCACAATTTCCTCAAGAGTCGTTCAATTCACATAATCCATCAAGTGTCTATCAATTTCAATGTTTCTCATTTCTCACGTCAGACTTCCACTGACTCATCACACAAGACACTTGACACTACTTCCGGAAGACACGTGCATTGACTAGACTCAGAGATCTGCACCTGTCATACTACATTGCTGTAAAGTTCCCACAGCTATGCGCATCAACATAATCTCAATCTCAATCTCATCACTCTCCTAGTATGACAGGGTGAATCCATACAACAGGTCAAGTGGGTATTTTTCAAACCACTTACCCATACATATGAACCTCCATCGACTCTCAACGCCTGAATAACTTCATCTATATGAGTCCATTATATCAGGAGAGTCAGGATATCTCATTATAGAAATCACCGATCAATGCACATTCTACAACAATCTTACACGGTATTTTCTTTCCTGAAAATACTATGCCTTGATTCCACATTCACAACATTCAACACATCATACAACACTTAAATGAACGATTCCAATCACAGCAACAATCATTCCACGGTTCAGATTTTTGAATATCACATGCATTTCACATTTCAATCTCAAACAGTTTCAAACGACACTAAAACAGGGGAGTTCGAAAACAACACCAAAACCGGCGATCTCATCCAAAAACAGGGGATTATGCAATAACAGTTGAAAACCGGCGACCACGTCGCCCCATCAGCAAAATCATCTAACTTAAGGTTTTCGTTGGAAATAAGGCTAGCTTCCCTTACCTGGACTAGCGCAAAACACCAAGAGCTCCAAAACCCACCGAAGCTTAAAGGTGCCTTAGCTCTGTTTTAGCGTCCGGTCTGGAGAACTTGCAGAGAACCTCCCAGGTGTCCAAGGGCAGTCGTCGCTCGTCGTACTGGTGCTTGAGGGTGCCTGAATCGCAGCACGAAGGAGAGAAAAGAGAGGGATGAAGGTAAACTCACTCTCGAACCACTGCAACGTTCTTTGCCTCTCAGAAGTGGGTTTTTGAATCTAAACCAACTTGTCCACACATGCCGCTGCCACCACCCACTCTGCAGGAAAGCTTGCGTGCACGCTTCCCTGAAAAGTACGGCCACGTGTGTCTCTGCGCATGCCAACTCTCTGATGTCACTATTCTGAACCACCCTTTTTGTCTACGTGTCGCGCGTGCAGGACGTCTCATGCTGGGAGCCTGGGTCCCACCTTATCTGTGTGAAACACGACATCGCGTGATAACCTTCCACCGATGACTCATCCTGGCGGACGACCGATGTCTCTCTCTGGAAGACGACCGATGTCTATCCCTGGCGACGCCCGCATGTCTCATGCCCTGGCGATGCCCGCATGTCTCGCACCCTGGCGATGCCCGCATGCCTCGCGTCCTGGCGATGCCCGCATGCCTCGCGTCCTGGCGATGCCCGCATGCCTCGCGCCCTGGCGATGTCCGCATGTCTCTCGCGCCCTGGCGATGCCTGCATGCCTCGCGCCCTGGCGATGTCCGCATGTCTCTCACGCCCTGGCGATGCCCGCATGTCTCTCGCGCCTTGGCGATGCCCGCACGCCTCGCGCTCTGGCGATGTCCGCATGTCTCTCGCGCCCTGGCGATGCCCGCATGCCTCGCGCCCTGGCGATGTCCGCATGTCTCTCGCGCCCTGGCGATTATGTACCAGAGAAGTCGGAGGTCGCCTCCGTCTTCAACAACGGCGATCTCGTAGACTTCTAAGCTACACTTTCCTTTCTTTTTATTTTTAAATAAAAACATACTTAGAATTCATTTAAAATATATTCCTTTTATTCCAATTTAATTTTACAGGTCCTTACATTTCCCAGTGAAGCTACATGCATGACACGTGAACAGTGAAGGCACTCCCAGAACAGGTGGCCCCAGAGACTAGGTGCACGAGGAGGCACCCAGGTTGATGGCATTTTCATGTGTTCTTCTTGAATCAAAGTAGAAATAGATGGAGCGGAAGCAATGGATGAGTGAAACAAGACCCTCCTAGGAGTTGTGTTGGTCTTGAAGGTGCATGATGAGTATGGGTTGAGTGGTTCGGCCAGCTCAAGGGAGAAGGTGAAAGGATTGAAGTTTATAGCCTAGATTTCTAGGAGGAGTAAAGCTTGTGCACAAAAATGGCAGCATAACATTACTCAAATAAACTTGAAAATACATGAGGTAGGCCTCCTTATTTATAGATTTAGGAGCCTTGGTGAGCAAGCTTAAAGGGTAGGGATGGAAATACAAAAAGTGGGGGCTGCCTAGGGTATTGACTTTAGTCAAACCACACCATCATCCTAATATTCTAGAAGATAGGTCAAAAATGCAACATTTGATAGTACACCCCTCCCTCTTTTGCTAAAGGCACCTATTTGCTAGCACACCCCTCCTTCTATTGCTAAGGGCACCTTTTTGATAGCACACCCCTAAGTTAGCAAGTTTTGCTTTCTACACTACACTAATCTACTAAGCTACCCCTAATAGGCCTCCAAGTAGCATGTACAAGGTCTTCTCCCTCCCATCCGTGGCTTCTTCTATGTGTGCTTGGATATGTTTAGCCATGGATCTTGTGAGAGGTCCTAGACGGTCTAGCTCCATGGATAGCCTCCCTCCTTCACGTCCTAGACGCTCACTTCTTGGAACTAGACGCTCCTCTTGGTCTAGACGGTCTTCTTGGTTTGGGCCTTGGCTTCCTTGGTTAGATGTGCTTGGCCCTCCTCCATCATCCCCTCCCCCTTGGAAAGGATTTGTCCTCAAATCCAGCTCGTCATCGTCATTGGTACCTACAAATGGAGAAAGATCAATTACATTAAATGTGTCATGTACTCCATATTCAAGAGGTAGGTCCAATTTATATGCATTGTTGTTGACTCGCTTAAGGACTTGGAAGGGTCCCTCACCTCGGGGACTTAGTTTGGACTTCCTTTGATTTGGAAATCTTTCTTTTCGAAGATGAAGCCAAACTAAGTCTCCTTCCTCAAAAATTATTTCTCTCTTCCCTTTGTTGTTGTGTTTTGTGTACTTCTCATTTTGTTGTTGTATTTGAATTTTAATCTTCTCATGCATTTTCTTGACAAAATCAGCCTTGATTACTCCTTCCTTATGCACAAAATCTTGTGGATTAGGAAGAGGAATTAAATCCATGGGCGTGAGAGGATTAAAACCATATACTACCTCAAAAGGAGAAGCATTAGTAGTCTTGTGAACTACTCTATTGTAAGCAAATTCAATGTGGGGAAGGTACTCATCCCAAGATTTGTGGCTGCCCTTCATGATAGCCCTAAGCATAGTTCCAAGAGATCTATTGACTACTTCGGTTTGCCCATCCGTTTGAGGATGACAAGAAGTTGAGAATTGTAGTCTTGTTCCAAGTTTACCCCAAAGAGTTTTCCAAAAGTGACTTATAAACTTGGGATCTCTATCGGACACTATACTTCTAGGGAGACCATGGAGTCTCACCACTTCTCTAAAGAAGAGTTTAGAAATATTTTGAGCATCATCTACTTTGTGGCATGGAATAAAGTGAGACATTTTGCTAAAACGGTCCACTACCACAAAGATAGAGTCATGGCCTCTTGCAGTCCTAGGAAGTCCTAAAATGAAATCCATGCTAATGTCTTCCCAAGGAGCATTTGCAATCGGCAAAGGGGTGTAGAGTCCATGCGGCATTGTTCTAGACTTTGCTTTTAAACATGAGATACATCTAGAGCAATGGCGTTGGACATCTTTCCTCATGTGTGGCCAACAAAATTTTGCTTTCAAAAGATCTAGAGTCTTATCAACTCCAAAATGGCCCATGAGTCCCCCTTCATGTGATTCTTTGACAAGGAGTTTTCTATGTGTTCCTTGGGGAATGCAAAGTTTTCCTTCTTTAAAAAGATATCCCTCGGACACATAGTAACCTCCTTGCGCTCTATGTAGACATTGGGCATAGATGGATGAAAGTTCTTGATCTTCTTGGTAAAGCTCTCTTATGTGGTCAAATCCAAGAATTTGGGCACCCAATTTTGAAAAGAGTGTGTGGCGTCTTGAAAGAGCATCGGCCACTATATTGGTGCTTCCTTTCTTGTATTTGATTACATAAGGAAATTGTTCAAGAAATTCCATCCATTTTGCATGTCTCTTATTGAGCTTGTGTTGGCCCTTTAAATATTTTAAAGACTCGTGATCACTATGGATAACAAATTCTTTGGACACAAGATAGTGTTCCCAAGTCTTTAGGGCTCTCACAAGAGCATAGAGCTCTTTGTCATAAGTGGGGTAGTTGAGGGTGGCACCATGGAGTTTTTCACTAAAATAAGCAATGGGGTGTCCACCTTGCAACAATACCGCGCCTATGCCTACTCCCGATGCATCACACTCTATCTCAAAAGTTTTGGAAAAATTTGGGAGAGATAGGATGGGTGCATTGGTGAGTTGAGCTTTTAGCCTTTGAAAGGCTTGCTCATGCTTTTCATTCCAACAAAATGCAACATCTTTTTTAACAAGTTCATTCAAAGGAGAAGCTAGGCTAGAAAAATTAGGCACAAACCTTCTATAGAAGCTAGCTAACCCATGAAAACTTCTTACATCACTTACATTTTGTGGAGTTGGCCACTCTTGGATGGCTTTGATTTTCTCGGGATCTACATGTACCCCCGTTTTGTTTACTATAAAGCCTAAAAAGACTACACTATCTACACCAAAGGTACACTTATCCCTATTTGCAAAAAGACTATTTTTCCTAAGAACTAGAAAGACTTCCCTAAGGTGACTTAGATGGCCTTCTAGGGTTTTACTATATACTAAGATATCATCAAAGTAAACTACTACATATTTACCTATACAATCCCTCAAGGTGTGATTCATAAGCCTCATGAATGTGCTTGGAGTGTTAGTGAGTCCAAAGGGCATCACCAACCACTCATATAATCCAAATTTGGTCTTAAAAGCAGTTTTCCACTCATCACCTTCCTTGATTCGAATTTGGTGATATCCACTTTTAAGGTCAATTTTGGAGAATAGAGTTGACCCATGCAATTCATCAAGCATATCATCAAGCCTTGGGATTGGATGCCTATACTTGATGGTGATGTTGTTGATTGCTCTACAATCACAACACATGCGCCATTTTCCATCTTTTTTTAGGCACCAACAAGACAGGTACAGCACAAGGGCTTAGACTCTTTTGAACCCAACCCTTCTCCAACAAGTCTTGAACTTGTGATTCTATCTCCTTTGTTTCCTCGGGGTTGGTTCTATAAGCAGGCCTATTTGGTAGGCTTGCCCCCGGAATGAAGTCAATTTGATGTTCTATCCCCCTAAGAGGAGGAAGCCCATTGGGTCCTTCTTGTGAGAATAGATCGTCAAATTCACTCAAAAGGTTTTCTATTTGAGGAGGTAAAACCGTGAGTTCATTACTTGTGGCAGTGCATGTAAGTGCTCCTTTACAAAAGATAAGGCTTGGTTGTTCAACAAGAAGCAAGTTTTCTAAAACATTTTCAAAAGGCTTTTCTTGTAGACCAACCTTGTGGGAAGGAACACTCTTCTCCCACGCCTTCCTATCCCTAAGGATTTTCTCTTTTTCTAGCACTCTTTTTTTTTTGTTTTCCTCATCCCTCTTTTGTTTCATTTGTATTTGGTCTTTCACCACTTGAGAATGTGGTAAAGGACTAAGTACAAACTTCTTATATTTATGGGTGAAGGAAATCTCGTTAGTGAGACCATCATGCAAGGTTTTCTTGTCAAATTGCCATGGCCTCCCTAATAAGATATGGCAAGCTTCCATAGGCACTACATCACATAAAACTTTATCTTTGTATTTCCCTATGGAAAACTTGATTTCCACTTGCTTATCTACATGTAGTTCCCCATTTTCATTAAGCCATTGAAGTTTGTAAGGTTTTGGGTGAGGAACCACTTGTAGCTTAAGCTTTTCAACCATCCTAGCACTACAACAATTACAACTAGATCCACTATCCACAATGAGGGAACATATATTTTCTAAAACATTGCATCTTGTATGAAATATGTTCTCCCTTTGTGTTTCAATGGATGTGCTAGGGTGATTGTTGAGGGTTCTCCTAATCATAAGCAATTCTCCCTCTAATGGAGCTACCCTCTCATCCTCTCCCCCTTCCTCTTTCTCACTAAGCTCATCCTCGCCACTAGTGTATTCGTCTACACCTTTAAGAAACAAAGTCCTTTGGTTTGGACATTGTGCTTGCACATGCCCCCTACCATAGCACTTAAAACATTTAACATCTCTAGCTCGGATGGGTGGGGTTGAGGTTTCTTTGGTGAAGGGTTTGGTAGGTTCTTTTGGTTTTTCCTTAGATGTACTACCCTCCCTTTTAAACTCTCTCTTGGGATAAAAGTTAGAATAGGGGCTCACCTTTTGACTTGATGTTTTGCGCAAATTTTGTTGCTCAACTTTAATGCAAAGTTGAACCAAATCATTCAAGTCTTGATAAGGTAAGAGCTCTACTCTATCTCTTATCTCAAGTGATAGACCACTAAGGAACCTAGATATGGTGGTTTCCTCTTCCTCTCTAATAGAGGCTCTCATCATATAGAGCTCCATCTTTTGCCTATACTCTTCTACACTCATATTCTTTTGTTGGAGTCTTTGGAGCTTGTCCATCAACTCCCTATGGTAGTAAGAAGGTATATGTCGACGTCTTAGGGCTCCCCTAAGGTCATTCCAATATTCTATGGGAGGTTCCCTATGAAGACGTCGGTCTCTTTCTAAAGAGGTCCACCAATACATGGCATTTCCTTGGAAACTAAGGGTGGCTAAGGGTACTTTTCGTTCCTCACTTACCCTATGGCAAGCAAAGAGTTGCTCTACCTTCATCTCCCAATCTAGATATATTTCTACATTTTCCTTTCCATGAAAATGAGGTAGGTCTACTCTAGTTTCCCTTGGCACCTCTTGTTCCCTTTGCCTAGTTCTTCTAGGGGGTGGTTGGTAGTAGTCATTAATTCTAAGGCTTCCCTCCCCTAGAGTTGCAATGCTTTGGGATGCATGAGTATTTGTTTTTTTTGATTTTTGAGATTTTTGGGATTTCTCTTCTTGAGCTCTAGCCAACTCATTAATCTTGTTTTCATTCTCCAATTGCCTAGAAGAGATTAATTGTACCGCTTGGGATACCTCTTTCAAAAGGGTTTTCAAAGATTTTACTTCACATTCTATAGACTTTGGAGAATGAGAAGAAGAAGACATGGCTAGACCTTTGTGTATTTAGGCGTTTTTACTTTGAGAAAGATTAGGGAAGATAAAGAAGGTAGTTTTCCAGGTAAGGGAGGTGAGTCTCAAATGACTACTTAAGTACCAAGCCTTTTCCTTGCCAAAAACTAGTCTCCAATGCCTTCTCACAAAAATTTCTCTTAGTGAAACACTTAAAACACAAGAAGTTGAGAAATCAAAAAGCAATAAAACTATGTAAGCAAAAAAAAAAGATATGCAACAAACTAGTCGGTTTTAGCACAAATTAAACTAAACTAATCATGCAAAACGTTTCTACCAAAACAATAGAAAACAAGTTCAAACAAGCAACAAATTACTAAGCAAAAAAAAAATTTACTATGCTATTCGGCCCTAGGTGAGGCTTCTTGGACACTTTGAGCCCTTGAAGACACACTCACCGTCTAAACGTAATTAAAGAGGTAATTAACAATAAACCAAGTTGCAAAGGAAAAGAAGACTCCCTTTGTTGATCCTCTTTTGGGTTAGTGCACTTCCTTGTTGTCTTGAATTTTTTTTTGATCTTCTAGGTGTTTGTATTGTTTGTTTCAAGCAACCTTGTTTCGGCTTTAGCTTTGTCTCCTCCTTAAAATGATGGCTTTAATTCTCCAATTTCCAGCACCTATTCACAAGAGCTAAACCTAAACCAAGTCAAGTTCCATGCACATATGCACCAAGGAGAATTAAATTCCAGCACCCAAAAGAGAGGTCAAGAAACAAAAGCAAGAAACAAATTTAATTGAATAAAAACAGTACCACCAAAAGGATTTATAATATGACAACTTAGAAAGAGAGTCAAGAAATTAAAGCAAACAATTAAAGGTACTCAAAAAAAGTTGGCACACAAAAGGAATTCCTAAAGAAAAGCACTAGATTAGATGACCAAATAAAAAAAAACAGCACCACTGAAAATTGTTGTGGGCCAGAAAACGTGTTTGTTCCCCGATTTATGCTGAGCTGTATTTTTAAAATTTGTCTCTGAAATTTATATGCAAGAAAATTCAGGATCTTATCTAAACAATGGCTTTGGAATCACCTAAAACGCATGCACCATTGTTTTTTAATAATTTTTGCAAATTTGGTGTGCAGTTAGGCCAGCTGGAGCGCTCAAGATTTGCACTCTGATTTTGTAAGATTTATCATATTTTTTCTGTTGCCTTTTTTGATCTGATTCTTTTTTTGTCCTTTTTGTAACACTTCAAACTTGCATTTTCCAGAGAATCACAAATTTCCTATGAGTGGAAATAATTTTTGAAACAAAAAACAGCCAGACAGAGAGAAAAACAGGGGAAATCTGGAAAACTGGAAAAAAAAAAAGCAAGATACCAAAATTTAACACAAAGGAAAATGTAAGAAGGAAATTGTGTAAGAACTAAGACACAATTATGAACTCAAACTAAAATTAAAAAGGCAGCAAAGGATCAAAATAACAGCAGATTAAGGCAAATTAAAGAGACCCAAAAACAAGAAACAATCAAGCCAAAAATAGGACTACTAAGAATTGATGACAATTATGGATTCACATGACTTGACACAACATTTATAGATTCAGAAAATAAAGACTCAAAGCATAAAATGAAGCAATTATAAGAAAGCAATAAAGACTCAAATTCCTAAAAGAAAACAGCCACTCAATGTGTAAGGAATCCTATCACAATTGCACAAGAAAATGTTCAAGATCAATTGAACACATGTGCTTCGGTTGGATCTTCCATAAGCACACCAAGAACAATTTAAAATGTAAAAAAAAAAAACAGCAAGACAATTATGGAATTGAAATGACAAGATGAAAATAAAGAAGAACTGAAAATTTAAAAAGACAAGCTACTCATCTTGAAGAACCAAAAGCTCATGATACCAAATGATGGCATTTTCATGTGTTCTTCTTGAATCAAAGTAGAAATAGATGGAGCGGAAGCAATGGATGAGTGAAACAAGACCCTCCTAGGAGTTGTGTTGGTCTTGAAGGTGCATGATGAGTATGGGTTGAGTGGTTCGGCCAGCTCAAGGGAGAAGGTGAAAGGATTGAAGTTTATAGCCTAGATTTCTAGGAGGAGTAAAGCTTGTGCACAAAAATGGCAGCATAACATTACTCAAATAAACTTGAAAATACATGAGGTAGGCCTCCTTATTTATAGATTTAGGAGCCTTGGTGAGCAAGCTTAAAGGGTAGGGATGGAAATACAAAAAGTGGGGGCTGCCTAGGGTATTGACTTTAGTCAAACCACACCATCATCCTAATATTCTAGAAGATAGGTCAAAAATGCAACATTTGATAGTACACCCCTCCCTCTTTTGCTAAAGGCACCTATTTGCTAGCACACCCCTCCTTCTATTGCTAAGGGCACCTTTTTGATAGCACACCCCTAAGTTAGCAAGTTTTGCTTTCTACACTACACTAATCTACTAAGCTACCCCTAATAGGCCTCCAAGTAGCATGTACAAGGTCTTCTCCCTCCCATCCGTGGCTTCTTCTATGTGTGCTTGGATATGTTTAGCCATGGATCTTGTGAGAGGTCCTAGACGGTCTAGCTCCATGGATAGCCTCCCTCCTTCACGTCCTAGACGCTCACTTCTTGGAACTAGACGCTCCTCTTGGTCTAGACGGTCTTCTTGGTTTGGGCCTTGGCTTCCTTGGTTAGATGTGCTTGGCCCTCCTCCATCACAGGTGGTCACCCTGTTAGAGTTTGCACTCCAGTTAAGGAAACCTTACGTGCTAGATTACCCTAAGTTTAGGTGATAGTGGCACAAGGGTATTCCTGTAAACCCTAAATATGGGTAGCGGCGCAAAGGAAACCCTAGACTATATAAAGGGTAGTAGAACACTTTACAAAGGTACGCAGTTTCAAACCCTAAACATAGTGACCTAAACACTTGGTGTTTCTTGCCCAATCTTGACTTGAGCATCAGAGTGCAAACGGCCTCTAGGGTGCCCCCTTCTCTTTTGCAGGTGCAGATTGCTTCGAAAGAACCAAGCATATATCAACGTGAGGGAGGAGGCGTGTGAGTGTCGCAGAGTCAACTGACGGAGAGTCAATCGACGAGAAAAAATACAAATCTTAGTCTTAGATGACTATATATAGGTAGTTTCTATTTATTATTCTTGATCCGGTCGGTCATCGGTATCCAATGACGTCAGCAGCAGATGACCACGTGGGCCAGTCACTGAGCAACACGTGGCATGAGATAGCAGATGAACAAGGGTGGAGATCGACTCCTACATAAGCGCCTGGAAGCAGAGCGCGAGAGTGATGAAGCACCGATCAGTCATCGGTGTATACAAAGTGATCAGTCATCGGTGTATACAGAGTGATCAGTCATCGGTGTATACAGAGTGATCAGTCATCGGTGCATGCAGAGTGATCAGTCATCGGTGTATACAAAGTGATCAGTCATCGGTGTATACAGAGTGATCAGTCATCGGTGTATACAGAGTGATCAGTCATCGGTGTATACAGAGTGATCAGTCATCGGTGTATATAGAATGATCAGTCGTCGGGGGTTCCTTGCCAACGCGTGTTAAACTGGGACCCAGGCTCCCAGCGAGAACGTTATCCAAGGACCTCGCCTGATTCCATAAGCAGAGCACGACAACGTGAAGAAGCGCCATCGGACATCGGTCAGGATGAGAGATACCTCGGTCGTCGGTGTGCGTCGAGGCGACATCGACCGCGCGATGTGAACAACGCGACCAGTGACCAGTGAAGCACTCAGAGGCAGGGAGCGGCCATAGTCGCGAGACGACCATGCATGAAGATGAGAAGGCACAGGCAGGTGCAGAATCCTGCTGGGACGAGAACCCATCAAGGCTAGAGTCTCCCAGTGAGCTTGCGCGCATGCCACGTGGACCGTGAAGATGCTCCTAGAGAATAGGTAGGGCAGATAGGCACAGAAGTCGAGGGGTCCAGAGACACCCATGCAGCCTCCCTGTCAGACTGCATTTAAGTGAAGAAGGCTGGCGTGCAAGGTAGTCCTGGGGAGTGGAAACGACAGTGCAGAGTAATCAAGTGGCCCTAGAGGTAGCCTGTAGGGGCTACACCGGTTTATATGAGGAAGAAGAACACGAAACCAGGTATGAGTTTTTGACCTCAGAATACACAACACAAAAGCTAAGAGCACTCAGTTTCTGAATCAAAGGGAACTGAGGGCACACACACACGGGTCTCACACAGAGAAATCCGAGAGAGAGTTTTGGTGTTCCCGTTGCCTGACTTGAGCGTCGGAGCTACAACGGCCGCTAGAGGCGCCGTCTGTGTGTTTTGCAGGCATCGTTCGGAGATCCGTCGAAGGTTCCTGGAGCCTCCTTGCAGAACACGCAGCAGCTGGAAGGCTAGACGAAGGAGTGACGAGGCCATTTCCCCACGCTCGAGTCCGTGGCGAGATCATTTGGCGCCCACCGTGGGGCACGAAGTAAAACGAAGCCCCATACACGAGAACGAGAGTAGGAATCGCACAGATGAATAGAAGAACCAGACAAACGACCCCTCCACCACCCGCTGGTGAAGGAACGGTGACCATGGCGCAGGTCATGGAGATGATGCGCGCGTTGCAGGATAACGTCGCGGCGTCGAGAGTTGAGCAGGAGAAGATGCATGCAGAGCTGACTGCATCGCATAGCAGGAATGAAGAGTTGAACCGCGTCAACGAGGAGCTGCGTAGGGAGTTGCAGGCGCAGAATGAGCGCGTATCCGAAGATAGGACGTCGATGCCGCCGTCGCCCCCTAGAGCATTTCCTATGCCCTTCTCCCCCGAGATCATGAACACGGTGGTGCCACCCAACCTGGTGGGAGTGAAAGCGTCGTTCACGGGGGTGGAAGACCCAGAGGCACATTTGACAGCCTTCCACACTCAGATGATGCTGTCTGGAGGTTCAGATGCAATATACTGCAAAATGCTTATGAGCACGCTGAGCGGGGTAGCCATGGAGTGGTTCGTGAGCTTGCCGGAGGGCCACATCACCTCCTTCCACCAGTTCTCAAGGCTATTCACGGAGCAGTATATAGTCAACAGAGCGCCGCCGGTGGTGACTTACGACCTGTTCGACGTGCGTCAGAACCAGGGGGAGTCACTGAAGGACTTCCTCAACCGCTTTGGTGCACAGGTGGTGAGATTGCCCAGCAAGGATGAGAACATGTTAGTGCACGCGTTCAAGAAAGGCGTGCTGCCTGGTCCTTTCAGTGAATCCCTGATCAGGAGCCACCTCGCCACCTTTGCTGAGATACGGCGACGCGCGGTGGCTCACATTATGGCAGAGACAGAGGTCTCTGAGAAGAGAGGCAACACTGCGCTGACGAAGCCGCGCGAAGGTCAGGGGAAGCAGCAGCAGCAGGTGCGGGTATATGAGGCCAAGGAAGGGAGGAAGGTGCAGGGAAGGCCTCGTCCGTATGCGCCCAGGAAGGACCAGCCCAGGGGGCGTGCAAGGGAGAACAACACACCCCCTAGGTATGAATTCGTGATAGAGTTGGCAGAGCTGATCGCCATCCCTGCCGTGGCTGCAAGACTCCGAGTACCAGAGAAAACCGACAAGGTACTTGGAGGGAGGAAGGACGAGTGGTGTGAGTTCCATCAGGCTTATGGACACACACTCCGATCCTGCCTGACGTTGGGGCATCAACTCGCTGAGTTGGTGAAGACAGGATTCCTGACCGATTACCTGCGGGAGGCCCAAGGTGATCGCGCTTCGGGGTCTCAGACAGGCGATCAGCAACACGAGGTCCCTATACATGGGGACGTGAGGTGATGGAGGATGCAACGCTGGGGGGGCTCCCAGGCAGCTCAGGAGGAAGCTCCTCATGAATAAGGCGTCGCCAGGGCGGTCATCGCCTATGAAAGGAAGAAGTCCATACAGAGTGGAGCTTATTGGCTGGAGACTCTGCATGGAGCACCTATCCCCAGAACATGGAACGCTACACACTCAAGTTTCTACTTCAGTTAAGTTGTAAGGTAGATGCGTTCTTGCGCTGCACACACACCCAATGTATGTACTGTAAATAGTTGAACAGATCAGGGGGCACTCTTTTCCCGATGAGGGTTTTTAACGAGGCCACCCAATAAAAAAAGATTTCAGTATGTCAAGTGTGCACATGTTTCCCAGTTTCAAGTTCCGCTTGCCCCAAATGCAAGTCCAAGGGATCGGTTGGAGCCTGCTCGCCCCAGGCGCGAGTACGGACCACTGACCTATATTCTCCTCACCCCAGGGGTGAGTGCAGGTGGCCAAAGTTTGGGAACTCGGGAGTACTAGTAAGACTGAGAGAGGGAAAGGGAAGATTTCGAGAAACGTCCAAACAGGAAAAACTCTTCTTCCCCAAAGCAAGACATCATCTTTGCGTTTAATCACTAAGGAGCAGAACGCGATCATTCATCGGTGCACCAAAGGACGATCAGTCATCGGTGCACCTGAAGCAGAGCACTCGGTCGGTTCATGGTCACCGGGGTCTTGCTAACACGTGTTAAGCTGGGACCCAGGTTCCCAGCGAGAACGTTACGCATGCACCTCGCATGATTCCAGAAAGAAGGTTGGTCATCGGGGTCTTGCCAACACGGGTTAAGCTGGGACCCAGGCTCCCAGCGAGAACGCTACGCATGCGCCCCACATGATTTCAAACCAGAAGAAGAGGAGTTGCCCACTCAGAGGACGTGCGGTGATACCATGCAGGCAGGGATGCGCCTAGCGAGTGCGCTTAGACAGCCACCCCTGGTGCTCCCCTGGGAGCATGCACCCACTCAGAGAGAAAGTCCTCACCCTCGACTTTGTACAGCGGGGTGCAGGCAGAGAAAGTCCTCTTCCTCTGCTTTTTACAGCAAGGTTGAGGCGAGATAGAAAGTCCTCGCCCTCGACTTTATACAGCGGGGTGCAGGCGAGAGAAAGTCCTCTCCCTCGACTTCGTACAGCGAGGCATGGGCCAGATAAAGAAGTCCTCGCCCTCGACTTTATACAGCGGGGTGCAGGCGAGAGAAAGTCCTCTCCCTCGACTTCGTACAGCGAGGCATGGGCCAGATAAAGAAGTCCTCGCCCTCGACTTTATACAGCGGGGTGCAGGCGAGAGAAAGTCCTCTCCCTCGACTTCGTACAGCGAGGCATAGGCCAGAGAAGAAAGTCCTCACCTCGACTTTGTACAGCGGGGTGCAGGCAGAGAAAGTCCTCTTCCTCTGCTTCTTACAGCAAGGTTGAGGCAAGAGATCCAAGTCCTTCTCCTCTGCTTCATACAGCAAGGTTAAGGCAACAGAGAAAGTCCTCTTCCTCTGCTTTTACAGCAAGGTTGAGGCGAGATAGAAAGTCCTCACCGCGACTTAGTACAGCGAGGCTGAGGCGAGAGGAGAAAGACCTCACCTCGACTTCTTACAGCGAGGCTGAAGCAAGAGGGGTCATCAAGGAGCACTCCCCAAAACACAGACATCATCCTTGGCGTTCGGGCCCTCTATGCACCTAGCACTGGAGTGAGACAGAAGTAATGTGAAACCTGAAGCGCGCTGACTGATCGGTTGTGCGCTAACATGCTAGTCGGTGGTCGGTAGCAAAGCTCTGAGTAGGAGAGCTTCCCCAAATAAGCTCTTGGGCGATCAGTCGAAGCACTTAGACACCATCAGGTCAGTCATCCAACATGAATTTACGCATAAAAACTGTTAAAGAGAATGCTAAGGTACAGTTGGTCGCGATCAAGTTAGAGGCCAAGTTTGAAGGGTCACAGTGAGATCGCGCTGAAGCCTAAGCCAGTCAACAGTTGGCCACAGGCAGAGTGAGTTAAAGATAGAGAGGGAGAAAGGCAGTTGAGAAAAAGAGATTACACAAGAGGAGAAGCCGCAAGAGAAGAAGCTCAAGGAGGAGAAATGAGCTTGCTATCAACCACTGAATGGTGGAGGCTAGGTTGGGTAGAGTCCAAGTCTGGAAGGACGCAGTGAACCTGCTGCCAGCCCATGGAACCCATCTGTCAGAGCCTCGACACCAGCAGCCATGGTTTCAGGTACACCGGCTTCGACCTCCTTCTTCTCTTTGGCAACGGAGAGCACTTAGTCTCTTCGCTGAAAACAAGTTCACAACTCGAGACTGGGGGGCTTGTGATCCGGTCGGTCATCGGTATCCAATGACGTCAGCAGCAGATGACCACGTGGGCCAGTCACTGAGCAACACGTGGCATGAGATAGCAGATGAACAAGGGTGGAGATCGACTCCTACATAAGCGCCTGGAAGCAGAGCGCGAGAGTGATGAAGCACCGATCAGTCATCGGTGTATACAAAGTGATCAGTCATCGGTGTATACAGAGTGATCAGTCATCGGTGTATACAGAGTGATCAGTCATCGGTGCATGCAGAGTGATCAGTCATCGGTGTATACAAAGTGATCAGTCATCGGTGTATACAGAGTGATCAGTCATCGGTGTATACAGAGTGATCAGTCATCGGTGTATACAGAGTGATCAGTCATCGGTGTATATAGAATGATCAGTCGTCGGGGGTTCCTTGCCAACGCGTGTTAAACTGGGACCCAGGCTCCCAGCGAGAACGTTATCCAAGGACCTCGCCTGATTCCATAAGCAGAGCACGACAACGTGAAGAAGCGCCATCGGACATCGGTCAGGATGAGAGATACCTCGGTCGTCGGTGTGCGTCGAGGCGACATCGACCGCGCGATGTGAACAACGCGACCAGTGACCAGTGAAGCACTCAGAGGCAGGGAGCGGCCATAGTCGCGAGACGACCATGCATGAAGATGAGAAGGCACAGGCAGGTGCAGAATCCTGCTGGGACGAGAACCCATCAAGGCTAGAGTCTCCCAGTGAGCTTGCGCGCATGCCACGTGGACCGTGAAGATGCTCCTAGAGAATAGGTAGGGCAGATAGGCACAGAAGTCGAGGGGTCCAGAGACACCCATGCAGCCTCCCTGTCAGACTGCATTTAAGTGAAGAAGGCTGGCGTGCAAGGTAGTCCTGGGGAGTGGAAACGACAGTGCAGAGTAATCAAGTGGCCCTAGAGGTAGCCTGTAGGGGCTACACCGGTTTATATGAGGAAGAAGAACACCAAACCAGGTATGAGTTTTTGACCTCAGAATACACAACACAAAAGCTAAGAGCACTTAGTTTCTGAATCAAAGGGAACTAAGGGCACACACACACGGGTCTCACACAGAGAAATCCGAGAGAGAGTTTTGGTGTTCCCGTTGCCTGACTTGAGCGTCGGAGCTACAACGGCCGCTAGAGGCGCCGTCTGTGTGTTTTGCAGGCATCGTTCGGAGATCCGTCGAAGGTTCCTGGAGCCTCCTTGCAGAACACGCAGCAGCTGGAAGGCTAAACGAAGGAGTGACGAGGCCATTTCCCCACGCTCGAGTCCGTGGCGAGATCAATTCTGGTGCTTTCTTCAGGAGATATTTAGTCCTGCAACAAGAACATGAGTATCTTCTCCACATCGGTTTGGTATCATATTCATATCCTATTCTTTGAGAATTAAAAACACAGTGATGAGGTATATGCCCCTAGATTTAGATTAGGCAAAGGCAAAAGTAACGAATTGGAGTGAAAAGAAATAGAAACATGAAATGGTGGAAGTGGAACATGTATGAAGTTAAGTGATGTAGCCTAGCTTGGGTGCCTTCTTCCATGAGCTAGAAAATGCAACTGAAGGTGGCGGAAGCAATGGTTGGAGGCGTGCAAGGAACTCCTAGGAGCTGTGGAAACCTTGAAGGTGAAGTGTTAGGTGTGGAAAGTGAGTGGTGAGGCCATCTCACTTGGAAAAGATGAAGAATGAAGACTAAGGTGTCTATCCTAGAGGTAGGAGACAAGAGTGATAATTGGCACAAAGTTGGCAGTAATTTCACTCAAATTAATCTTGAGAATTACATGAGCCAAGCCCTCTTATTTATAGTGTTTAGAGGGCTGAAAATTCAAATGAAAGTGGAGGGAAATTCAAAAATGAAATTCTCCTCAAGGTGGAGCCTAAAAATGAAATTCTCCTCAAGGTGGAGCCTAAAAATGAGAGCACATGGGAGGGTTGTGATTAGTATTTCACTCTCACCCTCTCTAGGCTTTCCAAACCAGCCTTGGTTAATTTAGTGGTTTAAAAAACCCTAAATTAACCTAGGTTGGTGTTTTAGGTGCCAAAATTAATTCTAAGAAAATTACAATTATTTTCCTATTCTAATTTTGACAAGAAAATTAAACTCTACTTCTATACTAAACTTATGGCATCTTTATTATGTAGAGGAAAGTCTCTTTGCCATCAGTAGCAGTGTCCCAATCCTCTTGTATTCTTCTTGCCATAGTGATAGCATTCCTATGAGCTCTTCTTTGGATTTTGGAGTTCCTTGGTGATGATGGATGCGGAAGCTTATGGAGGAGGTGAGCAAGGCCTTCCTAGGAAGCATGGGTGCCTTGAAGGTGCATGAAGAGTGAGGAAATGGGGAGGTTTGGCCAACCCCTTTGGTAGTGATGAATTGAAGACTAAAACCTAAGTGTTAGGCAAGGAGTAGTGTATGGCACAATTTGGGCAGCATAACAATACTCTATTTAATCTTTAAAATACAAGGTGTAGGCTCCTCCTTTTATAGGCTAAGGAGGACCATAATGCAACCCTAATGCTAGCCAAATGAAATGTAAATGTGAAGCACATCGGCCACATGGAAAGTGTGAGCACATGGGGAGGGGTGTGTCTAGTTTGTAAGTTCACCCCCTCCATGGGCTTTCTAGAATAGTGGGAAGGTTAACTTCTCCTTAATTCTAATGTGCAGAAAAATAAACATTTGTCCACATGGCTATGCTATTTACACCCCAATTAAAGCTAAACTACATTTGATGGGCCTTCACGGAATATGTGCTAGTATGCCACTCTCCCATTCATAGCTTTGATCCAAGTCTTCTTGTCCTAGACGCTTCTAGCTTGGCCTTCTCGTCCTAGACGCTCCTAGCTTGTCTTAGACGCTCCTAGCTTGGTCTTAGATGCTCTTGACTTGGCTCTTGCCTTTCATGGAAGGTTGTGCTTGGCCCTCTTCCATCACATAGCCCTTGTAGTTGGCCCATATCTTCTATTTGGTGGGCTTGAGCTAGGTCTTGGACTTGAACATGGGTTTGGGCTTGGGCTTGGACTTGGGCTTGGGCTAGGGCCTCTTCCATCATCCCCTCCCTCTTGAGAAGGATTTGTCCTCAAATCCAATGCTTCATCTTCTTCATTACTTCCTGCAAAAGGGATTAGGTCCATAACATTGAAAGTATTATGAACTCCATATTCTTCAGGTAAATCCAGAATGTATGCATTGTCATTGATTCTCCTGAGAACTTGGAAGGGTCCATCTCCTTGGGGGCTAAGCTTAGATTTTCTTCTAGTGGGAAATCTATCCTTTCCAAGATGTAGACAAACCTAGTCTCCTTCCTCAAAAATTATCTCTCGTTTCCCCTTATTGCCATGCTTTACATATTTCTTTGTTTGCCGTTGTATTTGTTTTTTAATCCTCTCATGCATTTTCTTAACAAATTCAGCTTTTGCTACTCCTTCTTTATACACAAATTCTTGTGGATTAGGAAGAGGCAACAAATCTAAAGGTGTAAGAGGATTAAACCCATATACAACTTTAAATGGAGAAATATTGGTAGTTTTATGGACTACTCGGTTATATGCAAACTCAATATGGGGAAGGTACTCATCCCAAGATTTGTGGTTGCCTTTCATAACTGCCCTAAGCATAGTTGAAAGAGATATATTTACTACTTCAGTTTGTCCATCCGTTTGAGGGTGACAAGAAGTTGAAAATTTCAGTTTAGTTCCAAGCCTTTCCCAAAGAGTCCTCCAGAAATGACTTATAAATTTTGGATCTCTATCAGACACTATGCTTTTGGGTAGACCATGAGGTCTCACCACTTCTCTAAAGAAGAGTCTAGAGATATTGTTTGCATCATCTATTTTGTGGCATTGTATAAAATGTGCCATCTTACTGAACCTATCCACAACCACAAAAATAGAATCAAAACCTCTTGCAGTCCTAGGGAGTCCTAAAATAAAATCCATGCTAATGTCTTCCCATGGAGCACTTGCAACAGGCAAACGAGTATAGAGTCCATGAGGCATTATTTTAGATTTGGCTTTTAAACATGAAATGCATCTTGATCCGGTCGGTCATCGGTAGTCGATGACGTCAGCAGTAGATGACCACGTGGACGAGTCACAGGGTGACACGTGGCATGAGATAGCAGGTGAATCAGAGAGGAGATCACTCAGAATGGTGATCGGTGGTCAGTTACCGAGTGGCCACCACCCCCAGATAAGCCTCGCATGATTCTAGAAGCAGAGCGCAGAAAGTTATAAGGCACCGATCGGTCATCAGTGCGTGAAGAGCACGATCGGTCATTAGTGCGTGAAGAACGCGATCGGTCGTTAGTGCATGCAGAGCGCGATCGGTCGTTAGTGCGTGCAGAGCACGATCGGTCATCAGTGCATACAGAGCGCGATCGGTCGTTAGTGCATGCAGAACGCGATCGGTCATCGGGGTTCTTGCCAACACGTGTTAAGCTGGGACCCAGGTTCCCAGCGAGAGCGTTACGCATGCACCTCGCATGATGCCCACTCAGAGGACGTGTGGTGAGACCATGCAGGCAGGATGCACCTGGTGAGTGTGCTTAGAACAACCACACCCGGTGCTCTCCTGGGAGCATGCACCCACTCAGAGGATGTACGGTGAGACCATGTAGGCAGGATGCGCCTGGTGAGTGTGCTCGGACCAGCCACACCTGGCGCTCTCCTGGGAGCATGCGACTCATTCAGAGAGAAGAAACGCGCTAAGTTACTCCGCAAGAGGATAACTTAGCCGCACAGAGAAAAGCATAGAAGCCCTGCAGATGTGACACGTGTACGGTTAGATGTCAGCTGCATGCCTCCACGTGTCACCATCTGAGAGAGAGGCGCGGCCCAGTATAAAGGTACTCCACCTTATGTCAGGTACACAGAAGTTTTGAGATTACAAGTTTACACAGATTCCACACACAGTTTCTGAGTCATTGTGGGAACGTTTGTACACGTTGCACAGTGATAACAGAATTGAGCCACAGAGAGAGAAAGTGGATCAGAACACACACGAGTCTCACAGAGAGATTCAGTGAGAGTTTTTGGTTTTCTTGTTGTCTGACTTGAGCGTCGGAGCTACAACAACCGCTAGCGGCGCCGTCTGTGTGTTTTGCAGGCATCATTTGGAGTTCTAGTGAAGGTTCTTGGAGCGTTCTTGCAGAACGTGCAGTTGCAGAAGGCTAGACGAAGGAGTGACGAGGCACATCCTCCACGTTCAAATCAGCGGCAGGATCACATCTAAAACAAGGTCTCTGAACATCTTTTCTCATGTGTGGCCAAAAGAATTTTCCTTTTAAAAGCTCTAGAGTTTTATCAACTCCAAAATGGCCCATGAGACCTCCTTCATGTGTTTCTTTTACAAGAAGCTTTCTATGTGTTCCTTGGGGTATACAGAGTTTTCCTTCTTTAAAAAGATAACCCTCGGACACATAAAATCATCCTTGTGCTCTATGTTCACATTTAACAAAAGTGGATGCAAAGTCTCAATCTTCTTTATACAGTTCAGGTATGTTTTCAAATCCAAGAATTTGGGCACCAAGTTTTGAAAAGAGGGCGTGTCTCCTGGAGAAAGCATCAGCCACAATATTAGTACTTCCCTTCTTGTATTTGATAACATAAGGGAATTGTTAAGAAATTCCATCCATTTTGCATGACATTTATTCAACTTATGCTGACCCTTCAAGTATTTTAAAGACTCATGATCACTATGAATTACAAATTCTTTCGATACTAGATAGTGCTCCGAAGTCTTTAGGGCCCTCACAAGTGCATAGAGCTCTTTATCATAGGTTGGGTAGTTGAGGGTGGCACCATGGAGTTTTTCACTGAAATAAGCAATAGGGTGTCCACCTTGCAACAATACCACACCTATGCCTACTCCTGATGCATCACATTCTAGCTTAAGTGTTTGCAAAATTTGGTAGAGCTAAAACGGGTGCATTAGTGAGCAAAGCTTTAAGGCTCTTGAAGGCTTGATCTTGCTTCTCAGTCCAACAAAATGGAGTGTCCTTCTTCACTAACTCATTGAGTGGTGAAGCTAGACTCGAGAAGTTAGGCACAAATGTTCTATAAAAGCTTGCTAATCCATGAAAACTCCTAACATCTCCTACATTTTGTGGGGTTGGCCATTCTTGGATGGCTTTGATTTTCTCGGGGTCAACATGTACCCCATTTTTGCTAACTATAAAACCTAAAAACACTACACTATCAACACAAAAGGTACACTTATCAATATTAGCAAAAAGACTATTCTCCCTAAGCACTAAGAGAACTTCCCTAAGGTGACTTAGGTGGGCTTCTAGGTTTTGGCTATATACTAGGATATCATCAAAATAAACTACTACATATTTACCTATACAATCTCTCAAGACATGATTCATTAGCCTCATGAATGTGCTAGGTGCATTAGTGAGACCAAAAGGCATCACTAACCACTCATATAGCCCAAATTTGGTTTTAAAAGCGGTTTTCCACTCGTCACCCTCTTTAATTCGTATTTGGTGATATCCGCTCTTAAGATCAATTTTGGAAAATATAGTGGACCCATGCAATTCATCAAGCATGTCATCTAGTCTTGGAATTGGATGCCTGTACTTGATGGTGATGTTATTGATGGCCTTACAATCACAACACATTCTCCACTTGCCATCTTTTTTAGGCACCAACAAGACAGGTACAACACAAGGACTGAGGCTCTTTTGAACCCAACCCTTCTCCAACAAATCCTGAACTTGTGATTCTATCTCCTTGGTTTCCTCAGGATTAGTTCTATAAGCTGGTCTATTAGGAAGACTAGCTCCTGGAACTAAATCTATTTGATGTTCTATTCCTCTAAAAGGGGGAAGTCCCAATGGTCCTTCCTTAGGAAATAAATCATCAAACTCTTTTAAAAGTTCTTTTACCTGAGGAGGTAGAATACTAGTTTCAGAAGATGTGGCAGTGCATGTAAGTGTTCCTTTACACAGCAGGAGGCCTATAGGTTGTTCAGAAAGAAGTATTTTTTTAAGTTTGTTTTCAACTTTTTCTTCCTTTTGAATGACCTTGTGGGAAGGAACACTCTTCTCCCATGCCTCTTTTTCCCTAAGGGCTTTTTCTTGGTTTTCTATTTTTTTTTATTCCTCTCTTTTGAGTTTCATTTGTACTTGATCCTTTATCACCTGTGAGTGTGATAATGGATAGAGTACAAACTTTTTATCCCTGTTAGTGAAAGTAATCTCATTGGTAAGACCATTGTGCATAGTTTTCTTATCAAATTGCCATGGTCTACCCAATAAAATATGACAAGCTTCCATGGGAACTACATCACATAAAACTTTGTCTTTATAGTTTCCCATAGAGAACTCAACTTTCACTTGCTTATCTACAGTTAATTCCCCATCTTCATTTATCCACTGAAGTTTATATGGTTTAGGATGAGGTATTACCTATAGATTCAGCTTCTCAACCATCCTAGAGCTACAGTAGTTTTAGTAGGAACCACTGTCTACAATAAGAGAACATACATTTTCAAAAAATTTACATCTTGTGTGGAAGATGTTTTCTCTTTGTGACTCTTGGTCCACACTAGGTTGGTTGTTGAGGGTTCTACGGATCATCATTAACTCCCCCTCACATGGATACACTCCCTCACTATTTACTTTCTCTTCTGCCCCGCTAACTTCTTCACTTTGGCTACTATATTCATCCCTCCCTCTTAAGAGTATGGTTCTCTTGTTTGGGCACTGGGCAGCTATATGACCTCTACCAAAGCACTTAAAACATTCAGTGTCTCTGCTACGGGGTTGTGAGCTAGAGGTATCTATTTCTGTTTTCTTGGGAGTTTCTTTTTGGTTTTTCTTTTATGGGTTACTCCCTTTTATACTCTCTCTTGGGATAGGAATTAGAATATGAACCTTCCCTATGACTTGATATTTTTCTCAAATTTTATTGTTCTACTTTGATGCAAAGTTGAATTAAATCATTCAAGTCTCTGTAGGGTAAAAGTTCAACTCTATCTCTAATCTCAAGATTGAGTCCACTCAAAAATCTTGCTATTGTGGTGGATTCTTCCTCCCTAATGGAGGCTCTCATCATATAAAGCTCCATTTTCTGCCTATATTCTTCCACACTCATAGATTTCTGTTGGAGTCTCTGGAGCTTGTCCATTAACTCCCTATTATAGTAGGAAGGGATATGACGGCGTCTTAAGGCTCCTCTAAGGTCATTCCAGTATTCTATGGGAGGGTCCTTATGAAGGTGCCTATCTCTCTCTAAAGTAGTATACCAATACATAACATTTCCCTAGAAGCTAAGGGTAGCTAGGGGTACCTTTCGTTCCTCACTTACTCTATGGCAAGCAAATAATTGTTCTACCTTCATTTCCCAATCTAGGTAAGCTTCTACATTTTATTTCCCATGGAAATAAGGTAAGTCTACCCTAACCTCCTTACTACTTTCTTTTCTTTCTTTCCTAGCTCTCCTAGGGGGTGGTTGACGATCCGATCGGTCATCGGTAGTCGATGACATCAGCAGCAGATGAACACATGGACCATTCACAGGGTGACACGTGGTAGAAGATGGCAGGTGAATCAGGGAGGAGATCACTCAGAATGGTGATCGGTGGTCGGTTGCTAAGGGACCATCACCCGCAGATCAGTGTCAGATGAGCGCTTGGAGGCAGGGCGCGATGAGTGCCTGGAAGCAGAGCGCGAGAGGTAAAGAAGCACCGATCAGTCATCGGGGGTTTCCTGTTAACACACAGTTAAGCTGGGACCCAGGCTTCCAGCAAGAGCGTTACGCAAGAAGCACAGATCAGTAATCGCCTATCGCCTGTGAGGATGAGTAATCGCCCATCGTCGTGTGTGAAGATCAGTAATCGCCCAGATTGCACATGATCGCCGTGTGTGAAGGTTGGGAGATCAGGTGGTTAGCAGGTCGCCGAAAGGATCACATCGCCGGGTATTTGAGAAGACTTGGCAAGCACTTGTTGTATGGTCTAAGTACAGAGGATAAGTGGCATATCTGCCACCATGTGTAGTGTGAGCTGTGATACCCAGTGTTAACCAGCTCCCCATGTTAAGGTTGCGCCTAGAGTAGCCTGTGTACTAAGCTACTCCCTGTGTGGATAACTTAGTCGCAGGAGCACAGTGGAAGTAACGTTAAGCTGCAGGTACTCCAGATGGTGACACGTGTATGACCAGATGTTATCCACGTGTCAAGAGGAATAACCGTCAGGAGAGAGAAAGACTCAGGTATATATACGAAATTCTTAACGGAATTGAGGGGAATTCATTTTCGGTTGTGATTCACTTGTACACGGTTCTGAGTTTTCTTTAAGATTCTTTGTTGATTCAATCACTGACTTGAGCGTCGGAGCACAACCGGCCGCAGAGGCGCCATGCTGTTCTTTCAGGTGTCTTGGAGGAGTTGAAGGTGGAGGTCATTGGTGTGCTTGGCGTGAAGCTGGTGAGGACGAGGTTCGAGAAGGAGAAGCTCTAGCGCTTTGGTCAAGAGGCTGGATCATCAGGCGCCCACCGTGGGGCCGTGTAAACTGTGATTCCCATCCACAGTTGAGTTTGTGAGGTTTTTGGTGGTTTCTGTTTGATTGCTTGCTGCCGCAATCGTATTTCGGAGGTTTTTACCGTTTGAATCGAAGTTCAATCGGTGAGGTGTGGTTTTTTGGAGGTTTCTACCGATTGATTCTTGGATCACTCGTCGTGCAAAGGAAGTTGAAAGGTTTCTTGGGCATTGCTGCGAGGTAGCTTTTGCGTGTTGAGAGGTAACTGTGTGAAATTAGTAGAAGTTTCATGAGGAAAATGAGGACAACCAGGTCTAGTTCAGTTGCGCCACAATTCGGAGAGAATAACGTGACGATGTCGCAAATGCTGGAGATGATGCGTGCTTTGCAAAAAGATGTGGCAGCATCGCGCGTCGAGCAGACGAAGATGCACGACGACCTGGTCGCTTCCCAGGCCAGGAACGAAGAGCTGAGCAAGGTTAATAAAGAGTTACGTCAGGCTCTTGCTAGCTCTTGCTAGTTACGTCAGGCTCCCAGGCCAGGGAGAGTGCCGCGACTAGTGGAGGCGCGCCAACGTCTACGCCACGAGTTTTTCCAATGCCATTTTCGCAGGCGATCATGGACGCTGCGATTCCTACGAACATCACGGTGGTGAAGGCCTCATTCACTGGAGTGGAAGATCCAGAGGCTCACCTTACCGCGTTTCATACGCAGATGATGTTGTCGGGAGGATCGGATGCGGTCTATTGCAAGATGTTCATGAGCACTCTCCACAGCACAGTGTTGGATTGGTTTGTAAGCCTACCTACTGGACACATTTCCAGTTTCCAGCAATTCTCCAAGCTTTTCGTCGATCAGTACATTGTGAATAAGGCGCCGCCTATGGTGTCGTACGACCTGTTCGACGTAAGGCAATTCCAGGGGGAATCTTTGAAGGACTATATGAATAGGTTTGGAGCTCAGATAGTCCGATTACCAGGTAAAGATGAGGAGATGTTCGTGCATGCCTTTAAGAAGGGCGTGCTACCTGGACCCTTCAGCGAATCATTAATTAGGAGCCACCCCGCAACGTTTACAGAGATTCGGCGACGTGCTGTGGCTCACATCGCCGCTGAGAATGAAGTGATGGAGAAGAGAGGGAATATGGCTCCTGAAAAACCACGCACCCAAGCCAAGACTCAACCTCAGAGGGTGTTGGAGATGGTGACGGTGAAGAAGGATCAAAGGACATACCATCCTTATGATCCAAAGAAAAACAAAGGCGATGACAGTAGTAGAGGAAGAGGGCCAGGTCGCCTGAGGGAGTTCAAGCGCCCTCCGAGGCATGAGTTCGTGATGAGATTGGTGGACCTGATCGCCATTCCCAATATAGCTGCTAAGCTGAAGGTGCCTGAAAAAATGTCAGATAAGGTGTTGGGGCCAAAGCCAGACGCATGGTGTGAATTCCACGAAAGTTTTGGCCACACCCTTGACTCCTGCCTGTCGCTGGGATACCAACTCGACGAGTTGGTTAGAAGTGGATTTCTGAAGGACTATTTGCTGGAGAAGAAGGCAGCAAGTGCGTCGAGCTCCCAGCCAGCGAGCAGCGAGGGCGAACAACATGAAGTGCCCATCCACGGGGAAATCCACACTATAGCTGGGGGATTCTCAAGAGGTGGGTACACCGCATCACAGCGCAAGAAATATGCTCGATCTGTGATGCCAGTGAAAGCATTCGAGGACCACTCGCCCGATGTGGACATCACGAAACCCTTTTTAGTTTAGTGTATGGCTGTGGCGCGATGATTCCAGTTGAAATCCAGGAGAGCTCGCTGAGTTTTCAACACCTTGTAGCAGAAGAATCAGATGAAGAGAGAAGAATGAACCTGGATTTACTGGATGAGGTCAGAGAGGAGCAAGAGTGAAAGCTGAAGCGGTGAAAAGAATAATAGAACGAAGATATAATTCTAGAGTAATACCGAGGCAGTTCAGAAGCGGCGATCTGGTGATGAGGAAGGCCCACCAGTACGTGATGGAGAATAAGTTGTCACCCAAGTGGACAGGACCGTTTAGAATAATCGAAGCACTCGGGAACGGCGCCTACCGCTTGGAGACGCTAGAAGGAGGGGCGATTCCTCGTACTGGGAACGCCACACACCTCATCTTTTATTTCAGTTAAAGCTTTGTAAGTAGTACAAACTCAGGGGAATCATGAATAGTTTTGTAAAAACAGTTACAAGGGGGCACTCTTTTTTCCCTAAGGAAGGTTTTTAACGATCCCACCCAATAAATAAGATATTCAAAATTGAAATTTTGAAGTATACTAAAGTTTGTGTGCATATCGTTTTAAAGAAGTTTTTGGAAAAACCTTATCACCTAAAGTGATTCGAGGTAGAAATAAACCGATTGCGCACGTTTCAAGTGAAAAGTTTTAAAGTCCTCATCGCCCTTAGGCGATTAGGGGCACAAGTGAAAGTTTTAAAGTCCTCATCGCCCTTAGGCGATTAGGGGCACAAGTGAAAAGTTTTAAAGTCCTCATCGCCCTTAAGCGATTAGGGCACAAGTGAAAAGTTTTAAAGTCCTCATCGCCCTTAGGCGATTAGGGGCACAAGTGAAAAGTTTTTAAAGTCCTCATCGTCTTTTGGCGATCGGAGGCATCCAGCGAAGTTCAAAGTCCTCGATGTTCCCGCGCATCTTGAGGCAACAAAGGAAGACCTCCTTACCTTTGAGCAAGTGCAGGCGAGAAAGAGGAAGACCTCCTTGCCTTTGAGCAAGTGTAGGCAACAGAGGAAGTCCTCCTTGCCTTTGAGCAAGTGTAGGCGAGAAAGAGGAAGACCTCCTTGCCTTTGAGCAAGTGCAGGCGAGAAAGAGGAAGTCCTCCTTGCCTTTGAGCAAGTGTAGGCAACAGAGGAAGTCCTCCTTGCCTTTGAGAAAGTGTAGGCAACAGAGGAAGACCTCCTTGCCTTTGAGCAAGTGCAGGCGAGAAAGAGGAAGTCCTCCTTGCCTTTGAGCAAGTGTAGGCAACAGAGGAAGACCTCCTTGCCTTTGAGCAAGTGCAGGCGAGAAAGAGGAAGACCTCCTTGCCTTTGAGCAAGTGTAGGCGAGAAAGAAGAAGACCGCCTTGCCTTTGAGCAAGTGCAGGCGAGAAAGAGGAAGACCTCCTTGCCTTTGAGCATGTGTAGGCGAGAAAGAAGAAGACCGCCTTGCCTTTGAGCAAGTGTAGGCGAGAAAGAAGAAGACCTCCTTGCCTTTGAGCAAGTGCAGGCGAGAAAGGAGAAGTCCTCCTTGCCTTTGAGCAGGTGCAGGCAAGAAGAGTTCGTATAAAGGAACGATAGTTGAAAAAGCGAATAGAAGGTTGCAAAAGGTGATCCCACAAAGGACGCCTTATTTGGGTAAAGAAGGCAACATCACCAAAAATTAATTCGGCGAGTACCAGATCAGAGGAATTTCTGGCGATGATGAGGGACACTTGGCATGTCAGTTGAACGCACAAAGAAACAAGGCTAAGTGAAGAGAACGAAAGATAACCTATGTGCCTGTCTAGTTGGTCTTCGAGAAGCTCAAAGCTAATGATAGACGCTGTAGGAAGGGAGATGTTGGAGGCGGCTACGCTTTCCCAAAAAAGGCAGAGGTCCCTGTCCAGTGCTCCCATGTTGTCAGGGCTCCTTGCCCTCCTGAAGCTATCCTTGGAGCCTTTATTTCCCTTGTCCACCCAGTACAAGGGAAAGGCATCCACTGAAGATGATAGCATTCCTATGAGCTCTTCTTTGGATTTTGGAGTTCCTTGGTGATGATGGGTGCGGAAGCTTATGGAGGAGGTGAGCAAGGCCTTCCTAGGAAGCATGGGTGCCTTGAAGGTGCATGAAGAGTGAGGAAATGGGGAGGTTTGGCCAGCCCCTTTGGTACTGATGAATTTAAGACTAAAACCTAAGTGTTAGGCAAGGAGTAGTGTATGGCACAATTTGGGCAGCATAACAATACTCTATTTAATCTTGAAAATACAAGGTGTAGGCTCCTCTTTTTATAGGCTAAGGAGGACCATAATGCAACCCTAATGCTAGCCAAATGAAATGTAAATGTGAAGCACATGGGCCACATGGAAAGTGTGAGCACATGGGGAGGGGTGTGTCTAGTTTGTAAGTTCACCCCCTCCATGGGCTTTCTAGAATAGTGGGAAGGTTAACTTCTCCTTAATTCTAATGTGCAGAAAAATAAACATTTGTCCACATGGCTATGCTATTTACACCCCAATTAAAGCTAAACTACATTTGATGGGCCTTCACGGAATATGTGCTAGTATGCCACTCTCCCATTCATAGCTTTGATCCAAGTCTTCTTGTCCTAGACGCTTCTAGCTTGGCCTTCTCGTCCTAGACGCTCCTAGCTTGTCTTAGACGCTCCTAGCTTGGTCTTAGACGCTCTTGACTTGGCTCTTGCCTTTCATGGAAGGTTGTGCTTGGCCCTCTTCCATCATCCCCTCTGATGGCATTTTCATGTGTTCTTCTTGAATCAAAGTAGAAATAGATGGAGCGGAAGCAATGGATGAGTGAAACAAGACCCTCCTAGGAGTTGTGTTGGTCTTGAAGGTGCATGATGAGTATGGGTTGAGTGGTTCGGCCAGCTCAAGGGAGAAGGTGAAAGGATTGAAGTTTATAGCCTAGATTTCTAGGAGGAGTAAAGCTTGTGCACAAAAATGGCAGCATAACATTACTCAAATAAACTTGAAAATACATGAGGTAGGCCTCCTTATTTATAGATTTAGGAGCCTTGGTGAGCAAGCTTAAAGGGTAGGGATGGAAATACAAAAAGTGGGGGCTGCCTAGGGTATTGACTTTAGTCAAACCACACCATCATCCTAATATTCTAGAAGATAGGTCAAAAATGCAACATTTGATAGTACACCCCTCCCTCTTTTGCTAAAGGCACCTATTTGCTAGCACACCCCTCCTTCTATTGCTAAGGGCACCTTTTTGATAGCACACCCCTAAGTTAGCAAGTTTTGCTTTCTACACTATACTAATCTACTAAGCTACCCCTAATGGGCCTCCAAGTAGCATGTACAAGGTCTTCTCCCTCCCATCCGTGGCTTCTTCTATGTGTGCTTGGATATGTTTAGCCATGGATCTTGTGAGAGGTCCTAGACGGTCTAGCTCCATGGATAGCCTCCCTCCTTCACGTCCTAGACGCTCACTTCTTGGAGCTAGACGCTCCTCTTGGTCTAGACGGTCTTCTTGGTTTGGGCCTTGGCTTCCTTGGTTAGATGTGCTTGGCCCTCCTCCATCATCCCCTCCCCCTTGGAAAGGATTTGTCCTCAAATCCAGCTCGTCATCGTCATTGGTACCTACAAATGGAGAAAGATCAATTACATTAAATGTGTCATGTACTCCATATTCAAGAGGTAGGTCCAATTTATATGCATTGTTGTTGACTCGCTTAAGGACTTGGAAGGGTCCCTCACCTCGGGGACTTAGTTTGGACTTCCTTTGATTTGGAAATCTTTCTTTTCGAAGATGAAGCCAAACTAAGTCTCCTTCCTCAAAAATTATTTCTCTCTTCCCTTTGTTGTTGTGTTTTGTGTACTTCTCATTTTGTTGTTGTATTTGAATTTTAATCTTCTCATGCATTTTCTTGACAAAATCAGCCTTGATTACTCCTTCCTTATGCATAAAATCTTGTGGATTAGGAAGAGGAATTAAATCCATGGGCGTGAGAGGATTAAAACCATATACTACCTCAAAAGGAGAAGCATTAGTAGTCTTGTGAACTACTCTATTGTAAGCAAATTCAATGTGGGGAAGGTACTCATCCCAAGATTTGTGGCTGCCCTTCATGATAGCCCTAAGCATAGTTCCAAGAGATCTATTGACTACTTCGGTTTGCCCATCCGTTTGAGGATGACAAGAAGTTGAAAATTGTAGTCTTGTTCCAAGTTTACCCCAAAGAGTTTTCCAAAAGTGACTTATAAACTTGGGATCTCTATCGGACACTATACTTCTAGGGAGACCATGGAGTCTCACCACTTCTCTAAAGAAGAGTTTAGAAATATTTTGAGCATCATCTACTTTGTGGCATGGAATAAAGTGAGACATTTTGCTAAAACGGTCCACTACCACAAAGATAGAGTCATGGCCTCTTGCAGTCCTAGGAAGTCCTAAAATGAAATCCATGCTAATGTCTTCCCAAGGAGCATTTGCAATCGGCAAAGAGGTGTAGAGTCCATGCGGCATTGTTCTAGACTTTGCTTTTAAACATGAGATACATCTAGAGCAATGGCGTTGGACATCTTTCCTCATGTGTGGCCAAAAAAATTTTGCTTTCAAAAGATCTAGAGTCTTATCAACTCCAAAATGGCCCATGAGTCCCCCTTCATGTGATTCTTTGACAAGGAGTTTTCTATGTGTTCCTTGGGGAATGCAAAGTTTTCCTTCTTTAAAAAGATATCCCTCGGACACATAGTAACCTCCTTGCGCTCTATGTAGACATTGGGCATAGATGGATGAAAGTTCTTGATCTTCTTGGTAAAGCTCTCTTATGTGGTCAAATCCAAGAATTTGGGCACCCAATTTTGAAAAGAGTATGTGGCGTCTTGAAAGAGCATCAGCCACTATATTGGTGCTTCCTTTCTTGTATTTGATTACATAAGGAAATTGTTCAAGAAATTCCATCCATTTTGCATGTCTCTTATTGAGCTTGTGTTGGCCCTTTAAATATTTTAAAGACTCGTGATCACTATGGATAACAAATTCTTTGGACACAAGATAGTGTTCCCAAGTCTTTAGGGCTCTCACAAGAGCATAGAGCTCTTTGTCATAAGTGGGGTAGTTGAGGGTGGCACCATGGAGTTTTTCACTAAAATAAGCAATGGGGTGTCCACCTTGCAACAATACCGCGCCTATGCCTACTCCCGATGCATCACACTCTATCTCAAAAGTTTTGGAAAAATTTGGGAGAGATAGGATGGGTGCATTGGTGAGTTGAGCTTTTAGCCTTTGAAAGGCTTGCTCATGCTTTTCATTCCAACAAAATGCAACATCTTTTTTAACAAGTTCATTCAAAGGAGAAGCTAGGCTAGAAAAATTAGGCACAAATCTTCTATAGAAGCTAGCTAACCCATGAAAACTTCTTACATCACTTACATTTTGTGGAGTTGGCCACTCTTGGATGGCTTTGATTTTCTCGGGATCTACATGTACCCCCGTTTTGTTTACTATAAAGCCTAAAAAGACTACACTATCTACACCAAAGGTACACTTATCCCTATTTGCAAAAAGACTATTTTTCCTAAGAACTAGAAAGACTTCCCTAAGGTGACTTAGATGGTCTTCTAGGGTTTTACTATATACTAAGATATCATCAAAGTAAACTACTACATATTTACCTATACAATCCCTCAAGGTGTGATTCATAAGCCTCATGAATGTGCTTGGAGCGTTAGTGAGTCCAAAGGGCATCACCAACCACTCATATAATCCAAATTTGGTCTTAAAAGCGGTTTTCCACTCATCACCCTCCTTGATTCGAATTTGGTGATATCCACTTTTAAGGTCAATTTTGGAGAATAGAGTTGACCCATGCAATTCATCAAGCATATCATCAAGCCTTGGGATTTGATCTCGCCGCGGACTCGAGCGTGGGGAAATGCCTCGTCACTCCTTCGTCTAGCTTTCCAGCTGCTGCGTGTTCTGCAAGGAGGCTCTAGGAACCTTCGACGGATCTCCGAACGATGCCTGCAAAACACACAGACGGCGCCTCTAGCGGCCGTTGTAGCCCCGACGCTCAAGTCAGGCAACGGGAACACCAAAACTCTCTCTCGGATCTCTCTGTGTGAGACCCGTGTGTGTGTGCCCTCAGTTCCCTTTGATTCAGAAACTGAGTGCCCTTCGCTTTGTGTTGTGTATTCTGAGGTAAAAAACTCATACCTGGTTTGGTGTTCTTCTTCCTCATATAAACCGGTGTAGCCCCTACAGGCTACCTCTAGGGCCACTTGATTACTATGCACTGTCGTTTCCACTCCCCAGGTCTACCTTGCACGCCAGCCTTCTTCACTTAAATGCAAAGTCTGACAGGGGAGGCTGCGTGGGTGTCTCTGGACCCCTCGACTTCTGTGCCTATCTGCCCTACCTATTCTCTAGGAACATCTTCACGGTCCACGTGGCATGCGTGCAAGCTCACTGGGAGACTCTAGCCTTGATGGGTTCTCGTCCCAGCAGGATTCTGCACCTGCCTGTGCCTTCTCATCTTCATGCATGGTCGTCTCGCGACTATGGCCACTCCCTGCCTCTGAGTGCTTTACTGGTCACTGGTCGCGTTGTTCACATCGCGCGGCCGATGTCGCCTCGACACACACCGACGACCGAGGTATCTCTCATCCTGGCCGATGTCCGATGGCGCTTCTTCACGTTGTCGTGCTCTGCTTATGGAATCAGGCGAGGTCCTTGGGTAACGTTCTCGCTGGGAGCCTGGGTCCCAGTTTAACACGCGTTGGCAAGGAACCCCCGACGACTGATCATTCTATATACACCGATGACTGATCACTCTGTATACACCGATGACTGATCACTCTGTATACACTGATGACTGATCACTCTGCATGCACCGATGACTGATCACTCTGCAGGCACCGATGACTGATCACTCTGCATGCACCGATGACTGATCACTCTGTATATACCGATGACTGATCATTCTGTATACACCGATGACTGATCGGTGCTTCATCACTCTCGCGCTCTGCTTCCAGGCGCTCATGTAGGAGTCGATCTCCACCCTTGTTCATCTGCTATCTCATGCCACGTGTTGCTCTGTGACTGGCCCACGTGGTCATCTGCTGCTGACGTCATTGGATACCGATGACCGACCGGATCACAAGCCCCCCAGTCTCGAGCTGTGAACTTGTTCTCAGCGAAGAGACTAAGTGCTCTCCGTTGCCAAAGAGAAGAAGGAGCTCGAAGCCGATGTACCTGAGACCATGGCTGCTGGTGTCGAGGCTCTGATAGATGGGTTCCATGGGCTGGCAGCAGGTTCACTGCGTCCTTCCAGACTTGGACTCTACCCAACCTAGCCTCCACCATTCAGTGGTTGATAGCAAGCTCATTTCTCCTCCTTGAGCTTCTTCTCTTGCGGCTTCTCCTCTTGTGTAATCTCTTTTTTTCAACTGCCTTTCTCCCTCTCTATCTTTAACTCACTCTGCCTGTGGCCAACTGTTAACTGGCTTAGGCTTCAGCGCAATCTCACTGTGACCCTTCAAACCTGGCCTCTAACTTGATCGCGACCAACTGTACCTTAGCATTCTCTTTAACAGTTTTTATGCATAAATTCATGTTGGATGACTGACCTGATGGTGTCTAAGTGCTTCGACTGATCGCCCAAGAGCTTATTTGGGGAAGCTCTCCTACTCAGAGCTTTGCTACCGACCACCGACTAGCATGTTAGCGCACCACCAATCAGTCACCGTGCTTCAGGTTTCGCATTACTTCTGTGTCACTCCAGCGCTAGTTGCATAGAGGGCCCGAACGCCAAGGATGATGTCTGTGTTTTGGGGAATGCTTCTTGATGACCCCTCTTGCCTCACCCTCGCTGTAAGATGTCAAGTGAGGTCTTTCTCCTCTCGCCTCAGCCTTGCTGTAAAAGCAGAGGAAGAGGACTTTCTCTGTTGCCTTAACCTTGCTGTATGAAGCAGAGGAGAAGGACTTGGATCTCTTGCCTCAACCTTGCTGTAAGAAGCAGAGGAAGAGGACTTTCTCTGCCTGCACCCCGCTGTACAAAATCGAGGTGAGGACTTTCTTCTCTGGCCTATGCCTCGCTATACGAAGTCGAGGGAGAGGACTTTCTCTCGCCTGCACCCCGCTGTACAAAGTCGAGGGCGAGGACTTTTTTATCTGGCCCATGCCTCGCTGTACGAAGTCGAGGGAGAGGACTTTCTCTCGCCTGCACCCCGCTGTATAAAGTCGAGGGTGAGGACTTTCTATCTCGCCTCAACCTTGCTGTAAAAAGCAGAGGAAGAGGACTTTCTCTGCCTGCACCCCGCTGTACAAAGTCGAGGGTGAGGACTTTCTTCTCTGAGTGGGTGCATGCTCCCAGGGGAGCACCAGGGGTGGCTGTCTAAGCGCACTCGCTAGGCGCATCCCTGCCTGCATGGTATCACCGCACGTCCTTTGAGTGGGCAACTCCCCTTCTTCCGGTTTGGAATCATGCTAGGCGCATGCGTAACGCTCTTGCTGGGAGCCTGGATCCCAGCTTAACACGTGTTGGCAAGACCCCGATGACCAACCTTCTTTCTGGAATCATGCGAGGTTCATGCGTAACGTTCTCGCTGGGAACCTGGGTCCCAGCTTAACACGTGTTAGCAAGACCCCGATGACCATGAACCGACCGAGTGCTCTGCTTCGGGTGCACCGATGACTGATCGTCCTTTGGGTGCACCGGTGAATGATCGCGTTCTGCTCCTTAGTGATTAAACGCGAAGATGATGTCTTGCTTTGGGGAAGAAGAGTTTTTCTTGTTGACCCCTCTTGCTTGCCCCGAGGTCATCGACCTTTAGGTCTGGTTCCTGTTTGGACGTTCCTCGAAATCTTCCCTTTCCTTCTCTCAGTCTTACTAGTACTCCCGAGTTCCCAAACTTTGGCCACCTGCACTCACCCCTGGGGTGAGGAGAATATAGGTCAGTGGTCCGTACTCGCGCCTGGGGCGAGCAGGCTCCAACCGATCCCTTGGACTTGCATTTGGGGCAAGCGGAACTTGAAACTGGGAAACATGTGCACACTTGACATACTGAAATCTTTTTTATTGGGTGGCCTCGTTAAAAACCCTCATCGGGAAAAGAGTGCCCCCTGATCTGTTCAACTATTTACAGTACATACATTGGGTGTGTGTGCAGCGCAAGAACGCATCTACCTTACAACTTAACTGAAGTAGAAACTTGAGTGTGTAGCGTTCCATGTTCTGGGGATAGGTGCTCCATGCAGAGTCTCCAGCCAATAAGCTCCACTCTGTATGGACCTCTTCCTTTCATAGGCGATGACCGCCCTGGCGACGCCTTATTCATGAGGAGCTTCCTCCTGAGCTGCCTGGGAGCCCCCCCCAGCGTTGCATCCTCCATCACCTCACGTCCCCATGTATAGGGACCTCGTGTTGCTGATCGCCTGTCTGAGACCCCGAAGCGCGATCACCTTGGGCCTCCCGCAGGTAGTCGGTCAGGAATCCTGTTTTCACCAACTCAGCGAGTTGATGCCCCAACGTCAGGCAGGATCGGAGTGTGTGTCCATAAGCCTGATGGAACTCACACCACTCGTCCTTCTTCCCTCCAAGTACCTTGTCGGTTTTCTCTGGTACTCGGAGTCTTGCAGCCACGGCAGGGATGGCGATCAGCTCTGCCAACTCTATCACGAAGTCATACCTAGGGGGTGTGTTGTTCTCCCTTGCACGCCCCCTGGGCTGGTCCTTCCTGGGCGCATACGGACGAGGCCTTCCCTGCACCTTCCTCCCTTCCTTGGCCTCATATACCCGCACCTGCTGCTGCTGCTTCCCCTGACCTCCGTTCGGCTTTGTCGGCGCAGTGTTGCCTCTCTTCTCAGAGACCTCTGTCTCTGCCACAATGTGCGCCACCGCGCGTCGCCGTATCTCAGCAAAGGTAGCGGGGTGGCTCCTGATAAGGGATTCACTGAAAGGACCAGGCAGCACGCCTTTCTTGAACGCGTGCACTAACATGTTCTCATCCTTGCTGGGCAATCTCACCACCTGCGCACCAAAGCGGTTGAGGAAGTCCTTCAGCGACTCCCCCTGGTTCTGGCGCACGTCGAACAGGTCGTAAGTCACCACTGGCGGCGCTCTGTTGACTACATACTGCTCCGTGAATAGCTTTGAGAACTGATGGAAGGAGGTGATGTGGCCCTCCGGCAAGCTCACGAACCACTCCATGGCTACTCCGCTCAGCGTACTCATAAGCATTTTGCAGTACACTGCGTCTGAACCTCCAGACAGTATCATCTGAGTGTGGAAGGCTGTCAAATGTGCCTCTGGGTCTTCCACCCCCGTGAACGACGCTTTCACTCCCACCAGGTTGGGGGGCACCACCGTGTTCATGATCTCGGGGGAGAAGGGCATAGGAAATGCTCTAGGGGGCGACGGCGGCATCGACGTCCTATCCTCGGATACGCGCTCATTCTGCGCCTGCAACTCCCTACGCAGCTCCTCGTTGACGCGGTTCAACTCTTCATTTCTGCTATGCGATGCAGTCAGCTCTGCATGCATCTTCTCCTGCTCAACTCTCGACGCCGCGACGTTATCCTGCAACACGCGCATCATCTCCATGACCTGCGCCATGGTCACAGTTCCTTCACCAGCGGGCGGTGGAGGTGTCGTTTGTCTGGTTCTCCTACTCATCTGTGCGATTCCTGCTCTCGTTCTTGTGTATGGGGGCTTCGTTTTACTTCGGGCCCCACGGTGGGCGCCAAATGATCTCGCCGCGGACTCGAGCGTGGGGAAATGCCTCGTCACTCCTTCGTCTAGCTTTCCAGTTGCTGCGTGTTCTGCAAGGAGGCTCCAGGAACCTTCGACGGATCTCCGAACGATGCCTGCAAAACACACAGACGGCGCCTCTAGCGGCCGTTGTAGCTCCGACGCTCAAGTCAGGCAACGGGAACACCAAAACTCTCTCTCGGATCTCTCTGTGTGAGACCTGTGTGTGTGTGCCCTCAGTTCCCTTTGATTCAGAAACTGAGTGCCCTTCGCTTTGTGTTGTGTATTCTGAGGTAAAAAACTCATACCTGGTTTGGTGTTCTTCTTCCTCATATAAACCGGTGTAGCCCCTACAGGCTACCTCTAGGGCCACTTGATTACTATGCACTGTCGTTTCCACTCCCCAGGTCTACCTTGCACGCCAGCCTTCTTCACTTAAATGCAAAGTGTGACAGGGGAGGCTGCGTGGGTGTCTCTGGACCCCTCGACTTCTGTGCCTATCTGCCCTACCTATTCTCTAGGAACATCTTCACGGTCCACGTGGCATGCGTGCAAGCTCACTGGGAGACTCTAGCCTTGATGGGTTCTCGTCCCAGCAGGATTCTGCACCTGCCTGTGCCTTCTCATCTTCATGCATGGTCGTCTCGCGACTATGGCCACTCCCTGCCTCTGAGTGCTTTACTGGTCACTGGTCGCGTTGTTCACATCGCGCGGCCGATGTCGCCTCGACACACACCGACGACCGAGGTATCTCTCATCCTGGCCGATGTCCGATGGCGCTTCTTCACGTTGTCGTGCTCTGCTTATGGAATCAGGCGAGGTCCTTGGGTAACGTTCTCGCTGGGAGCCTGGGTCCCAGTTTAACACGCGTTGGCAAGGAACCCCCGACGACTGATCATTCTATATACACCGATGACTGATCACTCTGTATACACCGATGACTGATCACTCTGTATACACTGATGACTGATCACTCTGCATGCACCGATGACTGATCACTCTGCATGCACCGATGACTGATCACTCTGCAGGCACCGATGACTGATCACTCTGCATGCACCGATGACTGATCACTCTGTATATACCGATGACTGATCATTCTGTATACACCGATGACTGATCGGTGCTTCATCACTCTCGCGCTCTGCTTCCAGGCGCTCATGTAGGAGTCGATCTCCACCCTTGTTCATCTGCTATCTCATGCCACGTGTTGCTCTGTGACTGGCCCACGTGGTCATCTGCTGCTGACGTCATTGGATACCGATGACCGACCGGATCAGGATTGGATGCCTATACTTGATGGTGATGTTGTTGATTGCTCTACAATCACAACACATGTGCCATTTTCCATCTTTTTTAGGCACCAACAAGACAGGTACAGCACAAGGGCTTAGACTCTTTTGAACCCAACCCTTCTCCAACAAGTCTTGAACTTGTGATTCTATCTCCTTTGTTTCCTCGGGGTTGGTTCTATAAGCAGGCCTATTTGGTAGGCTTGCCCCCGGAATGAAGTCAATTTGATGTTCTATCCCCCTAAGAGGAGGAAGCCCATTGGGTCCTTCTTGTGAGAATAGATCGTCAAATTCACTCAAAAGGTTTTCTATTTGAGGAGGTAAAACCGTGAGTTCATTACTTGTGGCAGTGCATGTAAGTGCTCCTTTACAAAAGATAAGGCTTGGTTGTTCAACAAGAAGCAAGTTTTCTAAAACATTTTCAAAAGGCTTTTCTTGTAGACCAACCTTGTGGGAAGGAACACTCTTCTCCCACGCCTTCCTATCCCTAAGGATTTTCTCTTTTTCTAGCACTCTTTTTTTTTTGTTTTCCTCATTCCTCTTTTGTTTCATTTGTATTTGGTCTTTCACCACTTGAGAATGTGGTAAAGGACTAAGTACAAACTTCTTATATTTATGGGTGAAGGAAATCTCGTTAGTGAGACCATCATGCAAGGTTTTCTTGTCAAATTGCCATGGCCTCCCTAATAAGATATGGCAAGCTTCCATAGGCACTACATCACATAAAACTTTATCTTTGTATTTCCCTATGGAAAACTTGATTTCCACTTGCTTATCTACATGTAGTTCCCCATTTTCATTAAGCCATTGAAGTTTGTAAGGTTTTGGGTGAGGAACCACTTGTAGCTTAAGCTTTTCAACCATCCTAGCACTACAACAATTACAACTAGATCCACTATCCACAATGAGGGAACATATATTTTCTAAAACATTGCATCTTGTATGAAATATGTTCTCCCTTTGTGTTTCAATGGATGTGCTAGGGTGATTGTTGAGGGTTCTCCTAATCATAAGCAATTCTCCCTCTAATGGAGCTACCCTCTCATCCTCTCCCCCTTCCTCTTTCTCACTAAGCTCATCCTCGCCACTAGTGTATTCGTCTACACCTTTAAGAAACAAAGTCCTTTGGTTTGGACATTGTGCTTGCACATGCCCCCTACCATAGCACTTAAAACATTTAACATCTCTAGCTCGGATGGGTGGGGTTGAGGTTTCTTTGGTGAAGGGTTTGGTAGGTTCTTTTGGTTTTTCCTTAGATGTACTACCCTCCCTTTTAAACTCTCTCTTGGGATAAAAGTTAGAATAGGGGCTCACCTTTTGACTTGATGTTTTGCGCAAATTTTGTTGCTCAACTTTAATGCAAAGTTGAACCAAATCATTCAAGTCTTGATAAGGTAAGAGCTCTACTCTATCTCTTATCTCAAGTGATAGGCCACTAAGGAACCTAGATATGGTGGTTCCCTCTTCCTCTCTAATAGAGGCTCTCATCATATAGAGCTCCATCTTTTGCCTATACTCTTCTACACTCATATTCTTTTGTTGGAGTCTTTGGAGCTTGTCCATCAACTCCCTATGGTAGTAAGAAGGTATATGTCGACGTCTTAGGGCTCCCCTAAGGTCATTCCAATATTCTATGGGAGGTTCCCTATGAAGACGTCGGTCTCTTTCTAAAGAGGTCCACCAATACATGGCATTTCCTTGGAAACTAAGGGTGGCTAAGGGTACTTTTCGTTCCTCACTTACCCTATGGCAAGCAAAGAGTTGCTCTACCTTCATCTCCCAATCTAGATATATTTCTACATTTTCCTTTCCATGAAAATGAGGTAGGTCTACTCTAGTTTCCCTTGGCACCTCTTGTTCCCTTTGCCTAGTTCTTCTAGGGGGTGGTTGGTAGTAGTCATTAATTCTAAGGCTTCCCTCCCCTAGAGTTGCAATGCTTTGGGATGCATGAGTATTTGTTTTTTTTATTTTTGAGATTTTTGGGATTTCTCTTCTTGAGCTCTAGCCAACTCATTAATCTTGTTTTCATTCTCCAATTGCCTAGAAGAGATTAATTGTACCGCTTGGGATACCTCTTTCAAAAGGGTTTTCAAAGATTTTACTTCACATTCTATAGACTTTGGAGAATGAGAAGAAGAAGACATGGCTAGACCTTTGTGTATTTAGGCGTTTTTACTTTGAGAAAGATTAGGGAAGATAAAGAAGGTAGTTTTCCAGGTAAGGGAGGTGAGTCTCAAATGACTACTTAAGTACCAAGCCTTTTCCTTGCCAAAAAACTAGTCTCCAATGCCTTCTCACAAAAATTTCTCTTAGTGAAACACTTAAAACACAAGAAGTTGAGAAATCAAAAAGCAATAAAACTATGTACGCTAAAAAAAAAGATATGCAACAAACTAGTCGGTTTTAGCACAAATTAAACTAAACTAATCATGCAAAACGTTTCTACCAAAACAATAGAAAACAAGTTCAAACAAGCAACAAATTACTAAGCAAAAAATTTACTATGCTATTCGGCCCTAGGTGAGGCTTCTTGGACACTTTGAGCCCTTGAAGACACACTCACCGTCTAAACGTAATTAAAGAGGTAATTAACAATAAACCAAGTTGCAAAGGAAAAGAAGACTCCCTTTGTTGATCCTCTTTTGGGTTAGTGCACTTCCTTGTTGTCTTGAATTTATTTTTTTTTTGATCTTCTAGGTGTTTGTATTGTTTGTTTCAAGCAACCTTGTTTCGGCTTTAGCTTTGTCTCCTCCTTAAAATGATGGCTTTAATTCTCCAATTTCCAGCACCTATTCACAAGAGCTAAACCTAAACCAAGTCAAGTTCCATGCACATATGCACCAAGGAGAATTAAATTCCAGCACCCAAAAGAGAGGTCAAGAAACAAAAGCAAGAAACAAATTTAATTGAATAAAAACAGTACCACCAAAAGGATTTATAATATGACAACTTAGAAAGAGAGTCAAGAAATTAAAGCAAACAATTAAAGGTACTCAAAAAAAGTTGGCACACAAAAGGAATTCCTAAAGAAAAGCACTAGATTAGATGACCAAATAAAAAAAAACAGCACCACTGAAAATTGTTGTGGGCCAGAAAACGTGTTTGTTCCCCGATTTATGCTGAGCTGTATTTTTAAAATTTGTCTCTGAAATTTATATGCAAGAAAATCCAGGATCTTATCTAAACAATGGCTTTGGAATCACCTAAAACGCATGCACCATTTTTTTTTAATAATTTTTGAAAATTTGGTGTGCAGTTAGGCCAGCTGGAGTGCTCAAGATTTGCACTCTGATTTTGTAAGATTTATCATATTTTTTCTGTTGCCTTTTTTGATCTGATTCTTTTTTTTGTCCTTTTTGTAACACTTCAAACTTGCATTTTCCAGAGAATCACAAATTTCCTATGAGTGGAAATAATTTTTGAAACAAAAAACAGCCAGACAGAGAGAGAAACAGGGGAAATCTGGAAAACTGGAAAAAAAAAAAGCAAGATACCAAAATTTAACACAAAGGAAAATGTAAGAAGGAAATTGTGTAAGAACTAAGACACAATTATGAACTCAAACTAAAATTAAAAAGGCAGCAAAGGATCAAAATAACAGCAGATTAAGGCAAATTAAAGAGACCCAAAAACAAGAAACAATCAAGCCAAAAATAGGACTACTAAGAATTGATGACAATTATGGATTCACATGACTTGACACAACATTTATAGATTCAGAAAATAAAGACTCAAAGCATAAAATGAAGCAATTATAAGAAAGCAATAAAGACTCAAATTCCTAAAAGAAAACAGCCACTCAATGTGTAAGGAATCCTATCACAATTGCACAAGAAAATGTTCAAGATCAATTGAACACATGTGCTTCGGTTGGATCTTCCATAAGCACACCAAGAACAATTTAAAATGTAAAAAAAAAAACAGCAAGACAATTATGGAATTGAAATGACAAGATGAAAATAAAGAAGAACTGAAAATTTAAAAAGACAAGCTACTCATCTTGAAGAACCAAAAGCTCATGATACCAAATGATGGCATTTTCATGTGTTCTTCTTGAATCAAAGTAGAAATAGATGGAGCGGAAGCAATGGATGAGTGAAACAAGACCCTCCTAGGAGTTGTGTTGGTCTTGAAGGTGCATGATGAGTATGGGTTGAGTGGTTCGGCCAGCTCAAGGGAGAAGGTGAAAGGATTGAAGTTTATAGCCTAGATTTCTAGGAGGAGTAAAGCTTGTGCACAAAAATGGCAGCATAACATTACTCAAATAAACTTGAAAATACATGAGGTAGGCCTCCTTATTTATAGATTTAGGAGCCTTGGTGAGCAAGCTTAAAGGGTAGGGATGGAAATACAAAAAGTGGGGGCTGCCTAGGGTATTGACTTTAGTCAAACCACACCATCATCCTAATATTCTAGAAGATAGGTCAAAAATGCAACATTTGATAGTACACCCCTCCCTCTTTTGCTAAAGGCACCTATTTGCTAGCACACCCCTCCTTCTATTGCTAAGGGCACCTTTTTGATAGCACACCCCTAAGTTAGCAAGTTTTGCTTTCTACACTACACTAATCTACTAAGCTACCCCTAATGGGCCTCCAAGTAGCATGTACAAGGTCTTCTCCCTCCCATCCGTGGCTTCTTCTATGTGTGCTTGGATATGTTTAGCCATGGATCTTGTGAGAGGTCCTAGACGGTCTAGCTCCATGGATAGCCTCCCTCCTTCACGTCCTAGACGCTCACTTCTTGGAGCTAGACGCTCCTCTTGGTCTAGACGGTCTTCTTGGTTTGGGCCTTGGCTTCCTTGGTTAGATGTGCTTGGCCCTCCTCCATCACCCTCCCTCTTGAAAAAGGATTTGTCCTCAAATCCCTTGCTTTGTCTTCAACTAGGGGGATGGATGGGGCTGGATGGTGTCCATCATCTCCTCCTCCTTTGAGAAGATCTATCCTCAGATCTACAGATTTGATCTCGGATAGCAGCCTATTGTTTCGGCAAGGCTTGTCCTCCCGGATCAAACGTCCAGCTATGGAAATCATCAAACAAAGTAAAGGTGTTAGTGTGAGCAATTGGAGAGAACTTAATTGTATGAAGTTGCCATTTTTGTTTTTCTTTTGTTTTTGGCAACTTTGTACAATATTTCTCTTTTGATGGTTGTATGTGTTCTCTAATCCTCTTATGTATTTGAAAATTTTCAATATTGGTTACCTTTTCCTTAGGCACAATACCTTTAGGAAAGGGTAACAACTTAAAAAGCGAAAGAGGATTAAGTCCACATGCAATTTCAAATGTAGAAATATTAGTAGTCTTGTGGACTACTTCATTGTATGCATGCTCAAAAGGATACTCATCCCAAGAATTGTGATTGTCTTTCATGATTTCTCTAGGCATAGTAAAAAGAGCTATGTTTTCAATTTTATTTTGACCATTCTTTTGAGGATAAAAATTTGAAGAGTACAACTTAATTTCAAGTTTTTCTAAAAGATTCCTCAAATGATGGTTTTCAAATTTCGGAGCTCTATCCAATACTATGCTTGAAGATAAACCATGAAAACTTGTCACTTCTATATAGAAGAGATTATCCATATCCATAAAAATGGAATCAAAACCTTTTGTTGTCCTAGGAAGCTCTAAGATAAAATTGAGGTTTATGTCTTCCCAAGGATCATTTGCAAAAGGTAAAGGAGTATAGAGTTCATGAGACATCACCTTAGGTGTATTTTTAAAACAAGAAATGTATCTAGGGTAATGTCTTTGAACATCTTTTCTCATGGGTGACAAAAGTTTTCCTTTTAAAAGCTCTAGAGTTTTATCAACTCTAATTTGGTCCATGAGTTCTCCTTCATGAAGAATTTTTCTCTTATGTGTAAAGATAGTCTCGTTGTTACAACCATTGTTTATGAGAAGTTGCACACTTGGCAATGGTTGTCTCAATAGGACATGACAAGTTTCTTTAGGCACTACTTCACATAAAAATTTGTTTTTGTAGATGCTTGTAAATAACTTGACATTCACTTGGTGATATCCTAGCACATATGACAAATAATCCACTTTATCTTTATCTATGCAAGCTTCTTTTAAAGACTCTTTTTTTGTTACTATGCTTGCAAGTGTTCCTTTACAAAAGGAAAGGCTAGGTTGTTCAACAAGATGCATATTTTCAAAGGTATTTTTAAATCTTTTGTCTTGTTGAATGACCTTGTGAGAAGGAACACTATTCTCCCACGCCTTTTGTTTCTCAAGGGTCTTCTCATGCTTTTCTTTTTCTTTTTCTTTTTCTTTAGCTTCCCTTTCGGCTTCCTCTCTTTTCTTTTGTATCTTTCTTTCCTTTCTTTCTTTATGGGAAGCAAACAATTTTTCTACCCTCATTTCCCAATCTAGGCAAGTTTCTATATTTTCTTTTCCATGGGAATGGGGTAGGTCTACCCTAACCTCTCTTGGGCTTTCTTGTTCTTTTCTATCTCTTCTATGTCTTCCCTCCCCAAAAGAATCATGCTTTTTAGAGATAGATGCATGAGAAGGTAATTTTTTTGAAATGTGAGACTTCTCATCCTTTGATTTAGTCAATTCATTAGTTTTGGCCTCATTCTCCAATTGTTTAGATGAAATTGATTGAATATTCTTGGAAAGTTGTTCCAAAAGAGATTTCAAGGATTTCACCTCACTTTTAAGAGATTTAAAGGAATGAGAAGACATGACTAGGCCTTTGTGTATAGAAATATTTTACCTTGAGAAAATTTAGGGAAGTCAAAGAAGGTAGTCTTCCAGGTAAGGGAGGTGAGTCACAATGGACTACTTAAATACCAAGCCTTGCCTTAGCCAAAGACTATCCCTCAATGTCTTCACACAAAGCTTTCTCTTAGTAAACCACTTAAAACACAATTAGGATGAAGAAATCAAATTTTTAATGCAAGAAAACAATGCAAGCTATGAAAGCCTTAAACAAGATTAAACAAGAAATTAACGAAGTGATTAAAGCAAGTTGGTTCAATTAAAGCAATTAACAAAAACAAATTAAGCTAGACGGCCCTAGGTGAGGCTTCTTGGACACTTGGAGCCCTTGAAGACACACTCACCGACTAATTGCGTGATTAACAAGTAATTAACACAAGCAAGATTGCAAAGAAATTAAATGACACTCCCTTTGTTGCTTTTACTATTTGCACCCCTTTTGTTGTTCTTCTAGTTGCACCCCTTTTGTTGCTTTTCTACTTGTTGGGCCTTCCAAAGTGTGTGGTGTATTTGTAGTATGGTGTTTGTTGCTGCCCTTTGCCTTTGTTCCTCTTGGAATTAGGTCAATAAAATCTTCAATCCAGCACCTATTAAGCAAGCTAGACTCCCCTCAAGTCAAATTCTCACTCAACAAGTACCAATTGATATTTAATCCACCAACAAGCTTAGAGGCCAAAGAAAGAAAGCAAGAAACAAATTAATTTGAAAAACAGTACCACACAAATGGAATTTAAATGTGACACAACTAGAAAGAGTTCAAATGAAATTAGACAAGCAAATAAAAGGTACTCAAATAATGGATGGCACACAAAAAGGAACCTAGGAATAGCACTAGATTTGATTTAAAAACCAAAAAAACAGCACCACAGAAAAGCACATATTGTTGTGGTCCAGAAAGCGTATCTTTAAAAGATTTATGCTGAGCTGACCCTTTTGTATTTGCTTCTGAAAATTGAGACACAATCAGAACAAGATCTTAACAAACTTTTGGCGTTGGTTTCACTCCAAACGCATGTACCAATTAATTTTGGTAAATTTTATAAAATCAGTGCTCAGAGCTGCCAGCTGGAACGTCAGGATTGCACACTTTTTTTGTAATATTTATCTTTTTTTTTCTATTTCTTCTTTTCAGATGGTTCTTTTTTTGTCCTTTTGCTAACACCTCAAATTTGTGAAATCCAGAGGCTCAGAAATTTTTGATGATGTATGTGATTTTCATAAATCAAAACAGTCAGCACAGAAAAGTGAAAACAGGGGTTCTGAAAACTGGAATCAAAAACAGAATGATATACCTCAAAAACACAATGGAGTTAATATGATGGAATTTGTGTGGATCTAACACACAAATAAGAACTCAAACTAAAATTAAAAATGCACCAAAGGATCAACACAAAACAGATTTCAGATCAAACATTCAGACCAAAAATAAGAAACAAATAAATCAAAAAGAGTACTACTAGGATTTGATGACAAATATGGAAACACATGACTTAGACAAAACTTATGGATTCATAAAATGAAAAGACACAAGAACATCATATGACCCAAATGAAATTTCAAGCAAGACTCAAATACCTAAAAATAAAAACAGCAACACAAATATATCAAGAATCCTACACAAAATTGAAAATAGATGTTCAAGCACAAGTTTGAACAAACCCACCAAATGAAATGAATAAACAAGCATTCAAATCATATTAAAACACAAAAAACAGCAAGACAACTTGGAATAAAGATGAACAACTTGGAGAAAAGAAGAACTCAAAAAGAAAATGAAAAGAGATACTCATCTTTGAAGAACCATAGCTCTAGATACCAAATGATAGCATTCCTATGAGCTCTTCTTTGGATTTTGGAGTTCCTTGGTGATGATGGGTGCGGAAGCTTATGGACGAGGTGAGTGTAAGGACCTAGAAAATCTTATTGGAATAAAAGTGATATATTTTAAGTAAATTCTAAGTATGTTTTATTTAAAATAAAAGAAAAGGAAAGTGTAGTTAGAAGACTATGAGATCGCCTGGAACATGATCGCCGTAATTGAAAGAGTAGGCGATCTCCGACTTCTCTGGCACATGATCGCCTGTCGCCTTGATTGCACCTGAACGCCAATCGCCTGTAGTGTACCTAGTCGCCTGTCGCCTAGAGTACACATGATCGCCGAAAACTACACTTAGTGTGTAGTCAAGATGTTGGATCAACCATAGTGGGTTCCCAAAAACCACGTGCATCAAGGTGTGGGTTAAGCCTTAGACACGCTGAGCAGGCGAAACTCTATGCTTGAGCATAAGAAATCTTCTTATTGTTGCATGCATGGGCACACGAGGAGTGGTACTGCTCTGCTCAGGGAAATGTGAAGCTACTGAAGTCATCAAGTCTTTGGAGAGGAACGTAACGTGGTGGGGCCCTGGTTTCCAGGATGAACGTGCTGCATGTGCAACATGTAGGCAATGAAAATCCTGCAGGAGCAGTAGCTCCATGTGCGCAGAGACGCCACGTGGCCATACTGTCAGGTTGCACTGAATTTGAGGAAGGAAAACCCACCCAGGAGGGTTAGTTAGAGAATAGGTAATGATGGCTACATGGCAGGCCTATGTTCCTAGTGTCAGACTACACCGCCTCTTAGTGAGTATAAAAACGCAGTGAGAGTATGAAAGGTGACAGAGTGAGTTCACCTTCAGCTTTCTCTTTTCTCTCCTTTGCACTGCAACTCAGAAATTCCAGGCACCAGTTAAATTACCAGCGATTGCCAAAGAGCATTTGAGAAGGGTCTCTGCAAGTTTTACCAATTAGAACGCTTAGGCAGAGTTCAGGCATCCTTTACGTTCGGCGGTTTAGAGCTTAAAGTGAGATTTCACGCTGATCCAGGTAAGGGAAGCTAATCTTTTTCCAACGATAACTGGATATTTAATGTTTGAAATGGTAGGGCGACATGGTCGCCGGTTTTACTTCGATTTCAAGGTGTTTTTGATGTTGTAAGGAAAGCTAGCCTTACTTCTAATGAAAAACTGTATGCGTGATGATTTTGATATTGGCGGCAACGTGATCGCAGGGTGTTCAAACTGTTCTTGCTTTAAACCCAGTTTTGTTTGTAATCGCCGGTTTTTCATCTGTCATAGAAATATCCCCTGTTTTATGCTGTTTCAAAAGTGTTTGAAATTTTAAATGTGGTTTTCGAAAATTTGAACCTTGGTATGAGATTTGCTGTGATTGAAATTGTTTCATTGAAGTGTTATGTGATATGTTGAATGTTGTGATTGTGGATCGAGGCATAGTATTTTCAGGAAAGAAAATACCGTGTAAGGTCGTGTAATAGGTGTATTGATCGGTGATCCTATAATGAGACATCCAGACTCTACTGAGGTAATGAAATCACATAGAGGAAGTTACTCAGTTGTGGAGAGTCGATGGAGGTTCATACGTATGGGTGTCTCGTGTGAAAAAGAACGAGCTCCACCTGTTGTATGGATTAACCCTGGTCATACCGTGATAATGAGAATATTGAGATAGTGTGATGCGCATGGCTGAGGTCACTTTCCAGCCTTTGGTATGACAGGTGCGAATCTCTGGGTCTAATCAACGCACGAGTCTCCGGAATAGTGGTCAAGTGTCTGGTGTGATGAGTCAGTGGAAAGTCTGACGTGAGAAATGAGAAATTGAATTAATAGACACTTGATTTCTGATGTGAATTGGAATACTCTTGGATTGATTTGTGAAATATGGGATTTCTGATAGTCTTGTGGAATATGGAAATGTAATGGCTGATACTGTTATGGTTCGTGGATGTTGTGAAGTTCTTATGTATGCTCTTGATTCAAATGTTTTCTTAAATATATAGCTTACCCTGTATTTTGTTTCTGTGGCTGTTTTTCTTAAACCTGTGATGATCGTGTAACTTTACACGGGAGCAGATGATGTTACAGGAAGTGGATTTCCCCTGTGAGTGATCGCCGTATGTGGTCGCCGGTTTTTCTGTTCTTGTTGGGCGATCGCCCCCTTTTACTATTTTCTGATAGGCGATCTCCGTTTTCTGTTAGGAGATCGGTAGTTTTGTATTTTTGCTGTTTTCTTTATGTTTAAGTTTTGTACTAAACTCCCTGCGAGGAGAACTCCTTGTATATATATATACAATTATGTTTATTTCAATATATTCGTTTTACCATTATTTCATATTACGAAAATGCAAAAATGCGAAATGTATATTGGAGGGATGTTACAAGAGATCGCCGTTTTTTTATCTCTTGGTGGTGATCGCCGGTTTTATGTCCTGTATCAGATCGCCTGTTTTGGGGCCTTCTGTTACCAGATCGCCGGTTCATGTATGGAGATCGCCGGTCTTGTAGTTTTGATTGAATTTCATTAAATTTGTAAGCATTTTGACTGGTTATGTATTAAACTCCATGAGAGGAGTAAGTTCATTACTTATATATATATATATTACCATGTACTCTTCAATATTAATTGTGTACCTTTATTTTCATTATACATGTATGTCTAGTTTTATTTTGGCGGGATGTTACATTAATGGTATCAGAGCAGTTCGTCCTTTGGATGACCTGAGGGCTGTGGATCCATTGTGTTTTCTTCTGCTCATGAAAACTTATTTGAGTTTTAAGTGACAACTATTGTGAAAGGTTTTCAAACGTTTTTGTATTGAACTTTTTGTGTGTGCTGTAGTGAATGTATGCCTAACTGAAGATCTTAGTATTTAGAATGAGAGGGTCTTGATAAGGTGGTGAGGGTGCACACTCATGACCGGATCGGGGTGATTCTCAATCTAAATTCCAGAGGTTTAATGTTTAGCATACTTTGACTTCTGGTGTAATCTATTTCATGTTATTGAGTGTTCTTGTAATTGATTGTGAGTGGCTGTGTGGATTGATTGTTGCACACCAGTAGCTGTTCTGGTGTTTTGCTTGAGGTTATAAGCTTTATGGTTCTGTAGATGGACTCAAATTCCTAAGGAATTTGAGAAGCTGACCTTGTAAGGTCGTGATGTTATCCCCCTTGAATGAATTGATTTCCTTATCGATTTCATTCTTGTAGTTGTAGGGAATATAGAAACTAGTGGTTTCAGAATCTTAGAACGAAGAAGATGACTCATAGACCTTCTACCCCTTCCCAACCTTCTTCTGAGATGGGCCAGATCGCCAGGGCCATTGAGATGATGGCAGGTGCCATCCAGCAGCAGAATGCGGCGATGGCGCAGAACCATCAAGCTACCATGCAGCATTGGGAGACTACTCGGTCGGCTGATACGAATTCGCCTGTCGGTCAGCCTCAGGAGCGGATGGGACTGGCTGAGTTTATGAGGCACAACCCACCCAAGTTCTGTGGGAATGCTACCCCTGATCAAGCAGATCAGTGGGTCAGAGAAATGGAGAAAATCTTTAGGGCGACCTCCTGCCCTGAAGAGAAGAAGTTGTTGTTTGCCACCTATCTGCTGTCTGGAGAAGCAGAGTTCTGGTGGATGGGAGCTCAGCAAATGATGGAGGCCAGAGAAGAGGTGTTAGACTGGGAGAGCTTTAGGGTAAGGTTCTTGGAGAAATACTTCCCTGACAGCGCAAAGTTTGCGCGGGAAGCGGAGTTTTTAAAGTTGGAGCAGGGGGTGATGACGGTGAACGCCTATGCTGCCAGGTTTGAGTACCTCGCGCGATTCTACACTCAGGCGACCTCCGAAGCTTGGAGGTGCAGGAAGTTTGAGGAAGGGCTGAAGCACGGGCTGAAGAGGACGATAGCCCCAATGTGCATCAGAGAATTTCACGCCTTGGTAGAAAAGGCGAAGATGGTGGAGACCCTGGAAAAGGGTGATCCCCGGGTGATCAGGTCACACCCAGGGGGTTCTTTCAGTGGGCGGGCTAAGGTGCAGCATTCCCAAGGCAGGCCATATGCGAGACCTCCACTACATCGGGCGGGGACAGGGCCACCCCAGTTTCAACAGCAGCAACCCTGGAAACTAAAATGTTCCCTCTGTGGTGGACCACACATGCCAAATGTGTGCCCCAAGAAGAATTTGGAGAGAAGGTGTTTCGTATGCCAAAGGACAGGGCACGTTGCTAGAGAATGCCCTAACCGGAGTGGGACGACTCAACCTGGTAGTTCTCAGCAGTTGAGAAATGAAGGCAGCAGACCCCAGGCAGCAGGGAGGGTGTTTGCCATGTCAGGAGCAGAGGCGTCTCAATCAGGTAACCTCGTGCAAGGTGTCTGTTTTATATCTGGTAGAAGTGTAGAAGCGTTGTTTGATTCTGGAGCGACACACTCTTTTGTGTCAAGTCGGTGTATAGCCGAGTTGGGCCTCCTAGTGAAGGAGCTGCCTTTTGAACTGTTGGTCTCCACACCTGCATCAGGACAGGTTATGACCTCTACAGTTTGCCCTGAATGTCCAGTAATAGTAGAGGGACGCAGATTCAAGGTGAACTTGATCTGCCTGCCTCTTCAGGACCTGGATGTTATCCTGGGAATGGATTGGCTCTCTGCCAATCACGTTCTCATAGATTGCGGTAGGCAGAAAGTGGTGTTGCCCGATCTCCAAGAGCAGGATGTAGTATCTGCTGGGCAAAGGCGGTTGGAGATGGAAGAAGGGGCGAGGTGCTTCGTGATGCTAGCTCGGTTGGAAGTGAAGAACGAAGGGGACGTGAGCAGGATACCTGTGGTGAAAGACTTCATGGATGTGTTCCCAGAAGAGGTACCTGGGTTACCTCCTAAGAGAGAGGTAGAATTCTCTATTGATTTGGTACCTGGGGCTGGACCAGTGTCTATGGCGCCCTACAGGATGGCACCAGCCGAGTTGGTGGAATTAAAGAAGCAAGTGGAAGAGTTGCTGGAGAAACAATTCATCAGACCCAGTGTATCTCCATGGGGGGCTCCAGTACTCCTAGTTAAGAAAAAGGATGGAGGGTCTCGGCTGTGTATAGATTACAGGCAGTTAAACAAGTTGACCATCAAGAACAAGTACCCTCTACCCAGAATTGATGACTTAATGGATCAAGTAAATGGGGCCTCGGTGTTCTCAAAGATTGATCTGAGATCGGGGTACCATCAAATTTTGGTAAAGGCCGACGATGTCCAGAAAACAGCCTTTAGGTCCCGGTATGGGCACTATGAGTACGTGGTGATGCCGTTTGGAGTGACCAATGCCCCAGCTCTGTTCATGGATTATATGAATAGGATTTTCCGCCCTTTCTTGGATAAGTTTGTGGTAGTCTTCATAGATGACATACTTGTCTATTCAAAGACCGAGGAAGAACATGAAGGACATCTGAGGGCGGTGTTGGAGGTTCTGAGGGAGAAGCAACTCTATGCCAAGTTCTCCAAGTGTGAGTTCTGGCTGAAGGAAGTCAACTTTCTAGGACACGTGATATCTGCCCAGGGGATCTCGGTAGACCCAGCCAAAGTAGAGACAGTGCTGCAGTGGGAACGTCCCAAGACAGTCACTGAGATAAGGAGCTTTGTGGGTTTGGCGGGTTACTATCGGAGATTTATTGAGGACTTTTCCAAGGTGGTGGCTCCGTTAACACAGCTGACCCGTAAGGACCAACCTTTTGCTTGGACCGACCGATGTGAGCTCAGCTTCAGGGAACTAAAGGAGAGATTGACCAGTGCCCCAGTGCTGGTGATCCCCGAGGTAGGAAGACCTTTTGACGTCTACTGTGATGCCTCACATCAGGGACTGGGATGCGTTTTAATGCAAGAGAAAAGGGCAGTCGCCTATGCTTCAAGGCAACTCAAGGTCCATGAGAGGAACTACCCTACGCATGATTTGGAGTTGGCGGCAGTGGTCTTCGCCCTAAAGATCTGGAGGCACTACTTATATGGAGCTCGGTTCCAGGTGTTCAGCGACCATAAGAGCCTGAAATACCTGTTCGATCAGAAGGAACTGAACATGAGGCAAAGAAGGTGGATGGAGTTCCTTAAGGACTACGATTTTCAACTCATGTATCACCCAGGGAAGGCCAACGTAGTGGCAGACGCTTTGAGTAGAAAATCAATGCAAGTAGCCACCATGATGATAAAAGAGCAGAAACTGATCGAGCAGTTCAGAGACTTAAACTTTGGAGTGGAATTTCACGTAAATCACATTAGTGGTAGTAAGCTGGCTATAACTAATGACTTCCTTGGGATGTTAAAGGATAAGCAGTTGGAGGACCCTAGTCTGAAGCATACTATGGAGTCACTAGGGACAGATCAGGCGAGAGACTTTGTAATGGGCGATGATGGGATCTTGAGATTTAATGGCAGAATTTGCATACCTGCAAATGAAGAGTTGAAGAAGATGATCCTAGAGGAAGGTCATAAGAGTCGCCTTAACCTACACCCAGGTATGAACAAGATGTACCATGACTTGAAGGAGTCATTTTGGTGGTCAGGCATGAAGAGGGACATCGCCCAGTATGTTGCAACCTGCTTGACGTGTCAGAAGGCGAAGGTAGAGCATCAAAGACCTGGCGGGCTGTTGCAGCAACTGGATATCCCTGAGTGGAAATGGGACAGCATTGCCATGGATTTTGTCACCCATTTACCCAGATCGGTGAAGGGTCATGATGCAATCTGGGTCATCATTGATAGGCTGACACAGAGTGCCCACTTCCTTCAAGTGAATATGAAGATGCCTATGGCCAAGCTGGCACAGTTATACATCCAAGAAATAGTAAGATTGCATGGAGTGCCTTCCAGCATCGTTTCAGATAGAGATCCCAGGTTCACTTCACGGTTTTGGCAGACCTTGCAAGAGTGCTTGGGAACTAAGTTGAGGATGAGCTCTGCATATCATCCCCAAACAGACGGTCAGTCAGAGAGAACGATCCAATCCTTGGAAGATCTGCTGAGGGCGTGCGTCTTGGATCAATTGGGGAGTTGGGACGAGGTGTTGCCACTGGTGGAGTTTACGTATAATAACAGTCACCACGCCAGCATTGGGATGGCACCTTATGAAGCCCTGTACGGGAGAAAGTGCAGGACTCCCTTATGTTGGTATCAGGAGGGCGATGCAATCTTGGTTGGGCCAGAATTGATTCAGCAGACGACCGAGAAGGTGAAACAGATACAAAGCAGAATGAAAGCTTCTCAGAGTAGGCAGAAGTCCTATGCAGATCAGAGGAGAAGACCTTTGGAGTTTGCTGCTGGAGAACATGTATTTTTGAGAGTGACCCCAACCAAGGGTGTAGGACGAGCTATCAGACCAAAGAAGCTGTCTCCTAAGTTTGTTGGACCTTACCAGATCTTGAGGAAAATTGGCCCAGTAGCCTATGAGATCGCCCTACCTCCACATTTGGCAAACCTGCATAATGTCTTCCACGTATCACAGTTAAGGAAATATCTCGCCGACCCTTGTCACGTGTTGGAGGTGGACGACGTGCAGATCAGGGACGACTTATCTTTTGAAGCAAGACCAGTCAGGATAGACGATCACCAAAGCAAACAGCTCAGGAATAAGACCATCCATATGGTTAAGGTGGTGTGGGATGAGAGATCCGGTGATCCGACTTGGGAGTTGGAAGAGGACATGAGAAACGACTATCCCCATCTCTTTTTCTTGTAATTCCATTTTCGAGGACGAAAATTTTTGTTGTTAGGGAGATTGTAAGGACCTAGAAAATCTTATTGGAATAAAAGTGATATATTTTAAGTAAATTCTAAGTATGTTTTATTTAAAATAAAAGAAAAGGAAAGTGTAGTTAGAAGACTATGAGATCGCCTGGAACATGATCGCCGTAATTGAAAGAGTAGGCGATCTCCGACTTCTCTGGCACATGATCGCCTGTCGCCTTGATTGCACCTGAACGCCAATCGCCTGTAGTGTACCTAGTCGCCTGTCGCCTAGAGTACACATGATCGCCGAAAACTACACTTAGTGTGTAGTCAAGATGTTGGATCAACCATAGTGGGTTCCCAAAAACCACGTGCATCAAGGTGTGGGTTAAGCCTTAGACACGCTGAGCAGGCGAAACTCTATGCTTGAGCATAAGAAATCTTCTTATTGTTGCATGCATGGGCACACGAGGAGTGGTACTGCTCTGCTCAGGGAAATGTGAAGCTACTGAAGTCATCAAGTCTTTGGAGAGGAACGTAACGTGGTGGGGCCCTGGTTTCCAGGATGAACGTGCTGCATGTGCAACATGTAGGCAATGAAAATCCTGCAGGAGCAGTAGCTCCATGTGCGCAGAGACGCCACGTGGCCATACTGTCAGGTTGCACTGAATTTGAGGAAGGAAAACCCACCCAGGAGGGTTAGTTAGAGAATAGGTAATGATGGCTACATGGCAGGCCTATGTTCCTAGTGTCAGACTACACCGCCTCTTAGTGAGTATAAAAACGCAGTGAGAGTATGAAAGGTGACAGAGTGAGTTCACCTTCAGCTTTCTCTTTTCTCTCCTTTGCACTGCAACTCAGAAATTCCAGGCACCAGTTAAATTACCAGCGATTGCCAAAGAGCATTTGAGAAGGGTCTCTGCAAGTTTTACCAATTAGAACGCTTAGGCAGAGTTCAGGCATCCTTTACGTTCGGCGGTTTAGAGCTTAAAGTGAGATTTCACGCTGATCCAGGTAAGGGAAGCTAATCTTTTTCCAACGATAACTGGATATTTAATGTTTGAAATGGTAGGGCGACATGGTCGCCGGTTTTACTTCGATTTCAAGGTGTTTTTGATGTTGTAAGGAAAGCTAGCCTTACTTCTAATGAAAAACTGTATGCGTGATGATTTTGATATTGGCGGCAACGTGATCGCAGGGTGTTCAAACTGTTCTTGCTTTAAACCCAGTTTTGTTTGTAATCGCCGGTTTTTCATCTGTCATAGAAATATCCCCTGTTTTATGCTGTTTCAAAAGTGTTTGAAATTTTAAATGTGGTTTTCGAAAATTTGAACCTTGGTATGAGATTTGCTGTGATTGAAATTGTTTCATTGAAGTGTTATGTGATATGTTGAATGTTGTGATTGTGGATCGAGGCATAGTATTTTCAGGAAAGAAAATACCGTGTAAGGTCGTGTAATAGGTGTATTGATCGGTGATCCTATAATGAGACATCCAGACTCTACTGAGGTAATGAAATCACATAGAGGAAGTTACTCAGTTGTGGAGAGTCGATGGAGGTTCATACGTATGGGTGTCTCGTGTGAAAAAGAACGAGCTCCACCTGTTGTATGGATTAACCCTGGTCATACCGTGATAATGAGAATATTGAGATAGTGTGATGCGCATGGCTGAGGTCACTTTCCAGCCTTTGGTATGACAGGTGCGAATCTCTGGGTCTAATCAACGCACGAGTCTCCGGAATAGTGGTCAAGTGTCTGGTGTGATGAGTCAGTGGAAAGTCTGACGTGAGAAATGAGAAATTGAATTAATAGACACTTGATTTCTGATGTGAATTGGAATACTCTTGGATTGATTTGTGAAATATGGGATTTCTGATAGTCTTGTGGAATATGGAAATGTAATGGCTGATACTGTTATGGTTCGTGGATGTTGTGAAGTTCTTATGTATGCTCTTGATTCAAATGTTTTCTTAAATATATAGCTTACCCTGTATTTTGTTTCTGTGGCTGTTTTTCTTAAACCTGTGATGATCGTGTAACTTTACACGGGAGCAGATGATGTTACAGGAAGTGGATTTCCCCTGTGAGTGATCGCCGTATGTGGTCGCCGGTTTTTCTGTTCTTGTTGGGCGATCGCCCCCTTTTACTATTTTCTGATAGGCGATCTCCGTTTTCTGTTAGGAGATCGGTAGTTTTGTATTTTTGCTGTTTTCTTTATGTTTAAGTTTTGTACTAAACTCCCTGCGAGGAGAACTCCTTGTATATATATATACAATTATGTTTATTTCAATATATTCGTTTTACCATTATTTCATATTACGAAAATGCAAAAATGCGAAATGTATATTGGAGGGATGTTACAAGAGATCGCCGTTTTTTTATCTCTTGGTGGTGATCGCCGGTTTTATGTCCTGTATCAGATCGCCTGTTTTGGGGCCTTCTGTTACCAGATCGCCGGTTCATGTATGGAGATCGCCGGTCTTGTAGTTTTGATTGAATTTCATTAAATTTGTAAGCATTTTGACTGGTTATGTATTAAACTCCATGAGAGGAGTAAGTTCATTACTTATATATATATATATTACCATGTACTCTTCAATATTAATTGTGTACCTTTATTTTCATTATACATGTATGTCTAGTTTTATTTTGGCGGGATGTTACAGTGAGCAAGGCCTTCCTAGGAAGCATGGGTGCCTTGAAGGTGCATGAAGAGTGAGGAAATGGGGAGGTTTGGCCAGCCCCTTTGGTAGTGATGAATTGAAGACTAAAACCTAAGTGTTAGGCAAGGAGTAGTGTATGGCACAATTTGGGCAGCATAACAATACTCTATTTAATCTTGAAAATACAAGGTGTAGGCTCCTCTTTTTATAGGCCAAGGAGGACCATAATGCAACCCTAATGCTAGCCAAATGAAATGTAAATGTGAAGCACATGGGCCACATGGAAAGTGTGAGCACATGGGGAGGGGTGTGTCTAGTTTGTAAGTTCACCCCCTCCATGGGCTTTCTAGAATAGTGGGAAGGTTAACTTCTCCTTAATTCTAATGTGCAGAAAAATAAACATTTGTCCACATGGCTATGCTATTTACACCCCAATTAAAGCTAAACTACATTTGATGGGCCTTCACGGAATATGTGCTAGTATGCCACTCTCCCATTCATAGCTTTGATCCAAGTCTTCTTGTCCTAGACGCTTCTAGCTTGGCCTTCTCGTCCTAGACGCTCCTAGCTTGTCTTAGACGCTCCTAGCTTGGTCTTAGATGCTCTTGACTTGGCTCTTGCCTTTCATGGAAGGTTGTGCTTGGCCCTCTTCCATCAGAAGAGGTCCTCCTCAGCTTATCAGCCAAGGTCGACTCAGGAGGAATCTCCCATCACCAGAGTATAAACAAGAGATATTCTGGAGCTTATCAGTCGAGAAGGGGGACTTCAAAGATTAGTCAGTCAAGGGAACCAGCATGAGTCAAGAAGTAAAGTTAGCACCACATCAAGTTAGCTCAGGAAAGGTTTCTGTTGAGGATTGAAGGGTGAGATGCACACATCAGTTAGCACGGTCACCAAGCACAACCCACACAAGATAATGGTCGTCGAAGGAAAGGGGCAGAAGTATGATGTAGTGGCAAGACCTCGGTCGTCGGCCAAGAGGTGAGAGCCCGCCAGCCCGGTAGGGCCAATAGCGATCAGGCGAACTCGAGCCTGGGGGCTTGTGTAGTGGCCAGACCTCGGATGTCGAGAACAGATAGTAAAGGGAGAACCACGTCAGCTGGGTCCCACCGCATGGACCAAAGACACGTGGAGTGGACCTCGCAAGTAGCTTGGATTAGCGAGTGATCAGTCATCGGTGGTTCCCTCGGAGAAGGGTGATCAGGGTGCCTCCTTGAAGAGGGGTGATCAGTCATCAGTAGAAGAGGTAAAAGGGTTACCTTTGGATAATCAAAGAAGCGTCACAAAGGTTGGAGATTGAAGAAGTCGAAAGGTCTCACAGAGAAATGCTTTGAATGTCTAAAGGCGAAGAAGAAGGAATGAAACAGTGTTAGTACCATAGTGTGCGCTCCTATAGACCGCCAGAAGACGATTTCTTAGTCTTTTCGCTGGACCAGTCACAGCTCAAGACTAGGGGGCTTCTGATCCGGTCGGTCATCGGTAGTCAATGACATCAACAGCAGTTGAACACGTGGACCATTCACAAGGTGACACGTGGTAGAAGATGGCAGGTGAATCAGGGAGGAGATCACTCAGAATGGTGATCGGTGGTTGGTTGCTAAGGGACCATCACCCGCAGATCAGTGTCAGATGAGCGCCTGGAGGCAGGGCGCGATGAGTGCCTGGAAGCAGAGCGCGAGAGGTAAAGAAGCACCGATCAGTCATCGGGGGTTTCCTGTTAACACACAGTTAAGCTGGGACCCAGGCTTCCAGCAAGAGCGTTACGCAAGAAGCACAGATCAGTAATCGCCTATCGCCTGTGAGGATGAGTAATCGCCCATCGCCGTGTGTGAAGATCAGTAATCGCCCAGATTGCACATGATCGCCGTGTGTGAAGGTTGGGAGATCAGGTGGTTAGCAGGTCGCCGAGAGGAGCACATCGCCGGGTATTTGAGAAGACTTGGCAAGCACTTGTTGTATGGTCTAAGTACAGAGGATAAGTGGCATATCTGCCACCATTTGTAGTGTGAGCTGTGATACCCAATGTTAACCAGCTCGCCATGTTAAGGTTGCGCCTAGAGTAGCCTGTGTACTAAGCTACTCCCTGTGTGGATAACTTAGTCGCAGGAGCACAGTGGAAGTAACGTTAAGCTGCAGGTACTCCAGATGGTGACACGTGTATGACCAGATGTTATCCACGTGTCAAGAGGAATAACCGTCAGGAGAGAGAAAGACTCAGGTATATATACGAAATTCTTAACGGAATTGAGGGGAATTCATTTTCGGTTGTGATTCACTTGTACACGGTTCTGAGTTTTCTTTAAGATTCTTTGTTGATTCAATCACTGACTTGAGCGTCGGAGCGCAACCGGCCGCAGAGGCGCCATGCTGTTCTTTCAGGTGTCTTGGAGGAGTTGAAGGTGGAGGTCATTGGTGTGCTTGGCGTGAAGCTGGTGAGGACGAGGTTCGAGAAGGAGAAGCTCTAGTGCTTTGGTCAAGAGGCTGGATCAGTTGATAATACTCATTAATCCTAAGGCTTTGTTCACCAAGAGAATCACTACCCCTAGAGCTAGATGCATGTGAACTTCTTTTTGTTTTATGGGTGCATTCATCTTTTTCTTTAACCATCCTCAACTCGTTCTCCAACAAAGCAACATGAGCATCCCTCTCTTTGAGTTGGGTCTCATGTTGGAGTTGTCTATATGAAAGTGATTGAAAGTCTTGTGCTAATTGTTTTAAAAGAGATTTGATTGACTTTCTATCATCTTCACTAGAGTTAGGAGAATGAGTAGTCATGATTAAAGCTATGTGTTAAAAGCAATTTACCACACGAAAGATAGGTGGAGTAATGTAGGTAGATTCCCAGGAAAGGGAGGTGGATCACTTGGATCACTTAAGTACTAATCCGGTCGGTCATCAGTAGTCGATGACGTCAGCAGCAGATGACCACGTGGACCATTCACAGGGTGACACGTGGAATAAGATAGCAGGTGAATTAGGGAGGAGATCACTCAGAACGGTGATCGGTGGTCAGTTACCGAGTGACCACCACCCCAGATCAGTGCCTAGATGAGCGCCTGGAAGTAGAGCGTGAGAAGTAATGAAGCACTGATCAGTCATCGGTGCATGGTCATCAGGGTTTCTTGCTACATACAGTTAAACTGGGACCCAGGCTCCCAGCGAGAGCGTTACGCATGCACCTTGCATGATTCCAAACCAGAAAAAGAAGAGCTGCTCGCTAGTAGGATCGTGCATGAGGATGGTATAAAAGAGCTAGTAAACTTGATGGAAGAGGGCCAAGCACAACCTTCCATGAAAGGCAAGAGCCAAGTCAAGAGCGTCTAAGACCAAGCTCGATGGAAGAGGCCTAAGCTCAGGCCCAACAACTAGGTCCATGGCAAAGAGGATTCAAGAAGAGTGGGACTCTGCTACTGATGGCAGAGAAACTTTTCTCTACATATTCAAAGACCCTTCAGAGGACTACAAGGAGTAAAGCCCAAGCCATGGGAGCTGAGCATAAATTAATTTTAGTTTATTTATAATTTTAGTAGAGTAGGGTTCATTTAGCACAATCGGGGGTGTATTTAACAATTTAGCTTGTACCTAGGCCTTTTAGGGTAGGAATGTAGCCCTACCTTCTAGAAGCATGCTAAGGGGCTGCATTGACCTTTAGTCAACACCCTAGCAGCCCCCTCTTTTATGTATTCCCCATCCTACCCTTGTTCCTTACTCTCCAAGGCACCATCTCCTATAAATAGGGTGCTTTGGCTCATGTTTTTTTAAGATCAATTTATATGAGTAAATGCTGCCAAAATTATGCTAGCTTCTACTCTTTGTCTAGTCTCTCTAGGTTAGACACTTTGATCTTCATCTTCACCTTCCTCCAAGTGATTTGGCCTAACCTATCACTCTCCATACCTTTCATGCACCTACAAGAAACCCATAGCTCTATATGAGTCATCCTTGACCCATATCATCCATAGCTTCCACCACCTTTTTACCTCATATTTTAAGAAGAACAAATGGTCATGAAGAACAACCTATCATTTTCTTTTTTTTCGAAGAAAATACATTCAAATAAAGAATTGCTCTTCAATATTCATGGGAATAAAATAAAAAGAGCCCGACTAGGTACTGGCCGGGCTCTTTGGCTGTAGAAAAAGAAAAACAGAAAACTCAAAAATAGAAGAATATAGAATAATGAAAAAAAAATGAGAGATAAGATAAAAAAAAAAAAAAAAGCAAGTCTCTTTTTTTTTTAAGCTCCCTTTTTGTTCTTCTTGTTTATGTGATATAACATAAACAAAGTAATTCTTTTTTTTTCAATTGGGGAGAGATGGCTGAGTGGACTATAGCGTCGGATTGCTAATCCGTTGTACAAATTATTGTACCGAGGGTTCGAATCCCTCTCTTTCCGTTGATATTTTGGTTTTTTTTTTTGAACTTGTTTTTTTATTTACTAGTTCAAAATGTTAAAATAGATAAAATCCTAAAAATCTTGAACAATCCCGCACAAGCAAGAAAAAGACAGAATCCACTTTTATCTTATTCTATTCTTCACGTCTTGGATTACGCCCTGGATCGTTAGATAGGAATCCGAAGATGAAAAGAGAAACGAAAAAGATCACTACCGTATAAACAAATAGTTTTAGAGTAAGCATTATGAAATCTCCAAGATAATTCAAAAACGACAAAGAAAGAGAATAGATTCTCTTATATTACAACACATTTTTGTCTTTTAATACTAAGATACTAAGTTTCCAAAAAATGAAGTTTTTTTAGGATATGAGGATATATATATGAGTTTCAAAAATGAATTGGTAGTAAGGGTCGATTATTTTATTACAAATAATCAATAATTCTTTTGACCAAAAATCCTTTTTTTCTGCAATCTAGGTAGTCTATTGGTGAAGGGCTCCAATCGAATAATCGGATTAGTCTTTTTCAATTCAAAAAACGTAAATGATGAGAAGGTTCCTATTTTTTACTATATATCGAAAAATTTCAATATTGAAATCGAGAATTCACACTGTAAGACTTATCTGATCTTCTAAATTGTTAAAATATTCGAATTTTAGTTTTCTGATAAATTATTCATTTTTTTAAGACATTATTCAAATTAAGAATCTCATCGAAAACTTACAGCAGCTTGCCAAACAAAAGCTAAAAGAAAAAAGAGTAGCGGTATTATTGGCATAATATCCACAATTGGATATTATGATAGGTTGTTCTTCATGACCATTTGTTCTTCTTAAAATATGAGGTAAAAAGGTGGTGGAAGCTATGGATGATATGGGTCAAGGATGACTCATATAGAGCTATGGGTTCCTTGTAGGTGCATGGAAGGTATGGAGAGTGATAGGTTAGGCCAAATCACTTGGAGGAAGGTGAAGATGAAGATCAAAGTGTCTAACCTAGAGAGACTAGACAAAGAGTAGAAGCTAGCATAATTTTGGCAGCATTTACTCATATAAATTGATCTTGAAAATACAAGGTGTAGGCTCCTCCTTTTATAGGCTAAGGAGGACCACAATGCAACCCTAATGCTAGCCAAATGAAATGTAAATGTGAAGCACATGGGCCACATGGAAAGTGTGAGCACATGGGGAGGGGTGTGTCTAGTTTGTAAGTTCACCCCCTCCATGGGCTTTCTAGAATAGTGGGAAGGTTAACTTCTCCTTAATTCTAATGTGCAGAAAAATAAACATTTGTCCACATGGCTATGCTATTTACACCCCAATTAAAGCTAAACTACATTTGATGGGCCTTCACGGAATATGTGTTAGTATGCCACTCTCCCATTCATAGCTTTGATCCAAGTCTTCTTGTCCTAGACGCTTCTAGCTTGGCCTTCTCGTCCTAGACGCTCCTAGCTTGTCTTAGACGCTCCTAGCTTGGTCTTAGACGCTTGCCTTTCATGGAAGGTTGTGCTTGGCCCTCTTCCATCATCCCCTCCCTCTTGAAAAAGGATTTGTCCTCAAATCCCTTGCTTTGTCTTCAACTAGGGGGATGGATGGGGCTGGATGGTGTCCATCATCTCCTCCTCCTTTGAGAAGATCTATCCTCAGATCTACAGATTTGATCTCGGATAGCAGCCTATTGTTTCGGCAAGGCTTGTCCTCCCGGATCAAATGTCCACCTATGGAAATCATCAAACAAAGTAAAGGTGTTAGTGTGAGCAATTGGAGAGAACTTAATTGTATGAAGTTGCCATTTTTGTTTTTCTTTTGTTTTTGGAAACTTTGTACAATATTTCTCTTTTGATGGTTGTATGTGTTCTCTAATCCTCTTATGTATTTGAAAATTTTCAATATTGGTTACCTTTTCCTTAGGCACAATACCTTTAGGAAAGGGTAACAACTTAAAAAGTGAAAGAGGATTAAGTCCACATGCAATTTCAAATGTAGAAATATTAGTAGTCTTGTGGACTACTCCATTGTATGCATGCTCAAAAGGATACTCATCCCAAGAATTGTGATTGTCTTTCATGATTTCTCTAGGCATAGTAAAAAGAGCTATGTTTTCAATTTTATTTTGACCAATCTTTTGAGGATAAAAATTTGAAGAGTACAACTTAATTTCAAGTTTTTCTAAAAGATTCCTCAAATGATGGTTTTCAAATTTTGGAGCTCTATCCAATACTATGCTTGAAGATAAACCATGAAAACTTGTCACTTCTATATAGAAGAGATTATCCATATCCATAAAAATGGAATCAAAACCTTTTGTTGTCCTAGGAAGCTCTAAGATAAAATTGAGGTTTATGTCTTCCCAAGGATCATTTGCAAAAGGTAAAGGAGTATAGAGTTCATGAGACATCACCTTAGGTGTATTTTTAAAACAAGAAATGTATCTAGGGTAATGTCTTTGAACATCTTTTCTCATGGGTGACAAAAGTTTTCCTTTTAAAAGCTCTAGAGTTTTATCAACTCTAATTTGGTCCATGAGTTCTCCTTCATGAAGAATTTTTCTCTTATGTGTAAAGATAGTCTCGTTGTTACAACCATTGTTTATGAGAAGTTGCACACTTGGCAATGGTTGTCTCAATAGGACATGACAAGTTTCTTTAGGCACTACTTCACATAAAAATTTGTTTTTGTAGATGCTTGTAAATAACTTGACATTCACTTGGTGATATCCTAGCACATATGACAAATAATCCACTTTATCTTTATCTATGCAAGCTTCTTTTAAAGACTCTTTTTTTTTTACTATGCTTGCAAGTGTTCCTTTACAAAAGGAAAGGCTAGGTTGTTCAACAAGACGCATATTTTCAAAGGTATTTTTAAATCTTTTGTCTTGTTGAATGACCTTGTGAGAAGGAACACTATTCTCCCACGCCTTTTGTTTCTCAAGGGTCTTCTCATGCTTTTCTTTTTCTTTTTCTTTTTCTTTAGCTTCCCTTTCGGCTTCCTCTCTTTTCTTTCTTTATGGGAAGCAAACAATTTTTCTACCCTCATTTCCCAATCTAGGCAAGTTTCTATATTTTCTTTTCCATGGGAATGGGGTAGGTCTACCCTAACCTCTCTTGGGCTTTCTTGTTCTTTTCTATCTCTTCTATGTCTTCCCTCCCCAAAAGAATCATGCTTTTTAGAGATAGATGCATGAGAAGGTAATTTTTTTGAAATGTGAGACTTCTCATCCTTTGATTTAGTCAATTCATTAGTTTTGGCCTCATTCTCCAATTGTTTAGATGAAATTGATTGAATATTCTTGGAAAGTTGTTCCAAAAGAGATTTCAAGGATTTCACCTCACTTTTAAGAGATTTAAAGGAATGAGAAGACATGACTAAACCTTTGTGTATAGAAATATTTTACCTTGAGAAAATTTAGGGAAGTCAAAGAAGGTAGTCTTCCAGGTAAGGGAGGTGAGTCACAATGGACTACTGAAATACCAAGCCTTGCCTTAGCCAAAGACTATCCCTCAATGTCTTCACACAAAGCTTTCTCTTAGTAAACCACTTAAAACACAATTAGGTTGAAGAAATCAAATTTTGATGCAAGAAAACAATGCAAACTTGCTAATTAACAAAGCAAAAGAATTAACGAACTTAAACAAAACAAAACAGTTACCAAACGTAACTAATTAAGCAAGGAAAGCAATTAAAACAATTAACACATGCTAAAACAAGTAAGGTCTACACTAGTCGGCCCTAGGTGAGGCTTCTTGGACACTTGGAGCCCTTGAAGACACACTCACCGTCTAATCACGTAATTAACAAGTAATTAACACAAGCAAGATTGCAAAGAAATTTAATGACACTCCCTTTGTTGCTTTTACTATTTGCACCCCTTTTGTTGTTCTTCTAGTTGCACCCCTTTTGTTGCTTTTCTACTTGTAGGGCCTTCCAAAGTGTGTAGTGTATTTGTAGTATGGTGTTTGTTGCTGCCCTTTGCCTTTGGTCCTCTTGGAATTAGGTCAATAAAATCTTCAATCCAGCACCTATTAAGCAAGCTAGACTCCCCTCAAGTCAAAGTCTCACTCAACAAGTACCAATTGATATTTAATCCACCAACAAGCTTAGAGGCCAAAGAAAGAAAGCAAGAAACAAATTAATTTGAAAAACAGTACCACACAAATGGAATTTAAATGTGACACAACTAGAAAGAGTTCAAATGAAATTAGACAAGAAAATAAAAGGTACTCAAATAATGGATGGCACACAAAAAGGAACCTAGGAATAGCACTAGATTTGATTTAAAAACCAAAAAACAGCACCACAGAAAAGCACAAATTGTTGTGGTCCAGAAAGCGTATCTTTAAAAGATTTATGCTGAGCTGACCCTTTTGTATTTGCTTCTGAAAATTGAGACACAATCAGAACAAGATCTTAACAAACTTTTGGCATTGATTTCACTCCAAACGCATGTACCAATTAATTTTGGTAAATTTTATAAAATCAGTGCTCAGAGCTGCCAGCTGGAACGTCAGGATTGCACACTTTTTTTGTAATATTTATCTTTTTTTTTCTATTTCTTCTTTTCAGATGGTTCTTTTTTTGTCCTTTTTCTAACACCTCAAATTTGTGAAATCTAGAGGCTCAGAAATTTTTGATGATGTATGTGATTTTCATAAATCAAAACAGTCAGCACAGAAAAGTGAAAAACAAGGGGTTCTGAAAACTGGAATGAAAAACAGAAAGATATACCTTAAAAACACAATGGAGTTAATATGATGGAATTTGTGTGGATCTAACACACAAATAAGAACTCAAACTAAAATTAAAAATGCACCAAAGGATCAACACAAAACAGATTTCAGATCAAACATTCAGACCAAAAACAAGAAACAAATAAATCAACAAGAGTACTACTAGGATTTGATGACAAATATGGAAACACATGACTTATACAAAACTTATGGATTCATAAAATGAAAAGACTCAAGAACATCATATGACCCAAATGAAATTTCAAGCAAGACTCAAATACCTAAAAATAAAAACAGCAACACAAACATATCAAGAATCCTACACAAAATTGAAAATAGATGTTCAAGCACAAGTTTGAACAAACCCACCAAATGAAATGAATAAACAAGCATTCAAATCATATTAAAACACAAAAAACAGCAAGACAACTTGGAATAAAGATAAACAACATGGAGAAAAGAAGAACTCAAAAAGAAAATGAAAAGAGATACTCATCTTTGAAGAACCATAGCTCTAGATACCAAATGATGGCATTCCTATGAGCTCTTCTTTGGATTTTGGAGTTCCTTGGTGATGATGGATGCGAAAGCTTATGGAGGAGGTGAGCAAGGCCTTCCTAGGAAGCATGGGTGCCTTGAAGGTGCATGAAGAGTGAGAAAATGGGGAGGTTTGGCCAGCCCCTTTGGTAGTGATGAAATGAAGACTAAAACCTAAGTGTTAGGCAAAGAGTGGAGTATGGCACAATTTTGGCAGCATAACAATACTCTATTTAATCTTGAAAATACAAGGTGTAGGCTCCTCCTTTTATAGGCTAAGGAGAACCATAATTGATGGAGGAGGGCCAAGCACATCTAACCAAGGAAGCCAAGGCCCAAACCAAGAGGAGCGTCTAGCTCCAAGAAGTGAGCGTCTAGGACGTGAAGGAGGGAGGCTATCCATGGAGCTAGACCGTCTAGGACCTCTCACAAGATCCATGGCTAAACATATCCAAGCACACATAGAAGAAGCCACGGATGGGAGGGAGAAGACCTTGTACATGCTACTTGGAGGCCCATTAGGGGTAGCTTAGTAGATTAGTGTAGTAAGCAAAACTTGCTAACTTAGGGGTGTGCTATCAAAAAGGTGCCCTTAGCAATAGAAGGAGGGGTGTGCTAGCAAATAGGTGCCTTTAGCAAAAGAGGGAGGGGTGTACTATCAAATGTTGCATTTTTTGACCTATCTTCTAGAATATTAGGATGATGGTGTGGTTTGACTAAAGTCAATACCCTAGGCAGCCCCCACTTTTTGTATTTCCATCCCTACCCTTTAAGCTTGCTCACCAAGGCTCCTAAATCTATAAATAAGGAGGCCTACCTCATGTATTTTCAAGTTTATTTGAGTAATGTTATGCTGCCATTTTTGTGCACAAGCTTTACTCCTCCTAGAAATCTAGGCAATAAACTTCAATCCTTTCACCTTCTCCCTTGAGCTGGCCGAACCACTCAACCCATACTCATCATGCACCTTCAAGACCAACACAACTCCTAGGAGGGTCTTGTTTCACTCATCCATTGCTTCCGCTCCATCTATTTCTACTTTGATTCAAGAAGAACACATGAAAATGCCATCATTTGGTATCATGAGCTTTTGGTTCTTCAAGATGAGTAGCTTGTCTTTTTAAATTTTCAGTTCTTCTTTATTTTCATCTTGTCATTTCAATTCCATAATTGTCTTGCTGTTTTTTTTTTTACATTTTAAATTGTTCTTGGTGTGCTTATGGAAGATCCAACCGAAGCACATGTGTTCAATTGATCTTGAACATTTTCTTGTGCAATTGTGATAGGATTCCTTACACATTGAGTGGCTGTTTTCTTTTAGGAATTTGAGTCTTTATTGCTTTCTTATAATTGCTTCATTTTATGCTTTGAGTCTTTATTTTCTGAATCTATAAATGTTGTGTCAAGTCATGTGAATCCATAATTGTCATCAATTCTTAGTAGTCCTATTTTTGGCTTGATTGTTTCTTGTTTTTGGGTCTCTTTAATTTGCCTTAATCTGCTGTTATTTTGATCCTTTGCTGCCTTTTTAATTTTAGTTTGAGTTCATAATTGTGTCTTAGTTCTTACACAATTTCCTTCTTACATTTTCCTTTGTGTTAAATTTTGGTATCTTGCTGTTTTTTTTTTCCAGTTTTCCAGATTTCCCCTGTTTCTCTCTCTGTCTGGCTGTTTTTTGTTTCAAAAATTATTTCCACTCATAGGAAATTTGTGATTCTCTGGAAAATGAAAGTTTGAAGTGTTACAAAAAGGACAAAAAAAAGAATCAGATCAAAAAAGGCAACAGAAAAAATATGATAAATCTTACAAAATCAGAGTGCAAATCTTGAGCGCTCCAGCTGGCCTAACTGCACACCAAATTTGCAAAAATTATTAAAAAAAAATGGTGCATGCGTTTTAGGTGATTCCAAAGCCATTGTTTAGATAAGATCCTGAATTGTCTTGCATATAAATTTCAGAGACAAATTGTAAAAATACAGCTCAGCATAAATCGGGGAACAAACACGTTTTCTGGCCCACAACAATTTTCAGTGGTGCTGTTTTTTTTTATTTGGTCATCTAATCTAGTGCTTTTCTTTAGGAATTCCTTTTGTGTGCCAACTTTTTTTGAGTACCTTTAATTGTTTGCTTTAATTTCTTGACTCTCTTTCTAAGTTGTCATATTATAAATCCTTTTGGTGGTACTGTTTTTATTCAATTAAATTTGTTTCTTGCTTTTGTTTCTTGACCTCTCTTTTGGGTGTTGGAATTTAATTCTCCTTGGTGCATATGTGCATGGAACTTGACTTGGTTTAGGTTTAGCTCTTGTGAATAGGTGCTGGAAATTGGAGAATTAAAGCCATCATTTTAAGGAGGAGACAAAGCTAAAGCCGAAACAAGGTTGCTTGAAACAAACAATACAAACACCTAGAAGATCAAAAAAAAAATTCAAGACAACAAGGAAGTGCACTAACCCAAAAGAGGATCAACAAAGGGAGTCTTCTTTTCCTTTGCAACTTGGTTTATTGTTAATTACCTCTTTAATTACGTTTAGACGGTGAGTGTGTCTTCAAGGGCTCAAAGTGTCCAAGAAGCCTCACCTAGGGCCGAATAGCATAGTAATTTTTTTTTTGCTTAGTAATTTGTTGCTTGTTTGAACTTGATTTCTATTGTTTTGGTAGAAACGTTTTGCATGATTAGTTTAGTTTAATTTGTGCTAAAACCGACTAGTTTGTTGCATATCTTTTTTTTTTAGCTTACATAGTTTTATTGCTTTTTGATTTCTCAACTTCTTGTGTTTTAAGTGTTTCACTAAGAGAAATTTTTGTGAGAAGGCATTGGAGACTAGTTTTTGGCAAGGAAAAGGCTTGGTACTTAAGTAGTCATTTGAGACTCACCTCCCTTACCTGGAAAACTACCTTCTTTATCTTCCCTAATCTTTCTCAAAGTAAAAACGCCTAAATACACAAAGGTCTAGCCATGTCTTCTTCTTCTCATTCTCCAAAGTCTATAGAATGTGAAGTAAAATCTTTGAAAACCCTTTTGAAAGAGGTATCCCAAGCGGTACAATTAATCTCTTCTAGGCAATTGGAGAATGAAAACAAGATTAATGAGTTGGCTAGAGCTCAAGAAGAGAAATCCCAAAAATCTCAAAAATCAAAAAAAACAAATACTCATGCATCCCAAAGCATTGCAACTCTAGGGGAGGGAAGCCTTAGAATTAATGACTACTACCAACCACCCCCTAGAAGAACTAGGCAAAGGGAACAAGAGGTGCCAAGGGAAACTAGAGTAGACCTACCTTATTTTCATGGAAAGGAAAATGTAGAAATATATCTAGATTGGGAGATGAAGGTAGAGCAACTCTTTGCTTGCCATAGGGTAAGTGAGGAACGAAAAGTACCCTTAGCCACCCTTAGTTTCCAAGGAAATGCCATGTATTGGTGGACCTCTTTAGAAAGAGACCGACGTCTTCATAGGGAACCTCCCATAGAATATTGGAATGAACTTAGGGGAGCGCTAAGACGTCGACATATACCTTCTTACTACCATAGGGAGTTGATGGACAAGCTCCAAAGACTCCAACAAAAGAATATGAGTGTAGAAGAGTATAGGCAAAAGATGGAGCTCTATATGATGAGAGCCTCTATTAGAGAGGAAGAGGAAACCACCATATCTAGGTTCCTTAGTGGCCTATCACTTGAGATAAGAGATAGAGTAGAGCTCTTACCTTATCAAGACTTGAATGATTTGGTTCAACTTTGCATTAAAGTTGAGCAACAAAATTTGCGCAAAACATCAAGTCAAAAGGTGAGCCCCTATTCTAACTTTTATCCCAAGAGAGAGTTTAAAAGGGAGGGTAGTACATCTAAGGAAAAACCAAAAGAACCTACCAACCCTTCACCAAAGAAACCTCAACCCCACCCATCCGAGCTAGAGATGTTAAATGTTTTAAGTGCTATGGTAGGGGGCATGTGCAAGCACAATGTCCAAACCAAAGGACTTTGTTTCTTAAAGGTGTAGACGAATACACTAGTGGCGAGGATGAGCTTAGTGAGAAAGAGGAAGGGGGAGAGGATGAGAGGGTAGCTCCATTAGAGGGAGAATTGCTTATGATTAGGAGAACCCTCAACAATCACCCTAGCACATCCATTGAAACACAAAGGGAGAACATATTTCATACAAGATGCAATGTTTTAGAAAATATATGTTCCCTCATTGTGGATAGTGGATCTAGTTGTAATTGTTGTAGTGCTAGGATGGTTGAAAAGCTTAAGCTACAAGTGGTTCCTCACCCAAAACCTTACAAACTTCAATGGCTTAATGAAAATGGGGAACTACATGTAGATAAGCAAGTGGAAATCAAGTTTTCCATAGGGAAATACAAAGATAAAGTTTTATGTGATGTAGTGCCTATGGAAGCTTGCCATATCTTATTAGGGAGGCCATGGCAATTTGACAAGAAAACCTTGCATGATGGTCTCACTAACGAGATTTCCTTCACCCATAAATATAAGAAGTTTGTACTTAGTCCTTTACCACATTCTCAAGTGGTGAAAGACTAAATACAAATGAAACAAAAGAGGAATGAGGAAAACAAAAAAAAAAAAGTGCTAGAAAAAGAGAAAATCCTTAGGGATAGGAAGGCGTGGGAGAAGAGTGTTCCTTCCCACAAGGTTGGTCTACAAGAAAAGCCTTTTGAAAATGTTTTAGAAAACTTGCTTCTTGTTGAACAACCAAGCCTTATCTTTTGTAAAGGAGCACTTACATGTACTGCCACAAGTAATGAACTCACGGTTTTACCTCCTCAAATAGAAAACCTTTTGAGTGAATTTGATGATCTATTCTCACAAGAAGGACCCAATGGGCTTCCTCCTCTTAGGGGGATAGAACATCAAATTGACTTCATTCCGGGGGCAAGCCTACCAAATAGGCCTGCTTATAGAACCAACCCCGAGGAAACAAAGGAGATAGAATCACAAGTTCAAGACTTGTTGGAGAAGGGTTGGGTTCAAAAGAGTCTAAGCCCTTGTGTTGTACCTGTCTTGTTGGTGCCTAAAAAAAGATGGAAAATGGCGCATGTGTTGTGATTGTAGAGCAATCAACAACATCACCATCAAGTATAGGCATCCAATCCCAAGGCTTGATGATATGCTTGATGAATTGCATGGGTCAACTCTATTCTCCAAAATTGACCTTAAAAGTGGATATCACCAAATTCGAATCAAGGAGGGTGATGAGTGGAAAACCGCTTTTAAGACCAAATTTGGATTATATGAGTGGTTGGTGATGCCCTTTGGACTCACTAACGCTCCAAGCACATTCATGAGGCTTATGAATCACACCTTGAGGGATTGTATAGGTAAATATGTAGTAGTTTACTTTGATGATATCTTAGTATATAGTAAAACCCTAGAAGACCATCTAAGTCACCTTAGGGAAGTCTTTCTAGTTCTTAGGAAAAATAGTCTTTTTGCAAATAGGGATAAGTGTACCTTTGGTGTAGATAGTGTAGTCTTTTTAGGCTTTATAGTAAACAAAACGGGGGTACATGTAGATCCCGAGAAAATCAAAGCCATCCAAGAGTGGCCAACTCCACAAAATGTAAGTGATGTAAGAAGTTTTCATGGGTTAGCTAGCTTCTATAGAAGGTTTGTGCCTAATTTTTCTAGCCTAGCTTCTCCTTTGAATGAACTTGTTAAAAAAGATGTTGCATTTTGTTGGAATGAAAAGCATGAGCAAGCCTTTCAAAGGCTAAAAGCTCAACTCACCAATGCACCCATCCTATCTCTCCCAAATTTTTCCAAAACATTTGAGATAGAGTGTGATGCATCGGGAGTAGGCATAGGCGCGGTATTGTTGCAAGGTGGACACCCCATTGCTTATTTTAGTGAAAAACTCCATGGTGCCACCCTCAACTACCCCACTTATGACAAAGAGCTCTATGCTCTTGTGAGAGCCCTAAAGACTTGGGAACACTATCTTGTGTCCAAAGAATTTGTTATCCATAGTGATCACGAGTCTTTAAAATATTTAAAGGGCCAACACAAGCTCAATAAGAGACATGCAAAATGGATGGAATTTCTTGAACAATTTCCTTATGTAATCAAATACAAGAAAGGAAGCACCAATATAGTGGCCGATGCTCTTTCAAGACGCCACACACTCTTTTCAAAATTGGGTGCCCAAATTCTTGGATTTGACCACATAAGAGAGCTTTACCAAGAAGATCAAGAACTTTCATCCATCTATGCCCAATGTCTACATAGAGCGCAAGGAGGTTACTATGTGTCCGAGGGATATCTTTTTAAAGAAGGAAAACTTTGCATTCCCCAAGGAACACATAGAAAACTCCTTGTCAAAGAATCACATGAAGGGGGACTCATGGGCCATTTTGGAGTTGATAAGACTCTAGATCTTTTGAAAGCAAAATTTTGTTGGCCACACATGAGGAAAGATGTCCAACGCCATTGCTCTAGATGTATCTCATGTTTAAAAGCAAAGTCTAGAACAATGCCGCATGGACTCTACACCCCTTTGCCGATTGCAAATGCTCCTTGGGAAGACATTAGCATGGATTTCATTTTAGGACTTCCTAGGACTGCAAGAGGCCATGACTCTATCTTTGTGGTAGTGGACCGTTTTAGCAAAATGTCTCACTTTATTCCATGCCACAAAGTAGATGATGCTCAAAATATTTCTAAACTCTTCTTTAGAGAAGTGGTGAGACTCCATGGTCTCCCTAGAAGTATAGTGTCCGATAGAGATCCCAAGTTTATAAGTCACTTTTGGAAAACTCTTTGGGGTAAACTTGGAACAAGACTACAATTCTCAACTTCTTGTCATCCTCAAACGGATGGGCAAACCGAAATAGTCAATAGATCTCTTGGAACTATGCTTAGGGCTATCATGAAGGGCAGCCACAAATCTTGGGATGAGTACCTTCCCCACATTGAATTTGCTTACAATAGAGTAGTTCACAAGACTACTAATGCTTCTCCTTTTGAGGTAGTATACGGTTTTAATCCTCTCACGCCCATGGATTTAATTCCTCTTCCTAATCCACAAGATTTTGTGCATAAGGAAGGAGTAATCAAGGCTGATTTTGTCAAGAAAATGCATGAGAAGATTAAAATTCAAATACAACAACAAAATGAGAAGTACACAAAACACAACAACAAAGGGAAGAGAGAAATAATTTTTGAGGAAGGAGACTTAGTTTGGCTTCATCTTCGAAAAGAAAGATTTCCAAATCAAAGGAAGTCCAAACTAAGTCCCCGAGGTGAGGGACCCTTCCAAGTCCTTAAGCGAGTCAACAACAATGCATATAAATTGGACCTACCTCTTGAATATGGAGTACATGACACATTTAATGTAATTGATCTTTCTCCATTTGTAGGTACCAATGACGATGACGAGCTGGATTTGAGGACAAATCCTTTCCCAGGGGGAGGGGATGATGGAGGAGGGCCAAGCACATCTAACCAAGGAAGCCAAGGCCTAAACCAAGAAGACCGTCTAGACCAAGAGGAGCGTCTAGCTCCAAGAAGTGAGCGTCTAGGACGTGAAGGAGGGAGGCTATCCATGGAGCTAGACCGTCTAGGACCTCTCACAAGATCCATGGCTAAACATATCCAAGCACACATAGAAGAAGCCACGGATGGGAGGGAGAAGACCTTGTACATGCTACTTGGAGGCCCATTAGGGGTAGCTTAGTAGATTAGTGTAGTGTAGAAAGCAAAACTTGCTAACTTAGGGGTGTGCTATCAAAAAGGTGCCCTTAGCAATAGAAGGAGGGGTGTGCTAGCAAATAGGTGCCTTTAGCAAAAGAGGGAGGGGTGTACTATCAAATGTTGCATTTTTGACCTATCTTCTAGAATATTAGGATGATGGTGTGGTTTGACTAAAGTCAATACCCTAGGCAGCCCCCACTTTTTGTATTTCCATCCCTACCCTTTAAGCTTGCTCACCAAGGCTCCTAAATCTATAAATAAGGAGGCCTACCTCATGTATTTTCAAGTTTATTTGAGTAATGTTATGCTGCCATTTTTGTGCACAAGCTTTACTCCTCCTAGAATGGGTGATCGGTCATCGCCTGCTCCACAGAGAGATGGGTGATCGGTCATCGCCTGCTCCGCAGAGAGATGGGTGATCGGTCATCGCCTGCATGGCACGTGATGGCACCGAATCACGAATCACGAAGGCTACATGCATGGCACGTGAACAGTGAAGGCCCTCCCAGAACAGGTGTTCATCCTGTTAGAGTTTGCACTCCAGAGAAGGAAACCCTATGCGCTAGGTTATCCCAAAGACTGGGTAAAAGTGGCGCAGGGGCATCCCAGTAAACCCTAAGTATGGCCAGCAGCGCAATAAACCCTAATTAGGGTTAGCGGCGCAGTAAACCCTAGGCTTTATAAGGGACAGTAACATGCTTCACAGAGGTACGCAATTCTAGACCTAATTACAGAGAGAGAATTCAGACTTTAATGTTTTCTTGCCCCGTTTTTACTTGAGCGTCGGAGTGCAAACGGCCGCGAGGGCACCCCCCCTTTTCTCTTTGCAGGTGCGATCATACCAGCACAGACCAGGTGAGGAAGGAGGTGTGTGAGGGCCGCAGGAGTCAGCTGACGCAGAGTCAATCGGCAGGAACATTAGGCGCCCACCGTGGGGTCGAGTAAAACGAGGTCCCATACACGAGAGTGAGAGAGGAACCACAGAAGATGAGGACTACTAGGAATAGCTCCGTTCCACCGAATGGAGGCGAAAGCGTTACCATGCAGCAACTCATGGAAACGATGCGCGCCCTCCAGGAGACGGTGGCGGAGTCCAGAGCGCATCAGGCGCGGATGCAGGAAGACCTGGCCGCCTCACAGGCCAGGAATGAGGAGTTGCACAAAGCGAACGAGGAGCTGCGTGTGAATCTGCAAAACGTGCGACAAGCTGGAGACCGTGGGGGAGACGATCGGGCTCCACCAACGCCCACAAGGGCCTTTCCCATGCCTTTCTCCCAGGAAATCATGGACACGGTGGTCCCTGCCACCTTCGTAGGGCCTAAGACCGTGTTCACTGGGAAAGAAGACCCTGAAAGGCATCTCACCGCTTTCCATACGCAGATGATGCTGTCGGGAGGATCGGATGCGGTCTATTGCAAGATGTTTATGAGCACCCTCCACAGCGCAGCGTTGGACTGGTTTGTGAGTCTACCTACCGGACATATTTCCAGTTTCCGGCAATTCTCCAAGCTGTTCGTCGATCAGTACATCGTGAATAAGGCGCCGCCTATGGTGTCTTACGACCTGTTCGACCTAAGGCAATTCCAGGGGGGATCTTTGAAGGATTATCTGAACAGATTCGGGGCCCAGATAGTCCGACTACCAGGTAAAGAGGAGGAGATGTTCGTACACGCCTTTAAGAAAGGCGTGCTACCTGGGCCATTCAGCGAATCATTGATCAGGAATCGCCCTGCAACTTTCGCAGAGATTCGGCGACGTGCTGTGGCTCACATCGCCGCCGAGAACGAAGTGATAGAGAAGAGGGGGAATATGGCTCCCGCAAAACCACGCACCCAGGCCAGGACTCAGCCTCAGAGGGTGTTGGAGACGGCAGCGGTAAAGAAGGACCAAAGGATATATCATCCTTATGATCCGAAGAGAAGTAAAGACGATGGCAGTAGTAGAGCAAGAGGGCCAGGTCGCCCGAGGGAATTCAAGCGTCCTCCGAGGCATGAGTTCGTGATGAGATTGGGGGACCTGATCGCCATCCCCAGTATAGCTGCCAAGCTGACGATGCCTGAGAAGAAGACGGATAGAGTGTTGGGGCCAAAGCCAGATGCGTGGTGTGAATTCCACAAAGGTTTTGGCCACACCATTAACTCCTGTCTGTTACTAGGACACCAACTCGACAAGTTGGTCCAAAGCGGATTCCTGAAGGACTATTTGCTGGAGAAGGCAGCAGATGCGACGAGCTCCCAGCCGGCGAGCACTGAGAGCCAGCAGCATGAAGTGCCCATCCACGGGGAGATCCACACTATAGCTGGGGGATTTTCCGGAGGTGGGTGCACCGCGTCACAGCGCAAGCGGTATGCTCGGTCGGTAATGGCGGTAGAAGCATTCGACGACCATTCGCCCGATGTGGACATCACGTTTACCAGGGGAGATCTTAAAGATGTTGTGCCACATGACAACGATCCTGTAGTGATCTCGCTTGTCACCGCTGGGAGGAAGATCCACCGGGTGCTGGTCGACCAGGGAAGCTCGGCCGATGTTATGTTCTGGCCAACATTCAACAAGTTGCAGTTACCCCTTGACCAGCTGAGACCGTATGGGGGATGCTTGTATGGTTTCGCTGGCGATCAGGTGGAGGTCAGGGGGTACATCGAGCTGAGAACCACGTTCACGGATGAGGTGGCTTCAAGAACGGAGAAAATCAAGTACCTCGTCGTGAATGCCCCCTCAGCATATAACATCCTGTTAGGGAGGCCAACTCTCAACCGGGTAGGGGCAGTGCCATCAACAAGGCACATGAAGGTTAAGCTCCCTTCAATGGAAGGCGTGGTGATAACCCTGCGGTCTGATCAGCAGGAGGCACGAAGGTGTTACGAAAACAGCCTGAAGAACAAGCGATCAGTAAGCTACATCACAACCACACCCCCTCCTGGCGCGGAATCAACGCGAAGAAGGGGGCAAGCCGCTGATGTCGCGATGGAGTTGATCGCCGAGGGGGGTGCGCATACGCTAGATGATGAGGAAGGGGTCGGAGAGACCGACCGAGCAGTAGAGTTGAGAAATCGCCCAGAAGAGGGCAGGGAGGCAGGAATCGCCAGAGCAGTGATCGCCAGCGAAAGGAGACCTCAACCAGTGGAAGAGTGGGTTGAAAGGAAGATAAAAGGCAAGGTCTTCAAGCTGGGAAAATCGTTGGACCATGGAGCACAAGACCAGATCGCCGGGGTAATTGAGAGACATCTGGACGTGTTTGCGTGGTCTGCCTCGGATATGCCTGGTATCGACCCTGACTTTCTGTGTCATCACCTGGCGGTAGACCACCAGGTAAGGCCAGTACGACAAAGAAGGAGAAAGTTCAACGAGGAGAAGAGGCAGGCGATCAGGGATGAAACGCAGAAGCTCCTCGTAGCAGGTCACATTCGGGAGATCCAATACCCCGAGTGGCTCGCTAACGTCGTGCTGGTTAAAAAGAGCAACGGCAAATGGCGCATGTGCGTCGACTTCACCGATTTGAACAACGCCTGTCCGAAGGACTCATATCCTTTGCCGAGTATAGACGCCCTGGTGGACAGCGCGGCGGGCTGCAAACTGTTGAGTTTTCTGGATGCGTTCTCGGGTTATAATCAGATCAAGATGCATCCTATGGATGAAGAGAAGACCGCCTTCATGACGGAGAGATCGTGCTATTGCTACAAGGTAATGCCATTCGGACTGAAGAACGCTGGCGCCACGTACCAGAGATTGATGGATAAGGTACTTGCACCAATGCTAGGGAGAAATGTGCAGGCCTATGTTGATGATATGGTGGTGACTTCCATGGAGGGAAGCCGGCACACCTCGGACCTGGAGGAGTTGTTTGTCACGATAGCCAAGTATAAGCTGAAACTAAATCCAGAGAAGTGCATTTTTGGCGTGGAGGCAGGAAAATTTTTAGGTTTCCTTTTGACTGAAAGAGGAATAGAGGCAAACCCAGATAAGTGCGCTGCTATTATGGCAATGAGAAGCCTAGCCACGGTGAAGGAGGTGCAGCAGCTGACAGGTCGGATGGCTGCTCTCTCACGTTTTGTGTCAGCCAGCGGCGAGAAGGGCCACCCGTATTTTCAGTGCTTAAAAAGAAACAACAGGTTTGCCTGGACCAAGGAGTGTGAGGAAGCTTTCGTGAAGCTTAAAGCGTATTTAGCAAGCCCGCCGGTTCTATGCAAACCGTTAGTAGGAGTGCTTCTCAGACTGTATTTCGCTGTGACGGAGAGGGCGGTGAGTGCGGTGCTTGTCCAAGACCAAGATCAGGTCCAGAAGCCTATTTACTTTGTGAGCAAGGTGTTGCAGGGACCTGAAGTGAGGTATCAGGCCTTGGAGAAAGCTGCGCTTGCAGTTGTGTTTTCGGCGAGGAGGCTGCGTCATTACTTTCAGAGCTTTGCCGTCGTGATAATGACCAATCTCCCCATTCAGAAGGTCCTAAAGAAACTTGATGTAGCTGGACGAATGGTGAAGTGGGCAGTAGAACTCTCAGAGTTCGACATTAAATATGAACCCCGAGGACCAATTAAGGGGCAATTTTTAGCTGATTTTGTCGTCGAGCTCTCGTCGGAGGCGACTCAGGCCGAAGGAGATGGTTTTCGGTGGGTCCTTTCGGTAGATGGATCGTCAAACCAGCAGGGCAGCGGAGCTGGAGTCATTCTGGAAGGGCCCAACGGCGTGCTAATAGAACAGTCCCTGAGGTTCGCTTTCAAAGCCAGCAACAATCAAGCAGAATACGAAGCATTGATTGCAGGTATCTTGTTGGCAAAGGAGATGGGAGCTAAAGTTTTGGTGGCCAAAAGTGACTCGTTGCTGGTCACCGGGCAAGTAGTGGGCGAGTTCCAAGCCAAGGACCCACAGATGGCAGCTTATTTGGCATATGTTCAGGAGTTGAAGAGTTCTTTTACAGCATTCGAGGTAGTGCATGTGCCAAGGGAGCAAAATGCCCGAGCTGACTTGCTGGCCAAGCTCGCCAGTTCGGGCAAGGGGGGAAGGCAGAGGACTGTTATTCAAGAAACGTTGAAGACACCTAGGGCTTTTGTGGCAGATCACCAGGTGCTGCAAGTGAGCAGATCGGCAGTGGGAGCGGCGAGGAGTCACAGGTCTTTAGCTCAGGAGACCTTGAAAACGCCAAGGATAAGGGCATTCCCTGTGGATGGAGTAAACGTTGCACAGGTCTGTGCCACACATGGGTCAGATACGTGGATTACGCAGTACCAGCGTTACTTAGCTGATGGCTTGCTCCCAATAGATCCGGCAGAGTCCAGAAAGATCAAGAAGAACTCCACCAGGTTTACCATGATAGATGGCGAGTTGTACAGGTTTGGGTTCACACACCCACTCCTGGTATGCATACATGGGGAGAAGTGCACGAGGGTTATGGCTGAGCTCCATGAAGGCATATGTGGAAGTCACATCGGGGGTCGAGCTCTAGCCGTTAGAACCCTTCGCGCAGGATATTACTGGCCGACGATGAGGGAGGATTGCAAGAGGTACGCCCAGTGCTGCAAGCAGTGCCAGCAGCACGCCGACTGGCAAAAGGCGCCCCCAGAAGAGCTTAAGTCGATTTATAGCCCTTGGCCATTTCATACATGGGGAATTGATATTCTGGGGCCCTTTCCGATGGCGATCAGGCAGAGGAAATACTTGGTGGTGGCGATTGAGTACTTCACCAAGTGGATTGAAGCAGAGCCAGTTGCCCAAATCACGGCGACCAAGATTGAAAACTTTGTATGGAAGAACATTGTGTGCCGGTTTGGGGTGCCTAAGCGTCTAGTATCAGATAATGGGACTCAGTTTGCAAGCCACCTGTTGAAGAAGTTGTGTGAAGATGTGGGAATTCAACAAGTGTTTGCATCCGTTGAGCACCCGCAGACGAATGGCCAGGTAGAATCCGCCAATCGGGTTCTGTTGAGAGGTTTAAAGAGAAGATTAGAGAAAGCTAAAGGATCGTGGGCTGATGAGGTGCCTCGCATAATATGGGCGTACCACACGACTGAGCAGTCAGGTACCCACGAAACCCCCTTTAGCTTGGTGTATGGCTGTGACGCGATGATTCCAGTTGAAATCCAGGAGAGCTCGCCCAGATTTCAACACTTTGTAGCAGAGGAATCAAATGAAGAAAGAAGAATGAACCTGGATTTACTGGATGAGGTCAGAGAAGAGGCGAGAGTTAAAGCTGAAGCGGTGAAAAGAAGGGTAGAACGAAGATACAATACTAGAGTAATACCGAGACAACTCAGAAGCGGCGATCTTGTGATGAGGAAGGCCCACCAGTACGAGATGGAGAATAAGTTGTCGCCCAAGTGGACCGGACCGTTTAGAATAACCGAGGCACTCGGGAACGGCGCCTACCGCTTGGAGACACTAGAAGGAGGGGCGATTCCTCGTACTTGGAACGCCACACACCTCAAGTTTTACTTTAGTTAAAGTTTCATAAGCATTGAACAGTTCTGTAAAAACAGTTACAAGGGGGCGCTCTTTTTTCCCTAAGGAGGGTTTTTAATGAGGCCACCCAAGAAATAAGATATTCAAAGTAAAAATTTTGAAGTATACTAAAGTTTGTGTGCGTATCGTTTTGCAGAAGTTTTGGAAAAACCTCATCGCCCTTAGGCGATCAGAGGCCCAAGTAAGAAGATTTTAGGGTCCTCATCGCCCTTAGGCGATCAGAGGCCCAAGTAAGGAGATTTTAGGGTCCTCATCGCCCTTCGGCGATCGGAGGCATCCAGATGATAAAAGTCCTCACCTCGTCTTCTTACAGCGAGGTTGAGGCAAGATGATAAAAGTCCTCACCTTGTCTTCTTACAGCGAGGCTGAGGCAAGATGATAAAGGTCCTCACCTCGTCTTCTTACAGCGAGGCTGAGGCAAGGTGATAAAAGTCCTCACCTCGTCTTCTTACAGCGAGGCTGAGGCAAGATGATAAAAGTCCTCACCTTGTCTTCTTACAGCGAGGCTGAGGCAAGATGATAAAGGTCCTCACCTCGTCTTCTTACAACGAGGCTGAGGCAAGGTGATAAAAGTCCTCACCTCGTCTTCTTACAGCGAGGCTGAGGCGAGAAGAGAAAAGTCCTCATCGCCCTTTGGCGATCGGAGGCATCCAGCGAAGTTCAAGGTCCTCACCTCGACCTGGTACAGTGAGGCTGAGGCAAGATAAAGAAGTCCTCCTTGCCTTTGAGCAAGTGCAGGGGAGGAAGAAGACCTCCTTGCCTTTGAGCAAGTGAGGCGAGATAAGAAAGACCTCGCCCTCTACTTCCTACAGCGGGGCTTCAGGAGGACACGCGGATCAAGAAGAGTAAGGGAAGGAAATCGCCCAAGGAAAATTCGGTGAGTACCAGATCGGAAGAGTTTCTGGCGATGATGCCAAATGCTGGTCCTCGAGCACCGAGAGCAGGTAGTAAAGGAGTCAATGACTTAGTCTCTTCGCTGAAACAAGTTAACAGCTTGAGACTGGGGGGCTTGTGTACTGATCGGTCCTCGGACGTCAGATGGGTCCCACAGCATGGGCCAAAGCCACGTGGAGTAGACCCCATCAGAGGTGATCGGTCATCGCCTGCTCCGTAGGGAGATGGGTAATCGGTCATCGCCTGCTCCACAGAGAGATGGGTGATCGGTCATCGCCTGCTCCACAGAGAGATGGGTGATCGGTCATCGCCTGCTCCGCAGAGAGATGGGTGATCGGTCATTGCCTGCATGGCACGTGATGGCACCGAATCACGAATCACGAAGGCTACATGCATGGCACGTGAACAGTGAAGGCCCTCCCAGAACAGGTGTTCATCCTGTTAGAGTTTGCACTCCAGAGAAGGAAACCCTATGCGCTAGGTTATCCCAAAGACTGGGTAAAAGTGGCGCAGGGGCATCCCAGTAAACCCTAAGTATGGCCAGCAGCGCAATAAACCCTAATTAGGGTTAGCGGCGCAGTAAACCCTAGGCTTTATAAGGGACAGTAACATGCTTCACAGAGGTACGCAATTCTAGACCTAATTACAGAGAGAGAATTCAGACTTTAATGTTTTCTTGCCCCGTTTTGACTTGAGCGTCGGAGTGCAAACGGCCGCGAGGGCACCCCCCCTTTTCTCTTTGCAGGTGCGATCATACCAGCACAGACCAGGTGAGGAAGGAGGTGTGTGAGGGCCGCAGGAGTCAGCTGACGCAGAGTCAACCGGCAGGAACACCTACCCTTTAAGCTTGCTCACCAAGGCTCCTAAATCTATAAATAAGGAGGCCTACCTCATGTATTTTCAAGTTTATTTGAGTAATGTTATGCTGCCATTTTTGTGCACAAGCTTTACTCCTCCTAGAAATCTAGGCTATAAACTTCAATCCTTTCACCTTCTCCCTTGAGCTGGCCGAACCACTCAACCCATACTCATCATGCACCTTCAAGACCAACACAACTCCTAGGAGGGTCTTGTTTCACTCATCCATTGCTTCCGCTCCATCTATTTCTACTTTGATTCAAGAAGAACACATGAAAATGCCATCATCTGCTCACATCGGTCGGTCCAAGCAAAAGGTTGATCCTTGCGGGTCAGCTGTGTTAAAGGAGCCACTACCTTGGAAAAGTCCTCAATAAACCGCCGATAGTAGCCTGCTAAGCCCACAAAACTCCTTATCTCCGTAACTGTCTTAGGACGTTCCCACTGAAGCACTGCCTCCACTTTGGCTGGATCCACCGAGATCCCCCGGGCAGATATCATGTGTCCTAAGAAGTTGACTTCCTTCAGCCAGAACTCACACTTAGAGAACTTGGCATAGAGTTGCTTCTCCCTCAGAATCTCCAATACTGTCCTCAGATGTTCTTCATGTTCTTCCTCGGTCCTTGAATAAATGAGTATGTCGTCTATGAAGACTACCACAAACTTATCCAAGAAAGGGCGAAAAATCCTATTCATGTAGTCCATGAACAGAGCTGGAGCATTTGTTACTCCAAACGGCATCACCACATACTCATAGTGCCCATAACGAGACCTAAATGCTGTCTTTTGAACATCTTCAGCTTTTACCAAAATTTGGTGGTACCCCGATCTCAGATCAATCTTTGAGAACACCGAGGCCCCATGTATTTGATCCATCAAATCATCAATTCTAGGTAGGGGGTACTTGTTCTTGATGGTCAACTTGTTCAACTGCCTGTAATCTATACACAGCCGAGACCCTCCATCCTTTTTCTTAACTAGGAGCACTGGAGCCCCCCATGGAGATACACTGGGTCTGATGAATTGTTTCTCCAACAACTCTTCCACTTGCTTCTTTAATTCTACCAACTCGGCTGGTGCCATCCTGTAAGGTGCCATTGACGCTGGTCCAGCTCCAGGTACCAAATCAATAGAGAATTCCACTTCTCTCTTCGGTCGTCTCCCAGCGAGAGACTTCGGTCGTCTCCCAGAGAGAGACATCGGTCGTCTTCCAGGATGAGTCATCGGTGGAAGGTTATCGCGCGATGTCGTGTTTCACACAGATAAAGTGGGACCCAGGCTCCCAGCATGAAACGTCCTGCACGCACGACACGTAGACAAAAAGGGTGTTTCAGAAGAGTGACATCAGAGAGTTGGCATGCGCAGAGACACACGTGGCCGTATTGTTCAAGGAAGCGTGCACGCAAGCCTTCCTGCAGAGTGGGTGGTGGCAGCGGCAATTGTGGACAAGTTGGTTTAGATTCAAAAACCCACTTCTGAGAGGGAGAACGTTACAGTAGTGCAAGAGCGTAAGAGTGAGTTCACCTCCATCCTTCTCTTTTCTCTCCTTCACTCTGCGATTCAGGCCTTATCACGTCCCTGCTTGGCTATCGACGACTGCCATAGAGCACCTGGGAGGTTCTCTGCAAGTCCTCCAAACCAGACGCTAAAACAGAGTTAAGGCATCCTTGAAGCTCGTTGGGTTGGAACTCTTAGTGAAGTTTACGCAAGTCCAGGTAAGGGAAGCTAGCTTTGTTTTCAATAAAAGCCGTAGGCTAGCTGTTTCTGAAGTGGGGGCGACGTGGTCGCCGGTTTCATATTTTGTTTTCGTGATACTCTGTTCTATGTGTTTGGGCGACGTGGTCGCCGGTTTTAAATACAGATTTCGAACTCCCCTGTTTTAGTGTCGTTGAGACTGTTTGAGATTTAAATGTGGAATGCATGTGATATTCGAAAATCTGAACCTTTGAAATGATTGTTGCTGTGATTTGAATCATTCATTTGAGTGGTATGACGTGTTGAATGTTGTAAATGTGGGATCAAGGCATAGTATTTTCAGGAAAGAAAATACCGTGTAAGATCGTGTGTAATGTGTATTGACTAGGGGCTTGTCTAGAAGGAGATATCCTGACTCTGCTGATATAATGGAATTACGTAGATGAAGTTATTCAGTTGTGGAGAGTCGAAGGAGGTTCATATGTATGGGTGAGTCGTGTGAAAAAGAACGAGCTCGGCCTGTTATATGAATCAACCCTGTCATACCGGGAGAGTGTTGATATTGAGACTATGTATGCGCATGGCTGTGTGGATTTCACAGCGACCCTGTGTGGATTTCACAGTGGTGTGGTATGACAGGTGCAGATCTCTGAGCTTGAGTCAACGCACGAGTCTTCCGGAAGTAGTGTCAAGTGTCTATGTGTGATGAGTCAGTGGAAGTCTGACGTGAGAAATGTGAAATATTGAGAATTTGTTGATAGACACTTGATGGTCGTGTGATACGAATGAGAAAGTGATGGACTCTTGTGAGTGTTTAAAAAGGGCTGATCTACGTTGGTTGTCCAGTTTATAATTTAAAGTTTTAAAAATATCTAGCTTACCCTTTGTATTGTTCTGTGGCTGTTTTCTCTTAAAACTGTGATGATCGTGTATTTTACACGGGAGCAGATGATCTTCCAGGGAGTAGAGCTCCTCAGTGAGTGGTCGCCGGAAGGAGATCGCCTGTTTCTGTCTCTATGTGGTGATCGCCTGTTTTCTGTTGTGATAGCAGATCGGCTGTTTTGGGTCTTCTGATAGGAGATCGCCTGTTTATGTAGGGAGACCGCCGGTTTCATTTTATTTGGCTGTATTTTGTTTAAGTTTTGGAAAATTGACCGGTTATGTATTAAACTCCATGTGAGGAGAAACTTCATTACATATATATATATATATGTTCACTTCAATATTTTTGTTTTACCTTTATTTCTTTTTTTTTTATTCCAAAGTAATTGGCGGGATGTTACAGTAAGTATGGCACAAATTTGGCAGCACAACTTTACTCAAATTAATCTTGAAAATACATGAGGTAGGCCTCCTTATTTATAGATTTAGGAGCCTTGGTGAGCAAGCTTAAAGGGTAGGGATGGAAATACAAAAAGTGGGGCTGCCTAGGGTATTGACTTTAGTCAAACCACACCATCATCCTAATATTCTAGAAGATAGGTCAAAAATGCAACATTTGATAGTACACCCTTCCTTCTTTTGCTAAAGGCACCTATTTGCTAGCACACCCCTCCTTCTATTGCTAAGGGCACCTTTTTGATAGCACACCCCTAAGTGAGCAAGTTTTGCTTTCTACACTACACTATTCTACTAAGCTACCCCTAATGGGCCTCCAAGTAGCATGTACAAGGTCTTCTCCCTCCCATCCGTGGCTTGACTTATTTGGGCGTGAATGTGCTTGGCCATGGACCTTGTGAGAGGTCCTAGACGGTCTAGGCTCCCTCCTAGACGCTCCTCATGTAGCTCCCCCTTGTCTTGTGCTAGACGCTCTCCATGTTGTTCTAGACGGTCTAGTCTTGGCCCTTGGCTTTCATGGTGGGGTGAGCTTGGCCTCTCTCCATCATCCCCTCCCCCTTGGAAAGGATTTGTCCTCAAATCCAAGTCTTCATTGGTACCTACAAATGGAGATAGGTCAATTACATTAAATGTGTCATGCACTCCATATTCAAGAGGTAGGTCCAACTTGTATGCATTGTTGTTGACTCTCTTGAGGACTTGAAAGGGTCCATCTCCTCGGGGACTTAGTTTGGACTTCCTTTGAGTGGGAAATCTATCTTTTCGAAGATGAAGCCAAACTAAGTCTCCTTCCTCAAAAATCATTTCCCTCTTCCCCTTATTGTGGTATTTTGCATACTTCTCATTTTGTTGTTGTATTTGAAGTTTAACCTTCTCATGAATTTTCTTAACAAAATCGGCCTTGATTGCTCCTTCCTTATGCACAAAATCTTGTGGATTAGGAAGGGATAACAAGTCCATAGGTGTGAGAGGATTAAATCCATATACTACTTCAAAAGGAGAAGCATTAGTAGTCTTGTGGACTACTCTATTATAAGCAAACTCAATGTGGGGAAGGTGCTCATCCCAAGACTTGTGGTTTCCCTTCATGATAGCCCTAAGCATAGTTCCTAGAGATCTATTGACTACTTCGGTTTGACCATCCGTTTGAGGATGACAAGAAGTGGAAAATTGTAGTCTTGTTCCAAGTTTACTCCAAAGAGTTTTCCAAAAGTGGCTTATAAACTTGGGATCTCTATCGGACACTATACTTCTAGGTATACCATGGAGTCTCACCACTTCTCTAAAGAAGAGCCTAGAAATATTTTGAGCATCATCTACCTTGTGGCATGGAATAAAATGGGACATTTTGCTAAAACGGTCCACTACCACAAAGATAGAGTCATGGCCTCTTGCAGTCCTAGGGAGTCCTAAAATGAAATCCATGCTAATGTCTTCCCAAGGAGCATTTGCAATCGGCAAGGGAGTGTAGAGTCCATGAGGCATTGCTCTAGATTTTGCTTTCAAACATGCTATGCATCTAGAACAATGTCTTTGGACATCTTTCCTCATGTGTGGCCAACAAAATTTTACTTTCAAAATGTCTAGAGTCTTATCAACTCCAAAATGGCCCATGAGTCCCCCCTCATGTGATTCTTTGACAAGGAGTTTCCTATGTGTGCCTTGGGGAATGCAAAGTTTTCCTTCTTTAAAAAGATATCCCTCGGACACATAGTAACCTCCTTGCGCTCTATGTTGACATTGGGCATAGATGGATGAAAATTCTTGATCATCTTGATAAAGCTCTCTTATGTGATCAAATCCAAGAATTTGAGCACCCAATTTTGAAAAGAGTGTGTGCCGTCTTGAAAGAGCATCGGCCACTATATTGGTGCTTCCTTTCTTGTACTTGATTACATAAGGAAATTGTTCAAGAAATTCCATCCATTTAGCATGTCTCTTGTTGAGCTTGTGTTGGCCCTTTAGATATTTTAAAGACTCGTGATCACTATGGATTACAAATTCTTTGGTCACAAGGTAGTGTTCCCAAGTCTTTAGGGCTCTCACAAGAGCATAAAGCTCTTTATCATAGGTGGGGTAATTGAGGGTGGCACCATGGAGTTTTTCACTAAAATATGCAATGGGGTGACCACCTTGCAATAATACCGCACCTATGCCTACTCCCGATGCATCACATTCTATCTCAAAAGTTTTGGAAAAATTTGGGAGAGCTAGAATTGGTGCATTGGTGAGTTGAGCTTTTAGCCTTTGGAAGGCTTGCTCATGCTTATCATTCCAACAAAATGCAACATTCTTTTTCACAAGTTCATTCAAAGGAGAAGCTAGACTTGAAAAATTAGGCACAAACCTTTTATAAAAGCTAGCTAACCCATGGAAACTTCTTACATCACTTACATTTTGTGGAGTGGGCCACTCTTGGATGACTTTGATTTTCTCGGGGTCAACATGCACCCCCTTTTGGTTGACTATGAAACCTAAAAACACTACACTATCTACACAAAAAGTGCATTTTCTATATTGGCAAACAAACTATTTTTCCTAAGCACTAAAAGAACCTCCCTAAGGTGACTTAGGTGGGACTCTAGGCTTTGACTATATACTAAGATATCATCAAAATAGACTACTACATACTTACCTATGCAATCCCTAAAGACATGATTCATAAGCCTCATGAAAGTGCTAGGTGCATTAGTGAGTCCAAAAGGCATCACTAACCACTCATATAGTCCAAATTTGGTCTTAAAAGCAGTTTTCCACTCATCACCTTCTTTAATTCTAATTTGGTGATATCCACTTTTAAGGTCAATTTTGGAAAACATGGTGGACCCATGCAATTCATCAAGCATGTCATCAAGCCTTGGGATTGGATGCCTATACTTGATGGTGATGTTGTTGATTGCTCTACAATCACAACACATGCGCCATTTTCCATCTTTTTTGGGCACCAACAATACAGGTACAGCACAAGGGCTTAGGCTCTTTTGAACCCAACCCTTCTCCAACAAGTCTTGAACTTGTGACTCTATCTCCTTGGTCTCCTCGGGGTTAGTTCTATAGGCGGGCCTATTTGGTAGGCTTGCCCCCGGAATCAAGTCAATTTGGTGTTCTATACCTCTAATGGGAGGGAGTCCATTGGGCCCCTCATTAGAGAATACATCATCAAATTCACTTAAAAGTTTTTCTACTTTAGGAGGTAGACTCATAAGTTCACTACTTGTGGCAGTGCATGCAAGTGTTCCTTTACAAAAGACAAGGCTTGGTTGTTCAACAAGAAGCAAATTTTCCAAGATGTTTTCACAAGGCTTCTCTTGTTGAGCAACCTTGGGGGAAGGAACACTCTTCTCCCTCTCCTTCCTATCCCTAAGGACCTTTTCTTTTTCAAGCTCTCTTTTCTTTTTCTTTTCCTCATCCCTCTTTTCTTTCATTTGTATTTGATCTTTCACCACTTGGGAATGTGGTAAAGGACTAAGTACAAACTTTTTATGCTTATGGGTGAAGGAAATCTCATTAGTAAGACCATCATGCAAGGTTTTTTTATCAAATTGCCATGGTCTTCCTAAGAGAATATGGCAAGCTTCCATAGGCACTACATCACATAAAACCTTGTCTTTGTAGTTCCCTATGGAAAACTTGATTTCCACTTGCTTATCTACACTTAGTTCCCCATTTTCATTTATCCATTGCAACTTGTATGGCTTAGGATGAGGAACTACTTGTAGATTGAGCTTTTCAATCATTCTAGAGCTACAACAATTGCAGCTTGATCCACTATCCACAATGAGAGAACATATATTTTCTAAAACTTTACATCTTGTGTGAAAGATGTTCTCTCTTTGTGTCTCCATAGATGCACTAGGATGATTGTTGAGGGTTCTCCGAATCATTAGCAATTCTCCCTCTAATGGATGTACCCTCTCATCCTCTCCCCCTTCCTCTCTTTCACTTGGCTCATCCTCGCCACTAGTGTATTCATCGACACCTTTCAAAAACAAAGTCCTTTGGTTTGGGCATTGTGCTTGCACATGCCCTCTTCCATGGCACTTAAAGCACTTAACGTCCCTAGCTCGGATGGGTGGGGTGGAGGCATCTTTGGCTAAGGGTTTGGTAGTTTCCCTAGGTTTTTCTTTTGATGTACTACCCTCCCTTCTATATTCTCTCTTGGGATAGAGGTTAGAGTAGGATCCAACCTTTAGACTTGAAGTTTTGCGCAAATTTTGTTGCTCAACTTTAATGCAAAGTTGGACCAAGTCATTCAAGTCTTGGTATGGAAGGAGTTCTACTCTATCCCTTATCTCAAGCGAGAGGCCACTAAGGAACCTAGCTATGGTGATATGCTCCTCTTCTCTAATGGAGGCTCTCATCATGTAGAGCTCCATTTTTTGTCTATACTCCTCAACACTCATATTGTTTTGCCTGAGTCTTTGGAGCTTGTCCATCAACTCCCTATGGTAGTACGAGGGTATGTAGCGACGTCTTAGGGCTCCCCTAAGGTCATTCCAATATTCAATTGGAGGTTCCCTATGAAGACGTCTTTCTCTTTCGAGAGAGGTCCACCAATACATGGCGTTCCCTTGGAAGCTAAGGGTGGCTAGAGGTACCTTGCGTTCTTCACTCACCCTATGGCAAGCAAAGAGTTGCTCTACTTTCATCTCCCAATCTAGGTAGGTTTCTACACTCTCCTTACCATGGAAATGAAGTAGGTCTACTCTAACCTCCCTTGGGCTCTCTTGCTCCCTTTGCCTATTTCTTCTAGGGGGTGGTTGGTAGTAGTCATACATTCTAAGGCTTCCCTCCCCTAGAGACTCTTGGACTTGTGAATGAGATGCATGAGTTTGAGATTTTTTTGATTTTTGTGACTTCTCTTCTTGGGCTTTAGTCAACTCATTAATTTTAGACTCATTCTCCAATTGTCTAAAAGAAATCATTTGCACGGCTTGTGAAACTTCTTCCAAAAGAGTTTTCATAGATTTTAATTCATTTTCAATAGGCTTTGGAGAATGAGAAGAAGAAGACATGACTAAAGCTTTGTGTGTAGAAGTATTTTACCTTGAGAAAATTTAGGGAAGTCAAAGAAGGTAGTCTTCCAGGTAAGGGAGGTGAGTCACAATGGACTACTTAAATACCAAGCCTTGCCTTAGCCAAAGACTATTCCTCAATGTCTTCACACAAAGTTTTCTCTTAGTAAACCACTTAAAACACAATTAAGTTGAAGAAATCCTTTTTGATGCAAGAAAACAATGCAAACTAGCTAATTAACCAAGCAAAGAATTAACAAACTTAAACAAGGAAAGACAATTAGCAAACGTAATTAATTAAGCAAGGAAAACAATTAAAAACAATTAACACATGCTAAACCAATTAAAGTCTATACTAGTCGGCCCTAGGTGAGGCTTCTTGGACACTTGGAGCCCTTGAAGACACACTCACCGTCTAATCACGTAATTAAAGAAGTAATTAAAAAGGTTAAGTTGCAAAGAAGATTAAGAAAACCCCCTTTTGTTGATCCTTGTTTTGCTATTGGCACTCCCTTGGTTGTCTTTTTCTTTGTTGGGCCCTCCAAGTGTTTGTGGTGTTTTTTTTTTTTTTGGGTAATATTTGTTTGCTGCCCTTGCTTTGGCTCCTCTTAGAATTAGGAAATTAATTCTCCAATCCAGCACCTATCACACAAGCTAGACCTCACTCAAGTTAAATTTCTACTCAAATAGGCACCAATTGAGAAACAATTCCAGCACCAAATTTAGAGGCCAAAGGATTAAAGCAAGAAACAAATTAATTGCAAAAAATAGGACCACACAAATGGAGTTATAATGTGACACAACTAGGAAGAGTTGCAATAAAATGTGACAAGCAAATAAAAGGTACACAAATAAAGTGGGCACACAAAAGGAATCCTAGAATGGTACTAGAATTGATTTGAAAAACCAAAACAGCACTACTGAAAAAGTTTCCCTGGCACAAAAAGCGTCACTTAAAACGTGTGTACTGAGCTGGATATTCTGACTTTGCTTTTGAAATTTGAGACACAATTAGGTCAAGATCTTAAAAAACTTTTGGAGTTGGTTTCACGCCAAACGCATGCACCAATTAATTTTGATAAATTTTTTACTACCAGTGCTCATTTTCCGCCAGCTGGAACAACAGATTGCACACTTTTTTTGTATGATTTATCATTTTTTTTTCTATTTGTTTTTTTGACCTGATTCTTTTTGTATTCTTTTGCTAAGATCTCAAGTGACTCAAATCCAGAGGCTCATAAATTTCTTGTGACGTATTTAATTTTAACACATAAAAACAGCCAGGCCAGTTGCAGTGAAAACAGGGGATCCTAAAGCTGGAACCAAAAACAGCAAAGAAAATTTTTCAAGAACACAATGGAGTGAAGATATAGGAATTTGCGTGGATCTAACACCCAAATATGAACTCAAACTAAAAGAAAAATGCACCAAAAGATCATCCAAAACAGCAAAATAAAAACTGGACCCAAAATAAAGCAAGAAACCAAATCATCAAGAACAAGTACCACTAAGATTTTGATGACAAATTTGGAAACACATGACTTAGACAAAACATATGGATTCATAAAATAAAAAGACTCAAAGCATCATATGACCCAAAAGAAAATAAAAACAAGCAAGACTCAAATACCTAAAAATAAAAACAGCAACACAAAGGTGTATGGAATCCTACCAAAAATTGCACAAAGATTGCTCAAGAACAATTGAACAAGATGCACCAATTGGAATTTCCAAACAGCACACCAATGCAAATTAAAAATTAAAAAAACAGCAAGACAAGTATGGAAAACAAAGATGAACAACAAGGATTAAAGAAGAACTCAAAATGAAAAAGGACCAAGAACTACTCATCTTTGAAGAACCCCATGCTCATGATACCAAATGATGGCCTTCACATGTTGAGCTCTCCTTGGATGTTGAAGATGGTGCGGAAGCAATGGTTTAAATGAGCAAGACCCTCCTAGGAGTGATGGTGATCTTGAAGGTGCATGATGTGTATGAAAATGAGAGAGGTTTGGCCAGCTCTCTTTGGTGGTGAAGGAGTGAAGATTAAAACCATAAATCAAGAGATTTAGGCAAGGGAGTAAGTATGGCACAAATTTGGCAGCACAACTTTACTCAAATTAATCTTGAAAATACATGAGGTAGGCCTCCTTATTTATAGATTTAGGAGCCTTGGTGAGCAAGCTTAAAGGGTAGGGATGGAAATACAAAAAGTGGGGCTGCCTAGGGTATTGACTTTAGTCAAACCACACCATCATCCTAATATTCTAGAAGATAGGTCAAAAATGCAACATTTGATAGTACACCCCTCCTTCTTTTGCTAAAGGCACCTATTTGCTAGCACACCCCTCCTTCTATTGCTAAAGGCACCTTTTTGATAGCACACCCCTAAGTGAGCAAGTTTTGCTTTCTACACTACACTATTCTACTAAGCTACCCCTAATGGGCCTCCAAGTAGCATGTACAAGGTCTTCTCCCTCCCATCCGTGGCTTGACTTATTTGGGCGTGAATGTGCTTGGCCATGGACCTTGTGAGAGGTCCTAGACGGTCTAGGCTCCCTCCTAGACGCTCCTCATGTAGCTCCCCCTTGTCTTGTGCTAGACGCTCTCCATGTTGTTCTAGACGGTCTAGTCTTGGCCCTTGGCTTTCATGGTGGGGTGAGCTTGGCCTCTCTCCATCACTGGCCAAGCTGCTTTGGAGGCCATGGACAGAAATTCCCTCGAGAACCTCCTCAGTCATGGTCTTGGGGAGTTCCTGGCCGCTTCAAACTCCTTGCTAGTCAAGGGCAACGTTGAGGCAGAGCTGCTTGAGAAGACCGCCCAACTGGAGAAAGAGTTGGAGCAGAAGGATCTCCAACTCCGCCAAGCGGCTAAGTGCGAGACTGCCCTTAATCAAGAACTGGGTAGTCTCCGTCAATCTGAGAAGGAGACCAAGAAGCTCTTCTTCTCCAAGGGGCAGGAGGCCCTCTAGCTTGAAGCTAAGATACTCCCCCTCCGCAACAAGATCATCGAACTGGAAGAGCAAGCCGAGGGGGCTCAAGCCAAAATGACCAAGCTGGAGGAGAGAGCTACCGACCGAGAAGTTCAGCTGGGCAAGGTTGAGGAGGAACTTGCCCAACAAATTGAATTGCTGAAGAAGACCGAGACTGAGCTTATTAACGATGCCGCCGACGCCTATGGGGAAGGCTTTGGTGATGCCTTTGCTCAGGTTGCCTGCGTGCATCCTGAGATGGACCTCTCACCATACTCTGCAACCATGCAGGTGGTCGACGGGCAAATAGTGCCCAGATAGGTCTTCTGAGTAATTGTATTTAGTAGCTGAACATCTTGTAATTACCCTCCTTTGTAATATAAGTAGCTTGCTTTCAATCTTCTTTGCTTTATACAACACTTTGCTTGCCTTTGTATTTCTGCTGCTTGTTCATCTGTTTGACGTGCTTTATATTTTGTGGAACTCACGACTTATCATTCAGATCAAAAATAACGCACCTGTAAAAATGAATCTTAGGTAGCACGATTTTCTGCTAATTTCACTAGTGAACCTTTATTTTAATCTGGGAGTTCTCACTCGGAGGGGGAAGGTGTTCCTTGCGAACTCCCCTTACCACTCACGAGACCTCTTGTAAGGACCTGTAAAATTAAATTGGAATAAAAGGAATATATTTTAAATGAATTCTAAGTATGTTTTTATTTAAAATAAAAAGGAAGGAAAGTGTAGCTTAGAAGACTATGAGATCGCCTGGTTAGTACATAATCGCCTGTCGCCTAGACTACATATGCGGACATCGCCAGGGCGCGAGACACATGCGGACATCGCCAGGGCGCGAGGTATGCGGACATCGCCAGGGCGCGAGACACATGCCGACATCGCCAGGGCGCGAGGTATGCGGACATCGCCAGGGCGCGAGGTATGCGGACATCGCCAGGGCGCGAGGTACGCGGACATCGCCAGGGCGCGAGGTATGCGGACATCGCCAGGGCGCGAGAGACATGCAGACATCGCCAGGGCGCGAAGCATGCGGGCATCGCCAGGGTGCGAGAGGCATGTGGGCATCGCCGGGGCGCGAGAGGCATGCGGGCATCGCCGGGGCGCGAGAGACATGCGGGCATCGTCAGGGCGCGAGGCATGCGGGCATCGCCAGGGCGCGAGAGACATGCGGGCGTCGCCAGGGATAGACATCGGTCGTCTCCCAGAGAGAGACATTGGTCGTCTTCTAGAGAGAGAGATCGGTCGTCCTCCAGGATGAGTCATCGGTGGAAGGTTATCGCGCGATGTCGTGTTTCACACAGATAAGGTGGGACCCAGGCTCCCAGCATGAAACGTCCTGCACGCGCGCCACGTGGACAGAAAGGGTGGTTCAGAATAGTGACATCAGAAAGTTGGCATGCGCAAGAGACACCCACGGCCGTACTGTTCAGGGAAGTGCTTGGCATGCGCAAGAGACACCGTGGTCGTACTGTTCAGGGAAACGTACACTCAGGCTTTCCTGCAAAGTGGGTGGTGGCAGCAGCATGTGTGGACAAGTTAGTGTAGATTCAAAAACCCACTTCAGGGAGGCAAAGAACGTTGCAGTAGTTCAAGAGCGAAAGAGTGAGTTCACCTTCACCCTTCTCTTTTCTCTCCTTCGCGCTGCGATTTAGGCACCCTCAAGCACCAGTACGACGAGCGACGACTGCCCTTGGACACTTGGGAGGTTCTCTGCAAGTTCTCCAGACCGGGATGCTAAAACAGAGTGAAAGCATCTTTAAGCTTCGATGGGTTTTCGGAGCTCTTGGTGTTTTGCGCTAGTCCAGGTAAGGGAAGCTAGCCTTATTTCCAACGAAAAACCTTATATTAGATGATTTTGATGATGGGGCGACGTGGTCGCCGGTTTTCAACTGTTATTGCATAATCCCCTGTTTTTGGACGAGATCGCCGGTTTTGGCGTTGTTTTTCGAAATCCCCTGTTTTAGTGTTGTTTGAAATTGTTTGAGATTGAAATGTGATATTTTAAAGTTTGAACCTTGGAATGATTGTTGTTGTGATTGGAAATCGTTCATTTAAGTGTTATATGATGTGTTGAATGTTTGAATGTGGGATCAAGACATAGTATTTTCAGGAAAGGAAATACCGTGTTGAGATTAGTTATGAGGTGTATTGATCAGTGAGTATCCTGTGAATGAGACGATCCTGACTCTGCTGATATGATGGAGTCACATAGATGAAGTCATTCGGTTGGTGAGAGTCGAAGGAGGTCCATATGTATGGGTAAGTCGTTTGAAAGATAACTGACTTGACCTGTTATATGGATTAACCCTGTCATACTGTGAGAGTGATGAGATTGAGATCGAGATTATGTTGATGCGCATGGCTGTGGGAACATTACAGCAATGAAGTATGACAGGTGCAGGTCTCTGGATGCTAAGTTCAACGCACGAGTCTTCCGGAAGTAGTGTCAAGTGTCGGTGTGTGATGAGTCAGTGGAAGTCTGACGTGAGAAATGAGAAACATTGAAATTGGTAGACACTTGATGAATTATGTGAATTGAAAGACTCTTGAGGAAATTGTGAAATATGTGATTACTTGATGGTCATGTGATGGGAATGAGAAAGTTGATGGTTTTTACGTGGGTGTCTTAAATTTGTTTTATCTTGATTTTAAAGTTTCATATCTAAATTCTCTTTAAAATATCTAGCTTCCCTGTGTTCTTGTTTGTGGATGTTTTCTTAAACCTGTGATGATCGTGTATGATTTTACACGGGAGCAGATGATGTTGCAGGAAGTAGAGCTCCTCAGCGAGGGGTCGCCGGAAGGAGATCGCCTGTTTCTGTTTCTGTTAGGCGATCACCCCTTTTTCTGTTTTCTGATAGGAGATCGCCTTATCTGTTAGGAGATCGCCTGTTTTTTTTTCTATTATGCTGTATTTTGTTTAAGTTTTGGAAATTTACCGATTATGTATTAAACTCCCTGTGAGGAGAAACTTCATTACATATATATAATTATGTTCACTTCAATATATTTGTTTACCTTTATTTTCATTATATAAATATGAAAAGTATTTTGTAACATCCCGCAAAATTCTTTTCATATTTATATAATAAAATAAGCGTAGACATTTATTTATAAAATCAACATATGTATATATATATTGAAAGTACATCATCCCATACATTGTATCTCAAAAAGAAACGTCCCTCTTATAGGGGTTTTAATACATACCATCAACTGTTTCAAAATACAACTAAAATACAGCATAAAAAGAAAACAGGCGATCTCTTCCTCCAACTGCTCATTGAGGAGCTCGACTACCTGCAACGTCATCTGCTCCCGTGTAAAATACACGATCATCACAGTTTTCAGAAAAACAGCCACAGAACAAAAACGCAGGGTAAGCTAGATATTTTAAAGAGAATTTAGATATGAAACTTTAAAATCAAGATAAAACAAATTTAAGACACCCACGTAAAATCCATCAATTTCCCATTCCCTTCACATGACAACCAAGTAATCACATATTACACATACCACACCACTGTAAAGTCCACACAGGACAGCTAGTGAAGTCCACACAAGACAGCTAATGAAGTCCACACAGGACAGCTACTGAAGTCCACACAGGACAGCTACTGAAGTCCACACAGGACAGCTAATGAAGTCCACACAGGACAGCTAATGAAGTCCACACAGGACAGCTAATGAAGTCCACACAGGACAGCTACTGAAGTCCACACAGGACAGCTAATGAAGTCCACACAGGACAGCTACTGAAGTCCACACAGGACAGCTACTGAAGTCCACACAGGACAGCTAATGAAGTCCACACAGGACAGCTAATGAAGTCCACACAGGACAGCTAATGAAGTCCACACAGGACAGCTACTGAAGTCCACACAGGACAGCTACTGAAGTCCACACAGGACAGCTAATGAAGTCCACACAGGACAGCTACTGAAGTCCACACAGGACAGCTAATGAAGTCCACATAGGACAGCTAATGAAGTCCACACAGGATAGCTACTGAAGTCCACACAGGACAGCTACTGAAGTCCACACAGGACAGCTAATGAAGTCCACACAGGACAGCTAATGAAGTCCACACAGGACAGCTACTGAAGTCCACACAGGACAACTACTAAACATCAATTCACCCAATGCACCATACAACACTTAAATGAACACAGCAACAATCATTCCACGGTTCAGATTTACGAATATCACATGCATTTCACATTTAAATCTCAAACAGTCTCAACGACACTAAAACAGGGGAGTTCGAAATCAACAATATTAAAACCGGCGATCACATCCAAAACAGGGGATTTTGCAATAACAGTTGAAAAACCGGCGACCACGTCGCCCCATCACCAAAACAGAGCATCGTGACAATAGGATTTTAAAAACCGGCGACCACGTCGCCCAAGCACATAGAACAGAGCATCACGAAAACAAAATATGAAACCGGCGACCACGTCGCCCAAGCACCTAGAACAGAGCATCACGAAAACAAAATATGAAACCGGCGACCACGTCGCCCTCACCTCAGAAAACAGCTAATCTACGGTTTTTATTGAAAATAAAGCTAGCTTCCCTTACCTGGACTTGCGTAACTTCACTAAGAACTCCAAACCCACGAGCTTCAAGGATGCCTTAAGCTCTGTTTTAGCGTCTGTTTCGGAGAACTTGCAGAGAACTTCCCAGGTGCTCTAATGGTGGCCGTCGCTCGTCGTACTCTTGTGTGAAGGTGCCAGAATCGCAGCGCGAAGGAGAGAAATGGAGGAGAAAGGAGGTAACTCACTCTTTTGCTCTTGAACAACTGCAATGTTTTTTTCCCTCAGCAGTGGGTTTTTCCATCTTAAACCAACTATTCCACAAAAGCCGCTGCCACCACCCACTCTGCAGGGAAGGTTGCGTGTATGCTTCCTGAACAGTACGACTACGCATGCCTCTGCGCAGGCTAAAACTCTGAGGTCACTATTCTGAACTACCCTTTTTGTCTACGTGTCGCGCGTGCAGTACGTCTGATGCTGAGAGCCTGGGTCCCACTTTAACTGTGTGCAACACGTCATCGCGCGATAACCTGGAAGACGACCGATGTCTATCCCAGGCGATGTCCACATGCCTCGCGCCCTGGCGATGACCGTATGCCTCGCGCCCCGGCGATGCCCGCATGCCTCGCGCCCCGGCGATGCCCGCATGCCTCGCGCCCCGGCGATGCCCGCATGCCTCGCGCCCCGGCGATGCCCGCATGCCTCACGCCCCGGCGATGCCCGTATGCCTCGCGCCCTGGCGATGTCCGCATGCCTCGCGCCCTGGCGATGTCCGCATGTCTCTCGCGCCCTGGCGATGTCCGCATGCCTCGCGCCCTGGCGATGTCCGCATGTCTCTCGCGCCCTGGCGATGTCCGCATGCCTCGCGCCCTGGCGATGTCCGCATGCCTCGCGCCCTGGCGATGCCCAACGACACATCGCCACGCCTTCCTGAAGGTTCTTCATTCCACTATGTTACGTCAAATGTATTATCTCCACATGACTCGGGGACGTCGGTAGCTTCACATTCCAAGAGAAGATCAGCACCACTCCTCTTGCGCCCATGCATGCAACACTAAGGACGATCTCTTTTGCTCAAGCATAGAGCTTCGCATGCACAGCGTATCTAAGGCTTAACCCACACCTTGATACGCGTGGTTGTTGGAACCCACTCTGGTTGATCCAGTATCTTGACCACATACTACGTGCACTCCCGTCGATCACGTACGCCCTAAACGATTGGCGGTCATGCCTCCTCTAGGCAACAGGCGATTATGTGCCAGAGAAGTCGGAGATCGCCTCCGTCTTCACTAACGGCGATCTCGTAGAAGACTTCTTAGCTACACTTTTCCTCCTTTACTCTTCTTGATCCACATGTCAGTCGACCGACCTCTACCAGCTGACCCCAGACCTTGGGCGACGTCCGATGTCCAACTACTACGAAGCTTCATTTACCAACTCTTTGTATTTTAAATAATGACATCTTCTGAAATTATTTAAATATAACACTTTTATTCCAATTTAATTTTTACAGGTCCTTACATTCTCCCCATCAAGAAAAATTTTCGTCCCCGAAAATTGAATTACAAGGAAAAAAGTAGGGATATGCTCCTCTCATGGTTTCTTCAAATTTCCATGGTGAATCGCCCGATCTGCACGTCGTCCACTTCCAACACGTGACTAGGGTCTGCAAGATACTTCCTTAGCTGTGATACGTGAAATACATTATGCAGGTTTGCTAATTGGGGAGGTGGGGCGATCTCATAAGCCACTGGACTGAATCCCCCTTAGGATCTGATATGGCCCAACAAAACTTAGGGGACAGCTTCTTTGATCTGATAGCTCGTCCTACACCCTTGGCTGGTGTCCCCCTCATAAAGACATGATCCCCAGCAGCAAACTCCAAAGGTTTTCTCCTCTGATCTGCCTAGGACATCTGCCGACTTTGAGAAGCTTTCACTCTGCCTTGTATCAGTTTCACCTTCTCGGTTGTCTGCTGAACCAACTCTTACTGCTCCAATACTTCATCAAATTCCATTGTACATCCCTGCATATGGAATATGCTGCTCCATTGAGCGCCAACTCCAGCATTCACACTCTACTTCCAACCTTGAAGACTTGGTCGAGCAAGTCCAAAACTAGGCTCTTAACAGAACCAGGACTAGCCCCTTTAGAGAAAAGCTAGCAAGATCTCTTCATCGGAAGGAAAGGGGACAACTGCCTACTACTCATGCCTCCTAGCTAATTCAAACTAGGATCCGAAATATCCTTCTAGGAATCAACTTCTGCATCTTGATCAAAACCATCCATCGACTTCCCAACTGCTGATCTAATTCTCACGCTCCCTAAAGGAACACCTTTGGTTCACCACTATGCTACAAAATTCTGCACCTTATAAAGACAAAGTTCCTGTTGCTGTTACTTTCTAAATCATTATTATGACTTCCTTTGCCAACTCGGCTTCCTGCTCCCATTATTTCCTCCTTTTTCAATGTATACGTTGGATGCATTGATTTGGGTTCAGGTGCCTATCCGAAAAGGCATACGAGAACGAACGCACCATATATCTCAACCACAACCATGTAAGTAGTGGAGCCGATTGGAAGATTTCCTCTGCATCTGGAATTTCTTGCTTAAAGACAACTCTATTCTTCTTCTCCCAGATACAACAGACTATTTCCACCCACATTCCCTTCCACACCTGATTCTACTTGGATGACATATGTATAAGATAAAAGTTCTCAAGGTGGGACCTCAAATCCTTATGTTGAACAAATAGAACACTTAACCACTTGAAGCACATAGACCAGCCACGTTGCGTTAAAGTTAAAGTTAGTGGCCCACGCATCCTCCTAAAATCTCACATCTCCTCCGCCTCCAACTTTCCAAACAATGACTTTTTGGAACCAACCATCATCTTCACCCTCCTCGCACACCTTACATACATCTCTCCACCACCACGATTGATATTTCAAATGAGCTCGGCTTCTCCCAAGTTCCGAGTCATATTTGGATATAAGAATATCTTTCCATTTCCCTTTTCATCACTCATCGTCCACCATTTCCATTTTGCCAGAAGAGCAAAGTTAAAATTTCTGATATCTCTTAAATTCTTCATTTACTGGTATGCAAATTCTGCCCTTAATCTTAATATCCCATCTTCACCCATTTCAAAGCCTTTAGCTTGATCGGTGCCTAGAAATCCCACAATACGCTTCAGACTAGGCTCCTCTAATTGTTCAATCAAAACTGGTTCACCCTCCTGGTTCCAACAATAAGGGAGTTCTGCATTTCCCTCCCATACAAAGCTTCATACAATTACTGTCTTCAAATCTTCATAACAATACTACCACTGCCGATTCTAAATCATAAGTAGAATAATTTTCTCTCATGAAATTTGAGTTGCATTGAACATATACAACTCCTGTAGTCCATACACAATTGAGGTCCTTCATCTTCCTTTTTAACCAACAACGCTGGAAACCCCAAGGAGATATATTGGGCTTGACTAACTGCGTCTCTAACAACTCTTCCACTTATTTTCTTCAATTTAATCAACTCAGCTGAACTTTGGAAATACTATCTTTCGTTGAGCATAACCTTTGAAAATGTGATTGACAGATCGCCAATCCCCTTCCTGGAATAACATCCAATTCATCTCCTACATACTCAACATAAACTAGGGTCCAAATTTCGAATCACATACTGCTTTCAAAACTAAATCATTTAAACAACATCCATTCTGCGTGCAACTTTCTCTCTCGTCCAAACAATTCCTCCGCCTGTTGCTTTTCAACAAATTTTCTTTGCCTAACTGTAATTTTAAACACAATTAAGATATTTCATCTTTCCTCTTCCCAAAATCATTGATACATCTCAAGATGATAAAATCATCTTGTAAACTTATTCTCCACCAAATCTGAAATTTCCTCTTAAGCCTTGTTGTCCAGCTAGAGCCATCTTACGTTGTGTTATTGATACTAACACCTTCCAAGCTCCAGATCAACGAAAAATTCCTACTTTCATCTTGGAACTTAACTCCAGCACTCCCTATAGAAGCACGTGCTTAAATCTTTAAACCCTCAATATACTGCTGATTTACTCTTCGTGTCTTATATCTATCTGAAACTAAATCATGGCGCAACTAAATCTAACTTGCACTTGCCTTACACTTATTGGGTAACTATCCATTTTACTTTCTAGAGATCCTGAAACTATTGTTTTCCATATTTCCAACAACTATAAGAATGAAATCGATAAGAAATCAATTCATTCAGGAGGTGACATTCAGACCTTACAAAGGTCAGCATCTCAAAATCATTTAGAGTTTGAGTTCATCAACAGAATCATCATGCTTGTAACATCAAGTATAACACCAGGATAACTACTGGTATACAATCATCAATCCAAACAACCACTTTCAATCAATTACAAAGACACTCAAGAGAATGAAATAAATCACACCAGAATTCATTGTATGCTAAACATCAATCTTTAGAATTAAGATTGAGAACATCTCGATCCAGTTATGAGTGTGCACCCTCACTACTTTATCAAGATCCTTTCATTCTCAATACTAAAATTTTCAGTTAGAGCATATATTCACTACAGCACACACAAAATTTCAATACAAAAACGTTTGAAAGCCTTTCACCATAGTTTTTGTTTAAAACTCAAATAAATTTTATGAGCAGAAGAAACACAATGGATCCACAGCCCTCAGGTCATCCTAAGGACGAACTGCTCTGATACCATTAATGTAACATCCCGCAAAATTCTTTTCATATTTATATAATAAAATAAGCATAGACATTTATTTATAAAATCAACATATGTATATATATATTGAAAGTACATCATCCCATACATTGTATCTCAAAAAGAAACGTCCCTCTTATAGGGGTTTTAATACATACCATCAACTGTTTCAAAATAAAACTAAAATACAGCATAAAAAGAAAACAGGCGATCTCTTCCTCCAACTGCTCACTGAGGAGCTCGACTACCTGCAACGTCATCTGCTCCCGTGTAAAATACACGATCATCGCAGTTTTAAGAAAAACAGCCACAGAACAAAAACGCAGGGTAAGCTAGATATTTTAAAGAGAATTTAGATATGAAACTTTAAAATCAAGATAAAACAAATTTAAGACACCCACGTAAAATCCATCAATTTCCCATTCCCTTCACATCACCATCAAGTAATCACATATTACACATACCACACCACTGTAAAGTCCACACAGGACAGCTAGTGAAGTCCACACAAGACAGCTAATGAAGTCCACACAGGACAGCTACTGAAGTCCACACAGGACAGCTACTGAAGTCCACACAGGACAGCTAATGAAGTCCACACAGGACAGCTAATGAAGTCCACACAGGACAGCTAATGAAGTCCACACAGGACAGCTACTGAAGTCCACACAGGACAGCTAATGAAGTCCACACAGGACAGCTACTGAAGTCCACACAGGACAGCTACTGAAGTCCACACAGGACAGCTAATGAAGTCCACACAGGACAGCTAATGAAGTCCACACAGGACAGCTAATGAAGTCCACACAGGACAGCTACTGAAGTCCACACAGGACAGCTACTGAAGTCCACACAGGACAGCTAATGAAGTCCACACAGGACAGCTAATGAAGTCCACACAGGACAGCTAATGAAGTCCACACAGGACAGCTACTGAAGTCCACACAGGACAGCTACTGAAGTCCACACAGGACAGCTAATGAAGTCCACACAGGACAGCTACTGAAGTCCACACAGGACAGCTAATGAAGTCCACACAGGACAGCTAATGAAGTCCACACAGGATAGCTACTGAAGTCCACACAGGACAGCTACTGAAGTCCACACAGGACAGCTAATGAAGTCCACACAGGACAGCTAATGAAGTCCACACAGGACAGCTACTGAAGTCCACACAGGACAGCTACTAAACATCAATTCACCCAATGCACCATACAACACTTAAATGAACACAGCAACAATCATTCCACGGTTCAAATTTACGAATATCACATGCATTTCACATTTAAATCTCAAACAGTCTCAACGACACTAAAACAGGGGAGTTCGAAATCAACAATATTAAAACCGGCGATCACATCCAAAACAGGGGATTTTGCAATAACAGTTGAAAAACCGGCGACCACGTCGCCCCATCACCAAAACAGAGCATCGTGACAATAGGATTTTAAAAACCGGCGACCACGTCGCCCAAGCACATAGAACAGAGCATCACGAAAACAAAATATGAAACCGGCGACCACGTCGCCCAAGCACCTAGAACAGAGCATCACGAAAACAAAATATGAAACCGACGACCACGTCGCCCTCACCTCAGAAAACAGCTAATCTACGGTTTTTATTGAAAATAAAGCTAGCTTCCCTTACCTGGACTTGCGTAACTTCACTAAGAACTCCAAACCCACGAGCTTCAAGGATGCCTTAAGCTCTGTTTTAGCGTCTGTTTCGGAGAACTTGCAGAGAACTTCCCAGGTGCTCTAATGTTGGCCGTCGCTCGTCGTACTCTTGTGTGAAGGTGCCAGAATCGCAGCGCGAAGGAGAGAAATGGAGGAGAAAGGAGGTAACTCACTCTTTTGCTCTTGAACAACTGCAATGTTTTTTTCCCTCAGCAGTGGGTTTTTCCATCTTAAACCAACTATTCCACAAAAGCCGCTGCCACCACCCACTCTGCAGGGAAGGTTGCGTGTATGCTTCCTGAACAGTACGACTACGCATGCCTCTGCGCAGGCTAAAACTCTGAGGTCACTATTCTGAACTACCCTTTTTGTCTACGTGTCGCGCGTACAGTACGTCTGATGTTAAGAGCCTGGGTCCCACTTTAACTGTGTGCAACACGTCATCGCGCGATAACCTGGAAGACGACCGATGTCTATCCCAGGCGATGTCCACATGCCTCGCGCCCCGGCGATGACCGTATGCCTCGCGCCCCGGCGATGCCCGCATGCCTCGCGCCCCGGCGATGCCCGCATGCCTCGCGCCCCGGTGATGCCCGTATTCCTCGCGCCCCGGCGATGCCCGCATGCCTCGCGCCCCGGCGATGCCCGCATGCCTCACGCCCCGGCGATGCCCGTATGCCTCGCGCCCTGGCGATGTCCGCATGCCTCGCGCCCTGGCGATGTCCGCATGCCTCGCGCCCTGGCGATGTCCGCATGTCTCTCGCGCCCTGGCGATGTCCGCATGCCTCGCGCCCTGGCGATGTCCGCATGTCTCTCGCGCCCTGGCGATGTCCGCATGCCTCGCGCCCTGGCGATGTCCGCATGCCTCGCGCCCTGGCGATGCCCGACGACACATCGCCACGCCTTCCTGAAGGTTCTTCATTCCACTATGTTACGTCAAATGTTTTATCTCCACATGACTCGGGGACGTCGGTAGCTTCACATTCCAAGAGAAGATCAGCACCACTCCTCTTGCGCCCATGCATGCAACACTAAGGACGATCTCTTTTGCTCAAGCATAGAGCTTCGCATGCACAGCGTATCTAAGGCTTAACCCACACCTTGATACGCGTGGTTGTTGGAACCCACTCTGGTTGATCCAGTATCTTGACCACATACTACGTGCACTCCCGTCGATCACGTACGCCCTAAACGATTGGCGGTCATGCCTCCTCTAGGCAACAGGCGATTATGTGCCAGAGAAGTCGGAGATCGCCTCCGTCTTCACTAACGGCGATCTCGTAGAAGACTTCTTAGCTACACTTTTCCTCCTTTACTCTTCTTGATCCACATGTCAGTCGACCGACCTCTACCAGCTGACCCCAGACCTTGGGCGACGTCCGATGTCCGACTACTACGAAGCTTCATTTACCAACTCTTTGTATTTTAAATAATGACATCTTCTGAAATTATTTAAATATAACACTTTTATTCCAATTTAATTTTTACAGGTCCTTACATATTTTGGCGGGATGTTACATTAATGGTATCAGAGCAGTTCGTCCTTAGGATGACCTGAGGGCTGTGGATCCATTGTGTTTCTTCTGCTCATAAAAATTTAATTGAGTTTTCAAATAACAACTATAGTGAAAGGTTTTCAAACGTTTTTGTATTGAAATTTTGTGTGTACTTTAGTGAATATATGCCCTAACTGAAAATCTTAGTATTAAGAATGAGAGGATCTTGATAAAGTAGTGAGGGTGCACACTCATAACTGAATCGAGATGATTCTCAATCTTAATTCCAAAGGTTTGATGTTTAGCATACATTGAATTCTGGTGTGATTTATTTCATTTTATTGAGTGTTTTTGTAATTGATTGAAAGTGGTTGTTTGGATTGATGGTTGTATACCAGTAGCTGTTTTGGTGTTTTGCTTAAGGTTATAAGCATCATGATTCTGTTGATGAACTCAAATTCTTAATGACTTTGAGATGTTGACCTTTGTAAGGTCTAGATGTTACCTCCTGAATGAATTGATTTCTGATCGATCTCATTCTTGTAGTTGTAGGGAATATAGAAACCTATAGTTTCAAAATCTGAAACGAAGAAGATGGCACGTAGACCTCCTACCCCTCCCCAACCTTCTTCGGAAATGAGCCAGATTGCCAAGGCTATTGAGATGATGGCAACTGCCATCCAACAACAGAATGCAGCAATGGCTCAGAATCACCAAGCTGCAATGTGTAACATCCCGCCAAATCCTTTTCATAAATATAAAATGAAATAAAGGTAAAACAATAATATTTAAGTGAACATACGTATTAATATACATGAAGTTGCTCCTCACAGGGAGTCTAATACATAGCCGGTCAATTTTCCAAAACTTAAACAAAATACAGCAAAATAAAATGAAACAGGCGATCTCCTAACAAAAAAAAAAGGCGATCTCCTATCAGAGATCAGAAAAGGGGTGATCGCCTAACAGAAACAGAGACAGGCGATATCCTTCCGGCGACCACTCACTGAGGAGCTCTACATCCTGCAACATCATCTGCTCCCGTGTAAATTATACACGATCATCACAGTTTTAAGAAAAACAGCCACAGAACCAAACACAGGGTAAGCTAGATATTTGAAAGAGAGTTTAAATATGAACTTAAAAATCAAGATAAAACAAATTTAAGACACCCACGTAAAAACCATCAACTTTCTCATTCATATCACACAGTCATCAAGTAATCACATATTTCACAATTTCCTCAAGAGTCGTTCAATTCACATAATTCCATCAAGTGTCTATCAAAAATTTCTCAACATTTCTCACGTCAGACTTCCACTGACTCATCACACATAGACACTTGACACTACTTCCGGAAGACACATGCATTGACTAGACTCAGAGATCTGCACCTGTCATGCTGCACCACTGTGAAATCACACACATTCACAGGGTCGCTGTGAAATCACACACATTCACAGGGTCGCTGTGAAATCACACACATTCACAAGCGTATAAATGAATCTCAATATTATCACTATCCTAGCATGACAGGGTTAATCCACACAACGGGTCGAGCTCGTTCTCTTTCACACAACTCACCCATACATGTGAACCTCCTTCGACTCTCAACGCCTGAATAACTTCATCTATGTGATTCCATTACATCAGGAGAGTCAGGATATCTCATAAAACGAATCACCGGTCATTGCACACTCTACACGATCTTACACGGTATTTTCTTTCCTGAAAATACTATGCCTTGATCCCACATCCACAACATTCAAAGCATCATTCCACACATAAAGAATAAATCCATCATAGAATACCTTGAATCTTTTCTTAAACAACCCCACTCACAAGAACAAGCATACCACCGATCAGGTTTTCGAATAGCATATACATTTTTCATTTCAATCTCAACAAGTTCAGAGCGACATTAAACAGGGGAGTTCGAACAACACTTGATCCGGTCGGTCATCGGTATCCAATGACGTCAGCAGCAGATGACCACGTGGGCCAGTCACAGAGCAACACGTGGCATGAGATAGCAGATGAACAAGGGTGGAGATCGACTCCTACATGAGCGCCTGGAAGCAGAGCGCGAGAGTGATGAAGCACCGATCAGTCATCGGTGTATACAGAATGATCAGTCATCGGTGCATGCAGAGTGATCAGTCATCGGTGTATACAAAGTGATCAGTCATCGGTGCATGCAGAGTGATCAGTCATCGGTGTATACAAAGTGATCAGTCATCGGTGTATACAGAGTGATCAGTCATCGGTGTATACAGAGTGATCAGTCATCGGTGTATACAGAGTGATCAGTCATCGGTGTATACAGAGTGATCAGTCATCGGTGTATACAGAGTGATCAGTCATCGGTGTATACAGAGTGATCAGTCATCGGTGTATACAGAGTGATCAGTCATCGGTGTATACAGAGTGATCAGTCATCGGTGTATACAGAGTGATCAGTCATCGGTGTATATAGAATGATCAGTCGTCGGGGGTTCCTTGCCAACGCGTGTTAAACTGGGACCCAGGCTCCCAGCGAGAACGTTACCCAAGGACCTCGCCTGATTCCATAAGCAGAGCACGACAACGTGAAGAAGCGCCATCGGACATCGGTCAGGATGAGAGATACCTCGGTCGTCGGTGTGCGTCGAGGCGACATCGACCGCGCGATGTGAACAACGCGACCAGTGACCAGTAAAGCACTCAGAGGTAGGGAGTGGCCATAGTCGCGAGACGACCATGCATGAAGATGAGAAGGCACAGGCAGGTGCAGAATCGTGCTGGGACGAGAACCCATCAAGGCTAGAGTCTCCCAGTGAGCTTGCGCGCATGCCACGTGGACCGTGAAGATGCTCCTAGAGAATAGGTAGGGCAGATAGGCACAGAAGTCGAGGGGTCCAGAGACACCCACGCAGCCTCCCCTGTCAGACTTTGCATTTAAGTGAAGAACGCTGGCGTGCAAGGTGGTGCGGGGGAGTGGAAACGACAATGCAGAGTAATCAAGTGACCCTAGGGGTAGCCTGTAGGGGCTACACTGGTTTATATGAGGAAGAAGAACACCAAACCAGGTATGAGTTTTTGACCTCAGAATACACACACAAAAACAGAGAACACTCAGGCTCCGAATCAAAGGGGACTGAGGACACACACACACGGGTCTCACACAGAGGGATCCGAGAGTGAGTTTTGGTGTTCCCGTTGCCTGACTTGAGCGTCGGAGCTACAACGGCCGCTAGAGGCGCCGTCTGTGTGTTTTGCAGGCATCGTCCGGAGTTCCAAGAAGGTTCCTGGAGCCTCCCTGCAGAACGCGCAGCAGCTGGAAAGCCAGACGAAGGAGAGACGAGGCATTTCCCCACGCTCGAGTCCGCGGCGAGATCATTTGGCGCCCACCGTGGGGCACGAAGTAAAACGAAGCCCCATACACAAGAACGAGAGTAGGAATCGCACAGATGAATAGAAGAACCAGACAAACGACCCCTCCACCACCCGCTGGTGAAGGAACGGTGACCATGGCGCAGGTCATGGAGATGATGCGCGCGTTGCAGGATAACGTCGCGGCGTCGAGAGTTGAGCAGGAGAAGATGCATGCAGAGCTGACTGCATCGCATAGCAGAAATGAAGAGTTGAACCGCGTCAACGAGGAGCTGCGTAGGGAGTTGCAGGCGCAGAATGAGCGCGTATCCGAAGATAGGATGTCGATGCCGCCGTCGCCCCCTAGAGCATTTCCTATGCCCTTCTCCCCCGAGATCATGAACACGGTGGTGCCACCCAACCTGGTGGGAGTGAAAGCGTCGTTCACGGGGGTGGAAGACCCAGAGGCACATTTGACAGCCTTCCACACTCAGATGATGCTGTCTGGAGGTTCAGATGCAATATACTGCAAAATGCTTATGAGCACGCTGAGCGGGGTGGCCATGGAGTGGTTCGTGAGCTTGCCGGAGGGCCACATCACCTCCTTCCACCAGTTCTCAAGGCTATTCACGGAGCAGTATATAGTCAACAGAGCGCCGCCGGTGGTGACTTACGACCTGTTCAATGTGCGTCAGAACCAGGGGGAGTCACTGAAGGACTTCCTCAACCGCTTTGGTGCACAGGTGGTAAGATTGCCCAACAAGGATGAGAGCATGCTGGTGCATGCATTCAAGAAAGGCGTGCTGCCTGGACCTTTCAGCGAATCGCTTATCAGGAGCCACCCCGCCACCTTCGCTGAGATTCGGCGACGAGCGGTGGCGCACATAGTAGCGGAGACAGAAGTCTCTGAGAAGAGGAGCAGCGTTGCACCATCGAGGCCACGCGGGAGTCATGGAAAACAACAGCAACAGGTGAGGGTGTATGAGACCAAGGAAGGGAAGAAGGTGCAAGGGAGGCCTCGTCCCTATACCCCCAGGAAAGACCAGGTCAGGGGGCGTGCGAGGGAGCAAGACGCACCCCCCAGGTACGATTTCGTTGTAGAGCTGGCAGAGCTGATTGCCATCCCTGCCGTGGCCGCAAGGCTCCAAGCACCAGAGAAAACCGACAGGGTACTTGGAAGGAAGAAGGATGAGTGGTGTGAGTTCCATCATGCTTATGGACACACACTCCGCACCTGCCTGGCGTTGGGACGTCAACTCGCTGAGTTGGTGAAGACAGGTCTCCTGACCGATTACCTACGGGGGGAGCAGAGTGATCGCGCTTCGGGGTCTCAAGCCGGCGATCAGCAACACGAAATCCCTGTGCATGGGGAGGTGATGACCATTGCGGGAGGTTTTTCCGGCGGAGGGTGTTCCAGGTCACAAAGAAGAAGGTATGCACGGTCGGTGATGGCTGTGGACTCGGTGGATGAAGGCAATTTTCCCGAGGTAGACATCACCTTCACAAGGGCTGATTTGCAAGACGTAATACCCCACAACAACGACCCGGTGGTCATCTCCCTGGTGACAGCAGGAAGACGAGTGCACAGGGCACTCGTAGACCAAGGAAGCTCAGCGGACGTCATGTTCTGGCCAACATTCAACAAGTTACAACTGTCCCCCGATCACTTGAGGCCATACGTTGGGTGTCTATATGGTTTCGCGGGAGACCAGGTTGAGGTGCGGGGCTACATAGAGCTGAGGACGACGTTCACCGATGGAGTGGCGTCCCGCACAGAGAAGATAAAGTTCTTGGTGGTGAACGCCCCATCTGCATACAATATCTTGTTGGGAAGACCCACGCTCAACAGGTTGGGTGCGGTGCCATCGACGAGGCACATGAAGTTGAAACTGCCGTCGGTAGAAGGGGCTGTCATTACCATCAAGTCAGATCAGGCTGAGGCTAGACGCTGTTATGAGAACAGCCTCAAGCAGAAGAGAAGCATCTGCCATGTCACTACGGCACCACCAGCAGGCGTGCCCCAGGAGAAATTGGTGGTTCGTGGGGCACAGGAAGATCAGATAATGGAAGATGCTACGCTGGGGGGCTCTCAGGTAGCTCAAGTCGAAGCGGAGGCAGGGAGCGTGATCGATCCCCGTGAGTTAGACATCGCCAGGGAAGTCATCGCCCATGAAGGGAGGCCCCATCCAGCTGAGGGATGGAAAGAGATGGAGATAAAGGGAAAAAGGTTTAAATTGGGGGAATCGCTCACTGCGGAAGACCGAGCACAGATCGCCTGTGTGATCGAGAAGCACATGGGCGCTTTTGCGTGGTCAGCTTCTGACATGCCGGGGATCGACCCTGATTTCCTTTGCCACCACCTGTCAATGGACCCCAAGGCACGACCAGTGCGCCAAAGACGAAGGAGATTCAATGAAGAGAAGAAGAACGTGATCCATGAAGAGACGCAGAAGCTCCTTACTGCTGGACATATCAAAGAGATCCAGTACCCCGAATGGCTGGCAAACGTTGTACTAGTGCAGAAGTCAAATGGCAAGTGGAGGATGTGTGTGGACTTCACTGATCTCAATAAGGCCTGCCCCAAAGACTCCTACCCTCTCCCTAGTATAGATGCGTTGGTGGACAGCGCGTCAGGGGGGAAGCTCCTCAGCTTTCTGGACGCCTTCTCAGGCTACAACCAGATAAGGATGCACCCCATGGACGAGTGCAAGACTGCTTTCATGACGGAACGATCTTGCTACTGCTACAAGGTAATGCCATTCGGGTTGAAGAACGCAGGAGCTACCTATCAGAGACTTATGGATAGGGTGCTCTCGCCCATGCTTGGAAGGAACGTGCATGCATACGTAGATGACATGGTGGTCACATCGCGGGAGAAAGCGCACCATGCAGTTGATCTGGAGGAACTTTTCACCACCATCGCCAAGTACGGTTTGAAGCTCAACCCTGAGAAGTGCATCTTCGGTGTGGAGGCCGGGAAGTTCTTGGGTTTCCTCCTAACGGAGCGTGGAATCGAGGCGAACCGGGAGAAGTGCGCGGCAATCGTGGCAATGAGGAGCCCAACGACGGTGAAGGAGGTGCAGCAGCTCACTGGTCGGTTGGCCGCCCTGTCACGGTTCATGTCTGCTGGAGGAGAGAAGGGTCATCCGTTTTTCCAATGTCTCAAGCGCAACAGTAGATTCGTGTGGACACCGGAATGCGAAGAAGCCTTCTTGGAGCTGAAGGAGTATCTGGCGAGCCCACCAGTATTGTGTAAACCGCAAATGGGCACCCCCCTTCGCTTGTATTTTGCTGTGACAGAGAGGGCGGTCAGCTCGGTCCTGGTGCAAGAGCAAGGTCAGGTCCAGAAACCTGTGTATTTTGTAAGTAAGGTACTGCGAGGCCCAGAAACAAGGTATCAGACCCTGGAGAAGGCAGCACTGGCAGTAGTTTTTTCAGCCAGAAGGCTCAGACACTATTTCCACAGCTTCACTATAGTGGTCATGACAGACTTGCCCATCCAGAATGTGTTGAAGAAGCCAGACGTAGCAGGAAGAATGGTCAAGTGGGCTGTGGAACTCTCAGAATTCGACATCCAGTACGAGCCCCGAGGACCGATCAAGGGGCAGGTGTTCGCCGACTTCGTGGTTGAGCTGTCGTCGGTCGCGACACCTGCACAAGGCGTAGTATTTCGATGGGTCTTATCAGTGGATGGCTCCTCCAATCAGCAGGGAAGCGGTGCTGGAGTCATTCTGGAAGGCCCGAACGGGGTGCTGATCGAACAATCCCTTCGTTTCGCCTTCAAGGCTAGCAACAATCAGGCGGAGTATGAAGCCCTGATCGCGGGAATGTTGCTGGCAAAAGAGATGGGAGCAAGAAGTCTGGTGGCTAAGAGTGATTCGTTGCTAGTCACTGGGCAGGTTACAGGGGAGTTCCAGGCGAAAGATCCTCAAATGGCAGCCTACCTGGAGTACGTCCAACTCATGAAGACATCCTTCGATGAGTTTGAGTTGGTGCATGTGCCACGCGAGCAAAATGCCAGAGCAGATCTGCTTGCCAAACTGGCCAGCTCAGGCAAGGGGGGAAAACAGAGGACCGTCATTCAAGAGACTTTAAAGGCACCCCGAGCGTTCGTATCAGACAATCAAATACTTCAAGTATCCAAGTCGGTGAAGCGTCTGGCGATCAGTCATCGATCCCTGACTCAAGAAACGCTGAAAGCACCGAGGGTGAGGGCGCGACCGGCAAGGACCGATGAGGCGATGGAAGTCTGCGCTGTCAAGGGGCCCGATACGTGGATGACGCCGTACCAGTTGTACCTAGAGGATGGTGTGCTCCCACTGGACTCAGCAAAGGCAAAGAAGATAAAGAAGAGCTCGAGTAAGTTTACTCTAATCGATGGAAACCTGTTTAGATTTGGCTTTTCCCATCCAGTACAAATGTGCGTGCATGGAGAGCAATGCACCAGACTCATGTCAGAGTTACACGAAGGGGTCTGCGGAAGCCACGTCGGTGGTCGCGCTCTGGCAAGTAGGATCCTCCGTGCAGGGTATTACTGGCCAACGCTGAAAGAAGACTGTGTGAAGTACGCTCAGCGGTGCAAACAATGCCAACTTCATGCAGACTGGCATAAGGCGCCCCCGGAGGAGTTGAGGTCCATCCATAGCCCGTGGCCATTTCACATGTGGGGAATCGACATCCTGGGACCCTTTCCTCTGGCGATCAGGCAGATGAAGTTCCTCATAGTGGCCATCGAGTATTTCACAAAATGGGTGGAGGCGGAACCAGTGGCCCACATAACCGCTCAGAAGGTCGAGCATTTTGTCTGGAAAAATATTGTCTGTCGTTTCGGAGTACCCAAGAGGCTGGTATCCGACAACGGCACTCAGTTCACCAGTCACCAGTTGAGAAAGATGTGCGAAGAACTGAAGATACAACAAGTGTTTGCCTCAGTAGAACACCCGCAGACCAACGGGCAGGTGGAGTCCGCCAACCGAGTGCTGCTTAGGGGACTAAAGCGAAGATTAGAGAAAGCCAAGGGGAAGTGGGCAGAAGAGGTTCCCAGAATTGTATGGTCCTACCATACCACCCCACAGTCTAGCACCCAAGAGACACCCTTTAGTCTTGTTTATGGGACGGATGCTATGATCCCCGTGGAGATACAGGAGAGCTCCCCTAGATTTTTGAACTTTGTCGCCGAAGAGTCCAATCAAGAGCGAAAGGTGAATCTGGACCTCCTGGACGAAGTGCGAGAAGGAGCCAGGATTAGTGCTGAAGCTGTCAAGAGAAGAGTAGAGTGGAGGCACAATTCCAAGGTGAAGCCCAGGCGTTTCCAGGATGGTGATCTGGTGATGAGGAAGGCACACCAGAATGAGATGGAGAACAAGTTATCTCCAAAGTGGACGGGTCCATACAGAGTGGTTGAGGCGTTGGAGAATGGAGCTTATCGGCTGAAGACTCTGGATGGAGCACCTATCCCCAGGACATGGAACGCTACACACTTAAGATTCTACTTCAGTTAAGTTAGAAAGTAGATGCGTTCTTGTACTGCACATACACCTAATGTATGTACTGTAAATAGTTGAACAGGTCAGGGGGCACTCTTTTCCCGATGAGGGTTTTTAACGAGGCCACCCAATAAAAAAAGATTTCAGTATGACAAGTTTCCCAATTTCAATTTCCGCTTGCCCCAAATGCGAGTCCAAGAGATCGGTTGGAGCCTGCTCGCCCCAGGCGCGAGTACGGACCACTGGCCTATATTCCCCTAACTCCAAGGTTGAGTGCAGGTGGCCAAAAATTTGGGGACTCGGGAGTACTAGTAAGACCGAGAGAGGGAAAGGGAGGATTTCGAGAAACGTCCAAACAGGAACTAGACCTAAAGGACGATGACCTCGGGGCAAGCATGAGGGGTCAACAAGAAAACTCTTCTTCCCCGTAGCAAGACATCGTCTCCGCGTTTAAGCACCAGGGGCGCAGAGCGCGATCAGTGATCGGTGCATCCAACGCGCGATCAACCGTCGGTGCATGGTCATCGGGGTCTTGCTAACACGTGTTAAGCTGGGACCCAGGTTCCCAGCGAGAGCGTTACGCGTGCACCTCGCATGATTCCAGAAGAAGGTTGGTCATCGGGGTCTTGCCAACACGTGTTAAGCTGGGACCCAGGCTCCCAGCGAGAGCGTTACGCATGCGCCCCGCATGATTTCAAACCAGAAGAAGAGGAGTCGCCCACTCAGAGGACGTGCGGTGATACCATGCAGGCAGGGATGCGCCTAGCGAGTGCGCTTAGACAGCCACCCCTGGTGCTCCCCTGGGAGCATGCACCCACTCAGATAGAAAGTCCTCACCCTCGACTTTATACAGCGGGGTGCAGGCGAGAGAAAGTCCTCTCCCTCGACTTCGTACAGCGAGGCATAGGCCAGAGAAGAAAGTCCTCACCTCGACTTTGTACAGCGGGGTGCAGGCAGAGAAAGTCCTCTTCCTCTGCTTCTTACAGCAAGGTTGAGGCAAGAGATTCAAGTCCTTCTCCACTGCTTCATACAGCAAGGTTAAGGCAACAGAGAAAGTCCTTTTCCTCTGCTTTTTACGGCAAGGTTGAGGCGAGATAAAAGGTCCTCACCGCGACTTAGTACAGCGAGGCTGAGGCGAGAGGAGAAAAGACCTCACCTCGACTTCTTACAGCGAGGCTGAGGCAAGAGGGGTCATCAAGAAGCACTCCCCAAAACACAGGCATCATCCTTGGCGTTCGGGCCCTCTATGCACCTAGCGCTGGAGTGAGACAGAAGTAATGTGAAACCTGAAACGCGCTGACTGATCGGTGGTGCGCTAACATGCTAGTCGGTGGTCGGTAGCAAAGCTCTGAGTAGGAGAGCTTCCCCAAATAAGCTCTTGGGCGATCAGTCGAAGCACTTAGACACCATCAGGTCAGTCATCCAACATGAATTTATGCATAAAAACTGTTAAAGAGAATGCTAAGGTACCGTTGGTCGCGATCAAGTTAGAGGCCAAGTTTGAAGGGTCACAGTGAGATCGCGCTGAAGCCTAAGCCAGTTAACAGTTGGCCACAAGCAGAGTGAGTTAAAGATGGAGAGGGAGAAAGGCAGTTGAGAAAAAGAGATTACACAAGAGGGGAAGCCCCAAGAGAAGAAGCTCAAGGAGGAGAAATGAGCTTGCTATCAACCACTGAATGGTGGAGGCTAGGTTGGGTAGAGTCCAAGTCTGGAAGGACGCAGTGAACCTGCTGCCAGCCCATGGAACCCATCTATCAGAGCCTCGACACCAGCAGCCATGGTCTCAGGTACATCGGCTTCGACCTCCTTCTTCTCTTTGGCAACGGAGAGCACTTAGTCTCTTCTCTGAGAACAAGTTCACAGCTCGAGACTGGGGGGCTTGTGATCCGGTCGGTCATCGGTATCCAATGACGTCAGCAGCAGATGACCACGTGGGCCAGTCACAGAGCAACACGTGGCATGAGATAGCAGATGAACAAGGGTGGAGATCGACTCCTACATGAGCGCCTGGAAGCAGAGCGCGAGAGTGATGAAGCACCGATCAGTCATCGGTGTATACAGAATGATCAGTCATCGGTGCATGCAGAGTGATCAGTCATCGGTGTATACAAAGTGATCAGTCATCGGTGCATGCAGAGTGATCAGTCATCGGTGCATGCAGAGTGATCAGTCATCGGTGTATACAAAGTGATCAGTCATCGGTGTATACAGAGTGATCAGTCATCGGTGTATACAGAGTGATCAGTCATCGGTGTATACAGAGTGATCAGTCATCGGTGTATACAAAGTGATCAGTCATCGGTGTATACAGAGTGATCAGTCATCGGTGTATACAGAGTGATCAGTCATCGGTGTATACAGAGTGATCAGTCATCGGTGTATACAGAGTGATCAGTCATCGGTGTATACAGAGTGATCAGTCATCGGTGTATATAGAATGATCAGTCGTCGGGGGTTCCTTGCCAACGCGTGTTAAACTGGGACCCAGGCTCCCAGCGAGAACGTTACCCAAGGACCTCGCCTGATTCCATAAGCAGAGCACGACAACGTGAAGAAGCGCCATCGGACATCGGTCAGGATGAGAGATACCTCGGTTGTCGGTGTGCGTCGAGGCGACATCGACCGCGCGATGTGAACAACGCGACCAGTGACCAGTAAAGCACTCAGAGGTAGGGAGTGGCCATAGTCGCGAGACGACCATGCATGAAGATGAGAAGGCACAGGCAGGTGCAGAATCCTGCTGGGACGAGAACCCATCAAGGCTAGAGTCTCCCAGTGAGCTTGCGCGCATGCCACGTGGACCGTGAAGATGCTCCTAGAGAATAGGTAGGGCAGATAGGCACAGAAGTCGAGGGGTCCAGAGACACCCACGCAGCCTCCCCTGTCAGACTTTGCATTTAAGTGAAGAACGCTGGCGTGCAAGGTGGTGCGGGGGAGTGGAAACGACAATGCAGAGTAATCAAGTGACCCTAGGGGTAGCCTGTAGGGGCTACACTGGTTTATATGAGGAAGAAGAACACCAAACCAGGTATGAGTTTTTGACCTCAGAATACACACACAAAAACAGAGAACACTCAGGCTCCGAATTAAAGGGGACTGAGGACACACACACACGGGTCTCACACAGAGGGATCCGAGAGTGAGTTTTGGTGTTCCCGTTGCCTGACTTGAGCGTCGGAGCTACAACGGCCGCTAGAGGCGCCGTCTGTGTGTTTTGCAGGCATCGTCCGGAGTTCCAAGAAGGTTCCTGGAGCCTCCCTGCAGAACGCGCAGCAGCTGGAAAGCCAGACGAAGGAGAGACGAGGCATTTCCCCACGCTCGAGTCCGCGGCGAGATCAACAATATTAAAACCGGCGATCACATCCAAAACAGGGGATTTTGCAATAATAGTTGAAAAACCGGCGACCACGTCGCCCTCACTTCAGAAACAGCTAATCTACAGCTTTTATTGAAAATAAAGCTAGCTTCCCTTACCTGGACTTGCGCAAAACACCAGGAGTTCCAAAACCCATCGAAGCTTAAAGATGCCTTAGCTCTATTTTAGCGTCTGGTTTGGAGAACTTGCAGAGAACCTCCCAGGTGCTCTAAGGGCAGTCGTCGTTCGTCGTACTGGTGCTTGAGGATGCCTGAATCGCACTGTGAAGGAGAGAAAAGAGAAGAATGGAGGTAAACTCACTCTTTCACTCTTGAACCACTGCAACGTTCTTTTCCCCTCAGAAGTGGGTTTTTAAAACTAGACCAACTTGTTCCACAATTTCTGCTGCCACCGCCCACTCTGCAGGAAAAGCTTGCCTGCACCCTTCCTTGAGCAGTGTGGCCACGTGGGTTTTGGGTCACTTTCCGTACCAATTCCCTGGAGCCACTGTTCTGAAGTACGCTCCCTGACTACGTGTCGCGCATGCAAGACGCTCATGCTGGGGGCCTGGGCCCCACTTCATCTGCGTGAAATACGACATCGTGCGTTAACCTTCCACCGATGACTCAACTTGGAAGACGACCGATCTCTCTCTCTGGAAGACGACCGATCTCTCTCTCTCTGGGAGACGACCGATGTCTGTCTCTGGGAGACGACCGATGTCTGTCTCTGGGAGACGACCGATGTCTCTCTCTGGGAGACGACCGATGTATCCCTGGCGACGCCCGCATGCCTCGCGCCCTGACGATGTCCGCATACCTCGCGCCCTGGCGATGTTTGCATGGGTAGTCTAGGCGACAGGCGATTATATACTAACCAGGCGATCTCATAGTCTTCTAAGCTACACTTTCCTCCCTTTTTATTTTAAATAAAAACATACTTAGAATTCATTTAAAATATATTCCTTTTATTCCAATTTAATTTTACAGGTCCTTACATTCTCCCCAACAAGAAAAATTTTCGTCCTCGAAAATTGAATTACAAGGAAAAGAGGTATGGATAAGCTTCTCTCATGGGTTCTTCTAACTCCCAAGTTGAATCACCTGATCTCTCATCCCACACCACTTTCACCATGTTGATGGTCTTGCCTCTGAGCTGTTTTACTTTGACGATCGTCAATCCTGACTGGTTTTGCTTCAAAGGACAAGTCTTCCCTGATTTGCACATCGTCCACTTCCAGCACATGACTAGGGTCTGTCATGTACTTCCTCAGCTGTGATACGTGAAAGACATTGTGCAGATTCGCTAAATGGGGAGGTAGGGCGATCTCATAAGCCACTGGACCAATCCTTCTTAAGATTTGATATGGTCCCACGAACTTAGGGGACAACTTCTTTGATCTGATCGCCCGTCCTACGCCCTTGGTTGGTGTCACTCTCATAAACACATGATCTCCAGCAGCAAACTCCAAAGGTCTTCTCCTCTGATCTGCATAGGACTTCTGTCGGCTTTGAGAAGCTCTCATTCTGCCTTGTATCTGTTTCACCTTCTCGGTTGTCTGCTGAATCAACTCTGGCCCAACCAAGACTGCTTCGCCCTCTTGGTACCAACATTAGGGAGTTCTGCATTTTCTCCCATACAGGGCTTCATATGGTGCCATCCCAACACTGGCGTGGTAACTGTTATTATAAGTAAACTCTACCAGCGGTAACACCTCATCCCAACTTCCCAATTGATCCAAGACACACGTCCTCAGCAGATCTTCCAAGGACTGGATCATTCTCTCTGACTGTCCATCTGTTTGAGGGTGATATGCCGAGCTCATTCTCAACTTGGTTCCCAAGCAATCTTGTAAGGACTGCCAAAACCGTGAAGTGAACCTGGGATCTCTATCCGAAATGATGCTGGAAGGCACTCCATGCAACCTCACAATTTCCTTGATGTACAGCTGTGTCAACTTGGCCATGGGCATCTTCATATTTACTGGGAGAAAGTGAGCGCTCTTCGTCAACCTATCAATGATGACCCAGATTGCATCATGACCCTTTACTGATCTGGGTAAATGGGTAACAAAATCCATGGCAATGCTGTCCCATTTCCACTCAGGGATATCCAGTTGCTGTAACAACCCGCCAGGTCTTTGATGCTCTATCTTCGCCTTCTGACATGTTAAGCAGGTTGTAACATACTGGGCGATGTCTCTCTTCATGCCCGACCACCAAAATGACTCCTTCAAGTCATGGTACATCTTGTTCATGCCTGGATGTAGGCTAAGGCGACTTCTGTGACCTTCCTCTAAGATCATCTTCTTCAACTCTTCATTTGCAGGTATGCAAATTCTGCCATTAAATCTCAAGATCCCATCATCTCCCATCACAAAATCTTTAGCCTGATCGGTCCCTATTGACTCTACAGCGCGCTTCAGGCTAGGGTCCTCTAACTGCTTATCCTTTACTACACCAAGGAAGTGATGGATTGGGAGAGCTTCAGGGTGAGGTTCCTGGAGAAATACTTCCCAGACAGCGCAAGGTTTGCGAAGGAAGCGGAGTTCCTAAGGTTGGAGCAGGGGGATATGGCTGTGAGCGCCTATGCTGCTCGATTTGAGTACCTCGCCCGATTCTATACCCAAGCTACCTCTGAGGCTTGGAGGTGCAGGAAATTTGAAGAAGGACTGAAACATGAACTAAAGAGGACCATAGCACCTATGTGCATAAGAGAATTTCATGCCTTGGTGGAGAAGACGAAGATGGTGGAGACTCTGGAGGAGGGTGAGTCTCGGGTGATCAGGTCCCAACCAGGGGGTTCCTCCAGTGGGAAGACAAGGGTGCAGCAGCAGCAGAATAAGCCTTATGTGAGGCCTCCACAGCATAGGGCAAGAGCAGCACCGCCCCAGTCTCAGCAGCAACAACCCTGGAAACTTAAATGTTTCCATTGTGGTGGACCACACACAGCCAATGTGTGCCCCAAGAAAGATTCAGAGAGAAGATGTTTTGCCTGCCAGAAGACGGGACACGTTGCTAGAGATTGTCCTACTCAGAATAGGATGACTCAATCCGGTGGTTCCCAACAATTGAGGAACGAAGGCAGCAGACCCCGGGCAACAGGGAGAGTGTTTGCCATGTCAGGAGCTGAGGCGTCCCGATCAGGTAACTTGGTGCAGGGTGTTTGTCTTATATCTGGTAGAAGTGTAAAAGCCTTGTTTGATTCTGGAGCGACACACTCTTTTGTGTCAAGTCTGTGTGTAGCCAAGCTGAGCCTCCTAGTGAAGGAGCTACCTTTTGAACTGTTGGTCTCTACACCTGCATCAGGACAGGTTATGACCTCCACAGTTTGCCCAGAATGTCCAGTGATAGTAGAGGGACGCAGGTTCAAGGTAAATTTGATCTGTCTACCTCTGCAAGATCTGGATGTTATCTTAGGAATGGATTGGCTTTCTGCCAATCACATCCTCATAGACTGCGCTAGGCAGAAAGTAGTGTTTCCCGATCTCCAAGAGCCAGATGTGATATCTGCTCAGCAGGTACAGTCGGAGTTGAAAGAAGGGGCGACGTGTTTTGTAATCCTAGCTCAAGGGGAAGTGAAGAATGAAGGAGATGTGGGCAATATACATGTGGTGAAGGAATTCATGGATGTATTTCCAGAAGAAATACCTGGATTACCTCCTAAGAGAGAAGTAGAATTCTCCATTGATTTAGTACCTGGAGCTGGACCAGTGTCAATGGCACCTTACAGAATGGCTCCAGCCGAGTTGGTGGAGTTAAAGAAGCAAGTGGAAGAATTGTTGGAGAAACAATTCATCAGACCCAGTGTATCTCCATGGGGAGATCCAGTGCTTCTAGTGAAGAAAAAGGATGGAGGGTCTCGGTTGTGTATAGACTACAGGCAGTTGAACAAGTTGACCATCAAGAACAAGTATCCTCTACCTAGAATTGATGACTTAATGGATCAAGTAAATGGGGCCTCGGTGTTCTCAAAGATTGATCTGAGATCGGGGTACCACCAAATTTTGGTAAAGGCCGAAGACGTTCAGAAAACAGCATTTAGGTCTCGTTATGGGCACTATGAGTATGTGGTGATGCCGTTTGGAGTGACCAATGCTCCAGCTCTGTTCATGGACTACATGAATAGAATTTTTCGTCCTTTCTTGGATAGGTTTGTTGTAGTCTTTATAGACGACATACTTATTTATTCAAGGACCGAGGAGGAACATGAGGAACATCTGAGGACAGTGCTGGAAATTCTGAGGGAGAAGCAACTCTATCCCAACGTTCTTTTCCCCTCAGAAGTGGGTTTTTAAAACTAGACCAACTTGTTCCACAATTTCCGCTGTCACCGCCCACTCTGCAGGACAACTTGTTCAACAATTTCCGCTGCCACCGCCCACTCTGCAGGAAAAGCTTGCCTGCACCCTTCCTTGAGCAGTGTGGCCACGTGGGTTTTGGGTCACTTTCCGTACCAATTCCCTGGAGCCACTGTTCTGAAGTACGCTCCCTGACTACGTGTCGCGCATGCAAGATGCTCATGCTGGGGGCCTGGGCCCCACTTCATCTGCGTGAAATACGACATCGTGCGTTAACCTTCCACCGATGACTCAACCTGGAAGACGACCGATCTCTCTCTCTGGAAGACGACCGATCTCTCTCTCTCTGGGAGACGACCGATGTCTCTCTCTGGGAGACGACCGATGTCTCTCTCTGGGAGACGACCGATGTCTCTCTCTGGGAGACGACCGATGTCTCTCTCTGGGAGACGACCGATGTCTCTCTCTGGGAGACGACCGATGTATCCCTGGCGACGCCCGCATGCCTCGCGCCCTGACAATGCCCGCATGCCTCTCGCGCCCCGGCGATGCCCGCATGCCTCTCGCGCCCTGGCGATGCCCGCATGCTTCGCGCCCTGGCGATGTCCGCATACCTCGCGCCCTGGCGATGTCCGCATGGGTAGTCTAGGCGACAGGCGATTATATACTAACCAGGCGATCTCATAGTCTTCTAAGCTACACTTTCCTCCCTTTTTATTTTAAATAAAAACATACTTAGAATTCATTTAAAATATATTCCTTTTATTCCAATTTAATTTTACAGGTCCTTACACAATGCACCATTGGGAAACTGCTCGGTCTGCGGAAACCAATTCCCACGTCGGTCAGCCTCAGGAACAGATGGGACTGACTGAGTTCATGAGGCACAACCCACCCAAGTTCAGTGGGAATGCTACCCCTGATCAGGCAGATCAGTGGGTCAGAGAGTTGGAGAAAATCTTAAGGGCGACCTCCTGCCCTAAAGAGAAGAAGTTGGTGTTCGCCACCTATTTGCTATCTGGAGAAGCCGAGTTCTGGTGGATGGGAGCTCAGCAGATGATGGAAGCCAGAGCTGAAGTGTTAGACTGGGAGAGCTTCAGGGTGAGGTTTCTGGAAAAATATTTCCCAGATAGTGCAAAGTTTGCGAAGGAAGCTGAGTTCCTAAGGTTGGAACAGGGGGATATGTCAGTGAATGCTTATGCTGCTCGGTTTGAGTACCTCGCCCAATTTTATACCCAGGCGACCTCCGAGGCTTGGAGGTGCAGGAAGTTTGAAGAAGGGCTGAAGCATGGGCTGAAGAGGACCATAGCCCCTATGTGCATCAGAGAATTTCATGCCTTAGTAGAGAAGGCGAAGATGGTGGAGACCCTGGAAAAGGGTGATTCTCGGGTGATCAGGTCACACCCAGGGGGTTCTTCCAGTGGGAAGGCCAAGGTGCAGCACCCACAAAGCAAGCCCTATGCGAGACCTCCACCTCATCGGGCAGGAGCAGCGTCATCCCAGTTTCAGCAGCAACAACCTTGGAAACCCAGATGTTTCACGTGCCAAAAGATGGGGCACATTTCTAGAGATTGCCCAAGCAGGAATAGGATGACTCAACCCATTGGTCCTCAGCAGTTAAGGAAGGAAGGCAGCAGACCTCAGGCAGCAGGGAGAGTGTTTGCCATGACAGGAGCGGAGGCATCTCAGTCAGGTAAACTCGTGCAAGGTGTTTGTTTTATAGCTGGTAGAGGTGTAAAAGCCTTGTTTGATTCTGGAGCGACACACTCCTTTGTGTCAAACCTGTGTGTAGCCGAGTTGGGCCTTCTAGTGAAGGAGTTACCTTTCGAACTGTTGGTCTCTACACCTGCGTCAGGACAGGTGTTGACCTCTACAGTTTGCCCCGAATGTCTAGTGATAGTAGAGGGATGCAGATTCAAAGTGAACTTGATCTGCCTACCTCTTCAGGACCTGGATGTTATCCTGGGAATGGATTGGCTATCTGCCAATCACGTTCTCATAGACTGCGGTAGTCAGAAGATAGCGTTTCCAGACCTCCAAGAGTCAGACGTGATATCTGCTCAGCGAGGGTGGTCGGTGTTGGAAGAAGGGGTGAGGTGCTTCATGATCCTATCTCGGTTGGAGGTGGAGAATGAAGGGGACGTAAGCAGGATACATGTGGTGAAAGATTTCATGGATGTATTTCCAGAAGAAGTACCTGGATTACCTCCTAAGAGGGAAGTGGAATTCTCTATTGATTTGGTACCTGGAGCTGGACCAGTGTCAATGGCACTTTACAGGATGGCTCCAGCCGAGTTGGTAGAATTAAAGAAGCAAGTGGAAGAGTTGTTGGAGAAACAATTCATCAGACCCAGTGTATCTCCATGGGGGGCTCCAGTGCTCCTAGTTAAGAAAAAGGATGGAGGGTCTCGGCTGTGTATAGATTACAGGCAGTTGAACAAGTTGACCATCAAGAACAAGTACCCCCTACCTAGAATTGACGATTTGATGGATCAAATACATGGGGCCTCGGTATTCTCAAAGATTGATCTGAGATCGGGGTACCACCAAATTTTGGTAAAAGCTAAAGATGTTCAAAAGACAGCATTTAGGTCTCGTTATGGGCACTATGAGTATGTGGTGATGCCGTTTGGAGTAACAAATGCTCCAGCTCTGTTCATGGACTACATGAATAGGATTTTTCGCCCTTTCTTGGATAAGTTTGTGGTAGTCTTCATAGACGACATACTCATTTATTCAAGGACCGAGGAAGAACATGAAGAACATCTGAGGACAGTATTGGAGATTCTGAGGGAGAAGCAACTCTATGCCAAGTTCTCTAAGTGTGAGTTCTGGCTGAAGGAAGTCAACTTCTTAGGACACGTGATATCTGCCCAGGGGATCTCGGTGGATCCAGCCAAAGTGGAGGCAGTGCTTCAGTGGGAACGTCCTAAGACAGTTACGGAGATAAGGAGTTTTGTGGGCTTAGCAGGCTACTATCGGAGGTTCATTGAGGACTTTTCCAAGGTAGTGGCTCCTTTAACACAGTTGACCCGCAAGGATCAACCTTTTGCTTGGACCGACCGATGTGAGCAGAGCTTCATGGAACTAAAGGAAAGGTTGACTAGTGCTCCAGTGCTGGTGATCCCAGAGGTAGGAAGACCTTTTGATGTCTTCTGTGATGCTTCACATCAGGGTTTGGGATGTGTTTTGATGCAAGAGAAAAGAGTGGTTGCATATGCTTCAAGGCAACTCAAGGTTCATGAGAGAAACTATCCTACTCATGATTTGGAGTTGGCGGCTGTGGTGTTTGCCTTGAAGATTTGGAGGCACTATTTATATGGAGCTCGGTTCCAGGTGTTTAGTGACCATAAGAGCCTGAAATACCTGTTCGATCAGAAGGAACTAAACACGAGACAAAGAAGGTGGATGGAGTTTCTAAAGGACTATGATTTTCAACTCATGTATCATCCAGGGAAGGCCAATGTAGTGGCAGATGCTTTGAGTAGAAAATCAATACAAGTAGCCACCATGATGATGGAAGAGCAGAAACTGATCGAGCAATTCAGAGACTTAAACCTTGGGGTAGAATTTCATGTAAATCACATTAGTTGTAGTAAGCTGGCTATAACTAATGACTTCCTTGGAGTGATAAAGGATAAGCAGTTGGAGGACCCTAGTCTGAAGCGTACTGTGGAGTCACTAGGGACCGACCAGGCTAAAGACTTTGTGATGGGCGATGATGGGGTCTTAAGATTTAATGGCAGAATTTGCATACCTGCAAATGAAGAGTTGAAGAAGATGATCCTAGAGGAAGGTCACCAGAGTCGCCTTAGCCTACATCCAGGCATGAACAAGATGTACCATGACTTGAAGGAGTAATTTTGGTGGTCGGGCATGAAGAAAGACATCGCCCAGTACGTTACAACCTGCTTAACATGTCAGAAGGCGAAGATAGAGCATCAAAGACCTGGCGGGTTGTTACAGCAACTGGATATCCCTGAGTGGAAATGGGACAGCATTGCCATGGATTTTGTTACCCATTTACCCAGATCGGTAAAGGGTCATGATGCAATCTGGGTCATCATTGATCGGCTGACGAAGAGTGCTCACTTTCTTCCGGTGAGTATGAGGATGCCTATGGCCAAGTTGGCACAGCTGTACATCAGAGAAATTGTAAGGTTGCATGGAGTGCCTTCCAGCATTGTTTCGGATAGAGATCCCAGGTTCACTTCACGGTTTTGGTAGACCTTACAAGATTGCTTGGGAACCAAGTTGAGAATGAGCTCGGCATATCATCCTCAAACATATGGACAGTCAGAGAGAACGATCCAGTCCTTGGAAGATTTGCTGAGGACGTGTGTCTTGGATCAATTGGGAAGTTGGGATGAGGTGTTGCCGCTGGTAGAGTTTACTTATAATAACAGTTACCACGCCAGTATTGGGATGGCACCATATGAAGCCCTGTATGGGAGGAAATGCAGAACTCCCTTATGTTGGTACCAGGAGGGCGAAGCAGTATTGGTTGGACCAGAGTTGATTCAGCAGATGACCGAGAAGGTGCAACAGATACAAGACAGAATGAAAGCTTCTCAAAGCCGACAGAAATCCTATGCAGATCAGAGGAGAAAACCTTTGGAGTTTGCTGCAGGAGACCATGTGTTCATGAGAGTGACACCAACCAAGGGTGTAGGACGGGCGATCAGATCAAAGAAGTTGTCCCCTAAGTTCGTGGGACCATATCAGATCTTAAGGAGGATTGGTCCAGTGGCCTATGAGATCGCCCTACCTCCCCATTTAGCGAATCTGCATAATGTCTTTCACGTATCACAGCTGAGGAAGTACATGGCAGACCCTAGTCATGTGCTGGAAGTGGACGATGTGCAGATCAGGGATGACTTATCCTTTGAAGCGAAACCAGTCAGGATTGACGATCGGCAAAGTAAACAGCTCAGAGGCAAGACCATCAACATGGTGAAAGTGGTGTGGGATGAGAGATCGGGTGATTCAACTTGGGAGTTAGAAGAACCCATGAGAGAAGCTTATCCATACCTCTTTTCCTTGTAATTCAATTTTCGAGGACGAAAATTTTTCTTGTTGGGGAGAATGTAAGGACCTGTAAAATTAAATTGGAATAAAAGGAATATATTTTAAATGAATTCTAAGTATGTTTTTATTTAAAATAAAAAGGAAGGAAAGTGTAGCTTAGAAGACTATGAGATCGCCTGGTTAGTACAAAATCGCCTGTCGCCTAGACTACACATGCGGACATCGCCAGGGCGCGAGGTATGCGGACATCGCCAGGGCGCGAGACACATGCGGACATCGCCAAGGCGCGAGGTATGCAGACATCGCCAGGGCGCGAGAGACATGTGGACATCGCCAGGGCGCGAAGCATGCGGGCATCGCCAGGGCGCGAGAGGCATGCGGGCATCGCCGGGGCGCGAGAGGCATGCGGGCATCGCTGGGGCGCGACAGACATGCGGGCATCGTCAGGGCGCGAGGAATGCGGGCATCGCCAGGGCGCGAGAGACATGCGGGCGTCGCCAGGGATAGACATCGGTCGTCTCCCAGAGAGAGACATTGGTCGTCTTCCAAAGAGAGAGATCGGTCGTCCTCCAGGATGAGTCATCGGTGGAAGGTTATCGCGCAATGTCGTGTTTCACACAGATAAGGTGGGACCCAGGCTCCCAGCATGAAACGTCCTGCACGCACGCCATGTGGACAAAAAGGGTGGTTCTGAATAGTGACATCAGAAAGTTGGCATGCGCAAGAGACACCCACGGCCGTACTGTTCAGGGAAGTGGTTGGCATGCGCAAGAGACACCATGGTCGTACTGTTCAGGGAAACGTACACTCAGGCTTTCCTGCAAAGTGGGTGGTGGCAGCAGCATGTGTGGACAAGTTAGTGTAGATTCAAAAACCCACTTCGGGGAGGCAAAGAACGTTGCAGTAGTTCAAGAGCGAAAGAGTGAGTTCACCTTCACCCTTCTCTTTTCTCTCCTTCGCGCTACGATTTAGGCACCCTCAAGCACCAGTACGACGAGCGACGACTGCCCTTGGACACCTGGGAGGTTCTCTGCAAGTTCTCCAGACCGGGATGCTAAAACAGAGTGAAAGCATCTTTAAGCTTCGGTGGGTTTTCGGAGCTCTTGGTGTTTTGCGCTAGTCCAGGTAAGGGAAGCCAGCCTTATTTCCAACGAAAAACCTTATATTAGATGATTTTGATGATGGGGCGACGTGGTCGCCGGTTTTCAACTGTTATTGCATAATCCCCTGTTTTTGGACGAGATCGCCGGTTTTGGCGTTGTTTTTCGAAATCCCCTGTTTTAGTGTCGTTTGAAATTGTTTGAGATTGAAATGTGATATTTTAAAGTTTGAACCTTGGAATGATTGTTGTTGTGATTGGAAATCGTTCATTTAAGTGTTATATGATGTGTTGAATGTTTGAATGTGGGATCAAGACATAGTATTTTCAGGAAAGGAAATACCGTGTTGAGATTAGTTATGAGGTGTATTGATCAGTGAGTATCCTGTGAATGAGACGATCCTGACTCTGCTGATATGATGGAGTCACATAGATGAAGTCATTCGGTTGGTGAGAGTCGAAGGAGGTCCATATGTATGGGTAAGTCGTTTGAAAGATAACTGACTTGACCTGTTATATGGATTAACCCTGTCATACTGTGAGAGTGATGAGATTGAGATCGAGATTATGTTGATGCGCATGGCTGTGGGAACATTACAGCAATGAAGTATGACAGGTGCAGGTCTCTGGATGCTAAGTTCAATGCACGAGTCTTCCGGAAGTAGTGTCAAGTGTCGGTGTGTGATGAGTCAGTGGAAGTCTGACGTGAGAAATGAGAAACATTGAAATTGGTAGACACTTGATGAATTATGTGAATTGAAAGACTCTTGAGGAAATTGTGAAATATGTGATTACTTGATGGTCATGTGATGGGAATGAGAAAGTTGATGGTTTTTACGTGGGTGTCTTAAATTTGTTTTATCTTGATTTTAAAGTTTCATATCTAAATTCTCTTTAAAATATCTAGCTTACCCTGTGTTCTTGTTTGTGGATGTTTTCTTAAACCTGTGATGATCGTGTATGATTTTACACGGGAGCAGATGATGTTGCAGGAAGTAGAGCTCCTCAGTGAGGGGTCGCCGGAAGGAGATCGCCTGTTTCTGTTTCTGTTAGGCGATCACCCCTTTTTCTGTTTTCTGATAGGAGATCGCCTTATCTGTTAGGAGATCGCCTGTTTTTTTTTTCTATTATGCTGTATTTTGTTTAAGTTTTGGAAATTTACCGATTATGTATTAAACTCCCTGTGAGGAGAAACTTCATTACATAAATATAATTATGTTCACTTCAATATATTTGTTTACCTTTATTTTCATTATATAAATATGAAAAGTATTTTGGCGGGATGTTACACCTCTAACCCCAACTAATAGGTTCTGACTGACCTCTTATCGCCCATGGGCGAGGGAGGATTTAACTGGGCGAACCCTTTCACATTGGAAGTTCTCACTCGAAGGGGAGGTGTTCTCTACGAAGCTACCTCTCCGCTTATGAGACCTCTAACTCCAAGTGATAGATTCTAACTGACCTCACATCGCTCACAGGCGAGGAGGATTTCTCTGGGCGAACCCTTCTTTCACATTGGAAGTTCTCACTCGAAGTGCAGGTGTTCTCTACGAACCTACCTCTCCACTTACGAGACCTCTAACTCCAAGTGACAGGTTCTAACTGACCCACATCGCTCACAGGCGAGGAGGATTTCTCTGGGCAAACCCTTCTTTCACATTGGAAGTTCTCACTCGAAGTGGAGGTGTTCTCTACGCACCTACCTCTCCATTTACGAGACCTCTAACTCCAAGTGACAGGTTCTAACTGACCCCACATCGCTCACAGGCGAGGAGGATTTCTCTGGGCGAACCCTTCTTTCACATTGGAAGTTCTCACTCGAAGTGGAGGTGTTCTTTACGAACCTACCTCTCCACTTACGAGACCTCTAACTCCAAGTGACAGGTTCTAATAACATTGTACAAACACATTAAAAATATATATCTTTAACTGAGATGGGGTGGGTAAACCCATGTCTGTACAACTCGCCTTCAATGAGCGTGTACTTGGACGAGTTTTTCTTTATTCTCCTTGCTTCCGTCGGGTCTACTGGGAGCATTCCATCCGCTATGTAACGCTTATAGGGCGTCATCCATGTCTCTCCATTCTGTAGCAGGCATACTTGCGATGACTCTACCTCCATCAGCATGCATGCGTTGACTCTTGGTTTCTTCAAAGTTTCTTGAGTCAACGAGCGATGACTCCTCTTCTCACCATCTGACTGGCTGATCTGATGGACTCCCACCAAGTTATCAGTTGTATAAGTACGAGGCGCCCTCAGAGTCTCCTGGATGACTGTCCTCTGTCTGCCCTCCTTGCCTGAGCTGGCGAGTTTGGCCAACAAGTCAGCTCTGGCATTCTGCTCCCTGGGCACGTGTACTAGTTCAAATATTTCAAACGAACTCTTCAATCTTTGGACATACTCCAAGTAAGAGGCCATCTGAGGGTCTTTGGCCTGGTACTCTCCCGCTACTTGACCAGTGACCAATAGTGAGTCACTCTTGGCCATAAGGCTCTGCGCTCCCATTTCCTTAGCCAACAACATCCCAGCGATCAAAGCCTCATACTCTGCCTGGTTATTGCTGGCTTTGAAAGCGAACCGTAGGGCGTGCTCTATCAACAACCCCTTGGGTCCTTCCAGGATCACCCCCGCTCCGCTGCCTTGCTGATTCGAGGACCCGTCTACTGACAATACCCACTTGAAGTTGGGTCCCTCCTGCTGGGCCTCGGTTGAGGACATCTCGGCCACAAAGTCAGCGTAGACCTGTCCTTTGATCGGGCCCCTGGGTTCATACTGGATGTCGAATTCTGACAACTCGACTGCCCAACGCACCATTCTTCCCGCCACATCAGGCTTCTGCAGGACCTTGCATATTGGTAAATCTGTCATCGCCACCACTGTGAAGCTCTGAAAATAGTGGCGAAGTCTCCTGGCTGAAAGCACCACTGCTAATGCAGCCTTTTCTATGGCTTGATATCTCGTTTCAGGCCCCTGCAAAACTTTGCTGACAAAATAAATGGGCTTCTGGCTCTGTTGCTGTTCTTGAACCAAGACAAAACTCACCGCCCTATCTGTAACTGCAAAGTACAGCCGTAGGGGTGTGCCAAGCTGAGGCTTGCACAAGACTTAGTCTCTTCGCTGAAACAAGTTAACAGCTTGAGACTGGGAGGCTTGTGTACTGACCAGTCCTCGGACGTCAGTTGGGTCCCACAGCATGGGCCAAAGCCACGTGGAATGGACCCCACAGGTGGTATTGATGAGAAGGGTGATTAGTCATCAGCCTACAGAGAAGGGCGATTAGTCATCAGCCTACAGAGAAGGGTGATTAGTCATCAGCCTACAGAGAAGGGCGATGAGTCATCAGCCTACAGAGAAGGGCGATGAGTCATCAGCCTACAGAGAGGGGTGATTAGTCATCAGCCTACAGAGAGGGGTGATTAGTCATCAGCTTACAGAGAGAGCGGGACGATGTAGCACTCGAGGTCGACCCACCAGGAGGTCTTCCTTGATGAGTTAAGATCGATCGAGTTAAGGCTTTCCTTGGCTTGTCAGTCAAGGTCGACTCAGGAGGAATCTCCCATCTCCCAGTACAAGGAGGAGGTCTTCTGAAGCTTGTCGGCAGGCAAGAGGGGTCATCGAGAAACACTCTTCCTCCCCATAACAAGGCATCATCTCTAGCGCTCAGGCCCTCTATGCACTTAGCGCTGGAGTGACAAAGAAGTAAAGCAAAGCCTGAAGCGCGATGACTGATTGGTGGTGCACTAACATGATAGTCGGTGGTCGGTGGTAAAAGCTTTGAGTAAGAAAGCTTTTCCAGGCAAGTTCTTGTGCGATAAGCCGAAGCATTTAGGCCCCGTTAAGTCGGTCATCCAGCATGAAGTTATGCATAAAGACTGTTAAAGAGAATGCTAAGGTAACAGTTAGTCGCGATCAAGTCAAAAACTAAGTTTGAAGAGTTACAGTGAGATCGCACTAAAGCCTAAGCTAGATTAACAGTTAGTCGCATGCAGAGAGTTAAAGATGGAGAGAGACAAGTAGCTGAAGCAAATAGATTTCATTCAAATTGAAGTCAACACAGAGAGCCTTTACAGCTAAAGGGTTTATACATAAGTCATGCGGCAGACAAAGAAATTACCGAAAAGAAGAAGTTGCAAGAGGAGAAGCTCAAGGAGGAGGGATGATCCTGCCATCGACCACTTAGTCTCTTCGCTGAGAACGAGTTCACAGCTCAAGACTGGGGGGCTTGTGATCCGGTCGGTCATCGGTAGTCGATGACATCAGCAGCAGATGACCACGTGGACCAGTCACAGGGTGACACGTGGCAGAAGATTGCAGGTGAATCAGAGAGGAGATCACTCAGAATGGTGATCGGCGGTCAGTTGCTAAGTGACCACCACCAGCAGATCGGTCCCTAGATGAGCGCCTGGAAGCAGAGTGCGAGAAGTAATGGAGCACAGATCCGTCATCGGTGTATGGTCATCGGTGTTTCTTGCTACACGCAGTTAAACTAGGACCCAGATCAGTGCCTAGATGAGCGCCTGACAGCGGAGCGCGAGAAGTAATGAAACATCAGGAAGAAGGGTGATTAACACCTCTTTGTCGAGAAAGAAGTCCTCAATTCGAGCAGAGGGCTCACCAATGAAGTCCTCAAAAGGTTAAGAGATGTGGGCAATGAGAAGTGTTGAGATGTCCCTTCAGCGCGCTACTCATGTCCTTATACGCAGAGCCACGTAGGTCGCCTGAGCCGATGACTTAGTCTCTTCGCTGAATCAAGTTAACAGCTTGAGACTAGGGGGCTTGTGTACCGACCAGTCCTCGGACACCGAGAACAGGTAGTAAAGGGCGAACCACGTCAGCTGGGTCCCACAGCATGGGCCAAAGCCACGTGGAGTGGACCCCGCAGGTAGCTTGGATTAGAAGGTGATCAGTTATCGGTGTGTCCAATCAGAGAAGGGTGATCATTCATTGGTGTGTCACCTTAGAGAAGGGTGATCAGTCATCGGTGTGTCCCCTGAGAGAAGGGTGATCAGTCATCGGTGTGTCCCCTCAGAGAAGGGTGATCAGTCATTGGTGTGTCCCCTCAGAGAAGGTGATTAGTCATCAGCATGTGCCCACAGAGACGGGTGATTAGTCATCAGCATGTTCCCACAGAGAAGGGTGATTAGTCATCAGCGTGACGATCACCAGAAAGGGCTGATGCGTCCTCGTCACTCCGCAGGGTGATCAGTCCTCGGCAACAGAGTGTGACGAGGTGACATCGGTCTTGGGTGATTTGAACAGCGTAAACAGAATAGCTAGGATTGGTTCCCAGAGTGGGCCAATGACCAGTTAAATACCTAGAGGTACGGAGAGGCCGGAATCACGAAGAGCCTATGCGGGTAGCAGAGAGAGCACAGTTAGGTGCAGCGTCCTGAGGGGTCGAGTACTCATCAAACCTAGGGTTTCCCAGTGAAGCTACATGCATGGCACGTGAACAGTGAAGGCATTCCCAGAACAGGTGGCCCCAGAGACTAGGTGCACAAGGAGGCACCCAGGTGGTCACCCTGTGAGAGTTTGCACTCCAGAGAAGGAAACCTTATGTGCTAGATGACCCTAAGATTAGGTGATAGCGGCGCAAGGGTATTCCAGTAAACCCTAAATATGGCTGGTAGCGTAGTGAACCCTAATTAGGGCTAGCGACGCTGTAAACCCTAGACTATATAAGGGACAGTAAAATACTTCACAAAGGTACGCAGTTTCTAGACCTAAACACAGAGAGACTCAATACATTGGTGTTTCTTGCCCTACATTGACTTGAGCGTCGGAGTTCAAACGGCCTCTAGGGTGCCCCTTTCTCTTTTGCAGGTGCAGATTGTTTCGCAAGAATCAAGCATGTATCAACGTGAGGAAGGAGGCGTGTGAGTGTCGTGGAGTCAGCTGACAGGCGAGTCAACCGGCAAGAACAGCTGCCTTCTTACACCAAGCACTTTGTTGTAAGAAGGCGTCTTTTCCAAATAGTCGCCCTCTTAGAGAAATTTAATTTAAAAAATGTCACCGCATTTTAAAGGACAACATCTGGTCATAAAAGCGTCTTAAATAGAGTGTCGAAATAAGTCTTTTTTGCACTAGTGGACTGACTAGTGCATTTAGCATTTTATAATTATTGAAACCTAAACAATATGCATTTTAGAAAGACAAAAAAACACTATTAAATATTAAAAAATTATTATCGAATTTCATGAAAAATCATTATAACATTATGAATTAGGGACTAAGGGTAGTTTCTTCTTGCACCTCCATGTCTTTCTTCTTATACCCCATACTTAAAAAAAAAAATACTCAAATTACCCTTTGATAATTTTCATTAATTTCAAAATGAGGAATTCAAAGACTTCCCGGATTATATAATTTGGAAGTTAAAATTTGTGTTTCGAATTGCACAATATTCTAGATTCCACAATTCATAATACAAATTTGTATTTAAGATTGTAGAATTTGAAATGGATAATTTTAGAATTTTTTAGAATATTAGGTTGCAAGAAAAAATTATGGAGGTGCAAAAAGAAAATTTCAAAATATGAAACTAGTTTGCACGACCAGCCCCACTTTGTCATCCTTATTGGTTCTTGTCTAATTTGTTTCCTTTGATTCAAATTGATTCAGCCTTGAAATATATGCACAAGTAAGATCAACCAGAAAATAGGCGTAAAAAAAATCCTCACCAAATTGGAAACTGTATCTAAAAAAATAAATCACACATTGGACGCTAGTGTTTTGTGTTGGGCTCTTTCAATTTGAGCATTTGACTTGTAAATAGTCTAATAAAAAGTGGGGATAAAAAGTCTAAGGAACTTGTAAATAGTCTAAGGAACTTGTAAATAGTCTAATAAAAAGTATATAAACTCAAATACAAAAATTAAAAGCACACAAGAGCATAAACACATTGGAGTAATTCAATTATTTTTCTGAATTTTTCTTTGCTGGACAAAACAAAGCAAGAAAATATAATTGAACAAAGTACTATAAGAAGTTTATGACATTTATAATAAGTAGTTAAAACTTTATTAACTAATGTTTGATACTAATTTATAACTTATTTTATAAATTTTTATTATTAATAAAAATCACTTTAAATACTAACAATTCTTTAATTTATAAAATAGTATGTAACTTAATGAATATAATAATTAATTATTTTTGTTTTCTAAATTAGTTATTATTTAATAACTTCAAACTAAATGTAAAACTTAGAAACAAGTACTTGCAAAAGGAGCTCAAATACTATATTAGAAAAAAAAGAAGAAAAAAAGGCTTAGAACAAAAAGGATGATAAAAAATTTGTTATATTCTATTATAAAAAAAGGCTCAAAATATATATAGCTCATTTTCATTAAAAGAAAATTATAAAAAAGAATAGCTGAAAAGTATAATTTATAGAGAGTGACCTCGTTCCTTCTCTAAAAACTTCTATATATATATTTATTATATATATTTACTATTAATACTATGAGTTGGAAAATAATAGTTTGATAATTTTAAAAATTGTTGTAGTGGCCAGACCTCGGATGTCGACACATGAGTGAGAGAGGTCGACACAGGAGAGGTCGACATGGTAGGACCCACAGAGGGACCCACAGAATTACACGTGTCAAGGTGCAAAACCAGATTCACTCATGCATGCAGGATGTGTACAAGACATAAGGCTCTGACACAATAGAATTATCCTTAGAAACGCATGTAAGGCACGTGAAGGTTTTAGGGCACGTGAGATATTAAGTTATTAAACAAGTTTAGGTTGGCGGCGCTGGGACAGGCACTGAAACCCTAGCAGCCACACCTTAAGTTATGCACTCCAGGAAAGGAATGTCACCACGGGAGTTGCACTCTATGAAAGGAATGTTGCCACGGGATCGCACTAAGATTATGCTTTAGAATCCCAAAAGGGTAACCCTAAATTCATTAGAGGCAACGCTTGGACAAGACCATGTATGCGGCAGGTAGCCTAAAATAGCTATATAATGGGGTAACGCCCAAGGTAAACACAAGTTCACACAGACACAGTCTTTTGCAAGCTTAGAGTTTCTTACACACTCTTAGCCTGAGATACTCTAGTTATTTGATGTTTCTCGCCCTATACTGACTTGAGCGTTGGAGTGCAATTACAGGTAGGGCCCCTTCTGTTTCAGCAGAGCCACACTTGGGAGAACCACCGCGAAGATAGGAGGAGTCATCGTCTGCCTCAGAGTCAATGACGACCGAGTCAACCGGTGAGAACATTTGGCGCCCACCGTGGGGCCTGATAAAACTAGGTCCCATCCATAGTCGTGATCAGTCAAATCAGGCGATATGAGGAATACAAGACAAGGCGGTGCTTGAAGGGATGAGGATGATCAAACCGTAACCATACAGGAACTCATGGAGACCATCTGCAACCTTCAGCAGGCGTTTCCGGCGTCTAATGCCAATCAAGATCAGTTTAGGACAGACCTAAACGCATTGTTGGTGGCTAATGAAGAATTGCGCAGGGCCAATGAGGAATTGAGAAGAGGGATAGGAGAATGCGCAGTGGCGGATCCAGGGGTGCCACCCCAGCTAGGGTTCGACCTATGCCTTTCTCCCAAGAGATCATGGAGACAGTCATACCAGCGTCCTTCGTGATCCCAAAGATCACCTTCATAGGGGTCGAGGACCCAGAGGCCCACATAATGGCCTTCCACACTCAGATGATGATCTCAGGAGGTACAGACGCTATGCACTATAAGTTGTTTATGGGTACTTTTATAGGAACGGCGTTGAACTGGTTTGTCGGACTCCCAGATGGACACATCACGTCCTTTTGCTAGTTCACAGAGTTGTTCAAGAAGCAGTTCATTGTCAATCGCGCACGTCCTCCTGTCGCATTCAATCTTTTCGACGTGAGACAGTTCCAGGAAGAACCACTGAAAGACTTCCTGAATCGGTTTGGAGCACTTGTGGTAAGATTGCAGACCAAAGATGAGGCCATGATCGTGCATGCGTTTGAAAGGGGAATCCTTCCAGGACCCTTTAACGACGCTCTGATAAGGTGTCCACCAAGGACGTTTGATGAGATCTAGTGCCACGTTGTAGCACACATTACTACAGAGGAGCGTGTGGCAGAGAAGTGGGCGAGGGTAGAACCGCCCAAACCTCGTGCATCAGGGTGTACTCAACCCTTGAGGGTACACGAGGCCACCACAGGAAAGAAGGCCAAATCAGCACTGTATGAGCCTAGAAGGCCTAAACCCACGAGGCACAGTTTCAGAGTAGAGCTCAAGGAGCTGATAGCCATCCCCAAGGTGGCAAGTAGATTGAAGTTTCCCCCGAAGTCTGACAAGAAGCTGGGACCACATAAGAACAAGTGGTGTGACTTCCACCAAGCACATGGTCAAACCCTGAGCAACTGCCTCTCTTTGGGGGTACCAGATAATGTGCGAAAGCAGAGGGCTGCTCTAGTTTGGTTTGAATTACAAAGGTTGTGTGTGTGTGATCTTGAGTGAGAAGATCTTATCTTTGTAATTGTGTTATTTGTAATCTCTTGTGCATTACAAATAGTGGATTGCCCAGTGTGGTTCTGGGAACTGGATGTAGCTCTGGAGGGAGTGAACCAGTATAATTGTTTTGTGTGAATCTCTCTATCTCTCTCTTGTATAAACTGTTTGATATTTTCTGAAGCTGTAAAAATCAACCGGTTATTTCAAAATTTTAACATGTAAAAATTCTACTATTTACATTTCTTGTATCTTGGCTTTTGCTTCTGTAAGAAAAACAACCGGTTATTTCAAAATTTTAACAGGTTAAAATTCTGCTGTTTACATTGCTTACATAATGGCTTTTGCTTATGTAAGGAAAACAACTGGTTATCTCAAAATTTTAATAGCTTAAAATTCAGTTGTGTACATTGCTTGACCATTAGTTTTGCTTAAATAACATAAACAACCGGTTAAATCAAATTTTAACAGGTTAAAATTCTGCTAATAGTTTTATAAATCTTGTTTCTTCTTATCTTCTCAATCTTTCTTTCTGTAATTTGATAAAGATCTTCATACTTAGTTGGAATTTGCAAAAATCTTTGAAAAACAGTTAATCTGCGAAAGTAGAGGGCTATTCTAGTTTGGTTTTGATTTACAAAGGTAGTGTGTGTGATCTTGAGTGAGAAGATCTTATCTTTGTAAATGTGTTATTTTTCATCTGTTGTACATTACAAATAATGGATTGCCTAGTCTGGTTTTGGGAACTGGATGTAGCTCAGGGGGTAGTAAACAAGAATAATTGTTTTGTGTGAATCTCTCTATCTCTCCCTTGTATAAACTGTTTGATATTTTTTGAAGTTGTAAAAAACAACCGGTTATTTCAAAATTTTAACAGGTTAAAATTCTGCTGTTTACATTGCTTGCATCTTGGCTTTTGCTTCTGTAAGAAAAACAACCGGCTATCTCGAAATTTTAACAGGTTAAAATTCTGCTAACAGTTTTATAAATCTTGTTTCTTCTTATCTTCTTAATCTTTCTTTCTGTAATTTGATAAAGATCTTCATACTTAGTTCGGATTTTGCGAAAATCTTTGAAAATCAGTTAATTTGAGAAAGCAGAGGGCTGCTGTAGTTTGGTTTGAATTACAAAGGTAGTGTGTGTGTGATCTTGAGTGAGAAGATCTTATCTTTGTAATTGTGTTATTTGTAATTTTTTGTGCATTACAAATAGTGGATTGCCCAGTGTGGTTCTGGGAACTGGATGTAGCTCTAGAGGGGGTGAACCAGTATAATTGTTTTGTGTGAATCTCTCTATCTCTCTCTTGTATAAACTGTTTGATATTTTTTGAAGTTGTAAAAAACAATCGGTTATTTCAAAATTTTAACAGGTTAAAATTTTGCTGTTTACATTGCTTGCATCTTGACTTTTCCTTCTGTAAGAAAAACAACCGGTTCTTTCGAAATTTTACTAGGTTAAAATTCTGCTGTTTACAATGCTTTCATCTTGGCTTTTGCTTCTGTAAGGAAAACAGCCGGCTATCTCGAAATTTTAACAGGTTAAAATTCTGCTAAAATTTTTATAAATCTTGTTTACTCTTATCTTCTTAATCTTTCTTTCTGTAATTTGATAAAGATCTTCATACTTAGTTGGGATTTGCAAAAAGCTTTGCAGAACAGTTAATCTGCGAAAGCAGAGGGCTGTTCTAGTTTGATTTGAATTACAAAGGTAGTGTGTGTGATCTTGAGTGAGAAGATTTTATCTTTGTAATTGTGTTATTTCTAATCTGTTGTGCATCACAATAGTAGATTGCCTAGTGTGGTTCTGGGAATTGGATGTAGCTCTGGAGGGAGTGAACCAGTATAATTGTTTTGTGTGAATCTCTCTATCTCTCTCTTGTATAAACTGTTTGATATTTTCTGAAGCTGTACAAAACAACCGGTTATTTCAAAATTTTAACAAGTTAAAATTCTGCTCTTTACATTGCTTGCATCTTGGTTTTTGCTTCTGTAAGAAAAACAACCGGTTATCTCGAAATTTTAACAGGTTAAAATTCAGCTGTGTACATTGCTTGAACATTGGTTTTGCTTCTAAAACATAACCAACCGGTTAAATCAAAATTTTAACAGGTTAAAATTCAACTAACAGTTTTATAAATCTTGTTTCTTCTTATCTTCTTAATCTTTGTTTCTGTAATTTGATAAAGATCTTCATACTTAGTTCGAATTTTGCGAAAATCTTTGAAAAACAGTTAATTTGCGAAAGCAGAGGGCTGTTCTATTTTGGTTTGAATTACAAAGGTAGTGTGTGTGTGATCTTGAGTGAGAAGATCTTATCTTTGTAATTGTGTTATTTGTAATTTGTTGTGCATTACAAATAGTGGATTGCCAAGTGTGGTTCTGGGAACTGGATGTAGCTCTAGAGGGGGTGAACCAGTATAATTGTTTTGTGTGAATCTCTCTATCTCTCTCTTGTATAAACTGTTTGATATTTTTTGAAGCTGTAAAAAACAATCGGTTATTTCAAAATTTTAACAGGTTAAAATTTTGCTGTTTACATTGCTTGCATCTTGACTTTTCCTTCTGTAAGAAAAACAACCGGTTCTTTCGAAATTTTACTAGGTTAAAATTCTACTGTTTACAATGCTTTCATCTTGGCTTTTGCTTCTGTAAGGAAAACAACCGGCTATCTCGAAATTTTAACAGGTTAAAATTCTGCTAAAATTTTTATAAATCTTGTTTACTCTTATCTTCTTAATCTTTCTTTCTGTAATTTGATAAAGATCTTCATACTTAGTTGGGATTTGCAAAAATCTTTGCAGAACAGTTAATCTGCGAAAGCAGAGGGCTGTTCTAGTTTGATTTGAATTACAAAGGTAATGTGTGTGATCTTGAGTGAGAAGATTTTATCTTTGTAATTGTGTTATTTGTAATCTGTTGTGCATCACAATAGTGGATTGCCTAGTGTGGTTCTGGGAATTGGATGTAGCTCTGGAGGGAGTGAACCAGTATAATTGTTTTGTGTGAATCTCTCTATCTCTCTCTTGTATAAACTGTTTGATATTTTCTGAAGCTGTACAAAACAACCGGTTATTTCAAAATTTTAACAAGTTAAAATTCTGCTCTTTACATTGCTTGCATCTTGGCTTTTGCTTCTGTAAAAAAACAACCAGTTATCTCGAAATTTTAACAGGTTAAAATCCAGCTGTGTACATTGCTTGAACATTGGTTTTGCTTCTATAACATAAGCAACCGGTTAAATCAAAATTTTGACACGATAAAGTTCTGCTAACAGTTTGATAAATCTTGTTTCTTCTTATCTTCTGAATCTTTGTTTCTGTAATTTGATAAAGATCTTCATACTTAGTTCGGATTTTGCGAAAATCTTTGAAAAACAGTTAATTTACGAAAGCAGAGGGCAGTTCTATTTTGGTTTGAATTACAAAGGTAGTGTGTGTGTGATCTTGAGTGAGAAGATCTTATCTTTGTAATTGTGTTATTTGTAATTTGTTGTGCATTACAAATAGTGGATTGCCCAGTGTGGTTCTGGGAACTGGATGTAGCTCTAGAGGGGGTGAACCAGTATAATTGTTTTGTGTGAATCTCTCTATCTCTCTCTTGTATAAACTGTTTGATATTTTTTGAAGCTGTAAAAAACAACCGGTTATTTCAAAATTTTAACAGGTTAAAATTTTGCTGTTTTACATTGCTTGCATCTTGGCTTTTCCTTCTGTAAGAAAAACAACCGGTTCTTTCAAAATTTTACTAGGTTAAAATTCTGCTGTTTACAATGCTTTCATCTTGGCTTTTGCTTCTGTAAGGAAAACAACCGGCTATCTCAAAATTTTAACAGGTTAAAATTCTGCTAAAATTTTTATAAATCTTGTTTACTCTTATCTTCTTAATCTTTCTTTCTGTAATTTGATAAAGATCTTCATACTTAGTTGGGATTTGCAAAAAGCTTTGTAGAACAGTTAATCTGCGAAAGCAGAGGGCTGTTCTAGTTTGGTTTGAATTACAAAGGTAGTGTGTGTGATCTTGAGTGAGAAGATTTTATCTTTGTAATTGTGTTATTTGTAATCTGTTGTGCATCACAATAGTGGATTGCCTAGTGTGGTTCTGGGAATTGGATGTAGCTCTGGAGGGAGTGAACGAGTATAATTTTTTTGTGTGAATCTCTCTATCTCTCTCTTGTATAAACTGTTTGATATTTTCTGAAGCTGTACAAAACAACCGGTTATTTCAAAATTTTAACAGGTTAAAATTCTGCTGTTTACATTGCTTGCATCTTGGCTTTTGCTTCTGTAAGAAAAAACACCGGTTATCTCGAAATTTTAACAGGTTAAAATTCAGCTGTGTACATTGCTTGAACATTGGTTTTGCTTCTATAACATAAACAACCGGATAAATGGAAATTTTACAGGTTAAAATTCTAATAACAGTTTTATAAATCTTGTTTCTTCTTATCTTCTTAATCTTTCTTTCTGTAATTTGATAAAGATCTTCATATTTAGTTGGAATTTGCGAAAATATTTGAAAAACAGTTAATCTGCGAAAGCAAAGTGCTATTCTTTTTTGGTTTTATTTACAAAGGTAGTGTGTGTGTAATCTTCAGTGCGAAGATCTTATCTTTGTAATATTGTTATTTGTAATCTGTTGTGCATTACAAATAGTGGATTACCTAGTGTGGTTCTGGGAACTGGATGTAGCTTTGGAGGGAGTTAACCAGTATAATTGTTTTGTGTGAATCTCTCTATCTCTCTCTTGTATAAACTGTTTGATATTTTCTGAAGCTGTAAAAAACAACCGGTTATTTCAAAATTTTAACAGGTTAAAATTCTGCTGTTTACATTGCTTGTATCTGGGCTTTTGCTTCTGTAAGAAAAACAACCGGGTATCTCGAAATTTTAACAGGTAAAAATTCAGCTGTGTACATTGCTTGAACATTGGTTTTGCTTCGATAACAGAAACAACCGGCTAAATCGAAATTTAAACAGGTTAAAATTCTGGTAACAGTTTTATAAATCTTGTTTCTTCTTATCTTCTTAATCGTTCTTTCTGTAATTTGATAAAGATCTTCATACGTAGTTGGAATTTACAAAAGCAGAGGGCTCTTCTAGTTTGGTTTGAATGACAAAGGTAGTGTGTGTGTGATCTTGAGTGAGAAGATCTTATCTTTGTAATTGTGTTATTTGTAATCTGTGGTGCATTACAGATAGTGGATTGCCCAATGTGGTTCTGGGAACTGGATGTATGTAACATCCCGCCAAATCGTTTCACAAATATATAATGAAAATAAACGAAACATCAAAATGTTGAAATGTGCATAATTATATATATGTAATGAAGATTCTCCTCACAGGGAGTTTAATACAACATCGGTCGTTTTTCCAAAATCTTAAGCAAGATACAGCAAAAAAAAAAAAAAAACAACTGATCTCCTAACAGCTGATCTCCTACCAGCCGCGCTCATAACAGCCGACCTCCTAACCAAAGAGGCGATCTCCTATCAGAAAACAGGAAAAGGGGTGATCGCCCAACAGAAGCAAAATAGGCGATCTCATCCCGGCGACCACTCACTGAGGAGCTCTTCTTCCTACAAGATCATCTGCTCCCGTGTAAAAATTACACGATCATCACAGGTTTTAAGAAAAACAGCCACAGAACCAAAACGCAAAGGGTAAGCTAGACATTTAAAAGAGAGTTTGAATATGAACTTAAGAATCAAGATGAAACCAATTTAAGACATCCACATAAAACCATCAACTTTCTCATATTCCACCAAACCATTCGATAATCACATATCTCACAAATTAATTCCAGAGTCTCACAATTCACATCAGCAATCAAGTGTCTATCAATTCAATTTCTCATTTCACACGTCAGACTTTCCACTGACTCATCACACCAGACACTTGACCACTATTCCGGAGACTCGTGCATTGAACTCAGCGTCCAGAGACCTGCACCTGTCACGCTAAAAGGCTGGAAAGTGACCTCAGCCATGCGCATCACACAATCTCAATCTCAATATCATCATTATCACAGTGTGACAGGGTGAATCCATATGACGGCTGAGCTCGTTCTGTTTCACACGGGCCACTCATTCATAGGACCTCCTTCGACTCTCACCACCGAATGACTTCATTTACGTAATTCCATCATGTCAGCAGAGTCAGGATCGTCTCATTAACAGGACACTCACTGATCAATACACATCCTACACAGATCTTACACGGTATTTCCTTTCCTGAAAATACTATGCCTAGATCCCACATTCACAACATTCACACATCACATAACATTTCAACAAATGATTCCAGTCACAGCAAAACTCATGCCAAGGTTCAGATTTTCGAATATCACATTTAAATCTCAACAGTTTTCAAACAACACCAAAAACAGAAGATATTTCAGTAACAGATAAAAACCGGCGATCATCTTCAAAACACAGGCGATCACTCACTAAACTGGGATTTAAACAAGAACATTCTGCAAACCCGGCGACCACGTCGCCCCCATCATCAAACTCATCAAACACACAGTTTTCATCAGAGATAAGGCTAGCTTCCCTTACCTGGATCAGCGTGAAACTCACTTCAAGCTCTAACCACCGAACGTAAAGGATGCCTGAACTCTGCCTAAGCGTTCTAATCGGTAAAACTTGTAGAGAACCTTCTCAAATGCTCTATGGCAATCGCTGGTAAATAAACTGGTGCCTGGAATTACTGAGTCGCAGCGCAAAGGAGAGAAATGAGAAAGATGAAACTCTGTCACTATTTTCTCTTACTGCGTTCTAATCTCACTAAGAGGCGGTGCATTTCGATACTAGGAACATAGGCCTGCCATGAAGCTATCATTACCTACTCTCTAACTAACACTTCCGTGTGGGTTTCTTCCTCGAATTAAATGCAGACTTGACAGAATGGCCACATGGCGTCTCTACGTGCATGGAGCCACTGTTCCGAGGGTCTTTCACTGCCTACATGTTGCACATGCAGCACGTTAATCCTGGAAGCCGGGACCCCACCTCATCTGCGTATAACCGGACCCCTGATTACCATCCACCGGTATCCATGGCTCCCATGTCAGAAATGACCGATGTTCCTTACACCGGCGATGACTGATTCCTCACCCTGGAGGACGACCGAGGTCTCCCTCTTGCGGACGACCGACTTCTCTCCCTTGCGGACGACCGAGGTCTCCCTCTTGCGGACGACCGAGGTCTTCCCCTGGAGGACGACCGAGGTCTTCTCCTGGCGAAGTCCACACGCCTCGCGCCCTGGCGATGCCCGCACGCTTCGCGCCCTTTACTTCCATGTTTTATTTTAAATAAAACTTACTTAGAATTTATTTAAAATATACCCTTTTATTCCAAATTACATTTTACAGGTCCTTACAATGTAGCTCTGGAGGGAGTGAACCAATATAATTGTTTTGTGTGAATCTCTCTATCTCTCTCTTGTATAAATTGTTTGATGTTTTTTGAAGCTGTACAAAACAACCGGTTATTTCGGAATTTTAACAGGTTAAAATTCTGCTATTTACATTGCTTGCATCTTGACTTTCGATTCTTGTACCGACTGTAACATCCCGCCAAATACTTTGGAATAAATATAAACAAAAAAAGAAATAAAGGTAAAACAATAATATTGAAGTGAACATAATTATATATATGTAATGAAGTTTCTTCTCACAGGGAGTTTAATACATAACCGGTCAATTTTCCAAAACTTAAACAAAATACAGCCAAATAAAATGAAACCGGCGGTCTCCCTACATAAACCGGCGATCTCCTATCAGAAGACCCAAAACAGCCGATCTGCTATCAAAACAGAAAACAGGCGATCACCACATAGAGACAGAAACAGGCGATCTCTTTCCGGCGACCACTCACTGAGGAGCTCTACTCCCTGGAAGATCATCTGCTCCCGTGTAAAATACACGATCATCACAGTTTTAAGAGAAAACAGCCACAGAACAATACAAAGGGTAAGCTAGATATTTTTAAAACTTTAAATTATAAACTGGACAACCAACGTAGATCAGCCCTTTTTAAACATTCACAAGAGTCCATCACTTTCTCATTCATATCACACAACCATCAAGTGTCTATCAACAAATTCTCAATATTTCACATTTCTCACGTCAGACTTCCACTGACTCATCACACATAGACACTTGACACTACTTCCGGAAGACTCGTGCGTTGACTCAGGCTCAGAGATCTGCACCTGTCATACCACACCACTGTGAAATCCACACAGGGTCGCTGTGAAATCCACACAGCCATGCGCATACATAGTCTCAATATCAACACTCTCCCGGTATGACAGGGTTGATTCATATAACAGGCCGAGCTCGTTCTTTTTCACACGACTCACCCATACATATGAACCTCCTTCGACTCTCCACAACTGAATAACTTCATCTACGTGATTCCATTATATCAGCAGAGTCAGGATATCTCCTTCTAGACAAGCCCCTAGTCAATACACATTACACACGATCTTACACGGTATTTTCTTTCCTGAAAATACTATGCCTTGATCCCACATTCACAACATTCAACACGTCATACCACTCAAATGAATGATTCAAATCACAACAACAATCATTTCAAAGGTTCAGATTTTCGAATATCACATGCATTCCACATTTAAATCTCAAACAGTCACAACGACACTAAAACAGGGGAGTTCGAAATCTGTATTTAAAACCGGCGATCACGTCGCCCAAGCTCATGAAAACAGAGCATCATGAAAAAGGGGTTTAAAACCGGCGACCACGTCGCCCTCACTTCAGAAACAGCTAATCTACGGCTTTTATTGAAAAACAAAGCTAGCTTCCCTTACCTGGACTAGCGCAAAACTCCAAGAGCTCCGAAACCCAACGAAGCTTAAAGATGCTTTCACTCTGTTTTAGTGTCCCGGTCTGGGGAACTTGCAGAGAACCTCCCAAGTGTCCAAGGGCAGTCATCGCTCGTCGTACTGGTGCTTGAGGTTGCCTGAATCGCAGCGCGAAGGGGAGAAAAGAGAGGGATGAAGATGCACTCACTCTTTCACTCTTGAGCCACTGCAACGTTCTTTGCCTCCCCGCAGTGGGTTTTTGAATCCAAGCCTACTTGTCCACGCATGCTGCTGCCACCACCCCCTCTGCAGGAAAGCCTGAGTGTACGTTTCACTGAACAGTACGGCCACGGTTGTCTCTTGCGCATGCCAACTTTCTGATGTCACTATTCTGAACCACCCTTTTTGTCTTCTTGCGCATGCCAACCACTTCCCTGAACAGTATGACCGCGAGTGTCTCTTGCGCATGCCAACTTTCTGATGTCACTATTCTGAACCACCCTTTTTGTCTACGTGGCGCGCCTGCAGGACGTTTCATGCTGGGAGTCTGGGTCCCACTTTATCTGTGTGAAACACGACATCGTGCGATAACCTTTCACCGATGACTCATCCTGGAAGATGACCGATCTTTCTCTGGAAAACGACCGATCTCTCTCTCTGGGAGACGACCGATGTCTATCCCTGGCGACGCCCGCATGTCTCTCGCGCCCTGTTGATGTCCGCATACCTCACGCCCTGGCGATGTCCGCATACTTCGCGCCCTGGCGATGTCCGCATACCTCGCGCCCTGGCGATGTCCGCATGGGTAGTGTAGGCGATAGGCGATTATGTACTAACCAGGCGATCTCATACTCTTCTAAGCTACACTTTCCTTCCTTTTTATTTTAAATAAAAACATACTTAGAATTCATTTAAAATATATTCCTTTTATTCCAATTTAATTTTACAGGTCCTTACATTCTCCCCAACAAGAAAAATTTTCGTCCTCGAAAATTGAATTACAAGGAAAAGAGGTATGGATAAGCTTCTCTCATGGGTTCTTCTAACTCCCAAGTTGAATCACCGGATCTCTCATCCCACACCACTTTCACCATGTTGATGGTCTTGCCTCTGAGCTGTTTACTTTGCCGATCGTCAATCCTGACTGGTTTCGCTTCAAAGGACAAGTCATCCCTGATCTGCGCATCGTCCACTTCCAGCACATGACTAGGGTCTGCCATGTACTTCCTCAGCTGTGATACGTGAAAGACATTATGCAGATTCGCTAAATGGGGAGGTAGGGCGATCTCATAGGCCACTGGACCAATCCTCCTTAAGATCTGATATGGTCCCACGAACTTAGGGGACAACTTCTTCGATCTGATCGCCCGTCCTACACCCTTGGTTGGTGTCACTCTCATGAACACATGGTCTCCTGCAGCAAATTCCAAAGGTTTTCTCCTCTGATCTGTATAGGATTTCTGCCGGCTTTGAGAAGCTTTCAATCTTTCTTGTATCTGTTGCACCTTCTCGGTCGTCTGCTGAATCAACTCTGGTCCAACCAATACTGCTTCGCCCTCCTGGTACCAACATAAGGGAGTTCTGCATTTCCTCCCATACAGGGCTTCATATGGTGCCATCCCAATACTGGCGTGGTAACTGTTATTATAAGTAAACTCTACCAGCGGCAACACCTCATCCCAACTTTCCAATTGATCCAAGACACACGTCCTCAGCAGATCTTCCAAGGACTGGATCGTTCTCTCTGACTGTCCATCTGTTTGAGGATGATATGCCGAGCTCATTCTCAACTTGGTTCCCAAGCAATCTTGTAAGGTCTGCCAAAACCGTGAAGTGAACCTGGGATCTCTATCCGAAACAATGCTGGAAGGCACTCCATGCAACCTCACTATTTCTTTGATGTACAACTGTGCCAACTTGGCCATAGGCCTCCTCATATTCACTGGGAGAAAGTGGGCACTCTTCGTCAGCCGATCAATGATGACCCAGATTGCATCATGACCCTTTACCGATCTGGGTAAATGGGTAACAAAATCCATGGCAACGCTGTCCCATTCCCACTCAGGGATATCCAGTTGCTGTAACAACCCGCCAGGTCTTTGATGCTCTATCTTCGCCTTCTGACATGTTAAGCAGGTTGTAACATACTGGGCGATGTACCTCTTCATGCCCGACCACCAAAATGACTCCTTCAAGTCATGGTACATCTTATTCATGCCTGGATGTAGGCTAAGGCGACTCTGGTGACCTTCCTCTAGGATCATCTTCTTCAACTCTTCATTTGCAGGTATGCAAATTCTGCCATTAAATCTCAAGACCCCATCATCGCCCATCACAAAGTCTTTAGCCTGGTCGGTCCCTAGTGACTCCACAGTACGCTTCAGACTAGGGTCCTCCAACTGCTTATCCTTTATCACTCCAAGGAAGTCATTAGTTATAGCCAGCTTACTACAACTAATGTGATTTACATGAAATTCTACCCCAAGGTTTAAGTCTCTGAATTGCTCGATCAGTTTCTGCTCCTCCATCATCATGGTGGCTACTTGTATTGATTTTCTACTCAAAGCATCTGCCACTACATTGGCCTTCCCTGGATGATACATGAGTTGAAAATCATAGTCCTTTAGAAACTCCATCCACCTTCTTTGTCTCATGTTTAGTTCCTTCTGATCGAACAGGTATTTCAGGCTCTTATGGTCACTGAACACCTGGAACCGAGCTCCATATAAATAGTGCCTCCAAATCTTCAAGGCAAACACCACAGCCGCCAACTCCAAATCATGAGTAGGATAGTTTCTCTCATGAATCTTGAGTTGCCTTGAAGCATATGCAACCACTCTTTTCTCTTGCATCAGAACACATCCCAAACCCTGATGTGAAGCATCACAGAAGACATCAAAAGGTCTTCCTACCTCTGGGATCACCAGCACTGGAGCACTAGTCAACCTTTCCTTTAGTTCCATGAAGCTCTGCTGATGGAGGAGGGCCAAGCACATCTAACCAAGGAAGCCAAGGCCCAAACCAAGAAGACCGTCTAGACCAAGAGGAGCGTCTAGCTCCAAGAAGTGAGCGTCTAGGACGTGAAGGAGGGAGGCTATCCATGGAGCTAGACCGTCTAGGACCTCTCACAAGATCCATGGCTAAACATATCCAAGCACACATAGAAGAAGCCACGGATGGGAGGGAGAAGACCTTGTACATGCTACTTGGAGGCCCATTAGGGGTAGCTTAGTAGATTAGTGTAGTAAGCAAAACTTGCTAACTTAGGGGTGTGCTATCAAAAAGGTGCCCTTAGCAATAGAAGGAGGGGTGTGCTAGCAAATAGGTGCCTTTAGCAAAAGAGGGAGGGGTGTACTATCAAATGTTGCATTTTTTGACCTATCTTCTAGAATATTAGGATGATGGTGTGGTTTGACTAAAGTCAATACCCTAGGCAGCCCCCACTTTTTGTATTTCCATCCCTACCCTTTAAGCTTGCTCACCAAGGCTCCTAAATCTATAAATAAGGAGGCCTACCTCATGTATTTTCAAGTTTATTTGAGTAATGTTATGCTGCCATTTTTGTGCACAAGCTTTACTCCTCCTAGAAATCTAGGTTATAAACTTCAATCCTTTCACCTTCTCCCTTGAGCTGGCCGAACCACTCAACCCATACTCATCATGCACCTTCAAGACCAACACAACTCCTAGGAGGGTCTTGTTTCACTCATCCATTGCTTCTGCTCCATCTATTTCTACTTTGATTCAAGAAGAACACATGAAAATGCCATCATTTGGTATCATGAGCTTTTGGTTCTTCAAGATGAGTAGCTTGTCTTTTTAAATTTTCAGTTCTTCTTTATTTTCATCTTGTCATTTCAATTCCATAATTGTCTTGCTGTTTTTTTTTTTTTACATTTTAAATTGTTCTTGGTGTGCTTATGGAAGATCCAACCGAAGCACATGTGTTCAATTGATCTTGAACATTTTCTTGTGCAATTGTGATAGGATTCCTTACACATTGAGTGGCTGTTTTCTTTTAGGAATTTGAGTCTTTATTGCTTTCTTATAATTGCTTCATTTTATGCTTTGAGTCTTTATTTTCTGAATCTATAAATGTTGTGTCAAGTCATGTGAATCCATAATTGTCATCAATTCTTAGTAGTCCTATTTTTGGCTTGATTGTTTCTTGTTTTTGGGTCTCTTTAATTTGCCTTAATCTGCTGTTATTTTGATCCTTTGCTGCCTTTTTAATTTTAGTTTGAGTTCATAATTGTGTCTTAGTTCTTACACAATTTCCTTCTTACATTTTCCTTTGTGTTAAATTTTGGTATCTTGCTGTTTTTTTTTTCCAGTTTTCCCAGTTTCTCTCTCTGTCTGGCTGTTTTTTGTTTCAAAAATTATTTCCACTCATAGGAAATTTGTGATTCTCTGGAAAATGCAAGTTTGAAGTGTTACAAAAAGGACAAAAAAAAGAATCAGATCAAAAAAGGCAATAGAAAAAATATGATAAATCTTACAAAATCAGAGTGCAAATCTTGAGCGCTCCAGCTGGCCTAACTGCACACCAAATTTGCAAAAATTATTAAAACAAAATGGTGCATGCGTTTTAGGTGATTCCAAAGCCATTGTTTAGACAAGATCCTGAATTTTCTTGCATATAAATTTCAGAGACAAATTTTAAAAATACAGCTCAGCATAAATCGGGGAACAAATACGTTTTCTGGCCCACAACAATTTTCAGTGGTGCTGTTTTTTTTTATTTGGTCATCTAATCTAGTGCTTTTCTTTAGGAATTCCTTTTGTGTGCCAACTTTTTTTGAGTACCTTTAATTGTTTGCTTTAATTTCTTGACTCTCTTTCTAAGTTGTCATATTATAAATCCTTTTGGTGGTACTGTTTTTATTCAATTAAATTTGTTTCTTGCTTTTGTTTCTTGACCTCTCTTTTGGGTGCTGGAATTTAATTCTCCTTGGTGCATATGTGGATGGAACTTGACTTGGTTTAGGTTTAGCTCTTGTGAATAGGTGCTGGAAATTGGAGAATTAAAGCCATCATTTTAAGGAGGAGACAAAGCTAAAGCCGAAACAAGGTTGCTTGAAACAAACAATACAAACACCTAGAAGATAAAAAAAAAATTCAAGACAACAAGGAAGTGCACTAACCCAAAAGAGGATCAACAAAGGGAGTCTTCTTTTCCTTTGCAACTTGGTTTATTGTTAATTACCTCTTTAATTACGTTTAGACGGTGAGTGTGTCTTCAAGGGCTCAAAGTGTCCAAGAAGCCTCACCTAGGGCCGAATAGCATAGTAAATTTTTTTTTGCTTAGTAATTTGTTGCTTGTTTGAACTTGTTTTCTATTGTTTTGGTAGAAACGTTTTGCATGATTAGTTTAGTTTAATTTGTGCTAAAACCGACTAGTTTGTTGCATATCTTTTTTTTTTTTAGCTTACATAGTTTTATTGCTTTTTGATTTCTCAACTTCTTGTGTTTTAAGTGTTTCACTAAGAGAAATTTTTGTGAGAAGGCATTGGAGACTAGTTTTTGGCAAGGAAAAGGCTTGGTACTTAAGTAGTCATTTGAGACTCACCTCCCTTACCTGGAAAACTACCTTCTTTATCTTCCCTAATCTTTCTCAAAGTAAAAACGCCTAAATACACAAAGGTCTAGCCATGTCTTCTTCTTCTCATTCTCCAAAGTCTATAGAATGTGAAGTAAAATCTTTGAAAACCCTTTTGAAAGAGGTATCCCAAGCGGTACAATTAATCTCTTCTAGGCAATTGGAGAATGAAAACAAGATTAATGAGTTGGCTAGAGCTCAAGAAGAGAAATCCCAAAAATCTCAAAAATCAAAAAAAACAAATACTCATGCATCCCAAAGCATTGCAACTCTAGGGGAGGGAAGCCTTAGAATTAATGACTACTACCAACCACCCCCTAGAAGAACTAGGCAAAGGGAACAAGAGGTGCCAAGGGAAACTAGAGTAGACCTACCTCATTTTCATGGAAAGGAAAATGTAGAAATATATCTAGATTGGGAGGTGAAGGTAGAGCAACTCTTTGCTTGCCATAGGGTAAGTGAGGAACGAAAAGTACCCTTAGCCACCCTTAGTTTCCAAGGAAATGCCATGTATTGGTGGACCTCTTTAGAAAGAGACCAACGTCTTCATAGGGAACCTCCCATAGAATATTGGAATGACCTTAGGGGAGCCCTAAGACGTCGACATATACCTTCTTACTACCATAGGGAGTTGATGGACAAGCTCCAAAGACTCCAACAAAAGAATATGAGTGTAGAAGAGTATAGGCAAAAGATGGAGCTCTATATGATGAGAGCCTCTATTAGAGAGGAAGAGGAAACCACCATATCTAGGTTCCTTAGTGGCCTATCACTTGAGATAAGAGATAGAGTAGAACTCTTACCTTATCAAGACTTGAATGATTTGGTTCAACTTTGCATTAAAGTTGAGCAACAAAATTTGCGCAAAACATCAAGTCAAAAGGTGAGCCCCTATTCTAACTTTTATCCCAAGAGAGAGTTTAAAAGGGAGGGTAGTACATCTAAGGAAAAACCAAAAGAACCTACCAAACCCTTCACCAAAGAAACCTCAACCCCACCCATCCGAGCTAGAGATGTTAAATGTTTTAAGTGCTATGGTAGGGGGCATGTGCAAGCACAATGTCCAAACCAAAGGACTTTGTTTCTTAAAGGTGTAGACGAATACACTAGTGGCGAGGATGAGCTTAGTGAGAAAGAGGAAGGGGAAGAGGATGAGAGGGTAGCTCCATTAGAGGGAGAATTGCTTATGATTAGGAGAACCCTCAACAATCACCCTAGCACATCCATTGAAACACAAAGGGAGAACATATTTCATACAAGATGCAATGTTTTAGAAAATATATGTTCCCTCATTGTGGATAGTGGATCTAGTTATAATTGTTGTAGTGCTAGGATGGTTGAAAAGCTTAAGCTACAAGTGGTTCCTCACCCAAAACCTTACAAACTTCAATGGCTTAATGAAAATGGGGAACTACATGTAGATAAGCAAGTGGAAATCAAGTTTTCCATAGGGAAATACAAAGATAAAGTTTTATGTGATGTAGTGCCTATGGAAGCTTGCCATATCTTATTAGGGAGGCCATGGCAATTTGACAAGAAAACCTTGCATGATGGTCTCACTAACGAGATTTCCTTCACCCATAAATATAAGAAGTTTGTACTTAGTCCTTTACCACATTCTCAAGTGGTGAAAAACCAAATACAAATGAAACAAAAGAGGAATGAGGAAAACAAAAAAAAAAGAGTGCTAGAAAAAGAGAAAATCCTTAGGGATAGGAAGGCGTGGGAGAAGAGTGTTCCTTCCCACAAGGTTGGTCTACAAGAAAAGCCTTTTGAAAATGTTTTAGAAAACTTGCTTCTTGTTGAACAACCAAGCCTTATCTTTTGTAAAGGAGCACTTACATGCACTGCCACAAGTAATGAACTCACGGTTTTACCTCCTCAAATAGAAAACCTTTTGAGTGAATTTGACGATCTATTCTCACAAGAAGGACCCAATGGGCTTCCTCCTCTTAGGGGGATAGAACATCAAATTGACTTCATTCCGGGGGCAAGCCTACCAAATAGGCCTGCTTATAGAACCAACCCCGAGGAAACAAAGGAGATAGAATCACAAGTTCAAGACTTGTTGGAGAAGGGTTGGGTTCAAAAGAGTCTAAGCCCTTGTGCTGTACCTGTCTTGTTGGTGCCTAAAAAAGATGGAAAATGGCGCATGTGTTGTGATTGTAGAGCAATCAACAACATCACCATCAAGTATAGGCATCCAATCCCAAGGCTTGATGATATGCTTGATGAATTGCATGGGTCAACTCTATTCTCCAAAATTGACCTTAAAAGTGGATATCCCCAAATTCGAATCAAGGAGGGTGATGAGTGGAAAACCGCTTTTAAGACCAAATTTGGATTATATGAGTGGTTGGTGATGCCCTTTGGACTCACTAACGCTCCAAGCACATTCATGAGGCTTATGAATCACACCTTGAGGGATTGTATAGGTAAATGATCCGGTCCGTCATCAGTAATAGATGACGTCGCCAGCAGTTGACCATGTTGACTGTTCAAGGGGTGTCACGTGGTAGAGGATAGTAAGCCAGTTGGAGAGGCGATCACCCAGAATGGTGATTGGTTGCCAGTGGCTAAGGTGATCACCCAGTGTTAAGAGAGCGCCTGGAAGCAAAGCGCGAGAAGTAAAGAAGCACAGATATGAGTGATCGCCTATCGCCATGTGTGAAGATATAAGTGATCGCCTATGTGTGAAGATATAAGTGATCGCCTATCGCCATGTGTGCGAGGATATAAGTGATCGCCTATCGCCATGTGTGTGAAGATATAAGTGATCGCCTATCGCCATATGTGAAGATATAAGTGGTCGCCTATCGCCTGCAGGTATTCACATCGCCGGGTGTTCACATGATCGCCGGGTGTGAAGATCAGGAGATCAGGTTGTCAGCAAGTCGCCGAAAGGAGCACATCGCCGGGTGTTCACATGATCGCCGAGTGTTTGAGAAGACTTGTGTGAGCTGTGATACCCAGTGTTAACCAGATCGCCAGGTTAAGGTTGTGCCCAGAGTAGCCTGTGCACTAAGCTACTCCCTGTGTGGATAACTTAGTCGCAGGATCAAGGTGAAAGTAGCGTTTAGCTGCAGGTACTCCAGATGGTGACACGTGAATGACCAGATGATGTCCACGTGTCAAGAGGAGTAACCGTCAGGAGAGAGAAAGACTCAGGTATATATAGCTAATCCTTAACAGAAAAAAGGGGGGAGGCACTTTTTGGTGTTTCACTGATACGCGGTCTTGAGCTTTTCTCTGAGTTTTCTTGAATGATCCAATCACTGACTTGAGCGTCGGAGCTACAACGGCCGCAGAGGCGCCATCTTGTTCTTGCAGGTTTCTTGGAGGAGCTTCAGGCGAAGGTCACTGAGGCATTTGGCGTGAAGCTGGTGGAGACGAGGTCAAAGAAGGCGAAGTTCTAGCGCTCGAGTCAAGCGGCCGGATCATTTGGCGCCCACCGTGGGGCCGTGTAAATTGTGATTCCCATCCACAGTTGAGTTGGTAAGGTTTTCGGTAGTTTCTGTTCGATTGTTTGCTGCTGCAATTGTTTTTTGGAAATTGTAGCTGTTTGAATCGAAGTTCAAACGGTGAAGAGTGATTTTCTGGGATTTCTACCGATCTTGGAAGAATCGTTGTGCGAAGGAGGTGGAAATGTTTCTTTAGCATTGTTGCGAGTTAGCTTGTGCGTGTTGAAAGGCAACTGCGTGGGTAAAAGTTTCATGAGGAAAATGAGAGCAACGAGATCTGGTTCAGCTGCGCCACAATCTGGGGAGAACAACGTGACGATGACGCAAATGCTGGAGATGATGCGCGCTTTGCAAGAAGATGTGGCAGCATCGCGCGTCGAGCAAGCGAAGATGCACGACGACCTGGTAGCTTCTCAGGCCAGAAGCGAAGAGCTGAGTAAGGTCAATGAAGAGTTACGTCAGGCTCTTCGCGAGCAGAGGGAGAGTGCTGCGACCAGTGGAGGTGCGCCACCGTCTCCACCACGAGTTTTTCCGATGCCATTCTCGCAGGCGATCATGGATGCTGTGATTCCTACAAGCACCACGGCGGTTAAGGCCTCCTTCACTGGAGTGGAAGATCCAGAGGCTCATCTTACCACGTTCCATACACAGATGATGCTGTCGGGAGGATCGGATGAGGTTTATTGCAAGATGTTCATGAGCACTCTCCACAGCACAGCGTTGGATTGGTTTGTAAGCCTACCTACTGGACACATTTCCAGTTTTCAGCAGTTCTCCAAGCTTTTCGTCGATCAGTACAGTGTGAATAAGGCGCCACCTATGGTGTTGTACGACCTGTTTGACGTAAGGCAGTTCCAGGGGGAATCTCTGAAGGACTATATGAATAGGTTTGGAGCTCAGATAGTCCGGTTACCCGGAAAGGATGAGGAGATGTTCGTGCACGCCTTCAAGAAGGGCGTGCTGCCTGGACCCTTCAGCGAATCATTAATCAGGAGCCACCCCACAACGTTTGTAGAGATCCGGCGACGTGTTGTGGCTCACATCGCCGCTGAGAATGAAGTGATTGAGAAGAGAGGGAATATGGCTCCTGTGAAACCACACACCCAAGCCAAGCCTCAACCTCAGTGGGTGCTGGAGTCGACGATGCTGACGAAGGATCAAAGGGCATACCACCCTTATGATCAGAAGAAAAACAAAGGTGATGACAGTAGTAGAGGAAGAGGGCCAGGTCGCCCGAGGGAACTCAAGCGCCCTCCAAGGCATGAGTTCGTGATGGGATTGGTGGACCTGATCACCATTCCCCATATAGCTGCAAAGTTGAAGGCGCCTGAAAAGGTGTTAGATAAGATGTTGGGGCCAAAGCCAGACGCATGGTGTGAATTCCACAAAGGTTTTGGCCACACCCTTAACTCCTGCCTGTCACTGGGATATCAGCTCGACGAGTTGGTTAGAGGTGGATTTCTGAAGGCCTTTTTGATGGAGAAGAAGGCGGCCAGTGCGTCGAGCTCCCAGCCGGCGAGCAGTGAGGGCCAACAACATGAAGTGCCTATCTACGGGGAAATCCACGCTATAGCTGGGGGTACTCAGGAGGTGGGTGCATTGCGTCACAGCACAAGAAATGTGCTCGACCTGTGATGGCAGTGGAAGCATTCGAGGACCACTCGTCAGATGTGGACACCACTAAACCCCTTCCAGTTTAGTGCGTAGCTGTGACGCGATGGTTCCAGTTGAAATCCAGGAGAGATCGCCGAGTTTTCAACACTTTGTAGCAGAGAAATCAAATGAAGAGAGAAGAATGAACCTGGATTTACTGGATGAGGTCAGAGAGGAAGTGAGTGTGAAAGCTAAAGCGGTGAAAGAGGAATAGAACGAAGATACAGTTTTAGAGGAATATCGAGGCAGTCCAGAAGCGGCGATCTGGTGATGAGGAACGCCACACGCCTCATGTCTCATTTCAGTTAAAGCTTCGTAAGCATTATGAACTCAGTGTAATCATAAACAGTTTTATAAGAACAGTTGCAAGGGGGCTATCTTTGTTCCCTAAGAAAGGTTTTTAACGAGGCCACCCAAGAAACAAGATATTCAAACTAAAGTGTGTATGTGTATTGTTGTGAAGAAGGGAAAAACCTTATCACCTAAAGTGATTCAAGGTAGAGGTAAAATGATTGCCCACGTTATAGGTAAAAGTTTTAAGACCTCATCGTCCTTTGGCGATCAGAGGCATCCAGTAAAAGTCCTCATCGCCCTTAGGCGATCAAAGGCACAAGGAGAAGGTTTCCAAAGTCCTCATCGCCCTTAGGCGATCAGAGGCACAGCTGAAGGTTTTCAAAGTCCTCATCGTCCTTTGGCGATCGGAGGCATCCAGCGAAAGTCCTCTCGCCCTTAGGCGATCAGAGGCATGAGTGAAGAGTTTTCAAAGTCCTCATCGTCCTTTGGCGATTGGAGGCATCCAGCAAAGTTCAAAGTCCTCAAGGCTCTCGCGCATCTTGAGGCAACAGGTGTGGTCTGATCGGTCATCGGTAGTCGATGGCATCAGACGATCAGGCGAGAAAAGAGGAAGACCTCCTTGCCTTTGAGCAAGTGTAGGCACCAGAGGAAGACCTCCTTGCCTTTGAGCAAGTGCAGGCGAGAGAAGAGGAAGTCCTCCTTGCCTTTGAGCAAGTGCAGGCGAGAGAAGAGGAAGACCTCCTTGCCTTTGAGCAAGTGCAGGCGAGAGAAGAGGAAGTCCTCCTTGCCTTTGAGCAAGTGTAGGCAACAGAGGAAGTCCTCCTTGCCTTTGAGCAAGTGTAGGCGAGAGAAGAGGAAGTCCTCCTTGCCTTTGAGCAAGTGCAGGCGAGAGAAGAGGAAGTCCTCCTTGCCTTTGAGCAAGTGTAGGCAACAGAGGAAGTCCTCCTTGCCTTTGAGCAAGTGTAGGCGAGAGAAGAGGAAGTCCTCCTTGCCATTGAGCAAGTGCAGGCGAGAGAAGAGGAAGACCTCCTTGCCTTTGAGCAAGTGCAGGCGAGAGAAGAGGAAGACCTCCTTGCCTTTGAGCAAGTGCAGGCGAGAGAAGAGGAAGTCCTCCTTGCCTTTGAGCAAGTGGAGGCAACAGAGGAAGACCTCCTTGCCTTTGAGCAAGTGCAGGCGAGAGAAGAGGAAGTCCTCCTTGCTTTTGAGCAAGTGCAGGCGAGAGAAGAGGAAGACCTCCTTGCCTTTGAGCAAGTGCAGGCGAGAGAAGAGGAAGTCCTCCTTGCCTTTGAGCAAGTGTAGGCACAGAGGAAGTCCTCTCGCCCTTGGGTGATCAGAGGCACGAGTGAAGAGTTTCCAAAGTCCTCATCGTCCTTTGGCGATTGGAGGCATCCAGCGAAGTTCCAAGTCCTCAAGGCTCCCGCGCATCCTGAGGCAACAAACGCCTCTGATCGGTCATCGGTAGTCGATGGCATCAGGCGATCAGGCGAGAGAAGAGGAAGTCCTCCTTGCCTTTGAGCAAGTGCAGGCGAGAGAAGAGGAAGACCTCCTTGCCTTTGAGCAAGTGCAGGCGAGAGAAAAGGAAGTCCTCCTTGCCTTTGAGCAAGTGCAGACGAGAGAAGAGGAAGTCCTCCTTGCCTTTGAGCAAGTGTAGGCGAGATATAAGAAGTCCTCCTTGCCTTTGAGCAGGTGTAGGCGAGATATAAGAAATCCTTCTTGCCTTTGAGCAAGTGTAGGTGACAGAGGAAAGCCATGGTGCAGGCGAGAAGGGTTCATATAAAAGAACGACAGGTGAAAAGGTGAATAGAAGGTTGCAAAAGGTGATCCCGCCATGGACGCCTTAGTTTGAATAAAGAAGGCAACATCGCCCAACATTAAGGCGGCGAGTACCAGATCAGAGGAATTCCCGGCGATGATGCAGAACGCCTGGCATGCAGTTAAACGTACAAAGTAACAAGGCTGAGTGAAGAGAGCAAAAGAAAGGGTAGAGGTCTCTGTCCAGTGCTCCCACGTTGTCAGGACTCCTTGCCCTCGTGAAGCTATCCTTGGAGCTTTTATTTCCCTTCTCCACCCAGTGCAAGGGAAAGCCACCAAGAAGAAGGACGTTACAGCAATTCCCATTCAGGCTTACCCAGAGGTGATCTCCAGGATTTTTGGCTTCGAACAAGAACAGGGAGGCATCCACTGAAGAGGTTCTCCTTAGTTTATCAGCCAAGGTCGACTCAGGAGGAATCTCCCATCACCAGAGTATAAACAAGAGGTATTCTGGAGCTTGCCAGTCGAGAAGGGGGGCTTCAAAGATTAATCGCCCAAGGAAACCAGCACGAGTCAAGAAGTAGAGATAGCACCACATCAGTTAGTACGGTCACCAAGCAACCCACACAAGGTGAAGGTTGAGCTATGAGGAGAAAGAGTGATTCAAGTTGTAAAGACAAGGTTTATAATTCATTACAAGCAGATGATGGTCGTCGAAGGGAAAGAGGCAGAAGTAAGAACGTTTACGTAGTGGCAAGACCTCGGTCGTCGGCCAAGAGGTGACAGCCCGGTCGGGTCAATAGCTATCAGGCGAGTTGTAAGACTCTTCGTTGAGACAAGTCACAACTCGAGCCTGGGGGGCTTGTGATCCGGTCCGTCATCAGTAATAGATGACGTCGCCAGCAGTTGACCATGTTGACTGTTCAAGGGGTGTCACGTGGTAGAGGATAGTAAGCCAGTTGGAGAGGCGATCACCCAGAATGGTGATTGGTTGCCAGTGGCTAAGGTGATCACCCAGTGTTAAGAGAGCGCCTGGAAGCAAAGCGCGAGAAGTAAAGAAGCACTGATATGAGTGATCGCCTATCGCCATGTGTGAAGATATAAGTGATCGCCTATGTGTGAAGATATAAGTGATCGCCTATCGCCATGTGTGCGAGGATATAAGTGATCGCCTATCGCCATGTGTGTGAAGATATAAGTGATCGCCTATCGCCATATGTGAAGATATAAGTGGTCGCCTATCGCCTGCAGGTATTCACATCGTCGGGTGTTCACATGATCGCCGGGTGTGAAGATCAGGAGATCAGGTTGTCAGCAAGTCGCCGAAAGGAGCACATCGCCGGGTGTTCACATGATCGCCGAGTGTTTGAGAAGACTTGTGTGAGCTGTGATACCCAGTGTTAACCAGATCGCCAGGTTAAGGTTGTGCCCAGAGTAGCCTGTGCACTAAGCTACTCCCTGTGTGGATAACTTAGTCGCAGGATCAAGGTGAAAGTAGCGTTTAGCTGCAGGTACTCCAGATGGTGACACGTGAATGACCAGATGATGTCCACGTGTCAAGAGGAGTAACCGTCAGGAGAGAGAAAGACTCAGGTATATATAGCTAATCCTTAACAGAAAAAAGGGGGGAGGCACTCTTTGGTGTTTCACTGATACGCGGTCTTGAGCTTTTCTCTGAGTTTTCTTGAATGATCCAATCACTGACTTGAGCGTCGGAGCTACAACGGCCGCAGAGGCGCCATCTTGTTCTTGCAGGTTTCTTGGAGGAGCTTCAGGCGAAGGTCACTGAGGCATTTGGCGTGAAGCTGGTGGAGACGAGGTCAAAGAAGGCGAAGTTCTAGCGCTCGAGTCAAGCGGCCGGATCAGTAAATATGTAGTAGTTTACTTTGATGATATCTTAGTATATAGTAAAACCCTAGAAGACCATCTAAGTCACCTTAGGGAAGTCTTTCTAGTTCTTAGGAAAAATAGTCTTTTTGCAAATAGGGATAAGTGTACCTTTGGTGTAGATAGTGTAGTCTTTTTAGGCTTTATAGTAAACAAAACGGGGGTACATGTAGATCCCGAGAAAATCAAAGCCATCCAAGAGTGGCCAACTCCACAAAATGTAAGTGATGTAAGAAGTTTTCATGGGTTAGCTAGCTTCTATAGAAGGTTTGTGCCTAATTTTTCTAGCCTAGCTTCTCCTTTGAATGAACTTGTTAAAAAAGATGTTGCATTTTGTTGGAATGAAAAGCATGAGCAAGCCTTTCAAAGGCTAAAAGCTCAACTCACCAATGCACCCATCCTATCTCTCCCAAAATTTTCCAAAACTTTTGAGATAGAGTGTGATGCATCGGGAGTAGGCATAGGCGCGGTATTGTTGCAAGGTGGACACCCCATTGCTTATTTTAGTGAAAAACTCCATGGTGCCACCCTCAACTACCCCACTTATGACAAAGAGCTCTATGCTCTTGTGAGAGCCCTAAAGACTTGGGAACACTATCTTGTGTCCAAAGAATTTCTTATCCATAGTGATCACGAGTCTTTAAAATATTTAAAGGGCCAACACAAGCTCAATAAGAGACATGCAAAATGGATGGAATTTCTTGAACAATTTCCTTATGTAATCAAATACAAGAAAGGAAGCACCAATATAGTGACCGATGCTCTTTCAAGACGCCACACACTCTTTTCAAAATTGGGTGCCCAAATTCTTGGATTTGACCACATAAGAGAGCTTTACCAAGAAGATCAAGAACTTTCATCCATCTATGCCCAATGTCTACATAGAGCGCAAGGAGGTTACTATGTGTCCGAGGGATATCTTTTTAAAGAAGGAAAACTTTGCATTCCCCAAGGAACACATAGAAAACTCCTTGTCAAAGAATCACATGAAGGGGGACTCATGGGCCATTTTGGAGTTGATAAGACTCTAGATCTTTTGAAAGCAAAATTTTGTTGGCCACACATGAGGAAAGATGTCCAACGCCATTGCTCTAGATGTATCTCATGTTTAAAAGCAAAGTCTAGAACAATGCCGCATGGACTCTACACCCCTTTGTCGATTGCAAATGCTCCTTGGGAAGACATTAGCATGGATTTCATTTTAGGACTTCCTAGGACTGCAAGAGGCCATGACTCTATCTTTGTGGTAGTGGACCGTTTTAGCAAAATGTCTCACTTTATTCCATGCCACAAAGTAGATGATGCTCAAAATATTTCTAAACTCTTCTTTAGAGAAGTGGTGAGACTCCATGGTCTCCCTAGAAGTATAGTGTCCGATAGAGATCCCAAGTTTATAAGTCACTTTTGGAAAACTCTTTGGGGTAAACTTGGAACAAGACTACAATTCTCAACTTCTTGTCATCCTCAAACGGATGGGCAAACCGAAGTAGTCAATAGATCTCTTGGAACTATGCTTAGGGCTATCATGAAGGGCAGCCACAAATCTTGGGATGAGTACCTTCCCCACATTGAATTTGCTTACAATAGAGTAGTTCACAAGACTACTAATGCTTCTCCTTTTGAGGTAGTATACGGTTTTAATCCTCTCACGCCCATGGATTTAATTCCTCTTCCTAATCCACAAGATTTTGTGCATAAGGAAGGAGTAATCAAGGCTGATTTTGTCAAGAAAATGCATGAGAAGATTAAAATTCAAATACAACAACAAAATGAGAAGTACACAAAACACAACAACAAAGGGAAGAGAGAAATAATTTTTGAGGAAGGAGACTTAGTTTGGCTTCATCTTCGAAAAGAAAGATTTCCAAATCAAAGGAAGTCCAAACTAAGTCCCCGAGGTGAGGGACCCTTCCAAGTCCTTAAGCGAGTCAACAACAATGCATATAAATTGGACCTACCTCTTGAATATGGAGTACATGACACATTTAATGTAATTGATCTTTCTCCATTTGTAGGTACCAATGACGATGACGAGCTGGATTTGAGGACAAATCCTTTCCAAGGGGGAGGGGATGATGGAGGAGGGCCAAGCACATCTAACCAAGGAAGCCAAGGCCCAAACCAAGAAGACCGTCTAGACCAAGAGGAGCGTCTAGCTCCAAGAAGTGAGCGTCTAGGACGTGAAGGAGGGAGGCTATCCATGGAGCTAGACCGTCTAGGACCTCTCACAAGATCCATGGCTAAACATATCCAAGCACACATAGAAGAAGCCACGGATGGGAGGGAGAAGACCTTGTACATGCTACTTGGAGGCCCATTAGGGGTAGCTTAGTAGATTAGTGTAGTGTAGAAAGCAAAACTTGCTAACTTAGGGGTGTGCTATCAAAAAGGTGCCCTTCGCAATAGAAGGAGGGGTGTGCTAGCAAATAGGTGCCTTTAGCAAAAGAGGGAGGGGTGTACTATCAAATGTTGCATTTTTTACCTATCTTCTAGAATATTAGGATGATGGTGTGGTTTGACTAAAGTCAATACCCTAGGCAGCCCCCACTTTTTGTATTTCCATCCCTACCCTTTAAGCTTGCTCACCAAGGCTCCTAAATCTATAAATAAGGAGGCCTACCTCATGTATTTTCAAGTTTATTTGAGTAATGTTATGCTGCCATTTTTGTGCACAAGCTTTACTCCTCCTAGAAATCTAGGCTATAAACTTCAATCCTTTCACCTTCTCCCTTGAGCTGGCCGAACCACTCAACCCATACTCATCATGCACCTTCAAGACCAACACAACTCCTAGGAGGGTCTTGTTTCACTCATCCATTGCTTCCGCTCCATCTATTTCTACTTTGATTCAAGAAGAACACATGAAAATGCCATCATCTGCTCACATCGGTCGGTCCAAGCAAAAGGTTGATCCTTGCGGGTCAGCTGTGTTAAAGGAGCCACTACCTTGGAAAAGTCCTCAATAAACCGCCGATAGTAGCCTGCTAAGCCCACAAAACTCCTTATCTCCGTAACTGTCTTAGGACGTTCCCACTGAAGCACTGCCTCCACTTTGGCTGGATCCACCGAGATCCCCCGGGCAGATATCACGTGTCCTAAGAAGTTGACTTCCTTCAGCCAGAACTCACACTTAGAGAACTTGGCATAGAGTTGCTTCTCCCTCAGAATCTCCAATACTGTCCTCAGATGTTCTTCATGTTCTTCCTCGGTCCTTGAATAAATGAGTATGTCGTCTATGAAGACTACCACAAACTTATCCAAGAAAGGGCGAAAAATCCTATTCATGTAGTCCATGAACAGAGCTGGAGCATTTGTTACTCCAAACAGCATCACCACATACTCATAGTGCCCATAACGAGACCTAAATGCTGTCTTTTGAACATCTTCAGCTTTTACCAAAATTTGGTGGTACCCCGATCTCAGATCAATCTTTGAGAACACCGAGGCCCCATGTATTTGATCCATCAAATCATCAATTCTAGGTAGGGGGTACTTGTTCTTGATGGTCAACTTGTTCAACTGCCTGTAATCTATACACAGCCGAGACCCTCCATCCTTTTTCTTAACTAGGAGCACTGGAGCCCCCCATGGAGATACACTGGGTCTGATGAATTGTTTCTCCAACAACTCTTCCACTTGCTTCTTTAATTCTACCAACTCGGCTGGTGCCATCCTGTAAGTTGCCATTGACACTGGTCCAGCTCCAGGTACCAAATCAATAGAGAATTCCACTTCTCTCTTAGGGGGTAACCCAGGTACCTCTTCTGGAAATACATCCGTGAAGTCTTTCACTACATGTATCCTGCTTACGTCCTCTTCATTCTTCACTTCCAACCGAGCTAGCATCACGAAGCACCTCGCCCCTTCTTCCAACTCCGACTGCCCTTGCTGAGCAGATATCACATCTGACTCTTGGGGGTCTGAAAACGTTATCTTCTGACTACCGCAGTCTATGAGAACGTGATTGGAAGCTAGCCAATCCATTCCCAGGATAACATCCAGGTCCTGAAGAGGTAGGCAGATCAAGTTCACTTTGAATCTGCGTCCCTCTACTATCACTGGACATTCGGGGCAAACTGTAGAGGCCAACACCTATCCTGACGCAGGTGTAGAGACCAACAGTTCGAAAGGTAACTCCTTCACTAGAAGGCCCAGCCTGGCTACACACAGACTTGACACAAAAGAGTGTGTCGCTCCAGAATCAAACAAAGCTTTTACACCCCTACCAGCTATAAAACAAACACCTTGCACGAGGTTACCTGACTGAGACGCTTCTGCTCCTGACATGGCAAACACTCTCCCTGTTGCCTGAGGTCTGCTGCCTTCGTTTCTCAACTGCTGAGAACCACTGGGTTGAGTCGCCCCATTCCGGTTAGGGCACTCTCTAGCAACGTGCCCCGTCTTTTGGCAGGTGTAACACCTTTTCTCTGAACTCTTGAAGCACACATTGGAGGTGTGTGGTCCACCACAATGGAAACACTTGGGTTTCCAAGGTTGCTGCTGCTGAAACTGGGATGATGTTGCTCCTGCCCGATGTGGTGGCGGTCTCGCATAGGGCTTGCTATGTGAGTGCTGCACCTTAGCCTTCCCACTGGAAGAACCCCCTGGGTGTGACCTGATCACCCGAGAATCACCCTTTTCCAGGGTCTCCACCATCTTCGCCTTCTCTACTAAGGCGTGAAATTCTCTGATGCACATCGGGGCTATGGTCCTCTTCAGCCCCTGCTTCAGTCCCTCTTCAAACTTTCTGCACCTCCAAGCCTCGGAGGTCGCCTGGGTATAGAATCGGGCGAGGTACTCAAACCGAGCAGCATAGGCGTTCACAGACATATCCCCCTGCTCCAACTTTAGGAACTCAACTTCCCTCGCAAACCTTGCGCTGTCTGGGAAGTATTTCTCCAGGAACCTCACCCTGAAGCTCTCCCAATCCAACACATCCTCTCGGGCCTCCATCATCTGCTGAGCTCCCATCCACCAGAACTCGGCTTCTCCAGATAGCAGATAGGTGGCGAACAACAATTTCTTCTCTTCAGGGCAGGAGGTCGCCCTAAAGATTTTCTCCAACTCCCTGACCCACTGATCTGCTTGATCAGGGGTAGCATTCCCACTGAACTTGGGTGGGTTGTGCCTCATGAACTCGGTCAGTCCCATCTGTTCCTGAGGCTGACCGGCGTGAGAATTTGTTTCAGCCGACCGAGCAGTTTCCCAGTGGTGCATTGTAGCTTGATGGTTCTGAGACATCGCTGCATTCAATTGTTGGATGGCAGTTGCCATCATCTCAATAGCCTTGGCAATCTGGCTCATTTTCGAAGAAGGTTGGGGAGGGGTAGGAGGTCTACGTGCCATCTTCTTCGTTTCAGATTTTGAAACTATAGGTTTCTATATTCCCTACAACTACAAGAATGAGATCGATCAGAAATCAATTCATTCAGGAGGTAACATCTAGACCTTACAAAGGTCAACATCTCAAAGTCATTAAGAATTTGAGTTCATCGACAGAATCATGATGCTTATAACCTTAAGCAAAACACCAGAACAGCTACTGGTATACAACCATCAATCCAAACAACCACTTTTAATCAACTACAAAAACACTCAATAAAATGAAATAAATCACACCAGAATTCAATGTATGCTAAACATCAAACCTTTGGAATTAAGATTGAGAATCATCTCGATTCAGTTATGAGTGTGCACCCTCACTACTTTATCAAGATCCTCTCATTCTTAATACTAAGATTTTCAGTTAGGGCATATATTCACTAAAGCACACACAAAATTTCAATACAAAAACGTTTGAAAACCTTTCACTATAGTTGTTATTTGAAAACTCAAATAGATTTTATGAGCAGAAGAAACACAATGGATCCACAGCCCTCAGGTCATCCTAAGGACGAACTGCTCTGATACCATTAATGTAACATCCCGCCAAATACTTTGGAATAAATATAAAAAAAAAAGAAATAAAGGTAAAACAATAATATTGAAGTGAACATAATTATATATATGTAATGAAGTTTCTCCTCACAGGGAGTTTAATACATAACCGGTCAATTTTCCAAAACTTAAACAAAATACAGCCAAATAAAATGAAACCGGTGGTCTCCCTACATAAACCGGCGATCTCCTATCAGAAGACCCAAAACAGCCGATCTACTATCAAAACAGAAAACAGGCGATCACCACATAGAGACAGAAACAGGCGATCTCTTTCCGGCGACCACTCACTGAGGAGCTCTACTCCCTGGAAGATCATCTGCTCCCGTGTAAAATACACGATCATCACAGTTTTAAGAGAAAACAGCTACAGAACAATACAAAGGGTAAGCTAGATATTTTTAAAACTTTAAATTATAAACTGGACAACCAACCTAGATCAGCCCTTTTTAAACATTCACAAGAGTCCATCACTTTCTCATTCATATCACACAACCATCAAGTGTCTATCAACAATTCTCAATATTTCACATTTCTCACGTCAGACTTCCACTGACTCATCACACATAGACACTTGACACTACTTCCGGAAGACTCGTGCGTTGACTCAGGCTCAGAGATCTGCACCTGTCATACCACACCACTGTGAAATCCACACAGGGTCGCTGTGAAATCCACACAGCCATGCGCATACATAGTCTCAATATCAACACTCTCCTGATATGACAGGGTTGATTCATATAACAGGCCGAGCTCGTTCTTTTTCACACGACTCACCCATACATATGAACCTCCTTCGACTCTCCACAACTGAATAACTTCATCTACGTGATTCCATTATATCAGCAGAGTCAGGATATCTCCTTCTAGACAAGCCCCTAGTCAATACACATTACACACGATCTTACACGGTATTTTCTTTCCTGAAAATACTATGCCTTGATCCCACATTCACAACATTCAACACGTCATACCACTCAAATGAATGATTCAAATCACAACAACAATCATTTCAAAGGTTCAGATTTTCGAATATGACATGCATTCCACATTTAAATCTCAAACAGTCACAACGACACTAAAACAGGGGAGTTCGAAATCTGTATTTAAAACCGGCGATCACGTCGCCCAAGCTCATGAAAACAGAGCATCATGAAAAAGGGGTTTAAAACCGGCGACCACGTCGCCCTCACTTCAGAAACAGCTAATCTACGGCTTTTATTGAAAAACAAAGCTAGCTTCCCTTACCTGGACTAGCGCAAAACTCCAAGAGCTCCGAAACCCAACGAAGCTTAAAGATGCTTTCACTCTGTTTTAGTGTCCCGGTCTGGGGAACTTGCAGAGAACCTCCCAAGTGTCCAAGGGCAGTCGTCGCTCGTCGTACTGGTGCTTGAGGTTGCCTGAATCGCAGCGCGAAGGGGAGAAAAGAGAGGGATGAAGATGCACTCACTCTTTCACTCTTGAGCCACTGCAACGTTCTTTGCCTCCCCGCAGTGGGTTTTTGAATCCAAGCCTACTTGTCCACGCATGCTGCTGCCACCACCCCCTCTGCAGGAAAGCCTGAGTGTACGTTTCACTGAACAGTACGGCCACGGTTGTCTCTTGCGCATGCCAACTTTCTGATGTCACTATTCTGAACCACCCTTTTTGTCTTCTTGCGCATGCCAACCACTTCCCTGAACAGTATGACCGCGAGTGTCTCTTGCGCATGCCAACTTTCTGATGTCACTATTCTGAACCACCCTTTTTGTCTACGTGGCGCGCCTGCAGGACGTTTCATGCTGGGAGTCTGGGTCCCACTTTATCTGTGTGAAACACGACATCGCGCGATAACCTTTCACCGATGACTCATCCTGGAAGATGACCGATCTCTCTCTGGAAAACGACCGATCTCTCTCTCTGGGAGACGACCGATGTCTATCCCTGGCGACGCCCGCATGTCTCTCGCGCCCTGGCGATGTCCGCATACCTCGCGCCCTGGCGATGTCCGCATACTTCGCGCCCTGGCGATGTCCGCATACCTCGCGCCCTGGCGATGTCCGCATGGGTAGTGTAGGCGATAGGCGATTATGTACTAACCAGGCGATCTCATACTCTTCTAAGCTACACTTTCCTTCCTTTTTATTTTAAATAAAAACATACTTAGAATTCATTTAAAATATATTCCTTTTATTCCAATTTAATTTTACAGGTCCTTACACCGACCAGTCCTCGGACACTGAGAACATCTAGTAAAGGTGAGCCACGTTAGCTGGGTCCCACAGCATGGGCCCGAGCCACGTGGGTTAGGTCCCACAGGCAGTAAGGAATAATGGGATGATTAGTCATCATCATGTCGACCACCAGAGTGAACTGAGGTGTCCTCGTCACTCAGCATGGTGATGAGTCCTCGGTAGTTGGGTGTGACGTCGGCCTTGAATGTCTTGAAGAAGAGGACTAGAGCATCTGATATGGGTCCAGAAAGAAGACCAGTTATTAGTAAAATGCCCAGAAGCAAGGAGAGGCCTAAGTCACGAAGTGCCTATGCATGTGGCAGGGAAAACACAGTTAGGTGCAGAGTTATCAGGGGTTGAGTACTCATCAGAACTAGGGTTTCCAAGTGAAGCTACATGCACGACACGTGAACAGTGAAGGCGCTCCTAGGACAGGTGGCCGCAGAGACTAGGTGCACGAGGGGGTAGCTAGGTGGCCATCCTGTTAGAATTTGCACTCTAGTTAAGGAAACCTTATGTGCTAGATTACCCTAAGTCTGGGTGATAGCGGCACGAGGGTATTCCAGTAAACCCTAAATATGGGTAGCGGAGCAGAGGAAACCTTAGACTATATAAAGGGTAGTAAAACACTTCACAAAGGTACGCAGTTTCTAGACCTAAACACAGATACTCAATACACTTGGTGTGCTTGCCCTAGTTTGGACTTGAGCGTCGGAGTGCAAACGGCCTCTAGGACGCCCTCTCTCATCTTGCAGGTGCAGGTTGTTTCGTGACAGCAAAGCATAATCTAAAGGTGAGGAAAAGAGGCGTGGGAGTGTCATAGAGTCAACCGATATGAGAGTCAATTGGCAAGAACATTTGGCGCCCACCGTGGGGCCGAAGTAAAATAAGGTCCCATACACAAGCAAAAGAGAAGAAACCAGAGACATGAGGAATACCAAGCAAGGATCTGTCCCGCCAAATGGGGGTGAGAGCGTCACCAAGCAACAACTCATGGAAACGATGCGCGCCCTCCAGGAGACGGTGGTGGAATCAAGGGTAGATCAAGTGCGGATGCAGATGGACCTGGCCGCATCATAGGCCAGGAACGAGGAGCTACACAGGGCAAACGAAGAATTGCACGTGAACTTGCGTAATTTGCAGCAAGTAGGGGATCGAGTGGTGAATGATCGGGCTCCACCAATGCCGCCAAGGGCTTTCCCAATGCCCTTCTCCCAAGCAATCATGGACACGATGGTCCCAGCTACCTTCGTGGGCCCTAAGACTGTGTTCACGGGGGTGGAGGATCCAGAAGCAAATCTCACGGTGTTTCATACGCAGATGATGCTGTTAGGAGGGTCTGATGCGGTGCATTGCAAGCTCTTCATGACCACGTTGACGGGAACAGCGCTGGAGTGGTTTGTTAGCCTGTCTGAGGGACATATTACGTCCTTCATGCAGTTCTCCACGCTGTTCAAGGAACAGTATATCATCAACCGGGCTCCCCCACCAGTGTCTTATGACCTTTTTGATGTTAGGCAATATCAAAGGGAGTCCCTTAAAGATTACCTCAACAGATTTGGGGCGACAGTAGTTAGGTTGCACACCAAATGATGGAGATCAAGCTCTAGTGGACATGGAGGCCAATCAACAAGATCAAGAAGAGGTAGAGGCGCAAATAGAGGACGCCCATGGAGGTCAAAACCCACCTCAAAGGCTTACAAGAAGCATGTTCAAAGCTTTAGGAGCTAGAGAACAATTATTTTCTCTTTTTGTAATTTCTTTGGTTGAAGGTGCTTAGAGGGAAACATTAGAAACCTCTATTGTTATAGCATCTTTTAGTCTTTAGTTAGGAGTCTTAGGGGGGGTGTATTAGTAGATAGGTGTAGAAGTAAATAAGGAGGTGCCAAAGAGAAGGATCACACCTTCCTCATGCTTTGTTTTTGGCGCCAATTTAGGAGGCAGATTTTTGAATTTGTGCAGCTTGCATTTCAGCACCTCAGGCTATAAATAGAGGTGCTCTTTTTGTATTTTTCAGATTGGAATTTTATAGAAAAGAAACTCTACTCAAATTTTGAGAGAATATTGGAGAGCTTTGAGCCTTCTTCTCTAGTCTTATCTTGAAGGATCCATGGTGTCCTCAAGTGGCGGCAGCGCACTCATCTAGGAGCATCCATCACTTCTAGTGGCGTGTTCATACCTGTACCAATCAATCCTCGCCCATGTGTGTACCGATCAGTCCTCGCCCATGACTTAGTCTCTTCGCTGAAACAAGTTAACAGCTTGAGACTGGGGGGCTTGTGTACTGACCAGCCCTCGGACGTCAGCTGGGTCCCACAGCATGGGCCAAAGCCACGTGGAATGAACCCCACAGGGGGGATTGAATAGAGAAGGGTGATTAGTCATCAGCCTACAAAGAAGGGTGATTAGTCATCAGCCTACAGAGAAGGGCGATGAGTCATCAGCCTACAGAGAAGGGTGATTAGTCATCATCCTACAGAAAGGGGTGATTAGTCATCAGCCTACAGAGAAGGGCAATGAGTCATCAGCGTGATGGTCACTAGAAAGGGCTGATGTGTCCTCGTCACTTCGCAGGGTGATCAGTCCTCGGCAACAGAGTGTGACGAGGTGACATCGATCTTGGGTGATTTGAATAGCGTAAACAGAACAGCTAAGATTGGTTCCCAGAGTGGGCCAATGACCAGTTAAATACCCAGAGGTAGGGAGAGGCCTGAATCACGAAGAGCCTATGTGGGTAGCAGGGAGAGCACAGATAGGTGTAGGGTCCTGAGGGGACGAGTACTCACCAGAACTAGGGTTTTCCCAGTGAAGCTACATGCATGGCACGTGAACAGTGAAGGCACTCCCAGAACAAGTGGCCCCAGAGACTAGGTGCACAAGGAGGCACCCAGGCGGTCACCCTGTTAAAGTTTGCACTCCAGAGAAGGAAACCTTATGTGCTAGGTTACCCTAAGATGGGGTGATAGCGGCGCAAGGGTATTCCAGTAAACCCTAAATATGGCTAGCAGCGCAGTAAACCCTAATTAGGGCTAGCGGCGCAGTAAACCCTAGACTATATAAGGGACAGTAAAATACTTCACAAAGGTACGCAGTTTCTAGACCTAAACACAGAGAAACTCAATACACTTGGTGTTTCTTGCCCTACACTGACTTGAGCGTCGGAGTGCAAACGGCCTCTAAGGCGCCCCTTTCTCTTTTGCAGGTGCAGATAGTTTCGCAAGAACCAAGCACATATCAACGTGAGGAAGGTGGTGCGTGAGTGTCGTTTAGTCAACTGATAGGCGAGTCAACCGGCAAGAACAATACCAATCTACATCCATTTTCATAAGTTTTCTATTCTCCTTCCTTTCTTCTCTTTAGTTGTTCATGTTTTGAGTTGGTTTTCTTGAGTTTTTGGTTCTGTTTTCAGTTTTCCAGCAACTTTTCTTTCTTTTATTTGTTTTGATCAGTTCATTTATGTTTTCCTTCAATTCTTTTCGGTTCAATTGATAGTAAATGGATCTTCCATGTGAGTTTGGTTTGTGGTGCAAGATTTGGTGAGTTCTTGAAATATAGAACATTGATCCTCTTCTATAAAAGTGCCTAATCTTTGCCAACTCAAGTTGATTCCATAGAATATCAAAGAATCATGTTATTGTAGCTAGTGGAATCACATCACCAAAGATGAGGATATGGTGGTGCACGCCTTCAGAAAGGGGATATTGCCAGGACCTTTCAGGGAGTCCCTTATTCGAAGTCGCCCAAAGACCTTCGGTGACATCAAGCGTCCTGTTGTTGCTCACATTGTCGCCGAAGGAGAACTCAATGAGAAGTGTGAGAGCGCAGCCTCTTCACGACTGCGAGTACCTAGTCGACCTCAGCCCCTGCAGGTACATGAGGTGATGACAGAAAAGAGAGCCCAGGGAAAGCAGAAACCGTGCGAGACCAAGAAGCCTAAAACCAGGGCACGCGCTAAGGAGGATGTGCCCCCCAGACATGACTTCCTGGTGGAGCTTAAAGAGTTGATCGCCATTCCCAACGTGGCAGAAAGGCTGAAGGTTCCCCCAAAGAAAGACAAGAGATTGGGGCCCAACAAGAGCGTCTGGTGTGAATTCCATCAAGTGTTTGGCCATCCCATTCGAAACTGCTTGGCCCTTGGTCATCAGCTAGATGAGTTGGTCAAAAATGGCTTCCTGAATGATTACTTGCGGGAGTCACAAGGGGGAGAGGTGGTGAGATCCACACCATCGCAGGTGGGTTCTCAGGCGGGGGGTGCACCTCGTCGCAGCGCAAGAAGTATGCGCAATCTGTGATGGCGGTGGCAACATGTGAGGAAGACCACTTCATAGACATTGACCTCACATTCACAAAGGCAAATCGCCTGGACGTTGTTCCCCATGACAATGATCCAGTGGTGATATCGGTGGTTACCATGGGAAGGAGGGTGCATAGGGTCCTCATTGATCAAGGGAGTTCAGCCAATGTGATGTTCTGGTCGACTTTTAACAAGTTGCAACTGTCCTCGAACCAGTTAAGGCCTTATACAGGCTGCCTGTATGGGTTCTTAGGAGACTAGGTCGAGGTGCGGGGTTATATAGAGCTGAGGACCATTTTCACTGATGGCGTGGCCTCCCACACCGAAAACATCAAATATCTGGTTGTGAATGCCCCATCAGCTTACAACATGTTGTTGGGCAGGCCAGCTTTGAACAGACTGGGAACCGTAGCATCGATGAGGCATATGAAGATGAAGTTGCCCTCGATGGAAGGTGTGGTGATCACCATCAGGTCAGATCAGAAGGAGTCTAAGAAGTGCTACGAGAACAACCTCAAGATGAGACGGGGAGTATGCAGGGTGACCACCCAACCACAAGGTGGAGAGTGCGTTGATACTGACCTGCCCCGAGGAGAAGTAGGGGTTGCACGAGCAGAGGTCGCCCGAGAGAGACGACCTGAACTAGCAGAGGAGGTAGTAGACAGGGAGATTGGAGGCAAAATGTTCAAACTCGGCAAATTCCTATGCCAAGATACGCAAGACTAAGTAGCGGAAGTCATAGAGCGGCATATGGATGCTTTTGCTTGGTCTGCCTCAGATATGCCAGGTATTGATCCAGACTTTTTATGTCATCGCCTTGCGTTGAATCCCCAAGCCAGGCCTTTCTGACAGAGGAGGCGAAAATTCAACGAAGAAAGGAGACAGGTGATCAGGGAAGAGACAAAAGTTGCTCAAGGCTGGTCACATACAGGAGATCCAATACCTGGAGTGGCTGGCAAATGTGGTGTTGGTGAAGAAGGCCAATGGGAAGTGGCGGATGTGTGCGGACTTCACTGACCTCAATAAGGCGTGTCCGAAGGATTCTTATCCTCTGTCGAGTATTGATGCACTAGTAGATAACGCCTCGGGGTGCAAGCTGCTTAGCTTCTTGGATGCCTTTTCTGGTTATAACCAGATCAAGATGCACCCGATGGACGAGAGCAAGACGGCGTTTGTGACCGAGCTGTCCTGCTACTACTATATAGTCATGCCATTTGGGCTGAAGAATGCAGGCGCCACCTACCAAAGGTTAATGGACAAGGTCCTTGCACCCATGATAGGGCACAACGTGCAAGCCTACGTAGATGATATGGTGGTGACATCCCAGGTGAGAGATCAGCACGTCGCTGATTTGGAGGAGCTATTCACTATGATAGCTAAGTATGGTTTGAAGCTGAATCCAGAGAAGTGTGTCTTTAGGGTGGAAGCAGGCAAGTTCCTCGGTTTCTTGCTCAACAGAATAAGGAATCAATGCCAATCCAGACAAGTGTGCGACGATCTTAGCCATGAGGAGCCCGACGTCGGTTAAGGAAGTACAACAACTGACAGGTCGGATGGCTGCTCTCTCCAGGTTTGTGTCAGCTGGGGGTGATAGGGGCCACCCTTATTTTCAATGCTTGAGGAGGAACAGCAGGTTCTTGTGGACCAAGGAGTGTGAAGAAGCATTCCTCAAGTTGAAACAATATCTGGCCAGCCCGCCGGTGCTGTGCAAACCACAGATCGACACCCCATTACGCTTGTAGTTCGCAATCACCGAAAGGGCGGTGAGTTTAGTTTTGGTGCAGGAGCAAGATCAGAGCCAAAAACGTATCTACTTTGTTAGCAAGGTGTTGCAAAGGCCCGAGGTGAGATACCAGGCCATAGAAAAGGCGACATTGGCCATAGCGTTCTCTGTGTGTAGGCTTCGCCACTATTTCCAGAGCTTTACAGTGGTGGTGATGACAGATGTACCCATTAGGAAGGTCTTGCAGCAGCTAGACGTAGCAGGGAGGATGGTGCGATGGGCAGTGCAATTGTCCGAATTCGACATACACTACGAGCCCAAAGGCCCGATCAAAGGCCAAGTATACGCCGACTTCGTAGCCGAGATGTCCTCGACAGAAACCCAGTAGGATGGACCTGACTTCAGATGGGTGCTCTCGGTAGATGGGTCTTCGAATCAGCAAGGTAGCGGAGCTGGGGTGATCTTGGAGGGACCAAACGGGCTGTTGATTAAGCAAGCCCTACGGTTTGCCTTTAAGGCCAGCAATAACCAGGCTGAGTATGAGGCTCTAATCGCTGGAATGTTGTTGGCCAAGGAGATGGGAGCACAGAGTCTTTTGGAAAAGAGTGACTCCCTGTTAGTCACAGGTCAGGTGGCGGGAGAGTACCAGGCCAAAGATCCCCAAATGGCCTCCTACCTAGAGTATGTTCAGTCGTTGAAGAGTTCCTTTGCAGCTTTTGAATTGGTGCATGTGCCTAGAGATCATAATTCCCGAGCTGACTTGTTAGCAAAACTCGCAAGCTCGGGCAAGGGGGGAAGGCAGAGGACGGTCATCCTGGAGACCCCGAGGGCACCTCGCACCTACACAGCTAATAACTTAGAAGAAGTCCACCAGATCAGCCAAACAGACGGTAGGAGGAGGAGTCATCAGTCGTTGACCCAGGAAACTTTGAAGAAGCTAAGGGTCAACGCGTATGTGGCACTTTAGGAGACATCGCCACAGATATGCTTGTTGCAGAGTGGGGAAACATGGATGATGCCCTATAAGCGCTACTTGGCTAATGGGATGTAGCCGATGGAGCCAACAGAGGCAAGGAAAGTGAAGAAGAATTCAACTAAGTACACACTCATTGATGGGGAGCTGTATAGGCACGGGTTCACACACCCTATTCTGGTGTGTGTGCATGGTGAGCAGTGCTGATGGAAGAGGGCCAAGCACAACCTTCCATGAAAGGCAAGAGCCAAGTCAAGAGCGTCTAAGACCAAGCTAGGAGCGTCTAAGACAAGCTAGGAGCGTCTAGGACGAGAAGGCCAAGCTAGAAACATCTAGGACAAGAAGACTTGGATCAAAGCTATGAATGGGAGAGTGGCATACTAGCACATATTCCGTGAAGGCCCATCAAATGTAGTTTAGCTTTAATTGGGGTGTAAATAGCATAGCCATGTGGACAAATGTTTATTTTTCTGCACATTAGAATTAAGGAGAAGTTAACCTTCCCACTATTCTAGAAAGCCCATGGAGGGGGTGAACTTACAAACTAGACACACCCCTCCCCATGTGCTCACACTTTCCATGTGGCACATGTGCTTCACATTTACATTTCATTTGGCTAGCATTAGGGTTGCATTATGGTCCTCCTTAGCCTATAAAAGGAGGAGCCTACACCTTGTATTTTCAAGATTACATAGAGTATTGTTATGCTGCCAAATTGTGCCATACACTACTCCTTGCCTAACACTTAGGTTTTAGTCTTCAATTCATCACTACCAAAGGGGCTGGCCAAACCTCCCCATTTCCTCACTCTTCATGCACCTTCAAGGCACCCATGCTTCCTAGGAAGGCCTTGCTTGTAACATCCCGCCAAATCCTTTTCACAATTATAAAATGAAATAAAGGTAAAACAATAATATTGAAGTGAACATACGTATTTATATAAAATGGAGTTGCTCCTCATAGGGAGTTTAATACATAACCGGTCAATTTTCAAAAACTTAAAACAAAATACAGCCAAATAAAATGAAACCGGCGGTCTCCCTACATAAACCGGCGATCGCCTATCAGAAGACCCAAAACAGCCGATCTTCTATCAAAACAGAAAACAGGCGATCACCACATAGAGACAGAAACAGGCGATCTCCTTCCGGCGACCACTCACTGAGGAGCTCTACTCCCTGGAAGATCATCTGCTCCCGTGTAAAATACACGATCATCACAGTTTTAAGAGAAAACAGCCACAGAACAATACAAAGGGTAAGCTAGATATTTTTAAAACTTTACATTATAAACTGGACAACCAACATAGATCGGCCCTTTTTAAACATTCCCAAGAGTCCATCACTTCCTCATTCATATCACACAACCATCAAGTGTCTATCAACAATTCTCAATATTTCACATTTCTCACGTCAGACTTCCACTGACTCATCACACATAGACACTTGACACTACTTCCGGAAGACTCGTGCGTTGACTAGACTCAGAGATCTGCACCTGTCATGCTGCACCAGTGTGAAATCACACACATTCACAGGGTCGCTGTGAAATCACACACATTCACAAGCGTATAAATGAATCTCAATATTATCACTATCCTAGCATGACAGGGTTAATCCACACAACGGGTCGAGCTCGTTCTCTTTCACACAACTCACCCATACATGTGGACCTCCTTCGACTCTCAACTCCTGAATAACTTCATCTATGTGATTCCATTACATCAGGAGAGTCAGGATATCTCATAAAACGAATCACCGGTCATTGCACACTTTACACGATCTTACACGGTATTTTCTTTCCTGAAAATACTATGCGTTGATCCCACATCCACAACATTCAAAACATCATACCACTCAAATGAATGATTCAAATCACAGCAACAATCATTTCAGAGGTTCAGATTTTCGAATATCACATGCATTCCACATTTAAATCTCAAACAGTCTCAACGACACTAAAACAGGGGATTTCGAAAGCTGTATTTAAAACCGGCGACCACGTCGCCCAAACACATAGAACAGAGCATCGTGAAATAGAGTTTAAAACCGGCGACCACGTCGCCCAAACACATAGAACAGAGCATCACGAAATAGAGCTTAAAACCGGCGACCACGTCGCCCTCACTTCAGAAACAGCTAATCTACGGCTTTTATTGAAAAACAAAGCTAGCTTCCCTTACCTGGACTTGCGTGAAAAGTACTAAGAGCTCCAACCCAACGAGCTTCAAGGATGCCTTAACTCTGTTTTAGCGTCCGCTTTGGAGGACTTGCAGAGAACCTCCCAGGTGGTCTGTGGTAGTCGTCGATCGTCGTACTGGTGCTTGATGGTGCCTGGATCGCAGCGCGAAGGAGGGAAAAGAGAAGGATGAAGGTAACTCACTCACTCACTCTGTCACTCTTGAACCACAGCACCTTCCTTGCCTCTCAGAAGTGAGTTTTTAAATCTAACTCAACTTGCCCAGAATTGCCGCTGCCACCACCCACTCTGCAGGAAAGCTTGCGTGCACACTTCCTTGAACAGTATGACCACGTGGGTTTTGGGTCACTTTCCATACCAACTCTCTGGAGCCACTGTTCTGAAGTACGCTCACTGACTACGTGTCGCGCATGCAAGACGCTCATGCTGGGGACCTGGGACCCACTTTATCTGCGTGAAACACGACATCGCGCGATAACCTTCCACCGATGACTCATCCTGGAGGACGACCGATGTCTCTCCCTGGAAGATGACCGATGTCTCTCAGTGGGAGACGACCGATGTCTCTCTCACTGGGAGACGACCGAAGTCTCTCGCTGGGAGACGACCGATGTCTCTCTCTGGGAGACGACCGATGTCTATCCCTGGCGATGCTCGCATGCCTCTCGCGCCCTGGCGATGCCCGCATGCTTCGCGCCCTGGCGATGCCCGCATGCCTCGCGCCTGGCGATGTCCGCATACCTCGCGCCGTGGCGATGTCCACATACCTCGCGCCCTGGCGATGTCCGTATACCTCGCGCCCTGGCGATGTCCGCATGGGTAGTCTAGGCGACAGGCGATTATGTACTAACCAGGCGATCTCATAGTCTTCTAAGCTACACTTTCCTCCCTTTTTATTTTAAATAAAAACATACTTAGAATTCATTTAAAATATATTCCTTTTATTCCAATTTAATTTTACAGGTCCTTACATTGCTCACCTCCTCCATAAGCTTCCGCATCCATCATCACCAAGGAACTCCAAAATCCAAAGAAGAGCTCATAGGAATGCTATCATTTGGTATCTAGAGCTTTGGTTCTTCAAGAGATAAGTGTTCTCTTCATTTTATTTATTGAGTCTTCTTCTTTATTCCATGTTGTTCATCATATCCTTAAATGACTTGCTGTTTTTAATTTCTTTTTAAGTTGGTGTTGCTGTTTTTAAATTTCTATTTGGTATTTTTGGTTCAACTTGATCTTGAACTTCCATTTTCAAACTGTTTTAGGTTCCTTTTGTGTTGGCTGTTCTATTTTTATTTTATTTTAGTCTTATTGATGTTTTTAATCGGTGCAAAGTGTTTGTGGTTGAGTCATTTTAATTTTTGAATCCATACAAGTTTTTGTCAAAGTCATGTTCATCCTACAATGTCATAAATTCCAAGTGGTGCCTTTTATTGTTGATTTGGTTGCTTGATTTTGTTTTGAGTGCAGTTTATATTTCTGGATTTGAAGCTTTGGTGCCTTTTATATTTTCATATTTGAGTTCATACTTGTGTGTTAGTTCCATACAAGTTCGTTTCCAATCATTTCCATTGTGTTTTTGAAGTTTCTTTCTCGTTTTCTAATTCCAAGTTAGGATTTCTCTATTTTCACTGCTACTGTGCTGGCTGGAATCATTCCCAGAAATTACATTTATTGGTAAAAAATTCTGAAATTTTGGATTTGAGTAGTTTCATGTGTTAAAAAAAAGTGAAAAAAAGAAGCACATCAAAATTCAAAATACAAAAAAAATGATAAATGAAATACGAACAGAGTGCAAAAATCCTGACTCTGAAAAAACGCTGACGCGGCAGTGATTTCGGAAAAATTATTACAATTATTTGGCTCACTGTTTTGGTGAAATTCCAACGCCTATATTGAGCTAAAACATTGAAGTTTCTGTGGTTAAAATTTCAAGCTCAAATTTGAAGTATTCTGTCCAGCATAAAATTGGAAAGTTGTGAAAAATTTACACAAAAAAATTCTGTAGTGCTGTTTTGGTTTTATTCATCTATTCTAGTTCCATTCACTAGGTTCCTTTTTGTGTGCCATCCATTATTTGAGTACCTTTTATTTGCTTGTCTAATTTCATTTGAACTCTTTCTAGTTGTGTCACATTTAAATTCCATTTGTGTGGTACTGTTTTTCAAATTAATTTGTTTCTTGCTTTCTTTCTTTGGCCTCTAAGCTTGTTGGTGGATTAAATATCAATTGGTACTTGTTGAGTGAGAATTTGACTTGAGGGGAGTCTAGCTTGCTTAATAGGTGCTGGATTGAAGATTTTATTGACCTAATTCCAAGAGGAACAAAGGCAAAGGGCAGCAACAAACACCATACTACAAATACACCACACACTTTGGAAGGCCCAACAAGTAGAAAAGCAACAAAAGGGGTGCAACTAGAAGAACAACAAAAGGGGTGCAAATAGTAAAAGCAACAAAGGGAGTGTCATTTAATTTCTTTGCAATCTTGCTTGTGTTAATTACTTGTTAATCACGCAATTAGTCGGTGAGTGTGTCTTCAAGGGCTCCAAGTGTCCAAGAAGCCTCATGATGGAGGAGGGCCAAGCACATCTAACCAAGGAAGCCAAGGCCCAAACCAAGAAGACCGTCTAGACCAAGAAGAGCGTCTAGCTCCAAGAAGTGAGCGTCTAGGACGTGAAGGAGGGAGGCTATCCATGGAGCTAGACCGTCTAGGACCTCTCACAAGATCCATGGCTAAACATATCCAAGCACACATAGAAGAAGCCACGGATGGGAGGGAGAAGACCTTGTACATGCTACTTGGAGGCCCATTAGGGGTAGCTTAGTAGATTAGTGTAGTGTAGAAAGCAAAACTTGCTAACTTAGGGGTGTGCTATCAAAAAGGTGCCCTTAGCAATAGAAGGAGGGGTGTGCTAGCAAATAGGTGCCTTTAGCAAAAGAGGGAGGGGTGTACTATCAAATGTTGCATTTTTGACCTATCTTCTAGAATATTAGGATGATGGTGTGGTTTGACTAAAGTCAATACCCTAGGCAGCCCCCACTTTTTGTATTTCCATCCCTACCCTTTAAGCTTGCTCACCAAGGCTCCTAAATCTATAAATAAGGAGGCCTACCTCATGTATTTTCAAGTTTATTTGAGTAATGTTATGCTGCCATTTTTGTGCACAAGCTTTACTCCTCCTAGAAATCTAGGCTATAAACTTCAATCCTTTCACCTTCTCCCTTGAGCTGGCCGAACCACTCAACCCATACTCATCATGCACCTTCAAGACCAACACAACTCCTAGGAGGGTCTTGTTTCACTCATCCATTGCTTCCGCTCCATCTATTTCTACTTTGATTCAAGAAGAACACATGAAAATGCCATCATTTGGTATCATGAGCTTTTGGTTCTTCAAGATGAGTAGCTTGTCTTTTTAAATTTTCAGTTCTTCTTTATTTTCATCTTGTCATTTCAATTCCATAATTGTCTTGCTGTTTTTTTTTTTACATTTTAAATTGTTCTTGGTGTGCTTATGGAAGATCCAACCGAAGCACATGTGTTCAATTGATCTTGAACATTTTCTTGTGCAATTGTGATAGGATTCCTTACACATTGAGTGGCTGTTTTCTTTTAGGAATTTGAGTCTTTATTGCTTTCTTATAATTGCTTCATTTTATGCTTTGAGTCTTTATTTTCTGAATCTATAAATGTTGTGTCAAGTCATGTGAATCCATAATTGTCATAAATTCTTAGTAGTCCTATTTTTTGGCTTGATTGTTTCTTGTTTTTGGGTCTCTTTAATTTGCCTTAATCTGCTGTTATTTTGATCCTTTGCTGCCTTTTTAATTTTAGTTTGAGTTCATAATTGTGTCTTAGTTCTTACACAATTTCCTTCTTACATTTTCCTTTGTGTTAAATTTTGGTATCTTGCTGTTTTTTTTTCCAGTTTTCCAGTTTTCCCCTGTTTCTCTCTCTGTCTGGCTGTTTTTTTGTTTCAAAAATTATTTCCACTCATAGGAAATTTGTGATTCTCTGGAAAATGCAAGTTTGAAGTGTTACAAAAAGGACAAAAAAAAGAATCAGATCAAAAAAGGCAACAGAAAAAATATGATAAATCTTACAAAATCAGAGTGCAAATCTTGAGCGCTCCAGCTGGCCTAACTGCACACCAAATTTGCAAAAATTATTAAAAAAAAATGGTGCATGCGTTTTAGGTGATTCCAAAGCCATTGTTTAGATAAGATCCTGAATTTTCTTGCATATAAATTTCAGAGACAAATTTTAAAAATACAGCTCAGCATAAATCGGGGAACAAACACGTTTTCTGGCCCACAACAATTTTCAGTGGTGCTGTTTTTTTTTTTTTTTTTTATTTGGTCATCTAATCTAGTGCTTTTCTTTAGGAATTCCTTTTGTGTGCCAACTTTTTTTGAGTACCTTTAATTGTTTGCTTTAATTTCTTGACTCTCTTTCTAAGTTGTCATATTATAAATCCTTTTGGTGGTACTGTTTTTATTCAATTAAATTTGTTTCTTGCTTTTGTTTCTTGACCTCTCTTTTGGGTGCTGGAATTTAATTCTCCTTGGTGCATATGTGCATGGAACTTGACTTGGTTTAGGTTTAGCTCTTGTGAATAGGTGCTGGAGAATTAAAGCCATCATTTTAAGGAGGAGACAAAGCTAAAGCCGAAACAAGGTTGCTTGAAACAAACAATACAAACACCTAGAAGATCAAAAAAAAAAATTCAAGACAACAAGGAAGTGCACTAACCCAAAAGAGGATCAACAAAGGGAGTCTTCTTTTCCTTTGCAACTTGGTTTATTGTTAATTACCTCTTTAATTACGTTTAGACGGTGAGTGTGTCTTCAAGGGCTCAAAGTGTCCAAGAAGCCTCACCTAGGGCCGAATAGCATAGTAAATTTTTTGCTTAGTAATTTGTTGCTTGTTTGAACTTGTTTTCTATTGTTTTGGTAGAAACGTTTTGCATGATTAGTTTAGTTTAATTTGTGCTAAAACCGACTAGTTTGTTGCATATCTTTTTTTTTAGCTTACATAGTTTTATTGCTTTGTGATTTCTCAACTTCTTGTGTTTTAAGTGTTTCACTAAGAGAAATTTTTGTGAGAAGGCATTGGAGACTAGTTTTTGGCAAGGAAAAGGCTTGGTACTTAAGTAGTCATTTGAGACTCACCTCCCTTACCTGGAAAACTACCTTCTTTATCTTCCCTAATCTTTCTCAAAGTAAAAACGCCTAAATACACAAAGGTCTAGCCATGTCTTCTTCTTCTCATTCTCCAAAGTCTATAGAATGTGAAGTAAAATCTTTGAAAACCCTTTTGAAAGAGGTATCCCAAGCGGTACAATTAATCTCTTCTAGGCAATTGGAGAATGAAAACAAGATTAATGAGTTGGCTAGAGCTCAAGAAGAGAAATCCCAAAAATCTCAAAAATCAAAAAAAACAAATACTCATGCATCCCAAAGCATTGCAACTCTAGGGGAGGGAAGCCTTAGAATTAATGACTACTACCAACCACCCCCTAGAAGAACTAGGCAAAGGGAACAAGAGGTGCCAAGGGAAACTAGAGTAGACCTACCTCATTTTCATGGAAAGGAAAATGTAGAAATATATCTAGATTGGGAGATGAAGGTAGAGCAACTCTTTGCTTGCCATAGGGTAAGTGAGGAACGAAAAGTACCCTTAGCCACCCTTAGTTTCCAAGGAAATGCCATGTATTGGTGGACCTCTTTAGAAAGAGACCGACGTCTTCATAGGGAACCTCCCATAGAATATTGGAATGACCTTAGGGGAGCCCTAAGACGTCGACATATACCTTCTTACTACCATAGGGAGTTGATGGACAAGCTCCAAAGACTCCAACAAAAGAATATGAGTGTAGAAGAGTATAGGCAAAAGATGGAGCTCTATATGATGAGAGCCTCTATTAGAGAGGAAGAGGAAACCACCATATCTAGGTTCCTTAGTGGCCTATCACTTGAGATAAGAGATAGAGTAGAGCTCTTACCTTATCAAGACTTGAATGATTTGGTTCAACTTTGCATTAAAGTTGAGCAACAAAATTTGCGCAAAACATCAAGTCAAAAGGTGAGCCCCTATTCTAACTTTTATCCCAAGAGAGAGTTTAAAAGGGAGGGTAGTACATCTAAGGAAAAACCAAAAGAACCTACCAAACCCTTCCCCAAAGAAACCTCAACCCCACCCATCCGAGCTAGAGATGTTAAATGTTTTAAGTGCTATGGTAGGGGGCATGTGCAAGCACAATGTCCAAACCAAAGGACTTTGTTTCTTAAAGGAGTAGACGAATACACTAGTGGCGAGGATGAGCTTAGTGAGAAAGAGGAAGGGGGAGAGGATGAGAGGGTAGCTCCATTAGAGGGAGAATTGCTTATGATTAGGAGAACCCTCAACAATCACCCTAGCACATCCATTGAAACACAAAGGGAGAACATATTTCATACAAGATGCAATGTTTTAGAAAATATATGTTCCCTCATTGTGGATAGTGGATCTAGTTGTAATTGTTGTAGTGCTAGGATGGTTGAAAAGCTTAAGCTACAAGTGGTTCCTCACCCAAAACCTTACAAACTTCAATGGCTTAATGAAAATGGGGAACTACATGTAGATAAGCAAGTGGAAATCAAGTTTTCCATAGGGAAATACAAATATAAAGTTTTATGTGATGTAGTGCCTATGGAAGCTTGCCATATCTTATTAGGGAGGCCATGGCAATTTGACAAGAAAACCTTGCATGATGGTCTCACTAACGAGATTTCCTTCACCCATAAATATAAGAAGTTTGTACTTAGTCCTTTACCACATTCTCAAGTGGTGAAAGACCAAATACAAATGAAACAAAAGAGGAATGAGGAAAACAAAAGAAAAAGAGTGCTAGAAAAAGAGAAAATCCTTAGGGATAGGAAGGCGTGGGAGAAGAGTGTTCCTTCCCACAAGGTTGGTCTACAAGAAAAGCCTTTTGAAAATGTTTTAGAAAACTTGCTTCTTGTTGAACAACCAAGCCTTATCTTTTGTAAAGGAGCACTTACATGCACTGCCACAAGTAATGAACTCACGGTTTTACCTCCTCAAATAGAAAACCTTTTGAGTGAATTTGACGATCTATTCTCACAAGAAGGACCCAATGGGCTTCCTCCTCTTAGGGGGATAGAACATCAAATTGACTTCATTCCAGGGGCAAGCCTACCAAATAGGCCTGCTTATAGAACCAACCCCGAGGAAACAAAGGAGATAGAATCACAAGTTCAAGACTTGTTGGAGAAGGGTTGGGTTCAAAAGAGTCTAAGCCCTTGTGCTGTACCTGTCTTGTTGGTGCCTAAAAAAGATGGAAAATGGCGCATGTGTTGTGATTGTAGAGCAATCAACAACATCACCATCAAGTATAGGCATCCAATCCCAAGGCTTGATGATATGCTTGATGAATTGCATGGGTCAACTCTATTCTCCAAAATTGACCTTAAAAGTGGATATCCCCAAATTCGAATCAAGGAGGGTGATGAGTGGTGTAACATCCCGCCAAATCGTTTCACAAATATATAATGAAAATAAACGTAAAATCAAAATGTTGAAATGTGCATAATTATATATATGTAATGAAGTTTCTCCCAGTCTGAGAGTTTAATACAAAACGGTCGTTTTCCAAAACTTAACATAAAAACAGCAAAATACAACCAAACAGCCGATCTCCCAACATAAAAAGGGCGATCTCCTAACATAAAAGGCGATCTCCTATCAAAAGGGGCGATCTCCGATCAGAGAACAGGAAAGGGGGTGATCGCCCAACAGAAGCAAAACAGGCGATGTCCTCCCGGCGACCACTCACTAAGGAGCTCTTCTTCCTGCAAGATCATCTGCTCCCGTGTAAAAATTACACGATCATCACAGGTTTTAAGAAACAATCACAGAACCCAAAAACAGGGTAAGCTAGACATTTAAAAGAGAGTTTGAATATGAACTTAAGAATCAAGATGAAACCAATTTAAGACATCCACGTAAAACCATCCACTTTCTCAGATTCCACAAAACCATCAAGTAATCACATTTTTCACAATTCAACCAAGAGTCTTTCAATTCACATACGCAATCAAGTGTCTATCAATTCAATTTCTCAAAACTTCACGTCAGACTTTCCACTGACTCATCACACCAGACACTTGACCACTATTTCCGGAACACACGTGCATTGAACTTAGCATCCAGAGACCTGCACCTGTCACACTAAAATGCTGTAATGTTTCCACAGCCATGCGCATCACACAATCTCAATCTCATCACTCTCACCGTGTGACAGGGTGAATCCATATGACGACTGAGCTCGTTCTTTTTCACACGGGCCACTCATACATAGGGACCTCCTTCGACTCTCACCACTGAATGACTTCATCTACGTAACTCCATCATATCAGCAGAGTCAGGATCGTCTCATTAACAGGATACTCACTGATCAATACACATCCTACACAAATCTTACACGGTATTTCCTTTCCTGAAAATACTATGCCTCGATCCCACATTCACAACATTCACACATCACATAACATTTCAACAAATGATTCCAGTCACAGCAAAACTCATGCCAAGGTTCAGATTTTCGAATATCACATTTAAATCTCAAACAGTTTTCAAACAACACAAAAACAGGAGATCATTCAATAACAGATGAAAACCGGCGATCACCTCCAGAAACCGGCGATCACGAACAAAACTGGGTTTTCTTAAGCAAGAACATTTTGAACACCGGCGACCACGTCGCCCCCAACATCAAAATCATTACACATATAGTTTTCCATTAGAAGTAAGACTACCTTCCCTTACCTGGACTTGCGCAAACACCAGGAGCTCCGAAATCCAACGAAGCCTAAAGAACGCCTTGGCTCTGTTTTTGCGTCTGTTTTGAAGGACTTGCAGAGAACTTCCCAGGTGCTCTAATGGTGGCTGCCGCTCATCGTACTCTTGTGTGAAGGTGCCAGAATCGCAGCGCGAAAGAGAGAAATGGAGGAGAAAGGAGGTAGCTCACTCTTTCGTTCTTGAACCACTGCAACGTTTCTTTTTCTCAAAAGTGGGTTTTTGAATCTTAAACCCACTTGCCCACAAAAGCCGCTGCCACCACCCACTCTGCAGGGAAGTTTGCGTGTACGCTTCCCTGAACAGTACAACTACGCGTGCCTCTGCGCAGGCTGACACTCTGAGGTCACTATTCTGAACCACCCCTTTTGTCTACGTGGCGCGCGTGCAGGACGTTTCATGCTGGGAGTCTGGGTCCCACTTTATCTGTGTGAAACTCGACATCGCGCGATAACCTTTCACCGATGATCACTGGCGCGAAGACTATCCACCGATGACCTCTCGCGCGAAGACTCTCCACCGATGTCCTCTCGCGCGAAGACTCTCCACCGATAACCTTCCGCGCGAAGACTCTCCACCGATGACCTTCCGCGCGAAGACTCTCCACCGATGACCTTCCGCGCGAAGACTCTCCACCGATGACCTTCCGCGCGAAGGCTATCCACCGATGACTCATCCTGGAGGACGACAGATGTCTCTCTCTGGAAGACGACCGATGTCTCTCTTTGGCGATGCCCGCATGCCTCGCGCCCTGACGACGTCTGCATCCCTCGCGCCCTGGCGATGACCGTATGCCTCGCGCCCCGGCGATGCCCGCATGCCTCGCGCCCCGGCGATGCCCGCATGCCTCTCGCGCCCCGGCGATGTCCGCATGCCTCTCGCGCCCTGGCGATGTCCGCATGCCTGTCGCGCCCAGGCGATGCCCGCATGCCTCGCGCCCCGGCGATGTCCGCATGCCTCTCGCGCCCTGGCAAAGCCCACATGCCTCGCGCCCTGGTGATAATGTGTAGTAGGCGACCGGCGATCATGTGCCAGGCGATCTCATAGTCTTCTAAACTACACTTTCCTTCCATTTTCATTTTAAGTACAACCATACTTCGAATCCATTTAAATTATATCCTTTTATTCCAGTAATATTTTCCAGGTCCTTACAATCTCCCTAACAACAAAAATTTTCGTCCTCGAAAATTGAATTACAAGGAAAGAGATGTGGATAGTCCTTTCTCATGGTTTCTCCTAACTCCCAAGTGGAATCACCCGATCTCTCATCCCACACCACTTTCATCAGGTTGATGGTCTTACCTCTGAGCTGATTACTTTAGCGATCGTCGATCTTGACTGGTTGCTTCAAACGAACAATCATCCCTGATCTGCACATCGCCCACTTTCAAAAAATCGTGACTAGGGTCTGCCATGTACTCCCTCAGCTGTGATACGTGAAAGACATTATGCAGGGTTGCAAAAAGGGAAGATAGGGCGATCTCATACGCTACAGGACCTATCTTCCTCCAGATCTGGTATGGTCCAACAAACTTAGGAGACAGCTTCCTTGATTTGATAGCTCGTCCTACACCCTTGGTTGGTGTCACTCTCATAAACACATGGTCTCCAGCAGCAAACTCCAAAGGTCTTCTCCTCTGAATCTGCCGACTTTGAGAAGCTTTCATCCTGCCTTGTATCAGCATCACCTTCTCGGTTGCCTGCTGAACCAACTCTTACTACTCCACTACTTCATCAAATTCCATTGTACATCCCTGCATATGGGATATGCTGCTCCATTGAGCGCCAACTCCAGCATTCACACTCTACTCCCAACCTTGAAGACTTGGTCGAGCATTTCCACAACTAGGCTCTTAACAGAACCAGGCCTAGCCTCCTTAGAGAAAAGCGAGCATGATCCCTTCATCGGAAGGAAAGAGAACAACTGCCTACTGCTCATGCCCCCTAGCTAATACAAACTAGGATCCGAAATATCCTTCTAGGAATCAACTTCTGCATCTTGATCAAAACCATCCATCGACATCCCAACTGCTGATCTAATTCTCACGCTCCCTAAAGGAACACCTTACATACATCTCTTCACCACCACGATTGATATTTCAAATGAGCTCGGCTTCTCCCAAGTTCCGAGTCATATTTGGATACAAGAATATCTTTCCATTTCCCTTTCTCATCACTCATCATCCACCATTTCCATTTCGCCAGAAGAGCAAAGTTAAATTTTCTGTTATCCCGTAAATTATTCATTTACTGGTATGCAAATTCTGCTCTTAACCTTAATATCCCATCTTTACCCATTACAAAGCCCTTAGCTTGCTCGGCGCCTAGAACTCTCACAACACGCTTCAGACTAGGCTCCTCTAATTGTTCAATCAAAACTGGTTCGCCCTCCTGGTTCCCATAATAAGGGAGTTCAACATTTCCTCCCATACAAAGCTTCATACAATCACTGTTTTCAAAACTCCATAACACTACTACCACTGCCGATTCTAAATCATAAGTAGAATAATTTCTCCCATGAAATTTGAGTTGCCTTGATGCATATGCAACCACTCTCTTCTCTTGCATCTAAAACACATCCCAAACCTTGATGTGAAGCACCACAGTAGACGTCAAAAGGTCTTCCGACCTCTGGAATTACCAGCACTGGAGTACCTCATGGAGATACGCTGGATTTGATGAAATGCTTCCCCAACAGCTCTTCCACTTGCTTCTTCAATTCTACCAACTCGGCTGGAGTCATCCTGCAAGGTGCCATTGACACTGGTCCAGCTCCAGGTACCAAATCAGTAGAGAATTCCACTTCTCTCTTAGGAGGTAACCCAGGTACTTCTTCTGGAAATACATCCATCAAACTTTTCACCACATGAATCCTTCTTACGTCCTCTTCGTTCTTCACTTCCCACCGAGCTATGATCACGAAACACCTCGCCCCTTCTTCCAACTCTGATCGCCCATGCCGAGCAGATCTCACATCTGGCTCTTGGAGATCGGAAAACACCACTTTCTGCCTACCGTAAACTATGGGAACGTGATCGGCATACAGCCAATCCATTCTTAGGATAACATCTAGATCCTGCAGAGGTAGACAGATCAAATTCACTTTGAATCTGCGTCCCTCTACTATCACTGGACATTCGGGGCAACTGTAGAGGTCAACACCTGCCCTGACACAGGTGTAGAGACCAACAGTTTCGAAGGGTAACTCCTTCACTAGAAGGCCCAGCTCGGCTACACCGACTTGACACCAAAGAGTGTGTCGCTCAGAAACAAGCAATGCTCTTATACTTCTACCAGCAATAACACAAGCATCTTACACCAAAATACCTGACTGGGACGCCTCAGCTCCTGCCATGGAAAACACTCTCCCTGTTGCCTGAGGTCTGCTGCCTTCGTTCTTCAACTGCTGAGAACCACTGGGTTGGGTCATCCTTTTTCTATTAGGACAATCTCTAGAAATGTGCCCCATCTCTTGGCAGGTGAAACACCTGGGTCTCCATGTCTGTTGTTGTTGAAACTGGGGCGGTGCTGCTCCTGTCCTATGTTGTGGAGGTCTCGCATAAGGTTTATTCTGTTGCTGCTGCACCTTTGCCTGCCCACTGGAGGAACCTCCTGGGTGAGACCTGATCACCCGCGAATCACCTTTTTCCAGAGTCTCCACCATCTTCGCCTTCTCCACCAAGGCGTGAAATTCCCTGATGCACATCGGGGCTATGGTCCTCTTCAGCCCATGCCTCAGTCCTTCTTCGAATTTCCTACACCTCCAAGCCTCGGAGGTAGCTTGGGTATAAAATCGGGCGAGGTACTCAAACCGAGCAGCGTAAGCATTCACTGACATCTCCCCCTGTTCCAACCTGAGGAATTCAGCTTCTTTGGCAAACCTTGCACTATCTGGGAAGTATTTCTCCAGAAACTTCACCCTGAAGCTCTCCCAGTCTGATACTTCTTCTCGGGCTTCCATCATTTGCTGAGTTCCCATCCACCAGAACTCAGCTTCTCCAGACAAAAGATATGTGGCAAACACCAGCTTCTTGTCTTCAGGGCAGGAGGTCGCCCTGAAGATTTTCTCTAACCCCCTGACCCACTGATCTGCTTGATCGGGGGTAACGTTCCCACTGAACTTAGGTGGGTTGTGCCTGAGGAACTCGGTCAGTCCCATCTGCTCCTGAGGCTGACCGACGTTGGGAGTTGTTGCGGCCGATCTGGCGGTCTCCAAATGTTGCATTGTAGCTTGGTGATTTTGAGACATCGCCGCATTCTGCTGCTGGATGGCACTTGCCATCATCTCGATGGCCTTGGCGATCTGACCCATTTCAGAAGAAGGTTGGGGAGGGGTAGAGGGTCTACGTGCCATCACTCTCCGTTTCGGATCTTGAAACTATGAGTTTTCTATATTCCCTACAACTACAAGAATGAGATCGATAAGAAATCAATTCATTCAAGGGGTACCATCTAGACCTTACAAAGGTCAGCATCTCAAAGTCATTAAGAATTTGAGTTCATCAACAGGATTATAACACTCCTAACTTCAAACACCCAGAACAGTTACTGGTGTGCAATCATCAATCCAAACAACCACTCTCAGTCAATTACAAGAACACTCAATAAATCACACCAGAATTCAATGTAGGCTAAACATCAAACCTCTGGAATTAAGATTAAGAATCATCCCGATCCAGTTATGAGTGTGCACCCTCATCACTTTATCAAGATCCTCTCATTCTTAGTACCAAGATTTTCAATTAGGGCATACATTCTCTAAGGCACACACAAAATTTCAATACAAAAACGTTTTGAAAACCTTTCACTATAGTTGTTATTTGAAACTCAAATAGATTTTATGAGCAGAAGAAACACAATGGATCCACAGCCCTCAGGTCATCCTAAGGACGAACTGCTCTGATACCATTAATGTAACATCCCGCCAAATCGTTTCACAAATATATAATGAAAATAAACGTAAAATCAAAATGTTGAAATGTGCATAATTATATATATGTAATGAAGTTTCTCCCAGTCTGAGAGTTTAATACAAAACGGTCGTTTTCCAAAACTTAACATAAAAACAGCAAAATACAACCAAACAGCCGATCTCCCAACATAAAAAGGGCGATCTCCTAACATAAAAGGCGATCTCCTATCAAAAGGGGCGATCTCCGATCAGAGAACAGGAAAGGGGGTGATCGCCCAACAGAAGCAAAACAGGCGATGTCCTCCCGGCGACCACTCACTAAGGAGCTCTTCTTCCTGCAAGATCATCTGCTCCCGTGTAAAAATTACACGATCATCACAGGTTTTAAGAAACAATCACAGAACCCAAAAACAGGGTAAGCTAGACATTTAAAAGAGAGTTTGAATATGAACTTAAGAATCAAGATGAAACCAATTTAAGACATCCACGTAAAACCATCCACTTTCTCAGATTCCACAAAACCATCAAGTAATCACATTTTTCACAATTCAACCAAGAGTCTTTCAATTCACATACGCAATCAAGTGTCTATCAATTCAATTTCTCAAAACTTCACGTCAGACTTTCCACTGACTCATCACACCAGACACTTGACCACTATTTCCGGAACACACGTGCATTGAACTTAGCATCCAGAGACCTGCACCTGTCACACTAAAATGCTGTAATGTTTCCACAGCCATGCGCATCACACAATCTCAATCTCATCACTCTCACCGTGTGACAGGGTGAATCCATATGACGGCTGAGCTCGTTCTTTTTCACACGGGCCACTCATACATAGGGACCTCCTTCGACTCTCACCACTGAATGACTTCATCTACGTAACTCCATCATATCAGCAGAGTCAGGATCGTCTCATTAACAGGATACTCACTGATCAATACACATCCTACACAAATCTTACACGGTATTTCCTTTCCTGAAAATACTATGCCTCGATCCCACATTCACAACATTCACACATCACATAACATTTCAACAAATGATTCCAGTCACAGCAAAACTCATGCCAAGGTTCAGATTTTCGAATATCACATTTAAATCTCAAACAGTTTTCAAACAACACAAAAACAGGAGATCATTCAATAACAGATGAAAACCGGCGATCACCTCCAGAAACCGGCGATCACGAACAAAACTGGGTTTTCTTAAGAAAGAACATTTTGAACACCGGCGACCACGTCGCCCCCAACATCAAAATCATTACACATACAGTTTTCCATTAGAAGTAAGACTAGCTTCCCTTACCTGGACTTGCGCAAACACCAGGAGCTCCGAAATCCAACGAAGCCTAAAGAACGCCTTGGCTCTGTTTTTGCGTCTGTTTTGAAGGACTTGCAGAGAACTTCCCAGGTGCTCTAATGGTGGCTGCCGCTCGTCGTACTCTTGTGTGAAGGTGCCAGAATCGCAGCGTGAAAGAGAGAAATGGAGGAGAAAGGAGGTAGCTCACTCTTTCATTCTTGAACCACTGCAACGTTTCTTTTTCTCAGAAGTGGGTTTTTGAATCTTAAACCCACTTGCCCACAAAAGCCGCTGCCACCACCCACTCTGCAGGGAAGTTTGCGTGTACGCTTCCCTGAACAGTACAACTACGCGTGCCTCTGCGCAGGCTGACACTCTGAGGTCACTATTCTGAACCACCCCTTTTGTCTACGTGGCGCGCGTGCAGGACGTTTCATGCTGGGAGTCTGGGTCCCACTTTATCTGTGTGAAACTCGACATCGCGCGATAACCTTTCACCGATGATCACTGGCGCGAAGACTATCCACCGATGACCTCTCGCGCGAAGACTCTCCACCGATGTCCTCTCGCGCGAAGACTCTCCACCGATAACCTTCCGCGCGAAGACTCTCCACCGATGACCTTCCGCGCGAAGACTCTCCACCGATGACCTTCCGCGCGAAGACTCTCCACCGATGACCTTCCGCGCGAAGGCTATCCACCGATGACTCATCCTGGAGGACGACCGATGTCTCTCTCTGGAAGACGACCGATGTCTCTCTTTGGCGATGCCCGCATGCCTCGCGCCCTGACGACGTCTGCATCCCTCGCGCCCTGGCGATGACCGTATGCCTCGCGCCCCGGCGATGCCCGCATGCCTCGCGCCCCGGCGATGCCCGCATGCCTCTCGCGCCCCGGCGATGTCCGCATGCCTCTCGCGCCCTGGCGATGTCCGCATGCCTGTCGCGCCCAGGCGATGCCCGCATGCCTCGTGCCCCGGCGATGTCCGCATGCCTCTCGCGCCCTGGCAAAGCCCACATGCCTCGCGCCCTGGTGACCGGCGACCGGCGATCATGTGTAGTAGGCGACCGGCGATCATGTGCCAGGCGATCTCATAGTCTTCTAAACTACACTTTCCTTCCATTTTCATTTTAAGTACAACCATACTTCGAATCCATTTAAATTATATCCTTTTATTCCAGTAATATTTTCCAGGTCCTTACAAGTGGAAAACCGCTTTTAAGACCAAATTTGGATTATATGAGTGGTTGGTGATGCCCTTTGGACTCACTAACGCTCCAAGCACATTCATGAGGCTTATGAATCACACCTTGAGGGATTGTATAGGTAAATATGTAGTAGTTTACTTTGATGATATCTTAGTATATAGTAAAACCCTAGAAGACCATCTAAGTCACCTTAGGGAAGTCTTTCTAGTTCTTAGGAAAAATAGTCTTTTTGCAAATAGGGATAAGTGTACCTTTGGTGTAGATAGTGTAGTCTTTTTAGGCTTTATAGTAAACAAAACGGGGGTACATGTAGATCCCGAGAAAATCAAAGCCATCCAAGAGTGGCCAACTCCACAAAATGTAAGTGATGTAAGAAGTTTTCATGGGTTAGCTAGCTTCTATAGAAGGTTTGTGCCTAATTTTTCTAGCCTAGCTTCTCCTTTGAATGAACTTGTTAAAAAAGATGTTGCATTTTGTTGGAATGAAAAGCATGAGCAAGCCTTTCAAAGGCTAAAAGCTCAACTCACCAATGCACCCATCCTATCTCTCCCAAATTTTTCAAAAACTTTTGAGATAGAGTGTGATGCATCGGGAGTAGGCATAGGCGCGGTATTGTTGCAAGGTGGACACCCCATTGCTTATTTTAGTAAAAAACTCCATGGTGCCACCCTCAACTACCCCACTTATGACAAAGAGCTCTATGCTCTTGTGAGAGCCCTAAAGACTTGGGAACACTATCTTGTGTCCAAAGAATTTGTTATCCATAGTGATCACGAGTCTTTAAAATATTTAAAGGGCCAACACAAGCTCAATAAGAGACATGCAAAATGGATGGAATTTCTTGAACAATTTCCTTATGTAATCAAATACAAGAAAGGAAGCACCAATATAGTGGCCGATGCTCTTTCAAGACGCCACACACTCTTTTCAAAATTGGGTGCCCAAATTCTTGGATTTGACCACATAAGAGAGCTTTACCAAGAAGATCAAGAACTTTCATCCATCTATGCCTAATGTCTACATAGAGCGCAAGGAGGTTACTATGTGTCCGAGGGATATCTTTTTAAAGAAGGAAAACTTTGCATTCCCCAAGGAACACATAGAAAACTCCTTGTCAAAGAATCACATGAAGGGGGACTCATGTGCCATTTTGGAGTTGATAAGACTCTAGATCTTTTGAAAGCAAAATTTTGTTGGCCACACATGAGGAAAGATGTCCAACGCCATTGCTCTAGATGTATCTCATGTTTAAAAGCAAAGTCTAGAACAATGCCGCATGGACTCTACACCCCTTTGCCGATTGCAAATGCTCCTTGGGAAGACATTAGCATGGATTTCATTTTAGGACTTCCTAGGACTGCAAGAGGCCATGACTCTATCTTTGTGGTAGTGGACCGTTTTAGCAAAATGTCTCACTTTATTCCATGCCACAAAGTAGATGATGCTCAAAATATTTCTAAACTCTTCTTTAGAGAAGTGGTGAGACTCCATGGTCTCCCTAGAAGTATAGTGTCCGATAGAGATCCCAAGTTTATAAGTCACTTTTGGAAAACTCTTTGGGGTAAACTTGGAACAAGACTACAATTTTCAACTTCTTGTCATCCTCAAACGGATGGGCAAACCGAAGTAGTCAATAGATCTCTTGGAACTATGCTTAGGGCTATCATGAAGGGCAGCCACAAATCTTGGGATGAGTACCTTCCCCACATTGAATTTGCTTACAATAGAGTAGTTCACAAGACTACTAATGCTTCTCCTTTTGAGGTAGTATATGGTTTTAATCCTCTCACGCCCATGGATTTAATTCCTCTTCCTAATCCACAAGATTTTGTGCATAAGGAAGGAGTAATCAAGGCTGATTTTGTCAAGAAAATGCATGAGAAGATTAAAATTCAAATACAACAACAAAATGAGAAGTACACAAAACACAACAACAAAGGGAAGAGAGAAATAATTTTTGAGGAAGGAGACTTAGTTTGGCTTCATCTTCGAAAAGAAAGATTTCCAAATCAAAGGAAGTCCAAACTAAGTCCCCGAGGTGAGGGACCCTTCCAAGTCCTTAAGCGAGTCAACAACAATGCATATAAATTGGACCTACCTCTTGAATATGGAGTACATGACACATTTAATGTAATTGATCTTTCTCCATTTGTAGGTACCAATGACGATGACGAGCTGGATTTGAGGACAAATCCTTTCCAAGGGGGAGGGGATGATGGAGGAGGGCCAAGCACATCTAACCAAGGAAGCCAAGGCCCAAACCAAGAAGACCGTCTAGACCAAGAAGAGCGTCTAGCTCCAAGAAGTGAGCGTCTAGGACGTGAAGGAGGGAGGCTATCCATGGAGCTAGACCGTCTAGGACCTCTCACAAGATCCATGGCTAAACATATCCAAGCACACATAGAAGAAGCCACGGATGGGAGGGAGAAGACCTTGTACATGCTACTTGGAGGCCCATTAGGGGTAGCTTAGTAGATTAGTGTAGTGTAGAAAGCAAAACTTGCTAACTTAGGGGTGTGCTATCAAAAAGGTGCCCTTAGCAATAGAAGGAGGGGTGTGCTAGCAAATAGGTGCCTTTAGCAAAAGAGGGAGGGGTGTACTATCAAATGTTGCATTTTTGACCTATCTTCTAGAATATTAGGATGATGGTGTGGTTTGACTAAAGTCAATACCCTAGGCAGCCCCCACTTTTTGTATTTCCATCCCTACCCTTTAAGCTTGCTCACCAAGGCTCCTAAATCTATAAATAAGGAGGCCTACCTCATGTATTTTCAAGTTTATTTGAGTAATGTTATGCTGCCATTTTTGTGCACAAGCTTTACTCCTCCTAGAAATCTAGGCTATAAACTTCAATCCTTTCACCTTCTCCCTTGAGCTGGCCGAACCACTCAACCCATACTCATCATGCACCTTCAAGACCAACACAACTCCTAGGAGGGTCTTGTTTCACTCATCCATTGCTTCCGCTCCATCTATTTCTACTTTGATTCAAGAAGAACACATGAAAATGCCATCACCTCACCTAGGGCCGTCTAGCTTAATTTGTTTTTGTTAATTGCTTTAATTGAACCAACTTGCTTTAATCACTTCGTTAATTTCTTGTTTAATTTTGTTTAAGGCTTTCATAGCTTGCATTGTTTTCTTGCATTAAAAATTTGATTTCTTCAACCTAATTGTGTTTTAAGTGGTTTACTAAGAGAAAGCTTTGTGTGAAGACATTGAGGGATAGTCTTTGGCTAAGGCAAGGCTTGGTATTTAAGTAGTCCATTGTGACTCACCTCCCTTACCTGGAAGACTACCTTCTTTGACTTCCCTAAATTTTCTCAAGGTAAAATATTTCTATACACAAAGGTCTAGTCATGTCTTCTCATTCCTTTAAATCTCTTAAAAGTGAGGTGAAATCCTTGAAATCTCTTTTGGAACAACTTTCCAACAATATTCAATCAATTTCATCTAAACAATTGGAGAATGAGGCCAAAACTAATGAATTGACTAAATCAAAGGATGAGAAGTCTCACATTTCAAAAAAATTACCTTCTCATGCATCTATCTCTAAAAAGCATGATTCTTTTGGGGAGGGAAGACATAGAAGAGATAGAAAAGAACAAGAAAGCCCAAGAGAGGTTAGGGTAGACCTACCCCATTCCCATGGAAAAGAAAATATAGAAACTTGCCTAGATTGGGAAATGAGGGTAGAAAAATTGTTTGCTTCCCATAAAGAAAGAAAGGAAAGAAAGATACAAAAGAAAAGAGAGGAAGCCGAAAGGGAAGCTAAAGAAAAAGAAAAAGAAAAAGAAAAGCATGAGAAGACCCTTGAGAAACAAAAGGCGTGGGAGAATAGTGTTCCTTCTCACAAGGTCATTCAACAAGACAAAAGATTTAAAAATACCTTTGAAAATATGCGTCTTGTTGAACAACCTAGCCTTTCCTTTTGTAAAGGAACACTTGCAAGCATAGTAACAAAAAAAGAGTCTTTAAAAGAAGCTTGCATAGATAAAGATAAAGTGGATTATTTCTCATATGTGCTAGGATATCACCAAGTGAATGTCAAGTTATTTACAAGCATCTACAAAAACAAATTTTTATGTGAAGTAGTGCCTAAAGAAACTTGTCATGTCCTATTGAGACAACCATTGCCAAGTGTGCAACTTCTCATAAACAATGGTTGTAACAACGAGACTATCTTTACACATAAGAGAAAAATTCTTCATGAAGGAGAACTCATGGACCAAATTAGAGTTGATAAAACTCTAGAGCTTTTAAAAGGAAAACTTTTATCACCTATGAGAAAAGATGTTCAAAGACATTACCCTAGATACATTTCTTGTTTTAAAAATACACCTAAGGTGATGTCTCATGAACTCTATACTCCTTTACCTTTTGCAAATGATCCTTGGGAAGACATAAACCTCAATTTTATCTTAGAGCTTCCTAGGACAACAAAAGGTTTTGATTCCATTTTTATGGATATGGATAATCTCTTCTATATAGAAGTGACAAGTCTTCATGGTTTATCTTCAAGCATAGTATTGGATAGAGCTCCAAAATTTGAAAACCATCATTTGAGGAATCTTTTAGAAAAACTTGAAATTAAATTGTACTCTTCAAATTTTTATCCTTAAAAGAATGGTCAAAATAAAATTGAAAACATAGCTCTTTTTACTATGCCTAGAGAAATCATGAAAGACAATCACAATTCTTGGGATGAGTATCCTTTTGAGCATGCATACAATGGAGTAGTCCACAAGACTACTAATATTTCTACATTTGAAATTGCATGTGGACTTAATCCTCTTTCGCTTTTTAAGTTGTTACCCTTTCTTAAAGGTATTGTGCCTAAGGAAAAGGTAACCAATATTGAAAATTTTCAAATACATAAGAGGATTAGAGAACACATACAACCATCAAAAGAGAAATATTGTACAAAGTTGCCAAAAACAAAAGAAAAAAAAATGGCAACTTCATACAATTAAGTTCTCTCCAATTGCTCACACTAACACCTTTACTTTGTTTGATGATTTCCATAGGTGGACGTTTGATCCGGGAGGACAAGCCTTGCCGAAACAATAGGCTGCTATCCGAGATCAAATCTGTAGATCTGAGGATAGATCTTCTCAAAGGAGGAGGAGATGATGGACACCATCCAGCCCCATCCATCCCCCTAGTTGAAGACAAAGCAAGGGATTTGAGGACAAATCCTTTTTCAAGAGGGAGGGGATGATGGAAGAGGGCCAAGCACAACCTTCCATGAAAGGCAAGAGCCAAGTCAAGAGCATCTAAGACCAAGCTAGGAGCGTCTAAGACAAGCTAGGAGCGTCTAGGACGAGAAGGCCAAGCTAGAAGCGTCTAGGACAAGAAGACTTGGATCAAAGCTATGAATGGGAGAGTGGCATACTAGCACATATTCCGTGAAGGCCCATCAAATGTAGTTTAGCTTTAATTGGGGTGTAAATAGCATAGCCATGTGGACAAATGTTTATTTTTCTGCACATTAGAATTAAGGAGAAGTTAACCTTCCCACTATTCTAGAAAGCCCATGGAGGGGGTGAACTTACAAACTAGACACACCCCTCCCCATGTGCTCACACTTTCCATGTGGCCCATGTGCTTCACATTTACATTTCATTTGGCTAGCATTAGGGTTGCATTATGGTCCTCCTTAGCCTATAAAAGGAGGAGCCTACACCTTGTATTTTCAAGATTAAATAGAGTATTGTTATGCTGCCAAATTGTGCCATACACTACTCCTTGCCTAACACTTAGGTTTTAGTCTTCAATTCATCACTACCAAAGGGGCTGGCCAAACCTCCCCATTTCCTCACTCTTCATGCACCTTCAAGGCACCCATGCTTCCTAGGAAGGCCTTGCTCACCTCCTCCATAAGCTTCCGCATCCATCATCACCAAGGAACTCCAAAATCCAAAGAAGAGCTCATAGGAATGCTATCAAGTGCGTGCGCATAATGGGAGAGCTCCATGAAGGAATATGTGGAAGTCACATAGGAGGTCGCGCTTTGGCATCAAAAGCCATTCGAGCAGGGTATTACTGGCCGACCATGAGGGAGGATTGCACGAAGTATGCGCAGCAGTGCAAACAGTGTCAGCTACATGCAGATTGGCACAAGGCCCCACTAGAGGAGCTCAGATCTATATACAACCCTTGGCCATTCCACACCTGGGGGATTGACATCCTGGGGCCCTTTCCTTTGGCTGTGTGGCAGATGAAGTACCTCGTGGTCGCCATAGAATGCTTCACGAAGTGGATCGAGGCTGAGCCCGTAGCACAAATGATGGCCTTCACATGTTGAGCTCTCCTTGGATGTTTAAGATGGTGCGGAAGCAATGGTTGAAATGAGCAAGATCCTCCTAGCAGTGATGGTGATCTTGAAGGTGCATGTAAGGACCTATAAATTTATTTGGAATAGAAGTGATAGATTTTAAATAATTTCTGAGTGTCTTATTATTCAAAATAAAAAGGCATAACAATAGAAAATTATCATAGTGGTCAGACCTCGGACGTCGCCTAAGGTCTGGGGTCAGCTAGTAGAAGGCGGTCGGTTGACCATTGTACCAACCAAGTAGTCAGGTGCAATGACTTTATCGTGAAGTAATCACGTGGCCGTGCTTGAAGGGGGGGGGGCACGTGAAGCAAGAAGGGTAAGAGAAAGGAAGGTGTAGCTTAGAAGTCGACGAGATCGCCGTTTGTTGAAGAAGGCGGCGGCCTCCGACTTCACCCGTATGAAATCACCAATCGCCTATGGTGTACATGACCGCCAATCGCCTATGGTGTACATGATCGCCGAAAAGAGCACATCGCCGAGTATTCGAGAAGACTTGGTAAGCACTTAGTATGTGGTCTAAATACAGAAGATGAGTGATATAGAAGATAGGTGGCATATCTGTCACCATGAGTAGTGTGAGCCGTGATACCACAGACTTAGCGGAATGGGAGGACGAGCCCTCAGCTGGGTGTGACGATGTGACATCGGTGACCAGAGTGAGGCGATGTGTCCTCGTCACACACAAGGGCGATAAGAGATCGCCAACAGGATGAGAGGAACATCGGTCATCAACCAGGATGGGAGACACATCGGTTGTCTGCTAGGGGTGAGACATCGGTTGTCTGCCAGGGTGAGACATCGATTGTCTGCCAGGGTGAGGAATCAGTCGTCCGTCAGGAAGAGGAATCAGTCATCGCCAGTATGAGAGGCATCGGTCATCGCTGGTATGAGAGGCATGGTCATCGCGCTAGCAGTCATCGGTGGATGGTTATTGTAAGGACCTGTAAAATTAAATTGGAATAAAAGGAATATATTTTAAATGAATTCTAAGTATGTTTTTATTTAAAATAAAAAGGGAGGAAAGTGTATCTTAGAAGACTATGAGATCGCCTGGTTAGTACATAATCGCCTGTCGCCTAGACTACCCATGCGGACATCGCCAGGGCGCGAGGTATGCGGACATCGCCAGGGCGCGAGAGGCATGCGGGCATCGCCAGGGCGCGAAGCATGCGGGCATCACCAGGGCGCGAGAGGCATGCGGGCATGCCGGGCCGGAGAGGCATGCGGGCATCGTCAGGGCGCGAGGCATGCGGGCATCGCCAGGGCACGAGAGACATGCGGGCGTCGCCAGGGATAGACATCGGTCGTCTCCCAGAGAGAGACATCGGTCGTCTCCCAGAGAGAGACATCGGTCGTCTCCCAGAGAGAGAGATCGGTCGTCTTCCAGAGAGAGAGATCAGTCGTCTTCCAGGTTGAGTCATCGGTGGAAGGTTAACGCACGATGTCGTATTTCACGGAGATGAAGTGGGGCCCAGGCCCCCAGCATGAGCATCTTGCATGCGCGACACGTAGTCAGGGAGCGTACTTCAGAACAGTGGCTCCAGGGAATTGGTATGGAAAGTGACCCAAAACCCACGTGGCCACACTGCTCAAGGAAGGGTGCAGGCAAGCTTTTCCTGCAGAGTGGGCGGTGGCAGCGGAAATTGTGGAACAAGTTGGTCTAGTTTTAAAAACCCACTTCTGAGGGGAAAAGAACGTTGCAGTGGTTCAAGAGTGAAAGAGTGAGTTTACCTCCATTCTTCTCTTTTCTCTCCTTCACAGTGCGATTCAGGCATCCTCAAGCACCAGTACAACGAACGACGACTGCCCTTAGAGCACCTGGGAGGTTTTCTGCAAGTTCTCCAAACCAGACGCTAAAACAGAGCTAAGGCATCTTTAAGCTTCGACGGGTTTTGGAACTCCTGGTGTTTTGCGCAAGTCCAGGTAAGGGAAGCTAGCTTTATTTTCAATAAAAGCTGTAGATTAGCTGTTTCTGAAGTGAGGGCGACGTGGTCGCCGGTTTTTCAACTGTTATTGCAAAATCCCCTGTTTTGGATGTGATCGCCGGTTTTAGTATTGTTGTTTGAACTCCCCTGTTTAATGTCGCTCTGAACTTGTTGAGATTGAAATGAAAAATGTATATGCTATTTGAAAACCTGATCGGTGGTATGCTTGTTCTTGTGAGTGGGGTTGTTTAAGAAAAGATTCAAGGTATTCTATGATGGATTTATTCTTTATGTGTGGAATGATGCTTTGAATGTTGTGGATGTGGGATCAGGGCATAGTATTTTCAGGAAAGAAAATACCGTGTAAGATCGTGTAGAGTGTGCAATGACCGGTGATTCGTTTTATGAGATATCCTGACTCTCCTGATGTAATGGAATCACATAGATGAAGTTATTCAGGCGTTGAGAGTCGAAGGAGGTTCACAGGTATGGGTGAGTTGTGTGAAAGAGAACGAGCTCGACCCGTTGTGTGGATTAACCCTGTCATGCTAGGATAGTGATAATATTGAGATTCATTTATACGCTTGTGAATGTGTGTGATTTCACAGCGACCCTGTGAATGTGTGTGATTTCACAGCGACCCTGTGAATGTGTGTGATTTCACAGTGGTGCAGTATGACAGGTGCAGATCTCTGAGTCTAGTCAATGCACGTGTCTTCCGGAAGTAGTGTCAAGTGTCTATGTGTGATGAGTCAGTGGAAGTCTGACGTGAGAAATGTTGAGAAATTGTTGATAGACACTTGATGGAATTATGTGAATTGAACGACTCTTGAGGAAATTGTGAAATATGTGATTACTTGATGACTGTGTGATATGAATGAGAAAGTTGATGGTTTTACGTGGGTGTCTTAAATTTGTTTTATCTTGATTTTTAAGTTCATATTTAAACTCTCTTTCAAATATCTAGCTTACCCTGTGTTTGGTTCTGTGGCTGTTTTTCTTAAAACTGTGATGATCGTGTATAATTTACACGGGAGCAGATGATGTTGCAGGAAGTAGAGCTCCTCAGTGAGTGGTCGCCGGAAGGAGATCGCCTGTCTCTATTTCTGTTAGGCGATCACCCTTTTTTTGATCTCTGATAGGAGATCGCCTTTTTTGTTAGGAGATCACCTGTTTTTTTCTATTTTGCTGTATTTCGTTTAAGTTTTGGAAAATTGACCGGTTATGTATTAGACTCCCTGTGAGGAGCAACTTCATTTATATAAATACGTATGTTCACTTAAATATTATTGTTTTACCTTTATTTCATTTTATATTTATGAAAAGGATTTGGCGGGATGTTACATTAATGGTATCAGAGCAGTTCGTCCTTAGGATGACCTGAGGGCTGTGGATCCATTGTGTTTCTTCTGCTCATAAAATTTATTTGAGTTTTAAACAAAAACTATAGTGAAAGGCTTTCAAACGTTTTTTTATTGAAATTTTGTGTGTGCTGTAGTGAATATATGCTCTAACTGAAAATTTTAGTATTGAGAATGAAAGAATCTTGATAAAGTAGTGAGGGTGCACACTCATAACTGGATCGAGATGTTCTCAATCTTAATTCTAAAGGTTGATGTTTAGCATACAAAGAATTCTGGTGTGATTTATTTCAATTTATTGAGTGTTTTTGTATTGATTGAAAGTGGTCGTTTGAATTGATGGTTTTATACCAGTAGCTGTTTTGGTGATGAGCTTGTATTAGTATATTGATCTTGCGGATAAACTCAAATTCTAGATGGATTTGAGATGCTGGCCTTGTAAGACCTAGTGCGGTCTTCTAAATGAATTGATTCTTTATCAAGTTCATTTTATAGGAAAATGAGTAGAGAATAATAGTTCTTTTCCTAATCTTCTACAGAGAAGAATGACTCGTAGACCTCCTACCTCTCCCCAACCTTCTTCGGAGATGGGCCAGATCGCCAGGGCCATTGAGATGATGGCAACTGCCATCCAACAACAAAATGCAGCAATGGCTCAGAATCATCAAGCTGCAATGCACCACTGGGAAACTGCTCGGTCGGCTGAAACAGCCTCCCACGCTAGTCAGCCTCAGGAGCAGATGGGGCTGGCCGAGTTCCTCAGGCACAACCCACCTAAGTTCAGTGGGAATGCTACTCCTGACCAAGCAGATCAATGGGTCAGGGGTTTAGAGAAAATCTACAGGGCGACCTCCTGCCCGAAAGATAAGAAGCTGGTATTCGCCACATATCTTCTGTCTGGAGAAGCTGAGTTCTGGTGGATGGGAACTCAGCAGATGATGGAGGCCCGAGAGGAAGTGATGGATTGGGAGAGCTTCAGGGTGAGGTTCCTGGAGAAAAACTTCCCAGACAGCGCAAGGTTTGCGAAGGAAGCGGAGTTCCTAAGGTTGGAGCAGGGGGATATGGCTGTGAGCGCCTATGCTGCTCGATTTGAGTACCTCGCCCGATTCTATACCCAAGCTACCTCTGAGGCTTGGAGGTGCAGGAAATTTGAAGAAGGACTGAAACATGAACTAAAGAGGACCATAGCACCTATGTGCATAAGAGAATTTCATGCCTTGGTGGAGAAGACGAAGATGGTGGAGACTCTGGAGGAGGGTGAGTCTCGGGTGATCAGGTCCCACCCAGGGGGTTCCTCCAGTGGGAAGACAAGGGTGCAGCAGCAGCAGAATAAGCCTTATGCGAGGCCTCCACAGCATAGGGCAAGAGCAGCACCGCCCCAGTCTCAGCAGCAACAACCCTGGAAACTTAAATGTTTCCATTGTGGTGGACCACACACAGCCAATGTGTGCCCCAAGAAAGATTCAGAGAGAAGATGTTTTGCCTGCCAGAAGACGGGACACGTTGCTAGAGATTGTCCTACTCAGAATAGGATGACTCAATCCGGTGGTTCCCAACAATTGAGGAACGAAGGCAGCAGACCCCGGGCAACAGGGAGAGTGTTTGCCATGTCAGGAGCTGAGGCGTCCCAATCAGGTAACTTGGTGCAGGGTGTTTGTCTTATATCTGGTAGAAGTGTAAAAGCCTTGTTTGATTCTGGAGCGACACACTCTTTTGTGTCAAGTCTGTGTGTAGCCAAGCTGAGCCTCCTAGTGAAGGAGCTACCTTTTGAACTGTTGGTCTCTACACCTGCATCAGGACAGGTTATGACCTCCACAGTTTGCCCAGAATGTCCAGTGATAGTAGAGGGACGCAGGTTCAAGGTAAATTTGATCTGTCTACCTCTGCAAGGTCTGGATGTTATCCTAGGAATGGATTGGCTTTCTGCCAATCACATCCTCATAGACTGCGGTAGGCAGAAAGTAGTGTTTCCCGATCTCCAAGAGCCAGATGTGATATCTGCTCAGCAGGTACAGTCGGAGTTGAAAGAAGGGGCGACGTGTTTTGTAATCCTAGCTCAAGGGGAAGTGAAGAATGAAGGAGATGTGGGCAATATACATGTGGTGAAGGAATTCATGGATGTATTTCCAGAAGAAATACCTGGATTACCTCCTAAGAGAGAGGTAGAATTCTCCATTGATTTAGTACCTGGAGCTGGACCAGTGTCAATGGCACCTTACAGAATGGCTCCAACCGAGTTGGTGGAGTTAAAGAAGCAAGTGGAAGAATTGTTGGAGAAACAATTCATCAGACCCAGTGTATCTGTAAGGACCTGGAAAATCTTATTGGAATAAAAGTGATATATTTTAAGTGAATTCTAAGTATGTTTTATTTAAAATAAAAGTAAAGGAAAGTGTAGTTAGAAAGCCATGAGATCGCATGGAACATGATCGCCAGGGCGCGAGAGGCATGCGGGCAATCGCCAGGGCGCGAGACATGCTAGCATTGCCAGGGCGCGAGAGGCATGCGGACATCGCCAGGGCGCGAGACATGCGAGCATCGCCAGAGCGCGAGAGGCATGCGGGCATCGCCAGGGCGCGAGATGCATGTGGGCTTTGCCCGGGCGCGAGAGTCATGCGGGTGTCGCCAAGAGGAGACCTCGGTCGGTCTCCAGGAGGAAGAGACCGCGGCCGGTCTCCAGGAGGAAGAGACCGCGGCCGGTCTCCAGGAGGAAGAGACCGCGGCCGGTCTCCAGGAGGAAGAGACCTCGGTCGGTCTCCAGGAGGAAGAGACCTCGGTCGGTCTCCAGGAGGAGGAGACATCGGTCGTCTTCCAGAGGGAGACATCGGTCGTCTTCCAAAGAGAGACATCGGTCGTCCTCCAGGATGGGTCATCGGTGGATTGTCACCGCGCGAGAGGTCATCGGCGGATTGTCTTTGCGCGAGTGGTCATCGGCGAAAGGTTATCGCGCGATGTCGTGTTTCACGCAGATGAAGTGGGGCCCTGGTTTCCAGGATGAACGTGCTGCATGTGCGACATGTAGGCAGTGAAAGTCCTTCAGGAACAGTAGCTCCATGTGCGCAGAGACGCCACGTGGCCATACTGTCAGGTTGCACTTAATTCGAGGAAGAAAACCCACCAAGGAGGGTTAGTTAGAGAATAGGTAATGATGGCTACATGGCAGGCCTATGTTCCTAGTATCAGAATGCACCGCCTCTTAGTGAGTTTAGAAAACGCAGTGAGAGTATAAAAGGTGACAGAGTGAGTTCACCTTCATCTTTCTCTTTTCTCTCCTTGCGCTGCGACTCAGTATTCCCCAGGCACCAGCTTGACTACCAGTGATTGCCATAGAGCATTTGAGAAGGTTCTCTACAAGTTTTACCGGTTAGAACGCTTAGGCAGAGTTCAGGCATCTTTTACGTTCGGTGGTTAGAGCTTGAAGTGAGTTTCACGCTGATCCAGGTAAGGGAAGCTAGTCTTTTTCCAACGAAAACGTTATATTTGCTGATTGAGATGTTGGGGCGACGTAGTCGCGGGTTCTTGCTTTCGTTCTGGAGTTCTGATGTTGAAATGCGAAGTGTTTACTGTAATCGATTTCTGTTTTGATGTTAAGGGCGACGAGGTCGCCGGTTTCAAAATGTTCTTGTTTAAAACCCAGTTTTGTTCGTGATCGCCGGTTTCTGGAGGTGATCGCCGGTTTTCATCTGTGATTGAAATATCCCCTGTTTTATGCTGTTTCAAAAGTGTTTGAGATTTTAAATGTGGTTTTCGAAAATCTGAACCTTGGTATGAGTTTTGCTGTGATTGAAATCGTGTATTGAAGTGTTATGTGATGTGTTGAATGTTGTGATTGTGGATCGAGGCATAGTATTTTCAGGAAAGAAAATACCGTGTAAGGTCGTGTAATAGGTGTATTGATCGGTGATCCTATAATGAGACATCCTGACTCTACTGAGGTAATGAAATCACATAGAGGAAGTTACTCAGTTGTGGAGAGTCGATGGAGGTTCATACGTATGGGTGTCTCGTGTGAAAAAGAACGAGCTCCACCTGTTGTATGGATTAACCTTGTCATACCGTGATAATGAGAGTATTGAGATGGTGTGATGCGCATGGCTGAGGGCACTTTCCAGCCTTTTGGTATGACAGGTGCGAATCTCTGGGTCTAATCAACGCACGAGTCTCCGGAAATAGTGGTCAAGTGTCTGGTGTGATGAGTCAGTGGAAAGTCTGACGTGAGAAATGAGAAATTGAATTAATAGACACTTGATTGCTGATGTGAATTGAAATACTCTTGGATTGATTTGTGAAATATGGGATTTCTTGATAGTCTTGTGGAATATGGAAATGTGATGGCTGATATTGTTATGGTTCATGGATGTTGTGAAATTCTTATGTATGCTCTTGATTCAAAGTTTTCTTAAATATATAGCTTACCCTGTATTTTGTTTCTGTGGCTGTTTTCTTAAACCTGTGATGATCGTGTAACTTTACACGGGAGCAGATGAGGTTGCAGGAAGTGGATTTCCCCTGTGAGTGATCGCCGTATGTGGTCGCCGGTTTTATGTTCTTGCTGGGCGATCGCCCCCTTTTGCCATTTTTCCGATAGGCGATCTCCGTTTTCTGTTAGGAGATCGGTAGTTTTGTATTTTGCTGTCTTTATGTTTAAGTTTTGTAAAACGACCGATTTGTATTAAACTCCCTGCGAGGAGAACTCCTTTGTATATATATATAATTATGTTTATTTCAATATATTTGTTTTACCGTTATTTCATATTACGAAAATGAAAAAAAAAAATGCAAAAATACGAAATGTATTTGGCGGGATGTTACATTAATGGTATCAGAGCAGTTCGTCCTTTGGATGACCTGAGGGCTGTGGATCCATTGTGTTTTCTTCTGCTCATGAAAACTTATTTGAGTTTTAAGTGACAACTATTGTGAAAGGTTTTCAAACGTTTTTGTATTGAACTTTTTGTGTGTGCTGTAGTGAATGTATGCTTAACTGAAGATCTTAGTATTTAGAATGAGAGGGTCTTGATAAGGTGGTGAGGGTGCACACTCATGACCGGATCGGGGTGATTCTCAATCTAAATTCCAGAGGTTTAATGTTTAGCATACTTTGATTTCTGACGAGATTGATTGCATTTTATTGAGTGTTGTTGTAATTGATTGTGAGTGTTTGTATGGAGTAATGGTTACACACCAGTAGCCGTTCTGGTGTTTTCCTTGAGGTTATAACTTCATGTTTCTGTGGATGAACTCAAATTCTTAAGGAAATTGAGATGCTGACCTTTGTAAGGTCGAGATGTTACCCCCTAGAATGAATTGATTTCCTTATCGATTTCATTCTTGTAGTTGTAGGGAATATAGAAGCTAGTGGTTTCGGAATCTGAGAACGAAGAAGATGACTCGTAGACCTCCTACCTCTCCCCAACCTTCTTCTGAAATGGGCCAGATCGCCAGGGCCATTGAGATGATGGCAGGTGCCATCCAGCAGCAGAATGCGGCGATGGCGCAGAACCATCAAGCTACCATGCAGCATTGGGAGACTACTCGGTCGGCTGATACGAATTCGCCCGTCGGTCAGCCTCAGGAACGGATGGGACTGGCCGAGTTCATGAGGCACAACCCACCCAAGTTCTGTGGGAATGCTACCCCTGATCAAGCAGATCAGTGGGTCAGGGAAATGGAGAAAATCTTTAGGGCGACCTCCTGCCCTGAAGAGAAGAAGTTGTTGTTCGCCACTTATCTGTTGTTTGGAGAAGCAGAGTTCTGGTGGATGGGAGCTCAGCAAATGATGGAGGCCAGAGAGGAGGTGTTGGACTGGGAGAGCTTTAGGGTGAGGTTCTTGGAGAAATACTTCCCTGACAGCGCAAAGTTTGCGCGGGAAGCGGAGTTTTTAAAGTTGGAGCAGGGGGTGATGTCGGTGAACGCCTATGCTGCTAGGTTTGAGTACCTCGCCTGATTCTACACTCAGGCGACCTCCGAAGCTTGGAGGTGCAGGAAGTTTGAGGAAGGGCTGAAGCACGGGCTGAAGAGGACGATAGCCCCGATGTGCATCAGGGAATTTCACGCCTTGGTAGAAAAGGCGAAGATGGTGGAGACCCTGGAAAAGGGTGATCCCCGGGTGATCAGGTCGCACCCAGGGGGTTCTTCCAGTGGGCGGGCTAAGGTGCAGCATTCACAAGGCAGGCCATATGCGAGACCTCCCCTACATCGGGCGGGAACAGGGTCACCCCAGTTTCAACAGCAGCAACCCTGGAAACCAAAATGTTCCCTCTGTGGTGGACCACACGTGCCCAATGTGTGCCCCAAGAAGAATTCGGAGAGAAGGTGTTTTGCATGCCAAAGGACAGGACACGTTGCTAGAGAATGCCCTAACCGGAATGGGGCGACTCAACCTAGTGGTTCTCAGCAGTTGAGAACTGAAGGCAGCAGACCCCAGGCAGCAGGGAGGGTGTTTGCCATGTCAGGAGCAGAGGCGTCTCAATCAGGTAACCTCGTACAAGGTGTCTGTTTTATATCTGGTAGAAGTGTAGAAGCGTTGTTTGATTCTGGAGCGACACACTCTTTTGTGTCAAGTCGGTGTATAGCCGAGTTGGGCCTCCTAGTGAAGGAGCTGCCTTTTGAACTGTTGGTCTCCACACCTGCATCAGGACAGGTTATGACCTCTACGGTTTGCCCTAAATGTCCAGTAATAGTAGAGGGACGCAGATTCAAAGTGAACTTGATCTGCCTGCCTCTTCAGGACCTGGATGTTATCCTGGGAATGGATTGGCTTTCTGCCAATCACGTTCTCATAGATTGCGGTAGGCAGAAAGTGGTGTTGCCCGATCTCCAAGAGCAGGATGTGGTATCTGCTGGGCATGGGCGGTTGGAGATGGAAGAAGGGGCGAGGTGCTTCGTGATGCTAGCTCGGTTGGAAGTGAAGAACGAAGGGGACGTGAGCAGGATACCTGTAGTGAAAGACTTCACAGATGTGTTCCCAGAAGAGGTACCTGGGTTACCCCCTAAGAGAGAAGTGGAATTCTCTATTGATTTGGTACCTGGGGCTGGACCAGTGTCTATGGCGCCCTACAGGATGGCACCAGCCGAGTTGGTGGAATTAAAGAAGCAAGTGGAAGAGTTGCTGGAGAAACAATTCATCAGACCCAGTGTATCTCCATGGGGGGCTCCAGTACTCCTAGTTAAGAAGAAGGATGGAGGGTCTCGGCTGTGTATAGATTACAGGCAGTTGAACAAGTTGACTATCAAGAACAAGTACCCTCTACCCAGAATTGATGATTTAATGGATCAAGTAAATGGGGCCTCGGTGTTCTCAAAGATTGATCTGAGATCGGGGTACCATCAAATTTTGGTAAAGGCCGACGATGTCCAGAAAACAGCCTTTAGGTCCCGGTATGGGCACTATGAGTACGTGGTGATGCCGTTTGGAGTGACCAATGCCCCAGCTCTGTTCATGGATTATATGAATAGGATTTTCCGCCCTTTCTTGGATAAGTTTGTGGTAGTCTTCATAGACGACATACTTGTCTATTCAAAGACCGAGGAAGAACATGAAGGACATCTGAGGTCGGTGTTGGAGGTTCTGAGGGAGAAGCAACTCTATGCCAAGTTCTCCAAGTGTGAGTTCTGGCTGAAGGAAATCAACTTTCTAGGACACGTGATATCTGCCCAGGGGATCTCGGTGGATCCAGCCAAGGTGGAGGCAGTGCTGCAGTGGGAACGTCCCAAGACAGCCACTGAGATAAGGAGCTTTGTGGGTTTGGCGGGTTACTATCGGAGATTTATTGAGGACTTTTCCAAGGTGGTGGCTCCGTTAACACAGCTGACCCGTAAGGACCAACCTTTTGCTTGGACCGACCGATGTGAGCTCAGCTTCAGGGAACTAAAGAAAAGGTTGACGAGTGCTCCAGTGCTGGTGATTCCAGAGGTCGGAAGACCTTTTGACGTCTACTGTGATGCCTCACATCAGGGACTGGGATGCGTTTTAATGCAAGAGAAAAGGGCAGTCGCCTATGCTTCAAGGCAACTCAAGGTTCATGAGAGGAACTACCCTACGCATGATTTGGAGTTGGCGGCAGTGGTCTTCGCCCTAAAGATCTGGAGGCACTACTTATATGGAGCTCGATTCCAGGTGTTCAGCGATCATAAGAGCCTGAAATACCTGTTCGATCAGAAGGAACTGAACATGAGGCAAAGAAGGTGGATGGAGTTCCTAAAGGACTACGATTTTCAACTCATGTATCACCCAGGAAAGGCCAATGTAGTGGCAGACGCTTTGAGTAGAAAATCAATGCAAGTAGCCACCATGATGATAAAAGAGCAGAAACTGATCGAGCAGTTCAGAGACTTAAACCTTGGAGTAGAATTTCACGTAAATCACATTAGTTGTAGTAAGCTGGCTATAACTAATGACTTCCTTGGGATGTTAAAGGATAAGCAGTTGGAGGACCCTAGTCTGGAGCGTACTATGGAGTCACTAGGGACAGATCAGGCGAGAGACTTTGTAATGGGCGATGATGGGATCTTGAGATTTAATGGCAGAATTTGCATACCTGCAAATGAAGAGTTGAAGAAGATGATCCTAGAAGAAGGTCATAAGAGTCGCCTTAACCTTCATCCAGGCATGAACAAGATGTATCATGACTTGAAGGAGTCATTTTGGTGGTCAGGCATGAAGAGGGACATCGCCCAGTATGTTGCAACCTGCTTAACGTGTCAGAAGGCGAAGGTAGAGCATCAAAGACCTGGCGGGCTGTTGCAGCAACTGGATATCCCTGAGTGGAAATGGGACAGCATTGCCATGGATTTTGTCACCCATTTACCCAGATCGGTAAAGGGTCATGATGCAATCTGGGTTATCATTGATAGGCTGACAAAGAGTGCCCACTTCCTTCAAGTGAATATGAAGATGCCTATGGCCAAACTGGCACAGTTATACATCCAAGAAATAGTGAGGTTGCATGGAGTGCCTTCCAGCATCGTTTCAGATAGAGATCCCAGGTTCACTTCACGGTTTTGGCAGACCTTGCAAGAGTGCTTGGGAACTAAGTTGAGGATGAGCTCTGCATATCATCCCCAAACAGATGGTCAGTCAGAGAGAACGATCCAATCCTTGGAAGATCTGCTGAGGGCGTGCGTCTTGGATCAATTGGGAAGTTGGGACGAGGTGTTGCCACTGGTGGAGTTTACGTATAATAACAGTCACCACGCCAGCATTGGGATGGCACCTTATGAAGCCCTGTACGGGAGAAAATGCAGGACTCCCTTATGTTGGTATCAGGAGGGCGATGCAATCTTAGTTGGGCCAGAGTTGATTCAGCAGACGACCGAGAAGGTGAAACAGATACAAAGCAGAATGAAAGCTTCTCAGAGTAGGCAGAAGTCCTATGCAGATCAGAGGAGAAGACCTTTGGAGTTTGCTGCTGGAGACCATGTATTTTTGAGAGTGACCCCAACCAAGGGTGTAGGACGAGCGATCAGACCAAAGAAGCTGTCTCCTAAGTTTGTTGGACCTTACCAGATCTTGAGGAAAATTGGTCCAGTAGCCTATGAGATCGCCCTACCTCCACATTTAGCAAATCTGCATAATGTCTTCCACGTATCACAGTTACGGAAATATCTCACCGACCCTTGTCACGTGTTGGAGGTGGACGACGTGCAGATCAGGGACGACTTGTCTTTTGAAGCAAGACCAGTCAGAATAGACGATCACCAAAGCAAACAGCTCAGGAATAAGACCATCCATATGGTTAAGGTGGTGTGGGATGAGAGATCCGGTGATTCGACTTGGGAGTTGGAAGAGAACATGAGAAACGACTATCCACATCTCTTTTCTTTGTAATTCAATTTTCGAGGACGAAAATTTTTGTTGTTAGGGAGATTGTAAGGACCTGGAAAATCTTATTGGAATAAAAGTGATATATTTTAAGTGAATTCTAAGTATGTTTTATTTAAAATAAAAGTAAAGGAAAGTGTAGTTAGAAAGCCATGAGATCGCATGGAACATGATCGCCAGGGCGCGAGAGGCATGCGGGCAATCGCCAGGGCGCGAGACATGCTAGCATTGCCAGGGCGCGAGAGGCATGCGGACATCGCCAGGGCGCGAGACATGCGAGCATCGCCAGAGCGCGAGAGGCATGCGGGCATCGCCAGGGCGCGAGATGCATGTGGGCTTTGCCCGGGCGCGAGAGTCATGCGGGTGTCGCCAAGAGGAGACCTCGGTCGGTCTCCAGGAGGAAGAGACCGCGGCCGGTCTCCAGGAGGAAGAGACCGCGGCCGGTCTCCAGGAGGAAGAGACCGCGGCCGGTCTCCAGGAGGAAGAGACCTCGGTCGGTCTCCAGGAGGAAGAGACCTCGGTCGGTCTCCAGGAGGAGGAGACATCGGTCGTCTTCCAGAGGGAGACATCGGTCGTCTTCCAAAGAGAGACATCGGTCGTCCTCCAGGATGGGTCATCGGTGGATTGTCACCGCGCGAGAGGTCATCGGCGGATTGTCTTTGCGCGAGTGGTCATCGGCGAAAGGTTATCGCGCGATGTCGTGTTTCACGCAGATGAAGTGGGGCCCTGGTTTCCAGGATGAACGTGCTGCATGTGCGACATGTAGGCAGTGAAAGTCCTTCAGGAACAGTAGCTCCATGTGCGCAGAGACGCCACGTGGCCATACTGTCAGGTTGCACTTAATTCGAGGAAGAAAACCCACCAAGGAGGGTTAGTTAGAGAATAGGTAATGATGGCTACATGGCAGGCCTATGTTCCTAGTATCAGAATGCACCGCCTCTTAGTGAGTTTAGAAAACGCAGTGAGAGTATAAAAGGTGACAGAGTGAGTTCACCTTCATCTTTCTCTTTTCTCTCCTTGCGCTGCGACTCAGTATTCCCCAGGCACCAGCTTGACTACCAGTGATTGCCATAGAGCATTTGAGAAGGTTCTCTACAAGTTTTACCGGTTAGAACGCTTAGGCAGAGTTCAGGCATCTTTTACGTTCGGTGGTTAGAGCTTGAAGTGAGTTTCACGCTGATCCAGGTAAGGGAAGCTAGTCTTTTTCCAACGAAAACGTTATATTTGCTGATTGAGATGTTGGGGCGACGTAGTCGCGGGTTCTTGCTTTCGTTCTGGAGTTCTGATGTTGAAATGCGAAGTGTTTACTGTAATCGATTTCTGTTTTGATGTTAAGGGCGACGAGGTCGCCGGTTTCAAAATGTTCTTGTTTAAAACCCAGTTTTGTTCGTGATCGCCGGTTTCTGGAGGTGATCGCCGGTTTTCATCTGTGATTGAAATATCCCCTGTTTTATGCTGTTTCAAAAGTGTTTGAGATTTTAAATGTGGTTTTCGAAAATCTGAACCTTGGTATGAGTTTTGCTGTGATTGAAATCGTGTATTGAAGTGTTATGTGATGTGTTGAATGTTGTGATTGTGGATCGAGGCATAGTATTTTCAGGAAAGAAAATACCGTGTAAGGTCGTGTAATAGGTGTATTGATCGGTGATCCTATAATGAGACATCCTGACTCTACTGAGGTAATGAAATCACATAGAGGAAGTTACTCAGTTGTGGAGAGTCGATGGAGGTTCATACGTATGGGTGTCTCGTGTGAAAAAGAACGAGCTCCACCTGTTGTATGGATTAACCTTGTCATACCGTGATAATGAGAGTATTGAGATGGTGTGATGCGCATGGCTGAGGGCACTTTCCAGCCTTTTGGTATGACAGGTGCGAATCTCTGGGTCTAATCAACGCACGAGTCTCCGGAAATAGTGGTCAAGTGTCTGGTGTGATGAGTCAGTGGAAAGTCTGACGTGAGAAATGAGAAATTGAATTAATAGACACTTGATTGCTGATGTGAATTGAAATACTCTTGGATTGATTTGTGAAATATGGGATTTCTTGATAGTCTTGTGGAATATGGAAATGTGATGGCTGATATTGTTATGGTTCATGGATGTTGTGAAATTCTTATGTATGCTCTTGATTCAAAGTTTTCTTAAATATATAGCTTACCCTGTATTTTGTTTCTGTGGCTGTTTTCTTAAACCTGTGATGATCGTGTAACTTTACACGGGAGCAGATGAGGTTGCAGGAAGTGGATTTCCCCTGTGAGTGATCGCCGTATGTGGTCGCCGGTTTTATGTTCTTGCTGGGCGATCGCCCCCTTTTGCCATTTTTCCGATAGGCGATCTCCGTTTTCTGTTAGGAGATCGGTAGTTTTGTATTTTGCTGTCTTTATGTTTAAGTTTTGTAAAACGACCGATTTGTATTAAACTCCCTGCGAGGAGAACTCCTTTGTATATATATATAATTATGTTTATTTCAATATATTTGTTTTACCGTTATTTCATATTACGAAAATGAAAAAAAAAAAAATGCAAAAATACGAAATGTATTTGGCGGGATGTTACAGTATCTCCATGGGGAGCTCCAGTGCTTCTAGTGAAGAAAAAGGATGGAGGGTCTCGGTTGTGTATAGACTACAAGCAGTTGAACAAGTTGACCATCAAGAACAAGTATCCTCTACCTAGAATGGATGACTTAATGGATCAAGTAAATGGGGCCTCGGTGTTCTCAAAGATTGATCTGAGATCGGGGTACCACCAAATTTTGGTAAAGGCCGAAGACGTTCAGAAAACAGCATTTAGGTCTCGTTATGGGCACTATGAGTATGTGGTGATGCCGTTTGGAGTGACCAATGCTCCAGCTCTGTTCATGGACTACATGAATAGAATCTTTCGTCCTTTCTTGGATAGGTTTGTTGTAGTCTTTATAGACGACATACTTATTTATTCAAGGACCGAGGAGGAACATGAGGAACATCTGAGGACAGTGCTGGAAATTCTGAGGGAGAAGCAACTCTATGCCAAGTTCTCTAAGTGTGAGTTCTGGCTGAAGGAAGTCAACTTCTTAGGACACGTGATATCTGCTCGGGGGATCTCAGTGGATCCAGCCAAGGTAGAAGCAGTGCTACAGTGGGAACGTCCTAAGACAGTCACTGAAATAAGGAGCTTCGTGGGTTTAGCTGGCTACTATCGGAGGTTTATTGAGGACTTTTCCAAGGTAGTGGCTCCTTTGACCCAATTGACACGCAAAGACCAACCTTTTGCTTGGACCGACCGATGTGAGCAGAGTTTCACGGAGCTAAAGGAGAGGTTGACTAGTGCTCCAGTACTGGTGATCCCCGATATTGGGAAACCTTTTGATGTCTACTGTGATGCTTCACATCAAGGCTTGGGATGCGTTTTGATGCAAGAAAAAGGAGTAGTTGCATATGCTTCGAGGCAACTCAAAGTTCATGAGAGAAACTATCCCACTCATGACTTGGAGTTGGCGGCTGTGGTGTTTGCCTTGAAAGTTTGGAGGCATTACTTGTATGGAGCTCGGTTCCATGTGTTCAGTGATCATAAGAGCCTGAAATATTTGTTCGATCAGAAGGAACTAAATATGAGGCAAAGGAGATGGATGGAGTTTCTAAAGGACTATGATTTCCAACTCATGTATCATCCAGGGAAGGCCAATGTAGTGGCAGATGCTTTGAGTAGGAAATCAAGGCAAGTGTCATACATGATGATTGAAGAACAGAAATTGATTGAGCAATTCAGAGACTTAAACTTGGGAGTGGAATTCCATATTAATCACATTAGTTGTAGTAAGCTGACTATAACTAATGACTTCCTTAGTGTAGTAAAGGATAAGCAGTTAGAGGACCCTAGCCTGAAGCGCGCTGTAGAGTCAAAGGGACCGATCAGGCTAAAGATTTTGTGATGGGAGATGATAGGATCTTGAGATTTAATGGCAGAATTTGCATACCTGCAAATGAAGAGTTGAAGAAGATGATCTTAGAGGAAGGTCACAGAAGTCGCCTTAGCCTACATCCAGGCATGAACAAGATGTACCATGACTTGAAGGAGTCATTTTGGTGGTCGGGCATGAAGAGAGACATCGCCCAGTATGTTACAACCTGCTTAACATGTCAGAAGGCGAAGATAGAGCATCAAAGACCTGGCGGGTTGTTACAGCAACTGGATATCCCTGAGTGGAAATGGGACAGCATTGCCATGGATTTTGTTACCCATTTACCCAGATCGGTAAAGGATCATGATGCAATCTGGGTCATCATTGATAGGCTGACGAAGAGCGCTCACCTTCTCCCAGTAAATATGAAGATGCCCATGGCCAAGTTGACACAGCTGTACATCAAGGAAATTGTGAGGTTGCATGGAGTGCCTTCCAGCATCATTTCGGATAGAGATCCCAGGTTCACTTCACGGTTTTGGCAGACCTTACAAGATTGCTTGGGAACCAAGTTGAGAATGAGCTCGGCATATCACCCTCAAACAGATGGACAGTCAGAGAGAACGATCCAGTCCTTGGAAGATCTGCTGAGGACGTGTGTCTTGGATCAATTGGGAAGTTGGGATGAGGTGTTACCGCTGGTAGAGTTTACTTATAATAACAGTTACCACGCCAGTGTTGGGATGGCACCATATGAAGCCCTGTATGGGAGAAAATGCAGAACTCCCTTATGTTGGTACCAAGAGGGCGAAGCAGTCTTGGTTGGGCCAGAGTTGATTCAGCAGACAACCGAGAAGGTGAAACAGATACAAGGCAGAATGAGAGCTTCTCAAAGCCGACAGAAGTCCTATGCAGATCAGAGGAGAAGACCTTTGGAGTTTGCTGCTGGAGATCATGTGTTTATGAGAGTGACACCAACCAAGGGCGTAGGACGGGCGATCAGATCAAAGAAGTTGTCCCCTAAGTTCGTGGGACCATATCAAATCTTAAGAAGGATTGGTCCGGTGGCTTATGAGATCGCCCTACCTCCCCATTTAGCGAATCTGCACAATGTCTTTCACGTATCACAGCTGAGGAAGTACATGACAGACCCTAGTCATGTGCTGGAAGTGGACGATGTGCAAATCAGGGAAGACTTGTCCTTTGAAGCAAAACCAGTCAGGATTGACGATCGTCAAAGTAAACAGCTCAGAGGCAAGACCATCAACATGGTGAAAGTGGTGTGGGATGGGAGATCGGGTGATTCAACTTGGGAGTTAGAAGAACCCATGAGAGAAGCTTATCCATACCTCTTTTCCTTGTAATTCAATTTTCGAGGACGAAAATTTTTCTTGTTGGGGAGAATGTAAGGACCTGTAAAATTAAATTGGAATAAAAGGAATATATTTTAAATGAATTCTAAGTATGTTTTTATTTAAAATAAAAAGGGAGGAAAGTGTAGCTTAGAAGACTATGAGATCGCCTGGTTAGTACATAATCGCCTGTCGCCTAGACTACCCATGCGGACATCGCCAGGGCGCGAGGTATGCGGACATCGCCAGGGCGCGAGAGGCATGCGGGCATCGCCAGGGCGCGAAGCATGCGGGCATCGCCAGGGCGCGAAGCATGCGGGCATCGCCAGGGCGCGAGAGGCATGCGGGCATGCCGGGCCGGAGAGGCATGCGGGCATCGTCAGGGCGCGAGGCATGCGGGCATTGCCAGGGCACGAGAGACATGCGGGCGTCGCCAGGGATAGACATCGGTCGTCTCCCAGAGAGAGACATCGGTCGTCTCCCAGAGAGAGACATCGGTCGTCTCCCAGAGAGAGAGATCGGTCGTCTTCCAGAGAGAGAGATCAGTCGTCTTCCAGGTTGAGTCATCGGTGGAAGGTTAACGCATGATGTCGTATTTCACGCAGATGAAGTGGGGCCCAGGCCCCCAGCATGAGTGTCTTGCATGCGCGATACGTAGTCAGGGAGCGTACTTCAGAACAGTGGCTCCAGGGAATTGGTACGGAAAGTGACCCAAAACCCATGTGGCCACACTGCTCAAGGAAGGGTGCAGGCAAGCTTTTCCTGCAGAGTGGGCGGTGGCAGCGGAAATTGTGGAACAAGTTGGTCTAGTTTTAAAAACCCACTTCTGAGGGGAAAAGAACGTTGCAGTGGTTCAAGAGTGAAAGAGTGAGTTTACCTCCATTCTTCTCTTTTCTCTCCTTCACAGTGCGATTCAGGCATCCTCAAGCACCAGTACGATGAACGACGACTGCCCTTAGAGCACCTGGGAGGTTCTCTGCAAGTTCTCCAAACCAGACGCTAAAACAGAGCTAAGGCATCTTTAAGCTTCGACGGGTTTTGGAACTCCTGGTGTTTTGCGCAAGTCCAGGTAAGGGAAGCTAGCTTTATTTTCAATAAAAGCTGTAGATTAGCTGTTTCTGAAGTGAGGGCGACGTGGTCGCCGGTTTTTCAACTGTTATTGCAAAATCCCCTGTTTTAGATGTGATCGCCGGTTTTAATATTGTTGTTCGAACTCCCTTGTTTAATGTCGCTCTGAACTTGTTGAGATTGAAATGAAAAATGTATATGCTATTTGAAAACCTGATCGGTGGTATGCTTGTTCTTGTGAGTGGGGTTGTTTAAGAAAAGATTCAAGGTATTCTATGATGGATTTATTCTTTATGTGTGGAATGATGCTTTGAATGTTGTGGATGTGGGATCAAGGCATAGTATTTTCAGGAAAGAAAATACCGTGTAAGATCGTGTAGAGTGTGCAATGACTGGTGATTCGTTTTATGAGATATCCTGACTCTCCTGATGTAATGGAATCACATAGATGAAGTTATTCAGGCGTTGAGAGTCGAAGGAGGTTCACAGGTATGGGTGAGTTGTGTGAAAGAGAACGAGCTCGACCCGTTGTGTGGATTAACCCTGTCATGCTAGGATAGTGATAATATTGAGATTCATTTATACGCTTGTGAATGTGTGTGATTTCACAGCGACCCTGTGAATGTGTGTGATTTCACAGCGACCCTGTGAATGTGTGTGATTTCATAGTGGTGCAGCATGACAGGTGCAGATCTCTGAGTCTAGTCAATGCACGTGTCTTCCGGAAGTAGTGTCAAGTGTCTATGTGTGATGAGTCAGTGGAAGTCTGACGTGAGAAATGTTGAGAAATTGTTGATAGACACTTGATGGAATTATGTGAATTGAACGACTCTTAAGGAAATTGTGAAATATGTGATTACTTGATGACTGTGTGATATGAATGAAAAAGTTGATGGTTTTACGTGGGTGTCTTAAATTTGTTTTATCTTGATTTTTAAGTTCATATTTAAACTCTCTTTCAAATATCTTGCTTACCCTGTGTTTGGTTCTGTGGCTGTTTTTCTTAAAACTGTGATGATCGTGTATAATTTACACGGGAGCAGATGATGTTGCAGGAAGTAGAGCTCCTCAATGAGTGGTCGTCGGAAGGAGATCGCCTGTCTCTGTTTCTGTTAGGCGATCACCCTTTTTCTGATCTCTGATAGGAGATCGCCTTTTTTGTTAGGAGATCGCCTGTTTTTTTCTATTTTGCTGTATTTCGTTTAAGTTTTGGAAAATTGACCGGTTATGTATTAGACTCCCTGTGAGGAGCAACTTCATTTATATAAATACGTATGTTCACTTAAATATTATTGTTTTACCTTTATTTCATTTTATATTTATGAAAAGGATTTGGCGGGATGTTACAGTTATCGCGCGAGGTAGTGTTTCACGCAGATAATGTGGGACCCAGGCTCCCAGCATGAACGTTCTGCATGCGTGACACGTAGACATTAGGAGTGCTTCAGAACAGTTGACGCCAGAGAGTTGGTAAGGCAGGTAACCCAAAGTTGGTACGCGCAGAGACATCCCGTGGCAGTTGTTTCAGAGGAAACGTGCACGCAAGCTTCCCACAGAGTGGGTAATGGCAGCTGCATAGCAGGTCTACGTTTCTTAGTCTCAGAACACACCTCCTCTTAGTTGGAGTTCGAACGCTGTTGGAGTAGTGAGAGATAGAGTGAGTTTAGTCTTCATCCTTTGTTCCTTCCTCTCCTTCACTCTGCGATTCAGGCCTTCTCACGTCCCAGCTTGGCTACCGGCGACTGCCATAGAGCACCTGGGAAGGTTCGCTGCAAGTTTCCAATCAAGCCTTAAAACAGAGTTCGAGTATCCTTAAGTTCGGTGGGTTAGAGCTCGTAGTGAGATTTTACGCAAGTTCAGGTAAGGGAAGCTAGTTTTATTTTCAGTAAAACCTTAAGCTAGAAGATTCTGGTGTTTGGGTGACGTGATCGCCGGTTTTAATGCAAATTTTGAAATCCCCTGTTTTAGTGTCGTTTTGAAATTGTTTGAGATTGAAAGGTGAAATGCATATGATATTCGAAAATCTGAACTTTGGTATGATTGTTTCTGTGATTGGGATTGTTTAAGAAAAGATTCAAAATATTATATGATGGAATTGTGCTTTTACGTGTGGTATGATGTACTGGATGAATGTGAAATTGTGATCAAGACATAGTATTTTCAGGAAAGGAAATACCGTGTTGAGATTGGTTATGCAGTGTATTGATCTGTGAGTATCCTGTGAATGAGACGATCCTGACTCTACTGATATAATGGAATCACATAGATGAAGTTATTCAGGTGTTGAGAGTCGAAGGAGGTTCATATGTATGGGTAAGTTGTTTGAAAGATAACTAACTTGACATGTTATATGAATTTACCCTGTCATACCGGGAGAGTGATGATATTGAGATTATGTTTATGCGCATGGCTGTGTGAATTTCACAGCGACCCTGTGTTGATTTCACAGTGGTGTGGTATGACAGGTGCAGGTCTCTGGATGCTAAGTTCAACGCACGAGTCTTCCGGAAGTAGTGTCAAGTGTCTATGTTGTGGTGAGTCAGTAGAAGTCTGACGTGAGAAAGAGAAATATTGAAATGTGATAGACACTTGATGGATTTTTGTGGAATGATTGATACTTGATGAAATTGTGAAATGTGTGAAAGTTTGATGGTTATGTGAAATGAATGAGAAAGGGATGGATATATGTTGATGTAAAGTTTCATATTTAAAGTTTTTAAAATAGCTAGCTTACCCCTGTGTTTTGTTTTGTGTTTGTTTTCTTAAACCTGTGATGATCGTGTTAATTTACACGGGAGCAGCTGATGTTCCAGGTGGTAGAGCTCCTCAATGAGCAGATGGAGAAAAAGAATAGTTTTAATTTGACTCAAATGTTGTATTTTCCATTTTGAAAACTCTTGATGTATAAATTAAACTCCCTGCGAGGAGGGATGTTCCTTTTGAAGAATACATTGTATGGAAGGGATGTATTTTATTATATATATATACGAATGTTAATTTTGATATTATTGCTTTACCTTTATTTTATTATATATAAAAAAAAATGAATAAGATTTTGAGGGGCGTTACAGTGCATGATGTGTGTGGGAGTAAGGAGGTTCGGCCAACCCTTGGAAGGTGAAGGAAATGAAGATCAATTCCTAGAAACTAGGAGAAAGCAAAGCTTGGCACAAATTTGGCAGCATAACTTTACTCATATTAATCTTGTTAATACATGAGGTAGGCCTCCTTATTTATAGATTTAGGAGCCTTGGTGAGCAAGCTTAAAGGGTAGGGATGGAAATACAAAAAGTGGGGGCTGCCTAGGGTATTGACTTTAGTCAAACCACACCATCATCCTAATATTCTAGAAGATAGGTCAAAAATGCAACATTTGATAGTACACCCCTCCTTCTTTTGCTAAAGGGACCTATTTCCTAGCACACCCCTCCTTCTATTGCTAAGGGCACCTTTTTGATAGCACACCCCTAAGTGAGCAAGTTTTGCTTTCTACACTACACTAATCTACTAAGCTACCCCTAATGGGCCTCCAAGTAGCATGTACAAGGTCTTCTCCCTCCCATCCGTGGCTTGACTTGTTTGGGCGTGAATGTGCTTGGCCATGGACCTTGTGAGAGGTCCTAGACGGTCTAGGCTCCCTCCTAGACGCTCCTCATGTAGCTCCCCCTTGTCTTGTGCTAGACGCTCTCCATGTGGTTCTAGACGGTCTAGTCTTGGCTCTTGGCTTTCATGGTTGGGTGAGCTTGGTCAATCTCCATCATCCCCTCCCCCCTGGAAAGGATTTGTCCTCAAATCCAAGTCTTCATTGTGTAAGGACCTAGAAACTTTAATTGGAATAAAAGTGTTATATTTAAATAATTTCAGAAGATGTTATTATTTAAAATACAAAGAGCTGGTAATAGAAGTTTCGTAGTAGTCCGACCTCTGACGTCGCCCAAGGTCTGGGGTCAGCTGGTAGAGGTCGGTCGGCTGACCATTGTATTAACCAAGTAGTCAGGTGCGATGACTTTATCGTGAGGTAATCACGTGGGTGTGCTCGAGGAAGACATGTGGATCAAGAAGAGTAAAGGAAGAAAAGTGTAGCTTAGAAGTCTACGAGATCGCCGTTGTTGATGACGGAGGCGATCTCCGACTTCTCTGGCACATAATCGCCTGTCGCCTAGATTACACATGAACGCCAATCGCCCATAGTGTACATGATCGCCGAAGTGCACTTAGTATGTGGTCAAGATACTGGATCAACCATAGTGGGTTCCAAAAACCACGCGTATCGAGGTGTGGGTTAATCCTTAGATACGCTGTGCATGCGAAGCTCTATGCTTGAGCATAAGAAATCGTCCTTAGTGTTGCATGCATGGGCGCACGAGGAGTAGTGCTGATCTATTCTTGGAAATGTGAAGCTACCGACGTCACCAAGTCATGTGGAGGTGATACCTTGGACGTAACATAGTGGGATGAAGAACCTTCAGCAAGGCGTGGCGATGTGTCATCAGTCATCGCCGGGATGAGAGACACGCGGGCATCGCCAGGGCGAGAGACATGCGGTCATCGCCAGGGCGAGAAACATGCGGGCATCGCCAGGGCGAGAGACATGCGGCCATCGCCAGGGTGAGAGACATGCGGTCATCGCCAGGGATAGACATCGGTCGTCTTCCAGAGAGAGACATCGGTCGTCTTCCAGGGAGAGACATCGGTCGTCTTCCAGAGAGAGACATCGGTCGTCTTCCAGGGAGAGACATCGGTCGTCCGCCAGGATGAGACATCAGTGGATAGTCATCGCGCGAGCGGTCATCGGTGGAAGGTTATCGCGCGATGTCGTGTTTCACACAGATAAGGTGGGACCCAGGCTCCCAGCATGAGACGTCCTGCATGCATGACACGTAGACAGAAAGGGTGTTTCAGAATAGTTAGCGTCAGGGAGTTGGTATGCGCAGAAACCCACGTGGTCATACTGTTCAAGGAAGTGTGCACGCAAGCTTTCCTGCAGAGTGGGTGGTGGCAGCGGCAATTGTGGACAAGTTGGTTTAGATTCAAAAACTCACTTATGAGAGGCAAAGAACGTTGTTGTGGTTCAAGAGTGACAGAGTGAGTTTACCTTCATCCTTCTCTTTTCTCTCCTTCGCGCTGCGATTCAGGCATCCTCAAGCACCAGTACGACGAGCGACGACTGCCCTTGGACTCCTGGGAAGTTCTCTGCGAGTTTTCCGATCAGGACGCTAAAACAGAGTTCGGGTATCCTTAAGTTCGGTGGGTTAAAGCTCGTAGTGAGATTTTACGCAAGTCCAGGTAAGGGAAGCTAGCATTTTCGTTTAGAAAAACTTTAGGCGAGTAGGTTCTGAAGTGAGGGCGACGTGGTCGCCGGTTTCATATTCTTTTTCACGATGCTCTGTTTTTATGTGTGGGGCGACGTGATCGCCGATTTTAAATGTTGATTTTGAACTCCCCTGTTTTAGTGTCGTTTGAAACTGTTTGAGATTGAAATGTGAAATGCATGTGATATTCGAAAATCTGAACCTTGGAATGATTGTTGCTGTGATTGGAATCGTTCATTTAAGTGTTATATGATGTGTTGAATGTTGTGAATGTGGGATCAAGACATAGTATTTTCAGGAAAGGAAATACCGTGTTGAGATTGGTTATGAGGTGTATTGATCAGTGAGTATCCTGTGAATGAGACGATCCTGACTCTGCTGATATGATGGAGTCACATAGATGAAGTCATTCAGTTGGTGAGAGTCGAAGGAGGTCCATATGTATGGGTAAGTCGTTTGAAAGATAACTGACTTGACCTGTTATATGGATTAACCCTGTCATACTGTGAGAGTGAGGATATTGAGATTGAGATCGAGATTATGTTGATGCGCATGGCTGTGGGAACATTAGCAAAGAAGTATGACAGGTGCAGGTCTCTGGATGCTAAGTTCAACGCATGAGTCTTCCGGAAGTAGAGTCATGTGTCTATGTGTTATGAGTCAGTGGAAAGTCTGACATGTGAACCATGAGTATTGAATGTATTGAATAGACACTTGACGAGTTTGTGGAATATGGGGATATTGATGGTTGAAATTGATATAGATTATGAATGGTGTGAAGATTTATGCTTTCTATTGATATAAAGTCTCATATTTTAAGTTTTAAAAAAAAAAATATCTAGCTTACCCTTTGTTTTGCATCGTGGTTGTTTTTCTTAAACCTGTGATGATCGTGTATATTTGCACGGGAGCAGATGAGGTTGCAGGTGGTAGAGCTCCTCAGTGAGCATTTCTGGAGGAGGAGATCGCCGGGTTTTGAATGCTGTTGTTTTGTCTTATTTTGAAAACTCCTGTATGGAGATGTATTAAAACTTCCTCGAAAAGGGATATTATTTTGAGGCACATTTGTATTAATGGATGAATTATATTATGTATATATCTATGTTAAATTTTGATATTATTGTTTCACCTTTATTTTATTATATAAAAATGAACGGATTTTTTAGGGGCGTTACACATTGGTACCTACAAATGGAGATAGGTCAATTACATTAAATGTGTCATGCACTCCATATTCAAGAGGTAGGTCCAACTTGTATGCATTGTTGTTGACTCTCTTGAGGACTTGAAAGGGTCCATCTCCTCGGGGACTTAGTTTGGACTTCCTTTGAGTGGGAAATCTATATTTTCGAAGATGAAGCCAAACTAAGTCTCCTTCCTCAAAAATCATTTCCCTCTTCCCCTTATTGTGGTATTTTGCATACTTCTCATTTTGTTGTTGTATTTGAAGTTTAACCTTCTTATGAATTTTCTTAACAAAATCGGCCTTGATTGCTCCTTCCTTATGCACAAAATCTTGTGGATTAGGAAGGGGTAACAAGTCCATAGGTGTGAGAGGATTAAATCCATATACTACTTCAAAAGGAAAAGCATTAGTAGTCTTGTTGACTACTCTATTATAAGCAAACTCAATGTGGGGAAGGTGCTCATCCCAAGACTTGTGGTTTCCCTTCAAGATAGCCCTAAGCATAGTTCCTAGAGATCTATTGACTACTTCGGTTTGACCATTCGTTTGAGGATGACAAGAAGTGGAAAATTGTAGTCTTGTTCCAAGTTTACTCCAAAGAGTTTTCCAAAAGTGGCTTATAAACTTGGGATCTCTATCGGACACTATACTTCTAGGTATACCATGGAGTCTCACCACCTCTCTAAAGAAGAGCCTAGAAATATTTTGGGCATCATCTACCTTGTGGCATGGAATAAAATGGGACATTTTGCTAAAACGGTCCACTACCACAAAGATAGAGTTATGGCCTCTTGCAGTCCTAGGGAGTCCTAAAATGAAATCCATGCTAATGTCTTCCCAAGGAGCATTTGCAATCGGCAAGGGAGTATAGAGTCCATGAGGCATTGCTCTAGATTTTTCTTTCAAACATGCTATGCATCTAGAACAATGTCTTTGGACATCTTTCCTCATGTGTGGCCAACAAAATTTTACTTTCAAAATGTCTAGAGTCTTATCAACTCCAAAATGGCCCATGAGTCCCCCCTCATGTGATTCTTTGACAAGGAGTTTCCTATGTGTGCCTTGGGGAATGCAAAGTTTTCCTTCTTTAAAAAGATATCCCTCGGACACATAGTAACCTCCTTGCGCTCTATGTTGACATTGGACATAAATGGATGAAAATTCTTGATCATCTTGATAAAGCTCTCTTATGTGATCAAATCCAAGAATTTGAGCACCCAATTTTGAAAAGAGTGTGTGCCGTCTTGAAAGAGCATCGGCCACTATATTGGTGCTTCCTTTCTTGTACTTGATTACATAAGGAAATTGTTCAAGAAATTCCATCCATTTAGCATGTCTCTTGTTGAGCTTGTGTTGGCCCTTTAGATATTTTAAAGACTCGTGATCACTATGGATTACAAATTCTTTGGTCACAAGGTAGTGTTCCCAAGTCTTTAGGGCTCTCACAAGAGCATAAAGCTCTTTGTCATAGGTGGGGTAATTGAGGGTGGCACCATGGAGTTTTTCACTAAAATATGCAATGGGGTGACCACCTTGCAATAATACCTCACCTATGCCTACTCCCGATGCATCACATTCTATCTCAAAAGTTTTGGAAAAATTTGGGAGAGCTAGAATTTGTGCATTGGTGAGTTGAGCTTTTAGCCTTTGGAAGGCTTGCTCATGCTTATCATTCCAACAAAATGCAACATTCTTTTTCACAAGTTCATTCAAAGGAGAAGCTAGACTTGAAAAATTAGGCACAAACCTTCTATAAAAGCTAGCTAACCCATGGAAACTTCTTACATCACTTACATTTTGTGGAGTGGGCCACTCTTGGATGGCTTTGATTTTCTCGGGGTCAACATGCACCCCCTTTTGGTTGACTATGAAACCTAAAAACATTACACTATCTACACAAAAAGTGCATTTATCTATATTGGCAAACAAACTATTTTTCCTAAGCACTAAAAGAACCTCCCTAAGGTGACTTAGGTGGGACTCTTGGGTTTTACTATATACTAATATATCATCAAAATACACTACTACGTATTTAGCTATACAATCCCTTAAGGTGTGATTCATGAGCCTCATGAATGTGCTAGGGGCATTAGTGAGCCCAAAGGGCATCACTAACCACTCATATAGTCCAAATTTGGTTTTAAAAGCGGTTTTCCATTCACCACCCTCTTTGATTCTTATTTGTTGATAACCACTTTTAAGGTCAATTTTGGAAAACATGGTGGACCCATGCAATTCATCAAGCATGTCATCAAGCCTTGGGATTGGATGCCTATACTTGATGGTGATGTTGTTGATTGCTCTACAATCACAACACATGCGCCATTTTCCATCTTTTTTGGGCACCAACAAGACAGGTACAACACAAGGGCTTAGGCTCTTTTGAACCCAACCCTTCTCCAACAAGTCTTGAACTTGTGACTCTATCTCCTTGGTCTCCTCGGGGTTAGTTCTATAGGCGGGCCTATTTGGTAGGCTTGCCCCCGGAATCAAGTCAATTTGGTGTTCTATACCTCTAATGGGAGGGAGTCCATTGGGCCCCTCATTAGAGAATACATCATCAAATTCACTTAAAAGTTTTTCTACTTTAGGAGGTAGACTCATAAGTTCACTACTTGTGGCAGTGCATGCAAGTGTTCCTTTACAAAAGACAAGGCTTGGTTGTTCAACAAGAAGTAAATTTTCCAAGATGTTTTCAAAATGCTTCTCTTGTTGAGCAACCTTGGGGGAAGGAACACTCTTCTCCCCCTCCTTCTTATCCTTAAGGACTTTTTCCTTTTCAAGCTCTCTTTTCTTTTTCTTTTCCTCATCCCTCTTTTCTTTCATTTGTATTTGGTCTTTCACCACTTGGGAATGTGGTAAAGGACTAAGTACAAACTTTTTATGCTTATGGGTGAAGGAAATCTCATTAGTAAGACCATCATGCAAGGTTTTTTTTATCAAATTGCCATGGTCTTCCTAAGAGTATATGGCAAGCTTCCATAGGCACTACATCACATAAAACCTTGTCTTTGTAGTTCCCTATGGAAAACTTGATTTCCACTTGCTTATCTACACTTAGTTCCCCATTCTCATTTATCCATTGCAACTTGTATGGCTTAGGATGAGGAACTACTTGTAGATTGATCTTTTATATCCTTCTAGAGCTACAACAATTGTAGCTTGATCCACTATCCACAATGAGAGAACATATATTTTCTAAAACTTTACATCTTGTGTGAAAGATGTTCTCTCTTTGTGTCTCCATAGATGCACTAGGATGATTGTTGAGGGTTCTCCTAATCATTAGCAATTCTCCTTCTAATGGATCTACCCTCTCATCCTCTCCCCCTTCCTCTCTTTCACTTGGCTCATCCTCGCCACTAGTGTACTCATCTACACCTTTCAAAAACAAAGTCCTTTGGTTTGGGCATTGTCCTTGCAGATGCCCTCTTCCATGGCACTTAAAGCACTTAACGTCCCTAGCTCGGATGGGTGGGGTGGAGGCATCTTTGGCTAAGGGTTTGGTAGTTTCCCTAGGTTTTTCTTTTGATGTACTACCCTCCTTTCTATATTCTCTCTTGGGATAGAAGTTAGAGTAGGATCCAACCTTTAGACTTGAAGTTTTGTGCAAATTTTGTTGCTCAACTTTAATGCAAAGTTGGACCAAGTCATTCAAGTCTTGGTATGGAAGGAGTTCTACTCTATCCCTTATCTCAAGTGAGAGGCCACTAAGGAACCTAGCTATGGTGATATGCTCCTCTTCTCTAATGGAGGCTCTCATCACGTAGAGCTCCATTTTTTGTCTATACTCCTCAACACTTATATTGTTTTGCCTGAGTCTTTGGAGCTTTTCCATCAACTCCCTATGGTAGTATGAGGGTATGTGGCGATGTCTTAGGGCTCCCCTAAGGTCGTTCCAATATTCAATTGGAGGTTCCCTATGAAGACGTCTTTCTCTTTCGAGAGAGGTCCACCAATACATGGCGTTCCCTTGGAAGCTAAGGGTGGCTAGAGGTACCCTGCATTCTTCACTCACCCTATCGCAAGCAAAGAGTTGCTCTACTTTCATCTCCCAATCTAGGTAGGTTTCTACACTCTCCTTACCATGGAAATGAGGTAGGTCTACTCTAACATCCCTAGGGCCCTCTTTGATGGAAGAGGCCCAAGCTCCAACCCAAGTTCAGGCCCAACACAAGGTCCATGGCCAAGCACATTCACGCCCAAATGAGTCAAGCCACGGATGGGAGGGAGAAGACCTTGTACATGCTACTTGGAGGCCCATTAGGGGTAGCTTAGTAGATTAGTGTAGTGTAGAAAGCAAAACTTGCTCACTTAGGGGTGTGCTATCAAAAAGGTGCCCTTAGCAATAGAAGGAGGGGTGTGCTAGCAAATAGGTGCCTTTAGCAAAAGAAGGAGGGGTGTACTATCAAATGTTGCATTTTTGACCTATCTTCTAGAATATTAGGATGATGGTGTGGTTTGACTAAAGTCAATACCCTAGGCAGCCCCCACTTTTTGTATTTCCATCCCTACCCTTTAAGCTTGCTCACCAAGGCTCCTAAATCTATAAATAAGGAGGCCTACCTCATGTATTAACAAGATTAATATGAGTAAAGTTATGCTGCCAAATTTGTGCCAAGCTTTGCTTTCACCTAGTTTCTAGGAATTGATCTTCATTTCCTTCACCTTCCAAGGGTTGGCCGAACCTCCCTACTCCCACACACATCATGCACCTTCAAGATCACCATCACTCCTAGGAGGATCTTGCTCATTTCTGTAACATCCCGCCAAAACGTTTCACAAATAAATAATGAAGATAAAGATAAAACAAAATATTGAAATGAACATAATTATATATATGTCATAAGGTTTTTCCTCGCAGGGAGTTTAATACATAAATCGTCAATTTTTCCATAACTTAAAACGAATTACAGCAAAAATACAACCCGACAGGCGATCTCCCAACATAAAGAGGCGATCTCCTAACATAAAAGGCGATCTCCTGACAGAGAACAGGAAAAGGGGGTGATCGCCCAACAGAAACAAAACAGGCGATCTCCCAACATAAAGGGGCGATCTCCTTCCGGCGATCATTGAGGGGCTCTTCTTCCTGCAAGATCATCTGCTCCCGTGTAAAATACACGATCATCACAGGTTTTAAGAAACAGCCACAGAACCAAAATACAGGGTAAGCTAGACATTTAAAAGAGAGTTTGAATATGAACTTAAAAACCAATCATGAAACCAATTTAAGACGATCACGTACAAACCATCAACTTCCTCATATTCCACCAAACCATTCGAAAATCACATATCTCACAAATCAATTTCAAGAGTCTCACAATTCACATCAGAAATTAAGTGTCTAACAATTCAATTTCTCAATACTTCACGTCAGACTTTCCACTGACTCATCACACAAGACACTTGACCACTATTTCCGGAAAAACACGTGCATTGACTGACTCAGGGATTTGCACCTGTCATACAAAAGGCTGGAAAGTGCCCTCAGCCATGCGCATCACCCAATCTCAATATCATTTCTCACGTATGACAAGGTTAATCCATACCACAGGCCGAACTCGTTCTGTTTCACACGAGACACCCATACGTATGAACCTCCATCGACTCTCAACGCCTGAATTACTTCATCTATTTGATTCCATTATATCAGGAGAGTCTGGATATCCCATTATAGACATCACCGATCAATGCACATCCTACACAATCTTACACGGTATTTTCTTTCCTGAAAATACTATGCCTCGATCCACAATCACGACATTCAACACATCACATAACACTTCAATGAACGATTCCAATCACAGCAAAACTCATACCAAGGTTCAGATTTTCGAAAACCACATTTAGAATCTCAAACACTTTTGAAACAGCATAAAACGGGGGATATTTCAATAACAGATGAAAAACCGGCGATCACCTCCAGAAACCGGCGATCACGAACAAAACTGGGTTTTCAAACAAGAACATTTTTAAAACCCGCGACCACGTCGCCCCCAACATCCAAACAGAACTGTTATCGTAAACATCTCACATTTCAACATCAAACACCGTGAAAGCGAAGTAAAACCGGCGACCACGTCGCCCTATCATCACAAACATCAAATATCCAGTTATCGTTGGAAAAAGACTAGCTTCCCTTACCTGGACTAGCGTGAAACTCTCTCTTCAAGCTTTAATCCACTGAACTCACGGATGCCCGAACTCAGCCTAAGCTTTCTGATCGGTAGACTTGCAGAGAACCTTCCCAGGTGCTCTATGGCAGTCGTCGCTCGTCTTGCTTTTTGCTCGAAGGTGCTTGAATCGCAGCGCGAAGGAGAGAAATGGAGGAGAAGGGAGGTAACTCACTTTTTCGCTCTTTGGATAACTGCAACGTTTTTCCTCCTCTCAGAAGTGGGTTCTTGCCTCTTAAACCAACTTGTCCACAAAAGCAGCTGCCACCACCCACTCTGCAGGGAAGTCTGAGTGTACCTTTCTCTGAACAGTACGACCACTGTTGTCTCTTGTGCATGCCAACCACTGCTCTGAACAGTACGACCACTGTTGTCTGTTGCGCATGCCAACATTCTGATGTCACTGTTCTGAACCAACACTTTTGTCTACGTGTCGCGCGTGCTGCGCGTCTCATGCTGGGAGTCTGGGTCCCACCTTCTCTACGTACAACTCGACATCGCGCGATAACCTTCCACCGATGATCACTGGCGCGAAGAATCTCCACCGATGACTCATCCTGGAGGACGACCGATGTCTCTCTCTGGAAGACGACCGATGTCTCCTCCTCCTGGAGACCGACCGAGGTCTCCTCCTCCTGGAGACCGACCGAGGTCTCCTCTTGGCGACGCCCGCATGTCTCTCGCGCCCTGGCGATGCCCGCATGCCTCTCGCGCCCTGGCGATGCCCGCATGCCTCTCGCGCCCTGGCGATGCCCGCATGCCTCTCGCGCCCTGGCGATGCCCGCATGCCTCGCGCCCTGGCGATGCCCGCATGCCTCGCGCCCTGGCGATGCCCGCATGCCTCTCGCCCTGGCGATGTCCGCATGCCTCTCGCGCCCTGGCGATCATGATCCAGGCGATCTCATAGTCTTCTAAACTACACTTTCCTTCCTTTTCATTTTAAAAACAAACATACTTCGAATCCATTTAAATATAACACTTTTATTCCAATAATATTTTCCAGGTCCTTACAATCTCCCTAACAACAAAAATTTTCGTCCTCGAAAATTGAATTACAAGGAAAAGAGATGTGGATAGTCCTTTCTCATGGTTTCTTCCAACTCCCAAGTTGAATCACCCGATCTCTCATCCCACACCACTTTGAGAAGCTTTCATCCTGCCTTGTATCAGCTTCACCTTCTCGGTTATCTGCTGAACCAACTCTTACTACTCCAATACTTCATCAAATTCCATTGTACATCCCAACTGCTGAGCTAGTTCTCACGCTCCCTGAAGGAACACCTTACATACGTCTCTTCACCACCACGATTGATATTTCAAATGAGCTCGGCTTCTCCCAAGTTCCGAGTCATATTTGGATACAAGAATATCCTTACATTTCCCTTTCTCATCACTCATCATCCACCATTTCCATTTCGCCAGAAGAGCAAAGTTAAATTTTCTGTTATCCCTTAAATTATTCTTTTACTGGTATGCAATTCTGCCCTAAATCTTAATATTCCATCTTCCCCCATTACAAAGCCCTTAGCTTGCTCGGCGCCTAGAACTCCCACAATACGCTTCAGATTAGTCTCCTCTAATTGTTCAATCAAAACTGGTTCGCCCTCCTGGTTCCAACAATAAGGGAGTTCTGCATTTTCCCCAATACAGAGCTTCATACAATCACTGACTTCCAAACTCCATAACATCACTACCACTGCCGATTCTAAATCATAAGTAGGATAATTATCTCTCATGAACTTTGAGTTGCCTTGAAGCATATGCAACCATTCTCTTCTCTCGCATCCAAAACACATCTCAAACCTTGATGTGAAGCACCACAGTAGACGTCAAAAGGTCTTCCGTCCTCTGGAATTACCAGCACTGGAGTACCTCATGGAGATACACTGGGCTTGATGAAATACTCTGCTCTAACAGCTCTTCCACTTGCTTCTTCAATTCCACCAACTCGGCTGGAGTCATCCTGCAATGTGCCATTGACGCTGGTCCAGCTCCAGGTACCAAATCAATAGAGAATTCCACTTCTCTCTTAGGAGGTAACTCATGTACTTCATCTGGAAATACATCCATCAAATCTTTCACCACATGAATCCTACTTACGTCCTCTTCGTTCTTCACTTCCAACCGAGCTACCATCACGAAACACCTCGCCCCTTCTTCCAACTCTGATCGCCCCTGCCGAGCAGATCTCACATCTGGCTCTTGGAGATTGGAAACGCCACTTTCCGCCTACCGCAATCTATGGGAGCGTGATCGGCAGACAGCCAATCCATCACAGGATAACATCTAGATCCTGCAGAGGTAGACAGATCAAATTCACTTTGAATCTGCGTCCCTCTACTATCACTGGACATTCGGGACAACTGTAGAGGTCAACACCTGTCCTGACGCAGGTGTAGAGACCAACAGTTCGAAAGGTTAACTCCTTCACTAGAAGGCCCAGCTCGGCTACACTGACTTGACACAAAGGAGTGTGTCGCTCCAGAATCATACAAGACTCTTATACTTCTACCAGATATAAAACAAGCAATCTTACACCAAATTACCTGACTGGGACGCCTCAGCTCCTGCCATGGCAAACACTCTCCCTGTTGCCTGAGGTCTGCTGCCTTCGTTCCTCAACTGCTGAGAACCACTGGGCTGGGTCATCCTATTGTGGGTAGGACAATCTCTAGCAACGTGTCCCACCCTTTGGCATGCAAAACACCTTCTCTCCGAAGTCTTCTTGGGGCACACATTGGGCGTGTGTGGTCCACCGCAATGGAAACATTTGGGTTTCCAGGGTTGCTGTTGCTGAAACTGGGGCGGTGCTGCTCCTACCCTATGCTGTGGAGGTCTCGCATAAGGCTCCTGCTGTTGCTGCATCCTCGTCTTCTCACTGGAAGAACCCCCTGGGTGTGACCTGATCACCCGAGACTCACCCTTCTCCAGAGTCTCCACCAATTTCGCCTTCTCCACTAAGGCGTGAAATTCCCTGATGCACATCGGGGCTATCGTCCTCTTCAGCCCATGCTTCAGCCCCTCCTCAAACTTCCTGCACCTCCAAGCCTCGGAGGTCGCCTGAGTGTAGAATCGGGCAAGGTACTCAAACCGAGCAGCATAGGCGTTTACTGACATATCCCCCTGCTCCAACTTTAGGAACTCAGCTTCCCTCGCAAACTTGGCGCTGTCTGGGAAGTATTTCTCCAAGAACCTCACCCTGAAGCTCTCCCAATCCAATACATCCTCTCGGGCCTCCATCATCTGCTGAGCTCCCATCCACCAGAACTCAGCTTCTCCAGTTAGTAGGTAGGTGGCAAACAACAGTTTCTTCTCTTCAGGGCAGGAGGTCGCCCTAAAGATTTTCTCCAACTCTCTGACCCACTGATCTGCCTGATCAGGGGTAGCATTCCCACTGAACTTGGGTGGGTTGTGCCTCATGAACTCGGCCAGTCCCATCCGTTCCTGAGGCTGACCGACGGGCGAATTCGTATCTGCCGACCGAGCAGTTTCCCAGTGGTGCATGGTAGCTTGATGGTTCTGCGCCATCGCCGCATTCTGTTGCTGGATGGCACCTGCCATCATCTCAATGGCCCTGGCGATCTGGCCCATTTCAGAAGAAGGTTGGGGAGAGGTAGGAGGTCTACGAGTCATCTTCCTCGTTCTCAGATTCCGAAACCACTAGCTTCTATATCCCCTACAACTATAAGAATGAGATCGATAAGGAAATCAATTCATTCAAGGGTGTAACATCTCGACCTTACAAAGGTCAGCTCCTCAAATTCCTTAAGAATTTGAGTTCATCAACAGAAACATGAAGCTTATAACCTCAAGCAAAACACCAGAACAGCTACTGGTGTGCAACCATCAATCCAAACAGCCACTCATAATCAATTACAACCACACTCAATAAAATGAAATCGATCACACTAGAATTCAAAGTATGCTAAACATTAAACCTCTGGAATTTAGATTGAGAATCACCCTGATTCGGTCATGAGTGTGCACCCTCACCACCTTATCAAGACCCTCTCATTCTAAATACTAAGATTTTCAGTTAGGCATACATTCACTACAGCACACACAAAAAATTTCAATAGAAAAACGTTTGAAAACATTTTCACAATAGTTGTTATTTTAAAACTCAACTGAATTTTCGTAAGCAGAAGAAACGAAATGAATCCACTACCCTCAGATCATCCAAAGGACGAACTGCTCTGATACCATTAATGTAACATCCCGCCAAAACGTTTCACAAATAAATAATGAAGATAAAGATAAAACAAAATATTGAAATGAACATAATTATATATATGTCATAAGGTTTTTCCTCGCAGGGAGTTTAATACATAAACCGTCAATTTTTCCATAACTTAAAACGAATTACAGCAAAAATACAACCCGACAGGCGATCTCCCAACATAAAGAGGCGATCTCCTAACATAAAAGGCGATCTCCTGACAGAGAACAGGAAAAGGGGGTGATCGCCCAACAGAAACAAAACAGGCGATCTCCCAACATAAAGGGGCGATCTCCTTCCGGCGATCATTGAGGGGCTCTTCTTCCTGCAAGATCATCTGCTCCCGTGTAAAATACACGATCATCACAGGTTTTAAGAAACAGCCACAGAACCAAAATACAGGGTAAGCTAGACATTTAAAAGAGAGTTTGAATATGAACTTAAAAACCAATCATGAAACCAATTTAAGACGATCACGTACAAACCATCAACTTCCTCATATTCCACCAAACCATTCGAAAATCACATATCTCACAAATCAATTTCAAGAGTCTCACAATTCACATCAGAAATTAAGTGTCTAACAATTCAATTTCTCAATACTTCACGTCAGACTTTCCACTGACTCATCACACAAGACACTTGACCACTATTTCCGGAAAAACACGTGCATTGACTGACTCAGGGATTTGCACCTGTCATACAAAAGGCTGGAAAGTGCCCTCAGCCATGCGCATCACCCAATCTCAATATCATTTCTCACGTATGACAAGGTTAATCCATACCACAGGCCGAACTCGTTCTGTTTCACACGAGACACCCATACGTATGAACCTCCATCGACTCTCAACGCCTGAATTACTTCATCTATTTGATTCCATTATATCAGGAGAGTCTGGATATCCCATTATAGACATCACCGATCAATGCACATCCTACACAATCTTACACGGTATTTTCTTTCCTGAAAATACTATGCCTCGATCCACAATCACGACATTCAACACATCACATAACACTTCAATGAACGATTCCAATCACAGCAAAACTCATACCAAGGTTCAGATTTTCGAAAACCACATTTAGAATCTCAAACACTTTTGAAACAGCATAAAACGGGGGATATTTCAATAACAGATGAAAAACCGGCGATCACCTCCAGAAACCGGCGATCACGAACAAAACTGGGTTTTCAAACAAGAACATTTTTAAAACCCGCGACCACGTCGCCCCCAACATCCAAACAGAACTATTATCGTAAACATCTCACATTTCAACATCAAACACCGTGAAAGCGAAGTAAAACCGGCGACCACGTCGCCCTATCATCACAAACATCAAATATCCAGTTATCGTTGGAAAAAGACTAGCTTCCCTTACCTGGACTAGCGTGAAACTCTCTCTTCAAGCTTTAATCCACTGAACTCACGGATGCCCGAACTCAGCCTAAGCTTTCTGATCGGTAGACTTGCAGAGAACCTTCCCAGGTGCTCTATGGCAGTCGTCGCTCGTCTTGCTTTTTGCTCGAAGGTGCTTGAATCGCAGCGCGAAGGAGAGAAATGGAGGAGAAGGGAGGTAACTCACTTTTTCGCTCTTTGGATAACTGCAACGTTTTTCCTCCTCTCAGAAGTGGGTTCTTGCCTCTTAAACCAACTTGTCCACAAAAGCAGCTGCCACCACCCACTCTGCAGGGAAGTCTGAGTGTACCTTTCTCTGAACAGTACGACCACTGTTGTCTCTTGTGCATGCCAACCACTGCTCTGAACAGTACGACCACTGTTGTCTGTTGCGCATGCCAACATTCTGATGTCACTGTTCTGAACCAACACTTTTGTCTACGTGTCGCGCGTGCTGCGCGTCTCATGCTGGGAGTCTGGGTCCCACCTTCTCTACGTACAACTCGACATCGCGCGATAACCTTCCACCGATGATCACTGGCGCGAAGAATCTCCACCGATGACTCATCCTGGAGGACGACCGATGTCTCTCTCTGGAAGACGACCGATGTCTCCTCCTCCTGGAGACCGACCGAGGTCTCCTCCTCCTGGAGACCGACCGAGGTCTCCTCTTGGCGACGCCCGCATGTCTCTCGCGCCCTGGCGATGCCCGCATGCCTCTCGCGCCCTGGCGATGCCCGCATGCCTCTCGCGCCCTGGCAATGCCCGCATGCCTCTCGCGCCCTGGCGATGCCCGCATGCCTCGCGCCCTGGCGATGCCCGCATGCCTCGCGCCCTGGCGATGCCCGCATGCCTCTCGCCCTGGCGATGTCCGCATGCCTCTCGCGCCCTGGCGATCATGATCCAGGCGATCTCATAGTCTTCTAAACTACACTTTCCTTCCTTTTCATTTTAAAAACAAACATACTTCGAATCCATTTAAATATAACACTTTTATTCCAATAATATTTTCCAGGTCCTTACAATTTCAACCATTGCTTCCGCACCATCTTCAACATCCAAGGAGAGCTCAACATGTGAAGGCCATTAGAACATCACTTGGTTCAACAGGATGGTGATCATGGTGCCTCATCTAGTGGTGCTGCTCATCTTGAACAAGAAGGATGTTCAACATGAAGATCCAACTGGAGATTTTCAAAATGCAGGACCTAGTGCTGATGATGGATATCAAGGAGAAAGAATACAAACCATGTCTCCTTTTGAAAGACTCATGGTGAATAGGCTAGATAGCTTTGCGGAAAATCAAAGGAATCTTCATGATCTCTATGTTAGTAATTTCCAAAGGATTAACACCAGGTTTGACAACATGGATGCAAGGTTTATGACTCTGGATGAACAGATTGAAGCTGTCCAAAATCAAATCTTTGATCTTCAGTTTGCTGATGAAGAAGTATGAAGGAAAAACAACTGATTGGTCATCGAAACAATCGATTGTTTTTGGCTGTTCTTTGCTGGTTTTAATATTTCTTTCCTTCTGCGGTTGCTGTTCTATTATGATGTAATGCAAACAATATCTTGTTTTATCTCTTATCTTTGTCTATTTGTGAAGACAAATAGGGGGAGATATATGCTGTGTTTCAAGTTGCTTTAAGTTTCTGTTTTTCAAGTTGTTAAAAACAGTTTGGGTGATATGTATTTTGTCTCTGATATTAATTGTTTTAAGCTTTAAACTGTTTATCTGTATGCTAACAGAATATCAGAAGTTCAATGTATTGCATAAAATTCTATTGCAGGAACTACTTCAGATTTAATCCGTACAACACAAGCACCAGGGATTTGTCTTCATCAAATAGGGGGAGATTGTTAAACCAAGTGATGTTCAATCCTTTGAAGAATTGCTGTTTTGGCTAACTAAATTGCTGAATCATTTGGTTTCTTAAATAAATTCATTCTAGCTCTGAAAAGTTTGCGAAAACCCCTTTAAACAATTTATCCCCCTCTAGTTTAAAGCCATCTTTTCTAACAACAACCACATAAGTCATTTCTATTCATCTTCTAAAAATACCCATTTTTGTTCTACTTGTTTGTTTTCAATTCTAATTGTAACATCCCGCCAAATTCTTTTCATATTTATATAATGAAAATAAAGGTAAACAAATATATTGAAGTGAACATAATTATATATATGTAATGAAGTTTCTCCTCACAGGGAGTTTAATACATAATCGGTCAATTTCCAAAACTTAAACAAAATACAGCAAAATAGAAAAACAGGCGATCTCCTGATAGAAAACAGAAAACGGCGATCTCCTAACAGAAACAGAAACAGGCGATCTCCTCCCGGCGACCACTCACAGAGGAGCTCTACTACCTGCAGCCTCATCTGCTCCCGTGCAAATATACACGATCATCACAGGTTTAAGAAAAACAACCACGATACAAGATAAAAGGGTAAGCTAGATATTTGCAAAAACTTTAAATATGAAATTTTATATCTATAGAAAACATAAATCTTCACACCATTCATAATCTATATCAATTGCAACCATCAATATCCCCATATTCCACCAACTCGTCAAGTGTCTATTCACTACATTCAACATTCATGGTTCACACGTCAGACCTTCCGCTGACTCGTCACACACAGACACTTGACACTACTTCCGGAAGACTCGTGCATTGACTAGACTCAGAGATCTGCACCTGTCATACTACACTGCTGTAAAGTTCCCACAGCTATGCGCATCAACATAATCTCAATCTCAATCTCATCACTCACCTAGTATGACAGGGTGAATCCATACAACAGGTCAAGTGGTTATTTTTCAAACCACTTACCCATACATATGAACCTCCATCGACTCTCAACGCCTGAATGACTTCCTCTATATGAGTCCATTATATAAGGAGAGTCAGGATATCTCATTATAGAAATCACCGATCAATGCACATTCTACAACAATCTTACACGGTATTTTCTTTCCTGAAAATACTATGCCTTGATTCCACATTCACAACATTCAACACATCATACAACACTTAATGAACGATTTCAAACATAGCAATAATCATTCCACGGTTCAGGGTTTCGAATATCACATGCATTTCACATTTAAATCTCAAACAGTTTCAAACGACACTAAAACAGGGGAGTTCGAAAACAACATCAAAACCGGCGATCTCATCCAAAAATAGGGGATTATGCAATAACAGTTGAAAACCGGCGACCACGTCGCCCCAACATCAAAAATCATCTAATATAAGGTTTTCGTTGGAAATAAGGCTAGCTTCCCTTACCTGAACTTGCGTAAAAACACCAAGAGCTCCAACACCCACTGAAGCTTAAAGATGTCCTAACCTGCACCAAGGAGCCTTTATCACAAACTGACTATACTACTCATTTCTACGCTAAAAGAGGCGATTTCTGGAGCTAAGGGAGTCGCCGGCAACGCCTATGCAGAGGCAACCCTCTCAAGCTCAGATTCGACTCGAAAAACAGAGTAAAATGACTTACTCTGTTCTAGCGTCCTGACGGAAAACTCGCAGAGAACTCCCCAGGTATCCAAGTGCAGTCGTCGCTCGTCGTACTGGTGCTTGGGGATGTCTGAATCGCAGCGCGAAGGAGAGAAAGAGAAGGATGAAGGTGAACTCACTCTGTCACTCTTGAACCACAACAGTGTTCTTTGCCTCTCCGAAGTGAGTTTTTGAATCTAAACCAACTTGTCCACAATTTCCGCTGCCACCACCCACTCTGCAGGAAGGCTTGCGTGCACGCTTCCCTGAACAGTACGGCCACGTGTGTCTCTGTGCATGCCAACTCTCTGATGTCACTATTCTGAACCACCCTTTTTGTCTACGTGTCGCGCGTGCAGGACGTTTCATGCTGGGAGCCTGGGCCCCACCTTATCTGTGTGAAACTCGACGTCGCGCGATAACTTTCCACCGCTGACTCATCCTGGCGAACGACCGATGTCTTTCCCTGGGAGACGACCGATGTCTCCCTCTGGAAGACGACTGATGTCTATCCCTGGAAGACGACCGATGTCTATCCCTGGAAGACGACCGATGTCTATCCCTGGAAGACGACCGATGTCTATCCCTGGAAGACGACCGATGTCTCCCTCTGGAAGACGACCGATGTCTATCCCTGGCGACGTCCGCATGTCTCTCGCGCCCTGGCGATGCCCGCATGTCTCTCGCGCCCTGGCGATGCCCCCATGCCTCGCGCCCTGGCGATGTCCGCATTCTCTCGCGCCCTGGCGATGCCCGCATGCCTCGCGCCCTGGCGATGTCCGCATGTGTAGTCTAGGCGATAGGCGATTATGTACTAACCAGGCGATCTCATAGTCTTCTACGCTACACTTTCCTTCCTTTTTATTTTAAATAAAAACATACTTAGAATTCATTTAATATATATTCCTTTTATTCCAATTTAATTTCACAGGTCCTTACACTAATCGGTTCATTCTCTTCCTTGTGATGTCCTCTATCATTTGATGTGTTGTTCTTCCATTTTAATCGGTTCAAACTTGTTATAGCAACCTATTTTTGGTTCGGTTTCCATGGGTATTATGATTCATGTTGTTTTCTTCAATTTCCAATAGTAGGTTGTGTTCTTGTTGTATTTTCTATTACTAGTTTCAATTCTTGTTGTGTTCTTGTTTTAGTTCTTGTTTCTTTGTACTGTTTTTGTGTTGTTACTGCACTTTGGTTGTTGTTCTTGAATTACCTATTCATATTCCATTGTTATCTTACACTACAAGTTACCTATTCATGTGTTTTTAGTATGAACCTTTGTTTTCTTGAGTAGAAACTCTATTAATTGTTCTTTAGAATTTTGATTCTAATTCTTGAAAGTGTCATGAATACAATGAAACCTATATCAACTCAACCCAAACCAAGAAAGGTTCACAATGAACTCACATCATGTTCTCACTCAAGATCACACACACACACTACCTTTGTAATTCAAACCAAACTAGAATAGCCCTCTGCTTTCGCTGATTAACTGTTTTTCAAAGATTTTCGCAAATCCCAACTAAGTATGATGATATTTATCCAATTACAGAAAGAAAGATTAAGAAGATAAGAAGAAATAAGATTTCTAAAACTGTTAGCACAATCTTAACCTGTTAAAATTTTGATTTAACAGGTTGTTTATTTTATAGAAGAAAAACCAATGTCCAAGCAATGTACACAGCTGAATTTTAACCTGTTAAAATTTTGAGATAACCGGTAGTTTTCCTTACAGAAACAAAAGCCAAGATGCAAGCAATGTAAACAGTAGAATTTTAACCTGTTAAAATTTCGAAATAACCAGTTGTGTTTCTTACAGAAGCAAAAGCCAATATGCAAGCAATGTAAACAGTAGAATTTTAACCTGTTAAAATTTCGAAATAACCGGTTGTTTTTTACAGCTTCAGAAAATATCAAACAGTTTATACAAGAGAGAGATAGAGAGATTCAAACAAAACAATTATACTGGTTCACTCCTTCCAGAGCTACATCCAGTTCCTAGAACAATACTAGGCAATGCACTACTTGTAATGCACAACAGATTACAAATAAGACAATTACAAGGATAAGATTTTCTCACTCAAGATCACACACACACTACCTTTGTAATTCAAACCAAACTAGAACAGCCCTTTGCTTCCGCAGATTAACTGTTTTCAAAGATTTTCGCAAATCACAACTTAGTATGGAGATCTTTATCAAATTACAGAAAGAAAGATTAAGAAGATAAGAAGAAATAAGATTTACAAAATTGTTAGCAGAATTTTAACCAGTTAAAATTTTGATTTAACCGGTTGTTTATGTTATAGAAGCAAAACCAATGTTCAAGCAATGTACACAGCTTAATTTTAACCTGTTAAAATTTCAAGATAACCGGTTGTTTTTCTTACAGAAGCAAAAGCCAAGATGTAAGCAATGTAAACAACAAAATTTTAACTTGTTAAAATTTTGAAATAACCGGTTGTTTTTCTTAAAGAAGCAAAAGCCAAGATGCAAGCAATGTAAACAGCAGAATTTTAACCTGTTAAAATTTTGAAATAACCGGTTGTTTTTCTTACAGAAGCAAGAGCCAAGATGCAAGCAATGTAAACAACAGAATTTTAACCTGTTAAAATTTTAAATAACCAGTTGTTTTTTACTAGTTCAGAAAATATCAAACAGTTTATACGAGAGAGAGATAGAGAGATTCGCACAAAACAATTATATTGGTGCACTTCCTCCAGAGCTACATCTAGTTTCCAGAACCACACTAGGTAATCCACTATTTGTAATGTACAACAGATTACAAATAACACAATTACATAGATAAGATCTTCCCACTCAAGCTCACACACACACTACCTTTGTAATTCAAACCAAACTAGAACAGCCCTCTGCTTTCGCAGATTAACTGTTTTTCAAAGATTTTCGCAAATCACAACTAAGTCTGAAGATGTTTATCAAATTACAGAAAGAAAGATTTAGAAGATAAGAAGAAACAAGATTTATAAAACTATTAGCAGAATTTTAACCTGTTAAAATTTCGATTTAACCGGTTGTTTATGTTATAGAAGCAAAACCAATGTTCAAGCAATGTACACAGCTGAATTTTAACCTGTTAAAATTTTGAGATAACAGGTTGTTTTTCTTACAGAAGCAAAAGCCAAGATGCAAGCAATGTAAACAGTAGTATTTTAACTTGTTAAAATTTTGAAATAACCGGTTGTTTTTCTTACAGAAGCAAAAGCCAAGATGCAAGAAATGTAAACAGTAGAATTTTAACCTGTTAAAATTTTGAAATAAACGGTTGTTTTTTACATCTTCAGAAAATATCAAACAGTTTATACAAGAGAGAGATAGAGAGATTCACACAAAACAATTATACTGGTTCACTCCTTTCAGAGCTACATCCAGTTCCGAGAACCACACTGGGCAATCCACTATTTGTAATGCACAACAGATTACAAATAAGACAATTACAAGGATAAGATCTTCTCACTCAAGATCACACACACACTACCTTTGTAATTCAAACCAAACTAGAACAGCTCTCTACTTTCGCAGATTAATTGTTTTTCAAAGATTTTCGCAAATCACAACTTAGTATGGAGATTGTTCTTGCCGGTTGACTCGCCTATCGGTTGACTCCACGACACTCACTCGCCTTCTTCCTCACGTTTTGTTGTGCTTGGTTCTTTCGAAGCAATCTGCACCTACAAAAGAGAAAGGAGGCGCCCTAGAGGCCGTTTACACTCCGACGCTCAAGTCAAGATTGGGCAAGCCACACCAAGTGTTTCAGTAACTGTATTTAGGGTTTGTAATTGCGTACCTTTGTGAAGTATTTTACTGCCCTTTATATAGTATAGGGTTTACTGCGCCGCATGAAAGAGCTAGAAAGCATGCTCTCATCCAAGAGTATGAGATGTTTAGAATGCTTAATGGTGAAACAATAGCTGAAGTGCAGAAAAGGTTTACACACATCATCAATCACCTTATGAGCCTAGACAAGACATTTGACAAAGAAGAGCTAAACATCAAGATCTTGAAATGTCTTGATAGAGCATGGCAACCAAAGGTAACTGCTATTTATGAATCTAAAGATCTAACATCTTTAAGTGTTGCTTCTTTGTTTGGAAAGCTTAGGGAACATGAGCTAGAGATGAATAGACTCAATGTTCAAGAGAGTGAAGATAAGCACACAAGGAGCATAGCCTTGAAAGCATCCAAACATAAGGGAAAGCAAGATTCAAGTGATGATAGTGATGAGGAAAATCTTAGTTTGCTGTCAAGAAAATTCAGCAAATTCCTAAAGAAAAACCGCAACAAAGACAACAACAAGGATAGGTATGGAAACAAGAAACCCAATGAGTTGAATTCAAATAACTATACTTGTTTTGGTTGTGGTGAGCAATGATAGCCTTCACATGTTGAGCTCTCCTTGGATGTTGAAGATGGTGCGGAAGCAATGGTTGAAATGAGCAAGACCCTCCTAGGAGTGATGGTGATCTTGAAGGTGCATGAAGTGTATGAAAATGAGAGAGGTTTGGCCAGCTCTCTTTGGTGGTGAAGGAGTGAAGATTAAAACCATAAATCAAGAGATTTAGGCAAGGGAGTAAGTATGGCACAAATTTGGCAGCATAACTTTACTCAAATTAATCTTGAAAATACAAGGTGTAGGCTCCTCCTTTTATAGGCTAAGGAGGACCATAATGCAACCCTAATGCTAGCCAAATGAAATGTAAATGTGAAGCACATGGGCCACATGGAAAGTGTGAGCACATGGGGAGGGGTGTGTCTAGTTTGTAAGTTCACCCCCTCCATGGGCTTTCTAGAATAGTGGGAAGGTTAACTTCTCCTTAATTCTAATGTGCAGAAAAATAAACATTTGTCCACATGGCTATGCTATTTACACCCCAATTAAAGCTAAACTACATTTGATGGGCCTTCACGGAATATGTCCTAGTATGCCACTCTCCCATTCATAGCTTTGATCCAAGTCTTCTTGTCCTAGACGCTTCTAGCTTGGCCTTCTCGTCCTAGACGCTCCTAGCTTGTCTTAGACGCTCCTAGCTTGGTCTTAGACGCTCTTGACTTGGCTCTTGCCTTTCATGGAAGGTTGTGCTTGGCCCTCTTCCATCATCCCCTCCCTCTTGAAAAAGGATTTGTCCTCAAATCCCTTGCTTTATCTTCAACTAGGGGGATGGATGGGGCTGGATGGTGTCCATCATTTTCTCCTCCTTTGAGAAGATCTATCCTCAGATCTACAGATTTGATCTCGGATAGCAGCCTATTGTTTCGGCAAGGCTTGTCCTCCCGGATCAAACATCCACCTATGGAAATCATCAAACAAAGTAAAGGTGTTAGTGTGAGCAATTGGAGAGAACTTAATTGTATGAAGTTGCCATTTTTGTTTTTCTTTTGTTTGTGGCAACTTTGTACAATATTTCTCTTTTGATGGTTGTATGTGTTCTCTAATCCTCTTATGTATTTGAAAATTTTCAATATTGTTTACCTTTTCCTTAGGCACAATACCTTTAGGAAAGGGTAACAACTTAAAAAGCGAAAGAGGATTAAGTCCACATGCAATTTCAAATGTAGAAATATTAGTAGTCTTGTGGACTACTCCATTGTATGCATGCTCAAAAGGATACTCATCCCAAGAATTGTGATTGTCTTTCATGATTTCTCTAGGCATAGTAAAAAGAGCTATGTTTTCAATTTTATTTTGACCATTCTTTTGAGGATAAAAATTTGAAAAGTACAACTTAATTTCAAGTTTTTCTAAAAGATTCCTCAAATGATGGTTTTCAAATTTTGGAGCTCTATCCAATACTATGCTTGAAGATAAACCATGAAGACTTGTCACTTCTATATAGAAGAGATTATCCATATCCATAAAAATGGAATCAAAACCTTTTGTTGTCCTAGGAAGCTCTAAGATAAAATTGAGGTTTATGTCTTCCCAAGGATCATTTGCAAAAGGTAAAGGAGTATAGAGTTCATGAGACATCACCTTAGGTGTATTTTTAAAACAAGAAATGTATCTAGGGTAATGTCTTTGAACATCTTTTCTCATGGGTGACAAAAGTTTTCCTTTTAAAAGCTCTAGAGTTTTATCAACTCTAATTTGGTCCATGAGTTCTCCTTCATGAAGAATTTTTCTCTTATGTGTAAAGATAGTCTCGTTGTTACAACCATTGTTTATGAGAAGTTGCACACTTGGCAATGGTTGTCTCAATAGGACATGACAAGTTTCTTTAGGCACTACTTCACATAAAAATTTGTTTTTGTAGATGCTTGTAAATAACTTGACATTCACTTGGTGATATCCTAGCACATATGAGAAATAATCCACTTTATCTTTATCTATGCAAGCTTCTTTTAAGACTCTTTTTTTGTTACTATGCTTGCAAGTGTTCCTTTACAAAAGGAAAGGCTAGGTTGTTCAACAAGACGCATATTTTCAAAGGTATTTTTAAATCTTTTTTCTTGTTGAATGACCTTGTGAGAAGGAACACTATTCTCCCACACCTTTTGTTTCTCAAGGGTCTTCTCATGCTTTTCTTTTTCTTTAGCTTCCCTTTCGGCTTCCTCTCTTTTCTTTTGTATCTTTCTTTCCTTTCTTTCTTTATGGGAAGCAAACAATTTTTCTACCCTCATTTCCCAATCTAGGCAAGTTTCTATATTTTCTTTTCCATGGGAATGGGGTAGGTCTACCCTAACCTCTCTTGGGCTTTCTTGTTCTTTTCTATCTCTTCTATGTCTTCCCTCCCCAAAAGAATCATGCTTTTTAGAGATAGATGCATGAGAAGGTAATTTTTTTGAAATGTGAGACTTCTCATCCTTTGATTTAGTCAATTCATTAGTTTTGGCCTCATTCTCCAATTGTTTAGATGAAATTGATTGAATATTCTTGGAAAGTTGTTCCAAAAGAGATTTCAAGGATTTCACCTCACTTTTAAGAGATTTAAAGGAATGAGAATACATGACTAGACCTTTGTGTATAGAAATATTTTACCTTGAGAAAATTTAGGGAAGTCAAAGAAGGTAGTCTTCCAGGTAAGGTGATGGAGGAGGGCCAAGCACATCTAACCAAGGAAGCCAAGGCCCAAACCAAGAAGACCGTCTAGACCAAGAGGAGCGTCTAGCTCCAAGAAGTGAGCGTCTAGGACGTGAAGGAGGGAGGCTATCCATGGAGCTAGACCGTCTAGGACCTCTCACAAGATCCATGGCTAAACATATCCAAGCACACATAGAAGAAGCCACGGATGGGAGGGAGAAGACCTTGTACATGCTACTTGGAGGCCCATTAGGGGTAGCTTAGTAGATTAGTATAGTGTAGAAAGCAAAACTTGCTAACTTAGGGGTGTGCTATCAAAAAGGTGCCCTTAGCAATAGAAGGAGGGGTGTGCTAGCAAATAGGTGCCTTTAGCAAAAGAGGGAGGGGTGTACTATCAAATGTTGCATTTTTTACCTATCTTCTAGAATATTAGGATGATGGTGTGGTTTGACTAAAGTCAATACCCCAGGCAGCCCCCACTTTTTGTATTTCCATCCCTACCCTTTAAGCTTGCTCACCAAGGCTCCTAAATCTATAAATAAGGAGGCCTACCTCATGTATTTTCAAGTTTATTTGAGTAATGTTATGCTGCCATTTTTGTGCACAAGCTTTACTCCTCCTAGAAATCTAGGCTATAAACTTCAATCCTTTCACCTTCTCCCTTGAGCTGGCCGAACCACTCAACCCATACTCATCATGCACCTTCAAGACCAACACAACTCCTAGGAGGGTCTTGTTTCACTCATCCATTGCTTCCGCTCCATCTATTTCTACTTTGATTCAAGAAGAACACATGAAAATGCCATCATAAGGGAGGTGAGTCACAATGGACTACTTAAATACCAAGCCTTGCCTTAGCCAAAGACTATCCCTCAATGTCTTCACACAAAGCTCTCTCTTAGTAAACCACTTAAAACACAATTAGGTTGAAGAAATCAAATTTTGATGCAAGAAAACAATGCAAACTAGCTAATTAACCAAGCAAAAGAATTAACGAACTTAAACAAAACAAAACAATTACCAAACGTAACTAATTAAGCAAGGAAAGCAATTAAAACAATTAACACATGCTAAAACAAGTAAGGTCTACACTAGTCGGCCCTAGGTGAGGCTTCTTGGACACTTGGAGCCCTTGAAGACACACTCACCGTCTAATCACGTAATTAACAAGTAATTAACACAAGCAAGATTGCAAAGAAATTAAATGACACTCCCTTTGTTGCTTTTACTATTTGCACCACTTTTGTTGTTCTTCTAGTTGCACCCCTTTTGTTGCTTTTCTACTTGTTGGGCCTTCCAAAGTGTGTAGTGTATTTGTAGTATGGTGTTTGTTGCTGCCCTTTGCCTTTGTTCCTCTTGGAATTAGGTCAATAAAATCTTCAATCTAGCACCTGTAAGGACCTGTAAAATTAAATTGGAATAAAAGTGTTATATTTAAATAATTTCAGAAGATGTCATTATTTAAAATACAAAGAGTTGGTAAATGAAGCTTCGTAGTAGTCGGACATCGGACGTCACCCAAGGTCTGGGGTCAGCTGGTAGAGGTCGGTCGACTGACATGTGGATCAAGAAGAGTAAAGGAGGAAAAGTGTAGCTAAGAAGTCTTCTACGAGATCGCCGTTAGTGAAGACGGAGGCGATCTCCGACTTCTCTGGCACATAATCGCCTGTTGCCTAGAGGAGACATGACCGCCAATCGTTTAGGGCGTACGTGATCGACGGGAGTGCACGTAGTATGTGGTCAAGATACTGGATCAACCAGAGTGGGTTCCAACAACCACGCGTATCAAGGTGTGGGTTAAGCCTTAGATACGCTGTGCATGCAAAGCTCTATGCTTGAGCAAAAGAGATCGTCCTTAGTGTTGCATGCATGGGCGCAAGAGGAGTGGTGCTGATCTTCTCTTGGAATGTGAAGCTACCGACGTCCCCGAGTCATGTGGAGATAATACATTTGACGTAACATAGTGGAATGAGGAACCTTCAGCAAGGCGTGGCGATGTGTCATCAGTCATCGCCGGGATGAGAAGCACATCAGTCATCGCCAGGGTGAGAGGCATGCGGGCATCGCCGGGGCGCGAGGCATGCGGGCATCGCCGGGGCGCGAGGCATGCGGGCATCGCCGGGGCGCGAGGCATGCGGGCATCGCCGGGGCGCGAGGCATGCGGGCATCGCCGGGGCGCGAGGCATGCGGGCATCGCCGGGGCGCGAGGCATGCGGGCATCGCCGGGGCGCGAGGCATGCGGGCATCGCCGGGGCGCGAGGCATGCGGGCATCGCCGGGGCGCGAGGCATGCGGGCATCGCCGGTGCGTGAGGCATGCGGGCATCGCCGGGGCGCGAGGCATACGGGCATCGCCGGGGCGCGAGGCATGCGGTCATCGCCGGGGCGCGAGGCATGTGGACATCGCCTGGGATAGACATCGATCGTCTTCCAGGTTATCGCGCGATGACGTGTTGCACACAGTTAAAGTGGGACCCAGGCTCTCAGCATCAGACGTACTGCACGCGCGACACGTAGACAAAAAGGGTAGTTCAGAATAGTGACCTCAGAGTTTTAGCCTGCGCAGAGGCATGCGTAGTCGTACTGTTCAGGAAGCGTACACGCAACCTTCCCTGCAGAGTGGGTGGTGGCAGCGGCTTTTGTGGAATAGTTGGTTTAAGATGGAAAAACCCACTGCTGAGGGAAAGAAACATTGCAGTTGTTCAAGAGCGAAAGAGTGAGTTACCTCCTTTCTCCTCCATTTCTCTCCTTCGCGCTGCGATTCTGGCACCTTCACACAAGAGTACGACGAGCGACGGCCACCATTAGAGCACCTGGGAAGTTCTCTGCAAGTCCTTCAAACCAGACGCAAAAACAGAGCCAAGGCATTCTTTAAGCTTCGTTGGGTTTCGGAGCTCCTGGTGTTTTGCGCAAGTCCAGGTAAGGGAAGCTAGCCTTCATTTTTAATACAAGCCATAGATTAGCTGTTTCTGAAGTGAGGGCGACGTGGTCGCCGGTTTCGTTTTCATCTTCGTGAATGCTCTGTTCTATGTGTTTTGGGCGACGTGGTCACCGGTTTTAAATCCCTCTTCACGATGATCTGTTTTATGTGTGGGGCGACGTGGTCGCCGGTTTTAAATCCTTTTTCAGTGATGTTCGGTTCTTATGCGTTTGGGCGACGTGATCGCCGGTTTTAGTATCGTTTTGAAACTGTTGAGATTGAAATGAAAAATGTATATGCTATTCGAAAACCTGATCGGTGGTATGCTTGTTCTTGTGAATGGGGTTGTTTAAGAAAAGACTCAAAGTATTCTATGATAGATTTATTCTTTATGTGTGGAATGATGCTTTGAATGTTGTGGATGTGGGATCAAGGCATAGTATTTTCAGGAAAGAAAATACCGTGTAAGATCGTGTAGAGTGTGCAATGACCGGTGATTCGTTATGAGATATCCTGACTCTCCTGATGTAATGGAATCACATAGATGAAGTTATTCAGGCGTTGAGAGTCGAAGGAGGTTCACATGTATAGGTGGGTTGTTTGAAAGAGAATGAGCTCGACCTGTTTGGTGTGGATTAACCCTGTCATGCTTGGATAGTGAGGATATTGAGATTCATTTATACGCTGGTGAATGTGTGTGATTTCCCAGCGACCTTGTGAATGTGTGTGATTTCACAGTGGTGCAGCATGACAGGTGCAGATCTCTGAGTCTAGTCAACGCACGTGTCTTCCGGAAGTGGTGTCAAGTGTCTTGCGTGATGAGTCAGTGGAAGTCTGACGTGAGAAATGAGAAACATTGAATTGATAGACACTTGATGGTGTATGTGAATTGAAAGACTCTTGAGGAAATTGTGAAATATGTGATTTACTTGATAGTCATGTGGAAAGAATGAGAAAGCTGATGGTTTTACGTGGGTGTCTTAACTTTGCTTTATCTTGATTTTTAAGCTCATATCTAAACTCGCTTTCAAATATCTAGCTTACCCTTCTGTATTGTTCTGTGGCTGTTTTCTCTTAAAACTGTGATGATCGTGTACCAATTACACGGGAGCAGACGATGTTGCAGGAAGTGGAGATCCTCAGTGAGTGGTCGCCGGAAGGAGATCGCCTACCTCTGTTCTATTAGGCGATCACCTTTTTTCTGCTTTCTAATAGGAGATCGCCGATATGATAGGAGATCGCCTGTCTTATGGGAGATCGCCCTTTTTGTTAGGAGATCGCCTGTTTTCTTTTTATGCTGTATTTTGGTTTTGTATTGAAATTGTTGATGGAATGTATTAAAACCCCTATAAGAGGGACGTTTCTTTTTGAGATACAATGTATGGGATGTTGTACTTTCAATATATATACATATGTTGATTTTATAAATAAATGTCTACGCTTATTTTATTATATAAATATGAAAAGAATTTGGCGGGATGTTACAGCACCTATTAAGCAAGCTAGACTCCCCTCAAGTCAAATTCCTACTCAACAAGTACCAATTGATATTTAATCCACCAACAAGCTTAGAGGCCAAAGAAAGAAAGCAAGAAACAAATTAATTTGAAAAACAGTACCACACAAATGGAATTTAAATGTGACACAACTAGAAAGAGTTCAAATGAAATTAGACAAGCAAATAAAATGTACTCAAATAATGGATGGCACACAAAAAGGAACCTAGGAATAGCACTAGATTTGATTTAAAAACCAAAAAACAGCACCACAGAAAAGCACAAATTGTTGTGGTCCAGAAAGCGTATCTTTAAAAGATTTATGCTGAGCTGACCCTTTTGTATTTGCTTCTGAAAATTGAGACACAATCAGAACAAGATCTTAACAAACTTTTGGCGTTGGTTTCACTCCAAACGCATGTACCAATTAATTTTGGTAAATTTTATAAAATCAGTGCTCAGAGCTGCCAGCTGGAACGTCAGGATTGCACACTTTTTTTGTAATATTTATCTTTTTTTTTTCTATTTCTTCTTTTCAGATGGTTCTTTTTTTGTCCTTTTGCTAACACCTCAAATTTGTGAAATCCAGAGGCTCAGAAATTTTTGATGATGTATGTGATTTTCATAAATCAAAACAGTCAGCACAGAAAAGTGAAAAACAAGGGGTTCTGAAAACTGGAATGAAAAACAGAAAGATATACCTTAAAAACACAATGGAGTTAATATGATGGAATTTGTGTGGATCTAACACACAAATAAGAACTCAAACTAAAATTAAAAATGCACCAAAGGATCAACACAAAACAGATTTCAGATCAAACATTCAGACCAAAAACAAGAAACAAATAAATCAACAAGAGTACTACTAGGATTTGATGACAAATATGGAAACACATGACTTAGACAAAACTTATGGATTCATAAAATGAAAAGACTCAAGAACATCATATGACCCAAATGAAATTTCAAGCAAGACTCAAATACCTAAAAAAAAAACAGCAACACAAATATATCAAGAATCCTACACAAAATTGAAAATAGATGTTCAAGCACAAGTTTGAACAAACCCACCAAATGAAATGAATAAACAAGCATTCAAATCATATTAAAACACAAAAAACAGCAAGACAACTTGGAATAAAGATAAACAACTTGGAGAAAATAAGAACTCAAAAAGAAAATGAAAAGAGATACTCATCTTTGAAGAACCATAGCTCTAGATACCAAATGATAGCCTTCACATGTTGAGCTCTCCTTGGATGTTGAAGATGGTGCAGAAGCAATGGTTGAAATGAGCAAGACCCTCCTAGGAGTGATGGTGATCTTGAAGGTGCATGAAGTGTATGAAAATGAGAGAGGTTTGGCCAGCTCTCTTTGGTGGTGAAGGAGTGAAGATTAAAACCATAAATCAAGAGATTTAGGCAAGGGAGTAAGTATGGCACAAATTTGGCAGCATAACTTTACTCAAATTAATCTTGAAAATACAAGGTGTAGGCTCCTCCTTTTATAGGCTAAGGAGGACCATAATGCAACCCTAATGCTAGCCAAATGAAATATAAATGTGAAGCACATGGGCCACATGGAAAGTGTGAGCACATGGGGAGGGGTGTGTCTAGTTTGTAAGTTCACCCCCTCCATGGGCTTTCTAGAATAGTGGGAAGGTTAACTTCTCCTTAGTTCTAATGTGCAGAAAAATAAACATTTGTCCACATGGCTATGCTATTTACACCCCAATTAAAGCTAAACTACATTTGATGGGCCTTCACGGAATATGTCCTAGTATGCCACTCTCCCATTCATAGCTTTGATCCAAGTCTTCTTGTCCTAGACGCTTCTAGCTTGGCCTTCTCGTCCTAGACGCTCCTAGCTTGTCTTAGACGCTCCTAGCTTGGTCTTAGACGCTCTTGACTTGGCTCTTGCCTTTCATGGAAGGTTGTGCTTGGCCCTCTTCCATCAAAGGTCACATAAAGGCGGATATTCCCAACAAGAGCAAAGAGAAAAAGACAAGCTACAAGGAGAAGAAAGGCAAGACAAAAAGAGCCTACATAGCTTAGGATGAAAATGAGGTGTCATCATCAAGTTCTTGATGAAGTGAAGATGAAAAAGCCAACATATGTTTAGTAGCTGAGGATGATGATGATTCTTGCAGTTCAAGTGAGGTAAGTTCATGTGCTTCCTTAAATGAACAAAATTATAGTGAATTGCTTGAAGTTTTTCAAGAAACACATGATGAAGCTAATAGATTGGTTCTTTCAAACAATCGATTGAAAGATCTTAACAGTGTGCTTGAGAAGAAAGTTAAATCACTTGAAGAGGATCTGAGAAAAGCAAAAATTGATTTTGAAAAATTGGAAAATCATTTCAAAAATGCCTCTTGCAAGTGTGACACTCTCATTTGCACAAATTGTGAAAATCTTGAGAAAAAGGTTCATTATCTTGTTGAAACTGTGGACAAGCTTTCAAAAGGGAAATCAAACTTTGAGAATGTCTTGGCATCTCAAAGCTGTGTTTTTGGAAAGGCTGGTTTAGGCTTCAATCCACAGAACAAGCAAGATAGGTTTTCAAAAGTTTTTTTAAGAAAATCATAAAAACAATTGATTGGATCATCGAAACAACCGATTGTTACATGCTTTTACTACATGAAGAAAGGCCATTCTGTTAGATTCTGTAAAATCAGAAAGTATTGTGTTCCTAAAGGTCTTATGCAATGGATTCCTAAAGGATGTGATGTTACTAACAGCAAAGTAAAGTCGAATGGACCCAAATTTGTAAGGGGACCAAATCTTGCTACTTGAATTCGTTTATGCAGGAAGAATTAAGAGAAAGAGAAGAAAAGAGTCATCTGATCAAGCTGTTGAAGAGAAAGAAAGTCATTAAAGCTGAGTCAATGCTATGCAAAAGATCAAAACAGTGAAGAGAAGTTTTCTTGATCAACATGCAGTTAGATCATTGAAGAAACAACACAAGGATAAGACTTTCCTTTAATTGTTCTTAATATTTGTTTCAAAGTTCTTTCTTGTGATTAATTCTCTTTTAATCAATGTCTTCTGCTTTAATCTATTTCTGTTAATGGCTAAAATCTTCAAAATCAAGTTTTTTTTAACTGCTGCAGAAAAACAACCGACTGGTTCTTCGAAACAACCGATAGTTTTGAGTCTGACAGCACTGTGAAGAAATTGATTTAATTTTTTATTTTTTCTTTTCACTTCTATCCGTTGCAGATAAATTTAAAGAGGGTAAATCTTGGTCAAAAGATCTGTATTGAAAGCTAAACGTGCTCAGAAAGAAGTTACAACAATCATAAAGGAATATATTCCAAAATCTTGGAAATTTAAGAGCCTTTATGACTAGTCAAAGATCACATGTGAAGACCATGTGATTTTCAGTTTTTAATCTGGCATTTTCTATGCAGAACAGAGTCAAGTTCTCTCTCTCTGAAAATCAGGTACCCATTGAATGAAATTAAATTCAAATTGATTTTCTTATTGCTATAAAATCAAGTGCAGATTTCTTCCACAAGAACAACCAATTGCAACATCTCTTGCAATATCTCTTGCACCATCTCTTGAAAAAATCTGGGAAGTGTGCTCTCCTCTATTTCTTTCGTCTCTACAGTTATGGAATCAACCCCTCCCACCTCCAAAAGAGTCAAAACCAGGGCTGTAAGGTCTGGAGGAAGGTTAGAAGGCTGGTTTTCTGGAGATAAGGATCTCATTGAGAAATATAGATATGAGACAAGTGTCAAGAAGATAAACAACCCCAAGGTTGTATGCTTTGATTGGCTGAAAAGTCAAAAGCTTGATGATGTGAGAAGGCTGCTCAAGGATCAATCTCTCAGAAAATTCCTAGAGCTGAAGGGAAACATCTATCCAGATTTGGTGAGAGTTTTCTACACAAACTTGAAGTTTGAGGGAAACAATCTAGTTTCTCATGTAAAAGGTGTGGACATGGAGATAACCCATGAAGTTTGGGCTGCTGTTGCTGGACTCAGGTTCTCTGGTCTACGAATCAACAAAGGAAACCTTGGTGTGGTGGAGGATTTTAACAAAATCCACTTCTACAGAAGTTGCTTGAAGAATAGTCAATCTCAAGTTAGCACATGCTCGGTTGGAGGTTTGAAGCTTGATGAGAGGTTGCTTGCTCTCATTGTAACTTGGATTCTAACTCCAAGGGGGAGTAACCACTCTGTGTTAACTGAAGAAGATCTAGTTTACATCTTCTGCATCACCAAGAAAGTCAAGCTCAATTGGATTCATATAATCAAAGAACACATGCAAAAAGCCATGAGGTTGGGTGATTATCACTATCCCTATGCTGTTTTGATATCTAAATTTCTACTCTATTTTGAAGTTAATCTTGAAGATGAAACTTCTGAGCTCGTCAAGTCAACTCAAGAGTTGAACAATGGATCACTCAGCAAGATGGGCTTTACAAAAGTAGGTGGAAAATGGATAAGTAAGGATGGTGATCATGGTGCCTCATCTAGTGGTGCTGCTCATCTTGAACAACAAGAATCTGCTGATATGGATGTTCAACATGAGGATCCAACTGGAGTTTTTCAAGGTGCAGGACCTAGTCCTGCTGATGAACATCAAGGAGAAAGAATACAAACCATGTCTCCTTTTGAAAGATTCATGGTGAACAGGCAGGATAGCTTTGCTGAAAATCAAAGGAACCTTCATGATCTCTGTGTTAGCAATTTCCAGAGGTTTGACACCAGGTTTGACAACATGGATGCAAGGTTTATGAGTTTGGATGAACAGATTGAAGCTGTCCAGAATCAAATCTTTGATCTTCAGTTTGGAGATAAAGAAGAATGAAAGACAAACAACCGATTGGACATCGAAACAATCGATTGTTTTTTGTAGCTGTTGGTTTCTGGTTTTAAATTTCTTTCCTTCTGCTGTTGCTGTTTTAATTATGATGTAATGGGAACAATATCGTGTTTTATTTCTTATCTTTGTCTATTTTTGAAGACAAATAGGGGGAGATATATGCTGTGTTTCAAGTTTTAAGTGTTTCAAGTTTTAAGTTTCTATTTTTTTTAAAATGTTAAAAACAGTTTGGGTAATTTTGTATTTTGTCTCTGATATTAATTGTTTAAGCTTTAACCTGTTTATATTTATGCTAACAAAATATCAGAAGTTCAATGTATTGCTAAAAGTTCAATTGCAGGAACTGCTTCAGATTTAATCAGAACAACACAAGCATCAGGGATTTGTCTTCATCAAATAGGGGGAGATTCTTGAACCAAGTGATGTTCAATGTTTTGAAGAATCCAAATCCTTTGAAGGATGATGAAGCCTCTGCTTTTCTTGATGCTGCTGTGCTGGTTTAAAGTTTTGTTATGGGGTAGTTTTATGTTGTAATCCACCCTTAGATTAAATCTCAAAGCAATTAGCATCTCTTTTTTTAACAAAGCAAAGAGTTTTTCAAGCTAAGTTGAAACAACCGATTGTTCTATCGAAACAACCGATTGTTTACACTTAGATGTTTTTGAGAAAGTTTGAAAACTATTTTTGAATGAAGAAAACTGTTAAATAACAAAACAACCGATTAATTCGAGGAAACAACCGATTGTTTATTTTGGAACCATAATAGAAAAACTGTTTTCTTTGACTGAGCTTTAAATGATTTGAAACTGAATACGCTCCAGTCATTAAATGCTTTGACCAATCTTTTTAAAGCAATTAAGAGTTTGTTAAGATTTGATAACAAACTATATCTTGGTATAAATTCAGAAAAACTGTTTTTAAGAAGAGATCTTTTGTAAAAGTTTTTCTAAGAGAGTTTTTCAAAGTGCTGAGATTGCTTAAGAGCTTCGTGATTGATCAAGGTGCTGGAATAGGATTCCACTTGTATTGATTTCAGATTTTCATCTGTAACAAGTGTAATCTTTGTAAACTGCTGAAACATTTCGTTTGTGTGTTTGCTGAGATTGGCTGTGTGCTCTTGAGGTGTTCTAGATCAGCAATCTTAGTATTGGCCAAGGAGAGTGTGTTTCTTGAGGTGTTCAAGTTCATTCTCTTGGTTGTTGTGTAAGTGATCAAGGTGTGATTGCTTAGTGGATATCCTCAGGGGTTCTGAGAAGACTGGATGTAGCTCTGGGTTGGAGTGAACCAGTATAAACAACTGTGTACAATCTCTCTATCCTTAACTCTTTAAATTCAGTTTGTTTGTTGTTTGCTGGTATAAACAACGGATTGTTTTGAACAAACAACCGATTGTTTTCCTGCCATTGCTGTTTTGCTTGCTGTTTTCGCAAACTGAATTGCTGAATCAATTGGTTTCTGAAATAAATTCATTCTAGCTGTGAAAAGTTTGCGAAAACCCCTTTAAACAATTCAGCCCCCCTCTAGTTTAAAGCCATTATTTCTAACACTGGGTGCCTCCTCGTGCACCTAGTCTCTAGGGCCACTTGTTCTGGGAGTGCCTTCACTATTCACGTGCCATGCATGTAGCCTTCACTGGGATACCCTAGTTCTGATGAGTACTCGACTCCTCAGGACTCTGCACCTAACTGTGCTTTCCCTGCCACCCGCATAAGCTCTTCGTGATTCAGGCCTCTCCTTACCTCTGGGTATTTCCTTCTCATTGGCTTACTCTGGGAACCAATCTTAGCTGTTCTGGTTATGTTGTTCAAATCACCCACGACCGATGTCACCCCGTCACACTCTGTTGCCGAGGACTCCTGAACCTGCGGAGTGACGAAGACACATCAGCCTATTCTAGTGATCATCACGCTGATGACTAATCACCCTTTTCTATGGGGATATGCTGATGAATAATCACCCTACTAGACCTTACCACTTGTGGGGTCCATCCCACGTGGCTTTGGCCCACACTGTGGGACCCAACTGACGTGGCTCACCCCATACTAGCTATTCTCGGTGTCCGAGAACTGGTCGGTACACAAGCCTCCCAGTCTCGAGCTGTCAACTTGTTTCAGCGAAGAGACTAAGTAATCGGCCCGGCGATCTACGTGGCGCTGCACGTAAGGATATGAACAGTGCGCTGAGGGGACATTTCACCAACCCCCTTTTATCTGTAGATACGTGGTCGCATCAACGGTCTGGGATTCTTAACGTTTGCGCTCCCTAAGGCTACGTTAAACCCCTTCAAAATCCCACGCCACTTCACTGTTTCATCACTTTGCATTCCAGCCTTCATATCTTCTAACTTCTCTCGCACGCTTTTGTCTTACTCCAACCCCTACGCTCGTGACCTTTCAACTTCGCTTATGCAAAGGTATAATCTTTACTCTCCCTTTCTGCTTTCACCTTATGATTCTGCTTCTCTTCGCATCTTCTAACTATATTGGGTCTGTTTACGATTTCTGCATTTAGGGTTTCTGTTCTTCTTTTCTGCGTTCGTTCTTCTTTTGAGTCTTTGTCCGCCATAGTTTCGTCATCATTTTCTTCTAAAACCCTTTTCCTTCTTCCTGCCTCTCATTTGTTTTAGATTCGAGATGGCCAGAACCAAAACCACCTCCAACCCTCCTCCAACCGTAGCGGTTGATTACAGCCCTCTACCCCTGGGCTTCTGAGGATCTCTTCCCTGAGACCTCCAAACTCACCTCCACTGAAGATTGGAGAAAGCACAAGGATGATGAAAACGAGATTAAAGGGCGCATCTTCGGTAGGGAGAGTGACGCGTACATCTCAGTGCGTCCTTGCACCGAGGGTGAACCTGTCTACACTGACGAACGATGCAATGGCGGGGAGCCCTTCTTCTTCTTCTATTCCACTGTGTTCAAACGAGTCAAAGTTCGCCTTCCTTTCACCGGGTTCGAGAGGGCCTTGCTCACGGAACTGAATGTGGCACCCGCCCAGCTGCACCCCAACAGCTGGGCCTTCATCAAGGCTTTCTTCGTTCTTTGCAACAACATAGGGTTCACTCCCTCGGTAGATGTATTCCTATACTTCTTTGAGGCGAAGAGCCCTGGGAAAAGGCTTTGGGTAAGCCTCAACGGAATGGCTGGGAGGGTCCTGCTCACCCTCTTCTCTCAATCATATAAGGGCTTCAAGGGGAAGTTCTTCCGAGTCTGCTACAGCTCCTACGACTCCAGCATGCTCGATGGTTTCCCCTTATATTGGGTGGAGAAGTTGAGGTTTAAGAAGCCCCGCAGACTCGAAGAGCTGACGCCCTTTGACCGAGAAGTGTGCCAAACACTCTCCAGCTGGGGCGTGGTGTTCGACACCACCCAGCTGATTAGGCACAAATATGATACCGAGACTCTCAGCGTTTACCTTGGTACATTGTCTTTTCTCGTTTCTACTTGCTTCTGTGTTTTACGCTTCACCCTTCTCACCCTTCCTTGTTTCACACTGCAGGTATGATGTTAGACGCTGAGAAGAAGAAAAGGCTAGTTGATGTGCTGAGTCGCCGTACTACGGGTGGCTCAGGCCCTGCTGGCCCTTCATCGCCTGCTGTGGCTGCCCCAGAGCCAACTACTGAGGAATCAAAGAGGGCAGCTCCAGTAGAGATCTCTGAGGACGAGGACACCTCCTCTGGCCTCGTCTTCAAGAGAAAAAGGGTGGAGGTTGCCGCAGAGGTCTCCTCCGCGATAGAGGGGCAACCTCCCTCCTTCAAGGACCACCCTCCCAGTGCTTCATCTCCCCCTGAGCCAATCTTAGCGCTCGAGGGTAGAGGGGAGAGTGCCCCTTCAACTAGCCAAATGCCTCTTGCTCCCGAGCTGCCTCCCCTTCTCCAGCGGGCTCTTGCGCAGATGCCTGGCCAAGCTGTAATGGAGGCCATGGATGGGAACTCCCTGGGGGACCTTATCAGCCATGGTCTTGGGGAGTTCCTTGCTGCTTCCAATTTCCTCCTGGTCAAGAACAGCGCAGAGGCAAAGCTGCTAGAGAAGGCTGCCAAACTAGAGAAAGAGTTGGAGCAGAAAGATCTTCAACTCCATCAGGCGACCAAGCGCAAGACTGCCCTGAACCAAGAGTTGGGCAGCCTCCGCCAGTCTGAGAAGGAGACTAAGAAGCTCCTCTTCTCCAAGGGGCAGGAGGCCCTCCAGCTTGAGGCCAAGATACTCCCCCTCCACAACAGAATTATTGAATTGGAAGAGCAATTGGAGGGGGCTCAAACCAAAATGACAAAGCTGGAGGAGAGGGCCACCAACCGAGAGGTTCAGCTGAGCAAGGTTGAGGAGGAACTTGCCCAACAAACTGAATTGCTGAAGAAGACTGAGGCGGAGCTCACTGAAGATGCTTCCGATGCCTACGGGGAGGGGTTTAGCGATGCCCTTGCTCAGTTTGCCTGCGTGCATCCTGAGATGGACCTCTCGCCATTCTCCATAACTTCACAGGTGGTCGATGGGCAAATAGTGCCCTGATAGGTCTTCTAAGCAATTGTATCTCATAACTGAACTTCTTGTAACTAGCCTCCAGTATAATGTAAATAATTCATTTACTTGCCTTCATATTTGTTTGCCTTTTGCTGTTGTTTTACTGTTTGATATGCTTGGTCAAACTCTCTACTTAGCACAGATTCAGACCACAAATAGCGCGCTTGACTCAGAATTACTACAGGTAGCACGCTTGACTTTGTTGAGCTGCTGTTGGCAAAACCTCATAAAAACTTCTTTCTCAAAACATACCTCACCACCTCGACAGAGTTGATCTGTACGTGTTTAGCAATCAAGCTTTATATGGCCACTTGTCGCCTTTAGGTGAAGGTGGACCTTCTTGACAATCCCTCTGCTTGAATAGAGGACTCTCTCGTCGACGAGGAGGTGCTTTGCGCAAACTCACTTTCTAACCATTGAGACTTTAACCTCACTTGAAAGGCTCAATCTGACCCCTGATCGCCATGGATGAGAGAGGATTTCATGGGTGACTTCGCTGGTGAACCTTTCTTTCAAATTGGGAGTTCTCACTCGAAGAAGAGGTGTTCCTTACGAACCTACCTTCGCACTTACGAGACCTCTAACCCCAAATGACAGGTTCGAACTGACCTCACATCGCTCATAGGCGAGGGAGGATTTAACTGGGTGAACCCTTCTGCTCACATTGGGAGTTCTCACTCGAAGGGGAGGTGTTATTTACGAACCTACCTTCCCGCTTACAAGACTTCTAACCCCAAGTGACAGGTTCTAACTAACCTCACATCGCTCGCAGGCGAGGGAGGATTTAACTAGGCGAACCCTTCTGCTCACATTGGGAGTTCTCACTCGAAGGGGAGGTGTTATTTACGAACCTACCTTCCCGCTTACAAGACTTCTAACCCCAAGTGACAGGTTCTAACTGACCTCACATCGCTCGCAGGCAAGGGAGGATTTAACCGTATTGTAAAAACACACTCAGATATATATTCTAACTGAAAATTTTATTGGGTGACCTCATTAAAAACCCTTAAAAAGGGAAAAAAGAGTGTCCCCTAAACTGTGTGCAACATTACATGGCTTTAACTAAAATAGAACTTCAGGTGAGTCGCATTCCATGTACGAGGAATCGGACGACCTTCTAAAGTCTCTAGCCTATACGCTCCATTACCCAAGGACTCTGCAACTCTAAAGGGACCAGTCCACTTAGGGGATAGCTTGTTCTCTATCTGGTAAGGAGATGCCTTTCGCATGACTAGATCAGCCACCTGGAACTGCCGAGCTCTCAATTTGGAACTGTGCTTGAGCTCGACTCTCCTCTTCAACGCCTCGGCCTTGATTCCTACCTCTTCCCTTACTTCATCCAAGAGATCAAGATTCACCTTCCTTTCTTCGTTGGACTCCTCCGCCACAAAGTTCTGGAATCGTGGCGAGCTTTCCTGGATCTCCACAGGATCATGGCATCTGAACCATACACCAGGCTGAAAGGGGTCTCCTTGGTGGTTGATTGGGGGGTAGTATGGTAAGCCCATACAATTCTGGGAACCTCCTCAGCCCACCTTCCTTTCGCTTTCTCCAGCCTTCTCTTCAGTCCCCTGAGTAGAACTCGATTGGTGGACTCGACCTGCCCATTGTTTTGCGGATGCTCGACCGATGCAAACACCTGCTTGATCCCCAGCTCTGTGCATAGCTTTCCTAACTGTTGACTTGCAAATTGGGTGCCATTATCAGACACCAAACGCTTGGGTACTCCAAAGCGGCACATTATGTTCTTCCACACAAAGTGCTGGATCTTCTGGCCTGTGATCTGGGCTACTGGCTCAGCCTCGATCCACTTCGTGAAATATTCAATGGCGACCATGAGGTACTTCATTTGCCGCACCGCCAAAGGAAAAGGCCCCAGGATGTCAATTCCCCAGGTATGGAATGGCCAAGGGCTATATATCGACCTGAGCTCTTCTGGTGGCGCCTTATGCCAATCAGCATGCAATTGGCACTGTTTGCACTGCTGCGCGTACTTAGTGCAATCCTCCCTCATAGTCGGCTAGTAATACCCTGCTCGAACGGCCTTAGATGCCAAAGCACGACCTCCGATGTGACTCCCACATATGCCTTCATGGAGCTCTGCCATTATTCTCGCACACTGCTCACCATGTACGCACACCAGGATGGGGTGAGTAAACCCATGCCTGTACAGCTCGCCATCAATGAGTGTGTACTTGGCTGAGTTCTTCTTTATCTTCCTTGCTTCCATTGGCTCTATTGGGAGCATTCCATCGGCTATGTATCGTTTATAGGGGTCATCCATGTCTCCCCACTCTGTAACAGGCAGACATGCGATGGCCCCTCCTCCATTGGCATACCGGCATTGACCCGTGGCTTCCTCAGAGTTTCTTGGGTCAACGACCGATGACTCCTCGTCTCACTGCGTGATTGGCTGATCTGATGGACTCCCACCAAATTGTCAGCTATATAAGTATGAGGTGCCCTCAGGGTCTCCTGGATGACAGTCCTCTGCCTGCCCCCCTTGCCTAAGCTGGCGAGTTTGGCCAACAAGTCAGCTCTGGCATTCTGCTCCCTGGGTACATGCACTAGCTCGAAGGTTTCAAAAGAACTCTTCAACTGCTGAACATACTCCAAGTAGGAGGCCATCTGAGGATCTTTGGCCTGGTACTCCCCCGCCACTTGGCCTGTGACCAACTGCGAGTCACTCTTCGCCATAAGACTCTGCGCTCCCATCTCCTTAGCCAACAGTATTCCAGCAATCAAGGCTTTATATTCTGCTTGGTTATTGCTGGCTTTGAAGGCAAACCGTAGGGCCTGCTCTATCAATAATCCCTTGGGTTCTTCAAGGATCACCCCCGCTCCACTACCTTGTTGATTTGAGGACCCATCTACTGACAACACCCACTTGAAGGTAGGCTCTTCCTGCTGGGACTCAGTCGAGGACATCTCGGCCACAAAGTCAGCGTAGACCTGTCCCTTGATCAGACCTCTGGGCTCATATTGTACGTCGAATTCCGACAACTCGACTGCCCACCACACCATCCTCCTCGCCACGTCTGGTTTCTGCAAGACTTTACGTATCGGCAGATCTGTCATCACCACCACTGTGAAACTCTGAAAGTAGTGACGAAGTCTCCGGGCTGAGAACACAACTGCCAAGGATGCCTTCTCTATTGCCTGGTATCTCGCCTCTGGCCCCTGTAGCACTTTGTTGACAAAGTAGATGGGCTTTGGGCTTTGCTCCTGTTCCTGTACCAAGACAGAACTCACCGCCTTTTCTGTGACTGCGAAGTACAATCGTAGCGGGGTGCCAAGCTGGGGCTTGCACAATACTGGCTGGCTAGCTAGGTACTCCTTGAGCTCTAGGAATGCCTGTTCACACTCCGAAGTCCAGGAAAATCTGTTATTCCTCCTCAAACATTGGAAGTAGGGGTGGCCCTTGTCTCCTCCCGCTGACACAAACCTGGAGAGGACAGCCATCCGACCAGTTAATTGCTGCACTTCCTTGACTGATGTCGGGCTCTTCATGGCTATTATCGCTGCGCACTTGTCTGGGTTGGCCTCGATCCCTCGCTCTGTAAGTAAGAAACCAAGGAACTTGCCTGCCTCTACCACAAAGATGCATTTCTCTGGGTTCAGTTTCAGCCTGTACTTTGCTATTGTATTAAATAGCTCCTCCAAATCAGTAACGTGTTGATCTCGTGCCTGGGAGGTCACCACCATGTCATCTACATAGGCCTGTACGTTGTGCCCCAGCATAGGGGCAAGGACTTTGTCCATCAGCCTCTGGTATGTAGCGCCTGCGCTCTTCAAGCCAAATGGCATGACTGTGTAGCAGTAGCAGGACAGCTCAGTCATGAACGCTGTCTTGCTTTCATCTCTCGGGTGCATCTTTATCTGATTGTATCCGGAGAAGGCATCCAAAAAACTGAGTAACTTGCACCCTGAGGCGCTATCTACCAACGCGTCAATGTTGGGTAAGGGGTAAGAATCCTTCGGGCATGCCTTGTTGGGGTCAATGAAATCTACACACATCCTCCATTTCCCATTGGCCTTTTTTACCATCACGACATTAGCCAACCACTCAGGGTACTGAATTTCCCGTATGTGGCCTGCGTCGAGCAGCTTCTGCGTCTCCTGTCTGACCACCTGCCTCATTTTGTCGTTGAACTTACGCCTCCGTTGTCTAACAGGCCTGGCCTGGGGATCCAACGCCAGGCGATGACATAGGAAGTCTGGGTCAATACCCGGCATGTCCAAAGCGAACCAAGCGAAGGCGTCCATGTGTCGCTCTATCACTCCTGCTACCTGGTCCTGAGTCTCCTGAGGCAGGGACTTCGCAAGTTTAAAGACCCTGCCCCCGATCTCCTTCTCTACCACCTCCTCTGCCGGTTCAGGTCGCCTCGCCCGGGTGACTTCTGCTCGTGTAACCTCGATGTCACCTCGGGGCATGTCAGTGTCCTCACACCTCCCACCTGGAGGTTGGGTGGTGATGGAGGGAGGCCAAGCTCACCCCACCATGAAAGTCAAGTGCCAAGACTAGACCGTCTAAAACCACATGGAGAGCGTCTAGCACAAGACAAGGGGGAGCTACATGAGGAGCGTCTAGGAGGGAGCTTAGACCGTCTAGGACCTCTCACAAGGTCCATGGCCAAGCACATTCATGCCCAAATGAGTCAAGCCACGAATGGGAGGGAGAAGACCTTGTACATGCTACTTGGAGGCCCATTAGGGGTAGCTTAGTAGATTAGTGTAGTGTAGAAAGCAAAACTTGCTCACTTAGGGGTGTGTTATCAAAAAGGTTCCCTTAGCAATAGAAGGAGGGGTGTGCTAGCAAATAGGTGCCTTTAGCAAAAGAAGGAGGGGTGTACTATCAAATGTTGCATTTTTGACCTATCTTCTAGAATATTAGGATGGCGGTGTGGTTTGACTAAAGTCAATACCCTAGGCAGCCCCACTTTTTGTATTTCCATCCCTACCCTTTAAGCTTGCTCACCAAGGCTCCTAAATCTATAAATAAGGAGGCCTACCTCATGTATTTTCAAGATTAATTTGAGTAAAGTTATGCTGCCAAATTTGTGCCATACTTACTCCCTTGCCTAAATCTCTTGATTTATGGTTTTAATCTTCACTCCTTCACCACCAAAGAGAGCTGGCCAAACCTCTCTCATTTTCATACACTTCATGCACCTTCAAGATCACCATCACTCCTAGGAGGGTCTTGCTCATTTCAACCATTGCTTCCGCACCATCTTCAACATCCAAGGAGAGCTCAACATGTGAAGGCCATAATTTGGTATATAGAGCTATGGTTCTTCAAAGATGAGTATCTTTTTTCATTTTCTTTTTGAGTTCTTCTTTTCTCCAAGTTGTTTATCTTTATTCCAAGTTGTCTTGCTGTTTTTCGTGTTTTAATATGATTTAAATGCTTGTTTATTCATTTCATTTGGTGGGTTTGTTCAAACTTGTGCTTGAACATCTATTTTCAATTTTGTGTAGGATTCTTGATATATTTGTGTTGCTGTTTTTATTTTTAGGTATTTGAGTCTTGCTTGAAATTTCATTTGGGTCATATGATGTTCTTGTGTCTTTTCATTTTATGAATCCATAAGTTTTGTCTAAGTCATGTGTTTCCATATTTGTCATCAAATCCTAGTAGTACTCTTTTTGATTTATTTGTTTCTTGTTTTTGGTCTAAATGTTTGATCTGAAATCTGTTTTGTGTTGATCCTTTGGTGCATTTTTAATTTTAGTTTGAGTTCTTATTTGTGTGTTAGATCCACACAAATTCCATCATATTAACTCCATTGTGTTTTTAAGGTATATCATTCTGTTTTTCATTCCAGTTTTCAGAACCCCTTGTTTTTCACTTTTCTGTGCTGACTGTTTTGTCTTATGAAAATTACATACATCATCAAAAATTTCTGAGCCTCTGGATTTCACAAATTTGAGGTGTTAGAAAAAGGACAAAAAAAGAACCATCTGAAAAAAAGAAATAGAAAAAAAAAGATAAATATTAGAAAAAAAAGTGTGCAATCCTGACGTTCCAGCTGGCAGCTCTGAGCACTGATTTTATAAAATTTACCAAAATTAATTGGTACATGCGTTTGGAGTGAAACCAACGCCAAAAGTTTTTTAAGATCTTGTTTTGATTGTGTCTCAATTTTCAGAAGCAAATAAAAAAGGGTCAGCTCAGCATAAATCTTTTAAAGATACGCTTTCTGGACCACAACAATATGTGCTTTTCTGTGGTGCTGTTTTTTGGTTTTTAAATCAAATCTAGTGCTATTCCTAGGTTCCTTTTTGTGTGCCATCCATTATTTGAGTACCTTTTATTTGCTTGTCTAATTTCATTTGAACTCTTTCTAGTTGTGTCACATTTAATTCCATTTGAGTGGTACTGTTTTTCAAATTAATTTGTTTCTTGCTTTCTTTCTTTGGCCTCTAAGCTTGTTGGTGGATTAAATATCAATTGGTACTTGTTGAGTGGGAATTTGACTTGAGGGAAGTCTAGCTTGCTTAATAGGTGCTGGATTGAAGATTTTATTGACCTAATTCCAAGAGGAACAAAGGCAAAGGGCAGCAACAAACACCATACTACAAATACACCACACACTTTGGAAGGCCCAACAAGTAGAAGAGCAACAAAAGGGGTGCAACTAGAAGAACAACAAAAGGGGTGCAAATAGTAAAAGCAACAAAGGGAGTGTCATTTAATTTCTTTGCAATCTTGCTTGTGTTAATTACTTGTTAATCACGCAATTAGTCGGTGAGTGTGTCTTCAAGGGCTCCAAGTGTCCAAGAAGCCTCACCTAGGGCCGTCTAGCTTAATTTGTTTTTGTTAATTGCTTTAATTGAACCAACTTACTTTAATCACTTTGTTAATTTCTTGTTTAATCTTGTTTAAGGCTTTGATAATTTGCTTCATTTGCTAGATAGCTTGCATTGTTTTCTTGCATTAAAAATTTGATTTCTTCATCCTCATTGTGTTCTAAGTGTTTTACCTAAAGAAGGACTTGTGTAAAGGTTTTGGAGGGATAGTTTTTGGCTAAGGCAAGACTTGGTATTTAAGTAGTCCATTGTGACTCACCTCTCTTACCTGGAAAGCTACCTTCATTAACTTTCCTCTTCTTTCTTAAAAGTAAAACATTTCTATACACAAAGTTCTAGTCATGTCTACTCACTCTTCCAAGTCCATTGAAAGTGATGTAAGGTCCATAAAATCTCTTTTGAAACAACTTGCCAAGGATGTACAACATCTTTAATATAGACAATTGGAAAATGAATCTAAAATCAATGAATTGGCTAGAGCAAGGAAAGAGAAATCACAAAATTCCAAAAAATCTCATTCACATGCATCTCATTCTCAACTCCAAGAGTCTCTAGGAGAGGTAAGCATTAGAAACCATGAGTATTACCAACCACCACCTAGAAGACTTAGGCAAAGAGAGGAAGAAGCCCCAAGGGAAGTAAGGGTAGACCTACCACATTTCTATGGTAAGGACAATGTAGAAGTTTACCTAGATTGGAAATGAAAGTGGAACAACTCTTTGCTTGTCATAGGGTGAGTGAAGAGAGAAAGGTACCCTTAGCCACCCTTAGTTTTCAAGGAAATGCCATGTATTGGTGGACCTCTCTAGAGAGAGATAGACGTCTTCATAGGGACCCTCCCATAGAGTATTGGAATGACCTTAGGGGAGCCCTAAGACGTCGCCACATACCTTCCTACTACCATAGGGAGCTAATGGACAAGCTCCAAAGGCTCCAACAAAAGAACATGAGTGTGGAAGAGTATAGGCAAAAAATGGAGCTATACATGATGAGAGCCTTTATTAGAGAGGAAGAGGTCACCACCATATCTCGGTTTTTAAGTGGACTCAACCTTGAGATAAGAGATAAAGTAGAGCTTCTTCCCTACCAAGACTTAAATGATTTGGTTCAACTTTGCATTAAAGTTGAACAACAAAATTTGCGCAAAACTTCAAGTCAAAGGGTGGGAATCTACTCTAACTCTTATCCCAAGAGAGAGTATAAAAGAGAAAGGGAGGATAGTTTTTCAAAGGATAAATCCAAAGAAACTCCCAAGAGTGTAGGAAAAGATGTGTCTACCTCACAACCCCGCAGTAGAGACACCCAGTGCTTCAAGTGTCTTGGTAGAGGCCATATAGCATCCCAGTGCCCAAATAGGAGAACCATGATCTTAAGAGGGAGGGATGAGTATAACAGCCAAGATGAAGAGTCTAGTGGGGAAGAAGAGAAGGAAAGTAGTGAGGGGGCATATCCTTGTGAGGGAGAATTAATGATGATCAGAAGAACCCTCAACAATCAACCTAGTGTGAACCATGAAACACAGAGAGAGAACATCTTTCATACAAGATGTAAAGTTTCAGAAAACATTTGTTCTCTCATTGTGGATAGTGGCTCTTGCTGCAATTGTTGTAGCACTAGGGTGGTTGAAAAGCTTAATCTACAATTAATACCTCATCCAAAACCTTACAAACTTCAGTGGATAAATGAAGATGGGGAATTAACTGTAGATAAGCGGGTAAAAATCAGTCTTTCTGTGGGGAACTATAAAGATGAGATTTTATGTGATGTAGTACCCATGGAAGCCTGCCACATCTTATTGGGAAGACCATGGCAATTTGACAAGAAAAATGGTCTTACCAACGAGATAACTTTTACCCATAGGGAGAAAAAGTTTGTACTCTATCCTTTAACACCTTCACAAGTGGTAAAGGACCAAGTACAAATGAAAATAAAAAGAGAAAATGAGAAAAAGAAAAAAGAATTAAAGGAAAATCCTTTGTTTGGAGTTGAACCAGGCATTGACTTAAATTCTTTTTCCACAGAAAACCCTTGTGAGAATATGCTTGAAGATAAATCTGTGTCTGGAGCTGAACCAGATATAGATATAAACCTTTCCTCCACAGAAAAGCCAAGTGAGGGGTTGTTTGAAAAAGAAGAAGAGGAATCTAGAAAGAATGAAGAGTATCTTACAACACCTCCTACAAGCATAGTGGGAAAAGAATCCTTAAAGGGGGATTGCAATAATTTTAACTCTCCTTTTCCTTTGAATCATGATGCTTACTCTTATTTTCAAAAATCACAAAAACAACACTTTGTGATGTTGTTGCTTATCTTGGGCAATGAACAACACAAAGGACGCAAAAATATTTTTGTAAAGGGCCCTATTTCTTTCCAACAAAACTTTTATAAAAATAGCAAAGGGGCTTATTTCCTTACTATTTTATTTGAATACACTAGTCTTAATTTTCTTATCTCACTCTTCTTTGATGTTTATTGTAGGTTAATATTTGATCCTGGAGGACAAGCATAGTTTTCAAAGCAAGAATAAGGCTGTTGTTTGAAATCAACCCTGTAGATCTGAGGACAGATGATCTCAAGAAGGAGGGGATGATGGAAGAGGCCCAAGCTCCAACCCAAGTTTAGGCCCAACACAAGGTCCATGGCCAAGCACATTCACGCCCAAATGAGTCAAGCCACGGATGGGAGGGAGAAGACCTTGTACATGCTACTTGGAGGCCCATTAGGGGTAGCTTAGTAGATTAGTGTAGTGTAGAAAGCAAAACTTGCTCACTTAGGGGTGTGCTATCAAAAAGGTGCCCTTAGCAATAGAAGGAGGGGTGTGCTAGCAAATAGGTGCCTTTAGCAAAAGAAGGAGGGGTGTACTATCAAATGTTGCATTTTTGACCTATCTTCTAGAATATTAGGATGATGGTGTGGTTTGACTAAAGTCAATACCCTAGGCAGCCCCCACTTTTTGTATTTCCATCCCTACCTGTACTGATCGGTCCTCGGACGTCAGATGGGTCCCACAGCATGGGCCAAAGCCACGTGGAGTAGACCCCATCAGAGGTGATCGGTCATCGCCTTCTCCGTAGGGAGATTGGTAATCGGTCATCGCCTTCTCCGTAGGGAGATTGGTAATCGGTCATCGCCTGCTCCGTAGGGAGATGGGTAATCGGTCATCGCCTGCTCCGCAGATTATTAGTAAATATTCCCAGAGGTAAAGAGAGTCCCGAATCACGAAGGCTACATGCATGGCACGTGAACAGTGAAGGCCCTCCCAGAACAGGTGTTGATCCTGTTAGAGTTTGCACTCCAGAGAAGGAAACCCTATGCGCTAGGTTATCCCAAAGACTGGGTAAAAGTGGCGCAGGGGCATCCCAGTAAATCCTAAGTGTGTCCAGCAGCGCAATAAACCCTAATTACGGTTAGCGGCGCAGAAAACCCTAAGTATATAAGGAACAGTAATATGCTTCACAGAGGTACGCAATTCTAGACCTAAACACAGAGAGAAATTCAGACTTTAATGTTTCTTGCCCCGTTCTGACTTGAGCGTCGGAGTGCAAACGGCCGCGAGGGCGCCCCCCTTTCTCTTTTGCAGGTGCGATCATACCAGCACAGACTAGGTGAGGAAGGAGGTGTGTGGCGGCCGCAGAAGTCAGCTGACGCAGGGTCAACCGGCAGGAACATTAGGCGCCCACCGTGGGGCCGAGTAAAACAAGGTCCCATACACGAGACTGAGAGAGAAACCACAGAAGATGAGGACGACAAGGCACGGTTCCGTTCCACCGAATGGAGGCGAAAGCGTTACCATGCAGCAACTCATGGAAACAATGCGCGCCCTCCAGGAGACGGTGGCGGAGTCCAGGGCGCATCAAGCGCGGATGCAGGAAGACCTGGCCGCCTCACAGGCCAGGAACGAGGAGTTGCACAAAGCGAACGAGGAGCTGCGTGTGAGTCTGCAAAACGCGCGGCAAGATGGAGACTGTGGGGGAGAGGATCGGGCTCCACCAACGCCCACAAGGGCCTTTCCCATGCCTTTCTCCCAGGAAATCATGGACACGGTGGTCCCTGCCACCTTCGTAGGGCCTAAGACCGTGTTCACTGGGAAAGAAGACCCCGAAAGGCATCTCACCGCTTTCCATACGCAGATGATGCTGTCGGGAGGATCGGACGCGGTCTACTGCAAGATGTTTATGAGCACCCTCCACAGCACAGCGTTGGACTGGTTTGTGAGTCTACCTACCGGACATATTTCCAGTTTCCGGCAATTTTCCAAGCTGTTTGTCGATCAGTACATCGTGAATAAGGCGCCGCCTGTGGTGTCTTACGACCTGTTCGACTTAAGGCAATTCCAGGGGGAATCTTTGAAGGATTATCTGAACAGATTCGGGGCCCAGATAGTCCGACTACCAGGTAAAGAGGAGGAGATGTTCGTACACGCCTTTAAGAAAGGCGTGCTACCTGGGCCATTCAGCGAATCATTGATCAGGAGTCGCCCTGCAACTTTCGCAGAGATTCGGCGGCGTGCTGTGGCTCACATCGCTGCCGAGAACGAAGTGATAGAAAAGAGGAATTCCCGGCGATGATGCAGAACGCCTGGCATGCAGTTAAACGTACAAAGTAACAAGGCTGAGTGAAGAGGGCAAAAGAAAGGGCAGAGGTCTCTGTCCAGTGCTCCCACGTTGTCAGGACTCCTTGCCCTCGTGAAGCTATCCTTGGAGCTTTTATTTCCCTTCTCCACCCAGTGCAAGGGAAAGCCACCAAGAAGAAGGACGTTACAGCAATTCCCATTCAGGCTTACCCAGAGGTGATCTCCAGGATTTTTGGCTTCGAACAAGAACAGGGAGGCATCCACTGAAGAGGTTCTCCTTAGCTTATCAGCCAAGGTCGACTCAGGAGGAATCTCCCATCACCAGAGTATAAACAAGAGGTATTCTGGAGCTTGCCAGTCGAGAAGGGGGGCTTCAAAGATTAATCGCCCAAGCAAACCAGCACGAGTCAAGAAGTAGAGGTAGCACCACATCAGTTAGTACGGTCACCAAGCAACCCACACAAGGTGAAGGTTGAGCTATGAGGAGAAAGAGTGATTCAAGTTGTAAAGACAAGGTTTATAATTCATTACAAGCAGATGATGGTCGTCGAAGGGAAAGAGGCAGAAGTAAGAACGTTTACGTAGTGGCAAGACCTCGGTCGTCGGCCAAGAGGTGACAGCCCGGTCGGGTCAATAGCTATCAGGCGAGTTGTAAGACTCTTCGTTGAGACAAGTCACAACTCGAGCCTGGGGGGCTTGTGATCCGGTCCGACATCAGTAATAGATGACGTCGCCAGCAGTTGACCATGTTGACTGTTCAAGGGGTGTCACGTGGTAGAAGATAGTAAGCCAGTTGGAGAGGCGATCACCCAGAATGGTGATTGGTTGTCAGTGGCTAAGGTGATCACCCAGTGTTAAGAGAGCGCCTGGAAGCAAAGCGCGAGAAGTAAAGAAGCACAGATCGGTAGTCGCCCATCACCGCGTGTAAAGAGTAGTGATCACCTATCGCCATGGGTAAAGAGTAGTGATCACCTATCGCCATGTGTGAAGATATAAGTGATCGCCTATCGCCATATGTGCGAAGATATAAGTGATCGCCTATCGCCATGTATGCGAAGATATAAGTGATCGCCTATCGCCATGTGTGAGAAGATATAAGTGATCGCCTATCGAATGCAGGTATTCACATCGCCGGGTGTTCACATGATCGCCGGGTGTGAAGATCAGGAGATCAGGTTGTCAGCAAGTCGCCGAAAGGAGCACATCGCCGAGTGTTCGAGAAGACTTGTGTGAGCTGTGATACCCAGTGTTAACCAGATCGCCAGGTAAAGGTTGTGCCCAGAGTAGCCTGTGCACTAAGCTACTCCCTGTGTGGATAACTTAGTCGCAGGATCAAGGTGAAAATAGCGTTTTAGCTGCAGGTACTCCAGATGGTGACACGTGAATGACCAGATGATGTCCACGTGTCAAGAGGAGCAACCGACAGGAGAGAGAAAGACTCAGAAGTTTTGGAAAAACCTCATCGCCCTTAGGCGATCAGAGGCCCAAGTAAGGAGATTTTAGGGTCCTCATCGCCCTTCGGCGATCGGAGGGATCCAGATGATAAAAGTCCTCACCTTGTCTTCTTACAGCGAGGCTGAGGCAAGATGATAAAAGTCCTCACCTTGTCTTCTTACAGCGAGGCTGAGGCAAGATGTTGAAAGTCCTCACCTTGTCTTCTTACAGCGAGGCTGAGGCAAGATGATAAAAGTCCTCCTCGCCTTTTGGCGATCTGAGGCAAGATGATAAAAGTCCTCACCTTGTCTTCTTACAGCGAGGCTGAGGCAAGATGATAAAAGTCCTCACCTTGTCTTCTTACAGCGAGGCTGAGGCAAGATGTTGAAAGTCCTCACCTTGTCTTCTTACAGCGAGGCTGAGGCAAGATGATAAAAGTCCTCCTCGCCCTTTGGCGATCTGAGGCAAGATGATAAAAGTCCTCCTCGCCCTTTGGCGATCTGAGGCAAGATGATAAAAGTCCTCCTCGCCTTTTGGCGATCTGAGGCAAGATGATGAAAGTCCTCACCTCGTCTTCTTACAGCGAGGCTGAGGCAAGATGTTGAAAGTCCTCACCTCGTCTTTTTACAGCGAGGCTGAGGCGAGAAGATAATAAAGTCCTCACCTCGTCTTCTTACAGCGAGGCTGAGGCGAGAGGATATAAAGTCCTCACCTCGTCTTCTTACAGCGAGGCTGAGGCGAGAGGATATAAAGTCCTCACCTCGTCTTCTTACAGCGAGGCTGAGGCGAGAGGATATAAAGTCCTCACCTCGTCTTTTTACAGCGAGGCTGAGGCGAGAAGATAAGAAAGTTCTCACCTCGTCTTTTTACAGCGAGGCTGAGGCGAGAAGATATAAAGTCCTCACCTCGTCTTTTTACAGCGAGGCTGAGGCGAGAAGATAAGAAAGTCCTCACCTCGTCTTCTTACAGCGAGGCTGAGGCAACAGAGGAAGACCTCCTTGCCTGGGAGCAAGTGCAGGCGAGAAAGAAGACCTCCTTGCCTTTGAGCAAGTGAGGCGAGATAGGAAAGACCTCGCCCTCGACTTCTTAAAGCGAGGCTGAGGTGAGAGGCGTGCTGGAGGAGGACACGTGGATCGAGAAGAGTAAGAGAAAGGAAATCGCCTAAGGATAATTCGGCGAGTACCAGATCAGAAGAGTTCCTGGCGATGATGCCAAATGCTGGTCCTCGAGCACCGAGAGCAGGTAGTAAAGGAGTCAATGACTTAGTCTCTTCGCTGAAACAAGTTAACAGCTTGAGACTGGGGGGCTTGTGTACTGATCGGTCCTCGGACGTCAGATGGGTCCCACAGCATGGGCCAAAGCCACGTGGAGTAGACCCCATCAGAGGTGATCGGTCATCGCCTTCTCCGTAGGGAGATTGGTAATCGGTCATCGCCTTCTCCGTAGGGAGATTGGTAATCGGTCATCGCCTGCTCCGTAGGGAGATGGGTAATCGGTCATCGCCTGCTCCGCAGATTATTAGTAAATATTCCCAGAGGTAAAGAGAGTCCCGAATCACGAAGGCTACATGCATGGCACGTGAACAGTGAAGGCCCTCCCAGAACAGGTGTTGATCCTGTTAGAGTTTGCACTCCAGAGAAGGAAACCCTATGCGCTAGGTTATCCCAAAGACTGGGTAAAAGTGGCGCAGGGGCATCCCAGTAAATCCTAAGTGTGTCCAGCAGCGCAATAAACCCTAATTACGGTTAGCGGCGCAGAAAACCCTAAGTATATAAGGAACAGTAATATGCTTCACAGAGGTACGCAATTCTAGACCTAAACACAGAGAGAAATTCAGACTTTAATGTTTCTTGCCCCGTTCTGACTTGAGCGTCGGAGTGCAAACGGCCGCGAGGGCGCCCCCCTTTCTCTTTTGCAGGTGCGATCATACCAGCACAGACTAGGTGAGGAAGGAGGTGTGTGGCGGCCGCAGAAGTCAGCTGACGCAGGGTCAACCGGCAGGAACACTACCCTTTAAGCTTGCTCACCAAGGCTCCTAAATCTATAAATAAGGAGGCCTACCTCATGTATTAACAAGATTAATTTGAGTAAAGTTATGCTGCCAAATTTGTGCCATACTTACTCCCTTGCCTAAATCTCTTGATTTATGGTTTTAATCTTCACTCCTTCACCACAAAAGAGAGCTGGCCAAACCTCTCTCATTTTCATACACTTCATGCACCTTCAAGATCACCATCACTCCTAGGAGGGTCTTGCTCATTTCAACCATTGCTTCCGCACCATCTTCAACATCCAAGGAGAGCTCAACATGTGAAGGCCATCAGTTCTTGTAGAACACGCAGTTGCAGAGGGCTAGACGAAGGAGTGACGAGGCATATCCTCCACATTCGAGTCAGAGGAAGGATCATTTGGCGCCCACCGTGGGGCCCGTGTAAATCTTGTTCCCATCCACGTCGCAGTTCTTGAAGTTTCTTGAAGTTTTCGTCGAAGGTTTTGCTGAGAAGATGAGTAGAAGAACCAGACAAACCACACCTGTGCCATCTGCTGAAGAAGGAGCTGTTACCATGGCGCAGGTCATGGAGATGATGCGCGCACTGTAGGATAATGTCGCGACATCGAGAGCTGAGTAGGAGAAGATGCATGCAGAGCTGACTGCATCGCAGAGTAGAAATGAAGAGTTGAACTATATAAATGAGGAATTGCATAGGGAATTGTGGGCGCAGAAGGAGCGCGCAGTCAAAGATAGGACGTCGATGCCGCCATCGCCTCCTAGAACATTCCTATGTCTTTCTCCCCCGAGATCATGAACAGAGTGGTGCCTCCCAACCTGCTGGGAGTGAAGGCGTCGTTCACGAGGGTGGAAGATCTAGAAGCACATCTGACAGCCTTCCACACTCAGATGATGCTGTCTGGAGGCTCAGACGCTGTGTACTGCAAAATGTTTATGAGTACACTGAGCGGAATAGCTATGGAGTGGTTTGTGAGCCTGCCAGAGGGCCACATCACCTCCTTCCGTCAGTTTTCGAAGCTGTTCACAGAGCAGTATATCGTCAACAGAGCGTGTAACATCCCGCCAAATTGCTTTTCATATTTATATATTGAAATAAAGGTAAAACAATAATATTTAAGTGAACATACGTATTTATATAAAATGAAGTTGCTCCTCACAGGGAGTTTAATACATAACCGGTCAATTTTCCAAAGCTTAAAAAAAATACAGCAAAATAGAAAAAAAACAGGCGATCTCCCTACAGAAAAGGCGATCTCCTATCAGAGATCAGAAAAAGGGTGATCGCCTAACAGAAACAGAGACAGGCGATCTCCTTCCGGCGACCACTCACTGAGGAGCTCTACTTCCTGCAACATCATCTGCTCCCGTGTAAATTATACACGATCATCACAGTTTTAAGAAAAACAGCCACAGAACCAAACACAGGGTAAGCTAGATATTTGAAAGAGAGTTTAAATATGAACTTAAAAATCAAGATAAAACAAATTTAAGACACCCACGTAAAAACCATCAACTTTCTCATTCATATCACACAGGCATCAAGTAATCACATATTTCACAATTTCCTCAAGAGTCGTTCAATTCACATAATTCCATCAAGTGTCTATCAACAATTTCTCAACATTTCTCACGTCAGACTTCCACTGACTCTTCACACATAGACACTTGACACTACTTCCGGAAGACACGTGCATTGACTAGACTCAGAGATCTGCACCTGTAATACTACATCACCCACACAGGGTCGCTGTGAAACTCACACAGCCATGCGCATAAATGAATCTCAATCTCAATCTCATCACTCTCCTAGTATGACAGGGTTAATCCATGTAACAGGCCAAGCTCGTTCTTTTTCACACGACTCACCCATTCATGAACCTCCTTCGACTCTCAACGCCTGAATAACTTCCTCTATATGGTTCCATTATATCAGGAGAGTCAGGATATCTCATTATAGAAATCACCGATCAATGCACATCCTACACAATCTTACACGGTATTTTCTTTCCTGAAAATACTATGCCTTGATCCCACATTCACAACATTCAACACATCATATGACACTTAAATGAACGATTCTAATCACAGCAGCAATCATTCAGAGGTCCAGATATTCGAATATTGCATGCATTTCACATTTCAATCTCAAACAGTTTCAAACAACACTAAAAACCGGCGATCACCAACCAGCGATCACATCCAAAACAGGGGATTTCGAAACACAAGGGAAAAACTGGCGACCACGTCGCCCCAACATCAAACACAGAGGATTATGCAATAACAGTTGAAAACCGGCGACCACGTCGCCTCATCATCAAAATCATCTAACTTAAGGTTTTCGTTGGAAATAAGGCTAGCTTCCCTTACCTAGACTTGCGTGAAAAGTACTAAGAGCTCCAACCCAACGAGCTTCAAGGATGCCTTAACTCTGTTTTAGCGTCCGGTTTGGAGGACTTGCAGAGAACCTCCCAGGTGGCCTGTGGCAGTCGTCGCTCGTCGTACTGGTGCTTGATGGTGCCTGGATCGCAGCGCGAAGGAGGGAAAAGAGAAGGATGAAGGTAACTCACTCACTCACTCTGTCACTCTTGGACCACAGCAGCGTTCTTTGCCTCTCCGAAGTGAGTTTTTAAAACTAACCCAACTTGTTCCACAATTGCCGCTGCCACCACCCACTCTGCAGGAAGGCTTGCGTGCACGCTTCCCTGAACAGTACGGCCACGTGTGTCTCTGCGCATGCCAACTCTCTGATGTCACTATTCTGAACCACCCTTTTTGTCCACGTGGCGCGCGTGCAGGACGTTTCATGCTGGGAGTCTGGGTCCCACCTTATCTGTGCGAAACACGACATCGCGCGATAACCTTCCACCGATGACTCATCCTGGAAGACGACCGATGTCTCTCTCTGGAAGACGACCGAAGTCTCTCGCTGGGAGACGACCGATGTCGATCCCTGGCGACGTCCGCATACCTCGCGCCCCGGCGACGTTCGCATGGGTAGTCTAGGCGACAGGCGATTATGTACTAACCAGACGATCTCAGAGCCTTCTAAGCTACACTTTCCTTCCTTTACTCTTCTTGATCCACATGTCTTCCTCGAGCACACCCTCGTGATTACCTCACGATAAGGTCATCGCACCTAACTACTTTGTTAATACAAGAGTCAGCCGACCGACCTCTACCAGCTGACCCCAGCCCTTGGGTGACGTCCGAGGTGCGACTACTACGAAACTTCTATTACCAGCTCTTTGTATTTTAAATAACAACATCTTCTGAAATTATTTAAATATAACACTTTTATTCCAATTAAAGTTTCTAGGTCCTTACAGAGCGCCATCGGTGGTATCCTACGATCTGTTCGACGTGCACCAGTACCAAGGGGAGTTGCTGAAGGACTACCTCAACCCTTTTGGTGCGCAGGTGGTGAGATTGCCCAGCAAGGACGAGAACATGCTAGTGCATGCATTCAAGAAAGGCGTACTGCCTAGTCCTTTCAGTGAATCACTCATCAGGAGCCACCCTGCCACCTTCGCTGAGATTCGGCGACGCACGGTGGCACACATAGTAGCAGAGACAGAGGTCTTTGAGAAGAGAGACAGTGCTGCACCGTCGAAGTCGCGCGGAGGTCAGGGGAAGCAGCAGCAACAGGTGCGGGTGCATGAGGCCTAGGAAGGGAGGAAGGCGCAGGGAGGGCCTCATCCCTATGCACCCAGGAAGGGCCAGACCAGGGGGCGTGCAAGGGAGAACAACATACCCCCTAGGTATGATTTCATGGTAGAGTTGGCGGAGCTGATCGCCATCCCTGCTGTGGCTGCAAGACTCCGAGTACCAGAGAAAACTAACAAGGTACTTGGAAGGAAAAAGGATTAGTGGTGTGAATTCCATCAGGCTTATGGACACACACTCCACACCTGCCTGGCGTTAGGGCATCAACTTGCTGAATTGGTAAAGACAGGATTCTTGACCAATTACCTGCGGGAGGCGCAAGGTGATCGCGCTTCGGGGTCCCAGGCAGGTGATCAGCAACATGAAATCCCTGTTCACGGGGAAGTGAGAAAGGGATAGAATAACCCGATTCGCCTGAGGTCGATGACTTTGAGGCAGGCAAGAGGGGTCATCGAGAAACACTCTTCCTCCTCAGACGGCACACACTCTTTTCAAAATTGGGTGCTCAAATTCTGGGATTTGATCACATAAGAGAACTTTATCAAGATGATCAAGAATTTTCATCCATCTATGCCCAATGTCAACATAGAGCACAAGGAGGTTACTATGTGTCCGAGGGATATCTTTTTAAAGAAGGAAAACTTTGCATTCCCTAAGGCACACATAGAAAACTCCTTGTCAAAGAATCACATGAGGAGGGACTCATGGGCCATTTTGGAGTTGATAAGACTCTAGACATTTTGAAAGTAAAATTTTGTTGGCCACACATGAGGAAAGATGTCCAAAGACATTGTTCTAGATGCATAGCATGTTTGAAAGAAAAATCTAGAGCAATGCCCCATGGACTCTACACTCCCTTGCTGATTGCAAATGCTCCTTGGGAAGACATTAGCATGGATTTCATTTTAGGACTCCCTAGGACTGCAAGAGGCCATGACTCTATCTTTGTGGTAGTGGACCGTTTTAGCAAAATGTCCCATTTTATTCCATGCCACAAGGTAGATGATGCTCAAAATATTTCTAGGCTCTTCTTTAGAGAAGTGGTGAGACTCCATTGTATACCTAAAAGTATAGTGTCCGATAGAGATCCCAAGTTTATAAGCCACTTTTGGAAAACTCTTTGGAGTAAACTTGGAACAAGACTACAATTTTCCACTTCTTCTCATCCTCAAACGGATGGTCAAACCGAAGTAGTCAATAGATCTCTAGGAACTATGCTTAGGGCTATCATGAAGGGAAACCACAAGTCTTGGGATGAGCACCTTCCCCACATTGAGTTTGCTTATAATAGAGTAGTCCACAAGACTACTAATGCTTCTCCTTTTGAAGTAGTATATGGATTTAATCCTCTCACACCTATGGACTTGTTATCCCTTCCTAATCCACAAGATTTTGTGCATAAGGAAGGAGCAATCAAGGCCGATTTTGTTAAGAAAATTCATGAGAAGGTTAAACTTCAAATACAACAACAAAATGAGAAGTATGCAAAATACCACAATAAGGGGAAGAGGGAAATGATTTTTGAGGAAGGAGACTTAGTTTGGCTTCATCTTCGAAAAGATAGATTTCCCACTCAAAGGAAGTCCAAACTAAGTCCCCGAGGAGATGGACCCATTCAAGTCCTCAAGAGAGTCAACAACAATGCATACAAGTTGGACCTACCTCTTGAATATGGAGTGCATGACACATTTAATGTAATTGACCTATCTCCATTTGCAGGTACCAATGAAGACTTGGATTTGAGGACAAATCCTTTCCAAGGGGGAGGGGATGATGGAGAGAGGCCAAGCTCACCCCACCATGAAAGCCAAGGGCCAAGACTAGACCGTCTAAAACCACATGGAGAGCGTCTAGCACAAGACAAGGGGGAGCTACATGAGGAGCGTCTAGGAGGGAGCCTAGACCGTCTAGGACCTCTCACAAGGTCCATGGCCAAGCACATTCACGCCCAAATAAGTCAAGCCACGGATGGGAGGGAGAAGACCTTGTACATGCTACATGGTTGTTTTTCTTACAGAAGCAAAAGCCAAGATGCAAGCAATGTAAACAGCAAAATTTTAACTTGTTAAAATTTTGAAATAACCGATTGTTTTTTACAGCTTCAAAAAATATCAAACAGTTTATACAAGAGAGAGATAGAGAGATTCACACAAAACAATTATACTGGTTCACTCCCTCCAGAGCTACATCCAGTTCCCAGAACCACAGTGGGCAATCCACTATTTGTAATGCACAACAGATTACAAATAACACAATTACAAAGATAAGATCTTCTCACTCTAGATCACACACACACTACCTTTGTAATTCAAACCAAACTAGATTAGCCCTCTACTTTCGCAGGTTAACTGTTTTTCAAAGATTTTCGGAAATCCCAACTAAGTATGAAGATCTTTATCAAATTACAGAAAGAAAGATTAAGAAGATAAGAAGAAACAAGATTTATAAAACGGTTAGCAGGAAAATTCTTGGGGTTCTTGCTGATTGAAAAGGGAATAGAAGCAAACCCCGAGAAGTGCACAACCATAATAAGGATGAGGAGCCCGGTTTCCATGAAAGAAGTGTAGCAGTTGACAGGTCGGTTAGCCACCTTGTCACGTTTTGTTTCAGCAGGAGGTGAGAAAGGGTATCCTTACTTCCAATGTTTGAAAAGGAACAACAGGTTCGCGTGGACTACTGAGTGTGAGGAGTCCTTCCTCAAGTTGAAAGAGTATCTGGCTAGTCCCCCAGTGTTGTGCAAACCAAGGCCAGGTACCTCACTTCATTTATACTTCGCCATCACAGAAAGGGCAATCAGCTCAGTCCTCATCCAAGAATAGGACCATGTGCAGAAACCAATATATTTTGTCAGCAAGGTCTTGCAGGGGCCTGAGGCACGTTATCAGGCCATCGAGAAGGTGGCTTTAGCCGTGGTGTTCTCGGCAAGGAGGCTCCATCACTATTTCCACAACTTCACGATCATCATGATTAAGGACCTCCTCATTCGAAAGGTCCTGCAGAAACCAAATGTTGCAGGAAGAATGGTTCACTGGGCAATAGAACTATCTAAGTTTGATGTGCAGTATGAACCACGAAGACCCATCAAGGGTCAGGTTTATGCAGATTTTGTGGTAGAGCTCTCCACAAAGGCCACTCAGCAGGGAGAGGTAGGTTTCAGGTGGGTCCTTTCAGTAGATGGATCGTCAAACTAGCAGGATAATTGTAACATCCCGCCAAATACTTTGGAATAAATATAAAAAAAAAGAAATAAAGGTAAAACAATAATATTGAAGTGAACATAATTATATATATGTAATGAAGTTTCTCCTCACAGGGAGTTTAATACATAACCGGTCAATTTTCCAAAACTTAAACAAAATACAGCCAAATAAAATGAAACCGGCGGTCTCCCTACATAAACCGGCGATCTCCTATCAGAAGACCCAAAACAGCCGATCTGCTATCAAAACAGAAAACAGGCGATCACCACATAGAGACAGAAACAGGCGATCTCCTTCCGGCGACCACTCACTGAGGAGCTCCACTCCCTGGAAGATCATCTGCTCCCGTGTAAAATACACGATCATCACAGTTTTAAGAGAAAATAGCCACAGAACAATACAAAGGGTAAGCTAGATATTTGAAAGAGAGTTTAAATATGAACTTAAAAATCAAGATAAAACAAATTTAAGACACCCACGTAAAAACCATCAACTTTCTCATTCATATCACACAGTCATCAAGTAATCACATATTTCACAATTTCCTCAAGAGTCGTTCAATTCACATAATTCCATCAAGTGTCTATCAACAATTTCTCAACATTTCTCACGTCAGACTTCCACTGACTCATCACACATAGACACTTGACACTACTTCCGGAAGACACGTGCATTGACTAGACTCAGAGATCTGCACCTGTCATGCTGCACCACTGTGAAATCACACACATTCACAGGGTCGCTGTGAAATCACACACATTCACAGGGTCGCTGTGAAATCACACACATTCACAAGCGTATAAATGAATCTCAAAATTATCACTATCCTAGCATGACAGGGTTAATCCACACAACGGGTCGAGCTCGTTCTCTTTCACACAACTCACCCATACCTGTGAACCTCCTTCGACTCTCAACGCCTGAATAACTTCATCTATGTGATTCCATTACATCAGGAGAGTCAGGATATCTCATAAAACGAATCACCGGTCATTGCACACTCTACACGATCTTACACGGTATTTTCTTTCCTGAAAATACTATGCCTTGATCCCACATCCACAACATTCAAAGCATCATTCCACACATAAAGAATAAATCCATCATAGAATACCTTGAATCTTTTCTTAAACAACCCCACTCACAAGAACAAGCATACCACCGATCAGGTTTTCGAATAGCATATACATTTTTCATTTCAATCTCAACAAGTTCAGAACGACATTAAACAGGGGAGTTTGAACAACAATATTAAAACCGGCGATCACATCCAAAATAGGGGATTTTGCAATAACAGTTGAAAAACCGGCGACCACGTCGCCCTCACTTCAGAAACAGCTAATCTACAGCTTTTATTGAAAATAAAGCTAGCTTCCCTTACCTGGACTAGCGCAAAACTCCAAGAGTTCCAAAACCCGTCGAAGCTTAAAGATGCCTTAGCTCTGTTTTAGCGTCTGGTTTGGAGAACTTGCAGAGAACCTCCCAGGTGCTCTAAGGGCAGTCGTCGTTCGTCGTACTGGTGCTTGAGGATGCCTGAATCGCACTGTGAAGGAGAGAAAAGAGAAGAATGGAGGTAAACTCACTCTTTCACTCTTGAACCACTGCAACGTTCTTTTCCCCTCAGAAGTGGGTTTTTAAAACTAGACCAACTTGTTCCACAATTTCCGCTGCCACCGCCCACTCTGCAGGAAAAGCTTGCCTGCACCCTTCCTTGAACAGTGTGGCCACGTGGGTTTTGGATCACTTTCCGTACCAATTCCCTGGAGCCACTGTTCTGAAGTACACTCCCTGACTACGTGTCGCGCATGCAAGACGCTCAAGCTGGGGGCCTGGGCCCCACTTCATCTGTGTGAAATACGACATCGTACGTTAACCTTCCACCGATGACTCAACCTGGAAGACGACCGATCTCTCTCTCTGGAAGACGACCGATGTCTATCCCTGGCGACGCCCGCATGTCTCTCGCGCCCTGGCGATGCCCGCATGCCTCGAGCCTTGACGATGCCCGCATGCTTCGCGCCCTGGCGATGTCCGTATACCTCGCGCCCTGGCGATGTCCGCATACCTCGCGCCCTGGCGATGTCCGCATACCTCGCACCCTGGCGACGTCCGCATGGGTAGTCTAGGCGACAGGCGATTATGTACTAACCAGGCGATCTCATAGTCTTCTAAGCTACACTTTCCTCCCTTTTTATTTTAAATAAAAACATACTTAGAATTCATTTAAAATATATTCCTTTTATTCCAATTTAATTTTACAGGTCCTTACAATAATGGCGTTGGAGTGATCTTGGAAGGACCAGGAGGGGTCCTTATAGAGCAGGCCCTGCGTTTTGCCTTCAAAGCAAGTAACAACCAAGCAGAATACGAGGCTTTGATCACAGGGATGCTGTTAACAAAGGAGATGGGTGCAAAATGTTTACTGGCCAAGAGTGATTTGCTGTTGATCACGGAGCAAGTAATAGCTGAGTACCAGGCCAAGGATCTGCAGATGGCCACTTACCTCGAGTACGTAGAGCTCTTGAAGAGGACCTTTCTTGAGTTTGAGTTGCTGCATGTCCTTCGAGAGCAAAATGCCAGAGCTGACTTGCTAGCAAAACTCGCCAGCTCAGGCAAGGGGGGCAGGTAGAGGACGGTCATTTAGGAGACTCTGAGAGCACCTCGCACAGCCACAAAAGGTGACACAGACGTACAAATGATAAATGTCTCAGATGCAGGAACAAGAAGCCATAAGTCTCTTACCCAGGAGACGTTGAAGATGCCCTGCATAAGCTCGTATGGTCTGCCAGGGGAGAGGTCGTCACAGGTTCACTTGGTTGAAGAAGGCGAAACGTGGATGACACACCCTACAGACGTTACCTTACTAACGAAACACTTCCCATGGACCCAGCAGAAGCCAGAATTGTAAAGAAAAATGCAGCCCGCTACACTTTGATTGACGGCAGTTTGTTTAGGCATGGTTACACCCATCCTATCTTGACTTGTGTAAGTGGGGCAAAGTGCACCTGCATCATAGCTGAGCTCCAGGAAGGCATATGTGGGAGTCACATCGGTGGCCGAGCTCTGTCGACCAAGGCCATTCGAGCTGGGTACTATTGGCCAACGATGAGAGAAGATTGCATAAGGTATGCACAGCGGTGTAAAAAATGTCAACAACATGCAGACTGGCATAACGCACGCTAGAAGAGCTGAGATCCCTTCACAGTCTGTGGCCTTTCCATACCTGGAGGATCGATATCCTGGGACCATTTCCCTTAGCAATCAGATAGTTAAAATACCTCGTGGTGGCCATAAAATATTTTACCAAGTGGATCAAGGCTGATCCAGTAGCGCAGATCACAGCGCACAAAGTCCAGCACTTTGTGTGGAAAAATATAGTGTGTCGTTTTGGAGTACCAAAGCGTTTAGTGTCTGACAATGGCACTCAGTTTGCGAGCCAGTAGTTGGGAAAATTATGCACAGAACTCGGCATTAAATAGGTGTTCGCATCAGTCGAGCACCTTCAGACCAATGGACAGGTCAAATCAGCCAACAGAGTCCTACTCAGGGGTTTGAAAAGAAGACTTGAAAAGGCTAAGGGGACTTGGGCGGAAGAGATTCCCAGGATTGTGTGGGTGTATCATACCACCCCGCAGTCCACTACTAAGGAAATACCCTTTAGCTTGGTATATGGGTCAGACGGGGAAACCCTGTTGATGCTAACCCAAAAGTTCTTCCCCGGACTTTTGGCCTCAAAGAAGTATAAGAAGGAGTCCACGAAGGGTAGAGGTCCGAAGTAATTGCAGAGAATGGCGAAGGCCCTTACGAAGGCCCAGCCATTTGGATGAAGTTGAGCGGGGGAGACATTCATCTCAGTCAGCAATGCCCGCTCAAAGCCGCTGAAAGGGAGTCGTAGGCAAACCCTCTGGAAGACGGTTGAGTAAATGGAGTAGAAGGGTGCCTCCTGGATTTAAGGCTCTTCGCAGCAGACAAGCTCGCCCACCTTGCAGGGGACCACCCCAACGTACTAGTCATCTTCTTTCCCGAAGACACGAGAGGCATGGCTGGTGATAGCATTCCTATGAGCTCTTCTTTGGATTTTGGAGTTCCTTGGTGATGATGGATGCGGAAGCTTATGGAGGAGGTGAGCAAGGCCTTCCTAGGAAGCATGGGTGCCTTGAAGGTGCATGAAGAGTGAGGAAATGGTGAGGTTTGGCCAGCCCCTTTGGTAGTGATGAATTGAAGACTAAAACCTAAGTGTTAGGCAAGGAGTAGTGTATGGCACAATTTGGGCAGCATAACAATACTCTATTTAATCTTGAAAATACAAGGTGTAGGCTCCTCCTTTTATAGGCTAAGGAGGAGCATAATGCAACCCTAATGCTAGCCAAATGAAATGTAAATGTGAAGCACATGGGCCACATGGAAAGTGTGAGCACATGGGGAGGGGTGTGTCTAGTTTGTAAGTTCACCCCCTCCATGGGCTTTCTAGAATAGTGGGAAGGTTAACTTCTCCTTAATTCTAATGTGCAGAAAAATAAACATTTGTCCACATGGCTATGCTATTTACACCCCAATTAAAGCTAAACTACATTTGATGGGCCTTCACGGAATATGTGCTAGTATGCCACTCTCCCATTCATAGCTTTGATCCAAGTCTTCTTGTCCTAGACGCTTCTAGCTTGGCCTTCTCGTCCTAGATGCTCCTAGCTTGTCTTAGACGCTCCTAGCTTGGTCTTAGACGCTCTTGACTTGGCTCTTGCCTTTCATGGAAGGTTGTGCTTGGCCCTCTTCCATCAGCTGGCCTTATTCCTCACCTTCTTCTTCCTATAATCTACAATGGCTTTGGAAGTGGTAAACTCAGACACCTCCTTCGGAAGCCCTTCAGGAGCCCAGGGGTATAAGAATTGGTAAAAGTCGGAGCGAAACCCTAGAACTACTTGATGGATAGGGAGCTGGGAGGAATTTGACTCAACCCCAGAATGGGAGGAAGTAGATTGATCCATTTGAGAGCAGTGAAGGCTAATACACAAAAAAAAAAAAAGAAAGACAGACTTAGAAGAGGAACAGAACAAACACGTTTCAAAGAAAGTGTCGAAACAGGAAAATAGGGCACGATGAGATGAAACGAGCAGAAATCATAAACAGTCCAAGATAGTTATTGATCCTGCCGCTTGACTCGAACGTGGAGGATTGCCTCGTCACTCCTTCGTCCAGCCTTCTGTTCTGTAGGAACGCTCCAAGAACCACCATCGGAACTCCAAACGCTGCCTGCAAAACACACAGACAGCGCCTCTGGCGGCCGTTGTAGCTCCGATGCTCAAGTCAGGCAACAGGAACACCAAAACTATCACTGAATCTCTCTGTGAGACTCGTGTGTGCTCTCAGATCCACTTTCTCTCTCTATAACCATTTTCTGTTATCACTGTGCAACGTGTAAGCACGCTCTCACAGTGACTCAGAAACTAAGTGTAGTGTAAACGGTAAAGTGTGTAAACTTGTAATCTGAAAAGAATCTGTAAAAAACTCCCTTACCTTACATGACGTGGAGTGCTTTATACCTGAGCCGCGCCTCTCTCCCAGATGGTGACACGTGGAGGCACACAGCTGACATCTACCGTACACGCGTCACACCTGGAGGGCCTCTGCGCTTCTCTCTGTGCGGGTCGCATGCTCCCCGGAGAGCGTCAGGCGCATCCTGCCTGCATGGCCTCGTCGCACGTCCTCTGAGTGGGCATCATGCGAGGTGCATGCGTAACGTTCTCGCTGGAACCTTGGTCCCAGCTTAACACGCGTTGGCAAGAACCCTGATGACTGATCGCCCTCTGCATGCACTTACGACCGACCGCCCTCTGCATGCACTTACGACCGATCTCCCTCTTAACGCCCGATCGCGCTCTTCATGCAGTCACGCCCGACCGGTGCCTCATAACTTCCACCGACGACCGGGCGGTGCCTCATAACTTCCCCTGATGACCGGGCGGTGCCTCATGACTATCCACCGACGTCCGTGCGATGCCTCATGACTATCCACCGACGTCCGTGTGGTGCTTGCAGGCGCTTATCTAGGCACCGCTCTGGGGGTGGTGGCCACTTGGTATCTGACTATCGATCACCGTTGTAGGTAATCTCCTCCCTGATTCACTTGCTCTTTCTACCACGTGCCACCCTGTGCATGGTCCACGTGGTCAACTGCTGCTGACGTCATCAACTACTGATGACCGACCGGATCACAAGCCCCCCAGTCTCGAGCTGTGAACTTGTTCTCAGTGAAGAGACTAAGTGGTCGCGCCCTCGGTCCACGTGGCAAGTGGGGCCACGCCACGTGCTGCTCACGTATCTGCTCCTCAGCATCACGGCTTCCATACTTTATCTCTCGACACATGGACGCATTAATGGCCCCCAATGAGTGTCGCTACCGTTTCCTTCATTCAACAGGAACGTTCGCATCCCTCTGGATCATCTAGAGATTCACCTTTTCTGTTTTCTTCTTCTCAACCGCGCTAGGGTTCGCTGCGTTTCTTCTCTTTAACTCTCTGCATGTGACTAACTGTTAACTAGCTTAGGCTTTAGCACGATCTCACTGCAACCCCTCAAACTTGGCTTCTGACTTGATCGCAGCTAACTGTTACCTTAGCATTGCCTTCAACATAACTTCGTGCTGGATGACTGACTTAACGGGGCCTAAACGCTTCGGCTTCACGCCGCAGCACTTGCTTCTACCACCGACCACCGACTAGCATGTTAGTGCACCACCGATCAGTCATCGCGCTTCTGGCTTCGCTACACTTCTCTGCCACACCAGCGCTGAGTGCATAGAGGGCCTGAACACCAATTATGACAACTGTGTTTTGGGGAAGAGAAGTGCTTCTCGATGACCCCTCTTGCCTCAACCTCGCTGTAAGAAGTCGTGGGTGAGGTCTTGCTTCTCTCACCTCAACCTCGCTGTACAAAGTCGAGGTGAGGACTTTTTCTCTCGCCTCAGCCTCGCTGTAAAAAGCAGAGGAAGAGGACTTGGTTCTCTTTCCTTAACCTTACTGTAAGAAGTAGAGGAAGAGGACTTCTCTCTCGCCTCAACCTTGCTGTAAAAAGAAAAGGAAGAGGACTTGGTTCTCTCGCCTCAACCTTGCTGTAAAAAGCAGAGGAAGAGGACTTTCCCTCATGCCTCAGCCTCGCTGTACAAAGTCGAGGTGAGGACTTCTCTCGCCTGCACCTCGCTGTACAAAGTCGAGGGAGGACTTTCTTCTCTCTCGCCTACACTTGCTCAAAGGCAAGGAGGACTTCTCTCGCCTGCACTTGCTCAAAGGCAAGGAGGCCTTCCTCTGTTGCCTACACTTGCTCAAAGGCAAGGAGGACTTCCTCTGTTGCCTACACTTGCTCAAAGGCAAGGAGGTCTTCCTCTGTTCTCGCCTGCACTTGCTCAAAGGCATGGAGGGCTTCCTCTGTTGCCTACACTTGCTCAAAGGCAAGGAGGTCTTCCTCTTTCTCGCCTGCACTTGCTCAAAGGCAAGGAGGACTTCCTCTGTTGCCTACACTTGCTCAAAGGCAAGGAGGACTTCCTCTTTCTCGCCTGCACTTGCTCAAAGGCAAGGAGGACTTCCTCTTTCTCGCCTGCACTTGCTCAAAGGCAAGGAGGACTTCCTCTGTTGCCTACACTTGCTCAAAGGCAAGGAGGTCTTCCTCTGTTCTCGCCTGCACTTGCTCAAAGGCAAGGAGGGCTTCCTCTGTTTCCTACACTTGCTCAAAGGCAAGGAGGTCTTCCTCTTTCTCGCCTGCACTTGCTCAAAGGCAAGGAGGACTTCCTCTGTTGCGTACACTTCCTCAAAGGCAAGGAGGTCTTCCTCTTTCTCGCCTGCACTTGCTCAAAGGAAAGGAGGTCTTCCTCTGTTGCCTACACTTGCTCAAAGGCAAGGAGGACTTCCTCTGTTGCCTACACTTGCTCAAAGGCAAGGAGGACTTCCTCTTTCTCGCCTGCACTTGCTCAAAGGCAAGGAGGACTTCCTCTTTCTCGCCTGCACTTGCTCAAAGGCAAGCAGGACTTCCTCTGTGGCCTATACTTGCTCAAAGGCAAGGAGGTCTTCCTCTTTCTCGCCTGCACTTGCTCAAAGGCAAGGAGGACTTCCTCTGTTGCCTCAACCTTGCTGTAAAAAGCAGAGGAAGAGGACTTTCTCTTGCCTCAGCCTCATTGTACAAAGCCGAGGTGAGGACTTTCTCTGTTGCCTCAACCTTGCTGTAAAAAGCAGAGGAAAAGGACTTTCTCTTGCCTTAGCCTCGCTGTACAAAGTCGAGGTGAGGACTTTCTCTGTTGCCTCAGCCTTGCTGTAAAAAGTAGAGGAAGAGGACTTTCTCTTGCCTCAGCCTCGCTGTACAAAGCCGAGGTGAGGACTTTCTCTGTTGCCTCAACCTTGCTGTAAAAAGCAGAGGAAGAGGACTTTATCTTGCCTCAGCCTCGCTGTACAAAGTCGAGGTGAGGACTTTCTCGTGGGTGCACGCTCCCAGGGGAGCGCCAGGCGTGGCTGTCTAAGCGCACTCACCAGGCGCACCCTGCCTGCATCATCTCACCGCACGTCCTCTGACTGAGTGCATGCTCCCAGGAGATCACCTGGCGTGGCAGATCTGAGCGCACTCGCCAGGCACATCCTGCCTGCTTGGCCTCATCGCGCGTCCTCTGCACGTCCCCACCGATGAGGAGCTCTTCTTCTGGAATCATGCGAGGTGCATGCTTAACGCTCTCGCTGGGAACTTGGGTCCCAGCTTAACACGTGTTAGCAAGACCCCGATGACCATGCACCGACCGAGCGCACACTCCCTACATGCACCGACAGCTAATCGCGCTCTACATCCAAGCGCTTATCTAGGGGCTGATCTGTGGGTGGTGGCCACTCGGTAACTGACCACCGATCACCTGGACTTGCACCTGGGGCAAGGAGAACTTTAAACTGGGAACACTCGCACACTTTATGTACTGAAAATCTTTTATTGGGTGGCATCGTTAAAAAGAGTGCCCCCTGATCTGCTCAACTGTTTAATACACTAAGTGTGTGTACAGCGCGATAGCACATCTACTTTACAACTTAACCAAAGTAGGAAACAAGCGTGTAGCGTCCTGGGTTCTGGGAATAGCCGTTCCGTCCAGAGTCACCAGCCGACAAGCTCCATTCTCCAACGTCTCAACCACTCTGGATGGGGTCTCCTTTAACCGGCAATGATCGCCCTGGCGATGCACACACGTGGGGCGATCATGCCTTCCGCTTCAGCCCTGGGAGCCCCCCCATTGTAGCCTCTTCCATCACCTCACCTCCCCAAACACAGGGAGTTCATGCTGCTGGTCGCCTGCCTGGGACCCCGAAGTGCGATCACCTTGTGTCTTCTGCAGGTAATCGGTCAGGAACCCTGTCTTCACCAACCCAGCAAGCTGACGCCCCAACGCTAGGCAGGTACGGAGTGTATGTCCATAAGCTTGATGGAATTCACACCACTCATCCTTCCTCCCTCCAAGTACCCTGTCGGTTTTCTCTGGCACATGGAGTCTTGCTGCCACAGCAGGGATGGCGATCAGCTCCGCCAAACTTATCATGAAATCATACCTGGGGGGTGTGTTGCTTGCACGCCCCCTGGTCTGGTCCTTCCTGGGTGCATAAGGGCGAGACCTTCCCTGCTCCTTCCTCCCTTCCTTGATCTCATGCACCCGCGCCTGTTGCTGCTGATTCCCCTGACCTCCACGTGGCTTCGACGGTGCAGCACTTCCTCTCTTCTCAGAGACCTCTGTCTCTGCTACTATGTGTGCCACCGCGCGTTGCCGTATCTCGATGAAGGTGGCCGGGTGGCTCCTGGTGAGCGATTCACTGAAAGGACCAGGGAGGACACCTCTCTTGAACGAATGCACCAGCATGTCCTCGTCCTTGCTGGGCAATCTTACCACCTGCGCCCCAAAGCGATTGAGGTAGTCCCTCAACGGCTCCCCCTGATACTGGCGCACGTCAAACAGGTCGTAGGACACCACTGGCGCCGGTCGGTTGATGATGTACTGCTCCGTGAACAGCTTCGCAAACTGATGGAAGGAAGTGACGTGGCCCTCTGGCAAGCTTACGAACCACTCCATAGCCACTCCGCTCAGCGTACTCATGAACATCTTGCAGTACACAACATCTGAACCTCCATTCAGCATCATCTGAGTGTGGAAGGCTGTCAGGTGTGCTTCTGGATCTTCCACCCCCGTGAACGACGCTTTCAGTCCCACCAGATTGGGAGGCACCACCGTGTTCATGATCTCGAGGGAGAAAGGCATAGGGAATGCTCTAGGAGGCGATGGCAGCGTCGACGTCCTCTCTTCAGCTGCGCGCTCCTTCTACGCCTGCAATTCCCTACGCAGCTCTTCATTCATACGGTTCAACTCTTCGTTTCTTCTCTGCGATGCAGTCAGCTCTGTGCGCATCCTCTCTTGCTCAACTCTTGATGCCGCGACACTATCTTGCAGCGCACGCATCATCTCCATGACCTGCGCCATGGTAACAGCACCTTCTTCAGCAGGTGGCGTAGGTGAGGTTCGTCTGGTTCTTCTACTCATCTCCTCTACACTTCGACGTAACTTCACTTCGACGAAATGATCAAGAAGCTCCACGAAACTTCAAGAAACCTCAAGAAACTTCAAGAACTGCGACGTGGATGGGAACAAAATTCACACGGGCCCCACGGTGGGCGCCAAATGATCCTGCCGCTTGACTTGAATGTGGAGGATTGCCTCGTCACTCCTTCGTCTAGCCTTCTATTCTGCACGAACGCTCCAAGAACCACCACCGGAACTCCAAACGCTGCCTGCAAAACACACAGACGGCGCCTCTAGCGGCCGTTGTAGCCCCGACACTCAAGTCAGGCAACACGAACACCAAAACTATCACTGAATCTCTCTGTGAGACTCGTGTGTGCTCTCAGATCCACTTTCTCTCTCTATAACCGTTTTCTGTTATCACTGTGCAACGTGTAAGCACGCTCTCACAGTGACTCAGAAACTAAGTGTATGGTAAACGGTAAAGTGTGTAAACTTGTAATCTGAAAAGAATCTGTAAAAAGATCCCTTACCTTACATGACGTGGAGTGCTTTATACCTGAGCCGCGCCTCTCTCCCAGATGGTGACATGTGGAGGCACATAGCTGGCATCTACCGTACACGCGTCACACCTGGAGGGCCTCTGCGCTTCTCTCTGTGTGGGTCGCATGCTCCCCGGAGAGCGTCAGGCGCATCCTGCCTGCATGGCCTCGCTGCACGTCCTCTGAGTGGGCATCATGCGAGGTGCATGCGTAACGTTCTCGCTGGAACCTTGGTCCCAGCTTAACACGCATTGGCAAGAACCCCGATGACCGATCGCCCTCTGCATGCACTTACGACCGACCGCCCTCTGCATGCACTTACGACTGATCTCCCTCTTAACGCCCAATCGCGCTCTTCATGCAGTCACGCCCGACCGGTGCCTCATAACTTCCACCAACGACCGGGCGGTGCCTCATAACTTCCCTTGATGACCGGGCGGTGCCTCATGACTATCCACCGACGTCCGTGCGGTGCCTCATGACTATCCACCGACGTCCGTGCGGTGCTTCCAGGCGCTTATCTAGGCACCGCTCTGGGGGTGGTGGCCACTTGGTATCTGACTACCGATCACCGTTGTAGGTAATCTCCTCCCTGATTCACTTGCTCTTTCTACCACGTGCCACCCTGTGCATGGTCCACGTGGTCAACTGCTGCTGACGTCATCAACTATTGATGACCGTCCGGATCAATTATAAATACATGGAGGGGCATCGCAATAGAAAAGGAAAGACATAAATGATGAAAAGAACGTACCTTTAATAGATTATGAGTGGAGTTGATGAAGGATCGAAAGGGAAGGAAGAGCGCTCGAAGAAGCAAAGAGTTTTTTGAAAAGATGAAATGAGAAGGAATGAAACAGTGAAGAGCGTAGGAGGCAAAGGGTTAATGTATAAGGGAAGTGCGAATCTACAATGCACCCTAGCCGTTGAGATTGCCACGTGTATGCTCCAAGGAAAGTATGGTGAAATGTCACCTTGAAGCACTGAGCACGTCCCATCACTCAGCCTAACCGTAGTACCACGTAGGGCAGTGCCACGTAGGTCGACAGGTCGAGCAGTTAGGCTTCTCATTGAAACAAGTTCCAGCTCGAGCCTAGGGGGCTTGTGTAGTGGCTAGACCTCGAACGTCGGCACATGAGTGAGAGGTCGGCACAGGAGAAGTCGGCATGGTAGGGCCCACAGTGGGGCCCACAGAATTACACGTGTCAAGGCGCAAAACCAGATTCACATATACGCCATGCATGCAGGATGTGTACAAGACGTAAGGCTTTGACACAATAGAATTATCCTTAGAAACACATGTAAGGCACGTGAAGGTTTGAGGGCACGTGAGATATTAAATTATTAGACAAGTTTAGGTTGGTGGCACTGGGACAAGCACTGAAACCCTAGCGGCCACACCTTAAGTTATGCACTCCAGGAAAGGAATGTTGCCACGGGAGTTGCACTCTATGAAAGGAATGTTGCCATGGGATCAAGATTGTGTGTTAGAATCCCAAAAGGGTAACCCTAAATTCGCTAGAGGCAACGCTTGGACAAGAGCATGTATGCGGCAGGTAGCCTAAAATAGCTATATAATGGGGTAACGCCTAAGGTAAACACAAGTTCACACACACACAGTCTTTTGCAAACTTAGAGTTTCTTACACACTCTTAGTCTGAGATAGTCTAATTATTTGATGTTTCTTGCCCTGTACTGACTTGAGCGTCAGAGTGCAATTACAGGTAAGACCCCCTATGTTTCAGCGGAGCCACACTTGGGAGAACCACCGCGAAGATAGGAGGAGTCATTGTCTGCCTCAGAGTCAACGACAACCGAGTCAACCGATGAGAATGATTGTATATAATTGTTGATGTGATGAATTTAAAAGTAAATATACATATTAAAAATAAATTTATAATTAAATAATATAAAAAATATTAAAATAATAATATTGAGAGTTATAATGAAATTATATAAAAATTTTGGATTAATATTATAGAAAAATCATCTCTAAAAATGCGTGAATGAACACCGACACCGATTCATTGACTTTGACGAAGAAACTTTTAACGGCAGCTCTGCCATTTCAAAAGATTGAACTCACCCACCAGATCTTATTTTTGAAGTTCTTAAACCATGGCACAGAGAGTCTCACAATCCTTCTCTTACTCCACCAGGCATCCATGGATTCATGATGTCTTTCTAAATTTTAGAGGTGAAGATACTCGTTTGCAGTTTACATATAATCTCTACCATTCGTTGAGGCAAAAGGGGATTCGTACTTTCTTCGACAATGATGGTCTTAGAAGAGGGGAAGAAATTACACTAGCTCTTTTCCACGCAATTCAAAATTCAATGATTTCCATCATTGTCTTCTCCAAAAACTATGCATCTTCAACCTATTACTTAAATGAACTTGTAATGATACTTGAATGTGCGAAAGAAAAAGGTCAATCGATTTATCCAATATTTTATGAGATGGATCCATCACAAGTTCGACATCAGACTTGAACTTATGCAGAACCATTGTCAAAACACGAAGCTAGGTTCCACAGTGACGCTGACATTGAGAAGGTACAAAAATGGAGGAAAAATTTACATGAAGCAGTTAATCTAGCAGGATGGCATTTCTCACATGGGTATTTCATACTATCCTTTAATTACACCCACATATATGTTATAATCTCTCCTTTTGTTGATAATTTTTGTATTAATACTAATAGGGAAGGAAAGTCAAATAAATCGTATGGATCTTGATCTATAAAATTTGAAAAATGGATGCAAAATTTTATGTGATTAGTTCTAATTGAAATGATGCTTTAGTTTTAGTTGACATGTTTTCTTATAATGGATAGGTCTCAACCAGAATATGTGTTCATCAGAAACATTGTTGAAGTGATATTTGAAAAGATAAATTACATGCCTTTACATATGGCTGATAATCCAATTGGGCTGGAGTATGCAGTGCAGGGAGTGAAATCTCTCCTTCGAGATGGGTCTGATGTCAAAATGATAGGAATTTATGGGATCAGGGGTATAGGTAAAACCACGATTGCTTGTGCTGTGTATAACTTTCTTTTTTTACATTTCCAATGTTTGTGTTTCCTACCTGACATTAGAGAAAAGGTAACTAGTAAGCATGGGATTGTCCAACTCCAAGAAATACTACTTTCTGAAATACTCAAGGAAGAACATATTAAAGTAGGAGATGTCAATAGAGGAATACCGATAATAAAAGGGAGACTTCAACAGAAGAAGGTCCTTTTAGTTCTTGATGATGTTGACAAATTAGAGCAGTTAAAGGTACTTGCAAGGGGACATGATTGGTTTGGCTCTGGAAGTATAATCATCATCACCACAAGAGACAAGTACTTGCTAGATGCTCATGGGGTGGAAAACTTGTATGAGGCTAAGCCATTAAATGTTGAAAAAGCTATCGAATTGTTTAACTGGCATGCCTTCAAAAATGGTAAAGTTGGTGCAGCTTATATGAATATTTGCAGCCGTGAAGTTTCTTATGCGTGTGGCCTTCCGTTGGTTCTGGAAATTGTTCTTGCCGGTTGACTCGCCTGTCAGTTGACTCCACGACACTCACACGCCTCCTTCCTCACGTTGATACGTGCTTGGTTCTTTCGAAACAATCTGCACCTGCAAAAGAGAAAGGGGGCGCCTTAGAGGTCGTTTGCACTCCGACGCTCAAGTCAAGATTGGGCAAGAAACACCAATGTAATGAGTCTCTCTGTGTTTAGGTCTAGAAACTGCGTACCTTTGTGAAGTATTTTACTGTCCCTTATATAGTCTAGGGTTTAATGCGCCGCTAGCCCTAATTAGGGTTCACTGCACTACTAGCCATATTTAGGGTTTACTGGAATACCCTTGTGCCGCTATCACCCAATCTTAGGGTAATCTAGCACATAAGGTTTCCTTCTCTAGAGTGCAAACTCTCACCGGGTGACCACCTGGGTGACTCCTTGTGCACCTAGTCTCTGGGGCCACCTGTTCTGGGAGTTCCTTCACTGTTCACGTGCCATGCATGTAGCTTCACTGGGAAACCCTAGGTCTGATGAGTACTCGACCCCTCAGGACTCTGCACCTAACTGTGCTCTCCCTGCTACCCGCATAGGCTCTTCGTGATTCAGGCCTCTCCCTACCTCTGGGTATTTAACTGGTCATTGGCCCACTCTGGGAACCAATCTTAGCTGTTCTGGTTGTGTTGTTCAAATCACCCAAGACCGATGTCACCTCGTCACACTCTGTTGCCGAGGACTGATCAACCTGCGGAGCGACGAAGACACATCATCCCTTTCTGATGATCGTCACGCTGATGACTACTCACCCTTCTCTGTGGGAACATGCTGATGACTAATCACCCCTCTCTGTAGGCTGATGACTAATCACCCCTCTCTGTAGGCTGATGACTAATCACCCTTATGCTGATGACTAATCACCCCTCTCGGTAGGCTGATGACTAATCACCCTTCTCTGTGGGCTGATGACTAGTCACCCCTTTCTATAGGCTGATGACTAATCACCCTTCCCTGTGGGCTGATGACTAGTCACCCTTCTCTGTGGGCTGATGACTAGTCACCCCTCTTATCAATACTACCTGCGGGGTCCATTCCACGTGGCTTTGGCCCATGTTGTGGGACCCAGCTGACATGGTTCGCCCCTTTACAAACTGTCCTCAGCGTCTGAGGACTGGTCGGTACACAAGCCCCCCAGTCTCAAGTTGTTAACTTGTTTCAACGAAGAGACTAAGTCATAGGTGAGGACTGATCGGAACACAAGCCCACCTAGTCTCAAACTGTTAACTTGTTTCAGCGAAGAGACTAAGTCATTGGCTCGGGCGACCTATGTGTCTCTGCACGTAAGTACATGAATAGCGCGCTGAAGGGACACTTCACCAACCCCTTTTCATCTGTTAACACGTGGCTGTATCGACGGTCTGGGATTCATAACGTTTGCGCTCCCTAGGGCTACGTTAAACCTCTTCAAAACCCCGAGCCACTTCACTGTTCCATCACTTTGCATTCTCACCTTCTCCAAACTTTATCTTCCAGTGCACGCTTTCTTCCTCTCCCCAGGCTTTTCAACCTTCTTCGTCTTCGCTCAACCAAAGGTATGATTTTTATGTCTTCTTCCCCTTCGTAACATAATCTCGATCATCCATGTTGCATGTTGTAACTGTTCTGAGCCTGTTTTTGATTTATGCATTCTAGGGTTTTTGTTCTTCTTTTCTGGGTTCGTTCTACCTTTGAGTCTTCGTCCACCATTGTTTTCTTCTAAGCCTTTTTCTTTTCCTGCCTCTCATTTGTTTAGATTCGAGATGGCCAGAACCAAAACTACTTCCAACCCTCCTCCAACCGTAGCGATTGATTACAGGGCCCTCTACCCATGGGCTTCTGAGGATCTCCTTGCTGAGACCTCAAAACTCACATCCTGTGAAGATCTTCGTAAGCATAGGGATGATGAGAATGAAATCAAAGGGCGCGTCTTTGGCAGAGAAACTGACGCGTACGTCTCTGTCGACCCTGTACAGAAAACGAACCCGTTTGCGCCGATGATCGTTGCAACAACGGGGAACCTTTCTTCTTCTTCTACGTCACTATCTTCAAACAAGTCAAAGTCCGCCTTCCTTTCACTAGGTTCGAGAGGACTTTGCTCACAGAGTTGAATGTGGCGCCTGCCTAACTGCACCCCAACAGCTGGGCCTTTATGAAGGCGTTCTCCGTCCTTTGCAATAACTTAGGGTTCACTCCCTCAGTAGACGTATTTCTTTACTTCTTCGAGGCGAAGAGCCCTGGCAAGAGGCTTTGGGTGAGCCTGAACGGGGTGGCAGGGAGAGTCCTACTCACTCTCTTCTCACAGTCGTACAAGAACTTCAAAGGAAGGTTCTTCCGAGTCTGCTGCAGCTCCTACGACTCCACCATGCTCGATGGGTTTCCATTATATTGGGTGGAGAAGTTGAAGTTCAAGAAACCCCGCAGACTCGAAGAGTTGACTGTCCCTGACCAAGAACTATGCCAGACCATCTCCAGCTGGGGTGTGGTGTTTGACACCGCCCAGCTGATTAGGCATGAATACGACGCCGAGACCCTCAGCGTGTACATTGGTACTCGTCTTGCACTTAACTATTTATATACTTCATGCTTTGTCTTCCTCACCCCTTTCTTATTGTCCACTAGAGGCATGGTGCTCAGCGCTGAGAAGAAGAAGAGGCTGGCCGAGGTGCTGAATCACCGCAATGCTAGTGGTTCGGCCCCTGCTGGCCCTTCATCACCCGCGGGTGCTGCCCTGGAACCAATTGTTGAAAAATCCAAAAGGGCAGCCCCTGTAGAGGTTTCCGAAGATGAGGACACTTGTTCTGGCCTCGTCTTCAAAAGGAAAAGGGTGGAGGCTGCTAGTGAAGTCTCCTCAGCAACAGAAGGGCACCCTTCCTCCTTCAGGGAGCACCCTCCCAGCGCTTCATCCCCTCCCGAGCCAATCTTGACAGTTGAGGGAGGTGGGGAGAGTGCTCCTTCCATTAGCCAGATGCCTTCTGCCCCAGAGCTGCCTTCTCTGCTCCAAAGATCTCTTGCGTAAATGCCTGGCCAAGCTGCTTTGGAGGCCATGGACAGAAACTCCCTCGAGCATCTTCTCAGCCATGGTCTTACGGAGTTCCTGGCCGCTTCAAACTTCTTGCTGGTCAAGGGCAGCGCTGAGGCTGAGCTGCTCGAGAAGACTGCCAGGTTGGAGAAAGAGCTGGAGCAGAAGGATCCCCAACTCCGCCAAGCGGCTAAGCGCGAGACTGCCCTTAATCAAGAATTGGGTAGTCTCCGCCAATCTGAGAAGGAGACCAAGAAGCTCCTCTTCTCCAAGGGGCAGGAGGCCCTCCAGCTTGAAGCCAAAATTCTTCCCCTCCACAACAAGATTATCGAACTGGAAGAGCAAGCGGAGGGGGCTCAAGCAAAAATGACCAAGCTGGAGGAAAGAGCTACCAACCGAGAAGTTCAGCTGGGCAAGGTTGAGGAGGAACTTGCCCAACAAATCGAATTGCTGAAGAAGACCGAGACAGAGCTCACTGAAGACGCTGCCGACGCCTATGGGGAAGGTTTTGGTGATGCCCTTACTCAGGTTGCCTGCGTGCATCTTGAAATGGACCTCTCACCATACTCTGCAACCATGCAGGTAGTCGATGGGCAAATAGTGCCTAGATAGGTCTTCTGAGCAGTTGTAACTAATGGCTGAACATCTTGTAATTACCCTTCTTAATAATGCAATTACCTTACTTGTTTCAATCTTCTTTGCTTTACGTAGTACTTTGCTTGCCTTTGTATTTCTGCTGCTTGTTCATCTGTTTAACATGCTTTATATTTTGTGGAACTCACGACTTAGCATTCAGATCACAAATAACGCACCTGCCAAAATGAATCTTAGGTAGCACGATTTCACTAGTGAACCCTTACTTTATGCTGAGAGTTCTCACTCGGAGGGGAAGGTGTTCCTTGCGAACTTCCCTTACCACTCACGAGACTTATAACCCCAACTAATAGGTTCTGACTGACCTCACATCGCCCATAGGCGAGGCAGGATTCAACTGGGCGAACCCTTCTTTCACATTGGAAGTTCTCACTCGAAGGGGAGGTGTTCTCTACGAACCTACCTCTCCACTTACGAGACCTCTAACTCCAAGTGACAGATTCTAACTGACCTCACATCGCTCACAGGCGAGGAGGATTTCTCTGGGCGAACCCTTCTTTCACATTGGAAGTTCTCACTCGAAGGGGAGGTGTTCTCTACGAACCTACCTCTCCACTTACGAGACCTCTAACTCCAAGTGACAGATTCTAACTGACCTCACATCGCTCACAGACGAGGAGGATTTCTCTGGGCGAACCCTTCTTTCACATTGGAAGTTCCCACTCGAAGGGGAGGTGTTCTCTACGAACCTACCTCTCCACTTACGAGACCTCTAACTCCAAGTGACAGGTTCTAACTGACCTCACATCACTCACAGGCGAGGAGGATTTCTCTGGGCGAACCCTTCTTTCACATTGGAAGTTCTCACTCAAAGGGGAGGTGTTCTCTACGAACCTACCTCTCCACTTACGAGACCTCTAACTCCAAGTGACAGGTTCTAATAGCATTGTACAAACACATAAAAATATATATCTTTAACTGAATTTTATTAGGTGACCTCATTAAAAACCCTTAGAAAGGGAAAAAAGAGTGTCCCTGCATTGTGTAGTGTACAACATTACATGGCTTTAACTGAAATAAAACTTCAGGTGAGTCGCATTCCATGTTCGAGGAATCGAACCTCCTTCTAAAGTCTCAAGCCTATATGCTCCATTCCCTAGGGCCTCTGTCACTCTGAAAGGACCAGTCCACTTAGGGGATAGCTTGTTCTCTATCTGGTATGGAGACGCCTTGCGCATGACGAGGTCAGCCACCTGGAACTGCCGAGCTCTCAACTTAGAACTGTGTTTGAGCTCGACTCTCCTCCTCAGCGCCTCGGCTTTGATTCCTGCTTCTTCCCTAGCTTCATCCAAAAGATCAAGATTCACCTTCCTCTCTTCATTGGACTTTTCTGCCACAAAGTTCTGGAAACGTGGCGAGTTCTCCTGGATCTCCACAGGGATCATGGCATCTGAACCATACACCAAACTAAAGGGAGTCTCCTTGGTAGTGGACTGGGGAGTAGTATGGTAAGCCCATACTATTCTGGGAACCTCCTCAGCCCACCTTCCCTTTGCTTTCTCCAGCCTTCTCTTCAGTCCTCTGAGGAGGACTCGGTTGGCCGATTCAACATGTCCATTGGTCTGTGGGTGCTCGACTGACGCAAACACCTGCTTGATTCCCAACTCTGTACATAGCTTCCCCAATTGTTGGCTTGCGAACTGCGTGCCATTGTCAGACACCAAACGTTTGGGCACCCTGAAACGACATACAATATTCTTCCACACGAAGTGTTGGATCTTCTGTGCTGTGATCTGTGCTACTGGCTCAGCCTCGATCCACTTCGTGAAATATTCTATGGCGACCACGAGGTACTTCATCTGTCGTATTGCCAAAGGGAAAGGCCCCAAGATGTCGATTTCCCATGTGTGAAATGGCCAAGGGCTGTATATCGACCTCAGCTCCTCTGGTGGCGCCTTAGGCCAATCAGCATGTAACTGGCATTGCTTGCACTACTGAGCATACCTAGTGCAATCTTCCCTCATTGTTGGCCAGTAGTATCCTGCTCGAATGGCCTTAGAGGCCAAAGCTCGACCTCTGATATGACTACCACAGATGCCTTCATGGGGCTTTGCCATTATTCTCACACACTGCTCGCCATGCACGCAGACTAGGATGGGGTGGGTAAACCCATGTCTGTACAACTCGCCCTCAATGAGCGTGTACATGGCCGAGTTCTTTTTTATCCTCCTTGCTTCCGTCGGCTCTACTGGGAGCATTCCATCCGCTATGTAATGCTTATAGGGCATCATCCATGTCTCTCCACTTTGTAGCAGGCAGACTTGTGATGACCCTACCTCCATTAGCATGCATGCGTTGACCCGTGGTTTCTTCAGAGTTTCCTGAGTCAACGAGCGATGACTCCTCTTGTCACCATCTAACTGGCTGATCTGATGGACTCCCACCAAGTTGTCAGCTGTATAAGTACGAGGCGCCCTCAGAGTCTCCTGGATGACTGTCCTCTGCCTGCCCCCCTTGCCTGAGCTGGCAAGTTTGGCCAACAAGTCAGCTCTGGTGTACCGATCAGTCCTCACCCACGACTTAGTCTCTTCGCTGAAACAAGTTAACAGCTTGAGACTGGGGGACTTGTGTACTGACCAGTCCTCGGACACTGAGGACAGTTTGTAAAGGGGTCGAACCATGTCAGCTGGGTCCCATAGCATGGGCGAAGGCCACGTGGAATGGACCCCGCAGGTGGTATTGATAAGAAGGGTGATTAGTCATCAGCCCACAGAGAGGGGTGATTAGTCATCAGCCCACAAAGAGGGGTGATTAGTCATCAGCCCACAGAGAGGGGTGATTAGTCATCAGCCCACAGAGAGGGGTGATTAGTCATCAGCCCACAGAGAAGAGTGATTAGTCATCAGCGTGACGATCACCAGAAAGGGATGATGTGTCTTCGTCACTCTGCAGGTTGAGGATTCCTCGGCAACAGAGTATGACGAGGTGACATTGGTCTTGGGTGATCTCAATAGCGTAACCAAAACAGTTAAGATTGGTTCCCAGAGTGGGCCAATGACTAGTTAAATACCCAGAGGTAGGGAGAGGCCTGAATCACGAAGAGCCTATGCGGGTAGCAGGGAGACCATAGTTAGGTGCAGAGTCCTGAGGGGTCGAGTACTCATCAGACCTAGGGTTTCCCAGTGAAGCTACATGCATGGCACGTGAACAGTGAAGGGACTCCCAGAATAGGTGGCCCCAGAGACTAGGTGCACAAGGAGGCACCCAGGTGGTCACCCTGTGGGAGTTTGCACTCCAGAGAAGGAAACCTTATGTGCTAGATTACCCTAAGATTGGGTGATAGCAGCGCAAGGGTATTCCAGTAAACCCTAAATACGGCTAGTAGCGCAGTGAACCCTAATTAGGGCTAGCGGCGCTGTAAACCCTAGACTATATAAGGGACAGTAAAATACTTCACAAATGTACGCAGTTTCTAGACCTAAACACAGAGAAACTCAATACACTTGGTGTTCCTTGCCCTACACTGACTTGAGCGTCGGAGTGCAAACGGCCTCTAGGGCGCTCCCTTTCTCTTTGTAGGTGCAGATTGCTTCGAAAGAACCAAGCACGTATCAACGTGAGGAAGGAGGCGTGTGAGTGTCGTGGAGTCAACCGACAGGCGAGTCAACCGGCAAGAACATTTTGGCGCCCACCGTGGGGCCGGAGTAAAACAAGGTCCCATACACGAGAGTGAGAGAAAAAACCACAGAACATGAGGAATACAAGGCACGGGTCCGTTCCACCAAATGGAGACGACAGCGTTACCATGCAACAACTCATGGAAACGATGCGCGCCTCCAGGAGACGGTGGCGGAATCCAGAGCTCATCAGGCACGTATGCAGGAAGACCTGGCCGCCTCACAGGCCAGGAATGAGGAGTTCGACCGAGCGAATGAGGAGCTGCGCTTGAATCTGCAACACATGCAACAGGCTGGAGATCATGGGGAAGATGATCGGGCTCCACCAATGCCCCCAAGGGCCTTTCCCATGCCTTTCTCCCAGGCGATTATGAACACGGTGGTCCCAGCCTCCTTTGTAGGGCCTAAGACCATGTTCATCGGGAAAGAAGACCCTGAAACACATCTCACTGCCTTCCATACGCAGATGATGTTGTCAGGAGGGTCTGACGCAGTGCACTGTAAGCTTTTTATGGCCACACTGACAGGAACCGCGCTAGAATGGTTTGTGAGTTTGCCCGAGGGACATATCACGTCCTTCGCGCAATTCTCCGTGCTGTTCAGGGAGCAATATCTTGTCAACAGGGCCCCTCCACCGGTGTCTTACGACCTCTTCGATGTAAAGCAGCACCAGAGGGAGTCCCTTAAAGATTACCTCAACAGGTTTGGGGCGATGGTGGTAAGGTTGCACACTGTTCTTGCCGGTTGACTCGCCTGTCAGTTGACTCCACGACACTCACGCGCCTCCTTCCTCACGTTGATACGTGCTTGAATCTTGCGAAACAATCTGCACCTGCAAGAGAGAAAAGGGCGCCCTAGAGGCCGTTTGCAATCCGACGCTCAAGTCAATAGTAGGCAAGCAACACCAATGTATTGAGTCTCTCTGTGTTTAGGTCTAGAAACTGCGTACCTTTGTGAAGTATTTTTCTGTCCCTTATATAGTCTAGGGTTTATTGCGTCGCTAGCCCTAATTAGGGTTTACTGCGCTGCTAGCCATATTTAGGGTTTACTGGAATACCCTTGCGCCGCTATCACCCAATCTTAGGGTAATCTAGCACATAAGGTTTCATTCTTGTTCTTGCCTGTTGACTCGCCTATCAGTTGACTCCACGACACTCACGCGCCTCCTTCCTCACGTTGATACGTGCTCAAATCTTGTGAAACAATCTGCACCTGCAAAAGAGAAAGGGGCGTCCTAGAGGCCGTTTGCACTCCGACGCTCAAGTCAATAGGGGGCAAGTAACACCAAGTGTCTTGAGTTTCTCTATGTTTAGGTCTAGAAACTGCGTACCTTTGTGAAGTATTTCACTGTCCCTTATATAGTCTAGGGTTTACTGCGCCGCTAGCCCTAATTAGGGGTTACTGCGTTGCTAGCCATATTTAGGGTTTACTAGAATACCCTTGCGCCGCTATCACCCAATCTTAGGGTAATCTAGCACATAAGGTTTCCTTCTCTGGAGTGCAAACTTTAACAGGGTGACCACCTGGGTGCCTCCTTGTGCACCTAGTCTCTGGGGCCACCTGTTCTGGGAGTGCCTTCACTATTCACGTGCCATGCATGTAGCTTCACTAGGAGAACCCTAGTTCTGGTAAGTACTCGACCCCTAGGGACTCTTCACCTAACTGTGCTCTCCCTGCTACCCGCATAGGCTCTTCGTGATCCATGCCTCTCCCTACCTCTGGGTACTTAACTGGTCATCGGCTGACGAAGAGTGCCCACTTTCTCCCAGTGAATATGAGGATGCCTATGGCCAAGTTGGCACAGTTGTACATCAAAGAAATAGTGAGGTTGCATGGAGTGCCTTCCAGCATTGTTTCGGATAGGGATCCCAGGTTCACTTCACGGTTTTGGCAGACCTTACAAGATTGCTTGGGAACCAAGTTGAGAATGAGCTCGGCATATCATCCTCAAACAGATGGACAGTCAGAGAGAACGATCTAGTCCTTGGAAGATCTGCTGAGGACGTGTGTCTTGGATCAATTGGGAAGTTGGGATGAGGTGTTGCCGCTGGTAGAGTTTACTTATAATAACAGTTACCACGCCAGTATTGGGATGGCACCATATGAAGCCCTGTATGGGAGGAAATGCAGAACTCCCTTATGTTGGTACCAGGAGGGCGAAGCAGTATTGATTGGACCAGAGTTGATTCAGCAGACGACCGAGAAGGTGCAACAGATACAAGAAAGATTGAAAGCTTCTCAAAGCCGGCAGAAATCCTATGCAGATCAAAGGAGAAAACCTTTGGAGTTTGCTGCAGGAGACCATGTGTTCATGAGAGTGACACCAACCAAGGGTGTAGGACGGGCGATCAGATCGAAGAAGTTGTCCCCTAAGTTCGTGGGACCATATCAGATCTTAAGGAGGATTGGTCCAGTGGCCTATGAGATCGCCCTACCTCCCCATTTAGCGAATCTGCATAATGTCTTTCCCGTATCACAGCTGAGGAAGTACATGGCAGACCCTAGTCATGTGTTGGAAGTGGACGATGTGCAGATCAGGGAAGACTTGTCCTTTGAAGCAAAACCAGTCAGGATTGACGATCGGCAAAGTAAACAGCTCAGAGGCAAGACCATCAACATGGTGAAAGTGGTGTGGGATGAGAGATCAGGTGATTCAACTTGGGAGTTAGAAGAACCCATGAGAGAAGCTTATCCATACCTCTTTTCCTTGTAATTCAATTTTCGAGGACGAAAATTTTTCTTGTTGGGAAGAATGTAAGGACCTGTAAAATTAAATTGGAATAAAAGGAATATATTTTAAATGAATTCTAAGTATGTTTTTATTTAAAATAAAAAGGAAGGAAAGTGTAGCTTAGAAGAGTATGAGATCGCCTGGTTAGTACATAATCGCCTATCGCCTACACTACCCATGCGGACATCGCCAGGGCGCGAGGTATGCGGACATCGCCAGGGCGCGAAGTATGCGGACATCGCCAGGGCGCGAGAGACATGCGGGCGTCGCCAGGGATAGACATCGGTCGTCTCCCAGAGAGATAGATCGGTCGTTTTCCAGAGAGAGATCGGTCATCTTCCAGGATGAGTCATCGGTGAAAGGTTATCGCGCGATGTCGTGTTTCACACAGATAAAGTGGGACCCAGACTCCCAGCATGAAACGTCCTGCAGGTGCGCCACGTAGACAAAAAGGGTGGTTCAGAATAGTGACATCAGAAAGTTGGCATGCGCAAGAGACACCCGCGGTCATACTGTTCAGGGAAGTGGTTGGCATGCGCAAGAAGACAAAAAGGGTGGTTCAGAATAGTGACATCAGAAAGTTGGCATGCGCAAGAGACAACCGTGGCCGTATTGTTCAGTGAAACGTACACTCAGGCTTTCCTGCAGAGGGGGTGGTGGCAGCAGCATGCGTGGACAAGTAGGCTTGGATTCAAAAACCCACTGCGGGGAGGCAAAGAACGTTGCAGTGGCTCAAAAGTGAAAGAGTGAGTGCATCTTCATCCCTCTCTTTTCTCCCCTTCGCGCTGCGATTCAGGCAACCTCAAGCACCAGTACGACGAGCGACGACTGCCCTTGGACACTTGGGAGGTTCTCTGCAAGTTCCCCAGACCGGGACACTAAAACAGAGTGAAAGCATCTTTAAGCTTCGTTGGGTTTCGGAGCTCTTGGAGTTTTGCGCTAGTCCAGGTAAGGGAAGCTAGCTTTGTTTTTAAATAAAAGCCGTAGATTAGCTGTTTCTGAAGTGAGGGCGACGTGGTCGCCGGTTTTAAGCTCTATTTCGTGATGCTCTGTTCTATGTGTTTGGGCGACGTGGTCGCCGGTTTTAAACCCCTTTTTCATGATGCTCTGTTTTCATGAGCTTGGGCGACGTGATCGCCGGTTTTAAATACAGATTTCGAACTCCCCTGTTTTAGTGTCGTTGAGACTGTTTGAGATTTAAATGTGGAATGCATGTGATATTCGAAAATCTGAACCTTTGAAATGATTGTTGCTGTGATTTGAATCATTCATTTGAGTGGTATGACGTGTTGAATGTTGTGAATGTGGGATCAAGGCATAGTATTTTCAGGAAAGAAAATACCGTGTAAGATCGTGTGTAATGTGTATTGACTAGGGGCTTGTCTAGAAGGAGATATCCTGACTCTGCTGATATAATGGAATCACGTAGATGAAGTTATTCAGTTGTGGAGAGTCGAAGGAGGTTCATATGTATGGGTGAGTCGTGTGAAAAAGAACGAGCTCGGCCTGTTATATGAATCAACCCTGTCATACCGGGATAGTGTTGATATTGAGACTATGTATGCGCATGGCTGTGTGGATTTCACAGCGACCCTGTGTGGATTTCACAGTGGTGTGGTATGACAGGTACAGATCTCTGAGCCTGAGTCAACGCACGAGTCTTCCGGAAGTAGTGTCAAGTGTCTATGTGTGATGAGTCAGTGGAAGTCTGACGTGAGAAATGTGAAATATTGAGAATTTGTTGATAGACACTTGATGGTTGTGTGATATGAATGAGAAAGTGATGGACTCTTGAGAATGTTTAAAAAGGCTGATCTACGTTGGTTGTCCAGTTTATAATTTAAAGTTTTAAAAAAATTATCTAGCTTACCCTTTGTATTGTTCTGTGGCTGTTTTCTCTTAAAACTGTGATGATCGTGTATTTTACACGGGAGCAGATGATCTTCCAGGGAGTAGAGCTCCTCAGTGAGTGGTCACCGGAAGGAGATCGCCTGTTTCTGTCTCTATGTGGTGATCGCCTGTTTTTCTGTTTTGATAGCAGATCGGCTATTTTGGGTCTTCTGATAGGAGATCGCCTGTTTATGTAGGGAGACCGCCGGTTTCATTTTATTTGGCTGTGTTTTGTTTTAAGTTTTGGAAAATTGACCGGTTATGTATTAAACTCCCTGTGAGGAGAAACTTCATTACATATATATAATTATGTTCACTTCAATATTATTGTTTTACCTTTATTTCTTTTCTTTTTTTTTTATATTTATTCCAAAGTATTTGGCGGGATGTTACACTGTGGGACCCAGCTGACGTCCGAGGACTGGTCAGTACACAAGTCCCCCAGTCTCAAGCTGTTAACTTGTTTCAGCGAAAAGACTAAGTCATGGGCGAGGACTGATCGATACACTTCTCTAGAGTTCAAACTTTAACAGGGTGACCACCTGGGTGCCTCCTTGTGCACCTAGTCTCTGGGGCCACCTGTTGTGGGAGTGCCTTCACTGTTCACGTGCCATGCATGGAGCTTCACTGGGAAAACCCTAGTTCTGGTGAGTACTCGTCCCCTCAGGACTCTACACCTAATTGTGCTCTCCCTACTACCCGCATAGGCTCGTCGTGATCCAGGCCTCTCCCTACCTCTGGGTATTTAACTGGTCATTGGCCCACTCTAGGAACCAATCTTAGCTGTTCTGTTTACGCTGTTCAAATCACCCAAGACCGATGTCACCTCGCCACACTCTTTTGCCAAGGACTCCCCAACCTGCGGAGTGACGAAGACACATCAGCCCTTTCTGGTGATCGTCACGCTCTCTCTGTAGGCTGATGACTAATCACCCCTATCTGTAGGCTGATGACTCATCACCCTTCTCTGTAGGCTAATGACTAATCACCATTCTCTGTAGGCTGATGACTAATCACCCCTCTCTGTAGGCTGATGTCTAATCACCCTCTCTGTAGGCTGATGACTAATCACCCCTCTCTGTGGGCTGATGACTAATCACCCTCTCTGTCGGCTGATGACTAATCACCCCTCTCTGTGGGTTGATGACTAATCACCCCCTCTGTAGGCTGATGACTAATACCACCTGTGGGGTCCATTCCATGTGGCTTTGGCCCATGCTGTGGGACCAGCTGACGTCCGAGGACTGGTCAGTACACAAGCCCCCCAGTCTCAAGCTGTTAACTTGTTTCAGCGAAGAGACTAAGTCATGGGCGAGGACTGATCGGTACACAAGCCCCCCTAGTCTCGAGCTGTTAACTTGTTTCAGCAAAGAGACTAAGGCATTGACTCGGGCGACCTACGTGGCTCTGCGCATAAGTACGTGAACAGTGCGCTGAAAGGACACTTCACCAACCCCCTTTCATCCGCTAACACGTGGCTACATCAACGGTCCGAGATTCATAACGTTTGCGCTCCCTAGGGCTACGTTAAACCTCTTCAAAACCCCGCGCCACTTCACTGTTTCATCACTTTGCATTCTCACCTGTAAACTGTATCTTCCAGCGCACGCTCCCTTCCTCTCACCAGGCTTTTCACATTTCTCCGCCCTCGGTCAACCAAAGGTATGATTTTTATGTCTTCTCCTCCTTCATAACATAATCTCGATCATCCATATGGCATGCTGTAACTGTTCTGGGCCTGTGTGTGGTTTGTGCATTCTAGAGTTTTTGTTCTTCTTTTCTGGGTTCGTTCTACCTTCGAGTCTTCGTCCACCATTGTTTTCTTCTAATCCTTTTTCTTTTCCTGCCTCTCATTTGTTTAGATTCGAGATGGCCAGAACCAAAACTACCTCCAACCCTCCTCCAACCGTAGCGGTTGATTACGGGGCCCTCTACCCATGGGCTTCTGAGGATCTCTTTGCTGAGACCTCCAAACTCACCTCCTGTGAGGATCTTCGCAAGCACAGGGATGATGAGAATGAAATCAAAGGACGTGTCTTTGGCAGGGAAACTGACGCGTACGTCTCTGTGCGACCCTGTACAGAAAACGAACCCGTGTGCACCGATGATCGCTGCAACAACGGGGAACCGTTCTTCTTCTTCTACGCCACCATCTTCAAATGAGTCAAAGTCCGCCTTCCTTTCACTGGGTTCGAGAGGACTTTGCTCACAGGGTTGAATGTGGCGCCTGCCCAACTGCACCCCAACAGTTGGGCCTTTATCAGGGCGTTCTCTGTCCTTTGCAATAACCTAGGGTTCACCCCCTCCGTCGACGTGTTTCTTTACTTCTTCGAGGCGAAGAGCCCTGGCAAGAGGCTTTGGGTGAGCCTGAATGGGGTGGCAGGGAGAGTCCTACTCACTCTCTTCTCACAGTCGTACAAGAACTTCAAAGGAAGGTTCTTTCGAGTCTGCTGCAGCTCCTACGACTCCACCATGCTCGATGGGTTCCCATTATATTGGGTGGAGAAGTCGAATTTTAAGAAACCGCGCAGGCTCGAAGAGTTGACTGTCCTCGACCAAGAACTCTGCCAGACCATCTCCAGATAGGGCGTGGTGTTTGACACCGCCCAGCTGATTAAGCATGAATATGACGCCGAGACACTCAGTGTGTACATTGGTACATCATCTCCGTCTTGCACTTAACTGTTTATATACTGCATCTTTGTCTTCCTCACCCCTTTTTTTTGTTGTCCAATGCAGACATGGTGCTCAGTGCTGAGAAGAAGAGAAGGTTGGCCGAGGTGCTGAATCGCTGCCATGCTAGCGGTTCAGCCCCTGCAGGTCCTTCATCACCCGCGGGTGCTGCCCTGGAACCCATTGCTGAAAAGTCCAAGAGGGCAGCCCCTGTAGAGGTTTCCGACGATGAGGACACCTGTTCTGGCCTTGTCTTCAAAAGGAAAAGGGTGGGGACTGCCGCGGAGGTCTCTTCGGCAACAGAAGGGCACCCTTCATCCTTTAGGGAGCACCCTCCCAGCGCCTCATCCCCTCCCAAGCCAATCTTAACGCTTGAGGGGGGTGGGGAGAGTGCTCCTCCTCCTGGCCAGATGCCTTCTGCCCCAGAGCTGCCTTCTCTACTCCAAAGATCTCTTGCGCAGATGCCTGGCCAAGCTGCTTTGGAGGCCATGGACAGAAATTCCCTCGAGCACCTCCTCAGTCATGGTCTTGGGGAGTTCCTGGCCGCTTCAAACTTCTTGCTGGTCAAAGGCAACGCTGAGGCTGAGCTGCTTGAGAAGACCACCCAACTGGAGAAAGATCTGGAGCAGAAGGATCTCCAACTCGGCCAAGCGATTAAGCACGAGACTGCCCTTAATCAAGAACTGGGTAGTCTCCGCCAATCTGAGAAGGAGACCAAGAAGCTCCTCTTCTCCAAGGGGCAGGAGGCCCTCCAGCTTGAAGCCAAGATTCTCCCCCTCCGTAACAAGATCATCAAACTGGAAGAGCAAGCGGAGGGGGCTCAAGCGAAAATGACCAAGCTGGAGGAGAGAGCTACCAACCGAGAAGTTCAGCTGGGCAAGGTTGAGGAGGAACTTGCCCAACAAATTGAATTGCTGATGAAGACCGAGACTGAGCTTATTAACAACGCCGCCGACGCCTATGGGGAAGGCTTTGGTGATGCCCTTGCCCAGGTTGCCTGTGTGCATCCTGAGATGGACCTCTCACCATACTCTGCAACCATGCAGGTGGTCGATGGGCAAATAGTGCCCAGATAGGTCTTCTGTGTAATTGTATCTTGTGGCTGAACATCTTGTAATTACCCTCCTCTGTAATGTATTTACCTTGCTTTCAATCTTCTTTGCTTTATACAGCACTTTGCTTGCCTTTGTATTTCTGCTACTAGTTCATCTGTTTGACGTGCCTTATATTTTGTGGAACTCACGGTCATAAATAACGCACTTGTCAAAATGAATTTTAGGTAGCACGATCTCTGCTGATTTCACTAGCGAACCCTTATTTTAATCTGGGAGTTCTCACTCGGAGGGGAAGGTGTTCCTTGCGAACTCCCTTACCACTCACAAGATCTCTAACCCCAACTAGTAGGTTCTAACTGACCTCTCATCGTCCATGGCCGAGGGAGGATTTAACTGGGCGAACCCTTTCACATTGGAAGTTCTCACTCGAAGTGGAGGTGTTCTCTACGAACCTACCTCTCCACTTACGAGACCTCTAACTCCAAGTGATAGATTCTAACCGACCTCACATCGCTCATAGGTGAGGAGGATTTCTCTGGGCGAACCCTTCTTTCACATTGGAAGTTCTCACTCGAAGTGGAGGTGTTCTCTACGAACCTACCTCTCCATTTACGAGACCTCTAACTCCAAGTGACAGGTTCTCATAACATTGTACAAACACATTAAAAATATATATCTTTAACAAAATTTTATTGGGTGACCTCATTAAAAACCCTTAGCAAGGGAAAAAAGAGTGTCCCCTGTATTGTGTAGTGTACAAGATTACATGGCTTTAACTGAAATAAAACTTCAGGTGGGTCGCATTCCATGTTCGAGGAATCGGACCTCCTTCTAGAGTCTCAAGCCTGTATGCTCCATTCCCTAGGGCCTCTGTCACTCTAAAAGGACCAGTCCACTTAGGGGATAGCTTGTTCTCTATCTGGTATGGAGACGCTGATAGCATTCCTATGAGCTCTTCTTTGGATTTTGGAGTTCCTTGGTGATGATGGATGCGGAAGCTTATGGAGGAGGTGAGCAAGGCCTTCCTAGGAAGCATGGGTGCCTTGAAGGTGCATGAAGAGTGAGGAAATGGGGAGGTTTGGCCAGCCCCTTTGGTAGTGATGAATTGAAGACTAAAACCTAAGTGTTAGGTAAGGAGTAGTGTATGGCACAATTTGGGCAGCATAACAATACTCATATTAATCTTGAAAATACAAGGTGTAGGCTCCTCCTTTTATAGGCTAAGGAGGACCATAATGCAACCCTAATGCTAGCCAAATGAAATGTAAATGTGAAGCACATGGGCCACATGGAAAGTGTGAGCACATGGGGAGGGGTGTGTCTAGTTTGTAAGTTCACCCCCTCCATGGGCTTTCTAGAATAGTGGGAAGGTTAACTTCTCCTTAATTCTAATGTGCAGAAAAATAAACATTTGTCCACATGGCTATGCTATTTACACCCCAATTAAAGCTAAACTACATTTGATGGGCCTTCACGGAATATGTGCTAGTATGCCACTCTCCCATTCATAGCTTTGATCCAAGTCTTCTTGTCCTAGACGCTTCTAGCTTGGCCTTCTTGTCCTAGACGCTCCTAGCTTGTCTTAGACGCTCCTAACTTGGTCTTAGACGCTCTTGACTTGGCTCTTGCCTTTCATGGAAGGTTGTGCTTGGCCCTCTTCCATCATCCCCTCCCTCTTGAAAAAGGATTTGTCCTCAAATCCCTTGCTTTGTCTTCAACTAGGGGGATGGATGGGGCTGGATGGTGTCCATCATCTCCTCCTCCTTTGAGAAGATCTATCCTCAGATCTACAGATTTGATCTCGGATAGCAGCCTATTGTTTCGGCAAGGCTTGTCCTCCCGGATCAAACGTCCACCTATGGAAATCATCAAACAAAGTAAAGGTGTTAGTGTGAGCAATTGGAGAGAACTTAATTGTATGAAGTTGCCATTTTTGTTTTTCTTTTGTTTTTGGCAACTTTGTACAATATTTCTCTTTTGATGGTTGTATGTGTTCTCTAATCCTCTTATGTATTTGAAAATTTTCAATATTGGTTACCTTTTCCTTAGGCACAATACCTTTATGAAAGGGTAACAACTTAAAAAGCGAAAGAGGATTAAGTCCACATGCAATTTCAAATGTAGAAATATTAGTAGTCTTGTGGACTACTCCATTGTATGCATGCTCAAAAGGATACTCATCCCAAGAATTGTGATTGTCTTTCATGATTTCTCTAGGCATAGTAAAAAGAGCTATGTTTTCAATTTTATTTTGACCATTCTTTTGAGGATAAAAATTTGAAGAGTACAACTTAATTTCAAGTTTTTCTAAAAGATTCCTCAAATGATGGTTTTCAAATTTTGGAGCTCTATCCAATACTATGCTTGAAGATAAACCATGAAGACTTGTCACTTCTATATAGAAGAGATTATCCATATCCATAAAAATGGAATCAAAACCTTTTGTTGTCCTAGGAAGCTCTAAGATAAAATTGAGGTTTATGTCTTCCCAAGGATCATTTGCAAAAGGTAAAGGAGTATAGAGTTCATGAGAAATCACCTTAGGTGTATTTTTAAAACAAGAAATGTATCTAGGGTAATGTCTTTGAACATCTTTTCTCATGGGTGACAAAAGTTTTCCTTTTAAAAGCTCTAGAGTTTTATCAACTCTAATTTGGTCCATGAGTTCTCCTTCATGAAGAATTTTTCTCTTATGTGTAAAGATAGTCTCGTTGTTACAACCATTGTTTATGAGAAGTTGCACACTTGGCAATGGTTGTCTCAATAGGACATGACAAGTTTCTTTAGGCACTACTTCACATAAAAATTTTTTTTTGTAGATGCTTGTAAATAACTTGACATTCACTTGGTGATATCCTAGCACATATGAGAAATAATCCACTTTATCTTTATCTATGCAAGCTTCTTTTAAAGACTCTTTTTTTGTTACTATGCTTGCAAGTGTTCCTTTACAAAAGGAAAGGCTAGGTTGTTCAACAAGACGCATATTTTCAAAGGTATTTTTAAATCTTTTGTCTTGTTGAATGACCTTGTGAGAAGGAACACTATTCTCCCACGCCTTTTGTTTCTCAAGGGTCTTCTCATGCTTTTCTTTTTCTTTTTCTTTTTCTTTAGCTTCCCTTTCGGCTTCCTCTCTTTTCTTTTGTATCTTTCTTTCCTTTCTTTCTTTATGGGAAGCAAACAATTTTTCTACCCTCATTTCCCAATCTAGGCAAGTTTCTATATTTTCTTTTCCATGGGAATGGGGTAGGTCTACCCTAACCTCTCTTGGGCTTTCTTGTTCTTTTCTATCTCTTCTATGTCTTCCCTCCCCAAAAGAATCATGCTTTTTAGAGATAGATGCATGAGAAGGTAATTTTTTTGAAATGTGAGACTTCTCATCCTTTGATTTAGTCAATTCATTAGTTTTGGCCTCATTCTCCAATTGTTTAGATGAAATTGATTGAATATTCTTGGAAAGTTGTTCCAAAAGAGATTTCAAGGATTTCACCTCACTTTTAAGAGATTTAAAGGAATGAGAAGACATGACTAGACCTTTGTGTATAGAAATATTTTACCTTGAGAAAATTTAGGGAAGTCAAAGAAGGTAGTCTTCCAGGTAAGGGAGGTGAGTCACAATGGACTACTTAAATACCAAGCCTTGCCTTAGCCAAAGACTATCCCTCAATGTCTTCACACAAAGCTTTCTCTTAGTAAACCACTTAAAACACAATTAGGTTGAAGAAATCAAATTTTTAATACAAGAAAACAATGCAAGCTATGAAAGCCTTAAACAAGATTAAACAAGAAATTAACGAAGTGATTAAAGCAAGTTGGTTCAATTAAAGCAATTAATAAAAACAAAATTAAGCTAGACGGCCCTAGGTGAGACTTCTTGGACACTTGGAGCCCTTGAAGACACACTCACCAACTAATTGCGTGATTAACAAGTAATTAACACAAGCAAGATTGCAAAGAAATTAAATGACACTCCCTTTGTTGCTTTTACTATTTGCACCCCTTTTGTTGTTCTTCTAGTTGCACCCCTTTTGTTGCTTTTCTACTTTTTGGGCCTTCCAAAGTGTGTGGTGTATTTGTAGTATGGTGTTTGTTGCTGCCCTTTGCCTTTGTTCCTCTTGGAATTAGGTCAATAAAATCTTCAATCCAGCACCTATTAAGCAAGCTAGACTCCCCTCAAGTGATTCTCACTCAACAAGTACCAATTGATATTTAATCCACCAACAAGCTTAGAGGCCAAAGAAAGAAAGCAAGAAACAAATTAATTTGAAAAACAGTACCACACAAATGGAATTTAAATGTGACACAACTAGAAAGAGTTCAAATGAAATTAGACAAGCAAATAAAAGGTACTCAAATAATGGATGGCACACAAAAAGGAACCTAGGAATAGCACTAGATTTGATTTAAAAACCAAAAAACAGCACCACAGAAAAGCACAAATTGTTGTGGTCCAGAAAGCGTATCTTTAAAAGATTTATGCTGAGCTGACCCTTTTGTATTTGCTTCTGAAAATTGAGACACAATCAGAACAAGATCTTAACAAACTTTTGGCGTTGGTTTCACTCCAAACGCATATACCAATTAATTTTGGTAAATTTTATAAAATCAGTGCTCAGAGCTGCCAGCTGGAACGTCAGGATTGCACACTTTTTTTGTAATATTTATCTTTTTTTTTCTATTTCTTCTTTTCAGATGGTTCTTTTTTTGTCCTTTTGCTAACACCTCAAATTTGTGAAATCCAGAGGCTCAGAAATTTTTGATGATGTATGTGATTTTCATAAATCAAAACAGTCAGCACAGAAAAGTGAAAACAGGGGTTCTGAAAACTGGAATAAAAAACAGAATGATATACCTCAAAAACACAATGGAGTTAATATGATGGAATTTGTGTGGATCTAACACACAAATAAGAACTCAAACTAAAATTAAAAATGCACCAAAGGATCAACACAAAACAGATTTCAGATCAAACATTCAGACCAAAAACAAGAAACAAATAAATCAAAAAGAGTACTACTAGGATTTGATGACAAATATGGAAACACATGACTTAGACAAAACTTATGGATTCATAAAATGAAAAGACTCAAGAACATCATATGACCCAAATGAAATTTCAAGCAAGATTCAAATACCTAAAAATAAAAACAGCAACACAAATATATCAAGAATCCTACACAAAATTGAAAATAGATGTTCAAGCACAAGTTTGAACAAACCCACCAAATGAAATGAATAAACAAGCATTCAAATCATATTAAAACACAAAAAACAGCAAGACAACTTGGAATAAAGATGAACAACTTGGAGAAAAGAAGAACTCAAAAAGAAAATGAAAAGAGATACTCATCTTTGAAGAACCATAGCTCTAGATACCAAATGATAGCATTCCTATGAGCTCTTCTTTGGATTTTGGAGTTCCTTGGTGATGATGGATGCGGAAGCTTATGGAGGAGGTGAGCAAGGCCTTCCTAGGAAGCATGGGTGCCTTGAAGGTGCATGAAGAGTGAGGAAATGGGGAGGTTTGGCCAGCGCCTTTGGTAGTGATGAATTGAAGACTAAAACCTAAGTGTTAGGCAAGGAGTAGTGTATGGCACAATTTGGGCAGCATAACAATACTCATATTAATCTTGAAAATACAAGGTGTAGGCTCCTCCTTTTATAGGCTAAGGAGGACCATAATGCAACCCTAATGCTAGCCAAATGAAATGTAAATGTGAAGCACATGGGCCACATGGAAAGTGTGAGCACATGGGGAGGGGTGTGTCTAGTTTGTAAGTTCACCCCCTCCATGGGCTTTCTAGAATAGTGGAAAGGTTAACTTCTCCTTAATTCTAATGTGCAGAAAAATAAACATTTGTCCACATGGCTATGCTATTTACACCCCAATTAAAGCTAAACTACATTTGATGGGCCTTCACGGAATATGTGCTAGTATGCCACTCTCCCATTCATAGCTTTGATCCAAGTCTTCTTGTCCTAGACGCTTCTAGCTTGGCCTTCTTGTCCTAGACGCTCCTAGCTTGTCTTAGACGCTCCTAACTTGGTCTTAGACGCTCTTGACTTGGCTCTTGCCTTTCATGGAAGGTTGTGCTTGGCCCTCTTCCATCAGACGCCGTGTGCATGACGAGGTCTGCCGCCTGGAACTGCCGAGCTCTCAACTTAGAACTGTGTTTGAGCCCGACTCTCCTCTTCAGCGCCTCAGCTTTGATTCCTGCTTCTTCCCTGGCTTCGTCCAAAAGATCAAGATTCACCTTCCTCTCTTCATTGGATTCCTCAGCCACAAAGTTCTGGAAACGTGGCGAGTTCTCCTGGATCTCCACAGGGATCATGGCATCTGAACCATACACCAAACTAAAGGGAGTCTCCTTGGTAGTGGAATGGGGAGTAGTATGGTAGGCCCATACTATTCTGGGAACCTCCTCAGCCCACCTTCCCTTTGCTTTCTCCAGCCTTCTCTTTAGTCCTCTGAGGAGGACTCGGTTGGCCGACTCGACCTGCCCATTGGTCTGTGGGTGCTCGACTGACGCAAACACCTGCTTGATTCCCAACTCTGTACATAGCTTCCCCAATTGTTGGCTTGCAAACTACGTGTCATTATCAGACACTAAGCGTTTGGGTACCCCGAAGCGGCATACTATATTCTTCCACACGAAGTGTTGGATCTTCTGTGCTGTGATCTGTGCTACTGGCTCAGCCTCGATCCACTTCGTGAAATATTCTATGGCGACCACGAGGTACTTCATCTGTCGTATCGCCAAAGGGAAAGGCCCCAAGATGTCGATTCCCCATGTGTGAAACGGCCAAGGGCTGTATATCGACCTGAGCTCTTCTGGTGGCGCCTTAGGCCAATCAGCATGCAACTGGCATTGCTTGCACTGCTGCGTATACCTAGTACAATCTTCCCTCATTGTCGACCAGTAGTACCTTGCTCAAATGGCCTTAGAGGCCAAAGCTCGACCTCCGATATGACTACCACAGATGCCTTCATGGAGCTCTGCCATTATTCTTACACACTGCTCGCCATGCATGCAGACTAAGATGGGGTGGGTAAACCCATGTCTGTACAACTCGCCTTCAATGAGCGTGACTTGGACGAGTTTTTCTTTATTCTCCTTGCTTCCGTCAGGTCTACTGGGAGCATTCCATCCGCTATGTAAAGCTTATAGGGCGTCATCCATGTCTCTCCATTCTGTAGCAGGCAGACTTGCGATGACTCTACCTCCATCAGCATGCGTGCGTTGACTCGTGGTTTCTTCAAAGTTTCTTGAGTCAACGAGCGATGACTCCTCTTCTCACCATCTGACTGGCTAATCTGATGGACTCCCACCAAGTTATCAGCTGTATAAGTACGAGGCGCCCTCAGAGTCTCCTGGATGACTGTCCTCTGTCTGCCCCCCTTTCCTGAGCTGGCGAGTTTGGCCAACAAGTCAGCTCTGGCTTTGGACATACTCCAGGTAAGAGGCCATCTGAGGGTCTTTGGCCTGGTACTCTCCCACCACTTGACCAGTGACCAACAGCGAGTCACTCTTGGCCATAAGGCTCTGCGCTCCCATATCCTTAGCCAACAACATCCCAGCGATCAAAGCCTCATACTCTGCTTGGTTATTACTGGCTTTGAAAGCGAACCGCAGGGCCTGTTCTATCAACAACCCCTTGGGTCCTTCCAAGATCACCCCCGCTCCGCTACCTTGCTGATTCGAGGACCCGTCTACTGACAATACCCACCTGAAACTAGGTCCCTCCTGCTGGGCCTCGGTTGAGGACATCTCGGCCACAAAGTCAGCGTAGACCTGTCCTTTGATCGGGCCCCTGGGTTCATACTGGATGTCGAATTCTGACAACTCGACTGCCCAACGCACCATTCTTCCCGCCACATCAAGCTTCTGCAGGACCTTGCATATCGGTAGATCTGTCATCACCACCACTGTGAAGCTCTGAAAATAGTGGCGAAGTCTCCTGGCTGAGAACACCACTGCTAATGCTGCCTTTTCTATGGCTTGGTATCTCGTCTCAGGCCCCTGCAAAACTTTGCTGACAAAATAAATGGGCTTCTGGCTCTGTTCCTGCTCTTGAACCAAGACAGAACTCACCGCCCTATCTGTAACTGCAAAGTACAGCCACAGGGGTGCGCCGAGCTGAGGCTTGCACAAGACTGGCGGGCTAGCCAGATACTCTTTGAGCTTGAGGAAGGCCTGTTCACATTCTGTAGTCCAGGCGAATCTGCTATTCCTTCTTAGGCATTGGAAATAAGGGTGGCCTTTGTCTCCTCCGGCCGACACGAACCTGGAGAGTGCAGCCATCCGACTTGTCAACTGTTGCACTTCTTTTACCGATGTCGGGCTCCTCATGGCTATTATCGCTGCACACTTGTCTGGGTTGGCCTCAATCCCTCTTTCCGTAAGCAAAAACCCAAGGAACTTGCCTACTTCCACCCCAAAGACGCACTTCTCTGGATTCAACTTCAGCTTGTACTTCGCTATCGTATTAAATAGCTCCTCCAAGTCATCAACATGCTGATCTCGTGCTTGGGACGTCACCACCATGTCATCTACATAGGCCTGCACATTGCGTCCCAGCATGGGGGCAAGGACCTTGTCCATCAGCCTCTGATACGTGGCACCCGCGTTCTTCAGCCCAAATGGCATGACTGTGTAGCAGTAGCAAGACAGCTCTGTCATGAATGCAGTCTTGTTCTCATCCATCGGGTGCATCTTGATCTGATTGTACCCAGAGAAAGCGTCCAAGAAGCTGAGTAACCTGCAGCCCGAGGCACTGTCTACTAGCGCATCTATGTTGGGCAGGGGGTAGGAGTCTTTCGGACAGGCTTTGTTGAGATCCGTGAAGTCTACACACATCCTCCACTTCCCATTGGCCTTTTTTACCAGGACGACATTCGCAAGCCACTCAGGATACTGTATTTCCCGTATGTGGCCTGCTTTTAGCAACTTCTGGGTCTCCTCCCTGACGACCTGCCTTCGTTCATCATTGAACTTCCTTCTCCTCTGGCGGACTGGTCTGGCTTGGGGATTCAGTGCCAGGCGATGGCATAGGAAGTCAGGGTCAATGCCTGGCATGTCTGAGGGGGACCAAGCGAAAGCGTCCAAATGCTTTCCTATGACCCTCGCTACTTGGTCTTGGGTCTCCTGAGACAGGGACTTACCCAGCTTGAAAATCTTCCACCCAATCTCCTTCTCCACCACCTCCTCCGCCGGCTCAGGTCGCCTCGCCCGGGCGACCTCTGCTCGTGTAACCCCGACATCACCTCGGGGCATATCAGCTTCATCGACACCCCCTCCTGGTGGTGAGGTGGTCACCATGAAGACTCCCCTTTTCGTCTTGAGGCTATTCTCATAGCACCTTTTAGCCTCTTTTTGATCCGATTTGATGGTTACCACCTGATCCTGCCGCTTGACTCGAATGTGGAGGATTGCCTCGTCACTCCTTCGTCTAGCCTTCTGTTCTGCAAGAACGCTCCAAGAACCACCACCGGAACTCCAAACGATGTTTGCAAAACAACGCAGATGGCGCCTCTAGCGGCCGTTGTAGCTCCGACGCTTAAGTCAGGCAACAGGAACACCAAAAACTATCACTGAATCTCTCTGTGAGACTCGTGTGTGCTCTCATATCCACTTTCTCTCTCTATAACCGTTTTCTGTTATCACTGTGCAACGTGTAAAAACGCTCCCACAGTGACTCAGAAACTAAGTGAGTGAACATGTGTAAACTTGTAATCTGAAAAGAATTCTCCCTACCTTACATGACGTGGAGTGCTTTATACCTGAGCCACGCCTCTCTCCCAGATGGTGACACGTGGAGGCACACAGCTGCCATCTACCGTACACACATCACACCTGGAGGGCCTGTGCGCTTCTCTCTGTGCGGGCCGCATGCTCCCAGGAGAGCACCAGGCGCATCCTGCCTGCATGGCCTCGCCGCACGTCCTCTGAGTGGGCATCATGCGAGGTGCATGCATAACGTTCTCGCTGGGAACCTTGGTCCCAGCTTAACACGCGTTGGCAAGAACCCTGATGACCGATCGCCCTCGGCACACACATACGACCGATCGCCCCTCTGCACGCACTAACGCCCGATCGCGCTCTTCATGCACTAACGCCCGACCGTGCCTTATAACTTTCCCCCGATGACCGGGCGGTCCTCATAACTTTCCCCCGATGACCGGGCGGTGCCTCATGCCTATCCACCGATGACCATGCGGTGCCTCGTGCCTATCCACCGATGTCCGTGCGGTGACTCATGTCTATCCACCAACGGCCGTGCGGTGCTTCCAGGCGCTTATCTAGGCACCGCTCTGGGGGTGGTGGCCACTTGGTATCTGACTACCGATCACCGTTCTAGGTAATCTCCTCCCTGATTCACTTGCTCTTTCTACCACGTGCCACCCTGTGCATGGTCCACGTGGTCAACTGCTGCTGACGTCATCAACTACTGATGACCGACCGGATCACCACCATCCCCTCCATCGAAGGCAACTTCATCTTCATGTGCCTTGTGGACACCACAGCCCCTAACCTGTTTAGGGCTGGTCTGCCCAACAGTATGTTGTAGGCAGATGGGGCGCTCACTACGAGGTACCTGATGTTCTCTGTGCGGGAAGCCACTCCATCAGTGAAAGTGGTCCTCAGCTCGATGTACCCCCGCACTTCCACTTGGTCTCCTGCGAATCCATACAAACAGCCAACGTAGGGTCGCAGCTGATCTGGAGACAACTGTAACTTGTTGAACGTCGACCAGAACATCACATCGGCCAAGCTTCCTTGATCTACTAACACCCGGTGCACCTTGCGTGCAGCAGTGACAACTGAAATGACCACCGGATCGTTATCATGGGGGATAACATCTCGGCGATCAGCCTTTGTGAAGACGAGGTCGATGCCTGGGAAGTGATCTTCCTCGCAGGTCTCCACTGCCATCACCGAACGTGCATACTTCTTATGTTGCGAAGAAGTGCACCCTCCTCCTGAGAACCCACCTGATATAGTGTGGATCTCACCATGTATGGGCACTTTGTGCCCCTGGTCTGTCCTTGTACAACGACCGCCTCGCCCTCTGGTGCCTCCTTCAGGTAGTCATTCAAAAACCCACTCTTCACTAACTCGTCCAATTGGTGGCCCAAGGCCAGACAATTTCGAATGGGGTGACCAAAGGCCTGATGGAACTCGCACCAGGCGTTTTTGTTTGGCCCCAACCTCTTGTCACTCTTTGGGGGCATCTTCAATCTTTCTGCCACATTAGGAATGGCAATCAGCTCCTTCAGCTCCACCACAAATTCATGCCTAGGGGGCATGTCATCTTTGCTTTGTCCCCTAGCTTGTAGTTTTCGGGGCTCATAGGGCTTCTGTTTCCCTTGAGCCTTGTTCTCTGTGGTTGCCTCGTGCACCCGCAGGGGTTGAGGCTGATTAGGCGCTCGGGGCCTTAACGAGACTGCACTTTCTCGCTTCTCGCTAAGTTCTCCCTCGGCGATAATATGGGCCACGGCACGTCGTTTTATGTCGCCGAAAGTCTTGGGGCGGCTGCGTATCAAAGACTCGCTGAAAGGCCCTGGCAATACGCCTTTCCTGAAGGCATGCACCACCATGTGTTCATCCTTGGTGTGCAACCTTACCACCATCGCCCCAAACCTGTTGAGGTAATCTTTAAGGGACTCCCTCTGGTGCTTCCATACATCGAAAAGATCGTAAGACACTGGTGGAGGGGCCCTGTTGACAAGATATTGCTCCCTGAACAGCGCGGAGAATTGTGCGAAAGACGTGATATGTCATTCAGGCAAACTCACGAACCATTCTAGCGCGGTTCCTGTCAGTGTGGCCATAAAGAGCTTACAGTGCACTGCTTCGGACCCTCCTGACAACATCATCTGCGTATGGAAAGCAATGAGATGTGTTTCAGGATCTTCTTTCCCGGTGAACACGGTCTTAGGCCCTACAAAGGTGGCTGGGACCACCGTGTTCATAATCGCCTGGGAGAAAGGCATGGGAAAGGCCCTTGGGGGCACTGGTGGGGCTCGATCATCTTCCCCACGATCCCCAGCTTGTTGTATGTGTTGCAAATTCAAGCGTAGCTCCTCATTTGCTCGGTGCAACTCCTCATTCTTGGCCTGTGAGGCGGCCAGGTCTTCCTGCATACGCGCCTGATGCGCTATGGACTCCGCCACCGTCTCCTGGAGGGCGCGCATCGTTTCCATAAGCTGTTGCATGGTAATGCTGTCACCTCCATTTGGTGGAACGGACCCGTGTCTTGTATTCCTCATCTTCTGTGGTTTTTTCTCTCACTCTCGTGTATGGAACCATGTTTTACTCCAGCCCCACGGTGGGCGCCAAATGTTCTTGCCGGTTGACTCGCCTGTCAATTGACTCCACGACACTCACACGCCTCCTTCCTTACGTTGATACGTGCTTGAATCTTGCGAAACAATCTGCACCTGCAAGAGAGAAAAGGGCGCCCTAGAGGCCGTTTGCACTCCGACGCTCAAGTCAATAGTGGGCAAGCAACACCAATGTATTGAGTCTCTCTGTGTTTAGGTCTAGAAACTGCGTACCTTTGTGAAGTATTTTTCTGTCCCTTATATAGTCTAGGGTTTACTGCGCCGCTAGCCCTAATTAGGGTTTACTGCGCTGCTAGCCATATTTAGGGTTTACTGGAATACCCTTGCGCCGCTATCACCCAATCTTAAGGTAATCTAGCACATAAGGTTTCCTTCTCTTGTGCAAACTTTAACAGGGTGACCACCTGGGTGCCTCCTTGTGCACCTAGTCTCTGGGGCCACCTGTTCTGGGAGTGCCTTCACTGTTCACGTGCCATGCATGTAGCTTCACTGGGAAAACCCTAGTTCTGGTGAGTACTCGTCCCCTCAGGATTCTACACCTAACTGTGCTCTCCCTGCTACCCGCATAGGCTCTTCGTGATCCAGGCCTCTCCCTACCTCTGGGTATTTAACCGGTCATTGGCCCACTCTGGGAACCAATCTTAGCTGTTCTGTTTACGCTGTTCAAATCACCCAAGACCGATGTCACCTCGCCACACTCTGTTGCCGAGGACTCCTCAACCTGCGGAGTGACGAAGACACATCAGCCCTTTCTGGTGATCGTCACGCTCTCTCTATAGGCTGATGACTAATCACCCCTCTCTTTAGGCTGATGACTCATCACCCTTCTCTGTAGGCTGATGACTAATCACCCTTCTCTGTAGGCTGATGACTAATCACCCCTCTCTGTAGGCTGATGACTAATCACCCTCTCTGTAGGCTGATGACTAATCACCCCTCTCTGTGGGCTGATGACTAATCACCCTCTCTGTAGGCTGATGACTAATCACCCCTCTCTGTGGGCTGATGACTAATCACCCTCTCTGTAGGCTGATGAGTAATACCACCTGTGGGGTCCATTCCACATGGCTTTTGCCCATGCTGTGGGACCAGCTGACGTCCGAGGACTGGTCAGTACACAAGCCCCCCAGTCTCAAGCTGTTAACTTGTTTCAGCAAAGAGACTAAGTCATGGGCGAGGACTGATCGGTACACACACCAAGGATGAATATATGGTGTTGCACGCCTTCAGGAAAGGCGTATTGCCAGGTGTAACGCCCCTCAAATTTTTTTCATATTTATATAATAAAATAAACGTAAAACAATAATATCAAAATTAACATATGTATATATAATAAAATACATCCATCCCATACATTGTGTCTCAAAAGAACATCCCTTCTCTAGGGGATTTTAATACAGATTCATCAAATAGTTTTCAAAAAGAACGAAAATACAGCATTCAAACTCTTCCATCCCTTCCTCCAATAACTCACTGGGGAGCTCTATCACCTGCCACCTTGTCTGCTCCCGTGTAAATTATACACGATCATCACAGATTTAAAGAAAACAAAACACAAAACAAAACACAGGGGTAAGCTAGCTGTTAAAAAAAAAACTAACTTTAAACATGAAACTTTATATCAACATAACCCATCATTTTTCACACATTTCACAATTTCATCAAGTGTCATTCATTCCACATAACCATCAAGTGTCTATCAAAATTTCTCTTTATTCAGCTTTCTCATGTCAGACTTTCCACTGACTCATAACACATAGACACTTGACTCTACTTTCGGAAGACTCGTGCGTTGACTCAGACTCAGAGATCTGCACCTATCATACTACACCACTGTGAATCCACACAGGGTCACTGTGAATCCACACAGCTATGCGCATAAATAATCTCAATATCATCATTCTCCTAGTATGACAGAGTTAATCCATATAACAGGTCAAGTCAATTATCTTTCAAACGACTTACCCATACATATGAACCTCCTTCGACTCTCACCACCTGAATAACTTCATCTATATGATTCCATTATCTCAGGAGAGTCAGGATATCTCCTTATTACAAATCCTTAGTCAATGCACATTCTAAACAAATCTCCACACGGTATTTTCTTTCCTGAAAATACTATGCTTTGATCACTCTTTCACATCATTCTAGTATATCATCCAACACGTAAATGAACAAGGCAACCATAACATACTTTAAACCTTTTCTAACAATCCAAACATATCTCAATCAAAGCATACCAAGGTTGATAATTTCGAAAATAATACACAGTTCACAACATCCACTATATTTAAAAAAAACCACATTTCAATCTCAACAAATACCGATTCACACAAAAACAGGGGATTGTGAAATAGAATTTAAAACTGGTGACCACGTCACCCCAACTTCAGAATCTACTAGCCTAAGGTTTTTATTAAAAATAACGCTAGCTTCCCGTACCTGGACTTGAGCCGATCTCACTAAGAGCTCCAAACCCACCGAGAACTCAAGGATGCCTTAACCTGCACCATAGAGTCCCGATCACAAAACGAACTATAACACTCATATTCTGAGTTAACAGAGACTAACTCTGAAGCAAAAAGAGTCGCACGCAAAGCCTATGTAGAGGCAACTCTCTCAAGTTCAGAAGCGACTTCAAAAACAGAGCACAACGAACTTACTCTGTTTTAAGGCTTTTATCGGAAACTTGCAGAGATAGTTGCCCGGAGCCCAGGGGCAGTCGCCGATCGTTACACGGGTGCTTGATGGTGTCGGAAACGTCAACTGGTAGCGAAGATGCCCGAACGTGGAGAGAAGGGGAGAAAGGAAACAGGGAACCAGAACTCAACTCACTCGATTTCTCTCTACCCAAACAACGTTCGAACATTGCCTATCAGAAGTGGATTTTGAAAATAAACCACCTTGCCCAGGAATGCCGCTGCCACCACCCACTCTGATGGAAAACTCTTGCGTGCAAGTTTCCTCTGACAAGATGGCCGCGTGGACACCTTTGTATGCCCAAAACTCTGGAGCCACCTGCCCTACTTACTCTCTGTTGCCAACTGCTCTGGGGACCCTTACTGTCTACGTGTCGCGCCTGCAGAACGCCTTCGCTGGAAGCCTAGGTCCCAGCTTATCTGCGTATAACAGGACCCCCCGATGAGAAGGAACTGATGACTGATCTCACGATGACTATCCACCGATGTCTCACCCTCGCAGACGACCGATGTCTCTCCCTGGAAGACGACCGATGTCTCATCCTGGCAGACGACTGATGTCTCACCCTGGCAGACGACTGATGTCTCATCCTGGCAAACGACCGATGTCTCGTCCTGGCAGACGACCGATGTCTCGTCCTGGCAGACGACCGATGTGTCTCTCATCATGGCAGACGACTGATGTCTCGTCCTGGCAGACGACCGATGTGTAAATTTCTAGATCCTTACATTCTCCCCAACATGAAAAATTTTCATCCCCAAAAATTGACTTACTAGGAAAAGAGGTAGGGATAGGCTTCTCTCATGGTTTCTTCTAATTCCCAAGTTGAATCACCAGATCTGTCATCCCACACCACCTTTACCATATTGATAGTCTTGCCTCTGAGCTGTTTACTCTGTTGATCGTCGATCCTAACTGGTTTTGCTTCAAACGACAAGTTATCCTTGATCTGCACATCGTCCACTTCCAACACGTGACTAGGGTCTGGAATATACTTTCGCAACTGTGATACATGAAAGACATTATGCAGATTTGCTAATTGGGGAGGTAGAGCAATCTCGTAAGCCACTAGACCTATCCTCCTTAAGATCTGATATGGTCCCACGAACTTAGGAGATAGCTTCTTTGATCTGATAGCTCGTCCTAGACCCTGGGTCGGTGTCACTCTCATAAACATGTGATCTCAGGTTGCATACTCCAAAGGTTTTCTCCTCCGATCTGCATAGGATTTCTGCCGACTTTGTGATGTTCTGGTCGACATTCAACAAGTTACAGTTGTCTCCTAATCAGCTGCGACCCTACATTGGCTACTTGTATGGGTTCGCAGGAGACCAAGTGGAAGTGCGGGGGTACATCAAGCAGAGGACCACTTTCACTGATGGAGTGGCCTCCCGCACAGAGAACATCAGGTACCTCGTAGTGAACGCCCCATCTGCGTACAACATACTGCTGGGCAGACCAGCCCTAAATAGGTTAAGGGCTGTGGTGTCCACAAGGCACATGAAAATGAAGTTGCCTTCGATGGAGGGGATGGTGGTAACCATCAAATCAGATCAAAAAGAGGCTAAAAGGTGCTACGAGAATAGCCTCAAGACGAAAAGGGGAGTCTGCATGGTGACCACCTCACCACTAGGAGGGGGTGTCGATGAAGCTGATATGCCCCGAGGTGATGTCGGGGTTACACGAGCAGAGGTTGCCCGGGCGAGGCGACCTGAACCGGCAGAGGAGGTGGTGGAGAAGGAGATTGGGGGAAGGATTTTCAAGCTGGGTAAGTCCCTGCCTCAGGAGACCCAAGACCAAGTAGCGGGGGTCATAGGAAAGCATTTGGACGCTTTCGCTTGGTCCCCCTCAGACATGCCAGGCATGCCATCGCCTGGCACTGAATCCCCAAGTCAGACCAGTCCGCTAGAGGAGAAGGAAGTTCAATGATGAACGAAGACAGGTCATCAGGGAGGAAACACAGAAGTTGCTCAAAACAGGCCACATACGGGAAATCCAGTATCCTGAGTGGCTTGCGAATGTCGTTCTGGTAAAACAGGCCAATGGGAAGTGGAGGATGTGTGTAGACTTCACAGATCTCAACAAGGCCTGTCCGAAGGACTCCTACCCTCTGCCCAACATAGATGCGCTCGTAGACAGTGCCTCGAGTTGCAAGTTACTCAGCTTCTTGGACGCCTTCTCGGGGTATAATCAGATCAAGATGCACCTGATGGACCAGAACAAGACTGCGTTCATGACAGAGCTGTCTTGCTACTGCTACACAGTCATGCCAGTTGGGCTGAAGAACGCGGGTGCCACCTATGAGAGGCTGATGGACAAGGTCCTTGCGCCCATGCTGGGACACAATGTGCAGGCCTATGTAGATGACATGGTGGTGACGTCCCAGGCACGGGATCAGCATGTCGACGACTTGGAGGAGCTATTTAATACGATAGCGAAGTACAGGCTGAAGTTGAATCCAGAGAAGTGCGTCTTTGGGGTGGAAGCAGGCAAGTTCCTTGGTTTTTTACTTACGGAAAGAGGGATTGAGGCCAACCCAGACAAGTGTGCAGCGATCATAGCCATGAGGAGCCCGACATCGGTCAAAGAAGTGCAACAGTTGACAGGTCGGATGGCTGCCCTCTCCAGGTTCGTGTCAGCCGGAGGAGACAAAGGCCACCCTTATTTCCCATGCCTAAGAAGGAATAGCAGATTCGCCTGGACTGCAGAATGTGAGCAGGCCATCCTCAAGCTCAAAGAGTATCTGGCCAGCCCGCCAGTCTTGTGCAAGCCTCGGCTCGACACACCCCTGCAGCTGTACTTTGCAGTTACAAAGAGGGCGGTGAGTTCTGTCTTGGTTCAGGAGCAGGAATAGAGCCAGAAGTCCATTTATTTTTTCAGCAAAGTTTTACAGGGGCCTGAGATGAGATACCAAGCCATAGAAAAGGCAGCATTAGCAGTGGTGTTCTCAGCCAGGAGACTTCGCCACTATTTTGAGAGCTTCACAGTGGTGGTGATGACAGATCTACCGATATGCAAGGTCCTGCAGAAGCCAAATGTGGCGGGAAGAATGGTGCGTTGGGCAGTCGAGTTGTCAGAATTCGACATCCAGTATGAACCCAGGGGGCCGATCAAAGGATAGGTCTACGCTGACTTTGTGGCCGAGATATCCTCAACCGAGGCCCAGCAGGAGGGACCTAGCTTCAAGTGGGTATTGTCAGTAGACGGGTCCTCGAATCAGCAAGGTAGCGGAGCGAGGGTGATCCTGGAAGGACCCAAGGGGTTGTTGATAGAGCAGGCCCTGCGGTTCGCTTTCAAAGCCAGCAATAACCAAGCGGAGTGTGAGGCTTTGATCGTTGGGATGTTGTTGGCTAAGGAGATGGGAGCGTAGAGCCTTATGGCAAAGAGTGACTCACTGTTGGTCACTGGTCAAGTGGCGGGAGAGTACCAGGCCAAAGACCCTCAGATGGCCTCTTACCTGGAGTATGTCCAAAGATTGAAGAGTTCTTTTGAAACATTCGAACTAGTACATGTGCCCAGGGAGCAGAATGCCAGAGCTGACTTGTTGGCCAAACTCACCAGCTCAGGCAAGGGGGGCAGGTAGAGGACAGTTATCCAGGAGACTCTGAGGGCACCTTGTACTTATACAGCTGATAACTTGGTGGGAGTCCATCAGATCAGCCAGTCAGACGGTGAGAAGAGGAGTCATCGCTCGTTGACTCAAGAAACTCTGAAGAAACCACGAGTCAACGCATGCATGCTAATGAAGGTAGGGTCATCGCAAGTCTGCCTGCTACAAAGTGGAGAGACATGGATGACGCCCTATAAGCGTTACGTAGCGGATGGAATGCTCCCAGTAGAGCCGACGGAAGCAAGGAGGATAAAGAAAAACTCAGCCATGTACACGCTTATTGAAGGCGAGTTGTACAGACATGGGTTTACCCACCCCATCTTAGTCTGCGTGCATGGCGAGCAGTGTGTGAGAATAATGGCAGAGCTCCATGAAGGCATCTGTGGTAGTCACATCGAAGGTCGAGCTTTAGCCTCTAAGGCCATTCGAGCAGGGTACTACTGGCCGACAATGAGGGAAGATTGCACTAGGTATGCGCAGCAGTGCAAGCAATGCCAGTCGCATGCTGATTGGCCTAAGGCGCCACCAGAGGAGCTGAGGTCGATATACAGCCCTTGGCCGTTTCACACATGGGGAATCGACATCTTGGGGCCTTTCCCTTTGGCAATACGACAGATGAAGTACCTCGTGGTCGCCATAGAATATTTCACGAAGTGGATCGAGGCTGAGCCAGTAGCACAGATCACAGCACAGAAGATTCAACACTTCGTGTGGAAGAATATAGTATGCCGCTTCGGGGTGCCCAAACGTTTAGTGTCTGATAATGGCACGCAGTTCGCAAGCCAACAATTGGGGAAGCTATATACAGAGTTGGGGATCAAGCAGGTGTTTGCATCAGTTGAGCACCCACAGACCAATGGGCAGGTCGAGTCGGCCAACTGAGTCCTCCTTAGAGGACTGAAGAGAAGGCTGGAGAAAGCAAAGGGAAGGTGGGCTGAGGAGGTTCCCAGAATAGTATGGGCTTACCATACTACTCCCCAGTCCACTACCAAGGAGACTCCCTTTAGTTTGGTGTATGGTTCAGATGCCATGATCCCTGTGGAGATCCAGGAGAACTCGCCATGTTTCCAGAACTTTGTGGCTGAAGAGTCCAATGAAGAGAGGAAGGTGAATCTTGATCTTTTGGATGAAGCTAGGGAAGAAGCAGGAATCAAAGCCGAGGCGCTGAAGAGGAGAGTCGAGCTCAAACACAGTTCTAAGTTGAGAGCTTGGCAGTTCCAGGTGGCTGATCTCGTCATGCGCAAGGTGTCTCCATACCAGATAGAGAACAAGCTATCCCCTAAGTGGACTGGTCCTTTCAGAGTGACAGAGGCCCTAGGGAAAGGAGCATATAGGCTTGAGACTTTAGAAGGAGGTCCGATTCCTCGAACATGGAATGCGACTCACCTGAAGTTTTATTTCAGTTAAAGCCATGTAATGTTGTACACTACACAATGCAGGGGACACTCTTTTTTCCCTTTCTAAGGGTTTTTAATGAGGTCACCCAATAAAATTCAGTTAAAGATATATATTTTTATGTGTTTGTACAATGTTATTAGAACCTGTCACTTGGAGTTAGAGGTCTCGTAAGTGGAGAGGTAGGTTCGTAGAGAACACCTCCCCTTCGAGTGAGAACTTCCAATGTGAAAGAAGGGTTCGCCCAGTTGAATCCTCCCTCGCCTATGGGCGATGTGAGGTCAGTCAGAACCTATTAGTTGGGGTTAGAGGTCTTGTGAGGGGTAAGGGAAGTTGCACAAATGTGGCTAGTACAAGAGTGGTAGATAAGCTTGGATTGTCTACTATCTCTCATACAAAGCCCTATAAACTACAATGGTTAAGTGAGGTTGGAGAAATCATAGTTAACAAACAAGTCCTCATTGCTTTTTCCATTGGTAAATACAAAGATGAGGTCTTGTGTTATGTTGTCCCAATGGAAGCAACACATGTTCTTTTAGGTAGGCCATGGCAATATGATAGAAAAGTTTTTCATGATGGCTTTACCAACAAAATTTCTTTTACCTTCCATGGGCATAAGGTCATACTTAAGTCTCTTTCTCCAAAGGAAGTCCATGAGGACCAAATTAAAATGAAGCAAAAGAGAGAGCATGAAAATGATAAAAAAAGTTCCAAGAGAAGCCTTCTCATGACTACTCAAGAAGTTAAAAAGGTAATAGTTGCTCAAAAGCCTATTTTTTTAGCTATTCCTAGTATTATTGATCGTGAGTCCGCTAAGGATAGTCCCACATGTTTGGACAATTTGGTGAAGGAATTTGAAGATGTGTTTCAAGATCCTCCTAATGGCTTACCACCTTTAAGAGGGATTGAACACCAAATAGACTTCATTCCCGGGGCTTCTTTACCAAATCGCCCAGCATATAGGACCAATCCCACAGAGACCAAAGAAATTCAACAACAAGTTGAGGGATTAATTGCTAAGGGATGGGTACAAGATAGCATGAGCCCATGTGCTATGCCTGTCATCCTTGTTCCTAAAAAGGATGGGTCATGGAGAATGTGTACGGATTGTCGCGCTATAAATAACATTACAATCAAATATAGGCATCCCATTCCTAGGTTAGATGACTTGTTGGATGAATTACATGGGTCTAAAATATTTTCCAAGATTGATCTTAAGAGTGGTTATAACCAAATCCGGATTAAACCAGGGGATGAATGGAAAACCGCTTTTAAGACCAAATTTGGTTTATATGAGTGGTTCGTCATGCCTTTTGGCTTGACTAATGCTCCTAGTACCTTCATGCGACTCATGCATCATGTCTTAAGACCATTCATTGGCAAGTTTGTTGTGGTTTATTTTGATGATATTCTTATATATAGTTTGTCTTTGAAAGATCATGAGAAGCATGTTAGGGAAGTTTTAGAAACCCTTAGGAAGGAACATTTGTATGCTAATCTTGCTAAATGTATGTTTGCACTTGATCATATAGAATTCCTAGGGTTTGTTGTAAGTTATAAAGGGGTGCATGTTGATCAAACAAAGGTTGCAGCAATTCAACATTGGCCAACACCCTCCAATGTTATTGAAGTACGAAGTTTTCATGGACTTGCTAGCTTTTATAGGCGGTTTGTGAAAGACTTTAGTACTATTGCTGCACCTCTCAATGCTATAGTAAAGAAGGATGTGGTCTTTAAGTGGGGACAAGAGCAAGAAAAAGCTTTTGTGACTTTAAAAGAAAAATTGAACAAGGCCCCCATCTTAGCCCTTCCTAACTTTGCTAAAACATTTGAGATTGAGTGTGATGCCTCTAATATAGGCATTGGGGTTGTCCTCCTTCAAGAGGGCCACCCTATAGCTTATTTTAGTGAGAAACTCAAAGGGAGTCATATCAATTACTCCACTTATGATAAAGAACTTTATGCTCTTGTTCGAGCTTTGCAAAATTGGCAACATTATCTTTTTCCTAAGGAATTTGTGATCCATAGTGATCATGAGTCCCTAAAATATTTGAAAGGCCAAAGCAAGCTTAATAAGAGACATGCCAAGTGGGTGGAGTTTATTGAACAGTTTCCTTATGTGATCAAACATAAACAAGGTAAAATTAATTTGGTTGCTGATGCTCTTTCAAGAAGACACACCTTGTTAAATGTTTTGGATGTTCAATATTTAGGTTTTGATCACATAAAGGAACTATATCATGATGACTTAGATTTCTCACTTATCTATCAAGAGTGTTCCAAAGGAGGACACAAAGACTTTTTCTTACATAATGGTTTTCTTTTCAAAGGAAAAAGACTTTGTGTTCCCCATGGTTCTATACGACAATCTCTTGTTAGAGAGGCTCATGAGGGTGGGCGTATGGGACATTTTGGGGTTGCTAAGACTTTAGAAACATTGCATGAACATTTCTTTTGGCCTCACATGCGAAAATCCGTACATAGCTTATGTGATAAATGTATAGCATGTAGGAAGGCTAAATCTAAAGTCCATCCCCATGGTTTATATACCCCTCTTCCTATCCCATCAATGCCTTGGGTAGATATTTCAATGGATTTTATCTTAGGTCCTCCCAAGACATCGACACGAAAGGATTCTATCTTTGTGGTAGTTGTACTGACCAGTCCTCGGACGTCAGCTGGGTCCCACAGCATGGGCCAAAGCCACGTGGAATGGACCCCATAGGTGGTATTGATGAGAGAGGGTGATTAGTCATCAGCCCTTAGAGAGGGGTGATTAGTCATCAGCCTACAGAGAGGGTGATTAGTCATCAGCCTACAGAGAAGGGCGATGAGTCATCAGCCTATAGAGAGGGGTGATTAGTCATCAGCCTACAGAGGGAGCATGACGATCACCAGAAAGGGCTGATGTGTATTCGTCACTCCGCAGGTTGAGGAGTCCTTGGCAATAGAGTGTGGCGAGGTGACATCGGTCTTGGGTGATTTCAACAGCGCAACCAGAACAGCTAAGATTGGTTCCCAGAGTGGGCCAATGACCAGTTAAATACCTAGAGGTAGGGAGAGGCTTGGACCACGAAGAGCCTATGCGGGTAGCAGGGAAACCACAGTTAGGTGCAGAGTCATGAGGGGTCAAGTACTCATCAGACCTAGGGTTTCCCAGTGAAGCTACATGCATGGCACGTGAATAGTGAATGCACTCCCAGAACAGGTGGCCCCAGAGACTAGGTGCACAAGGAGGCACCCAGGTGGTCACCCTGTAAAAGTTTGCACTCCAGAGAAGGAAACCTTATGTGCTAGATTACCCTAAGATTGGGTGATAGCGGCGCAAGGGTATTCCAGTAAACCCTAAATATGGCTAGCGGCGCAGTGAACCCTAGTTAGGGTTAGCGGCGCACTAAACCCTAGACTATATAAGGGACAGTAAAATACTTCACAAAGGTATGCAGTTTCTAGACCTAAACACAGAGAAACTCAATACATTGGTGTTCCTTGCCCAATCTTGACTTGAGCGTCGGAGTGCAAACGGCCTCTAGGGCGCCCTCTTTCTCTTTTGCATGTGCAGATTGCTTCGAAAGAACCAAGCACATATCAACGTGAGGAAGGAGGCGTGTGAGTGTCGTGGAGTCAACTGACAGGCGAGTCAACCGGCAAGAACATTTTCGCGCCCACCGTGGGGCTGGAGTAAAACAAGGTCCCATACACGAGAGTGAGAGAAAAACCACAGAAGATGAGGAATACAAGACACGGGTCCGTTCCACCAAATGGAGGCGACAGTGTTACCATGCAACAGCTTATGGAAACAATGCGCGCCCTCCAGGAGACGGTGGCGGAGTCCAGAGCGCATCAGGCGCGTATGCAAGAAGACCTGGCCGCCTCACAGGCCAGGAATGAGGAGTTGCACCGAGCGAATGAGGAGCTGCCCTTGAATTTGCAACACATACAACAAGCTGGAGATCGTGGGGAAGATGATCGAACCCCACCAGTGCCCCCAAGGGCCTTTCCCATGCCTTTCTCCCAGGCGATTATGAACACGGTGGTCCCAGCCACCTTTGTAGGGCCTAAGACCGTGTTCACTGGGAAAGAAGATCCTGAAACACATCTCACTGCTTTCCATACGAATATGATGTTGTCAGGAGGGTCCGACGCCGTGCACTGTAAGCTCTTTATGGCCACACTGACAGGAACCGCGCTAGAATGGTTCGTGAGTTTGCCTGAGGGACATATCACGTCTTTCGTGCAATTCTCCGCGCTGTTCAGGGAGCAATATCTTGTCAACAGGGCCCCTCCACCAGTGTCGTACGATCTTTTCAATGTAAGGCAGCACCACAGGGAGTCCCTTAAAGATTACCTCAACAGGTTTGGGGCGATGGTGGTAAGGTTGCACACCAAGGATGAAGACATGGTGGTGCACGCCTTCAGGAAGGGCGTATTGCCAGGGCCTTTCAGCGAGTCTTTGATACGCAGCCGCCCCAAGACTTTCGGTGACATAAAACGACGTGCCATGGCCCACATTGTTGCCGAGGGAGAACTCAGCGAGAAGCGAGAAAGCGCAGTCTCGTTAAGGTCCCGAGCACCTAATCAGCCTCAACCCCTGCGGGTGCACGAGGCAACCACAGAGAAGAAGGCTCAAGGGAAACAGAAGCCCTATGAGCCCCGAAAACCACAAGCTAGGGGACGAAGCAAAGATGACATGCCCTCTAGGCATGAATTTGTGGTGGAGCTGAAAGAGCTGATTGCCATTCCTAATGTGGCAGAAAGATTGAAGATGCCCCCAAAGAGTGACAAGAGGTTGGGGCCAAACAAAAACGCTTGGTGCGAGTTCCATCAGGCCTTTGGTCACCCCATTCGAAATTGTCTAGCCTTGGGCCACCAATTGGACGAGTTAGTGAAGAGTGGGTTTTTGAATGACTACCTGAAGGAGGCACCAGAGGGCGAGGTGGTCGTTGTACCAAGCACAGACCAGGGGCACGAAGTGCCCATACATGGTGAGATCCACACTATATCAGGTGGGTTCTCAGGAGGAGGGTGCACTTCTTCGCAACGTAAGAAGTATGCACGTTCGGTGATGGCAGTGGAGACCTGCGAGCAAGATCACTTCCCAGACATCGACCTCGTCTTCACAAAGGCGGATCGTCGAGATGTTATCCCCCATGATAACGATCCGGTGGTCATTTCAGTTGTCACTGCCGCACGCAAGGTACACCGGGTGTTAGTAGATCAAGGAAGCTCGGCCGATGTGATGTTCTGGTCGACGTTCAACAAGTTACAGTTGTCTCCAGATCAGCTGCGACCCTACGTTGGCTGTTTGTATGGATTCGCAAGAGACCAAGTGGAAGTGCGGGGGTACATCGAGCTGAGGACCACTTTCACTGATGGAGTGGCTTCGCGCACGGAGAACATCAGGTACCTTGTAGTGAACGCCCCATCTGCCTATAACATACTGTTGGGCAGACCAGCTCTAAACAGGTTAGGGGCTGTGGTGTCCACAAGGCACATGAAGATGAAGTTTCCTTCGATGGAGGGGATGGTTGTAACCATCAAATCAGATCAAAAAGAGGCTAAAAGGTGCTACGAGAATAGCCTCAAGACGAAAAGGGGAGTCTGCATGGTGACCACCTCACCACTAGGAGGGGGTGTCGATGAAGCTGATATGCCCCGAGGTGATGTCGGGGTTACACGAGCAGAGGTTGCCCGGGCGAGGCGACCTGAACCGGCAGAGGAGGTGGTGGAGAAGGAGATTGGGGGAAGGATTTTCAAGCTGGGTAAGTGATGGCCTTCACATGTTGAGCTCTCCTTGGATGTTGAAGATGGTGCGGAAGCAATGGTTTAAATGAGCAAGACCCTCCTAGGAGTGATGGTGATCTTGAAGGTGCATGATGTGTATGAAAATGAGAGAGGTTTGGCCAGCTCTCTTTGGTGGTGAAGGAGTGAAGATTAAAACCATAAATCAAGAGATTTAGGCAAGGGAGTAAGTATGGCACAAATTTGGCAGCACAACTTTACTCAAATTAATCTTGAAAATACATGAGGTAGGCCTCCTTATTTATAGATTTAGGAGCCTTGGTGAGCAAGCTTAAAGGGTAGGGATGGAAATACAAAAAGTGGGGCTGCCTAGGGTATTGACTTTAGTCAAACCACACCATCATCCTAATATTCTAGAAGATAGGTCAAAAATGCAACATTTGATAGTACACCCCTCCTTCTTTTGCTAAAGGCACCTATTTGCTAGCACACCCCTCCTTCTATTGCTAAGGGCACCTTTTTGATAGCACACCCCTAAGTGAGCAAGTTTTGCTTTCTACACTACACTATTCTACTAAGCTACCCCTAATGGGCCTCCAAGTAGCATGTACAAGGTCTTCTCCCTCCCATCCGTGGCTTGACTTATTTGGGCGTGAATGTGCTTGGCCATGGACCTTGTGAGAGGTCCTAGACGGTCTAGGCTCCCTCCTAGACGCTCCTCATGTAGCTCCCCCTTGTCTTGTGCTAGACGCTCTCCATGTTGTTCTAGACGGTCTAGTCTTGGCCCTTGGCTTTCATGGTGGGGTGAGCTTGGCCTCTCTCCATCAGTAAGTCCCTGCCTCAGGAGACCCAAGACCAAGTAGCGGGGGTCATAGGAAAGCATTTGGACGCTTTCGCTTGGTCCCCCTCAGACATGCCAGGCATGCCATCGCCTGACACTAAATCCCCAAGTCAGACCAGTCCGCCAGAGGAGAAGGAAGTTCAATGATGAACGAAGACAGGTCGTCAGTGAGGAGACACAGAAGTTGCTCAAAGCAGGACACATACGGGAAATACAGTATCCTGAGTGGCTTGCGAATGTCGTCCTGGTAAAAAAGGCCAATGGGAAGTGGAGGGTGTGGTAGACTTCACGGATCTCAACAAAGCCTGTCCGAAAGACTCCTACCCTCTGCCCAACATAGATGCGCTAGTAGACAGTGCCTCGGGCTGCAGGTTACTCAGCTTCTTGGACGCTTCTCTGGGTACAATCAGATCAAGATGCACCCGATGGATGAGAACAAGACTGCATTCATGACAGAGCTGTCTTGCTATTGCTACACAGTCATGCCGTTTGGGCTGAAGAACGCGGGTGCCACATATCTGAGGCTGATGGACAAGGTCCTTGCCCCCATGCTGGGACGCAATGTGCAGGCCTATGTAGATGACATGGTGGTGACGTCCCAGGCACGAGATCAGCATGTTGATGACTTGGAGAAGCTATTTAATACGATAGCGAAGTACAGGCTGAAGTTGAATCCAGAGAAGTGCGTCTTTGGGGTGGAAGCAGGCAAGTTCCTTGGTTTCTTGCTTACAGAAAGAGGGATTGAGGCCAACCCAGACAAGTGTGCAGCGATCATAGCCATGAGAAGCCCGACATCGGTCAAAGAAGTGCAACAGTTGACGGGTCGGATGGCTGCACTCTCCAGGTTCGTGTCAGCCGGAGGAGACAAAGGCCACCCTTACTTCCAATGCCTAAGAAGGAATAGCAGATTCGCCTGGACTGCAGAATGTGAGCAGGCCTTCCTCAAGCTCAAAGAGTATCTGGCCAGCCCGCCAGTCTTGTGCAAGCCTCAGCTAGGCACACCCCTGCGGCTGTACTTTGCGGTTACAGATAGGGCGGTGAGTTCTGTCTTGGTTCAAAAGTAGGAACAGAGCCAGAAGCCCATTTATTTTGTCAGCAAAGTTTTGCAGGGGCCTGAGACGAGATACCAAGCCATAGAAAAGGCACCATTAGCAGTGGTGTTCTCAGCCAGGAGACTTCGCCACTATTTTCAGAGCTTCACAGTGGTGGTGATGACAGATCTACCGATATGCAAGGTCTTGCAGAAGCCTGATGTGGCGGGCAGAAAGGTGCGTTGGGCAGTCGAGTTGTCAGAATTTGACATCCAGTATGAACCCAGGGGCCCGATCAAAGGACAGGTCTACGCTGACTTTGTGGCCGAGATGTCCTCAACCGAGGCCCAGCAGAAGGGACCCAGCTTCAGGTGGATATTGTCAGTAGACGGGTCCTCGAATCAGCAAGGTAGCGGAGCGAGGGTGATCCTGGAAGGACCCAGGGGGTTGTTGATAGAACAGGCCCTGCGGTTCGCTTTCAAAGCCAGCAATAACCAAGCAGAGTATGAGGCTTTGATCGCTGGGATGTTGTTGTCTAAGGAAATGGGAGCGCAGAGCCTTATGGCCAAGAGTGACTCGCTGTTGGTCACTGGTCAAGTGGCGGGGGAGTACCAGGCCAAAGACCCTCAGATGGCCTCTTACCTGGAGTATGTCCAAAGGTTAAAGGGTTTGTTTGAAACATTTGAACTAGTACACGTGCCCAGGGAGCAGAATGCCAGAGCTGACTTGTTGGCCAAACTCGCCAGCTCAGGCAAGGGGGGTAGACAGAGGACAGTCATCCAGGAGACTTTGAGGGCGCCTCGTACTTATACAGCTGATAACTTGGTGGGAGTCCATCATATCAGCCAGTCAGATGGGGATAAGAGGTGATGGAAGAGGCCCAAGCTCCAACCCAAGTTCAAGCCGAACACAAGGTCCATGGCCAAGCACATTCACGCCCAAATGAGTCAAGCCACGGATGGGAGGGAGAAGACCTTGTACATGCTACTTGGAGGCCCATTAGGGGTAGCTTAGTAGATTAGTGTAGTGTAGAAAGCAAAACTTGCTCACTTAGGGGTGTGCTATCAAAAAGGTGCCCTTAGCAATAGAAGGAGGGGTGTGCTAGCAAATAGGTGCCTTTAGCAAAAGAAGGAGGGGTGTACTATCAAATGTTGCATTTTTGACCTATCTTCTAGAATATTAGGATGATGGTGTGGTTTGACTAAAGTCAATACCCTAGGCAGCCCCCACTTTTTGTATTTCCATCCTTACCCTTTAAGCTTGCTCACCAAGGCTCCTAAATCTATAAATAAGGAAGCCTACCTCATGTATTTTCAAGATTAAATAGAGTATTGTTATGCTGCCCAAATTGTGCCATACACTACTCCTTGCCTAACACTTAGGTTTTAGTCTTCAATTCATCACTACCAAAGGGGCTGGCCAAACCTCCCCATTTCCTCACTCTTCATGCACCTTCAAGGCACCCATGCTTCCTAGGAAGGCCTTGCTCATTTCAACCATTGCTTCCGCACCATCTTCAACATCCAAGGAGAGCTCAACATGTGAAGGCCATGATTTGGTATCATGAGCTATGGTTCTTCAAAGATGAGTGTCTCTTCATTTTATTTTTTTTGAGTTCTTCTTTTCTCCAAGTTGTTTATCTTTATTCCAAGTTGTCTTGCTGTTTTTTGTGTTTTAATATGATTTGAATGCTTGTTTATTCATTTCATTTGGTGGGTTTGTTCAAACTTATGCTTGAACATCTATTTTCAATTTTGTGTAGGATTCTTGATACATTTGTGTTGCTGTTTTTATTTTTAGGTATTTGAGTCTTGCTTGAAATTTCATTTGGGTCATATGATGTTCTTGAGTCTTTTCATTTTATGAATCCATAAGTTTTGTCTAAGTCATGTGTTTCCATATTTGTCATCAAATCCTAGTAGTACTCTTTTTGATTTATTTGTTTCTTGTTTTTGGTCTGAATGTTTGATCTGAAATTTGTTTTATGTTGATCCTTTGGTGCATTTTTAATTTTAGTTTGAGTTCTTATTTGTGTGTTAGATCCACACAAATTCCATCATATTAACTCCATTGTGTTTTTGAGGTATATCATTCTGTTTTTGATTCCAGTTTTTAGAACCCCTGTTTTCACATTTCTGTGCTGACTGTTTTGTCTTATGAAAATTACATACATCATCAAAAATTTCTGAGCCTCTGGATTTCACAAATTTGAGGTGTTATCAAAAGGAAAAAAAAAGAACCATCTGAAAAAAAGAAATCGAAAAAAAAAGATAAATATTACAAAAAAAGTGTGCAATCCTGACGTTCCAGCTGGCAGCTCTGAGCACTGATTTTATAAAATTTACCAAAATTAATTGGTACATGCGTTTGGAGTGAAACCAACGCCAAAAGTTTTTTAAGATCTTGTTCTGATTGTGTCTCAATTTTCAGAAGCAAATAAAAAAGGGTCAGCTCAGCATAAATCTTTTAAAGATACGCTTTCTGGACCACAACAATATGTGCTTTTTTGTGGTGCTGTTTTTTGGTTTTTAAATCAAATCTAGTGCTATTCCTAGGTTCCTTTTTGTGTGCCATCCATTATTTGAGTACCTTTTATTTGCTTGTCTAATTTCATTTGAACTCTTTCTAGTTGTGTCACATTTAATTCCATTTGTGTGGTACTGTTTTTCAAATTAATTTGTTTCTTGCTTTCTTTCTTTGGCCTCTAAGCTTGTTGGTGGATTAAATATCAATTGGTACTTGTTGAGTGGGAATTTGACTTGAGGGGAGTTTAGCTTGCTTAATAGGTGCTGGATTGAAGATTTTATTGACCTAATTCCAAGAGGAACAAAGGCAAAGGGCAGCAACAAACACCATACTACAAATACACCACACACTTTGGAAGGCCCAACAAGTAGAAGAGCAACAAAAGGGGTGCAACTAGAAGAACAACAAAAGGGGTGCAAATAGTAAAAGCAACAAAGGGAGTGTCATTTAATTTCTTTGCAATCTTGCTTGTGTTAATTACTTGTTAATCACGCAATTAGTCGGTGAGTGTGTCTTCAAGGGCTCCAAGTGTCCAAGAAGCCTCACCTAGGGCCGTCTAACTTAATTTGTTTTTGTTAATTGCTTTAATTGAACCAACTTGCTTTAATCACTCTATTAATTTCTTGTTTAATCTTGTTTAAGGCTTTGATAATTTGCTTCATTTGCTAGATAGCTTGCATTGTTTTCTTGCATTAAAAATTTGATTTCTTCATCCTTATTGTGTTCTAAGTGTTTTACCTAAAGAAGGACTTGTGTAAAGGTTTTGGAGGGATAGTTTTTGGCTAAGGCAAGACTTGGTATTTAAGTAGTCCATTGTGACTCACCTCTCTTACCTGGAAAGCTACCTTCATTAACTTTCCTCTTCTTTCTTAAAAGTAAAGCATTTCTATACACAAAGTTCTAGTCATGTCTACTCACTCTTCCAAGTCCATTGAAAGTGATGTAAGGTCCATAAAATCACTTTTGAAACAACTTGCCAAGGATGTACAACATCTTTCATATAGACAATTGGAAAATGAATCTAAAATCAATGAATTGGCTAGAGCAAGGAAAGAGAAATCACAAAATTCAAAAAAATCTCATTCACATGCATCTCATTCTCAACTCCAAGAGTCTCTAGGAGAGGTAAGCATTAGAAACCATGAGTATTACCAACCACCACCTAGAAGACTTAGGCAAAGAGAGGAAGAAGCCCCAAGGGAAGTAAGGGTAGACCTACCACATTTCTATGGTAAGGACAATGTAGAAGTTTACCTAGATTGGGAAATGAAAGTGGAACAACTCTTTGCTTGTCATAGGGTGAGTGAAGAGAGAAAGGTACCCTTAGCCACCCTTAGTTTTCAAGGAAATGCCATGTATTGGTGGACCTCTCTAGAGAGAGATAGACGTCTTCATAGGGACCCTCCCATAGAGTATTGGAATGACCTTAGGGGAGCCCTAAAACGTCGCCACATACCTTCCTACTACCATAGGGAGCTAATGGACAAGCTCCAAAGGCTCCAACAAAAGAACATGAGTGTGGAAGAGTATAGGCAAAAAGTGGAGCTACACATGATGAGAGCCTCTATTAGAGAGGAAGAGGTCACCACCATATCTCGGTTTTTAAGTGGACTCAACCTTGAGATAAGAGATAAAGTAGAGCTTCTTCCCTACCAAGACTTGAATGATTTGGTTCAACTTTGCATTAAAGTTGAACAACAAAATTTGTGCAAAACTTCAAGTCAAAGGGTGGGAATCTACTCTAACTCTTATCCCAAGAGAGAGTATAGAAGAGAAAGGGAGGATAGTTTTTCGAAGGATAAATCCAAAGAAACTCCCAAGAGTGTAGGAAAAGATGTGTCTACCTCATAACCCCGCAGTAGAGACACCCAGTGCTTCAAGTGTCTTGGTAGAGGCCATATAGCATCCCAGTGCCCAAATAGGAGAACCATGATCTTAAGAGGGAGGGATGAGTATAGCAGCCAAGATGAAGAGTCTAGTGGGGAAGAAGAGAAGGAAAGTAGTGAGGGGGAATATCCTTGTGAGGGAGAATTAATGATGATCAGAAGAACCCTCAACAATCAACCTAGTGTGAACCATGAAACACAGAGAGAGAACATCTTTCATACAAGATGTAAAGTTTCAGAAAACATTTGTTCTCTCATTGTGGATAGTGGCTCTTGCTGCAATTGTTGTAGCACTAGGATGGTTGAAAAGCTTAATCTACAATTGTTCTTGCCGGTTGACTCGCCTGTCAGTTGACTCCATGACACTCACACGCCTCCTTCCTCACGTTGATACGTGCTTGATTCTTGCAAAACAATCTGCACCTGCAAAAGAGAAAGGGGGGCCCTAGAGGCCGTTTACACTCCGACGCTCAAGTCAATAGGGGGCAAGTAACACCAAGTGTATTGAGTCTCTCTGTGTTTAGGTCTAGAAACTGCGTACCTTTGTGAAGTATTTTACTGTCCCTTATATAGTCTAGGGTTTACCGTGCCGCTAGCCCTAATTACGGTTTACTGCGCTACTAGCCATAGGGTTTACTGGAATACCCTTGCGCCGCTATCACCCAATCTTAGGGTAATCTAGCACATAAGGTTTCCTTCTCTGGAGTGCAAACTTTAATAGGGTGACCACCTGGGTGCCTCCTTGTGCACCTAGTCTCTAGGGCCACCTGTTCTGGGAGTGCCTTCACTATTCACGTGCCATGCATGTAGCTTCACTGGGAAAACCCTAGTTCTGGTGAGCACTCGTCTCCTCAGGACTCTACACCTAACTGTGCTCTCCCTGCTACCCGCATAGGCTCTTCGTGATCCAGGCCTCTCCCTACCTCTGGGTATTTAACTGGTCATTGGCCCACTCTGGGAACCAATCTTAGCTGTTCTGTTTACAGTGTTCAAATCACCCAAGACCGATGTCACCTCGCCACACTCTGTTGCCGAGGACTCCTCAACCTGCGGAGTGACGAAGACACATCAACCCTTTCTGATGACTAATCACCCTTTCTCTGTAGGCTGATGACTAATCACCCCTTTCTGTAGGCTGATGACTCATCGCCCTTCTCTGTAGGCTGATGACTAATCACCCCTCTCTGTAGGCTGATGACTAATCACCCTTTCTCTGTAGGCTGACGACTCATCACCCTTCTCTGTTCAATACCACCTGTGGGGTCCATTCCACGTGGCTTTGGCCCATGCTGTGGGACCCAGCTGACGTCCGAGGACTGGTCAGTACTGTAACATCCCGCCAAATTCTTTTCATATTTATATAATGAAAATAAAGGTAAACAAATATATTGAAGTGAACATAATTATATATATGTAATGAGGTTTCTCCTCACCGGGAGTTTAATACATAATCGGTCAATTTCCAAAACTTAAACAAAATACAGCAAAATAGAAAAACAGGCGATCTCCTGATAGAAAACAGAAAACGGCGATCTCCTAACAGAAACAGAAACAGGCAATCTCCTGATAGAAAACAGAAAACGGCGATCTCCTAACAGAAACAGAAACAGGCGATCTCCTCCCGGCGACCACTCACAGAGGAGCTCTACTACCTGTAGCCTCATCTGCTCCCGTGCAAATATACACGATCATCACAGGTTTAAGAAAAACAACCACGATACAAGATAAAAGGGTAAGCTAGATATTTACAAAAACTTTAAATATGAAACTTTATATCTATAGAAAACATAAATCTTCACACCATTCATAATCTATATCAATTGCAACCATCAATATCCCCATATTCCACCAACTCGTCAAGTGTCTATTCACTACATTCAACATTCATGGTTCACACGTCAGACCTTCCGCTAACTCGTCACACACAGACACTTGACACTACTTCCGGAAGACTCGTGCATTGACTAGACTCAGAGATCTGCACCTGTCATACTACACTGCTGTAAAGTTCCCACAGCTATGCGCATCAACATAATCTCAATCTCAATCTCATCACTCACCTAGTATGACAGGGTGAATCCATACAACAGGTCAAGTGGTTATTTTTCAAACCACTTACCCATACATATGAACCTCCATCGACTCTCAACGCCTGAATGACTTCCTCTATATGAGTCCATTATATCAGGAGAGTCAGGATATCTCATTATAGAAATCACCGATCAATGCAAATTCTACAACAATCTTACACGGTATTTTCTTTCCTGAAAATACTATGCCTTGATTCCACATTCACAACATTCAACACATCATACAACACTTAATGAACGATTTCAAACATAGCAATAATCATTCCACGATTCAAGGTTTCGAATATCACATGCATTTCACATTTAAATCTCAAACAGTTTCAAACGACACTAAAACAGGGGAGTTCGAAAACAACATCAAAACCGGCGATCTCATCCAAAAACAGGGGATTATGCAATAACAGTTGAAAACCGGCGACCACGTCGCCCCAACATCAAAAATCATCTAATATAAGGTTTTCGTTGGAAATAAGGCTAGCTTCCCTTACCTGAACTTGCGTAAAAACACCAAGAGCTCCAACACCCACCGAAGCTTAAAGATGTCCTAACCTGCACCAAGGGGCCTTTATCACAAACTGACTATACTACTCATTTCTACGCTAAAAGAGGTGATTTCTGGAGCTAAGGGAGTCGCCGGCAACGCCTATGCAGAGGCAACCCTCTGAAGCTCAGATTCGACTCGAAAAACAGAGTAAAACGACTTACTCTGTTCTAGCGTCCTGACGGAAAACTCGCAGAGAACTCCCCAGGTATCCAAGTGAAGTCGTCGCTCGTCGTACTGGTGCTTGGGGATGTCTGAATCGCAGCGCGAAGGAGAGAAAGAGAAGGATGAAGGTGAACTCACTCTGTCACTCTTGAACCACAGCAGCGTTCTTTGCCTCTCCGAAGTGATTTTTTGAATCTAAACCAACTTGTCCACAATTTCCGCTGCCACCACCCACTCTGCAGGAAGGCTTGCGTGCACGCTTCCCTGAACAGTACGGCCACGTGTGTCTCTGCGCATGCCAACTCTCTGATGTCACTATTTTGAACCACCCTTTTTGTCTACGTGTCGCGCGTGCAGGACGTTTCATGCTGGGAGCCTGGGCCCCACCTTATCTGTGTGAAACTCGACGTCGCGCGATAACTTTCAACCGCTGACTCATCCTGGCGAACGACTGATGTCTTTCCCTGGGAGACGACCGATGTCTCCCTCTGGCAGACGATCGATGTCTATCCCTGGAAGACGACCGATGTCTATCCCTGGAAGACGACCGATGTCTCCCTCTGGAAGACGACCGATGTCTATCCCTGGCGACGTCCGCATGTCTCTCGCGCCCTGGCGATGCCCGCATGTCTCTCGCGCCCTGGCGATGCCCCCATGCCTAGCGCCCTGGCGATGTCCGCATGTCTCTCGCGCCCTGGCGATGCCCGCAAGCCTCTCGCGCCCTGGCGATGTCCGCATGTCTCTCGCGCCCTGGCGATGTTCGCATGTCTCTCGCGCCCTGGCGATGCCCGCAAGCCTCTCGCGCCCTGGCGATGTCCGCATGTCTCTCGCGCCCTGGCGATGCCCACAAGCCTCTCGCGCCCTGGCGATGCCCCCATGCCTCGCGCCCTGGCGATGTCCGCATGTGTAGTCTAGGCGACAGGCGATTATGTACTAACCAGGCGATCTCATAGTCTTCTACGCTACACTTTCCTTCCTTTTTATTTTAAATAAAAACATACTTAGAATTCATTTAATATATATTCCTTTCATTCCAATTTAATTTCACAGGTCCTTACATTCTCCCCAACAAGAAAAAATTTTCGTCCTCGAAAATTGAATTACCAGGAAAAAAGGTATGGATAGGCTTCTCTCATGGGTTCTTCTAACTCCCAAGTTGAATCACCCGATCTCTCATCCCACACCACTTTCACCATGTTGATGGTCTTGCCTCTGAGCTGTTTACTTTGCCGATCGTCAATCCTGACTGGTTTCGCTTCAAAGGACAAGTCATCCCTGATCTGCACATCGTCCACTTCCAGCACATGACTAGGGTCTGCCATGTACTTCCTCAGCTGTGATACGTAAAAGACATTATGCAGATTCGCTAAATGGGGAGGTAAGGCGACCTCATAAGCCACTGGACCAATCCTCCTTAAGATCTGATATGGTCCCACGAACTTAGGGGACAACTTCTTTGATCTGATCGCCCGTCCTACACCCTTGGTTGGTGTCACTCTCATGAACACATGGTCTCCAGCAGCAAACTCCAAATGATAGAATTCCTATGAGCTCTTCTTTGGATTTTGGAGTTCCTTGGTGATGATGGATGCGGAAGCTTATGGAGGAGGTGAGCAAGGCCTTCCTAGGAAGCATGGATGCCTTGAAGGTGCATGAAGAGTGAGGAAATGGGGAGGTTTGGCCAGCCCCTTTGGTAGTGATGAATTGAAGACTAAAACCTAAGTTTTAGGCAAGGAGTAGTGTATGGCACAATTTGGGCAGCATAACAATACTCTATTTAATCTTGAAAATACAAGGTGTAGGCTCCTCCTTTTATAGGCTAAGGAGGACCATAATGCAACCCTAATGCTAGCCAAATGAAATGTAAATGTGAAGCACATGGGCCACATGGAAAGTGTGAGCACATGGGGAGGGGTGTGTCTAGTTTGTAAGTTCACCCCCTCCAAGGGCTTTCTAGAATAGTGGGAAGGTTAACTTCTCCTTAATTCTAATGTGCAGAAAAATAAACATTTGTCCACATGGCTATGCTATTTACACCCCAATTAAAGCTAAACTACATTTGATGGGCCTTCACGGAATATGTGCTAGTATGCCACTCTCCCATTCATAGCTTTGATCCAAGTCTTCTTGTCCTAGACGCTTCTAGCTTGGCCTTCTCGTCCTACACGCTCCTAGCTTGTCTTAGACGCTCCTAACTTGGTCTTAGACGCTCTTGACTTGGCTCTTGCCTTTCATGGAAGGTTGTGCTTGGCCCTCTTCCATCATCCCCTCCCTCTTGAAAAAGGATTTGTCCTCAAATCCCTTGCTTTGTCTTCAACTAGGGGGATGGATGGGGCTGGATGGTGTCCATATCTCCTCCTCCTTTGAGAAGATCTATCCTCAGATCTACAGATTTGATCTCGGATAGCAGCCTATTGTTTCGGCAAGGCTTGTCCTCCCGGATCAAACGTCCACCTATGGAAATCATCAAACAAAGTAAAGGTGTTAGTGTGAGCAATTGGAGAGAACTTAATTGTATGAAGTTGCCATTTTTGTTTTTCTTTTGTTTTTGGCAACTTTGTACAATATTTCTCTTTTGATGGTTGTATGTGTTCTCTAATCCTCTTATGTATTTGAAAATTTTCAATATTGGTTACCTTTTCCTTAGGCACAATACCTTTAGGAAAGGGTAACAACTTAAAAAGCGAAAGAGGATTAAGTCCACATGCAATTTCAAATGTAGAAATATTAGTAGTCTTGTGGACTACTCCATTGTATGCATGCTCAAAAGGATACTCATCCCAAGAATTGTGATTGTCTTTCATGATTTCTCTAGGCATAGTAAAAAGAGCTATGTTTTCAATTTTATTTTGACCATTCTTTTGAGGATAAAAATTTGAAGAGTACAACTTAATTTCAAGTTTTTCTAAAAGATTCCTCAAATGATGGTTTTCAAATTTTGGAGCTCTATCCAATACTATGCTTGAAGATAAACCATGAAGACTTGTCACTTCTATATAGAAGAGATTATCCATATCCATAAAAATGGAATCAAAACCTTTTGTTGTCCTAGGAAGCTCTAAAAGATAAAATTGAGGTTTATGTCTTCCCAAGGATCATTTGCAAAAGGTAAAGGAGTATAGAGTTCATGAGACATCACCTTAGGTGTATTTTTAAAACAAGAAATGTATCTAGGGTAATGTCTTTGAACATCTTTTCTCATGGGTGACAAAAGTTTTCCTTTTAAAAGCTCTAGAGTTTTATCAACTCTAATTTGGTCCATGAGTTCTCCTTCATGAAGAATTTTTCTCTTATGTGTAAAGATAGTCTCGTTGTTACAACCATTGTTTATGAGAAGTTGCACACTTGGCAATGGTTGTCTCAATAGGACATGACAAGTTTCTTTAGGCACTACTTCACATAAAAATTTGTTTTTGTAGATGCTTGTAAATAACTTGACATTCACTTGGTGATATCCTAGCACATATGAGAAATAATCCACTTTATCTTTATCTATGCAAGCTTCTTTTAAAGACTCTTTTTTTGTTACTATGCTTGCAAGTGTTCCTTTACAAAAGGAAAGGCTAGGTTGTTCAACAAGACGCATATTTTCAAAGGTATTTTTAAATCTTTTGTCTTGTTGAATGACCTTGTGAGAAGGAACTCTATTCTCCCATGCCTTTTGTTTCTCAAGGGTCTTCTCATGCTTTTCTTTTTCTTTTTCTTTTTCTTTTTCTTTAGCTTCCCTTTCGGCTTCCTCTCTTTTCTTTTGTATCTTTCTTTCCTTTCTTTCTTTATGGGAAGCAAACAATTTTTCTACCCTCATTTCCCAATCTAGGCAAGTTTCTATATTTTCTTTTCCATGGGAATGGGGTAGGTCTACCCTAACCTCTCTTGAGCTTTCTTGTTCTTTTCTATCTCTTCTATGTCTTCCCTCGCCAAAAGAATCATGCTTTTTAGAGATAGATGCATGAGAAGGTAATTTTTTTGAAATGTGAGACTTCTCATCCTTTGATTTAGTCAATTCATTAGTTTTGGCCTCATTCTCCAATTGTTTAGATGAAATTGATTGAATATTCTTGGAAAATTGTTCCAAAAGAGATTTCAAGGATTTCACCTCACTTTTAAGAGATTTAAAGGAATGAGAAGACATGACTAGACCTTTGTGTATAGAAATATTTTACCTTGAGAAAATTTAGGGAAGTCAAAGAAGGTAGTCTTCCAGGTAAGGGAGGTGAGTCACAATGGACTACTTAAATACCAAGCCTTGCCTTAGCCAAAGACTATCCCTCAATGTCTTCACACAAAGCTTTCTCTTAGTAAACCACTTAAAACACAATTAGGTTGAAGAAATCAAATTTTTAATGCAAGAAAACAATGCAAGCTATGAAAGCCTTAAACAAGATTAAACAAGAAATTAACGAAGTGATTAAAGCAAGTTGGTTCAATTAAAGCAATTAACAAAAACAAATTAAGCTAGACGGCCCTAGGTGAGGCTTCTTGGACACTTGGAGCCCTTGAAGACACACTCACCGACTAATTGCGTGATTAACAAGTAATTAACACAAGCAAGATTGCAAAGAAATTAAATGACACTCCCTTTGTTGCTTTTACTATTTGCACCCCTTTTGTTGTTCTTCTAGTTGCACCCCTTTTGTTGCTTTTCTACTTTTTGGGCCTTCCAAAGTGTGTGGTGTATTTGTAGTATGGTGTTTGTTGCTGCCCTTTGCCTTTGTTCCTCTTGGAATTAGGTCAATAAAATCTTCAATCCAGCACCTATTAAGCAAGCTAGACTCCCCTCAAGTCAAATTCTCACTCAACAAGTACCAATTGATATTTAATCCACCAACAAGCATAGAGGCCAAAGAAAGAAAGCAAGAAACAAATTAATTTGAAAAACAGTACCACACAAATGGAATTTAAATGTGACACAACTAGAAAGAGTTCAAATGAAATTAGACAAGCAAATAAAAGGTACTCAAATAATGGATGGCACACAAAAAGGAACCTAGGAATAGCACTAGATTTGATTTAAAAACCAAAAACCAGCACCACAGAAAAGCACAAATTGTTGTGGTCCAGAAAGCGTATCTTTAAAAGATTTATGCTGAGCTGACCCTTTTGTATTTGCTTCTGAAAATTGTGACACAAACTTTTGGCGTTGGTTTCACTCCAAACGCATATACCAATTAATTTTGGTAAATTTTATAAAATCAGTGCTCAGAGCTGCCAGCTGGAACGTCAGGATTGCACACTTTTTTTGTAATATTTATCTTTTTTTTTCTATTTCTTCTTTTCAGATGGTTCTTTTTTTGTCCTTTTGCTAACACCTCAAATTTGTGAAATCCAGAGGCTCAGAAATTTTTGATGATGTATGTGATTTTCATAAATCAAAACAGTCAGCACAGAAAAGTGAAAAACAAGGGGTTCTTAAAACTGGAATGAAAAACAGAATGATATACCTTAAAAACACAATGGAGTTAATATGATGGAATTTGTGTGGATCTAACACACAAATAAGAACTCAAACTAAAATTAAAAATGCACCAAAGGATCAACGCAAAACAGATTTCAGATCAAACATTCAGACCAAAAACAAGAAACAAATAAATCAAAAAGAGTACTACTAGGATTTGATGACAAATATGGAAACACATGACTTAGACAAAACTTATGGATTCATAAAATGAAAAGACTCAAGAACATCATATGACCCAAATGAAATTTCAAGCAAGACTCAAATACCTAAAAATAAAAACAGCAACACAAATATATCAAGAATCCTACAAAATTGAAAATAGATGTTCAAGCACAAGTTTGAACAAACCCACCAAATGAAATGAATAAACAAGCATTCAAATCATATTAACACACAAAAAACAGCAAGACAACTTGGAATAAAGATGAACAACTTGGAGAAAAGAAGAACTCAAAAAATAAAATGAAGAGACACTCATCTTTGAAGAACCATAGCTCATGATACCAAATGATAGCATTCCTATGAGCTCTTCTTTGGATTTTGGAGTTCCTTGGTGATGATGGATGCGGAAGCTTATGGAGGAGGTGAGCAAGGCCTTCCTAGGAAGCATGGGTGCCTTGAAGGTGCATGAAGAGTGAGGAAATGGGGAGGTTTGGCCAGCCCCTTTGGTAGTGATGAATTGAAGACTAAAACCTAAGTGTTAGGCAAGGAGTAGTATATGGCACAATTTGGGCAGCATAACAATACTCTATTTAATCTTGAAAATACAAGGTGTAGGCTCCTCCTTTTATAGGCTAAGGAGGACCATAATGCAACCCTAATGCTAGCCAAATGAAATGTAAATGTGAAGCACATGGGCCACATGGAAAGTGTGAGCACATGGGGAGGGGTGTGTCTAGTTTGTAAGTTCACCCCCTCCATGGGCTTTCTAGAATAGTGGGAAGGTTAACTTCTCCTTAATTCTAATGTGCAGAAAAATAAACATTTGTCCACATGGCTATGCTATTTACACCCCAATTAAAGCTAAACTACATTTGATGGGCCTTCACGGAATATGTGCTAGTATGCCACTCTCCCATTCATAGCTTTGATCCAAGTCTTCTTGTCCTAGACGCTTCTAGCTTGGCCTTCTCGTCCTAGACGCTCCTAGCTTGTCTTAGACGCTCCTAACTTGGTCTTAGACGCTCTTGACTTGGCTCTTGCCTTTCATGGAAGGTTGTGCTTGGCCCTCTTCCATCACCAAAGGTTTTCTCCTCTGATCTGCATAGGATTTCTGCCTACTTTGAGATGCTCTCATTCTGTCTTTTATCTGTTGCACCTTCTCGGTCGTCTGCTGAATCAACTCTGGTCCAACCAATACTGTTTCGCCCTCCTGGTACCAGCACAATGGAGTTCTGCATTTCCTTCCATACAAGGCTTCGTATGGTGCTATCCCTATGCTGGCGTGATAACTGTTATTATAGGTAAACTCTGTTAGATATTATGGCTTTAAACTAGAGGGGGGTGAATTGTTTAAAGAGGTTTTCGCAATCTTTTTGAAGCTAGAATGAGTTTATCTCAAAAACCAATTGATCAAGCAATTCAGTTAGTCAAAACAGTAAGCAAAACTGCACTGTCAGAAAAACAATCGGTTGTTTCTTCGAAACAATCGGTTGTTTTTATCAGCAAACAACAAACAAACTGAATTTAAAGAGTAAGGGATAGAGAGATTGTACACAGATGTTTATACTGGTTCACTCCAACCCAGAGCTACATCCAGTCTTCTCAGAACCCTGAGGAAATCCACTAAGCAATCAACACTAGATTACTTACACACAACCAAGAAAGTGACCTTGAACACCCTCAAGAAACACACTTTCCTTGGTCAGCACACCACACTAAGAAAGCTGATCTTGATCCCCTCAAGAACACACAGCTCTTCTTAGCAACAGCACAAAACGAATGTTCACAGAATTTACAAGGATTACACTTGTTACAGAAGCAATCTGAAATCAGTACAAGAGAATCCTATCTCAGCACTTTGATCAATCTCTTTAGCTCTTAAGCAATCTCAGCAATTTTCCAAAACTCTCTTAGCAGTACATTGTTAAAAGCATTCTAAACCTTTTAAAAGAGATTTCTGAATTATATAAAAGGAAGTTTGTTTATCAAATCTTAACAAACCCATAAAAGCTTTCAGAAAGATTGGTCAAAGCATTTAATGACTGGAGCGTAAACAGTTTCAAATCATTTAAAGCTCAGTCAAAGTCAAAACTGTTTTCTGTTATAAAAACATAACAAACAATCGATTGTTTCCTCGAATCAATCGGTTGTTTTGTTACTTAACCAATTTTCACACTTTAAAACAGTTTTCAAAACACCTAAGCTTAAACAATCGGTTGTTTCGATAAAACAATCGGTTGTTTTAACTCAGTTTGAAAAAAACACTTTACATTGTTGAAAGTTGAGATGCTTGAGCTTTAGATTCAATCAAAGGTTGAGTTACACAACTCAAACTACCCAGATCCTAACTAAACCAACACAGCAACAGCAAGCACAGCAAAAGCTTCATCATCCTTCAAAGGATTTGGATTCTTCAAAACCTTGAACACCACTTGGTTCAACAAACTCTACCAGCGGCAACACCTCATCCCAACTTCCCAATTGATCCAAGACAGACGCCCTCAGTAGATCTTCCAAGGACTAGATCGTTCTCTCTGACTGTCCATCTGTTTGAGGATGATATGCCGAGCTCATTCTCAACTTAGTTCCTAAACAATCTTGTAAAGTCTGCCAGAACCGTGAAGTGAACCTGGGATCTCTATCTGAAACAATGCTGGAAGGCACTCCATGCAACCTCACTATTTCTTTGATGTACAACTGTGCCAACTTGGCCATAGGCATCTTCATATTCACTGGAAGAAAGTGGGCACTCTTCATCAGCCGATCAATGATGACCCATATTGCATCATGACCCTTTACCGATCTGGGTAAATGGGTAACAAAGTCCATGGCAATGCTGTCCCATTTCCACTCAGGGATATCCAGTTGCTGTAACAACCCGCCAGGTCTTTGATGCTCTATCTTCGCCTTCTGACATGTTAAGCAGGTTGTAACATACTGGGCGATGTCTCTCTTCATGCCCGACCACCAAAATGACTCCTTCAAGTCATGGTACATCTTGTTCATGCCTGGATGTAGGCTAAGGCGACTCTTGTGACCTTCCTCTAGGATCATCTTCTTCAACTCTTCATTTGCAGGTATGCAAATTCTGCCATTAAATCTCAAGATTCCATCGTCGCCCATCACAAAGTCTTTAGCCTGGTCGGTCCCTAGTGACTCCACAGTACGCTTCAAACTAGGGTCCTCCAACTGCTTATCCTTTATCGCTCCAAGGAAGTCATTAGTTATAGCCAGCTTACTACAACTAATGTGATTTACATGAAATTCTACCCCAAGGTTTAAGTCTCTGAATTGCTCGATCAGTTTCTGCTCTTCCATCATCATGGTGGCTACTTGTATTGATTTTCTACTCAAAGCATCTGCCACTACGTTGGCCTTCCCTGGATGATACATGAGCTGAAAATCATAGTCCTTTAGAAACTCCATCCACCTTCTTTGCCTCATGTTCAGTTCCTTCTGATCAGACAGGTATTTCAGGCTCTTATGGTCACTGAACACTTGGAACTGAGCTCCATATAAATAGTGCCTCCAAATCTTCAAGGCAAACACCACAGCCGCCAACTCCAAATCATGAGTAGGGTAGTTTCTCTCATGAACCTTGAGTTGCCTTGAAGCATATGCAACCACTCTTTTCTCTTGCATCAAAACACATCCCAAACCCTGATGTGAAGCATCACAGTAGACATCAAAAGGTCTTCCTACCTCTGGGATCACCAGCACTGGAGCACTAGTCAACCTTTCCTTTAGTTCCATGAAGCTCTGCTCACATCGGTCAGTCCAAGCAAAAGGTTGATCCTTGCGGGTCAACTGTGTTAAAGGAGCCACTACCTTGGAAAAGTCCTCAATGAACCTCCGATAGTAGCCTGCCAAGCCCACAAAACTCCTTATCTCAGTAACTGTCTTAGGACGTTCCCACTGAAGCACTGCCTCCACTTTGGCTGGATCCACCGAGATCCCCTGGGCAGATATTACATGTCCTAAGAAGTTGACTTCTTTCAACCAGAACTCACGCTTAGAGAACTTGGCATATAATTGCTTCTCCCTCAGGATCTCCAATACTGTCTTCAGATGTTCTTCATGTTCTTCCTCGGTCCTTGAATAAATGAGTATGTCGTCTATGAAGACTACCACAAACTTATCCAAGAAAGGGCGAAAAATCATATTCATGTAGTCCATGAACAGAGCTGGAGCATTTGTTACTCCAAACGGCATCACCACATACTCATAGTGCCCATAACGAGACCTAAAAGCTGTTTTTTGAACATCTTCAGCTTTTACCAAAATTTGGTGGTACCCCGATCTCAGATCAATCTTTGAGAACACCGAGGCCCCATGTATTTGATCCATCAAATCGTCAATTCTAGGTAGGGGGTACTTGTTCTTGATGGTCAACTTGTTCAACTGCCTGTAAACTATACACAACCGAGACCCTCCATCCTTTTTCTTAACTAGGAGCACTGGAGCCCCCCATGGAGATACACTGGGTCTGATGAATTGTTTCTCCAACAACTCTTCCACTTGCTTCTTTAATTCAGCCAACTCGACTGGAGCCATCCTGTAAGGTGCCATTGACACTGGTCCAGCTCCAGGCACCAAATCAATAGAGAATTCCACTTCTCTCTTAGGAGGTAATCCAGGTACTTCTTCTGGAAATACATCCGTGAAATCTTTCACCACATGTATCCTGCTTACGTCCTCTTCATTCTTCACTTCCAACCGAGCTAGGATCACGAAGCACCTCGCCCCTTCTTCCAACTCCGACCACCCTTGCTGAGCAGATATCACGTCTGACTCTTGGAGGTCTGGAAACGCTATCTTCTGACTACCGCAGTCTATGAGAACGTGATTGGCAGCTAGCCAATCCATTCCCAGGATAACATCCAGGTCCTGAAAAGGTAGGCAGATCAAGTTCACTTTGAATCTGCGTCCCTCTACTATCACTGGACATTCGGGGCAAACTGTAGAGGTCAACACCTGTCCTGACGCAGGTGTAGAGACCAACAGTTCAAACGGTAACTCCTTCACTGGAAGGCCCAACTCGGCTACACACAGGCTTGACACAAAGGAGTGTGTCGCTCCAGAATCAAACAAGGCTTTTACACCTCTACCAACTATAAAACAAACACCTTGCACGAGGTTACCTGACTGAGACGCCTCTGCTCCTGTCATGGCAAACACCCTTCCTGCTGCTTGAGGTCTACTGCCTCCATTCCTCAACTGCTGAGGACCAACGGGTTGAGTCATCCTATTCTGGGTAGGACAATCTCTAGCAATGTGTCCCGTCTTTTGACATGCAAAACACCTTCTCTCCAAAGCCTTCTTGGGGCACACATTGGGTGTGTGTGGTCCACCACAATGGAAACATTTGGGTTTCCAAGGTTGTTGCTGCTGAAACTGGGATGACGCTGCTCCTGCCCGATGTGGTGGAGGTCTCGCATAGGGCTTGCTTTGTGGTTGCTGCACCTTGGCCCTCCCACTGGAAGAACCCCCTGGGTGTGACCTGATCACCCGGGAATCACCCTTTTCCAGAGTCTCCACCATCTTCGCCTTCTCTACTAAGGCGTGAAATTCCCTGATGCACATAGGGGCTATGGTCCTCTTCAGCCCATGCTTCAGCCCATGCTTCAGCCTCTCTTTGAACTTCCTACACCTCCAGGCCTCGGAGGTCGCCTGGGTATAGAATCGGGCGAGGTACTCAAACCGAGCAGCATAGGCGTTCACAGACATATCCCCCTGCTCCAACCTTAGGAACTCAGCTTCCCTTGCAAACCTTGCGCTGTCTGGGAAGTATTTCTCCAGGAACCTCACTCTGAAGCTCTCCCAATCCAACACATCCTCTGCTGAGCTCCCATCCACCAGAACTCGGCTTCTCCAGATAGCAGATAGGTGGCGAACACCAATTTCTTCTCTTCAGGGCAGGAGGTCGCCCTAAAGATTTTCTCCAACTCTCTGACCCACTGATCTTCTTGATCAGGGGTAGCATTCCCGCTGAACTTGGTCAGTCCCATCTGTTCCTGAGGCTGACCGACGTGGGAATTTGTTTCAGCCGACCGAGCAGTTTCCCAATGGTGCATTGCAGCTTGATGGTTCTGAGCCATTGCTGCATTCTGTTGTTGGATGGCATTTGCCATCATCTCAATAGCCTTGGTGTACTGGCCAGTCCTCGGACGTCAGCTGGGTCCCACAGCATGGGCCAAAGCTACGTGGAGTGGACCCCGTGGGGGGTATTGAACAGGAAAGGGGGTGATTAGTCATCAGCCTAGAAAGAAGGGTGATGAGTCATCAGCCTACAAAGAGAGGGTGATGAGTCATCAGCCTACAAAGAGGGGTGATTAGTCATCAGCCTATAAAGAAGGGTGATGAGTCATCAGCCTATAAAGAAGGGTGATGAGTCATCAGCCTACAAAGTGGGGTGATTAGTCATCAGCCCACAGGGAAGGGTGATGAGTCATCACCCTACAGAGCCAGGTGAGTAGTTGTCAGCTCACCAGGATGGGCGGAGGTGTCATCGTCACTCAGCAGGTCGAGGAGTCCTCGGCCACAGGATGTGGCGAGGTGACATCGGCCTTGGGTGATTTGAACAGCGTTAACAGGACAGCTAAGATTGGTTCCCAGAGTGGGCCAATGACCAGTTAAATACCCAGAGTTAGGGAGAGGCCTGGATCACGAAGTGCCTATGCGGGTAGCAGGGAAAGCACAGTTGGATGTAGAGTCCTGAGGGGACGAGTACTCACCAGAGCTAGGGTTTTCCTAGTGAAGCTACATGCATGGCACGTGAACAGTAAAGGCACTCCCAGAACAGGTGGCCCCAGAGACTAGGTGCACAAGGAGGCACCCAGGTGGTCACCCTGTGAGAGTTTGCACTCCAGAGAAGGAAACCTTATACGCTAGATTACCCTAAGATTGGGTGATAGCGGCGCAAGGGTATTCCAGTAAACCCTAAATATGGCTAGTAGCGCAGTAAACCCTAATTAGGGCTAACGGCGCAGTAAACCCTAATTAGGGCCAACGGCGCAGTAAATCCTAGCCTATAGAAGGGACAGTAAGATACTTCACAAGGTACGCAGTTTTCTAGACCTAACACACAGAGATAAACTCAATACACTTGGTGTTCCTTGCCCTACACTGACTTGAGCGTCGGAGTGCAAACGGCCTCTAGGGCGCCCCTTTTCTCTTTTGCAGGTGCAGATTGCTTCTAAAGAACCAAGCACATAAGAACGTGAGGAAGAAGGCGTGTGAGTGTCGTGAGTCAACCGGCAGGCGAGTCAACCGGCAAGAACATTTGGCGCCCACCGTGGGGCCGGAGTAAAACGAAGGTCCCATACACAAGAGCGAGAGGAAGCACTACGGAAGATGAGGAACATGAGACACGGGTCCGTTCCACCAAACGGAGACGACAGCGTTACCATGCAACAGCTGATGGAGACAATGCGAGTCCTCCAGGAGACGGTGGTGGAGTCTCGAGCGCATCAGGCGCGTATGCAGGAAGACCTGGCCGCCTCACAGGCCAGGAATGAAGAGTTACACCGAGCAAATGAGGAGCTGCGCGTGAATTTGCAGCACTTACACCAAACCGGAGATCGTGGGGAAGATGATCGAGCCCCGCCAGTGCCCCCAAGGGCCTTTCCCATGCCTTTCTCCCAAGCAATTATGAACACAGTGGTCCCAGCCACCTTTGTAGGACCTAAGACCGTGTTCACCGGGAAAGAAGATCCTGAAACGCATCTCACTGCTTTCCACACGCAGATGATGTTGTCAGGAGGGTCCGACGCAGTACACTGTAAGCTCTTTATGGCCACACTGACAGGAACGGCGCTAGAATGGTTCGTGAGTTTGCCTGAAGGACATATTACGTCTTTCGCGCAATTCTCCGCGCTGTTCAGGGAGCAATATCTTGTCAACAGGGCCCCTCCACCAGTGTCTTACGATCTTTTTGATGTAAGGCAACATCAGAGGGAGTCCCTCAGAGATTACCTCAATAGGTTTGGGGCGATGGTGGTAAGGTTGCACACCAAGGATGAAGACATGGTGGTACACGCTTTCAGGAAAGGCGTATTGCCAGGGCCTTTCAGCGAATCTCTGATACGCAGCCGTCCCAAAACCTTCAACGACATAAAACGGCGTGCTGTGGCCCACATTGTCGCCGAAGGAGAGCTCAGTGAGAAGCGGGAAAGCGCAGTCTCGTTAAGGCCTCGAGCACCTACTCGGCCTCAACCACTGCGGGTACACGAGGCAACCACGAAGAAGAAAGCTCAAGGGAAACAGAAGCCCTACGAGTCTCGAAAACCACAGTCTAGGGCGCGAGGCAAAGATGACATGCCCCCTAGACATGAGTTTGTGGTGGAATTGAAGGAACTGATTGCCATTCCTAACGTGGCAGAAAGATTGAAGATGCCCCCAAAGAGTGACAAGAGGTTGGGGCCCAACAAAAATGCATGGTGCGAATTCCATCAGGCTTTTGGGCACCCCGTTCGAAATTGCCTGACCCTGGCTCACCAATTGGACGAGTTGGTGAAGAGCGGATTTTTGAATGACTACCTAAAGGAGGCATCGGAAGGTGAGACGATTGTTGCACCAAGGACAGACCAGGGGCATGAAGTACCCATACACGGTGAGATCCACAATATATCAGGTGGGTTCTCAGGAGGAGGGTGCACTTCTTCACAGCGAAAGAAGTATGCCCGTTCAGTGATGATAGTGGAGGCCTGCGAGGAGGATCACTTTCCAGACATCGACCTCATCTTCACCAAGGCTGATCGCCAAGATGTTGTTCCCCATGACAACGATCCGGTGGTTATTTCAGTGGTCACTGCTGCACGTAAGGTACACCGGGTACTGGTAGATCAGGGAAGCTCGGCCGATGTGATGTTCTGGTCGACCTTCAACAAGCTACAGTTGTCTCCTAATCAGCTGCGCCCCTACGTCGGTTGCTTGTATGGGTTCGCAGGAGACCATGTAGAAGTGCGGGGGTACATAGAGTTGAGAACCACGTTCACTGATGGAGTAACATCCCGCACAGAGAACATCAGGTACCTTGTGGTGAACGCTCCCTCTGCTTACAACATACTTCTAGGCAGACCGGCCCTGAACCGGCTAGGGGCTGTGGTGTCTACAAGGCACATGAAGATGAAGTTGCCATCGATGGAAGGCATGGTGGTAACCGTCAAGTCAGATCAAAAGGAGGCTAAAAGATGTTATGAGAATAGCCTCAAGACAAAGAGGGGAGTCTGCATGGTGACCACCTCACCACTAGGAGGAGGCTTCAATGAAACAGATATGCCCCGAGGTGATGTCGGAATCACCCGAGCAGAGGTCGCCCGGGCGAGGCGTCCCGAACCAGCAGAGGAAGTCGTAGAGAAGGAGATCGGGGGAAAGATTTTCAAGCTGGGTAAATCCCTGTCTCAAGAAACCCAGGATCAAATAGCGGGGGTTATAGGAAAGCATCTAGACGCTTTCGCTTGGTCTCCCTCAGACATGCCAGGTATTGACCCCGATTTTCTATGCCATCGCCTGGCACTGAATCCCCAAGCCAGGCCAGTCCGCCAAAGGAGAAGAAAGTTTAATGATGAACGAAGGCAGGTAGTCAGGGAGGAAACGCAGAAGTTACTGAAAGCAGGCCATATACGGGAAATACAATACCCTGAGTGGCTTGCGAATGTCGTCCTGGTGAAAAAGGCCAACGGGAAGTGGAGGATGTGTGTGGACTTCACAGATCTTAACACGGCCTGTCCAAAAGATTCCTACCCTCTGCCCAACATAGATGCACTAGTAGACAGTGCCTCGGGCTGTAAATTACTCAGTTTCTTGGACGCTTTCTCCGGGTACAATCAGATCAAGATGCACCCAATGGATGAGAACAAGACTGCGTTCATGACAGAGCTGTCTTGTTACTGCTACACGGTCATGCCGTTTGGCCTGAAGAACGCGGGTGCCACATATCAGAGGCTGATGGACAAGGTCCTCGCCCCCATGCTGGGACGCAATGTACAGGCCTATGTAGATGACATGGTGGTGACGTCCCAGGCACGAGATCAACATGTTGACGATTTGGAAGAGCTGTTCAACACAATAGCAAAATACAGGTTGAAGTTGAATCCGGAGAAGTGTGTCTTTGGGGTGGAGGCAGGCAAGTTCCTTGGGTTTTTGCTCACGGAAAGAGGGATTGAGGCCAACCCAAACAAGTGTGCAGCAATCATAGCCATGAGGAGCCTGACGTCAGTTAAAGAAGTGCAACAGTTGACGGGTCGGATGGCTGCACTCTCTAGGTTCGTGTCAGCCGGAGGAGATAAGGGCCACCCTTATTTCCAATGCCTCAGGAGGAATAGCAGATTCGCCTGGACTACAGAATGTGAGCAGGCTTTCCTTAAGCTCAAAGAATACCTGGCCAGCCCGCCAGTCTTGTGCAAGCCTCAGCTCGGCACACCCCTGCGTCTTTACTTTGCAGTCACGGATAGGGCGGTGAGTTCTGTCTTGGTCCAAGAGCAGCAACAAAGCCAGAAGCCCATTTATTTTGTTAGCAAAGTGTTGCAGGGGCCGGAAACGAGGTACCAAGCCTTAGAAAAGGCAGCATTAGCAGTTGTGTTTTCATCCAGGAGACTTCGCCACTATTTCCAGAGTTTCACAGTGGTGGTGATGACGGATCTGCCGATATGTAAGGTCCTGCAGAAGCCCGATGTGGCGGGAAGAATGGTGCGTTGGGCGGTCGAGTTGTCAGAATTCGACATCCAGTATGAACCCAGGGGCCCGATCAAAGGACAGGTCTACGCTGATTTTGTGGCCGAGATGTCCTCAACCGAGACCCCGCATGAAGGACCCAGTTTCAAATGGGTATTGTCAGTAGATGGGTCCTCGAACCAGCAAGGCAGCGGAGCGGGAGTGATCTTGGAAGGACCCAAGGGGTTGTTGATAGAGCAGGCCCTGCGGTTCGCTTTCAAAGCCAGCAATAACCAGGCAGAATATGAGGCTTTGATCGTTGGGATGTTGTTGGCAAAGGAGATGGGAGCGCAGAGCCTTATGGCCAAGAGTGACTCATTGTTGGTCACCGGTCAAGTGGCGGGGGAATACCAGGCCAAAGATCCTCAGATGGCCTCTTACTTGGAGTATGTCCAGAGATTGAAAAGTTCATTTGAGATATTTGAACTAGTACATGTGCCCAGGGAGCAGAATGCCAGAGCTGACTTGTTGGCCAAACTCGCCAGCTCAGGCAAGGGGGGCAGACAGAGGACAGTCATCCAGGAGACCATGAGGGCGCCTCGTACCTATACAGCTGATAACTTGGTGGGAGTCCATCAGATCAGCCAGTCAGATGGCGGGAAGAGGAGTCATCGGTCGTTGACTCAAGAAACTTTAAAGAAGCCACGAGTCAACGCATGCATGCTAATGGGGGTAGAAGTATCACAGGTCTGCCTACTACAGAATGGTGAGACATGGATGACGCCCTATAAGCGTTACATAGCGGATGGAATGCTCCCAGCAGAGCCGACGGAGGGAAAGAAGATAAAGAAAAACTCGTCCAGATACACGCTCATTGAAGGCGAGTTGTACAGACATGGGTTTACTCACCCCATCTTGGTCTGCGTGCATGGCGAGCAGTGTGTGAGGATAATGGCGGAGCTCCATGAAGGTATCTGTGGTAGTCACATCGGAGGCCGAGCTCTGGCCTCTAAGACCATTCGAGCAGGGTACTATTGGCCGACAATGAGGGAAGATTGCACTAGGTATGCACAGCAATGCAAGCAATGCCAGTTGCATGCTGATTGGCCTAAGACACCACCAGAAGAGCTCAGGTCGATATACAGCCCTTGGCCGTTTCACACATGGGGAATCGATATCCTGGGTCCTTTCCCTTTGGCGATACGACAAATGAAGTATCTCGTGGTCGCCATAGAATATTTCACGAAGTGGATTGAGGCTGAGCCAGTCGCACAGATTACAGCACAAAAGATCCAACACTTCGTGTGGAAGAACATAGTTTGCCGTTTTGGCGTACCAAAACGTTTAGTGTCTGACAATGGCACGCAGTTTGCAAGCCAACAATTGGGAAAGCTATGTACAGAGTTGGGAATCAAGCAGGTGTTTGCATCAGTCGAGCATCCACAGACCAATGGACAGGTCGAGTCAGCCAACCGAGTCCTCCTCAGAGGACTGAAGAGGAGGCTGGAGAAAGCAAAGGGAAGGTGGGCCGAGGAGGTTCCCAGAATAGTCTGGGCTTACCATACTACTCCCCAGTCCACCACTAAGGAAACTCCCTTCAGTTTGGTGTACGGTTCAGATGCCATGATCCCTGTGGAAATCCAGGAGAGCTCGCCACGTTTCCAAAACTTTGTGGCCGAGGAATCCAATGAAGAGAGGAAGGTGAATCTCGACCTTTTAGATGAAGCCAGGGAAGAAGCTGGAATCAAGGCTGAGGCGCTAAAAAGAAGAGTTGAACTCAAACACAGTTCTAAGCTGAGAGCTCGGCAGTTCCAGGCGGCAGACCTTGTCATGCGGAAGGCGTCTCCATACCAGATAGAGAACAAGCTATCCCCTAAGTGGACTGGTCCTTTCAGAGTTACACAGGCCCTAGGGAATGGAGCATACAGGCTTGAGACTTTAGAAGGAGGTCCGATTCCTCGAACATGGAATGCGACCCACTTGAAGTATTATTTCAGTTAAAGCCATGTAACCTTGTACACTACACAATATAGGGGACACTCTTTTTTCCCTTCTAAGGGTTTTTAATGAGGTCACCCAATAAAATTCAGTTAAAGATATATGTTTTTTAATGTGTTTGTACAGTCTGGTTAGAACCTGTCACTTGGAGTTAGAGGTCTCGTAAGTGGAGAGGTAGGTTCGCAGAGAACACCTCCACTTCGAGTGAGAACTTCCAATGTGAAAGAAGGGTTCACCCAGAGAAATCCTCCTCGCCTGTGAGCGATGTGAGGTCAGTTAGAACCTGTCACTTGGAGTTAGAGGTCTCGTAAGTGGAGAGGTAGGTTCGCAGAGAACACCTCCACTTCAAGTGAGAACTTCCAATGTGAAAGAAGGGTTCGCCCAGAGAAATCCTCCTCGCCTGTGAGCGATGTGAGGTCAGTTAGAACCTGTCACTTGGAGTTAGAGGTCTCGTAAGTGGAGAGGTAGGTTCGCAGAGAACACCTCCACTTCGAGTGAGAACTTCCAATGTGAAAGAAGGGTTCGCCCAGAGAAATCCTCCTCGCCTGTGAGCGATGTGAGGTCAGTTAGAACCTATTAGTTGGGGTTAGAGGTCTCGTGAAGGGAGAAGGGAGTTCATAAGTGTTCCTGCCGGTTGACCCTGCGTCAGCTGACTTCTGCAGCCGCCACACACCTCCTTCCTCACCTAGTCTGTGCTGGTATGATCGCACCTGCAAAAGAGAAAGGGGGGCGCCCTCGCGGCCGTTTGCACTCCGACGCTCAAGTCAGAACGGGGCAAGAAACATTAAACTCTGAATTTCTCTCTGTGTTTAGGTCTAGAATTGCGTACCTCTGTGAAGCATATTACTGTTCCTTATATACTTAGGGTTTTCTGCGCCGCTAACCCTAATTAGGGTTTATTGCGCTGCTGGACACACTTAGGATTTACTGGGATGCCCCTGCGCCACTTTTACCCAGTCTTTGGGATAACCTAGCGCATAGGGTTTCCTTCTCTGGAGTGCAAACTCTAACAGGATCAACACCTGTTCTGGGAGGGCCTTCACTGTTCACGTGCCATGCATGTAGCCTTCGTGATTCGGGACTCTCTTTACCTCTGGGAATATTTACTAATAATCTGCGGAGCAGGCGATGACCGATTACCCATCTCCCTACGGAGCAGGCGATGACCGATCACCAATCTCTATGCGGGCAGGCGATGACCGACCACCTTCCTCTGTGGGACACAGGCCGATCACCCCTGATGGGGTCTACTCCACGTGGCTTTGGCCCATGCTGTGGGGCCCATCTGATGTCCGAGGACTGGTCAGTACACAAGCCCCCCAGTCTCAAGCTGTTAACTTGTTTCAGCGAAGAGACTAAGTCATTGACTCCTTTACTACCTGCTCTCGGTGCTCGAGGACCAGCATTTGGCATCATCGCCAGGAACTCTTCTGATCTGGTACTCGCCGAATTATCTTTAGGCGATTTCCTTTCTCTTACTCTTCTCGATCCACGTGTCCTCCTCCAGCACACCTCTCACCTCAGCCTCGCTTTAAGAAGTCGAGGGCGAGGTCTTTCCTATCTCGCCTCACTTGCTCAAAGGCAAGGAGGTCTTCTTTCTCGCCTGCACTTGCTCCCAGGCAAGGAGGTCTTCCTCTGTTGCCTCAGCCTCGCTGTAAGAAGACGAGGTGAGGACTTTCTTATCTTCTCGCCTCAGTCTCGCTGTAAAAAGACGAGGTGAGGACTTTATACCTTCTCGCCTCAGCCTCGCTGTAAAAAGACGAGGTGAGGACTTTATACCTTCTCGCCTCAGCCTCGCTGTAAAAAGACGAGGTGAGGACTTTCAACATCTTGCCTCAGCCTCGCTGTAAAAAGACGAGGTGAGGACTTTTATCATCTTGCCTCAGATCGCCAAAGGGCGAGGAGGACTTTTATCATCTTGCCTCAGATCGCCAAAGGGCGAGGAGGACTTTTATCATCTTGCCTCAGATCGCCAAAGGGCGAGGAGGACTTTTATCATCTTGCCTCAGCCTCGCTGTAAGAAGACAAGGTGAGGACTTTTATCATCTTGCCTCAGCCTCGCTGTAAGAAGACAAGGTGAGGACTTTTATCATCTTCCCATTCACGTGTCACCATCTGGAGTACCTGCAGCTAAAACGCTACTCTCACCTTGATCCTGCGACTAAGTTATCCACACAGGGGGTGGCTTAGGGCACAGGCTACTCTGGGCACAACCTTTACCTGGCGATCTGGTTAACACTGGGTATCACAGCTCACACAAGTCTTCGCAAACACTCGGCCATGTGCTCCTTTCGGCGACTTGCTGACAACCTGATCTCCTGATCTTCACACCCGGTGATCATGTGAACACCCGGCGATGTGAATACCTGCAGGCGATAGGTGATCACTTATATCTTCACACATATGGCGATAGGCGATCACTTATATCTTCGCACATATGGCGATAGGCGATCACTTATATCTTCGCACATATGGCGATAGGCGATCACTTATATCTTCACACATATGGCGATAGGCGATCACTTATATCTTCACACATATGGCGATAGGCGATCACTTATATCTTCGCACATATGGCGATAGGTGATCACTACTCTTTACACGCGGTGATAGGCGACTACCGATCTGATCGCCTAAGGGCGATGAGGTTTTTCCAAAACTTCTGCAAAACGATACGCACACAAACTTTAGTATACTTCAAAATTTTTACTTTGAATATCTTATTTCTCGGGTGGCCTCATTAAAAACCCTCCTTAGGGAAAAAAGAGCGCCCCCTTGTAACTGTTTTTACAGAACTGTTCAATGCTTATGAAACTTTAACTAAAGTAAAACTTGAGGTGTGTGGCGTTCCAAGTACGAGGAATCGCCCCTCCTTCTAGTGTCTCCAAGCGGTAGGCGCCGTTCCCGAGTGCCTCGGTTATTCTAAACGGTCCGGTCCACTTGGGCGACAACTTATTCTCCATCTCGTACTGGTGGGCCTTCCTCATCACAAGATCGCCGCTTCTGAGTTGTCTCGGTATTACTCTAGTATTGTATCTTCGTTCTACCCTTCTTTTCACCGCTTCAGCTTTAACTCTCGCCTCTTCTCTGACCTCATCCAGTAAATCCAGGTTCATTCTTCTTTCTTCATTTGATTCCTCTGCTACAAAGTGTTGAAATCTCGGCGAGCTCTCCTGGACTTCAACTGGAATCATCGCGTCACAGCCATACACCAAGCTAAAGGGGGTTTCGTGGGTACCTGACTGCTCAGTCGTGTGGTACGCCCATATTATGCGAGGCACCTCATCAGCCCACGATCCTTTAGCTTTCTCTAATCTTCTCTTTAAACCTCTCAACAGAACCCGATTGGCGGATTCTACCTGGCCATTCGTCTGCGGGTGCTCAACGGATGCAAACACTTGTTGAATTCCCACATCTTCACACAACTTCTTCAACAGGTGGCTTGCAAACTGAGTCCCATTATCTGATACTAGACGCTTAGGCACCCCGAACCGGCACACAATGTTCTTCCATACAAAGTTTTCAATCTTGGTCGCCGTGATTTGGGCAACTGGCTCTGCTTCAATCCACTTGGTGAAGTACTCAATCGCCACCACCAAGTATTTCCTCTGCCTGATCGCCATCGGAAAGGGCCCCAGAATATCAATTCCCCATGTATGAAATGGCCAAGGGCTATAAATCGATTTAAGCTCTTCTGGGGGCGCCTTGTGCCAGTCGGCGTGCTGCTGGCACTGCTTGCAGCACTGGACGTACTTCTTGCAATCCTCCCTCATCGTCGGCCAGTAATATCCTGCGCGAAGGGTTCTAACGGCTAGAGCTCGACCCCCGATGTGACTTCCACATATGCCTTCATGGAGCTCAGCCATAACCCTCGTGCACTTCTCCCCGTGTATGCATACCAGGAGTGGGTGTGTGAACCCAAACCTGTACAACTCGCCATCTATCATGGTAAACCTGGTGGAGTTCTTCTTGATCTTTCTGGACTCTGCCGGATCCATTGGGAGCAAGCCATCAGCTAAGTAACGCTGGTACTACGTAATCCACGTATCTGACCCACGTGTGGCACAGACCTGTGCAACGTTTACTCCATCCACAGGGAATGCCCTTATCCTTGGCGTTTTCAAGGTCTCCTGAGCTAAAGACCTATGACTCCTCGCCGCTCCCACCGCCGATCTGCTCACTTGCAGCACCTGGTGATCTGCCACAAAAGCCCTAGGCGTTTTCAACGTTTCCTGAATAACAGTCCTCTGCCTACCCCCCTTGCCCGAACTGGCGAGCTTGGCTAGCAAGTCAGCTCGGGCATTTTGCTCCCTTGGCACATGCACTACCTCGAACGCTGTAAAAGAACTCTTCAACTCCTGAACATATGCCAAATAAGCTGCCATCTGCGGGTCCTTGGCTTGGAACTCGCCCACTACTTGCCCGGTGACCAGCAACGAGTCACTTTTGGCTATCAAAACTTTAGCACCCATCTCCTTTGCCAACAAGATTCCTGCAATCAATGCTTCGTATTCTGCTTGATTGTTGCTGGCTTTGAAAGCGAACCTCAGGGACTGTTCTATTAGCACGCCGTTGGGCCCTTCCAGAATGACTCCAGCTCCGCTGCCCTGCTGGTTTGACGATCCATCTACCGAAAGGACCCAACGGAAGTCATCTCCTTCGGCCTGAGTCGCCTCCGACGAGAGCTCGACGACAAAATCAGCTAAAAACTGCCCCTTAATTGGTCCTCGGGGTTCATATTTAATGTCGAACTCTGAGAGTTCTACTGCCCACTTCACCATTCGTCCAGCTACATCAAGCTTCCTTAGGACCTTCTGAATGGGGAGATTGGTCATTATCAGGATGGCAAAGCTCTGAAAGTAATGACGCAGCCTCCTCGCCGAAAACACAACCGCAAGCGCAGCCTTCTCCAAGGCCTGATACCTCACTTCAGGTCCCTGCAACACCTTGCTCACAAAGTAAATGGGCTTCTGGACCTGATCTTGGTCTTGGACAAGCACCGCACTCACCGCCCTCTCCGTCACAGCGAAATACAGTCTGAGAGGCACTCCTACTAACGGTTTGCACAGAACCGGCGGGCTTGCTAGATACGCTTTAAGCTTCACGAAAGCTTCTTCACACTCCTTGGTCCAGGCAAACCTGCTGTTTCTTTTCAAGCATTGGAAATACGGGTGGCCCTTCTCGCCGCTGGCTGACACAAAACGTGAGAGAGCAGCCATCCGACCTGTCAGCTGCTGCACCTCCTTCACCGTGGCTGGGCTTCTCATTGCCATAATAGCAGCGCACTTATCTGGGTTTGCTTCTATTCCTCTTTCAGTCAGAAGGAAACCTAAAAATTTTCCTGCCTCAACGCCAAAAATGCACTTCTCTGGATTTAGTTTCAGCTTATACTTGGCTATCGTGACAAACAACTCCTCCAGGTCCGAGGTGTGCCGGCTTCCCTCTGTGGAAGTCACCACCATATCATCAACATAAGCCTGCACATTTCGCCCTAGCATTGGTGCAAGTACCTTATCCATCAATCTCTGGTACGTGGCGCCAGCGTTCTTCAGTCCGAATGGCATTACCTTGTAGCAATAGCACGATCTCTCCGTCATGAAGGCGGTCTTCTCTTCATCCATAGGATGCATCTTGATCTGATTATAACCCGAGAACGCATCCAGAAAGCTCAACAGTTTGCAGCCCGCCGCGCTGTCCACCAGGGCGTCTATACTCGGTAAAGGATATGAGTCCTTCGGACAAGCCTTGTTCAAATCGGTGAAATCGACGCACATGCGCCATTTGCCGTTGCTCTTTTTAACCAGCACGACGTTAGCGAGCCACTCGGGGTATTGGATCTCCCGAATGTGACCTGCGGCGAGGAGCTTCTGCGTTTCATCCCTGATCGCCTGCCTCCTCTCCTCGTTAAACTTTCTCCTTCTTTGCCGCACTGGCTTTACCTGGTGGTCTACCGCCAGGTGATGACACAAAAAGTCAGGGTCGATACCAGGCATATCCGAGGCAGACCACGCAAACGCGTCCAGATGCCTCTCAATTACCCCGGCGATCTGGTCTTGTGCCCCATGGTCCAACGATTTTCCCAGCTTGAAGACCTTGCCTTTTATCTTCCTTTCAACCCACTCTTCCACTGGTTGAGGTCTCCTTTCGCTGGCGATCACTGCTCTGGCGATTCCTGCCTCTCTGCCCTCCTCTGGGCGATTTCTCAACTCCACTGCTCGGTCGGTCTCTCCGACCCCTTCCTCATCATCTAGCGTACGCGCACCCCCCTCGGCGATCAACTCCATCGCAATATCGGCGGCCTGCCCCCTTCTTCGTGTTGATTCCGCGCCAGGAGGGGGTGTGGTTGTGATGTAGCTTACTGATAGCTTGTTCTTGAGGCTGTTTTCGTAACACCTTCGTGCCTCCTGCTGATCAGACTGCAGAGTTATCACCACGCCTTCCATTGAAGGGAGCTTAACCTTCATGTGCCTTGATGATGGCACTGCCCCTATCCGGTTGAGAGTTGGCCTCCCCAACAGGATGTTATATGCTGAGGGGGCGTTCACGACGAGATACTTGATTTTCTCCGTTCTTGAAGCCACCTCATCCGTGAACGTGGTTCTCAGCTCGATGTACCCCCTGACCTCCACCTGGCCGCCAGCGAATCCATACAAGCATCCCCCATACGGTCTCAGCTGGTCAAGGGGTAACTGCAGCTTGTTGAAAGTTGGCCAGAACATAACATCGGCCGAGCTTCCCTGGTCGACCAGCACCCGGTGGATCTTCCTCCCAGCGGTGACAAGCGAGATCACTACGGGATCGTTGTCATGTGGCACAACGTCTTTAAGATCTTCCCTGGTAAACGCGATGTCCACATCGGGCGAATGGTCGTCGAATGCTTCTACCGCCATCACCGACCGAGCATACCTCTTGCGCTGCGACGCGGTGCACTCACCTCCGGAGAATCCCCCAGCTATAGTGTGGATCTCCCCGTGGATGGGCACTTCATGCTGCTGGCTCTCAGTGCTCGCCGGCTGGGAGCTCGTCGCATCTGCTGTCTTCTGCAGCAAGTAGTCCTTCAGGAATCCACTTTGGACCAACTTGTCGAGTTGGTGTCCTAGCAACAGACAGGAGTTAATGGTGTGGCCAAAACCTTTGTGGAATTCACACCACGCATCTGGCTTTGGCCCCAACACTTTATCCGTCTTCTTCTCGGGCATCATCAGCTTGGCAGCTATACTGGGGATGGCGATCAGGTCCCCCAATCTCATCACGAACTCATGCCTCGGAGGACGCTTGAATTCCCTCGGGCGACCTGATCCTCTTGCTCTACTACTGCCATCATCTTTACCTTTCTTCGGATCATAAGGATGATATATCCTTTGGTCCTTTTTTACCGCTGCCGTCTCCAACACCCTCTGAGGCTGAGTCCTGGCTTGGGTGCGTGGTTTTGCGGGAGCCGTACTCCCCCTCTTTTCTATCACTTCGTTCTCGGCAGCGATGTGAGCCACAGCACGTCGCCGAATCTCTGCGAAAGTTGCAGGGCGACTCCTGATCAATGATTCGCTGAATGGCCCAGGTAGCACGCCTTTCTTAAAGGCGTGTACGAACATCTCCTCCTCTTTACTTGGTAGTCGGACTATCTGGGCCCCGAATCTGTTCAGATAATCCTTCAAAGATTCCCCCTGGAATTGCCTTAGGTCGAACAGGTCGTAAGACACCATAGGCGGCGCCTTATTCACGATGTACTGATCGACAAACAGCTTGGAAAATTGCCGGAAACTGGAAATATGTCCGGTAGGTAGACTCACAAACCAGTCCAACGCTGTGCTGTGGAGGGTGCTCATAAACATCTTGCAGTAGACCGCATCCGATCCTCCCGACAGCATCATCTGCGTATGGAAAGCGGTGAGATGCCTTTCGGGGTCTTCTTTCCCAGTGAACACGGTCTTAGGCCCTACGAAGGTGGCAGGGACCACCGTGTCCATGATTTCCTGGGAGAAAGGCATGGGAAAGGCCCTTGTGGGCGTTGGTGGAGCGCGATCCTCTCCCCCACAGTCTCCATCTTGCCGCGCGTTTTGCAGACTCACGCGCAGCTCCTCGTTCGCTTTGTGCAACTCCTCGTTCCTGGCCTGTGAGGCGGCCAGGTCTTCCTGCATCCGCGCTTGATGCGCCCTGGACTCCGCCACCGTCTCCTGGAGGGCGCGCATTGTTTCCATGAGTTGCTGCATGGTAACGCTTTCGCCTCCATTCGGTGGAACGGAACCGTGCCTTGTCGTCCTCATCTTCTGTGGTTTCTCTCTCACTCTCGTGTATGGGACCTTGTTTTACTCGGCCCCACGGTGGGCGCCTAATGTTCCTGCCGGTTGACCCTGCGTCAGCTGACTTCTGCAGCCGCCACACACCTCCTTCCTCACCTAGTCTGTGCTGGTATGATCGCACCTGCAAAAGAGAAAGGGGGGCGCCCTCGCGGCCGTTTGCACTCCGACGCTCAAGTCAGAACGGGGCAAGAAACATTAAACTCTGAATTTCTCTCTGTGTTTAGGTCTAGAATTGCGTACCTCTGTGAAGCATATTACTGTTCCTTATATACTTAGGGTTTTCTGCGCCGCTAACCCTAATTAGGGTTTATTGCGCTGCTGGACACACTTAGGATTTACTGGGATGCCCCTGCGCCACTTTTACCCAGTCTTTGGGATAACCTAGCGCATAGGGTTTCCTTCTCTGGAGTGCAAACTCTAACAGGATCAACACCTGTTCTGGGAGGGCCTTCACTGTTCACGTGCCATGCATGTAGCCTTCGTGATTCGGGACTCTCTTTACCTCTGGGAATATTTACTAATAATCTGCGGAGCAGGCGATGACCGATTACCCATCTCTCTGTGGAGTAGGCGATGACCGATTACCCATCTCTCTGTGGAGTAGGCGATGACCGATTACCCATCTCCCTACGGAGCAGGCGATGACCGATCACCAATCTCTATGCGGGCAGGCGATGACCGACCACCTTCCTCTGTGGGACACAGGCCGATCACCCCTGATGGGGTCTACTCCACGTGGCTTTGGCCCATGCTGTGGGGCCCATCTGACGTCCGAGGACTGGTCAGTACAATAAGGAACACCTTCCCCCTCCGAGTGAGAACACCCATACTAAAATTAAGGTTCATTAATGAAATTGGCAGAAAAACATGCTACTTGAGGTTCATTTTTGCAGGTGCATTTTACCAGATACAAAGCATGACAAAAAGATGAACCAGGTGCATTCTACCAGACACAAAGCACGACAAAAGAAATGAATAATAAATCGAATTTTATATTACAAATGAGGGTGATTACAAGATGTTCAGCTAGATACAACTATTCAGAAGACCTATCTGGGCACTATTTGCCCGTCGACCACCTGCATAATTGCAGAGTATGGTGAGAGGTCCATCTCAGGATGCACGCGGGCAACCTGAGCAAGGGCATCACCAAAGCCTTCCCCATAGGCGTTGGCGGCGTCATCAATAAGCTCAGCCTCGGTCTTCCTCAGCAGTTCAATCTGTTGGGCAAGTTCCTCCTCAACCTTGCCCAGCTGAACTTCTCGATCAGTCGCCCTCTCCTCCAGCTTAATCATTTTAGCTTGAGCCCCCTCTGCTTGCTCTTCCAGTTCGATGATCTTGTTGCGGAGGGGGAGTATCTTAGCTTCAAGCTGGAAGGCCTCCTGCCCCTTGGAGAAAAGAAGCTTCTTCGTCTCCTTCTCAGACTGGCGGAGACTACCCAATTCTTGATTAAGGGCAGTCTCGCGCTGGGTCGCTTGACGGAGTTGGAGATCCTTTTGCTCCAGCTCTTTCTTTAGTTGGGCGGTCTCCTCAAGCAACTCTGCCTCAGCGTTGCCCTTGACTAGCAAGGAGTTGGAAGCGGCCAAGAACTCCCCGAGGCCATGGCTGAGAAGGTTCTCAAGGGAGTTTCTGTCCATGGCTTCCAAGACAGCTCTGCCAGGCATGTGAGCAAGCGACCTTTGGAGCAAAGAAGGTAGTTCTGGGGCAGAAGGCATCTGATCGGAAGAAGGAGCACTCTCCCCACCCCCCTCGATCGTTAAAATTGGCTCGGGAGGAGAGGAGGCGCTAGGAGGGTGCTCCCTAAAGGATGAAGGGTGCCCTTCTGTGGCTGAAGAGACCTCCGTGGCTGTCCCCACCCTTTTCCTTTTGAAGACAAGGCCGGAGCAGGTGTCCTCATCATCAGAAACCTCCACAGGGGCTGCCCTCTTGGACTTGTCAGCAATGCGATCCAAGGCAGCACCCGCGGGTGATGAAGGACCTGCAGGGGCCAAACCGCCAGCATTGCGGCGACTCAGCACATCTGCCAGCCTTTTCTTCTTATCAGCGCTGAGTACCATGCCTGCAGTGAATAATACGAAAATATGAGAAAGACAAGGTATTAAGCGTGCAAACAGATAGATGCAGGATGAAGTGGGTGTACCAATGTACACGCTGAGAGTCTCAGCGTCATACTCATGCCTGATCAGCTGGGTGGAGTCAAACACCACGCCCCAGCTGGAAATGGTCTGGCAGAGTTCTCGATCGGGAGCAGTCAACTCCTCGAGTTTGCGTGGTTTCTTGAACTTCAACTCCCCCACCCAGTATAAGGGAAACCCGTCGAGCATGGTGGGATCGTAGGAGCTGCAGCAAACTCGGAAGAACCTTCCTTTGAAGTTCTTGTATGACTGCGAGAAGAGAGTTAGGAGCACTCTCCCTGCCACCCCATTTAGGCTCACCCAAAGCCTCTTGCCGGGGCTCTTCGCCTAAAAAAAGTAGAGGAAGACGTCGACAGAGGGGGTGAAACCTAGATTATTGCAGAGGATGGAGAACGCCCTGATAAAGGCCCAACTGTTGGGGTGCAGTTGAGCAGGCGCCACGTTTAACTCCGTGAGCAAAGCCCTCTCGAACCCGGTGAAAGGAAGGCGGACTTTGACTCTTTTGAAGATGGTGGCGTAGAAGAAGAAGAATGGCTCCCCATCGTTGCAGCGATTGTCGGCGCACACGGGTTCGTTCGCTGTACTGGGGCGTACCGAGACGTACGCGTCAGTTTCCCTGCCGAAGACGCGTCCTTTAATATCATTCTCATCATCCCTATGCTTGCGAAGATCCTCGCAGGATGTGAGTTTAGAGGTCTCGGCAAGGAGATCCTCAGAAGCCCATGGGTAGAGGGCCCTGTAATCGACCGCTACGGTTGGAGGAGGGTTGGAGGTAATTTTGGTTCTGGCCATCTCGAATCTAAACAAATGAGAGGCAGAAAAAAAGAGAGGCTCAGAAGAAAACAATGGTGGACGAAGACTCGAAGGTAGAACGAACCCAGAAGGAAGAACAAAACCCTAGAATGCATAAACCACACACAGGCCCAGAACAGAAGCATGCGATATGAAGGACATAGATTATGTCACGAATGTGAAGAAGACGTAAAAATCATACCTTTGGTTGAGCGAGGGCGGAGAAGTTCGGAAAGCTTCGTGAAGAGAGGAAAGCGTGCGCTGGAAGATAGAGTTTACAGAAGTTGAGAATGCAAAGTGATGAAACAGTGAAGTGGCGCGGGGTTTTGAAGAGGTTTAACGTAGCCCTAGGGAGTGCAAACGTTATGAATTTCAAACCGTTGATGCAGCCACGTGTTAGCGGATGAAAGGGGGTTGGTGAAGTGTCTTTTCAGCGCACTGTTCATGTACTTATGCACAGAACCACGTAGGTCGCCCAAGTCAATGACTTAGTCTCTACGCTGGAACAAGTTGACAGCTCGAGACTAGGGGGGCTTGTGTACCGATCAGTCCTCGTCCATCACTTAGTCTCTTCGCTGAAACAAGTTAACAGCTTGAGACTGGGGGGCTTGTGTACTGGCCAGTCCTCGGACGTCAGCTGGGTCCCACAGCATGGGCCAAAGCTACGTGGAGTGGACCCCGTGGGGGGTATTGAACAGGAAAGGGGGTGATTAGTCATCAGCCTAGAAAGAAGGGTGATGAGTCATCAGCCTACAAAGAGAGGGTGATGAGTCATCAGCCTACAAAGAGGGGTGATTAGTCATCAGCCTATAAAGAAGGGTGATGAGTCATCAGCCTATAAAGAAGGGTGATGAGTCATCAGCCTACAAAGTGGGGTGATTAGTCATCAGCCCACAGGGAAGGGTGATGAGTCATCACCCTACAGAGCCAGGTGAGTAGTTGTCAGCTCACCAGGATGGGCGGAGGTGTCATCGTCACTCAGCAGGTCGAGGAGTCCTCGGCCACAGGATGTGGCGAGGTGACATCGGCCTTGGGTGATTTGAACAGCGTTAACAGGACAGCTAAGATTGGTTCCCAGAGTGGGCCAATGACCAGTTAAATACCCAGAGTTAGGGAGAGGCCTGGATCACGAAGTGCCTATGCGGGTAGCAGGGAAAGCACAGTTGGGTGTAGAGTCCTGAGGGGACGAGTACTCACCAGAGTGCATGGAACGTGAACAGTAAAGGCACTCCCAGAACAGGTGGCCCCAGAGACTAGGTGCACAAGGAGGCACCCAGGTGGTCACCCTGTGAGAGTTTGCACTCCAGAGAAGGAAACCTTATACGCTAGATTACCCTAAGATTGGGTGATAGCGGCGCAAGGGTATTCCAGTAAACCCTAAATATGGCTAGTAGCGCAGTAAACCCTAATTAGGGCTAACGGCGCAGTAAACCCTAATTAGGGCCAACGGCGCAGTAAATCCTAGCCTATAGAAGGGACAGTAAGATACTTCACAAGGTACGCAGTTTTCTAGACCTAACACACAGAGATAAACTCAATACACTTGGTGTTCCTTGCCCTACACTGACTTGAGCGTCGGAGTGCAAACGGCCTCTAGGGCGCCCCTTTTCTCTTTTGCAGGTGCAGATTGCTTCTAAAGAACCAAGCACATAAGAACGTGAGGAAGAAGGCATGTGAGTGTCGTGAGTCAACCGGCAGGCGAGTCAACCGGCAAGAACACTTGGCAATCTGGCTCATTTCCGAAGAAGGTTGGGGAGGGGTAGGAGGTCTACGTGCCATCTTCCTTCGTTTCAGATTTTGAAACTATTGGTTTCTATATTCCCTACAACTACAAGAATGAGATCGATGAGAAATCAATTCATTCAAGAGGTAACATCTAGACCTTACAAAGGTCAGCATCTCAAAGTCATTAAGAAATTGAGTTCATCAATAGAATCATGATACTTATAACCTCAAGCAAAACACCAGAACAGCTACTGGTATACAACCATCAATCCAATCAACCACTTTCAATCAATTACAAAAACATTCAATAAAATGAAATAAATCACACCAGAATTCAATGTATGCTAAACATCAAACCTTTGGAATTAAGATTGAAAACCATCTCGATCCAGTTATGAGTGTGCACCCTCACTACTTTATCAAGATCCTTTCATTCTTAATACTAAGATTTTCAGTTAGGGCATATATTCACTAAAGCACACACAAAATTTCAATACAAAAACGTTTGAAAACCTTTCACTATAGTTTTTATTTAAAACTCAAATAAATTTTTATGAGCAGAAGAAACACAATGGATCCACAGCCCTCAGGTAGTCCTAAGGACGAACTGCTCTGATACCATTAATGTAACATCCCGCCAAATTCTTTTCATATTTATATAATGAAAATAAAGGTAAACAAATATATTGAAGTGAACATAATTATATATATGTAATGAAGTTTCTCCTCACCGGGAGTTTAATACATAATCGGTCAATTTCCAAAACTTAAACAAAATACAGCAAAATAGAAAAACAGGCGATCTCCTGATAGAAAACAGAAAACGGCAATCTCCTAACAGAAACAGAAACAGGCGATCTCCTGATAGAAAACAGAAAACGGCGATCTCCTAACAGAAACAGAAACAGGCGATCTCCTCCCGGTGACCACTCACAGAGGAGCTCTACTACCTGCAGCCTCATCTGCTCCCGTGCAAATATACACGATCATCACAGGTTTAAGAAAAACAACCACGATACAAGATAAAAGGGTAAGCTAGATATTTGCAAAAACTTTAAATATGAAACTTTATATCTATAGAAAACATAAATCTTCACACATTTTATAATCTATATCAATTGTAACCATCAATATCCCCATATTCCACCAACTCGTCAAGTGTCTATTCACTACATTCAACATTCATGGTTCACACGTCAGACCTTCCGCTGACTCGTCACACACAGACACTTGACACTACTTCCGGAAGACTCGTGCATTGACTAGACTCAAAGATCTGCACCTGTCATACTACACTACTGTAAAGTTCCCACAGCTATGCGCATCAACATAATCTCAATCTCAATCTCATCACTCACCTAGTATGACAGGGTGAATCCATACAACAGGTCAAGTGGTTATTTTTCAAACCACTTACCCATACATATGAACCTCCATCGACTCTCAACGCCTGAATGACTTCCTCTATATGAGTCCATTATATCAGGAGAGTCAGGATATCTCATTATAGAAATCACCGATCAATGCACATTCTACAACAATCTTACACGGTATTTTCTTTCCTGAAAATACTATGCCTTGATTCCACATTCACAACATTCAACACATCATACAACACTTAATGAACGATTTCAAGCATAGCAATAATCATTCCACGGTTCAGAGTTTCGAATATCACATGCATTTCACATTTAAATCTCAAACAGTTTCAAACGACACTAAAACAGGGGAGTTCGAAAACAACATAAAAACCGGCGATCTCATCCAAAAACAGGGGATTATGCAATAACAGTTGAAAACCGGCGACCACGTCGCCCTACCATAAAAAATCATCTAATATAAGGTTTTTGTTGGAAATAAGGCTAGCTTCCCTTACCTGAACTTGCGTAAAAACACCAAGAGCACTGATTTTATAAAATTTACCAAAATTAATTGGTACATGCGTTTGGAGTGAAACCAACGCCAAAAGTTTTTTAAGATCTTGTTTTGATTGTGTCTCAATTTTCAGAAGCAAATACAAAAGGGTCAGCTCAGCATAAATCTTTTAAAGATACGCTTTCTGGACCACAACAATATGTGCTTTTCTGTGGTGCTGTTTTTTGGTTTTTAAATCAAATCTAGTGCTATTCCTAGGTTCCTTTTTGTGTGCCATCCATTATTTGAGTACCTTTTATTTGCTTGTATAATTTCATTTGAATTCTTTCTAGTTGTGTCACATTTAAATTCTATTTGTGTGGTACTGTTTTTCAAATTAATTTGTTTCTTGCTTTCTTTCTTTGGCCTCTAAGCTTGTTGGTGGATTAAATATCAATTGGTACTTGTTGAGTGAGAATTTGACTTGAGGGGAGTCTAGCTTGCTTAATAGGTGCTGGATTGAAGATTTTATTGACCTAATTCCAAGAGGAACAAAGGCAAAGGGCAGCAACAAACACCATACTACAAATACACCACACACTTTGGAAGGCCCAACAAGTAGAAAAGCAACAAAAGGGGTGCAACTAGAAGAACAACAAAAGGGGTGCAAATAGTAAAAGCAACAAAGGGAGTGTCATTTAATTTCTTTGCAATCTTGCTTGTGTTAATTACTTGTTAATCACGCAATTAGTCGGTGAGTGTGTCTTCAAGGGCTCCAAGTGTCCAAGAAGCCTCACCTAGGGCCGTCTAGCTTAATTTGTTTTTGTTAATTGCTTTAATTGAACCAACTTGCTTTAATCACTTCGTTAATTTCTTGTTTAATCTTGTTTAAGGCTTTCATAGCTTGCATTGTTTTCTTGCATTAAAAATTTGATTTCTTCAACCTAATTGTGTTTTAAGTGGTTTACTAAGAGAAAGCTTTGTGTGAAGACATTGAGGGATAGTCTTTGGCTAAGGCAAGGCTTGGTATTTAAGTAGTCCATTGTGACTCACCTCCCTTACCTGGAAGACTACCTTCTTTGACTTCCCTAAATTTTCTCAAGGTAAAATATTTCTATACACAAAGGTCTAGTCATGTCTTCTCATTCCTTTAAATCTCTTAAAAGTGAGGTGAAATCCTTGAAATCTCTTTTGGAACAATTTTCCAAGAATATTCAATCAATTTCATCTAAACAATTGGAGAATGAGGCCAAAACTAATGAATTGACTAAATCAAAGGATGAGAAGTCTCACATTTCAAAAAAATTACCTTCTCATGCATCTATCTCTAAAAAGCATGATTCTTTTGGCGAGGGAAGACATAGAAGAGATAGAAAAGAACAAGAAAGCTCAAGAGAGGTTAGGGTAGACCTACCCCATTCCCATGGAAAAGAAAATATAGAAACTTGCCTAGATTGGGAAATGAGGGTAGAAAAATTGTTTGCTTCCCATAAAGAAAGAAAGGAAAGAAAGATACAAAAGAAAAGAGAGGAAGCCGAAAGGGAAGCTAAAGAAAAAGAAAAAGAAAAAGAAAAAGAAAAGCATGAGAAGACCCTTGAGAAACAAAAGGCATGGGAGAATAGAGTTCCTTCTCACAAGGTCATTCAACAAGACAAAAGATTTAAAAATACCTTTGAAAATATGCGTCTTGTTGAACAACCTAGCCTTTCCTTTTGTAAAGGAACACTTGCAAGCATAGTAACAAAAAAAGAGTCTTTAAAAGAAGCTTGCATAGATAAAGATAAAGTGGATTATTTCTCATATGTGCTAGGATATCACCAAGTGAATGTCAAGTTATTTACAAGCATCTACAAAAACAAATTTTTATGTGAAGTAGTGCCTAAAGAAACTTGTCATGTCCTATTGAGACAACCATTGCCAAGTGTGCAACTTCTCATAAACAATGGTTGTAACAACGAGACTATCTTTACACATAAGAGAAAAATTCTTCATGAAGGAGAACTCATGGACCAAATTAGAGTTGATAAAACTCTAGAGCTTTTAAAAGGAAAACTTTTGTCACCCATGAGAAAAGATGTTCAAAGACATTACCCTAGATACATTTCTTGTTTTAAAAATACACCTAAGGTGATGTCTCATGAACTCTATACTCCTTTACCTTTTGCAAATGATCCTTGGGAAGACATAAACCTCAATTTTATCTTAGAGCTTCCTAGGACAACAAAAGGTTTTGATTCCATTTTTATGGATATGGATAATCTCTTCTATATAGAAGTGACAAGTCTTCATGGTTTATCTTCAAGCATAGTATTGGACAGAGCTCCAAAATTTGAAAACCATCATTTGAGGAATCTTTTAGAAAAACTTGAAATTAAGTTGTACTCTTCAAATTTTTATCCTCAAAAGAATGGTCAAAATAAAATTGAAAACATAGCTCTTTTTACTATGCCTAGAGAAATCATGAAAGACAATCACAATTCTTGGGATGAGTATCCTTTTGAGCATGCATACAATGGAGTAGTCCACAAGACTACTAATATTTCTACATTTGAAATTGCATGTGGACTTAATCCTCTTTCGCTTTTTAAGTTGTTACCCTTTCCTAAAGGTATTGTGCCTAAGGGAAAGGTAACCAATATTGAAAATTTTCAAATACATAAGAGGATTAGAGAACACATACAACCATCAAAAGAGAAATATTGTACAAAGTTGCCAAAAACAAAAGAAAAACAAAAATGGCAACTTCATACAATTAAGTTCTCTCCAATTGCTCACACTAACACCTTTACTTTGTTTGATGATTTCCATAGGTGGACGTTTGATCCGGGAGGACAAGCCTTGCCGAAACAATAGGCTGCTATCCGAGATCAAATCTGTAGATCTGAGGATAGATCTTCTCAAAGGAGGAGGAGATGATGGACACCATCCAGCCCCATCCATCCCCCTAGTTGAAGACAAAGCAAGGGATTTGAGGACAAATCCTTTTTCAAGAGGGAGGGGATGATGGAAGAGGGCCAAGCACAACCTTCCATGAAAGGCAAGAGCCAAGTCAAGAGCGTCTAAGACCAAGCTAGGAGCGTCTAAGACAAGCTAGGAGCGTCTAGGACGAGAAGGCCAAGCTAGAAGCGTCTAGGACAAGAAGACTTGGATCAAAGCTATGAATGGGAGAGTGGCATACTAGCACATATTCCGTGAAGGCCCATCAAATGTAGTTTAGCTTTAATTGGGGTGTAAATAGCATAGCCATGTGGACAAATGTTTATTTTTCTGCACATTAGAATTAAGGAGAAGTTAACCTTCCCACTATTCTAGAAAGCCCATGGAGGGGGTGAACTTACAAACTAGACACACCCCTCCCCATGTGCTCAAACTTTCCATGTGGCCCATGTGCTTCACATTTACATTTCATTTGGCTAGCATTAGGGTTGCATTATGGTCCTCCTTAGCCTATAAAAGGAGGAGCCTACACCTTGTATTTTCAAGATTAATTTGAGTAAAGTTGTGCTGCCAAATTTGTGCCATACTTACTCCCTTGCCTAAATCTCTTTATTTATGGTTTTAATCTTCACTCCTTCACCACCAAAGAGAGCTGGCCAAACCTCTCTCATTTTCATACACATCATGCACCTTCAAGATCACCATCACTCCTAGGAGGGTCTTGCTCATTTAAACCATTGCTTCCACACCATCTTCAACATCCAAGGAGAGCTCAACATGTGAAGGCCATCATGCACCAAGGAGCCTTTATCACAAACTGACTATACTACTCATTTCTACGCTAAAAGAGGCGATTTCTGGAGCTAAGGGAGTCGCCGGCAACGCCTATGCAGAGGCAACCCTCTGAAGCTCAGATTCGACTCGAAAAACAGAGTAAAACGACTTACTCTGTTCTAGCGTCCTGACGGAAAACTCGCAGAGAACTCCCCAGGTATCCAAGTGAAGTCGTCGCTCGTCGTACTGGTGCTTGGGGATGTCTGAATCGCAGCGCGAAGGAGAGAAAGAGAAGGATGAAGGTGAACTCACTCTGTCACTCTTGAACCACAGTAGCGTTCTTTGCCTCTCCGAAGTGAGTTTTTGAATCTAAACCAACTTGTCCACAATTTCCGCTGCCACCACCCACTCTGCAGGAAGGCTTGCGTGCACGCTTCCCTGAACAGTACGGCCACGTGTGTCTCTGCGCATGCCAACTCTCTGATGTCACTATTCTGAACCACCCTTTTTATCTACGTGTCGCGCGTGCAGGACGTTTCATGCTGGGAGCCTGGGCCCCACCTTATCTGTGTGAAACTCGACGTCGCGCGATAACTTTCCACCGCTGACTCATCCTGGCGAACGACCGATGTCTTTCCCTGGGAGACGACCGATGTCTCCCTCTGGAAGACGACCGATGTCTATCCTTGGAAGACGACCGATGTCTATCCCTGGAAGATGACCGATGTCTATCCTTGGAAGACGACCGATGTCTATCCCTGGAAGACGACCGATGTCTATCCTTGGAAGACGACCGATGTCTCCCTCTGGAAGACGACCGATGTCTATCCCTGGCGACGTCCGCATGTCTCTCGCGCCCTGGCGATGCCCGCATGTCTCTCGCGCCCTGGCGATGCCCCCATGCCTCGCGCCCTGGCGATGTCCGCATGTCTCTCGCGCCCTGGCGATGCCCGCAAGCCTCTCGCGCCCTGGCGATGTCCGCATGTCTCTCACGCCCTGGTGATGTCCGCATGTCTCTCGCGCCCTGGCGATGCCCGCAAGCCTCTCGCGCCCTGGCGATGCCCCCATGCCTCGCGCCCTGGCGATGTCCGCATTCTCTCGCGCCCTGGCGATGCCCGCATGCCTCGCGCCCTGGTGATGTCCGCATGTGTAGTCTAGGCGACAGGCGATTATGTACTAACCAGGCGATCTCATAGTCTTCTACGCTACACTTTCCTTCCTTTTTATTTTAAATAAAAACATACTTAGAATTCATGTAATATATATTCCTTTTATTCCAATTTAATTTCACAGGTCCTTACAAGTACAACAATTAATACCTCATCCAAAACCTTACAAACTTCAGTGGTTAAATGAAAATGGGGAATTAACTGTAGATAAGCGGGTAAAAATCAGTCTTTCTGTGGGGAACTATAAAGATGAGATTTTATGTGATGTAGTACCCATGGAAGCCTGCCACATCTTATTGGGAAGACCATGGCAATTTGACAAGAAAAATGGTCTTACCAACGAGATAACTTTTACCCATAGGGAGAAAAAGTTTGTACTCTATCCTTTAACACCTTCACAAGTGGTAAAGGACCAAGTACAAATGAAAATAAAAAGAGAAAATGAGAAAACGAAAAAAGAATTAAAGGAAAATCCTTTGTTTGGAGTTGAACCAGGCATTGACTTAAATTCTTCTTCCACAGAAAACCCTTGTGAGAATATGCTTGAAGATAAATCTGTGTCTGGAGCTGAACCAGATATAGATATAAACCTTTCCTCCACAGAAAAGCCAAGTGAGGGGTTGTTTGAAAAAGAAGAAGAGGAATCTAGAAAGAATGAAGAGTATCTTACAACACCTCCTACAAGCATAGTGGGAAAAGAATCCTTAAAGGGGGATTGCAATAATTTTAACTCTCCTTTTCCTTTGAATCATGATGCTTACTCTTATTTTCAAAAATCACAAAAACAACACTTTGTGATGTTGTTGCTTATCTTGGGCAATGAACAACACAAAGGAAGCAAAAATATTTTTGTAAAGGGCCCTATTTCTTTCCAACAAAACTTTTATAAAAATAGCAAAGGGGCTTATTTCCTTACTATTTTATTTGAATACACTAGTCTTAATTTTCTTATCTCACTTTTCTTTGATGTTTATTGTAGGTTAATATTTGATCCTGGAGGACAAGCATAGTTTTCAAAGCAAGAATAAGGCTGTTGTTTGAGATCAACCCTGTAGATCTGAGGACAGATCCTCTCAAGAAGGAGGGGATGATGGAAGAGGCCCAAGCTCCAACCCAAGTTCAAGCCCAACACAAGGTCCATGGCCAAGCACATTCACGCCCAAATGAGTCAAGCCACGGATGGGAGGGAGAAGACCTTGTACATGCTACTTGGAGGCCCATTAGGGGTAGCTTAGTAGATTAGTGTAGTGTAGAAAGCAAAACTTGCTCACTTAGGGGTGTGCTATCAAAAAGGTGCCCTTAGCAATAGAAGGAGGGGTGTGCTAGCAAATAGGTGCCTTTAGCAAAAGAAGGAGGGGTGTACTATCAAATGTTGCATTTTTGACCTATCTTCTAGAATATTAGGATGATGGTGTGGTTTGACTAAAGTCAATACCCTAGGCAGCCCCCACTTTTTGTATTTCCATCCTTACCCTTTAAGCTTGCTCACCAAGGCTCCTAAATCTATAAATAAGGAAGCCTACCTCATGTATTTTCAAGATTAAATAGAGTATTGTTATGCTGCCCAAATTGTGCCATACACTACTCCTTGCCTAACACTTAGGTTTTAGTCTTCAATTCATCACTACCAAAGGGGCTGGCCAAACCTTCCCATTTCCTCACTCTTCATGCACCTTCAAGGCACCCATGCTTCCTAGGAAGGCCTTGCTCATTTCAACCATTGCTTCCGCACCATCTTCAACATCCAAGGAGAGCTCAACATGTGAAGGCCATCATGAGGAGTCATCGCTCGTTCTCTCAAGAAACTTTGAAGAAACCACGAGTCAACGCATGCATGCTGATGGAGGTAGAGTCATCGCAAGTCTTCCTGCTACAGAATGGAGCGACATGGATGACGCCCTATAAGCGTTACATAGCGGATGGAATGCTCCCAGTAGAGCAGACGGAAGCAAGGAGAATAAAGAAAAACTCGTCCAAGTACACGCTCATTGAAGGCGAGTTGTACAGACATGGGTTTACCCACCCCATCTTAGTCTGCGTGCATGGCGAGCAGTGTGTAAGAATAATGGCAGAGCTCCATGAAGGCATCTGTGGTAGTCATATCGGAGGTCGAGCTTTGGCCTCTAAGGCCATTCGAGTAGGGTACTACTGGCTGACAATGAGGGAAGATTGCACTATGTATGCACAGCAGTGCAAGCAATGCCAGTTGCATGCTGATTGGCCTAAGGCGCCACCAGAAGAGCTCAGGTCGATATACAGCCCTTGGCCGTTTCACACATGGGGAATCGACATCTTGGGGCCTTTCCCTTTGGCGATACGACAGATGAAGTACCTCATGGTCGCCATAGAATATTTCACGAAGTGGATCGAGGCTGAGCCAGTAGCACAGATCACAGCACAGAAGATCCAACACTTCGTGTGGAAGAATATAGTATGCCGCTTCGGGGTACCCAAACGCTTAGTGTCTGACAATGGCAACCAGTTTGCAAGCCAACAATTGGGGAAGCTATGTACAGAGTTGGGGATCAAGCAGGTGTTTGCATCCGTCGAGCACCCACAGACCAATGGGCAGGTCGAGTCGGCCAACCGAGTCCTCATCAAAGGACTGAAGAGAAGGCTGGAGAAAGCAAAGGGAAGGTGGGCTGAGGAGGTTCCCAGAACAGTATGGGCCTACCATACTACTCCCCAGTCCACTACCAAGGAGACTCTCTTTAGTTTGGTGTATGGTTCAGATGCCATGATCCCTGTGGAGATCCAGGAGAACTCGCCACGTTTCCAGAACTTTGTGGCTGAGGAATCCAATGAAGAGAGGAAGGTGAATCTTGATCTTTTGGATGAAGCCAGGGAAGAAGCAGGAATCAAAGCTGAGGCGCTGAAGAGGAGAGTCGAGCTCAAACACAGTTCTAAGTTGAGAGCTCGGCAGTTCCAGGCGGCAGACCTCGTCATGCGCAAGGCGTCTCCATACCAGATAGAGAACAAGCTATCCCCTAAGTGGACTGGTCCTTTCATAGTGACAGAGGCCCTAGGGAATGGAGCATATAGGCTTGAGACTCTAGAAGGAGGTCCGATTCCTCGTACATGGAATGCGACCCACCTGATGTTTTATTTTAGTTAAAGCCATGTAATCTTGTACACTACACAATACAGGGGACACTCTTTTTTCCCTTGCTAAGGGTTTTTAATGAGGTCACCCAATAAAATTCAGTTAAAGATATATATTTTAATGTGTTTGTACAATGTTATGAGAACCTGTCACTTGGAGTTAGAGGTCTCATAAGTGGAGAGGTAGGTTCGTAGAGAACACCTCCACTTCGAGTGAGAACTTCCAACGTGAAAGAAGGGTTTGCCCAAAAAAATCCTCCCCGCCTGTGAGCGATGTGAGGTCGGTTAGAACCTGTCACTTGGAGTTAGAGGTCTCGTAAGTGGAGAGGTAGGTTCGTAGAGAACACCTCCACTTCGAGTGAGAACTTCCAACGTGAAAGAAGGGTTCGCCTAGAAAAATCCTCCTCGCCTGTGAGCGATGTGAGGTCAGTTAGAACCTGTCACTTGGAGTTAGAGGTCTCGTAAGTGGAGAGGTAGGTTCGTAGAGAACACCTCCACTTCGAGTGAGAACTTCCAATGTGAAAGGGTTTGCCCAGAGAAATCCTCCCCGCCTGTGAGCGATGTGAGGTCAGTTAAAATCTATCACTTGGAGTTAGAGGTCTCGTAAGTGGAAAGGTAGGTTCGTAGAGAACACTTCCACTTCGAGTGAGAACTTCCAACGTGAAAAGGTTCGCCCAGTTAAATCCGCCCTCGCCCATGGACGATGAAAGGTCAGTTAGAACCTACTAGTTGGGGTTAGAGGTTTCGTAAGTGGAGAGGTAGGTTCGTAGAGAACACCTCCACTTCGAGTGAGAACTTCCAATGTGAAAGGGTTCGCCCAGAGAAATCCTCCCCGCCTGTGAGCGATGTGAGGTCGGTTAGAATCTATCACTCTGAGTTAGAGGTCTCGTAAGTGGAGAGGTAGGTTCGTAGAGAACACTTCCACTTCGAGTGAGAACTTCCAACGTGAAAAGGTTCGCCCAGCTAAATCCTCCCTCGCCCATGGACGATCAGAGGTCAGTTAGAACCTACTAGTTGGGGTTAGAGGTTTTGTAAGTGGAGAGGTAGGTTTGTAGAGAACACCTCCATTTCGAGTGAGAACTTCCAACGTTAAAGAAGTGTTCGCTCAGAAAAATCCTCCTCGCCTGTGAGCGATGTGAGGTCAGTTAGAACCTGTCACTTGGAGTTAGAGGTCTCGTAAGTTGGGAGGTAGGTTTGTAGAGAACACCTCCACTTCGAGTGAGAACTTGCAATGTGAAAGGGTTCGCCTAGAGAAATCCTCCCCGCCTGTGAGCGATGTGAGGTTGGTTAGAATCTATCACTTGGACTTAGAGGTCTCGTAAGTGGAGAGGTAGGTTCGTAGAGAACACTTCAACTTCGAGTGAGAACTTCCAATGTGAAAAGGTTCGCCCAGTTAAATCCTCCCTCGCCCATGGATGATGAGAGGTCAGTTAGAACCTACTAGTTGGGGTTAGAGGTTTCGTAAGTGGAGAGGTAGGTTCGTAGAGAACACCTCCACTTCGAGTGAGAACTTCCAATGTGAAAGGGTTCGCCTAGAGAAATCCTCCCCGCCTGTGAGCAATGTGAGGTCGGTTAGAATCTATCACTTGGAGTTAGAGGTTTCGTAAGTGGAGAGGTAGGTTCGTAGAGAACACTTCCACTTCGAGTGAGAACTTCCAACGTGAAAAGGTTCGCCCAGTTAAATCCTCCCTCGCCCATGGACGATGAGAGGTCAGTTAGAACCTACTAGTTGGGGTTAGAGGTTTCGTAAGTGGAGAGGTAGGTTCGTAGAGAACACCTTCACTTCGAGTGAAAACTTCCAACGTTAAAGAAGGGTTCACCAAGAAAAATCCTCCTCGCCTGTGAGCGATGTGAGGTCAGTTAGAACCTGTCACTTGGAGTTAGAGGTCTCGTAAGTGGAGAGGTAGGTTCGTAGAGAACACCTCCACTTCGAGTGAGAACTTCCAATGTGAAAGGGTTCGCCCAGAGAAATCCTCCCCGCCTGTGAGCGATGTGAGGTCGGTTAGAATCTATCACTTGGAGTTAGAGGTCTCGTAAGTTGAGAGGTAGGTTCGTAGAGAACACTTCCACTTCGAGTGAGAACTTCCAACATGAAAAGGTTCGCCCAGCTAAATCCTCCCCGCCCATGGACGATGAGAGGTGATGGAAGAGGGCCAAGCACAACCTTCCATGAAAGGCAAGAGCCAAGTCAAGAGTGTCTAAGACCAAGCTAGGAGCATCTAAGACAAGCTAGGAGCGTCTAGGACGAGAAGGCCAAGCTAGAAGTGTCTAGGACAAGAAGACTTTGATCAAAGCTATGAATGGGAGAGTGGCATACTAGCACATATTCCGTGAAGGCCCATCAAATGTAGTTTAGCTTTAATTGGGGTGTAAATAGCATAGCCATGTGGACAAATGTTTATTTTTCTGCACATTAGAATTAAGGAGAAGTTAACCTTCCCACTATTCCAGAAAGCCCATGGAGGGGGTGAACTTACAAACTAGACACACCCCTCCCCATGTGCTCACACTTTCTGATAGCATTCCTATGAGCTCTTCTTTGGATTTTGGAGTTCCTTGGTGATGATGGATGCGGAAGCTTATGGAGGAGGTGAGCAAGGCCTTCCTAGGAAGCATGGGTGCCTTGAAGGTGCATGAAGAGTGAGGAAATGGGGAGGTTTGGCCAGCCCCTTTGGTAGTGATGAATTGAAGACTAAAACCTAAGTGTTAGGCAAGGAGTAGTGTATGGCACAATTTGGGCAGCATAACAATACTCTATTTAATCTTGAAAATACAAGGATTAGGCTCCTCCTTTTATAGGCTAAGGAGGACCATAATGCAACCCTAATGCTAGCCAAATGAAATGTAAATGTGAAGCACATGGACATGGAAAGTGTGAGCACATGGGGAGGGGTGTGTCTAGTTTGTAAGTTCACCCCCTCCATGGGCTTTCTAGAATAGTGGGAAGGTTAACTTCTCCTTAATTCTAATGTGCAGAAAAATAAACATTTGTCCACATGGCTATGCTATTTACACCCCAATTAAAGCTAAACTACATTTGATGGGCCTTCACGGAATATGTGCTATTATGCCACTCTCCCATTCATAGCTTTGATCCAAGTCTTCTTGTCCTAGACGCTTCTAGCTTGGCCTTCTCGTCCTAGACGCTCCTAGCTTGTCTTAGACGCTCCTAGCTTGGTCTTAGACGCTCTTGACTTGGCTCTTGCCTTTCATGGAAGGTTGTGCTTGGCCCTCTTCCATCATCCCCTCCCTCTTGAAAAAGGATTTGTCCTCAAATCCCTTGCTTTGTCTTCAACTAGGGGGATGGATGGGGCTGGATGGTGTCCATCATCTCCTCCTCCTTTGAGAAGATCTATCCTCAGATCTACAGATTTGATCTCGGATAGCACCCTATTGTTTCGGCAAGGCTTGTCCTCCCGGATCAAACGTCCACCTATGGAAATCATCAAACAAAGTAAAGGTGTTAGTGTGAGCAATTGGAGAGAACTTAATTGTATGAAGTTGCCATTTTTGTTTTTCTTTTGTTTTTGGCAACTTTGTACAATATTTCTCATTTGATGGTTGTATGTGTTCTCTAATCCTCTTATGTATTTGAAAATTTTCAATATTGGTTACCTTTTCCTTAGGCACAATACCTTTAGGAAAGGGTAACAACTTAAAAAGCGAAAGAGGATTAAGTCCACATGCAATTTCAAATGTAGAAATATTAGTAGTCTTGTGGACTACTCCATTGTATGCATGCTCAAAAGGATACTCATCCCAAGAATTGTGATTGTCTTTCATGATTTCTCTAGGCATAGTAAAAAGAGCTATGTTTTCAATTTTATTTTGACCATTCTTTTGAGGATAAAAATTTGAAGAGTACAACTTAATTTCAAGTTTTTCTAAAAGATTCCTCAAATGATGGTTTTCAAATTTTGGAGCTCTGTCCAATACTATGCTTGAAGATAAACCATGAAGACTTGTCACTTCTATATAGAAGAGATTATCCATATCCATAAAAATGGAATCAAAACCTTTTGTTGTCCTAGGAAGCTCTAAGATAAAATTGAGGTTTATGTCTTCCCAAGGATCATTTGCAAAAGGTAAAGGAGTATAGAGTTCATGAGACATCACCTTAGGTGTATTTTTAAAACAAGAAATGTATCTAGGGTAATGTCTTTGAACATCTTTTCTCATGGGTGACAAAAGTTTTCCTTTTAAAAGCTCTAGAGTTTTATCAACTCTAATTTGGTCCATGAGTTCTCCTTCATGAAGAATTTTTCTCTTATGTGTAAAGATAGTCTCGTTGTTACAACCATTGTTTATGAGAAGTTGCACACTTGGCAATGGTTGTCTGAATAGGACATGACAAGTTTCTTTAGGCACTACTTCACATAAAAATTTGTTTTTGTAGATGCTTGTAAATAACTTGACATTCACTTGGTGATATCCTAGCACATATGAGAAATAACCCACTTTATCTTTATCTATGCAAGCTTCTTTTAAAGACTCTTTTTTTGTTACTATGCTTGCAAGTGTTCCTTTACAAAAGGAAAGGCTAGGTTGTTCAACAAGATGCATATTTTCAAAGGTATTTTTAAATCTTTTGTCTTGTTGAATGACCTTGTGAGAAGGAACACTATTCTCCCACGCCTTTTGTTTCTCAAGGGTCTTCTCATGCTTTTCTTTTTCTTTTTCTTTTTCTTTAGCTTCCCTTTCGGCTTCCTCTCTTTTCTTTTGTATCTTTCTTTCCTTTCTTTCTTTATGGGAAGCAAACAATTTTTCTACCCTCATTTCCCAATCTAGGCAAGTTTCTATATTTTCTTTTCCATGGGAATGGGGTAGGTCTACCCTAACCTCTCTTGGGCTTTCTTGTTCTTTTCTATCTCTTCTATGTCTTCCCTCCCCAAAAGAATCATGCTTTTTAGAGATAGATGCATGAGAAGGTAATTTTTTTGAAATGTGAGACTTCTCATCCTTTGATTTAGTCAATTCATTAGTTTTGGCCTCATTCTCCAATTGTTTAGATGAAATTGATTGAATATTCTTGGAAAGTTGTTCCAAAAGAGATTTCAAGGATTTCACCTCACTTTTAAGAGATTTAAAGGAATGAGAAGACATGACTAGACCTTTGTGTATAGAAATATTTTACCTTGAGAAAATTTAGGGAAGTCAAAGAAGGTAGTCTTCCAGGTAAGGGAGGTGAGTCACAATGGACTACTTAAATACCAAGCCTTGCCTTAGCCAAAGACTATCCCTCAATGTCTTCACACAAAGCTTTCTCTTAGTAAACCACTTAAAACACAATTAGGTTGAAGAAATCAAATTTTTAATGCAAGAAAACAATGCAAGCTATGAAAGCCTTAAACAAGATTAAACAAGAAATTAACGAAGTGATTAAAGCAAGTTGGTTCAATTAAAGCAATTAATAAAAACAAAATTAAGCTAGACGGCCCTAGGTGAGGCTTCTTGGACACTTTGAGCCCTTGAAGACACACTCACCGACTAATTGCGTGATTAACAAGTAATTAACACAAGCAAGATTGCAAAGAAATTAAATGACACTCCCTTTGTTGCTTTTACTATTTGCACCCCTTTTGTTGCTTTTCTACTTGTTGGGCCTTCCAAAGTGTGTGGTGTATTTGTAGTATGGTGTTTGTTGCTGCCCTTTGCCTTTGTTCCTCTTGGAATTAGGTCAATAAAATCTTCAATCCAGCACCTATTAAGCAAGCTAAACTCCCCTCAAGTCAAATTCTCACTCAACAAGTACCAATTGATATTTAATCCACCAACAAGCTTAGAGGCCAAAGAAAGAAAGCAAGAAACAAATTAATTTGAAAAACAGTACCACACAAATGAATTTAAATGTGACACAACTAGAAAGAGTTCAAATGAAATTAGACAAGCAAATAAAAGGTACTCAAATAATGGATGGCACACAAAAAGGAACCTAGGAATAGCACTAGATTTGATTTAAAAACCAAAAAACAGCACCACAGAAAAGCACAAATTGTTGTGGTCCAGAAAGCGTATCTTTAAAAGATTTATGCTGAGCTGACCCTTTTGTATTTGCTTCTGAAAATTGAGACACAATCAGAACAAGATCTTAACAAACTTTTGGCGTTGGTTTCACTCCAAACGCATATACCAATTAATTTTGGTAAATTTTATAAAATCAGTGCTCAGAGCTGCCAGCTGGAACGTCAGGATTGCACACTTTTTTTGTAATATTTATCTTTTTTTTTCTATTTCTTCTTTTCAGATGGTTCTTTTTTTGTCCTTTTGCTAACACCTCAAATTTGTGAAATCCAGAGGCTCAGAAATTTTTGATGATGTATGTAATTTTCATAAGACAAAACAGTCAGCACAGAAATGTGAAAACAGGGGTTCTGAAAACTGGAATCAAAAACAGAATGATATACCTCAAAAACACAATGGAGTTAATATGATGGAATTTGTGTGGATCTAACACACAAATAAGAACTCAAACTAAAATTAAAAATGCACCAAAGGATCAACACAAAACAGATTTCAGATCAAACATTCAGACCAAAAACAAGAAACAAATAAATCAAAAAGAGTACTACTAGGATTTGATGACAAATATGGAAACACATGACTTAGACAAAACTTATGAATTCATAAAATGAAAAGACACAAGAACATCATATGACCCAAATGAAATTTCAAGCAAGACTCAAATACCTAAAAATAAAAACAGCAACACAAATATATCAAGAATCCTACACAAAATTGAAAATAGATGTTCAAGCACAAGTTTGAACAAACCCACCAAATGAAATGAATAAACAAGCATTCAAATCATATTAAAACACAAAAAACAGCAAGACAACTTGGAATAAAGATGAACAACTTGGAGAAAAGAAGAACTCAAAAAGAAAATGAAAAGAGATACTCATCTTTGAAGAACCATAGCTCTAGATACCAAATGATAGGATTCCTATGTTGAGCTCTCCTTGGATGTTGAAGATGGTGCGGAAGCAATGGTTTAAATGAGCAAGACCCTCCTAGGAGTGATGGTGATCTTGAAGGTGCATGATGTGTATGAAAATGAGAGAGGTTTGGCCAACTCTCTTTGGTGGTGAAGGAGTGAAGATTAAAACCATAAATCAGGAGATTTAGGCAAGGGAGTAAGTATGGCACAAATTTGGCAGCACAACTTTACTCAAATTAATCTTGAAAATACAAGGATTAGGCTCCTCCTTTTATAGGCTAAGGAGGACCATAATGCAACCCTAATGCTAGCCAAATGAAATGTAAATGTGAAGCACATGGACATGGAAAGTGTGAGCACATGGGGAGGGGTGTGTCTAGTTTGTAAGTTCACCCCCTCCATGGGCTTTCTAGAATAGTGGGAAGGTTAACTTCTCCTTAATTCTAATGTGCAGAAAAATAAACATTTGTCCACATGGCTATGCTATTTACACCCCAATTAAAGCTAAACTACATTTGATGGGCCTTCACGGAATATGTGCTATTATGCCACTCTCCCATTCATAGCTTTGATCCAAGTCTTCTTGTCCTAGACGCTTCTAGCTTGGCCTTCTCGTCCTAGACGCTCCTAGCTTGTCTTAGACGCTCCTAGCTTGGTCTTAGACGCTCTTGACTTGGCTCTTGCCTTTCATGGAAGGTTGTGCTTGGCCCTCTTCCATCATCAAATTAATCTTGAAAATAGAAGGTGTAGGCTCCTCCTTTTATAGGCTAAGGAGGACCATAATGCAACCCTAATGCTAGCCAAATGAAATGTAAATGTGAAGCACATGGGCCACATGGAAAGTGTGAGCACATGGGGAGGGGTGTGTCTAGTTTGTAAGTTCACCCCCTCCATGGGCTTTCTAGAATAGTGGGAAGGTTAACTTCTCCTTAATTCTAATGTGCAGAAAAATAAACATTTGTCCACATGGCTATGCTATTTACACCCCAATTAAAGCTAAACTACATTTGATGGGCCTTCACGGAATATGTGCTATTATGCCACTCTCCCATTCATAGCTTTGATCCAAGTCTTCTTGTCCTAGACGCTTCTAGCTTGGCCTTCTCGTCCTAGACGCTCCTAGCTTGTCTTAGACGCTCCTAGCTTGGTCTTAGACGCTCTTGACTTGGCTCTTGCCTTTCATGGAAGGTTGTGCTTGGCCCTCTTCCATCACTTTCCATGTGGCCCATGTGCTTCACATTTACATTTCATTTGGCTAGCATTAGGGTTGCATTATGGTCCTCCTTAGCCTATAAAAGGAGGAGCCTACACCTTGTATTTTCAAGATTAAATAGAGTATTGTTATGCTGCCAAATTGTGCCATACACTACTCCTTGCCTAACACTTAGGTTTTAGTCTTCAATTCATCACTACCAAAGGGGCTGGCCAAACCTCCCCATTTCCTCACTCTTCATGCACCTTCAAGGCACCCATGCTTCCTAGGAAGGCCTTGCTCACCTCCTCCATAAGCTTCCGCATCCATCATCACCAAGGAACTCCAAAATCCAAAGAAGAGCTCATAGGAATGCTATCATTTGGTATCATGAGCTATGGTTCTTCAAAGATGAGTGTCTCTTCATTTTATTTTTTTTGAGTTCTTCTTTCTCCAAGTTGTTTATCTTTATTCCAAGTTGTCTTGCTGTTTTTTGTGTTTTAATATGATTTGAATGCTTGTTTATTCATTTCATTTGGTGGGTTTGTTCAAACTTGTGCTTGAACATCTATTTTCAATTTTGTGTAGGATTCTTGATATATTTGTGTTGCTGTTTTTATTTTTAGGTATTTGAGTCTTCCTTGAAATTTCATTTGGGTCATATGATGTTCTTGAGTCTTTTCATTTTATGAATCCATAAGTTTTGTCTAAGTCATGTGTTTCCATATTTGTCATCAAATCCTAGTAGTACTCTTTTTGATTTATTTGTTTCTTGTTTTTTGTCTGAATGTTTGACCTTAAATCTGTTTTGTGTTGATCCTTTGGTGCATTTTTAATTTTAGTTTGAGTTCTTATTTGTGTGTTAGATCCACATAAATTCCATCATATTAACTCCATTGTGTTTTTGAGGTATATCATTCTGTTTTTGATTCCAGTTTTCAGAACCCCTGTTTTCACATTTCTGTGCTGACTGTTTTGTCTTATGAAAATTACATACATCATCAAAAATTTCTGAGCCTCTGGATTTCACAAATTTGAGGTGTTAGAAAAAGGACAAAAAAAGAACCATCTGAAAAGAAGAAATAGAAAAAAAAAGATAAATATTACAAAAAAAGTGTGCAATCCTGACGTTCCAGCTGGCAGCTCTGAGCACTGATTTTATAAAATTTACCAAAATTAATTGGTACATGCGTTTGGAGTGAAACCAACGCCAAAAGTTTGTTAAGATCTTGTTCTGATTGTGTCTCAATTTTCAGAAGCAAATACAAAAGGGTCAGCTCAGCATAAATCTTTTAAAGATACGCTTTCTGGACCACAACAATATGTGCTTTTCTGTGGTGCTGTTTTTTTTGGTTTTTAAATCAAATCTAGTGCTATTCCTAGGTTCCTTTTTGTGTGCCATCCATTATTTGAGTACCTTTTATTTGCTTGTCTAATTTCATTTGAACTCTTTCTAGTTGTGTCACATTTAAATTCCATTTGTGTGGTACTGTTTTTCAAATTAATTTGTTTCTTGCTTTCTTTCATTGGCCTCTAAGCTTGTTGGTGGATTAAATATCAATTGGTACTTGTTGAGTGAGAATTTGACTTGAGGGGAGTCTAGCTTGCTTAATAGGTGCTGGATTGAAGATTTTATTGACCTAATTCCAAGAGGAACAAAGGCAAAGGGCAGCAACAAACACCATACTACAAATACACCACACACTTTGGAAGGCCCAACAAGTAGAAAAGCAACAAAAGGGGTGCAACTAGAAGAACAACAAAAGGGGTGCAAATAGTAAAAGCAACAAAGGGAGTGTCATTTAATTTCTTTGCAATCTTGCTTGTGTTAATTACTTGTTAATCACGCAATTAGTCGGTGAGTGTGTCTTCAAGGGCTCCAAGTGTCCAAGAAGCCTCACCTAGGGCCGACTAGTGTAGACCTTACTTGTTTTAGCATGTGTTAATTGTTTTAATTGCTTTCCTTGCTTAATTAGTTACGTTTGGTAATTGTTTTGTTTTGTTTAAGTTCATTAATTCTTTTGCTTGGTTAATTAGCTAGTTTGCATTGTTTTCTTGCATCAAAATTTGATTTCTTCAACCTAATTGTGTTTTAAGTGGTTTACTAAGAGAAAGCTTTGTGTGAAGACATTGAGGGATAGTCTTTGGCTAAGGCAAGGCTTGGTATTTAAGTAGTCCATTGTGACTCACCTCCCTTACCTGGAAGACTACCTTCTTTGACTTCCCTAAATTTTCTCAAGGTAAAATATTTCTATACACAAAGGTCTAGTAATGTCTTCTCATTCCTTTAAATCTCTTAAAAGTGAGGTGAAATCCATGAAATCTCTTTTGGAACAACTTTCCAAGAATATTCAATCAATTTCATCTAAACAATTGGAGAATGAGGCCAAAACTAATGAATTGACTAAATCAAAGGATGAGAAGTCTCACATTTCAAAAAAATTACCTTCTCATGCATCTATCTCTAAAAAGCATGATTCTTTTGGGGAGGGAAGACATAGAAGAGATAGAAAAGAACAAGAAAGCCCAAGAGAGGTTAGGATAGACTTACCCCATTCCCATGGAAAAGAAAATATAGAAACTTGCCTAGATTGGGAAATGAGGGTAGAAAAATTGTTTGCTTCCCATAAAGAAAGAAAGGAAAGAAAGATACAAAAGAAAAGAGAGGAAGCCGAAAGGGAAGCTAAAGAAAAAGAAAAAGAAAAAGAAAAGCATGAGAAGACCCTTGAGAAACAAAAGGCGTGGGAGAATAGTGTTCCTTCTCACAAGGTCATTAACCAAGACAAAAGATTTAAAAATACCTTTGAAAATATGCGTCTTATTGAACAACCTAGCCTTTCCTTTTGTAAAGGAACACTTGCAAGCATAGTAACAAAAAAAGAGTCTTTAAAAGAAGCTTGCATAGATAAAGATAAAGTGGGTTATTTCTCATATGTGCTAGGATATCACCAAGTGAATGTCAAGTTATTTACAAGCATCTACAAAAACAAATTTTTATGTGAAGTAGTGCCTAAAGAAACTTGTCATGTCCTATTCAGACAACCATTGCCAAGTGTGCAACTTCTCATAAACAATGGTTGTAACAACGAGACTATCTTTACACATAAGAGAAAAATTCTTCATGAAGGAGAACTCATGGACCAAATTAGAGTTGATAAAACTCTAGAGCTTTTAAAAGGAAAACTTTTGTCACCCATGAGAAAAGATGTTCAAAGACATTACCCTAGATACATTTCTTGTTTTAAAAATACACCTAAGGTGATGTCTCATGAACTCTATACTCCTTTACCTTTTGCAAATGATCCTTGGGAAGACATAAACCTCAATTTTATCTTAGAGCTTCCTAGGACAACAAAAGGTTTTGATTCCATTTTTATGGATATGGATAATCTCTTCTATATAGAAGTGACAAGTCTTCATGGTTTATCTTCAAGCATAGTATTGGACAGAGCTCCAAAATTTGAAAACCATCATTTGAGGAATCTTTTAGAAAAACTTGAAATTAAGTTGTACTCTTCAAATTTTTATCCTCAAAAGAATGGTCAAAATAAAATTGAAAACATAGCTCTTTTTACTATGCCTAGAGAAATCATGAAAGACAATCACAATTCTTGGGATGAGTATCCTTTTGAGCATGCATACAATGGAGTAGTCCACAAGACTACTAATATTTCTACATTTGAAATTGCATGTGGACTTAATCCTCTTTCGCTTTTTAAGTTGTTACCCTTTCCTAAATGTATTGTGCCTAAGGAAAAGGTAACCAATATTGAAAATTTTCAAATACATAAGAGGATTAGAGAACACATACAACCATCAAAAGAGAAATATTGTACAAAGTTGCCAAAAACAAAAGAAAAACAAAAATGGCAACTTCATACAATTAAGTTCTCTCCAATTGCTCACACTAACACCTTTACTTTGTTTGATGATTTCCATAGGTGGACGTTTGATCCGGGAGGACAAGCTTTGCCGAAACAATAGGCTGCTATCCGAGATCAAATCTGTAGATGTGAGGATAGATCTTCTCAAAGGAGGAGGAGATGATGGACACCATCCAGCCCCATCCATCCCCCTAGTTGAAGACAAAGCAAGGGATTTGAGGACAAATCCTTTTTCAAGAGGGAGGGGATGATGGAAGAGGGCCAAGCACAACCTTCCATGAAAGGCAAGAGCCAAGTCAAGAGGGTCTAAGACCAAGCTAGGAGCATCTAAGACAAGCTAGGAGCGTCTAGGACGAGAAGGCCAAGCTAGAAGTGTCTAGGACAAGAAGACTTGGATCAAAGCTATGAATGGGAGAGTGGCATACTAGCACATATTCCGTGAAGGCCCATCAAATGTAGTTTAGCTCTAATTGGGGTGTAAATAGCATAGCTATGTGGACAAATGTTTATTTTTCTGCACATTAGAATTAAGGAGAAGTTAACCTTCCCACTATTCTAGAAAGCCCATGGAGGGGGTGAACTTAAAAACTAGACACACCCCTCCCCATGTGCTCACACTTTCCATGTGGCCCATGTGCTTCACATTTACATTTCATTTGGCTAGCATTAGGGTTGCATTATGGTCCTCCTTAGCCTATAAAAGGAGGAGCCTACACCTTGTATTTTCAAGATTAAATAGAGTATTGTTATGCTGCCAAATTGTGCCATACATTACTCCTTGCCTAACACTTAGGTTTTAGTCTTCAATTCATCACTACCAAAGGGGCTGGCCAAACCTCCCCATTTCCTCACTCTTCATGCACCTTCAAGGCACCCATGCTTCCTAGGAAGGCCTTGCTCACCTCCTCCATAAGCTTCTGCATCCATCATCACCAAGGAACTCCAAAATCCAAAGAAGAGCTCATAGGAATGCTATCAAGAGGTCAGTTAGAACCTACTAGTTGGGGTTAGAGGTTTCGTAAGTGGAGAGGTAGGTTCGTAGAGAACACCTCCACTTCGAGTGAGAACTTCCAACGTGAAAGAAGGGTTCGCCCAGAAAAATCCTCCTCGCCTGTGAGCGATGTGAGGTCAGTTAGAACCTGTCACTTGGTGTTGGAGGTCTCGTAAGTTGGGAGGTAGGTTCGTAGAGAACACCTCCACTTCGAGTGAGAACTTCCAATGTGAAAGGGTTCGCCCAGAGAAATCCTCCCCGCCTGTGAGCAATGTGAGGTCGGTTAGAATCTATCACTTGGAGTTAGAGGTCTCGTAAGTGGAGAGGTAGGTTCGTAGAGAACACTTCCACTTCAAGTGAGAACTTCCAACGTGAAAAGGTTCGCATAGTTAAAACCTCCTTCGCCCATGGACGATGAGAGGTCAGTTAGAACCTACTAGTTGGGGTTAGAGGTTTCATAAGTGGAGAGGTAGGTTCGTAGAGAACACCTCCACTTCGAATGAGAACTTCCAATGTGAAAGGGTTCTCCCAGAGAAATCCTCCCCGCCTGTGAGCGATGTGAGGTCGGTTAGAATCTATCACTTGGAGTTAGAGGTCTCGTAAGTGGAGAGGTAGGTTCGTAGAGAACACTTCCACTTCGAGTGAGAACTTCCAACGTGAAAAGGTTCGCCCAGTTAAATCCTCCCTCGCCCATGGACGATGAGAGGTCAGTTAGAACCTACTAGTTGGGGTTAGAGGTTTCGTAAGTGGAGAGGTAGGTTCGTAGAGAACACCTCCAATTCGAGTGAGAACTTCCAATGTGAAAGAAGGGTTCGCCCGGAAAAATCCTCCTCGCCTGTGAGCGATGTGAGGTCAGTTAGAACCTGTCACTCTGAGTTAGAGGTCTCGTAAGTGGGGAGGTAGGTTCGTAGAGAACACCTCCACTTCGAGTGAGAACTTCCAATGTGAAAGGGTTCGCCCAGAGAAATCCTCCCCGCCTGTGAGCAATGTGAGGTCGGTTAGAATCTATCACTTGGAGTTAGAGGTCTCGTAAGTGGAGAGGTAGGTTCGTAGAGAACACTTCCACTTCGTGTGAGAACTTCCAACGTGAAAAGGTTCGCCCAGTTAAATCCTCCCTCGCCCATGGACGATGAGAGGTCAGTTAGAACCTACTAGTTGGGGTTAGAGGTTTCATAAGTGGAGAGGTAGGTTCGTAGAGAACTGTCGAGCTCTGTACAGTACACAATTGACGTGGTTCCTCTGCAAGCAAATGCCCCTCCAATATCCAAGAAATGTGGGCGACTAGCGAAAACCGTGTAACCCAATATAGAGACAGGGTCGTCCTCCCGACAACCATCAATGTTGAATTCTTTATTACAATTAGCATCAAGTGTGCAAGTCGCAATAACACCGGAGGAAGGGAGCATTTTAGCTACCGTCCTGACCAACAACCTTATCACGGAATAGATGGAGTTGTAGAAGCGGATCTGGCTAAGTCGGCCAGTACCTTGAAGATCCGATTTGGCAGCGACGAAAGCGAAAAATGATAGGCTTGACAAGTTAAAAGTCGAGGCCGAAGAATGTTAAAAAACACTAGCTGCTGAGGTGGAAAAGTTTCATGCATTCATGGTGCACATAAGTGAAAATTGCTTTCACCAGGGTCTTCAACAAGCGACCTTTTACCATGGGTTATCGACCAAAGACCCTCGCTATGATCTAGACAAAGACGTGGTTGATGGCAAGCTAGTACCAATCGGCAGGAATGCGATGTTGAACATGGGCTTTGATGTCTCCAAATCTATGTGGATTGCTTGAACGCTTTGCTGCTGCTTGTGTGTGTGGGTTCTGGGTAGTTTGAATTTGTTAACACTACAAGAAAATAACAATTTTGTCACCAAATTCAATGACTAAAAATAAGTAGCTGCAATCAGTGATTGGACATGAGAGTGACAAAACTATCGGTTGCTAAAGTGGTGGCTGTTTTGAATAAATTGGAAAAAAATATATCTGTAACTGAATTAGCGATCGAACATGTTTATTTTTTAGTCACTGATTTTATTTCGGTCGCTAAATATTATTGGTTATTTTCTGCCACCAAATTAGCCACCCAATATATTTATTTTTTAGCCACCGATTTTTATTTGGTCGCTAAATGTAATTGTTTATTTTTGCCACTGAATCAGTCACCAAATTTGTTTATTTTTTAGCCACCGATTCTATTTTGGTCGCTAAATATAATTGTTTATTTTTACCACTGAATCAGTCACCAAATACATTTACTTTTTAGCCACCGAAATTCTTTTGATTGCTAAATATAATTGTTTATTTTAATAATAATTGTTCTTGTCGGTTGACTCGCCTGTCAGTTGACTCCACGACACTCACACGCCTCCTTCCTCACGTTGATACGTGCTTGATTCTTGCGAAACAATCTGCACCTGCAAAAGAGAAAGGGGCGCCCTAGAGGCCGTTTGCACTCCGACGCTCAAGTCAATAGTGGGCAAGTAACACCAAGTGTATTGAGTCTCTCTATGTTTAGGTCTAGAAACTGCGTACCTTTGTGAAGTATTTTACTGTCCCTTATATAGTCTAGGGTTTACTGCGCCGTTAGCCCTAATTAGGATTCACTCCGCTACTAGCCATATTCAGGGTTTACTGGAATACCCTTGCGCCGCTATCACCCAATCTTAGGGTAATCTAGCACATAAGGTTTCCTTCTCTGGAGTGCAAACTCTCACAGGGTGACCACCTGGGTGCCTCCTTGTGCACCTAGTCTCTGGGGCCACCTGGGTGCCATGCATGTAGCTTCACTAGGAAACCCTAGGTCTGATGAGTACTCGACCCCTCAGGATTCTGCACCTCACTGTGCTCTCCCTACTACCCGCATAGGCTCTTCGTGATTCAGGCCTCTCCCTACCTCTGGGTATTTAACTGGTTATTGGCCCACTCTGGGAACCAATCTTAGCTGTTCTGGTTACGCTGTTCAAATCACCCAAGACCGATGTCACCTCGTCACACTCTATTGCCGAGGACTCCTCAACCTGCGGAGTGACGAAGACACATCAGCCCTTTCTGGTGATCGTCACGCTGATGAGTAACCACCCCTCTCTGTGGGCTGATGACTAATCACCCCTCTCTGTGGGCTGATGACTAATCACCCCTCTCTGTGGGAACATGCTGATGACTACTCACCCTCTAATCAATACCACCTGCGGGGTCCATGGCCCATGCTGTGGGAGCCAGCTGACATGGTTCACCCCTTTACAATCTGTCCTCAGTGTCCGGGGACTGGTCGGTACACAAGCCCCCCAGTCTCAAGCTGTTAACTTGTTTCAGCGAAGAGACTAAGTCATGGGTGAGGACTGGTTGGTACACGGTGAGGACTGGTAGGTATACAAGCCCCCCTAGTCTCAAGCTGTTAACTTGTTTCAGCGAAGAGACTAAGTCATCGGCTTGAGCGACCTACGTGGCTCTGTACGTAAGTACATGAACAGTGCGCTGAAGGGACACTTCACCAACCCCCTTTTATCTGTTTACACGTGGTTGCATCAACGATCTTGGATTCATAACGTTTGCACTCCCTAGGGCTACGTTAAACCTCCTCAAAACCCCGCGCCACTTCACTGTTCCATCACTTTGCATTCTCACCTTCTGCAAACTCTATCTTCCAGCGCACGCTTTCTTCCTCTCACCAGGCTTTTCAACCTCCTTCGTCCTCGCTCAACCAAAGGTATGATTTTTATGTCTTCTCCCTTCATAACATAATCTCGATCATCCATGTTGCATGCTGTAAGTGTTCTGGGCCTATTTTTGATTTGTGCATTCTAGGGTTTTTGTTCTTCTTTTCTGGGTTCGTTCTACCTTTGAGTCTTCGTCCACCATTGTTTTCTTCTAAGCCTTTTTCTCTTCCTGCCTCTCACTTGTTTAGATTCGAGATGGCCAGAACAAAAACTACTTCCAACCCTCCTCCACCATCTTCAAACGAGTCAAAGTCCGCCTTCCTTTCACTAGGTTCGAGAGGGCTTTGCTCACAGAGTTGAATGTGGCACCTGCCCAACTGCACCCCAACAGCTGGGCTTTCATCAGGGCGTTCTCCGTGCTTTGCAATAACTTAGGGTTCACTCCCTCGGTAGATGTATTTCTCTACTTCTTCGAGGCGAAGAGCCCTGGCAAGAGGCTTTGGGTGAGCCTGAATGGAGTGGCAGGGAGAGTCCTACTCACCCTCTTCTCACAGTCGTACAAGAACTTCAAGGGGAGGTTCTTCCGAGTTTGCTGCAGCTCCTACGACTCCACCATGCTCGATGGGTTCCCAATATATTGGGTGGAGAAGTTGAAGTTCAAGAAACCCCGCAGACTCGAAGAGCTGACGGCTTCTGACCAAGAGCTGTGCCAAACTATCTCCAGCTGGGGCGTGGTGTTTGACACCACCCAGCTGATTAGGCATGAATACGACGCTGAGACCCTCACCGTATACATCGGTACACCAACTTCGTCTTGCATTTAACTATTTACATACTTCATGCTTTGTCTTTCTCACCCTTTCTTATTGTCTACTGCAGGTGATGGCATTTTCATGTGTTCTTCTTGAATCAAAGTAGAAATAGATGGAGCGGAAGCAATGGATGAGTGAAACAAGACCCTCCTAGGAGTTGTGTTGGTCTTGAAGGTGCATGATGAGTATGGGTTGAGTGGTTCGGCCAGCTCAAGGGAGAAGGTGAAAGGATTGAAGTTTATAGCCTAGATTTCTAGGAGGAGTAAAGCTTGTGCACAAAAATGGCAGCATAACATTACTCCAATTAATCTTGAAAATACAAGGTGTAGGCTCCTCCTTTTATAGGCTAAGGAGGACCATAATGCAACCCTAATGCTAGCCAAATGAAATGTAAATGTGAAGCACATGGGCCACATGGAAAGTGTGAGCACATGGGGAGGGGTGTGTCTAGTTTGTAAGTTCACCCCCTCCATGGGCTTTCTAGAATAGTGGGAAGGTTAAATTCTCCTTAATTCTAATGTGCAGAAAAATAAACATTTGTCCACATGGCTATGCTATTTACACCCCAATTAAAGCTAAACTACATTTGATGGGCCTTCACGGAATATGTGCTAGTATGCCACTCTCCCATTCATAGCTTTGATCCAAGTCTTCCTGTCCTAGACGCTTCTAGCTTGGCCTTCTCGTCCTAGACACTCCTAGCTTGTCTTAGACGCTCCTAACTTGGTCTTAGACGCTCTTGACTTGGCTCTTGCCTTTCATGGAAGGTTGTGCTTGGCCCTCTTCCATCAGCAGGCATGGTGCTCAGTGCTGATAAGAAGAAGAGGCTGGCAGATGTGCTGAATCGCCGCAATGCTAGCGGCTCAGCCCCTGCTGGCCCTTCATCACCCGCGGGTGCTGCCCTGGAACCAATTGCTGAAAAATCCAAAAGGGCAACCCCGGTAGAGATTTCTGAGGATGAGGACACTTGCTCTGGCCTCGTCTTCAAGAGGAAAAGGGTGGAGGTTGCTGCAGAAGTCTCCTCAGCAACAGAAGGGCACCCTCCATCCTTCAGGGAGCACCCTCCCAGCGCTTCGTCTCCCCCCGAGCCAATCTTGACGCTTGAGGGAGGTGGGGAGAGTGCTCCTTCCATCAGCCAAATGCCTTCTGCCCCGGAGTTGCTCCCTTTACTCCAGAGGTCTCTTGCACAAATGTCTGGCCAAGCTGCTTTGGAGGCCATGGACAGGAACTCCCTCGAGCACCTTCTCAGCCATGGTCTTGGGGAGTTCCTCGCTGCTTCAAACTTCTTGCTGGTCAAGGGCAGCGCTGAGGCTGAGCTGCTCGAGAAGACTGCCAGATTGGAGAAAGAGCTGGAGCAGAAGGATCTCCAACTTCGCCAAGCAGCTAAGCGCGAGACTGCCCTTAATCAAGAACTGGGTAGTCTCCGCCAATCTGAGAAGGAGACCAAGAAGCTTCTCTTCTCCAAGGGGCAGGAGGCCCTCCAGCTTGAAGCCAAGATTCTTCCCCTCCGCACGCAACAAGATCATCGAACTGGAAGAGCAAGCGGAGGGGGTTCAAGCCAAAATGATCAAGCTGGAGGAAAGAGCTACAAACCGAGAGGTTCAGCTGGGCAAGGTTGAGGAGGAACTTGCCCAACAAATCGAATTGCTGAAGAAGACCGAGACCGAGCTCACTGAAGACGCCGCCGACGCCTATGGGGAAGGTTTTGGTGATGCCCTTGCTAAGGTTGCCTGCGTGCATCCTGAGATGGACCTCTCACCATACTCTGCAACCATGCAGGTAGTCGACGGGCAAATAGTGCCTAGATAGGTCTTCTGAGCAATTGTAACTAATGGCTGAATATCTTGTATTTACCCTCCTTTATAATGTAATTACCTTATTTGTTTTCAATCTTCTTCGCTTTACATAGCATTTTGCTTGCCTTTGTATTCCTGCTGCTGTTTATTTGTTTGACATGCTTCATGTTTTGTGGAACTCACGACTTAGCATTCAGACCACAAATAACGCACCTGCCAAAATGAACTTTAGGTAGCACGATTTTCCGCTGATTTCACTAGTGAACCCTTCCTTCAAGTTGGGAGTTCTCACTCGGAGGGGAGTTGTTCTTTGCGAACCTTCCTTACCACTCACGAGACCTCTAATCCCAACTGATAGGTTCTGACTAACCTCACATCGCTCACAGGCGAGGGAGGATTTAACTGGGCGAACCCTTCTGCTGACTGACCTCACATCGCCCATAAGCGAGGGAGGATTTAACTGGGCGAACCCTTCTTTCACGTTGGAAGTTCTCACTCGAAGGGGAGGTGTTCTCTACGAACCTACCTCTCCGCTTACGAGACCTCTAACTCCAAGTGACAGGTTCTAACTGACCTCACATCGCTCATAGGTGAGGGAGGATTTCTCTAGGCGAACCCTTCTTTCACATTGGAAGTTCTCACTCGAAGGGGAGGTGTTCTCTACGAACCTACCTCTCCGCTTACGAGACCTCTAACTCCAAGTGGCAGGTTCTAACTGCATTGGACAAACACATAAAAATATATATCTTTAACTGAAAATTTTATTGGGTGACCTCATTAAAAACCCTTAAAAAGGGAAAAAAGAGTGTCCCCTGCATTGTGTAGTGTACAACATTACATAGCTTTAACTGAAATAAAACTTCAGGTGAGTCGCATTCCATGTTCGAGGAATCGGACCACCTTCTAAAGTTTCAAGCCTATACGCTCCATTCCCTAGGGCCTTTGTCACTCTGAAAGGACCAATCCACTTAGGGGATAGCTTGTTCTCTATCTGGTATGGAGACGCCTTGCGCATGACGAGGTCAGCCACCTGGAACTGCCGAGCTCTCAACTTAGAACTGTGTTTGAGCTCGACTCTCCTCTTCAGCGCCTCAGCCTTGATTCCTGCCTCTTCCTTAACTTCATCCAAGAGATCGAGATTCACCTTCCTTTCTTCATTGGTCGGGCGTGACTGCATGAGGGGCGTGATCGGGCGTTAAGAGGGAGATCGGTCGTAATTGCATGCAGAGGGAGGTCGGTCATCGGGGTTCCCAGCGAGAACGCTACGCATGCACCTCGCATGATGCCCACTCAGAGGACGTGCGGCGAGGCCATGCAGGCAGGATGTGCCTGGCGCTCTCCTGGGAGCATGCGGCCCGCACAGAGAGAAGCGCAGAAGCCCTCCAGGTGTGACGCGTGTACGGTAGATTCAAGCTGGTGCCTCCACGTGTCACCATCTGGGAGTGAGGCGTGGCTCAGGTATAAAGCACTCCACATCATGTAAGGTAGGGGGATTCCTTCCATTCTTTTCCAAGTTTACACAGGCTCTCTACACTGGGGTTTCTGAGTCACTGTGAGAGCGTTCTTACACGTGGCACAGTGATAACAGAAAACAGTTATAGAGAGAGAAAGTGGATCTGAGAGCACACACGAGTCTCACAGAGAGATTCAGTGATAGATTTGGTGTTCCTGTTGCCTGACTTGAGCGTCGGAGCTACAACAGCCGCCAGAGGCGCCGTTCGTGTGTTTTGCAGGCAGCGTTTGGAGTTCCGGTGGTGGTTCTTGGAGCGTTCCTGCAGACCAGAGGGCTAGACGAAGGAGTGACGAGGCAATCCTCCACGTTCGAGTCAAGCGGCCAGATCACTTGGTGTGCAACCTTACCACCATCCTGACAACATCATCTGCGCATGGAAAGCAGTGAGATGTGTTTCAGGGTCTTCTTTCCCGGTGAACACGGTTTTAGGCCCTACAAAGGTGGCTGGGACCACCGTGTTCATAATCGCCTGGGAGAAAGGCATGGGAAAGGCCCTTGGGGGCATTGGTGGAGCCCGACCATCTTCCCCACGATCTCCAGCTTGTTGCATGTGTTGCAGATTCAAGCGCAGCTCCTCATTCGCTCGGTGCAACTCCTCATTCCTGGCCTGTGAGGCGGTCAAGTCCTCCTGCATACGCGCCTGATGCGCTCTGGACTCCGCCACCGTCCCCTGGAGGGCGCGCATCGTTTCCATGAGTTCTTGCATGGTAACGCTGTCGCCTCCATTTGGTGGAACGGACCCGTGTCTTGTATTCCTCATCTTCTGTGGTTTTTTCTCTCACTCTCGTGTATGGGACCTTGTTTTACTCCGGCCCCACAGTGGGCGCCAAATGTTCTTGCCGGTTGACTCGCCTGTCAGTTGACTCCACGACACTCACACGCCTCCTTCCTCACGTTGATACGTGCTTGATTCTTGCGAAACAATTTGCACCTGCAAAAGAGAAAGGGGCGCCCTAGAGGCCGTTTGCACTCCGACGCTCAAGTCAATAGTGGGCAAGTAACACCAAGTCTATTGAGTCTCTCTGTGTTTAGGTCTAAAAACTGCATACCTTTGTGAAGTATTTTACTGTCCCTTACGAAGACACATCAGCCCTTTCTGGTGATCGTCACGCTGATGACTAACCACCCCTCTCTGTGGGCTGATGACTAATCACCCCTGTAACATCCCGCCAAATCCTTTTCATATTTATATAATGAAAATAAAGGTAAACAAATATATTGAAGTGAACATAATTATATATATGTAATGAAGTTTCTCCTCACAGGGAAATTAATACATAATCGGTCAATTCCAAAACTTAAACAAAATACAGCAAAATAAAAAAAAAACAGGCGATCTCCTGATAGAAAACAGAAAACGGCGATCTCCTAACAGAAACAGCAACAGGCGATCTCCTAACAGATAAGGCGATCTCCTATCAGAAAACAGAAAAAGGGGTGATCGCCTAACAGAAACAGAAACAGGCGATCTCCTTCCGGCGACCCCTCACTAAGGAGCTCTACTTCCTGCAACATCATCTGCTCCCGTGTAAATTATACACGATCATCACAGGTTTAAGAAAACATCCACACAACAAAAACACAGGGTAAGCTAGGTATTTTAAAGAGAATTTAGATATGAAACTTTAAAATCAAGATAAAACAAATTTAAGACACCCACGTAAAAACCATCAACTTTCTCATTCCCATCACATGACCATCAAGTAATCACATATTTCACAATTTCCTCAAGAGTCTTTCAATTCACATAATTCATCAAGTGTCTACCAATTTCAATGTTTCTCATTTCTCACGTCAGACTTCCACTGACTCATCACACACCGACACTTGACACTACTTCTGGAAGACTCGTGCGTTGAACTTAGCATCCAGAGACCTGCACCTGTCATACTTCATTGCTATAATGTTCCCACAGCCATGCGCATCAACATAATCTCGATCTCAATCTCATCACTCTCACAGTATGACAGGGTTAATCCATAAAACAGGTCAAGTTAGTTATCTTTCAAACGACTTACCCATACATATGGACCTCCTTCGACTCTCACCAACCGAATGACTTCATCTATGTGACTCCATCATATCAGCAGAGTCAGGATCGTCTCATTCACAGGATACTCACTGATCAATACACCTCATAACTAATCTCAACACGGTATTTCCTTTCCTGAAAATACTATGTCTTGATCCCACATTCAAACATTCAACACATCATATAACACTTAAATGAACGATTTCCAATCACAGCAACAATCATTCCAAGGTTCAGACTTTAAAATATCACATGTCAATCTCAAACAATTTCAAACGACACTAAAACAGGGGAGTTCGAAAACAACACCAGAACCGGCGATCTCATCCAAAAACAGGGGATTATGCAATAACAGTTGAAAACCGGCGACCACGTCGCCTCATCATCAAAATCATCTAACGTAAGGTTTTCGTTGGAAATAAGGCTAGCTTCCCTTACCTGGACTAGCGCAAAACACCAAGAGCTCCGAAAACCCACCGAAGCTTAAAGATGCTTTCACTCTGTTTTAGCGTCCCGGTCTGGAGAACTTGCAGAGAACCTCTCGGTGCTCTATGGTAGTCGCCGATAGCCAACTGGGACGTGAGAGGGCCTGAATCGCAGAGTGAAGGAGAGGAAGGAAAAGGATGAAGACTAAACTCACTCTATCTCTTGCTACTCCAACAGCGTTCGAAATCCAATTAAGAGGAGGTGTGTTCTGAGACTAAGAAACGTAGACCCGCTATGTAGCTGTCATCACCTACTCTCTTAGCAACCTTGCGTGCACGCTTCCCTGAACAGTACGGCCACGTGTGTCTCTGCGCATGCCAACTCTCTGATGTCACTATTCTGAACCACCCTTTTTGTCTACGTGTCGCGCGTGCAGGACCTTTCATGCTGGGAGCCTGGGTCCCACCTTATCTGTGTGAAACTCGACGTCGCGCGATAACTTTCCACCGCTGACTCATCCTGGAGAACGACCGATGTCTTTCCCTGGGAGACGACCGATGTCTATCCCTGGAAGACGACCGATGTCTCCCTCAGGAAGACGACCGATGTCTATCCCTGGAAGACGACCGATGTCTCCCTCTGGAAGACGACCGATGTCTATCCCTGGAAGACGACCGATGTCTCCCTCTGGAAGACGAACGATGTCTATCCCTGGCGACGCCCGCATGTCTCTCGCGCCCTGGCGATGCCCGCATGCCTCGCGCCCTGGCGATGTCCGCATGCCTCGCGCCCTGGCGATGTCCGCATGCCTCGCGCCCTGGCGATGTCCGCATGTCTCTCGCGCCCTGGCAATGCCCGCAAGCCTCTCGCGCCCTTGCGATTCCCCCATGCCTCGCGCCCTGGCGATGTCCGCATTCTCTCGTGCCCTGGCGATGCCCGCATGCCTCGCGCCCTGGCGATGTCTGCATGTGAAGTCTAGGCGACAGGCGATTATGTACTAACCAGGCGATCTCATAGTCTTCTACGCTACACTTTCCTTCCTTTTTATTTTTAAATAAAAACATACTTAGAATTCATTTAATATATATTCCTTTTATTCCAATTTAATTTCACAGGTCCTTACATTCTCCCCAACAAGAAAAAATTTTCGTCCTCGAAAATTGAATTACAAGGAAAAGAGGTATGGATAGACTTCTCTCATGGGTTCTTCTAACTCCCAAGTTGAATCACCCGATCTCTCATCCCACACCACTTTCACCATGTTGATGGTCTGGCCTCTGAGCTGTTTACTTTGCCGATCGTCAACCCTGACTGGTTTCGCTTCAAAGGACAAGTCATCCCTGATCTGCACATCGTCCACTTCCAGCACATGACTAGGGTCTGCCATGTACTTCCTCAGCTATGATACGTGAAAGACATTATGCAGATTCGTTAAATGGGGATGTAAGGCGATCTCATAAGCCACTGGACCAATCCTCCTTAAGATCTGATATGGTCCCACGAACTTAGGGGACAACTTCTTTGATCTGATTGCCCGTCCTACACCCTTGGTTGGTGTCACTCTCATGAACACATGGTCTCCAGCAGCAAACTCCAAAGGTTTTCTCCTCTGATCTGCATAGGATTTTTGCCTACTTTGAGATGCTCTCATTCTATCTTTTATCTGTTGCACCTTCTCGGTCGTCTGCTGAATCAACTCTGGTCCAACCAATATTGTTTCGCCCTCCTGGTACCAGCACAAAGGAATTCTGCATTTCCTTCCATACAGGGCTTCATATGGTGCCATCCCAATACTGGCGTGGTAACTGTTATTATAAGTAAACTCTACTAGCGGCAACACCTCATCCCAACTTCCCAATTGATCCAAGACACACGTCCTCAGCAGATCTTCCAAGGACTGGATCGTTCTCTCTGACTGTCCATCTGTTTGAGGATGATATGCCGAGCTCATTCTCAACTTAGTTCCTAAACAATCTTGTAAAGTCTGCCAGAACCGTGAAGTGAACCTGGGATCTCTATCTGAAACAATGCTGGAAGGCACTCCATGCAACCTCACTATTTCTTTGATGTACAACTGTGCCAACTTGGCCATTGGCATCTTCATATTCACTGGAAGAAAGTGAGCACTCTTCGTCAGTCGATCAATGATGACCCAGATTGCATCATGACCCTTTACCGATCTGGGTAAATGGGTAACAAAATCCATGGCAATGTTGTCCCATTTCCACTCAGGGATATCCAGTTGCCGTAACAACCCGCCAGGTCTTTGATGCTCTATCTTCGCCTTCTGACATGTTAAGCAGGTTGTAACATACTGGGCGATGTCTCTCTTCATGCCCGACCACCAAAATGACTCCTTCAAGTCATGGTACATCTTGTTCATGCCTGGATGTAGGCTAAGGCGACTCTTGTGACCTTCCTCTAGGATCATCTTCTTCAACTCTTCATTTGCAGGTATGCAAATTCTGCCATTAAATCTCAAGATTCCATCGTCGCCCATCACAAAGTCTTTAGCTTGGTCGGTCCCTAGTGACTCCACAGTACGCTTCAGACTAGGGTCCTCCAACTGCTTATCCTTTATCGCTCCAAGGAAGTCATTAGTTATAGCCAGCTTACTACAACTAATGTGATTTACATGAAATTCTACCCCAAGGTTTAAGTCTCTGAATTGCTCGATCAGTTTCTGCTCTTCCATCATCATGGTGGCTACTTGTATTGATTTTCTACTCAAAGCATCTGCCACTACATTGGCCTTCCCTGGATGATACATGAGTTGAAAATCATAGTCCTTTAGAAACTCCATCCACCTTCTTTGCCTCATGTTCAGTTCCTTCTGATCAAACGGGTATTTCAGGCTCTTATGGTCACTGAACACTTGGAACCGAGCTCCATATAAATAGTGCCTCCAAATCTTCAAGGCAAACACCACAGCCGCCAACTCCAAATCATGAGTAGGGTAGTTTCTCTCATGAACCTTGAGTTGCCTTGAAGCATATGCAACCACTCTTTTCTCTTGCATCAAAACACATCCCAAACCCTGATGTGAAACATCACAGTAGACATCAAAAGGTCTTCCTACCTCTGGGATCACCAGCACTGGAGCACTAGTCAACCTTTCCTTTAGTTCCATGAAGCTCTGCTCACATCGGTCGGTCCAAGCAAAAGGTTGATCCTTGCGGGTCAACTGTGTTAAAGGAGCCACTACCTTGGAAAAGTCCTCAATGAACCTCCGATAGTAGCCTGCTAAGCCCACAAAACTCCTTATCTCAGTAACTGTCCTAGGACGTTCCCACTGAAGCACTGCCCCCACTTTGGCTGGATCCACCGAGATCCCCTGGGCAGATATCACGTGTCCTAAGAAGTTGACTTCCTTCAGCCAGAACTCACACTTAGAGAACTTGGCATAGAGTTGCTTCTCTCTCAGAATCTCCAATACTGTCCTCAGATGTTCTTCATGTTCTTCCTCGGTCCTTGAATAAATGAGTATGTCGTCTATGAAGACTACCACAAACTTATCCAAGAAAGGGCGAAAAATCCTATTCATGTAGTCCATGAACAGAGCTGGAGCATTTGTTACTCCAAACGGCATCACCACATACTCATAATGCCCATAACGAGACCTAAACACTGTTTTTTGAACATCTTCAGCTTTTACCAAAATTTGGTGGTACCCCGATCTCAGATCAATCTTTGAGAACACCGAGGCCCCATGTATTTGATCCATCAAATCGTCAATTCTAGGTAGGGGGTACTTGTTCTTGATGGTCAGCTTGTTCAACTGCCTGTAATCTATAAACAACCGAGACCCTCCATCCTTTTTCTTAACTAGGAGCACTGGAGCCCCCCATGGAGATACACTGGGTCTGATGAATTGTTTCTCTAATAACTCTTCCACTTGCTTCTTTAATTCAGCCAACTCGGCTGGAGCCATCCTGTAAGGTGCCATTGACACTGGTCCAGCTCCAGGCACCAAATCAATAGAGAATTCCACTTCTCTCTTAGGAGGTAATCCAGGTACTTCTTCTGGAAATACATCCGCGAAATCTTTCACCACGTGTATCCTGCTTACGTCCTCTTCATTCTTCACTTCCAACCGAGCTAGGATCACGAAGCACCTCGCCCCTTCTTCCAACTCCGACCACCCTTGCTGAGCAGATATCACGTCTGACTCTTGGAGGTCTGGAAACGCTATCTTCTGACTACCGCAGTCTATGAGGACGTGATTGGCAGCTAGCCAATCCATTCCTAGGATAACATCCAGATCCTGAAGAGGTAGGCAGATCAAGTTCACTTTGAATCTGCGTCCCTCTACTATCACTGGACATTCGGGGCAAACTGTAGAGGTCAACACCTATCCTGACGCAGGTGTAGAGACCAACAGTTCAAATGGTAGCTCCTTCACTAGAAGGCCCAACTCGGCTACACACAGGCTTGACACAAAGGAGTGTGTCGCTCCAGAATCAAACAAGGCTTTTACACCTCTACCAGCTATAAAACAAACACCTTGCACGAGGTTACCTGACTGAGACGCCTCCGCTCCTGTCATGGCAAACACTCTCCCTGCTGTCTGAGGTCTGCTGCCTTCCTTCCTCAACTGCTGAGGACCAACGGGTTGAGTCGCCCCATTCCTGTTAGGGCACTCTCTGGAAATGTGCCCCATCTTTTGGCACATGAAACATCTGGGTTTCCAAGGTTGTTGCTGCTACAACTGGGATGACGCTGCTCCCGCCCGATGTGGTGGAGGTCTCGCATAGGGCTTGCTTTGCGGGTGCTGCACCTTGGCCTTCCCACTGGAAGAACCCCCTGGGTGTGACCTGATCACCCGAGAATCACCCTTTTTTTCCAGGGTCTCCACCATCTTCGCCTTCTCTACTAAGGCGTGAAATTCTCTGATGCACATAGGGGCTATGGTCCTCTTCAGCCCATGCTTCAGCCCTTCTTCAAACTTCCTGCACCTCCAAGCCTCGGAGGTTGCCTGGGTATAGAATCGGGCGAGGTACTCAAACCGAGCAGCATAAGCATTCACTGACATCTCCCCCTGCTCCAATCTGAGGAATTCTGCTTCCTTCGCAAACTTTGCACTATCTGGGAAATATTTTTCCAGAAACCTCACCCTGAAGCTCTCCCAGTCTAACACTTCAGCTCTGGCTTCCATCATCTGCTGAGCTCCCATCCACTAGAACTCGGCTTCTCCAGATAGCAAATAGGTGGCGAACACCAATTTCTTCTCTTCAGGGCAGGAGGTCGCCCTAAAGATTTTCTCCAACTCTCTGACCCCTTGATCTGCTTGATCAGGGGTAGCATTCCCGCTGAACTTGGGTGGGTTGCGCCTCATGAACTCGGTCAGTCCCATCTGTTCCTGAGGCTGACCGACGTGGGAATTTTTTTCAGCCGACCGAGCAGTTTCCCAATGGTGCATTGCAGCTTGGTGATTCTGAGCCATTGCTGCATTCTGTTGTTGGATGGCAGTTGCCATCATCTCAATAGCCTTGGCAATATGGCTCATTTCCGAAGAAGGTTGGGGAGGGGTAGGAGGTCTACGTGCCATCTTCCTTCGTTTCAGATTTTGAAACTATAGGTTTCTATATTCCCTACAACTACAAGAATGAGATCGATCAGAAATCAATTCATTCAGGAGGTAACATCTAGACCTTACAAAGGTCAACATCTCAAAGTCATTAAGAATTTGAGTTCATCAACAGAATCATGATGCTTATAACCTTAAGCAAAACACCAAAACAGCTACTGGTATACAACCATCAGTCCAAACAACCACTTTCAATCAATTACAAAAACACTCAATAAAATGAAATAAATCACACCAGAATTCAATGTATGCTAAACATCAAACCTTTGGAATTAAGATTGAGAATCATCTCGATTCAATTATGAGTGTGCACCCTCACTACTTTATCAAGATCCTCTCATTCTTAATACTAAGATTTTCAGTTAGGGCATATATTCACTAAAGTACACACAAAATTTCAATACAAAAACGTTTGAAAACCTTTCACTATAGTTTTTATTTGAAAACTCAAATAAATTTTATGAGCAGAAGAAACACAATGGATCCCCAGCCCTCAGGTCATCCTAAGGACGAACTGCTCTGATACCATTAATGTAACATCCTGCCAAATCCTTTTCATATTTATATAATGAAAATAAAGGTAAACAAATATATTGAAGTGAACATAATTATATATATGTAATGAAGTTTCTCCTCACAGGGAGTTTAATACATAATCGGTCAATTCCAAAACTTAAACAAAATACAGCAAAATAAAAAAAAACAGGCGATCTCCTGATAGAAAACAGAAAACGGCGATCTCCTAACAGAAACAGCAACAGGCGATCTCCTATCAGAAAACAGAAAAAGGGGTGATCGCCTAACAGAAACAGAAACAGGCGATCTCCTTCCGGCGACCCCTCACTAAGGAGCTCTACTTCCTGCAACATCATCTGCTCCCGTGTAAATTATACACGATCATCACAGGTTTAAGAAAACATCCACACAACAAAAACACAGGGTAAGCTAGGTATTTTAAAGAGAATTTAGATATGAAACTTTAAAATCAAGATAAAACAAATTTAAGACACCCACGTAAAAACCATCAACTTTCTCATTCCCATCACATGACCATCAAGTAATCACATATTTCACAATTTCCTCAAGAGTCTTTCAATTCACATAATTCATCAAGTGTCTACCAATTTCAATGTTTCTCATTTCTCACGTCAGACTTCAACTGACTCATCACACACCGACACTTGACACTACTTCCGGAAGACTCGTGCGTTGAACTTAGCATCCAGAGACCTGCACCTGTCATACTTCATTGCTATAATGTTCCCACAGCCATGCGCATCAACATAATCTCGATCTCAATCTCATCACTCTCACAGTATGACAGGGTTAATCCATAAAACAGGTCAAGTCAGTTATCTTTCAAACGACTTACCCATACATATGGACCTCCTTCGACTCTCACCAACCGAATGACTTCATCTATGTGACTCCATCATATCAGCAGAGTCAGGATCGTCTCATTCACAGGATACTCACTGATCAATACACCTCATAACTAATCTCAACACGGTATTTCCTTTCCTGAAAATACTATGTCTTGATCCCACATTCAAACATTCAACACATCATATAACACTTAAATGAACGATTTCCAATCACAGCAACAATCATTCCAAGGTTCAGACTTTAAAATATCACATTTCAATCTCAAACAATTTCAAACGACACTAAAACAGGGGAGTTCGAAAACAACACCAGAACCGACGATCTCATCCAAAAACAGGGGATTATGCAATAACAGTTGAAAACCGGCGACCACGTCGCCTCATCATCAAAATCATCTAACGTAAGGTTTTCGTTGGAAATAAGGCTAGCTTCCCTTACCTGGACTAGCGCAAAACACCAAGAGCTCCGAAAACCCACCGAAGCTTAAAGATGCTTTCACTCTGTTTTAACGTCCCGGTCTGGAGAACTTGCAGAGAACCTCCCGGTGCTCTATGGTAGTCGCCGATAGCCAACTGGGACGTGAGAGGGCCTGAATCGCAGAGTGAAGGAGAGGAAGGAAAAGGATGAAGACTAAACTCACTCTATCTCTTGCTACTCCAACAGCGTTCGAAATCCAATTAAGAGGAGGAGGTGTGTTCTGAGACTAAGAAACGTAGACCCGCTATGTAGCTGCCATCACCTACTCTCTTAGCAACCTTGCGTGCACGCTTCCCTGAACAGTACGGCCACGTGTGTCTCTGCGCATGCCAACTCTCTGATGTCATTATTCTGAACCACCCTTTTTGTCTACGTGTCGCGCGTGCAGGACGTTTCATGCTGGGAGCCTGGGTCCCACCTTATCTCTGTGAAACTCGACGTCGCGCGATAACTTTCCACCGCTGACTCATCCTGGAGAACGACCGATGTCTTTCCCTGGGAGATGACCGATGTCTATCCCTGGAAGACGACCGGATTCTCCCTCTAGAAGACGACCGATGTCTATCCCTGGAAGACGACCGATGTCTCCCTCTGGAAGACGACCGATGTCTATCCCTGGCGACGACCGCATGTCTCTCGCGCCCTGGCGATGCCCGCATGCCTCGCACGCTGGCGATGTCCGCATGCCTCGCGCCCTGGCGATGTCCGCATGTCTCTAGCGCCCTGGCGATGCCCGCAAGCCTCTCGCGCCCTGGCGATTCCCCCATGCCTCGCGCCCTGGCGATGTCCGCATTCTCTCGTGCCCTGGCGATGCCCGCATGCCTCGCGCCCTGGCGATGTCCGCATGTGTAGTATAGGCGACAGGCGATTATGTACTAACCAGGCGATCTCATAGTCTTCTACGCTACACTTTCCTTCCTTTTTATTTTTAAATAAAAACATACTTAGAATTCATTTAATATATATTCCTTTTATTCCAATTTAATTTCACAGGTCCTTACAACCCCTCTCTATGGGCTGATGACTAATCACCCCTCTCTGTGGGAACATGCTGATGACTACTCACCCTCTAATCAATACCACCTGCGGGGTCCATGGCCAATGCTGTGGGACCCAGCTGACGTGGTTCACCCGTTTACAATCTGTCCTCAGTGTCCGAGGACTGGTCGGTACAATAATAATAATAATAATTTTTCCTGAGATGATATGTTATTAGTATGATGGTTATATTTTTACTAGTTGTGGTTGTAGTATCTATGTGAGGAATGTATATCACATTAACTCCCAAAAACTAAAATATAATTTAAATAAAATAAGAAAAAGGAAAAAATGGAAGAAGAATGGGATGAACTTGGAAATCGAAACCCTTCTCCCTCAAGTCCTCATTCGCCCTCCGTCTTCTCCCTCAAGTTCTCATTCGCCCTCTGTCTTCTCCTCCCTCGTCATCGTCCTTCGATCATACCTCGCTGGCGCAAGCGCAGGCACCGCTTCTTCGTGCCTCTGATGGCCTGGTTGTTGTCGGCTTCATTGCGCAACGGCATGATGATTCGGTGTAGCTCCTTGACCGCGTCATCAGCTCCAACCTCTTTCTAGAAATCTCAATGCCTCGCTCCTTGTCGACGATGAGGAGGCAAGGGAGTGGTTCCAGCGGAGGAGAATCAACAACTTTCACGACCACGAGAGGGGATTTTGTTCCCTCAGTTCTCTTCCACTCGCTTCTTTTGATTGCTAAATATAATTGTTTATTTTAATAATAATAATAATAATAATAATAATTTTTCCTGAGATGATATATTATTAGTATGATGGTTATATTTTTACTAGTTGTGGTTGTAGTATTTAAGTGAGGAATGTATATCACATTAACTCCCAAAAACTAAAATATAATTTAAATAAAATAAGAAAAAGGAAAAAATGGAAGAAGAATGGGATGAAGCTGGAAATCCAAACCCTTCTCCCTCAAGTCCTCATTCGCCCTCCGTCTTCTCCCTCAAGTTCTCATTCACCCTCTGTCTTCTCCCTCATCATTGTCCTTCGATCATACCTCGCTGGCGCAAACGCAGGCACCGCTCCTTCGTGCCTCTGATGGCGTGGTTGTTGTCGGCTTCATTGCGCAACGGCATGACGATTCGGCGTAGCTCCTTCACCGCGTCATCAGCTCCAACATCTTTCTGGAAATCTTGATGCCTCGCTCCTTGTCGACGATGAGGAGGCAAGGGAATGGTTCCAGCGGAGGAGAATCAACAACTTTCACGACCACGAGAGGGGATTTTGTTTCTTAAGTTCTCTTCCACTCACTGTCCCGCTATTCACACGACTCTGAACATTGCGCTGCTGAGATTTGATTCCGCTGTGGAGGAGTATGAGTTCGGCAACATCCAGGGAATGCTTTTCATATTCTCTATAAGTCCTCTTCTTCATTATTCTAAATACCTTACACTATTATTCTCAACGATAGTGACAACCACTGCGTCAACTGCCAAAGCCTCCGCAAAACCTTAATTCCCCTTTCAACTTGTTCCTCGACCCTCCCTCCTATGCTGACACGATCTACTCCTCCTTCAATTCCAACGACCACAACCACGACCAATAGTGAAGAAAGTAAGATCATTGATGTGCTTTAGGTCAATTATTTTTTTAATGTCCCTTTTTTTTACTAAAATGGTCATATATTACTTCATGAACTTGTCCCCTTCCAATATCATAACTCATATGGAAGAGATGAGCACCAACTAATTCTATTTGATTTCTTGTTCCTTGTTTTTGCAGCAATACGAACCTGGATATACAGCAGTTCAGAAGAAATCACAAGTAGCTGATGCAGCAATGACCATTAGGTATTCTCCCACTACATTACATATTTTTTTTCCTTATGGTTGAATATATCTCACATGCTTAAGTTGAATTTAATAGGCATGAGATTAATTGCTAAAGAAACGTAATAGGCTTAGGGGTGTGCTTAGCGTGTCCAGGGCTATGATAAGTAAAGTGTTAACTGCAAGGCCCAAGCCAAATCCGCTAGGACAACCCAAGCTAAACTGCATGCATGACACGTGTAAGGACCTGTAAAATTAAATTGGAATAAAAGTGTTATATTTAAATAATTTCAGAAGATGTCATTATTTAAAATACAAAGAGTTGGTAAATGAAGCTTCGTAGTAGTCGGACATCGGACGTCGCCCATGGTCTGGGGTCAACTGGTAGAGGTCGGTCGACTGACATGTGGATCAAGAAGAGTAAAGGAGGAAAAGTGTAGCTAAGAAGTCTTCTATGAGATCGCCGTTAGTAAAGACGGAGGCGATCTCCGACTTCTCTGGCACATAATCGCCTGTTGCCTAGAGGAGACATGACCGCCAATCGTTTAGGGCGTACGTGATCGACGGGAGTGCACGTAGTATGTGGTCAAGATACTGGATCAACCAGAGTGGGTTCCAACAACCACGCGTATCAAGGTGTGGGTTAAGCCTTAGATACGCTGTGCATGCGAAGCTCTATGCTTGAGCAAAAGAGATCGTCCTTAGTGTTGCATGCATGGGCGCAAGAGGAGTGGTGCTGATCTTCTCTTGGAAATGTGAAGCTACCGACGTCACCAAGCCTTGTGGAGATAATACATTTGACGTAACATAGTGGAATGAAGAACCTTCAGGAAGGCGTGGCGATGTGTCGTCGGGCATCGCCAGGGCGCGAGGTAGGCGGACATCGCCAGGGCGCGAGAGGCATGCGGGCATCGCCGGGGCGCGAGAGGCATGCGGGCATCGCCGGGGCGCGAGAGGCATGCGGGCATCGCCGGGGCGCGAGAGGCATGCGGGCATCGCCGGGACACGAGAGGCATGCGGGCATCGTCAGGGCGCGAGGCATGCGGGCATCGCCAGGGCGCGAGAGACATACGGGCGTCGCCAGGGATAGACATCGGTCCTCTCCCAGAGAGAGAGATCGGTCGTCTTCCAGAGAGAGAGATCGGTCGTCTTCCAGAGAGAGAGATCGGTCGTCTTCCAGGTTATCGCGCGATGACGTGTTGCACACAGTTAAAGTGGGACCCAGACTCCCAGCAGAAGGCACGCGGCACGCGCGACACGTAGACAAAAAGTGTTGGTTCAGAATAGTGACATCAGAATGTTGGCATGCGCAAGAAACACTCGCGGTCGTACTGTTCAGAGCAGTGGTTGGCATGCACAAGAGACAACAGTGGTCGTACTGTTCAGAGCAGTGGTTGGCATGCACAAGAGACAACCGTGGTCGTACTGTTCAGAGAAACGTACACTCAGGGTCCTGCAGAAGGGAGTGGCAGCAGCATATGTGGACAAGTATGCTTGGATTCAAAAACCCACTGCGGGGAGGCGAAGAACGTTGGAGTGGCCCAAGAGTGAAAGAGTGAGAGCATCTCCATCCTTCTCATTTCTCTCCTTCGCGCTGCGATTCTGGCACCTTCACACAAGAGTACGACGAGCGACAGCCACCATTAGAGCACCTGGGAAGTTCTCTGCAAGTCCTTCAAACCAGACGAAAAAACAGAGCCAAGGCATTCTTCAAGCTTCGTTGGATTTAGGAGCTCTTGGTATTTTGCGCAAGTCCAGGTAAGGGAAGCTAGCCTTCATTTTCAATACAAGCCATAGATTAGCTGTTTCTGAAGTGAGGGCGACGTGGTCGCCGGTTTCGTTTTCATCTTCGTGAATGCTCTGTTCTATGTGTCTGGGCGACGTGGTCGCCGGTTTTAAATACAGATTTCGAAATCCCCTGCTTTTGAATCAGATCGCCGGTTTTGGCGTTGTTTTGCGAACTCCCCTGTTTTTGGTGTTGTTTTGAGACTGCTTGAGATTTAAATGTGATATTCGAAAGTTTGAACCTTTGAAATGATTGTTGCTGTGATTTGAATCATTCGATTGAGTGGTATGATGTTTTGAATGTTGTGAATGTGAGATCAAGGCATAGTATTTTCAGGAAAGAAAATACCGTGTAATATCGTGTAGAGTGTGCAATGACCGGTGATTCGTTATGAGATATCCTGACTCTCCTGATGTAATGGAATCACATAGATGAAGTTATTCAGGCGTTGAGAGTCGAAGGAGGTTCACATGTATAGGTGGGTTGTTTGAAAGAGAACGAGCTCGACCTGTTTGGTGTGGATTAACCCTGTCATGCTTGGATAGTGAGGATATTGAGATTCATTTATACGCTGGTGAATGTGTGTGATTTCCCAGCGACCCTGTGAATGTGTGTGATTTCACAGTGGTGCAGCATGACAGGTGCAGATCTCTGAGTCTAGTCAATGCACGAGTCAATCCGGAAGTAGAGTCATGTGTCTATGCATTGTGGGTCAGTGGAAAGTCTGACGTGTGAATCTTGAATACTGAATGTAGCAAAGAGACACTTGACGAGTATGTGGATTATGGAAATCTTGATGGTTGCATTTGATATGGCTTATGTATGGAGTGGAAATTCACGTTTTCTATGGATTTAAAGTTTTTAAAAACATCTAGCTTACCCCTTTTATCTGTTGTTGTGATTGCGTTCTTAAACCTGTGATGATCGTGTATTTGTACACGGGAGCAGACGAGGTTGCAGGTGGTAGTGCTCCTCAGTGAGTGGTCGCCGGAAGCAGATCGCCCATTTACATTTGTGTTAGGCGATCACCCTTTTCTGTATTTTGAAGGGAGATCGCCCTTTTCTGATAGGAGATCGCCTATTCTGTTGGGAGATCGCCTGTTTTACTTATTTTTGCTGTAATTAGTTTACGTTTTTGGAAAACCGACCGACCTTGTATTAAACTCCCTGCGAGGAGAAAACTTCATTACATATATACGATTATGTTTACTTCAATATTATTATTTTATCTCTACTTCGTTTTATAATTATGAAAAGAATTTGGCGGGATGTTACAACACGTAATAGCATCTGAATGGGAGTGTGTTAGTGGGAGCACATTTGTATGTGAATGAATGTGTAACATCCCGCCAAATTCTTTTCATAATTATAAAACGAAGTAGAGATAAAATAATAATATTGAAGTGAACATAATCGTATATATGTAATGAAGTTTTCTCCTCGCAGGGAGTTTAATACAAGGTCGGTCGGTTTTCCAAAAACGTAAACTAAATACAGCAAAATAAGTAAAAACAGGCGATCTCCCAACAGAATAGGCGATCTCCTATCAGAAAAGGGCGATCTCCCTTCAGAATACAGAAAAGGGTGATCGCCTAACACAAATGTAAATGGGCGATCTGCTTCCGGCGACCACTCACTGAGGAGCACTACCACCTGCAACCTCGTCTGCTCCCGTGTACAATTACACGATCATCACAGGTTTAAGAAAGCAATCACAACAACAGATAAAAGGGGTAAGCTAGATGTTTTTAAAAACTTTAAATCCATAGAAAACGTGAATTTCCACTCCATACATAAGCCATATCAAATGCAACCATCAAGATTTCCATAATCCACATACTCGTCAAGTGTCTCTTTGCTACATTCAGTATTCAAGATTCACACGTCAGACTTTCCACTGACCCACAATGCATAGACACATGACTCTACTTCCGGATTGACTCGTGCGTTGACTCAGGCTCAGAGATCTGCACCTGTCATACCATACCACTGTGAAATCCACACAGGGTCGCTGTGAAATCCACACAGCATGCGCATATATAATCTCAATGTTATCACTCTCCCGGTATGACAAGGTTAATTCATATAACAGGCCGAGCTCGTTCTTTTTCACACTACTCGCCCATTCATATGAACCTCCTCCGACTCTCCACAACTGAATAACTTCATCTACGTGATTCCATTATATCAGCAGAGTCAGGATATCTCCTTCTAGACAAGCCCCTAGTCAATACACATTACACAAATGATCTTACACGGTATTTCCTTTCCTGAAAATACTATGCCTTGATCTCACATTCACAACATTCAAAACATCATACCACTCAATCGAATGATTCAAATCACAGTAACAATCATTTCAAAGGTTCAAACTTTCGAATATCACATTTAAATCTCAAGCAGTCTCAAAACAACACCAAAAACAGGGGAGTTCGCAAAACAACGCCAAAACCGGCGATCTGATTCAAAAGCAGGGGATTTCGAAATCTGTATTTAAAACCGGCGACCACGTCGCCCAGACACATAGAACAGAGCATTCACGAAGATGAAAACGAAACCGGCGACCACGTCGCCCTCACTTCAGAAACAGCTAATCTATGGCTTGTATTGAAAATGAAGGCTAGCTTCCCTTACCTGGACTTGCGCAAAATACCAAGAGCTCCTAAATCCAACGAAGCTTGAAGAATGCCTTGGCTCTGTTTTTTCGTCTGGTTTGAAGGACTTGCAGAGAACTTCCCAGGTGCTCTAATGGTGGCTGTCGCTCGTCGTACTCTTGTGTGAAGGTACTAGAATCGCAGCGCGAAGGAGAGAAATGGAGGAGAAAGGAGGTAGCTCACTCTTTCGCTCTTGAACAACTGCAATGTTTCTTTCCCTCAGCAGTGGGTTTTTCCATCTTAAACCAACTATTCCACAAAAGCCGCTGCCACCACCCACTCTGCAGGGAAGGTTGCGTGTACGCTTCCTGAACAGTACGACTACGCATGCCTCTGCGCAGGCTAAAACTCTGAGGTCACTATTCTGAACTACCCTTTTTGTCTACGTGTCGCGCGTGCAGGACGTTTCATGCTGGGAGTCTGGGTCCCACCCTTTTCTGCGTGCAACTCGACATCGCGCGATAACCTTTCGCCGATGACCACTGGCGCGAAGACTATCCACCGATGACCTCTCGCGCGAAGGCTATCCACCGATGACCTCTCGCGCGAAGACTATCCACCGATGACCTCTCGCGCGAAGACTATCCACCGATGACCTCATCCTGGCGGATAACCGATGTCTCCCCCTGGAAGATGCCCGCATGCCTCACGCCCTGGCGATGCCCGCATGCCTCGCACCCTGATGATGCCCGCATGCCTCACGCCCTGGCGATGCCCGCATGCTTCGCGCCCTGGCGACGTCTGCATGCCTCGCGCCCTGGCGATGACGTGTAGTCTAGGCGACCGGCGATTATGTACTAACAAGGAAATCTTATAATCTACTAAACTACACTTTCCTTCCTTTTCATTTTAAATAAAAACATACTTAGAATTCATTTAAAATATACCCTTTTATTCCAATTTAATTTTACAGGTCCTTACAGAATGCATGATTGTTGATAGGTTGTTCTTCATGACCATTTGTTCTTCTTAAAATATGAGGTAAAAAGGTGGTGGAAGCTATGGATGATATGGGTCAAGGATGGCTCATATAGAGCTATGGGTTCCTTGTAGGTGCATGAAAGGTGTGGAGAGTGATAGGTTAGGCCAAATCACTTGGAGGAAGGTGAAGATGAAGATCAAAGTGTCTAACCTAGAGAGACTAGACAAAGAGTAGAAGCTAGCATAATTTTGGCAGCATTTACTCATATAAATTGATCTTAAAAAAACATGAGCCAAAGCACCCTATTTATAGGAGATGGTGCCTTGGAGAGTAAGGAGCAAGGGTAGGATGGGGAATACATAAAAGAGGGGGCTGCTAGGGTGTTGACTAAAGGTCAATGCAGCCCCTTAGCATGCTTCTAGAAGGTAGGGCTACATTCCTACCCTAAAAGGCCTAGGTACAAGCTAAATTGTTAAATACACCCCCTATTGTGCTAAATGAACCCTACTCTACTGAAATTACAAATAAACTGAAATTAATTGATGCTCAGCTCCCATGGCTTGGGCTCTACTCCTTGTGGTCCTCTGAGGGGTCCTTGAATATGTAAAGAAAAGTTTCTCTGCCATCAGTAGCAGAGTCCCAATCTTCTTAAATACTCTTTTCCATGGACCTAGTTGTTGGGCCTGAGCTTGGGCTTTGGCTTGGGCTTGGGCCTCTTCCATCATCCCCTCCTTCTTGAGAGGATCTGTCCTCAGATCTACAGGGTTGATCTCAAACAGCAGCCTTATTCCTGCTTTGAAAACTATGCTCGTCCTCCAGGATCAAATATTAACCTACAGTAAACATTATAGAAAAGTGAGATAAGAAGATTAAGACTAGTGTATTCAAATAAAATAGTAAGGAAATAAGGCCCTTTGCTATTTTTATAAAAGTTTTGTTTGAAAGAAATAGGGCCCTTTTCAAAAATATTTTTGCTTCCTTTGTGTTGTTCATTGCCCAAGATAAGCAACAACATCACAAAGTGTTGTTTTTGTGATTTTTGAGAATAAGAGTAAGCATCATGATTCAAAGGAAAAGAAGAGTTCAAAGTATTGCAATCCTCCTTTAAGGGTTCTTTTCCCACTATGCTTGTAGGAGATGTTGTAAGATACTCTTCATTCTTTCTAGATTCCTCTTCTTTTTCAAACAACCACTCACTTGGCTTTTCTGTGCAGGAAAGATTTGTATCTATATCTGGTTCAGCTTCAGACACAGATTTTTCTTCAAGCATATTCTCACAAGGATTTTCTATGGAAGAAGAATTTAAGTCAATGTCTGGTTCAACTCCAAACAAAGGATTTTTTGTACTTTCCTTTTCTATCATCACTTTTTCTCTCTTTTCTTTCTCTTCTCTATCTTTCCTTTCATTCTCCTCTCTTTCTCTTTTGTCTTTCTCTTCTTTCTTTCTGATAAGAGCTTGTAATTTTTCTTTAAACTCTTTTTCTCTTCTAGTTCTTCTAGGTGGAGGTTGATAATAATCATTAACTCTCAAACTCCCCTTAGCATGTGAGTCATTTGACCTAGAACTAGATGCATGTGATGCCTGGGGTTTTTTTAATTTTCTAATGTATTCATCTTTTCCCTTGCCAATCTTCAACACTTCTTTCAAAATTGCAAGATGGGCATCTCTTTCTTTTTTACCTTCCAAAATTTGAGCCTCATGTTGCAATTGTCTTAGTGATAGTGATTGAAAATCTCTAGCCAATTGTTTCAAAAGAGATTTTGTGGATTTTCTATCATTTTCACTATGACTTGAAGAATGAGTAGACATGTTTAGGGTTTGTGATAAAAGTAATTTTCAAAAAGAAAGATAAGTGGAGTGAAGTAGGTAATTTCCCAAGAAAGGGAGGTGGATCACTAGGATCTCTTAAGTACCAAGCCTTTCCTTAGCCAGATACTAACCCAGAACACTTTCACAAACCTTTCTCTAAGCAATTTACTTAGAGCACAATCAAAGATAAAAACAAAATTTTTTATGCAAGAAAAAAATATATAAAGCAATAAAACACAAATGAAAATTGCTATCTATAAAGCTTTTAAAACTAGTCGAATCCTAAGGTGAGGCTTCTTGGCACTTTGGAACCTTGAAGACACACTCACCGTCTAAGACGTATTAATCCACTAATTAATCAATGTCCTTGCAAATTACAACTCAAAGAAATACAAAGAAATTAGGTTAACAAATTTTGATGCACAAAAATTTAAAGTCCTATTCTATGCACTCCTTCAATTGTAGCTCCTTTGTGTATATTTGTGTATTTTTCAATGAGGTTGCTGCTGTCCCTTGCTTTGTCTCCTTAGGTTATTCAACCTTAAATCTTTAATCCAGCTCCTCTTTAGTGATATGGCTTTCACCAAAATAAAATTTTAGCTCCACACTCACCAAAGCACTTTTTAGGTCAAATCCACCAAAGAGAGGTCAAGCAAGTTTTAAAGCAACAAAACTCAAATTTAAAATCAAGGACTACTTCAAATGGAGTTGATATTTGACAAGACTTGAAAGAGTATTCAATAAAATTTGACAAGCAAAAAATTAAGGCACACAAGAAAAGGTAGCACACAAAGTGAAATCCTAGTGAATGGAACTAGAATAGATGAATAAAACCAAAACAACACTACAGAATTTTTTTGTGTAAATTTTTCACAACTTTCCAATTTTATGCTGGATAGAATACTTCAAATTTGAGCTTGAAATTTTAACCACAGAAATTTCAATGTTTTAGCTCAATATAGGCGTTGGAATTTCACCAAAACAGTGAGCCAAATAATTGTAATAATTTTTCCGAAATCACTGCCGCGTCAGCGTTTTTTTCAGAGTCAGGATTTTTGCACTCTATTCGTATTTCATTTATCATTTTTTTTGTATTTTGAATTTTGATGTGCTTCTTTTTTTCACTTTTTCTTAACACATCAAACTACTCAAATCCAAAATTTCAGAATTTTTTACCAACAAATGTAATTTCTGGGAATGATTCCAGCCAGCACAGTAGCAGTGAAAACAGAGAAATCCTAACTTGGAATTAGAAAACGGTAAAGAAACTTCAAAAACACAATGGAAATGATTGGAAACGAACTTGTATGGAACTAACACACAAGTATGAACTCAAATATGAAAATATAAAAGGCACCAAAGCTTCAAAACCAGAAATATAAACTGCACTGAAAACAAAATCAAGCAACCAAATCAACAATAAAAGGCACCACTTGGAATTTATGACATTGTAGGATGAACATGACTTTGACAAAACTTGTATGGATTCAAAAATCAAAATGACTCAACCACAAACACTTTGCACCGATTAAAAACATGAATAAGACTCAAATAAAATAAAAATAGAACAGCCAACACAAAAGGAACCTAAAACAGTTTGAAAATGGAAGTTCAAGATCAAGTTGAACCAAAAATACCAAATAGAAATTTAAAAACAGCAACACCAACTTAAAAAGAAATTAAAAACAGCAAGACATTTAAGGATATGATGAACAACATGGAATAAAGAAGAAGACTCAAAAAATAAAATGAAGAGAACATTTATCTCTTGAAGAACCAAAGCTCTAGATACCAAATGATGGGTTGTTCTTCATGACCATTTGTTCTTCTTAAAATATGAGGTAAAAAGGTGGTGGAAGCTATGGATGATATGGGTCAAGGATGGCTCATATAGAGCTATGGGTTCCTTGTAGGTGCATGAAAGGTGTGGAGAGTGATAGGTTAGGCCAAATCACTTGGAGGAAGGTGAAGATGAAGATCAAAGTGTCTAACCTAGAGAGACTAGACAAAGAGTAGAAGCTAGCATAATTTTGGCAGCATTTACTCATATAAATTGATCTTAAAAAAACATGAGCCAAAGCACCCTATTTATAGGAGATGGTGCCTTGGAGAGTAAGGAGCAAGGGTAGGATGGGGAATACATAAAAGAGGGGGCTGCTAGGGTGTTGACTAAAGGTCAATGCAGCCCCTTAGCATGCTTCTAGAAGGTAGGGCTACATTCCTACCCTAAAAGGCCTAGGTACAAGCTAAATTGTTAAATACACCCCCTATTGTGCTAAATGAACCCTACTCTACTGAAATTACAAATAAACTGAAATTAATTGATGCTCAGCTCCCATGGCTTGGGCTCTACTCCTTGTGGTCCTCTGAGGGGTCCTTGAATATGTAAAGAAAAGTTTCTCTGCCATCAGTAGCAGAGTTCCAATCTTCTTAAATACTCTTTTCCATGGACCTAGTTGTTGGGCCTGAGCTTGGGCTTTGGCTTGGGCTTGGGCCTCTTCCATCAATTGTACTGGGCGAGTCTTTGCGCGGCGCTAGCCTAAGTTGTTTAATGGGCCCGAAACACATAACAAAGCTGCTATGTGCTAATAACCAGTGGCATGCGCTTAAAGATAAATGTATATATGTGGTTGCTCATGTGTTTGTTACTGATCTCGCCGCGGACTCAAGCGTGGGGAAAATGCCTCGTAGGTCCTTCGTCTGGCTTTCCAGCTGCTGCGCGTTCTGCAAGGAGGCTCCAGGAACCTTCGGCGGAACTCCGAGCGATGCCTGCAAAACACACAGACGGCGCCTCTAGCGGCCGTTGTAGCTCCGACGCTCAAGTCAGGCAACGGGAACACCAAAACTCTCTCTCTCGGGTCTCTCTGTGTGAGACCAGTGTGTGTGTGCCCTCAATTCCCTTTGATTCAGAAACTGAGTGCTCTTAGCTGTGTGTTGTGTATTCTGAGGTCAAAAAACTCGTACCTGGTTTGGTGTTCTTCTTCCTCATATAAACCAGCGTAGCCCCTACAGGCTACCCCTAGGGTTACTTGATTATTCTGCATTGTCGTTTCCACTTCCCCGCACCACCTTGCACGCCAGCGTTCTTCACTTAAATGCAAGTCTGACAGGGGAGGCTGCGTGGGTGTCTCAGGACCCCTCGACTTCTGTGCCTATCTGCCCTACTTATTCTCTAGGAACATCTTGACGGTCCACGTGGCATGCGTACAAGCTCACTGGGAGACTCTAACCTTGATGGGTTCTCGTCCCAGCAGGATTCTGCGCCAGCCTGTGCCTTCTCATCTTCATGCATGGTAGTCTCGCGACTATGGCCACTCCCTGCCCCTGAGTGCTTTACTGGTCGCTGGTCGCGCTGTTCACATCGCGCGGCCGATGTCGCTTCGACACATACCGACGACCGAGGTATCTCTCGTCCTGGCCGATGTCCGATGGCGCTTCTTCACGTTGTCGCGCTCTGTTTATGGAATCAGGCGAGGTCCTTGGGTAACGTTCTCGCTGGGAGCCTGGGTCCCAGTTTAACACGCGTTGGCAAGGAACCACCGATGACTGATCACTCCGTATACATCGATGACTGATCACTATGTGTACACCGATGACCGATTACTCCGTATACACCGATGACTGATCACTCTTCATACACCGATGACTGATCACTCCGTATACACCGATGACTGATCACTCCGTATACACCGATGACTGATCACTCTTCATACACCGATGACCGATTACTCCGTATACACCGATGACTGATCACTCTTCATACACCGATGACCGATTACTCCGTATACACCGATGACTGATCACTCTTCATACACCGATGACTGATCGGTGCTTCTTCACTTTCGCGCTCTGCTTCCAGGCGCTCATGTAGGAGTCGACCTCCACCCTTGTTCATCTGCTATCTCATGCCACGTGTTGCTCTGTGACTGGCCCACGTGGTCATCTGCTGCTGACGTCATTGGATACCGATGACCGACCGGATCACAAGCCCCCCAGTCTCGAGCCGTGAACTTGTTCTCCGCGAAGAGACTAAGTGCTCTCCGTTGCCAAAGGGAAGAAAGAGGCCGAAGCCGGTGTACCTGAAACCATGCCTGCTGGTGTCGGGGCTCTGATAGATGAGTTCCATGGGCTGGCAGCAGGTTCACTGCGTCCTTCCAGACTTGGACTCTACCAAACCTAGCCTCCACCATTCAGTGGTTGATAGCAAGCTCATTTCTCCTCCTTGAGCTTCTTCTGTTGGGGCTTCCCCTCTTGTGTAATCTCTTTTTCTCAACTGCCTTTCTCCCTCTCCATCTTTAACTCACTCTGCTTGTGGCCAACTGTTAACCGGCTTAGGCTTCAGCGCGATCTCACTGTGACCCTTCGAACTTGGCCTCTAACTTGATCGCGACCAACTGTACCTTAGCATTCTCTTTAACAGTTTTTATGCGTAAATTCATGTTGGATAACTGACCTGGTGGTGTCTAAGTGCTTCGACTGATTGCCCAAGAGCTTATTTGGGGAAGCTCTCCTACTCAGAGCTTTGCTACCGACCACCGACTAGCATGTTAGCGCACCACCGATCAGTCAGCGCGCTTCAGGTTTCACATTACTTCTGTCTCACTCCAGCGCTAGGTGCATAGAGGGCCCGAACGCCAAGGATGATGCCTGTGTTTTGGGGAATGTTTCTTGATGACCCCTCTCGCCTCAGCCTCGCTGTAAGAAGTCGCGGTGAGGACCCTTTATCTCGCCTCAACCTTGCCGTAAAAAGCAGAGGAAAAGGACTTTCTCTGTTGCCTTGACCTTGCTGTATGAAGCAGAGGAGAAGGACTTGGATCTCTTGCCTCAACCTTGCTGTAAGAAGCAGAGGAAGAGGACTTTCTCTCGCCTGCACCCCGCTGTATAAAGTCGAGGGTGAGGACTTTCTATCTGAGTGGGTGCATGCTCCCAGGGGAGCACCAGGGGTGGCTGTCTAAGCGCACTCGCTAGGCGCATCCCTGCCTGCATGGTATCACCGCACGTCCTCTGAGTGGGCGACTCCTCTTCTTCTGGTTTGAAATCATGCGGGGCGCATGCGTAACGCTCTCGCTGGGAGCCTGGGTCCCAGCTTAACACGTGTTGGCAAGACCCCGATGACCAACCTTCTTCCGGAATCATGCGAGGTGCATGCGTAACGCTCTCGCTGGGAACCTGGGTCCCAGCTTAACACGTGTTAGCAAGACCCCGATGACCATGCACCGACGGATGATCGCGCGTTGGATGCACCGATCACTGATCGCGCTCTGCGCCCCTGGTGCTTAAACGCGGAGACGATGTCTTGTTACGGGGAAGAAGAGTTTTCTTGTTGACCCCTCTTGCTTGCCCCGAGGTCATCGTCCTTTAGGTCTAGTTCCTGTTTGGACGTTTCTCGAAATCCTCCCTTTCCCTCTCTCGGTCTTACTAGTACTCCCGAGTCCCCAAATTTTTGGCCACCTGCACTCAACCTTGGAGTTAGGGGAATATAGGCCCGTGGTCCGTACTCGCGCCTGGGGCGAGCAGGCTCCAACCGATCTCTTGGACTCGCATTTGGGGCAAGCGGAAATTGAAATTGGGAAACTTGTCATACTGAAATCTTTTTTATTTGGGTGGCCTCGTTAAAAACCCTCATCGGGAAAAGAGTGCCCCCTGACCTGTTCAACTATTTTCAGTACATACATTAGGTGTATGTGCAGTACAAGAACGCATCTACTTTCTAACTTAACTGAAATAGAATCTTAAGTGTGTAGCGTTCCATGTCCTGGGGATAGGTGCTCCATCCAGAGTCTTCAGCCGATAAGCTCCATTCTCCAACGCCTCAACTACTCTGTATGGACCCGTCCACTTTGGAGATAACTTGTTCTCCATCTCATTCTGGTGTGCCTTCCTCATCACCAGGTCACCAACCTGGAAACGCCTGGGCTTCACCTTGGAATTGTGCCTCCACTCTACTCTTCTCTTGACAGCTTCAGCACTAATCCTGGCTCCTTCTCGCACTTCGTCCAGGAGGTCCAGATTCACCTTTCGCTCTTGATTGGACTCTTCGGCGACAAAGTTCAAAAATCTAGGGGAGCTCTCCTGTATCTCCACGGGGATCATAGCGTCCGTCCCATAGACAAGACTAAAGGGTGTCTCTTGGGTGCTAGACTGTGGGGTGGTATGGTAGGACCATACAATTCTGGGAACCTCCTCTGCCCAATTCCCCTTGGCTTTCTCTAATCTTCGCTTCAGTCCCCTAAGCAGCACTCGGTTGGCTGACTCCACCTGCCCGTTGGTCTGCGGGTGTTCTACTGAGGCGAACACTTGTTGTATCTTCAGTTCTTCGCACATCTTTCTCAACTGATGACTGGTGAACTGAGTGCCGTTGTCGGATACCAGCCTCTTGGGTACTCCGAAACGACAGACAATATTCTTCCAGACAAAATGCTCGACCTTCTGAGCGGTGATGTGGGCCACTGGTTCCGCCTCCACCCATTTTGTGAAATACTCGATGGCCACTATGAGGAACTTCATCTGCCTGATCGCCAGAGGAAAGGGTCCCAGTATGTCGATTCCCCACGTGTGAAATGGCCACGGGCTATGGATGGACCTCAACTCCTCCGGGGGTGCCTTATGCCAGTCTGCATGAAGTTGGCATTGTTTGCACCGCTGGGCGTACTTCACACAGTCTTCTTTCAGCGTTGGCCAGTAATACCCTGCACGGAGGATCCTACTTGCCAGAGCGCGACCACCGACGTGGCTTCCACAGACCCCTTCGTGTAACTCTGACATGAGTCTGGTGCATTGCTCTCCATGCACGCACATTTGTACTGGATGGGAAAAGCCAAATCTAAACAGGTTCCCATCGATTAGAGTAAACTTACTCGATCTCTTTTTTATCTTCTTTGCCTCTGCTGAGTCCAGCGGGAGCACACCATCCTCTAGGTACAACTGGTACGGCGCCATCCACGTATCGGGCCCCTTGACAGCGCAGACTTCCATCGCCTCATCGGTCCTTGCCGGTCGCGCCCTCACTCTCGGTGCTTTCAGCGTTTCTTGAGTCAGGGATCGATGACTGATCGCCAGACGCTTCACCGACTTGGATACTTGAAGTATTTGATTGTCTGATACGAACGCTCGGGGTGCCTTTAAAGTCTCTTGAATGACGGTCCTCTGTTTTCCCCCCTTGCCTGAGCTGGCCAGTTTGGCAAGCAGATCTGCTCTGGCATTTTGCTCGCGTGGCACATGCACCAACTCAAACTCATCGAAGGATGTCTTCATGAGTTGGACGTACTCTAGGTAGGCTGCCATTTGAGGATCTTTCGCCTGGAACTCCCCCGTAACCTGCCCAGTGACTAGCAACGAATCACTCTTAGCCACCAGGCTTCTTGCTCCCATCTCTTTTGCCAGCAACATTCCCGCGATCAGGGCTTCGTACTCCGCCTGATTGTTGCTAGCCTTGAAGGCGAAACGAAGGGATTGTTCGATCAGCACCCCGTTCGGGCCTTCCAGAATGACTCCAGCACCGCTTCCCTGCTGATTGGAGGAGCCATCCACCGATAAGACCCATCGAAAAACCACGCCTTGTGCAGATGTCGCGACCGACGACAGTTCAACCACGAAATCGGCGAACACCTGCCCCTTGATCGGTCCTCGGGGCTCGTATTGAATATCGAATTCTGAGAGTTCCACAGCCCACTTGACCATTCTTCCTGCTACGTCTGGCTTCTTCAACACATTCTGGATGGGCAAGTCTGTCATGACCACTATAGTGAAGCTGTGGAAATAGTGTCTGAGCCTTCTGGCTGAAAAAACTACTGCCAGTGCTGCCTTCTCCAGGGTCTGATACCTTGTTTCTGGGCCTCGCAGTACCTTACTTACAAAATATACAGGTTTCTGTACCTGACCTTGCTCTTGTACCAGGACCGAGCTGACCGCTCTCTCTGTCACAGCAAAATACAAGCGAAGGGGGGTGCCCATTTGCGGTTTACACAATACCGGTGGGCTTGCCAGATACTCCTTCAGCGTCGTTGGGCTCCTCATTGCCACGATTGCCGCGCACTTCTCCCGGTTCGCCTCGATTCCACGCTCCGTTAGGAGGAAACCCAAGAACTTCCCGGCCTCCACTCCGAAGATGCACTTCTCAGGGTTGAGCTTCAAACCATACTTGGCGATGGTGGCGAAAAGTTCCTCCAGATCAACTACATGGTGCGCTTTCTCCCGCGAGGTGACCACCATGTCATCTACGTATGCATGCACGTTCCTTCCAAGCATGGGCGAGAGCACCCTATCCATAAGTCTCTGATAGGTGGCTCCTGCGTTCTTCAACCCGAATGGCATTACCTTGTAGCAGTAGCAAGATCGTTCCGTCATGAAAGCAGTCTTGCACTCGTCCATGGGGTGCATCCTTATTTGGTTGTAGCCTGAGAAGGCGTCCAGTGTAACATCCCGCCAAAATAAAACTAGACATACATGTATAATGAAAATAAAGGTACACAATTAATATTGAAGAGTACATGGTAATATATATATATATAAGTAATGAACTTACTCCTCTCATGGAGTTTAATACATAACCAGTCAAAATGCTTACAAATTTAATGAAATTCAATCAAAACTACAAGACCGGCGATCTCCATACATGAACCGGCGATCTGGTAACAGAAGGCCCCAAAACAGGCGATCTGATACAGGACATAAAACCGGCGATCACCACCAAGAGATAAAAAAACGGCGATCTCTTGTAACATCCCTCCAATATACATTTCGCATTTTTGCATTTTCGTAATATGAAATAATGGTAAAACGAATATATTGAAATAAACATAATTGTATATATATATACAAGGAGTTCTCCTCGCAGGGAGTTTAGTACAAAACTTAAACATAAAGAAAACAGCAAAAATACAAAACTACCGATCTCCTAACAGAAAACGGAGATCGCCTATCAGAAAATAGTAAAAGGGGGCGATCGCCCAACAAGAACAGAAAAACCGGCGACCACATACGGCGATCACTCACAGGGGAAATCCACTTCCTGTAACATCATCTGCTCCCGTGTAAAGTTACACGATCATCACAGGTTTAAGAAAAACAGCCACAGAAACAAAATACAGGGTAAGCTATATATTTAAGAAAACATTTGAATCAAGAGCATACATAAGAACTTCACAACATCCACGAACCATAACAGTATCAGCCATTACATTTCCATATTCCACAAGACTATCAGAAATCCCATATTTCACAAATCAATCCAAGAGTATTCCAATTCACATCAGAAATCAAGTGTCTATTAATTCAATTTCTCATTTCTCACGTCAGACTTTCTACTGACTCATCACACCAGACACTTGACCACTATTCCGGAGACTCGTGCGTTGATTAGACCCAGAGATTCGCACCTGTCATACCAAAGGCTGGAAAGTGACCTCAGCCATGCGCATCACACTATCTCAATATTCTCATTATCACGGTATGACCAGGGTTAATCCATACAACAGGTGGAGCTCGTTCTTTTTCACACGAGACACCCATACGTATGAACCTCCATCGACTCTCCACAACTGAGTAACTTCCTCTATGTGATTTCATTACCTCAGTAGAGTCTGGATGTCTCATTATAGGATCACCGATCAATACACCTATTACACGACCTTACACGGTATTTTCTTTCCTGAAAATACTATGCCTCGATCCACAATCACAACATTCAACATATCACATAACACTTCAATGAAACAATTTCAATCACAGCAAATCTCATACCAAGGTTCAAATTTTCGAAAACCACATTTAAAATTTCAAACACTTTTGAAACAGCATAAAACAGGGGATATTTCTATGACAGATGAAAAACCGGCGATTACAAACAAAACTGGGTTTAAAGCAAGAACAGTTTGAACACCCTGCGATCACGTTGCCGCCAATATCAAAATCATCACGCATACAGTTTTTCATTAGAAGTAAGGCTAGCTTTCCTTACAACATCAAAAACACCTTGAAATCGAAGTAAAACCGGCGACCATGTCGCCCTACCATTTCAAACATTAAATATCCAGTTATCGTTGGAAAAAGATTAGCTTCCCTTACCTGGATCAGCGTGAAATCTCACTTTAAGCTCTAAACCGCCGAACGTAAAGGATGCCTGAACTCTGCCTAAGCGTTTCTAATTGGTAAAACTTGCAGAGACCCTTCTCAAATGCTCTTTGGCAATCGCTGGTAATTTAACTGGTGCCTGGAATTTCTGAGTTGCAGTGCAAAGGAGAGAAAAGAGAAAGCTGAAGGTGAACTCACTCTGTCACCTTTCATACTCTCACTGCGTTTTTATACTCACTAAGAGGCGGTGTAGTCTGACACTAGGAACATAGGCCTGCCATGTAGCCATCATTACCTATTCTCTAACTAACCCTCCTGGGTGGGTTTTCCTTCCTCAAATTCAGTGCAACCTGACAGTATGGCCACGTGGCGTCTCTGCGCACATGGAGCTACTGCTCCTGCAGGATTTTCATTGCCTACATGTTGCACATGCAGCACGTTCATCCTGGAAACCAGGGCCCCACCACGTTACGTTCCTCTCCAAAGACTTGATGACTTCAGTAGCTTCACATTTCCCTGAGCAGAGCAGTACCACTCCTCGTGTGCCCATGCATGCAACAATAAGAAGATTTCTTATGCTCAAGCATAGAGTTTCGCCTGCTCAGCGTGTCTAAGGCTTAACCCACACCTTGATGCACGTGGTTTTTGGGAACCCACTATGGTTGATCCAACATCTTGACTACACACTAAGTGTAGTTTTCGGCGATCATGTGTACTCTAGGCGACAGGCGACTAGGTACACTACAGGCGATTGGCGTTCAGGTGCAATCAAGGCGACAGGCGATCATGTGCCAGAGAAGTCGGAGATCGCCTACTCTTTCAATTACGGCGATCATGTTCCAGGCGATCTCATAGTCTTCTAACTACACTTTCCTTTTCTTTTATTTTAAATAAAACATACTTAGAATTTACTTAAAATATATCACTTTTATTCCAATAAGATTTTCTAGGTCCTTACAATCTCCCTAACAACAAAAATTTTCGTCCTCGAAAATGGAATTACAAGAAAAAGAGATGGGGATAGTCGTTTCTCATGTCCTCTTCCAACTCCCAAGTCGAATCACCGGATCTCTCATCCCACACCACCTTAACCATATGGATGGTCTTATTCCTGAGCTGTTTGCTTTGGTGATCGTCTATCCTGACTGGTCTTGCTTCAAAAGATAAGTCGTCCCTGATCTGCACGTCGTCCACCTCCAACACGTGACAAGGGTCGGCGAGATATTTCCTTAACTGTGATACGTGGAAGACATTATGCAGGTTTGCCAAATGTGGAGGTAGGGCGATCTCATAGGCTACTGGGCCAATTTTCCTCAAGATCTGGTAAGGTCCAACAAACTTAGGAGACAGCTTCTTTGGTCTGATAGCTCGTCCTACACCCTTGGTTGGGGTCACTCTCAAAAATACATGTTCTCCAGCAGCAAACTCCAAAGGTCTTCTCCTCTGATCTGCATAGGACTTCTGCCTACTCTGAGAAGCTTTCATTCTGCTTTGTATCTGTTTCACCTTCTCGGTCGTCTGCTGAATCAATTCTGGCCCAACCAAGATTGCATCGCCCTCCTGATACCAACATAAGGGAGTCCTGCACTTTCTCCCGTACAGGGCTTCATAAGGTGCCATCCCAATGCTGGCGTGGTGACTGTTATTATACGTAAACTCCACCAGTGGCAACACCTCGTCCCAACTCCCCAATTGATCCAAGACGCACGCCCTCAGCAGATCTTCCAAGGATTGGATCGTTCTCTCTGACTGACCGTCTGTTTGGGGATGATATGCAGAGCTCATCCTCAACTTAGTTCCCAAGCACTCTTGCAAGGTCTGCCAAAACCGTGAAGTGAACCTGGGATCTCTATCTGAAACGATGCTGGAAGGCACTCCATGCAATCTTACTATTTCTTGGATGTATAACTGTGCCAGCTTGGCCATAGGCATCTTCATATTCACTTGAAGGAAGTGGGCACTCTTTGTCAGCCTATCAATGATGACCCAGATTGCATCATGACCCTTCACCGATCTGGGTAAATGGGTGACAAAATCCATGGCAATGCTGTCCCATTTCCACTCAGGGATATCCAGTTGCTGCAACAGCCCGCCAGGTCTTTGATGCTCTACCTTCGCCTTCTGACACGTCAAGCAGGTTGCAACATACTGGGCGATGTCCCTCTTCATGCCTGACCACCAAAATGACTCCTTCAAGTCATGGTACATCTTGTTCATACCTGGGTGTAGGTTAAGGCGACTCTTATGACCTTCCTCTAGGATCATCTTCTTCAACTCTTCATTTGCAGGTATGCAAATTCTGCCATTAAATCTCAAGATCCCATCATCGCCCATTACAAAGTCTCTCGCCTGATCTGTCCCTAGTGACTCCATAGTATGCTTCAGACTAGGGTCCTCCAACTGCTTATCCTTTAACATCCCAAGGAAGTCATTAGTTATAGCCAGCTTACTACAACTAATGTGATTTACGTGAAATTCCACTCCAAAGTTTAAGTCTCTGAACTGCTCGATCAGTTTCTGCTCTTTTATCATCATGGTGGCTACTTGCATTGATTTTCTACTCAAAGCGTCTGCCACTACGTTGGCCTTCCCTGGGTGATACATGAGTTGAAAATCGTAGTCCTTAAGGAACTCCATCCACCTTCTTTGCCTCATGTTCAGTTCCTTCTGATCGAACAGGTATTTCAGGCTCTTATGGTCGCTGAACACCTGGAACCGAGCTCCATATAAGTAGTGCCTCCAGATCTTTAGGGCAAAGACCACTGCCGCCAACTCCAAATCATGCGTAGGGTAGTTCCTCTCATGGACCTTGAGTTGCCTTGAAGCATAGGCGACTGCCCTTTTCTCTTGCATTAAAACGCATCCCAGTCCCTGATGTGAGGCATCACAGTAGACGTCAAAAGGTCTTCCTACCTCGGGGATCACCAGCACTGGGGCACTGGTCAATCTCTCCTTTAGTTCCCTGAAGCTGAGCTCACATCGGTCGGTCCAAGCAAAAGGTTGGTCCTTACGGGTCAGCTGTGTTAACGGAGCCACCACCTTGGAAAAGTCCTCAATAAATCTCCGATAGTAACCCGCCAAACCCACAAAGCTCCTTATCTCAGTGACTGTCTTGGGACGTTCCCACTGCAGCACTGTCTCTACTTTGGCTGGGTCTACCGAGATCCCCTGGGCAGATATCACGTGTCCTAGAAAGTTGACTTCCTTCAGCCAGAACTCACACTTGGAGAACTTGGCATAGAGTTGCTTCTCCCTCAGAACCTCCAACACCGCCCTCAGATGTCCTTCATGTTCTTCCTCGGTCTTTGAATAGACAAGTATGTCATCTATGAAGACTACCACAAACTTATCCAAGAAAGGGCGGAAAATCCTATTCATATAATCCATGAACAGAGCTGGGGCATTGGTCACTCCAAACGGCATCACCACGTACTCATAGTGCCCATACCGGGACCTAAAGGCTGTTTTCTGGACATCGTCGGCCTTTACCAAAATTTGATGGTACCCCGATCTCAGATCAATCTTTGAGAACACCGAGGCCCCATTTACTTGATCCATTAAGTCATCAATTCTGGGTAGAGGGTACTTGTTCTTGATGGTCAACTTGTTTAACTGCCTGTAATCTATACACAGCCGAGACCCTCCATCCTTTTTCTTAACTAGGAGTACTGGAGCCCCCCATGGAGATACACTGGGTCTGATGAATTGTTTCTCCAGCAACTCTTCCACTTGCTTCTTTAATTCCACCAACTCGGCTGGTGCCATCCTGTAGGGCGCCATAGACACTGGTCCAGCCCCAGGTACCAAATCAATAGAGAATTCTACCTCTCTCTTAGGAGGTAACCCAGGTACCTCTTCTGGGAACACATCCATGAAGTCTTTCACCACAGGTATCCTGCTCACGTCCCCTTCGTTCTTCACTTCCAACCGAGCTAGCATCACGAAGCACCTCGCCCCTTCTTCCATCTCCAACCGCCTTTGCCCAGCAGATACTACATCCTGCTCTTGGAGATCGGGCAACACCACTTTCTGCCTACCGCAATCTATGAGAACGTGATTGGCAGAGAGCCAATCCATTCCCAGGATAACATCCAGGTCCTGAAGAGGCAGGCAGATCAAGTTCACCTTGAATCTGCGTCCCTCTACTATTACTGGACATTCAGGGCAAACTGTAGAGGTCATAACCTGTCCTGATGCAGGTGTGGAGACCAACAGTTCAAAAGGCAGCTCCTTCACTAGGAGGCCCAACTCGGCTATACACCGACTTGACACAAAAGAGTGTGTCGCTCCAGAATCAAACAACGCTTCTACACTTCTACCAGATATAAAACAGACACCTTGCACGAGGTTACCTGATTGAGACGCCTCTGCTCCTGACATGGCAAACACCCTCCCTGCTGCCTGGGGTCTGCTGCCTTCATTTCTCAACTGCTGAGAACTACCAGGTTGAGTCGTCCCACTCCGGTTAGGGCATTCTCTAGCAACGTGCCCTGTCCTTTGGCATACGAAACACCTTCTCTCCAAATTCTTCTTGGGGCACACATTTGGCATGTGTGGTCCACCACAGAGGGAACATTTTAGTTTCCAGGGTTGCTGCTGTTGAAACTGGGGTGGCCCTGTCCCCGCCCGATGTAGTGGAGGTCTCGCATATGGCCTGCCTTGGGAATGCTGCACCTTAGCCCGCCCACTGAAAGAACCCCCTGGGTGTGACCTGATCACCCGGGGATCACCCTTTTCCAGGGTCTCCACCATCTTCGCCTTTTCTACCAAGGCGTGAAATTCTCTGATGCACATTGGGGCTATCGTCCTCTTCAGCCCGTGCTTCAGCCCTTCCTCAAACTTCCTGCACCTCCAAGCTTCGGAGGTCGCCTGAGTGTAGAATCGCGCGAGGTACTCAAACCTGGCAGCATAGGCGTTCACCGTCATCACCCCCTGCTCCAACTTTAAAAACTCCGCTTCCCGCGCAAACTTTGCGCTGTCAGGGAAGTATTTCTCCAAGAACCTTACCCTAAAGCTCTCCCAGTCTAACACCTCTTCTCTGGCCTCCATCATTTGCTGAGCTCCCATCCACCAGAACTCTGCTTCTCCAGACAGCAGATAGGTGGCAAACAACAACTTCTTCTCTTCAGGGCAGGAGGTCGCCCTAAAGATTTTCTCCATTTCTCTGACCCACTGATCTGCTTGATCAGGGGTAGCATTCCCACAGAACTTGGGTGGGTTGTGCCTCATAAACTCAGCCAGTCCCATCCGCTCCTGAGGCTGACCGACAGGCGAATTCGTATCAGCCGACCGAGTAGTCTCCCAATGCTGCATGGTAGCTTGATGGTTCTGCGCCATCGCCGCATTCTGCTGCTGGATGGCACCTGCCATCATCTCAATGGCCCTGGCGATCTGGCCCATCTCAGAAGAAGGTTGGGAAGGGGTAGAAGGTCTACGAGTCATCTTCTTCGTTCGAAGATTCTGAAACCACTAGTTTCTATATTCCCTACAACTACAAGAATGAAATCGATAAGGAAATCAATTCATTCAAGGGGGATAACATCACGACCTTACAAGGTCAGCTTCTCAAATTCCTTAGGAATTTGAGTCCATCTACAGAACCATAAAGCTTATAACCTCAAGCAAAACACCAGAACAGCTACTGGTGTGCAACAATCAATCCACACAGCCACTCACAATCAATTACAAGAACACTCAATAACATGAAATAGATTACACCAGAAGTCAAAGTATGCTAAACATTAAACCTCTGGAATTTAGATTGAGAATCACCCCGATCCGGTCATGAGTGTGCACCCTCACCACCTTATCAAGACCCTCTCATTCTAAATACTAAGATCTTCAGTTAGGCATACATTCACTACAGCACACACAAAAAGTTCAATACAAAAACGTTTGAAAATCTTTCACAATAGTTGTCACTTAAAACTCAAATAAGTTTTCATGAGCAGAAGAAAACACAATGGATCCACAGCCCTCAGGTCATCCAAAGGACGAACTGCTCTGATACCATTAATGTAACATCCCGCCAAAATAAAACTAGACATACATGTATAATGAAAATAAAGGTACACAATTAATATTGAAGAGTACATGGTAATATATATATATATAAGTAATGAACTTACTCCTCTCATGGAGTTTAATACATAACCAGTCAAAATGCTTACAAATTTAATGAAATTCAATCAAAACTACAAGACCGGCGATCTCCATACATGAACCGGCGATCTGGTAACAGAAGGCCCCAAAACAGGCGATCTGATACAGGACATAAAACCGGCGATCACCACCAAGAGATAAAAAAACGGCGATCTCTTGTAACATCCCTCCAATATACATTTCGCATTTTTGCATTTTCGTAATATGAAATAATGGTAAAACGAATATATTGAAATAAACATAATTGTATATATATATACAAGGAGTTCTCCTCGCAGGGAGTTTAGTACAAAACTTAAACATAAAGAAAACAGCAAAAATACAAAACTACCGATCTCCTAACAGAAAACGGAGATCGCCTATCAGAAAATAGTAAAAGGGGGCGATCGCCCAACAAGAACAGAAAAACCGGCGACCACATACGGCGATCACTCACAGGGGAAATCCACTTCCTGTAACATCATCTGCTCCCGTGTAAAGTTACACGATCATCACAGGTTTAAGAAAAACAGCCACAGAAACAAAATACAGGGTAAGCTATATATTTAAGAAAACATTTGAATCAAGAGCATACATAAGAACTTCACAACATCCACGAACCATAACAGTATCAGCCATTACATTTCCATATTCCACAAGACTATCAGAAATCCCATATTTCACAAATCAATCCAAGAGTATTCCAATTCACATCAGAAATCAAGTGTCTATTAATTCAATTTCTCATTTCTCACGTCAGACTTTCTACTGACTCATCACACCAGACACTTGACCACTATTCCGGAGACTCGTGCGTTGATTAGACCCAGAGATTCGCACCTGTCATACCAAAGGCTGGAAAGTGACCTCAGCCATGCGCATCACACTATCTCAATATTCTCATTATCACGGTATGACCAGGGTTAATCCATACAACAGGTGGAGCTCGTTCTTTTTCACACGAGACACCCATACGTATGAACCTCCATCGACTCTCCACAACTGAGTAACTTCCTCTATGTGATTTCATTACCTCAGTAGAGTCTGGATGTCTCATTATAGGATCACCGATCAATACACCTATTACACGACCTTACACGGTATTTTCTTTCCTGAAAATACTATGCCTCGATCCACAATCACAACATTCAACATATCACATAACACTTCAATGAAACAATTTCAATCACAGCAAATCTCATACCAAGGTTCAAATTTTCGAAAACCACATTTAAAATTTCAAACACTTTTGAAACAGCATAAAACAGGGGATATTTCTATGACAGATGAAAAACCGGCGATTACAAACAAAACTGGGTTTAAAGCAAGAACAGTTTGAACACCCTGCGATCACGTTGCCGCCAATATCAAAATCATCACGCATACAGTTTTTCATTAGAAGTAAGGCTAGCTTTCCTTACAACATCAAAAACACCTTGAAATCGAAGTAAAACCGGCGACCATGTCGCCCTACCATTTCAAACATTAAATATCCAGTTATCGTTGGAAAAAGATTAGCTTCCCTTACCTGGATCAGCGTGAAATCTCACTTTAAGCTCTAAACCGCCGAACGTAAAGGATGCCTGAACTCTGCCTAAGCGTTTCTAATTGGTAAAACTTGCAGAGACCCTTCTCAAATGCTCTTTGGCAATCGCTGGTAATTTAACTGGTGCCTGGAATTTCTGAGTTGCAGTGCAAAGGAGAGAAAAGAGAAAGCTGAAGGTGAACTCACTCTGTCACCTTTCATACTCTCACTGCGTTTTTATACTCACTAAGAGGCGGTGTAGTCTGACACTAGGAACATAGGCCTGCCATGTAGCCATCATTACCTATTCTCTAACTAACCCTCCTGGGTGGGTTTTCCTTCCTCAAATTCAGTGCAACCTGACAGTATGGCCACGTGGCGTCTCTGCGCACATGGAGCTACTGCTCCTGCAGGATTTTCATTGCCTACATGTTGCACATGCAGCACGTTCATCCTGGAAACCAGGGCCCCACCACGTTACGTTCCTCTCCAAAGACTTGATGACTTCAGTAGCTTCACATTTCCCTGAGCAGAGCAGTACCACTCCTCGTGTGCCCATGCATGCAACAATAAGAAGATTTCTTATGCTCAAGCATAGAGTTTCGCCTGCTCAGCGTGTCTAAGGCTTAACCCACACCTTGATGCACGTGGTTTTTGGGAACCCACTATGGTTGATCCAACATCTTGACTACACACTAAGTGTAGTTTTCGGCGATCATGTGTACTCTAGGCGACAGGCGACTAGGTACACTACAGGCGATTGGCGTTCAGGTGCAATCAAGGCGACAGGCGATCATGTGCCAGAGAAGTCGGAGATCGCCTACTCTTTCAATTACGGCGATCATGTTCCAGGCGATCTCATAGTCTTCTAACTACACTTTCCTTTTCTTTTATTTTAAATAAAACATACTTAGAATTTACTTAAAATATATCACTTTTATTCCAATAAGATTTTCTAGGTCCTTACATCCAGAAAGCTGAGGAGCTTCCCCCCTGACGCGCTGTCCACCAACGCATCTATACTAGGGAGAGGGTAGGAGTCTTTGGGGCAGGCCTTATTGAGATCAGTGAAGTCCACACACATCCTCCACTTGCCATTTGACTTCTGCACCAGTACAACGTTTGCCAGCCATTCGGGGTACTGGATCTCTCTGATATGTCCAGCAGTAAGGAGCTTCTGCGTCTCTTCATGGATCACGTTCTTCTTCTCTTCATTGAATCTCCTTCGTCTTTGGCGCACTGGTCGCGCCTTGGGGTCCATTGACAGGTGGTGGCAAAGGAAATCAGGGTCGATCCCCGGCATGTCAGAAGCTGACCACGCAAAGGCGCTCATGTGCTTCTCGATCACACAGGCGATCTGTGCTCGGTCTTCCGCAGTGAGCGATTCCCCCAACTTAAACCTTTTTCCCTTTATCTCCATCTCTTTCCATCCCTCAGCTGGATGGGACCTCCCCTCATCGGCGATGACTTTCCTGGCGATGTCTAACTCACGGGGGTCGATCACGCTCCCTGTCTCTGCTTCGACTTGAGCTACCTGAGAGCCCCCCAGCGTAGCATCTTCCATTATCTGATCTTCCTGTGCCCCACGAACTACCAATGTCTCCTGGGGCACGCCTGCTGGTGGTGCCGTAGTGACGTGGCAGATGCTTCTCTTCTGCCTGAGGCTGTTCTCATAACAGCGTCTAGCCTCAGCCTGATCTGATTTGATGGTAATGACAGCCCCTTCTACCGACGGCAGCTTCAACTTCATGTGCCTCGTCGATGGCACCGCACCCAACCTGTTGAGCGTGGGTCTTCCCAATAAGATATTGTATGCAGATGGGGCGTTCACCACCAAGAACTTTATCTTCTCTGTGCGGGACACCACTCCATCGGTGAACGTCGTCCTCAGCTCTATGTAGCCCCGCACCTCGACCTGGTCTCCCGCGAAACCATATAGACACCCAACGTATGGCCTCAAGTGATCGGGGGACAGTTGTAACTTGTTGAATGTTGGCCAGAACATGACGTCCGCTGAGCTTCCTTGGTCTACGAGTGCCCTGTGCACTCGTCTTCCTGCTGTCACCAGGGAGATGACCACCGGGTCGTTGTTGTGGGGTATTACGTCTTGCAAATCAGCCTTTGTGAAGGTGATGTCTACCTCGGGAAAATTGCCTTCATCCACCGAGTCCACGGCCATCACCGACCGTGCATACCTTCTTCTTTGTGACCTGGAACACCCTCCGCCGGAAAATCCTCCCGCAATGGTCATCACCTCCCCATGCACAGGGATTTCGTGTTGCTGATCGCCGGCTTGAGACCCCGAAGCGCGATCACTCTGCTCCCCCCGTAGGTAATCGGTCAGGAGACCTGTCTTTACCAACTCAGCTAGTTGACGCCCCAACGCCAGGCAGGTACGGAGTGTGTGTCCATAAGCATGATGGAACTCACACCACTCATCCTTCTTCCTTCCAAGCACCCTGTCAGTTTTCTCTGGTGCTTGGAGCCTTGCGGCCACGGCAGGGATGGCGATCAGCTCTGCCAGCTCTACAACGAAATCGTACCTGGGGGGTGCGTCTTGCTCCCTCGCACGCCCCCTGACCTGGTCTTTCCTGGGGGTATAGGGACGAGGCCTCCCTTGCACCTTCTTCCCTTCCTTGGTCTCATACACCCTTACCTGTTGCTGTTGTTTCCCATGACTACCGCGTGGCCTCGGTGGTGCAACGCTGCTCCTCTTCTCAGAGACTTCTGTCTCCGCTACTATGTGCGCCACTGCTCGTCGCCGAATCTCAGCGAAGGTGGCGGGGTGGCTCCTGATAAGCGATTCGCTGAAAGGTCCAGGCAGCACGCCTTTCTTGAATGCATGCACCAGCATGCTCTCATCCTTGTTGGGCAATCTTACCACCTGTGCACTAAAGCGGTTGAGGAAGTCCTTCAGTGACTCCCCCTGGTTCTGACGCACGTCGAACAGGTCATAAGTCACCACCGGCGGCGCTCTGTTGACTATATACTGCTCTGTGAATAGCCTTGAGAACTGGTGGAAGGAGGTGATGTGTCCCTCCGGCAAGCTCACGAACCACTCCATGGCTACCCCGCTCAACGTGCTCATGAGCATTTTGCAGTATATTGCATCTGAACCTCCAGACAGCATCATCTGAGTGTGGAAGGCTGTCAAATGCGCTTCTGGGTCTTCCACCCCGGTGAACGATGCTTTCACTCCCACCAGGTTGGATGGCACCACCGTGTTCATGATCTCGGGGGAGAAGGGCATAGGAAATGCTCTAGGGGGCGACGGCGGCATAGACGTCCTATCTTCGGATACGCGCTCATTCTGCGCCTGCAACTCCCTACGCAGCTCCTCGTTGACGCGGTTCAACTCTTCATTCCTGCTATGCGATGCAGTCAGCTCTGCATGCATCTTCTCCTGCTCAACTCTCGACGCCGCGACGTTATCCTGCAACGCGCGCATCATCTCCATGACCTGCGCCATGGTCACCGTTCCTTCACCAGCGGGTGGTGGAGGGGTCGTTTGTCTGGTTCTTCTATTCATCTGTGCGATTCCTACTCTCGTTCTTGTGTATGGGGCTTCGTTTTACTTCGAGCCCCACGGTGGGCGCCAAATGATCTCGCCGCGGACTCAAGCGTGGGGAAAATGCCTCGTAGGTCCTTCGTCTGGCTTTCCAGCTGCTGCGCGTTCTGCAAGGAGGCTCCAGGAACCTTCGGCGGAACTCCGAGCGATGCCTGCAAAACACACAGACGGCGCCTCTAGCGGCCGTTGTAGCTCCGACGCTCAAGTCAGGCAACGGGAACACCAAAACTCTCTCTCTCGGGTCTCTCTGTGTGAGACCAGTGTGTGTGTGCCCTCAATTCCCTTTGATTCAGAAACTGAGTGCTCTTAGCTGTGTGTTGTGTATTCTGAGGTCAAAAAACTCGTACCTGGTTTGGTGTTCTTCTTCCTCATATAAACCAGCGTAGCCCCTACAGGCTACCCCTAGGGTTACTTGATTATTCTGCATTGTCGTTTCCACTTCCCCGCACCACCTTGCACGCCAGCGTTCTTCACTTAAATGCAAGTCTGACAGGGGAGGCTGCGTGGGTGTCTCAGGACCCCTCGACTTCTGTGCCTATCTGCCCTACTTATTCTCTAGGAACATCTTGACGGTCCACGTGGCATGCGTACAAGCTCACTGGGAGACTCTAACCTTGATGGGTTCTCGTCCCAGCAGGATTCTGCGCCAGCCTGTGCCTTCTCATCTTCATGCATGGTAGTCTCGCGACTATGGCCACTCCCTGCCCCTGAGTGCTTTACTGGTCGCTGGTCGCGCTGTTCACATCGCGCGGCCGATGTCGCTTCGACACATACCGACGACCGAGGTATCTCTCGTCCTGGCCGATGTCCGATGGCGCTTCTTCACGTTGTCGCGCTCTGTTTATGGAATCAGGCGAGGTCCTTGGGTAACGTTCTCGCTGGGAGCCTGGGTCCCAGTTTAACACGCGTTGGCAAGGAACCACCGATGACTGATCACTCCGTATACATCGATGACTGATCACTATGTGTACACCGATGACCGATTACTCCGTATACACCGATGACTGATCACTATGTGTACACCGATGACCGATTACTCCGTATACACCGATGACTGATCACTCTTCATACACCGATGACTGATCACTCCGTATACACCGATGACTGATCACTCCGTATACACCGATGACTGATCACTCTTCATACACCGATGACCGATTACTCCGTATACACCGATGACTGATCACTCTTCATACACCGATGACCGATTACTCCGTATACACCGATGACTGATCACTCTTCATACACCGATGACTGATCGGTGCTTCTTCACTTTCGCGCTCTGCTTCCAGGCGCTCATGTAGGAGTCGACCTCCACCCTTGTTCATCTGCTATCTCATGCCACGTGTTGCTCTGTGACTGGCCCACGTGGTCATCTGCTGCTGACGTCATTGGATACCGATGACCGACCGGATCAGTTACGATTACGTATAAGATATATTTGTTGTTATCATGTTAGATATTTTCTGTTGCTGCTTGGCTGTTACGTGTACATGTTTGTTGCATGTTGATAGTGGTTGTTAACCCTAAAAAGATAGGGATGTGCATGTAAGACAGAAAGATAAGCCTGGGATTTCGCACCTAAAGATTATTGGTGCCTGTGTCAGGTGGTTTTCTGTTAGAGATATAAGATAATGTGTTTATTTTCAATTAATATTTGATTATCTCAAGTACAGTTGAGGGATGACATGCTATAAAAGAGGCTGAATGTCCCAGGTGAAGGTACGCAATTCTACATACACTTTTTGAATATTGAAACTACTTTTGTTTCTTATTCTTCTTAAAGCCCTTACTGACTTGATTGTCGGAGTGTGACCGGCCGTAAGGGCGCCCTCTGTTTCACAGGAATAGCATCCAAACAACCAAGGAAGGCACAGTTTACAGTGGAGATAGAAGGAGTCAAAACCAGTTATTAGAGTCAACCGGCAAGAACATAATACAATTTCAATTTTCTTGGTTGCAACGTGTCTCAACCTTTCCTTCCGCGTGTGATTGAATCAAAGGGAACTTATGTGTCTTTCAATTAATTACTTAGCCATAATCGTATCAAATTTCTAAAAAATGTGGCTCCTGGACTAAGCTAAGTTGGCATAGTTTTTCTCTCAAACCCAATTTTGTATATCTTTTTAGTGCAGAAAACTTTTGACTTAATGATTTGTTGGAGAACTTAAGAAATACTAAATGTTAGTTTGAGTTGTTTGTTTAATGTTGTTTCTGGTGTATTACATTACAGGGATAGCCTGCAAATATCAATGACTGAACGAGAACCGCTAAACACAAGAATAATAGAGGGAATTAATAATTACTCTGAATGCACATATGTTGCGGATAGAAGTCCAACTTGTTGTCGATCCCTAGCTTTAGCTGTAAGCATTATCTAATCTCATCTAAATTTTTCATAGTACTTGAAAAAAAAAATTTAAGGCAATAAATATTTAGATTATAAATATTTATTGGTGAGGAGGTTTGATCAAATCGCAGAAGTACAAGCCATTTGCGAGTAGATATGTAGTAAGGGGAAACCTTGAGATTGAGAGTCTGAGAAAATTCGATTTTAAGTCACGGCTTCCAGCCACTACAAGTACAAAAAGATTGGAACTCCTCAATGACAATGAGCATACTCTTAACATCCTGCAATATCCAAGTTTTTGTGCAGCAGCTCCAAACTGTTGTAAAGGTAAATAAGTTATCTTGTGGCTTAAAAATTTATTAAAAACCTAGTATATAATTTGGTGAGATAAGCCCAAAGTGTTGTCATGTGAATTCTTAAAAGATAATAATTTATTATTATATTATTTTAATCTTTAAATTTAATACTTATTATCACTTTAATTTTCAAAAATGTGTTTTGATATTTTGCATGTTTATTATTCGTGTACATACATTTAAGTTAAACTATTTTTTTTAACTATTAAAAATTAAAGTGTACTGGCCAGACCTCGGACCTCGATTCTGGTAGACATCGGCTGTAGTGGACATTGGCACCGGTAGACATCGGCTCTAGTGGACATCGGCACCGACAGACATCGGCACCAGTGATCTTATCAATATGATGAGCCACATAAGTGGGGCCCTAGAGAACATACGTATGTTATCCTATGTGAATAAAGGCATATTTCGTGGAGAGTCAATGCGTGTGGAGTGTATAGTACATTCAGGTCTAACACGAGTAAGGTATTTCCTGGAGGCGCCAAAGCCCAAGAGTGATAGGGTTTCTAGGGAAGGTTGCATGCATGGCACGTGGAAATTAGGGCACCCACAGAATAGATGGATTCCGCAGCAAGTGGAGCACAAGTTGTTGCCCTAGCGGTCATACTATTAAGACTACGCACTCCATAAGAGGAAAGTCTCATGCGACGGCTGCGCTAAGTTTGTGCAACACGCACAGGATGCCTTGATAGGTAGCCCTAATTACACTTAAGGAAAGATTCTAGTGGGGCAGAGGTGTTGACCTAGACACATCCTATAAAAAAGGTGGTAAGAACCCTTGAAAGGTACATTGTTCTAAGCTTGAACTATTTTACTTACTTATCATTCTTTAACCCAATATTGACTTCACCGTTGGAGTGCAATCTATAGGTAGGGCCCCCTCTGTTTCAATGGAGCTGCTTCCCAGAATCTGAGAGCGATTAGCAGAACCACCAAGAAATAAGGGGAGCAACCACCTTCCTTGAAGTCAACGGCGGCTAGGTCTACCAGCGAGAACATTTGGCGCCCACCGTGGGGCCTGTTAAAACTAGGTCCCATCCACAGTTGTGATCCAAGCTACCAGACGATATGAGAAATACTAGGCAAGGCGCTGCTGGAAGGGAGGAGGATGACCACATCACCATGCAGGAACTCATGGAGACTATCCGCAACCTTCAGCAGACATTTGCGGCGTCCGGGGTTGACCAGAAAAGGGTATTGGCTGAGGTTCGAGCTGAGCAGACCCTCAGACAGGATCAATTCGGGGTCGAACTGGATGCATCGTTGGCAACCAATGAAGAATTTTGTAGAGCCAATGAGGAGCTGCGAAGAGGGATGGGGGAACATGCAACAGGGGAGCCAGGGTCGCCCACCCTAATTAGGGCTCGCCCCATGCCTTTCTCCCAGGCGATCATGGAGGCGGTAATACCAACAACATTCATGGTCCCAAAAATCACCTTTACAGGTATAGAGCATCCAAAGGCCCACATCACGGCCTTCCACACACAGATGATGATCTCGGGAAGAACTGACGCCATGCACTGTAAGTTGTTTATGGGAACATTTTTAGGAACGACGCTAGATTGGTTCATTAGCCTCCCCAATGGACACATCACATCGTTTGATTAGTTTTCAACGCTGTTCAAGGAGCAATTCATCGTCAACCGGACTCCCCCTTTGCCGGGATCCTTTAGCGATTCCTTGATCAGATGTCATCCAAAGACGTTCAACGAGATCCGCCGCCGAGCCGTGGCCCACATCCGCGTAGAAGAGGAGGTGACAAAAAAGTGCGCGAGGGTCAATCCAAAAAAACCTCATGGAGCAGGTTGTAATCAACCCATGAGGATGCATGAGGCCATGACAGAAAAGAAGGCTAAATCGGCACCGTACGAGCCAAAGAAGCCTCAAACCATGGCAAGAACGAGGGAAGGCGCACCCGCTAAACATAACTTCAAGGTAAACCTTAAGGAGTTGATTGCTATTCCCGATGTGGCAAACAAACTGAAGGCACCCCCAAAGACTGACAGAAGACTGGGGCCCGACAAGGACACTTGGTGCGAATTCCACCAGGCGTTTGGCCACAGCCTGCGCAACTGCTTAGCGCTAGGAGACCAATTAGACGAATTGGTGAGGAATGGTTTTCTGCAGGAGTACCAACAGGAAAGGCAAGGGGCCCTAACGTCAGTAGCCCCAGCAGGAGACCAGGGGCATGAGATACCAATCCACGAGGAAATCAACACCATCTCCGGGGGATTCTTAGGAGGAGGATGTACAACCTCCCAGCGAAAGAGATATGCCAGAGGAGTGATGATCGTAGAAGAAGGGGAGTCTGACCAGTTTCCTAAGCCCGATCTCACCTTTACGAGGGCTGATCGGCTAGATGTGGCCCCTCGTGATAACGACCTGATGGTAATCTCAGTGGTAACGATGGGAAGGAAGGTGCACCGAGTCCTTGTTGACCAGGGAAGCTCGGCAGATGTGATGTTCTGGTCAACTTTCAACAAGTTACAATTGTTGCCCGACAAGTTGAGACCTTATGACAGCTATTTATATGGTTTCGCAGGGGATCAGGTGGAGGTGAGGGGCCATGTGGAGTTGAGGACAACCTTTACATACAACACTGCATCCCGCACCGTCAATATCAGGTATCTCATAGTCAACGCTCCCTTAGCTTACAATATTCTTTTGGGCAGACCTGCCCTAAACAGACTGGGAGCAGTGGCCTCATCGAGGCATATGAAGATGAAGCTGCCCTCCTTCGAGGGAATTGTGATCACCATCAAGTCCAATCAGAAGACGACCAAGAAGTGCTATGAAGATAGCCTCAAGACAAAGGGAGGGATGTGCACTGTCACTTGCCAGCCTCAAAGGGGAGAAAGGATCGTCTGTGCCGAGATCGCCAGGGAAAAATGACCAGAGCTTGAAGAAGAAGTCATAGAAAGGGAAATTTGGGGAAGCAAGTTCAAACTCAGCAGATCTTTGAGCCAGGAAACATAGGACCAGGTCGCCGAGGTGTTGGCACGGCATCTGGACGCCTTTGCGTGGTCTGCCTTAGACATGCCAGGTATCGACCCCAATTTCTTGTGTCATCGTCTTACCATGGACCTGCAGGTCCGACCTGTCCGTCAGAGGAGAAGAAAGTTTAATGATGAGAGACGATTGGTCATCAGGCAGGAGACCCAGAAGTTATTGGACGCCGACCACATAAGGGAGATACAATACCCCGAGTGGCTAGCCAATGTGGTACTAGTCAAGAAGGCCAATGGCAAGTGGAGGATGTGCGTCAACTTCACAGATTTAAACAAAGCCTGCCTAAAGGACTCATACCCACTGCCCAACATCGATGCTCTAGTGGACAGCGAGTCAGGATGCAAACTCCTCAGTTTTTTGGATGCCTTTTCTGGATACAACCAGATCCAAATGCATTCCAGAGATGAATGTAAGATGGCATTCATGACAGAGCTCTCTAGTTACTGCTACAAGGTAATGCCCTTTAGGCTCAAGAATGCTGGCACAACTTATCAGAGTTTAATGGACAGGATACTCGCCCCTATGACAGGTCGAAATGTATAGGCGTATGTGGACGGCATGGTCATCACCTCCCAGGAGAAGGACCGACACGTTCCTGATTTAGAGGAGCTGTTCACCACAATAGCCAAGTACAGGTTGAAGCTGAACCCCGAAAAATGTGTTTGGGGTAGAGGTAGGGAAATTCTTGGGTTTCTTGCTTACTGAACGTGGGATAGAAGCAAACCCCGAGAAGTGTGCGGCCATTATAGCCATGCGAAGCCCAACCTCGGTTAAAGAAGTGCAGCAGCTGACAGCTTGGATGGCCGCCCTCTCCCGATTTGTGTCTGCAAGAGGAAATAGGGGGTATCCCTACTTCCAGTGCTTAAAGAGGAACAACAGGTTCGTGTGGACCAATGAGTGTGAAGAATCGTTCCTCAAGCTAAAAAAGTATCTAGCCAGTCTCCCAGTGTTGTGCAAGTCATTGCCAGGTACTCCGCTCTGCCTATACTTCGCCATCATGGAGCGGACGATCAGCTCGGTCCTCGTCCAGGAGCAGGATCACGTACAAAAACCCATATACTTTGTTAGTAAAGTCCTGCAGGGACCCAAGGTGCGTTACTAGGCTATCGAGAAGGCGGCACTAGCAGTAGTGTTGTAAGGACCTGGAAAATATTACTGGAATAAAAGGATATAATTTAAATGGATTCGAAGTATGGTTGTACTTAAAATGAAAATGGAAGGAAAGTGTAGTTTAGAAGACTATGAAATCGCCTGGAACATGATCGCCGGTCGCCTACTACACATCATCGCCAGGGCGCGAGAGGCATGCGGACATCGCCAGGGCGCGAGAGGCATGTGGACATCGCCGGGGCGCGAGAGGCATGCGGGCATCGCCGGGGCGCGAGGCATGCGGGCATCGCCAGGGCGCGAGAGGCATGTGGACATCGCCGGGGCGCGAGAGGCATGCGGGCATCGCCGGGGCGCGAGGCATGCGGGCATCGCCAGGGCGCGAGAGGCATGTGGACATCGCCGGGGCGCGAGAGGCATGCGGGCATCGCCGGGGCGCGAGGCATGCGGGCATCGCCGGGGCGCGAGGCATTCGGTCATCGCCAGGGCGCGAGGGATGCAGACGTCGTCAGGGCGCGAGGCATGAGGGCATCGCTAAAGAGAGACATCGGTCGTCTTCCAGAGAGAGACATCGGTCGTCCTCCAGGATGAGTCATCGGTGGATAGCCTTCGCGCGGAAGGTCATCGGTGGAGAGTCTTCGCGCGGGAGGACATCGGTGGAGAGTCTTCGCGCCAGTGATCATCGGTGAAAGGTTATCGCGCGATGTCGAGTTTCACACAGATAAAGTGGGACCCAGACTCCCAGCATGAAACGTCCTGCACGCGCGCCACGTAGACAAAAGGGGTGGTTCAGAATAGTGACCTCAGAGTGTCAGCCTGCGCAGAGGCACGCGTAGTTGTACTGTTCAGGGAAGCATATACGCAAACTTCCCTGCAGAGTGGGTGGTGGCAGCGGCTTTTGTGGGCAAGTGGGTTTAAGATTCAAAAACCCACTTCTGAGAAAAAGAAACGTTGCAGTGGTTCAAGAACGAAAGGGTGAGCTACCTCCTTTCTCCTCCATTTCTCTCCTTCGCGCTGCGATTCGGGCACCTTCACACAAGAGTACGACGAGCGACGGCCACCATTAGAGCACCTGGGAAGTTCTCTGCAAGTCCTTCAAACCAGACGCAAAAACAGAGCCAAGGCATTCTTCAAGCTTTGTTGGATTTAGGAGCTCTTGGTATTTTGCGCAAGTCCAGGTAAGGGAAGCTAGCCTTACTTCTAATGAAAACTGTATGTGTTATGATTTTGATGTTGGGGGCGACGTGGTCGCCGGTGTTCAAAATGTTCTTGCTTAAGAAAACCCAGTTTTGTTCATGATCGCCTGGTTCTGGAGGTGATCGCCGGTTTTCATCTGTTATTGGAATATCCCCTGTTTTTGTGTTGTTTAGAACTGTTTGAGAATTATATGTGAAATGCATGTGATATTTGAAATCTGAACCTTGGAATGGTTGTTGTTTTGGTTGGGATCATTCGTTGAAATGTTATGTGATGTGTTGAATGTTGTGAATATGGATCGAGGCATAGTATTTTCAGGAAAGAAAGTACTGTGTAAGATTGTGTAGTATGTGTATTGACTAGGGGCTTATATAAAAAGGGATATCCTGACTCTACTGAGGTAATGAAATCACATAGAGGGAGTTACTCAGTTGTGGAGAGTCGAAGGAGGTTCATACGTATGGGTACCTCGTTTGAAAAAGGACGAGTTCGGCCTGTTGTATGGATTAACCCTGGTCATACCGGGAGAGCGATAGTATTGGAATCACGTATGTACATGGCTGGGTGGCATTTCACAATGATATGGTATGACAGGTGCAAATCTCTGGGCCTGAGTCAACGCACAAGTTTTTCCGGAATTTTGAGTCTTGTGTCTATGTATTGTGGGTCAGTGGAAAGTCTGACGTGTGAAATGTGAATATTGGAAGTAACAAATAGGCACTTGACGAGTTGTGGAATATGAGATTGTTATTGGTGAAGTTTTATGTTTTCTATTGATTTAAAGTTTTGAAAATATCTAGCTTACCCTGTATTTTTGGTTCTGTGATTGTTTCTTAAACCTGTGATGATCGTGTATTTTTACACGGGAGCAGACGAGGTGCCAGGAAGTAGTGCTCCTCTGTGAGTGGTCGCCGGATGGAGATCACCCTTTTGCTGTGTTCTGATAGGAGATCGCCTGTTTCTGTTATTTCCAGGCGATCACCCTTTTGCTGTGTTCTGATAGGAGATCGCCGTTTCTGATCAGGAGATCGGCTGTTTTGTTGTTTTTGCTGTATTTTGATTAAGTTTTGGAAAATGACCGTTTTGTATTAAACTTCCTGCGTGGAGAAACTCCTTTAGATATATATACAATTTGGTTTACTTCAATGAATTTGTTTTACCGTTATTTCCTATTATGAAAATGCGAAATGTATTTGGCGGGATGTTACATTAATGGTATCAGAGCAGTTCGTCCTTAGGATGACCTGAGGGCTGTGGATCCATTGTGTTTTCTTCTGCTCATGAAAACTTATTTGAGTTTTAAGTGACAACTATTGTGAAAGGTTTTCAAACGTTTTTGTATTGAAATTTTGTGTGTGTGCTGTAGTGAATGTATGCCTAACTGAAAATCTTAGTATTTAGAATGAGAGGGTCTTGATAAGGTGGTGAGGGTGCACACTCATGACCGGATCAGGGTGATTCTCAATCTAAATTCCAGAGGTTTAATGTTTAGCATACTTTGAATTCTGGTGTGATCGATTTCATTTTTATTGAGTGTGGTTGTAATTGATTGTGAGTGGCTGTTTGGATTGATGGTTGCACACCAGTAGCTGTTCTGGTTTTTTGCTTGAGGTTATAACCTTCATGTTTCTGTTGATGAACTCAAATTCTTAAGGAATTTGAGAAGCTGACCTTGTAAGGTCTAGATGGTACCCCTTGAATGAATTGATTTCTTATCGATCTCATTCTTGTAGTTGTAGGGAATATAGAAAACTCATAGTTTCAAGATCTGAGAACGAAGAAGAGATGGCACGTAGACCTTCTACCCCTCCCCAACCTTCTTCGGAGATGAGCCAGATTGCTAAGGCCATTGAGATGATGGCAACTGCCATTCAACAGCAGAATGCAGCGATGGCACAGAACCATCAAGCTACAATGCAACACTGGGAAACTGCTCGATCTGCGGAAACAAACTCCCACGTCGGTCAGCCTCAAGAACAGATGGGACTGACCGAGTTCATGCGACACAACCCACCCAAGTTCAGTGGGAATGCTACCCCTGATCAGGCAGATCAGTGGGTCAGAGAGTTGGAGAAAATCTTTAGGGCGACCTCCTGCCCTGAAGAGAAGAAACTGTTGTTTGCCACCTACCTACTAACTGGAGAAGCTGAGTTCTGGTGGATGGGAGCTCAGCAGATGATGGAGGCCCGAGAGGATGTATTGGATTGGGAGAGCTTCAGGGTGAGGTTCTTGGAGAAATACTTCCCAGACAGCGCCAAGTTTGCGAGGGAAGCTGAGTTCCTAAAGTTGGAGCAGGGGGATATGTCAGTAAACGCCTATGCTGCTCGGTTTGAGTACCTCGCCCGGTTCTATACCCAGGCGACCTCCGAGGCCTGGAGGTGTAGGAAGTTTGAGGAGGGGCTGAAGCATGGGCTGAAGAGGACGATAGCCCCGATGTGCATCAGGGAATTTCACGCCTTAGTAGAAAAGGCGAAGATGGTGGAGACCCTGGAAAAGGGTTATTCTCGGGTGATCAGGTCACACCCAGGGGGTTCTTCCAGTGGGAAGACAAGGATGCAGCAACAGCAGTCTGAGCCCTACGCGAGATCTCCACCACGTCGGGCAGGAGCAACATCGTCTCAGTTGCAGCAACAACCATGGAAACGTAGGTGTTTCCATTGTGGCGAACCACACAACTCCAATGTGTGCTTCAAGAAGAATTCAGAGAAAAGGTGCTACACCTGCCAAAAAACGGGACACTTTGCTAGAGATTGTCCTACTCAGAATGGGATGACTCAATCCGGTGGATTCCAGCAAGTGAGGAACGAAGACAGCAGACCCCGGACAACAGGGAGAGTGTTTGCCATGGCAGGAGCTGAGGCGTCCCAGTCAGGTATTTTGGTGTGAGATGCTTGTTTTATAGCTGGTAGAAGTATAAGAGTCTTGTTTGTTTCTGAGCGACACACTCTTATGTGTCAAGTCGGTGTATAGCCGAGCTGGACCTTCTGGTGAAGGAGTTACCTTTCGAACTGTTGGTCTCTACACCTGCGTCAGGACAGGTGTTGACCTCTACAGTTGCCTCGAAAGTCCAGTGATAGTTGAGGGACGCAGATTCAAAGTGAATTTGATCTGTCTACCTCTCCAGGATCTGGATGTTATCCTAGGAATGGATTGGCTGTCTGCCAATCACGTTCTCATAGACTGCGGTAGGCAGAAAGTGGTGTTTCCCGATCTCCAAGAGCCAGATGTGAGATCTGCTCGGCATGGGCGATCAGAGTTGGAAGAAGGGGCGAGGTGTTTCGTGATGGTAGCTCGGTTGGAAGTGAAGAACGAAGAGGACGTAAGTAGGATTCATGTGGTGAAAGATTTGATGGATGTATTTCCAGATGAAGTACATGAGTTACCTCCTAAGAGAGAAGTGGAATTCTCTATTGATTTGGTACCTGGAGCTGGACCAGTGTCAATGGCACCTTGCAGGATGACTCCAGCCGAGTTGGTGGAATTGAAGAAGCAAGTGGAAGAGCTGTTAGAGCAGAGCATTTCATCAAACCCAGTGTATCTCCATGAGGTACTCCAGTGCTGGTAATTCCAGAGGACGGAAGACCTTTTGACGTCTACTGTGGTACTTCACATCAAGGGTTGGGATGTGTTTTGAATGCAAGAGAAGAGACTGGTTGCATATGCATCAAGGCAACTCAAATTTCATGGGAGAAATTATTCTACTTATGATTTAGAATCGGCAGTGGTAGTAGTGTTATGGAGTTTTGAAAACAGTGATTGTATGAAGCTTTGTATGGGAGGAAATGCAGAACCCCCTTATTGTTGGAACCAGGAGGGCGAACCAGTTTTGATTGAACAATTAGAGGAGCCTAATCTGAAGCGTGTTGTGAGAGTTCTAGGCGCCGAGCAAGCTAAGGGCTTTGTAATGGGTAAAGATGGGATATTAAGGTTAAGGGCAGAATTTGCATACCAGTAAATGAATAATTTAAGGGATAACAGAAAATTTAACTTTGCTCTTCTGGCGAAATGGAAATGGTGGATGATAAGTGATGAGAAAGGGAAATGGAAAGATATTCTTGTATCCAAATATGACTCGGAACTTGGGAGAAGCCGAGCTCATTTGAAATATCAATCGTGGTGGTGAAGAGATGTATGTAAGGTGTTCCTTTAGGGAGCGTGAAAATTAGATCAGCAGTTGGGATGTCGATGGATGGTTTTGATCAAGATGCAGAAGTTGATTCCTAGAAGGATATTTCGGATCCTAGTTTGTATTAGCTAGGGGGCATGAGCAGTAGGCAGTTGTTCTCTTTCCTTCCGATGAAGGGATCATGCTCGCTTTTCTCTAAGGAGGCTAGGCCTGGTTCTGTTAAGAGCCTAGTTGTGGAAATGCTCGACCAAGTCTTCAAGGTTGGGAGTAGAGTGTGAATGCTGGAGTTGGCGCTCAATGGAGCAGCATATCCCATATGCAGGGATGTACAATGGAATTTGATGAAGTAGTGGAGTAGTAAGAGTTGGTTCAGCAGGCAACCGAGAAGGTGATGCTGATACAAGGCAGGATGAAAGCTTCTCAAAGTCGGCAGATTCAGAGAAGAAGACCTTTGGAGTTTGCTGCTGGAGACCATGTGTTTATAAGAGTGACACCAACCAAGGGTGTAGGACGAGCTAGCAAATCAAGGAAGCTGTCTCCTAAGTTTGTTGGACCATACCAGATCTGGAGGAAGATAGGTCCTGTAGCGTATGAGATCGCCCTATCTTCCCTTTTTGCAACCCTGCATAATGTCTTTCACGTATCACAGCTGAGGGAGTACATGGCAGACCCTAGTCACGATTTTTTGAAAGTGGGCGATGTGCAGATCAGGGATGATTGTTCGTTTGAAGCAACCAGTCAAGATCGACGATCGCTAAAGTAATCAGCTCAGAGGTAAGACCATCAACCTGATGAAAGTGGTGTGGGATGAGAGATCGGGTGATTCCACTTGGGAGTTAGGAGAAACCATGAGAAAGGACTACCCACATCTCTTTCCTTGTAATTCAATTTTCGAGGACGAAAATTTTTGTTGTTAGGGAGATTGTAAGGACCTGGAAAATATTACTGGAATAAAAGGATATAATTTAAATGGATTCGAAGTATGGTTGTACTTAAAATGAAAATGGAAGGAAAGTGTAGTTTAGAAGACTATGAGATCGCCTGGAACATGATCGCCGGTCGCCTACTACACATCATCGCCAGGGCGCGAGAGGCATGCGGACATCGCCAGGGCGCGAGAGGCATGTGGACATCGCCGGGGCGCGAGAGGCATGCGGGCATCGCCGGGGCGCGAGGCATGCGGGCATCGCCAGGGCGCGAGAGGCATGTGGACATCGCCGGGGCGCGAGAGGCATGCGGGCATCGCCGGGGCGCGAGGCATGCGGGCATCGCCAGGGCGCGAGAGGCATGTGGACATCGCCGGGGCGCGAGAGGCATGCGGGCATCGCCGGGGCGCGAGGCATGCGGGCATCGCCGGGGCGCGAGGCATTCGGTCATCGCCAGGGCGCGAGGGATGCAGACGTCGTCAGGGCGCGAGGCATGAGGGCATCGCCAAAGAGAGACATCGGTCGTCTTCCAGAGAGAGACATCGGTCGTCCTCCAGGATGAGTCATCGGTGGATAGCCTTCGCGCGGAAGGTCATCGGTGGAGAGTCTTCGCGCGGGAGGACATCGGTGGAGAGTCTTCGCGCCAGTGATCATCGGTGAAAGGTTATCGCGCGATGTCGAGTTTCACACAGATAAAGTGGGACCCAGACTCCCAGCATGAAACGTCCTGCACGCGCGCCACGTAGACAAAAGGGGTGGTTCAGAATAGTGACCTCAGAGTGTCAGCCTGCGCAGAGGCACGCGTAGTTGTACTGTTCAGGGAAGCGTATACGCAAACTTCCCTGCAGAGTGGGTGGTGGCAGCGGCTTTTGTGGGCAAGTGGGTTTAAGATTCAAAAACCCACTTCTGAGAAAAAGAAACGTTGCAGTGGTTCAAGAACGAAAGGGTGAGCTGCCTCCTTTCTCCTCCATTTCTCTCCTTCGCGCTGCGATTCGGGCACCTTCACACAAGAGTACGACGAGCGACGGCCACCATTAGAGCACCTGGGAAGTTCTCTGCAAGTCCTTCAAACCAGACGCAAAAACAGAGCCAAGGCATTCTTCAAGCTTTGTTGGATTTAGGAGCTCTTGGTATTTTGCGCAAGTCCAGGTAAGGGAAGCTAGCCTTACTTCTAATGAAAACTGTATGTGTTATGATTTTGATGTTGGGGGCGACGTGGTCGCCGGTGTTCAAAATGTTCTTGCTTAAGAAAACCCAGTTTTGTTCATGATCGCCTGGTTCTGGAGGTGATCGCCGGTTTTCATCTGTTATTGGAATATCCCCTGTTTTTGTGTTGTTTAGAACTGTTTGAGAATTATATGTGAAATGCATGTGATATTTGAAATCTGAACCTTGGAATGGTTGTTGTTTTGGTTGGGATCATTCGTTGAAATGTTATGTGATGTGTTGAATGTTGTGAATATGGATCGAGGCATAGTATTTTCAGGAAAGAAAGTACCGTGTAAGATTGTGTAGTATGTGTATTGACTAGGGGCTTATATAAAAAGGGATATCCTGACTCTACTGAGGTAATGAAATCACATAGAGGGAGTTACTCAGTTGTGGAGAGTCGAAGGAGGTTCATACGTATGGGTACCTCGTTTGAAAAAGGACGAGTTCGGCCTGTTGTATGGATTAACCCTGGTCATACCGGGAGAGCGATAGTATTGGAATCACGTATGTACATGGCTGGGTGGCATTTCACAATGATATGGTATGACAGGTGCAAATCTCTGGGCCTGAGTCAACGCACAAGTTTTTCCGGAATTTTGAGTCTTGTGTCTATGTATTGTGGGTCAGTGGAAAGTCTGACGTGTGAAATGTGAATATTGGAAGTAACAAATAGGCACTTGACGAGTTGTGGAATATGAGATTGTTATTGGTGAAGTTTTATGTTTTCTATTGATTTAAAGTTTTGAAAATATCTAGCTTACCCTGTATTTTTGGTTCTGTGATTGTTTCTTAAACCTGTGATGATCGTGTATTTTTACACGGGAGCAGACGAGGTGCCAGGAAGTAGTGCTCCTCTGTGAGTGGTCGCCGGATGGAGATCACCCTTTTGCTGTGTTCTGATAGGAGATCGCCTGTTTCTGTTATTTCCAGGCGATCACCCTTTTGCTGTGTTCTGATAGGAGATCGCCGTTTCTGATCAGGAGATCGGCTGTTTTGTTGTTTTTGCTGTATTTTGATTAAGTTTTGGAAAATGACCGTTTTGTATTAAACTTCCTGCGTGGAGAAACTCCTTTAGATATATATACAATTTGGTTTACTTCAATGAATTTGTTTTACCGTTATTTCCTATTATGAAAATGCGAAATGTATTTGGCGGGATGTTACAAGTGTTTGCGGCACGGAGACTACGCCATTACTTTCAGAGTATCACTATCATCGTGATGACAGACCTTCCCATTCGCAAGGTCTTACAAAAGCCTGATGTAGCGGGGCGGATGGTAAGCAGAGCAATTGAATTATCTGAGTTCGACGTGTAGTATGAACCTAGAGGACCAATCAAGGGCCAGGTTTATGCCTACTTCGTGGTAGAACTCTCCTCAGCAGCCGCACCCCAGAGAGAGGCAGACTTCAGGTGGGTCCTCTCTGTAGACGGATCATCAAACCAGCAGGGAAGTGGGGCTGGCGTCATACTAGAAGGACCAGATGAGTTACTGATCGAGCAAGCCCTGTGGTTTGCCTTCAAAGCTAGTAACAACCAAGTAGAGTATGAGGCCTTGGTCGCAAGAATGCTGCTAGCTAAGGAGATGGGTGCTACATGTCTGCTAGCAAAGAGTGATTCGCTATTGATAAAGGGCAGGTCAGGGGTGAGTACCAGGCCAAGGACCCCCAGATGGCCGCTTACTTAGAGTATGTCGGGATCCTGAAAGAGGCTTTTATGGAGTTCAAGTTGCTACACGTTCCCAGAGAACAGAAGGCCAGAGCTGACTTGCTGGAAAAGCTCGCCAGTTCAGACAAGGGGGGCAGACAGAGGACAGTCATACAGGAGACTTTGAGCACACCTCAAACAACCACAAATTGCACAGTAGAAGTCCAGATGGTGAGCATTTCAGAGGGAGAAAAAAGAAGTCGTCGGTCGTTGACCCATAAAACGTTAAAAACACCTCGTATAAGCGCATATGGTTCGCTAGGAGGAGAGTCACTGCGTGTTTACCTGGTTGATGAGGGTGAAACCTAGATGATGCCCTACAGACGCTATATGGCTAAAGGAGTGCTCCCCTTGGACCCAGCAGAAGCCAGGATCGTCAAGAAAAACGCAGGACGGTACACCCTGATTGATGGCAACTTATTCAGGCATGGCTACACCCATCCCATCCTGACCTATGTAAGTGGGGTGCAGTGTACCTGTATCATGTCAGAACTCCATGAAGGCATATGCAGGAGTCACATAAGCGGCCGAGCCCTTTCTTCAAAGGTCATTTGAGCTGGGTACGACTAGCCAACCATGAGGGAAGACTGCGCAAGGTACGCACAGCGGTGTAAGCAGTGCCAACAGCACGCCAACTGGCATCATGCGCCTCCGGAGGAGTTGAGGTTGATCCACAGTCCATGGCCTTTCCACACCTAGGGGATCGATATTTTGGGACTATTTCCCCTAGCGATTTGACAGATGAAGTACCTTGTGGTCGCCATCGAGTACTTTACCAAATGGATAGAGGCTGAGCCCGTGGCGCAGATCACAGCTTGCAAAGTCCAACACTTCGTGTGGAAAAACATAGTTTGCCGCTTTGGAATCCCAAAGCGTTTGGTGTCTGACAATGGCACCCAGTTCGTGAGTTAGCAGTTAGGTAAACTATGCACGGAGCTCGCTATCAAGCAGGTGTTCGCATCAGTAGAGCACCCCCAGACAAATGGACAGGTCGAATCCGCCAACCGAGTCCTGCTTAGAGGCCTGAAAAGAAAGTTGGAGAAAGCCAAAGGGACTTGGGCAGAAGAGGTCCCCAGAATTGTGTCGGCTTATCACACCACTCCCCAGTCCACCACCAAGGAGACACCTTTCAGCCTGGTGTATGGTTCAGATGCCATGATCCCCGTTGAGATCCAAAAAAGTTTGCCTCGTTTCGAGGGAACTTTGTGGCCAAGGAGTCTAATGAGGAAAGAAGTGTGAACCTAGATCTGCTGGATGAAGTCAGGGAGGAAGCACGCATTAAAGCCGAAGCCTTGAAGAGAAGAGTGGAGCATGAGTACAAGTCCAAGTTAAGACTATGATTTTCTTTGATCTTGCTTTTACTTTGAGTCCTATGTTCATTAGTGTTCTAGGTGTCCCTAATTTTGATTCTACTTACTTGCTTTTAATTTTGAAGTTTGAAAGTAATTAGAAACTTGTTTTAGTAAAAGTTGATTTCAAGTTCCAAACCTATGATTTCAAGTGTTCAATTATATTGAATCCACCACCAAAAGTTTTGTGCAAATTGAATGTTCTTCAAAATTGTTCATGATGCATCCTATGGATCTTTCTTTCCATATTTCCATTTAGTATAAAAAATAAAAAAAAAGCAACTAAAATAACAGCAAGCAATTTTAAAATTGTACCTATATCTTTCAATTGCACATAAAATTCCTTTTCCAAACTTGGATTCAACTTGATTGGCAAATTGTTATCAACTTTATGGAATTTTTTATCCTTTTGCTTTTACAAGTTCTAAAGAAAACATAAAACTTCTTGGTTAAAAGTTTAGTAAGTTTGTTAGAGTCTTCTTTTGTGCTTTTCTTGCTTGTCTTCCTTTCTTAAGTTTTGTCATAATCTCTTTTCCACCTTTGGTTTACCTCTTTCTTGTTTACACCTTTTCTTGCTTGTCTTTTCTTCTTTTCCCTCAAAGTTTAGTGGTGTTTTTTTTTGCTTTGGATTGAGTGTTGAAGGCTTTGACCTTTTTCACTTGAGAATTTCTCATCCACAAGAAAGAACTTGGTTAAGGGAAGAAAAAAAAAATTTCTTTAAGTGGTTTAGTGTTTTTCTTCATATTGCCGCAAGACTTCTTAACTTACTGATCCTGCCGCTTGACTCGAATGTGGAGGATTGCCTCATCACTCCTTCGTCTAGCCCTCTGTTCTGCAGGAACGCTCCAAGAACCACCACCGGAACTCCAAACGCTGCCTGCAAAACACACAGACGGTGCCTCTGGCGACCGTTGTAGCTCCGACGCTCAAGTCAGGCAACAGGAACACCAAATCTATCACTGAATCTCTCTGTGAGACTCGTGTGTGCTCTCAGATCCACTTTCTCTCTCTATAACTGTTTTCTGTTATCACTGTGCCACGTGTAAGAACGCTCCCACAGTGACTCAGAAACTCAGTGTAGTGAGCATGTGTAAACTTGTAATCTGGAAGGAATCCCCCTACCTTACATGACGTGGAGTGCTTTAGACCTGAGCCGCGCCTCTCTCCCAGATGGTGACACGTGGAGGCACCAGCTGGAATCTACCGTATACGCGTCACACCTGGAGGGCTTCTGCGCTTCTCTCTGTGCGGGCCGCATGCTCCCAGGAGAGCGCCAGGCGCATCCTGCCTGCATGGCCTCGCCGCACGTCCTCTGAGTGGGCATCATGCAAGGTGCATGCGTAGCGTTCTCGCTGGGAACCCCGATGACCAACCTCCCTCTGCATGCACTTACGACCGATCTCCCTCTGCATGCACTTACGACCGATCTCCCTCTTAACGCCCGATCGCGCTCTTCATGCAGTCACACCATATCGGTGCCTCATAACTTCCACCGATGACCGGGCGGTGCATCATAACTTCCCCTGATGACCGGGCGGTGCCTCATGACTTCCCATGATGACCGGGCGGTGGCTCATGAATATCCACGGACGTCTGTGCGGTGCCTCATGACTATCCACCGACGTCCGTGCGGTGCTTCCAGGCGCTTATCTATGCTCTGAACTGGGAGTGGTGGCCACTTGGTATCTGACTACCGATCACCATTTTAGGTGATCTCCTCCCTGATTCACTTGCTCTTTCTACCACGTGCCACCCTGTGCATGGTCCACGTGGTCACCGGCTGCTGACGTCATCAACTACTGATGACCGACTGGATCACAAGCCCCCCAGTCTCGAGCTGTGAACTTGTTCTCAGCGAAGAGACTAAGTGGTCGCGCCCTCGGTCCACGTGGCAAGTGGGGCCACGCCACATGCTGCTCACGTATCTGCTCCTCGGCGTCACGGATTCCATACTTTATCTCTCGACACATGGACGCAGTAATGGCCCCCACTGGGTGTCGCTGCCGTTTCCTTCATTCAACAGAAGCGTGCGCATCCCTCTGGATCATCTAGAGATTCACCTTCTCTGTTTTCTTCTTCTCAACCGCGCTAGGGTTCGCTGCGTTTCTCCTCTTTAACTCTCTGCATGTGACTAACTGTTAACTAGCTTAGGCTTTAGCGCGATCCCACTGCAACCCCTCAAACTTGGCTTCTGACTTGATCGCGGCTAACTGTTACCTTAGCATTGCCTTCAACATAACTTCGTGCTGGATGACTGACTTAACGGGGCCTAAACGCTTCGGCTTCACGCAGCAGAACTTGCTTCTACCACCGACCACCGACTAGCATGTTAGTGCACCACCGATCAGTCATCGCGCTTCTGGCTTCGCTACACTTCTCTGCCACACCAGTGCTGAGTGCATAGAGTGATAGCATTCCTATGAGCTCTTCTTTGGATTTTGGAGTTCCTTGGTGATGATGGATGCGGAAGCTTATGGAGGAGGTGAGCAAGGCCTTCCTAGGAAGCATGGGTGCCTTGAAGGTGTATGAAGAGTGAGGAAATGGGGAGGTTTGGCCAGACCCTTTGGTAGTGATGAATTGAAGACTAAAACCTAAGTGTTAGGCAAGGAGTAGTGTATGGCACAATTTGGGCAGCATAACAATACTCTATTTAATCTTGAAAATACAAGGTGTAGGCTCCTTCTTTTATAGGCTAAGGAGGACCATAATGCAACCCTAATGCTAGCCAAATGAAATGTAAATGTGAAGCACATGGGCCACATGGAAAGTGTGAGCACATGGGGAGGGGTGTGTCTAGTTTGTAAGTTCACCCCCTCCATGGGCTTTCTAGAATAGTGGGAAGGTTAACTTCTCTTTAATTCTAATGTGCAGAAAAATAAACATTTGTCCACATGGCTAGGCTATTCACACCCCAATTAAAGCTAAACTACATTTGATGGGCCTTCACGGAATATGTGCTAGTATGCCACTCTCCCATCCATAGCTTTGATCCAAGTCTTCTTGTCCTAGACGCTTCTAGCTTGGCCTTCTCGTCCTAGACGCTCCTAGCTTGTCTTAGACGCTCCTAGCTTGGTCTTAGACGCTCTTGACTTGGCTCTTGCCTTTCATGGAAGGTTGTGCTTGGCCCTCTTCCATCATAGAGGGCCTGAACACCAACTATGACAACTGTGTTTTGGGGAAGAGAAGTGCTTCTCGGTGACCCCTCTTGTCTCAACCTCGCTGCAAGAACTCGTGGGTGAGGTCTTGCTTCTCTCACCTCAGCCTCGCTGTACAAAGCAGAGTGAAGGGACTTGGTTCTCTTGCCTCAACCTTGCTGTAAGAAGCAGAGGAAGAGGACTTGGTTCTCTTGCCTCAACCTCGCTGTAAAAAGCAGAGCGAGAGGACTTTTCTCTCGCCTCAACCTTGCTGTGAAAAGCAGAGGAAGAGGACTTGGTTCTCTCACCTCAACCTTGCTATAAGAAGCAGAGGAAGAGGACTTTTCTCTCGCCTCAACCTTGCTATAAAAAGCAGAGGAAGAGGACTTTTCCTCATGCCTCAGCCTCGCTGTACAAAGTCGAGGTGAGGACTTTCTCTGTTGCCTCAACCTTGCTGTAAGAAGTGAAGGAGAAGGACTTTTCTTCTTGCCTCAACCTTGCTGTAAAAAGCAGAGGAAGAGGACTTGCTCTCTTGCCTCAGCCTCGCTGTACAAAGTCGAGGTGAGGACTTTCACTCGCCTGCACCTCGCTGTACAAAGTCGAGGGAGGACTTTCTTCTTTCTCGCCTGCACTCACTCAAAGGCAAGGAGGTCTTCCTCTGTTGCCTACACTTGCTCAAAGGCAAGGAGGACTTCCTCTGTTGCCTGCACTTGCTCAAAGGCAAGGAGGACTTCCACTGTTGCCTGCACTTGCTCAAAGGCAAGGAGGACTTCCTCTGTTGCCTACACTTGCTCAAAGGCAAGGAGGACTTCCTCTGTTGCCTGCACTTGCTCAAAGGAAAGGAGGACTTCCTCTGGAGCCTACACTTGCTCAAAGGCAATGAGGACTTCCTCTGTTGCCTGCACTTGCTCAAAGGCAAGGAGGACTTCCTCTGTTGCCTCAACCTTGCTGTAAAAAGCAAAGGAAGAGGACTTTCTCTTGCCTCAACCTTGCTATAGAAAGCAGAGGTGAGGACTTTCTCTGTTGCCTCAACCTTGTTGTAAAAAGCAAAGGAAGAGGACTTTCTCTTGCCTCAACCTTGCTCTATAAAGCAGAGGTGAGGACTTTCTCTGTTGCCTCAACCTTGCTGTAAAAAGCAAAGGAAGAGGACTTTCTCTTGCCTCAACCTTGCTGTATAAAGCAGAGGTGAGGACTTTCTCTGTTGCCTCAACCTTGCTGTAAAAAGCAAAGGAAGAGGACTTTCTCTTGCCTCAACCTTGCTGTATAAAGAAGAGGTGAGGACTTTCTCTGTTGCCTCAACCTTGCTGTAAAAAGCAAAGGAAGAGGACTTTCTCTTGCCTCAACCTTGCTGTATAAAGCAGAGGTGAGGACTTTCTCTCGCCTGCACCTCGTAATACAAAGTCGAGGGAGGACTTTCTCGTGGGTGCATGCTCCCAGGGGAGCGCCAGGCGTGGCTGTCTAAGCGCACACACCGGGCGCGCCCTGCCTGCTTTGCCTCATCGCGCGTTCTCTGAGTGAGTGCATGCGCGTCCCCACCGGCGAGGAGCTCTTCTTCTGGAATCATGCGAGGTGCATGCTTAACGCTCTCGCTGGGAACTTGGGTTCCAGCTTAACACGTGTTAGCAAGACCCCGATGACCATGCACCGACCGAGCACTCACTCTCTACATGCACCGACGGCTGATCGCGGTTTGCATGCACTGATGGCTGATCGCGCTCTACATCCAGGCGCTTATCTAGGGGCTGATCTATGGGTGGTGGCCACTCGGTAGCTGACCACCGATCACCTGTACTTGCACCTGGGGCAACGAGAACTTTAAACTGGGAACACTAGCACACTTTATGTACTGAAAATCTTTTATTGGGTGGCATCGTTAAAAAGAGTGCCCCCTGATCTGCTCAACTGTTTAATACACTAAGTGTGTGTACAGCGCGATAGCGCATCTACTTTACAACTTAACCAAAGTAGGAAAGAAGCGTGTAGCGTCCTGGGTTCTGTGAATAGTCGTTCCGTCCAGAGTCACCAGCCGACAAGCTCCATTCTCCAACGTCTCAACCACTCTGGATGGGGTCTCCTTTAACCGACGATGACCGCCCTGGCAATGCACACATGTGGGGCGATCATGCCTTCCGCTTCAACTCTGGGAGCCCCCCCAGTGTAGCCTCTTCCATCACCTCACCTCCCCAAACACAGGGAGTTCATGCTGCTGGTCACCTGCCTGGGACCCCGAAGCGCGATCACCTTGTGTCTTCTGCAGGTAATCGGTCAGGAACCCTGTCTCCACCAACTCAGCAAGCTGACGCCCCAACGCTAGGCAGGTACGGAGTGTATGTCCATAAGCTTGATGGAATTCACACCACTCATCCTTCCTCCCTCCAAGTACCCTGTCGGTTTTCTCTGGCACATGGAGTCTTGCTGCCACAGCAGGGATGGCGATCAGCTCCGCCAAACTTATCATGAAATCATACCTGGGGGGTGCGTTGCTTGCACGCCCCCTAGTCTGGTCCTTCCTGGGTGCATAAGGGCGAGACCTTCCCTGCTCCTTCCTCCCTTCATTGGTCTCATGCACCCACGCCTGTTGCTGCTGATTTCCCTGACGATGCAGCACTTCCTCTCTTCTCAGAGACCTCTGTCTCTGCTACTATGTGTGCCACTGCGCGTCGCCGTATCTCGATGAAGGTGGTAGGGTGGCTCCTGATGAGCGATTCACTGAAAGGACCAGGGAGGACACCTCTCTTGAATGCATGCACCAGCATGTCCTCGTCCTTGCTGGGCAATCTCACCACCTGCGCCCCAAAGCGATTGAGGTAGTCCTTCAACGGCTCCCCCTGATACTGGCGCACGTCAAACAGGTCGTAGGACACCACTGGCGCCGGTCGGTTGATGAGGTACTGCTCCGTGAACAGCTTCGCAAACTGATGGAAGGAAGTGACGTGGCCCTCTGGCAGGCTCACGAACCACTCCATAGCCACTCCGCTCAGCGTGCTCATGAACATCTTGCAGTACACAGCATCTGAACCTCCAGTCAGCATCATCTGAGTGTGGAAGGCTGTCAGGTGTGCTTCTGGATCTTCCACCCCCGTGAACGAGGCTTTCAGTCCCACCAGATTGGGAGGCACCACCGTGTTCATGATTTCGGGGGAGAAAGGCATAGGGAATGCTCTCGGAGGCGACGATGGCGTCGACGTCCTCTCTTCAGCTGCGCGCTCCCTCTGCGCCTGCAATTCCCTACGCAGCTCTTCATTCATACGGTTCAACTCTTCATTTCTTCTCTGCGATGCAGTCAGCTCTGCACGCATCCTCTATTGCTCAACTCTCGATTCCGCGACGCTATCTTGCAGCGCGCGCATCATCTCCACTACCTGCGCCATGGTAACAGCTCCTTCTTCAGCAGATGGCGCAGGTGAGGTTTGCCTGGTTCTTCTTCTCATCTCCTCTGCACTTCGATGTAACTTCACTTCGACGAAATGATCAAGAAGCTCCAAGAAACTTCAAGAAACCTCAAGAAACTTTAAGAACTGCGACGTGGATGGGAACAAAATTCACACGGGCCCCACGGTGGGCGCCAATGATCCTGCCGCTTGACTCGAACGTGGAGGATTGCCTCGTCACTCCTTCGTCTAGCCCTCTGTTCTGCAGGAACGCTCCAAGAACCACCCCGGAACTCCAAACGCTGCCTGCAAAACACACAGACGGCGCCTCTGGCGGCCGTTGTAGCTCCGACGCTCAAGTCAGGCAACAGGAACACCAAATCTATCACTGAATCTCTCTGTGAGACTCGTGTGTGCTCTCAGATCCACTTTCTCTCTCTATAACTGTTTTCTGTTATCACTGTGCCACGTGTAAGAACGCTCCCACAGTGACTCAGAAACTCAGTGTAGTGAGCATGTGTAAACTTGTAATCTGGAAGGAATCCCCCTACCTTACATGACGTGGAGTGCTTTATACCTGAGCCGCGCCTCTCTCCCAGATGGTGACACGTGGAGGCACCAGCTGGAATCTACCGTACACGCGTCACACCTGGAGGGCTTCTGCGCTTCTCTCTGTGCGGGCCGCATGCTCCCAGGAGAGCGCCAGGCGCATCCTGCCTGCATGGCCTCGCTGCACGTCCTCTGAGTGGGCATCATGCGAGGTGCATGCGTAGCGTTCTCGCTGGGAACCCCGATGACCGACCTCCCTCTGCATGCACTTACGACCGATCTCCCTCTGCATGCACTTACGACCGATCTCCCTCTGCATGCACTTACGACCGATCTCCCTCTGCATGCACTTACGACCGATCTCTCTCTTAACGCCCGGTCGCGCTCTTCATGCAGTCACACCATATCGGTGCCTCATAACTTCCACCGATGACCGGGCGGTGCATCATAACTTCCCCTGATGACCGGGCGGTGCCTCATGACTTCCCCAGATGACTGGGCGGTGGCTCATGAATATCCACCGACGTCTGTGCGGTGCCTCATGACTATCCATCGACGTCCGTGCGGTGCTTCCAGGCGCTTATCTATGCTCTGAACTGGGAGTGGTGGCCACTTGGTATCTGACTACCGATCACCGTTTTAGGTGATCTCCTCCCTGATTCACTTGCTCTTTCTACCACGTGCCACCCTGTGCATGGTCCACGTGGTCAACGGCTGCTGACGTCATCAACTACTGATGACCGACCGGATCACTTACTAACTTGTTTTCTTTAATTATTTGTTCTTTGTGTTTTGTGGTTTTTGTTTTGTTATGGATCATCTTTCAAGTGGTGAATCATCTAAGCCCCATTCTTCTCAAAAGGCTTTTCTTATTGGAGAATTGAAGGAGGCTAAGCGCACCATTGCACAAAAAGAGGAAGAGATGAGGCAAATGGAGGAAAGACTCCAAAGGCTAGAATTGGCCTATGAAAGACCCCACCGAGGAAGAAGACATCATCAAAGGCATGAATCAAGAAGTTACCAAACCTATGGTAGCCATGAAGAAGAAGATGGATGGAGGATGCACAATTTTGAAGAAAGGTGCCAAAATGTGGCAAAGCCTTATTTACCCTTTGTAAAATTGCCTAGTTTTAGTGGGGAAGGTGATCCCAATGTGTATTTAGGTTGGGAGGCTAAAGTAGAATAAATTTTTAATGTACATGAAGTCCAAGATGACCAAAGAGTTAGGTTAGCCTCCTTAGAATTTTTGGATTATGCCATGCAATGGTGGCACAAGACTGTAATGGACATTGGGCTAAACAAGAGGCCAGCCGTGGTCTCTTAGGAGGATTTGAAGTTATGCATGCGCACTAGATTTGTGCCTCCACACTACAGGAAAGAGCTCTTGTTGAAGCTCCAAAGGCTTCAACAAGGAACACAAAGTGTGGATGCTTATTTTAAGGAACTTGAAACAACTTTAACAAAGGTTGACATGCATGAAAGTGAGGAGTACAAAATGGCTAGATTTGTAAGTGGCTTAAGACAGGATATCCAAGATGTGGTAGAACTCTATGAGTACTCCAACTTAGAAAAGTTGGTTCACCTTGCCATCAAGGTAGAATCACAAATTTCAAAGAAAACTTCTTTTAAAAATGCTCATAATGATGGCTTTTACCACTCTTCTTGGAAAAACAAAAACAAAACTTCTTCAAACTTTGTTAAAGAGTCCACTTATAAACCTAGAGATTCTAAACCTTCCACTTCAAAACCTCAATCCCCTACCAAAACCTCTAATACAAAATGTTTTAAATGCTTAGGTTTTGGTCACATTGCATCTCATTGCCCTTTTAAACGAACAATGATGGTTAAAGAGGGGGTTGTCATGAGTGACCATAGTTCTCAATGGTCCAAATCCCCTCCCTCTTCAACAAATCATAGTGAAGAAGAATGTGAGATACCGTGTGAGGGAGACTTATTAATGGTAAGGCGCTTACTTGGTCAAATTCAAACACCTTTTGATGAAAGTCAAAGGGAAAACATCTTTCACACAAGGTGCCTTATCAATAACAATTTGTGTTCCTTAATCGTGGATGGAGGAAGTTGCACCAACGTGGCTAGTACAAGAGTGGTGGTGTAAGGATCTAGAAAATTAATTTAGAGTAGAAGTGGTATATTTTAAATGCTTTCTGAATACTTTATTATCTGAAATGAAAAGAACATATAATAGAAAATTCATAGTAGTCAGACCTCGGACGTCGCCCAAGAGGTCTGAGGTCAGTATGGTAGAGGTCGGTCGGTGGACCATAGTGGGTTCCAGAAATCACATGTATCAAGGTGTGATTTGAACCTTAGATGCACCATGCATGCGGGATAACTGCGAAACTCTATGCTTTGGCATAAGAGATTTACCCTTAGTGTTACATGCATTGGCAAGTGAAAGGTTTGTACCGAACTGTCCTCGGGCAGGAGAAACTACCGACGTCACCAAGCCATGTGGGGGTGATACCACAGACGTGGAGTAGTAAGTCGATGAACCCTCAGCAGGGTGTGACGATGTGACATCGGTGATCAGAGTGAGGAGATGTTTCCTCGTCACACACAAGGGTGATGAGAGATCGCTAGGATGAGAGACACATCGGTCATCGCCAGGATGAGAGACACATCAGTCATCCAGCATGAAGCTATGCATAAAGCTGTTAAAGGCAATGCTAAGGTTACAGTTAGTCGCGATCAAGTCACAAACCAAGTTGGAAGGGTTGCAGTGAGATCGCGCTAACGCCTAAGCCAGTTAACAGTTAGTCACATGCAGAGATTTAAAGATGGAGAAAGGACCAGTGGTCAGTAAAGAGCTTGGAAGTAGAGCGCGATTCGTCATCGGTGGATGGTCATCGCGCTATCAGTCATTAGTGGATAGTCATTGTGGGATCAGTCATCGTGGATGGTCATCGCGCGATCAGTCATCAGTGGATAGTCATTGTGGGATCAGTAATCAGTGGATTGTCATCGCGCGATCAGTCATCAGTGGATAGTCATTGTGGGATCAGTCATCGTGGATGGTCATCGCGCGATCAGTCATCAGTGGATAGTCATTGTGGGATCAGTCATCGGTGCATGGTCATCGGGGTTCCCTGCTACACGTGTTAAGCTGGGACCCAGGCTCCTCGCAAGAGAGCGTTATGCATGTGTGACACGTGGACTGTGAAGGTGCCCAGAGCAGTTGGCACCAGAGATTTGGTAGGGCAGGTGACCCAGAGTTTTGGTGCGCGCAGAGACACCACGTGGCCATCCTGTCAGAGGAAACTTGCACACAAAAGTTCTCTCAGAGTGGGTAACGGCAGCGAAGACTACAAGACCTGTTCGATCAAAAATATCTGATGGATTAAGTTTATTTTTGGTTTCCTTTTCCTTTCCTCTCCTTCCCTCTACGTTTCGGACTTCCACACGTACCAGTTCTACGATCGGCGACTACCCCTGGACTCCTGGCGTTTTACTTTGCAAGTTTTCCGATCAAAGCCTGAAAACAGAGTAAGTTCGTTTTGCTCTGTTCTTTGAGTCAATTCTGAACTTGAGAGGGTCGTCTCTACACAGGCTTTGCATGTGACTCTTTTAGCTTCAGAGTTCGTCTCTATTAACGCAGAAAACGAGTGATTTAGTTAGATTTGTGATCAAAACTTTATGGTGCAGGTTAGGGCATCCTTAAGTTTGGTGGGTTTGGAACCTTAGTGAGCATCTGCTCAAATCCAGGTAAGGGAAGCTAATTTTATTTTAAATAAAACCTTAGGCTAGAAGATTCTGAAGTTAGGGGTGACGTAGTCACCAGTTTCAAATTTTTCTTGCACGATGCCTTGTTTTTGTGTAGATCGGAATTTATTTGAGATTGAAATGTGAAATTTTAAATATAGTAGATGCTGTGAAATGTATATGATTTTCGAAATTCTAAACTTTGGTATGATTTGATTTTGTGATTTGGATTGTTTAGAAAAGGTTTGAAATATGATATGATTGAATCGTTCATGGATGTGTTGTATGATATATGGAATGATGTGAAAGTGTGATCAAGGCATAGTATTTTCAGGAAAGAAAATACCGTGTTAAGATTGTGTAGAATGTGCATTGACTAGGGATTCGTCTAGAAGGAGATATCCTGACTCTCTTGAGATAATGGAATCATATAGATGAAGTTATTCAGGTGGTGAGAGTCGAAGGAGGTTCATATGAATGAGTAAGTTGTTGAAAGATAACTAACTTGACCTGTTATATGAATTAACCCTGTCATACTAGGAGAGAGATGATATTGAGATTATTTATGTGCATAGCTGTATGGATTCACAGTGATATAGTATGACAGGTGCAGATCTCTGAGTCTGAGTCAACGCACGAGTCTTCCGAAAGTAGAGTCAAGTGTCTATGTGTAGTGAGTCAGTAGAAATCTGAAAAGAGTAATGTGGATGATGTACCTGATAGACACTTGATGAAATTGTGAAATGTGTGAATATTGATGGTTTATGTTGATATAAAGTTTCGTATTTGAAGTTTTAAAAATAGCTAGCTTACCCTGTGTTTTGTTTCGTGTTTTGTTTTCTTTAATCTGTGATGATCGTGTTAATTTACAAGGGAGGAGACAAGGTTGTAGGTGATAGATAATTTGAATGCTGTATTTTGTTTTTTCTTTAAAACTTTGATGTATGTATTAAAATCCCTACGAAGAGGGATGTTTATTTTGAAATATATTTATGAGATAGATGTATGTATATGTTAATTTCATATTATCTGTTTTATTTTTAGTGTATATATATATATATATATATATATATGAGTAGAAATTCAGGGATGTTACAGGTGGAAAAGCTTGGGTTATCCACCATCTCTCATACAAAGCCTTACAAACTCCAATGGTTAAGTAACAAAGGGGAAATTGTGGTAAATAAACAAGTACTCATAGCCTTCTCAATTGGAAAATACAAAGATGAGGTCTTGTGTGATGTTGTACCTATGGAAGCTACTCATGTTCTTTTAGGTGGGCCATGGCAATATGATAGAAAAACTTTACATGATGGCCTTACCAACAACATTTCTTTTACCTTCCATGGGCATAAGATCACCTTGAAATCTCTTTCTCCAAGAGCGGTCCATGAAGCCCAAATCAAAATGAAAAATAAAAGAGAAAATGAAAAAGAAAAAGAAAGAAAAGATAAACCGAGTCACAACATATCTTCTTATGCCACTAAATCAATCATGTTGACTCGTGCCATGCTTCCACCTCCACCTCCACCTCCAAGGTGTCCCCCTTCTTTCTCTTTTTCATTACCCAATAACTCTTCTTACTTGACATCTTGGGCAAAGAACTTTTGGGATGAACATAAAACACCTCCTAAGGGTTCTTCCCTTTTGAGAGGCTCTTTCTCACCAAACTCTTTCATTCCCAAATATTATTTTCCAAAATGGCTTGACAGAAGAGCTTGTCCTTTTGAACTCCCCAAGCTTCACGACTATAAGTCAAGTTCACATCTCCCTTCTTGTCCTATTTTCTATGTGAACACACTAACTATGTTATATGCAGGGGTTCTGAATTCGTGGCCGAATTCTCTCCAACCCAGGGGGCATGATGCAAACCAAGCCCACAAGGTGATGATCAAGGACGCTAAAGAATATAAAGAGAAGTCACCTCAAAGTAGAGACCTCACCAGATGGAGAATGGGACAAAGACCAGAGCACCTAAAGTTCTTCCTGCATTCTTCCATTCTTCTTCTTCCGATCTTCTTCTTCCATTCTTCTTCTTCTTCGGATCTTCTTCCATTCTTCATCTTCCATTCTTCTTCTTCCATTCTTCTTCTTCCGATCTTCTTCTTCCATTCTTCTTCTTTCGATCTTCTTCTTCCATTCTTCTTCTTCTGATCCTCTTCTTCCATTCTTCTTCGTCTTCCGATCTTCTTGTTCCATTCTTCTTCTTCCATTCTTCTTCTTCTGATATTCTTTTTCCATTCTTCTTCTTCCATTCTTCTTCTTCCGATCTTCTACTTCCATTCTTCTTCTTCCGTTCTTCATCTTCCGATGTTCTTCTTCCATTCTTCTTCTACCGATCTTCTTCTTTGGGGGTCCAAATAGCAAATATAGGCTAGAATAAGGTGCCTTTAGTATAATAGGGGGTGTAGTTAGCATTTTAGGATGTTCTTGGCCCTTTTGGAAGGCTTTTTGACCTAGTTTCTAGAAGGACAAGCCTAGGATGCGGGTTTGACTCCTAAGGCTGCCCATTTTTTCACTCTTCCCATCCTACCCCTTATGCTTGCTCTCCAAGGCTCCTTCACCTATAAATAAGGAGGCCTACCTCATGTATTTTCATGTTGAATTTAGAGTAAAGTTACTATACACAATTTGTGTTAGAGTTTGTGAGCTTTGTCTCCTTACACCATTGTCTTATCTTGTGAGAATTAGAGAGCTCTCAAGTGGCGGCATTCTTCACTCATCTTGGAGCAAACCACCATCCAAGTGGCGTGATCACTTCTCTACCTTCATTCTCCTAAGTTTCCTTTCACTCATTTTTTTTCCATTCCATTTCCATTCCAAATTTCAATTCTAAAATATATGTCTTGTTCTTGTTTTAATGTTTTGTTTCCTATTCGGTTTCCTTCATTATGTTTATTTTCCTCTCTTTAATTTCAGCACCTTTACTTGTCATCATCTTCACCTTATAATTGTGTTTTCCTTTTGCCTTTGTGAAGTGAACCTTCACATCTACTTAACCACTTGGTTAAGTTAATGTCCAGTGGGGATTTTCCTTAGGTTCTCACCTTAATCATCCTAAAATCTCAATCCTAATTAAAGTACCCCCATAAAATGCTAAATCATAAAATCAACTCACATCACCTCTCCCTCGCCTTCATACGCCGAGGTCGAGAATAGTATGGTCCCTCAATAAACTTTTCCCTTGCCTTTATACGCCAAGGCCGAGAACAGTAAGCGAACCTCTCCCTCGCCTTCATACACTGAGGTCGAGAGCAGTATGGTCCCTCAGTAAGACCTCTCCCTTGCCTTTATACGCCAAGGTTGAGACCAGTAAGACCTCTCTCTCGCCTTTGTACGCTAAGGTCGACGCCAGTAAGACATCTCCCTTGCCTTTATACGCCAAGGTCGAGAACAACAAGTGAACCTCTCCCTTGTCTTCATACACCAAGGTCGAGAATAGTATGGTTCCCCAGTAAAACTCTTCCTTGCCTTTATACGCCGAGGTCAAGAACAACAAGTGAAACTCTCCCTTGTCTTCATACATTAAGGTCGAGAATAGTATGGTTCCCAGTAAAACTCTTCCTTGCCTTTATACGCCAAGGTCGAGAACAGTAAATAAATCTCTCCGCTTACATGTGATAAGACCGGAAACAAGCCAAACAAGGATCGCGCTACTTAAGTAAAGGCGGTCTTTTACACGTTGTTATTTGGCAAGAGTGTTCCAAAAACAAGCAAGATAGCAAAAGCAGACACATAATAAAGAAAAAAGATTCCACAGATAAATATAGATTCATCAATTACTGGATAAATACAAATTCATCAAGGTTCACAAAGTATAGAGATAAAATCAACCAACAAGAGGAGTCATCGCCGCTACTCAGCATCCACCAACTACCCATCGACAATGGTCTTGTTCAGGCCGGTTTGGGAAAGGTCCACCCTAGGATGCACACAGGCAACCTAGGCCATGGCATCCCCAAACCCTGCTCGGTAGGCCTCAGTGGCCTCACTGGTTAGCTCGTCCCTCATCTGTTGGAAGACCTTGTCCTTGTGGGCCACCTCCTCCTTCAGCTTAGCCTATTTCTCCCTCGTTTGGGCCATCTCTTTATCCTTGCTGCCAAGCTCCTTCTTCAGATCGTCCACCTCAATGCGAAGGTCACCATTTCTGGCATATAACCCCTCAGGGTCTCTTGAGATTTTTCAAACAAGAGGCCCTTGGTTTCTCGGTCAGCCTTGCGGAGTTTGTCCACCTCCAGGGTAAGCCTTGTCACTTGGCGTTTCAGATCAATGGCTTCCCTAAGGTGTCGTGACACCTGCTCCACCAGGGGGTCCACCTCCAAGCTTCCCAATCTCTCCCTGACTTAGGCGGATCGCAACACTTTCTAAAGGTAGGAAGACAGATCGGCAGCAGGGTCCCACAGGTCACCCTCTGAAGCACTCTGCCCCCCACCTTCCTGCACCACGACATTGCGAGGGGAGGAGGTGCTAGGAGGGCACTCTCTGTAGGAAGGAGTTTAGCCTTTGAAGTCTGAAGGTACAGGGATGGCGGCGTCGACTTTGCGTTTCCTTGAGAAAACGAGGCGTGAATAGGTGTCCTCATCTTTAGAAGGAGAAACCTTAGTAGCCTCTGCTACACCTTTGGACCCTTTACCCTTGGTAGAAGGGCCTGGCGCGGAAGGGCCTGGAGCAGTCCTCTTTTGCAGGGCCAAGGCAGCCACAGGGTCTCTTGAGATTTTTCAAACAAGAGGCCCTTGGTTTCTCGGTCAGCCTTGCGGAGTTTGTCCACCTCCAGGGTAAGCCTTGTCACTTGGCGTTTCAGATCAACGGCTTCCCCAAGGTGTCGTGACACCTGCTCCACCAGGGGGTCCACCTCCAAGCTTCCCAATCTCTCCCTGACTTAGGTGGATTGCAACACTTTCTAAAGGTAGGAAGACAGATCGGCAGCAGGGTCCCACAGGTCACCCTCTGAAGCACTCTCCCCCCCACCTTCCTGCACCACGACATTGTGAGGGGAGGAGGTGCTAGGAGGGCACTCTCTGTAGGAGGGAGTTTAGCCTTCGGAGTCTGAAGGTATAGGGATAGCGGCGTCAACTTTGCGTTTCCTTGAGAAAACGAGGCGTGAATAGGTGTCCTCATCTTTAGAATCCTTTTCTTAGCGTCCACCACCATGCCTGTGAAGGAAGGGAGAAAATAGTAAGTAATCAAGCAAACAACACACGCAATCAAAGCGACACCAACAGATATAAGGGGAAGGGGGTACCAATGTAGGGCTTAAAGGAGGAGGGGCTGTATTCGTGCTTAATCAGCTCGGCGGAGCTTAACACTACTCGAAGACTGGAAAGGAAGTTGCACACCTCCCATTCCTGTGGGGGTAAGTCCTCGAGGCATCTAGGTTTCTTGAGCCCAGGCTTCTCTATCCAATAAAGGGGAAACCCATCCAAGAGTTTGAGGTCGTTCTTGTTGCAGCGAATCTTGAAGAATTTCCCCTTGAAGCCTTTGTACGATTGATGGAAGAGGGTCAGCAGTACTCTCCCAGCAACCCCATTGAAGCTAACCCATAGCTTCTTACCTGGGTTCTTGGCCTCGAAGAAGTACAGGAACACGTCCACGGATGGCAGGTGCCCGAAGTGCTGGCATAGAATGGAGAACACCCAGCTATTAGGGTATAGCTGGGCGGGGGCTACATTGATCTCAGTCAATAGGGCTTGTTCAAAACCGGTGAAGGGCAGGCGGAGGAGGAGTTTTTTGAAGATGGTGGAATAGATAAAGCAAAAGGGCCCCTCAGAGTCTGACGACTCATCACAACAGACAGGTTCATCTACCCTACAAGGCGCTACCCACACAAATTTGTCGTGTTCTTTCCCAAAGATACAGGATTTGTGGTGGGACTCGCTCTTCCTATAGGTTACTATGCTTGCGGAAGTGGTGAAATCAGAGGATTCTTCTAGAAGGCCACTAGGAGCCCAAGGGTATAACAGCTTGTAGTTGGGGGAAAGTTGAGGTAGGGGTGTTTGATCCATCTTATAAAGAAGGGCTAAAACAAAGGAAGAGAAAAGCGTAAACTCAGAAGAGGAAATGTGTGCATTTCGTTAAAGTAGAAAAACAGAGAACGATTCGCAATCACAAAAGCGAGAAATATAAACAAACCCAGCGCAGTTAAAGCAGATTATGAGCATCAAAATAGTAAGGTGATGACAGTTACGAGATAAAGGACGTACCTTTAAATAAATTCACTTCAGGAGGATAAGGTATGGAGATGAAGAAGGCGCAGAGAGTTTGCAGGGAGGCGCAGAGATTTTGTGAAGAGTAATGAAACAGTGGGAAACACTTGAGTTTTTGAAATGTTATTGTATTAGGGAAGCGCAAGCAGCAACATTTTTCAGCCACTAATCTGGCCACGTATACGTCCCAGAAAGAGTATGGTGAGATGTCACCTCGAGGTAGTGTGCACGTCCCACCACACATTGCCACATAGGTTGCTAAGGCAAACGGTTTGGCTATTCGCTGAAGCTAGCTCTAGCTCAAGCCTACGGGGCTTGTGTATTGGCCAGACCTCGAGCCTCAGCTCTGGTAGATATCAGCTGTAGTGGACATTGGCACCGGTAGACAGCGGCTCCAGTGGACATCGGCACTGGTAGACATCGATTACAGTGGACATCGGGACTGGCAGACATCGGCACCAGTGATTTGATCGGTATGATGGGCTACATAAGTGGGGCCCTAGAGAACATACGTTATCCTATGTGAATAAAGGCCTATTTCATGGAGAGTCCATGCGTGTGTTGTGTATAGTACCTTCAGGTCTAACATGAGTAAGGTATTTCCTGGAGCCACCAAAGCCCAAGAGTGCTAGGGTTTCCAAGGAAGGCTGTACGCATGGCATGTGGAAAATTAGGGCACCCATAGAACAAATGGATTTCGCAGCAAGTGAAGCACGATTTGTTGCCCTAGCGGCCATACTGTTAAGACTACGCACTCCATAAGAGGAAAGTCCTGTGTGGCGGCTACGCTAAGTTTTGGCAACACGCATAGGATGCCTTGATAGGTAACCCTAATTCCACTTAAGGAAAGATTCTCGTGGAGCAAATGATGGAAGAGGCCCAAGCCCAAGCCAAAGCCCAAGCTCAGGCCCAACAACTAGGTCCATGGAAAAGAGTATTTAAGAAGATTGGGACTCTGCTACTGATGGCAGAGAAACTTTTCTTTACATATTCAAGGACCCCTCAGAGGACCACAAGGAGTAGAGCCCAAGCCATGGGAGCTGAGCATCAATTAATTTCAGTTTATTTGTAATTTCAGTAGAGTAAGGTTCATTTAGCACAATAGGGGGTGTATTTAACAATTTAGCTTGTACCTAGGCCTTTTAGGGTAGGAATGTAGCCCTACCTTCTAGAAGCATGCTAAGGGGCTGCATTGACCTTTAGTCAACACCCTAGCTGTAAGGACCTAGAAACTTTAATTGGAACAAAAGTGTTATATTTAAATAATTTCAGAAGATGTTATTATTTAAAATACAAAGAGCTGGTAATAGAAGTTTCGTAGTAGTCGGACCTCGGACATCGCCCAAGGTCTGGGGTCAGCTGGTAGAGGTCGATCGGCTGACCATTTTATTAACCAAGTAGTCAGGTGCGATGACTTTATCGTGAGGTAATCATGTGGAGGTGATACCTTGGACGTAACATTATGGGATGAAGAACCTTCAGCCAGGCGTGGCGATTGTCATCAGTCATCGCCAGGGCGCGAGACATGCGGATATCGCCAGCGCGCGAGAGGCATGCGGACATCGCCAGGGCGCGAGGCATGCGGGCATCGCCGGGGCGCGAGAGGCACACGGACATCGCCATGGCGCGAGGCATGCGGGCATCGCCAGGGCGCGAGAGACATGCAGGCATCGCCAGGGAGAGACATCGGTCGTCTTCCAGAGAGAGACATCGGTCGTCTTCCAGAGAGAGACATCGGTCGTCATGCAGGGAGAGACATCGGTCGTCATGCAGGGAGAGACATCGGTCGTCATGCAGGGAGAGAGATCGGTCTTTGCAGGGAGAGACATCAGTCGTCTTCCAGAGAGAGACATCGGTCGTTCGCCAGGATGAGTCATCGGTGGAAGGTTATCGCGCGATGTCGTGTTTCACACAGATAAGGTGGGACCCAGGCTCCCAGCATGAAACATCCTGCACGCGCGACACGTAGACAAAAAGGGTGTTTCAAAAGAGTGACATCAGAGAGTTGGCATGCGCAGAGACACACGTGGCCGTACTGTTCAAGGAAGCGTGCACGCAAGCCTTCCTGCAGAGTGGGTGGTGGCAGCGGCATTTGTGGACAAGTTGGTTTAGATTCAAAAACCACTTCTGAGAGGGAGAACGTTGCTGTGGTTCAAGAGTGACAAAGTGAGTCTACCTTCATCCTTCTCTTTTCTCTCCTTCGCGCTGCATTTCAGACATCCCCAAGCACCAGTACGACGAGCGACGACTGCACTTGGATACCTGGGGAGTTCTCTGCGAGTTTTCCGTCAGGATGCTAGAACAGAGTTAGGACATATTTAAGCTTCGGTGGGTGTTGGAGCTCTTGGTGTTTTGGCGCAAGTTCAGGTAAGGGAAGCTAGCTTTATTTTCAATAAAAGCCGTAGGCTAGCTGTTTCTGAAGTCAGGGCGACGTGGTTGCCGGTTTCATATTCTTTTCGCGATGCTCTGTTCTATGTGTTTGGGCGACGTGGTCGCCGATTTTAAACCCCTTTTTCATGATGTTCTGTTCTTATGTGTTTGGGCGACGTGATCGCCGATTTTAAATACAGATTTCGAAATCCCCTGTTTTGGACTTGATCGCCTATGTTATTATTGATTTCGAACTCCCCTGTTTTAGTGTCGTTGAGACTGTTTGAGATTTAAATGTGAAATGCATGTGATATTCGAAAATCTGAACCGTGGAATGATTGTTGCTGTGTTCAGTTAAGTGTTGTATGGTGCATTGGGTGAATTGATGTTAAGTAGCTGTCCTGTGTGGACTTCAGTAGCTGTCCTGTGTGGACTTCATTAGCTGTCCTATGTGGACTTCAGTAGCTGTCCTGTGTGAACTTCAGTAGCTGTCCTGTGTGGACTTCAGTAGCTGTCCTGTGTGGACTTCAGTAGCTGTCCTGTGTGGACTTCAGTAGCTATCCTGTGTGGACTTCAGTAGCTGTCCTGTGTGGACTTCATCAGCTGTCCTGTGTGGACTTCATTAGCTGTCCTGTGTGGACTTCATCAGTTGTCCTGTGTGGACTTCATTAGCTGTCCTGTGTGGACTTCATTACCTGTCCTGTGTGGACTTTACAGTGGTGTGGTATGTGTCTATGTGTGGTGAGTTCGTGGAAGTCGGACGTGAGAAAGCGAAATATTGAGATTTGATAGGCATTTGATGTTTTATGTGAAACAAATAACTCTTGATGAAATTGTGAAGTGTGTGAAATGAATGGGAAATTGATGGTTTTACGTGGGTGTCTTAAATTTGTTTTATCTTGATTTTAAAGTTTCATATCTAAATTCTCTTTAAAATATCTAGCTTACCCTACGTTTTTGTTCTGTGGCTGTTTTTCTTAAAACTGTGATGATCGTGTATTTTACACGGGAGTAGATGATGTTGCAGTCGAGCTCCTCAGTGAGCAGTTGGAGGAAGAGATCGCCTGTTTTTTTTTATACTGTATTTTGGTTTTATTTTGAAACAGTTGATGGAATGTATTAAAACCCCAATAAGAAGGACGTTTCTTTTTGAGATACAATGTATGGGATGATGTACTTTCAATATATATACATATGTTGATTTTATAAATAAATGTCTACGCTTATTTTATTATATAAATATGAAAAGAATTTTGCGGGATGTTACACTAGCAGCCCCCTCTTTTATGTATTCCCCATCCTACCCTTGCTCTTTACTCTCCAAGGCACCATCTCCTATAAATAGGGTGCTTTGGCTCATGTTTTTTTAAGATCAATTTATATGAGTAAATGCTGCCAAAATTATGCTAGCTTCTACTCTTTGTCTAGTCTCTCTAGGTTAGACACTTTGATCTTCATCTTCACCTTCCTCCAAGTGATTTGGCCTAACCTATCACTCTCCATACCTTTCATGCACCTACAAGGAACCCATAGCTCTATATGAGCCATCCTTGACCCATATCATCCATAGCTTCCACCATCTTTTTACCTCATATTTCAAGAAGAACAAATGGTCTTGAAGAGCAACCTATCAGCAAAGGTGTTGACCTAGATATAGTCTATAAAAAGGGTGGTAAGAACCTTAGAAAGGTACACCGTTCTAAGCTTGAACTATTTTACTTACTCATCGTTCTTTAGCCCAGTATTAACTTGACCGTCAGAGTGCAGTCTACAGGTACGACCCCCTCTGTTTCAACGGAGCCGCTTCCCAGAATCTGAGAGCGATCAGCAGAACCACCAAGAAATAAGGAGAGCAACCAGTTGCCTTGAAGTCAACGACGACTAGGTCAACCGATAAGAACATAAAGTAACAACATATCTGATCCGGTCGGTCATCGTTAGGCGATGACGTCAGCAGCAGATGACCACGTGGACCAGCCACAGGGTGACACGTTGATGGAAGAGGGCCAAGCACAACCTTCCATGAAAGGCAAGAGCCAAGTCAAGAGCGTCTAAGACCAAGCTAGGAGCGTCTAAGACAAGCTAGGAGCGTCTAGGACGAGAAGGCCAAGCTAGAAGCGTCTAGGACAAGAAGACTTGGATCAAAGCTATGAATGGGAGAGTGGCATACTAGCACATATTCCGTGAAGGCCCATCAAATGTAGTTTAGCTTTAATTGGGGTGTAAATAGCATAGCCATGTGGACAAATGTTTATTTTTCTGCACATTAGAATTAAGGAGAAGTTAACCTTCCCACTATTCTAGAAAGCCCATGGAGGGGGTGAACTTACAAACTAGACACACCCCTCCCCATGTGCTCACACTTTCCATGTGGCCCATGTGCTTCACATTTACATTTCATTTGGCTAGCATTAGGGTTGCATTATGCTCCTCCTTAGCCTATAAAAGGAGGAGCCTACACCTTGTATTTTGAAGATTAAATAGAGTATTGTTATGCTGCCCAAATTGTGCCATACACTACTCCTTGCCTAACACTTAGGTTTTAGTCTTCAATTCATCACTAACAAAGGGGCTGGCCAAACCTCCCCATTTCCTCACTCTTCATGCACCTTCAAGGCACCCATGCTTCCTAGGAAGGCCTTGCTCACCTCCATAAGCTTCCGCATCCATCATCACCAAGGAACTCCAAAATCCAAAGAAGAGCTCATAGGAATGCTATCATTTGGTATCTAGAGCTATGGTTCTTCAAAGATGAGTATCTCTTTTCATTTTCTTTTTGAGTTCTTCTTTTCTCCAAGTTGTTCATCTTTATTCCAAGTTGTCTTGCTGTTTTTTGTGTTTTAATATGATTTGAATGCTTGTTTATTCATTTCATTTGGTGGGTTTGTTCAAACTTGTGCTTGAACATCTATTTTCAATTTTGTGTAGGATTCTTGATATATTTGTGTTGCTGTTTTTATTTTTAGGTATTTGAGTCTTGCTTGAAATTTCATTTGGGTCATATGATGTTCTTGAGTCTTTTCATTTTATGAATCCATAAGTTTTGTCTAAGTCATGTGTTTCCATATTTGTCATCAAATCCTAGTAGTACTCTTTTTGATTTATTTGTTTCTTGTTTTTGGTCTGAATGTTTGATCTGAAATCTGTTTTGTGTTGATCCTTTGGTGCATTTTTAATTTTAGTTTGAGTTCTTATTTGTGTGTTAGATCCACACAAATTCCATCATATTAACTCCATTGTGTTTTTGAGGTATATCATTCTGTTTTTCATTCCAGTTTTCAGAACCCCCTGTTTTTCACTTTTCTGTGCTGACTGTTTTGATTTATGAAAATCGCATACATCATCAAAAATTTCTGAGCCTCTGGATTTCACAAATTTGAGGTGTTAGCAAAAGAACAAAAAAAGAACCATCTGAAAAGAAGAAATAGAAAAAAAAAGATAAATATTACAAAAAAAGTGTGCAATCCTGATGTTCCAGCTGGCAGCTCTAAGCACTGATTTTATAAAATTTACCAAAATTAATTGGTACATGCTTTTGGAGTGAAACCAACGCCAAAAGTTTGTTAAGATCTTGTTCTGATTGTGTCTCAATTTTCAGAAGCAAATACAAAAGGGTCAGCTCAGCATAAATCTTTTAAAGATACGCTTTCTGGACCACAACAATATGTGCTTTTCTGTGGTGCTGTTTTTTGGTTTTTAAATCAAATCTAGTGCTATTCCTAGGTTCCTTTTTGTGTGCCATCCATTATTTGAGTACATTTTATTTGCTTGTCTAATTTCATTTGAACTCTTTCTAGTTGTGTCACATTTAAATTCCATTTGTGTGGTACTGTTTTTCAAATTAATTTGTTTCTTGCTTTCTTTCTTTGGCCTCTAAGCTTGTTGGTGGATTAAATATCAATTGGTACTTGTTGAGTGAGAATTTGACTTGAGGGGAGTCTAGCTTGCTTAATAGGTGCTGGATTGAAGATTTTATTGACCTAATTCCAAGAGGAACAAAGGCAAAGGGCAGCAACAAACACCATACTACAAATACACCACACACTTTGGAAGGCCCAACAAGTAGAAAAGCAACAAAAGGGGTGCAACTAGAAGAACAACAAAAGGGGTGCAAATAGTAAAAGCAATAAAGGGAGTGTCATTTAATTTCTTTGCAATCTTGCTTGTGTTAATTACTTGTTAATCACGCAATTAGTCGGTGAGTGTGTCTTCAAGGGCTCCAAGTGTCCAAGAAGCCTCACCTAGGGCCGTCTAGCTTAATTTGTTTTTGTTAATTGCTTTAATTGAACCAACTTGCTTTAATCACTTCGTTAATTTCTTGTTTAATCTTTTTTAAGGCTTTCATAGCTTGCATTGTTTTCTTGCATTAAAAATTTGATTTCTTCAACCTAATTGTGTTTTAAGTGGTTTACTAAGAGAAAGCTTTGTGTGAAGACATTGAGGGATAGTCTTTGGCTAAGGCAAGGCTTGGTATTTAAGTAGTCCATTGTGACTCACCTCCCTTACCTGGAAGACTACCTTCTTTGACTTCCCTAAATTTTCTCAAGGTAAAATATTTCTATACACAAAGGTCTAGTCATGTCTTCTCATTCCTTTAAATCTCTTAAAAGTGAGGTGAAATCCTTGAAATCTCTTTTGGAACAGCTTTCCAAGAATATTCAATCAATTTCATCTAAACAATTGGAGAATGAGGCCAAAACTAATGAATTGACTAAATCAAAGGATGAGAAGTCTCACATTTCAAAAAAATTACCTTCTCATGCATCTATCTCTAAAAAGCATGATTCTTTTGGGGAGGGAAGACATAGAAGAGATAGAAAAGAACAAGAAAGCCCAAGAGAGGTTAGGGTAGAGCTACCCCATTCCCATGGAAAAGAAAATATAGAAACTTGCCTAGATTGGGAAATGAGGGTAGAAAAATTGTTTGCTTCCCATAAAGAAAGAAAGGAAAGAAAGATACAAAAGAAAAGAGAGGAAGCCGAAAGGGAAGCTAAAGAAAAAGAAAAAGAAAAAGAAAAAGAAAAAGAAAAGCATGAGAAGACCCTTGAGAAACAAAAGGCGTGGGAGAATAGTGTTCCTTCTCACAAGGTCATTCAACAAGACAAAAGATTTAAAAATACCTTTGAAAATATGCGTCTTGTTGAACAACCTAGCCTTTCCTTTTGTAAAGGAACACTTGCAAGCATAGTAACAAAAAAAGAGTCTTTAAAAGAAGCTTGCATAGATAAAGATAAAGTGGATTATTTCTCATATGTGCTAGGATATCACCAAGTGAATGTCAAGTTATTTACAAGCATCTACAAAAACAAATTTTTATGTGAAGTAGTGCCTAAAGAAACTTGTCATGTCCTATTGAGACAACCATTGCCAAGTGTGCAACTTCTCATAAACAATGGTTGTAACAACGAGACTATCTTTACACATAAGAGAAAAATTCTTCATGAAGGAGAACTCATGGACCAAATTAGAGTTGATAAAACTCTAGAGCTTTTAAAAGGAAAACTTTTGTCACCCATGAGAAAAGATGTTCAAAGACATTACCCTAGATACATTTCTTGTTTTAAAAATACACCTAAGGTGATGTCTCATGAACTCTATACTCCTTTACCTTTTGCAAATGATCCTTGGGAAGACATAAACCTCAATTTTATCTTAGAGCTTCCTAGGACAACAAAAGGTTTTGATTCCATTTTTATGGATATGGATAATCTCTTCTATATAGAAGTGACAAGTCTTCATGGTTTATCTTCAAGCATAGTATTGGACAGAGCTCCAAAATTTGAAAACCATCATTTGAGGAATCTTTTAGAAAAACTTGAAATTAAGTTGTACTCTTCAAATTTTTATCCTCAAAAGAATGGTCAAAATAAAATTGAAAACATAGCTCTTTTTACTATGCCTAGAGAAATCATGAAAGACAATCACAATTCTTGGGATGAGTATCCTTTTGAGCATGCATACAATGGAGTAGTCCACAAGACTACTAATATTTCTACATTTGAAATTGCATGTGGACTTAATCCTCTTTCGCTTTTTAAGTTGTTACCCTTTCCTAAAGGTATTGTGCCTAAGGAAAAGGTAACCAATATTGAAAATTTTCAAATACATAAGAGGATTAGAGAACACATACAACCATCAAAAGAGAAATATTGTACAAAGTTGCCAAAAACAAAAGAAAAACAAAAATGGCAACTTCATACAATTAAGTTCTCTCCAATTGCTCACACTAACACCTTTACTTTGTTTGATGATTTCCATAGGTGGACGTTTGATCCGGGAGGACAAGCCTTGCCGAAACAATAGGCTGCTATCCGAGATCAAATCTGTAGATCTGAGGATAGATCTTCTCAAAGGAGGAGGAGATGATGGACACCATCCAGCCCCATCCATCCCCCTAGTTGAAGACAAAGCAAGGGATTTGAGGACAAATCCTTTTTCAAGAGGGAGGGGATGATGGAAGAGGGCCAAGCACAACCTTCCATGAAAGGCAAGAGCCAAGTCAAGAGCGTCTAAGACCAAGCTAGGAGCGTCTAAGACAAGCTAGGAGCGTCTAGGACGAGAAGGCCAAGCTAGAAGCGTCTAGGACAAGAAGACTTGGATCAAAGCTATGAATGGGAGAGTGGCATACTAGCACATATTTCGTGAAGGCCCATCAAATGTAGTTTAGCTTTAATTGGGGTGTAAATAGCATAGCCATGTGGACAAATGTTTATTTTTCTGCACATTAAGATTTTCAGTACATAAAGTGTGCAAGTAATTCCTAGTTCAAAGCTCTCCTTGCCCCAGGCGCAAGTGCAGGCAATCGGTGGTCAGTTACTGAGTGGCCACCACCCGCAGACCAATACTTAGACGAGCGCCTGGGCATAGCGCGATCAGCCGTCGGGGCATGCAGAGCGCCCATTGTAAGGACCTGTGAAATTAAATTGGAATAAAAGGAATATATATTAAATGAATTATAAGTATGTTTTTATTTAAAATAAAAAGGAAGGAAAGTGTAGCGTAGAAGACTATGAGATCGCCTGGTTAGTACATAATCGCCTGTCGCCTAGACTACACATGCGGACATCGCCAGGGCGCGAGGCATGCGGGAATCACCACGGCGCGAGAAAATGCGGACATCGCCAGGGCGCGAGGCATGGGGGCATCGCCAGGGCGCGAGAGGCTTGCGGGCATCGCCAGGGCGCGAGAGACATGCGGACATCGTCAGGGCGTGAGAGGCTTGCGGGCATCGCCAGGGCGCGAGAGACATGCGGACATCGCCAGGGCGCGAGGCATGCGGGCATCGCCAGGGCGCGAGAGACATGCGGGCATCGCCAGGGCGCGAGAGACATGCGGACGTCGCCAGGGATAGACATCGGTCGTCTTCCAGAGGGAGACATCGGTCGTCTTCCAGGGATAGACATCGGTCGTCTTCCAGGGATAGACATCGGTCGTCTTCCAGAGGGAGACATCGGTCGTCTCGCAGGGAAAGACATCGGTCGTTCGCTAGGATGAGTCAGCGGTGGAAAGTTATCGCGCGATGTCGAGTTTCACACAGATAAGGTGGGGCCCAGGCTCCCAGCATGAAACGTCCTGCACGCGCGACACGTAGACAAAAAGGGTGGTTCAGAATAGTGACATCAGAGAGTTGGCATGCGCAGAGACACACGTGGCCGTACTGTTCAGGGAAGCATGCACGCAAGCCTTCCTGCAGAGTGGGTGGTGGCAGCGGAAATTGTGGACAAGTTGGTTTAGATTCAAAAACTCACTTTGGAGAGGCAAAGAACGCTGCTGTGGTTCAAGAGTGACAGAGTGAGTTCACCTTCATCCTTCTCTTTCTCTCCTTCGCGCTGCGATTCAGACATCCCCAAGCACCAGTACGACGAGCGACAACTGCACTTGGATACCTGGGGAGTTCTCTACGAGTTTTCCGTCAGGACGCTAGAACAGAGTAAGTCGTTTTACTCTGTTTTTCGAGTCGAATCTGAGCTTGAGAGGGTTGCCTCTGCATAGGCGTTGCTGGCGACTCCCTTAGCTCCAGAAATCGCCTCTTTTAGCGTAGAAATGAGTAGTATAGTCAGTTTGTGATAAAGGCCCCTTGGTGCAGGTTAGGACATCTTTAAGCTTCGGTGGGTGTTGGAGCTCTTGGTGTTTTTACGCAAGTTCAGGTAAGGGAAGCTAGCCTTATTTCCAACGAAAACCTTATATTAGATAATTTTTGATGTTGGGGCGACGTGGTCGCCGGTTTTCAACTGTTATTGCATAATCCCCTGTTTTTGGATGAGATCGCCGGTTTTGATGTTGTTTTCGAACTCCCCTGTTTTAGTGTCGTTTGAAACTGTTTGAGATTTAAATGTGAAATGCATGTGATATTCGAAACCCTGAACCGTGGAATGATTATTGCTATGTTTGAAATCGTTCATTAAGTGTTGTATGATGTGTTGAATGTTGTGAATGTGAAATCAAGGCATAGTATTTTCAGGAAAGAAAATACCGTGTAAGATTGTTGTAGAATGTGCATTGATCGGTGATTTCTATAATGAGATATCCTGACTCTCCTGATGATCTCGCCGCGGACTCGAGCGTGGGGAAATGCCTCGTCACTCCTTCGTCTAGCTTTCCAGCTGCTGCGCGTTCTGCAAGGAGGCTCCAGGAACCTTCGACGGAACTCCGAACGATGCCTGCAAAACACACAGACGGCGCCTCTAGCGGCCGTTGTAGCTCCGACGCTCAAGTCAGGCAACGGGAACACCAAAACTCTCTCTCGGATCTCTCTCTGTGTGAGACCCGTGTGTGTGTGCCCTCAGTCCCCTTTGATTCGGAAACTGAGTGTTCTTCGTTTTTGTGTTGTGTATTCTCCGACAAAAAACTCGTACCTCGTTTGGTGCTCTTCTTCCTCATATAAACCGGCGTAGCCCCTACAGGCTACCTCTAGGGCCACTTGATTACTCTGCACTGTCGTTTCCACTCCCCAGGACTACCTTGCGTGCCAGCCTCCTTCACTTGAGTGCAAAGTCTGACAGGGGAGGCTGCGTGGGTGCCTCTGGACCCCTCGACTTCTGTGCCTATCTGCCCTACCTATTCTCTGGGAACATCTTCACGGTCCACGTGGCATGCATGCAAGCTCACTGGGAGACTCTAGCCTTGATGGGTTCTCGTCCCAGCAGGATTCTGCACCTGCCTGTGTCTTCTCATCTTCATGCGTGGTCGTCTCGTGACTAAGGCCACTCCCTGCCTCTGAGCGCTTTACTGGTCATTGGTCGCGTTGTTCACATCGCGCGGCCGATGTCGCCTTGATACACACCGATGACCGAGGTATCTCTCATCCTGGCCGATGTCCGATGGCGCTTCTTCACGTTGTTGTGCTCTGCTTATGGAATCAGGCGAGGTCCTTGGGTAACGTTCTCGCTGGGAGCCTGGGTCCCAGTTTAACACGCGTTGGCAAGGAACCCCCGATGACTGATCACTCTGTATATACCGATGACTGATCACTCTGTATACACCGATGACTGATCACTCTGTATACACCGATGACTGATCAATCTGTATATACCGATGACTGATCATTCTGTATACACCGATGACTGATCACTCTGTGTACACCGATGACTGATCGGTGCTTCATCACTCTCGCGCTCTGCTTCCAGGCGCTCATGTAGGAGTCGATCTCATCCCTTGTTCATCTGCTATCTCATGCCACGTGTTGCTCTGTGACTGGCCCACGTGGTCATCTGCTGCTGACGTCATTGGATACCGATGACCGACCGGATCACAAGCCCCCCAGTCTCGAGCTGTGAACCTGTTCTCAGCGAAGAGACTAAGTTCTCTCCGTTGCCAAAGAGAAGTAGGAGCTCGAAGCCGATGTACCTGAGACCATGGCTGCTGGTGCCGAGGCTCTGCTAGATGGGTTCCATGGGCTGGCAGCAGGTTCACTGCGTCCTTCCAGACTTGGACTCTACCCAACCTAGCCTCCACCATTCAGTGGTCGATGGCAAGCTCATTCCTCCTCCTTGAGCTTCTTCCCTTGCGACTTCTCCTTTTGTATAATCTCTTTTCCTCAGCTACCTTTCTCTCTCTCCATCTTTAACTCACTCCACATGTGGCCAACTGTTAACTGGCTTAGGCTTCAGCGCGATCTCACTGTGACCCTTCAAACTTGGCTTCTAACTTGATCGCGACCAACTGTACCTTAGCATTCTCTTTAACAGTTTTTATGCATAAATTCATGTTGGATGACTGACCTGATGGTGTCTAAATGCTTCGAATGATCGCCCAAGAGCTTGTTTGGGGAAGCTTTCATACTCAGAGCTTTACTACCGACCACCGACTAGCATGTTAGCGCACCACCGATCAGTCAGCGCGCTTCAGGTTTCACATTACTTCTGTCTCACTCCAGCGCTAGGTGCATAGAGGGCCCGAACGCCAAGGATGATGCCTGTGTTTTGGGGAATGCTTCTTGATGACCCCTCTTGCCTCAGCCTTGCTGTAAGAAGTCGAGGTGAGGTCTTTCTCCTCTCGCCTCAGCCTCGCTGTACTAAGTCACGGTGAGGACTTTTTATCTCGCCTCAACCTTGCTGTAAAAAGCAGAGGAAGAGGACTTTCTCTGCCTGCACCCCGCTGTACAAAGTCGAGGGTGAGGACTCTCTCCTCTGAGTGGGTGCATGCTCCCGGGGGAGCACCACGGGTGGCTGTCTAAGCGCACTCGCCAGGCGCATCCCTGCCTGCATGGTATCACCACACGCCCTTTGAGTGGGCAACTCCTCTTCTGGTTTGAAATCATGCGGGGCGCATGCGTAACGCTCTCGCTGGGAGCCTGGGTCCCAGCTTAACACGTGTTGGCAAGACCCCGACGACCAACCTTCTTCTGGAATCATGCGAGGTGCCTGCGTAACGCTCTCGCTGGGAACCTGGGTCCCAGCTTAACACGTGTTAGCAAGACCCCGACGACCATGCACCGACGGTTGATCGCGCGTTGGATGCACCGATCACTGAACGCGCTCTGCTTCCTGGTGCTTAAACGCAAAGATGATGTCTTGCTACGGGGAAGAAGAGTTTTTCTTGTTGACCCCTCTTGCTTGCCCCGAGGTCATCGGCCTTTAGGTCTGGTTCCTGTTTGGACGTTTCTCGAAATCTTCCCTTTCCCTCTCTCGGTCTTACTAGTACTCCCGAGTTCCCAAGCTTTGGTCACCTGCATTCACCCCTGGGGTGAGGAGAATATAGGTCAGTGGTCCGTACTCGCGCCTGGGGCGAGCAGGCTCCAACCGATCCCTTGGACTTGCATTTGGGGCAAGCGGAACTTGAAACTGGGAAACATGTGCACACTTGACATACTGAAATCTTTTTTATTGGGTGGCCTCGTTAAAAACCCTCATCAGGAAAAGAGTGCCCCCTGACCTGTTCAACTATTTACAGTACATACATTGGGTGTGTGTGCAGCGCAAGAACGCATCTACTTTATAACTTAACTGAAGTAGAATCTTAAGTGTGTAGCGTTCCATGTCCTGGGGATAGGTGCTCCATCCAGAGTCTCCAGCCGATAAGCTCCATTCTCCAACGCCTCAACTACTCTATATGGACCCGTCCACTTTGGAGATAACTTGTTCTCCATCTCATTCTGGTGTGCTTTCCTCATCACCAGGTCGCCCTCCTGGAAACGCCTGGGCCTCACCTTGGAATTGTGCCTCCATTCTACTCTTCTCTTGACAACTTCAGCACTAATCCTGGCTCGCTCTCGCACTTCGTCCAGGAGGTCCAGATTCACCTTTCGCTCTTGATTGGACTCTTCGGCGATAAAGTTCAGGAATCTAGGTGAGCTCTCCTGTATCTCCACGGGGATCATAGCATCCGTCCCATAGACAAGACTAAAGGGTGTCTCTTGGGTGCTAGACTGTGGGGTGGTATGGTAGGTCCATACAATTCTGGGAACCTCTTCTGCCCACTTCCCCTTGGCTTTCTCTAATCTTCGCTTTAGTCCCCTAAGCAGCACTCGGTTGGCGGACTCCACCTGCCCGTTGGTCTGCGGGTGTTCTACTGAGGCGAACACTTGTTGTATCTTCAGTTCTTCGCACATCTTTCTCAACTGGTGACTGGTGAACTGAGTGCCGTTGTCGGATACCAGCCTCTTGGGTACTCCGAAACGACAGACGATATTCTTCCAGACAAAATGCTCGACCTTCTGAGCGGTGATGTGGGCCACTGGTTCCGCCTCCACCCATTTTGTGAAATACTCGATGGCCACTATGAGGAACTTCATCTGCCTGATCGCCAGAGGAAAGGGTCCCAGGATGTCGATTCCCCACGTGTGAAATGGCCACGGGCTATGGATGGACTTCAACTCCTCCGGGGGTGCCTTATGCCAGTCTGCATGAAGTTGGCATTGTTTGCATCGCTGAGCGTACTTCACACAGTCTTCTTTCAGCGTTGGCCAGTAATACCCTGCGCGGAGGATCCTACTTGCCAGAGCGCGACCACCGACGTGGCTTCCGCACACCCCTTCGTGCAACTCTGACATGAGTCTGGTGCATTGCTCTCCATGCACGCACATTTGTACTGGATGGGAAAAGCCAAATCTAAACAAATTCCCGTCGATTAGAGTAAACTTACTCGAGCTCTTCTTTATCTTCTTTGCCTCTGTTGAGTCCAGTGGGAGCACACCATCCTCTAGGTACAACTGGTACGGCGTTATCCACGTATCGGGCCCCTTGACAGCGCAGACTTCCATCGCCTCATCGGACCTTGTCGGTCGCGCCCTCACCCTCGGTGCTTTCAGCGTTTCTTGAGTCAGGGATCGATGACTGATCGCCAGACGCTTCACCGACTTGGATACTTGAAGTATCTGATTGTCTGATACGAACGCTCGTGGTACCTTTAAAGTCTCTTGAATGACGGTCCTCTGTTTTCCCCCCTTGCCTGAGCTGGCCAGCTTGGCGAGCAGATCTGCTCTGGCATTTTGCTCGCGGGGCACATGCACCAACTCAAACTCATCGAAGGATGTCTTCATGAGCTGGACGTACTCCAGGTAGGCTGCCATCTGAGGATCTTTCGCCTGGAACTCCCCTGTAACTTGCCCAGTGACCAGCAACGAATCACTCTTAGCCACCAGATTTCTTGCTCCCATCTCTTTTGCCAGCAACATTCCTGCGATCAAGGCTTCATACTCCGCCTGATTGTTGGTAGCCTTGAAGGCGAAGCGAAGGGATTGTTCGATCAGCACCCCGTTCGGGCCTTCCAGAATGACTCCAGCACCGCTTCCCTGCTGATTGGAGGAGCCATCCACCGATAAGACCCATCGAAAAACTACGCCTTCTGCAGGTGTCGCGACCGACGACAGTTCAACCACGAAGTCGGCGAACACCTGCCCCTTGATCGGTCCTCGGGGCTCGTACTGGATGTCGAACTCTGAGAGTTCCACAGCCCACTTGACCATCCTTCCTGCTACGTCTGGCTTCTTCAACACATTCTGGATGGGCAAGTCTGTCATGACCACTATGGTGAAGCTGTGGAAATAGTGTCTGAGCCTTCTGGCTGAAAAAACCACCGCCAGTGCTGCCTTCTCCAGGGTCTGATACCTCGTTTCTGGGCCTCGCAGTACCTTACTTACAAAATACACAGGTTTCTGGACCTGACCTTGCTCTTGTACCAGGACCGAGCTGACCGCCCTCTCTGTCACAGCAAAATACAAGCGAAGGGGGGTGCCCATTTGCGGTTTACACAATACTGGTGGGCTCGCCAGATACTCCTTCAGCTCCAAGAAGGCTTCTTCGCATTCCGGTGTCCACACGAATCTACTGTTGCGCTTGAGACATTGGAAAAACGGATGACCCTTCTTTCCTCCAGCAGACATGAACCGTGACAAGGCGGCCAACCGACCAGTGAGCTACTGCACCTCCTTCACCGTCGTTGGGCTCCTCATTGCCATGATTGCTGCGCACTTCTCCCGGTTTGCCTCGATTCCACGCTCCGTTAGGAGGAAACCCAAGAACTTCTCGGCCTCCACACCGAAGATGCACTTCTCAGGGTTGAGCTTCAACCCATACTTGGCGATGGTGGTGAAAAGTTCCTCCAGATCAACTACATGGTGCGCCTTCTCCCGCGACGTGACCACCATGTCATCTACGTATGCATGCACGTTCCTTCCAAGCATGGGCGAGAGCACCCTATCCATAAGTCTCTGATAGGTAGCTCCTGCGTTCTTCAACCCGAATGGCATTACCTTGTAGCAGTAGCAAGATCGTTCCGTCATGAAAGCAGTCTTGCACTCGTCCATGGGGTGCATCCTTATCTGGTTGTAGCCTGAGAAGGCGTCCAGAAAGCTGAGGAGCTTCCCCCCTGACGCGCTGTCCACCAACGCATCTATACTAGGGAGAGGGTAGGAGTCCTTGGGGCAGGCCTTATTGAGATCAGTGAAGTCCACACACATCCTCCATTTGCCATTTGACTTCTGCACCAGCACCACGTTTGCCAGCCACTCGGGGTACTGGATCTCTCTGATATGTCCAGCAGTAAGGAGCTTCTGCGTCTCGTCATGGATCACCTTCTTCTTCTCTTCATTGAATCTCCTTCGTCTTTGGCGCACTGGTCGCGCCTTGGGGTCCATTGACAGGTGGTGGCAAAGGAAATCAGGGTCGATCCCCGGCATGTCAGAAGCTGACCACGCAAAAGCGCCCATGTGCTTCTCAATCACACAGGCGATCTGTGCTCAGTCCTCCGCAGTGAGCGATTCCCCCAACTTAAACCTTTTTCCCCTTATCTCCATCTCTTTCCATCCCTCAGCTGGATGGGACCTCCTTTCATGGGCGATGACTGCCCTGGCGATGTCTAACTCACGGGGATCGATCACGCTCCTTGCCTCCGCTTCGACTTGAGCTACCTGAGAGCCCCCCAGCGTAGCATCTTCCATTATCTGATCTGCCTGTGCCCCACGAACCACCGATCTCTCCTGGAGCACGCCTGCTGGTGGTGTCGTAGTGACATGGCAGACGCTTCTCTTCTGCTTGAGGTTGTTCTCATAACAGCGCCTAGCCTCAGCCTGATCTGACTTGATGGTAATGACAGCCCCTTCCACCGACGGCAGCTTCAACTTCATGTGCCTCGTTGATGGCACCGCACCCAACCTGTTGAGCGTGGGTCTTCCCAACAAGATATTGTATGCAGATGGGGCGTTCACCACCAAGAACTTTATCTTCTCTGTGCGGGACGCCACTCCATCGGTGAACGTCGTCCTCAGCTCTATGTAGCCCCGCACCTCGACCTGGTCCCCCGCGAAACCATATAGACACCCAACATATGGCCTTAACTGATCGGGGGACAGTTGTAACTTGTTGAACGTCGGCCAGAACATGACGTCTGCTGAGCATCCTTGGTCTACGAGTGCCCTGTGCACTCGTCTTCCTGCTGCCACCAGGGAGATGACCACCGGGTCGTTGTTGTGTGGTATTACGTCTTGCAAATCAGCCCTTGTGAAGGTGATGTCTACCTCGGGAAAATTGCCTTCATCCAGCGAGTCCACGGCCATCACCGACCGTGCATACCTTCTTCTCTGCGACCTGGAACACCCTCCGCCGGAAAAACCTCCCGCAATGGTCATCACCTCCCCATGCACAGGGATTTCGTGTTGCTGATCGCCGGCTTGAGACCCCGAAGCGCGATCACTCTGCTCTCCCCGTAGGTAATCGGTCAGGAGACCTGTCTTCACCAACTCAGTGAGTTGACGTCCCAACGCCAGGCAGGTGCGGAGTGTATGTCCATAGGCATGATGGAACTCACACCACTCATCCTTCTTCCTTCCAAGTACCCTGTCGGTCTTTTCTGGTACTCGGAGCCTTGCAGCCACGGCAGGGATGGCGATCAGCTCTGCCAACTTCACAATGAAATCGTACCTAGGGGGTGCGTCCTGCTCCCTCGCATGCCCCCTGACCTGGTCTTTCCTGGGTGTATAGGGACGAGGCCTCCCTTGCACCCTCTTTCCTTCCTTGGTCTCATACACCCTCACCTGTTGCTGTTGTTTCCCATGACTCCCGCGTGGCTTTGATGGTGCTACACTGCTTCTCTTCTCAGAGACTTTTGTCTCCGCTACTATGTGCGCCACCGCTCGTCGCCGAATCTCAGCGAAGGTGGCAGGGTGGCTCCTGATAAGCGATTCACTGAAAGGGCCAGGTAGCACGCCTTTCTTGAATGCATGCACCAGCATGCTCTCATCCTTGTTGGGCAATCTCACCACCTGCGCGCCAAAGCGGTTGAGGAAGTCCTTCAGTGACTCCCCCTGGTTCTGGCGCACGTCGAACAGGTCGTAAGTCACCACTGGCGGCGCTCTGTTGACTACATACTGCTCCGTGAATAGCTTTGAGAACTGATGGAAGGAGGTGATGTGGCCCTCCGGCAAGCTCACGAACCACTCCATGGCTACTCCGCTCAGCGTACTCATAAGCATTTTGCAGTACACTGCGTCTGAACCTCCAGACAGCATCATCTGAGTGTGGAAGGCTGTCAAATGTGCCTCTGGGTCTTCCACCCCCGTGAACGACGCCTTCACTCCACCAGGTTGGGGGGCACCACCGTGTTCATGATCTCGGGGGAGAAGGGCATAGGAAATGCTCTAGGGGGCGACGGCGGCATCGACGTCCTATCCTCGGATACGCGCTCATTCTGCGCCTGCAACTCCCTACGCAGCTCCTCGTTGACGCGGTTCAACTCTTCATTCCTGCTATGCGATGCAGTCAGCTCTGCATGCATCTTCTCCTGCTCAACTCTCGACGCCGCGACGTTATCCTGCAACGCGCGCATCATCTCCATGACTTGCGCCATGGTCACAGTTCCTTCACCAGCAGGCGGTGGAGGTGTCGTTTGTCTGGTTCTTCTACTCATCTGTGCGATTCCTACTCTCGTTCTTGTGTATGGGGGCTTCGTTTTACTTCGGGCCCCACGGTGGGCGCCAAATGATCTCGCCGCGGACTCGAGCGTGGGGAAATGCCTCGTCACTCCTTCGTCTAGCTTTCCAGCTGCTGCGCGTTCTGCAAGGAGGCTCCAGGAACCTTCGACGGAACTCCGAACGATGCCTGCAAAACACACAGACGGCGCCTCTAGCGGCCGTTGTAGCTCCGACGCTCAAGTCAGGCAACGGGAACACCAAAACTCTCTCTCGGATCTCTCTCTGTGTGAGACCCGTGTGTGTGTGCCCTCAGTCCCCTTTGATTCGGAAACTGAGTGTTCTTCGTTTTTGTGTTGTGTATTCTCCGACAAAAAACTCGTACCTCGTTTGGTGCTCTTCTTCCTCATATAAACCGGCGTAGCCCCTACAGGCTACCTCTAGGGCCACTTGATTACTCTGCACTGTCGTTTCCACTCCCCAGGACTACCTTGCGTGCCAGCCTCCTTCACTTGAGTGCAAAGTCTGACAGGGGAGGCTGCGTGGGTGCCTCTGGACCCCTCGACTTCTGTGCCTATCTGCCCTACCTATTCTCTGGGAACATCTTCACGGTCCACGTGGCATGCATGCAAGCTCACTGGGAGACTCTAGCCTTGATGGGTTCTCGTCCCAGCAGGATTCTGCACCTGCCTGTGTCTTCTCATCTTCATGCGTGGTCGTCTCATGACTAAGGCCACTCCCTGCCTCTGAGCGCTTTACTGGTCATTGGTCGCGTTGTTCACATCGCGCGGCCGATGTCGCCTTGATACACACCGATGACCGAGGTATCTCTCATCCTGGCCGATGTCCGATGGCGCTTCTTCACGTTGTTGTGCTCTGCTTATGGAATCAGGCGAGGTCCTTGGGTAACGTTCTCGCTGGGAGCCTGGGTCCCAGTTTAACACGCGTTGGCAAGGAACCCCCGATGACTGATCACTCTTTATACACCGATGACTGATCACTCTGTATATACCGATGACTGATCACTCTGTATATACCGATGACTGATCATTCTGTATACACCGATGACTGATCACTTTGTATACACCGATGACTGATCAATCTGTATATACCTGATCCGGTTTCTTGAGGTTTCTTGGAGCTTCTTGATCATTTCGTCGAAGTGAAGTTCCGTCGAAGTGCAGAGGAGATGAGTAGAAGAACCAGGAAAACCTCACCTGCGCCATCTGCTGAAGAAGGAGCTGTTACCATGGCGCAGGCAGTGGAGATGATGCGCGCGTTGCAAGATAGCGTCGCGGAATCGAGAGCTGAGCAAGAGAAAATGCGTGCAGAGCTGACTGCATCGCAGAGAAGAAACGAAGAGTTGAACCGTATGAATGAAGAGCTGCGTAGGGAATTGCAGGCGCAGAGGGAGCGCGTAGCTGAAGAAAGGACGTCGACGCCACCGTCGCCTCCGAGAGCATTCCCTATGCCTTTCTCCCCCGAAATCATGAACACGGTAGTGCCTCCCAATCTGGTGGGACTGAAAGCGTCGTTCACGGGGGTGGAAGATCCAGAAGCACACCTGACAGCCTTCCACACTCAGATGATGCTGACTGGAGGTTCAGATGCTGTGTACTGCAAGATGTTCATGAGCACGCTGAGCGGAGTGGCTATGGAGTGGTTCGTCAGCCTGCCAGAGGGCCACGTCACTTCCTTCCATCAGTTTGCGAAGCTGTTCACGGAGCAGTACATCATCAACCGACCGGCGCCAGTGGTGTCCTACGACCTGTTTGACGTGCGCCAGTATCAGGGGGAGCCGTTGAAGGACTACCTCAATCGCTTTGGGGCGCAGGTGGTGAGATTGCCCAGCAAGGACGAGGACATGCTGGTGCATGCGTTCAAGAGAGGTGTCCTCCCTGGTCCTTTCAGTGAATCGCTCATCAGGAGCCACCCTGCCACCTTCACCGAGATACGGCGACGCGCGGTGGCACACATAGTAGCAGAGACAGAGGTCTCTGAGAAGAGAGGAAGTGCTGCACCGTCGAAGCCACGTGGAGGTCAGGGGAATCAGCAGCAACAGGCGCGGGTGCATGAGATCAAGGAAGGGAGGAAGGAGCAGGGAAGGTCTCGCCCTTATGCACCAAGGAAGGACCAGACCAGGGGGCGTGCAAGCAACGCACCCCCCAGGTATGATTTCATGATAAGTTTGGCGGAGCTGATCGCCATCCCTGCTGTGGCAGCAAGACTCCATGTGCCAGAGAAAACCGACAGGGTACTTGGAGGGAGGAAGGATGAGTGGTGTGGATTCCATCAAGCTTATGGACATACACTCTGTAACTGCCTGGCGTTGGGGCGTCAGCTTGCTGGGTTGGTGGAGACAGGGTTCCTGACCGATTACCTGCAGAAGACACAAGGTGATCGCGCTTCGGTGTCCCAGGAAGGCGACCAGCAGCATGAACTCCCTGTGTTTGGGGAGGTGAGGTGATGGAAGAGGCTACACTAGGGGGGCTCCCAGAGCTGAAGCGGAAGGCATGATCGCCCCACGTGTGTCAATCGCCAGGGCGGTCATCGCCAGTTAAAGGAGACCCCATCCAGAGTGGTTGAGACGTTGGAGAATGGAGCTCATCGGCTGGTGACTCTGGACGTAACGACTATTCCCAGAACCTAGGACGCTACACGCTTCTTTCCTACTCTCGTTAAGTTGTAAAGTAGATACGCTATCGCGCTGTACACATACCTAGTGTATTAAAATAGTTGAGCAGATCAGGGGCACTCTTTTTAACGATGCCACCCAATAAAAGATTTTCAGTACATAAAGTGTGCGAGTGTTCCCAGTTTAAAGTTCTCCTTGCCCCAGGTGCAAGACCAGGTGATCGGTGGTGAGTTACCGAGTGGCCACCACCAGCAGATCAGCCCCTAGATAAGCGCTGGGATGTAGAGCGCGATCAGCCATCAGTGCCTGCAGACCGCGATCAGCCGTCGGTGCATGTAGAGAGTGAGCACTCGGTCGGTGCAGGGTCATCGGGGTCTTGCTAACACATGTTGAGTTGGAACCCAAGTTCCCAGCGAGAGCGTTAAGCATGCACCTCGCATGATTCCAGAGAAGAGCTCCTCGCCGGTCGGGACGTGCGGAGAACGCGTGATGAGGCAATGCAGGCAGGGCGCGCCTGGCGAGTGCGCTCAGATCAGCCACGCCTGGCGCACCCCTGGGAGCATGCACCCAAGAGAAAGTCCTCCCTCGACTTTGTACAGCGAGGTGCAGGCGAGAGAAAGTCCTCTTCCTTTGCTTTTTACAGCAAGGTTGAGGCAACAGAGAAAGTCCTCTTCCTCTGCTTTATACAGCAAGGTTGAGGCAAGAGAAAGTCCTTTTCCTTTGCTTTTTACAGCAAGGTTGAGGCAACAGAGAAAGTCCTCACCTCTGCTTTATACAGCAAGGTTGAGGCAAGAGAAAGTCCTTTTCCTTTGCTTTTTACAGCAAGGTTGAGGCAACAGAGAAAGTCCTCACCTCTGCTTTATACAGCGAGGCTGAGGCAAGAGAAAGTCCTCTTCCTCTGCTTTTTACAGCAAGGTTGAGGCAACAGAGAAAGTCCTCACCTCGACTTTGTACAGCGAGGCTGAGGCAAGAGAAAGTCCTCTTCCTCTGCTTTATACAGCAAGGTTGGGGCAAGAGCGAAAGTCCTCTTCCTCTGCTTTTTACAGCAAGGTTGAGGCAACAGAGGAAGTCCTCCTTGCCTTTGAGCAAGTGCAGGCACCAGAGGAAGTCCTCCTTGCCTTTGAGCAAGTGCAGGCACCAGAGGAAGTCCTCCTTGCCTTTGAGCAAGTGCAGGCGAGAAAAGAGGAAGACCTCCTTGCCCTTGAGCAAGTGTAGGCACCAGAGGAAGACCTCCTTGCCTTTGAGCAAGTGCAGGCACCAGAGGAAGTCCTCCTTGCCTTTGAGCAAGTGCAGGCGAGAAAAGAGGAAGTCCTCCTTGCCTTTGAGCAAGTGCAGGCACCAGAGGAAGTCCTCCTTGCCTTTGAGCAAGCGCAGGCGAGAACAGAGGAAGTCCTCCTTGCCTTTGAGCAAGTGCAGGCACCAGAGGAAGACCTCCTTGCCTTTGAGCGAGTGCAGGCGAGAAAGAAGAAAGTCCTCCCTCGACTTTGTACAGCGAGGTGTAGGCGAGTGAAAGTCCTCACCTCGACTTTTTACAGCAAGGTTGAGGCAAGAGATCAAGTCCTTTTCCTCTGCTTTTTACAGCAAGGTTGAGGCGAGAGAACCAAGTCCTCTTCCTCTGCTTCTTACAGCAAGGTTGAGGCAAGAGAACCAGGTCCCTTCCCTCTACTTTTTACAGCGAGGCTCAGGTGGGAGAAGCAAGACCTCACCCACGACTTCTTACAGCAAGGTTGGGACAAGAGGGGTCACCGAGAAGCACTTTTCTTCCTCAAAACACAGGCGTCATAGTTGGTGTTCAGGCCCTCTATGCACTCAGTGCTGGTGTGGCAGAGAAGTGTAGCGAAGCCAGAGGCGCGATGACTGATCGGTGGTGCACTAACACGCTAGTCGGTGGTCGGTGGTAGAAGGAAGTTCTGCTGCGTGAAGCCGAAGCGTTTAGGCCTCGTTAAGTCAGTCATCCAGCATGAAGTTATGTTGAAGGTAATGCTAAGGTAACAGTTAGCCGCGATCAAGTCAGAAGCCAAGTTTGAGGGGTTGCAGTGGGATCGCGATAAAGCCTTAGCTAGTTAACAGTTAGTCACATGCAGAGAGTTAAAGAGGAGAAACACAGTGAACCCTAGCGCGTTTGAGAAGAAGAAAACAGAGAGGGTGAACCTCTAGATGATCCAGAGGGATGCGCACGCTTCGGTTGAATGAAGGAAACGGTAGCGACACTCAGTGGGGGCTATTACTGTGTCCATGTGTCGAGAGATAAAGTATGGAAGCCGTGACGCCGAGGAGCAGATACGTGAGCAGCATGTGGCGTGGCCCCACTTGCCACGTGGGCCGAGGGCGCGACTACTTAGTCTCTTCGCTGAGAACAAGTTCACAGCTCGAGACTGGGGGGCTTGTGATCCGGTCGGTCATCAGTAGTTGATGACGTCAGCAGCCGTTGACTACGTGGACCATGAACAGGGTGGCATGTCGTAGAAAGAGCAAGTGAATCAGGGAGGAGATCACCTAGAATGGTGATCGGTAGTCAGATATCAAGTGGCCACCACTCCCAGTTCAGAGCATAGATAAGCGCCTGAAAGCCCCGCACGGACGTCGGTGGATATTCAGGAGGCACCGCACGGACGTCGGTGGCAAGTCATGAGGGACCGCCCGGGTGTCGGTGGCAGGTCATGAGGCACCGCACGGACGTCGGTGGCAAGTCATGAGGGACCGCCCGGGTGTCGGTGGCAGGTCATGAGGCACCGCACGGACGTCGGTGGATATTCATGAGGGACCGCCCGGGTGTCTGCATGAGGAGCGCGATCGGGCGTTAAGAGGGAGATCGGTCGTAATTGCATGCAGAGGGAGGTCGGTCATCGGGGTTCCCAGCAAGAACGCTACGCATGCACCTCGCATGATGCCCCACTCAGAGGACGTGCGGCGAGGCCATGCAGGCAGGATGTGCCTGGCGCTCTCCTGGGAGCATGCGGCCCGCACAGAGAGAAGTGCAGAAGCCCTCCGGGTGTGACGCGTGGACGGTAGATTCAAGCTGGTGACTCCACGTGTCACCATCTGGGAGTGAGACGCGGCTCAGGTATAAAGCTCTCCACATCATGTAAAGTAAGGGGATTCCTTTCATTCCTTTCCAAGTTTACACAGGCTCTCTACACTGGGATTCTGAGTCACTGTGAGAGCGTTTTTACACGTGGCACAGTGATAACAGAAAACAGTTATAGAGAGAGAAAGTGGATCTGAGAGCACACACGAGTCTCACAGAGAGATTCAGTGATAGATTTGGTGTTCCTGTTGCCTGACTTGAGCGTCGGAGCTACAACGGCCGCTAGAGGCGCCGTTCGTGTGTTTTGCAGGCAGCGTTTGGAGTTCCGGTGGTGGTTCTTGGAGCGTTCCTGCAGACCAGAGGGCTAGACGAAGGAGTGACGAGGCAATCCTCCACGTTCGAGTCAAGCGGCCGGATCAATACCGATGACTGATCATTCTGTATACACCGATGACTGATCACTCTGTGTACACCGATGACTGATCGGTGCTTCATCACTCTCGCGCTCTGCTTCCAGGCGCTCATGTAGGAGTCGATCTCATCCCTTGTTCATCTGCTATCTCATGCCACGTGTTGCTCTGTGACTGGCCCATGTGGTCATCTGCTGCTGACGTCATTGGATACCGATGACCGACCGGATCACCTGATATAATGGACTCATATAGAGGAAGTCATTCAGGCGTTGAGAGTCGATGGAGGTTCATATGTATGGGTAAGTGGTTTGAAAAATAACCACTTGACCTGTTGTATGGATTCACCCTATCATACTAGGTGAGTGATGAGATTGAGATTGAGATTATGTTGATGCGCATAGCTGTGGGAACTTTACAGCAGTGTAGTATGACAGGTGCAAATCTCTGAGTCTAGTCAATGCACGAGTCTTCCGGAAGTAGTGTCAAGTGTCTGTGTGTGACGAGTCAGCGGAAGGTCTGACGTGTGAACCATGAATGTTGAATGTAGTGAATAGACACTTGACGAGTTGGTGGAATATGGGGATATTGATGGTTGCAATTGATATAGATTATGAATGGTGTGAAGATTTATGTTTTCTATAGATATAAAGTTTCATATTTAAAGTTTTTGCAAATATCTAGCTTACCCTTTTATCTTGTATCGTGGTTGTTTTTCTTAAACTTGTGATGATCGTGTATATTTGCATGGGAGCAGATGAGGCTGCAGGTAGTAGAGCTCCTCTGTGAGTGGTCGCCGGGAGGAGATCGCCTGTTTCTGTTTCTGTTAGGAGATCGCCGTTTTCTGTTTTCTATCAGGAGATCGCCTGTTTCTGTTTCTGTTAGGAGATCGCCGTTTTTTGTTTTCTATCAGGAGATCGCCTGTTTTTCTATTTGGCTGTATTTTGTTTAAGTTTTGGAAATTGACCGATTATGTATTAAACTCCCGGTGAGGAGAAACTTCATTACATATATATAATTATGTTCACTTCAATATATTTGTTTACCTTTATTTTCATTATATAAATATGAAAAGAATTTGGCGGGATGTTACATTAATGGTATCAGAGCCAGTTCGTCCTTAGGATGACCTGAGGGCTGTGGATCCATTGTGTTTCTTCTGCTCATAAAAATTTATTTGAGTTTTAAATAAAAACTATAGTGAAAGGTTTTCAAACGTTTTTGTATTGAAATTTTGTGTGTGCTTTAGTGAATATATGCCCTAACTGAAAATCTTAGTATTAAGAATGAAACGATCTTGATAAAGTAGTGAGGGTGCACACTCATAACTGGATCGAGATGGTTCTCAATCTTAATTCCAAAGGTTTGATGTTTAGCATACATTGAATTCTGGTGTGATTTATTTCATTTTATTGAATGTTTTTGTAATTGATTGAAAGTGGTTGATTGGATTGATGGTTGTATACCAGTAGCTGTTCTGGTGTTTTGCTTGAGGTTATAAGTATCATGATTCTGTTGATGAACTCAATTTCTTAATGACTTTGAGATGCTGACCTTTGTAAGGTCTAGATGTTACCTCCTGAATGAATTGATTTCTCATCGATCTCATTCTTGTAGTTGTAGGGAATATAGAAACCAATAGTTTCAAAATCTGAAACGAAGGAAGATGGCACGTAGACCTCCTACCCCTCCCCAACCTTCTTCGGAAATGAGCCAGATTGCCAAGGCTATTGAGATGATGGCAACTGCCATCCAACAACAGAATGCAGCAATGGCTCAGAACCATCAAGCTGCAATGCACCATTGGGAAACTGCTCGGTCGGCTGAAACAAATTCCCACGTCGGTCAGCCTCAGGAACAGATGGGACTGACCGAGTTCATGAGGCACAACCCACCCAAGTTCAGCGGGAATGCTACCCCTGATCAAGCAGATCAATGGGTCAGAGAGTTGGAGAAAATCTTTAGGGCGACCTCCTGCCCTGAAGAGAAGAAATTGGTGTTCGCCACCTATCTGCTATCTGGAGAAGCCGAGTTCTGGTGGATGGGAGCTCAGCAGATGATGGAGGCCCGAGAGGATGTGTTGGATTGGGAGAGCTTCAGAGTGAGGTTCCTGGAGAAATACTTCCCAGACAGCGCAAGGTTTGCGAGGGAAGCTGAGTTCCTAAGGTTGGAGCAGGGGGATATGTCTGTGAACGCCTATGCTGCTCGGTTTGAGTACCTCGCCCGATTCTATACCCAGGCAACCTCCGAGGCCTGGAGGTGTAGGAAGTTCGAAGAGGGGCTGAAGAGGACCATAGCCCCTATGTGCATCAGGGAATTTCACGCCTTAGTAGAGAAGGCGAAGTTGGTGGAGACTCTGGAAAAGGGTGATTCCCGGGTGATCAGGTCACACCCAGGGGGTTCTTCCAGTGGGAGGGCCAAGGTGCAGCAACCACAAAGCAAGCCCTATGCGAGACCTCCACCACATCGGGCAGGAGCAGCGTCATCCCAGTTTCAGCAGCAACAACCTTGGAAACCCAAATGTTTCCATTGTGGTGGACCACACACACCCAATGTGTGCCCCAAGAAGGCTTCGGAGAGAAGGTGTTTTGCATGTCAAAAGACGGGACACATTGCTAGAGATTGTCCTACCCAGAATAGGATGACTCAACCCGTTGGTCCTCAGCAGTTGAGGAATGGAGGCAGTAGACCTCAAGCAGCAGGAAGGGTGTTTGCCATGACAGGAGCAGAGGCGTCTCAGTCAGGTAACCTCGTGCAAGGTGTTTGTTTTATAGTTGGTAGAGGTGTAAAAGCCTTGTTTGATTCTGGAGCGACACACTCCTTTGTGTCAAGCCTGTGTGTAGCCGAGTTGGGCCTTCCAGTGAAGGAGTTACCGTTTGAACTGTTGGTCTCTACATCTGCGTCAGGACAGGTGTTGACCTCTACAGTTTGCCCCGAATGTCCAGTTATAGTAGAGGGACGCAGATTCAAAGTGAACTTGATCTGCCTACCTCTTCAGGACCTGGATGTTATCCTAGGAATGGATTGGCTAGCTGCCAATCACGTTCTCATAGACTGCGGTAGTCAGAAGATAGCGTTTCCAGACCTCCAAGAGTCAGACGTGATATCTGCTCAGCAAGGGTGGTCGGAGTTGGAAGAAGGGGCGAGGTGCTTCGTGATCCTAGCTCGGTTGGAAGTGAAGAATGAAGAGGACGTAAGCAGGATACATGTGGTGAAAGATTTCACGAATGTATTTCCAGAAGAAGTACCTGGATTACCTCCTAAGAGAGAAGTGGAATTCTCTATTGATTTGGTGCCTGGAGCTGGACCAGTGTCAATGGCACCTTACAGGATGGCTCCAGCCGAGTTGGCTGAATTAAAGAAGCAAGTGGAAGAGTTGTTGGAGAAACAATTCATCAGACCCAGTGTACCTCCATGGGGGGCTCCAGTGCTCCTAGTTAAGAAAAAGGATGGAGGGTATCGGTTGTGTATAGACTACAGGCAGTTGAACAAGTTGACCATCAAGAACAAGTACCCCCTACCTAGAATTGACGATTTGATGGATCAAATACATGGGGCCTCGGTGTTCTCAAAGATTGATCTGAGATCGGGGTACCACCAAATTTTGGTAAAAGCTGAAGATGTTCAAAAGACAACATTTAGGTCTCGTTATGGGCACTATGAGTATGTGGTGATGCCGTTTGGAGTATCAAATGCTCCAGCTCTGTTCATGGACTACATGAATAGGATTTTTCGCCCTTTCTTGGATAAGTTTGTGGTAGTCTTCATAGACGACATACTCATTTATTCAAGGACCGAGGAAGAACATGAAGAACATCTGAAGACAGTATTGGAGATCCTGAGGGAGAAGCAATTATATGCCAAGTTCTCTAAGTGTGAGTTCTGGTTGAAAGAAGTCAACTTCTTAGGACATGTAATATCTGCCCAAGGGATCTCGGTGGATCCAGCCAAAGTGGAGGCAGTGCTTCAATGGGAACGTCCTAAGACAGTTACTGAGATAAGGAGTTTTGTGGGCTTGGCAGGCTACTATCGGAGGTTCATTGAGGACTTTTCCAAGGTAGTGGCTCCTTTAACACAGTTGACCCGCAAGGATCAACCTTTTGCTTGGACCGACCGATGTGAGCAGAGCTTCATGGAACTAAAGGAAAGGTTGACTAGTGCTCCAGTGCTGGTGATCCCAGAGGTAGGAAGACCTTTTGACGTCTACTGTGATGCTTCACATCAGGGTTTAGGATGTGTTTTGATGCAAGAGAAAAGAGTGGTTGCATATGCTTCAAGGCAACTCAAGGTTCATGAGAGAAACTACCCTACTCATGATTTGGAGTTGGCAGCTGTGGTGTTTGCCTTGAAGATTTGGAGGCACTATTTATATGGAGCTCGGTTCCAAGTGTTCAGTGACCATAAGAGCCTGAAATACCTGTTTGATCAGAAGGAACTGAACATGAGGCAAAGAAGGTGGATGGAGTTTCTAAAGGACTATGATTTTCAGCTCATGTATCATCCAGGAAAGGCCAACGTAGTGGCAGATGCTTTGAGTAGAAAATCAATACAAGTAGCCACCATGATGATGGAAGAGCAGAAACTGATCGAGCAATTCAGAGACTTAAACCTTGGGGTAGAATTTCATGTAAATCACATTAGTTGTAGTAAGCTGGCTATAACTAATGACTTCCTTGGAGCGATAAAGGATAAGCAGTTGGAGGACCCTAGTTTGAAGCGTACTGTGGAGTCACTAGGGACCGACCAGGCTAAAGACTTTGTGATGGGCGACGATGGAATCTTGAGATTTAATGGCAGAATTTGCATACCTGCAAATGAAGAGTTGAAGAAGATGATCCTAGAGGAAGGTCACAAGAGTCGCCTTAGCCTACATCCAGGCATGAACAAGATGTACCATGACTTGAAGGAGTCATTTTGGTGGTCGGGCATGAAGAGAGACATCGCCCAGTATGTTACAACCTGCTTAACATGTCAGAAGGCGAAGATAGAGCATCAAAGACCTGGCGGGTTGTTACAGCAACTGGATATCCCTGAGTGGAAATGGGACAGCATTGCCATGGACTTTGTTACCCATTTACCCAGATCGGTAAAGGGTCATGATGCAATATGGGTCATCATTGATCGGCTGATGAAGAGTGCCCACTTTCTTCCAATGAATATGAAGATGCCTATGGCCAAGTTGGCACAGTTGTACATCAAAGAAATAGTGAGGTTGCATGGAGTGCCTTCCAGCATTGTTTCAGATAGAGATCCCAGGTTCACTTCACGGTTCTGGCAGACTTTACAAGATTGTTTAGGAACTAGGTTGAGAATGAGCTCGGCATATCATCCTCAAATAGATGGACAGTCAGAGAGAACGATCCAGTCCTTGGAAGATCTACTGAGGGCGTGTGTCTTGGATCAATTGGGAAGTTGGGATGAGGTGTTGCCGCTGGTGGAGTTTACCTATAATAACAGTTATCACGCCAGCATAGGGATAGCGCCATACGAAGCCTTGTATGGAAGGAAATGCAGAACTCCTTTGTGCTGGTACCAGGAGGGCGAAACAGTATTGGTGGGACCAGAGTTGATTCAGCAGACGATCGAGAAGGTACAACAGATAAAAGAAAGAATGAGAGCATCTCAAAGTAGGCAGAAATCCTATGCAGATCAGAGGAGAAAACCTTTGGAGTTTGCTGCTGGAGACCATGTGTTCATGAGAGTGACACCAACCAAGGGTGTAAGACGGGCGATCAGATCAAAGAAGTTGTCCCCTAAGTTCGTGGGACCATATCAGATCTTAAGGAGGATTGGTCCAGTGGCTTATGAGGTCGCCTTACCTCCCCATTTAGCGAATCTGCATAATGTCTTTCACGTATCACAGCTGAGGAAGTACATGGCAGACCCTAGTCATGTGCTGGAAGTGGACGATGTACAGATCAGGGATGACTTGTCCTTTGAAGCGAAACCAGTCAGGATTGACGATCGGCAAAGTAAACAGCTCAGAGGCAAGACCATCAACATGGTGAAAGTGGTGTGGGATGAGAGATCGGGTAATTCAACTTGGGAGTTAGAAGAACCCATGAGAGAAGCCTATCCATACCTTTTTTCCTTGTAATTCAATTTTCGAGGACGAAAATTTTTTCTTGTTGGGGAGAATGTAAGGACCTGTGAAATTAAATTGGAATAAAAGGAATATATATTAAATGAATTCTAAGTATGTTTTTATTTAAAATAAAAAGGAAGGAAAGTGTAGCGTAGAAGACTATGAGATCGCCTGGTTAGTACATAATCGCCTGTCGCCTAGACTACACATGCGGACATCGCCAGGGCGCGAGGCATGCGGGCATCGCTAGGGCACGAGAAAATGCGGACATCGCCAGGGCGCGAGGCATGGGGGCATCGCCAGGGCGCGAGAGGCTTGCGGGCATCGCCAGGGCGCGAGAGACATGCGGACATCGCCAGGGCGCGAGAGGCTTGCGGGCATCGCCAGGGCGCGAGAGACATGCGGACATCGCCAGGGCGCGAGGCATGCGGGCATCGCCAGGGCGCGAGAGACATGCGGGCATCGCCAGGGCGCGAGAGACATGCGGACGTCACCAGGGATAGACATCGGTCGTCTTCCAGAGGGAGACATCGGTCGTCTTCCAGGGATAGACATCGGTCGTCTTCCAGAGGGAGACATCGGTCGTCTCCCAGGGAAAGACATCGGTCGTTCGCCAGGATGAGTCAGCGGTGGAAAGTTATCGCGCGACGTCGAGTTTCACACAGATAAGGTGGGGCCCAGGCTCCCAGCATGAAACGTCCTGCACGCGTGACATGTAGACAAAAAAGGTGGTTCAGAATAGTGACATCAGAGAGTTGGCATGCGCAGAGACACACGTGGCCGTACTGTTCAGGGAAGCGTGCACGCAAGCCTTCCTGTAGAGTGGGTGGTGGCAGCGGAAATTGTGGACAAGTTGGTTTAGATTCAAAAACTCACTCCGGAGAGGCAAAGAACGCTGCTGTGGTTCAAGAGTGACAGAGTGACTTCACCTTCATCCTTCTCTTTCTCTCCTTCGCGCTGCGATTCAGACATCCCCATGCACCAATACGACGAGCGACGACTGCACTTGGATACCTGGGGAGTTCTCTGCGAGTTTTCCGTCAGGACGCTAGAACAGAGTAAGTCGTTTTACTCTGTTTTTCGAGTCGAATCTGAGCTTGAGAGGGTTGCCTCTGCATAGGCGTTACCGGCGACTCCCTTAGCTCCAGAAATTGCCTCTTTTAGCATAGAAATGAGTAGTATAGTCAGTTTGTGATAAAGGCCCCTTGGTGCAGGTTAGGACATCTTTAAGCTTCGGTGGGTGTTGGAGCTCTTGGTGTTTTTACGCAAGTTCAGGTAAGGGAAGCTAGCCTTATTTCCAACGAAAACCTTATATTAGATGATTTTTGATGTTGGGGCGACGTGGTCGCCGGTTTTCAACTGTTACTGCATAATCCCCTGTTTTTGGATGAGATCGCCGATTTTGATGTTGTTTCCGAACTCCCCTGTTTTAGTGTCGTTTGAAACTGTTTGAGATTTAAATGTGAAATGCATGTGATATTCGAAACCCTGAACCGTGGAATGATTATTGCTATGTTTGAAATCGTTCATTAAGTGTTGTATGATGTGTTGAATGTTGTGAATGTGAAATCAAGGCATAGTATTTTCAGGAAAGAAAATACCGTGTAAGATTGTTGTAGAATGTGCATTGATCGGTGATTTCTATAATGAGATATCCTGACTCTCCTGATATAATGGACTCATATAGAGGAAGTCATTCAGGCGTTGAGAGTCGATGGAGGTTCATATGTATAGGTAAGTGGTTTGAAAAATAACCACTTGACCTGTTGTATGGATTCACCCTGTCATACTAGGTGAGTGATGAGATTGAGATTGAGATTATGTTGATGCGCATAGCTGTGGGAACTTTACAGCAGTGTAGTATGACAGGTGCAGATCTCTGAGTCTAGTCAATGCACGAGTCTTCCGGAAGTAGTGTCTGTGTGTGACGAGTCAGCGGAAGGTCTGACGTGTGAACCATGAATGTTGAATGTAGTGAATAGACACTTGACGAGTTGGTGGAATATGGGGATATTGATGGTTGCAATTGATATAGATTATGAATGGTGTGAAGATTTATGTTTTCTATAGATATAAAGTTTCATATTTAAAGTTTTTGCAAATATCTAGCTTACCCTTTTATCTTGTATCGTGGTTGTTTTTCTTAAACCTGTGATGATCGTGTATATTTGCACGGGAGAATATGAGGCTGCAGGTAGTAGAGCTCCTCTGTGAGTGGTCGCCGGGAGGAGATCGCCTGTTTCTGTTTCTGTTAGGAGATCGCCGTTTTCTGTTTTCTATCAGGAGATCGCCTGTTTCTGTTTCTGTTAGGAGATCGCCGTTTTCTGTTTTCTATCAGGAGATCGCCTGTTTTTCTATTTTGCTGTATTTTGTTTAAGTTTTGGAAATTGACCGATTATGTATTAAACTCCCGGTGACGAGAAACTTCATTACATATATATAATTATGTTCACTTCAATATATTTGTTTACCTTTATTTTCATTATATAAATATGAAAAGAATTTGGCGGGATGTTACACCCATCGGCACATGGTCATCGGGGTCTTGCCAACACGTGTTAAGCTGGGACTCAGGCCCCCAGCAAGAGCGTTACGCATGCACCTCACATGATTCCAGAAGCAGATCGGTCATCGGGGCTTGCTAACACGTGTTAAGCTGGGACCCAAGTTCCTAGCGAGAGCGTTACGCATGCACCTCGCATGATTCCAGAAGAAGAGCTCCTCGCCGGTGGGGACGTGCATGGAACCGCACGATGAGGCCATGCAGGCAGGATGCGCCTGGCGAGTGCGCTCAGACCAGCCAGGCCAGGTGCTCTCCTGGGAGCATGCACTCACACGGAGGACGCGCGATGAGGCCATGCAGGCAGGATGTGCCTGGCTAGTGCGCTCAGACCAGCCACGTCAGGTGCCCTCCTGGGAGCATGCACTCACTCAGAGAACGTGCGGTGAGACCATGCAGGCAGGGTGCGCCTGGTGAGTGCGCTTAGACAACCACGCCTGGTGCTCCCCTGGGAGCGTGCACCCACGAGAAAGTCCTCACCCTCGACTTTATACAGCGAGGTGCAGGCGAGAGAAAGTCCTCACCCTCGACTTTATACAGCGTGGTGCAGGCGAGAGAAAGTCCTCTCCCTTGACTTTGTACAGCGAGGCATGGGCCAGAGAAGAAAGTCCTCCCTCGACTTTATACAGCGAGGTACAGGCGAGAGAAAGTCCTCTCCCTCGACTTTGTACAGCAAGGTGCAGGCGAGAGAAAGTCCTCACCCTCGACTTTATACAGCGAGGTGCAGGCGAGAGAAAGTCCTCACCCTCGACTTTATACATCGAGGTGCAGGCGAGAGAAAGTCCTCTCCCTCGACTTTGTACAGCGAGGCATGGGCCAGAGAAGAAAGTCCTCCCTCGACTTTATACAGCGAGGTGCAGGCGAGAGAAAGTCCTCTCCCTCGACTTTGTACAGCGAGGTGCAGGCGAGTGAAAGTCCTTTCCCTCTGCTTTTTACAGCAAGGTTGAGGCGAGAGGAAAGTCCTCTTCCTCTGCTTTTTACAGCAAAGTTGAGGTGAGAGAAAAGTCCTCTTCCTCTGCTTATTACAGCAAGGTTGAGGCAAGAGAACCAAGTCCTTTTCCTCCGCTTTTTACAGCAAGGTTGAGGCAACAGAGAAAGTCCCTTCCCTCTGCTTTTTACAGCAAGGTTGAGGTGAGTGAACAAGACCTCTCCCTCGACTTCTTACAGCGAGGCTGGGGCGAGAAAGAGTAGTATTGTCCGCATCAATGTGGCGCACGAGGCCAACTCGCCAGGGGGGCTTTCCTTGGCTTGTCGGTCAAGGTCAACTCAGGTAGAATCTCCCATCGCCAAAGGATAAGGAGGAGGTCTTCTGGGGCTTATCAGCTGAGAGTGGGATCATCAGTCATCCAGTATGAAGTTATACATAAGAGCTGTTGAAGACAATGCTAAAGTAACAGACAATCGTGATCGAGTCAGAAACCCAGTCTGAAGGGGCAATCGCGCGAATGCCTAAGCTAGTTAACGGTTAGTCACATGCAGAGAGTTCCAAAATGGAAAGAGAAATGCAGTGAACCCTAGCGTGGTTGAGAAGAAGAAAATAGAAAAGATGAACCTATAGATGATCAGAGAAGAGTTGAAGCTCGAATGATCAAGAAGAATGCGCGCGCGCCTCTTTTGAATGAAGGAAGCGTTAGCGACACTCAATGTGGGCCATTGATGCGTCCACGTGTCGAGAGAGCCGAGACATGGGCAGCACGTGGTGTGGCCCCACCTGCCACATGGACTGAGGGCGCGACCACTTAGTCTCTTCGCTGAGAACAAGTTCACAGCTCGAGACTGGGGGGCTTGTGATCCGGTCGGTCATCGGTAGGCGATGACGTCAGCAGCAGATGACCACGTGGACCAGTCACAGGGTGACACGTGGCATGAGATGGCAGGCGAATCAGGGAGGAGACCACTTAGAATGGTGATCGGTGGTCAGTTACCAAGTGGCCACCACCCCCAGAGCGGTGCCTAGATAAGTGCCTGGAAGCACCGCACGGACGTCGGTGGGAAGTAAGGAGGCACCGCACGGATGTCGGTGGAAGGTCAGGAGGCACCGCACGGACGTCGGTGGAAGGTCATGAGGCACCGCACGGACGTTGGTGGAGAGTCATGAGGCACCGCACGGTCATCGGTGGGTAGTAATGGGGCACCGCTCGGTCGTTAGTACATGCAGAACTACATCGGTCATCGGTGTTCTTGCCAACACGCGTTAAGCTAGGACCCAGGTTCCCAGCGAGAGCGTTACGCATGCACCTCGCATGATGCCAGAATAGAAGAAGAAGAGCTGCTCGCCGGTGGGGTCGTGCATGAGGATGGCGTAAGGGGGCTAGTTAAGCTGGACAGTGATCAGTGTTTCTCTTAGCCCATTACATGCATAGCACCGCGCGCTGAGGCCATGCAGGCAGGATGCGCCTGGCATGTGCACTCAGACCAGCCACGCCAGGGGCTCTCCTGGGAGCATGCACTCAGTCAGAGAGAAGAAAGGCGCTAAGTTACTCCGCTAGAGGATAACTTAGCCGTACAGAGAAAGCCCAAGAGCCCTTCAGGTGTGATACGTGAACGGTTAGATGCCAGTCGCATGCCTCCACGTGTCACCATCTGAGAGAGAGGCACGACCCAAGTATAAAGGTACTCCACCTCATGTAAGGTACACACAGAATGACACTTCTTACAGTTTTGATAGTTACACACAGTTTTCTCTGAGTCACTGTGGGAGCGTTTCTACACGTTGCACAGTGATAGCAGAGGGTGGATTTGAGCACACACGAGTCTCACAGAGAGATTCAGTGATAGTTTTTGGTGTTCCTGTTGCCTGACTTGAGCGTCGGAGTGCACACGGCCGCTAGAGGCGCCGTCTGTGTTGTTTTGCAGGCATCGTCGGGAGTCCCGGAGGAGGTTCTTGGAGCGTTCTTGCAGAACACGTAGTTGCAGAGGGCTAGACGAAGGAGTGACGAGGCACATCCTCCACGTTCAAGTCCGCGGCAGGATCAATATCACACTTCTAAGAACTAAATAGGGTATATTCAGCAAAATATATATATATATATGTATATATATATATACATACATATATATATATATACATCTATATATATACATATATATATATATATATTTGTAATTAATGATAATCTGATAAACGAGGAAGTCTTTAATGTAAGAAGTATTACTACATAATACCAATGGTTCTATATATTATCCTGTGATGGATTAATTATAGTTTTTCATGTAAAATTGTTTTTGAAAGTTAGCTGGTTCTAGGATTCTCCAAGTTATTATTGTTGTTTAACTTTTTTATGTGCTTATTTATATAACCTTTGCTAGTGTAGTTAAGTTGTTGCTTTTTACATTGTTATGTAAACCTTGTTGTTGTGTCCATTTCTTCTTGAAATTAATTATAACAATACTAGTGCAAAATAAAGAAAAGAATACTCTTTATTTAGTGCGGTTTTGCGCTCACACGCATTCGTAAAAAACGCGGTGACATTTTTTAAATTAATTTGATTTACAAGTGCAGCTATTTAAATAGCCGCATTTGTAAATCAAACACTTTGATTTACAAGTGCGGTTTAATATTTAGCCGCATTTGTAAATCCTTTTTTACCCTAAATTTTGAAGCGCACCACACACTTTCAAATTTCCTTTCTCCTCTTCGTTTCTGCCACACTCTTTCATATTTTTTTTCTCCTCTTTGTTTCGCGTTTGCACTGTTCTTGCTCGCGTTTGTGCTTCGTGTTCATCTCTTTTGTAGCTTCATTCATTTTGTTTTGATGCCTTTGTAAGTTTCTTCGATCTCTCTTTCTTCTTCACCCATGGATGTATAAATCTTTTTCGTTTTTCTTACATTGTTTGGTTTCTTGCATTGCTCAGTATTGTTTCATTGCCTTCATGGTTTCATGTGGGTTTTTTGGTTTGCTCTATCACTGCTTCCCTGTCCGCTGCCGCTTCCATTGTCGCCGCCGTTGCTAGCGCTCCCATGCCACTCTTCATCAACGTTACCTTCACATAAGGTTGGTGGTGTTTTAAATTTTTTGATTTTTTTTTAATGTTTTGAAGCATATACAAGTGCGGCTACGAAAATAGCCGCATTTATAAATGGTTTTTACAAGTGCGGCTATATAGCCGCACTTTTATCTCTTCGGTTTATAAGTGCGTGCTAATCAAATGTGGCTATATAGCCACCCTTATAAATTTAAAATAACCGCACTCATTTTTCCTTTTTGCACTAGTGCAACTTTTTTGTTTGAAGAATTGCAAAGTAATGTCCTTAAATATGATATCTACTTTGTTATATGATAGTTAGCTAATTCTTTTAGAGTGTTATGTTTTTAGGTTACATTTGTTTTATTTTCTTCTGGCTAATGCATCTCAATTTCTAGGAGCCATTATGGGCATCGATCTCTAGTCTACTGAGGACTTTACTGTTAATTATTATTTTCCTGCACTGCTTTTTCTTTAACAGGTTTGTGCAAGAGATCAAATAGAGTATCTTACTACTCAAGCATGGCTCTCAAAAGATGAGAGATTAGAACAACAGGTTTGTTATTAGTTTCTGTTCTATCACTCCACGTATTCACATGCTTGAGTTAAAATTTCATCTAGGTTGTAATGGTTCCTCAATTTTGATATCAGGCCATTTCTTTTTTCTCTAATAATTTTTTCTTGTGCTACATTTAAATGGCAGGTTGCAAAACTAAGCTTACAAACGGGCTTTATATCCGAGTACAGGAGTATGGAAAATCTTAAGAATGATCATCGAAAGAATGTCAAGGAATCAGATGGAAAGAAAATATGTATCAAAAGTTTAGGTTATTTTTCCTGATAAAATGGATATAATCTTTCTTAAACGAATTTTGTCATTTCACACTTTGAAATGTGGATATGGTAACATGACAAAAAATAGAGTTTAGTCTGTTGGTTTGCCTGTTTTAATTGAACTCCCATAATTCAATTTTCTATTGTGGTTTGTTAGTTTTTTAATTTTTCAACAAATAAAATATTAATTCATGAATATTTGATTATTTGAATTGATGAAGTCTGTTCTCTAGATTGAGTGGAGAAATTCTTTCTTTTAAAAATGTAACAATCAACCATGCAGTGAGAATGAGGTATATGGAAATATTTGTTAGTTCCTTATTTCATTGTTGGTATTGATATAATTTTAGGGTGGAAGCCACATAGCTACAGAGTTCCATGTACAGTAGATGGCTATCTAAGAGAGCTTTGTAGGAACAACCAGACAAAGCCATCTACTATGTTGGCAAGTACTAAGCATGACAAGCCTCATGGTAGATTTATCACTGTCAACCAAATGAAAATAGTTTGTATCTTTCTAAAAGATAACGTGCAAGAAGATGTTCATTTCTGAAAGAAAATCTACTAAGGTGTGCAGTTGAGATTAGAAGACGGGGAAGGTTAAATTTTTATTTATTTAATTATTTATATACAATCAGTGAGAAGTGTTCGGTTGAGAGATGGAAGCTTAGGCTTGATTTATTATGGTTTGTGTTGGCTTTGGCTTACACAACACAAGCTATTATTTGATTATTTGATGGATACATTTGTTTTGGTTTATTCCAACTGTATAGATCATATTTTAATTTAATATTTTTTTTCTTTAACATGTTTTATTCTGAGTGCATGTGTTAATTTGGAAGACCATTTAAATTAGAATGCAAAGAGAGGAGATTTGCATTCTCTCTTCACTTTTTGAATTATATATTTTATAAAAAAAGATCTTATATTTTCATATAAATTATCTGTATAGATAAAATATCTCTACAAGAAATAATGAATTTAGCTGAAAAAAAAATTAACAACTGCATATGGATACTAAATAGTGTCCATTAAGTTTTCACTAAGCCTTCACTATAAAAAAAATTCAATTAAAGTGTGGAAAAGCGTGGAAAAAATAAAATAAAATGGTTGCATTGGTGAAACGACCAATACTAAACATATAAAAATAATAAAAATTTAAAATTTTGAAGGTTAAACCCACGCTATACATTTTAAAATTAAATTTAAATAAATAATAAAAATGTGAAGGTTAAGCTCCAACAAATTACATGCAAATAATTAATTTTTATTTATTTGAAAACTTAGTCATTAGGATTCGAAATGACTCTTACTGGTTAAGGCTTTTTAGAGTATAACCCACTTTTCAAACTTTTCACACAGATTCCTTAGCATTTTCCCAATGAGTATTTTCCAGTGAGCATTTTCCAGTGAGCATTTTCCAGGCGTTTTCGAGCGAGTGCTGAGCATTTCAGCGGTGCGACCGGAGTAGTCGTAAACGTGAGTCGTGCCACCGTGAGAACACCGTTTTGCATATGTAAGTGAGTTTCGCATTTCCTTTCATTTTCAATCTTTGCGAGCCATCTGGATTGTGCCCTAACACTATGTTCTTGATTCTCATTGGTTTGAATCATAGTAATTTTAATAGTTTGAATTGATGATAGCTTTTTGGTGATTAATAGCTTTGGTAGTTGTGATCAATAGAGTCTATTTTTCTTTGTTGCGTTGTGATTTATAATGAGGGGTTTAAAGGCTGGTCCTATGGAATTAGTGGTTTTGTTGGTTTTGGCTTTCTCAGGTTCTGTTCTACTACTATAGAGGGGAGTCCTTTTGCTATAAATGCTGAAGCTGGTTTTATGCATTATAATGCATCTTTTTACGCCGCTCATGTGCCTCTTTTGTTGTATCTCTGGTTGCTGCCTTATTAGGTTTAGTCACTGGTTATGCCTTCATTTAGGCATTTTCAATGCTGTTTGGTCTTTGGTATCTTGTGTGGTTTGATTGGTCTGAGGTAATCAGTTTTGCATTTTATACTATAAAACCTACCAAAATGAACTTCTTACTCTTAGTTGGTTATGTTTGAGGATCAAGAATGTTATTTATAAACTCTGTTTTGTATGATTAACTTGTTAAAAGTATTGTAGACAACCAGAACTTACAACACTGATTTTGCACTGATTTTAACATGGTGTAGTATCTTGTGCTATTGCAGAGTAAAATCATTCTGGTTTACATTTCTAATTCGGTTATGAGGATGATTCAGGTTCGCAAGTGCAGATAGGTTTTACAATGATTGTGACTGCACCCTGCAGAACACTCAGGTAACTGCTTCATTACTGCATATATTAATGTAGACACCAATTGCTTTCTTTCCAGTTTTCCAATCTGTTTTTATCTCAAGACAAGTAAGCTAGTTGAACAACATCAATTCCAATTCCTATTCTGATCTCCTTCTCAAAGAAGTGAACTCATTAGTTCTGAAAGATATGGCAGCCAATACGGAACCAAAAAGATCATAATTGATACCGACCATGGCATCGGTAACGTAATTTTTTAACTTTGTTATTTCTTTTGCTAATCCAAACCAATTTGAAGTTGTAAGTTTCTGCTTCTCCACTTCTGATCTCAGAAGAAACTTTGACTGTTTTCTTTTATCAATTAGACACTTTGTCCGCTTGTTTCTTTGAGAATTGCCACTGGTTTCTGTAGATGATGCCATGGCAATATTTGTTGCTCTACAATCACCAGAGGTTGAAGTTATTGGACTCACAACCATCTATGGAAATGTTTACACCAGTCTGGCAACCAGAAATTCCTTGCATTTGGTAAGAATATTGGGACTGTTTCCCAAAAGGGTTTGTTTTCTATGGCGAATGAAGTTAACCCTTGACTTATTAATGATAAAAGCCTCCTGCTTTACTTGATTATGCAGTTGGAGGTTGCTGGAAGAACAGATATTCCAGTGTCAGAAGGATCACATCTGACATCAACTGTAAGTCGGTCATACTTTGATCTTTATCGCCTTTACTTTTTCGTTTTTGTTTTGGGAATTGCTGTGAATGTTATATGAGCATTTAGAACTATTAAGTATATTTGATCTTTGATTGAATGCCTATACAGTAATCATATAATTTTGGTACTTCATACTATTTGTATTATATTGTCAGCACACTTGAAGTTTTCAGTGAAGAACAAATGCGTATTAGTAATCATATAATCTTTGAAATCTTTTTTTTTTCTTTTTCTTTTAGAATGAATTGTATTTGATCACCTAACTGAAAAAGTTGAATCGAGTTAGCAGTATGAAATTTAAAATTCTGCTTCTGTTGTATTTCATTGTATTTGAATCTGCTAATTATTGTCATCCTTGTCTCTTTGTGCAGAAAGGAACAAAACTTCGTATTGCAGATTTTGTCCACGATGCAGATGGACTTGGCAACCAAAATTTTCCTCCAGCAAAGGGGAAGCCCATTGAAGAATCAGCTGCTTCTTTTTTGGTTCGTCAAGCAAAACTTAATCCTAGGAAAGTCACTGTGGTGGCATTGGGCCCGCTTACATATATTGCTTTGGTATGATATATCTACAATTTCTCAGTAAGGCATTTTCATGTTACTCTTTGTACCGACCAGTCCTCGGACACCGAGAACAGGTGGTAGAGGGTGAACCACGTCAGCTGGTTCCCACAGCATGGGCCAAAGCCACGTGGAGTGGACCCCGCAGGCAACTTGGATTAGAGGGTGATCAGTCATCGGCATTCCCCTCAAAGTGGGGTGATCAGTCATCAGCCTACAGAGAGGGGTGATCAGTCATCAGCCTACAGAGAGGGGTGATCAGTCATCAGCCTACAGAGAGGGGTGATCAGTCATCAGCCTACAGAGAGGGGTGATTAGTCATCAGCCTACAGAGAGGGGTGATGAGTCATCACCCTACAGAGGCAGGTGAGTAGTCGTCAGCTCACCAGGATGGGCGGAGGTGTCATCGTCACTCAGCAGGTCGAGGAGTCCTCGGCCACAGGGTGTGGCGAGGTGACATCGGCCTTGGGTGATATGAACAGCGTAAACAGAACAGCTAAGATTGGTTCCCAGAGTGGGCCAATGACCAGTTAAATACCCAGAGTTAGGGAGAGGCCTGGATCACGAAGTGCCTATGCGGGTAGCAGGGAAAGCACAGTTGGGTGTAGAGTCCTGAGGGGACGAGTACTCACCAGAGCTAGGGTTTTCCCAGTGAAGCTACATGCATGGCACGTGAACAGTAAAGGCACTCCCAGAACAGGTGGCCCCAGAGACTAGGTGCACAAGGAGGCACCCAGGTGGTCACCCTGTGAGAGTTTGCACTCCAGAGAAGGAAACCTTATACACTAGATTACCCTAAGATTGGGTGATAGCGGCGCAAGGGTATTCCAGTAAACCCTAAATATGGCTAGTAGCGCAGTAAACCCTAATTAGGGCTAACGGCGCAGTAAACCCTAATTAGGGCCAACGGCGCAGTAAATCCTAGCCTATATAAGGGACAGTAAGATACTTCACAAGGTACGCAGTTTTCTAGACCTAAACACACAGAGAGAAACTCAATACACTTGGTGTTCCTTGCCCTACACTGACTTGAGCGTCGGAGTGCAAACGGCCTCTAGGGCGCCCCTTTTCTCTTTTGCAGGTGCAGATTGCTTCTAAAGAACCAAGCACATATCAACGTGAGGAAGAAGGCGTGTGAGTGTCGTGAGTCAACCGGCAAGCGAGTCAACCGGCAAGAACATTTGGCGCCCACCGTGGGGCCGGAGTAAAACGAAGGTCCCATACACAAGAACGAGAGCAGAAATCGCAGAGAATGAGGAATACCAGACAAGGATCTGTTCCGCCGAATGGAGCCGACGGCGTTACCATGCAACAAATCATGGAAACGATGCGCGCCCTCCAAGAGACGGTGGCAGAGTCCAGGGCGCAACAGGCGCAGATGCAGGAGGACCTGGCCGCCTCTCAGGCCAGGAATGAGGAGTTGCGCAAGGTAAACGAGGATATGCGCTCGAGTCTGCACCACATGCAGCAAGCTGGGGGTCACGTGGGAGAGGATCAGGCTCCACCGACGCCCCCAAGGGCCTTCCCTATGCCTTTCTCCCCTGAGATCATGAACACAGTGGTGTCTCCCAACCTGGTGGGAGTGAAGGCATCGTTCACGGGGAAGGAAGATCCAGAAGCGCATCTGATAGCCTTCCACACTCAGATGATGTTGTCTGGAGGTTCAGATGCTGAGTACTGCAAGGTGTTTATGAGTACGCTGAGTGGAGTAGCTGTGGAGTGGTTCGTGAGCCTGCCAGAGGGCCACGTCACCTCCTTCCAGCAGTTTTCGAAGCTGTTCACAGAGCAGTACATCGTCAACAGAGCGCTACCGATGGTGTCCTACGACCCGTTCGACGTGCGCCAGTACCAGGGAGAGTCGTTGAAGGACTACCTCAACCGTTTTGGTGCGCAGGTAGTGAGGTTGCCCGGCAAGGACGAGGACATGCTGGTGCATGCATTCAAGAAAGGTGTGCTGCCTGGTCTTTTCAGTGAATCGCTCATCAGAGACCACCCTGCCACCTTCGCCGAAATTCGGCGACGCGCGGTGGCGCATATTGTAGCAGAGACGCAGGTCTCTGAGAAGAAAAGCAGTGCTGCACCGCCAAAGCCGCGCGAAGGACAGGGGAAGCAGCAGCGACACGCATGGGTGCATGAGGCTAGAGAAGGGAAGAAAGCGCAGGGCAGGTCTCGCCCCTACACACCTAGGAAGGATCAGGCCAGAGGGCGTGCAAGGGAGAACAATGCACCCCCCAGGTATGATTTTATGATAGAGTTGTCGGAGCTGATTGCAATTCCCGCTGTAGCTGCAAGACTCCGAGTACCAGAGAAAACTGACAGGGTGCTTGGAAGTAGGAAGGATGACTGGTGTGAATTCCATCAGGCTTATGGACACACACTCTACACCTGCCTGGCGCTGGGGCATCAACTTGCTGAGTTGGTGAAAACAGGTTTCCTAACTGATTACCTGAGGGAGCCGCAAGGTGATCGCGCTTCCGGGTCCCAGGCAGGTGAACAGCAGCATGAGATCCCTGTGCACGGGGAAATCAGGTGATGGAGGGAGCTGCGCTAGGGGGGCTCCAAGGTAGCTCGGGGGAAAGCTGAAGCAGAGGGCATGATCGCTACTCGTGAGGTTGGTCATCGCCAATAAAAGGAGACCCAGCATATATACACCCAGTTAAGATGTAAATTAGATGCGTTCTTGCGCTATACCCTATAAGCAGTTCAATACACCAGGGGGCACTCTTTTCCCTAAGGAGGGTTTTTAACGAGGCCACCCAATAAAAAAGACTTCAGTACATAAAGTGTGTGTTTTCCAGTTTAAAGTTCTCCTTGCCTCAAGCGCAAGTGCAGGTGATAGGTGGTCAGTACCAAGTGACCACCACCCACAGATCAGCGCCTGGACGAGCGCCCTGGAGCAGAGTGCGAGAAGTCATCGGTGGTTATTCATCGCGCGATTGGTCATCGCCGCGTGCAAGCACGATCAGACATCGCCTCATGGGGGCGCGATCTGTCGCCGCCACGTTCAGAGCACGATCGCTCATCGGCGCATGGTCATCGGAGCCTTGCCAACACGTGTTAAGCTGGGACCCAAGCTCCCAGCGAAAGCGTTACGCATGCAGCTCGCATGATTCCAGAAGAAGAGCTCCTCGCCGGTGGGAACGTGCATGGAACCGCGCGATGAGGCCATGCAGGCAGGATGCGCCTGGCGAGTGCGCTCAGACCAGCCACGCCAGGTGCTCTCCTGGGAGCATGCACCCACTCAGAAAACATTGGAGAAAAGTCCTTTTCCTCTGCTTCTTACAGCAAGGTTGAGGTGAGAGAAAAGTCCTCTTCCCTCGACTCTTACAGTGAGGCTGAGGCGAGATAGAACCTGTCACTTGGAGTTAGAGGTCTCGTAAGTGGAGAGGTAGGTTCGCAGAGAACACCTCCACTTCGAGTGAGAACTTCCAATGTGAAAGAAGGGTTCGCCCAGAGAAATCCTCCTCGCCTGTGAGCGATGTGAGGTCAGTTAGAACCTGTCACTTGGAGTTAGAGGTCTCGTAAGTGGAGAGGTAGGTTCGCAGAGAACACCTCCACTTCGAGTGAGAACTTCCAATGTGAAAGAAGGGTTCGCCCAGAGAAATCCTCCTCGCCTGTGAGCGATGTGAGGTCAGTTAGAACCTGTCACTTGGGGGTTAGAGGTCTCGTAAACGGGAAGGTAGGTTCGTCAAGAACACCTCCCCTTCGAGTGAGAACGCCCAACGCGAACAGCCAGGTTCACCAGTTAAGTCCTCCCTCGCCTGTGAGCGATGCAAGGCAAGATTGAACCTGTCACTTGGGGTTAGAGGTCTCGTAAGCGGGAAGGTAGGTTCGTCGAGAACACCTCCCCTTCGAGTGAGAACACCCAACGTGAACAACAAGGTTCACCAGTTAAGAAAGTCCTCACCTCGACTTTGTACAGCGAGGCTGAGGCGAGATAAGAAAGTCCTCACCTCGACTTTGTACAGCGAGGCTGAGGCGAGATAAGAAAGTCCTCACCTCGACTTTGTACAGCGAGGCTGAGGCCAGTTAAGAAAGTCCTCACCTCGACTTTGTACAGCGAGGCTGAGGCGAGATAAGAAAGTCCTCACCTCGACTTTGTACAGCGAGGCTGAGGCCAGTTAAGAAAGTCCTCACCTCGACTTTGTACAGCGAGGCTGAGGCGAGATAAGAAAGTCCTCACCTCGACTTTGTACAGCGAGGCTGAGGCGAGAGCAGAAAGACCTCGCCTTGACTTTGTATAGCGAGGCTGAGGCGAGAGGAGAAAGACCTCACCTCGACTTCTTACAGCGAGACTGAGGCGCGATGACTGATCGGTGGTGCACCAACATGCTAGTCGGTGGTCGGTGGTAGAAGCAAGTTCTGCTGCGAGAAGCCAAAGCATTTAGGCCCTTCAAGTCAGTCGTCCAGCATGAAGTTATGCATAAAAGTTGTTAAAGACAATGCTGAGTCACATGCAGAGAGTAAAAATGGAAAGGGACATGCAGTTGGAGCAAAGATTTCATTCATATTGAAGTCAATGCAGTGAGCCTTTACAGCCAAAAGGTTTATACAAGTTATGAAGCAGAAAAAGAAGTTACACAGAAAAGAAGAAGTTGCAAAGGGAGAAGCTCAAGGAGGAGGAATGATCTTGCCATCGACCACTTAGTCTCTTCGCTGAGAACGAGTTCACAGCTCGAGACTGGGGGGGTTTGTGATCCGATCGGTCAGCGGTAGTCGATGACGTCAGCAGCGGATGACCACGTGGACCATTCACAGGGTGACACGTGGCAGAAGATAGCAGGTGAATCAGAGGGGAGATCACTCAGAACGGTGATCGGTGGTCAGTTGCTAAAGTGACCACCACCAGCAGATCAGTGCCTAGATGAGCGCCTGACAGCAGAGCGCGATAAGTAATGAAGCACCGATCAGTCATCGGGGAGAGGGTGATTAACACCTCTTTATCGAGAAAGAAGTGCTCAATTCGAGCAGAGAGCTCACCAATGAAGTCCTCAGAGGGTAAGAGATGTGGGCGATGACAAGGTGGTGAGATGTCCCTTCCGCGCGCTACTCATGTCCTTACGCGCAGAGCCACGTAGGTCGCCCGGGCCGATGACTTAGTCTCTTCGCTGAAACAAGTTAACAGCTTGAGACTGGGGGGCTTGTGTACCGACCAGTCCTCGGACACCGAGAACAGGTGGTAGAGGGTGAACCACGTCAGCTGGTTCCCACAGCATGGGCCAAAGCCACGTGGAGTGGACCCCGCAGGCAACTTGGATTAGAGGGTGATCAGTCATCGGCATTCCCCTCAAAGTGGGGTGATCAGTCATCAGCCTACAGAGAGGGGTGATCAGTCATCAGCCTACAGAGAGGGGTGATCAGTCATCAGCCTACAGAGAAGGGTGATTAGTCATCAGCCTACAGAGAGGGGTGATTAGTCATCAGCCTACAGAGAGGGGTGATGAGTCATCACCCTACAGAGGCAGGTGAGTAGTCGTCAGCTCACCAGGATGGGCGGAGGTGTCATCGTCACTCAGCAGGTCGAGGAGTCCTCGGCCACAGGGTGTGGCGAGGTGACATCGGCCTTGGGTGATATGAACAGCGTAAACAGAACAGCTAAGATTGGTTCCCAGAGTGGGCCAATGACCAGTTAAATACCCAGAGTTAGGGAGAGGCCTGGATCACGAAGTGCCTATGCGGGTAGCAGGGAAAGCACAGTTGGGTGTAGAGTCCTGAGGGGACGAGTACTCACCAGAGCTAGGGTTTTCCCAGTGAAGCTACATGCATGGCACGTGAACAGTAAAGGCACTCCCAGAACAGGTGGCCCCAGAGACTAGGTGCACAAGGAGGCACCCAGGTGGTCACCCTGTGAGAGTTTGCACTCCAGAGAAGGAAACCTTATACGCTAGATTACCCTAAGATTGGGTGATAGCGGCGCAAGGGTATTCCAGTAAACCCTAAATATGGCTAGTAGCGCAGTAAACCCTAATTAGGGCTAACGGCGCAGTAAACCCTAATTAGGGCCAACGGCGCAGTAAATCCTAGCCTATATAAGGGACAGTAAGATACTTCACAAGGTACGCAGTTTTCTAGACCTAAACACACAGAGAGAAACTCAATACACTTGGTGTTCCTTGCCCTACACTGACTTGAGCGTCGGAGTGCAAACGGCCTCTAGGGCGCCCCTTTTCTCTTTTGCAGGTGCAGATTGCTTCTAAAGAACCAAGCACATATCAACGTGAGGAAGAAGGCGTGTGAGTGTCGTGAGTCAACCGGCAAGCGAGTCAACCGGCAAGAACACTCTTCATTCTGTGTTTCATTTCATGACAATAATATTATATTTTTGCAGGCTATACAGCTGGATCCAGAATTTGTAAAGAACATTGGGCAGATTGTTATTCTTCGGGGGCTTTCGCAGTAAATGGCAATGTGAATCCAGCTGCTGAAGCAAATGTCAGTATTGCCATCCTGGATTCAAATTCTTAATAACTTCCATAAAAATATCATATCATTCACAACTCAATTTGCCTAACTCATTGATTGGATTTGGTTCTAGATATTTGGTGATCCAGATGCTGCAGACGTTGTATTTACAGGTGGGGGCAAATATACTTCAGTGGGGATAAATGCTACCATCAAGTTACATTGACAAATATGTGACGATTAGGGTTTAGGATTTATATAAATATTTATTGTAAAATAATTAGTTAGCGAGATTTGAAATGTTTTATATAAAATTGATTTGAAATAATTAGTTAGCCAGAACCAAGTTGTAGGAACTTGGTTGGGAACATTTTGCAGGTTCTATCAATAAGGAAAACTAAAGGAAGGCAATAGGAAGAAAAATCTGCAGTAAAATGAATTTAGTGTTGGGGAGGAAGTTTAACAAGGGACCACTCATATGAATGTATAATACTGGCAAAGTGAAAACTAAAGTCATATGTTATCATGATTTAGTAAGGGAGAGTCTATTTAACTTGGAGACAATATTACTATCTATTGGTTTAATGGTTTAATGTATGATTTTCCTAATTAATATATGTTTTTCTTTATTTCTATAAAAAAAATATTTTTTCTTATTCATAAAAAAAAACATTGAATTTTCAAGACAAGTAAAAAGTATAAAGAAAAAGTTATAAATAAAATTTTTAGTAAGAAAAACATTTCTTCATCATATTGCTCTCTAAAATAATTGTATCTTTAATAATTATATTGAAAAAAATTAAACATGTAAAAAATAGGATAAAGTGAGAAATAGAGTAATTTTAAAATTGATTTCACATTAGTTAATGTAATTTTAAAATCGATTTATTTCAATAAATATAATTTTAAAATTGATTTATTTCAATAAAAAATTATTATTTTTTAATTATAATAGATGAAACTAGAAATTGGATTGTTACGCTCGTTATTTGAAAACGCATCTTTGTGTGCCAAATTTGTAGGCTAAGCCTACACTTCTTCAAATAAATAATATAAAATATATTTTGAAGGCTTAGTCCACGCTAATTTGTGGCCTTAGTGTGGCCAACATGAAGGCTTAACCTACGTTTATTTGTGGCCAAGCCCACCCTTATTTAAAGATTGTGTGCCTCTCTTGTTGGTTAAACTCACGCTTCCTTAAAAATGCGTGGACATCTCGAAGGCTAAGCCCACGCTTTTTTAAATGTAATATAATTTTGTGGGGGTGAAGCGTACATCAAACCCATGCTTTTTTTAAAATTTGTCAACTCTTTGTAGGCTAAGCTCATGCATGACCTATGCAAAAAAACACCAGCCATGTGTCGCCTGCACCCGCCAATATCTTTACGTCGACTACATTAGCTTCGAAATTCCCATTGACGCAAAGCCCACGAGAATTACCCTTTGGCGTCGACTTTTCATAATTAAGGTTCGTTTTTGGCCCATCCTAATAATCATTTTTTTTGTAGTGTATTTATCAGATTTTGAATTTTTATTGAGAATAAGTTAAAATTCTACCTCTAATTTAACTCAAGTCACGTTTAAAATTTTCATTTTTATAATTTTCGTAACTAGATAGATGTTAAGAGAGACCAAATTGGTTGATTTTTTATTAGAATAGTTTATTTAACTAGGTTAGTGAGTTGAAAATTCACATTAAAAATTAGTTTTAATCTAATTCATCTTTAGTTATTAAAAGTAAGTTAGTTACTGTTCTAGAAAAAAAAGTTAGATTAGGTTGAACTAATTTAATAAAAAAAAATTCAATCACCAAAATAAAATCGGTCACTATAGGGGTATCTATTTAGCCACCAAAATCAAATCGGTTGCTATAGGAGTCTCCATTTAGTCACCGAATCAGTCACTATAAGCTTCTTTTTTTAATTAATTATTTTAATCCATTAGCGATCGAAAATAGTGGTTGCTATCACCTTCTATTTCAGCCACCGATTTAGCCATCGAAAATAGTGGTCGTTGTTCTTGCCGGTTGACCCGCCTGTCGGTTGACTCCACGACACTCACACGCCTCCTTCCTCACGTTGATATGTGTTTGGTTCTTTCGAAGCAATTTGCACCCGTAAAAGAGAAAGGGGGCGCCCTAGAGGCCGTTTGCACTCCGATGCTCAAGTCAAGATTGGGCAAGAAACACCAAGTGTTTGAGTAACTGTGTTTAGGGTTTGAAATTGCGTACCTTTGTAAAGTGTTTTACTACCCTTTATATAGTCTAGGGTTTCGTCTGTGCCGCTACCCATATTTAGGGTTTACTGGAATACCCTTGCGCCACTATCACCCAGTCTTAGAGTAATTTGGCACATAAGGTTTCCTTATCTGGAGTGCAAACTCTAACAGGGTGACCACCTGGGTGCCTCCTCGTGCACCTAGTCTCTGGGGCCACCTGTTCTGGGAGTGTCTTCACTGTTCACGTGCCATGCATGTGGCTTTACTGGGGAACCCTAGTTCTGATGAGTACTCGACCCCTCAGGACTATGCACCTAACTGTGCTTTTCCTGCCACACACATAAGCTCTTCGTGATTTAGGCCTCACCTTATCTCTGGGTTTTTCCTTCTCATTCGCCCACTCTGGGAACCAATCTTAGCTTTTATGGTCATGTTGTTCGAATCACCAAAGACCGATGTCACCTCGTCACACTCTGTTGTCGAGGACTCATCCCTACGGAGTGACGAAGACACGTCAGCCTACTCTGGTGATCGACACCACTGATTACTCATCGACCCACTATTCCATGCTACTTGTGGGACCATGTCTACATCGCTCTGGCCCGCACTGTAGGGCCCAATTGACGTGGCTTGCTGTCGTCAGCAGGTCTCCACATCCGAGGACTGGTCGGTACAGTCGCTAATTTGGTTACTAAATTTGGTGACCAAATTTTTTGCGATCGATTTAGCCACCGAAAATGGTGGTCGCTAATTTAGTCACTAAATTTTGGTGACCAAATTTTCTGCGACCGATTCATCCACTGAAATTTTTGTCGCAAATTTGCGACCAATTTATAATTCAGTCGCTAAATGCTTTGCGACTAGGGTTTTCGCTTCCATCTTTATTTGGTGGTTGTTTCGGTCGTAGATATGTTCAACGACTGATTTTAGGGCTTTTAGCGACTGAAATTGGTGGTCGCTAAAAGTGATTTTTTTTGTATTGTAATCCACTCTCAGTGATGATCCAAAGTTGTTTGAATCAAGTTCTTTCGAAAAAAGAGTGTTTTATAAAGAAGTGGAAAATCAACTAGTTGTTTTGTCGTTTCAACCGGTTGTTTTACACTTAGTGGTTTTTGAAAAGATTTGAAAAAAGTTGAAATTGGTTGACCTTGCTGTCAAGCCAATTCAACCGATTGTTTTATGTTTTCAATCGACCATTTTTTGAAAATCCTTAACAAAATTCATTAAGTTTGTTAAATCTGTTTTAACTAATTTAAAATTGATTTGGTTCTTGCATTAAATGTTTTTAACAACTAATTGGTGTATATATAATCTGTTTTATGCTCCTGGTTGTTAGTGATTTCAAGAGAACACTTTCAAATAAAGTTTTCCAAGATTGCTTCAAGCTTTGGATTCTTTCAAAGAGTGGAATAGGATTGCTTTGTAACTTTTGCTATTCAATATGTGATTGTATTTGGTGTGATCATTCCTTTTCTCTATTGACAATTGTATTTCTGTGAGAACAAGTGTTGTATAGATTTAAAGGGTGTTATGATCTGTGGTGTGTTGTTTTCCAAAGGAAGTGTGTGTTCTTGAAGGGGTCAAGATCACCTCTTTGGTTTGTGTGGTTTGTAATCAAGGTTTTTGATTGCTTAGTGGAATACCTAGTGGTTTTTGGGGACTGGATGTAGCTCCTGGTATAGAGTGAACTAGTATAAACTTGTTGTGTGATCTTTCTATCCCTTATCTCCTCTAAATATGTGTTTGGTTTTGTTTTTGTAAACTACTGATAAAAACAACCGGTTAATTCGCATAAACAACCGATTGATTTTCTGGAAACATATTAAAATAAGTTTGTTTCTTGGCTGAACTGGTTTCTTGTTCTTTGATTCTTCATTGGCTTTCATTTCACCTTCAATATTTTCGAAAATCTTGTAAAAACAATTCACCCTCCCTCTTGTTTATGGCCTACAATTCTAACAATTGGTATCAAGAGTTAGGTTCCTGAAAGTCATTCAAGTTTTATCCTAAAAATATTTTTTCATGGCTGATAAACTACCCTTTGGGGAGGGTGCATCTATTAATAGACCACCTTTGTTTTGTGGTGTCAATTACCACTTTTGGAAGGTAAGGATGAAGATCTTTGTAGAATCAATTGATAAAGGAATTTGGGATGGAAACCAAAATTGTCCTTTTGTTCCTATGCTTGAAAATGATAAAACGATTTCTGAAAAAACTTGGTCCCAATGGACTGAGCATGAAAGCAAAAAGGCTTAATATGATTGTATAGCAAAGAATATAATTACATCTGCATTAAGTTCTGATGAGTTTTTCGAGGTATCACACTGTGCCTCCGCAAAGGAAATGTGGGATACACTTGAAGTGACTCATGAAGGAACAAATGATGTGAAAAGAGAAAGGAAGCATTCTCTTAACAAGAATATGAGATGTTTAGAATGCATAAAGGGGAGACAATTGCAGAAGTACAAAAGAGGTTTACTCATATTGTCAACCACCTCATGTCAGAGTTTCTTTAGATAATTTTCACTAGTTTTCCTTCGAAGAAACTTCAAAACAAATTTTTTCTAATTGTGTGTGTGCTAAAGAGTCCTAGATAACCAAAAGAAGGTCAACTAATGATTTTAGAAAGACTTCCCAAGTGTCACAGAGACTTACAAAGAAATAATAAAGAAACAAAAGAATAAAAGTTGCAATAAAAGCAAAGTAAACTAGTTGAAAATTCTAAGTGAAAGTGAAAATGACACTTGGGCCCATCTACTATTACAAAAATTTAATGGGATTGCTCCAAAGACATTTTCCTAAACAACAAAGAAGGAAATTAACACAAATACACAAAGGTTTTGTGACACAAAACAAAGAAATTTCGTAGTTATGTAGCTGAAATGATGCTATTTTTGTGCTTATTGTCAATTTACTCCAACTCTCTTTTGCTTCAAAGTCACTTGGTTTTCCTCTCAATGTGAGCTTATCTATCTTGGTCTTTTCCTTAGTGCATCAATTATAAAAATTAACCCCAACTCAACAAGATCATTTCCACAAATTAGTTTCACTTCAGTAGGTCAAGCAAGTAAAACAACAAAAGTTTAATTTCAAAAGCTAAACTCAAATGGAGTAAAGATTGACAAACTCAAGGATTTAAAAGAAATATGACAAACTAAAAAATTAAGGCACACAACAAAAATTTGACAAGCAAATTCTTAATCCGAAAGAATAGCATAATAAAAGAATTCAAAATAGAAAAATTAAAAATTATTTGAGCATTGGTGATTAGGGATGACAATGTGGGCCAACTTGCCCTGCATTTGGCATGCAAAATATGGGCTAGGTTTGCCTGCCCCACGTAAAAAATGTGGGTTAATTTGATTGCCCATCCCCATGCGGGCTAGCCTGCGAGCCTGCTCACTAACCTGCACAAGAGATATTTTTTTTTTAAATTAATAGAAAATAAAATTTTAAATGTAAATTTTGAATAAATTTAGTTTTTTTATTAAGTTAAATTTTTTTATTATTTGGATGAATTAGGTAAATGGTCTCATAATATTATTCTCATGACACATACGTAATAAGATATGGATAAAAAAATTATAATGATTTTTTTTTTTATGAAATTTGAATTTCAATCATACTAATAACTTGACTAATAAAATATTTAATTAAATATATACACATTTTTAAGGTAATATATGTAGTCACGTGATTACTATTCTAATTTGAAAAATAATATAAAATATTATATATATATATATAATAATACTATATTTAAATTTTATTATAAAAAGGACTAAGGTCTGTTGGTGCTGAAAAGCTTAAAAACGAAGGCTATTTTAATGGTAAAAGGGTGGCCTTTTAGCCATCTTTGATCAACGTGTAGTCTTATGTCCTAAAGCAAAGAAATCGGCTATTTAGCCGCCTTCTTAGATTCAAACAAAGAGGACGACTATGTAAAAGTCACCCTTTTACACCTCCCTATATTAATTATTCATTTATAATTAATATATGCATTATTATTAAATTATATTATGTTAGTTGTTAGGTTAGAATAAAAGTTTATGAAGAGGTAATGGTGGTGGTGAAGAGCAGTGGCAGTGAAGAACCAAATGGAGGAACAACAAAAACCTAAAGAACAGCGTGCAAGGCAATGAAAGTAGGAATGGTGAAGAATGTTCACAACAATGGGAGAAAAGAAACAAATAAGAGAAACAAAAAAAAAACAAAAAGCAAAAAAAGCAATGATGAAGAAGAAGAAGAGAGCTCGAAAGAAACTTACACAATGGCTCAAAGAAGACAATGGCTCGAGGAAAACGAAGAAGAAGCACAAAGCATAAGAGAAAATGAAGTGCTAGAGACAAAGGAAGTATAAAAGCGTAAGTGACGCGCTCTGAACTAGGATAATAAAAAGAGTCTAAGAGGGCGACTATTTGGTTAAGCCTCCTTCTTACAACAAAGTGCTTGGTATAAGAAGGCGGCTATGAGGTAAAGTCGCCCTCTTAGACAAAACATTTTCTTCTAAAAGCGTGGCTTTACCTCATAGCTGCCTTCTTACACCAAGCACTTTGTTGTATGAAGGCGACTTTTCCAAATAGCCGCCCTCTTAGAGAAATTTAATTTAAAAAATGTCACCGCATTTTGAAGGACAACGTCTGGCCGTAAAAGCATCTTAAATATAGTGTCGAAATAAGCCTTTTTTGCACTAGTGGACTGACTAGTGCATTTAGCATTTTATAAGTATTGAAATTTAAGCAATACGCATTTTAGAAAGACAAAAAAATACTATTAAATATTAAAAAATCATTATCGAATTTTGTGAAAAGTCATTATAACATTATGAATTAGGGACAAAGGGTAGTTTCTTCCTGCACCTCCATGTCATTCTTCTTGTACCCCAATACTTATAAAAAAAAATACTCAAATTACCCTTTGATAATTTTCATTAATTTCGAAATGAGGAATTCAAAGACTTCTCGGATTATATAATTTGGAAGTTAAAATTTGTGTTTCGAATTGTACAATATTCTAGATTCCACAATTCATAATACAAATTTGTATTTAAGATTGTAGAATTTGAAATGGATAATTTTATAATTTTTTAGAATATTAGGTTGCAAGAAAAAATTATGGAGGTGCAAAAAGAAAATTTCAAAATATGAAACTAGTTTGCACGATGTAACGCCCCTAAAATCTTATTCATTTTTATATAATAAAATAAGGGTAAAGCCATAATATCAAAATTAACATTCGTATATATATATAATAAAATACATCCCTTGCATACAATGTGTTCTTCAAAAGGAACATCCCTCCTCGCAGGGAGTTAAATTTATACATCAAAAGTTTTCCAAGATAAAACATTCAAATATAAAACGATCCTTTTCTCCATCTGCTCACTGAGGAGCTCTACCACCTGCAACATCAGCTGCTCCCGTGTAAATTATACACGATCATCACAGTTTTAAAGAAAACAACCACAAAACAAAGCAAAAGGGGTAAGCTAGCTATTTTAAAAACTTTAAATATGAAACTTTGCATCAATGTAAACCATCAAATATTCACACATTTCACAATTCCTTCAAGTGTCATTCATTTCACATAATCCATCAAGTGTCTATCAACAATTTTCAATATTCATCTTTCTCACGTCAGAATTCCACTAACCCATCACACATAAACACTTGACACTACTTCCGGAAGACTCGTGCGTTGAACTTATCCAGAGACCTGCACCTGTCATACCACACCACTGTGAAATCCACACAGGGTCGCTGTGAAATCCACACAGCCATGCGCATAAACATAATCTCAATATCATCACTCTCCCGGTATGACAGGGTAAATTCATATAACAGGTCAAGTTAGTTATCTTTCAAACAACTTACCCATACATATGAACCTCCTTCGACTCTCAACACCTGAATAACTTCATCTATGGAAGCAACCCATATTCTTTTAGGGAGGCCTTGGCAATTTGATAGACATGTTTTACATGATGGCCTCACCAATATAATGTCTTTTTCCTTCCAAGGGCGCTAGGTTACCTTAAAACCCCTCTCTCCACAAGAAGTTCATGAGGACCAATTAAAAATGAAAAATAAAAGAGAAAATGAAAAAGAAGAAAATGATAAAATGAGTCATAATACCTTATCAACTAAATCAATCTTTTTTACTCATGCTATGCCTCAATTTGAGCATCCAAGGTATTCTTCTTCTTTGTCTTTTTCATTACCAAAAGTTCCTACTTGCACTCCATATTGGTTGAAAAATGTTAGGGATGATTTTTCCATACCTACTAATGGTTTTTACCCTTTAAAGGGAATTTTTCCTAAGAAAATAATCATTCCCCCACATTTTTTTCCAACATGGTCTGTCTATAGGACTTCTTTTTCCGACAACCCAATGATTCATAATGCTAAGTCAAGTTTGCCTTTATTATCATCCACTGTTTTATTTGATAGCAAACTGACTTTGTTATATGTAGGGATTCTGAATTCGCGGACGAATTCTCTCCAACCTGGGGAGCATGATGGAGATCAAGTAGAAGAGGATTTTACTAATGGAGGAAGAGGTCATCCACCCAAGCATTTAAAATTCTTCTTACTAGTCTTCTTAAAAAGTAGAACATTTTGGGTTCTCTTGAAAATTCAAAAGATAGTAGTATAAATAAATCTTTGTAAATACTCTTGTATAAATTTGTAAATAATATAGAAATATCCTTAGGAGTATGCCAAAGAGGAAAACCAAAAGAAACCTCTAAATGTAAGGCATTTTAGGCACTTTCTTTAGGAAAAAGTGGAAAAAGTGACTTTTCTACTCCTTTCTCTCTTAGGCACTAGAAGGAGCTAGAAGAGTGACTCTTCCCACTCCTTCCCCTTTGTAACATGACCAGCCCTCTCCATTATAAATAGGGGTGCTTGGTACTTTGAATAAAAAAGTTGAAAGTTAGAAGAAAAGAAACTATCTTGAAATTGAGAGAGAGTGAGTTTTTGAGACTTGTCTCTTCTTCTCCTTCATGTCTTATCTTGTGAGCTTTGGAGACTCTCAAGTGGCGGCACCACCCACTCATCTTGGAAGAACCACCCTCCAAGTGGCGTGAATCACATCTCCAAAAGGCTACAACCACATAAGTCATTTCTATTCATCTTCTAAAAATACCCATTTGTGTTTTCTTGTAGTTTTTCCATTTTTAATCGGTTCAATCTTTTCCATGAGTTGTTTCCTTTCATTTGCTGCCATTGTTCTGCACTTTGTTGGTTTATTTCCTTGTTTTCTTGCTGTTTTAATTTCGTCCAAACCATGGGTTTCCATATACATGTGTTGTTCTTGTTTTCCATCCATGGGTTTTTGTTCTTTGATGAATTTCTTTGTGATTTTCTAATTCCTATTGAATTTCAATCAGTATTTTCACTTGTTCTTGGTGTTCTTATGTTGTTCTTGTGTTTCCTTTGAAGTTTGGTACTGTTCTTGAATTACCCATTCATATTTCATTGTTATCTTACACTACAAGTTACCTATTCACGTGTTTTTAGTATGAACCTTTGTTTTCTTGAGTAGAAACTCTATTAATTGTTCTTTAGAATTTTGATCCTAATTCTTGAAAGTGTCATGAATACAATGAAACCTATATCAACTCAACCCAAACCAAGAAAGGTTCATAATGAACTCACATCAATTGGTTCGCTAGGACGTCTGAACGCAGGGAGAAGGAGAGGAAAGAAACAGGGAACCAAAGCTAACTCACTCAATCACTCTCGAACCACAGCAACGTCCACTGCCTCTCAGGAGTGAGTTTTGAATCTAAACCAACTTGCCCATAAATGCCGCTGCTACCTCCCACTCTACAGGAAAGCTTGCGTGCACACTTCCTTGAACAGTATGACCACGTGGGTTTCTGCGTATACCAACTCTCTGATGCTAACTATTCTGAAACACCCTTTCTGTCTACGTGTCGCGCATGCAGAACGCTCATCCTGGGAGCCTGGGTCCCACCTTATCTGTGTTAAACACGACATCGCGCGATAACCATCCACCGATGACTGCTCGCACGATGACTATGCCTCTCATACCGGCGATGACCGATTCCTCTTCCTGACAGACGACCGATTCCTCACCCTGGCAGGCAACCGATGTCTCACCCTGGCTGACAGCCGATGTCTCACCCTGACAGACAACCGATGTCTCACCCTTGCAGACAACCGATGTCTCACCCTGGCAGACCACCGATCTCTCACCCTGGCAGACAACCGATGTCTCACCCTGGCAGACAACCGATGTGTCTCCCATCCTGGTTGATGACCGATGTTCCTCTCATCCTGTTGGCGATCTCTTATCACCCTTGTGTGTGACGAGGACACATCGCCCCACTCTGGTTGTAACATCCCGCCAAATGCTTTTCATATTTATATAATGAAATAAAGGTAAAACAATAATATCGAGTGAACATATATATATATATGTAATGAAATTTCTCCTCACAGGGAGTTTAATACATATCCAGTCATTTTCCAAAACTTAAACAAAATACAGCAAAATAGAAAACAGGCGATCTCCTTCCGGCGACCACTCACTGAGGAGCTCTACTTCCTGCAACATCATCTGCTCCCGTGTAAATTATACACGATCATCACAGGTTTAAGAAAACATCCACACAACAAAAACACAGGGTAAGCTAGATATTTTAAAGAGAAATTAGATCTGAAACTTTAAAATCAAGATAAAACAATTTTAAGACACTCACGTAAAATCCATCAATTTTCCCATTCATTTCACACACTTCACAATTTCATCAAGTGTTATTTGTTTCACATAAACATTCAAGTGTCTATCAAATTTCAACAATTCTCTTTCTCACGTTAGACTTCCACTAACTCACCACACATAGACACATACCACACCACTGTAAAGTCCACACAGGACAGCTAGTGAAGTCCACACAGGACAGCTAATGAAGTCCACACAGGACAGAAAGTGAAGTCCACACAGGACAGCTAATGAAGTCCACACAGGACAGCTAGTGAAGTCCACACAGGACAGCTAGTGAAGTCCACACAGGACAGCTAGTGAAGTCCACACAGGACAGCTAGTGAAGTCCACACAGGACAGCTAGTGAAGTCCACACAGGACAGCTAGTGAAGTCCACACAGGACAGCTAGTGAAGTCCACACAGGACAGCTAGTGAAGTCCACACAGGACAGCTAGTGAAGTCCACACAGGACAGCTAATGAAGTCCACACAAGACAGCTAATTAACATCAATTCACCCAATGCACCATACAACACTTAAATGAACGATTCCAATCACAGCAACAATCATTCCACGGTTCAGATTTTCGAATATCACATGCATTTCACATTTAAATCTCAAACAGTTTCAAACGACACTAAAACAGGGGAGTTCGAAAACAACACCAGAACCGGCGATCTCATCCAAAAACAGGGGATTATGCAATAACAGTTGAAAACCGGCGACCACGTCGCCCCATCATCAAAATCATCTAACGTAAGGTTTTCGTTGGAAATAAGGCTAGCTTCCCTTACCTGGACTAGCGCAAAACACCAAGAGCTCCGAAAACCCACCGAAGCTCAAAGATGCTTTCACTCTGTTTTAGCGTCCCGGTCTGGAAAACTTGCAGAGAACCTCCTGGTGCTCTCTGGTAGTCGCCGATAGCCAACTGGGACGTGAGAGGGCCTGAATCGCAGAGTGAAGGAGAGGAAGGAAAAGGATGAAGACTAAACTCACTCTATCTCTTGCTACTCCAACAGCGTTCGAAATCCAATTAAGAGGAGGTGTGTTCTGAGACTAAGAAACGTAGACCCGCTATGTAGCTGCCATCACCTACTCACTGAGCAACCTTGCGTGCATGCTTCCCTGAACAGTACGGCCACATGTGTCTCTGCGCATGCCAACTCTCTAATGTAACTATTCTGAACTACCCTTTTTGTCTACGTGTCGCGCGTGCAGGACGTTTCATGCTGGGAGCCTGGGCCCCACCTTATCTGTGTGAAACTCGACGTCGCGCGATAACTTTCCACCGCTGACTCATCCTGGCGAACGACCGATGTCTTTCCCTGGGAGACGACCGATGCCTCCCTCTGGAACACGACCGATGTCTATCCCTGGAAGACGACCGATGTCTCCCTCTGGAAGACGACCGATGTCTATCCCTGGAAGATGACCGATGTCTCCCTCTGGAAGACGACCGATGTCTATCCCTGGAAGATGACCTGATAGCATTCCTATGAGCTCTTCTTTGGATTTTTGGAGTTCCTTGGTGATGATGGATGCGGAAGCTTATGGAGGAGGTGAGCAAGGCCTTCCTAGGAAGCATGGGTGCCTTGAAGGTGCATGAAGAGTGAGGAAATGGGGAGGTTTGGCCAGCCCCTTTGGTAGTGATGAATTGAAGACTAAAACCTAAGTGTTAGGCAAGGAGTAGTGTATGGCACAATTTGGCAGCATAACAATACTCTATTTAATCTTGAAAATACAAGGTGTAGGCTCCTCCTTTTATAGGCTAAGGAGGACCATAATGCAACCCTAATGCTAGCCAAATGAAATGTAAATGTGAAGCACATGGGCCACATGGAAAGTGTGAGCACATGGGGAGGGGTGTGTCTAGTTTGTAAGTTCACCCCCTCCATGGGCTTTCTAGAATAGTGGGAAGGTTAACTTCTCCTTAATTCTAATGTGCAGAAAAATAAACATTTGTCCACATGGCTATGCTATTTACACCCCAATTAAAGCTAAACTACATTTGATGGGCCTTCACGGAATATGTGCTAGTATGCCACTCTCCCATTCATAGCTTTGATCCAAGTCTTCTTGTCCTAGACGCTTCTAGCTTGGCCTTCTCGTCCTAGACGCTCCTAGCTTGTCTTAGACGCTCCTAACTTGGTCTTAGACGCTCTTGACTTGGCTCTTGCCTTTCATGGAAGGTTGTGCTTGGCCCTCTTCCATCATCCCCTCCCTCTTGAAAAAGGATTTGTCCTCAAATCCCTTGCTTTGTCTTCAACTAGGGGGATGGATGGGGCTGGATGGTGTCCATCATCTCCTCCTCCTTTGAGAAGATCTATCCTCAGATCTACAGATTTGATCTCGGATAGCAGCCTATTGTTTCGGCAAGGCTTGTCCTCCCGGATCAAACGTCCACCTATGGAAATCATCAAACAAAGTAAAGGTGTTGGTGTGAGCAATTGGAGAGAACTTAATTGTATGAAGTTGCCATTTTTGTTTTTCTTTTGTTTTTGGCAACTTTGTACAATATTTCTCTTTTGATGGTTGTATGTGTTCTCTAATCCTCTTATGTATTTGAAAATTTTCAATATTGGTTACCTTTTCCTTAGGCACAATACCTTTAGGAAAGGGTAACAACTTAAAAAGCGAAAGAGGATTAAGTCCACATGCAATTTCAAATGTAGAAATATTAGTAGTCTTGTGGACTACTCCATTGTATGCATGCTCAAAAGGATACTCATCCCAAGAATTGTGATTGTCTTTCATGATTTCTCTAGGCATAGTAAAAAGAGCTATGTTTTCAATTTTATTTTGACCATTCTTTTGAGGATAAAAATTTGAAGAGTACAATTTAATTTCAAGTTTTTCTAAAAGATTCCTCAAATGATGGTTTTCAACTTTTGGAGCTCTATCCAATACTATGCTTGAAGATAAACCATGAAGACTTGTCACTTCTATATAGAAGAGATTATCCATATCCATAAAAATGGAATCAAAACCTTTTGTTGTCCTAGGAAGCTCTAAGATAAAATTGAGGTTTATGTCTTCCCAAGGATCATTTGCAAAAGGTAAAGGAGTATAGAGTTCATGAGACATCACCTTAAGTGTATTTTTAAAACAAGAAATGTATCTAGGGTAATGTCTTTGAACATCTTTTCTCATGGGTGACAAAAGTTTTCCTTTTAAAAGCTCTAGAGTTTTATCAACTCTAATTTGGTCCATGAGTTCTCCTTCATGAAGAATTTTTCTCTTATGTGTAAAGATAGTCTTGTTGTTACAACCATTGTTTATGAGAAGTTGCACACTTGGCAACGGTTGTCTCAATAGGACATGACAAGTTTCTTTAGGCACTACTTCACATAAAAATTTGTTTTTGTAGATGCTTGTAAATAACTTGACATTCACTTGGTGATATCCTAGCACATATGAGAAATAATCCACTTTATCTTTATCTATGCAAGCTTCTTTTAAAGACTCTTTTTTTGTTACTATGCTTGCAAGTGTTCCTTTACAAAAGGAAAGGCTAGGTTGTTCAACAAGACGCATGTTTTCAAAGGTATTTTTAAATCTTTTGTCTTGTTGAATGACCTTGTGAGAAGGAACACTATTCTCCCACGCCTTTTGTTTCTCAAGGGTCTTCTCATGCTTTTCTTTTTCTTTTTCTTTTTCTTTAGCTTCCCTTTCGGCTTCCGCTCTTTTCTTTTGTATCTTTCTTTCCTTTCTTTCTTTATGGGAAGCAAACAATTTTTCTACCCTCATTTCCCAATCTAGGCAAGTTTCTATATTTTCTTTTCCATGGGAATGGGGTAGGTCTACCCTAACCTCTCTTGGGCTTTCTTGTTCTTTTCTATCTCTTCTATGTCTTCCCTCCCCAAAAGAATCATGCTTTTTAGAGATAGATGCATGAGAAGGTAATTTTTTTGAAATGTGAGACTTCTCATCCTTTGATTTAGTCAATTCATTAGTTTTGGCCTCATTCTCCAATTGTTTAGATGAAATTGATTGAATATTCTTGGAAAGTTGTTCCAAAAGAGATTTCATGGATTTCACCTCACTTTTAAGAGATTTAAAGGAATGAGAAGACATGACTAGACCTTTGTGTATAGAAATATTTTACCTTGAGAAAATTTAGGGAAGTCAAAGAAGGTAGTCTTCCAGGTAAGGGAGGTGAGTCACAATGGACTACTTAAATACCAAGCCTTGCCTTAGCCAAAGACTATCCCTCAATGTCTTCACACAAAGCTTTCTCTTAGTAAACCACTTAAAACACAATTAGGTTGAAGAAATCAAATTTTTAATGCAAGAAAACAATGCAAGCTATGAAAGCCTTAAACAAGATTAAACAAGAAATTAACGAAGTGATTAAAGCAAGTTGGTTCTGTAAGGACCTAGAAAATCTTATTGGAATAAAAGTGATATATTTTAAGTGAATTCTAAGTATGTTTTATTTAAAATAAAAGTAAAGGAAAGTGTAGTTAGAAAGCCATGAGATCGCATAGAACATGATCGCCAGGGCGCGAGAGGCATGTGGACATCGCCAGGGCGCGAGACATACGAGCATCGCCAGAGCGCGAGAGGCATGCGGACATCGCCAGGGCGCGAGACATGCGAGCATCGCCAGAGCGCGAGAGGCATGCGGGCATCGCCAGGGCGCGAGATGCATGTGGGCTTTGCCCAGGCGCGAGAGTCATGCGGGTGTCGCCAAGAGGAGACCTCGGTCGGTCTCCAGGAGGAAGAGGCCGCGGCCGGTCTCCAGGAGAAAGAGACCTCGGTCGGTCTCCAGGAAGAGACCTCGGTCGGTCTCCAGGAGGATGGAGACATCGGTCGTCTTCCAGAGAGAGACATCGGTCGTCCTCCAGGATGGGTCATCGGTGGATTGTCACCGCGCGAGAGGTCATCGGCGAAAGGTTATCGCGCGATGTCGCGTTTCACGCAGATGAAGTGGGGCCCTGGTTTCCAGGACGAACGTGCTGCATGTGCGACATGTAGGCAGTGAAAGTCCTGCAGGAGCAGTAGCTCCATGTGCGCAGAGACGCCACGTGGCCATACTGTCAGGTTGCACTGAATTCGAGGAAGAAAACCCATCAAGGAGGGTTAGTTAGAGAATAGGTAATGATGGCTACATGGCAGGCCTACGTTCCTAGTGTCAGAATACACCGCCTCTTAGGGAGTATAAGAACGCAGTGAGAGTATGAAAGGTGACAGAGTAAGTTCACCTTCAGCTTTCTCTTTTCTTTCCTTTGCACTGCGACTCAGAAATTCCAGGCACCAGTTAAATTACCAGCGATTGCCATAGAGCATTTGAGAAGGGTCTCTGCAAGTTTTACCAATTAGAACGCTTAGGCAGAGTTCAGGCATCCTTTACGTTCGGCGGTTTAGAGCTTGAAGTGAGATTTCACGCTGATCCAGGTAAGGGAAGCTAGTCTTTTTCCAACGATAACTGGATATTTGATGTTTGTGATGATAAGGCGACGTGGTCGCCGGTTTTTACTTCGTTTTCACGGTGTTTGATGTTGAAATATGAGATGTTTATGATAACAGTTCTGTTTGAATGCTGGGGGCGACGTGGTCGCCGGTTTTTCATCTGTTATTGATATATTCCCTGTTTTATGCTGTTCTAAAAGTGTTTGAGATTTTAAATGTGGTTTTTCGAAAATCTGAACCTTGGTATGAATTTTGCTGTGATTGAAATCGTTCGTTGAAGTATCATGTGATGTGTTGAATGTTGTGATTGTGGATCGAGGCATAGTATTTTCAGGAAAGGAAATACCGTGTAAGATCTGTGTAGGATGTGTATTGATCAGTGAGTGTCCTGGTGTAATGAGACGATCCTGACTCTACTGAGGTAATGAAATCACATAGAAGAAGTTACTCAGTTGTGGAGAGTCGAAGGAGGTCATACGTATGGGTGTCTCGTGTGAAACAGAACGAGTTCGGCCTGTAGTATGGATTTACCCTGTCATGCTGTGATAATGATGATATTAAGATTGTGTAATGCGCATGGCTGAGGGCACTTTCCAGCCTTTTAGCATGACAGGTGCATGTCTCAGGACGCTAAGTTCAATGCACGAGTCTCCGGAAATAGTGGTCAAGTGTCTGGTGTGATGAGTCAGTGGAAAGTCTGACGTGAGAAATGAGAAATTGAATTAATAAGACACTTGATTGCTGATGTGAATTGAAATACTCTGGATTGATTTGTGAAATATGGGATTTCTGATAGTCTTGTGGAATATGGAAATGTGATGGCTGATACTGTTATGGTTCGTGGATGTTGTGAAGTTCTTATGTATGCTCTTGATTTAAATGTTTTCTTAAATATATAGCTTACCCTGTATTTTGTTTCTGTGGCTGTTTTTCTTAAACCTGTGATGATCGTGTAACTTTACACGGGAGCAGATGATGTTGCAGGAAGTGGATTTCCCCTGTGAGTGATCGCCGTATGTGGTCGCCGGTTTTCTGTTCTTGTTGGGCGATCGCCCCCTTTTACCATTTTCTGATAGGCGATCTCCGTTTTCTGTTAGGAGATCGGTAGTTTTGTATTTTTGCTGTTTTCTTTATGTTTAAGTTGTGTACTAAACTCCCTGCGAGGAGAACTCCTTTGTATATATATATACAATTATGTTTATTTCAATATATTTGTTTTACCATTATTACATATTACGAAAATGCAAAAAAATGCAAAAGGTATTTGGAGGGATGTTACAAGAGATCGCCTGTTTTTCTATCTCTTGGTGGTGATCGCCGGTTTTATGTCTTGCTAGCAGATCGCCTGTTTTTGGGGCCTTCATGTATGGAGATCGCCGGTTCATGTATGGAGATCGCCGGTCTTGAAATTTTAAATTGAATTTCATTAAATTTTGAAGCATTTGACTGGTTATGTATTAAGCTCCATGAGAGGAGTAAGTTCATTACTTATATATATATATATATTACCATGTACTCTTCAATATTAATTGTGTACCTTTATTTTCATTATACATGTAAGTCTGGTTTTATTTTGGCGGGATGTTACATTAATGGTATCAGAGCAGTTCGTCCTTTGGATGACCTGAGGGCTGTGGATCCATTGTGTTTTCTTCTGCTCATGAAAACTTATTTGAGTTTTCAGTAACAACTATTGTGAAAGGTTTTCAAACGTTTTTGTATTGAACTTTTGTGTGTGCTATAGTGAATGTATGCCTAACTGAAGATCTTAGTATTTAGAATGAGAGGGTCTTGATAAGGTGGTGAGGGTGCACACTCATGACCGGATCGGGGTGATTCTCAATCTAAATTCCAGAGGTTTAATGTTTAGCATACTTTGAATTCTGGTGTGATTTATTTCATGTTATTGAGTGTTCTTGTGATTAATTGTGAGTGGCTGTGTGAATTGATGGTTGCACACCAGTAGCTGTTCTGGTGTTTTGCTTGAGGTTATAAGCTTTATGGTTCTGTAGATGGACTCAAATTCCTAAGGAATTTGAGAAAGCTGACCTTGTAAGGTCGTGATGTTACCCCCCTTGAATGAATTGATTCCTTATCGATCTCATTCTTATAGTTGTAGGGAATATAGAAGCTAGTAGTTTCGGAATCTGAGAACGAGGAAGATGACTCGTAGACCTCCTACCTCTCCCCAACCTTCTTCTGAGATGGGCCAGATCGCCAGGGCCATTGAGATGATGGCAGGTGCCATCCAGCAGCAGAATGCTGCGATGGCGCAGAACCATCAAGCTACCATGCAGCATTGGGAAACTACTCGGTCGGCTGATACGAATTCGCCCGTCGGTCAGTCTCAGGAGCGGATGGGACTGGCTGAGTTTATGAGGCACAACCCACCCAAGTTCTGTGGGAATGCTACCCCTGATCAAGCAGATCAGTGGGTCAGGGAAATGGAGAAAATCTTTAGGGCGACCTCCTGCCCTGAAGAGAAGAAGTTGTTGTTCGCCACTTATCTGCTGTCTGGAGAAGCAGAGTTCTGGTGGATGGGAGCTCAGCAAATGATGGAGGCCAGAGAGGAGGTGTTGGACTGGGAGAGCTTTAGGGTGAGGTTCTTGGAGAAATACTTCCCTGACAGCGCAAAGTTTGCGCGGGAAGCGGAGTTCTTAAAGTTGGAGCAGGGGGTGATGTCGGTGAACGCCTATGCTGCTAGGTTTGAGTACCTCGCGCGATTCTACACTCAGGCGACCTCCGAAGCTTGGAGGTGCAGGAAGTTTGAGGAGGGGCTGAAGCATGGGCTGAAGAGGACTATAGCCCCGATGTGCATCAGGGAATTTCACGCCTTAGTAGAGAAGGCGAAGATGGTGGAAACCCTGGAAAAGGGTGATTCTCGGGTGATCAGGTCACACCCAGGGGGTTCTTCCAGTGGGAAGACAAGGATGCAGCAACAGCAGTTTGAGCCTTATGAGAGACCTCCACAGCATAGGGCAAGAGCAGCACCGCCCCAGCCTCAGCAGCAACCACCTTGGGAACCCAGATGTTTCACGTGCAAAAGGATGGGGCACATTTCTAGAAATTGCCCCAACAGAAAAGAGATGACTCAACCCAGGGGACCTCGGCGGTAGAGGAATGAAAGTAGCAGACCTCAGGCAACAGGGAGAGTGTTTGCCATGGCAGGAACTGAGGCGTCCCAGTCAGGTAATTTGGTGTAAGATGCTTGTTTTATTGCTGGTAGAAGTATAAGAGCCTTGTTTGTTTCTGGAGTGACACACTCTTTTGTGTCAAGTCAGTGTAGCCGAGCTGGGCCTTCTAGTAAAGGAGTTAACCTTAGAACTGTTGGTCTCCACACCTGCGTCAGAGCAGGTGGTGACCTCTACAGTTGCCCCGAATGTTCAGTGATAGTAGAGGGACACAGATTCAAAGTGAATTTGATCTGTCTATCTCTGCAGGATCTGGATGTTATCCTGTGAATGGATTGGCTGTCTGCCGATCACGTTCCCATAGTTTGCGGTAGGCAGAAAGTGGTGTTTTCCGATCTCCAAGAGCCAGATGGGAGATCTGCTCGGCATGGGCGATCAGAGTTGGAAGAAGAGGCGAGGTGTTTCGTGATGGTAGCTCGGTTGGAAGTGAAGGATGAAGAGGACGTAAGCAGGATTCACGTGGTGAAAGATTGGATGGATGTATTTCCAGAAGAAGTACCTGGGTTACCTCCTAAGAGAGAAGTGGAATTCTCTACTGATTTGGTACCTGTAGCTGGACCAGTGTCAATGGCACCTTGCAGGATGACTCCAGCCGAGTTGGTAGAATTGAAAAAGCAAGTGGAAGAGCTGTTGGGGAAGCCTTTCATCAAATCCAGCGTATCTCCATGAGGTACTCCAGTGCTGGTAATTCCAGAGGTCGGAAGACCTTTTGACGTCTACTGTGGTACTTCACATCAAGGGTTGGGATGCGTTTTGGATGCAAGAGAAGAGAGTGGTTGCATATGCTTCAAGGCAACTCAAAGTTCATGAGAGATAATTATTCTACTTATGATTTAGAATCGGCAGTAGTAGTGGTTGATCTGGTTGGCTATCAGCAGTAGATGATGCCAGCAACAGTTGATTACGTAGATCGTTCAAAGGAGTCATGTGGTAGAGGGTGGTAAGTGAATCGGAGAGGCGATCGCCCAGAATGGTGATTGGTTAGGGTGGTTAAGGGACCAACACTTGCGGATCAGTATCAGGCGAGCGCCTGTAAGCTGAACCCGAGAAGTAAAGAAACACAGAGTAGCAATCGCCTATCGCCGTGTGTTAAGAATAGAACACGCCTATCGCCGTGGGGATCAATACACGCCTATCGCCGGGAGAGAAAATCAGTACACGCCTATCGACCGTGTGTGGAGAATACGAGATCAGTGGTCAACAAAACGCCGCAAGGAGCACATCGCCTGATATTCAGATCGCCGGGATTTTCACATCGCCGTACATTTGAGAAGATTAGTTCATCATGTTAAGGCTGCCAGTTCATCGTGTTAAGGCTGCGCCCACAGTAGCTAGCGCACTAGGCTACTCCCTGTGTGGATAACTTAGCCACAGGAGCAAAGTGGAAGTAACGACTCAGTTGTAGGTTCTCCAGATGACGACACGTGTGTGACAAGATATCCTCCACGTGTCAAGAGGGATAACCGTCAGGAGAGAGAAAGATTCAGAGGCGCCAACTTGTTCTTTCAGGTGAAGTCATTGAGGTGCTTGGCGCGAAGCTGGTGAGAAGGAGGAGGCTAGAAGAATAAGCTCTGGCGTCGGGTCAAGGGGCTGGATCCGTGGTGTTATGGGGTTTTGAAGTCAGTGATTGTATGAAGCTCTGTATGGGGGAAAATGCAGAACTCCCTTATGGTTGGAACCAGGAGGGCGAACCAGTTTTGATTGAACATTTAGGGGAGCCTAGTCTGAAGCGTATTATGGGAGTTCTAGGCACCGAGCAAGCTAAAAGCTTTGTAATGGGTGATGAGAAATGGAAATGGTGAATGATGAGTGATGAGAAAGGGAATGGAATTTGATGAAGTATTGGAGTAGTAAGAGTTGGTTCAGCAGACAACCGAGGAGCTGAAGCTGATACAAGGCAGAATGAGAGCTTCTCAAAGTCGGCAGATTCAGAGGAGAAGACCTTTGGAGTTTGCTGCTGAAGACCATGTGTTTATAAGAGTGACACCAACCAAGGGTGTAGGACGAGCTATCAGACCAAAGAAGCTGTCTCCTAAGTTTGTTGGACCTTACCAGATCTTGAGGAAAATTGGTCCAGTAGCCTATGAGATCGCCCTACCTCCACATTTGGCAAATCTGCATAATGTCTTCCACGTATCACAGTTAAGGAAATATCTCGCCGACCCTTGTCACGTGTTGGAGGTGGACGACGTGCAGATCAGGGACGACTTGTCTTTTGAAGCAAGACCAGTCAGGATAGACGATCACCAAAGCAAACAGCTCAGGAGTAAGACCATCCATATGGTTAAGGTGGTGTGGGATGAGAGATTCGGTGATTCGACTTGGGAGTTGGAAGAGGACATGAGAAACGACTATTCCCATCTCTTTTTCTTGTAATTCCATTTTCGAGGACGAAAATTTTTGTTGTTAGGGAGATTGTAAGGACCTAGAAAATCTTATTGGAATAAAAGTGATATATTTTAAGTGAATTCTAAGTATGTTTTATTTAAAATAAAAGTAAAGGAAAGTGTAGTTAGAAAGCCATGAGATCGCATAGAACATGATCGCCAGGGCGCGAGAGGCATGTGGACATCGCCAGGGCGCGAGACATACGAGCATCGCCAGAGCGCGAGAGGCATGCGGACATCGCCAGGGCGCGAGACATGCGAGCATCGCCAGAGCGCGAGAGGCATGCGGGCATCGCCAGGGCGCGAGATGCATGTGGGCTTTGCCCAGGCGCGAGAGTCATGCGGGTGTCGCCAAGAGGAGACCTCGGTCGGTCTCCAGGAGGAAGAGGCCGCGGCCGGTCTCCAGGAGAAAGAGACCTCGGTCGGTCTCCAGGAAGAGACCTCGGTCGGTCTCCAGGAGGATGGAGACATCGGTCGTCTTCCAGAGAGAGACATCGGTCGTCCTCCAGGATGGGTCATCGGTGGATTGTCACCGCGCGAGAGGTCATCGGCGAAAGGTTATCGCGCGATGTCGCGTTTCACGCAGATGAAGTGGGGCCCTGGTTTCCAGGACGAACGTGCTGCATGTGCGACATGTAGGCAGTGAAAGTCCTGCAGGAGCAGTAGCTCCATGTGCGCAGAGACGCCACGTGGCCATACTGTCAGGTTGCACTGAATTCGAGGAAGAAAACCCATCAAGGAGGGTTAGTTAGAGAATAGGTAATGATGGCTACATGGCAGGCCTACGTTCCTAGTGTCAGAATACACCGCCTCTTAGGGAGTATAAGAACGCAGTGAGAGTATGAAAGGTGACAGAGTAAGTTCACCTTCAGCTTTCTCTTTTCTTTCCTTTGCACTGCGACTCAGAAATTCCAGGCACCAGTTAAATTACCAGCGATTGCCATAGAGCATTTGAGAAGGGTCTCTGCAAGTTTTACCAATTAGAACGCTTAGGCAGAGTTCAGGCATCCTTTACGTTCGGCGGTTTAGAGCTTGAAGTGAGATTTCACGCTGATCCAGGTAAGGGAAGCTAGTCTTTTTCCAACGATAACTGGATATTTGATGTTTGTGATGATAAGGCGACGTGGTCGCCGGTTTTTACTTCGTTTTCACGGTGTTTGATGTTGAAATATGAGATGTTTATGATAACAGTTCTGTTTGAATGCTGGGGGCGACGTGGTCGCCGGTTTTTCATCTGTTATTGATATATTCCCTGTTTTATGCTGTTCTAAAAGTGTTTGAGATTTTAAATGTGGTTTTTCGAAAATCTGAACCTTGGTATGAATTTTGCTGTGATTGAAATCGTTCGTTGAAGTATCATGTGATGTGTTGAATGTTGTGATTGTGGATCGAGGCATAGTATTTTCAGGAAAGGAAATACCGTGTAAGATCTGTGTAGGATGTGTATTGATCAGTGAGTGTCCTGGTGTAATGAGACGATCCTGACTCTACTGAGGTAATGAAATCACATAGAAGAAGTTACTCAGTTGTGGAGAGTCGAAGGAGGTCATACGTATGGGTGTCTCGTGTGAAACAGAACGAGTTCGGCCTGTAGTATGGATTTACCCTGTCATGCTGTGATAATGATGATATTGAGATTGTGTAATGCGCATGGCTGAGGGCACTTTCCAGCCTTTTAGCATGACAGGTGCATGTCTCAGGACGCTAAGTTCAATGCACGAGTCTCCGGAAATAGTGGTCAAGTGTCTGGTGTGATGAGTCAGTGGAAAGTCTGACGTGAGAAATGAGAAATTGAATTAATAAGACACTTGATTGCTGATGTGAATTGAAATACTCTGGATTGATTTGTGAAATATGGGATTTCTGATAGTCTTGTGGAATATGGAAATGTGATGGCTGATACTGTTATGGTTCGTGGATGTTGTGAAGTTCTTATGTATGCTCTTGATTTAAATGTTTTCTTAAATATATAGCTTACCCTGTATTTTGTTTCTGTGGCTGTTTTTCTTAAACCTGTGATGATCGTGTAACTTTACACGGGAGCAGATGATGTTGCAGGAAGTGGATTTCCCCTGTGAGTGATCGCCGTATGTGGTCGCCGGTTTTCTGTTCTTGTTGGGCGATCGCCCCCTTTTACCATTTTCTGATAGGCGATCTCCGTTTTCTGTTAGGAGATCGGTAGTTTTGTATTTTTGCTGTTTTCTTTATGTTTAAGTTGTGTACTAAACTCCCTGCGAGGAGAACTCCTTTGTATATATATATACAATTATGTTTATTTCAATATATTTGTTTTACCATTATTACATATTACGAAAATGCAAAAAAATGCGAAAGGTATTTGGAGGGATGTTACAAGAGATCGCCTGTTTTTCTATCTCTTGGTGGTGATCGCCGGTTTTATGTCTTGCTAGCAGATCGCCTGTTTTTGGGGCCTTCATGTATGGAGATCGCCGGTTCATGTATGGAGATCGCCGGTCTTGAAATTTTAAATTGAATTTCATTAAATTTTGAAGCATTTGACTGGTTATGTATTAAGCTCCATGAGAGGAGTAAGTTCATTACTTATATATATATATATTACCATGTACTCTTCAATATTAATTGTGTACCTTTATTTTCATTATACATGTAAGTCTGGTTTTATTTTGGCGGGATGTTACAGGTTCAATTAAAGCAATTAATAAAAACAAAATTAAGCTAGACGGCCCTAGGTGAGGCTTCTTGGACACTTGGAGCCCTTGAAGACACACTCACCGACTAATTGCGTGATTAACAAGTAATTAACACAAGCAAGATTGCAAAGAAATTAAATGACACTCCCTTTGTTGCTTTTACTATTTGCACCCCTTTTGTTGTTCTTCTAGTTGCACCCCTTTTGTTGCTTTTCTACTTTTTGGGCCTTCCAAAGTGTGTGGTGTATTTGTAGTATGGTGTTTGTTGCTGCCCTTTGCCTTTGTTCCTCTTGGAATTAGGTCAATAAAATCTTCAATCCAGCACCTATTAAGCAAGCTAGACTCCCCTCAAGTCAAATTCTCACTCAACAAGTACCAATTGATATTTAATCCACCAACAAGCTTAGAGGCCAAAGAAAGAAAGCAAGAAACAAATTAATTTGAAAAACAGTACCACACAAATGAATTTAAATGTGACACAACTAGAAAGAGTTCAAATGAAATTAGACAAACAAATAAAAGGTACTCAAATAATGGATGGCACACAAAAAGGAACCTAGGAATAGCACTAGATTTGATTTAAAAACCAAAAAACAGCACCACAGAAAAGCACAAATTGTTGTGGTCCAGAAAGCGTATCTTTAAAAGATTTATGCTGAGCTGACCCTTCTGTATTTGCTTCTGAAAATTGAGACACAATCAGAACAAGATCTTAACAAACTTTTGGCGTTGGTTTCACTCCAAACGCATATACCAATTAATTTTGGTAAATTTTATAAAATCAGTGCTCAGAGCTGCCAGCTGGAACGTCAGGATTGCACACTTTTTTTGTAATATTTATCTTTTTTTTTCTATTTCTTCTTTTCAGATGGTTCTTTTTTTGTCCTTTTGCTAACACCTCAAATTTGTGAAATCCAGAGGCTCAGAAATTTTTGATAATGTATGTGATTTTCATAAATCAAAACAGTCAGCACAGAAAAGTGAAAAACAAGGGGTTCTGAAAACTGGAATGAAAAACAGAATGATATACCTTAAAAACACAATGGAGTTAATATGATGGAATTTGTGTGGATCTAACACACAAATAAGAACTCAAACTAAAATTAAAAATGCACCAAAGGATCAACACAAAACAGATTTCAGATCAAACATTCAGACCAAAAACAAGAAACAAATAAATCAAAAAGAGTACTACTAGGATTTGATGACAAATATGGAAACACATGACTTAGACAAAACTTATGGATTCATAAAATGAAAAGACTCAAGAACATCATATGACCCAAATGAAATTTCAAGCAAGACTCAAATACCTAAAAATAAAAACAGCAACACAAATATATCAAGAATCCTACAAAAGTGAAAATAGATGTTCAAGCACAAGTTTGAACAAACCCACCAAATGAAATGAATAAACAAGCATTCAAATCATATTAACACACAAAAAACAGCAAGACAACTTGGAATAAAAATGAACAACTTGGAGAAAAGAAGAACTCAAAAAATAAAATGAAGAGACACTCATCTTTGAAGAACCATAGCTCATGATACCAAATGATAGCATTCCTATGAGCTCTTCTTTGGATTTTGGAGTTCCTTGGTGATGATGGATGCGGAAGCTTATGGAGGAGGTGAGCAAGGCCTTCCTAGGAAGCATGGGTGCCTTGAAGGTGCATGAAGAGTGAGGAAATGGGGAGGTTTGGCCAGCCCCTTTGGTAGTGATGAATTGAAGACTAAAACCTAAGTGTTAGGCAAGGAGTAGTGTATGGCACAATTTGGCAGCATAACAATACTCTATTTAATCTTGAAAATACAAGGTGTAGGCTCCTCCTTTTATAGGCTAAGGAGGACCATAATGCAACCCTAATGCTAGCCAAATGAAATGTAAATGTGAAGCACATGGGCCACATGGAAAGTGTGAGCACATGGGGAGGGGTGTGTCTAGTTTGTAAGTTCACCCCCTCCATGGGCTTTCTAGAATAGTGGGAAGGTTAACTTCTCCTTAATTCTAATGTGCAGAAAAATAAACATTTGTCCACATGGCTATGCTATTTACACCCCAATTAAAGCTAAACTACATTTGATGGGCCTTCACGGAATATGTGCTAGTATGCCACTCTCCCATTCATAGCTTTGATCCAAGTCTTCTTGTCCTAGACGCTTCTAGCTTGGCCTTCTCGTCCTAGACGCTCCTAGCTTGTCTTAGACGCTCCTAACTTGGTCTTAGACGCTCTTGACTTGGCTCTTGCCTTTCATGGAAGGTTGTGCTTGGCCCTCTTCCATCATGACCGATGTCTCCCTCTGGAAGACGACCAATGTCTCCCTCTGGAAGACGACCGATGTCTATCCCTGGCGACGCCCGCATGTCTCTCGCGCCCTGGCGATGCCCGCATGCCTCGCGCCCTGGCGATGTCTGCATGCCTCTCGCGCTCTAGCGATGCCCGCAAGCCTCTCGCGCCCTGGCGATGCCCGCATGCCTCGCGCCCTGGCGATGTCCGCATGTCTCTCGCACCCTGGCGATGCCCGCATGCCTCGCGCCCTGGCGTTGTTCGCATGCCTCGTGCCCTGGCGTTGTTCGCATGCCTCTCGCACCTTGGCGATGACTGATGACACGTCGCCACGCCTTGTTGAAGGTTCTTCATCCCACAATGTTACGTCCAAGGTATCACCTCCACATGACTTGGTGACATCGGTAGCTTCACATTTCCAAGAATAGATCAGCACTACTCCTCATGCGCCCATGCATGCAACACTAAGGACGATTTCTTATGCTCAAGCATAGAGCTTCGCATGCACAGCGTATCTAAGGTTTAACCCACACCTCGATACGTGTGGTTTTTGGAACCCACTATGGTTGATCCAGCATCTTGACCACATACTAAGTGCACTCCCGGCGATCACGTACACCATAGCCGATTGGCGATCATGTGTACTCTAGGCGACAGGCGGTTATGTGCCAGAGAAGTCAGAGATCGCCTCCGTCTTCAACAACGGCGATCTCGTAGACTTCTAAGCTATACTTTTCTTCCTTTACTCTTCTTGATCCACATGTCTTCCTCGAGCACCCCCACGTGATTACCTCATGATAAAGTCATCGCACCTGACTACTTGGTTAATACAATGGTCAGCCGACCGACCTCTACCAGCTGACCCCAGACCTTGGGCGATGTCCGAGGTCCGACTACTACGAAACTTCTATTACCAGTTCTTTGTATTTTAAATAATAACATCTTCTGAAATTATTTAAATATAACACTTTTATTCCAATTAAAGTTTCTAGGTCCTTACACTGGTCACCGATGTCACACCTTGCTGAAGGTTCATCCTCCCATTCCTCTAAGTCTGTGGTATCACGGTTCACACTACTCATGGTGGCAGACATGCCACCTATCTTCTATATCACTCATCTTCTGTATTTAGACCACATACTAAGTGCTTACCAAGTCTTCTAAAATACACGGCGATTGGCGATTTCATACGGGGGAAGTCAGAGGCCGCCGCCTTCTTAAAAACGGCGATCTCATTGACTTCTAAGCTACACCTTCCTTTCTCTTGCCCTTCTTGATTCACGTGCCCCCTCCCTTCAAGCACGCCCACGTGATTACCTCACGATAAAGTCATCGCACCTGACTACTTGGTTAGTACAATGGTCAACCGATCGCCCTCTACCAGCTGATCCCAGACCTTGGGCGACGTCCGAGGTCTGACCACTATGAGATTTTCTATTTTTATGCCCTTTTTATTTTAAATAATAACATACTCAGAAATCATTTAAAATATATCACTTTTATTCCAAATAAATTTATAGGTCCTTACATTCTCCCCAAGAAGAAAAATTTTCGTCCTCGAAAATTGAATTACTAAGGAAAGAGGTAGGGATAGGCTTCTCTCATGGTTTCTTCTAATTCCCAAGTTGAATCACCAGATCTGCCATCCCACACCACTTTCACCAGGTTGATGGTCTTGCCTCTGAGCTGTTTACTCTGCCGATCGTCAATCCTAACTGGTTTTGCTTCAAAAGACAAGTCATCCTTGATCTGCACCTCATCCACTTCCAGCACGTGACTTGGGTCTGCCATGTACTTCCTTAGCTGGGATACATGAAAGACATTATGCAGGTTCGCTAATTGGGGAGGTAGGGCGATCTCATAAGCCACTGGATCGATCCTCCTTAGGATCTGATATGGCCCAATAAACTTAGGGGACAGCTTCTTTGATCTGATAGCTCGTCCTACACCCTTGGTTGGTGTCACTTTCATAAACACATGATCTCCAGCTGCAAACTCCAAAGGTTTTCTCCTCTGATCTGCATAAGATTTTTGCCGACTTTGAGAAGCTTTCATTCTGTCCTTTATCTGTTTCACCTTCTCGGTCGTCTGCTGAATCAACTCTGGTCCAACCAAGACTGCCTCGCCCTCCTGGTACCAACATAAAGGAGTTATGCATTTCCTCCCATACAAGGCTTCATATGGTGCCATCCCAATACTGATGATGGAAGAGGGCCAAGCACAACCTTCCATGAAAGGCAAGAGCCAAGTCAAGAGCGTCTAAGACCAAGCTAGGAGCGTCTAAGACAAGCTAGGAGCGTCTAGGACGAGAAGGCCAAGCTAGAAGCGTCTAGGACAAGAAGACTTGGATCAAAGCTATGAATGGGAGAGTGGCATTCTAGCACATATTCCGTGAAGGCCCATCAAATGTAGTTTAGCTTTAATTGGGGTGTAAATAGCATAGCCATGTGGACAAATGTTTATTTTTCTGCACATTAGAATTAAGGAGAAGTTAACCTTCCCACTATTCTAGAAAGCCCATGGAGGGGGTGAACTTACAAACTAGACACACCCCTCCCCATGTGCTCACACTTTCCATGTGGCCCATGTGCTTCACATTTACATTTCATTTGGCTAGCATTAGGGTTGCATTATGGTCCTCCTTAGCCTATAAAAGGAGGAGCCTACACCTTGTATTTTCAAGATTAAATAGAGTATTGTTATGCTGCCAAATTGTGCCATACACTACTCCTTGCCTAACACTTAGGTTTTAGTCTTCAATTCATCACTACCAAAGGGGCTGGCCAAACCTCCCCATTTCCTCACTCTTCATGCACCTTCAAGGCACCCATGCTTCCTAGGAAGGCCTTGCTCACCTCCTCCATAAGCTTCCGCATCCATCATCACCAAGGAACTCCAAAATCCAAAGAAGAGCTCATAGGAATGCTATCATTTGGTATCATGAGCTATGGTTCTTCAAAGATGAGTGTCTCTTCATTTTATTTTTTTTGAGTTCTTCTTTCTCCAAGTTGTTTATCTTTATTCCAAGTTGTCTTGCTGTTTTTTGTGTTTTAATATGATTTGAATGCTTGTTTATTCATTTCATTTGGTGGGTTTGTTCAAACTTGTGCTTGAACATCTATTTTCAATTTTGTGTAGGATTCTTGATATATTTGTGTTGCTGTTTTTATTTTTAGGTATTTGAGTCGTCCTTGAAATTTCATTTGGGTCATATGATGTTCTTGAGTCTTTTCATTTTATGAATCCATAAGTTTTGTCTAAGTCATGTGTTTCCATATTTGTCATCAAATCCTAGTAGTACTCTTTTTGATTTATTTGTTTCTTGTTTTTGGTCTGAATGTTTGACCTGAAATCTGTTTTGTGTTGATCCTTTGGTGCATTTTTAATTTTAGTTTGAGTTCTTATTTGTGTGTTAGATCCACACAAATTCCATCATATTAACTCCATTGTGTTTTTGAGGTATATCATTCTGTTTTTGATTCCAGTTTTCAGAACCCCTGTTTTCACATTTCTGTGCTGACTGTTTTGTCTTATGAAAATTACATACATCATCAAAAATTTCTGAGCCTCTGGATTTCACAAATTTGAGGTGTTAGAAAAAGGACAAAAAAAGAACCATCTGAAAAGAAGAAATAGAAAAAAAAAGATAAATATTACAAAAAAAGTGTGCAATCCTGACGTTCCAGCTGGCAGCTCTGAGCACTGATTTTATAAAATTTACCAAAATTAATTGGTATATGCGTTTGGAGTGAAACCAACGCCAAAAGTTTGTTAAGATCTTGTTCTGATTGTGTCTCAATTTTCAGAAGCAAATACAAAAGGGTCAGCTCAGCATAAATCTTTTAAAGATACGCTTTCTGGACCACAACAATTTGTGCTTTTCTGTGGTGCTGTTTTTTGGTTTTTAAATCAAATCTAGTGCTATTCCTAGGTTCCTTTTTGTGTGCCATCCATTATTTGAGTACCTTTTATTTGCTTGTCTAATTTCATTTGAACTCTTTCTAGTTGTGTCACATTTAAATTCCATTTGTGTGGTACTGTTTTTCAAATTAATTTGTTTCTTGCTTTCTTTCTTTGGCCTCTAAGCTTGTTGGTGGATTAAATATCAATTTGTACTTGTTGAGTGAGAATTTGACTTGAGGGGAGTCTAGCTTGCTTAATAGGTGCTGGATTGAAGATTTTATTGACCTAATTCCAAGAGGAACAAAGGCAAAGGGCAGCAACAAACACCATACTACAAATACACCACACACTTTGGAAGGCCCAACAAGTAGAAAAGCAACAAAAGGGGTGCAACTAGAAGAACAACAAAAGGGGTGCAAATAGTAAAAGCAACAAAGGGAGTGTCATTTAATTTCTTTGCAATCTTGCTTGTGTTAATTACTTGTTAATCACGCAATTAGTCGGTGAGTGTGTCTTCAAGGGCTCCAAGTGTCCAAGAAGCCTCACCTAGGGCCGTCTAGCTTAATTTGTTTTTGTTAATTGCTTTAATTGAACCAACTTGCTTTAATCACTTCGTTAATTTCTTGTTTAATCTTGTTTAAGGCTTTCATAGCTTGCATTGTTTTCTTGCATTAAAAATTTGATTTCTTCATCCTAATTGTGTTTTAAGTGGTTTACTAAGAGAAAGCTTTGTGTGAAGACATTGAGGGATAGTCTTTGGCTAAGGCAAGGCTTGGTATTTAAGTAGTCCATTGTGACTCACCTCCCTTACCTGGAAGACTACCTTCTTTGACTTCCCTAAATTTTCTCAAGGTAAAATATTTCTATACACAAAGGTCTAGTCATGTCTTCTCATTCCTTTAAATCTCTTAAAAGTGAGGTGAAATCCTTGAAATCTCTTTTGGAACAACTTTCCGAGAATATTCAATCAATTTCATCTAAACAATTGGAGAATGAGGCCAAAACTAATGAATTGACTAAATCAAAGGATGAGAAGTCTCACATTTCAAAAAAATTACCTTCTCATGCATCTATCTCTAAAAAGCATGATTCTTTTGGGGAGGGAAGACATAGAAGAGATAGAAAAGAACAAGAAAGCCCAAGAGAGGTTAGGGTAGACCTACCCCATTCCCATGGAAAAGAAAATATAGAAACTTGCCTAGATTGGGAAATGAGGGTAGAAAAATTGTTTGCTTCCCATAAAGAAAGAAAGGAAAGAAAGATACAAAAGAAAAAAGAGGAAGCCGAAAGGGAAGCTAAAGAAAAAGAAAAAGAAAGAGAAAAAGAAAAAGAAAAGCATGAGAAGACCCTTGAGAAACAAAAGGCGTGGGAGAATAGTGTTCCTTCTCACAAGGTCATTCAACAAGACAAAAGATTTAAAAATACCTTTGAAAATATGCGTCTTGTTGAACAACCTAGCCTTTCCTTTTGTAAAGGAACACTTGCAAGCATAGTAACAAAAAAAGAGTCTTTAAAAGAAGCTTGCATAGATAAAGATAAAGTGGATTATTTCTCATATGTGCTAGGATATCACCAAGTGAATGTCAAGTTATTTACAAGCATCTACAAAAACAAATTTTTATGTGAAGTAGTGCCTAAAGAAACTTGTCATGTCCTATTGAGACAACCATTGCCAAGTGTGCAACTTCTCATAAACAATGGTTGTAACAACGAGACTATCTTTACACATAAGAGAAAAATTCTTCATGAAGGAGAACTCATGGACCAAATTAGAGTTGATAAAACTCTAGAGCTTTTAAAAGGAAAACTTTTGTCACCCATGAGAAAAGATGTTCAAAGACATTACCCTAGATACATTTCTTGTTTTAAAAATACACCTAAGGTGATGTCTCATGAACTCTATACTCCTTTACCTTTTGCAAATGATCCTTGGGAAGACATAAACCTCAATTTTATCTTAGAGCTTCCTAGGACAACAAAAGGTTTTGATTCCATTTTTATGGATATGGATAATCTCTTCTATATAGAAGTGACAAGTCTTCATGGTTTATCTTCAAGCATAGTATTGGATAGAGCTCCAAAAGTTGAAAACCATCATTTGAGGAATCTTTTAGAAAAACTTGAAATTAAATTGTACTCTTCAAATTTTTATCCTCAAAAGAATGGTCAAAATAAAATTGAAAACATAGCTCTTTTTACTATGCCTAGAGAAATCATGAAAGACAATCACAATTCTTGGGATGAGTATCCTTTTGAGCATGCATACAATGGAGTAGTCCACAAGACTACTAATATTTCTACATTTGAAATTGCATGTGGACTTAATCCTCTTTCGCTTTTTAAGTTGTTACCCTTTCCTAAAGGTATTGTGCCTAAGGAAAAGGTAACCAATATTGAAAATTTTCAAATACATAAGAGGATTAGAGAACACATAGAACCATCAAAAGAGAAATATTGTACAAAGTTGCCAAAAACAAAAGAAAAACAAAAATGGCAACTTCATACAATTAAGTTCTCTCCAATTGCTCACACTAACACCTTTACTTTGTTTGATGATTTCCATAGGTGGACGTTTGATCCGGGAGGACAAGCCTTGCCGAAACAATAGGCTGCTATCCGAGATCAAATCTGTAGATCTGAGGATAGATCTTCTCAAAGGAGGAGGAGATGATGGACACCATCCAGCCCCATCCATCCCCCTAGTTGAAGACAAAGCAAGGGATTTGAGGACAAATCCTTTTTCAAGAGGGAGGGGATGATGGAAGAGGGCCAAGCACAACCTTCCATGAAAGGCAAGAGCCAAGTCAAGAGCGTCTAAGACCAAGCTAGGAGCGTCTAAGACAAGCTAGGAGCGTCTAGGACGAGAAGGCCAAGCTAGAAGCGTCTAGGACAAGAAGACTTGGATCAAAGCTATGAATGGGAGAGTGGCATTCTAGCACATATTCCGTGAAGGCCCATCAAATGTAGTTTAGCTTTAATTGGGGTGTAAATAGCATAGCCATGTGGACAAATGTTTATTTTTTGGCACATTAGAATTAAGGAGAAGTTAACCTTCCCACTATTCTAGAAAGCCCATGGAGGGGGTGAACTTACAAACTAGACACACCCCTCCCCATGTGCTCACACTTTCCATGTGGCCCATGTGCTTCACATTTACATTTCATTTGGCTAGCATTAGGGTTGCATTATGGTCCTCCTTAGCCTATAAAAGGAGGAGCCTACACCTTGTATTTTCAAGATTAAATAGAGTATTGTTATGCTGCCAAATTGTGCCATACACTACTCCTTGCCTAACACTTAGGTCTTAGTCTTCAATTCATCACTACCAAAGGGGCTGGCCAAACCTCCCCATTTCCTCACTCTTCATGCACCTTCAAGGCACCCATGCTTCCTAGGAAGGCCTTGCTCACCTCCTCCATAAGCTTCCGCATCCATCATCACCAAGGAACTCCAAAATCCAAAGAAGAGCTCATAGGAATGCTATCAACTAGCGTGGTAACTGTTATTATAAGTGAACTCCACCAGCGGCAACATCTCATCCCAGCTTCCCAATTGATCCAAGACACACGTCCTCAGCAGATCTTCCAAGGACTGGATCGTTCTCTCAGACTGTCCATCGGTTTGAGGATGATATGCAGAGCTCATCCTCAACTTAGTTCCCAAAGAATCTTGCAGAGTCTGCCAAAACCGAGAAGTGAACCTGGGATCTCTATCCGAAACAATGCTAAAAGGCACTCCATGCAACCTCACAATTTCCTTGATGTACAACTGAGCCAACTTGGCCATGGATATCCTCAAATTAACTGGAAGAAAGTGAGCACTCTTCGTCAGCCGATCAACTATGACCCAGATTGCATCATGACCCCTTACCGATCTAGGTAAGTGGGTAACGAAATCCATTGCAATGCTGTCCCATTTCCACTCAGGAATATCCAATTGCTGTAACAAAACGCCAGGTCTTTGGTGTTCTACCTTCGCCTTCTAACATGTCAAGCAGGTAGTAACATACTGGGCGATGTCTTTCTTCATGCCCGACCACCAAAATGACTCCTTCAAGTCATGGTGCATCTTATTCATTCCTGGATGTAGGCTAAGACAGCTCTTATGACCTTCTTCTAGGATCATCTTCTTCAGCTCTTCATTTGCAGGTATGCAAATTCTGCCATTCAATCTCAAGATCCCATCATCTCCTATTACAAAGTCTTTAGCCTGATCGGTGTCTAGTAATTCCACAATACGCTTCAGACTAGGGTCCTCTAATTGCTTATCCTTTATCATTCCAATGAAATTATTAGTTATAGTTAACTTACTACAACTAATTTGGTTAACAAGAAATTCCACTCCCAAGTTTAAATCTCTGAACTGCTCGATCAGCTTCTGCTCTTCAATCATCATGATTGATACTTGCATTGATTTTCTACTCAAAGCATTTGCCACTACATTGGCCTTCCCTGGATGATACATGAGTTGGAAATCATAGTCCTTTAGAAACTCCATCCATCTTCTTTGTCTCATATTTAGTTCCTTCTGATCAAACAGGTATTTCAGACTTTTATGATCACAAAACACCTGAAACCGAGCTCCATACAAATAATGCCTCCAAATTTTCAAGGCAAACACCACCGCTGCCAACTCCAAGTCATGAGTAGGATAGTTTCTCTCATGAATTTTGAGTTGCCTTGAAGCATATGCAACTACTCTTTTCTCTTGCATCAAAACACATCCCAAGCCCTAATGTGAAGCATCACAGTAGACGTCCAAAGGTCTTCCTACATCCGGGATCACCAGCACCGGAGCACTAGTCAATCTTTCCTTTAGTTCCATGAAACTCTGCTCACATCGGTCGGTCCAAGCAAAAGGTTGGTCTTTGCGAGTCAACTAAGTCAAAGGAGCCACTACCTTGGAAAAATCCTCAATGAACCGCCGATAGTAGCCAGCTAGACCCACAAAACTCCTTATCTCTGTGACTGTCTTAGGACGTTCCCACTGGAGCACTGCCTCTACCTTGGCTGGATCCACTGAGATTCCCCGAGCAGATATTACATGTCCTAAGAAGTTAACTTCCTTCAGCCAGAACTCACACTTGGAGAACTTAGCATATAATTGCTTCTCCCTCAGGATCTCCAACACCGTCTTTAGATGTTCATCATGTTCTTCCTCGGTCCTTGAATAAATAAGTATGTCGTCTATGAAGACTACAACAAACTTATCCAAGAAAGGACGAAAAATTCTATTCATGTAGTCCATGAATAGAGCTGGAGCATTTGTCACTCCAAACGGCATCACCACATACTCATAATGTCCATAACGAGACCTAAACGCCGTCTTCTGAACATCTTCAGCTTTTACCAAAATTTGGTGGTATCCCATTCCCAGATCAATCTTTGAGAAAACCGAGGCTCCATGCAATTGATCCATCAAATCATCAATTCTAGGCAGAGGATACTTGTTCTTGATGGTCAACTTGTTCAACTAGCGGTAATCTACACACAACCGAGACCCTCCATCCTTTTTCTTAACTAGAAGAACTGGAGCCCCCCATGGAGATACACTAGGTCTGATAAATTGTTTCTCCAACAACTCTTCCACTTGCTTCTTTAATTCCATCAACTCAGCTGGAGCCATTCTGTAGGGTGCCATTGACACTGGTCCAACTCCAGGTACCAAATCAATAGAGAATTCCACTTCTCTCTTAGGAGGTAGTCCAGGTATTTCTTCTGGAAATACATCCATGAAATCCTTCACCACATGTATACTGCCCATATCTTTTTCATTTTTCACTCCCCCTTGAGCGAGGATCACGAAGCACCTTGCCCCTTCTTTCAACTCCGACCACACATGCTGAGCAGACATCACATCCGACACTTCGAGATCTGGAAACACCACTTTCTGCCTACCGCAATCTATGAGAATGTGATTGGCAGATAGCCAATCCATTCCTAGGATAACATCCAGATCCTGAAGAGGTAGACAGATCAAATTTACTTTGAACCTGCGTCCCTCCACTATCACTGGACATTCAGGGCAAACTGTGGAGGTCATAACCTGTCCTGATGCAGGTGTAGTGACTAACAGTTCAAACGGCAGCTCCTTCACTAGAAGGCCCAACTCGTTTACGCACAGACTTGACACAAAAGAGTGTGTCGCTCCAGAATCAAACAAGGCTTTTACACTTCTACCAGCTATAAAACAAACACCTTGCACCAAGTTACCTGACTGAGACGCCTCAGCTCCTGACATGGCAAACACTCTCACTGCTCCTGACATGGCAAACACTCTCACTGCTGCCTGACATGGCAAACACAAGGCTTTTACACTTCTACCAGCTATAAAACAAACACCTTGCACCAAGTTACCTGACTGAGACGCCTCAGCTCCTGACATGGCAAACACTCTCAGCTCCTGACATGGCAAACACTCTCACTGCTGCCTGAGGTCTGCTGCCTTCATTCCTCAAATGCTGAGAACCACTGGATTGAGTCGCCCTATTCCTGTTAGGACACTCTCTAGAAACATGTCCTGTCTTTTGGCAGGTGAAGCATCTTCGCTCTGAATTCCCCTTGGGGCATACATTGGATGTGTGTGGTCCACCACAATGGAAACATCTGAGTTTCCATGGTTGTTGCTGCTGAAACTGGGGCGGTGCTGCTCCTGCCCTATGCTGTGGAGGTCTCGCATAAGGCTTATTCTGCTGCTGCTGCACCTTTGCCTTCCCACTAGAGGAACTCCCTGGGTGTGACCTGATCACCCGAGAATCACCCTTTTCCAGAGTCTCCACCATCTTCGCCTTCTCTACTAAGGCGTGAAATTCCCTGATGCACATAGGGGCTATGGTCCTCTTCAGCCCATGCTTCAGTCCTTCTTCAAACTTCCTACAACTCCAAGCCTCAGAGGTTGCCTGGGTATAGAATCGGGCAAGGTACTCAAACCGAGCAGCATAAGCATTCACTGACATCTCCCCCTGCTCCAATCTGAGGAATTCTGCTTCCTTCGCAAACCTTGCACTATCTGGGAAGTATTTTTCCAGAAATCTCACCCTGAAGCTCTCCCAGTCTAATGCTTCCTCTCGGGCTTCCATCATCTGTTGAGTTCCCATCTGTAAGGATCTAGATAATTATTTGGAATAGAAGAAGTATAATTTTAATGAATTCTAAATATGTTATTACTTAAAACGAAAAGAGCTTGTAATGGAGATTTCATGGTGGTCAGACCTCGGATGTCGCCCAAGGTCTGAGGGCGGCGTGGTAGAGGTCGGTCGGTGGACCATAGTGGGTTCTAGAAATCTCATGTAGGGAGGTGTGATTTGAACCTTAGGAGCGCCATGCATGCAGAATAACTACGGGACTTTACGCTTGGACATAAGGGATTTACCTTAGTGTTGCATGCTTAGGCATGTAAGGATTGGGTACTGAGCTGCCCTCGGGCAGGAGAAGCTACCGACGTCACCGAGCCATGTGGGGGTGATAACACAGGCGTGGAGTAGTGGTAGGACGAGCCCTCAACAAGGTGTGACGATGTGGCATCAGTCGACAGAAGCAAGGCGATGTGTCCTCGCCACATCAAGGACAATGAGAGATCGCCAGGGCGAGAGACACGCGGGGATCGCCAGGGCGAGAGACACGCGGGCATCGCCAGGGCGAGCGACAGACGGTCATCGCCGGGATGAGAGGCACATAGTCATCGCCGGGATGAGAGGGACATCGGTCATCAGCCAGGATGGGAGACACATCGGTGGTCTGCCAGGGTGAGACATCGGTGGTCTGCCAGGGTGAGACATCGGTGGTCTGCCAGGGTGAGACATCGGTTGTCTGCCAGGGTGAGACATCGGTGGTCTGCCAGGGTGAGACATCGGTGGTCTGCCAAGGTGAGACATCGGTTGTCTGCCAGGGTGAGACATCGGTTGTCTACCAGGGTGAGACATCGGCTGCCAGGGTGAGACATCGGTGGTCTTCCAGGGTGAGACATCGGTTGTCTGCCAGGGTGAGGAATCAGTCGTCCGTCAGGAAGAGGAATCAGTCATCGCCGGTATGAGAGGCATAGTCATCGCGCGAGCAGTCATCGGTGGAAGGTTATCGCGCGATGTCGTGTTTCACACAGATAAGGTGGGACCCAGGCTCCCAGCATGAGATGTCCTGCATGCGCGACACGTAGACAAAAAGGGTGTTTCAGAATAGTTAGCATCAGAGAGTTGGTATGCGCAGAAACCCACGTGGTCACACTGTTCAAGGAAGTGTGCACGCAAGGTTGCTCAGAGAGTGGGTAATGGAAGTGAAGGCTAAAGAGTCGTTCGACCTTAAGAGCTGGGGGAATCAGCTCATTTAATTCCCCTTTCTCCTTTCCCCTCAACTCGAAGACGCGGCAATCCTCACGTACCAGTGCTACGATCAGCGACTACCATTGTCCTCCTGGGAAGTTACTCTGCAAGTTTTCTGCTCAAAGCCCTAAAACAGAGTTAAGGCATCCTTGAGTTCTCGGTGGGTTTGGAGCTCTTAGTGAGATTTTACGCAAGTCCAGGTAAGGGAAGCTAGCATTTTCGTTTATAAAAACTTTAGGCGAGTAGGTTCTGAAGTGAGGGCAACGTGGTCGCCGGTTTCATATTCTATTTCACGATGCTCTGTTTTTATGTGTGGGGCGACGTGATCGCCGGTTTTAATGCAAATTTAGAAATCCCCTGTTTTAGTGTCGTTTTGAAATTGTTTGAGATTGAAAGGTGAAATGCATATGATATTCGAAAATCTGAACTTTGGTATGATTGTTTCTGTGATTGGGATTGTTTAAGAAAAGATTCAAAATATTATATGATGGAATTGTGCTTTTACGTGTGGTATGATGTACTGGATGAATGTGAAAGAGTGATCAAAGCATAGTATTTTCAGGAAAGAAAATACCGTGTGGAGATTTTATGAGGGTGTATTGATCTGTGAGTATCCTGTGAATGAGGCGATCCTGACTCTGCTGATATGATGGAATCACATAGATGAAGTCATTCAGTTGGTGAGAGTCGAAGGAGGTCCATATGTATGGGTAAGTCGTTCAAAAGATAACTGACTTGACCTGTTATATGGATTAACCCTGTCATACTGAGAGAGTGAGGATATTGAGATTGAGATCGAGATTATGTTTATGCGCATAGCTGTGGGAACTTTACAGCAATGTAGTATGACAGGTGCAGGTCTCTGGATGCTAAGTTCAACGCACGAGTCTTCCGGAAGTAGAGTCATGTGTCTATGTGTTACGAGTCAGTGGAAAGTCTGACATGTGAACCATGAGTATTGAATGTATTGAATAGAAACTTGACGAGTTTGTGGAATATGGGGATATTGATGGTTGAAAATTGATATAGATTATGAATGGTGTGAAGATTTATGCTTTCTATTGATATAAAGTTTCATATTTAAAGTTTTTAAAAATATCTAGCTTACCCTTTGTTTTGTATCGTGGTTATTTTTCTTAAACCTGTGATGATCGTGTATATTTGCACGGGAGCAGATGAGGTTGCAGGTGGTAGAACTCCTCAGTGAGCATTTCTGGAGGAGGAGATCGCCGGTTTTTGAATGCTGTTGTTTTGTTTTATTTTGAAAACTCCTGTATGGAGATGTATTAAAACTTCCTCGAAAAGGGATATTATTCTGAGGCACATTTGTATTAATGGATGAATTATATTATGTATATACCTATGTTAAATTTTTGATATTATTGTTTCACCTTTATTTTATTATATAAAAATGAACAATATTTTGAGGGGCGTTACACCATCCACCAGAACTCGACTTCTCCAGATAGCAGGTACGTAGCAAACACCAACTTCTTATCCTCAGGGCAGGAGGTCGCCTTGAAGATTTTCTCTAACCCCCTGATCCACTGATCTGCTTGGTCAGGAGTAGCATTCCCACTGAACTTGGGTGGGCTGTGCCTGAGGAACTCGGTCAGTCCCATCTGCTCCTGAGGCTGACCGACGTGGGGAGCTGTTGCAACCGATCTAGCAGTCTCCCAATGTTGCATTGCAGCTTGATGATTCTGAGCCATCGCCGCATTCTGCTGCTGGATAACACTTGCCATCATCTCAATGGCTTTGGCGATCTGGCTCATTTCTGCAGAAGGTTGGGAAGGGGTAGGCGGTCTAAGAGCCATTTTCTGTGTAAGATTAGGAAACTATTATTCTCTAATCATATTCCTATAAAATGAACTTGATAAAGAATCAATTCATTTAGAAGACCACATCTACGTCTTACAAAGGTCAGCATCTCAAAATCATCTAGAATTTTGAGTTTATCAGCAAGATCATGATACTTATAACATCAAGCATAACGCCAGGACAGCTACTGGTATGAAACCATCAATTCAAACAACCACTTTCAATCAATTACAAAAACACTCAATAAAATGAAATAAATCACACCAGAATTCAATGTATGCTAAACATCAAACCTTTAGAATTAAGATTGAGAATCATCTCGATCCAGTTATGAGTGTGCACCCTCACTACTTTATCAAGATCCTTTCATTTTTAATACTAAAATTTTCAGTTAGAGCATATATTTACTAAAGCACACACAAAGTTTCAATAAGAAAAACATTTAAAAACCTTTCACTATAGCTTTAATTCAAAAACTCCAATAAATTTTTGTAAGCAGAAGAAAAACAATGAACCCACTACCCTCAGATCATCCTAAGGACGAACTGCTCTGATACCATTAATGTAACGCCCCTAAAATCTTATTCATTTTTATATAATAAAATAAGGGTAAAGCCATAATATCAAAATTAACATTCGTATATATATATAATAAAATACATCCCTTGCATACAATGTGTTCTTCAAAAGGAACATCCCTCCTCGCAGGGAGTTAAATTTATACATCAAAAGTTTTCCAAGATAAAACATTCAAATATAAAACGATCCTTTTCTCCATCTGCTCACTGAGGAGCTCTACCACCTGCAACATCAGCTGCTCCCGTGTAAATTATACACGATCATCACAGTTTTAAAGAAAACAACCACAAAACAAAGCAAAAGGGGTAAGCTAGCTATTTTAAAAACTTTAAATATGAAACTTTGCATCAATGTAAACCATCAAATATTCACACATTTCACAATTCCTTCAAGTGTCATTCATTTCACATAATCCATCAAGTGTCTATCAACAATTTTCAATATTCATCTTTCTCACGTCAGAATTCCACTGACCCATCACACATAGACACTTGACACTACTTCCGGAAGACTCGTGCGTTGAACTTAGCATCCAGAGACCTACACCTGTCATACCACACCACTGTGAAATCCACACAGCCATGCACATAAACATAATCTCAATATCATCACTCTCCCGGTATGACAGGGTAAATTCATATAACAGGTCAAGTTAGTTATCTTTCAAACAACTTACCCATACATATGAACCTCCTTCGATTCTCAACACCTGAATAACTTCATCTATGTGATTCCGTTATATCAGTAGAGTCAGGATCGTCTCATTCACAGGATACTCACAGATCAATACACCTCATAACCAATCTCAACACGGTATTTCCTTTCCTGAAAATACTATGTCTTGATCACAATTTCACATTCATCCAGTACATCATACCACACGTAAAAGCACAATTCCATCATATAATATTCTGAATCTTTTCTTAAACAATCCCAATCACAGAAACAATCATACCAAAGTTCAGATTTTCAAATATCATATGCATTTCAATCTCAAACAATTTCAAAATGACACTAAAACAGGGGATTTCGAAAGTTGCATTAAAACCGGCGATCACGTCGCCCAAACATCAGAATCTTCTAGCTTAAGGTTTTATTGAAAATAAAACTAGCTTCCCTTACCTGGACTTGAGCCGATCTCACTAAGAGTTCCAAACCCACCGAGAACTCAAGGATGCCTTAACCTGCACCATAGAGTCTTGATCACAAATCTAACGAGATTACTCATTTTCTGCGTTAACAGAGACGATTTCTGAAGTTAAAAGAGTTGTCTGCACAACCTATGCAGAGACGACCCTCTCAAATTCAGACTCCACTCAAAGAACAGAGCAAAACGACTTACTCTGTTTTAGGGCCTTGAGCAGAAAACTTGCAGGGCACAACGTCAGGAATCCAGGGGCAGTCGCTGATCTTCAACTGGTTCGCTAGGACGTCTGAACGCAGGGAGAAGGAGAGGAAAGAAACAGGGAACCAAAGCTAACTCACTCAATCACTCTCGAACCACAGCAACGTCCACTGCCTCTCAGGAGTGAGTTTTGAATCTAAACCAACTTGCCCAGAAATGCCGCTGCTACCTCCCACTCTACAGGAAAGCTTGCGTGCACACTTCCTTGAACAGTATGACCACGTGGGTTTCTGCGTATACCAACTCTCTAATGCTAACTATTCTGAAACACCCTTTTTGTCTACGTGTCGCGCATGCAGAACGCTCATGCTGGGAGCCTGGGTCCCACCTTATCTGTGTGAAACACGACATTGCGCGATAACCATCCACCGATGACTGCTCGCGCGATGACTATGCCTCTCATACCGGCGATGACCGATTCCTCTTCCTGACGGACGACCGATTCCTCACCCTGGCAGGAACCCATTGTCTCACCCTGGCTGACAACCGATGTCTCACCCTGGCAGACAACCGATGTCTCACCCTGGCAGACAACCGATGTCTCACCCTGGCAGACCACCGATGTCTCACCCTGGCAGACAACCGATGTGTCTCCCATCCTGGTTGATGACCGATGTTCCTCTCATCCTGTTGGCGATCTCTTATCAGCCTTGTGTGTGACGAGGACACATCGCCCCACTCTGGTCACCGATGTCACATCGTCACACCTTGCTGAAGGTTCATCCTCCCATTCCTCTAAGTCTGTGGTATCACGGTTCACACTACTCATGGTGGCAGACATGCCACCTATCTTCTATATCACTCATCTTCTGTATTTAGACCACATACTAAGTGCTTACCAAGTCTTCTCGAATACACGGCGATGTGCTCTTTTCGGCGATCATGTACACCATAGGCGATTGGCGATTTCATACGGGGGAAGTCGGAGGTCGCCGCCTTCTTAAAAACGGCGATCTCATTTACTTCTAAGCTACACCTTCCTTTCTCTTGCCCTTCTTGATTCACGTGCCCCCTCCCTTCAAGCACGCCCACGTGATTACCTCACGATAAAGTCATTGCACCTAACTACTTGGTTAGTACAATGGTCAACCGATCGCCCTCTACCAGCTGATCCCAGCCCTTGGGCGACGTCCGAGGTCTGACCACTCTGAGATTTTCTATTTTTATGCCCTTTTTATTTTAAATAATAACTTACTCAGAAATCATTTAAAATATATCACTTTTATTCCAAATAAATTTATAGGTCCTTACACACGACCAGCCCCACTTTGTCATCCCTATTGGTGCTTGTCTAATTTGTTTCCTTTGATTCAAATTGATTCAGCCTTGAAATATATGCACAAGATAAGATCAACCAGAAAATAGGCGTAAAAAAAATCCTCATCAAATTGGAAACTGTATCTGAAAAAATAAATCACACATTGGACGCTAGTGTTTTGTGTTGGGTTCTTTCAGTTTGAGCATTTGACTTTACCAAATTTATGGTTTTTTTCTTTTCAAAATTTAATGCGCCTTTTTAGCATAATCTTCCTAACACATTAATGTTTCTAGATCCAAATTCCCGTGTCGAAATTCACAATATTCAATTCATAATAAATTTTCTAGCCAGTACCAAAATTTCAACCGCAAGCAAAAAAAAAAAGGAAACCTATAGAATTGAATGAATATTATGATAAACTCAAGACATAATGGAAACCTAACTCTAAGGAACTTGTAAATAGTCTAATAAAAAGTATATAAACTCAAATACAAAAATTATAAAGCACACAAGAGCATGAACACATGGAGTAATTCAATTATTTTTCTGAATTTTTCTTTCCTGGACAAAACAAAATAAGAAAATATAATTGAACAAAGTACTATAAGAAGTTTATGACATTTATAATAAGTAGTTAAAACTTTATTAACTAATGTTTGATAATAATTTATAAATTATTTTATAAATTTTTATTATTAATAAAAATTACTTTAAATACTAACAATTCTTTAATTTATAAAATAGTGTGTAACTTAATGAATATAATAATTAATTATTTTTGTTTTCTAAATTAGTTATTATTTAATAATTGGAGAGTAAACGTAAAACTTAAAAACAAGTACTTGCAAAAGGAGCTCAAATACTATATTAGAAAAAAAAAAAAGGCTTAGAACAAAGAGGATGATAAAAAATTTGTTATATTCTATTATAAAAAAAGGCTCAAAATATATATAGCTCATTTTCATTAAAAGAAAATTATAAAAAAGAATAGCTGAAAAGTATAATTTATAGAGAGTGACCTTGTTCCTTCTCTAAAAAATTCTATATATATTTATTATATATATTTACTGTTAACATTATGAGTTGGAAAATAATAGTTTGATAATTTTAAAAATTGTTGTTGTGGCCAGACCTCGGACGTCGGCACATAAGTGAGAGGTCGGCACAGGAGAGGTCAGCATGGTAGCGTCCACAGAGGGCCCCACAGAATTACACATGTCAAGATGCAAAATCAGATTCACAGATACACCATGCATGTAGGATGTGTACAAGACGTAAGACTATGACACAATAGAATTATCCTTAGAAACGCATGTAAGGCACGTGAAGGTTTGAGGGCACGTGAGATATTAAGTTATTAGACAAGTTTAGGTTGGCAGCGCTGGGACAGGCACTGAAACCCTAACGGCCACACCTTAGGTTATGCACTCTAGGAAAGGAATGTCGCCATGGGAGTTGCACTCTATGAAAGGAATGTTGCCATGGGATCGCACTAAGATTGTGCGTTAGAATCCCAAAAGGGTAACCCTAAATTCACTAGAGGCAACGCTTGGACAAGAGTATGTATGCGGTAGGTAGCCTAAAACAACTATATAATGGGGTAACGCCCAAGGTAAACACAAGTTCACACAGACACAGTCTTTTGCAAGCTTAGAGTTTCTTACACACTCTTAGCCTGAGATACTCTAGTTATTTGATGTTTCTTGACCTGTACTGACTTGAGCGTCGGAGTGCAATTATAGGTAGGGCCCTTTCTGTTTCAGCGGAGCCACATTTGGGAGAACCACCGCGAAGATAGGAGGAGCCATCGTTTGCCTCAGAGTCAACGACGACCGAGTCAACCGGCGAGAACATTTGGCACCCACCGTGGGGCCCGATAAAACTAGGTCCCATCCACAGTTGTGATCAGTCAAATCAGGCGTTATGAGGATTACAAGGCAAGGTGGCGCTTGAAGGGATGAGGATGATCAAGCCGCAACCATACAGGAACTCATGGAGACCATCTACTGCCTTCAGCAGGCGTTTATGGCGTCTAATGCCAATTAAGATCAGTTTAGGACAAACCTAAACACATCGTTGGCGGCTAATGAAGAATTATGCAGGGCAAACGAGGAATTGAGAAGAGGGATAGGAGAACGTGTAGAGGCGGATCTAGGGGTGCCACCCCTAGCTAGGGTTCGACCTATGCCTTTCTCCCAAGATATCATGGAGACAGTCATACCAGCGTCCTTCGTGATCCCAAAGATCACCTTCACAGGGTCGAGGACCCAGAGGCCCACATAACAACCTTCCACACTTAGATGATGATCTCAGGAGGTACAGACTGATGGGTTGCTCTTCATGACCAATGTTCTTCTTTGAGGAAATGAGGTGAAAAGGTGGCGGAAGCAATGGAGGTTATGGATCAAGGATGGCTCATATAGAGCTATGGGTTCCTTGTAGGTGCATGAAAGGTATAGAGAGTGATAGATTAGGCCAAATCACTTGGAGGAAGATGAAGATGAAGATCAAAGTGTCTAACCTAGAGAGACTAGACAAAGAGTAGAAGCTAGCATAATTTTGGCAGCATTACTCATATAAATTGATCTTAAAAAAACATGAGCCAAAGCACCCTATTTATAGGAGATGGTGCCTTAGAGAGTAAGGAGCAAGGGTAGGATGGGGAATACATAAAAGAGGGGGCTGCTAGGGTGTTGACTAAAGTTCAATGCAGCCCCTTAGCATGCTTCTAGAAGGTAGGGCTACATTCCTAACCTAAAAGGCCTAGGTACAAGCTAAATTGTTAAATACACCCCCTATTGTGCTAAATGAACCCTACTCTACTGAAATTACAAATAAATTGAAATTAATTGATGCTCAGCTCCCATGGCTTGGGCTCTACTCCTTGTGGTCCTCTGAGGGGTCTTTGAATATGTAAAGAAAAGTTTCTCTGCCATCAGTAGCAGAGTCCCAATCTTCTTAAATACTCTTTTCCATGAACCTAGTTGTTGGGCCTGAGCTTGGGCTTAGGCTTGGGCTTGGGCCTCTTCCATCACAGACGCTATGCACTGTAAGATGTTTATGGGTACTTTTGTAGGAACGACATTGAACTTGTTCGTCGGAGTCCCAGATGGACACATCACGTCCTTTGGCCAGTTGACAGAGTTGTTCAAGAAGCAGTTCATTGTCAATCGCGCACGTCCTCGTGTCGCGTTCGATCTTTTTGATGTGAGACAGTTCCAGGAAGAACCACTGAAAGACTTCCTGAACCGGTTTGGAGCACTTGTGGTAAGATTACAGACCAAAGATGAGGCCATGATCGTGCATGTGTTAAAAAGGGGAATCGTTCCAGGACCCTTTAGTGATGCTCTGATAAGGTGTCCACCAAGGACGTTTGATGAGATCTAGTGTCGCGCTGTAGCATGTAAGGACCTGGAAAATCTTATTGGAATAAAAGTGTCATATTTAAATGGATTCGAAGCATGTTGTATTTAAAATGAAAAGGAAAGAAAGTGTAGTTTAGAAGACTATGAGATCGCCTGGAACATGATCGCCGGTCGCCTACTACACATGATCACCAGGGCGCGAGAGACATGCGGGCATCGCCGGGCGCGAGAGGCATGCGGACATCGCCAGGGCGCGAGGCATGCGGGCATCGCCAGGGCGCGAGGCATGTAGGCATCGCCAGGGCGCGAGAGACATGCGGGCATCGCCAGGGCGCGAGATGCATGTGGGCTTTGCCCGGGCGCGAGAGGCATGCGGGCGTCGCCAAGAGGAGACCTCGGTCGGTCTCCAGGAAGAGGAGACCTCGGTCGGTCTCCAGGAGGAAGAGACCTCGGTCGATCTCCAGGAGGAAGAGACCTCGATCGGTCGTCTTCCAGAGAGAGACATCGGTCGTCCTCCAGGATGGGTCATCGGTGGATTGTCTTTGCGCGAGTGGTCATCGGCGAAAGGTTATCGCGCGATGTCGCGTTTCACGCAGATGAAGTGGGGCCCTGGTTTCCAGGACGAACGTGCTGCATGTGCGACAGGTAGGCAGTAAAAGTCCTTCGGGACAGTAGCTCCATGTGCGCAGAGACGCCACGTGGCCATACTGTCAGGTTGCATTTAATTCAAGGAAGAAAACCCAACCAGAAGGGTTAGTTAGAGAGTAGGTAATGATAGCTACATGGCAGGCCTATGTTCCTAGTATCAGAATGCACCGCCTCTTAGTGAGTTTAGAAACGCAGTGAGAGTATAAAAGGTGACAGAGTGAGTTCACCTTCATCTTTCTCTTTTCTCTCCTTTGCACTGCGACTCAGTATTCCCCAGGCACCAGCTTGACTACCAGCGATTGCCATAGAGCATTTGAGAAGGTTCTCTACAAGTTTTACTGATTAGAACGCTTAGGCAGAGTTCAGGCATCCTTTACGTTCGGTGGTTAGAGCTTGAAGTGAGTTTCACGCTGATCCAGGTAAGGGAAGCTAGCCTTGTTTCAAATGAAAACTGTGTACTTGCTGATTGAGATGTGGGGCGACGGGGTCACCGGTTTTGTTTCTTGTTCTGGTGTTCTGATGTTGGATGCGAAGTGTTTACTGTAATCGATTCTGTTTTGATGTTGGGGGCGACGTGGTCGCCGGTTTTCAAAATGTTCTTGTTTAAAATCCAGTTCTGTTCGTGATCGCCGGTTCCTTGAGGTGATCGCCGGTTTTTCATCTGTTATTGAAATATCCCCTGTTTTTGTATTGTTTGAGAACTGTTTGAGGTTTATATGTGAAATGCATGTGATATTTGAATATCTGAACCTTGGCATGAGTTTTGCTGTGACTGGAATCATTTGTTGAAATGTTATGTGAGGATGTGTGGATTCCTCTATACGCTTGTGAATGTGTGGATTTCACAGCGACCATGTGAGGATGTGTGGATTCCTCTATACGCTTGTGAATGTGTGGATTTCACAGCGACCATGTGAGGATGTGTGGATTCCTCTATACGCTTGTGAATGTGTGGATTTCACAGCGACCATGTGAGGATGTGTGGATTCCTCTATACGCTTGTGAATGTGTGGATTTCACAGCGACCATGTGAATGTGTGGATTTCACAGTGGTATGTGAATTGAGAAATTGAATTGTCAGGCACTTGATTGCTGATATGAATTGAAAGACTCTTGGATTGATTTGTGAAATATGTGATTACCTGATGGTTTTGTGGAAAATGAGAAAGTTGATGGTTTTATGTGGATGTCTTAAATTGGTTTCAGGATTGGTTTTTAAGTTCATATTCAAACTCTCTTTTAAATGTCTAGCTTACCCTGTATTTTGGTTCTGTGGCTGTTTTCTTAAAACCTGTGATGATCGTGTACTTTACACGGGAGCAGATGATCTTGCAGGAAGAAGAGCTCCTCAGTGAGTGGTCGCCGGGAGGAGATCGCCCGTTTTGCTTCTGTTGGGCGATCACCCGTTTCCTGTTCTCTGATCGGAGATCGCCCCTTTTGATCGGAGATCGCCCTTTTGATAGGAGATCGCCCTTTTGTTAGGAGATCGCCCTTTTTATGTTGGGAGATCGGTTGTTTGGTTGTTTTTGCTGTTTTATGTTTAAGTTTTGGAAAATGACCGTTTTGTATTAAACTCCCTGCGAGGAGAAACATCATTACATATATATAATTATGTTCATTTCAACATTTTGGTGTTACGTATATTTTCATTATATAATTGTGAAAGGGTATTTGGCGGGATGTTACATAGCACACATTACTGCAGAGGAGCGCGTGGCAGAGAAGCGGGCAAGGGTAGAACCGCCCAAACCTCGTGCATCAGGGCGTACTCAACCCTTAAGGGTACACGAGGCCACCACAGGAAAGAAGGCCAAATCAGCACTGTGTGAGCCTAGAAGGCCTAAACCCACGAGGCACAGTTTCAGAGTAGAGCTTAAGGAGCTGATAGCCATCCCCGAGGTGGCAAGTAGATTGAAGTTTCCTCCGAAGTCTGACAAGAAGCTGGGACCACATAAGAACAAGTGGTGTGACCTCTACCAAGCAAATGGTCACACCCTAAGCAACTGCCTCTCTTTGGGGTACCAGATAGACGACCTGGTAAGAAGTGGGTTTCTAACGGCTTATTTGTAGGAACCTCAGGGAAACTTGACGTTGATGGCCCCAACAGGAGACCAGGGGCATGAGGTACCCATCCACGAAGAAATCAACACCATCTCCGAGGGTTTCTCAGGCGGAGGGTGCACTGCTTCCCAGCGAAAGAAGTACACCAGAGAGATAATGGCTATTGGGGAGGTAGAGCCCGACCGGTTTCCAGAGCTCGACCTCACCTTTACAAAGGTAGATCGATTAGACGTGGTCCAACATGATAATGATCCAATAGTAATTTCAGTTGTAACTGTAGGAAGGAAGGTGCACCGTGTCCTTATCGACCAGGGAAGCTCTGCAGACGTGATGTTCTGGCCGACCTTCAACAAATTGCAGCTATCCCCCGACCAATAGAGACCCTATACAGATGCTTGTATGGGTTTGCGGGAGATCAGGTGGAGGTCAGGTGATGGAGGATGTAACACCCCTCAAATCTTATTCATATTTATATCATAAAATAAACATGAAACAATAATATAAAAATTAACATATGTTTATATAATAAAATACATCCATCTCATACATTGTATTTTCTTCAAAATAATATCCCTTCTCTAGGGAATTTTTAATACATAACTACCCAGTGTTTCAAAATAGAACAAAATACAGCATAAGAACAGGCGATCTCCTTGTCCAACCACTCACTGAGGAGCTCTACTGCCTGCAACATCATCTGCTCCCGTGTAATTACACGATCATAACAGTTTTAAAGAAAGCAAACACAAAACAAAACAAAACACAGGGGGTAAGCTAGATATTTTTAAAACTTTAAAACATGAAACTTGATATTAACGTAAACCATCCAATATTCACACATTTCACAATTCCCTCAAGTTTCATTCATTTCACATAATCCATCAAGTGTCTATCAACAATTTCAATATTTCTCTTTCTCACGTCAGACTTCCACTGACTCATCACACATAGACACTACTTCCGGAAGACTCGTGCATTGACTAGACTTAGAGATCTGCACCTGTCATACTACACCACTGTGAAATCCACACAGGGTCACTGTGAAATCCACACAGCTATGCGCATAAACAATAATCTCAATCTCAATATCATCACTCTCCTAGTATGACAGGGTTAATCCATACAACAGGTCAAGTTAGTTATCTTTCAAACAACTTACCCATACATATGAACCTCCTTCGACTCTCAACACCTGAATAACTTCATCTATATGATTCCATTATATCAGGAGAGTCAGGATATCTCCTTCTAGACGAATCACCGGTCAATGCACATTCTACACGATCTTACACAGTATTTTCTTTCCTGAAAATACTATGCCTTGATCACATTTTCACATCATTCCATATTCATACAACACATCCATGAACGATTCAATCATATCATATTTTCAACCGTTTCTAAACAATCCAAATCATACCAAAGTTCAAGATTTCGAAAATCATATGTATTTCACAGCATCTACCATATTTAAAGTATCACATTTTCAAGCTCAAACAAATTTCCAAATCCACACACCAAAAGCAAAGCATCGTGTAAGAACGTTTGAAACCGGCGACCACGTCGCCCCAACATCAGAATCTTCTAGCTTAAGGTTCTATTGAAAATAAATCTAGCTTCCCTTACCTGGACTTGCGTAAAATCTCACTACGAGCTCTAACCCACCGAACTTAAGGATACCCGAACTCTGTTTTAAGGCTGGATTGGAAACTTGCAGCGAACCTTCCCAGGTGCTCTATGGCAGTCGCCGGTAGCCAGGCTGGGACGTGAGAAGGCCTGAATCGCAGAGTGAAAGAGAGGAAGGAACAAAGGATGAAGACTAAACTCACTCTATCTCCCGCTACTCCAACAGCGTTCGAACTCCAACTAAGAGGAGGTGTGTTCTGAGACTAAGAAACGTAGACCCGCTATGCAGCTGCCATTACCCACTCTGTGGCAAGCTTGCGTGCACGTTTCCTCTGACAGAACTGCCACGTGATGTCTCTGCGCGTACCAACTTTGGGTTACCTGCCTTACCAACTCTCTGGCATCAACTGTTCTGAAGCACTCCTAATGTCTACGTGTCGCGCATGCAGAACGTTCATGCTGGGATCCTGGGTCCCACATTATCTACGTGAAACACTACCTCGCGCGATAACCATCCACCGATGACTGCCCGCGCGATGACCATGCCTCTCATACCGGCGATGACCAATGCCTCTCATACTGGCGATGACTGGTTCCTCTTCCTGATGGACGACTGATTCCTCACCCTGGCAGACAACCGATGTCTCACCCTGGCAGACAACCGATGTCTCACCCTGGCAGATGACCGATGTTCCTCTCATCCTGTTGGCAATCTCTTATCGCCCTTCTGTGTGACGAGGACACATCGCCTCACTCTGGTCACCGATTTCATCACACCCAGCTGAGGGCTCGTCCTCCCATTCCTCTAAGTCTGTGGTATCACGGCTCACACTACTCATGGTGGCAGATATGCAACTATCTTCTATATCACTCATCTTCTATATTTAGACCACATACTAAGTGCATACCAAGTCTTCTCGAATACTCGGCGACGTGCTCTTTTCGGCGATCATGCACACCATAGGCGATTGGCGATCATGTACACCATAGGCGATTGGCGATCATGTACACCATAGGCGATTGGCGATCATGTACACCATAGGCGATTGGCGGTCATGTACACCATAGGCGATTACTGATTTCATACGGGTGAAGTCGGAGGCCGCCGCCTTCTTCAACAAACGGCGATCTCGTCGACTTCTAAGCTACACCTTCCTTTCTCTTACCCTTCTTGCTTCACGTGCCCCCCCCCCCCTTCAAGCACGCCCACGTGATTACCTCACGATAAAGTCATCGCACCTGACTACTTGGTTGGTTGGTTGGTACAATGGTCAACCGACCGCCCTCTACCAGCTGACCCCAGACCTTAGGCGACGTCCGAGGTCTGACCACTATGATAATTTTCTATTTTTATGCCCTTTTTATTTTAAATAAAAACATACTCAGAAATTATTTAAAATCTATCCCTTCTATTCCAATTAATTTATAGGTTCTTACATTTTAATGTAACGCCCCTCAAATCTTATTCATATTTATATCATAAAATAAACATGAAACAATAATATCAAAATTAACATATGTTTATATAATAAAATACATCCATCTCATACATTGTATTTTCTTCAAAATAATATCCCTTCTCTAGGGAATTTTTAATACATAACTACCCAGTGTTTCAAAATAGAACAAAATACAGCATAAGAACATGTGATCTCCTTGTCCAACCACTCACTGAGGAGCTCTACTGCCTGCAACATCATCTGCTCCCGTGTAATTACACGATCATCACAGTTTTAAAGAAAGCAAACACAAAACAAAACACAGGGGGTAAGCTAGATATTTTTAAAACCCCCTTACAGAGGACGGCTAGTCACACCCCCTCTAGTGCCAAGACGTGAGCTTGAAAGGATAGATCAAGAGCTTCTAGACCAATAGGAAGACCGTCTAGCACCTTGCATGGAGTGTCTAGGACCTATCACAAGGTCCATGGCCAAACAAATCCAAGAGGAGACGGCCCAAGCTAAGGATGGGAGAGAAAGATACCTATACATGTTGCAAGAAGGGCCATCATGAAATTAGCTTAGTTTATGTGGTGTAAATAGCATTTTTCTTTCAAGACTTGACCTATCTTGCTTGGCAAGTTTGTGCCCACTTTTGCATTTCATTTCAAACACATTTGGTTAGCATCTAGGGTAACATTTAAGGTACTCCTTAGCTTATAAAAGGGGTAGCCTCCTTCATGAAACTTAAGATTAATTTGAGTAAAGTTATGCTGCCAAATTTGTGCCATACTTACTCCCTTGCCTAAATCTCTTGATTTATGGTTTTAATCTTCACTCCTTCACCACCAAAGAGAGTTGGCCAAACCTCTCTCATTTTCATACACTTCATGCACCTACAAGCCACCACCACTCTTAGGAGGGCTTGACCCATTTCATCCATTGAAATTCTGCTGCATTCATCACCCAAAACGCACCATGAAGAACTCAAGAATGCCACCATCAGGGGTTACATCAAATTAAGGACAACGTTTACGGATGGCAAAGCATCTCGCACCATTAACACCAGGTACCTTGTAGTTAATGCGCCTTCCGCTTATAACATTCTTTTAGGCAGACTGGCTTTGAACAGGTTAGGGGCAGTGCCTTCGTCAAGGCACATGAAACTGAAGCTTCCCTCTCTTGATGGTGCGGTGATTACAATAAAGTCTAACAAGAAGATGACTTGAAAGTGGTACGAAGATAGTCTCAAAACCAAGAGAGGTGTATGTACAGTGACTACCGGGCCACCTAGGGACGAGGAAGACGTTCGCATGGAGGTCATCCCAGAAAAACAAGTCAAGCCCGCAGAAGAGGTCGTGGAATGAGAGGTCAGGGGTAAGCAGTTCAAGCTTGGTAAGTCTTTGAGTCAGGAAACGCAGGACCAGGTCGCCGAAGTTTTAGACCGACATCTGGATGCCTTTTCGTGGACTGCCTCAGACATGCCAGGGATAGACCCTTTTCTTGTGCCACCGTCTCACCATGAACCCTCAGGTCTGACCTGTTCATCAGAGGCGGAGGAAGTTTAATGAAGAAAGGCAGGTCATCAGGCAAGAAACTCAGAAGCTGTTGGAAGCCGGTCACATAAGGGAAATCTAGTACCCTGAGTGGTTGGCCAACGTGGTGTTGGTAAAGAAAGCTAATGGTAAGTGGAGAATGTGCGTCGACTTCACTGACTTGAATAAGGCCTGGCCCAGGGACTCATACCCGCTTCCTAGCATTGACGCCTTGGTAGACAGCGCCTCAGGATGCAAACTCCTCAGCTTTTTGGATGCATTTTCTGGGTATAACCAGATACGTATGCACCCCAGAGACGAATGCAAGACAGCGTTCATGACGGAGCACTCTAGTTACTGCTACAAGGTAATGCCCTTTGGGTTGAAGAATGCAGGAGCGACGTATCAGAGGTTGATGGACCGAATACTCGCCCCTATGATAGGGTGAAACATGTAGGCGTATGTAGATGACATGTTCGTCACCTCCCAGGAGAAAGACCAGTATCTGGCTGACCTCGAAGAGCTCTTCAGCACCACAGCCAGGTATAATTTGAAGTTGAACCCTGAAAAATATGTGTTTGGGGTAGAAGTAGGAAAATTCTTGGGGTTCTTGCTGACTGAATGGGGAATAGAAGCAAACCCCGAGAAGTGCACAACCATAATAAGGATGAGGAGCCTGGTTTCCATGAAAGAAGTACAGTAGTTGACAGGTCGGCTAGCCATCCTGTCACGTTTTGATGGCAGAGCCTCCAGCCATACACAACCACATAATAAGGAGGATAAAGACCTAGAGGTTATTTTGGGATTTACTTGTAAATATGGGTCTAATTGGGTTTTTGTTTCTTTTTGTAGGCCCAATCAAGAGGAGAACTCTAGGGTGAAGGAATGTACAAACATATCCAAGAAGACCTCCAAGTCATCAAAACATAAACTAAAGCTTTGGTAAGAAGAACACAAGAAGACTGAGTTCCTGCTGACTAGTCAACATTATTTTCGGCCAAGCTTTAACTTAAATAAATTGTATAAAGTTGTTTAGGATTTCATGGGCCATGTATTGGGCCTAGTAGCATAAAATAATTGGACCAAATATTTGGGCCAAGTAGCATAGGTTTTTGGGCTTGTATTTGGGCCAATAGTAAAATATGACTAGTTAGGGTTAAAAGTGACTAGTTAGGGTAACAATTGGGCTTCTTTGAGCCCAATGTAACCGTAAAACGTCTAGGGTGTTTGGGAGGACGAAAATCACCTTGGCATGAAGCACATGGACGTCCACATGGCAGCCTAGGATGGAGAGGATTTAGCATGGAAAGCATGACTCCACATGGCACCTTCTCATTGGAGAGTTTTATTTTGAATATTCAAATTTTGGCTCCAAAATGTCCAGCCCTCTCTCCTATATACTGAGGTGATTGGTTCATGTAAATTAAAGATTAATTTGAGTGAAATTGCTGCCAACTTTGTGCCAATTATCACTCTTATCTCCTACCTCTAGGATAGACACCTTAGTCTTCATTCTTCATCTTTTCCAAGTGAGATGGCCTCACCACTCACTCTCCACACCTAACACTTCACCTTCAAGGTTTCCACAGCTCCTAGGAGTGCCTTGCACGCTTCCAACCATTGCTTCCGCCACCTTCAATTGTGTTTTCCAGCTCATGGAAGAAGGCACTCAAGCTAGGCTACATCAAATGGTATCTAGAGCCATGGTTCTTCAAGAGCTAAGTGTCTTCTTCTAATTTTTTTTGATTTTGTGTTGTTCTTCATATTTCCATGTTGTTCTTCATTAGATCCTTGAATTTCTTTCTATTTTTTACAATTTAATTTTGATTTGAATGCTGTTTGGATGAATCCAATCGGTAGAATGTGTTCAACTTGTTCTTGAGCTTCTAATTTCAATTTTATGTAGGATTCTTGCGGTTTTGGTGTGCTGTTTGATTTTATTAGGATTTTGAGTCTTTCTTGCACATTTTAATCGGTTCAATTTGTTTTGATTTGAGTCATTTTGATTTTGAAATCTATACATGTTTTGTCAAGTCATGTTTCTCCAAGAAATGTCATCAAATCCTAGTAGTACTTTTCTTGATTGATTTTATTTCTTGATTTGCTCTTGAGTCCAGTTTTTAATCTGAATTGTTTGATCCTTTGGTGCATTTTTCTTTTAGATTTGAGTTCATATTTGTGTGATAGATCCACACAAATTCTTATACAATCATTCTATTGTGTCTTTGCAAGTTTTCAACTCTGTTTTTAATTCCAGATTAGGATTTCTAAACTGTGCTGGCTGTTTTTCATTATGAAAATTAATTCTGTCAGAGAAAAATTCTGGAAATCTGGATCTGAGAAGTTTTATGATGGAAGAGGCCCAAGCCCAAGCCTAAGCCCAAGCCCAAGCCTAAGCCGAAGCTCAGGCCCAACAACTAGGTCCATGGCAAAGAGGATTCAAGAAGAGTGAGACTCTGCTACTGATGGCAGAGAAACTTTTCTCTACATATTCAAAGACCCCTCAGAGGACCACAAGGAGTAAAGCCCAAGCCATGGGAGCTGAGCATCAATTAATTTCAATTTATTTATAATTTCAGTAGCGTAGGGTTCATTTAGCACAATCGGGGGTGTATTTAACAATTTAGTAGAGTAGGGTTCATTTAGCACAATAGGGGGGGTGTATTTAACAATTTAGCTTGTACCTAGGTCTTTTAGGGTAGGAATGTAGCCCTACCTTCTAGAAGCATGCTAAGGGGCTGTATTGACCTTTAGTCAACACCCTAGCAACCCCCTCTTTTATGTATTCCCCATCCCACCCTTGCTCCTTACTCTCCAAGGCACCATCTCCTATAAATAGGGTGCTTTGGCTCATATTTTTTTAAGATCAATTTATATGAGTAAATGCTGCCAAAATTATGCTAGCTTCTACTCTTTGTCTAGTCTTTCTAGGTTAGACACTTTGATCTTCATCTTCACCTTCCTCCAAGTGATTTGGCCTAACCTATCACTCTCCATACCTTTCATGCACCTACAAGGAACCCATAGCTCTATATGAGCCATCCTTGACCCATATCATCCATAGCTTCCACCACCTTTTTACCTCATATTTCAAGAAGAACAAATGGTCATGAAGAACAACCCATCATTTTATGCCTTAGAAAAAAAGGAAAAAAAAAAGTGAATCAAAATTCGAAGTGAAAAAAAAAATGATAAATCAAACAAAATCAGTGTTCAAAACTGGCGCGAAAAAAAATGGTAATCTGGCACCAGATTTGAAAATTTTATTGTAATTGATTGGTACATGTGTTTTGAGTGATTCCAGCGCCAAAATTTTGTTAACATCTTGAAGTATCTGTGTTTAAAATTTCAAATTCAAATTTGAAAAATACAGCTCAGCATAAATCGTGTAAGTCACGCTTTTTGACATTTAAATTCCAGTAGTTCAGTTTTGGTTTTTGTAATCCAATTCTAATACCTTTCCCTAGGTTCATTTTGTGTGCTAGCTTTGTTGATTACCTTATTTTGCTTGATTGTCAATTTTTCTTCAATATTCCTTCTAGTTTTGTCACATTTAAATCCCTTTGCTGTTGTCCAAATTTAAATTGAGCTTTTGTTGCTTTAATTTTGTTGACCTCTTATGTGGTGGAAGTTTTCAAAAAGTGCTTGTTAAAGTTTGGAGCTAACCTTTGTGGTGAGTGCTATTATCACTTAGTAGGTGCTGAATTGATTACTTCAAGTGACTATCCTAAAAGAGGTATAGCAAGAGTGCAGCAACAAGGTTATACACAAATATACACAAAGAGGGGGAGTGCAAATAGAAAAGGTGCAAAACAAAAGAAGGAGTGCCAAAAGGAAGAAATGCATAGATTAAAATTTACAATTTTTGTTAATCCAATTTCCATTGTATTTTCCTGAGTTGTAATTTGTTAAACCTTGAAAAATAAGTGGATTAATCACGTAATTAGTCGATGAGTGTCTTAAAGGTTCACAAGTGCCAACAAGCCTCATCATTAGGAATCCGACTAGTTTAAAGCTTTCTAGTTAGAATTAATTCATTTGTGTTTAATCGTTTTAGCATATTTGTTTCTTGTATTAAAATTGTGTTTTCATTCTTGATTGTGCTCTAAGTGAATTACTTAGAGAAAGGTTTGTGAAAGTCTTGGAGGATAGAATCTAGCTAGGAAAGGCTTGGTACTTAAGTGATCCAAGTGATCCACCTCCCTTTCCTGGGAATCTACCTACATTGCTCCACCTATCTTTCTTGTGGTAAATTGCTTTTAACACATAACTTTAATCATGTCTTCTCATTCTCCTCATTCTAATGAAAATGATAGAAAGTCTATTAAATCTCTTTTGAAATAATTAGCTCAAGACTTTCAATCATTTTCACTTAGACAATTGCAACATGAGGCCCAACTCAAAGAAAGGGATGCTCATCTTGCTTAGAAGAAGAGTTGAAAATGGTTAAAGAAAGGGATGAATACATCAACAAAACAAAAAGAAATTCTCATGCATCTAGCTCTAGGGTGAGTGATTCTTTTAAAGAAGAGAGTCTTAGAATTAATGAATACTATCAACCTCAACCTAGGAGAGTTAGAAAAGAAAGAAAAGAAAGCCCAAGGGAGGTTAGGGTAGATCTACCTTATTTCTATGGGAAAGAAAACATAGAAACCTACCTAGATTGGGAAATGAAGGTAGAACAATTGTTTGCTTGTCATGAAGTAGGTGAGGAAAGAAAAGTACCCTTAGCCATCCTAAGCTTTCAAGGTAATGCTATGAATTGGTGGATTGCCCTAAAAAGAGAGAGACATCTCCACAAGGACCCTCCCATTACGTGTTGGAATGATCTTAGGGGAGCCTTGAGATGTCGCCATATTCCCTCAAACTATAATAGGAAGTTGATGGACAAGCTCCAAAGACTTCATCAAAAAAATTTGAGTGTAGAAGAATATTGGCAAAAGATGGTGTTATATATTATAAAGGCAGGGATTAAGGAAGAAATTAATACCATCATTTCAAGGTTTTTAAATGGTCTCAAACTTGAGATAAGAAACAAAGTTGAACTTTTACCTTATAAAGATTTAAATGACTTGATTCAACTTTGCATTAAAGTTGAAAAAGAAATTTTGAGAAAAGAATCAAGTCAAAAACAAAGTTCATACTTTGTACCTTATGACAAGGATGAGTTCCAAAGAGGGGAAGAGCATATAAAAGAAACATCTCTAGAACCTTCCCCAAAGCTATCTAAAAATGAGCACAACTCATACACTCAAACTAAAGAAATTCAGTGTTTTAAATGTCTTGGTAAGGGTCATTTAGCATCTCAGTGTCCCAATGAAAGAACTATGATCTTAAGGGACAAAGATGAATATAATAGCCAAGAAAAAGAAACTAGTAAGAGTGAAGAAAATGAGAAAAAAAAGAAAGAAATAAAAAATCAAGTGAAAGTCCTTAGGGACAATGCTAAGGCGTGGGAGAAGAGTGTTCCTTCCCACACGGTCATTCAGAAAGAAAAGAAACTTGAAAACAAAATTGAAAAAATAGTTCTTTCTGAACAACCTTCAGGCCTCCTACTTTGTAAAGGAACACTTACATGCACTGCCACATTTACTAAGACTTGTGAACTACCTCCTTCAGTAAAAGAACTTTTAAAAGAATTTGATGATGTATTCCCTAAGGAAGGCCTCATTGGACTTCCACCTTTTAGAGGAATAGAACATCAAATAGTTCCAAGAGCTAGTCTACCCAATAGACCAGCTTATAGAACTAATCCAGAAGAAACTAAGGAGATAGAGACACAAGTACAGGATTTGTTGGAGAAGGGTTGGGTTCAAAAGAGCTTAAGTCCTTGTGCTGTATCTGTCTTGTTGGTGCCAAAAAGAGATGGCAAGTGGAGAATATGCTGTGACTGTAGAGCCATCAATAACATCACCATCAAGTACAGACATCCAATCCCAAGACTAGATGATATGGTTGATGAACTACATAGGTCCCTCATATTTTCCAATATTGATCTTAAAAGAGGATATCACCAAATCAGAATTAAAGAAGGTGATGAATGGAAAACCGCTTTTAAAACCAAATTTGGATTATATGAGTGGTTAGTGATGCCTTTTGGACTCACTAATGCACCCAGTACATTCATGAGGCTCATGAATCATGTCTTGAGAGATTGTATAGGTAAATATATAGTAGTTTATTTTGAATATATGCTAAGATATCACCAACAAGTGAAGGTCAAGTTATATGTAGGCATCTATAAAGATAAAAGTTTATGTGATGTAGTGCCTATAGAAACTTGCCATATCTTATTGAGACGACCATGACAATTTGTTAAAAACTCCATGCATAATGGTCGTACCAACGAGATTACCTTCACACATGAAAAAAATAAATATCTTTTTTATCCTTTAACACCTTCTCAGGTGTTAGATGGTCAAAAAAGATTTAAAAAGAAAATAAAAAGTGAAAAATTGCTAGCTCTTCTAGAACAAAAAGTAGTGTCTAAAGAGTCTAGTAATAAAAATCTAGAACAAGGGAGGAAAAACTTAGAAAAGAAAATTATGTACTCCTCTCTAAAGAAATCTTGTGAAAAGTTGCAAAAAAAATAGAAAAAAAGAGGAATGGCAACTTAATCAGATTGATTTTTATACAACTGCTGAAACTAACTCATTTGACTTGTTTGATGACTCCAACAGATGGATATTTGATCCTGGAGGACGAACCTAGTTCAAATCAGGAATAAGGCTGTTGTTCGAGATCAATCCTATAGATCTGAGGACAGATCCTCTCAAGAGGGAGGGGATGATGGCAGAGCCTCCAGCCATACACAACCACATAATAAGGAGGATAAAGACCTAGAGGTTATTTTGGGATTTACTTGTAAATATGGGTCTAATTGGGTTTTTGTTTCTTTTTGTAGGCCCAATCAAGAGGAGAACTCTAGGGTGAAGGAATGTACAAACATATCCAAGTAGACCTCCAAGTCATCAAAACATAAACTAAAGCTTTGGTCAGAAGAACACAAGAAGACTGAGTTCCTGCTGACTAGTCAACATTATTTTCGGCCAAGCTTTAGCTTAAATAAATTGTATAAAGTTGTTTAGGATTTCATGGGCCATGTATTGGGCCTAGTAGCATAAAATAATTGGACCAAATATTTGGGCCAAGTAGCATAGGTTTTTGGGCTTGTATTTGGGCCAATAGTAAAATATGACTAGTTAGGGTAACAATTGGGCTTCTTTGAGCCCAATGTAACCCTAAAACGTCTAGGGTGTTTTGGAGGACGAAAATCACCTTGGCATGAAGCACATGGACGTCCACATGGCAGCCTAGGATGGAGAGGATTTAGCATGGAAGGTGTGAGCTAAAACATGGAAAGCATGAGTCCACATGGCACCTTCTCATTGGGGAGTTTTATTTTGAATTTTCAAATTTTGGCTCCAAAATGTCCAGCCCTCTCTCCTATATAATGAGGTGATTGGCTCATGTAAATTAAAGATTAATTTGAGTGAAATTGCTGCCAACTTTGTACCAATTATCACTCTTGTCTCCTACCTCTAGGATAGAAGTCTTCATTTCTTCATCTAGTCAAGTGAGATGGCCTCACCACTCACTCTCCACACCTAACACTTGGGTGAATTCCTCCTTGGCCGAGAGGTTTCTTATCGTACTCTCGGCAGGGATTCACTTGGATGAATTCTTCCTTGGCCGAGAGGTTTCTTATCATACTCTCGGCAGGGATTCCCTTGGATGAATTCTTCCTTGGCCGAGAGAATTTTTCTAGAATTGATGCTGAGATATGGCTGACGAACCTGATTTTATTAAATGTGGTGCCTCGTTAAAACCTTCTTCAATCAAAAACCCTTGGGAAAAAAGATTGAAGGTAGGAAAGAGTACACCTGCGATACATATTAACTAAAATATATTTTTAAATGGCTGGCGTTCCACGTTCTGGGAACTTCTCGGCCATTTAACTGTTCCAGGCGATATGTGCCGTTCTGGAGATTTTCCTTAACTTGGAAGGGTCCTTCCCAATTTGTGTTGAATTTCCCTTCTGCTGGGATCTTGCGAGCTTCTCCTCTTCTTCTCCAGACCAAATCTCCCTCTTGGAATGCTCTCGGTTTAGTTTTCGAATTGTATCTTCTTGCAGCTCTTTGTTTACAGGCTTCTTCTCTTATCTTGGCCTTGTCACGCGATTCTTGGAGTAGATCTAACTCTGTCCTTAGGCATTCCTCATTTATCTTCAGGTCGTGGAGTTGTCTTCGGATTGTCGGCTCTCCGACTTCTACTGGAAGCATGGCATCAGTGCCATAAGTAAGGTTGTATGGGGTTTCTCCAGTTGTCGAGTGGGGGGTACAACGATAGGCCCAGAGAACTTCCACGAGTTCTTCCACCCATTTTCCCTTTGCATTGCCCAATCTCTTCTTCAATTCATTCAGGATCACTTTGTTAGCGGATTCCGCTTGGCCGTTAGTTTGTGGGTGTTCTACGGAGCTTGTTTTATGTCGAATGCCCAGGATTTCATAGAATTCGGCCAACTTTCGATCTTTGAATTGTCTTCCATTGTCTGTGATGATTGTATGTGGAATTCCAAATCTACAGACAATGTCTTTCCATACAAAATTTTGGATCTGCCGGGCTGTGATGTTCGCAAAAGGTTCTGCCTCTATCCACTTCGTAAAATAATCGACTGCCACCAACAAGAACCTCCTCTGCCTAGTTGCTGGTGGGAAAGGACCTACTATATCCATCCCCCATAAGGCAAAGGGCCAAGGGGAAACGATGTTCTGGAGAGTGTGAGGGTGAAGATGGATCAATGGGCCATGCTCTTGGCAACTTACGCACTTTTTCACAAAGTCATCGCAGTCGGCTCTTAGTGTCCGCCAGTAGTATCCAGCCCTCAGGACTCTGGTTGCCATTGTTCGGGCTCCTGAGTGCAGACCGCATGCTCCTTGATGCAATTCTTTCAAAATGTAATTTGCTTCTTCTCTTGACACACACTTGAGTAACGGGGTGGAGAAACCTCTTTTATACAAATCTTCCCCTATTAAAACAAAACGGGAAGACCTCTTTGCAAGGAACATGTTACGACATTCTTTTCCTTCTTCCCAGCTTTTGACCACTTCCTTCATGTCGGCTACCCAGTCTTCTTCCTGTTCTATTACCATACATTCTTCAGTGTGGATAGAGGGAGCTGACAGGGTCTGCTGAATGATACTAGCATGTCGGCCTTTCGTCTTAGGAGTAGCCAGTTTTGACAAAGTATCGGCTCTCAGGTTGTCTTCCCTTTTTACGTGACTTACAACGACACTTTGAAACTGGCTAATAATGCTCGTAACTTTGTGATAATACTTCAAAAGTAGGGGATCCTTGATTTGGTAATTTCCATTGATATGTCCAACCATAAGTTGCGAGTCCGTTTTACATTCCACTTCTCGGGCTCCCATGTCTTTGGCCAGGAGCAAACCAGCAATGAGCGCCTCATATTCTGCTTGGTTATTGGATGTTTGGAAACCAAAGCGCAAAGACTGTTCGATTTGCATTTTCTCTGGTCCCTCCAAGACAATTCCGACCTCGCCTCCCCTAGTACTCGATGAGCCATCAACATGCAATGTCCATTTTGTCGCCGACTCTCGACTTTACTGCAATTCTACAGTGAAATTCGCTAGGCACTGGGACTTGATTGGCCCTCGTGGCTCGTACTTGATGCAAAACTCGAATAGTTCGACTGACCAACCAATCATCCTTCTGGCCAGTTCAGGTTTCTGTAATATTTTGTTGATTGGGAAATCAGTCCGTACTATGATATCATGACTCTGAAAGTATTGCCTAAGTCTTCTAGAGGCGTGGACTAGAGCCAAAGCCACCTTTTCAATTACTTGATACTTGGTCTCGGCATCTTGTAGTACTTGGCTCACAAAATAAACGGGTTTTTGCTCTTCTCGGCCTTGCACAATGGCTGCACTTACGGCTTCCGGCGATGCGGCCAGGTAAACCAATAGAGGCGTCCCATGAATGGGTTTGCTCAGGATAGGTGGTTGTGCCAGTGTCTTCTTTATGGTTTGAAAAGCTTGTTCACAACTTTCGTTCCATGAAAATCTTTCTGCTTTCTTCATGAGTTTCAAAATTGGTATGATTTTTTTAGCTAACCTAGGCATGAACCTGGACAGCGACGTCAGCCTTCCCACCAACCGCTGAACCTCTTTCAGGTTCTCCAGACTTCTCATGGTTTCTAAAGCTTGACACTTGTCAGGATTTGCTTCAATTCCTCGACTTGTCAGCATGAATCCTAAGAACTTTCCTCCTTCCACTCCGAACACGCATTTTTCTAGATTTAGGCGCATGTCATACCTCCTTATCTGTCGGAAGACTTCGGCCAAGTCGTTGGCGTGCTGCTCAATGCTGTCAGATTTAACAATTATTTCATCGACGTATACTTCCATAGTTCTCCCAATCTACTCTTGGAACATTCGGTCCATCAACCTTTGGTATGTGGCACCAGCATTCTTTAGGCCAAAAGGCATAACTTCGTAACAAAAGTTGGCTCTCTCTGTAACGAATGCCGTTTTTTCTCGGTCTGCCGGGTGCATGCGTATTTGGTTGTATCCTGAATATGCATCAAGGAAGCTCAACACCTTGTGGCCGACTGCTCCGTCTACAAGTCGATCTATGCTTGGCAGAGGATAAGCGTCCTTAGAACAAGCTTTGTTAAGGTGAGTGTAATCGGTGCACATCCGCCATTTTCCATTATTTTTTTGTACCAGAACTATATCGCCAGCCAAGTGGTGTAATGAACTTCTCGAATAAAGCCAGCATCTAGGAGTTTTTAAGTTTCCTCTTCCGCTATGCGTCTTTTCTCTCCACCTAAATTTCTCTTCTTCTGGGCTATCGGTTTGGCTTCTTTACAGATTGGCAACTTATGAGAAATTATCCGCGGGTCTATACCCAGCATGTCGACCGCCGTCCATGCGAACAAGTCTGAGTTATCAGATAAGACAGCTGTGATGATGTTCTTTTCTACCTTTCCTAGCGTAGACCCGATCTGCGTATTCTGTCCTTCCCGACCCATTTGCCACGATACCACTTCTTCTTTTGGCTGCACCTGAGGTTCATCGTTTGGCGTAGGATCCAAGTCGTCACTCAGGGATATGTGGTTTACTTCGGGTCTTCGGCTAGGCGGCGGCGGGGGAATTCTCAGGCTTGCGGCGTAACATTCCCTTGCAGTTTTCTGATCGGCATGGAGGGTGACCACTTCCCAGCCTCTGCTCGGCCTGTCGGATGGGAACTTCATGGCCAGTTGAGGGGTTGAGACTATAGCTCCCAATTTGTTGAGAGATGGTCTTCGGATCAAGATGTTGTATGATGTTTCGCCATCCACTAGCAGGTACCTGATCCTAATTGTCCTACAGTGCTTATTTCCTTCACCGAATTTGGTGTCCAGGTCAATATATCCTTTGGTGTCGACCCTCTCACCTGCGAAGCCAATGATTTGTTCGTCAAACTAGATGACGTGATCGTCTGATATGCCCATCTTCTTGAAGGTTTTCCAGTATAAGATATCTACTGAACTTCCTTGATCTATTAGCGTTTTCATGACTACAAAATTGGCCACCTCAATAGTGACTACCATGGGGTCATCATGCCTGGGGTTTATGCTCTTGAAGTCTGCATTTGTGAAGAGCATGGGAGGTAAGTCTCTTCTATTACTCCTATGGACGGAGTATACAGAACTGACCGCGCGGAGGTGCCTTTTCCGAGAGGAAGAGGTTGTGCCCCCTCCCGCGAATCCTCCCGCAATCGTATTTATCACTCCTCTCACGGGCATGGGTTCAAGGTGGTTCCTTTTTTCTCTGCCTTATTGTTCGTTCCTTGAGGTGTTCCTACAGACTCCTTGCTTCCTTTCGGTTCTTGCTTCAGGCTTTCCGTCTTCTCGATCTCTTTGGACAAAACGTCGCAAATGACCAGCTTGTATCAGTTCTTCGATCTTGTCTTTCAGGGCCCATCAATCTTTTGTTGTGTGCCCGAATTTGTGGTGGTACCGACAGTGCTTCGTTTGGTCCGCACTTGGTGGGGTGGGAGTCCTGGTGGGTGTTTTTAGGAGGTCGGCATTCAGGGCTTCCTCCAGTACCCTCAACCTGTCGGCTAAGAGAGGGGTATATCGAGTAAAACGCGGTCCTTTAGGGAAGTCTTTTGACCTTCCAAATTGCGCTGGCCTGCCTCTATCACTCATCCTTTCAGGTTCATCAGGTGCGTGGGACTTGGCGTGAAACTCCTTTAATTCCTCTAGCTGCATGTACTTGGTTGCTCTTTGGCGTAACTCATCCAGGGTCGCGGCTGGGTTGCATGCATAAGCTGTCTGAGAATGGTCCCGGCCTTAGTGCGGTCACCATGTGGTGCATTGCTATCCTGCCAAATCTGTCCATAAAGGCCCTTAGGGACTCAGCCTTTTCTTGCTGGATGTTTACTAAGGCGATGAAAGTGAGGTGGTGTGGACGGCTGGTAGAGAAATGCGCTCCGAACTTCGTCGTGAGTGTGTCGAAGCAGTCTATGGACTGAGCCGGAAATCGAGCAAACCAACTTAACGCAGCACCTTTAAGGGAGGTGGGGAATATTCGACACCACAGTGCATCTTCGGCAGTGTGCAGGCTAACTTGCGTCAGATACGCGTTCACATGTTCATCTGGGTTATTGGTTCCATCATACTTGTCCAAGGTTGGATTGTTCCAGGTTCCTGGCAAAGGTACCTCGAGGATGGTTTCAACAAAGGGGCTTTTCCGAGGAATCATGCCGGCAACTTTCAGCGAGGTCGGCCTTGCGTTTTCTTGATACGAGCTTCCGGCCTCGTGTATTCCCATATCCGCTTTCGGGATGTCAAACTTTTCGTCAAGTTTCTGTTTGATGTGGGTATTCTCCCTTCGCAATGCTTCCATCTCCTCCTTGTTCTTTCTTTTTATCCCTATTATCTCCTCCTCATTCTTTTTCTTTAGCATTTCCATTTCTTCCTATATCTTCAAGATCAACAACATAGGATCTGGCTGACTGGTTTCATCCTGAGTGTTCCTGTCAATGCCTGTCATGTTTCTAGTGGTCAGCATGTGGATATTTCGTGGGGTTACTTTTTGGCCCCATGGTGGGCGCCAAAAATGTTCCTACAAAGTTGAGACTTCGCAGTACACTTCCGTTTCTTCGAAGTTTCCTCGCCTTTTCGGCCTGTCGTCAAGGCTGCTTTTTGGGTTGACTTCCCGTGATCTCCAAATGCCACAAAGGGGGAGGTACCTGCAATGACACTCCGACGATGAAGTCAGTCTGGGAGTGAGGTACCAGGAGAGTCGGGAGTGAATAGTTACCTTGGGTGCTGTGTCTGCCCTCCTATTTATACTGTTATGAATGGGCCCTGGCTGTCATGGGCCTGCATATAGGTCCAGTCAGAGGCCTAACTATGCTTTAATCATACTTTAAGCTTAAGTTGGTTTACTTATGCCTAATCATATGTTTTTCTATGATTCTTACCAGCTAGCCGGCTTTTTGGCAATCCGGCAGTACACCTAGCTTGAGTGCTTTCTTCCATGAGCTGAAAACGAATTTGAAGGTGGCGGAAGCTATGGTTGAAGATGTGCAAGGAGCTCCTAGGAGTTGTGGTTTCCTTGAAGGTGAAGTGTTAGGTGTGGAGAGTGAGTGGTGAGGCCATCTCACTTGACTAGATGAAGAAATGAAGACTAAGGTGTCTATCCTAGAGGTAGGAGACAAGAGTGATAATTGGCACAAAGTTGGCAGCAATTTCACTCAAATTAATCTTTTATTTACATGAGCCAATCACCTCATTATATAGGAGAGAGGGCTGGACATTTTGGAGCCAAAATTTGAAAATTCAAAATAAAACTCTCCAATGAGAAGGTGCCATGTGGAGTCATGCTTTCCATGTTTTAGCTCACACCTTCCATGCTAAATCCTCTCCACTCCTAGGCTTCCATGTGGACGTCCATGTGCTCCATGCCAAGGTGATTTTCGTTCTCCAAAACACCCTAGACGTTTTAGGGTTACATTGGGCTCAAAGAAGCCCAATTGTTACCCTAACTAGTCACTTTTAACCCTAACTAGTCATATTTTACTATTGGCCCAAATACAAGCCCAAAAACCTATGCTACTTGGCCCAAATATTTGGTCCAATTATTTTATGCTACTAGGCCTAATACATGACCCATGAAATCCTAAACAACTTTATGCAATTTATTTAACCTAAAGCTTGGCCGAAAATAATGTTGACTAGTCAGCAGGAACTGAGTCTTCTTGTGTTCTTCTGACCAAAGCTTTAGTTTATGTTTTCATGACTTGGAGGTCTTCTTGGATATGTTTGTACATTCCTTCACCCTAGAGTTCTCCTCTTGATTGGGCCTACAAAAAGAAACAAAAACCCAATTAGACCCGTATTTACAAGTAAATCCCAAAATAACCTCTAAGTCTTTATCCTCTTTATTATGTGGTTGTGTATGGTTGGAGGCTCTGCCATCATCAAGGGTTAGGTTTATGCAGATTTTGTGGTAGAGGTCTCCGCAGAGGCCACTCAGCAAGGAAAGGCAGGTTTCAGGTGGGTCCTTTCAGTAGATGGATTGTCAAACTAGCAGGGTAGTGGCGCTGAAGTGATCTTGGAAGGACCAGGAGAGGTCCTTATAGAGCAGGCCTTGCGTTTTGCCTTCAAAGCAAGTAACAACCAAGCAGAATATGAGGCTTTGATCGCAAGGATGCTGCTAGCAAAGGAGATGGGTGTAGAATGTTTACTGGCCAAGAGTGATTCGCTGTTGATCACGGGGGAAGTAACAGGTGAGTAACAGGCCAAGGATCTGCAGATGACCGCTTACCTCGAGTACGTAGAGCTCTTGAAGAGGACCTTTGTTGATTTTGAGTTACTGCATGTCCCTCGAGAGCAGAATGCTAGAACTGACTTGCTAGCAAAGCTCGCTAGCTCAAGCAAGCAAGCAGAGGACGGTCATTCAGGAGACTCTGAGAGCACCTCGAACAGCCACAGAAGGTGGCACAGACGTATAGATGATAAATGTCTCAGATGTAGGAACAAGAAGCCATAAGTCTCCTAGGAGACTGATCCGGTCGGTCATTGTTAGTCAATGATGTCAGCAACAGATGACCACGTGGACCAATCACAGGGTGCCACGTGGAACGAGATAGCAGGAGAATCAGAGAGGAGATCCTTCAGGAAGGCGGTCGGTGGTCAGTTACCAAGTGGCCACCACCCCCAGAGCGGTGCCTAGATAAGCGCCTGGAAGAACCGCACGGACGTCGGTGGGAAGTAAGGAGGCACCGCATGGACGTCGGTGGAAGGCAATGAGGCACCGCACGGACGTCGGTGGAAAGTCATGAGGCACCACACGGACGTCGGTGGAAAGTCATGAGGCACCGCACGGTCGTCGATGGAAAGTCATGAGGCACCGCACGGACGTCGGTGGAAAGTCATGAGGCACCGCACGGTCGTAGGTGGAAGGTCATGAGCCACCGCACGGTCATCGGTGGATAGTAATGGGGCACCGCTCGGTCGTTAGTACATGCAGAGCGAGATCGGTCATCGGGGTTCTTGCCAACACGTGTTAAGCTGGGACCCAGGTTCCCAGCGAGAGCGTTACGCATGCACCTCGCATGATGCCAGAATAGAAGAAGAAGAGCTGCTCGCCGGTGGGGTCGTGCATGAGGATGGCGTAAGGGAGCTAGTTAAGCTGGACAGTGATTAGTGTTTCTCTTAGCCCATTACATGCATAGCACCGCGCGATGAGGCCATCCAGGCAGGATGCGCCTGGCGTGTGCGCTCAGACCAGCCACGCCAGGGTCTCTCCTGGGAGCATGCACTCAGTCAGAGAGAAGAAAGGCGCTAAGTTACTCCGCTAGAGGATAACTTAGCCGCACAGAGAAAGCCCAAGAGCCCTTCAGGTGTGATACGTGAACGGTCAGATGCCAGTTGCATGCCTCCACGTGTCACCATCTAAGAGAGAGGCGCGGCCCAGGTATAAAGGTACTCCACCTCATGTAAGGTAAAGGGATTCTTACACAGCCTTAGACAGAATTACACTTCTTACAGTTTTGACAGTTACACACAGTTTTCTCTGAGTCACTGTGGGAGCGTTTCTACACGTTGCACAGTGATAACAAAGGGTGGATTTGAGCACACACGAGTCTCACAGAGAGATTCGGTGATAGTTTTTGGTGTTCCTGTTGCCTGACTTGAGCGTCGGAGTGCACACGGCCGCTAGAGGCGCCGTCTATGTTGTTTTGCAGGCATCGTTGGGAGTCCCGGAGGAGGTTCTTGGAGCGTTCTTGCAGAACACGCAGTTGTAGAGGGCTAGACGAAGGAGTGACGAGGCACATCCTCCACGTTCAAGTCCGCGGAAGGATCAGAGACGTTGAAGACGCCTCGCATAAGCTCGTATGGTCTGCCAGGGGAGAGGTCGTCATAGGTTCACTTGGTTGAAGAAGGGGAAACATGGATGACACCCTACAGATGTTACCTTGCTGACGGAACAATTCCCATGGACCCAGCAGAAGCCAAAATCGTAAAACAAAATGCAGCCTGCTACACTCTGATTGACGACAGTTTGTTTAGGCATGGTTACACCCATCCTATCTTTACTTGTGTAAGTGGGGCACAGTGCACCCGCATCATAACTGAGCTCCACGAAGGCATATGTGGGAGTCACATCGGTGGTCGAGCTCTATTGGCCAAGGCCATTCGAGTTGGGTACTATTGGCCAACGATGAGAAAAGATTGCATAAGGTATGCACAACGGTGTAAAAAATGTCAACAGCATGCAGACTGGCATAACGCACCACCAGAAGAGCTGAGATCCCTTCACAGTCCGTGGCCTTTGCATACCTGGGGGATCGACATCCTGGGACCATTTTCCTTAGCAATCAGACAATTGAAATACCTCGTGATGGCTATAGAATATTTTACTAAGTGGATCGAGGCTGAACCAGTAGCGCAAATCACAGCGCACAAAGTCCAACACTTTGTGTGGAAAAATATAGTGTGTCGTTTTGGAGTACCAAAGCATTTGGTGTTTGACAATGACACTCAGTTTGCGAGCCAGCAGTTGGGACAAAATTCAGCATTAAGCAGGTGTTCGCATCAGTTGAGCACCCTCAGACCAATGGACAGGTCGAATCAGCCAATAGAGTCCTACTCAGGGGTTTGAAAAGAAGACTTGAAAAGGCTAAGGGGACTTGGGCGGAAGAGGTTCCCAGGATTGTGTGGGCGTATCATATCACCCCGCAGTCCACTACTAAGGAAACACCTTTTAGCTTGGTATATGGGTCAGACGCCATGATTCTAGTAGAGATTAAGGAGAGCTCGCCTCGTTTCCAGAACTTTGTGGCTGAGGAATCTAATGAAGAGAGAAGGGTGAACCTAGATCTGCTGGACGAGGTCACAGAAGAGGCCCGCATCAAGTTTGAAGCTTTAAAAAGGAGGGTGGAATGTGTAAGGATCTAGAAATTTATTTGGAATAGAAGTGGTATATTTTAAATGATTTCTGAGTATGTTATTATTTAAAATGAAAAAGGTCATATAATAGAAAATCCATAGTAGTCAGACCTCGGACGTCGCCCAAGAGGTCTGAGGTCAGTATGGTAGAGGTCGGTCGGTGGATCATAGTGGATTCCAGAAATCACATGTATCAAGGTGTGATTTGAACCTTAGATACGCCATGCATGCGGGATAAATGCAAAACTCTATGCTTTGGCATAAGAGATTGTCCTTAGTGTTTCATCCATTGGCGCGTGAGGAGTTAGTACCGACCTGTCCTCGGGCAGGAGAAGCTACCGACGTCACCGAGCCATGTGGGGGTGATAACACAGACGTGGAGTAGTGAGTCGATGAGCCTTCAGCAGGGGTGACGAGGTGTCATCAGACATCGGTCGTCTGCCAGGGAGAGACATCGGTTGTCTTCCAGGGAGAGACATTGGTCGTCTTCCAGGATGAGACATTAGTCGTCTGCCAGGATGAGACATCGGTCGTCTTCCAGGGTGAGACATCGGTGGATAGTCATCGCGAGATTAGTCATCGGTTCCTGGTCATCGGGGGGTCCTGTTATACGCAGATAAGCTGGGACCCAGGCTTCCAGCGAAGGCGTTCTGCAGGCGCGACACGTAGACAGTAAGGGTCCCCAGAGCAGTTGGCAACAGAGAGTAAGTAGGGCAGGTGGCTCCAGAGTTTTGGGCATACAAAGGTGTCCATGTGGCCATCCTGTCAGAGGAAACATGCACGCAAGAGTTTTCCATCAGAGTGGGTGGTGGCAGCGGCATTCCTGGGCAAGGTGGTTTAATCTCAAAATCCACTTCTGATAGGCAATGTTCGAACGCTGTTTGGGTAGAGAGAAATCGAGTGAGTTGAGTTTTGGTTCCCTTTTTCCTTTCTCTCCTTCTCTCCACGATCGGGAATCTTCGCTACCAGTTGACGTTTCCGACACCATCAAGCACCCGTTTAACGATCGGCGACTGCCCCTGGGCTCCGGGCAAGTATCTCTGCAAGTTTCCGATCAAAGCCTTAAAATAGAGTAAGTTCGTCGTGCTCTGTTTTTGAAGTCGCTTCTGAACTTGAGAGAGTTGCCTCTGCATAGGCTTTGCGTGCGACTCTTTTGGCTTCAGAGTTAGTCTCTGTTAACTCAGAATATGAGTGTTATAGTTAGTTTTGTGATCGGGACTCTATGGTGCAGGTTAAGGCATCCTTGAGTTCTCGGTGGGTTTGGAGCTCTTAGTGAGATCGGCTCAAGTCCAGGTAAGGGAAGCTAGCGTTATTTTTAATAAAAACCTTAGGCTAGCAGATTCTGAAGTTGGGGTGACGTGGTCACCAGTTTTAAATTCTATTTCACAATCCCCTGTTTTTGTGTGAATCGGTATTTGTTGAGATTGAAATGTGGTTTTTTTAAAATATAGTGGATGCTGTGAACTGTGTATGATTTTCGAAATTATCAACCTTGGTATGATTTGATTGAGATATGTTTGGATTGTTAGAAAAGGTTTAAATTATGTTATGGTTGCCTTGTTCATTTACGTGTTGGATGATATACTAGAATGATGTGAAAGAGTGATCAAAGCATAGTATTTTCAGGAAAGAAAATACCGTGTGGAGATTTGTTTAGAATGTGCATTGACTAAGGATTTGTAATAAGGAGATATCCTGACTCTCCTGAGATAATGGAATCATATAGATGAAGTTATTCAGGTGGTGAGAGTCGAAGGAGGTTCATAAGTATGGGTAAGTCGTTTGAAAGATAACTGACTTGACCTGTTATATGGATTAACCCTGTCATACTAGGAGAGTGATGATATTGAGATTATTTATGCGCATAGCTGTGTGGATTCACAGCGACCCTGTGTGGATTCACAGCGACCCTGTGTGGATTCACAGTGGTGTAGTATGACAGGTGCAGATCTCTGAGTCTGAGTCAACGCACGAGTCTTCCGGAAGTAGAGTCAAGTGTCTATGTGTTATGAGTCAGTGGAAAGTTTGACATGAGAAAGCTGAATAAAGAGAAATTTTGATAGACACTTGATGGTTATGTGGAATGAATGACACTTGAGGAAATTGTGAAATGTGTGAAAAATGATGGGTTATGTTGATATAAAGTTTCATATTTAAAGTAAAGTTTTTTTTTAACAGCTAGCTTACCCCTTTGTTTTGTTTTGTGGTTGTTTTTCCTTAAACCTGTGATGATCGTGTATAATTTACACGGGAGCAGACAAGGTGGCAGGTGATAGAGCTCCCCAGTGAGTTATTAGAGGAAGGGATGGAAGAGTTTGAATGTTGTATTATCGTCCTTTTGGAAAACTATTTGATGAATCTGTATTAAAATCCCCTAGAGAAGGGATGTTCTTTTGAGATACAATGTATGGGATGGATGTATTTTATTATATATACATACGTTAATTTTGATATTATTGTTTTACGTTTATTTTTATTATATAAATATGAATAAAATTTGAGGGGCGTTACAGAATGCCAATACAAGTCCAAGATGAAAGCTCGGCAATTCCAGGTAGCAGATTTAGTAATGCGAAAGGGCCATCCATACCAGTTAGAAAACAAGTTATCTTCCAAGTGGATTGGCTCGTTTCAAGTAACAGAGGCCCTTGGGAATGGAGCATACAGGTTGGAGACCTTGGAAGGTGGGGCAATCCCTCGAACATGGAATGGTGCCAACCTCAAGTTTTATTTCAGTTAATTACTTTGTATTCAACACAGTTGTATTATTCAGTTAAGGGGACACTCTTTTTTCCTACAGGGTTTTTTAACGAGGTCACCCAATAAAAGAATAGAATTGAGAAAGATATATTTGTGTTAAACAGTAAGTGAAGTCCTCTTGGCTTAAACAGTCAAGGTTGAGGCACGTAAGCGAACCTCTCCTACCTTGTTAAAGAAAGGGGGAGAATAGTATGGTTCCAAGAAAAGTCCTCCGTGACTTGAAAGCCGAGGTCGAGGCACGTAGGTGAACCTCTCCTACCTTATTAAAGAAAGGGGGAGAATAGTATGGTTCCAAGAAAAGTCCTCCATGGCTTAAACAGCCAAGGTCGAGGCACGTAAGTGAACCTCTCCTACCTTGTTAAAGAAAGGGGGAGAATAGTATGGTTCCAAGGAAAGTCCTCCGTGGCTTGAAAGCCAAGGTCGAGGCATGTAAGTGAACCTCTCCAACCTTGTTAAAGAAAGGAGGAGAATAGTATGGTTTCAAGAAAAGTCCTCTGTGGCTTAAACAGCTAAGGTCGAGGCACGTAAGTGAACCTCTCCTACCTTGTTAAAGAAAGGAGGAGCATAGTATGGTTCCAAGTTAAAAATCTCTTCCTCGACTTTTTACAGCAAGGTCGAGGCAAGTTAAAGACCTCTTCCTTGGCTTTTTACAGCAAGGTCGAGGCAAGTTAAAGACCTCTTCCTCAACTTTGTACAGTGAGGTCGAGGCAAGTGAAGTCTTCCTTGGCTTATCAGTCGAGGTCGACAGATATGAGGTCTTCCTTGGTTTATCAGTCGAGGTCGATAAAGGTGAGGTCTTCCTCGACTTATCAGTCGAGATCGACAAAGATAAGGTTCTCTTTGACTTGTCAGCCAAGGTCGACAAACCTCCTTGGGCTTGTCAAACAAACTAAGGACCACGCCGGGGAGTCCTCTTTTGCGACTCATGCAGGAGTAAGAAACACAGGTTAACAAGTACCTCAGCATCGAGGTTGCTTGGAGAAGTTACTTGTGACACAGATATTAAAGTAAGAAGCTATGGATAAACTGGTACAGGTTTGCAAAGTCGTCAGACAAGATACATACAAGTTAAGAAACAGAATATGCAGAAAGGAGAACGACAACAATATTAAGAATGAGTTATAGCAACCAAGTTGTGTTCAGAGTAGAAGGTATCAGTTATTAACACAAGAGCAGAAAGCAAGAAGTTAAGTGCATTAAATAAAGTGTACAAATATTTACAAACAGAATAACAGTCTAACATCAAGATTTCAAGAGGAGCAGAGGGGGTTTAAGAATCTTCAGGAGCATCCACAAGTTGGCCATCGACAATAATTCTCTTCAGGCCCGTTTGGGAGAGGTCCACCCCAAGATGCATAGAAGCAACCTGGGCAAGGGCGTCACCAAACCCAGCACCGTAGGCTTCAGCTGCCTCATCGGTGAGTTCTTCTTTGGCCTTCTGGTAAAGCTCCTCTCTACGAGCCATTTCTGCCCTCATCTCAGCCTCGGACTCAGCCATCTCCTTCTTCAGCTGGCCTATCTCTTGCTTCATCCGTGATGCAAACCAAGCCCACAAGGTGATGATCAAGGATGCTAAAGAATATAAAGAAAAGTCACCTCAAAGTAGAGACCTGATGGATATCAAGGAAGAGAGGATTTCACTAATGGAGGAAGAGGCCATCCACCAAAACATTTAAAGTTTTTCTTATTAGTCTTTTTAAAAGAGGAGGCCCAAGCCCAAAGCCCAAGCCCAAAAAGGCCAAGCCCAAGAAGCCCAAGTCCAACCCATGAGAAGCAAGGCCAAGCATTAAATAAAAGAGCATCATTTGTATTTCTTTTGTATAAGTTGTAGGAGGTGTCGATATTAAATATAGGAGTGTGAATATGTAAAATAAAGTCACATTGTACATGTGACTTAGGAGAGTAGGTGTAAGTGTAGTTTTTAGGAGGTGTCATAGTAGAAAAAGGTCACACCTCCCATGTGACTTGTTTTGGTGGGAATTTCAAAAAAGTTTCTTTTGAATTTTCCCACCTATTTTTCAGCACCCTCACACTATAAATAAAGGTGTGGGCTCTTGTAAAAGGAAGATGGGAATTTTATAGAAAAGAAACTCTACTCAAATTTTGAGAGAGAATTGTGAGAACTTGTTTCTCCTTCAACCTTGCTTCATCTTGAGTGCTTTTGGTTCCCTCAAGTGGCGGCATTGCTCACTTATCTTGAAGCTTTCACACTTCAAGTGGCGTGGATCATCCAACCAAAGCTCATCTTCCACATAAGTCATTTCTTCTCCATCTTTTCATTCCATTTCATGTCTTAGTTACTTGCTTAGCTATTTTGTTCGGTGCATTTAGTTTTAATTGCAATTCTGTTTGGTACATTTTAATTCCTTTGTTGTATTCATTTGTTCTTCCTTCAATTCTTGTGTTTTGTTCGGTCAAAACTGTTTTCCAGCATATTCTATTCGGTTCATTGGTTTTCAAACTCATTTTAATCGGTTCAATTGATAGTAAATGGAGCTTCCATGTGAGTTTGGTTTTTGGTGCAAGATTTGGTGAGTTCTTGACATAGAACCTTGATCCACTTCTACAAAAGTGCCTAACCTTTGCCAACTCAAGTTGATTCCATAAAATATCAAAGAATCATGTTATTGTGGCTAGTGTTGTCACATCATGTGGTATCATGAGTCTTAGGTTCATTCTTGTTTAATTGTTGAGTTGTGTGCACTTTATTTCAAGAGCTCTTTTAATTTTCTTGCAATTTAAGTTTCTGTTTTAGGCTTAATTGAGTTTTCTTGCTGTTTTTCTTTTGTTACAGCAAGTGTTTGTGAAAAGGTTTATGGCACTCATTATTCATATGAGTATGGTTGCTCTTTTGGAATGGCATTCTCCATCCTAGAGCTGACCTTAAGCTTCCTTTCACTTGTTATATCTTGTGATATGTCTTTTAATTTTGTAATCATGTCAAGTTTTGTCTTAAGTCATGTTATTCCATAATTGTCATTACTTCTAGTAGTACTTTTATTGCTTTGATTGTTTCTTGCTTTGGTTTACATTCTGTTTTTGAGTTTATTGCTTGATCCTTTGTGCATTTTCATTTTTAGATTTGAGTTCGTTTTTCTCGCCTCGACCTTGCTGTAAAAAGTCAAGGAAGAGGACTTTCGCTGTGAACCACACTATTCTTCCCCTTTCTTTAACAAGGTAGAAGAGGTTCGTTTTTCTCGCCTCGACCTTGCTGTAAAAAGTCAAGGAAGAGGACTTTTACTGAGAAAAGGGTTTCCCATTTGAACCTTGTGATCATTCAGTCAATCTCAAGTCTGTTCTGGGTGACTTTAGAGTCTTTTGAATAACTGACCTCTGACGACCTCCCTTACTTGTGCTGGCGAGTTTGGTCAGTAGGTCTGCTGGCACATACTATTCTAATAGCTACATCTACTCCGAGCTAGGTCGTCTCACCATGTTCTAGTGCGAATGAGCACACCTGTTTCAAGTCAATTCATCTCATAGGGCGCCTATACTCGGGTAGCTACATCCACTCCGAGTTAGGTCGTCTTCAGAATCACATGATAACAGGTTTACATATATCCATTTTTTGCATAATATGATAAAAGATTTAAGCAATAATATATCTTTTATCTTTAGAATAATATGGCAACAGATAATATATATCTTTATATTTTATCTTTTAGAATAATACAATAGATATAATATAATATCTCAATATAATATCACAACAGATAAAATATCTCTTTATTTTTAATCTCCAGAACAATATCACAACAGATATAATATAATATCATAACAGATAATATATATCTTTATATTTTATGTTTTAGAATAAGAGATAAAATACCTCTTTATCTTTTATCTTCAGAATAATGCAACAGATAAAATATAATATTACAGGAAATAAAATATCTCTTTATATTTTATCTTTAGAATCATATGATAATAGCAATTATATTTTATCTTAATTACCTTTTCTGGGCTGACCAACATTTAGGCCATGGGACCTAGTTTTATCGGGCCCCACGGTGGGCGCCAAATGTTCTTGTCGGTTGACTTGCTGTTGGTCAAACTCTACGATCGCTAGCACCTTCTACCTCCTCCTTCACTGTAAAATAGCTTGCCTGCAAAAGAAAGAAAGAGAGGCGCCCTCGCGGCCGTGTGCACTCCGACGCTCAAGTCAAAACTAGGGCAAAAAACACCAAGTGTATAGTAAAAGAGTGTTAGTCTCAAAAGCTGCGTACCTTCCCCTGGAGCCTTAAGCCCCTTTTTATAGGGTGTCATTAGGTTATCTCTAGTAACCAACTTTCCCTGCATGGAACACTATCTTTAGGAAGAAAATATTTCGTGGGTGAGAGAATGCTGTTATTTGTGTGTAATCTTTAACAGCGTAACTTTGTATATTTGGAGTGCTACTGCCGCCACCTGCATATCAATAACATATTACTAAGAACAATATCTTTTATCTCTTAATCTTTTGGCGTATATGGCGGTAACCTTCTATCATCAAGCAATTATCTTTATGAACGAATATCACAGTATACTGTTAACCCTAACGTTGCGGGGTCTATCCTTATGATTTAAACTAATCTCTCACGTGCCCTTAAACCCTTCACGTGCCATTACAGGCAACTCTAAGGATAAATCTCTTATGCCAAAGCTTAGAGTTTCGCATATATCCCGCATGCATGGTGTATCTAGGGCCCAATTCATCTCTTGACACGTGTGGTTCCTGGGACCCACTATTGGCCCTACTAGGCCGACCTCTATAGGGCCGATGACTGATCAGCCTGCGGTGCAACAAGGACACATCAATCCCTTCAGGTAATCACCCTTCCCTGAGGGAACACACCGATGACTGATCACCCTTCTCTGAGGGGACACAGTGATGACTGATCACCCTTCTCTGAGGGGACACACCGATGACTAATCATTCTTCTCTGAAGGGACACACTGATGACTGATCACTCTTCTCTGATGGGACACACCGATGACTGATCACCCTTCTCTGAGGGCACACACCGATGACTGATCACTCTCTAATCCAAGCTGCCTACGGGGTCCACTCCACGTGGCTTTGGCCCATGCTGTGGGACCCAGCTGACGTGGTTCACCCTTTACTATCTGTTCTCGACGACCGAGGTCTGGCCACTACACTACCAAAAACTTAAAGATAATCAACCTGCACCACAAAGTTCTAATCAAAATGTAACTATATAACTAGGACCCTAAGTTAACAGAGATTAACCCTGATGCTAAAAGAGTCACATGCAAAGCCTATGCAGAGACAACCCTATTAAGTTCTGATCCTGCCGCTTGACTCGAACGTGGAGGATTGCCTCGTCACTCTTTCGTCTAGCCTTCTGTTCTGCAGGAACGCTCCAAGAACCACCACCGGAACTCCAAACGCTGCCTGCAAAACACACAGACGGCGCCTCTGGCGGCCGTTGTAGCTCCGACGCTCAAGTCAGGCAACAGGAACACCAAAACTATCACTGAATCTCTCTGTGACACTCGTGTGTGCTCTCAGATCCACTTTCTCTCTCTATAGTCGTTTTCTGTTATCACTAAGCAACGTGTAAGAAGGCTCCACAGTGACTCAGAGACTGTGTGTAACTGTAAACTCTAAAATGTGTAAGCTGTAAGAATCTGTAAAAACTCTCCCCCTTATTTCGTTAAGAGTTTCGTATATATACCTGAGTCTTTCTCTCTCCTGACGGTTATTCCTCTTGACATGTGGATAACATCTGGTCATACACGTGTCACCATCTGGAGTACCTGCAGCTGAAACGTTACTTCCACTGTGTTCCTGCTACTAAGTTATCCACACAGGGAGTAGCTTAGTACACAGGCTACTCTGGGCGCAACCTTAACGTGGCGAGCTGGTTAACACTGGGTATCACAGCTCACACTACACATGGTGGCAGATATGCCACTTATCCTCTGTACTTAGACCATACAACAAGTGCTTGCCAATTCTTCTCAAACACCCGGCGATGTGCTCTTTCGGTGACTTGCTGACCACCTGATCTCCTAACCTTCACACACGGCGATCATGTGCAATCTAGGCGATTACTGATCCATACCGGCGATGAGCGATTACTCATCCTCAAGGCGATAGGCGATTACCATTCTGAGTGATCGCCTCCCTGATTCACCTGCTATCCTCTACCACGTGTTACCCTGTGAATGGTCCACGTGGTCAACTGCTGCTGATGTCATCGACTACCGATGACCGACCAGATCACAAGCCCCCCAGTCTCGAGCTGTGAACTTGTTCTCAGCGAAGGGACTAAGAAATCGTCTTCTGGCGGTCTACAGGAGCGCACACTCTGGTACTAACACTGTTTCATTCCTTCTTCTTCGCCTTCAAACATTCAAAGCATTTCTCTGTGAGACCCTTCAACTTCTTCAATCTCCAACCTTTGTGACGCTTCTCTGATTATCCAAAGGTAACCTTTTTACCTCTTCTACTGATGACTGATCACCCCTCCCCAAGGAGGCACACCGATGACCGATCACTCGCTAATCCAAGCTGCCTCGGAGGTCCACTCCACGTGGCTCTGGTCCATGCTGTGGGACCCAGCTGACGTGGTTCACCTTTTACTATCTGTTCTTCGCCAACCGAAGTTTGGCCACTACACAAGCCCCCCCCAGGCTCGAGTTGTGACTTGTCTCAACGAAGAGCCTTACAACTCTCCCGATAAGCTCCAGAATACCTCTTGTTTATACTCTGGTGATGGGAGATTCTTCCTGAGTCGACCTTGGCTGATAAGCTGAGGAGGACCTCTTCAGTGGATCCCTTTCCCTTGTACTGGGTGGACAAGGGAAATAAAGGCTCCAAGGATAGCTTCAGGAGGGCGAGGAGCCCTGACAACATGGGAGCACTGGACAGAGACCTCTGCCTTTTCTGGAAAAACGTAGCCGCCTACAACATCTCCCTTTCTACAGTGTCTATCTTTAGCTTTGAGTTTCTCAAAGACCAACTAGACAAGCACATAGGTTATCTTTCGTTCTCTTCACTTAGCCTTGTTTCTTGGTGCGTTCAACTGGTATGCCAAGCGTCCCTCATCATCGCCAGAAATTCCTCTGATCTGGTACTCGCCGGATTAATTTTTGGCGATGTTGCCTTCTCTACCCCACATAAGGCGTCCTTTGTGGGATCACCTTTTGTAACCTTCTATTCGCTTTTTCAACTGTCGTTCCTTTATACGAACTCTTCTTGCCTGCACCTGCTCAAAGGTGTAAGGACCTAGAAAATTTTTATTGGAATGAAAGTGATATATTTTAAGTGAATTCTAAGTATGTGTTTATTTAAAATATAAAGGAAGGAAAGGGTAGCTTAGAAGTCTACGAGATTGCCGTTGTTGAAGACGGAGGCGATCTCCCACTCCTCTGGTACATAATCGCCTGTCGCCTAGAGTACACATGATTGCCGAAAGTGCACTTAGTATGTGGTCAAGATGCTGGATCAACCATAGTGGGTTCCAAAAACCACGCGTATCGAGGTGTGGGTTAAGCCTTAGATACGCTGTGCATGCGAAGCTCTATGCTTGAGCATAAGAAATCGTCCTTAGTGTTGCATGCATGGGCGCACGAGGAGTAGTGCTGATCTATTCTTGGGAATGTGAAGCTACTGACGTCACCAAGTCATGTGGAGGTAATACCTTGGATGTAACATAGTGGGATGAAGAACCTTCAGCTAGGCGTGGCAATGTGTCATCAGTCATTGCCAGGGCGAGAGACATGCGGGCATCGCCAGGGCGAGAGACACGCGGGCAACGCCAGGGCGAGAGACACGCGGGCATCGCCAGGGCGAGAGACACGCGGGCATCGCCAGGGCGAGAGACACGCGGGCACCGCCAGGGCGAGAGACAGACGGTCATCGCCAGGATGAGGGGAGACATTGGTCGTCTTCCAGGGAGAGACATCGGTCGTCTTCCAGGGAGAGACATCGGTCGTCCGCCAGGATGAGACATCGGTGGATAGTGATCGCGCGAGCGGTCATCAGTGGAAGGTTATCGCGCGATCTCGTGTTTCACACAGATAAGGTGGGACCCAGGCTCCCAGCATGAGACGTCCTGCATGCGTGACACGTAGATAGAGAGGGTGTTTCAGAATAGTTAGCGTCAGGGAGTTGGTATGCGCAGAAACCCACGTGGTCATACTGTTCAAAGAAGTGTGCACGCAAGCTTTCCTGCAGAGTGGGTGGTGGCAGGGGCAATTGTGGACAAGTTGGTTTAGATTCAAAAACTCACTTCTAGGAGGCAAAGAACATTGCTATGGTTCAAGAGTGACAGAGTGAGTTTACCTTCATCCTTCTCTTTTCTCTCCTTCGCGCTGAGATTCAGGCATCCTCAAGCACCAGTACGACGAGCGACGACTGCCCTTGGACTCCTGGGAAGTTCTCTGCGAGTTTTCAGATCAGGACGCTAAAACAGAGTTCGGGTATCCTTATGTTCGGTGGGTTAGAGCTCGTAGTGAGATTTTACGCAAGTCCAGGTAAGGGAAGCTAGCCTTATTTCCAACGAAAACCTTAAGTTATATGATTTTGATGATGGGGCGACGTGATCGCCGGTTTTCAACTGTTATTGCATAATCCCCTGTTTTTGGATGTGATCGCCGGTGTTAATGTTGTTTTCGAACTCCCCTGTTTTAGTGTCGCTGTGAACTTTTTGAGATTGAAATGGAAAATGTATATGCTATTCGAAAACCTGAACAGTGGTATGCTTGTTTTTGTGAGTGGGGTTGTTTAAGAAAAGATTTAAAGTATTCTATGATGGAATTGTTCTTATTGTGTGGTATGATGTATGGAATGTGGTGAATGTGGGATCAAGGCATAGTATTTTCAGGAAAGAAAATACCGTGTAAGATCGTGTAGAGTGTGCATTGACCGGTGATTCGTTTATTATGAGATATCCTGACTCTCCTGATATAATGGAATCATATAGATGAAGTTATTCAGGCGTTGAGAGTCGAAGGAGGTTCATATGTATGGGTGAGTTGTTTGAAAGAGAACGAGCTTGACCCGTTGTATGGATTAACCCTGTCATGCTTGGATAGTGATGATATTGAGATTCATTTATACGCTTGTGAATGTGTGTGATTTCACAGTGACCCTGTGAATGTGTGTGATTTCACAGCGACCCTGTGAATGTGTGTGATTTCACAGTGGTGCAGTATGACAGGTGCAGATCTCTGAGTCTAGTCAATGCACGTGTCTTCCGGAAGTAGTGTCAAGTGTCTATGTGTGATGAGTCAGTGGAAGTCTGACGTGAGAAATGAGAAACACTGAAATTGATAGACACTTGATGGATTATGTGAATTGAATGACTCTTGAGGAAATTGTGAAATATGTGATTACTTTATGGTCATGTGAAGGGAATGAGAAAGTTGATGGTTTTTACGTGGGTGTCTTAAATTTGTTTTATCTTGATTTTAAAGTTTCATATCTAAATTCTCTTTAAAATATCTAGCTTACCCTGCGTTTTTGTTTTGTGGATGTTTTCTTAAACCTGTGATGATCGTGTATAATTTACACGGGAGCAGATGATGTTGCAGGAAGTAGAGCTTCTCAGTGAGTGGTCGCCGGAAGGAGATCGCCTGTTTTCTGTTTCTGTTAGGAGATCGCCTGTTTTCTATTTTGTTGTATTTTGTTTAAGTTTTGGAAACTAACTGGATATGTATTAAAGTCCTTGTGAGGAGAAATTTCATTACATATATATATACGTGTTCACTTCGATATTATTGTTTTACCTTTATTTCATTATATAAATATGAAAAGGATTTGGCGGGATGTTACAGAAGGCAAGGGGAACTTCTCCTTTCTCGCCTACACTTGCTCAAAGGCAAGGAGGTCTTCTTCTTTCTCGCCTACACTTGCTCAAAGGCAAGGAGGACTTCCTCTGTTGCCTGCACTTGCTCAAAGGCAAGGAGGTCTTCCTCTTTCTCGCCTGCACTTGCTCAAAGGCAAGGAGGTCTTCCTCTGTTGCCTACACTTGCTCAAAGGCAAGGAGGACTTCCTCTGTTGCCTACACTTGCTCAGAGGCAAGGAGGTCTTCCTCTGTTCTCGCCTGCACTTGCTCAAAGGCAAGGAGGACTTCCTCTGTTGCCTACACTTGCTCAAAGGCAAGGAGGACTTCCTCTGTTGCCTCAACCTTGCTGTAAAAAGCGGAGGAAGAGGACTTTCGCTCTTGCCCCAACCTTGCTGTATAAAGCAGAGGAAGAGGACTTTCTCTTGCCTGCACCTCGCTGTACAAAGTCGAGGGAGGACTTTCTCTGTTGCCCCAACCTTGCTGTATAAAGCAGAGGAAGAGGACTTTCGCTCTTGCCCCAACCTTGCTGTATAAAGCAGAGGAAGAGGACTTTCTCTTGCCTCAGCCTCGCTGTACAAAGCCGAGGTGAGGACTTTCTCTGTTGCCTCAACCTTGCTGTAATAAGCAGAGGAAGAAAACTTTCTCTTGCCTCAGCCTCGCTGTACAAAGCCGAGGTGAGGACTTTCTCTGTTGCCTCAACCTTGCTGTAAAAAGCAGAGGAAGAGGACTTTCTCTTACCTCAGCCTCGCTGTACAAAGCCGAGGTGAGGACTTTCTCTGTTGCCTCAACCTTGCTGTAAAAAGCAAAGGAAGAGGACTTTCTCTTGCCTCAACCTTGCTGTATAAAGCAGAGGAAGAGGACTTTCTCTCGCCTGCACCTCGTTGTACAAAGTCGAGGGAGGACTTTCTCGTGGGTGCACGCTCCCAGGGGAGCGCCAGGCGTGGCTATCTAAGCGCACTCACCAGGCGCACCCTGCTTGCATGGTCTCACCGCACGTTCTCTGAGTGAGTGCATGCTCCCAGGAGAGCACCTGACGTGGCTGGTTTGAGCGCACTCGCCAGGCGCATCCTGCCTGCATGGCCTCATCGCGCGTTCTCTGCACGTCCCCACCGGCGAGGAGCTCTTCTTCTGGAACCATGCGAGGGGCATGCTTAACGCTCTCGCTGGGAACTTGGGTCCCAGCTTAACACGTGTTAGCAAGACCCCGATGACCATGGACGGACCGAGTGCTCACTCCCTACATGCACCGACGGCTGATCGCGGTCTGCATGCATTGATGGCTGATCGCGCTCTACATCCAAGCGCTTATCTAGGGGATGATCTGCGGGTGGTTGCCACTCGGTAACTGACCACCGATCACGTGGACTTGCTCCTGGGGCAAGGAGAACTTTAAACTGGGAACACTCGCACACTTTATGTACTGAAAATCTTTTATTGGGTGGCATCGTTAAAAAGAGTGCCCCCCTGATCTGCTCAACTGTTTAATACACTAAGTGTGTGTACAGCGCGATAGCGCATCTACTTTACAACTTAACCAAAGTAGGAAACAAGCGTGTAGCGTCCTGGGTTCTGGGAATAGCCGTTCCGTCCAGAGTCACCAGCCGACAAGCTTCATTCTCCAACGTCTCAACCACTCTGGATGGGGTCTCCTTTAACCGGCGATGACCGCCCTGGCGATGCACACACGTGGGGCGATCATGCCTTCCGCTTCAGCTCTGGAAGCCCCCCAGTGTAGCCTCTTCCATCACCTCACCTCCCCAAACACAGGGAGTTCATGCTGCTGGTCGCCTGCCTGGGACCCTGAAGCGCGATCACCTTGTGTCTTCTGCAGGTAATCGGTCAGGAACCCTGTCTTCACCAACTCAGCAAGCTGACGCCCAAACGCTAGGCAGGTACGGAGTGTATGTCCATAAGCTTGATGGAATTCACACCACTCATCCTTCCTCCCTCCAAGTACCCTGTCGGTTTTCTCTGGCACATGGAGTCTGAAGCGTACTGTGGAGAGTACACTACGATGGAATTCACACCACTCATCCTTCCTCCCTCCAAGTACCCTGTCGGTTTTCTCTGGCACATGGAGTCTTGCTGCCACAGCAGGGATGGCGATCAGCTCCGCCAAACTTATCATGAAATCATACCTTGGGGGGGTGTTGCTTGCACGCCCCCTGGTCTGGTCCTTCCTGGGTGCATAAGGGCGAGACCTTCCCTGCTCCTTCCTCCCTTCCTTGATCTTATGCACCCGCGCCTGTTGCTGCTGATTCCCCTGACCTCCACGTGGCTTCGACGGTGCAGCATTTCCTCTCTTCTCAGAGACCTCTGTCTCTGCTACTATGTGTGCCATCGCGCGTCGCTGTAAGGACCTAGAAAATTATATTGGAATAAAAGTGCTATATTTTAAATGAATTCTAAGTATGTTTTATTTAAATATAAAGGAAGGAAAGTAGAGCTTAGAAGTCTACGAGATCGTCGTTATTGAGAGAGTAGGCGATCTCCGAGTTCTCTGGCACATGATCACCTGTCGCCTAGAGTACACATGATCGCCGAAGCTACCCTTTGTATTGTGGTCAAGATATTGGATCAACCATAGTGGTACGTTCCAAAAACCACGCGTATCAAGGTGTGGGTTAAGCCTTAGATACGCTGGGCATGCGAAGCTCTATGCTTGAGCATAAGAGATCGTCCTTAGTGTTGCATGCATGGGCGCACGAGGACTAGTGCTAATCTACTCTTGGAAATGTGAAGCTACCGACGTCACCAAGCCTTGTGGAGGTGGTACCTTGGACGTAACATAGTGCAATGAGGAACCTTCAGCAAGGCGTGGCGATGTGTCATCAGTCATCGCCGGGGCGCGAGGCATGCGGGCATCGCCGGGGCGCGAGGCATGTGGGCATCGACGGGGCGCGAGGCATGCGGGCATCGCCGGGGCGCGAGGCATGTGGACATCGCCTGGGATAGACATCGGTCGTCTTCCAGGTTATCGCGCGATGACGTGTTGCACACAGTTAAAGTGGGACCCAGACTCCCAGCAGAAGGCACGCGGCACGCGCGACACGTAGACAAAAAGTGTTGGTTCAGAACAGTGACATCAGAATGTTGGCATGCGCAAGAAACACTCGCGGTCGTACTGTTCAGAGCAGTGGTTGGCATGCACAAGAGACAACAGTGGTCGTACTGTTCAGAGCAGTGGTTGGCATGCACAAGAGACAACCGTGGTCGTGCTGTTCAGAGAAACGTACACTCAGGGTCCTGCAGAAGGGAGTGGCAGCAGCATACGTGGACAAGTATGCTTGGATTCAAAAACCCACTGCGGGGAGGCGAAGAACGTTGGAGTGGCCCAAGAGTGAAAGAGTGAGAGCATCTCCATCCTTCTCCTTTCTCTCCTTCACGCTGCGTTTCAAGCATCCTCAAGCACCAGTATGACGTCCGCCCTTAGAGCACCTAGGAGGTTCTCTGCAAGTTCTCCGAAACAGACGCTAAAACAGAGCTTAAGGCATCCTTGAAGCTCGTGGGTTTGGAGTTCTTAGTGAAGTTACGCAAGTCCAGGTAAGGGAAGCTAGCCTTCATTTTCAATACAAGCCATAGATTAGCTGTTTCTGAAGTGAGGGCGACGTGGTCGCCGATTTCGTTTTCATCTTCGTGAATGCTCTGTTCTATGTGTCTGGGCGACGTGGTCGCCGGTTTTAAATACAGATTTCGAAATCCCCTGCTTTTGAATCAGATCGCCGGTTTTGGCGTTGTTTTGCGAACTCCCCTGTTTTTGGTGTTGTTTTGAGACTGCTTGAGATTTAAATGTGATATTCGAAAGTTTGAACCTTTGAAATGATTGTTGCTGTGATTTGAATCATTCATTTGAGTGTTGAATGTTGTGAATGTGAGATCAAGGCATAGTATTTTCAGGAAAGGAAATACCGTGTAAGATCATTTGTGTAATGTGTATTGACTAGGGGCTTGTCTAGAAGGAGATATCCTGACTCTGCTGATATAATGGAATCACGTAGATGAAGTTATTCAGTTGTGGAGAGTCGGAGGAGGTTCATATGAATGGGCGAGTAGTGTGAAAAAGAACGAGCTCGGCCTGTTATATGAATTAACCTTGTCATACCGGGAGAGTGATAACATTGAGATTATATATGCGCATGCTGTGTGGATTTCACAGCGACCCTGTGTGGATTTCATAGTGGTATGGTATGACAGGTGCAGATCTCTGAGCCTGAGTCAACGCACGAGTCAATCCGGAAGTAGAGTCATGTGTCTATGCATTGTGGGTCAGTGGAAAGTCTGACGTGTGAATTTTGAATACTGAATGTAGCAAAGAGACACTTGACGAGTATGTGGATTATGGAAATCTTGATGGTTGCATTTGATATGGCTTATGTATGGAGTGGAAATTCACGTTTTCTATGGATTTAAAGTTTTTAAAACATCTAGCTTACCCCTTTTATCTGTTATTGTGATTGCTTTCTTAAACCTGTGATGATCGTGTATTTGTACACGGGAGCAGACGAGGTTGCAGGTGGTAGTGCTCCTCAGTGAGTGGTCGCCGGAAGCATATCGCCCATTTACGTTTGTGTTAGGCGATCACCCTTTTCTGTATTCTGAAGGGAGATCGCCCTTTTCTGATAGGAGATCGCCTATTCTGTTGGGAGATCGCCTGTTTTTTTACTTATTTTGCTGTATTTAGTTTACGTTTTTGGAAAACTGACCGATTTTGTATTAAACTCCCTGCGAGGAGAAAACTTCATTACATATATACGATTATGTTCACTTCAATATTATTATTTTATCTCTACTTCGTTTTATAATTATGAAAAGAATTTGGCGGGATGTTACAGTCGCCGTATCTCGGTGAAGGTGGCAGGGTGGCTCCTGATGAGCGATTAACTGAAAGGACCAGGGAGGACACCTCTCTTGAATGCATGCACCAGCATGTCCTCGTCCTTGTCGGGCAATCTCACCACCTGCGCCCCAAAGCGATTGAGGTAGTCCCTCAACGGCTCCCCCTGATACTGGCGCACGTCAAACAGGTCATAGGACACCACTGGTGGCGCTCTGTTGACGATGTACTGCTCCGTGAACAGCTTCGGAAACTGATGGAAGGAAGTGACGTGACCCTCTGGCAGGCTCACGAACCACTCCATAGCCACTCCGCTCAGTGTACTCATGAACATCTTGCAGTACACAGCATCTGAACCTCCAGTCAGCATCATCTGAGTGTGGAAGGCTATCAGGTGTGCTTCTGAATCTTCCACCCCCGTGAACGACGCTTTCAGTCCCACTAGATTGGGAGGCACCACCGTGTTCATGATCTCGGGGGAGAAAGGCATAGGGAATGCTCTAGGAGGCGATGGCAGCATCGACGTCCTCTCTTCAACTGCGCACTCCTTTCGCGCCTGCATTTCCCTACGCAGCTCTTCATTCATACGGTTCAACTCTTCGTTTCTTCTCTGCGATGCAGTCAGCTCTGCACGCATCCTCTCTTTCTCAACTCTTGATGCCGCGACACTATCTTGCAGCGCGCGCATCATCTCCATGACTTGCGCCATGGTAACAGCACCTTCTTCAGCAGGTGGCGTAGGTGAGGTTCGTCTGGTTCTTCTACTCATCTCCTCTACACTTCGACGTAACTTCACTTCGACGAAAAGATCAAGAAGCTCCAAGAAACCTCAATAAACCTCAAGAAACTTCAAGAACTGCGACGTGGATGGGAACCAAATTCACACGGCCCCACGGTGGGCGCCAATGATCCTGCCGCTTGACTCGAACGTGGAGGATTGTCTCGTCACTCCTTCGTCTAGCCTTCTGTTCTGCAGGAACGCTCCAAGAACCACCACCGGAACTCCAAACGCTGCCTGCAAAACACACAGACGGCGCCTCTGGCGGCCGTTGTAGCTCCGACGCTCAAGTCAGGCAACAGGAACACCAAAACTATCACTGAATCTCTCTGTGACACTCGTGTGTGCTCTCAGATCCACTTTCTCTCTCTATAGTCGTTTTCTGTTATCACTGAGCAACGTGTAAGAATGCTCCACAGTGACTCAGAGACTGTGTGTAACTGTAAACTCTAAAATGTGTAAGCTGTAAGAATCTGTAAAAACTCTCCCCCTTATTTCGTTAAGAGTTTCGTATATATACCTGAGTCTTTCTCTCTCCTGACGGTTATTCCCCTTGACATGTGGATAACATTTGGTCATACACGTGTCACCATCTGGAGTACCTGCAGCTGAAACGTTACTTCCACTGTGTTCCCGCGACTAAGTTATCCACACAGGGAGTACCTTAGTACACAGGCTACTCTGGGCGCAACCTTAACGTGGCGAGCTGGTTAACACTGGGTATCACAGCTCACACTGCACATGGTGGCAGATATGCCACTTATCCTCTGTACTTAGACCATACAACAAGTGCTTGCCAAGTCTTCTCAAACACCCGGCGATGTTCTCTTTCGGTGACTTGCTGACCACCTGATCTCCTAACCTTCACACATGGCGATCATGTGCAATCTAGGCGATTACTGATCCATACCGGCGATGAGCGATTACTCATCCTCAAGGCGATAGGCGATTACTCATCCTCAAGGCGGTAGGCGCTTGCTCATCCTCAAGGAGATAGGCGATTACTCATCATCACAGGCGATAGCCGATTACTCATCCTCAAGGCGATAGGCGATTACCATTCTGAGTGATCGCCTCCCTGATTCACCTGCTATCCTCTACCACGTGTTACCCTGTGAATGGTCCACGTGGTCAACTGCTGCTGATGTCATCGACTACCGATGACCGAGCAAATCAGGTTCAAAATTTGACTCAAAGAAAAGGGCAAAAATGAACTTACTCTGTTTATGATTTTGATCGGGCAATCTTGTAGAGTTAATTTCCAGGAGTCCAATGGCAGACTCCGATCGTCAAACTGATAAGTGAGGATGTCAGAATCTTAGAGAGAAGGGAGAGGAAAAGAAAAAGGAAACTTTTTAGAGAGATGGTAGTTCTTTTGAAATGAAACCTGAATAACTGAATTTTCTATTATATGTCCTTTTCATTTTAATAATAAAATATTCAGGAGTCATTTAAAATATACCACTTCTACTCTAAAGCAATTTCCTAGATCCTTACATTCTCCCTAACAAGAAAAAATTTTCGTCCCCGAAAATTGACTTACCAGAAAAGAGGTAGGGATAGGTTTCTCTAATGGTTTCTTCTAATTCCCAAGTTGAATCACCAGATCTATCATCCCACACCACCTTTACCATATTGATAGTCTTGCCTCTGAGCTATTTACTTTGTTGATCTTCAATCCTAACTGGTTTTGCTTCAAAAGACAAGTTATCCTTGATTTGCACATTATCCACTTCCAACACGTGACTAGAGTCTGGGATATACTTTCGTAGCTGTGATACATGAAAGACATTATGCAGGTTTGCTAATTGGGGAGGTAGAGCAATCTCATAAGCCACTGGACCTATTTTCCTTAATATCTGATATGGTCCAACAAACTTAGGAGATAACTTCTTTGATCTGATAGCTCGTCCTACACCCTTGGTTGGTGTCACTCTCATAAATACATGGTCTCCCGCTGCAAACTCCAAAGGTTTTCTCCTCTTATCAGCATAGGATTTCTGCATACTTTGAGAAGCTTTCATTCTTTCTTGTATCTGTTTCACCTTCTCAGTTATCTGTTGAATTAACTCTGGCCCAACCAAAACTATTTCACCCTCTTGATACCAACATAAAGGAGTTTTGCATTTCCTCCCATAAAAAACTTCATATGGTGCCATCCCAATACTGGCATGATAACTATTATTATAAGTAAATTCCACTAGAGGCAACATCTCATCCCAACTTCCCAGGTGATCCAAGATACATGTCCTCAACAAATCTTCTAAGGACTGGATTGTTCTCTCAGACTGTCCATCTGTTTGAGGATGATATGCAGAGCTCATTCTCAACTTAGTTCCCAAAGAATCTTGTAAAGTCTGCCAAAACCGTGAAGTAAACCTGGGATCTCTATCCGAAACAATACTGGAAGGCACTCCATGCAACCTCACAATTTCTTTGATGTACAACTGTGCCAACTTGGCCATGGATATCCTCAAATTAACTGGAAGAAAGTGAGCACTCTTTGTCAGCCGATCAACTATGACCCAGATTGCATCATGACCCCTTACTGATCTAGGTAAATGAGTAACAAAATCCATAGCAATGCTATCCCATTTCCACTCAGGAATATCCAACTGCTGTAACAAACCACCAGGTCTTTGATGCTCTACCTTTGCCTTCTGACAAGTCAAGCAGGTAGCAACATACTGAGCTATTTCTTTCTTCATGCCTGACCACCAAAATGACTCCTTCAAATCTTGGTACATCTTATTCATACCTGGATGTAAACTAAGATAACTCTTGTGGCCTTCTTCTAGGATCAGTTTCTTCAACTCTTCATTTGCAGGTATGCAAATTCTGCCATTAAATCTCAAGATCCCATCGTCTCCCATCACAAAGTCTTTAGCCTGATTTGTACCTAGTAATTCCACAGTACGCTTCAGACTAGGATCCTCTAATTGCTTCTCCTTTATTGTTCCAATGAAATCATTAGTTATAGTTAACTTACTACAACTAATATGATTAACATGGAATTCCACTCCTAAATTTAAATCTCTAAACTGCTCAATCAACTTCTGTTCTTCAATCATCATGGTTGATACCTGTATTGATTTTCTACTCAAAGTATCTGCTACTACATTAGCCTTCCCTGGATGATACATCAGTTGGAAATCATAATCCTTCAGAAACTCCATCCATCTTCTTTGTCTCATATTCAACTCTTTCTGATCAAACAAATATTTTAGACTTTTATGGTCACGGAACACCTGAAACTGAGCTCTATACAAATAATGCCTCCAATTCTTCAAAGCAAACACCACAGCTGCCAACTCTAAGTTATGAGTAGGATAGTTTCTCTCATGAACTTTGAGTTGCCTTGAAGCATATGCAACTGCTCTTCCCTCTTGCATCAAGACACATCCCAAACCCTTATGTGAAGCATCACAGTAAACATCAAAAGGTTTTTCTATATCAGGAATCACTAACACCGGAGCACTAGTTAATCTTTTCTTTAGCTCTATGAAACTCTGCTCACATCTGTCAGTCCAAGCAAAAGGCTGATCTTTGCGAGTTAACTGTGTCAAAGGAGCTACTATCCTAGAAAAATCTTCAATGAACCTCCGATAGGAGCCAGCTAGACCCACAAAACTCCTTATCTCCGTAACTGTCTTAGGGCGATCCCATTGAAGCACTGCCTCCACCTTGGCTGGATCCACTAAGATCCCCTGAGCTGATATCACATGTCCTAAGAAGTTGACTTCCTTCAGCCAGAACTCACACTTAGAGAACTTAGCATATAATTGCTTCTCCTTCAGAATCTCCAACACTGTCTTCAGATGTTCTTCATGTTCTTCCTTGGTTCTTGAATAAATAAGTATGTCGTCTATAAAGACTACAACAAACTTATCTAAGAAAGGATGAAAAATTCTATTCATGTAATCCATGAACAGAGCTGGAGCGTTTGTTACTCCAAACGGCATCACCACATACTCATAGTGTCCATACCGAGACCTAAATGCTGTCTTCTGAACATCTTCAGCCTTTACCAAAATCTGGTGGTATCCAGATCTTAGATCAATCTTTGAGAACACTGATGCTCCATGCAATTGATCCATCAAATCATTAATTCTGGGTAGAGGATACTTGTTCTTGATGGTCAACTTATTCAACTGTCTGTAATCTACACACAACCGAGACCCTCCATCTTTTTTCTTAACTAGAAGCACTGGAGCCCCCCATGGAGATACACTAGGCCTGATGAATCGTTTCTCCAACAAATCTTCAACTTGCTTCTTTAGTTCTATCAACTCAGCTGGAGCCATTCTGTAAGGTCCCATTCACACTGGTCCAGCTCTAGGTACCAAATCAATAGAGAATTCCACTTCTCTATTAGGAGGTAATCCAGGTATTTCTTCTGGAAATACATCCATGAATTCCTTCACCACATGTATACTGCTTATTTCTTCTTCATTCTTCACTTTCATCTGAGCTAAGATTACAAAGCATCTTGATCCTTCTTTCAATTCCGACCACACATGCTGAGCAGATATCACATCTGACTCTTTGAAATCTGAAAACAATATTTTCTGTTGACCACAATCTATGAGAATGTGATTGGCAGATAGCCAATCCATTCCTAGGATAACATCCAGATCCTAAAGAGGTAGACAGATCAAATTTATTTTGAACTTGTGTCCCTCTACTATTACTGGACATTCAGAGCAAACTGTGGAGGTCAATACTTTTCCTGATGCAGGTGTAGAGACCAACAGTTCAAACGGTAACTCCTTCACTGAAAGACCCAACTCAGCTGCACACAAACTTGACACAAAAGAGTGTGTCGCTCCAGAATCAAACAAAGCTTTTACACACCTACCAGCTATATAACAAAAACCTTTTACCAAGTTACCTGACTGAGATGCCTCAGCTCCTGACATAGCAAACACTCTTCCTGCTGTAAGGACCTGGAAAATCTTATTGGAATAAAAGTGATATATTTTAAGTCAATTCTAAGTATGTCTTTATTTAAAAATATAAAGGAAGGGATGTATAGCTTAAAAGTCTACGAGACCGCCGTAATTGAAAGAGTAGGCGATCTCCGACTTCTCTGGCACATGATCGCCTGTCGCCTTGATTTCACAGAACGCCTATCGCCTGTAGTGTACCTAGTCGCCTGTCGCCTAGGGTACACATGATCGCCGAAACTACACTTAGTGTGTAGTCAAGATGTTGGATCAACCATAGTGGGTTCCCAAAGACCACGTGCATCAAGGTGTGGGTTAAGCCTTAGACACGCTGTGCATGCGAAGCTCTATGCTTGGGTATTGGAGATCGTCCTTAGTGTTGCATGCATGGGCGCACGAGGGCAAGTGCCAATCCACCCTTGGAAATGTGAAGCTACCGACGTCACCGAGTCACGTGGAGATGATACCTTGGACGTAACATAGTGCAATGAGGAACCTTCAGCAAGGAGTGTCGTTGGTCATCGCCGGGCGTGAGGCATGCGGGCGTCGCCGGGGCGTGAGGCATGCGGGCATCGCCGGGGCGTGAGGCATGCAGGTGTCGCCGGGGCGTGAGGCATACGGGTGTCGCCGGGGCGCGAGAGGCATGCGGACATCGCCATGGCGCGAGGCATGTGGACATCGCCACAGAGAGACATCGGTCGTCTTCCAGAGAGAGACATCGGTCGTCCTCCAGGATGAGTCATCGGTGGAAGGTTATCGCGCGATGTCGAGTTGTACGTAGAGAAGGTGGGACCCAGACTCCCAGCCTGAACGTGTTGCATGCGCGACACGTAGTCATTGGCTCCAGAGAATTGGTACTGTAGTGCACAGTGTTTGTGTGCGCAAAGTCAACCACGCAACCGTACTGTCAGGTTTGTGCTTGAGTAAAGGAAAACTCACACGCTAGATATCTAAAAGAGTAGGCTAAAGCGGCTACACAGCAGGCCTACGTCCTTAGCTTCAGAAGGCTCCTCTTAGAGAGTCTAGAAACGCAGTGAGAGATAAAAAGGGGACAGAGTGAGTCCACCATCATCTTTCTCTTTTCTCCCCCTTGCACTGCAACTCAGTATTCCCAGGCACCTTCAAGCAAGAGCAAGACGAGCGACGATTGCCATAGAGCTTTTGGGAAGGTTCTCTGCAAGTTCTCCAGATCAAAACGCTTAGGCAGTATTCGTGCATCCTTAAGTTCAGAGGGTTAGAGCTCGAAGTGAGATTTCACGCTGATCCAGGTAAGGGAAGCTAGCCTCCATCTTTAATACGAGCCATAGTTTAGCTATTTTCTGAAGTGTGGGCAGCGTGGTCGCCGTTTTCGCTTTCGTCTTCGTGAAATACTCTGTTTTATGTGTTTGGGCGATGTGGTCGCCGGTTTTATATAAAGCCTTCGAAACACCCTGTTTTTGAACTAGATCGCCGGTTTTGGCGTTGTTTGTGAACTCTCTGTTTCTGGGTGTTGCTTTGAAACTACTTGAGATTTAAACGAGATATTCGAAGATCTGAACCTTTGAAATGATTGTTCTATGATTGAATCATGTACTTGAGTGGTATGATGTTTTGAATGCTGTGAATGTGGGATCGAGGCATAGTATTTTCAGGAAAGGAAATACCGTGTAAGATCTGTATAGGTGTATTGACTAGGGGCTTGTCTAGAAGGAGATATCCTGACTCTGCTGAGATAATGGAATCAAGTAGATGAAGTTATTCAGTTGGTGAGAGTCGAAGGAGGTTCGTACGTATGGGTGAGTTGTTCAAATGGGAACGAGCTCGGCCTGTTATACGAATTTACCTTGTCATACCGAGAGAATGGTAACAATGAGATGGTATATGCGCATGCTGTGTGGATTCACAGTGGTAGGTATGACAGGTGCAAATCTCTGGGCCTGAGTCAACGCACGAGTCAATCCGGAAGTAGTGTCATGTGTCTATGCATTGTGGGCCAGTGGAAAGTCTGGCATGTGAAATGAGAAACTGGAATATTGATAGACACTTGATGCTGTATTGTGAAATGGAAATGACTATGGGTGAATGTTGTGAAGTCTGTGGTTTTGGGCGAGCAGTTGAATGCTATGAGTAGCTCCACGTTTTACATGGATATCTTGGAAAATGTTTTACCTTGATCTATTATGTTCATGATTTTAAATGCCTTATTCTAAACTCTCGTTAAAATGTCTGGCTTACCCTTTTATCTGTTATTGTGGTGGTTTTCTCAAAACTGTGATGATCGTGTAAATGTGTACACGGGAGCAGATGATCTTCCAGGAAGAAGAGCTCCCTAATGGGTGGTCGTCGAGGGCAGAGATCGCCCATTTCCACCTCTCGGGGGTGATCGCCGGATTTGTGTCCTGATAGCAGATCGCCTGTCTTGAGGTCTTCTGTTTTGGGATCGCCGGTTTGTGTTGGAGATCGCCGTTTTTTTTGTATGGAGACCGCCGGTCTTGCTGTATTTGATTTTTTTATTATTATTCTTTAAATTTTGAAAAAAAGAAAACATTTGAAGGATTATGTACTAATCTCCCTAAGAGGAGCAACTCCCTTACTTATGTATATATATTATCTTGTATTCTTCAACATTATTGGTTTACCTTATTTTCATATTACATGTATGAGATTGTTTATTTTTGGCGGGATGTTACATTAATGGTATCAGAGCAGTTCGTCCTTAGGATGACCTGAGGGCTGTGGATCCATTGTGTTTCTTCTGCTCATAAAATCTATTTGAGTTTTAAATAACAACTATAGTGAAAGGTTTTCAAAACGTTTTTGGTATTGAAATTTTGTGTGTGCCTTAGTGAATGTATGCGCTAATTGAAAATCTTGGTATTAAGAATGAGAAGATCCTGATAAAGTAATGAGGGTGCACACTCATAACTGGATCAAGATAATTCTTAATCTTAATTCCAAAGGTTGATGTTTAGCCCACCTTGAAGTCAGGTGTGATGTATTTCGTGTTCTTGTAATTGACTGTGGGTGATTAGTTGGATTGATGTTTGCACACCAGTAACTGATCTGGTGTTTTGTTTGAAGTTATAAGCATTATGAATCTGTTGATGAGCTCAAATTCTAGATGACGTTGAGATGCTGACCTTTGTAAGGTCTAGCTGTTACCCCCCTTGAATGAATTGATTCTTATCGATTTCATTCTTACAGTTGTAGGGAATATAGAAGTCAATAGATTTAGAAGATGGCACGTAGACCTTCTACCCCACCCCAACCTTCCTCAGAGATGAGCCAGATCGCCAAGGCCATCGAGATGATGGCGACTGCCATTCAGCAACAGAACGCAGCGATGGCCCAGAACCATCAAGCCACAATGCAACACTGGGAAACTGCCCGATCTGCTGAGACAAACTCCCACGTCGGTCAGCCCCAAGAACAGATGGGACTGGCCGAGTTCATGAGGCACAACCCACCTAAGTTCAGTGGGAATGCTACCCCTGACCAGGCAGATCAGTGGGTCAGAGAGTTGGAGAAAATCTTTAGGGCGACCTCCTGCCCTGAAGAGAAGAAGCTGCTGTTCGCCACTTATTTGCTATCAGGAGAAGCTGAGTTCTGGTGGATGGGAGCTCAGCAGATGATGGAGGCACGAGAGGATGTATTGGATTGGGAGAGCTTCAGGGTGAAGTTCTTAGAGAAGTACTTCCCAGACAGCGCCAAGTTTGCAAGGGAAGCTGAGTTCCTGAAGTTGGAGCAGGGGGACATGTCGGTAAACGCCTATGCTGCCCGTTTTGAGTACCTCGCCCGGTTCTATACTCAGGCGACCTCCGAGGCCTGGAGGTGTAGGAAGTTCGAGGAAGGGCTGAAGCATGGGCTGAAGAAGACCATAGCCCCGATGTGCATCAGGGAGTTCCACGCCTTAGTGGAGAAGGTGAAGATGGTGGAGACCCTGGAAAAGGGTGAGTCTCGGGTGATCAGGTCACACCCAGGAGGTCCTTCCAGTGGGAGAGCTAAGGCACAGCACCCACAAAGCAAGCCCTATGCGAGACCTCCATCACATCGGGCAGGAGCAGCACCTCCCCAGTTCCAGCAGCAGCAACCATGGAAACTCAAGTGTTTCCATTGTGGTGGACCACACGCCTCCAACGCATGCTCCAAGAAGAGTTCAGAGAAAAGGTGCTACATCTGCCAAAAGACGGGGCATTTTGCTAGAGAATGCCCTAACCGGAATGGGGCGATCCAGCCCAGTGGCTCTCAGCAGACGAGAAACGAGGGCAGCAGACCTCAGGCAACAGGGAGGGTGTTCGCCATGTCTGGAACAGAGGCAGCTCAGTCAGGTAACCTCATCAAAGGTGTTTGTTTTATTGCTGGTAGAAGTGTAAGAGCTTTGTTTGATTCTGGAGCGACACACTCATTTGTGTCAAGTCTGTGTGTAGCCGAGTTGGATCTCCTAGTGAAGGAGTTACCTTTCGAACTGTTGGTCTCTACACCTGCGTCAGGACAGGTGTCGACCTCTACAATGTGCCCTGAATGTCCAGTGATTGTAGAAGGACGCAGATTCAAGGTGGACTTGATCTGCCTACCTCTTCAGGACCTAGATGTTATCCTGGGAATGGATTGGTTGGCTGCCAATCACGTTCTCATAGACTGTGGTAGGCAGAAGGTAGCGTTTCCAGACCCCCAAGAATCGGATGTGTTAACAGTTCAACAAGGGCAATCAGCGTTGGAAGAAGGGGCGAGGTGCTTCGTGGTGCTCGCCCGGTTGGAAGTGGAGAATAAAGGGGACGTAAACAGGATACAAGTGGTGAGAGATTTCACCGATGTATTCCCAGAGGAGGTGCCTGGGTTACCCCCTAAGAGAGAAGTGGAATTCTCTATTGACTTGGTACCTGGAGCTGGACCAATATCAATGGCACCTTACAGGATGGCACCAGCCGAGTTAGTGGAGTTAAAGAAGCAAGTGGAAGAGTTGCTGGAGAAGCAGTTCATCAGACCCAGCGTATCCCCATGGGGAGCTCCAGTGCTCCTAGTCAAGAAGAAGGATGGAGGGTCTCGGCTGTGTATAGACTACAGGCAATTGAACAAATTGACCATCAAGAACAAGTACCCCCTACCTCGGATCGATGATTTGATGGACCAAATTCATGGGGCCTCGGTGTTCTCCAAGATTGACCTGAGATCGGGGTATCACCAAATCTTGGTAAAAGCTGAAGATGTACAGAAGACAGCTTTTAGGTCTAGATATGGGCACTACGAGTATGTAGTGATGCCATTTGGAGTCACCAACGCTCCAGCTCTATTCATGGACTACATGAATAGGATCTTTCGCCCTTTCTTGGATAAGTTTGTGGTGGTCTTCATAGATGACATCCTCATTTATTCAAGGACCGAGGAAGAGCATGAGGAACACCTGAGGACAGTATTGGAAATACTGAGAGAGAAGCAACTCTATGCCAAGTTCTCCAAGTGTGAGTTCTGGCTGAGGGAAGTCAACTTCTTAGGACACGTGATATCTGCCCAAGGGATCTCGGTAGATCCAGCCAAGGTAGAGGCAGTGCTGCAATGGGAACGTCCTAAGACCGTGACTGAGATAAGGAGCTTTGTGGGGTTGGCGGGCTACTATCGGAGGTTTATTGAGGATTTTTCCAAGGTAGTGGCTCCTTTAACACAGCTAACCCGCAAGGACCAACCCTTTGCTTGGACCGACCGATGTGAACAGAGCTTCAGGGAACTAAAGGAGAGGTTGACCAGTGCTCCAGTGCTGGTAATCCCCGAGGTAGGAAGACCTTTTGATGTCTTCTGTGACGCTTCACATCAAGGCTTGGGATGTGTTTTAATGCAAGAAAAGAGAGTAGTTGCATATGCTTCAAGGCAACTCAAGGTTCATGAGAGGAACTACCCTACGCATGACTTGGAGTTGGCGGCTGTGGTTTTTGCCTTGAAGATCTGGAGGCACTATCTATATGGAGCTCGGTTCCAGGTGTTCAGTGACCACAAGAGCTTGAAGTACCTGTTCGATCAGAAGGAACTAAACATGAGGCAAAGAAGGTGGATGGAATTCCTAAAGGACTACGACTTTCAACTCATGTATCACCCAGGGAAGGCCAATGTAGTGGCAGATGCCTTGAGTAGGAAGTCTATACAAGTCGCCACCATGATGATGGAAGAGCAGAAACTGATCGAGCAGTTCAGGGACTTAAACCTTGGAGTGGAATTTCACGCGAATCACATTAGTTGTAGTAAGCTGACTATAACTAATGACTTCCTTGGGATGTTGAAGGATACACAATTGGAGGACCCTAGCCTGAAGCGCACTGTGGAGTCACTAGGGACAGATCAGGCGAGAGGCTTTGAGATGGGCGATGATGGGATCTTGAGGTTTGATGGCAGGATTTGCATACCTGCAAATGATGAGTTGAAGAAGATGATCCTAGAGGAAGGTCATAAGAGTCGCCTTAACCTCCACCCAGGCATGAACAAGATGTACCATGACTTGAAGGAGTCATTTTGGTGGTCAGGCATGAAGAGGGACATCGCCCAGTATGTGGCAACCTGCTTAACGTGTCAGAAAGCGAAGGTAGAGCATCAAAGACCTGGCGGGCTGTTGCAGCAACTGGATATCCCTGAGTGGAAATGGGACAGCATCGCCATGGATTTTGTCACCCACTTACCCAGATCGGTAAAGAGTCATGATGCAATCTGGGTCATCATTGATAGGCTGACGAAGAGTGCCCACTTCCTTCCAGTGAATATGAAGATGCCTATGGCCAAGCTGGCACAGCTATACATCCAAGAAATAGTAAGGTTGCATGGAGTGCCTTCCAGCATCGTTTCAGATAGAGATCCCAGGTTCACTTCAAGGTTTTGGCAGACCTTGCAAGAGTGCTTGGGAACTAAGTTGAGGATGAGCTCTGCATATCATCCCCAAACAGATGGTCAGTCAGAGAGGACGATCCAATCTCTAGAAGATCTGCTGAGGGCGTGCGTCTTGGATCAATTGGGAGGATGGGAGGAGGTGTTGCCGCTGGTAGAGTTTACCTATAACAATAGCTATCACGCCAGTATTGGGATGGCACCATATGAAGCCCTGTATGGGAGAAAATGCAGAACTCCCTTATGTTGGTACCAGGAGGGCGAGGCAGTCTTGGTTGGGCCAGAGTTGATTCAGCAGACGACCGAGAAGGTGAAGCAGATACAAAACAGAATGAAAGCTTCTCAGAGTAGGCAGAAGTCCTATGCAGATCAGAGGAGAAAGCCTTTGGAGTTTGCTGCTGGAGATCACGTGTTCATGAAAGTGACACCAACCAAGGGTGTAGGGCGGGCGATCAGGCCAAAGAAGCTGTCCCCTAAGTTCGTGGGACCATACCAGATCTTAAGAAGGATTGGCCCAGTAGCGTATGAGATCGCCCTACCTCCACATTTAGCAAATCTGCATAATGTCTTCCACGTATCGCAGCTAAGGAAATATCTCGCCGATCCTTGTCACGTGTTGGAGGTGGATGACGTGCAGATCAGGGACGACTTGTCTTTTGAAGCAAGACCAGTCAGGATAGTCGATCACCAAAGCAAACAGCTCAGGGGTAAGACCATCCATATGGTTAAGGTGGTGTGGGATGAGAGATCCGGTGATTCGACTTGGGAGTTGGAAGAGAACATGAGAAACGCCTATCCACATCTCTTTTCCTTGTAATTCCTTGTAATTCAATTTTCGAGGACGAAAATTTTTGTTGTTAGGGAGATTGTAAGGACCTGGAAAATCTTATTGGAATAAAAGTGATATATTTTAAGTCAATTCTAAGTATGTCTTTATTTAAAAATATAAAGGAAGGGATGTATAGCTTAAAAGTCTACGAGACCGCCGTAATTGAAAGAGTAGGCGATCTCCGACTTCTCTGGCACATGATCGCCTGTCGCCTTGATTTCACAGAACGCCTATCGCCTGTAGTGTACCTAGTCGCCTGTCGCCTAGGGTACACATGATCGCCGAAACTACACTTAGTGTGTAGTCAAGATGTTGGATCAACCATAGTGGGTTCCCAAAGACCACGTGCATCAAGGTGTGGGTTAAGCCTTAGACACGCTGTGCATGCGAAGCTCTATGCTTGGGTATTGGAGATCGTCCTTAGTGTTGCATGCATGGGCGCACGAGGGCAAGTGCCAATCCACCCTTGGAAATGTGAAGCTACCGACGTCACCGAGTCACGTGGAGATGATACCTTGGACGTAACATAGTGCAATGAGGAACCTTCAGCAAGGAGTGTCGTTGGTCATCGCCGGGCGTGAGGCATGCGGGCGTCGCCGGGGCGTGAGGCATGCGGGCATCGCCGGGGCGTGAGGCATGCAGGTGTCGCCGGGGCGTGAGGCATACGGGTGTCGCCGGGGCGCGAGAGGCATGCGGACATCGCCATGGCGCGAGGCATGTGGACATCGCCACAGAGAGACATCGGTCGTCTTCCAGAGAGAGACATCGGTCGTCCTCCAGGATGAGTCATCGGTGGAAGGTTATCGCGCGATGTCGAGTTGTACGTAGAGAAGGTGGGACCCAGACTCCCAGCCTGAACGTGTTGCATGCGCGACACGTAGTCATTGGCTCCAGAGAATTGGTACTGTAGTGCACAGTGTTTGTGTGCGCAAAGTCAACCACGCAACCGTACTGTCAGGTTTGTGCTTGAGTAAAGGAAAACTCACACGCTAGATATCTAAAAGAGTAGGCTAAAGCGGCTACACAGCAGGCCTACGTCCTTAGCTTCAGAAGGCTCCTCTTAGAGAGTCTAGAAACGCAGTGAGAGATAAAAAGGGGACAGAGTGAGTCCACCATCATCTTTCTCTTTTCTCCCCCTTGCACTGCAACTCAGTATTCCCAGGCACCTTCAAGCAAGAGCAAGACGAGCGACGATTGCCATAGAGCTTTTGGGAAGGTTCTCTGCAAGTTCTCCAGATCAAAACGCTTAGGCAGTATTCGTGCATCCTTAAGTTCAGAGGGTTAGAGCTCGAAGTGAGATTTCACGCTGATCCAGGTAAGGGAAGCTAGCCTCCATCTTTAATACGAGCCATAGTTTAGCTATTTTCTGAAGTGTGGGCAGCGTGGTCGCCGTTTTCGCTTTCGTCTTCGTGAAATACTCTGTTTTATGTGTTTGGGCGATGTGGTCGCCGGTTTTATATAAAGCCTTCGAAACACCCTGTTTTTGAACTAGATCGCCGGTTTTGGCGTTGTTTGTGAACTCTCTGTTTCTGGGTGTTGCTTTGAAACTACTTGAGATTTAAACGAGATATTCGAAGATCTGAACCTTTGAAATGATTGTTCTATGATTGAATCATGTACTTGAGTGGTATGATGTTTTGAATGCTGTGAATGTGGGATCGAGGCATAGTATTTTCAGGAAAGGAAATACCGTGTAAGATCTGTATAGGTGTATTGACTAGGGGCTTGTCTAGAAGGAGATATCCTGACTCTGCTGAGATAATGGAATCAAGTAGATGAAGTTATTCAGTTGGTGAGAGTCGAAGGAGGTTCGTACGTATGGGTGAGTTGTTCAAATGGGAACGAGCTCGGCCTGTTATACGAATTTACCTTGTCATACCGAGAGAATGGTAACAATGAGATGGTATATGCGCATGCTGTGTGGATTCACAGTGGTAGGTATGACAGGTGCAAATCTCTGGGCCTGAGTCAACGCACGAGTCAATCCGGAAGTAGTGTCATGTGTCTATGCATTGTGGGCCAGTGGAAAGTCTGGCATGTGAAATGAGAAACTGGAATATTGATAGACACTTGATGCTGTATTGTGAAATGGAAATGACTATGGGTGAATGTTGTGAAGTCTGTGGTTTTGGGCGAGCAGTTGAATGCTATGAGTAGCTCCACGTTTTACATGGATATCTTGGAAAATGTTTTACCTTGATCTATTATGTTCATGATTTTAAATGCCTTATTCTAAACTCTCGTTAAAATGTCTGGCTTACCCTTTTATCTGTTATTGTGGTGGTTTTCTCAAAACTGTGATGATCGTGTAAATGTGTACACGGGAGCAGATGATCTTCCAGGAAGAAGAGCTCCCTAATGGGTGGTCGTCGAGGGCAGAGATCGCCCATTTCCACCTCTCGGGGGTGATCGCCGGATTTGTGTCCTGATAGCAGATCGCCTGTCTTGAGGTCTTCTGTTTTGGGATCGCCGGTTTGTGTTGGAGATCGCCGTTTTTTTTGTATGGAGACCGCCGGTCTTGCTGTATTTGATTTTTTTATTATTATTCTTTAAATTTTGAAAAAAAGAAAACATTTGAAGGATTATGTACTAATCTCCCTAAGAGGAGCAACTCCCTTACTTATGTATATATATTATCTTGTATTCTTCAACATTATTGGTTTACCTTATTTTCATATTACATGTATGAGATTGTTTATTTTTGGCGGGATGTTACACCTGCTGCCTGAGGTCTACTGCCTTCATTCCTAAACTGTTGAGAACCACCTGATTGAGTCATCATGTTCTTGTTAGGACAATCTCTAGCAAAGTGTCCCGTCTTTTGGCATGTAAAGCATCTTTTCTCTGGAGTTCCCTTGGAGCACACATTGGTGGTATGTGGTCCACCACAATGGAAACATCTAGGTTTCCATGGTTGTTGCTGCTGAAACTAGGGCGGAACTGCTCCTGCCCTATGTTGTGGAGGTCTAGCATAAGGCTTGTGTTGTTGATGTTGCACCTTGGCCTTCCCACTAGAAGACCCCCCTGGGTGTGATCTGATCACCCTGGAATCACCCCTTTCCAGGGTCTCCACCATCTTCGCCTTCTCCACTAAGGCATGAAACTCCCTGATGCACATAGGTGCTATGGTCTTCTTCAACTCATGCTTTAAACCTTCTTCAAACTTCCTACACCTCCAAGCCTCAGAGGTAGCTTGGGTATAGAATCTGGCTAGGTACTCAAACCTAGCAACATATGCATTCACTGACATCTCTCCCTGCTCCAACCTGAGAAATTCTGCTTCCTTTGCAAATCTTGCACTATCTGGAAAATATTTCTCCAGAAACCTCACTCTGAAACTTTCCCAATCTAATACTTCAGCTCTGGCTTTCATCATCTGTTGAGCTCCCATCCACCAGAACTCTGCTTCTCTAGACCACAAATATGTAGAAAATACCAATTTCTTATCTTCAGGGTAGGAGGTTGCCCTAAAGATTTTCTCTAACTCCCTGATCCATTGAACTGCTTGGTCAGGAGTAGCATTCCCACTGAACTTGGGTGGGTTGTTCCTCATGAACTCTGTTAGTCCCATCTGATCCTAAGGCTGACTGACATGGGAAGCTGCTGCAGCAGATCTAGCAGTTTCCCAATGATGCATTGCAGCCTGATGATTCTGAGCCATTGCCATATTCTGTTGTTGGATAGCATTTGCCATCATCTCAATAGCCCTGGCAATCTGGTTCATTTCAGAAGAAGGTTGGGGAGGGGTAGGAGGTCTAGGAGCCATTCTATAAAACACAAAGTAAAGATTTAGGATAAATCTTTAGCATTTTTAAACTATGTAGTTTTTACTAACAAATCAATTAAAGCACACACAAACAACCCCATAACCGTTAGATCTCCTAAGGTTCGAACAGCTCTGATACCAAAAATGTAACATCCCTAATTTCTACTCATATATATAATTAAATAAAAGTAAAACAGGTAATGTCTAATTAACATATATATACATCTATCTCATAATTGTATCTCAAAAGAAACATCCCTCTTCGTAGGGATTTTAATATATACATCAAAAGTTTTAAAAACAAAACAAAGCATTCAAATTAAAACTATCCCTTTCTCCAACTGCTCACTGAGGAGCTCTATTACCTGCAATCTCATCTGCTCCCATGTAAAACATGATCATCACAGATACATAAACAGACACAAACAAAGAATAGGGTAAGCTAGCTATATAAAAATTCTATATAAATTTCAATTTCAAATTAATGAACATAATTCATCAAGTCTCATACAATTTCTCAAACCATCAAATGTCTATTAAATTTTGATCTCGCCGCGGACTCGAACGTGGGGAAAACGCCTCGTCACCCCTTCGTCTAGCCTTCTAACTGCTGCGCGTTCTGCTAGGAGGCTCCAGGAACCTTCGCCGGAACTCCAAACGATGCCTGCAAAACACACAGACGGCGCCTCTAGCGGCCATTGTAGCTCCGACGCTCAAGTCAGGCAACGGGAACACCAAAACTCTCTCTCGGATCTCTCTGTGTGTGAGACCCGTGTGTGTGTGCCCTCAGTCCTCTTTGATTCAAAAACTGAGTGTTCTTGGTTTTGTGTTGTGTATTCTGTGTCAAGGATTGCATACCTGGTTTGGTGTTCTTCTTCCTCCTATAAACCCGCGTAGCCCCTACTGGCTACCTCTAGGGCCACTTGATTACTCTGCACTGTCGTTTCTACTCCCCAGGGCTACCTTGCGTGCCAGCCTTCTTCACTTGAGTGCAAAGTCTGACAGGGGAGGTTGCGTGGGTACCTCTGTACCCCTCGACTTCTGTGCCTATCTGCCCTACCTATTCTCTGGGAACATCTTCACCGTCCACGTGGCAGACATGCAACCCCACTGGGAGACTCTAACCTTGATGGGTTCTTGTCCCAGCAGGATTCTGCATCTAACTGCGTCTTCTCATCTTCATGGGTGGTCGTCTCGTGACTAAGGCCATTCCCTACCTCTGGGTGCTTTACTGATCATTGGTTGCGTTGTTCACATCGCGCGGCCGATGTCACCTCGACACACACCGATGACCGAGGTATCTCTCATCCTGGCCGATGTCCGATGGCGCTTCTTCGTGTTGTCGTGCTCCGCTTATGGAATCAGGCGAGGTCCTTGAGTAACGTTCTCGCTGGGAGCCTGGGTCCCAGTTTAACACGTGTTGGCAAGGAACCCCTGACGACTAACCACTCTGCATGCACCGATGACTGATCACTCTGTATATACCCATGACTGATCACTCTGTATACACCGATGACTGATCGGTGCTTCATCACTCTCGCGCTCTGTTTCCAGGCGCTCGTGTAGGAATTGATCTGCTGGCGGAGGTTACCCGGTAACTGGCCACTGATCGCCGTTCTTGAACGATCTCCACCCTGGTTCATCTACTATCTCATGCCACGCGTCACTCTGTGACTGGCCCTCGTAGTCATCAGCTGCTGACGTCATGGACTACCGATGACCAACCGGATCAAATTTCATAATTCATCTTTCACATGTCAGACTTCTACTGACTCACAACACATAGACACTTTGACTCTACTTCCGGAAGACTCATGCATTGACTTAGACTCAGAGATCTGCACCTGTCATACTATATCACTGTGAAATCCACACAGTTATGCGCATAAATATTCTCAATATCATCTTTCTCCTAGTATGACAAGGTTAACTCATATAACAGGTCAAGTTAGTTATCTTTCAAACAACTTATCCATTCATATGAATCTCCTTCGACTCTCACCACCTGAGTAACTTCATCTACATGATTCCATTATCTCAGGAGAGTCAGGATATCTCCTTCTAGACGAATCCCTAGTCAATGCACATCTTAAACAATCTTAACACGGTATTTTCTTTCCTGAAAATACTATGTCTTGATTACAAACTCATATTTTGAATCTCACAATATTCAACATCAAGCAATCAAATCATACCAAAGTTTAGAATTTCCAAAAACACACAATATGAAATTAAAGTTTGATCATCAAATGTTAAACCCAACAACTAACTTATCTCAAAAACAGCAAAAATTCAAATTACAATTAACATAGCAAATATTCAAATAATCACACTCATAAGTTACTTTAAAACAAATTGTCACAAACTTTTTTTTCTCAAGTATATTCAGTAGCTCATTCAATTCCAAAATCATATACATTCTACAACATCTACTATATCTAAATTTCACATTTCAATCTCAAACAAATTCCAATCTACACAAAAACAAGAAATCCAGCAAGAAAATTTGAAACTGGTGACCACGTCACCCCCACATTCAGAATCTTCTAGCCTAGGGTTTTATTGGAAATTTAAACTAGCTTCCCTTACCTGAACTTTAGCAGATGCTCACTAAGAGCTCCAAATCTACCAAAATCTTAAAGATAATCAACCTGCACCACAAAGTTCTAATCAAAATCTAACTATATAACTAGGACCCTGAGTTAACAGAGATTAACCCTGATGCTAAAAGAGTCACATGCAAAGCCTATGCAGAGACAACCCTATTAAGTTCAAAATTTGACTCAAAGAAAAGGGCAAAAATGAACTTACTCTGTTTAAGATTTTGATCAGGCAATCTTGTAGAGTTAATTGCCAGCAGTCCAATGGAAGACTCCGATTGTCAAACTGATAAGTGAGGATGTCAGAATCTTAGAGAGAAGGGAGAGGAAAAGAAAAAGGAAACTTTTTAGAGAGATGGTAGTTCTTTTGAAATGAAACCTAAATAACTGAATTTTCTATTATATGTCCTTTTCATTTTAATAATAAAATATTCAGGAGTCATTTAAAATATACAACTTCTACTCTGAATCAACTTCCTAGATCCTTACAATACAAACCTCAAATGGCGATAGATTTTGACAGAGAAGTCCGATCAAGACGCCTCAAAAATGAAATGGGCTCGAAACAGGGCGTGGCGTATCTGCATGTTTTGTGCCGATTCGTCAGTGGTTTGGGGTTTGGGGAAACTTCATTTAGTGAATATTAGGGTATACAAACTTCAAATGGCGATAGATTTCGATAGATAAGTCCGATCAAGATGCCTAAAAAATGAAAGTGGCTCGAAACGGGGCTTGGCGTATCTACATGTTTTGTTCCGATTCGTCAGTAGTTTAGGGTTTTGGGAAACTTCATTTAGTGAATATTAGGGTATACAAACTTCAAATGGCGATAGATTTTGCCAGAGAAGTCCGATCAAGACGCCTAAAAAATGAAAGTGGCACAAAACGGGGCGTGGCGTATCTGCATGTTTTGTGCCGATTCGTCAGTGGTTTGGGGTTTGGGGAAACTTCATTTAGTGAAGATTAGGCTATACAAACTTCAAATGGCGATAGATTTTGATAGATAAGTCCGATCAAAACGCCTAAAAAATGAAAGTGGCTAGAAACGGGGCATGGCGTATCTGCATGTTTTGTGCCGATTCGTCAGTAGTTTGGGGTTTTGGGAAACTTCATTTAGTGAATATTAGGGTATACAAACTTCAAATGGCGATATATTTTGCCAGAGAAGTCTGATCAAGACGCCTCAAAAATGAAAGTGGCTCGAAACGGGGCGTGGCGTATCTGCATGTTTTGTGCCGATTCGTCAGTAGTTTGGGATTTTGGGAAACTTCATTTAATGAATATTAGGGTATACAAAATTCAAATGGCGATAGATTTGACAGAGAAGTCTGATCAAGACGCCTAAAAAATGAAAGTGGCTTGAAACGGGGTGTGGCGTATCTGCATGTTTTGTGCCGATTCGTCAGTGGTTTCGGGTTTTGAGAAACTTCATTTAGTGAATATTAGGGTATACAAACTTCAAATGGCGATAGATTTTGACAGAGAAGTCCGATCAAGATGCCTTCAAAATGACCGTGGCTCGAAACGGGGCGTGGCGTATCTGCATGTTTTGTACCGATTCGTTAGTAGTTTGGGGTTTGGGGAAACTTCATTTAGTGAATATTGGGGTATACAAACTTCAAATGGCGATAGATTTTGACAGAGAAGTCCGATCAAGACGCCTAAAAAATGAAAGTGGCTCGAAACAGGGCGTGGCGTATCTGGATGTTTTGTTCCGATTCGTCAATAGTTTGGGGTTTGGCGAAACTTCATTTAGTGAATATTAGGGTATACAAACTTCAAATGGAGATAGATTTGGACAGAGAAGTTCGATCAAGTCGCCTAAAAAATGAAAGTGGCTCGAAATGGGGCATGGCGTATCTGCATGTTTTGTGCCGATTCATCAGTTGTTTGGGGTTTGGCGAAACTTCATTTAGTGAAGATTAGGGTATACAAACTTCAAATGGCGATAGATTTTGACAGAGAAGTCCGATTAAGATGCCTCAAAAATGAAAGTGGCTCGAAACGGGGTGTGGCGTATCTGCATGTTTTATGCCGATTCGTCAGTAATTTGGGGTTTTGGGAAACTTCATTTAGTGAATATTAGGGTATACAAACTTCAAATGGCCATAGATTTTGCCAGAGAAGTCCGATCAAGACGCCTCAAAAATGAAAGTGGCTCGAAACGGGGCGAGGTGTATCTGCATGTTTTGTTCTGATTCGTCAATAGTTTGGGGTTTGGAGAAACTTCATTTAGTGAATATTAGGGTATACAAACTTCAAATGGCGATAGATTTGGACCGAGAAGTTCGATCAAGTCGCCTTAAAAATGAAAGTGGCTCGAAACCGGGCGTGGCGTATCTGAATGTTTTGTGCTGATTCATCAGTAGTTTGGGGTTTGGGCAAACTTCATTTAGTGAATATTAGGGTATACAAACTTCAAATGGCGGTAGATTTTGACAGAAAAGTCCGATCAAGACGCCTCAAAAATGAAAGTAGCTTGTAACGGGGCGTGGCGTATCTGCATGTTTTGTGCCGATTCGTCAGTAGTTTGGGGTTTGTGGTTTAGGGGAACTTCATTTAGTTAATATTAGGGTATACAAACTTCAAATGGTGATAGATTTGGATAGGGAAGTCCGATCAAGACGCCTAAAAAATGAAAGTGGCTCGAAACGGGGCGTGGCGTATCTGCATGTTTTGTGCCGAGTCGTCAGTATTTTGGGGTTTGGGGAAACTTCATTTAGTGAATATTAGGGTATACAAACTTCAAATGGCGATAGATTTTGACAGAGAAGTCCAATCAAGATACCTCAAAATTGAAAGTGGCTCGAAACGGGACGTGGCCTATCTGCATGTTTTGTTCCGATTCGTCAATAGTTTGGGGTTTGGCGAAACTTCATTTAGTGAATATTAGGGTATACAAACTTCAAAATGGCGATAGATTTGGACAGAGAAGTTCGATCAAGTCGCCTAAAAAATGAAAGTGGCTCGAAACGGGGCGTGGCGTATCTGCATGTTTTGTTCCGATTCGTCAATAGTTTGGGGTTTGGCGAAGCTTCATTTAGTGAATATTAGGGTATACAAACTTCAAATGGCGATAGATTTGGACAGAGAAGTTCGATCAAGTCGCCTAAAAAATGAAAGTGGCTCGAAACGGGGCGTGGCGTATCTGCATGTTTTGTGCCGATTCATCTGTAGTTTGGGGTTTTGGGAAACTTCATTTAGTGAATATTAGTGTAGTGGCCAGACCTCGGTCTTCGAGAACAGATAGTAAAGGGTGAACCACGTCAGGTGGGTCCCACAGCATAGGCCAAAGCAACGTGGAGTGGACCCCGCAGGCAGCTTGGATTAGATGGTGATCAGTCATCAGTGTGTCCCCTCAGAGAAGGGTGATCATTCATCAGTGTGTTCCCTCAGGGAAGGGTGATTACCAGAAGGGATTGATGTGTCCTTGTTGCACCGCAGGCTGATCAATCCTCGGCCCTATAGAGGTCGGCCTACTAGGGCGAATAGTGTATCCCAGGAACCACACGTGTCAAGAGATGAATTGGGCCCTAGATACGCCATGCATGCGCGATATATGTGAAACGCTAAGCTTTGGCATAAGAGATTTATCCTTAGAGTTGCATGTAATGGCACGTGAAGGGTTAAAGGGCACCTGAGAGATTAGTTTAAATCATAAGGATAGACCCCGCAACGTTAGGGTTAACAGTATACTGTGATATTCGTTCATAAAGATAATTGCTTGAAGATAGAAGGTTACCGCCATACACGCCAAAAGATTAAGAGATAAAAGATATTGTTCCTAGTAATATGTTATTGATATGCAGGTGGCGGCAGTAGCACTCCAAATATGCAAAGATACGCTGTTAAAGATTACGCCCGTATAACAACATTCTCTCACTCACTAAATATTTTCCTTCTAAAGATAAAGTTCCATGCAGGGAAAGTTGGTTACTAGAGATAACCTAATGACACCCTATAAAAGGGGCTTAAGGCTCCAGGGGAAGATACGCAGTTTTTGAGACTAACACTCTTTTACTATACACTTGGTGTTTTTTGCCCTAGTTTTGACTTGAGCGTCGGAGTGCACACGACCGCGAGGGCACCTCTCTTTCTTTCTTTTGCAGGCAAGCTATTTTACAGTGAAGGAGGAGGAAGAAGGTGCTAGCGATCGTAGAGTTTGACCAACAGTAAGTCAACCGGCAAGAACACTTAGGGTATAGAAACTTCAAATGGCGATAGATTTGGACAGAGAAGTTCGATCAAGAGGCCTCAAAAGTGAAAGTGGCTCGAAACGGGGCGTGGCGTATCAGCATGTTTTATGCCGATTCGTCAGTAGTTTGGGGTTTGGTGAAACTTCATTTACTGAATATTAGGGTATACAAACTTCCAATAGCGATAGATTTTGACAGAGAAGTCTGATCAAGACGCCGTAAAAATGAAAGTGGCTCGAAAGGGGGTGTGGCTTATCTGCATGTTTTATGCCGATTCGTCAGTAGTTTGGGGTTTGGGGAAACTTCATTTAGTGAATATTAGGGTATACAAACTTCAAATGGCGATAGATTTTGACAGAGAAGTCCGATCAAGACGCCTCAAAAAATGAAAGTGGCTCAAAACGGGGCGTGGCGTATCTACATGTTTTGTGCCGATTTGTCAATAGTTTAGGGTTTGGGGAAACTTCATTTAGTGAATATTAGGCCATACAAACTTCAAATGGCGATAGATTTTGACAGAGAAGTCCGATCAAGACGCCTCAAAAATGAAACTGGCTCGAAACGGGGAGTGGCGTATCTGCATGTTTTGTGCCGATTTGTCAGTAGTTTGGGGTTTGGGGAAACTTCATTTAGTGAATATTAGGGTATACAACCTTAAAATGGCGCTAGATTTTGACAGATAAGTCCGATCAAGACGACTCCAAAATGAAAGTTGCTCGAAACGGGGCGTGGCGTATCCACATGTTTTGTGCCGATTCGACGGTAGTTTAGGGTTTGCGGAAACTTCATTTAGTGGATATTAGGGTATACAAACTTCAAATGGCGATAGATTTTGACAGAGAATTCCGATCAAGACGCCTCAAAAATGAAAGTGGCTCGATAGGGGGCGTGGCGTATCTGCATGTTTTGTTTCGATTCGTCAGTAGTTTGGGGTTTGGGGAAACTTCTTTTAGTGAGTATTAGGGTATACAAACTTCAAATGGCGATAGATTTTGATAGAGAAGTCTGATCAAGACGTCTCCGAAATCAAAGTGGCTCGAAACGGGGCGTGGCGTATCTGCATATTTTGTGCCGATTCGTCAGTAGTTTCTGGTTTGGGGAAACTTCATTCAGTGAATATTAGGGTATACAAACTACAAATGGCGATAGATTTTGACAGAGAAGTCCGATCAAGACGCCTCAAAAATGAAAGTGGCTCGAAAGGGGGCGTGGTGTATCCGCATGTTTTGTGCCGAGTCGTCGGTAGTTTGGGGTTTGCGGAAACTTCATTTAGTGGATATTAGGGTATACAAACTTCAAATGGCGATGGATTTTGACAGAGAAGTCCGATCAAGACGCCTCAAAAATGAAAGTGGCTCGATAGGGGGCGTGGCGTATCTGCATGTTTTGTGCCGATTCGTTAGTAGTTTGGGGTTTGCGGAAACTTCATTTAGTGGATATTAGGGTATACAAACTTCAAATGGCGATAGATTTTGACAGAGAAGTCTGTTCAAGACGCCTTAAAAATGAAAGTGGCTCGATAGGGGGCGTGGCGTATCTGCATGTTTTGTGCCCATTCGTCAGTAGTGTGGGGTTTGGGGAAACTTCATTTAGTGAATATTATTAGGGCATACAAACTTCAAATGGCGATAGATTTTGACAGAGAAGTCCGACCAAGACGCCTCAAAAATGAAAGTGGCTCGAAACGGGGAGTGGCGTATCTGCATGTTTTCTGCCGATTCGTCAGTAGTTTGGGGTTTGGGGAAACTTCATTTAGTGAATATTAGGGTATAGAAACTTCAAATGGTGATAGATTTTTACAGAGAAGTCCGATCAAGACGCCTCAACATTGAAAGCGGCTCGAAACGGGGCGTGGCGTATCTGCATGTTTTGTGCCAATTCGTCAGTAGTTTGGGGTTTGGGGAAACTTCATTTAGTGAATATTAGGGTATACAAACTTTAAATGGCGATAGATTTTGACAGAGAAGTCCGATCAAGACGTCTCCAAAATAAAAGTGGCTCGAAACGGGACGTGGCGTATCTGCATGTTTTGTGCCGATACGTCAGTAGTTTGGGGTTTTGGGAAACTTCATTTACTTAATATTAAGGTATACAAACTTCAAATGGCGATAGATTTTGACAGAGAAGTCCGATCAAGATGCCTCAAAAATGAAAGTGGCTCGAAACGGGGCGAGGCATATTTTCATGTTTTTTGCCGATTCGTCAGTAGTTTGGGATTTGGGGAAACTTCATTTAGTGAATATTAGGGTATACAAACTTCAAATGGCGATAGATTTTTATAGAGAAGTCCAATCAAGACGCTTCAAAAATGAAAGTGGCTGGAAAGGGGGCGTGGCGTATCTGCATGTTTTGTGCCCATTCGTCAGTAGTGTGGGGTTTGGGGAAACTTCATTTAGTGAATATTATTAGGGCATACAAACTTCAAATGGCGATAGATTTTGAATAAGAAGTCCGATGAAGACGCCTAAAAAATGAAAGTGGCTCGAAACGGGGCGAGGCGTATCCGCATGTTTTTTGCCCATTCTTAGTAGTTTGGGGTTTGGGGAAACTTCATTTAGTGAATATTAGGGTATACAAACTTCAAATAGCGATAGATTTTGACAGAGAAGTTCAATCAAGACACCTCAAAAATGAAAGTGGCTCGAAACGAGGCGTGGCATATCTGCATGTTTTTTACCGATTCGTCAGTAGTTTGGGGTTTGGGGAAACTTCATTTAGTGAATATTAGAGTATACAAACTTCAAATGGCGATAGATTTTGACAGAGAAGTACGACCAAGATGCCTCAAAAGAGAAAATGGCTTGAGACGAGCGTGGCGTATCTGCATGTTTTGTGCCGATTCGTCAGTAGTGTGGGGTTTGGGGAAACTTCATTTAGTGAATATTTGGGTATAGAAAGTTCAAATGGCGACAGATTTTGACAGACAAGTCCGATCAAATCGCCTAAAAAATGAAAGTGGCTCGAAATGGGGCGTGGCATATCTGCATGTTTTGTGCTGATTCGTCACTAGGTTGGGGTTTCGGGAAACTTCATTTAGTGAATATTAGGGTATAAAAACTTCAAAGGGCGATAGATTTTGACCGAGAAGTCCGATCAAGACGCCTCAAAAATGAAAGTGGCTCGAAAGAGGCGTAGCGTATCTGCATGTTTTGTGCCGATTCGTCAGTAGTTTGGGGTTTGGGGAAACTTCATTTAGTGAATATTAGGGTATACAAACTTCAAATGGTGTAACATCCCGCCAAATTCTTTTCATATTTATATAATAAAATAAGCGTAGACATTTATTTATAAAATCAACATATGTATATATATTGAAAGTACATCATCCCATACATTGTATCTCAAAAAGAAACGTCCCTCTTATAGGGGTTTTAATACATTCCATCAACTGTTTCAAAATAAAACCAAAATACAGCATAAAAAGAAAACAGGCGATCTCTTCCTCCAACTGCTCACTGAGGAGCTCGACTACCTGCAACATCATCTGCTCCAGTGTAAAATACACAATCATCACAGTTTTAAGAAAAACAGCCACAGAACAAAAACGCAGGGTAAGCTAGATATTTTAAAGAGAATTTAGATATGAAACTTTAAAATCAAGATAAAACAAATTTAAGACACCCACGTAAAACCATCAATTTCCCATTCATTTCACACACTTCACAATTTCATTAAGAGTTATTTGTTTCACATAAAACATCAAATGTCTATCAAATCTCAATATTTCTTTTTCTCCCATCCGACTTCCACGGACTCACCACACATAGACACATACCACACCACTGTAAAGTCCACACAGGACAGCTAGTGAAGTCCACACAGGACAGCTAATGAAGTCCACACAGGACAACTAATGAAGTCCACACAGGACAGCTAATGAAGTCCACACAGGACAGCTAATGAAGTCCACACAGGACAGCTAATGAAGTCCACACAGGACAGCTAATAACATCAATTCACCCAATGCACCATACAACACTTAAATGAACGATTCCAAACACAGCAACTATCGTACCAAGGTTCAGATTTTCGAATATCACATGCATTTCACATTTCAATCTCAAACAGTTTCAAACGACACTAAAACAGGGGATTTCGAAATCAACATTTAAAACCGGCGATCACGTCGCCCCACACATAAAACAGAGCATCGTGAAAAAGAATATGAAAACGTCGCCCTCACTTCAGAACCTACTCGCCTAAAGTTTTTATAAATGAAAATGCTAGCTTCCCTTACCTGGACTAGCGTAAACTTCACCAAGAGCTCCAAAACCCACCGAAGCTTAAAGATGCCTTAACTCTGCTTTAGTGTCCGGTTTGGAGAACTTGCAGAGAACCTCCCAGGTGTCCAAGGGCAGTCGTCGCTCGTCGTACTGGTGCTTGAGGATGCCTGAATCGCAGCGCGAAGGAGAGAAAGGAGAAGGATGAAGGTAAACTCACTCTGTCACTCTTGAACCACTGCAATGTTTCCCTCCTCTCCGAAGTGAGTTTTTTTGAATCTAAACCATCTTGTCCACAATTGCCGCTGCCACCACCCACTCTGCAGGAAAGCTTGCGTGCACACTTCCTTGAACAGTACGACCACGTGTGTCTCTGCGCAGACCAACTCTCTGATGCCAACTATTCTGAAACACCCTTTTTGTCTACGTGTCGCGCGTGCAGGACGTCTCATGCTGGGAGCCTGGGTCCCACCTTATCTGTGTGAAACACGACATCGCGTGATAACCTTCCACCGATGACTCATCCTGGCGGACGACCGATGTCTCTCTCTGGAAGACGGCCGATGTCTCTCTCTGGAAGACGACCGATGTCTCTCCCTGGCGACGCCCGCATGTCTCTCGCCCTGGCGATGTCCGCATGTCTCTCGCGCCCTGGCGATGCCCGCATGCCTCGCGCCCTGGCGATGTCCGCATGCCTCTCGCGCCCTGGCGATGCCCGCATGTCTCTCGCGCCCTGGCGATGCTCGCATGCCTCGCGCCATGGCGATGTCCGCATGCCTCTCGCGCCCTGGCGATGTCCGCATGCCTCTCGCGTCCTGGCGATGCCCGCATGCCTTGCGCCCTGGCGGTGTCCGCATGCCTCGCGCCCTGGCGATGACTGATGACACATCGCCACGCCTTGCTGAAAGTTCTTCATCCCACTATGTTACGTCCAAGGTATCACCTCCACATGACTTGGTGACGTCGGTAGCTTCACATTTCCAAGAAAATATCAGCACTACTCCTCGTGCGCCCATGCATGCAACACTAAGGACGATTTCTTATGCTCAAGCATAGAGCTTCGCATGCACAGCGTATCTAAGGCTTAACCCACACCTCGATATGCGTGGTTTTTGGAACCCACTATGGTTGATCCAGTATCTTGACCACATACTAAGTGCACTTTCGGCGATCATGTACACTATGGGCGATTGGCGTTCATGTGTAATCTAGGCGACAGGCGATTATGTGCCAGAGAAGTCGGAGATCGCCTCCGTCTTCAACAACGGCGATCTCATAGACTTCTAAGCTACACTTTTCTTCCTTTACTCTTCTTGATCCACATGTCTTCCTCGAGCACACCCACGTGATTACCTCACGATAAAGTCATCGCACCTGACTACTTGGTTAATACAATGGTCAGCCGACCGACCTCTACAAGCTGACCCCAGAGCCTGGGCGACGTCCGAGGTCCGACTACTACGAAACTTCTATTACCAGCTCTTTGTATTTTAAATAATAACATCTTCTGAAATTATTTAAATATAACACTTTTATTCCAATTAAAGTACTAGGTCCTTACAAATGCCGATAGATTTTGACAGAGAAGTCCGATCAAGACGCCTCAAAAATGAAAGTGGTTCGAAATGGGGGGTGAAGTATCTGCATGTTTTGTGCCGATTCTTCAGTAGTTTGGGGTTTGGGGAAACTTCATTTAGTGAATATTAGGGTATACAAACTTGAAATGGTGATAGATTTTTACAGAGAAGTCCGATCAAGACGCCTCAAAAATGAAAGTGGTTCGAAATGGGGCGTGGCGTATCTGCATGCTTTGTGCCGATTCTTCAGTAGTTTGGGGTTTGGGGAAACTTCATTTAATGAATATTAGGGTATACAAACTTCAAATGAAAGTGGCTCGAAATGGGGCGTGGCATATCTGCATGTTTTATGCTGATTCGTCAGTAGGTTGGGGTTTCGGGAAACTTCATTTAGTGAATATTAGGGTATACAAACTTCAAATGGCGAAAGATTTTGATAGAGAAGTCCGATCAAGACGCCTCAAAAATGAAAGTGGCTCGAAAGAGGTGTACCGTATCTGCATGTTTTGTGCCGATTCGTCAGTAGTTTGGGGTTTGGGGAAACTTCATTTAGTGAATATTAGGGTATACAAACTTCAAATGGCGATAGATTTTGACAGAGAAGTCCGATCAAGACGCCTCAAAAATGAAATGGTTCGAAATGGGGCGTGGCGTATCTATATGTTTTGTGCCGATTCGTATGTACTTTGGGGTATGGGGAAACTTCATTTAGTGAATATTAGGGTATACAAACTTCAAATGGCGATAGATTTTGACAGAGAAGTCTGATCAAGATGCCTCCAAAATGAAAGTGGCTCGAAACGGGGCATGGCGTATCTGCATGTTTTGTGCCGATTCGTCAGTAGTTTGTGTAAGGACCTGTAAAAATTAAATTGGAATAAAAGGAGTATATTTTAAATGAATTCTAAGTATGTTTTTATTTAAAATAAAAAGGAAGGAAAGTGTAGCTTAGAAGACTATAAGATCGCCTAGTTAGTACATAATCGCCTGTCGCCTAGACTACACATGAACGCCAAATCGCCTGTAGTGTACATGATCGCCAGGGCGCGAGAGACATACGGACGTCGCCAGGGCGCGAGAGACATGCGGACATCGCCAGGGCGCGAGGCATGCGGGCATCGCCAGGGCGCGAGAGACATGCAGACATCGCCAGGGCGCGAGGCATGCGGGCATCACCAGGGCGCGAGAGACATGCGGACATCGCCAGGGCGCGAGGCATGCGGGCATCGCCAGGGCGCGAGAGACATACGGACGTCCCCAGGGCGTGAGAGACATGCGGACATCGCCAGGGCGCGAGGCATGCGGGCATCGCCAGGGCGCGAGAGACATGCGGACATCGCCAGGGTGCGAGGCATGCGGGCATCTCCAGGACGCGAGGCACGCGGGCATCGCCAGGGCATGGGACATGCGGGCGTCGCCAGGGATAGACATCGGTCGTCTTCCAGAGAGAGAGATCGGTCGTCCGCCAGGATGAGTCATCGGTGGAAGGTTATCGCGCGATGTCGTGTTTCACACAGATAAGGTGGGACTCAGGCTCCTAGCATGAAACGTCCTGCACGCGTGCCACGTAGACAAAAAGGGTGGTTCAGAATAGTGACATCAGAGAGTTGGCATGCGCAAGAGACACCCGTGGCCGTACTGTTCAGGGAAGCGGTTGGCATGCGCAAGAGACACTTCGTGGCCGTACTGTTCAGGGAAGCGTACACTCAGGCTTTCCTGCAGAGTGGGTGGTGGCAGCAGCATGCGTGGACAAGTAGGCTTAGATTCAAAAACCCACTTCGGGGAGGCAAAGAACGTTGCAGTGGTTCAAGAGTGAAAGAGTGAGTTCACCTTCATCCTTCTCTTTTCTCTCCTTCGCGCTGCGATTTAGGCACCCTCAAGCACCAGTACGACGAGCGACGACTGCCCTTGAACACCTGGGAGGTTCTCTGCAAGTTCTCCAGACCGGGACGCTAAAACAGAGTGAAAGCATCTTTAAGCTTCGGTGGGTTTCGGAGCTCTTGGTGTTTTGCGCTATTCCAGGTAAGGGAAGCTAGCCTTATTTCCAACGAAAACCTCATATTAGATGATTTTGATGATGGGGCGACATGGTCGCCGGTTTTCAACTGTTATTGCATAATCCCCTGTTTTTGGACGAGATCGCCGGTTTTGGCGTTGTTTTTCGAACTCCCCTGTTTTAGTTTTGTTTGAAACTGTTTGAGATTTAAATGTGAAATGCATGTGATATTCGAAAATCTGAACCGTGGAATGAATGTTGTTGTGCCTGAATCGTTCATTAAGTGTTGTATGATGTGTTGAATGTTGTGAATGTGGGATCAAGGCATAGTATTTTCAGGAAAGAAAATACCGTGTAAGATCGTGTGTAATGTGCATTGACTAGGGACTTGTCTAGAAGGAGATATCCTGACTCTGCTGATATAATGGAATCACATAGATGAAGTTATTCAGTTGTGGAGAGTCGAAGGAGGTTCATATGTATGGGTAAGTTGTTTGAAAGATAACTGACTTGACCTGTTATATGAATTAACCCTGTCATACCGGGAGAGTGATGATATTGAGATTGTGTATGCGCATGGCTGTGTGGATTTCACAGCGACCCTGTGTGGATTTCACAGTGGTGTGGTATGACGGGTGCAGATCTCTGAGTCTGAGTCAACGCACGAGTCTTCCGGAAGTAGATGATGGAGGAGGGCCAAGCACATCTAACCAAGGAAGCCAAGGCCCAAACCAAGAAGACCGTCTAGACCAAGAGGAGCGTCTAGCTCCAAGAAGTGAGCGTCTAGGACGTGAAGGAGGGAGGCTATCCATGGAGCTAGACCGTCTAGGACCTCTCACAAGATCCATGGCTAAACATATCCAAGCACACATAGAAGAAGCCACGGATGGGAGGGAGAAGACCTTGTACATGCTACTTGGAGGCCCATTAGGGGTAGCTTAGTAGATTAGTGTAGTGTAGAAAGCAAAACTTGCTAACTTAGGGGTGTGCTATCAAAAAGGTGCCCTTAGCAATAGAAGGAGGGGTGTGCTAGCAAATAGGTGCCTTTAGCAAAAGAGGGAGGGGTGTACTATCAAATGTTGCATTTTTGACCTATCTTCTAGAATATTAGGATGATGGTGTGGTTTGACTAAAGTCAATACCCTAGGCAGCCCCCACTTTTTGTATTTCCATCCCTACCTTTTAAGCTTGCTCACCAAGGCTCCTAAATCTATAAATAAGGAGGCCTACCTCATGTATTTTCAAGTTTATTTGAGTAATGTTATGCTGCCATTTTTGTGCACAAGCTTTACTCCTCCTAGAAATCTAGGCTATAAACTTCAATCCTTTCACCTTCTCCCTTGAGCTGGCCGAACCACTCAACCCATACTCATCATGCACCTTCAAGACCAACACAACTCCTAGGAGGGTCTTGTTTCACTCATCCATTGCTTCCGCTCCATCTATTTCTACTTTGATTCAAGAAGAACACATGAAAATGCCATCATTTGGTATCATGAGCTTTTGGTTCTTCAAGATGAGTAGCTTGTCTTTTTAAATTTTCAGTTCTTCTTTATTTTCATCTTGTCATTTCAATTCCATAATTGTCTTGCTGTTTTTTTTTTTACATTTTAAATTGTTCTTGGTGTGCTTATGGAAGATCCAACCGAAGCACATGTGTTCAATTGATCTTGAACATTTTCTTGTGCAATTGTGATAGGATTCCTTACACATTGAGTGGCTGTTTTCTTTTAGGAATTTGAGTCTTTATTGCTTTCTTATAATTGCTTCATTTTATGCTTTGAGTCTTTATTTTCTGAATCTATAAATGTTGTGTCAAGTCATGTGAATCCATAATTGTCATCAATTCTTAGTAGTCCTATTTTTGGCTTGATTGTTTCTTGTTTTTGGGTCTCTTTAATTTGCCTTAATCTGCTGTTATTTTGATCCTTTGCTGCCTTTTTAATTTTAGTTTGAGTTCATAATTGTGTCTTAGTTCTTACACAATTTCCTTCTTACATTTTCCTTTGTGTTAAATTTTGGTATCTTGCTGGTTTTTTTTCCAGTTTTCCAGATTTCCCCTGTTTCTCTCTCTGTCTGGCTGTTTTTTGTTTCAAAAATTATTTCCACTCATAGGAAATTTGTGATTCTCTGGAAAATGCAAGTTTGAAGTGTTACAAAAAGGACAAAAAAAAGAATCAGATCAAAAAAGGCAACAGAAAAAATATGATAAATCTTACAAAATCAGAGTGCAAATCTTGAGCGCTCCAGCTGGCCTAACTGCACACCAAATTTGCAAAAATTATTAAAAAAAAATGGTGCATGCGTTTTAGGTGATTCCAAAGCCATTGTTTAGATAAGATCCTGAATTTTCTTGCATATAAATTTCAGAGACAAATTTTAAAAATACAGCTCAGCATAAATCGGGGAACAAACACGTTTTCTGGCCCACAACAATTTTCAGTGGTGCTGTTTTTTTTTTTATTTTTATTTGGTCATCTAATCTAGTGCTTTTCTTTAGGAATTCCTTTTGTGTGCCAACTTTTTTTTGAGTACCTTTAATTGTTTGCTTTAATTTCTTGACTCTCTTTCTAAGTTGTCATATTATAAATCCTTTTGGTGGTACTGTTTTTATTCAATTAAATTTGTTTCTTGCTTTTGTTTCTTGACCTCTCTTTTGGGTGCTGGAATTTAATTCTCCTTGGTGCATATGTGCATGGAACTTGACTTGGTTTAGGTTTAGCTCTTGTGAATAGGTGCTGGAAATTGGAGAATTAAAGCCATCATTTTAAGGAGGAGACAAAGCTAAAGCCGAAACAAGGTTGCTTGAAACAAACAATACAAACACCTAGAAGATCAAAAAAAAAATTCAAGACAACAAGGAAGTGCACTAACCCAAAAGAGGATCAACAAAGGGAGTCTTCTTTTCCTTTGCAACTTGGTTTATTGTTAATTACCTCTTTAATTACGTTTAGACGGTGAGTGTGTCTTCAAGGGCTCAAAGTGTCCAAGAAGCCTCACCTAGGGCCGAATAGCATAGTAAATTTTTTGCTTAGTAATTTGTTGCTTGTTTGAACTTGTTTTCTATTGTTTTGGTAGAAACGTTTTGCATGATTAGTTTAGTTTAATTTGTGCTAAAACCGACTAGTTTGTTGCATATCTTTTTTTTTTTAGCTTACATAGTTTTATTGCTTTTTGATTTCTCAACTTCTTGTGTTTTAAGTGTTTCACTAAGAGAAATTTTTGTGAGAAGGCATTGGAGACTAGTTTTTGGCAAGGAAAAGGCTTGGTACTTAAGTAGTCATTTGAGACTCACCTCCCTTACCTGGAAAACTACCTTCTTTATCTTCCCTAATCTTTCTCAAAGTAAAAACGCCTAAATACACAAAGGTCTAGCCATGTCTTCTTCTTCTCATTCTCCAAAGTCTATAGAATGTGAAGTAAAATCTTTGAAAACCCTTTTGAAAGAGGTATCCCAAGCGGTACAATTAATCTCTTCTAGGCAATTGGAGAATGAAAACAAGATTAATGAGTTGGCTAGAGCTCAAGAAGAGAAATCCCAAAAATCTCAAAAATAAAAAAAAACAAATACTCATGCATCCCAAAGCATTGCAACTCTAGGGGAGGGAAGCCTTAGAATTAATGACTACTACCAACCACCCCCTAGAAGAACTAGGCAAAGGGAACAAGAGGTGCCAAGGGAAACTAGAGTAGACCTACCTCATTTTCATGGAAAGGAAAATGTAGAAATATATCTAGATTGGGAGATGAAGGTAGAGCAACTCTTTGCTTGCCATAGGGTAAGTGAGGAACGAAAAGTACCCTTAGCCACCCTTAGTTTCCAAGGAAATGCCATGTATTGGTGGGCCTCTTTAGAAAGAGACCGACGTCTTCATAGGGAACCTCCCATAGAATATTGGAATGACCTTAGGGGAGCCTTAAGACGTCGACATATACCTTCTTACTACCATAGGGAGTTGATGGACAAGCTCCAAAGACTCCAACAAAAGAATATGAGTGTAGAAGAGTATAGGCAAAAGATGGAGCTCTATATGATGAGAGCCTCTATTAGAGAGGAAGAGGAAACCACCATATCTAGGTTCCTTAGTGGCCTATCACTTGAGATAAGAGATAGAGTAGAGCTCTTACCTTATCAAGACTTGAATGATTTGGTTCAACTTTGCATTAAAGTTGAGCAACAAAATTTGCGCAAAACATCAAGTCAAAAGGTGAGCCCTATTCTAACTTTTATCCCAAGAGAGAGTTTAAAAGGGAGGGTAGTACATCTAAGGAAAAACCAAAAGAACCTACCAAACCCTTCACCAAAGAAACCTCAACCCCACCCATCCGAGCTAGAGATGTTAAATGTTTTAAGTGCTATGGTAGGGGGCATGTGCAAGCACAATGTCCAAACCAAAGGACTTTGTTTCTTAAAGGTGTAGACGAATACACTAGTGGCGAGGATGAGCTTAGTGAGAAAGAGGAAGGGGGAGAGGATGAGAGGGTAGCTCCATTAGAGGGAGAATTGCTTATGATTAGGAGAACCCTCAACAATCACCCTAGCACATCCATTGAAACACAAAGGGAGAACATATTTCATACAAGATGCAATGTTTTAGAAAATATATGTTCCCTCATTATGGATAGTGGATCTAGTTGTAATTGTTGTAGTGCTAGGATGGTTGAAAAGCTTAAGCTACAAGTGGTTCCTCACCCAAAACCTTATAAACTTCAATGGCTTAATGAAAATGGGGAACTACACGTAGATAAGCAAGTGGAAATCAAGTTTTCCATAGGGAAATACAAAGATAAAGTTTTATGTGATGTAGTGCCTATGGAAGCTTGCCATATCTTATTAGGGAGGCCATGGCAATTTGACAAGAAAACCTTGCATGATGGTCTCACTAACGAGATTTCCTTCACCCATAAATATAAGAAGTTTGTACTTAGTCCTTTACCATATTCTCAAGTGGTGAAAGACCAAATACAAATGAAACAAAAGAGGGATGAGGAAAACAAAAAAAAAAGAGTGCTAGAAAAAGAGAAAATCCTTAGGGATAGGAAGGCGTGGGAGAAGAGTGTTCCTTCCCACAAGGTTGGTCTACAAGAAAAGCCTTTTGAAAATGTTTTAGAAAACTTGCTTCTTGTTGAACAACCAAGCCTTATCTTTTGTAAAGGAGCACTTACATGCACTGCCACAAGTAATGAACTCACGGTTTTACCTCCTCAAATAGAAAACCTTTTGAGTGAATTTGACGATCTATTCTCACAAGAAGGACCCAATGGGCTTCCTCCTCTTAGGGGGATAGAACATCAAATTGACTTCATTCCGGGGGCAAGCCTACCAAATAGGCCTGCTTATAGAACCAACCCCGAGGAAACAAAGGAGATAGAATCACAAGTTCAAGACTTGTTGGAGAAGGGTTGGGTTCAAAAGAGTCTAAGCCCTTGTGCTGTACCTGTCTTGTTGGTGCCTAAAAAAGATGGAAAATGGCGCATGTGTTGTGATTGTAGAGCAATCAACAACATCACCATCAAGTATAGGCATCCAATCCCAAGGCTTGATGATATGCTTGATGAATCGCATGGGTCAACTCTATTCTCCAAAATTGACCTTAAAAGTGGATATCACCAAATTCGAATCAAGGAGGGTGATGAGTGGAAAACCGCTTTTAAGACCAAATTTGGATTATATGAGTGGTTGGTGATGCCCTTTGGACTCACTAACGCTCCAAGCACATTCATGAGGCTTATGAATCACACCTTGAGGGATTGTATAGGTAAATATGTAGTAGTTTACTTTGATGATATCTTAGTATATAGTAAAACCCTAGAAGACCATCTAAGTCACCTTAGGGAAGTCTTTCTAGTTCTTAGGAAAAATAGTCTTTTTGCAAATAGGGATAAGTGTACCTTTGGTGTAGATAGTGTAGTCTTTTTAGGCTTTATAGTAAACAAAACGGGGGTACATGTAGATCCCGAGAAAATCAAAGCCATCCAAGAGTGGCCAACTCCACAAAATGTAAGTGATGTAAGAAGTTTTCATGGGTTAGCTAGCTTCTATAGAAGGTTTGTGCCTAATTTTTCTAGCCTAGCTTCTCCTTTGAATGAACTTGTTAAAAAAGATGTTGCATTTTGTTGGAATGAAAAGCATGAGCAAGCCTTTCAAAGGCTAAAAGCTCAACTCACCAATGCACCCATCCTATCTCTCCCAAATTTTTCCAAAACTTTTGAGATAGAGTGTGATGCATCGGGAGTAGGCATAGGCGCGGTATTGTTGCAAGGTGGACACCCCATTGCTTATTTTAGTGAAAAACTCCATGGTGCCACCCTCAACTACCCCACTTATGACAAAGAGCTCTATGCTCTTGTGAGAGCCCTAAAGACTTGGGAACACTATCTTGTGTCCAAAGAATTTGTTATCCATAGTGATCACGAGTCTTTAAAATATTTAAAGGGCCAACACAAGCTCAATAAGAGACATGCAAAATGGATGGAATTTCTTGAACAATTTCCTTATATAATCAAATACAAGAAAGGAAGCACCAATATAGTGGCCGATGCTCTTTCAAGACGCCACACACTCTTTTCAAAATTGGGTGCCCAAATTCTTGGATTTGACCACATAAGAGAGCTTTACCAAGAAGATCAAGAACTTTCATCCATCTATGCCCAATGTCTACATAGAGCGCAAGGAGGTTACTATGTGTCCGAGGGATATCTTTTTAAAGAAGGAAAACTTTGCATTCCCCAAGGAACACATAGAAAACTCCTTGTCAAAGAATCACATGAAGGGGGACTCATGGGCCATTTTGGAGTTGATAAGACTCTAGATCTTTTGAAAGCAAAATTTTGTTGGCCACACATGAGGAAAGATGTCCAACGCCATTGCTCTAGATGTATCTCATGTTTAAAAGCAAAGTCTAGAACAATGCCGTATGGACTCTACACCCCTTTGCCGATTGCAAATGCTCCTTGGGAAGACATTAGCATGGATTTCATTTTAGGACTTCCTAGGACTGCAAGAGGCCATGACTCTATCTTTGTGGTAGTGGACCGTTTTAGCAAAATGTCTCACTTTATTCCATGCCACAAAGTAGATGATGCTCAAAATATTTCTAAACTCTGCTTTAGAGAAGTGGTGAGACTCCATGGTCTCCCTAGAAGTATAGTGTCCGATAGAGATCCCAAGTTTATAAGTCACTTTTGGAAAACTCTTTGGGGTAAACTTGGAACAAGACTACAATTTTCAACTTCTTGTCATCCTCAAACGAATGGGCAAACCGAAGTAGTCAATAGATCTCTTGGAACTATGCTTAGGGCTATCATGAAGGGCAGCCACAAATCTTGGGATGAGTACCTTCCCCACATTGAATTTGCTTACAATAGAGTAGTTCACAAGACTACTAATGCTTCTCCTTTTGAGGTAGTATATGGTTTTAATCCTCTCACGCCCATGGATTTAATTCCTCTTCCTAATCCACAAGATTTTGTGCATAAGGAAGGAGTAGTCAAGGCTGATTTTATCAAGAAAATGCATGAGAAGATTAAAATTCAAATACAACAACAAAATGAGAAGTACACAAAACACAACAACAAAGGGAAGAGAGAAATAATTTTTGAGGAAGGAGACTTAGTTTGGCTTCATCTTCGAAAAGAAAGATTTCCAAATCAAAGGAAGTCCAAACTAAGTCCCCGAGGTGAGGGACCCTTCCAAGTCCTTAAGCGAGTCAACAACAATGCATATAAATTGGACCTACCTCTTGAATATGGAGTACATGACACATTTAATGTAATTGATCTTTCTCCATTTGTAGGTACCAATGACGATGATGAGCTGGATTTGAGGACAAATCCTTTCCAAGGGGGAGGGGATGATGGAGGAGGGCCAAGCACATCTAACCAAGGAAGCCAAGGCCCAAACCAAGAAGACCGTCTAGACCAAGAGGAGCGTCTAGCTCCAAGAAGTGAGCGTCTAGGACGTGAAGGAGGGAGGCTATCCATGGAGCTAGACCGTCTAGGACCTCTCACAAGATCCATGGCTAAACATATCCAAGCACACATAGAAGAAGCCACGGATGGGAGGGAGAAGACCTTGTACATGCTACTTGGAGGCCCATTAGGGGTAGCTTAGTAGATTAGTGTAGTGTAGAAAGCAAAACTTGCTAACTTAGGGGTGTGCTATCAAAAAGGTGCCCTTAGCAATAGAAGGAGGGGTGTGCTAGCAAATAGGTGCCTTTAGCAAAAGAGGGAGGGGTGTACTATCAAATGTTGCATTTTTGACCTATCTTTTAGAATATTAGGATGATGGTGTGGTTTGACTAAAGTCAATACCCTAGGCAGCCCCCACTTTTTGTATTTCCATCCCTACCCTTTAAGCTTGCTCACCAAGGCTCCTAAATCTATAAATAAGGAGGCCTACCTCATGTATTTTCAAGTTTATTTGAGTAATGTTATGCTGCCATTTTTGTGCACAAGCTTTACTCCTCCTAGAAATCTAGGCTATAAACTTCAATCCTTTCACCTTCTCCCTTGAGCTGGCCGAACCACTCAACCCATACTCATCATGCACCTTCAAGACCAACACAACTCCTAGGAGGGTCTTGTTTCACTCATCCATTGCTTCTGCTCCATCTATTTCTACTTTGATTCAAGAAGAACACATGAAAATGCCATCAAGAGTCATGTGTCTATATGTTATGAGTCAGTGGTGATGGAAGAGGCCCAAGCTCCAACCCAAGTTCAGGCCCAAGCTCCAACCCAAGTTCAGGCCCAACACAAGGTCCATGGCCAAGCACATTCACGCCCAAATGAGTCAAGCCACGGATGGGAGGGAGAAGACCTTGTACATGCTACTTGGAGGCCCATTAGGGGTAGCTTAGTAGATTAGTGTAGTGTAGAAAGCAAAATTTTTCTCACTTAGGGGTGTGCTATCAAAAAGGTGCCCTTAGCAATAGAAGGAGGGGTGTGCTAGCAAATAGGTGCCTTTAGCAAAAGAAAGAGGGGTGTACTATCAAATGTTGCATTTTTGACCTATCTTCTAGAATATTAGGATGATGGTGTGGTTTGACTAAAGTCAATACCCTAGGCAGCCCCCACTTTTTGTATTTCCATCCCTACCCTTTAAGCTTGCTCACCAAGGCTCCTAAATCTATAAATAAGGAGGCCTACCTCATGTATTAACAAGATTAATTTGAGTAAAGTTATGCTGCCAAATTTGTGCCATACTTACTCCCTTGCCTAAATCTCTTGATTTATGGTTTTAATCTTCACTCCTTCACCACCAAAGAGAGCTGGCCAAACCTCTCTCATTTTCATACACTTCATGCACCTTCAAGATCACCATCACTCCTAGGAGGGTCTTGCTCATTTCAACCATTGCTTCTGCACCATATTCAACATCCAAGGAGAGCTCAACATGTGAAGGCCATCATTTGGTATCTAGAGCTATGGTTCTTCAAAGATAAGTATCTCTTTTCATTTTCTTTTTGAGTTCTTCTTTTCTCCAAGTTGTTCATCTTTATTCCAAGTTGTCTTGCTATTTTTTGTGTTTTAATATGATTTGAATGCTTGTTTATTCATTTCATTTGGTGGGTTTGTTCTAACTTGTGCTTGAACATCTATTTTCAATTTTTTGTAGGATTCTTGATATATTTGTGTTGCTGTTTTTATTTTTAGGTATTTGAGTCTTGCTTGAAATTTCATTTGGGTCATATGATGTTCTTGAGTCTTTTCATTTTATGAATCCATAAGTTTTGTCTAAGTCATGTGTTTCCATATTTGTCATCAAATCCTAGTAGTACTCTTTTTGATTTATTTGTTTCTTGTTTTTGGTCTGAATGTTTGATCTGAAATTTGTTTTATGTTGATCCTTTGGTGCATTTTTAATTTTAGTTTGAGTTCTTATTTGTGTGTTAGATCCACACAAATTCCATCATATTAACTCCATTGTGTTTTTGAGGTATATCATTCTGTTTTTGATTCCAGTTTTCAGAACCCCTGTTTTCACATTTCTGTGCTGACTGTTTTGTCTTATGAAAATTACATACATCATCAAAAATTTCTGAGCCTCTGGATTTCACAAATTTGAGGTGTTAGCAAAAGGAAAAAAAAAGAACCATCTGAAAAAAAGAAATAGAAAAAAAAAGATAAATATTACAAAAAAAGTGTGCAATCCTGACGTTCCAGCTGGCAGCTCTGAGCACTGATTTTATAAAATTTACCAAAATTAATTGGTACATGCGTTTGGAGTGAAACCAACGCCAAAAGTTTTTTAAGATCTTGTTCTGATTGTGTCTCAATTTTCAGAAGCAAATACAAAAGGGTCAGCTCAGCATAAATCTTTTAAAGATACGCTTTCTGGACCACAACAATTTCTGCTTTTCTGTGGTGCTGTTTTTTGGTTTTTAAATCAAATCTAGTGCTATTCCTAGGTTCCTTTTTGTGTGCCATCCATTATTTGAGTACCTTTTATTTGCTTGTCTAATTTCATTTGAACTCTTTCTAGTTGTGTCACATTTAAATTCCATTTGTGTGGTACTATTTTTCAAATTAATTTGTTTCTTGCTTTCTTTCTTTGGCCTCTAAGCTTTTTGGTGGATTAAATATCAATTGGTACTTGTTGAGTGAGAATTTGACTTGAGGGGAGTCTAGCTTGCTTAATAGGTGCTGGATTGAAGATTTTATTGACCTAATTCCAAGAGGAACAAAGGAAAAGGGCAGCAACAAACACCATACTACAAATACACCACACACTTTGGAAGGCCCAACAAGTAGAAAAGCAACAAAAGGGGTGCAACTAGAAGAACAACAAAAGGGGTGCAAATAGTAAAAGCAACAAAGGGAGTGTCATTTAATTTCTTTGCAATCTTGCTTGTGTTAATTACTTGTTAATCACGCAATTAGTTGGTGAGTGTGTCTTCAAGGGCTCCAAGTGTCCAAGAAGCCTCACCTAGGGCCGTCTAGCTTAATTTGTTTTTGTTAATTGCTTTAATTGAACCAACTTGCTTTAATCACTTTGTTAATTTCTTGTTTAATCTTGTTTAAGGCTTTGATAATTTGCTTCATTTGCTAGATAGCTTGCATTGTTTTCTTGCATTAAAAATTTGATTTCTTCATCCTCATTGTGTTCTAAGTGTTTTACCTAAAGAAGGACTTGTGTAAAGGTTTTGGAGGGATAGTTTTTGGCTAAGGCAAGACTTGGTATTTAAGTAGTCCATTTTGACTCACCTCTCTTACCTGGAAAGCTACCTTCATTAACTTTCCTCTTCTTTCTTAAAAGTAAAACATTTCTATACACAAAGTTCTAGTCATGTCTACTCACTCTTCCAAGTCCATTGAAAGTGATGTAAGGTCCATAAAATCTCTTTTGAAACAACTTTCCAAGGATGTACAACATCTTTCATATAGACAATTGGAAAATGAATCTAAAATCAATGAATTGGCTAGAGCAAGGAAAGAGAAATCACAAAATTCAAAAAAATCTCATTCACATGCATCTCATTCTCAACTCCAAGAGTCTCTAGGAGAGGTAAGCATTAGAAACCATGAGTATTACCAACCACCACCTAGAAGACTTAGGCAAAAAGAGGAAGAAGCCCCAAGTGAAGAGAGAAAGGTACCCTTAGCCACCCTTAGTTTTCAAGGAAATGCCATGTATTGGTGGACCTCTCTAGAGAGAGATAGACGTCTTCATAGGGACCCTCCCATAGAGTATTGGAATGACCTTAGGGGAGCCCTAAGACGTCGCCGCATACCTTCCTACTACCATAGGGAGCTAATGGACAAGCTCCAAAGGCTCCAACAAAAGAAGATGAATGTGGAAGAGTATAGGCAAAAAATGGAGCTATACATGATGAGAGCCTCTATTAGAGAGGAAGAGGTCACCACCATATCTCGGTTTTTAAGTGGACTCAACTTTGAGATAAGAGATAAAGTAGAGCTTCTTCCCTACCAAGACTTCAATGATTTGGTTCAACTTTGCATTAAATTTGAACAACAAAATTTGCGCAAAACTTCAAGTCAAAGGGTGGGAATCTACTCTAACTCTTATCCCAAGAGAGAGTATAGAAGAGAAAGGGAGGATAGTTTTTCAAAGGATAAATCCAAAGAAACTCCCAAGAGTGTAGGAAAAGATGTGTCTACCTCACAACCCCGCAGTAGAGACACCCAGTGCTTCAAGTGTCTTGGTAGAGGCCATATAGCATCCCAGTGCCCAAATAGGAGAACCATGATCTTAAGAGGGAGGGATGAGTATAGCAGCCAAGATGAAGAGTCTAGTAGGGAAGAAGAGAAGGAAAGTAGTGAGGGGGCATATCCTTGTGAGGGAGAATTAATGATGATCAGAAGAACCCTCAACAATCAACCTAGTGTGAACCATGAAACACAGAGAGAGAACATCTTTCATACAAGATGTAAAGTTTCAGAAAACATTTGTTCTCTCATTGTGGATAGTGGCTCTTGCTGCAATTGTTGTAGCACTAGGATGGTTGAAAAGCTTAATCTACAATTAATACCTCATCCAAAACCTTACAAACTTCAGTGGATAAATGAAGATGGGGAATTAATTGTAGATAAGCGGGTAAAAATCAGTCTTTCTATGGGGAGCTATAAAGATGAGATTTTATGTGATGTAGTACCCATGGAAGCCTGCCACATCTTATTGGGAAGACCATGGCAATTTGACAAGAAAAATGGTCTTACCAACGAGATAACTTTTACCCATAGGGAGAAAAAGTTTGTACTCTATCCTTTAACACCTTCACAAGTGGTAAAGGACCAAGTACAAATGAAAATAAAAAGAGAAAATGAGAAAAAGAAAAAAGAATTAAAGGAAAATCCTTTGTTTGGAGTTGAACCAGGCATTGACTTAAATTCTTCTTCCACAGAAAACCCTTGTGAGAATATGCTTGAAGATAAATCTGTGTCTGGAGCTGAACCAGATATAGATATAAACCTTTCCTCCACAGAAAAGCCAAGTGAGGGATTGTTTGAAAAAGAAGAAGAGGAATCTAGAAAGAATGAAGAGTATCTTACAACACCTCCTACAAGCATAGTGGGAAAAGAATCCTTAAAGGGGGATTGCAATAATTTTAACTCTCCTTTTCCTTTGAATCATGATGCTTACTCTTATTTTCAAAAATCACAAAAACAACACTTTGTGATGTTGTTGCTTATCTTGGGCAATGAACAACACAAAGGAAGCAAAAATATTTTTGTAAAGGGCTCTATTTCTTTCCAACAAAACTTTTATAAAAATAGCAAAGGGGCTTATTTCCTTACTATTTTATTTGAATACACTAGTCTTAATTTTCGTATCTCACTTTTCTTTGATGTTTATTGTAGGTTAATATTTGATCCTGGAGGACAAGCATAGTTTTCAAAGCAAGAATAAGGCTGTTGTTTGAGATCAACTCTGTAGATCTGAGGACAGATCCTCTCAAGAAGGAGGGGATGATGGAAGAGGCCCAAGCTCCAACCCAAGTTCAGGCCCAACACAAGGTCCATGGCCAAGCACATTCATGCCCAAATGAGTCAAGCCACGGATGGGAGGGAGAAGACCTTGTACATGCTACTTGGAGGCCCATTAGGGGTAGCTTAGTAGATTAGTGTAGTGTAGAAAGCAAAACTTGCTCACTTAGGGGTGTGCTATCAAAAAGGTGCCCTTAGCAATAGAAGGAGGGATGTGCTAGCAAATAGGTGCCTTTAGCAAAAGAAAGAGGGGTGTACTATCAAATGTTGCATTTTTGACCTATCTTCTAGAATATTAGGATGATGGTGTGGTTTGACTAAAGTCAATACCCTAGGCAGCCCCCACTTTTTGTATTTCCATCCCTACCCTTTAAGCTTGCTCACCAAGGCTCCTAAATCTATAAATAAGGAGGCCTACCTCATGTATTAACAAGATTAATTTGAGTAAAGTTATGCTGCCAAATTTGTGCCATACTTACTCCCTTGCCTAAATCTCTTGATTTATGGTTTTAATCTTCACTCCTTCACCACCAAAGAGAGCTGGCCAAACCTCTCTCATTTTCATACACTTCATGCACCTTCAAGATCACCATCACTCCTAGGAGGGTCTTGCTCATTTCAACCATTGCTTCTGCACCATATTCAACATCCAAGGAGAGCTCAACATGTGAAGGCCATCAAGTGGAAAGTCTGACGTGTGATCCATGAATATTGAATGTAGTGAATAGACACTTGACGAGTTTGTGGAATATGGGGATGTTGATGGTTGAAATTGATATAGATTATGAATGGTGTGAAGAATTATGTTTTTTATTGATATAAAGTTTCATATTTAAAGTTTTTAAAATATCTAGCTTACCCTTTTATCTGTATCGTGGTTGTTTTCTTAAACCTGTGATGATCGTGTATTTTTGGCACGGGAGCAGACGAGGTTGCAGGTAGTAGAGCTCCTCTGTGATTGGTCGCCAGAAGGAGATCGCCTGTTTCTGTTTCTGTTAGGCGATCGCCCGTTTTTCTGTTTTCTGTTAGGAGATCGCCTATTTTTTTCTAATTTTGCTGTTTGGAAATTGACCGATTATGTATTAAACTCCCTGTGAGGAGAAACTTCATTACATATATATAATTATCTTCACTTCAATATATTTGTTTACCTTTATTTTCATTATATAAATATGAAAAGGATTTGGCGGGATGTTACAGTTTGGGGTTTTGGGAAACTTCGTTTAGTGAATATTAGGCTATAAAAACTTCAAATGGCGATAGATTTTGACAGAGAAGTCCGATCAAGACGCTTCCAAAATGAAAGTGGCTCAAAACGGGGCGTGGCATATCTTCATGTTTTGTGCCGATTCGTCAGTAGTTTGGAGTTTTGGGGAAACTTCATTTAGTGAATATTAGGATATACAAACTTCAAATGGAGATAGATTTTGACAGAGAAGTTTGATTAAGACGCCTCCAAAATGAAAGTGGCTCGAAACTTGGCGTGGCGTATCTGCATGTTTTGTGCCGCTTTGTCAGTAGTTTGGGGTTTGGGGAAACTTCGTTTAGTGAATATTAGGGTATAAAAACTTCAAATGGCGATAGATTTTGACAGAGAAGTCCGATCAAGACGCTTCCAAAATGAAAGTGGCTCGAAACGGGGCGTGGCGTATCTGCATGTTTTGTGCCGATTCGTCAGTAGTTTGGGGTTTGGGGAAACTTCATTTAGTGAACATTGGGATATACAAACTTCAAATGGAGATAGATTTTCACAGAGAAGTTTGATCAAGACGCCTCCAAAATGAAAGTGGCTCGAAACGGGGCGTGGCGTATCTGCATGTTTTTGCCGATTTGTCAGTAGTTTCTGGTTTGGGGAAACTTCATTTAGTGAATATTAGGGTATACAAACTTCAAATGGCAATAGATTTTGACAGAGAAGTCCGATCAAGTCGCCTAAAAAATGAAAGTGGCTAGAAACGGGGGGTGGCGTTTCTACATGTTTTGTGCCAATTCGTCAGTAACTTGGGATTTGGGGAAACTGCATTTAGTGAATATTACAGTATACAAACTTCAAATGGCGATAGATTTTGACTGAGAAGTCCGATCAAGACGCCTAAAAAATGAAAGTGGGTAGAAACGGGGCGTGGCGTATTTGCATGTTTTGTGCCGATTCTTAGTAGTTTGGGGTTTTGGGGAAACTTCATTTAGTAAATATTAGGATATACAAACTTCAAATGGAGATAGGTTTTGACAGAGAACTTTGATCAAGACGCCTCCAAAATTAAAGTGGCTCGAAACGGGGCGTGGCGTATCTGCATGTTTTTTGCCGATTCGTCAGTAGTTTTGGATTTGGGGAAACTGCATTTAGTGAATATTAGGGTATACAAACTTCAAATGGCGATAGATTTTGACAGAGAAGTCCGATCAAACCGCCTGAAAAATGAAAGTTGCTCAAAACGGGGTGTGGCGTATCTGCATGTTTTGTGCCGATTCGTTACTGGTTTTGGTTTGGGGGAAACTTCTGATCCTGCCACTGGCTCGAGCGTGGAGTATGTGCCTCGTCACTCCTTCGTCTAGCCTTCTAACTGCTGCGTGTTCTGCAAGGAGGCTCCAGGAACCTTCGCCGGAACTCCAGATGATGCCTACAAAACACACAGACGGCGCCGCTAGCGGCCGTTGTAGCTCCGACGCTGAAGTCAGGCAACGGGAACACCAAAACTCTCTCTCGGATCTATCTGTGTGAGACTCGTGTGTGCCCTCAGTCCTCTTTGATTTGAAAACTGAGTGTTCTCGGTTTTGTGTTGTGTATATTGTGGCAAGAATTGTGTACCTTGTTCAGCGTTCTTCCTCCTCATATAATCCCGCGTCGCCCCCAACTGGCTACCTCTAGGGCCACTTGATTACTCTGCACCGCCGTTAACCACCCCCCAGGGCTACCTTGCGTGCAGGCCTTCCTCACTTGAGTGCAAAGTCTGACAGGGGAAGCCGTGTGGGTACCTCTGTAACCCTCAATTTTTGTGCCCATCTGCCCTACCTAATCTCTGGGAACACCTTCACGGTCCACGTGGCATGCATGCAACCTCACTGGAAGACTCTAACCTTGATGGGTTCTTATCCCAGCAGGATTCTGCACCTAACTGCGTCTTCCCATCTTCATGCATGGTCATCTCACGACTAAGGCCACTCCCTGCCCCTGGGCGCTTTACTTATCACTGGTCTCATTGTTCACATGGCCGCGGCCGATGTCATCTCGACACATACCGATGACCGAGGTGTCCCTCATCCTGGCCAATGACCGATGGCGCCTCTTTACGTTGTCGTGCTCTCCTTAAGGAATAATGCGAGGTCCTTGGGTAACGTTCTCGCCGGGAGCCTGGGTCCCAGTTTAACTCGTGTTGGCAAGGAACCCCCGACGACTGATTGGTCTGCATGCACCGATGACTGATCGCTCTGCATGCACCGATGACTGATCGGTGCTTCATCACTTCTCGCGCTCTGCTTCCAGGTGCTCATGTAGGAACCGATCTGCTGGTGGTGGTCACTCGATAACTGACCTCTGATCGTCGTTCTTGAACGATCTCCACCCTGGTTCATCTGATATCTCATGCCACGCGTCGCTCTGCGACTGGCCCACGTGGTCATCTGTTGCTGACGTCATCGATTACCGATGACCGACCGGATCACAAGCCCCCCAGTCTCGAGCTGTGAACTTGTTCTCAGGGAAGAGACTAAGTGGTCTTCCTTGCCAAAGAGAAGAAGGAGCTCGAAGCCGATGTACCTGAGACCATGGCTGCTGGTGCCGAGGCTCTGATAGATGGGTTCCATGGGCTTGTGGCAGGTTCACTGCGTCCTGCCAGACTTGGACTCTACCCAACCTAGCCTCCACCGTTCAGTGGTCGATGACAAGCTCATTCCTCTTCCTTGAGCTTCTTCCCTTGCGACCTCTCCTTTTGTGTAATTTTCCTTTCTGCTACATAACTTGTGCATAAACCTTTTAGCTGTAAAGGCTCTTAGTATCGACTTCAATATGAATGAAATCTATTTGCTTCAGCTGCTTGCCTTTCTCCATATTTAACTCTCTGCATCTGACTAACTGTTTACTAGCTTAGGCTTCAGCGTGATCTCACTGTGACCCTTCAAACTTGGCTTCTAGTTTGATCGCGACCAACTGTACCTTAGCATTCTCTTTAACAGTTTTTATGCATAAATTCATGTTGGATGACTGGCCTGACGGGGCCTAAATGCTTCGGCTGATCGCACAACAACTTGCTTGGGAAAGCTTTCATACTCAGAGCTTTACCACCGACCACCGACTAGCTTGTTAGCGCACCACCGATCAGTCATCGCGCTTCAGGCTTTGCTTTACTTCTCTGCCACTCCAGCGCTAGGTGCATAGAGGGCTCGAACGCCAAAGATGACGCCTGTGTTTTGGGGAAGGAAAATGCTTCTCGATGACCCCTCTTGCCTCAACCTCGCTATAAGAAGTCGAGGTGAGGTTTTTCTCCTCTTGCCTCAGCCTCGCTGTACAAAGTCGAGGTGATGACTTTTTTTATCTCGCCTCAGCCTCGCTGTATAAAGTTGAGGTGAGGACTTTCTTATCTCGCCTCAGCCTCGCTGTATAAAGTCGAGGTGAGGACTTTCTTATCTCGCATCAGCCTTGCTGTAAAAGTAGAGGAAGAGGACTTGGTTCTCTTGCCTCAACCTTGCTGTAAGAAGCAGAGGAAGAGGACTTTTCTCTCGCCCCAACCTTGCTGTAAAAAGCAGAGGAAGAGGACTTTCTCTGCCTGCACCTCGCTGTACAAAGTCGAGGGTGAGGACTTTCTTCTCTGGCCCGTGCCTCGCTGTACGAAGTCGAGGGAGAGGACTTTCTCTTGCCTGCACCCTGCTGTACAAAGTCGAGGGTGAGGAATTTCTTCTCTGGCCCATGCCTCGCTGTACGAAGTCGAGGGAGAGGACTTTCTCTCGCCTGCACCCCGCTGTACAAAGTCGAGGGTGAGGACTTTCTTCTCTGGCCCATGCCTCGCTGTACGAAGTCGAGGGAGAGGACTTTCTCTCGCCTGCACCCCGCTGTACAAAGTCGAGGGTGAGGACTTTCTACTCGCCCCTGCCTCGCTGTACAAAGTCGAGGAGAGGGCTTTTCTCTCGCCTCAGCCCCGCTGTAGAAAGTCGAGGTAGATGACTATTTTCTCCGAGTGGGTGCATGCTCCCAGGGGAGCACCAGGGGTGGCTGTCTAAGCGCACTCACCAGGCGCAGCCCTGCCTGCATGGTCTCATCGCCCGTTCTTTGAGTGGGTGCATGCTCCCAGGGGAGCACCAGGGGTGGCTGTCTAAGCGCACTCACCAGGCGCATCCCTGCCTGCATGGTCTCACCGCACGTTCTCTGTTAAGCAGCTCTTCTTTTGGTTTGGAATCGTGCGAGGTGCTTGCGTAACGCTCTCGCTGGGGACCTGAGTCATAGCTTAACACGTGTTGGCAAGACCCCGATGACCATGCCCCGATTAGTGCTCTGCTTTCCATGCACCGATGAGTGATCGCGCTCTGGGTGCACCGATGCTTGATCGCGCTCTGAGTGCACCGATGACTGATCGCGCTCTGCTTCCAAGCGCTTATCTAGGGGCTGATCTGTGGGTGGTGGCCACTCGGTAACTGACCACCGATCACCTGTACTTGCACCTGGGGCAAGGAGAACTTTAAACTGGGAACACTCGCACACTTTATGTACTGAAATCTCCTTTTATTGGGTGGCCTTGTTAAAAAAGTGCCCCCTGATCTACTCAACTGTTCGCAGTAGATATACTGAGGGTGTATACAGTGCGAGAACTCATCTACTTTACAACTTAACTGAATTAGAAACTTAAGCGTGTAGCGTTCCACATCATGGGGATAGTTGCTCCATCCAGAGTCTCCAGCCGATAAGCTCCATTCTCCAACGCTTCAACCACTCTGTATGGACCCCTTCCTCTCATAGGCGATGACCACCCTGGCGACGCCTGATTCACGAGGAGCTTCCTCCTGGGCTGCCTAGAAGCCCCCCCAGCGTTGCATCCTCCATCACCTCACGTCCCCATGCACAAGGATCTTGATCCGGTCGGTCATCGGTAGTCGATGACGTCAGCAGCAGATGACTACGTGGGCCAGTCACAGAGTGACGCGTGGCATGAGATAGCAGATGAACTAGGGTGGAGATCGTTCAAGAACAGCGATCAGTGGCCAGTTACCGGGTGACCTCCACCAGCAGATCGGTTCCTACATGAGCGCTTGGAAGCAGAGCGCGAGAAGTGATGAAGCACCGATCAGTCATCGGTGCATGCAGAGTGATCAGTCATCGGAGCATGCAGAGTGATCAGTCGTCGGGGGTTCCTTGCCAACACGTGTTAAACTGGGACCCAGGTTCCCAGCGAGAACGTTACTCAAGGACCTCGCCTGATTCCATAAAGTAGAGCACGACAACGTGAAGAAGCGCCATTGGACATCGGCCAGGATGAAAGATACCTAGGTCATCGGTGTGTGTCGAGGTGACATCGGCCGCGCGATGTGAACAACGCGACCAGTGATCAGTAAAGCGCTCAGAGGCAGGGAGTAGCCTTAGTCGCGAGACGACCATGCATGAAGATGAGAAGACGCAGTCAGGTGCAGAATCCTACTGGGACAAGAACCCATCAAGGTTAGAGTCTCCCAGTGAGGTTGCATGCCTGCCACGTGGACCGTGGAGATGTTCCCAGAGAATAGGTAGGGCAGATAGGCACAGAAATCGAGGGGTACAGAGGTACCCACGCAGCCTCCCCTGTTAGACTTTGCACTCAAGTGAAGAAGGCCTGCACGCAAGGTAGCCCTGGAGGGTAGACAGCGGCGGTGCAGAGCAATCAAGTGGCCCTAGAGGTAGCCAGTAGGGGGCGACGTGGGTTTATATGAGGAAAAAGAACGTTGAACCAGGTATGAGATACGTAACCCAGAAACTAGACAAAGAGAGTTCTTGGTGTTCCCTTGCCCAAAACTGACTTGAGCGTCGGAGCTACACCGGCCGCTAGGGCGCCCCTCTGTGTTTGCAGGAACCGTTTGCTTCGTTCGAAGGGAAGCCAACCGGAGGAACGGACACGGACGCGGGAGGAACGCGGAACCCATCCACGCTCGAGTCCGCGGCGGGATCAGATCTCGTGTTGCTGATCGCCTGTCTGAGACCCCGCAGCGTGATCACCTTGCGCCTCCAGCAGGTAATCGGTCAGGAATCCTGTCTTCACCAACTCAGCAAGTTGATGCCCCAACGCCAGGCAGGTGCGGAGCGTGTGTCCATAAGCCTGATGGAACTCACACCACTCGTCCTTCCTCCCTCCAAGTACCTTGTCAGTTTTCTCTGGTACTCGGAGTCTTGCAGCCACGGCAGGGATGGCGATCAGCTCTGCCAACTCTATCACGAAATCATACCTAGGGGGTGTGTTGTTCTCCCTTGCACGCCCCCTGTGCTGGTCCTTCCTGGGTGCATAGGGACGAGGCCTTCCCTGCGCCTTCCTCCCTTCCTTGGCCTCATACACCTGCACCTGCTGCTGCTGCTTCCCCTGACCTCCACGCGGCTTCGTCGGCGCAGTGCTGCCTCTCTTCTCAGAGACCTCTGTCTCCGCTACTCTGTGCGCCACCGCTCATCGCCGAATCTCAGCGAAGGTGGCAGGGTGGCTTCTGATGAGCGATTCACTGAAAGGGCCAGGTAGCACACCTTTCTTGAATGCATGCACCAGCATGCTCTCATCCTTGCTGGGCAATCTCACCACCTACGCACCGAAGCGGTTGAGGAAGTCCTTCAGCGACTCCCCCTGGTACTGGCGCACGTCAAACAGGTCGTAAGACACCACCGGTGGCGCTCTGTTGACGATGTACTGCTCCGTGAACAGATTTGAAAACTGATGGAAAGAGGTGATGTGGCCCTCTGGCAGGCTCACGAACCACTCCATAGCTACTCCGCTCAGCGTGCTCATAAACATTTTGCAGTACACAGCGTCTGAACCTCCAGACAGCATCATCTGAGTGTGGAAGGCTGTCAAATGTGCTTCTAGGTCTTCCACCCCCGTGAACGACGCCTTCACTCCCACTAGGTTGGGAGGCACCACCGTGTTCATGATCTCGGGGGAGAAAGGCATAGGAAATGCTCTAGGGGGCGACGGCGGCATCGACGTCCTATCTTCGAATACACGCTCATTCTGTGCCTGCAATTCCCTACGCAACTCCTCGTTCACGCGGTTCAGCTCTTCATTTCTACTATGTGATGCAGTCAGCTCTGCATGCATCTTCTCTTGCTCAACTTTCGATGCCGCGACAGTATCTTGCAGCGCGCGCATCATCTCCATGACCTGCCCCATGGTAACAGCTCCTTCTTCAGCAGATGGCACAGGTGCCGTTTGTCTGGTTCTTCTACTCATCTTCTCCGAAGCTTCGACGAACAAACTTCAAGAACTGCGATGTGGATGGGAAAAAAATTCACACGGGCCCCACGGTGGGCGCCAAATGATCCTGCCGCTGGCTCGAGCGTGGAGTATGTGCCTCGTCACTCCTTCGTCTAGCCTTCTAACTGCTGCGCGTTCTGCAAGGAGGCTCCAGGAACCTTCGCCGGAACTCCAAATGATGCCTGCAAAACACACACACGGCGCCTCTAGCGGCCGTTGTAGCTCCGACGCTCAAGTCAGGCAACGGGAACACCAAAACTCTCTCTCGGATCTATCTGTGTGAGACTCGTGTGTGCCCTCAGTCCTCTTTGATTCGAAAACTGAGTGTTCTCGATTTTGTGTTGTGTATTGTGTGGCAAGAATTGTGTACCTTGTTCAGCGTTCTTCCTCCTCATATAATCCCGCGTCGCCCCCTACTGGCTACCTCTAGGGCCACTTGATTACTCTGCACCGCCATTAACCACCCCCCAGGGCTACCTTGCGTGCAGGCCTTCCTCACTTGAGTGGAAAGTCTGACAGGGGAGGCCGCGTGGGTACCTCTGTACCCCTCAATTTCTGTGCCCATCTGCCCTACCTAATCTCTGGGAACACCTTCACGGTCCACGTGACATGCATGCAACCTCACTGGGAGACTCTAACCTTGATGGGTTCTTGTCCCAGTAGGATTCTGCACCTAACTGCGTCTTCCCATCTTCATGCATGGTCATCTCGCGACTAAGGCCACTCCCTACCCCTGGGCGCTTTATTGATCACTGGTCTCGTTGTTCACATCGCCGCGGCCGATGTCACCTCGACACATACCGATGACCGAGGTGTCCCTCATCCTGGCCGATGACTGATGGCGCCTCTTTACGTTGTCGTGCTCTCCTTATGGAATCATGCGAGGTCCTTGGGTAACGTTCTCGTCGGGAGCTTGTGATGGCATTTTCATGTGTTCTTCTTGAATCAAAGTAGAAATAGATGGAGCGGAAGCAATGGATGAGTGAAACAAGACCCTCCTAGGAGTTGTGTTGGTCTTGAAGGTGCATGATGAGTATGGGTTGAGTGGTTCGGCCAGCTCAAGGGAGAAGGTGAAAGGATTGAAGTTTATAGCCTAGATTTCTAGGAGGAGTAAAGCTTGTGCACAAAAATGGCAGCATAACATTACTCAAATAAACTTGAAAATACATGAGGTAGGCCTCCTTATTTATAGATTTAGGAGCCTTGGTGAGCAAGCTTAAAGGGTAGGGATGGAAATACAAAAAGTGGGGGCTGCCTAGGGTATTGACTTTAGTCAAACCACACCATCATCCTAATATTCTAGAAGATAGGTCAAAAATGCAACATTTGATAGTACACCCCTCCCTCTTTTGCTAAAGGCACCTATTTGCTAGCACACCCCTCCTTCTATTGCTAAGGGCACCTTTTTGATAGCACACCCCTAAGTTAGCAAGTTTTGCTTTCTACACTACACTAATCTACTAAGCTACCCCTAATGGGCCTCCAAGTAGCATGTACAAGGTCTTCTCCCTCCCATCCGTGGCTTCTTCTATGTGTGCTTGGATATGTTTAGCCATGGATCTTGTGAGAGGTCCTAGATGGTCTAGCTCCATGGATAGCCTCCCTCCTTCACGTCCTAGACGCTCACTTCTTGGAGCTAGACGCTCCTCTTGGTCTAGACGGTCTTCTTGGTTTGGGCCTTGGCTTCCTTGGTTAGATGTGCTTGGCCCTCCTCCATCATCCCCTCCCCCTTGGAAAGGATTTGTCCTCAAATCCAGCTCGTCATCGTCATTGGTACCTACAAATGGAGAAAGATCAATTACATTAAATGTGTCATGTACTCCATATTCAAGAGGTAGGTCCAATTTATATGCATTGTTGTTGACTCGCTTAAGGACTTGGAAGGGTCCCTCACCTCGGGGACTTAGTTTGGACTTCCTTTGATTTGGAAATCTTTCTTTTCGAAGATGAAGCCAAACTAAGTCTCCTTCCTCAAAAATTATTTCTCTCTTCCCTTTGTTGTTGTGTTTTGTGTACTTCTCATTTTGTTGTTGTATTTGAATTTTAATCTTCTCATGCATTTTCTTGACAAAATCAGCCTTGATTACTCCTTCCTTATGCACAAAATCTTGTGGATTAGGAAGAGGAATTAAATCCATGGGCGTGAGAGGATTAAAACCATATACTACCTCAAAAGGAGAAGCATTAGTAGTCTTGTGAACTACTCTATTGTAAGCAAATTCAATGTGGGGAAGGTACTCATCCCAAGATTTGTGGCTGCCCTTCATGATAGCCCTAAGCATAGTTCCAAGAGATCTATTGACTACTTCGGTTTGCCCATCCGTTTGAGGATGACAAGAAGTTGAGAATTGTAGTCTTGTTCCAAGTTTACCATTAAGAGTTTTCCAAAAGTGACTTATAAACTTGGGATCTCTATCGGACACTATACTTCTAGGGAGACCATGGAGTCTCACCACTTCTCTAAAGAAGAGTTTAGAAATATTTTGAGCATCATCTACTTTGTGGCATGGAATAAAGTGAGACATTTTGCTAAAACGGTCCACTACCACAAAGATAGAGTCATGGCCTCTTGCAGTCCTAGGAAGTCCTAAAATGAAATCCATGCTAATGTCTTCCCAAGGAGCATTTGCAATCGGCAAAGGGGTGTAGAGTCCATGCGGCATTGTTCTAGACTTTGCTTTTAAACATGAGATACATCTAGAGCAATGGCATTGGACATCTTTCCTCATGTGTGGCCAACAAAATTTTGCTTTCAAAAGATCTAGAGTCTTATCAACTCCAAAATGGCCCATGAGTCCCCCTTCATGTGATTCTTTGACAAGGAGTTTTCTATGTGTTCCTTGGGGAATGCAAAGTTTTCCTTCTTTAAAAAGATATCCCTCGGACACATAGTAACCTCCTTGCGCTCTATGTAGACATTGGGCATAGATGGATGAAAGTTCTTGATCTTCTTGGTAAAGCTCTCTTATGTGGTCAAATCCAAGAATTTGGGCACCCAATTTTGAAAAGAGTGTGTGGCGTCTTGAAAGAGCATCGGCCACTATATTGGTGCTTCCTTTCTTGTATTTGATTACATAAGGAAGTTGTTTAAGAAATTCCATCCATTTTGCATGTCTCTTATTGAGCTTGTGTTGGCCCTTTAAATATTTTAAAGACTCGTGATCACTATGGATAACAAATTCTTTGGACACAAGATAGTGTTCCCAAGTCTTTAGGGCTCTCACAAGAGCATAGAGCTCTTTGTCATAAGTGGGGTAGTTGAGGGTGGCACCATGGAGTTTTTCACTAAAATAAGCAATGGGGTGTCCACCTTGCAACAATACCGCGCCTATGCCTACTCCCGATGCATCACACTCTATCTCAAAAGTTTTGGAAAAATTTGGGAGAGATAGGATGGGTGCATTGGTGAGTTGAGCTTTTAGCCTTTGAAAGGCTTGCTCATGCTTTTCATTCCAACAAAATGCAACATCTTTTTTAACAAGTTCATTCAAAGGAGAAGCTAGGCTAGAAAAATTAGGCACAAACCTTCTATAGAAGCTAGCTAACCCATGAAAACTTCTTACATCACTTACATTTTGTGGAGTTGGCCACTCTTGGATGGCTTTGATTTTCTCGGGATCTACATGTACCCCCGTTTTGTTTACTATAAAGCCTAAAAAGACTACACTATCTACACCAAAGGTACACTTATCCCTATTTGCAAAAAGACTATTTTTCCTAAGAACTAGAAAGACTTCCCTAAGGTGACTTAGATGGTCTTCTAGGGTTTTACTATATACTAAGATATCATCAAAGTAAACTACTACATATTTACCTATACAATCCCTCAAGGTGTGATTCATAAGCCTCATGAATGTGCTTGGAGCGTTAGTGAGTCCAAAGGGCATCACCAACCACTCATATAATCCAAATTTGGTCTTAAAAGCGGTTTTCCACTCATCACCCTCCTTGATTCGAATTTGGTGATATCCACTTTTAAGGTCAATTTTGGAGAATAGAGTTGACCCATGCGATTCATCAAGCATATCATCAAGCCTTGGGATTGGATGCCTATACTTGATGGTGATGTTGTTGATTGCTCTACAATCACAACACATGCGCCATTTTCCATCTTTTTTAGGCACCAACAAGACAGGTACAGCACAAGGGCTTAGACTCTTTTGAACCCAACCCTTCTCCAACAAGTCTTGAACTTGTGATTCTATCTCCTTTGTTTCCTCGGGGTTGGTTCTATAAGCAGGCCTATTTGGTAGGCTTGCCCCCGGAATGAAGTCAATTTGATGTTCTATCCCCCTAAGAGGAGGAAGCCCATTGGGTCCTTCTTGTGAGAATAGATCGTCAAATTCACTCAAAAGGTTTTCTATTTGAGGAGGTAAAACCGTGAGTTCATTACTTGTGGCAGTGCATGTAAGTGCTCCTTTACAAAAGATAAGGCTTGGTTGTTCAACAAGAAGCAAGTTTTCTAAAACATTTTCAAAAGGCTTTTCTTGTAGACCAACCTTGTGGGAAGGAACACTCTTCTCCCACGCCTTCCTATCCCTAAGGATTTTCTCTTTTTCTAGCACTCTTTTTTTTTTGTTTTCCTCATCCCTCTTTTGTTTCATTTGTATTTGGTCTTTCACCACTTGAGAATGTGGTAAAGGACTAAGTACAAACTTCTTATATTTATGGGTGAAGGAAATCTCGTTAGTGAGACCATCATGCAAGGTTTTCTTGTCAAATTGCCATGGCCTCCCTAATAAGATATGGCAAGCTTCCATAGGCACTACATCACATAAAACTTTATCTTTGTATTTCCCTATGGAAAACTTGATTTCCACTTGCTTATCTACGTGTAGTTCCCCATTTTCATTAAGCCATTGAAGTTTGTAAGGTTTTGGGTGAGGAACCACTTGTAGCTTAAGCTTTTCAACCATCCTAGCACTACAACAATTACAACTAGATCCACTATCCATAATGAGGGAACATATATTTTCTAAAACATTGCATCTTGTATGAAATATGTTCTCCCTTTGTGTTTCAATGGATGTGCTAGGGTGATTGTTGAGGGTTCTCCTAATCATAAGCAATTCTCCCTCTAATGGAGCTACCCTCTCATCCTCTCCCCCTTCCTCTTTCTCACTAAGCTCATCCTCGCCACTAGTGTATTCGTCTACACCTTTAAGAAACAAAGTCCTTTGGTTTGGACATTGTGCTTGCACATGCCCCCTACCATAGCACTTAAAACATTTAACATCTCTAGCTCGGATGGGTGGGGTTGAGGTTTCTTTGGTGAAGGGTTTGGTAGGTTCTTTTGGTTTTTCCTTAGATGTACTACCCTCCCTTTTAAACTCTCTCTTGGGATAAAAGTTAGAATAGGGCTCACCTTTTGACTTGATGTTTTGCGCAAATTTTGTTGCTCAACTTTAATGCAAAGTTGAACCAAATCATTCAAGTCTTGATAAGGTAAGAGCTCTACTCTATCTCTTATCTCAAGTGATAGGCCACTAAGGAACCTAGATATGGTGGTTTCCTCTTCCTCTCTAATAGAGGCTCTCATCATATAGAGCTCCATCTTTTGCCTATACTCTTCTACACTCATATTCTTTTGTTGGAGTCTTTGGAGCTTGTCCATCAACTCCCTATGGTAGTAAGAAGGTATATGTCGACGTCTTAAGGCTCCCCTAAGGTCATTCCAATATTCTATGGGAGGTTCCCTATGAAGACGTCGGTCTCTTTCTAAAGAGGCCCACCAATACATGGCATTTCCTTGGAAACTAAGGGTGGCTAAGGGTACTTTTCGTTCCTCACTTACCCTATGGCAAGCAAAGAGTTGCTCTACCTTCATCTCCCAATCTAGATATATTTCTACATTTTCCTTTCCATGAAAATGAGGTAGGTCTACTCTAGTTTCCCTTGGCACCTCTTGTTCCCTTTGCCTAGTTCTTCTAGGGGGTGGTTGGTAGTAGTCATTAATTCTAAGGCTTCCCTCCCCTACAGTTGCAATGCTTTGGGATGCATGAGTATTTGTTTTTTTTGATTTTTGAGATTTTTGGGATTTCTCTTCTTGAGCTCTAGCCAACTCATTAATCTTGTTTTCATTCTCCAATTGCCTAGAAGAGATTAATTGTACCGCTTGGGATACCTCTTTCAAAAGGGTTTTCAAAGATTTTACTTCACATTCTATAGACTTTGGAGAATGAGAAGAAGAAGACATGGCTAGACCTTTGTGTATTTAGGCGTTTTTACTTTGAGAAAGATTAGGGAAGATAAAGAAGGTAGTTTTCCAGGTAAGGGAGGTGAGTCTCAAATGACTACTTAAGTACCAAGCCTTTTCCTTGCCAAAAACTAGTCTCCAATGCCTTCTCACAAAAATTTCTCTTAGTGAAACACTTAAAACACAAGAAGTTGAGAAATCAAAAAGCAATAAAACTATGTAAGCTAAAAAAAAAAAAATATGCAACAAACTAGTCGGTTTTAGCACAAATTAAACTAAACTAATCATGCAAAACGTTTCTACCAAAACAATAGAAAACAAGTTCAAACAAGCAACAAATTACTAAGCAAAAAATTTACTATATATGCTATTCGGCCCTAGGTGAGGCTTCTTGGACACTTTGAGCCCTTGAAGACACACTCACCGTCTAAACGTAATTAAAGAGGTAATTAACAATAAACCAAGTTGCAAAGGAAAAGAAGACTCCCTTTGTTGATCCTCTTTTGGGTTAGTGCACTTCCTTGTGTCTTGAATTTTTTTTTTTGATCTTCTAGGTGTTTGTATTGTTTGTTTCAAGCAACCTTGTTTCGGCTTTAGCTTTGTCTCCTCCTTAAAATGATGGCTTTAATTCTCCAATTTCCAGCACCTATTCACAAGAGCTAAACCTAAACCAAGTCAAGTTCCATGCACATATGCACCAAGGAGAATTAAATTCCAGCACCCAAAAGAGAGGTCAAGAAACAAAAGCAAGAAACAAATTTAATTGAATAAAAACAGTACCACCAAAAGGATTTATAATATGACAACTTAGAAAGAGAGTCAAGAAATTAAAGCAAACAATTAAAGGTACTCAAAAAAAGTTGGCACACAAAAGGAATTCCTAAAGAAAAGCACTAGGTTAGATGACCAAATAAAAAAAAACAGCACCACTTAAAATTGTTGTGGGCCAGAAAACGTGTTTGTTCCCCGATTTATGCTGAGCTGTATTTTTAAAATTTGTCTCTGAAATTTATATGCAAGAAAATTCAGGATCTTATCTAAACAATGGCTTTGGAATCACCTAAAACGCATGCACCATTTTTTTTTAATAATTTTTGCAAATTTGGTGTGCAGTTAGGCCAGCTGGAGCGCTCAAGATTTGCACTCTGATTTTGTAAGATTTATCATATTTTTTCTGTTGCCTTTTTTGATCTGATTCTTTTTTTTTGTCCTTTTTGTAACACTTCAAACTTGCATTTTCCAGAGAATCACAAATTTCCTATGAGTGGAAATAATTTTTGAAACAAAAAACAGCCAGACAGAGAGAGAAACAGGGGAAATCTGGAAAACTGGAAAAAAAAAACAGCAAGATACCAAAATTTAACACAAAGGAAAATGTAAGAAGGAAATTGTGTAAGAACTAAGACACAATTATGAACTCAAACTAAAATTAAAAAGGCAGCAAAGGATCAAAATAACAGCAGATTAAGGCAAATTAAAGAGACCCAAAAACAAGAAACAATCAAGCCAAAAATAGGACTACTAAGAATTGATGACAATTATGGATTCACATGACTTGACACAACATTTATAGATTCAGAAAATAAAGACTCAAAGCATAAAATGAAGCAATTATAAGAAAGCAATAAAGACTCAAATTCCTAAAAGAAAACAGCCACTCAATGTGTAAGGAATCCTATCACAATTGCACAAGAAAATGTTCAAGATCAATTGAACACATGTGCTTCGGTTGGATCTTCCATAAGCACACCAAGAACAATTTAAAATGTAAAAAAAAACAGCAAGACAATTATGGAATTGAAATGACAAGATGAAAATAAAGAAGAACTGAAAATTTAAAAAGACAAGCTACTCATCTTGAAGAACCAAAAGCTCATGATACCAAATGATGGCATTTTCATGTGTTCTTCTTGAATCAAAGTAGAAATAGATGGAGCGGAAGCAATGGATGAGTGAAACAAGACCCTCCTAGGAGTTGTGTTGGTCTTGAAGGTGCATGATGAGTATGGGTTGAGTGGTTCGGCCAGCTCAAGGGAGAAGGTGAAAGGATTGAAGTTTATAGCCTAGATTTCTAGGAGGAGTAAAGCTTGTGCACAAAAATGGCAGCATAACATTACTCAAATAAACTTGAAAATACATGAGGTAGGCCTCCTTATTTATAGATTTAGGAGCCTTGGTGAGCAAGCTTAAAGGGTAGGGATGGAAATACAAAAAGTGGGGGCTGCCTAGGGTATTGACTTTAGTCAAACCACACCATCATCCTAATATTCTAGAAGATAGGTCAAAAATGCAACATTTGATAGTACACCCCTCCCTCTTTTGCTAAAGGCACCTATTTGCTAGCACACCCCTCCTTCTATTGCTAAGGGCACCTTTTTGATAGCACACCCCTAAGTTAGCAAGTTTTGCTTTCTACACTACACTAATCTACTAAGCTACCCCTAATGGGCCTCCAAGTAGCATGTACAAGGTCTTCTCCCTCCCATCCGTGGCTTCTTCTATGTGTGCTTGGATATGTTTAGCCATGGATCTTGTGAGAGGTCCTAGACGGTCTAGCTCCATGGATAGCCTCCCTCCTTCACGTCCTAGACGCTCACTTCTTGGAGCTAGACGCTCCTCTTGGTCTAGACGGTCTTCTTGGTTTGGGCCTTGGCTTCCTTGGTTAGATGTGCTTGGCCCTCCTCCATCAGCTTGGGTCCCAGTTTAACTCGTGTTGGCAAGGAACCCCCGACGACTGATTGCTCTGCATGCACCGATGACTGATCGCTCTGCATGCACCGATGACTGATCGGTGCTTCATCACTTCTCGCGCTCTGCTTCCAGGTGCTCATGTAGGAACTGATCTGCTGGTGGTGGTCACTCGGTAACTGACCACTGATCGCCGTTCCTGAACGATCTCCACCCTGGTTCATCTGCTATCTCATGCCACGTGTCACTCTGCGACTGACCCACGTGGTCATCTGCTGGTGACGTCATCGATTACCGATGACCGACCGGATCAACTTCATTTAGTGAATATTAGGGTATACAAACTTCAAATGGCGATAGATTTTGACAGAGAAGTCCGATCCAGATGCCTCAAAAATGAAAGTGGCTCGAAACAAGGCGTGGCTTCCCTGCATGTTTTGTGCCGATTCGTCAGTAGTTTGGGGTTTGTGGAAACTTCATTTAGTGAATATTAGGGTATACAAACTTCAAATGGCGATAGATTTTGAGAGAGAAGTCCGATCAAGACGCTTCAAAAATGAAAGTTGCTCGAAACGGGGCGTGGTGTATCTTCATGTGTTGTGCTGATTCGTCAGTACTTTGGGGTTTGTGGAAACTTCATTTAGTGAATATTAGGATGTACAAACTTCAAATGGCGATAGCTTTTGACTGAGAAGTTCGATCAAGACACCTCAAAAATGAAAGTGGCTCGAAACGGGGCGTGGCATATCTGCATGTGTTGTGACGATTCGTCAATAGTTTCGGGTTTGGTAGAACTTCATTTAGTGAATATTAGGGTATGCAAACTTCAAATGGCGATAGATTTTGACTTAGAAGTCTGATCAAGACACCTCAAAAATGAAAGTGGCTCGAAACGGGGCCTGGCGTTTCCTCATGTGTTATGCTGATTCGTCAGTAGTTTGGGGTTTGGGAAAACTTCATTTAGTGAATATTAGGCTATACAAACTTCAAATGGCGATAGATTTTGATAGAGAAGTCCGATCGAGATGCCTCAAAAATCAAGGTGGCTCGAAACGGGGCGTGGCATATCTGCAGGTTTTGTGCCAATTCGTCAGTGGTTTCGGGTTTGGGGAAACTTCATTTAGTGAATATTAGGGTATAAAAACTTCAAATGGCGATAGATTTTGACAGAGAAGTCCAATCAAGACGCCTCAAAAATGAAGGTGGCTCGAAACGGGGCGTGGCGTATCTGCAGGTTTTGTGCCGATTCGTTAGTAGTTTGGGGTTTGGGGAAAGTTCATTTAGTGAATATTAGGGTATACAAACTTCAAATGGCAATAGATTTTGAATGACAAGTCCGATCAAGACGCCTCAAAAATGAAGGTGGCTCGAAACGGGGTGTAGCGTATCTGCAGGTTTTGTGCCGATTCGTCAGTAGTTTGGGGTTTGGGGAAACTTCATTTAGTGAATATGAGGGTATAGAAACTTCAAATGGCGATAGATTTTGACAGAGAAGTCCGATCAAGACGCCTCAAAAATGAAAGTGGCTCGAAACGGGGCGTGGCATATCTGCATGTTTTGTGCCGATTCGTCAGTAGTTTGGGGTTTGGGGAAACTTCATTTAGCGAATATTAGGGTATACAAACTTCGAATGGCGATAGATTTTGACAGAGAAGTCCGATCAAGACCCCTAAAAAATGAAAGTTGCTTGAAACGGGGCGTGGCATATCTGCATGTTTTGTGCCGATTCGTCAGTAGTTTGGGGTTTGGGGAAACTTCATTTAGTTAATATTAGGGTATACAAACTTCAAATGGCGATAGATTTTGACAGAGAAGTCCGATCAAGACGCCTCAAAAATGAAAGTGGCTCGAAACGGGGCGTGGCATATCTGCATGTTTTGTGCCGATTCGTCAGTAGTTTGGGGTTTGGGGAAACTTCATTTAGCGAATATTAGGGTATACAAACTTCGAATGGCGATAGATTTTGACAGAGAAGTCCGATCAAGACCCCTAAAAAATGAAAGTTGCTTGAAACGGGGCGTGGCATATCTGCATGTTTTGTGCCGATTCGTCAGTAGTTTGGGGTTTGGGGAAACTTCATTTAGTTAATATTAGGGTATACAAACTTCAAATGGCGATAGATTTTGACAGAGAAGTCCGATCAAGACGCCTCAAAAATGAAAGTGGCTCGAATCGGGGCGTGGCGTATCTGCATGTGTTGTGACGATTCGTCAATGGTTTCGGGTTTGGCAGAACTTCATTTAGTGAATATTAGAGACGATTCGTCAATGGTTTCGGGTTTGGCAGAAGTTCATTTAGTGAATATTAGAGTATACAAATTTCAAATGGCGATAGATTTTGAAAGAGAAGTCCGATCAAGACGCCTCAAAAATGAAAGTGGCTCGAAACGGGGCGTGGCGTATCTTCATGTGTTATGCTGATTTGCCAGTAGTTTGGGGTTTGGGGAAACTTCATTTAGTAAATGTTAGGGTGTACAAACTTCAAATGGCGATAGATTTTGACAGAGAAGTCCGATCAAGACGCCTCATAAATGAAAGTGCCTCGAAACGGGGCGTGGCGTATCTACATGTTTTGTGCCAATTTTTCAATAGTTTGGGGTTTGGGAGAACTTCATTTACTGAATATTAGGGTATACAAACTTCAAATGGCAATAGATTTTGAAAGAGAAGTCTGATCAAGACACCTAAAAAATGAAAGTGGCTCGAAACAGGGCGTGGCATATCTGCATGTTTTGTGCCGATTCGTTAGTGGTTTAGGTTTTGGGGAAACTTCATTTAGTGAATATTAGGGTATACAAACTTCAAATGGCGATACATTTTGACAGAGAAGTCCGATCCAGACGCCTACCAAATGAAGGTGGCTCGAAACAGGGCGTGGATTAGCTGCATGTTTTGTGCCGATTCGTCAGTAGTTTGGGGTTTGTGGAAACTTCATTTAGTGAATATTAGGGTATACAAACTTCAAATGGCGATAGATTTTGACAGAGAAACCCGATCAAGAAGCTTCAAAAATGAAAGTGGCTCAAAACGGGGCGTGGCGTATCTTCCTGTGTTGTGCTGATTCGTCAATAGTTTGGGGGTTGGGGAAAGTTCATTTAGTGAAAATTAGGGTGTACAAACTTCAAATGGTAATAGATTTTGACAGAGAAGTCCGATCAAGATGCCTAAAAAATGAAAGTTGCTCGAAACGGGGCGTGGCGTATCTGCATGTGTTGTGCCGATTCATCAGTAGTTTGGGTTTGGGGAAACTTCATTTAGCGAATATTAGGGTATAGAAACTTCAAATGGCGATAGATTTTGACAGAGAAGTCCGATCAAGACGCCTAAAAAATGAAAGTTGCTTGAAACGGGGCGTGGCATATCTGCATGTGTTGTGCCGATTCATCAGTAGTTTGGGGTTTGGGGAAACTTCATTTAGTGAATATTAGGGTATACAAACTTCAAATTGTGATAGATTTTCACAGAGGAGTCCGATCAAGACGCCTCAAAAATGAAAGTGGCTCGAAACGGGGCGTGGCGTATCTGCATGTGTTGTGCCGATTCGTCATTACTTTGGGGAAACTTCATTTAGTGAATATTAGGATATAAAAACTTCAAATGGCGATAGATTTTGACAGAGAAGTCCGATCAAGACGCTTCAAAAATGAAAGTGGCTCGAAACGGGCCGTGGCGTATGTTCATGTGTTGTGCTGATTCATCAGAAGTTTGGGGTTTGGGGAAACTTCATTTAGTGAATATTATGGTGTACAAACTTCAAATGGCGATAGATTTCGACGGAGAAGTCCGATCAAGACATCTCAAAAATGAAAATGGCTCGGAACGGGGCGTGGCGTATCTGCAGGTTTTGTGCCGATTGGTCAGTAGTTTGGGGTTTGGGGAAACTTCATTTAGTGAATATTAGGGTATACAAACTTCAAATGGCGATAGATTTTGACAGAGAAGTCCGATCAGGACGCCTGAAAAATAAAAGTTTCTCGGAACGGGGCGTGGCGTATCTGCATGTTGGTGCCAATTCGTCAGTAGTTTGGGGTTTGGGAAACTTTATTTAGTGAATATTAGGGTATAAAAACTTCAAACTGCAATAGATTTTGACAGAGAAGTGCGATCAAGATGCCTCAAAAATCAAAGTGGCTCGAAACGGGGCGTGGCATATGTTCATGTGTTGTGCTAATTCGTCAGTAGTTTGGGGTTTGGGGAAACTTCATTTAGTGAATATTAGGGTGTACAAACTTCAAATGGCGATAGATTTCGACGGAGAAGTCCGATCAAGACGTCTCAAAAATGAAAATGGCTCGGAACGGGGCGTGGCGTATCTGCATGTGTTGTGTGTAACATCCCGCCAAATCCTTTTCATATTTATATAATGAAATAAAGGTAAAACAAATATATCGAAGTGAACATATGTATATATATATGTATAATGAAATTTCTCCTCACAGGGAGTTTAATACATATCCGGTCAGTTTTCCTAACTTAAACAAAATACAGCAAAATAGAAAAACAGGCGATCTCCTAATAGAAAACAGAAAACGGGCGATCGCCTAATCAGAAACAGAAACAGGCGATCTCCTTCCGGCGACCACTCACAGAGGAGCTCTACTACCTGCAACCTCGTCTGCTCCCGTGCAAATATACACGATCATCACAGGTTTAAGAGAACAACCACGATACCAGATAAAAGGGTAAGCTAGATATTTTTAAAAACTTTAAATATGAAACTTTATATCAATAGAAAACATAATTCTTCACACCATTCGTAGTCTATATCAATTTCAACCATCAACATTCCCATATTCCACAAACTCGTCAAGTGTCTATTCACTACATTCAATATTCATGGTTCACACGTCAGACTTTCCACTGACTCATAACATATAGACACATGACTCTACTTCCGGAAGACTCGTGCGTTGACTCAGACTCAGAGATCTGCACCCGTCATACCACACCACTGTGAAATCCACACAGGGTCGCTGTGAAATCCACACAGCCATGCGCATACATAAGCTCAATATCATCACTCTCCCGGTATGACAGGGTTAATTCATATAACAGGTCAAGTCAGTTATCTTTCAAACAACTTACCCATACATATGAACCTCCTTCGACTCTCCACAACTGAATAACTTCATCTATGTGATTCCATTATGTCAGCAGAGTCAGGATATCTCCTTCTAGACAAGTCCCTAGTCAATGCACATTACACACGATCTTACACGGTATTTTCTTTCCTGAAAATACTATGCCTTGATCCCACATTCACAACATTCAATGCATCATACAACACCTAAAAGCACAATTCCATCATATAATATTTTGAATCTTTTCTTAAACAATCCCAATCACAGAAACAATCATTCCAAGGTTCAGATTTTCGACTATCACATGCATTTCACATTTCAATCTCAAACAGTTTCAAACGACACTAAAACAGGGGATTTCGAAAACAACATTTAAAACCGGCGATCACGTCGCCCCACACATAAAAACAGAGCATCGTGAAACAGAATATGAAACCGGCAACCACGTCGCCCTCACTTCAGAACCTACTCGCCTAACGTTTTTATAAAAGAAAATACTAGCTTCCCTTACCTGGACTAGCGCAAAACACCAAGAGCTCCAAAACCCACCGAAGCTTAAAGGTGCCTTAACTCTGTTTTAGCGTCCTGTTTGGAGAACTTGCAGAGAACTTCCCAGGAGTCCAAGGGCAGTCGTCGCTCGTCGTACTGGTGCTTGAGGATACCTGAATCGCAGCGCGAAGGAGAGAAAAGAGGAGGATGAAGGTAAACTCACTCTTTCACTCTTGGACCACTGCAACGTTCTTTGCCTCTCAGAAGTGGGTTTTTGAATCTAAACCAACTTGTCCACACATGCCGCTGCCACCACCCACTCTGCAGGAAAGCTTGCGTGCATGCTTCCTTGAACAGTACGGCCACGTGTGTCTCTGCGCATGCCAACTCTCTGATGTCACTATTCTGAACCACCCTTTTTGTCTACGTGTCGCGCGTGCAGGACGTCTCATGCTGGGAGCCTGGGTCCCACCTTATCTGTGTGAAACACGACATCGCGCGATAACCTTCCACCGATGACTCATCCTGGCGGACGACCGATGTCTCTCTCTGGAAGACGACCGATCTCTCTCTCTGGAAGATGACCGATGTCTATCCCTGGCGACGCCCGCATGTCTCATGCCCTGGCGATGCCCGCATGTCTCGCGCCCTGGCGATGCCCGCATGCCTCGCGTCCTGGCGATGCCCGCATGCCTCGCGCCCTGGCAATGTCCGCATATCTCTCGCGCCCTGGCGATGCCCGCATGTCTCTCGCGCTCTGGCAATGCCCGCATGCCTCGCACCCTGGTGATGTCCGCATGTCTCTCGCGCCCTGGCGATGCCCGCATGTCTCTTGCGCCCTGGCGATGCCCGCATGCCTCGTGCCCTGGCGATGTCCGCATGTCTCTCGCGCCCTGGCGATGCCCGCATGTCTCTCGCGCCCTGGCGATGCCCGCATGCCTCGCGCCCTGGCGATGTCCGCATGTCTCTCGCGCCCTGGCGATTATGTACCAAAGAAGTCAGAGGTCGCCTCCGTCTTCAACAACGGCGATCTCGTAGACTTCTAAGCTACACTTTCCTCTCTTTTTATTTTAAATAAAAACATACTTAGAATTTATTTAAAATATATTCCTTTTATTCCAATTTAATTTTACAGGTCCTTACATTGTGCCGATTCATCAGTAGTTTGGGGTTTGGGGAAACTTCATTTAGTGAATATTAGGGTATATAAACTTCAAATGGCGATAGATTTTGACAGAGAAGTCCGATCAAGACGCCTTAAAAATGGAAGTGCCTCGAAACGAGGCGTGGCGTATCTACGTGTTTTGTGCCGATTCGTCAGTAGTTTGGGGTTTGGGGAAACTTCATTTAGTGAATATTAGGGTATACAAACTTCAAATGGCGATAGATTTTGACAGAGAAGTCCGATCAAACCGCCTGAAAAATGAAAGTTGCTCGAAACGGGGCGTGGCGTATCTGCATGTTTTGTGCCGATTCGCTTGTGGTTTGGGTTTTGGGGAAACTTCATTTAGTGAATATTAGGGTATACAAACTTCAAATGGTGATAGTTTTTGACAGAGAAGTCCGATCCAAACGCCTCCAAAATGAAAGTGGCTCGAAACGGGGCGTGGCTTATCTGCATGTTTTGTGCCGATTCGTCAGTAGTTTGGGGTTTGTGGAAACTTCATTTAGTGAATATTAGGGTATACAAACTTCAAATGGCGATAGATTTTGACAGAGAAGTCCGATCAAGACACTTAAAAAATGAAAGTGGCTCGAAACGGGGCGTGGCGTATCTTCATGTATTGTGCTGATTCGTCAGTAGTTTGGGGTTTGGGGAAACTTCATTTAGTGATTATTAGGGTGCACAAACTTCAAATGGCGATAGATTTTGACTGAGAAGTCCGATCAAGACACCTAAAAAATGAAAGTTGCTCGGAAAAGGGCGTGGCGTGTCTGCATGTTTTGTGCCCATTCGTCAGTGGTTTCGGGTTTGGGGAAACTTCATTTAGTGAATATTAGGGTATACAAACTTCAAATGGCGATAGATTTTGACTGAGAAGTCCTATAAAGACACCTCAAAAATGAAAGTGGCTCGAAACGGGGCCTGGCGTATCTTCATGTGTTATGCTGATTCGTCAGTAGTTTGGGGTTTTGGGAAACTTCATTTAGTGAATATTAGGGTATACAAACTTCAAATGGCGATAGATTTTGATTGAGAAGTCCCATCAAGATGCCTAAAAAGTGAAGGTGGCTCGAAACGGGGTGTAAGGACCTAGAAACTTTAATTGGAATAAAAGTGTTATATTTAAATAATTTCAGAAGATGTTATTATTTAAAACACAAAGAGCTGGTAATAGAAGTTTCGTAAGTAGTCGGACCTCGGATATCGCCCAAGGTCTGGGGTCAACTGGTAGAGGTTGGTCGGCTGACCATTGTATTAACCAAGTAGTCAGGTGCGATGACTTTATCGTGAGGTAATCACATGGGTTTGCTCGAGGAAGACATGTAGATCAAGAAGAGTAAAGGAAGAAAAGTGTAGCTTAGAAGTCTACGAGATCGTCGTTGTTGAAGACGGAGGCGATCTCCGACTTCTCTGGCACATAATCGCCTGTCGCCTAGAGTACACATGATCGCCAATCGCCTATGGTGTACGTGATCGACGGGAGTGCACTTAGTATGTGGTCAAGATGCTGGATCAACCATAGTGGGTTCCAAAAACCACGCGTATCAAGGTGTGGGTTAAGCCTTAGATACGCTGTGCATGCGAAGCTCTATGCTTGAGCATAAGAAATCGTCCTTAGTGTTGCATGCATGGGCGCACGAGGAGTAGTGCTGATCTATTCTTGGAAATGTGAAGCTACCGACGTCACCAAGTCATGTGGAGGTGATACCTTGGACGTAACATAGTGGGATGAAGAACCTTCAGCAAGGCGTGGCGATGTGTCATCAGTCATCGCCATGGCGAGGGACATGCGGGCATCGCCAGGGCGAGAGACATGCGGGCATCGCCGGGATGAGAGGCACATTAGTCATCACCAGGGCGAGAGACACGCGGGCATCGCCAGGGCGAGAGACACGCGGGCATCGCCAGGGCGAGAGACACGCGGGCATCGCCAGGGCGAGAGACACGCGGGCATCGCCAGGGCGAGAGACACGCGGGCATCGCCAGGGCGAGAAACACGCGGGCATCGCCAGGACGAGAGACAGACGGTCATCGCCAGGATGAGGGACGCATCGGTCGTCTTCCAGGGAGAGACATCGGTCGTCTTCCAGGGAGAGACATCGGTCGTCTTCCAGGGAGAGACATTGTTCGTCCGCCAGGATGAGACATCGGTGGATAGTCATCGCGCGAGCAGTCATCGGTGGAAGGTTATCGCGCGATGTCGTGTTTCACACAGATAAGGTGGGACCCAGGCTCCCAGCATGAGACGTCCTGCATGCGCGACACGTAGACAAAAAGGGTATTTCAGAATAGTTAGCATCAGAGAGTTGGTATGTGCAGAAACCCACGTGGTCATACTGTTCAAGGAAGTGTGCACGCAAGGTTGCTCAGAGAGTGGGTAATGGCAGTGAAGGCTAAAGAGCCGTTCGACCTTAAGAGCTGAGGGAATCAGCTCATTTAGTTCCCCTTTCTCCTTTCTCCTCCACTCGAAGACGCAGCTATCCTCACGTACCAGTGCTACGATCGGCGATTGCCTTTGTCCTTCTGGGAAGTCTCTGCAAGTTCTCCCGTCAGGACGCTAGAACAGAGTAAGTCGTTTTACTCTGTTTTTCGAGTCGAATCTGAGCTAGAGAGGGTTGCCTCTGCATAGGTGTTGCTGGCAACTCCCTTAGCTCCAAAAATCGTCTCTGTTAGCGTAGAAATTGAGTAGTATAGTCAGTTTTGTGATAAAGGCTCCATGGTGCAGGTTAAGGCATCTTTAAGCTTCGGTGGGTTTTGGAGCTCTTGGTGATTTTGCGCAAGTCCAGGTAAGGGAAGCTAGCCTTATTTCCAACGAAAACCTTAAGTTAGATGATTTTGATGATGGGGCGACGTGGTCGCCGGTTTTCAACTGTTATTGCATAATCCCCTGTTTTTGGATGTGATCGCCGGTTTTAATGTTGTTTTCGAACTCCCCTGTTTTAGTGTCGCTGTGAACTTGTTGAGATTGAAATGGAAAATGTATATGCTATTCGAAAACCTGAACGGTGGTATGCTTGTTTTTGTGAGTGGGGTTGTTTAAGAAAAGATTCAAAGTATTCTATGATGGAATTGTTCTTTATGTGTGGTATGATGCATGGAATGTGGTGAATGTGGGATCAAGGCATAGTATTTTCAGGAAAGAAAATACCGTGTAAGATCGTGTAGAGTGTGCATTGACCGGTGATTCGTTTATTATGAGATATCCTGACTCTCCTGATATAATGGAATCATATAGATGAAGTTATTCAGGCGTTGAGAGTCGAAGGAGGTTCATATGTATGGGTGAGTTGTTTGAAAGAGAACGAGCTTGACCCGTTGTATGGATTAACCCTGTCATGCTAGGATAGTGATGATATCATTTATACGCTTGTGAATGTGTGTGATTTCATAGCGACCCTGTGAATGTGCGTGATTTCACAGTGGTGCAGTATGACAGGTGCAGATCTCTGAGTCTAGTCAATGCACGTGTCTTCCGGAAGTAGTGTCAAGTGTCTATGTGTGATGAGTCAGTGGAAGTCTGACATGAGAAGTGAGAAACGCTGAAATTGATAGACACTTGATGGATTATGTGAATTGAATGACTCTTGAGGGAATTGTGAAATATGTGATTACTTGATGGTCATGTGAAGGGAATGAGAAAGTTGATGGTTTTTACGTGGGTGTCTTAAATTTGTTTTATCTTGATTTTAAAGTTTCATATCTAAATTCTCTTTAAAATATCTAGCTTACCCTGCGTTTTTGTTTTGTGGATGTTTTCTTAAACCTGTGATGATCGTGTATAATTTACACGGGAGCAGATGATGTTGCAGGAAGTAGAGCTTCTCAGTGAGTGGTCGCCGGAAGGAGATCGCCTGTTTTCTGTTTCTGTTAGGAGATCGCCTGTTTTCTATTTTGCTGTATTTTGTTTAAGTTTTGGAAACTGACTGGATATGTATTAAACTCCCTGTGAGGAGAAATTTCATTACATATATATATACATGTTCACTTCGATATTATTGTTTTACCTTTATTTCATTATATAAATATGAAAAGGATTTGGCGGGATGTTACACGGGGCGTGGCGTATCTGCAGGTTTTGTGCCGATTCGTCAGTAGTTTGGGCTTTGGGGAAACTTCATTTAGTGAATATTAGGGTATACAAACTTCAAATGGCGATAGATTTTGAAAGAGAAGTCCGATCAAGGCACCTCAAAAATGAAAGTGGCTCGAAATAGGGCGTGGCGTATCTGCATGTTTTGTGTCGATTCGTTAGTGGTTTGGGTTTTGGGGAAACTTCATTTAGTGAATATTAGGGTATACAAACTTCAAATAGCGATAGATTTTGACAGAGAAGTCCGATCAAGACGCCTCAAAAATGAAGGTTGCTCGAAACGGGGCGTGGCGTATCTGCAGGTTTTGTGCCGATTCATCAGTACTTTGGGGTTTTGGGAAACTTCATTTAGTGAATATTAAGGTATACAAACTTCAAATGGCGATAGATTTTAACAGATAAGTCCGATCAAGACGCCTCAAAACTGAATTTGGCTCGAAACGGGGCGTCGCGTATCTTCATGTGTTGTGCTGATTCTGATAGCATTCCTATGAGCTCTTCTTTGGATTTTGGAGTTCCTTAGTGATGATGGATGCGGAAGCTTATGGAGGAGGTGAGCAAGGCCTTCCTAGGAAGCATGGGTGCCTTGAAGGTGCATGAAGAGTGAGGAAATGGGGAGGTTTGGCCAGCCCCTTTGGTAGTGATGAATTGAAGACTAAAACCTAAGTGTTAGGCAAGGAGTAGTGTATGGCACAATTTGGGCAGCATAACAATACTCTATTTAATCTTGAAAATACATGAGGTAGGCCTCCTTATTTATAGATTTAGGAGCCTTGGTGAGCAAGCTTAAAGAGTAGGGATGGAAATACAAAAAGTGGGGGCTGCCTAGGGTATTGACTTTAGTCAAACCACACCATCATCCTAATATTCTAGAAGATAGGTCAAAAATGCAACATTTGATAGTACACCCCTCCTTCTTGTAACATCCCGCCAAATGCTTTTCATATTTATATAATGAAAATAAAGGTAAACAAATATATTGAAGTGAACATAATTATATATATGTAATGAAGTTTCTCCTCACAGGGAGTTTAATACATAATCGGTCAATTTCCAAAACTTAAACAAAATACAGCAAAAATTAGAAAAAAACAGGCGATCTCCTGATAGCAAACAGAAAACGGCGATCTCCTAACAGAAACAGAAACAGGCGATCTCCTCCCGGCGACCACTCACAGAGGAGCTCTACTACCTGCAGCCTCATCTGCTCCCGTGCAAATATACACGATCATCACAGGTTTAAGAAAAACAACCACGATACAAGATAAAAGGGTAAGCTAGATATTTTTAAAGACTTTAAATATGAAACTTTATATCAATGGAAAACATGAATCTTCACACCATTCATAATCTATATCAATTTCAACCATCAACATCCCCATATTCCACAAACTCGTCAAGTGTCTATTCACTACATTCAATATTCATGGATCACACGTCAGACTTTCCACTGACTCATAACATATAGACACATGACTCTACTTCCGGAAGACTCGTGCGTTGACTCAGACTCAGAGATCTGTACCCGTCATACCACACCACTGTGAAATCCACACAGGGTCGCTGTGAAATCCACACAGCCATGCGCATACACAATCTCAATATCATCACTCTCCCGGTATGACAGGGTTAATTCATATAACAGGTCAAGTCAGTTATCTTTCAAACAACTTACCCATACATATGAACCTCCTTCGACTCTCCACAACTGAATAACTTCATCTATGTGATTCCATTATATCAGCAGAGTCAGGATATCTCCTTCTAGACAAGTCCCTAGTCAATGCACATTACACACGATCTTACACGGTATTTTCTTTCCTGAAAATACTATGCCTTGATCCCACATTCACAACATTCAACACATCATACAACACTTAATGAACGATTCAGTCACAGCAACATTCATTCCACGGTTCAGATTTTCGAATATCACATGCATTTCACATTTAAATCTCAAACAGTTTCAAACAACACTAAAACAGGGGAGTTCGAAAAACAACGCTAAAACCGGCGATCTCGTCCAAAAACAGGGGATTATGCAATAACAGTTGAAAACCGGCGACCACGTCGCCCCATCATCAAAATCATATAATATGAGGTTTTCGTTGGAAATAAGGCTAGCTTCCCTTACCTGAACTTGCGCAAAACACCAAGAGCTCTAAAAACCTCCGAAGCTTAAAGATACTTTCACTCTGTTTTAGCGTCCCGGTCTGGAGAACTTGCAGAGAACCTCCCAGGTGTCCAAGGGCAGTCGTCGCTCGTCGTACTGGTGCTTGAGGGTGCCTAAATCACAGCGCAAAGGAGAGAAAAGAGAAGGATGAAGGTGAACTCACTCTTTCACTCTTGAACCACTGCAACGTTCTTTGCGTCCCCGAAGTGGGTTTTTGAATCTAAGCCTACTTGTCCACGCATGCTGCTGCCACCACCCACTCTGCAGGAAAGCCCGAGTGTACGCTTCCCTGAACAGTACGGCCACGAGTGTCTCTTGCGCATGCCAACCGTTTCCCTGAACAGTACGGCCACGGGTGTCTCTTGCGCATGCCAACTCTCTGATGTCACTATTCTGAACCACCCTTTTTGTCTACGTGGCGCGCGTGCAGGACGTTTCATGCTGGGAGCCTGGGTCCCACCTTATCTGTGTGAAACACGACATCGCGCGATAACCTTCCACCGATGACTCATCCTGGCGGACGACCGATCTCTCTCTCTGGAAGACGACCGATGTCTATCCCTGGCGACGCCCGCATGTCCCAGGCCCTGGCGATGCCCGCATGCCTCGCGTCCTAGCAATGCCCGCATGCCTCGCGCCCTGGCGGTGTCCGCATGTCTCTCGCGCCCTGGCGATCCCGCATGCCTCGCGCCCTGGCGACGTCCGCATGTCTCTCGCGCCCTGGCGATGCCCGCATGCCTCGCGCCCTGGCGCTGTCCGCATGTCTCTCGCGCCCTGGCGACCATGTACCAGAGAAGTCGGAGGTCGCCTCCGTCTTCAACAACGGCGATCTCGTAGACTTCTAAGCTACACTTTCCTTCCTTCTTATTTTAAATAAAAACATACTTAGAATTCATTTAAAATATATTCCTTTTATTCCAATTTAATTTTACAGGTCCTTACACTTCTTTTGCTAAAGGCACCTATTTGCTAGCACACCCCTCCTTCTATTGCTAAGGGCACCTTTTTGATAGCACACCCCTAAGTGAGCAAGTTTTGCTTTCTCCACTACACTAATCTACTAAGCTACCCCTAATGGGCCTCCAAGTAGCATGTACAAGGTCTTCTCCCTCCCATCCGTGGCTTGACTCATTTGGGCGTGAATGTGCTTGGCCATGGACCTTGTGTTGGGCCTGAACTTGGGTTGGAGCTTGGGCGTCTTCCATCAGATTCGTTAGTAGTTTGGGGTTTGGGGAAACTTCATTTAGTGAATATTAGGGTGTACAAACTTCAAATGGCGATAGATTTTCACAGAGAAGTCCGATCAGGACACCTCAAAAATGAAAGTGGCTCGAAACGGGGAGTGGCATATCTGCATGTTTTGTGCCGATTCGTCAGTGGTTTGGGGTTTGGGGAAACTTCATTTAGTGAATATTAAGGTATACAAACTTCAAATGGCGATAGATTTTGACAGAGAAGTCCGATCTAGAAGCCTAAAAAATGAAGGTGGCTCGAAACGGGGTGTGGCGTATCTGCAGGTTTTGTGCCGATTCGTCAGTAGTTTGGGGTTTGGGGAAACTTCATTTAGTGAATATTAGGGTATACAAACTTCAAATGGAAATAGATTTTGACTGAGAAGTTCGATCAAGACGCCTCAAAAATGAAATTGGCTCGAAGCGGGGGGTGGCGTATCTGCATGTTTTGTGCCGATTCGTCACTACTTTAGGGTTTCGGGAAACTTAATATAGTGAATATTAGGGTATACAAACTTCAAATGGCGATAGCTTTTGCCAGAGAAGTCCGATCAAGACGCCTCAAAAATGAAAGTGGCTCGAACCGGGGGGTGGCGTATCTGCATGTTTTGTGCCGATTCGTCAGTACTTTAGGGTTTCGGGAAACTTCATATAGTGAACATTAGGGTATACAAACTTCAAATGGCGATAGATTTTGACAGAGAAGTCCGATCAAGACGCCTCAAAAATGAAAGTGGCTCGAAACGGGGCGTGCCGTATCTGCATGTTTTGTGCCGCTTCGTCAGTAGTTTGGCTTTTGGGGAAAGTTTGTTTAGGGAATATTAGGGTATACAAACTTCAAATGGCAATAGATTTTGACAGAGAAGTCCGATCAAGACGCCTAAAAAATGAAAGTGGCTCGAAGCGGGGGTTGGCGTATCAGCATGTTTTGTGCCGATTCGTCAGTACTTTAGGGTTTCAGAAAACTTCATATAGTGACTATTAAGGTATACAAACTTCAAATGGCGATAGATTTTGGCAGAGAAGTCCGATCAAGACGCCTTAAAAATTAAAGTGGCTCGAAGCGAGCTGTGGCGTATCTACATGTTTTGTGTCCATTTGTCAGTAGTTTGGGGTTTGGGGAAACTTCATTTAGTGAATATTAGGGTATACAAACTTCAAATGGCGATAGATTTTGACAGAGAAATCCGATCAAGACGCCTAAAAAATCAAAGTAGCTCGAAACGGGGCGTGGCGTATCTGCATGTTTTGTGCCGATCCGTCAGCAGTTGAGGGTTTGGGGAAACTTCATTTAGTGAATATTAGGGTATACAAACTTCAAATGGTGATAGATTTTCACAGAGAAGTGCGATGAAGACGCCTCAAAAATGCAAGTGGCTTGGAACGGGGCGTGGCGTATCTGCATGTTTTGTGCCGATTCGTCAGTAGTTTGGGGTTTGGGGAAACATCATTTAGGGTTTAGGGTTTAGGGTATACAAACTTCAAATGGCGATAGATTTTGACAGAGAAGTCCGGCCAAGACGCCTAAAAAATGAAAGTGGCTCAAAACTGGTCGTGGCGTATCTGAATGTTTTTTGCCGATTCGTCAGTACTTTGCGGTTTGGGGAAACTTCATTTAGTGAATATTAGTGTATACAAACTTCAAATGGCGATAGATTTTGAAAGAGAAGTCCGATCAAGACGCCTCAAAAATGAAAGTGGCTCGAAACGGGGTGTGGCGTATCTGCATGTTTTGTGCCGAGTCGTCAGTAGTTCGGTGTTTGGGGAAACTTCATTTAGTAAATATTAGGTTATAATAACTTCAAATGGCGATAGATTTTGACAGAGAAGTCCGATCAAGACGCCTCAAAAATGAAAGTGGCTTTAACCGGGGTGTGGTGTATCTGCATGCTTTGTGCCGATTCGTCAATAGTTTGGGGTTTGGGGAAACTTCATTTAGGGAATAGGGTATACAAACTTCAAATGGCGATATATTTTTACAGAGAAGTCCGATCAAGACGCCTCGAAAATGAATGTGGCTCGAAACGGGGCATGGCGTATCTGCATGTTTTGTGCCGAGTCGTCAGTAGTTTGGGATTTGGGGAAACTTCATTTAGTGAATATTAGGGTATACAAACTTTAACTGGCGATAGTTTTGACAGAGAAGTTGGATCAAGACGCCTCAAAAATGAAAGTGGCTCGAAACGGGGCGTGGCGTATCTGCATGTTTTGTGCCGATTCGTCAGTAGTTTGGGGTTTGGGGAAACTTCATTTAGTGAATATTAGTTTATACAAACTGCAAATGGCGATAGATTTTGACAGAGAAGTCCGATGAAGATGCCTAAGAAATGAAAGTGTCTCGAAACGGGGCGTGGCGTATCTACATGTTTTGTGCCGATTCGACGGTAGTTTTGGGTTTGAGAAATCTTCATTTAGTGGATATTAGGGTATGCGAACTTCAAATGGCAATAGAGTTTGACAAAGAAGTCCGATAAAGACGCCTCGAAAATGAAAGGGGCTCGAAACGGGGCGTGGCATATCTGCATGTTTTGTGCCTATTCCTCAGTAGTTGGGGGTTTGGTGAAACTTCATTTAGTGAATATTAGGGTATACAAATTTCAAATGGCGATAGATTTTGACAGAGAAGTCCGATCAGGATGCCTCAAAAATGAATGTGGCTCGAAACGGGGCGTGGCGTATCTGCATGTTTTGTGCCGATTCGTCAGTAGTTTGGGATTTGGGGAAACTTCATTTAGTGAATATTAGGGTATAAAAACTTTAACTGGCGATAGATTTTGACAGAGAAGTTGGATCAAGACACTTCAAAAATGAAAGTTGCTCTAAATGGGGCGTGGCGAATCTGCATGTTTTATGCCGATTCGTCAGTAGTTTGGGGTTTGGGGAAACTTCATTTAGTGAATATTAGTTTATACAAACTGCAAATGGCGATAGATTTTGATAGAGAAGTCCGATGAAGATGCCTAAGAAATGAAAGTGTCTCGAAACGGGGCGTGGCGTATCTACATGTTTTGTGCCGATTCGACGGTAGTTTTGGTTTTGAGAAAACTTCATTTAGTGAATATTAGGGTATGCGAACTTCAAATGGCAATAGATTTTGACAAAGAAGTCCGATAAAGACGCCTCGAAAATGAAAGGAGCTCGAAACGGGGCGTGGCATATCTGCATGTTTTGTGCCTATTCGTCAGTAGTTGGGGGTTTGGGGAAACTTCATTTAGTGAATATTAGGGTATACAAATTTCAAATGGCGATAGATTTTGACAGAGAAGTCCGATCAGGAGGCCTCAAAAATGAATGTGGCTCGAAACGGGGCGTGGCGTATCTGCATGTTTTGTGCCGATTCGTCAGTAGTTTGGGATTTGGGGAAACTTCATTTAGTGAATATTAGGGTATAAAAACTTTAACTGGCGATAGATTTTGACAGAGAAGTTGGATCAAGACGCCTCAAAAATGAAAGTGGCTCGAAACGGGGCGTGGCGTATCTGCATGTTTTGTGCCGATTCGTCAGTAGTTTGGGGTTTGGGGAAACTTCATTTAGTGGATATTAGGTTATACAAACTTCAAATGGCGATAGATTTTGACAGAGAAGTCCGATCAGGACGCCTAAAAAATGAAAGTGGCTCGAAACGGGGCGTGGCGTATCTGCATGTTTTGTGCCGATTCGTCAGTAGTTTGGGGTTTGGGGAAACTTCATTTAGTGAATATTAGGTTATACAAATTTAAAATGGCAATAGATTTTGAAAGAGAAGTCCGATCAAGACGCCTCAAAAATGAAAGTGTAACATCCCGCCAAATCCTTTTCACAAATATAAAATGAAATAAAGGTAAAACAATAATATTGAAGTGAACATACGTATTTATATAAAATGGAGTTGCTCCTCACAGGGAGTTTAATACATAACCGGTCAATTTTCCAAAACTTAAACAAAATACAGCCAAATAAAATGAAACCGGCGGTCTCCCTACATAAACCGGCGATCTCCTATCAGAAGACCCAAAACAGCCGATCTGCTATCAGAACAGAAAAACAGGCGATCACCACATAGAGACAGAAACAGGCGATCTCCTTCCGGCGACCACTCACTGAGGAGCTCTACTTCCTGGAAGATCATCTGCTCCCGTGTAAAATACACGATCATCACAGTTTTAAGAGAAAACAGCCACAGGACAATACAAAGGGTAAGCTAGATATTTTTAAAACTTTAAATTATAAACTGAACAACCAACGTAGATCAGCCTTTTTAAACATTCTCAAGAGTCCATCACTTTCTCATTCATATCACACAACCATCAAGTGTCTATCAAAAATTCTCAATATTTCACATTTCTCACGTCAGACTTCCACTGACTCATCACACATAGACACTTGACAGTACTTCCGGAAGACACGTGCATTGACTAGACTCAGAGATCTGCACCTGTCATGCTGCACCACTGTGAAATCACACACATTCACAGGGTCGCTGTGAAATCACACACATTCACAAGCGTATAAATGAATCTCAATATTATCACTATCCTAGCATGACAGGGTTAATCCACACAACGGGTCGAGCTCGTTCTCTTTCACACAACTCACCCATACCTGTGGACCTCCTTCGACTCTCAACGCCTGAATAACTTCATCTATGTGATTCCATTACATCAGGAGAGTCAGGATATCTCATAAAACAAATCACCGGTCATTGCACACTTTACACGATCTTACATGGTATTTTCTTTCCTGAAAATACTATGCCTTGATCCCACATCCACAACATTCAAAACATCATACCACTCAAATGAATGATTCAAATCACAGCAACAATCATTTCAAAGGTTCAGATTTTCGAATATCACATGCATTCCTTATTTAAATCTCAAATAGTCTCAACGACACTAAAACAGGGGATTTCGAAAGCTGTATTTAAAACCGGCGATCACGTCGCCCAAATACATAAAAACAGAACATCGTGAAATAGAGTTTAAAACCGGCGACCACGTCGCCCAAACACATAGAACAGAGCATCGTGAAATAGAGTTTAAAACCGGCGACCACGTCGCCCAAACACATAGAACAGAGCATCACGAAATAGAGCTTAAAACCGGCGACCACGTCGCCCTCACTTCAGAAACAGCTAATCTACGGCTTTTATTGAAAAACAAAGCTAGCTTCCCTGACCTGGACTTGCGTAAACTTCACTAAGAGCTCCAACCCAACGAGCTTCAAGGATGCCTTAACTCTGTTTTAGCGTCTGGTTTGGAGGACTTGCAGAGAACCTCCCAGGTGCTCTATGGTAGTCGTCGATAGCCAAGCAGGGACGTGATAAGGCATGAATCACAGAGTGAAGGAGAGAAAAGAGAAGGATGAAGGTAGACTCACTCCGTCACTCTTGAACCACAGCAACGTTCTTTGCCTCCCCGCAGTGGGTTTTTGAATCCAAGTCTACTTGTCCACGCATGCTGCTGCCACCACCCCCTCTGCAGGAAAGCCTGAGTGTACGTTTCACTGAACAGTACGGCCACGGTTGTCTCTTGCGCATGCCAACTTTCTGATGTCACTATTCTGAACCACCCTTTTTGTCTTCTTGCGCATGCCAACCACTTCCCTGAACAGTACGACCGCGAGTGTCTCTTGCGCATGCCAACTTTCTGATGTCACTATTCTGAACCACCCTTTTCGTCTACGTGGCGTGCCTGCAGGACGTTTCATGCTGGGAGTCTGGGTCCCACTTTATCTGTGTGAAACACGACATCGCGCGATAACATTTCACCGATGACTCATCCGGGAAGACGACCGATCTCTCTCTCTGGGAGACGACCGATGTCTCTCGCGCCCTGGCGATGCCCGCATGCCTCGCGCCCTGACTATGCCCGCATGCCTCTCGCGCCCCGGCGATGCCCGCATGCCTCTCGCGCCCTGGCGTTGCCCGCATGCTTCGCGCCCCGGCGATGCCCGCATGCCTCTCGCGCCCTGGCGATGTCCGCATACCTCGCGCCCTGGCGATGTCCGCATACCTCGCGCCCTGGCGATGTCCGCATGGGTAGTCTAGGCGACAGGCGATTATGTACTAACCAGGCGATCTCATACTCTTCTAAGCTACACTTTCCTTCCTTTTTATTTTAAATAAAAACATACTTAGAATTCATTTAAAATATATTCCTTTTATTCCAATTTAATTTTACAGGTCCTTACATTCTCCCCAACAAGAAAAATTTTCGTCCTCGAAAATTGAATTACAAGGAAAAGAGGTATGGATAAGCTCCTCTCATGGGTTCTTCTAACTCCCAAGTTAAATCACCCAATCTCTCATCCCACACCACTTTCACCATGTTGATGGTCTTGCCTCTGAGCTGTTTACTTTGACGATCGTCAATCCTGACTGGTTTCGCTTCAAAGGACAAGCCATCCCTGATCTGCACATCGTCCACTTCCAGCACATGACTAGGGTCTGCCATGTACTTCCTCAGCTGTGATACGTGAAAGACATTATGCAGATTCGCTAAATGGGGAGGTAGGGCGATCTCATAGGCCACTGGACCAATCCTCCTTAAGATCTGATATGGTCCCACGAACTTAGGGGACAACTTCTTTGATCTGATCGCCCGTCCTACACCCTTGGTTGGTGTCACTCTCATGAACACATGGTCTCCTGCAGCAAACTCCAAAGGTCTTCTCCTCTGAATCTGCCGACTTTGAGAAGCTTTCATGCTGCCTTGTATCAGTTTCACCTTCTCGGTTGTCTGCTGAACCAACTCTTACTACTCAAATACTTCATCAAATTCCATTGTACATCCCTGCATATGGAATATGCTGCTCCATTGAGCGCCAACTCCAGCATTCACACTCTACTTCCAACCTTGAAGACTTGGTCGAGCAAGTCCAGAACTAGGCTCTTAACAGAACCAGGCCTAGCCCCTTTAGAGAAAAGCGAGCAAGATCCCTTCATCGGAAGGAAAGGGGACAGCTGCCTATTGCTCATGCCCCTTAGCCAACTCAAACTAGGATCCGAAATATCCTTCTAGGAATCAACTTCTGCATCTTGATCAAAACCATCCATCGACTTCCCAACTGCTGATCTAATTCTCACGCTCCCTAAAGGGACACCTTTGGTTCACCACTATGCTACATAATTCTGCACCTTATAAAGACAAAGTTCCTGTTGCTGTTACTTTCTAAATCATTATTATGACTTCTTTTGCCAACTCGGCTTCCTGCTCCCATTACGACCTCCTTTTTCAATGTATACATTGAATGCATTGATTTGGGTTCAGGTGCCAATCCGAAAAGGCATACGAGAACGAATGCACCATATATCTCAACCACAACCCTACCAGTAGTGGAGCCGATTGGAAGATTTCCTCTGCATCCGGAATTTCTTACTTAAAGACAACTCTATTCTTCTTCTCTCAGATACAACAGACTATTTCTACCCACATACCCTTCCACACCCAACTTTCTGAAATTTACTACATCGCTAGAAGGACTCAACATCATCATAACACGGCTTACCCTCATCCTTATCCACAGCCATTACCTCCTTCCCTTCTACATTCACAGGCCGAACTGCATCCTCATTTGCCAAAATCAGGAGGCTTACGGCTTCGGAAGCCTTTTATCTCAACCCACCATTTCCATAATCATCTTTCAAATCACGATCAACAAAACAGCATCCATTCTGCGTGAAGCTTAAGCTAGAGCCATCTCATGCTGTTTCATCGACATGAACATCTTCCAAGCTTCAAAAGAAAATTTCATTCTTTCATTCTTGGAACTTAACTCTGGTACTTCCCATGGATACACATGCTTAAGCTTTAAACCCCCAACATACTGTTTATTTACTCTCCATAACTTATATGTAGCTGAAACTAAACCTTGGTACCACTAAATCTAACTTACACTTGCTTCTTTAATTCCATCTACTCAGCTGGAGCCATTATGTAGGGAGCTGATCCGGTTGGTCATCGGTATCCAATGACGTCAGCAGCAGATGACCACGTGGGCCAGTCACAGAGCAACACGTGGCATGAGATAGCAGATGAACAAGGGTGGAGATCGACTCCTACATGAGCGCCCGGAAGCGGAGCGCGAGAGTGTTGAAGCACCGATCAGTCATCGGTGTATACAGAGTGATCAGTCATCGGTATATACATCGTGATCAGTCATCGGTATATACATAGTGATCAGTCGTCGGTGCATGCAGAGTGATCAGTCGTCGGGGGTTCCTTGCCAACGCGTGTTAAACTGGGACCCAGGCTCCCAGCGAGAACGTTACCCAAGGACCTCGCCTGATTCCATAAGCAGAGCACGACAACGTGAAGAAGCGCCATCGGACATCGGCCAGGATGAGAAATACCTCGGTCATCGGTGTGTGTCAAGGCGACATCGGCCGCGCGATGTGAACAACGCGACCAATGACCAGTAAAGCGCTCAGAGGCAGGGAGTGGCCTTAGTCACGAGACGACCACGCATGAAGATGAGAAGACACAGGCAGGTGCAGAATCCTGCTGGGACGAGAACCCATCAAGGCTAGAGTCTCCCAGTGAGCTTGCATGCATGCCACGTGGACCGTGAAGATGTTCCCAGAGAATAGGTAGGGCAAATAGGCACAGAAGTCGAGGGGTCCAGAGGCACCCACGCAGCCTCCCCTGTCAGACTTTGCACTCAAGTGAAGGAGGCTGGCACGCAAAGTAGTCCTGGGGAGTGGAAACGACAGTGCAGAGTAATCAAGTGGCCCTAGAGGTAGCTTGTAGGGGCTACGCCGGTTTATATGAGGAAGAAGAGCACCAAACGAGGTATGAGTTTTTTGTCTCAGAATACACAACACAAAAACGAAGAACACTCAGTTTCCGAATCAAAGGGGACTGAGGGCACACACACACGGGTCTCACACAGAGAGAGATCCGAGAGAGAGTTTTGGTGTTCCCGTTGCCTGACTTGAGCGTCGGAGCTACAACGGCCGCTAGAGGCGCCGTCTGTGTGTTTTGCAGGCATCGTTCGGAGTTCCGTCGAAGGTTCCTGGAGCCTCCTTGCAGAACGCGCAGCAGTTGGAAAGCTAGACGAAGGAGTGACGAGGCATTTCCCCACGCTCGAGTCCGCGGCGAGATCAGGAGCCATGGACACTGGTCCAGCTCCAGGTACCAAAACAATAGAGAATTCCATCTCTCTCTTAGGAGGTAGTCCAGGTATTTCTTCTGGAACTACATCCATGAAATTTTTCACCACACGTATACAGCCCATATCTTCATCATTCTTCACTCCCCCTTGAGCTAGGATTACAAGGCACGTCGCCCCTTCTATCAACCCCGACCATACACACTGAGCAGATATCATATCTGACTCTCGGAGGCCCGGAAACACCACGTCCTGCCTACTGCAATCTATGAGAATGTGATTGGCAGATAGCCAATCCATTCCCAGGATAACATCTAGATCCTGAAGAGGTAGACAGATCAAATTCACCTTCAACTTGCGTCCCTCTACTATCACTGGACATTCAGAGCAAACTGGGGAGGTCAAAACCTGTTTTGATGCAGGTGTAGAGACCAACCGTTCAAACGGCAGCTCCTCCACTAAAAGGCCCAGTTCGGTTGCACACCGATTTGACACAAAAGAGTGTGTCGCTCCATAATCAAACAAAACTCTAACGTATCTACCAGCTATACACAAGTACCTTGTACTAGGTTACCTGACTGAGACGCTTCTGCTCCTGACATGGCAAACACTCTCCCGGGTGCCTGAGATCTGCTGCCTTCGTTTCTCAACTGCTGCTGAGAAACACTGGGTTGAGTCGCCCTATACCCGTTAGGACACTCTCTAGCAAGGTGTCCCGTCTTCTGGCAGGCAAAACATCTTCTCTCTAAATCTTTCTTGGGGCACACATTGGCTGTGTGTGGTCCACCACAATGGAAACATTTAAGTTTCCAGGGTTGTTGCTGCTGAGACTGGGGCGGTGCTGCTCTTGCCCTATGCTATGGAGGTCTCGCATAAGGCTTATTCTGCTGCTGCTGCACCCTTGTCTTCCCACTGGAGGAACCCCCTGGGTGGGACCTGATCACCCGAGACTCACCCTCCTCCAGAGTCTCCACCATCTTCGTCTTCTCCACCAAGGCATGAAATTCTCTTATGCACATAGGTGCTATGGTCCTCTTTAGTTCATGTTTCAGTCCTTCTTCAAATTTCCTGCACCTCCAAGCCTCAGAGGTAGCTTGGGTATAGAATCGGGCGAGGTACTCAAATCGAGCAGCATAGGCGCTCACAGACATATCCCCCTGCTCCAACCTTAGGAACTCCGCTTCCTTCGCAAACCTTGCGCTGTCTGGGAAGTATTTCTCCAGGAACCTCACCCTGAAGCTCTCCCAATCCATCACTTCCTCTCGAGCCTCCATCATCTGCTGAGTTCCCATCCACCAGAACTCAGCTTCTCCAGACAGAAGATTTGTGGCGAATACCAGCTTCTTATCTTCAGGGCAGGAGGTCGCCCTGTAGATTTTCTTTAAACCCCTGACCCATTGATCTGCTTGGTCAGGAGTAGCATTCCCACTGAACTTAGGTGGGTTGTGCCTGAGGAACTCGGCCAGCCCCATCTGCTCCTGAGGCTGACTAGCGTGGGAGGCTGTTTCAGCCGAACGAGCAGTTTCCCAGTGGTGCATTGCAGCTTGATGATTCTGAGCCATTGCTGCATTCTGTTGTTGGATGGCAGTTGCCATCATCTCAATGGCCCTGGCGATCTGGCCCATCTCCGAAGAAGGTTGGGGAGAGGTAGGAGGTCTACGAGTCATCTTCCTTCGTTCTCAGATTTTGAAACTATTGGTTTCTATATTCCCTACGACTACAAGAATGAGATCGATAAGAAATCAATTCATTCAGGAGGTAACCTCTAGACCTTACAAAGGTCAGCATCTCAAAATCATTTAGAGTTTGAGTTCATCAACAGAATCATAATGCTTGTAACATCAAACATAACACCAGGATAACTACTGGTATACAATCATCAATCCAAACAACCACTTTCAATCAATTACGAAGACACTCAAGAGAATGAAATAAATCACACCAGAATTCATTGTATGCTAAACATCAACCTTTAGAATTAAGATTGAGAACATCTCGATCCAGTTATGAGTGTGCACCCTCACTACTTTATCAAGATCCTTTCATTCTTAATACTAAAATTTTCAGTTAGAGCATATATTCACTACAGCACACACAAAATTTCAGTACAAAAACGTTTGAAAGCCTTTCACTATAGTTTTCATTTAAAACTCAAATAAATTTTATGAGCAGAAGAAACACAATGGATCCACAGCCCTCAGGTCATCCTAAGGACGAACTGCTCTGATACCATTAATGTAACATCCCGCCAAATCCTTTTCACAAATATAAAATGAAATAAAGGTAAAACAATAATATTGAAGTGAACATACGTATTTATATAAAATGGAGTTGCTCCTCACAGGGAGTTTAATACATAACCGGTCAATTTTCCAAAACTTAAACAAAATACAGCCAAATAAAATGAAACCGGCGGTCTCCCTACATAAACCGGCGATCTCCTATCAGAAGACCCAAAACAGCCGATCTGCTATCAGAACAGAGAAACAGGCGATCACCACATAGAGACAGAAACAGGCGATCTCCTTCCGGCGACCACTCACTGAGGAGCTCTACTTCCTGGAAGATCATCTGCTCCCGTGTAAAATACACGATCATCACAGTTTTAAGAGAAAACAGCCACAGGACAATACAAAGGGTAAGCTAGATATTTTTAAAACTTTAAATTATAAACTGAACAACCAACGTAGATCAGCCTTTTTAAACATTCTCAAGAGTCCATCACTTTCTCATTCATATCACACAACCATCAAGTGTCTATCAACAATTCTCAATATTTCACATTTCTTACGTCAGACTTCTGCTGACTCATCACACATAGACACTTGACACTACTTCCGGAAGACACGTGCATTGACTAGACTCAGAGATCTGCACCTGTCATGCTGCACCACTGTGAAATCACACACATTCACAGGGTCGCTGTGAAATCACACACATTCACAAGCGTATAAATGAATCTCAATATTATCACTATCCTAGCATGACAGGGTTAATCCACACAACGGGTCGAGCTCGTTCTCTTTCACACAACTCACCCATACCTGTGGACCTCCTTCGACTCTCAACGCCTGAATAACTTCATCTATGTGATTCCATTACATCAGGAGAGTCAGGATATCTCATAAAACAAATCACCGGTCATTGCACACTTTACACGATCTTACATGGTATTTTCTTTCCTGAAAATACTATGCCTTGATCCCACATCCACAACATTCAAAACATCATACCACTCAAATGAATGATTCAAATCACAGTAACAATCATTTCAAAGGTTCAGATTTTCGAATATCACATGCATTCCTTATTTAAATCTCAAACAGTCTCAACGACACTAAAACAGGGGATTTCGAAAGCTGTATTTAAAACCGGCGATCACGTCGCCCAAATACATAAAAACAGAACATCGTGAAATAGAGTTTAAAACCGGCGACCACGTCGCCCAAACACATAGAACAGAGCATCGTGAAATAGAGTTTAAAACCGGCGACCACGTCGCCCAAACACATAGAACAGAGCATCACGAAATAGAGCTTAAAACCGGCGACCACGTCGCCCTCACTTCAGAAACAGCTAATCTACGGCTTTTATTGAAAAACAAAGCTAGCTTCCCTGACCTGGACTTGCGTAAACTTCACTAAGAGCTCCAACCCAACGAGCTTCAAGGATGCCTTAACTCTGTTTTAGCGTCTGGTTTGGAGGACTTGCAGAGAACCTCCCAGGTGCTCTATGGCAGTCGTCGATAGCCAAGCAGGGACGTGATAAGGCATGAATCACAGAGTGAAGGAGAGAAAAGAGAAGGATGAAGGTAGACTCACTCCGTCACTCTTGAACCACAGCAATGTTCTTTGCCTCCCCGCAGTGGGTTTTTGAATCCAAGTCTACTTGTCCACGCATGCTGCTGCCACCACCCCCTCTGCAGGAAAGCCTGAGTGTACGTTTCACTGAACAGTACGGCCACGGTTGTCTCTTGCGCATGCCAACTTTCTGATGTCACTATTCTGAACCACCCTTTTTGTCTTCTTGCGCATGCCAACCACTTCCCTGAACAGTACGACCGCGAGTGTCTCTTGCGCATGCCAACTTTCTGATGTCACTATTCTGAACCACCCTTTTCGTCTACGTGGCGCACCTGCAGGACGTTTCATGCTGGGAGTCTGGGTCCCACTTTATCTGTGTGAAACACGACATCGCGCGATAACCTTTCACCGATGACTCATCCGGGAAGACGACCGATCTCTCTCTCTGGGAGACGACCGATGTCTCTCGCGCCCTGGCGATGCCCGCATGCCTCGCGCCCTGACGATGCCCGCATGCCTCTCGCGCCCCGGCGATGCCCGCATGCCTCTCGCGCCCTGGCGATGTCCGCATGGGTAGTCTAGGCGACAGGCGATTATGTACTAACCAGGCGATCTCATACTCTTGTAAGCTACACTTTCCTTCCTTTTTATTTTAAATAAAAACATACTTAGAATTCATTTAAAATATATTCCTTTTATTCCAATTTAATTTTACAGGTCCTTACAGAAAGTGGCTGAAAATGGGGCGTGGTGTATCTGCATGTTTTGTGCCTATTCATCAGTAGTTTGGGGTTTGGGGAAACTTCATTTAGTGAATATTAGTTTATACAAACTTCAAATGGCGATAGATTTTGATAGAGAAGTCCGATGAAGATGCCTAAGAAATGAAAGTGTCTCGAAACGGGGCGTGGCGTATCTACATGTTTTGTGCCGATTCGACGGTAGTTTTGGGTTTGAGCAAACTTCATTTAATGAATATTAGGGTATGCGAACTTCAAATGGCAATAGATTTTGACAAAGAAGTCCGATGAAGACGCCTCGAAAATGAAAGGGTCTCGAAACAGGGCGTGGCATATCTGCATGTTTTGTGCCTATTCGTCAGTAGTTTGGGGTTTGGGGAAACTTCATTTAGTGAATGTACTGACCAGCCCTCGGACGTTAGCTGGTTCCCACAGCATGGGCCAAAGCCACGTGGAATGGACCCCACAGGGGGGATTGAACAGAGAAGGTTGATTAGTCATCAGCCTACAGAGAAGGGTGATTAGTCATCAGCCTACAGAGAAGGGTGATGAGTCATCAGCCTACACAGAAGGGTGATTAGTCATCAGCCTACAGAGAAGGGTGATTAGTCATCAGCCTACAGAGAAGGGTGATTAGTCATCAGCCTACAGAGAGCGTGACGATTACCAGAAGGGGCTGATGTGTCTTCGTCACTCCGCAGGCTGAGGAGTCCTCGGCAACAGAGTGTGGCAAGGTGACATCGGTCTTGGGTGATTTGAACAGCGTAAACAGAACAGCTAAGATTGGTTCCCAGAGTGGGCCAATGACCAGTTAAATACCCAGAGGTAGGGAGAGGCCTAGATCACGAAGAGCCTATGCGGGTAGCAGGGAGAGCACAGTTAGGTGTAGTGTCCTGAGGGGACGAGTACTCGCCAGAACTAGGGTTTTCCCAGTGAAGCTACATGCATGGCATGTGACCAGTGTAGGCACTCCCAGAACAGGTGGCCCCAGAGACTAGGTGCGCAAGGAGGCACCCAGGTGGTCACCCTGTTAAAGTTTGCACTCCAAAGAAGGAAACCTTATGTGCTAGATTACCCTAAGATTGGGTGATAGCGGCGCAAGGCTATTCCAGTAAACCCTAAATATAGCAAGTAGCGCAATGAACCCTAATTAGGGCTAGCAGCGCTGTAAACCCTAGACTATATAAGGGACAGTAAAATACTTCACAAAGGTACGCAGTTTCTAGACCTAAACACAGAGAGACTCAACACACTTGGTGTTACTTGCCCCCTATTGACTTGAGCGTCGGAGTGTAAACGGCCTATAGGGCGCCCCTTTCTCTTTTGCAGGTGCAGATTGTTTCGCAAGAACCGAGCACATATCAACGTGAGGAAGGTGGCGCGTGAGTGTCGTGGAGTCAACTGACAGGCGAGTCAACCAGCAAGAACAGTGAATAATAGGGTATACAAACTTGAAATGGCGATAGATTTTGACAGAGAAGTCCGATCAAGACGCCTAAAAAATGAAAGTGGCTCGAAACGGGGCGTGGCGTATCTGCATGTTTTGTGCCGATTCTTCAGTAGTTTGGGGTTTGGGGAAACTTCATTTAGTGAATATTAGGGTATACAAACTTTAAATGGCAATAGATTTTGACAGAGAAATTCGATCAAGATGCCTAAAAAATGAAAGTGGCTCGAAACGGGGCGTGGCGTATCTGCATGTTTTGTGCCGATTCATCAGTAGTTTGGGTTTTGGGGAAACTTCATTTAGTGAATATTGGGGTATACAAACTTCAAATGGCAATAGATTTTGACAGAGAAGCCCGATCAAGACGCCTAAAAAATGAAAGTCGGTGGAAGCGGGGTGTGGTGTATCTGCATGCTTTGTGCCGATTCGTCAGTAGTTTGGGGTTTGGGGAAACTTCATTTAGGGAATATTAGGGTATACAAACTTCAAATGGCGATATATTTTTACAGAGAAGTCCGATCAAGACGCCTCAAAAATGAAAGTGGCCCGAAACGGCGTGTGGCGTATCTGCATGTTTTGTGCCGATTCGTCAGTAGTTTGGGGTTTGGGGAAACCTCATTTAGGGAATGTTAGGGTATACAAACTTCAAATGGCGATAGATTTTGACAGAGAAGTCCGATCAAGACGCCTAAAAAATGAAAGTGGGTCGAAAAGGGGCGTGGCGTATCTGCATGTTTTGTGCCGATTCGCCAGTAGTTTGGGGTTTGGGGAAACTTCATTTAGTGAATATTAGGTCATACAAACTTCAAATGGCGATAGATTTTGACAGAGAAGTCCGGTCCAGATGCCTAAAAAATGAAAGTGGCTCAAAATGGGGCGTGGCTTATCTGCATGTTTTGTGCCGATTCGTCAGTAGTTTGGGGTGTGGGGAAACTGCATTTAGTGAATATTAGGGTATACAAACTTTAAATGGTGATTGATTTTGACAGAGAAGTTCGATCAAGACGCCTAAAGAATGAAAGTGGCTCAAAACGTGGCGTGGCGTATCTGCATGTTTTGTGCCGATTCGTCAGTAGATTGGGGTTTGGGGAAAGTTCTTTTAGTGAATATTAGGGTATACAAACTTTAAATGGCAATAGATTTTGACAGACAAGTCCGATCAAGACGCCTCAAAAATGAAAGTGGCTCGAAACGGGGCATGGCGTATCTGCGTTTTGTGCCAATTCGTCGGTAGTTTGGGGTTTGAGCAAACTTCATTTAGTGAATATTAGGGTATACAAACTTCAAATGGCGATAGATTTTGACAGAGAAGTCCGATGAAGATGCCTCAAAAATGAAAGTGGCTCGACACAGGGCATGGCGTATCTGCATGTTTTATGCCGATTCGTCAGTAGTTTGGGGTTTTGGGAAACTTCATTTAGTGAATATTAGGGTATAGAAACTTGAAATGGCGATAGATTTTGACAGAGAAGTACAATCAAGACGCGTAATAAATGAAAGTGGCTCGAAACGGGGCATGGCGTATCTGCATGTTTTGTGCCGATTCGTCAGTAGTTTGGGGTTTGGGGAAACTTCATTTAGGGAATATTAGGGTATACAAACTTCAAATGGCAATAGATTTTGACAGAGAAGTCCGATCACGAAGGCTAAAAAATGAAACTGGCTCGAAACGGGGCGTGGCGTATCTGCTTGTTTTGTGCGTATTCGTCAGTAGTTTGGGGTTTGGGGAAACTTCATTTAGTGAATATTAGGGTATACAAACTTCAAATGGCGATAGATTTTGACAGAGAAGTCCGATCAAGATGTCTCAAAAATGAAAGTGGCTCGAAACGGGGCGTGGCGTATCTGCATGTTTTGTGCCGATTCGTCAGTGGTTTGTGGTTTTGGGAAACTTCATTTAGTGAATATTAAGGTATACAAACTTCAAATGGCGATAGATTTTGACAGAGAAGTCCGATCAAGACGCCTAAAAAATGAATGTGGCTCGAAACGGGGCGTGGCGTATCTGCAGTTTTTTTGCCGATTCGTCAGTAGTTTGGGGTTTGAGGAAACTTCATTTATTTAATATTAGGGTTTACAAACTTCCAATGGCGATAGATTTTGACAGAGAAGTACAATCAAGACGCCTCAAAAATGATAGTGGCTCAAAACGGGGCGTGGCGTATCTGCATCCTTTTTGCCTATTCGTCAGTACTTTGAGGTTTGGGGAAACTTCATTTAGTGAATATTAGGGTATACAAACTTCAAATGGCGATAGATTTTGACAGAGAAGTCCGATCAAGACGCCTAAAAAATAAAGTTGCTCGAAACAGGGAGTGGCGTATCTGCATGTTTTTTTCCGATTCGTCAGTAGTGTAGGGTTTGGGGAAACTTCATTTAGTGAATATTAGCGTATACAAACTTCAAATGTTGATAGATTTTGACAGAGAAGTCCGATGAAGACGCCTAAAAAATGAATGTGGCTCGAAACGGGGCGTGGCGTATCTGCATGTTTTGTGCCGATTCGTCTGTAGTTTGGGGTTTGGGGAAATTTCATATAGTGAATATTAGGGTATACAAACTTGAAATAGCGATAGATTTTGATAGAGAAGTCCGATCAAGACGCCTCAAAAATGAAAGTTGCTCGGAACGGGGCGTGGCGTATCTGCATCTTTTGTGCCGATTCGTCAGTACTTTGGGGTTTGGGGAAACTTCATTTAGTGAATATTATGGTATACAAATTTCAAATGGCGATAGATTTTGACAGAGAAGTCCGATCAAGACGTCTTAAAAATAAAGTGGCTCGAAACATGGCCTGGCGTATCTGCATGTTTTGTTCCGATTCGTCAGTAGTTTGGGGTTTGAGGAAACATCATATAGTGAATATAAGGGCATAAAAACTTCAAATGGGGAAAGATTTTGATAGAGAAGTCCGAACAAGACGCCTAAAAAAATAAAGTGGCTCGAAACGGGGAGTGGCGTATCCGCATCTTTTGTGCCGATTCGTCAGTACTTTGGGGTTTGGGGAAACTTCATTTAGTGAATATTAGGGTATACAAACTTCAAATGGCGATAGATTTTAACGGAGAAGTCCGATCAAGACGCCTCAAAAATGAAAATGGCTAGAAACGGGGCGTGGCGTATCTGCATGTTTTGTGCCGATTCGTCAATAGTTTTGGGTTTGGGCAAACTTCGTTTAGTGAATATTAGGGTATAGAAACTTCAAATGGCGATAGATTTTGAGAGAGAAGTCCGATCAAGACGCCTAAAAAATGAAAGTGGCTCGAAACGGGGCGTGGCATATCTGCAGTTATTTTGCCGATTCGTCAGTAGTTTGGGGTTTGGGGAAACTTAATTTAGTGAAGATTAGGGTATACAAAGTTCAAATGGCGATAGATTTTGACAGAGAAGTCCGATCAACACGTCTAAAAAATGAAAGTGACTCGAAACGTGGCGTGGCGTATCTACAGTTTTTTTGCCGATTCGTCATTAGTTTGGGGTTTGGGGAAACTTCATTTAGTGAATATAAACGTATACAAACTTCAAATGGCGATAGATTTTGACAGAGAAGTCCGATCAACATGTCTAAAAAATGAAAGTGGCCCGAAACGGGGCGTGGCGTATCTGCATGTTTTGTGCCGAGTCGTCCGTGGTTTGTGGTTTTGGGAAAGTTCATTTAGTGAATATTAAGGTATACAAACTTCAAATGGCGATAGATTTTGACAGAGAAGTCCGATCAAGACGCCTCAAAAATGACAATGGCTCGAAACGGGGCGTGGCGTATCTACATGTTTTGTGCCGATTCGTCAGTAGTTGGTGGTTTGGGGAAACTTCATTTTGTGAATATTAGGGTATACAAACTTCAAATGGCGATAGATTTTGACGGAGAAGTCCGATCAAGACGCCTAAAAAAAGAAAGTGGCTCGAAACGGTGCGTGGCGTATCTGCATGTTTTGTACCGAATCGTCAGTAGTTTGGGGTTTGGGGAAACTTCATTTAGTGAATATTAGGGTATACAAACTTGAAATGGCGATAGATTTTGAGTGAGAAGTCCGATCAAGACGCCTCAAAAATGAAAATGGCTAGAAATGGGGCGTGGGGTATCTGCATGTTTTGTGCCCATTCGTCAGTGGTTTGGGGTTTGGGGAAACTTCATTTAGTCAATATTAGGGTATACAAACATCAAATGGCGATAGATTTTCACAGAGAAGTTCGATCAAGACGCCTTAAAAATGAATGTGGCTCGAAACGGGGCGTGGCGTATCTACAGTTTTTGTGCCGATTCGTCAGTAGTTTGGGGTTTGGGGAAACTTCATTTATTTAATATTAGGGTTTACAAACTTCAAATGGCGATAGATTTTGACAGAGAAGTACGATCAAGACGCTTCAAAAATGAAAGTGGCTCGGAACGGGGCGTGGCGTATCTGCATCTTTTGTGCCGATTCGTCAGTACTTTGGGGTTTGGGGAAACTTCATTTAGTGAATATTATGGTATACAAACTTCAAATGGCGATAGATTTTGACAGAGAAGTCCGATCAAGACGTCTCAAAAATAAAGTGGCTCGAAACGCGGCATGGCGTATCTGCATGTTTTGTGCCGATTCGTCAGTAGTTTGGGGTTTGGGGAAACTTCATATAGGTAATATTAGGGTATACCAACCTCAAATGGCGATAGATTTTGATAGAGAAGTTTGATGAAGACTCCTAAAAAATGAAAGAGGCTCGAAACGAGGCGTGGCGTATCTGCATGTTTTGTGCCGATTCGTCAGTAGTTTGGGGTTTGGGGAAATTTCATATAGTGAATATTAGGGTATATAAACTTCAAATGGCGATAGAATTTGACAAAGAAGTCCGATCAAGATGCCTCAAAAATGAAAGTGGCTCGAAACAAGGTGTTGCAAATCTGCATGTTTTGTGCTGATTCGTCAGTAGTGTAGGGTTTGGGGAAACTTCATTTAGTGAATATTAGGGTATACAAACTTCAAATGGCGATAGATTTCGACAGAGAAATCCGATCAAGACGCCTAAAAAAAGAAAGTGGCTCGAAACGGGGCGCTGCGTATCTGCATTTTTTGTGCCTATTCGTCATTAGTTTGGGGTTTGGGGAAACATCATTTAGTGCATATTAGCGTATACAAACTTCAAATGGGGATAGATTTTGACTGAGAAGTCCGATCAACACGCCTCAAAAATCAAAGTGGCTCAAAAGGGGGCGTGGCATATCTGCATTATTTGTGCCGATTCGTCAGTAGTTGGCGGTTTGGGGAAACTTCATTTAGTGAATATTAGGGTATAAAAACTTCAAATGGCGATAGATTTTGAAAGAGAAGTCCGATCAAGACGCCTAAAAAATGAAACTGGCTCGAAACGGGGCGTGGCGTATCTGCATGTTTTGTGCCGATTCGTTAGTAGTTTGGGGTTTGGGGAAACTTCATTTAGTGAATATTAGGGTATACAAACTTTAAATGGAGACTGAGCTTATTAATGACGTCGCCGACGCCTATGGGGAAGGCTTTGGTGATGCCCTTGCTCAGGTTGCCTGCGTGCATCCTGAGATGGACCTCTCACCATACTCCGCAACTATGCAGGTGGTCGACGGGCAAATAGTGCCCAGATAGGTCTTCTGAATGATTTTATTTAGCTGAACTTCTCGGTCGGTAGCCCTCTCCTCAGCTTGGTCATTTTGGCTTGAGCCCCCTCCGCTTGCTCTTATAGTTCGATGATCTTGTTGCGGAGGGGGAGTATCTTAGCTTCAAGCTGGAGGGTCTCCTGCCCCTTGGAGAAAAGAAGCTTTTTGGTCTCCTTCTCAGATTGACGGAGACTACCCAGTTCTTGGTTAAGGGCAGTCTCGCGTTTGGACGCTTGGCGGAGTTGGAGATCCTTTTGCTCCAGCTCTTTCTCCAGTTGGGCGGTCTGCTCAAGCAGCTCCACCTCAACGTTGCCCTTGACCAGCAAGGAGTTGGAAGCGGCCAGGAACTCCCCGAGACCATGGCTGAGAAGGTTCTCGAGGGAATTTCTATCCATGGCCTCCAGGACAGCTCGGCCAGGCATCTGCGCAAGTGACCTTTGGAGTAGAGAAGGCAGTTCTGGGGCAGAAGGCATCTGACCAGAAGGAGGAGCACTCTCCCCACCCCCCTCAAGCGTTAAGATTGGCTCAGGAGGGGAGGAGGTGCTGGGAGGGTGCTCCCTAAAGGATGAAGGGTGCCCTTCTGTGGCTGAAGAGACCTCCGCGGCTGTCCCCACCCTTTTCCTTTTGAAGACATGGCCGGAACAGGTGTCCTCGTCATCAGAAACCTGCACTGGGGCTGCCCTCTTGGACTTTTCAGCAATGGGTTCCAAGGTAGCACCCGCGGGTGATGAAGGACCTGTAGGGGCTGAACCGCTAGCATTGCGGCGATTCAGCACATCCACCAGCCTTTTCTTCTTATCAGCGCTGAGTACCATGCCTGCAGTGAATAATAAGAAAGTATGAGAAAGACAAGGCATTAAGTATGTGAACAGTTAAGTGCAAGATGAAGTTGGTGTACCAATGTACACGCTGAGAGTCTCAGCGTCATACTCATGCCTAATCAGCTGGGTGGAGTCAAACACCACGCCCCAGCTGGAAATGGTCTGGCAGAGTTCTTGATCAGGGACAGTCAACTCCTCGAGCCTGCGTGGCTTCTTGAACTTCAACTCCCCCACCCAGTATAATGGAAACCCATCGAGCATGGTGGGGTCATAGGAGCTGCAGCAGACTCGAAAGAACCTTCCCTTGAAGTTCTTGTATGACCGCGAGAAGAGAGTTAGAAGGACTCTCCCGGGCACCCCATTCAGGCTCACCCAAAGCCTCTTGCCGGGGCTCTTCGCCTCGAAGAAGTAAAGGAAGACGTCGACAGACGGGGTGAACCCTAGATTATTGCAAAGGATGGAGAACGCCCTGATAAAGGCCCAACTGTTGGGGTGCAGTTGAGCAGGCGCCACATTTTATTCTGTGAGCAAAGCCCTCTCGAACCCGGTGAAAGGAAGGCGGACTTTGACTCGTTTGAAGATGGTGGCGTAGAAGAAGAAGAACAGTTCCCCGTCATTGCAGCGATCATCGGTGCACACGGGCTCGTTTGCTGTACCGGGTCGCACAGAGACGTACGCGTCAGTTTCCCTGCCAAAGACGCGTCCTTTGATCTCGTTCTCATCATCCCTGTGCTTGCGAAGATCCTCACAGGATGTGAGTTTAGAGGTCTCGGCAAGGAGATCCTCAGAAGCCCATGGGTAGAGGGCCTTGTAATCGACCGCTACGGTTGGAGGAGGGTTGGAGGTAGTTTTGGTTCTGGCCATCTCGAATCTAAACAAATGAGAGGCAGGAAAAGAAAAGAGGCTTAGAAGAAAACAATGGTGGACGAAGACTCGAAGGTTGAATGAACCCAGGAAAGAAGAACAAAAACCCTAGAATGCACAAACCACAAATAGGCCCAGAACAATTGCAGCATGCCATATGGATGATCGAAATTATGTTATGAAGGAGGAGAAGACATAAAAATCATACCTTTGGTTAAGCAAGAGCGGAGAAGTGGGAAAAGCCTGATGAGAAGAAGAGAGTGTGCGCTGGAAGATAGAGTCTACAGAGGTGAGAATGCAAAGTGATGAAACAGTGAAGTCGCGCGGGGTTTTGAAGAGGTTTAACGTAGCCCTAGGAAGCGCAAACGATATGAATCTCGAACCGTTGATGCAGCCACGTGTTAGCGAATGAAAGGGGGTTGGTGAAGTGTCCTTTCAGCGCACTGTTCGTGTACTTATGCGCAGAGCCACGTAGGTCGCCCAAGTCAATGACTTAGTCTCTTCGCTGAAACAAGGTAGCAGCTCGAGACTGGGGGGGCTTGTGTACCGAGCAGTCCTCGCCCATAACTTAGTCTCTTCGCTGAAACAAGTTAACAGCTTGAGACTGGGGGGCTTGTGTACTGACCAGTCCTCGGACGTCAGCTGGGTCCCACAGCATGGGCCAAAGCCACGTGGAATGGACCCTACAGGGGGTATTGAACAGAGAAGGGCGATGAGTCATCAGCCTACAGAGAGGGGTGATTAGTCATCAGCCTACAGAAAAGGGTGATTAGTAATCAGCCTACAGAGAGGGGTGATTAGTCATCAGCCTACAGAGACGGGTGAGTAGTCGTCAGCTCACCAGGATGGGCGGAGGTGTCATCGTCACTCAGCAGGTCGAGGAGTCCTCGGCGACAGGGTGTGGCGAGGTGACATCGGCCTTGGGTGATTTGAACAGCGTAAACAGAACATCTAAGATTGGTTCCCAGAGTGGGCCAATGACCAGTTAAATACCCAGAGGTAGGGAGAGGCCTGGGATCACGAAGAGCCTAAGCGGGTAGCAGGGAGAGCACAATTAGGTGCAGAGTCATGAGGGGTCGAGTACTCATCAGAACTAGGGTTTCCCAGTAAAGGCTATAGGCATGGCACGTGAACAGCAAGGGCACTCCCAGAACAGGTGGCCCTAGAGACTAGGTGCACAAGGAGGCATCCAGGTGGTCACCCTGTTAGAGTTTGCACTCCAGAGAAGGAAACCTTATGTGCTAGATTACCCTAAGATTGGGTGATAGCGGCGCAAGGGTATTCCAGTAAACCCTAAATATGGCTAGTAGCGCAGTGAACCCTAATTAGGGCTAGTGACGCTGTAAACCCTAGACTATATAAGGGACAGTAAAATACTTCACAAAGGTACGCAGTTTCTAGACCTAAACACAGAGAGAAACTCAATACACTTGGTGTTCCTTGCCCTACACTGACTTGAGCGTCGGAGTGCAAACGGCCTCTAGGGCGCCCCCTTTCTCTTTTACAGGTGCAGATAGCTTCGAAAGAACAAAGCACATATTAACGTGAGGAAGGAGGCGTGTGAGTGTCGTGAGTCAACCGACAGGCGAGTCAACCGGCGAGAACAGCAGAGAAGTCCGATCAAGACACCTCAAAAATGAAAGTGGCTCGAAACGGGGCGTGGCGTATCTGCATGTTTTGTGCCTATTCATTAGTAGTTTCAGGTTTGGGGAAACTTCATTTAGTGAATATGAGGGTATACAACCTTCAAATGGCGATATATTTTGACAGAGAAATCCGATCAGGACGCCTCACAAATGAAAGTGGCTAGGAACAGGGCGGGGCGTATCTGCATGTTTTGTGCCGATTTGTCAGTAGTTTGGCGTTTGGGGAAACTTCATTTAGTGAATATTAGGGTATACAAACTTCAAATGGCGATAGATTTTGGCAGAGATGTCCGATCAAGAAGCCTAAAAAATGAATGTGGTTCGAAATGGGGCGTGGCGTATTTGCATGTTTTGTGCCGATTCGTCAGTAGTTTGGGGTGTGGGGAAACTTCATTTAGTGAATATTACGGTATACAAACTTCAAATGGCGATAGCTTTTGACAGAGAAGTCCAATCAAGATGCCTCAAAAATGAAAGTGGCTCGAAACGGGGCGTGGCGTATCTGTATCTTTTGTGCCGATTGTCAGTAGTTTGGGGTTTCGGGAAACTTCATTTAGCGAATATTAGGGTATACAAACTTCAAATGGCGATAGATTTTGACAGAGAAGTCCGATCAAGACGCCTAAAAAATGAAAGTGGCTCGAAACGGGGCGTGGCGTATCTGCATATTTTGTGCCCAATCCTCAGTAGTTTATGATGGCATTTTCATGTGTTCTTCTTGAATCAAAGTAGAAATAAATGGAGCGGAAGCAATGGATGAGTGAAACAAGACCCTCCTAGGAGTTGTGTTGGTCTTGAAGGTGGATGATGAGTATGGGTTGAGTGGTTCGGCCAGCTCAAGGGAGAAGGTGAAAGGATTGAAGTTTATAGCCTAGATTTCTAGGAGGAGTAAAGCTTGTGCACAAAAATGGCAGCATAACATTACTCAAATAAACTTGAAAATACATGAGGTAGGCCTCCTTATTTATAGATTTAGGAGCCTTGGTGAGCAAGCTTAAAGGGTAGGGATGGAAATACAAAAAGTGGGGGCTGCCTAGGGTATTGACTTTAGTCAAACCACACCATCATCCTAATATTCTAGAAGATAGGTCAAAAATGCAACATTTGATAGTACACCCCTCCCTCTTTTACTAAAGGCACCTATTTGCTAGCACACCCCTCCTTCTATTGCTAAGGGCACCTTTTTGATAGCACACCCCTAAGTTAGCAAGTTTTGCTTACTACACTAATCTACTAAGCTACCCCTAATGGGCCTCCAAGTAGCATGTACAAGGTCTTCTCCCTCCCATCCGTGGCTTCTTCTATGTGTGCTTGGATATGTTTAGCCATGGATCTTGTGAGAGGTCCTAGACAGTCTAGCTCCATGGATAGCCTCCCTCCTTCACGTCCTAGACGCTCACTTCTTGGAGCTAGACGCTCCTCTTGGTCTAGACGGTCTTCTTGGTTTGGGCCTTGGCTTCCTTGGTTAGATGTGCTTGGCCCTCCTCCATCATCCCCTCCCCCTTGGAAAGGATTTGTCCTCAAATCCAGCTCGTCATCGTCATTGGTACCTACAAATGGAGAAAGATCAATTACATTAAATGTGTCATGTACTCCATATTCAAGAGGTAGGTCCAATTTATATGCATTGTTGTTGACTCGCTTAAGGACTTGGAAGGGTCCCTCACCTCGGGGACTTAGTTTGGACTTCCTTTGATTTGGAAATCTTTCTTTTCGAAGATGAAGCCAAACCAAGTCTCCTTCCTCAAAAATTATTTCTCTCTTCCCTTTGTTGTTGTGTTTTGTGTACTTCTCATTTTGTTGTTGTATTTGAATTTTAATCTTCTCATGCATTTTCTTGACAAAATCAGCCTTGATTACTCCTTCCTTATGCACAAAATCTTGTGGATTAGGAAGAGGAATTAAATCCATGGGCGTGAGAGGATTAAAACCATATACTACCTCAAAAGGAGAAGCATTAGTAGTCTTGTGAACTACTCTATTGTAAGCAAATTCAATGTGGGGAAGGTACTCATCCCAAGATTTGTGGCTGCCCTTCATGATAGCCCTAAGCATAGTTCCAAGAGATCTATTGACTACTTCGGTTTGCCCATCCGTTTGAGGATGACAAGAAGTTGAGAATTGTAGTCTTGTTCCAAGTTTACCCCAAAGAGTTTTCCAAAAGTGACTTATAAACTTGGGATCTCTATCGGACACTATACTTCTAGGGAGACCATGGAGTCTCACCACTTCTCTAAAGAAGAGTTTAGAAATATTTTGAGCATCATCTACTTTGTGGCATGGAATAAAGTGAGACATTTTGCTAAAACGGTCCACTACCACAAAGATAGAGTCATGGCCTCTTGCAGTCCTAGGAAGTCCTAAAATGAAATCCATGCTAATGTCTTCCCAAGGAGCATTTGCAATCGGCAAAGGGGTGTAGAGTCCATGCGGCATTGTTCTAGACTTTGCTTTTAAACATGAGATACATCTAGAGCAATGGCGTTGAACATCTTTCCTCATGTGTGGCCAACAAAATTTTGCTTTCAAAAGATCTAGAGTCTTATCAACTCCAAAATGGCCCATGAGTCCCCCTTCATGTGATTCATTGACAAGGAGTTTTCTATGTGTTCCTTGGGGAATGCAAAGTTTTCCTTCTTTAAAAAGATATCCCTCGGACACATAGTGATGTGAGTTCATTATGAACCTTTCTTGGTTTGGGTTGAGTTGATATAGGTTTCATTGTATTCATGACACTTTCAAGAATTAGGATCAAAATTCTAAAGAACAATTAATAGAGTTTCTACTCAAGAAAACAAAGGTTCATACTAAAAACACATGAATAGGTAACTTGTAGTGTAAGATAACAATGGAATATGAATGGGTAATTCAAGAACAGTACCAAACTTCAAAGGAAACACAAGAACAACATAAGAACACCAAGAACAAGTGAAAATACTGATTGAAATTCAATAGGAATTAGAAAATCACAAAGAAATTCATCAAAGAACAAAAACCCATGGATGGAAAACAAGAACAATACATGTATATGGAAACCCATGGTTTGGACGAAATTAAAACAGCAAGAAAACAAGGAAATAAACCAGCAAAGTGCAGAACAATGGCAGCAAATGAAAGGAAACAACTCATGGAAAAGATTGAACCGATTAAAAATGGAAAAACTACAAGAAAACACAAATGGGTATTTTTAGAAGATGAATAGAAATGACTTATGTGGTTGTAGCCTTTTGGAGATGTGATTCACGCCACTTGGAGGGTGGTTCTTCCAAGATGAGTGGGTGGTGCCGCCACTTGAGAGTCTCCAAAGCTCACAAGATAAGACATGAAGGAGAAGAAGAGACAAGTCTCACAAACTCACTCTCTCTCAATTTCAAGATAGTTTCTTTTCTTCTAACTTTCAACTTTTTTATTCAAAGTACCAAGCACCCCTATTTATAATGGAGAGGGCTGGTCATGTTACAAAGGGGAAGGAGTGGGAAGAGTCACTCTTCTAGCTCCTTCTAGTGCCTAAGAGAGAAAGGAGTAGAAAAGTCACTTTTTCCTAAAGAAAGTGCCTAAAATGCCTTACATTTAGAGGTTTCTTTTGGTTTTCCTCTTTGGCATACTCCTAAGGATATTTCTATATTATTTACAAATTTATACAAGAGTATTTACAAAGATTTATTTATACTACTATCTTTTGAATTTTCAAGAGAACCCAAAATGTTCTACTTTTTAAGAAGACTAGTAAGAAGAATTTTAAATGCTTGGGTGGATGACCTCTTCCTCCATTAGTAAAATCCTCTTCTACTTGATCTCCATCATGCTCCCCAGGTTGGAGAGAATTCGTCCGCGAATTCAGAATCCCTACATATAACAAAGTCAGTTTGCTATCAAATAAAACAGTGGATGATAATAAAGGCAAACTTGACTTAGCATTATGAATCATTGGGATGTCGGAAAAAGAAGTCCTATAGACAGACCATGTTGGAAAAAAATGTGGGGGAATGATTATTTTCTTAGGAAAAATTCCCTTTAAAGGGTAAAAACCATTAGTAGGTATGGAAAAATCATCCCTAACATTTTTCAACCAATATGGAGTGCAAGTAGGAACTTTTGGTAATGAAAAAGACAAAGAAGAAGAATACCTTGGATGCTCAAATTGAGGCATAGCATGAGTAAAAAAGATTGATTTAGTTGATAAGGTATTATGACTCATTTTATCATTTTCTTCTTTTTCATTTTCTCTTTTATTTTTCATTTTTAATTGGTCCTCATGAACTTCTTGTGGAGATAGGGGTTTTAAGGTAACCTTGCGCCCTTGGAAGGAAAAAGACATTATATTGGTGAGGCCATCATGTAAAACATGTCTATCAAATTGCCAAGGCCTCCCTAAAAGAATATGGGTTGCTTCCATAGGCACAACATCACATAAAACCTCATCTTTATACTTTCCTATTTCAAAATTTATGAGGACTTGTTTATTAACCATGATTTCTCCCTTTTTAGTAAGCCATTGGAGCTTATAGGGCTTGGGATGAGAGATAGTGGGTAAAACAAGCTTATCCACCACTCTTGTACTAGCCACATTTGTACAACTACCCCCATCAATTATCATGGAACATAACTTTTTGTTGATAAGGCACCGGGTATGGAAAATATTTTCTCTTTGGGTATCATCCAAAGGTTTTTGAATTGTGCCCATCATGCGCCTTATCACCAATAAGTCACCTTCACATTGTATTTCACATTCATTATCACTAGGGCTAGGGGAAGGGGAGTTAGATTTAGAAGAATTATCACTATGTTCACTTACAACTAAACCCCCTTTTACCGTCATGATTCTTTTTGTTGGACAATTTGCGGCTATATGACCATAACCTAAACACTTAAAACATTTCTTACTTGAGGTTTTGGTTGGTGATTTATTAGTTGAAGTGGAAGGCTTTGAATCCTTGGATTTGAAAGATGAATCTTTAGAAGGAAATTTGGACAAAGACTTGTTTTTATTTTTCCAAGAGTTGTTGTAATAGCCATCATTATGAGTATTTTTGAAAGCAAGTTTCTTTGCAATTTGGGTTTCAACCTTGATGGCAAGGTGAACCAAGTTTTCTAAAGAAGAGTACTCATAAAGTTCAACAACATCTTGAATGTCCCTTCTAAGACCACTTACAAATCTAGCCATCTTAGCTTCATCACTTTCATGTATATCAACTTTAAGCATAAGCGTTTCTAGCTCTTCAAAATAAGCATCCACACTTAGCGTGCCTTGGTGAAGCCTTTGGAGCTTCAACAATAGGTCTTTCCTAAAGTGTGGTGGAACAAATCTAGCGCGCATACACTCTTTCAAATTGTTCCAAGAAACCACGGGAGGTCTCTTGTTTAGCCCAATGTCCATAAGAGTTTTATGCCACCATTGCATGGCATAGTCTAGAAATTCTAAAGTAGCTAGTTTTACCCTTTGGTCTTCTTGGACCTCATGTACATGAAAGATTTGTTCAACCTTTGCTTCCCACCCCAAATATACATTTGGATCACCTTCACCACTAAAGCTAGGTAATTTTACAAAAGGCATATAAGGCTTTGCCACATGTTGGCGCCTTTCTTCATAATGATGATGCCTCCTCCATTGGGTTTCATCTTCATGTCCATGATAGTTGGAAGAAGTTCTTGATGAATGCCTTGAAGAATGGCGTCTTCTATGGTGTGTATGGCTGGACCTTTCATTAGTCACTTCAAGCCTTTGCAATCTTTCTTCCAATTGTCTTATAGCTTCATCTTTTTCTGCAAGTGACCTTTTGGCTTCTTTTAATTCACCAAGAATGAAAGCTTTTTGTGGAGAGTGTGGTTTGGAAGATTCACCACTTGAATATTGAGCCATTTTCAAAATAGTACAGCAAACACAAATAGCAAACAATTAAAGAAACAATGTTAGAAAACAAAGAAAATATGGTGCGATTTTGGACAAAAAATAAAGGCACTCAAAATCACTCCAAGAAATTATACTTCCCTCAACCAAGCTTCTCTTGTGGAATGGAGTAACCTCAAATGAAAGATGCCAAAGCACTCAACCACTCATCCAAAAATAACCACCACAAAACTTAAAGAACAACAAAAGACAAGCAAGAAAAAGGTACAAAACAAGAAAGGGTAGTGCAAAAGGAAGACAAGATATATGACAAAACTTAAGAAATGAAATACAAGCAATAAAAGGCACACAATAAGACTCAAAGAATACTCACTAAACTTTATAATCAAGAAAGAAAGTACAACTCATAAACTTGTCAAAATACAAGGATCAAAAGTTCCACAAAGTAGACAACAATTTGCCAATCACTATGAATCCAACTTTGGTATGAAAATTAATGTGCAAAAGAATGAATAGATGCAAATACCAAACTGTTTTGAAGGATTTAAAAACAGAATTGGTTCTGTTTTGTTCTGTTTCAGTTCTGTTTTTTTTTTCTTTTTTTTTATACCAAATGGAACTTATGTAGTGAAAGAAACATAATATGCATCATATGGAAGTTGAAACATCAATCAAATTGCACAAAAATTTTATGACGGATTCAAGACAATTGAACACTTGAAATCAAATGTTTGGAACCTCCAATCACAAGTACTAAAACAAATTCAAGAGAAACACAAACTTTCAAAATCAAAAGCAAGCAAGTAGAGACAAGATTTGGACACCTAGAACACTATGAACATAAAACTCAAAGCAAAAAGTATGATCAATGAAAAGGCACAACTAAAACATATTCAAACCAAACAAAAGTATGAATATAAGGTGCTGGAAAAACAAGAAACACGAAATTATAGGTGCTGGAAAAAAAAATTACCCAAAAAGAAAGTGTCTATTCAACTCACAATCAACAAATCAACACCATGGCTCTAGATACCACATGATGTGAGTTCATTATGAACCTTTCTTGGTTTGGGTTGAGTTGATATAGGTTTCATTGTATTCATGACACTTTCAAGAATTAGGATCAAAATTCTAAAGAACAATTAATAGAGTTTCTACTCAAGAAAACAAAGGTTCATACTAAAAACACATGAATAGGTAACTTGTAGTGTAAGATAACAATGGAATATGAATGGGTAATTCAAGAACAGTACCAAACTTCAAAGGAAACACAAGAACAACATAAGAACACCAAGAACAAGTGAAAATACTGATTGAAATTCAATAGGAATTAGAAAATCACAAAGAAATTCATCAAAGAACAAAAACCCATGGATGGAAAACAAGAACAATACATGTATATGGAAACCCATGGTTTGGACGAAATTAAAACAGCAAGAAAACAAGGAAATAAACCAGCAAAGTGCAGAACAATGGCAGCAAATGAAAGGAAACAACTCATGGAAAAGATTGAACCGATTAAAAATGGAAAAACTACAAGAAAACACAAATGGGTATTTTTAGAAGATGAATAGAAATGACTTATGTGGTTGTAGCCTTTTGGAGATGTGATTCACGCCACTTGGAGGGTGGTTCTTCCAAGATGAGTGGGTGGTGCCGCCACTTGAGAGTCTCCAAAGCTCACAAGATAAGACATGAAGGAGAAGAAGAGACAAGTCTCACAAACTCACTCTCTCTCAATTTCAAGATAGTTTCTTTTCTTCTAACTTTCAACTTTTTTATTCAAAGTACCAAGCACCCCTATTTATAATGGAGAGGGCTGGTCATGTTACAAAGGGGAAGGAGTGGGAAGAGTCACTCTTCTAGCTCCTTCTAGTGCCTAAGAGAGAAAGGAGTAGAAAAGTCACTTTTTCCTAAAGAAAGTGCCTAAAATGCCTTACATTTAGAGGTTTCTTTTGGTTTTCCTCTTTGGCATACTCCTAAGGATATTTCTATATTATTTACAAATTTATACAAGAGTATTTACAAAGATTTATTTATACTACTATCTTTTGAATTTTCAAGAGAACCCAAAATGTTCTACTTTTTAAGAAGACTAGTAAGAAGAATTTTAAATGCTTGGGTGGATGACCTCTTCCTCCATTAGTAAAATCCTCTTCTACTTGATCTCCATCACATAGTAACCTCCTTGCGCTCTATGTAGACATTGGGCATAGATGGATGAAAGTTCTTGATCTTCTTGGTAAAGCTCTCTTATGTGGTCAAATCCAACAATTTGGGCACCCAATTTTGAAAAGAGTGTGTGGGGTCTTGAAAGAGCATCGGCCACTATATTGGTGCTTCCTTTCTTGTATTTGATTACATAAGGAAATTGTTCAAGAAATTCCATCCATTTTGCATGTCTCTTATTGAGCTTGTGTTGGCCCTTTAAATATTTTAAAGACTCGTGATCACTATGGATAACAAATTCTTTGGACACAAGATAGTGTTCCCAAGTCTTTAGGGCTCTCACAAGAGCATAGAGCTCTTTGTGATAAGTGGGGTAGTTGAGGGTGGCACCATGGAGTTTTTCACTAAAATAAGCAATGGGGTGTCCACCTTGCAACAATACCGCGCCTATGCCTACTCCCGATGCATCACACTCTATCTCAAAAGTTTTGGAAAAATTTGGGAGAGATAGGATGGGTGCATTGGTGAGTTGAGCTTTTAGCCTTTGAAAGGCTTGCTCATGCTTTTCATTCCAACAAAATGCAACATCTTTTTTAACAAGTTCATTCAAAGGAGAAGCTAGGCTAGAGAAATTAGGCACAAACCTTCTATAGAAGCTAGCTAACCCATGAAAACTTCTTACATCACTTACATTTTGTGGAGTTGGCCACTCTTGGATGGCTTTGATTTTCTCGGGATCTACATGTACCCCCGTTTTGTTTACTATAAAGCCTAAAAAGACTACACTATCTACACCAAAGGTACACTTATCCCTATTTGCAAAAAGACTATTTTTCCTAAGAACTAGAAAGACTTCCCTAAGGTGACTTAGATGGTCTTCTAGGGTTTTACTATATACTAAGATATCATCAAAGTAAAGTACTACATATTTACCTATACAATCCCTCAAGGTGTGATTCATAAGCCTCATGAATGTGCTTGGAGCGTTAGTGAGTCCAAAGGGCATCACCAACCACTCATATAATCCAAATTTGGTCTTAAAAGCGGTTTTCCACTCATCACCCTCCTTGATTCGAATTTGGTGATATCCACTTTTAAGGTCAATTTTGGAGAATAGAGTTGACCCATGCAATTCATCAAGCATATCATCAAGCCTTGGGATTGGATGCCTATACTTGATGGTGATGTTGTTGATTGCTCTACAATCACAACACATGCGCCATTTTCCATCTTTTTTAGGCACCAACAAGACAGGTACAGCACAAGGGCTTAGACTCTTTTGAACCCAACCCTTCTCCAACAAGTCTTGAACTTGTGATTCTATCTCCTTTGTTTCCTCGGGGTTGGTTCTATAAGCAGGCCTATTTGGTAGGCTTGCCCCCGGAATGAAGTCAATTTGATGTTCTATCCCCCTAAGAGGAGGAAGCCCATTGGGTCCTTCTTGTGAGAATAGATCGTCAAATTCACTCAAAAGGTTTTCTATTTGAGGAGGTAAAACCGTGAGTTCATTACTTGTGGCAGTGCATGTAAGTGCTCCTTTACAAAAGATAAGGCTTGGTTGTTCAACAAGAAGCAAGTTTTCTAAAACATTTTCAAAAGGCTTTTCTTGTAGACCAACCTTGTGGGAAGGAACACTCTTCTCCCACGCCTTCCTATCCCTAAGGATTTTCTCTTTTTCTAGCACTCTTTTTTTTTTTGTTTTCCTCATTCCTCTTTTGTTTCATTTGTATTTGGTCTTTCACCACTTGAGAATGTGGTAAAGGACTAAGTACAAACTTCTTATATTTATGGGTGAAGGAAATCTCGTTAGTGAGACCATCATGCAAGGTTTTCTTGTCAAATTGCCATGGCCTCCCTAATAAGATATGGCAAGCTTCCATAGGCACTACATCACATAAAACTTTATCTTTGTATTTCCCTATGGAAAACTTGATTTCCACTTGCTTATCTACATGTAGTTCCCCATTTTCATTAAGCCATTGAAGTTTGTAAGGTTTTGGGTGAGGAACCACTTGTAGCTTAAGCTTTTCAACCATCCTAGCACTACAACAATTACAACTAGATCCACTATCCACAATGAGGGAACATATATTTTCTAAAACATTGCATCTTGTATGAAATATGTTCTCCCTTTGTGTTTCAATGGATGTGCTAGGGTGATTGTTGAAGGTTCTCCTAATCATAAGCAATTCTCCCTCTAATGGAGCTACCCTCTCATCCTCTCCCCCTTCCTCTTTCTCACTAAGCTCATCCTCGCCACTAGTGTATTCGTCTACACCTTTAAGAAACAAAGTCCTTTGGTTTGGACATTGTGCTTGCACATGCCCCCTACCATAGCACTTAAAACATTTAACATCTCTAGCTCGGAAGGGTGGGGTTGAGGTTTCTTTGGTGAAGGGTTTGGTAGGTTCTTTTGGTTTTTCCTTAGATGTACTACCCTCCCTTTTAAACTCTCTCTTGGGATAAAAGTTAGAATAGGGGCTCACCTTTTGACTTGATGTTTTGCGCAAATTTTGTTGCTCAACTTTAATGCAAAGTTGAACCAAATCATTCAAGTCTTGATAAGGTAAGAGCTCTACTCTATCTCTTATCTCAAGTGATAGGCCACTAAGGAACCTAGATATGGTGGTTTCCTCTTCCTCTCTAATAGAGGCTCTCATCATATAGAGCTCCATCTTTTGCCTATACTCTTCTACACTCATATTCTTTTGTTGGAGTCTTTGGAGCTTGTCCATCAACTCCCTATGGTAGTAAGAAGGTATATGTCGACGTCTTAGGGCTCCCCTAAGGTCATTCCAATATTCTATGGGAGGTTCCCTATGAAGACGTCGGTCTCTTTCTAAAGAGGTCCACCAATACATGGCATTTCCTTGGAAACTAAGGGTGGCTAAGGGTACTTTTCGTTCCTCACTTACCCTATGGCAAGCAAAGAGTTGCTCTACCTTCATCTCCCAATCTAGATATATTTCTACATTTTCCTTTCCATGAAAATGAGGTAGGTCTACTCTAGTTTCCCTTGGCACCTCTTGTTCCCTTTGCCTAGTTCTTCTAGGGGGTGGTTGGTAGTAGTCATTAATTCTAAGGCTTCCCTCCCCTAGAGTTGCAATGCTTTGGGATGCATGAGTATTTGTTTTTTTTGATTTTTGAGATTTTTGGGATTTCTCTTCTTGAGCTCTAGCCAACTCATTAATCTTGTTTTCATTCTCCAATTGCCTAGAAGAGATTAATTGTACCGCTTGGGATACCTCTTTCAAAAGGGTTTTCAAAGATTTTACTTCACATTCTATAGACTTTGGAGAATGAGAAGAAGAAGACATGGCTAGACCTTTGTGTATTTAGGCGTTTTTACTTTGAGAAAGATTAGGGAAGATAAAGAAGGTAGTTTTCCAGGTAAGGGAGGTGAGTCTCAAATGACTACTTAAGTACCAAGCCTTTTCCTTGCCAAAAACTAGTCTCCAATGCCTTCTCACAAAAATTTCTCTTAGTGAAACACTTAAAACACAAGAAGTTGAGAAATCACAAAGCAATAAAACTATGTAAGCTAAAAAAAAAAGATATGCAACAAACTAGTCGGTTTTAGCACAAATTAAACTAAACTAATCATGCAAAACGTTTCTACCAAAACAATAGAAAACAAGTTCAAACAAGCAACAAATTACTAAGCAAAAAATTTACTATGCTATTCGGCCCTAGGTGAGGCTTCTTGGACACTTTGAGCCCTTGAAGACACACTCACCGTCTAAACGTAATTAAAGAGGTAATTAACAATAAACCAAGTTGCAAAGGAAAAGAAGACTCCCTTTGTTGATCCTCTTTTGGGTTAGTGCACTTCCTTGTTGTCTTGAATTTTTTTTTTGATCTTCTAGGTGTTTGTATTGTTTGTTTCAAGCAACCTTGTTTCGGCTTTAGCTTTGTCTCCTCCTTAAAATGATGGCTTTAATTCTCCAATTTCCAGCACCTATTCACAAGAGCTAAACCTAAACCAAGTCAAGTTCCATGCACATATGTACCAAGGAGAATTAAATTCCAGCACCCAAAAGAGAGGTCAAGAAACAAAAGCAAGAAACAAATTTAATTGAATAAAAACAGTACCACCAAAAGGATTTATAATATGACAACTTAGAAAGAGAGTCAAGAAATTAAAGCAAACAATTAAAGGTACTAAAAAAAAAAGTTGGCACACAAAAGGAATTCCTAAAGAAAAGCACTAGATTAGATGACCAAATAAAAAAAAACAGCACCACTGAAAATTGTTGTGGGCCAGAAAACGTGTTTGTTCCCCGATTTATGCTGAGCTTTATTTTTAAAATTTGTCTCTGAAATTTATATGCAAGAAAATTCAGGATCTTATCTAAACAATGGCTTTGGAATCACCTAAAACGCATGCACCATTTTTTTTTAATAATTTTTGCAAATTTGGTGTGCAGTTAGGCCAGCTGGAGCGCTCAAGATTTGCACTCTGATTTTGTAAGATTTATCATATTTTTTCTGTTGCCTTTTTTGATCTGATTCTTTTTTTTGTCCTTTTTGTAACACTTCAAACTTGCATTTTCCAGAGAATCACAATTTTCCTATGAGTGGAAATAATTTTTGAAACAAAAAACAGCCAGACAGAGAGAGAAACAGGGGAAAACTGGAAAACTGGAAAAAAAAAACAGCAAGATACCAAAATTTAACACAAAGGAAAATGTAAGAAGGAAATTGTGTAAGAACTAAGACACAATTATGAACTCAAACTAAAATTAAAAAGGCAGCAAAGGATCAAAATAACAGCAGATTAAGGCAAATTAAAGAGACCCAAAAACAAGAAACAATCAAGCCAAAAATAGGACTACTAAGAATTGATGACAATTATGGATTCACATGACTTGACACAACATTTATAGATTCAGAAAATAAAGACTCAAAGCATAAAATGAAGCAATTATAAGAAAGCAATAAAGACTCAAATTCCTAAAAGAAAACAGCCACTCAATGTGTAAGGAATCCTATCACAATTGCACAAGAAAATGTTCAAGATCAATTGAACACATGTGCTTCGGTTGGATCTTCCATAAGCACACCAAGAACAATTTAAAATGTAAAAAAAAAAAAAAACAGCAAGACAATTATGGAATTGAAATGACAAGATGAAAATAAAGAAGAACTGAAAATTTAAAAAGAAAAGCTACTCATCTTGAAGAACCAAAAGCTCATGATACCAAATGATGGCATTTTCATGTGTTCTTCTTGAATCAAAGTAGAAATAAATGGAGCGGAAGCAATGGATGAGTGAAACAAGACCCTCCTAGGAGTTGTGTTGGTCTTGAAGGTGCATGATGAGTATGGGTTGAGTGGTTCGGCCAGCTCAAGGGAGAAGGTGAAAGGATTGAAGTTTATAGCCTAGATTTCTAGGAGGAGTAAAGCTTGTGCACAAAAATTGCAGCATAACATTACTCAAATAAACTTGAAAATACATGAGGTAGGCCTCCTTATTTATAGATTTAGGAGCCTTGGTGAGCAAGCTTAAAGGGTAGGGATGGAAATACAAAAAGTGGGGGCTGCCTAGGGTATTGACTTTAGTCAAACCACACCATCATCCTAATATTCTAGAAGATAGGTCAAAAATGCAACATTTGATAGTACACCCCTCCCTCTTTTGCTAAAGGCACCTATTTGCTAGCACACCCCTCCTTCTATTGCTAAGGGCACCTTTTTGATAGCACACCCCTAAGTTAGCAAGTTTTGCTTTCTACACTACACTAATCTACTAAGCTACCCCTAATGGGCCTCCAAGTAGCATGTACAAGGTCTTCTCCCTCCCATCCGTGGCTTCTTCTATGTGTGCTTGGATATGTTTAGCCATGGATCTTGTGAGAGGTCCTAGACGGTCTAGCTCCATGGATAGCCTCCCTCCTTCACGTCCTAGACGCTCACTTCTTGGAGCTAGACGCTCCTCTTGGTCTAGACGGTCTTCTTGGTTTGGGCCTTGGCTTCCTTGGTTAGATGTGCTTGGCCCTCCTCCATCAGTTTAGGGTTTGGGCAAACTTCATTTAGTGAATATTCGGGTATACAAACTTCAAATGGCGATAGATTTTGACAGAGAAGTGCGATCAAGACGCCTGAAAAATGAAAGTGGCTCGAAACGGGGCGTGGCGTATTTGCATGTTTTGTGCCGATTCGTCAGTAGTTTGGGGTTTGGGGAAACTTCATTTAGTGAATGTTAAGGTATACAAACTTCAAATGGTGATAGATTTTGACAGAGAAGTCCGATCAAGACGCCTCACAAATCAAAGTGGCTCGAAACGGGGCGTCGCGTATCTACATGTTTTGTGCCGATTTGTCAGTAGTTTGGGGTTTAGGGAAACTTCATTTAGTGAATATTAGGGTATACAAACTTCAAATGGCGATGATTGTGAAAGAGAAGCCTGATCAAGACGCCTCACAAGTGAAAGTGGCTCAAAACGGGGCGTGGCGTATCTGCATGTTTTGTTCCGATTCGTCAATAGTTTGGGGTTTGGCGAAAGTTCATTTAGTGAATATTAGGGTTTAAAAACTTCAAATGGCGATCGATTTGGACAGAGAAGTTCGATCAAGTCTCATCAAAAATGAGGGTGGCTCGAAACGGGGCGTGGCGTATTTGCATGTTTTGTGCCGATTCGTCAGTAGCTTGGGGTTAGGGGAAACTTCATTTAGTGAATATTAGGGTATACAAACTTCGAATGGCGATAGATTTTGACAGAGAAGTCCGATTTAGACGCCTAAAAAATGAAAGTGGCTCGAAACAGGGCGTGGCGTATCCGCATGTTTTGTGCCGATTCGTCAGTAGTTTGGGGTTTGGGGAAACTTCATTTAGTGAATATTAGGGTATACAAACGTCAAATGGCGATAGATTTTGAGAGAGAAGTCCGATCAAGATGCCTGAAAAATTAAAGTGGCTCGAAACGGGGCTTGGCGTATCTGCATGTTTTGTGCCGATTCGTCAGTAGTTTGGGGTTTGGGGAAACTTCATTTAGTGAATATTAGGGTATACAAACTTCAAATGGCGATAGATTTTGACAGAGAAGTTCGATCAAGTCGCATCAAAAATGAAAGTGGCTCGAAACGGGGCGTGGCGTATCTACATGTTTTGTGCTGATTCATCAGTAGTTTGGGGTTTGGGCAAACTTCATTTAGTGAATATTAGGGTATAGAAACTTCAAATGGCGATAGATTTGGACAGAGAAGTTCGATCACGACGCTTAAAAAATGAAAGTGGCTCGAAACGGGGCGTGGCGTATCCGGATGTTTTTGGCGATTCGTCAGTAGTTTGGGGTTTGGGGAAACTTCATTTAGTGAATATTAGGGTATAGAAACGTCAAATGGCGATAGGTTGTGACAGAGAAGTCCGATCAAGATGACTGAAAAATGAAAGTGGCTCGAAACGGGGCTTGGCGTATCTGCATGTTTTGTGCCGATTCGTCAGTAGTTTGGGGTTTGGCGAAAGTTCATTTAGTGAATATTAGGGTATACAAACTTCAAATGGCGATAGATTTTGACAGAGATGTCCGATAAAGACGCCTCCAAAATGAAAGTGGCTCGAAACGGGGCGTGGCGTATCTGCATGTTTTGTGCCGATTCGATAATAGTTTGGGGTTTAGGGAAACTTCATTTAGTGAATATTAGGGTATGCAAAGTTCAAATGGCGATGATTTTGAAAGAGAAGTATGATCAAGTCGCCTCACAAGTGAAAGTGGCTCAAAACGGGGCGTGGCGTATCTGCATGTTTTGTGCCGATTCATCAGTAGTTTGGGGTTTGGGGAAACTTCATTTAGTGAATATTAGGGTATACAAACTTCAAATGGCGATAGATTTTGACAGAGAAGTCCGATCAAGACGCCTGAAAAATGAAAGTGGCTCGACACGGGGCGTGGCGTATCTGCATGTTTTGTGTCGATTCGTCAGTAGTTTGGGGTTGGGGGAAACTTCATTTAGTTAATATTAGGGTATACAAACTTCAAATGGCGATAGAATTTCACAGAGAAGTCCGATCAAGACGCCTCAAAAATGAAAGTGGCTCAAAGCGGGGCGTGGCGTATCTGCATGTTTTGTGCCGATTCGTCAGTAGTTTGGGGTTAGGGGAAACTTCATTTAGTGAATGTTAGGGTATACAAACTTCAAATGGCGATAGATTTTGACAGAGAAGTCCGATCAAGACGCCTAAAACACGAAAGTGGCTCGAGACGGGGCGTCGCGTATCTACATGTTTTGTGCCGATTCGGCAGTAGTTTGGGGTTTCGGGAAACTTCATTTAGTGAATATTAGGGTATACAAACTTCAAATGGCGATGATTTTGAAAGAGAAGTCTGATCAAGACGCCTCACAAGTGAAAGTGGCTCAAAATGGGGCGTGGTGTATCTGCATGTTTTGTTCCGATTCGTCAATAGTTTGGGGTTTGGCGAAAGTTCATTTAGTGAATATTAGGGTATACAAACTTCAAATGGCGATAGATTTGGACAGAGAAGTTCGATCAAGTCGCATAAAAAATGAGAGTGGCTCGAAACGCGGCGTGGCGTATCTGCATGTTTTGTGCTGATTCATCAGTAGTTTGGGGTTTGGGCAAACTTCATTTAGTGAATATTAGGGTATAGAAACTTCAAATGGCGATAGATTTGAACAGAGAAGTTCGATCACGACGCCTCAAAAATGAAAGTGGCTCGAAACGGGGCGTGGCGTATCCGCATGTTTTGTGGCGATTCGTCAGTAGTTTGGGGTTTGGGGAAACTTCATTTAGTTAATATTAGGGTATACAAACGTCAAATGGCGATAGATTTTGACAGAGAAGTCCCATCAAGATGCCTGAAAAATGAAAGTGGCTCGAAACGGGGCTTGGCGTATCTGCATGTTTTGTGCTGATTCGTCAGTAGTTTGGGGTTTGGGGAAACTTCATTTAGTTAATATTAGGGTATACAAACTTCAAATGGTGATAGATTTTGACATAGAAGTCCGATTAAGACGCCTCAAAAATGAAAGTGGCTCGAAACGGGGCGTGGCGTATCTGCACGTTTTGTGCCGATTCGTCAGTAGTTTGGGGTTTGGGGAAACTTCATTTAGGGAATGTTAGGGTATACAAACTTCAAATGGCGATAGATTTTGACAGAGAATTCTGATCAAGATGCTTGAAAAATGAAAGTGGCTCGAAACGGGGCGTGGCGTATCTGCATGTTTTGCGCCGATTCGTCAGTAGTTTGGGGTTTGGGGAAACTTCATTTAGTTAATATTAGGGTATACAAACTTCAAATGGCGATAGATTTTCACAGAGAAGTCCGATCAAGACGCCTCAAAAATGAAAGTGGCTCGAAACGGGGCGTGGCGTATCTACATGTTTTGTGCCGATTCGTCAGTAGTTTGGGGAAACTTCATTTAGTGAATGTTAGGGTATACAAACTTCAAATGGCGATAGATTTTGACAGAGAAGTCAGATCAAGACGCCTCAAAAATGAAAGTGGCTCGAAACGGGGCGTCGCGTATCTACATGTTTTGTGCCTATTCGACAGTAGTTTGGGGTTTAGGGAAACTTCATTTAGTGAATATTAGGGTATACAAACTTCAAATGGTGATGATTTTGAAAGAGAAGTCTGATCAAGACGCCTTACAAGTGAAAGTGGCTCAAAATGGGGCGTGGTGTATCTACATGTTTTGTTTCGATTCGTCAATAGTTTGGGGTTTGGCGAAAGTTCAGTTAGTGAATATTAGGGTATACAAACTTCAAATGGCGATAGATTTGGACAGAGAAGTTCGATCAAGTCGCATCAAAAATGAAAGCTGCTCGAAACGGGGTGTCGCGTATCTGCATGTTTTGTGCTGATTCATCAGTAGTTTGGGGTTTTGGAAAACTTCATTTAGTGAATATTAGGGTATAGAAACTTCGAATGGCGATAGATTTGGACAAAGAAGTTCGATCACGACGCCTCAAAAATGAAAGTGGCTCAAACGGGGTGTGGCGTATTCGCATGTTTTGGGCCGATTCTTCGGTAGTTTGGGGTTTGGGGAAATTTCATTTAGTGAATATTAGGGTATACAAACGTCAAATGGCGATAGATTTTGACAGAGAAGTCCGATCAAGATGCCTGAAAAATGAAAGTGGCTCGAAACGGGGCTCTGCGTATCTGCATGTTTTGTGCCGATTCGTCAGTAGTTTGGGGTTTGGGGAAACTTCATTTAGTTAATATTAGGGTATACAAACTTCAAATGGTGATAGATTTTGACAGAGAAGTCCGATCAAGACGCCTCAAAAATGAAAGTGGCTCGAAACGGGGCGTGGCGTATCTGCATGTTTTGTGCCGATTCGTCAGTAGTTTGGGGTTTGGGGAAACTTCATTTAGTGAATGTTAGGGTATACAAACTTCAAATGGCGATAGATTTTGACAGAGAAGTCCGATCAAGACGCCTAAAAAATGAAAGTGGCTCGAAACGGGGCGTCACGTATCTACATGTTTTGTGCCGATTCGATAGTAGTTTGGGGTTTAGGGAAACTTCATTTAGTGAATATTAGGGTATACAAAGTTCAAATGGTGATGATTTTGAAAACGAAGTCTGATCAAGACGCCTCACAAGTGAAAGTGGCTCAAAACGGGGCGTGGCGTATCTGCATGTTATGTTCCGATTCATCAGTAGTTTGGGGTTTGGCGAAAGTTCATTTAGTGAATATTCGGGTATACAAACTTCAAATGGCAATAGATTTTGACAGTGATGTCCGATAAAGACGCCTCCAAAATGAAAGTGGCTCGAAACGGGGCGTGGCGTATCTGCATGTTTTGTGCCGATTCGTCAATAGTTTGGGGTTTGGGGAAAGTTCATTTAGTGAATATTAGGGTATACAAACTTCAAATGGAGATAGATTTTGCAGAGAAGTCCGATCAAGACGCTTGAAAAATGAAAGTGGCTCGAAACAGGGCGTGGCTTATCTGCATGTTTTGTGCCGATTGGTCAGTAGTTTGGGGTTTGGGGAAACTTCATTTAGTTAATATTAGGGTATACAAACTTCAAATGGCGATAGATTTTCACAGAGAAGTCCGATCAAGACGCCTCAAAAATGAAAGTTGTAAGGACCTGTGAAATTAAATTGGAATAAAAGGAATATATATTAAATGAATTCTAAGTATGTTTTTATTTAAAATAAAAAGGAAGGAAAGTGTAGCGTAGAAGACTATGAGATCGCCTGGTTAGTACATAATCACCTGTCGCCTAGACTACACATGCGGACATCGCCAGGGCGCAAGGCATGGGGGCATCGCCAGGGCGTGAGAGGCTTGCGGGCATCGCCAGAGCGCGAGAGACATGCGAACATCGCCAGGGCGCGAGAGGCTTGTGGGCATCGCCAGGGCACGAGAGACATGCGGACATCGCCAGGGCGCGAGAGACATGCGGACATTGCCAGGGCGCGAGAGGCTTGCGGGCATCGCCAGGGCGCGAGAGACATGCGGACATCGCCAGGGCGCGAGGCATGGGGGCATCGCCAGGGCGCGAGAGACATGCGGGCATCGCCAGGGCGCGAGAGACATGCGGACGTCGCCAGGGATAGACATCGGTCGTCTTCCAGGGATAGACATCGGTCGTCTTCCAGGGATAGACATCGGTCGTCTTCCAGGGATAGACATCGGTCGTCTTCCAGGGATAGACATCGGTCGTCTTCCAGAGGGAGACATCGGTCGTCTCCCAGGGAAAGACATCGGTCGTTTGCGAGGATGAGTCAGCGGTGGAAAGTTATCGCGCGACGTCGAGTTTCACACAGATAAGGTGGGGCCCAGGCTCCCAGCATGAAACGTCCTGCACGCGCGACACGTAGACAAAAAGGGTGGTTCAGAATAGTGACATCAGAGAGTTGGCATGCGCAGAGACACACGTGGTCGTACTGTTCAGGGAAGCGTGCACGCAAGCCTTCCTGCAGAGTGGGTGGTGGTAGCGGAAATCTTGGACAAGTTGGTTTAGATTCAAAAACTCACTTCGGAGAGGCAAAGAACGTGTAAGGACCTAGAAAATCTTATTGGAATAAAAGTGATATATTTTAAGTAAATTCTAAGTATGTTTTATTTAAAATAAAAGAAAAGGAAAGTGTAGTTATAAGACTATGAGATCGCCTGGAACATGATCGCAAGAGTAGGCGATCTCCGACTTCTCTGGCACATGATCGCCTGTCGCCTTGATTGCACCTGAACGCCAATCGCCTGTAGTGTACCTAGTCGCCTGTCGCCTAGAGTACACATGATCGCCGAAAACTACACTTAGTGTGTAGTCAAGATGTTGGATCAACCATAGTGGGTTCCCAAAAACCACGTGCATCAAGGTGTGGGTTAAGCCTTAGACACGCTGAGCAGGCGAAACTCTATGCTTGAGCATAAGAAATCTTCTTATTGTTGCATGCATGGGCACACGAGGAGTGGTACTGCTCTGCTCAGGGAAATGTGAAGCTACTGAAGTCATCAAGTCTTTGGAGAGGAACGTAACGTGGTGGGGCCCTGGTTTCCAGGATGAACGTGCTGCATGTGCAACATGTAGGCAATGAAAATCCTGCAGGAGCAGTAGCTCCATGTGCGCAGAGACGCCACGTGGCCATACTGTCAGGTTGCACTGAATTTGAGGAAGGAAAACCCACCCAGGAGGGTTAGTTAGAGAATAGGTAATGATGGCTACATGGCAGGCCTATGTTCCTAGTGTCAGACTACACCGCCTCTTAGTGAGTATAAAAACGCAGTGAGAGTATGAAAGGTGACAGAGTGAGTTCACCTTCAGCTTTCTCTTTTCTCTCCTTTGCACTGCAACTCAGAAATTCCAGGCACCAGTTAAATTACCAGCGATTGCCAAAGAGCATTTGAGAAGGGTCTCTGCAAGTTTTACCAATTAGAACGCTTAGGCAGAGTTCAGGCATCCTTTACGTTCGGCGGTTTAGAGCTTAAAGTGAGATTTCACGCTGATCCAGGTAAGGGAAGCTAATCTTTTTCCAACGATAACTGGATATTTAATGTTTGAAATGGTAGGGCGACATGGTCGCCGGTTTTATTCGATTTCAAGGTGTTTTTGATGTTGTAAGGAAAGCTAGCCTTACTTCTAATGAAAAACTGTATGCGTGATGATTTTGATATTGGCGGCAACGTGATCGCAGGGTGTTCAAACTGTTCTTGCTTTAAACCCAGTTTTGTTTGTAATCGCCGGTTTTTCATCTGTCATAGAAATATCCCCTGTTTTATGCTGTTTCAAAAGTGTTTGAAATTTTAAATGTGGTTTTCGAAAATTTGAACCTTGGTATGAGATTTGCTGTGATTGAAATTGTTTCATTGAAGTGTTATGTGATATGTTGAATGTTGTGATTGTGGATCGAGGCATAGTATTTTCAGGAAAGAAAATACCGTGTAAGGTCGTGTAATAGGTGTATTGATCGGTGATCCTATAATGAGACATCCAGACTCTACTGAGGTAATGAAATCACATAGAGGAAGTTACTCAGTTGTGGAGAGTCGATGGAGGTTCATACGTATGGGTGTCTCGTGTGAAAAAGAACGAGCTCCACCTGTTGTATGGATTAACCCTGGTCATACCGTGATAATGAGAATATTGAGATAGTGTGATGCGCATGGCTGAGGTCACTTTCCAGCCTTTGGTATGACAGGTGCGAATCTCTGGGTCTAATCAACGCACGAGTCTCCGGAATAGTGGTCAAGTGTCTGGTGTGATGAGTCAGTGGAAAGTCTGACGTGAGAAATGAGAAATTGAATTAATAGACACTTGATTTCTGATGTGAATTGGAATACTCTTGGATTGATTTGTGAAATATGGGATTTCTGATAGTCTTGTGGAATATGGAAATGTAATGGCTGATACTGTTATGGTTCGTGGATGTTGTGAAGTTCTTATGTATGCTCTTGATTCAAATGTTTTCTTAAATATATAGCTTACCCTGTATTTTGTTTCTGTGGCTGTTTTTCTTAAACCTGTGATGATCGTGTAACTTTACACGGGAGCAGATGATGTTACAGGAAGTGGATTTCCCCTGTGAGTGATCGTCGTATGTGGTCGCCGGTTTTTCTGTTCTTGTTGGGCGATCGCCCCCTTTTACTATTTTCTGATAGGCGATCTCCGTTTTCTGTTAGGAGATCGGTAGTTTTGTATTTTTGCTGTTTTCTTTATGTTTAAGTTTTGTACTAAACTCCCTGCGAGGAGAACTCCTTGTATATATATATACAATTATGTTTATTTCAATATATTCGTTTTACCATTATTTCATATTACGAAAATGCAAAAATGCGAAATGTATATTGGAGGGATGTTACAAGAGATCGCCGTTTTTTTATCTCTTGGTGGTGATCGCCGGTTTTATGTCCTGTATCAGATCGCCTGTTTTGGGGCCTTCTGTTACCAGATCGCCGGTTCATGTATGGAGATCGCCGGTCTTGTAGTTTTGATTGAATTTCATTAAATTTGTAAGCATTTTGACTGGTTATGTATTAAACTCCATGAGAGGAGTAAGTTCATTACTTATATATATATATATTACCATGTACTCTTCAATATTAATTGTGTACCTTTATTTTCATTATACATGTATGTCTAGTTTTATTTTGGCGGGATGTTACATTAATGGTATCAGAGCAGTTCGTCCTTTGGATGACCTGAGGGCTGTGGATCCATTGTGTTTTCTTCTGCTCATGAAAACTTATTTGAGTTTTAAGTGACAACTATTGTGAAAGGTTTTCAAACGTTTTTGTATTGAACTTTTTGTGTGTGCTGTAGTGAATGTATGCCTAACTGAAGATCTTAGTATTTAGAATGAGAGGGTCTTGATAAGGTGGTGAGGGTGCACACTCATGACCGGATCGGGGTGATTCTCAATCTAAATTCCAGAGGTTTAATGTTTAGCATACTTTGACTTCTGGTGTAATCTATTTCATGTTATTGAGTGTTCTTGTAATTGATTGTGAGTGGCTGTGTGGATTGATTGTTGCACACCAGTAGCTGTTCTGGTGTTTTGCTTGAGGTTATAAGCTTTATGGTTCTGTAGATGGACTCAAATTCCTAAGGAATTTGAGAAGCTGACCTTGTAAGGTCGTGATGTTATCCCCCTTGAATGAATTGATTTCCTTATCGATTTCATTCTTGTAGTTGTAGGGAATATAGAAACTAGTGGTTTCAGAATCTTAGAACGAAGAAGATGACTCGTAGACCTTCTACCCCTTCCCAACCTTCTTCTGAGATGGGCCAGATCGCCAGGGCCATTGAGATGATGGCAGGTGCCATCCAGCAGCAGAATGCGGCGATGGCGCAGAACCATCAAGCTACCATGCAGCATTGGGAGACTACTCGGTCGGCTGATACGAATTCGCCTGTCGGTCAGCCTCAGGAGCGGATGGGACTGGCTGAGTTTATGAGGCACAACCCACCCAAGTTCTGTGGGAATGCTACCCCTGATCAAGCAGATCAGTGGGTCAGAGAAATGGAGAAAATCTTTAGGGCGACCTCCTGCCCTGAAGAGAAGAAGTTGTTGTTTGCCACCTATCTGCTGTCTGGAGAAGCAGAGTTCTGGTGGATGGGAGCTCAGCAAATGATGGAGGCCAGAGAAGAGGTGTTAGACTGGGAGAGCTTTAGGGTAAGGTTCTTGAAGAAATACTTCCCTGACAGCGCAAAGTTTGCGCGGGAAGCGGAGTTTTTAAAGTTGGAGCAGGGGGTGATGACGGTGAACGCCTATGCTGCCAGGTTTGAGTACCTCGCGCGATTCTACACTCAGGCGACCTCCGAAGCTTGGAGGTGCAGGAAGTTTGAGGAAGGGCTGAAGCACGGGCTGAAGAGGACGATAGCCCCAATGTGCATCAGAGAATTTCACGCCTTGGTAGAAAAGGCGAAGATGGTGGAGACCCTGGAAAAGGGTGATCCCCGGGTGATCAGGTCACACCCAGGGGGTTCTTTCAGTGGGCGGGCTAAGGTGCAGCATTCCCAAGGCAGGCCATATGCGAGACCTCCACTACATCGGGCGGGGACAGGGCCACCCCAGTTTCAACAGCAGCAACCCTGGAAACTAAAATGTTCCCTCTGTGGTGGACCACACATGCCAAATGTGTGCCCCAAGAAGAATTTGGAGAGAAGGTGTTTCGTATGCCAAAGGACAGGGCACGTTGCTAGAGAATGCCCTAACCGGAGTGGGACGACTCAACCTGGTAGTTCTCAGCAGTTGAGAAATGAAGGCAGCAGACCCCAGGCAGCAGGGAGGGTGTTTGCCATGTCAGGAGCAGAGGCGTCTCAATCAGGTAACCTCGTGCAAGGTGTCTGTTTTATATCTGGTAGAAGTGTAGAAGCGTTGTTTGATTCTGGAGCGACACACTCTTTTGTGTCAAGTCGGTGTATAGCCGAGTTGGGCCTCCTAGTGAAGGAGCTGCCTTTTGAACTGTTGGTCTCCACACCTGCATCAGGACAGGTTATGACCTCTACAGTTTGCCCTGAATGTCCAGTAATAGTAGAGGGACGCAGATTCAAGGTGAACTTGATCTGCCTGCCTCTTCAGGACCTGGATGTTATCCTGGGAATGGATTGGCTCTCTGCCAATCACGTTCTCATAGATTGCGGTAGGCAGAAAGTGGTGTTGCCCGATCTCCAAGAGCAGGATGTAGTATCTGCTGGGCAAAGGCGGTTGGAGATGGAAGAAGGGGCGAGGTGCTTCGTGATGCTAGCTCGGTTGGAAGTGAAGAACGAAGGGGACGTGAGCAGGATACCTGTGGTGAAAGACTTCATGGATGTGTTCCCAGAAGAGGTACCTGGGTTACCTCCTAAGAGAGAGGTAGAATTCTCTATTGATTTGGTACCTGGGGCTGGACCAGTATCTATGGCGCCCTACAGGATGGCACCAGCCGAGTTGGTGGAATTAAAGAAGCAAGTGGAAGAGTTGCTGGAGAAACAATTCATCAGACCCAGTGTATCTCCATGGGGGGCTCCAGTACTCCTAGTTAAGAAAAAGGATGGAGGGTCTCGGCTGTGTATAGATTACAGGCAGTTAAACAAGTTGACCATCAAGAACAAGTACCCTCTACCCAGAATTGATGACTTAATGGATCAAGTAAATGGGGCCTCGGTGTTCTCAAAGATTGATCTGAGATCGGGGTACCATCAAATTTTGGTAAAGGCCGACGATGTCCAGAAAACAGCCTTTAGGTCCCGGTATGGGCACTATGAGTACGTGGTGATGCCGTTTGGAGTGACCAATGCCCCAGCTCTGTTCATGGATTATATGAATAGGATTTTCCGCCTTTTCTTGGATAAGTTTGTGGTAGTCTTCATAGATGACATACTTGTCTATTCAAAGACCGAGGAAGAACATGAAGGACATCTGAGGGCGGTGTTGGAGGTTCTGAGGGAGAAGCAACTCTATGCCAAGTTCTCCAAGTGTGAGTTCTGGCTGAAGGAAGTCAACTTTCTAGGACACGTGATATCTGCCCAGGGGATCTCGGTAGACCCAGCCAAAGTAGAGACAGTGCTGCAGTGGGAACGTCCCAAGACAGTCACTGAGATAAGGAGCTTTGTGGGTTTGGCGGGTTACTATCGGAGATTTATTGAGGACTTTTCCAAGGTGGTGGCTCCGTTAACACAGCTGACCCGTAAGGACCAACCTTTTGCTTGGACCGACCGATGTGAGCTCAGCTTCAGGGAACTAAAGGAGAGATTGACCAGTGCCCCAGTGCTGGTGATCCCCGAGGTAGGAAGACCTTTTGACGTCTACTGTGATGCCTCACATCAGGGACTGGGATGCGTTTTAATGCAAGAGAAAAGGGCAGTCGCCTATGCTTCAAGGCAACTCAAGGTCCATGAGAGGAACTACCCTACGCATGATTTGGAGTTGGCGGCAGTGGTCTTCGCCCTAAAGATCTGGAGGCACTACTTATATGGAGCTCGGTTCCAGGTGTTCAGCGACCATAAGAGCCTGAAATACCTGTTCGATCAGAAGGAACTGAACATGAGGCAAAGAAGGTGGATGGAGTTCCTTAAGGACTACGATTTTCAACTCATGTATCACCCAGGGAAGGCCAACGTAGTGGCAGACGCTTTGAGTAGAAAATCAATGCAAGTAGCCACCATGATGATAAAAGAGCAGAAACTGATCGAGCAGTTCAGAGACTTAAACTTTGGAGTGGAATTTCACGTAAATCACATTAGTTGTAGTAAGCTGGCTATAACTAATGACTTCCTTGGAATGTTAAAGGATAAGCAGTTGGAGGACCCTAGTCTGAAGCATACTATGGAGTCACTAGGGACAGATCAGGCGAGAGACTTTGTAATGGGCGATGATGGGATCTTGAGATTTAATGGCAGAATTTGCATACCTGCAAATGAAGAGTTGAAGAAGATGATCCTAGAGGAAGGTCATAAGAGTCGCCTTAACCTACACCCAGGTATGAACAAGATGTACCATGACTTGAAGGAGTCATTTTGGTGGTCAGGCATGAAGAGGGACATCGCCCAGTATGTTGCAACCTGCTTGACGTGTCAGAAGGCGAAGGTAGAGCATCAAAGACCTGGCGGGCTGTTGCAGCAACTGGATATCCCTGAGTGGAAATGGGACAGCATTGCCATGGATTTTGTCACCCATTTACCCAGATCGGTGAAGGGTCATGATGCAATCTGGGTCATCATTGATAGGCTGACAAAGAGTGCCCACTTCCTTCAAGTGAATATGAAGATGCCTATGGCCAAGCTGGCACAGTTATACATCCAAGAAATAGTAAGATTGCATGGAGTGCCTTCCAGCATCGTTTCAGATAGAGATCCCAGGTTCACTTCACGGTTTTGGCAGACCTTGCAAGAGTGCTTGGGAACTAAGTTGAGGATGAGCTCTGCATATCATCCCCAAACAGACGGTCAGTCAGAGAGAACGATCCAATCCTTGGAAGATCTGCTGAGGGCGTGCGTCTTGGATCAATTGGGGAGTTGGGACGAGGTGTTGCCACTGGTGGAGTTTACGTATAATAACAGTCACCACGCCAGCATTGGGATGGCACCTTATGAAGCCCTGTACGGGAGAAAGTGCAGGACTCCCTTATGTTGGTATCAGGAGGGCGATGCAATCTTGGTTGGGCCAGAATTGATTCAGCAGACGACCGAGAAGGTGAAACAGATACAAAGCAGAATGAAAGCTTCTCAGAGTAGGCAGAAGTCCTATGCAGATCAGAGGAGAAGACCTTTGGAGTTTGCTGCTGGAGAACATGTATTTTTGAGAGTGACCCCAACCAAGGGTGTAGGACGAGCTATCAGACCAAAGAAGCTGTCTCCTAAGTTTGTTGGACCTTACCAGATCTTGAGGAAAATTGGCCCAGTAGCCTATGAGATCGCCCTACCTCCACATTTGGCAAACCTGCATAATGTCTTCCACGTATCACAGTTAAGGAAATATCTCGCCGACCCTTGTCACGTGTTGGAGGTGGACGACGTGCAGATCAGGGACGACTTATCTTTTGAAGCAAGACCAGTCAGGATAGACGATCACCAAAGCAAACAGCTCAGGAATAAGACCATCCATATGGTTAAGGTGGTGTGGGATGAGAGATCCGGTGATTCGACTTGGGAGTTGGAAGAGGACATGAGAAACGACTATCCCCATCTCTTTTTCTTGTAATTCCATTTTCGAGGACGAAAATTTTTGTTGTTAGGGAGATTGTAAGGACCTAGAAAATCTTATTGGAATAAAAGTGATATATTTTAAGTAAATTCTAAGTATGTTTTATTTAAAATAAAAGAAAAGGAAAGTGTAGTTAGAAGACTATGAGATCGCCTGGAACATGATCGCAAGAGTAGGCGATCTCCGACTTCTCTGGCACATGATCGCCTGTCGCCTTGATTGCACCTGAACGCCAATCGCCTGTAGTGTACCTAGTCGCCTGTCGCCTAGAGTACACATGATCGCCGAAAACTACACTTAGTGTGTAGTCAAGATGTTGGATCAACCATAGTGGGTTCCCAAAAACCACGTGCATCAAGGTGTGGGTTAAGCCTTAGACACGCTGAGCAGGCGAAACTCTATGCTTGAGCATAAGAAATCTTCTTATTGTTGCATGCATGGGCACACGAGGAGTGGTACTGCTCTGCTCAGGGAAATGTGAAGCTACTGAAGTCATCAAGTCTTTGGAGAGGAACGTAACGTGGTGGGGCCCTGGTTTCCAGGATGAACGTGCTGCATGTGCAACATGTAGGCAATGAAAATCCTGCAGGAGCAGTAGCTCCATGTGCGCAGAGACGCCACGTGGCCATACTGTCAGGTTGCACTGAATTTGAGGAAGGAAAACCCACCCAGGAGGGTTAGTTAGAGAATAGGTAATGATGGCTACATGGCAGGCCTATGTTCCTAGTGTCAGACTACACCGCCTCTTAGTGAGTATAAAAACGCAGTGAGAGTATGAAAGGTGACAGAGTGAGTTCACCTTCAGCTTTCTCTTTTCTCTCCTTTGCACTGCAACTCAGAAATTCCAGGCACCAGTTAAATTACCAGCGATTGCCAAAGAGCATTTGAGAAGGGTCTCTGCAAGTTTTACCAATTAGAACGCTTAGGCAGAGTTCAGGCATCCTTTACGTTCGGCGGTTTAGAGCTTAAACTGAGATTTCACGCTGATCCAGGTAAGGGAAGCTAATCTTTTTCCAACGATAACTGGATATTTAATGTTTGAAATGGTAGGGCGACATGGTCGCCGGTTTTATTCGATTTCAAGGTGTTTTTGATGTTGTAAGGAAAGCTAGCCTTACTTCTAATGAAAAACTGTATGCGTGATGATTTTGATATTGGCGGCAACGTGATCGCAGGGTGTTCAAACTGTTCTTGCTTTAAACCCAGTTTTGTTTGTAATCGCCGGTTTTTCATCTATCATAGAAATATCCCCTGTTTTATGCTGTTTCAAAAGTGTTTGAAATTTTAAATGTGGTTTTCGAAAATTTGAACCTTGGTATGAGATTTGCTGTGATTGAAATTGTTTCATTGAAGTGTTATGTGATATGTTGAATGTTGTGATTGTGGATCGAGGCATAGTATTTTCAGGAAAGAAAATACCGTGTAAGGTCGTGTAATAGGTGTATTGATCGGTGATCCTATAATGAGACATCCAGACTCTACTGAGGTAATGAAATCACATAGAGGAAGTTACTCAGTTGTGGAGAGTCGATGGAGGTTCATACGTATGGGTGTCTCGTGTGAAAAAGAACGAGCTCCACCTGTTGTATGGATTAACCCTGGTCATACCGTGATAATGAGAATATTGAGATAGTGTGATGCGCATGGCTGAGGTCACTTTCCAGCCTTTGGTATGACAGGTGCGAATCTCTGGGTCTAATCAACGCACGAGTCTCCGGAATAGTGGTCAAGTGTCTGGTGTGATGAGTCAGTGGAAAGTCTGACGTGAGAAATGAGAAATTGAATTAATAGACACTTGATTTCTGATGTGAATTGGAATACTCTTGGATTGATTTGTGAAATATGGGATTTCTGATAGTCTTGTGGAATATGGAAATGTAATGGCTGATACTGTTATGGTTCGTGGATGTTGTGAAGTTCTTATGTATGCTCTTGATTCAAATGTTTTCTTAAATATATAGCTTACCCTGTATTTTGTTTCTGTGGCTGTTTTTCTTAAACCTGTGATGATCGTGTAACTTTACACGGGAGCAGATGATGTTACAGGAAGTGGATTTCCCCTGTGAGTGATCGTCGTATGTGGTCGCCGGTTTTTCTGTTCTTGTTGGGCGATCGCCCCCTTTTACTATTTTCTGATAGGCGATCTCCGTTTTCTGTTAGGAGATCGGTAGTTTTGTATTTTTGCTGTTTTCTTTATGTTTAAGTTTTGTACTAAACTCCCTGCGAGGAGAACTCCTTGTATATATATATACAATTATGTTTATTTCAATATATTCGTTTTACCATTATTTCATATTACGAAAATGCAAAAATGCGAAATGTATATTGGAGGGATGTTACAAGAGATCGCCGTTTTTTTATCTCTTGGTGGTGATCGCCGGTTTTATGTCCTGTATCAGATCGCCTGTTTTGGGGCCTTCTGTTACCAGATCGCCGGTTCATGTATGGAGATCGCCGGTCTTGTAGTTTTGATTGAATTTCATTAAATTTGTAAGCATTTTGACTGGTTATGTATTAAACTCCATGAGAGGAGTAAGTTCATTACTTATATATATATATATTACCATGTACTCTTCAATATTAATTGTGTACCTTTATTTTCATTATACATGTATGTCTAGTTTTATTTTGGCGGGATGTTACAGAACGCTGCTGTGGTTCAAGAGTGACAGAGTGAGTTCACCTTCATCCTTCTCTTTCTCTCCTTCGCGCTGCGATTCAGACATCCCCAAGCACCAGTACGACGAGCGACGACTGCACTTGGATACCTGGGGAGTTCTCTGCGAGTTTTTCGTCAGGACGCTAGAACAGAGTAAGTCGTTTTACTCTGTTTTTCGAGTCGAATCTGAGCTTGAGAGGGTTGCCTCTGCATAGGCGTTGCCGGCGATTCCCTTAGCTCCAGAAATCGCCTCTTTTAGCGTAGAAATGAGTAGTATAGTCAGTTTGTGATAAAGGCTCCTTGGTGCAGGTTAGAACATCTTTAAGCTTCGGTGGGTGTTGGAGCTCTTGGTGTTTTTACACAAGTTCAGGTAAGGGAAGCTAGCCTTATTTCCAACGAAAACCTTATATTAGATGATTTTTTATGTTGGGGCGACGTGGTCGCCGGTTTTCAACTGTTATTGCATAATCCCCTGTTTTTGGATGAGATCGCCGGTTTTGATGTTGTTTTCGAACTCCCCTGTTTTAGTGTCGTTTGAAACTGTTTGAGATTTAAATGTGAAATGCATGTGATATTCGAAACCCTGAACCGTGGAATGATTATTGCTATGTTTGAAATCGTTCATTAAGTGTTGTATGATGTGTTGAATGTTGTGAATGTGGAATCAAGGCATAGTATTTTCAGGAAAGAAAATACCGTGTAAGATTGTTGTAGGAATGTGCATTGATCGGTGATTTCTATAATGAGATATCCTGACTCTCCTGATATAATGGACTCATATAGAGGAAGTCATTCAGGCGTTGAGAGTCGATGGAGGTTCATATGTATGGGTAAGTGGTTTGAAAAATAGCCACTTGACCTGTTGTATGGATTCACCTTGTCATACTAGGTGAGTGATGAGATTGAGATTATGTTGATGCGCGTAGCTGTGGGAACTTTACAGCAGTGTAGTATGACAGGTGCAGATCTCTGAGTCTAGTCAATGCACGAGTCTTCCGGAAGTAGTGTCAAGTGTCTGTGTGTGACGAGTCAGCGGAAGGTCTGACGTGTGAACCATGAATGTTGAATGTAGTGAATAGACACTTGACGAGTTGGTGGAATATGGGGATATTGATGGTTGCAATTGATATAGATTATGAATGGTGTGAAGATTTATGTTTTCTATAGATATCAAGTTTCATATTTAAAGTTTTTGCAAATATCTAGCTTACCCTTTTATCTTGTATCGTGGTTGTTTTTCTTAAACCTGTGATTATCGTGTATATTTGCACGGGAGCAGATGAGGCTGCAGGTAGTACTTCTCTGTGAGTGGTCGCTGGGAGGAGATCGCCGGTTTTTCTATTTTGCTGTATTTTGTTTAAGTTTTGGAAATTGACCGATTATGTATTAAACTCCCGGTGAGGAGAAACTTCATTACATATATATAATTATGTTCACTTCAATATATTTGTTTACCTTTATTTTCATTATATAAATATGAAAAGAATTTGGCGGGATGTTACAAAAGTGGCTCGAAACGGGGCGTGGCATATCTGCATGTTTTGTGCCGATTCGTCAGTAGTTTGGGGTTTGGGGAAACTTCATTTAGTGAATGTTAGGGTATACAAACTTCAAATGGCGATAGATTTTGACAGAGAAGTCCGATCAAGACGCCTCAAAAATGAAAGTGGCTCGAAACGGGGCGTGGCATTTCTGCACGGTTAGTGCCGATTCGTCAGTAGTTTGGGGTTTGGGGAAACTTCATTTAGTGAATGTTAGGGTATACACACTTCAAATGGCGATAGATTTTGACAGAGAAGTCCGATCAAGACGCCTCCAAAATGAAAGTGTCTCGAAACGGGGTCGTGGCCTATACGCATTTTTTGTGCCGATTCGTCAGTAGTTTGGGGTTTGGGGAAACTTCATTTAGTGAATATTAAGGTATACAAACATTAAATGGCGATAGATTTTGATAGAGAAGTCCGATCAAGACGCCTCCATAATGAAAGTGGTTTGAAACGGGGCGTGGCACATCTGCGTGTTTTGTGCCGATTCGTGTAAGGACCTGTAAAATTAAATTGGAATAAAAGGAATATATTTTAAATGAATTCTAAGTATGTTTTTATTTAAAATAAAAAGGGAGGAAAGTGTAGCTTAGAAGACTATGAGATCGCCTGGTTAGTACATAATCGCCTGTCGCCTAGACTACCCATGCGGACGTCGCCAGGGCGCGAGGTATGCGGACATCGCCAGGGCGCGAGATATGCGGACATCGCCAGGGCGCGAGGTATGCAGACATCGCCAGGGCGCGAGGTATGCAGACATCGCCAGGGCGCGAGGTATGCGGACATCGCCAGGGCGCGAAGCGTGCGGGCATCGCCAGGGCGCGAGAGGCATGCGGGCATCGTCAGGGCGCGAGGCATGCGGGCATCGCCAGGGCGCGAGAGACATGCGGGCGTCGCCAGGGATAGACATCGGTCGTCTCCCAGAGAGAGACATCGGTCGTCTTCCAGAGAGAGAGATCGGTCGTCTTCCAGGTTGAGTCATCGGTGGAAGGTTAACGCACGATGTCGTATTTCACGCAGATGAAGTGGGGCCCAGGCCCCCAGCTTGAGCGTCTTGCATGCGCGACACGTAGTCAGGGAGCGTACTTCAGAATAGTGGCTCCAGGGAGTTGGTACGGAAAGTGACCCAAAACCCACGTGGCCACACTGTTCAAGGAAGGGTGCAGGCAAGCTTTTCCTGCAGAGTGGGCGGTGGCAGCGGAAATTGTGGAACAAGTTGGTCTAGTTTTAAAAACCCACTTCTGAGGGGAAAAGAACGTTGCAGTGGTTCAAGAGTGAAAGAGTGAGTTTACCTCCATTCTTCTCTTTTCTCTCCTTCACAGTGCGATTCAGGCATCCTCAAGCACCAGTACGACGAACGACGACTGCCCTTAGAGCACCTGGGAGGTTCTCTGCAAGTTCTCCAAACCAGACGCTAAAACAGAGCTAAGGCATCTTTAAGCTTCGACGGGTTTTGGAACTCCTGGTGTTTTGTGCAAGTCCAGGTAAGGGAAGCTAGCTTTATTTTCAATAAAAGCTGTAGATTAGCTGTTTCTGAAGTGAGGGCGACGTGGTCGCCGGTTTTTCAACTGTTATTGCAAAATCCCCTGTTTTGGATGTGATCGCCGGTTTTAATATTGTTGTTCGAACTCCCCTGTTTAATGTCGCTCTGAACTTGTTGAGATTGAAATGAAAAATGTATATGCTATTCGAAAACCTGATCGGTGGTATGCTTGTTCTTGTGAGTGGGGTTGTTTAAGAAAAGATTCAAGGTATTCTATGATGGATTTATTCTTTATGTGTGGAATGATGCTTTGAATGTTGTGGATGTGGGATCAAGGCATAGTATTTTCAGGAAAGAAAATACCGTGTAAGATCGTGTAGAGTGTGCAATGACCGGTGATTCGTTTTATGAGATATCCTGACTCTCCTGATGTAATGGAATCACATAGATGAAGTTATTCAGGCGTTGAGAGTCGAAGGAGGTTCACAGGTATGGGTGAGTTGTGTGAAAGAGAACGAGCTCGACCCGTTGTGTGGATTAACCCTGTCATGCTAGGATAGTGATAATATTGAGATTCATTTATACGCTTGTGAATGTGTGTGATTTCACAGCGACCCTGTGAATGTGTGTGATTTCACAGTGGTGCAGCATGACAGGTGCAGATCTCTGAGTCTAGTCAATGCACGTGTCTTCCGGAAGTAGTGTCAAGTGTCTATGTGTGATGAGTCAGTGGAAGTCTGACGTGAGAAATGTGAAATATTGAGAATTGTTGATAGACACTTGATGCTTGTGTGATATGAATGAGAAAGTGATGGACTCTTGTGAATGTTTAAAAAGGGCTGATCTACGTTGGTCCAGTTTATAATTTAAAGTTTTAAAAAAAAAAATATCTAGCTTACCCTGTGTTTTTGTTGTGTGGATGTTTTCTTAAAACTGTGATGATCGTGTATTTTACACGGGAGCAGATGATCTTCCAGGGAGTAGAGCTCCTCAGTGAGTGGTCGCCGGAAGGAGATCGCCTGTTTCTGTCTCTATGTGGTGATCGCCTGTTTTCTGTTCTGATAGAAGATCGGCTGTTTTGGGTCTTCTGATAGGAGATCGCCTATTTTATATTGGGAGACCGCCGGTTTCATTTTATTTGACTGTATTTTGTTAAGTTTGGAAAACTGACTGGATATGTATTAATTTTCCCTGTGGGGAGCATTTTCATTATATATATATATATATGTTCACTTCGAAATTTTTGTTTTATCTTTATTTCATTATATAAATGTGAAATGTATTTTGGTGGGATGTTACATTCATGGTATCAGAGCAGTTCGTCCTTAGGATGACCTGAGGGCTGTGGATCCATTGTGTTTCTTCTGCTCATAAAATTTATTTGAGTTTTAAACAAAAACTATGGTGAAAGGCTTTCAAACGTTTTTGTATTGAAATTTTGTGTGTGCTGTAGTGAATATATGCTCTAACTGAAAATTTTAGTATTGAGAATGAAAGGATCTTGATAAAGTAGTGAGGGTGCACACTCATAACTGGATCGGGATGTTCTCAATCTTAATTCTAAAGATTGATGTTTAGCATACAATGAATTCTAGTGTGATTTATTTCATTCTCTTGAGTGTCTTGGTAATTGATTGAAAGTGGTTGTTTGGATTGATGATTGTATACCAGTAGTTATCCTGGTGTTATACTTGATGTTACAAGCATGATGATTCTGTTGATGAACTCAAACTCTAAATGATTTTGAGATGCTGACCTTTGTAAGATCTAAATGTCACCTCCTGAATGAATTGATTTCTTATCGATTTCATTCTTATAGTTGTTGGAAATATGGAAAACAATAGTTTCAGGATCTCTAGAAAGTAAAATGGATAGTTACCCAATAAGTGTAAGGCAAGTGCAAGTTAGATTTAGTTGCGCCATGATTTAGTTTCAGATAGATATAAGACACGAAGAGTAAATCAGCAGTATATTGAGGGTTTAAAGATTTAAGCACGTGCTTCTATAGGGAGTGCTGGAGTTAAGTTCCAAGATGAAAGTAGGAATTTTTCGTTGATCTGGAGCTTGGAAGGTGTTAGTATCAATAACACAACATAAGATGGCTCTAGCTGGACAACAAGGCTTAAGAGGAAATTTCAGATTTGGTGGAGAATAAGTTTACAAGATGATTTTATCATCTTGAGATGTATCAATGATTTTGGGAAGAGGAAAGATGAAATATCTTAATTGTGTTTAAAATTACAGTTAGGCAAAGAAAATTTTTTGAAAAGCAACAGGCGGAGGAATTGTTTGGATGAGAGAGAAAGTTGCACGCAGAATGGATGTTGTTTAATTGATTTAGTTTTGAAAGCAGTATGTGATTCAAAATTTGGACCCTAGTTTATGTTGAGTATGTAGGAGATGAATTGGATGTTATTCCAGGAAGGGGATTGGCGATCTGTCAATCACGTTTTCAAAGGTTATGCTCAACGAAAGATAGTATTTCCAAAGTTCAGCTGAGTTGATTAAATTGAAGAAAATAAGTGGAAGAGTTGTTAGAGATGCAGTTAGTCAAGCCCAATATATCTCCTTGGGGTTTCCAGCGTTGTTGGTTAAAAAGGAAGATGAAGGACCTCAATTGTGTATGGACTACAGGAGTTGTATATGTTCAATGCAACTCAAATTTCATGAGAGAAAATTATTCTACTTATGATTTAGAATCGGCAGTGGTAGTATTGTTATGAAGATTTGAAGACAGTAATTGTATGAAGCTTTGTATGGGAGGGAAATGCAGAACTCCCTTATTGTTGGAACCAGGAGGGTGAACCAGTTTTGATTGAACAATTAGAGGATCCTAGTCTGAAACGTATTGTGGAATTACTAGGCACCGATCAGGCTAAAGGCTTTGTAATGGGTGAAGATGAGATATTAAGATTAATGGCAGAATTTGCATACTAGCAAATGAAGAATTTAAGAGATAACAGAAAATTTAACTTTGCTCTTCTGGCGAAATGGAAATGGTGGATGATGAGTGATGAAAAAGGGAAATGGAAAAATATTCTTGTATCCAAATATGGCTCGGAACTTGGGAGAAGCCGAGCTCATTTGAAATATCAATCGTGGTGGTGGAGAGATGTATGTAAGGTGGGCGAGGAGGGTGAAGATGATGGTTGGTTCCAAAAAGTCATTGTTTGGAAAGTTGGAGGCGGAGGAGATGTGAGATTTTAGGAAGATGCGTGGGCCACTAACTTTAACTTTAAATCTTTGTTCCCTAGACTTTACTCCATTTCTATGGACCAAGGCAAGACGATGGGAAAAGTAAGTTTTTGGGAGGATTCTGGTTGGCAATGGCGGCTAAATTGGGAGAGGGATAGATTTGGATGGGAATTGGGCTTGGAGGAAAATTTGTTGACGTACATAAACAGGGGCAACATCAACAAGGAATCCAAGGATCGTCTTGTTGGGAGAGGGGATACCAAAGGGGTCTTTCCTGTGAAATCAGCTTACGTTCGCTTGGCTAACCAAACCTACGGGTGGAGTTTTCTCCAGCCCATGGCAAGCAAGAGAAATGCCTAAAACACTAATCACTGGGTGGAGAATCCTACTGGACAAAATTTCAACTAAGTTTCAACCTTCTCAGGAGAGGGGTGGCAATAAATTCTTCTACATGTGCACTGGGTAGGGAGTCAGAAGAATTCACTCAACACTTTTTCTTGGATTGTACCATTGCGCAACGTGGCTGGTCTATGTGCTTCAAGTGGTTAGGTGTTCTATTTGTTCAACATAAGGATTTGAGGTCTCACCTTGAGAACTTTTATTTTATACATATGTCATCCAAGTAGAATCAGGTGTGGAAGGGAATGTGGGTGGCAATAGTCTGTTGTATCGGGGAGAAGAAGAATAGAGTTGTCTTTAAGCAAGAAATTCCGGATGCAGAGGAAATCTTCCAATCGGCTCCACTACTTGTATGGTTGTGGTTGAGATATAGGGTGCGTTCGTTCTCGTATGCCTTTTCGGATTGGCACCTGAACCCAAATCAATGCATTCAATGTATACATTGAAAAAGGAGGTCATAATGGGAGCAGGAAGCCGAGTTGGCAAAAGAAGTCATAATAATGATTTAGAAAGTAATAGCAACAGGAACTTTGTCTTTATAAGGTGCAGAATTATGTAGTATAGTGGTGAACCAAAGGTGTTCCTTTAGGGAGCGTGAGAATTAGATCAGCAGTTGGGAGGTCGATGGATGGTTTTGATTAAGACGCAGAAGTTGATTCCTAGAAGGATATTTCGGATCCTAGTTTGATTTGGCTAGGGGGCATGAGCAGTAGTCAGTTGTCCCCTTTCCTTCCGATGAAGGGATCTTGCTCACTTTTCTCTAAAGGGGCTAGTCCTGGTTCTGTTAAGGGCCTAGTTCTGGACTTGCTCGACCAAGTCTTCAAGGTTGGAAGTAGAGTGTGAATGCTGGAGTTGGCGCTCAATGGAGCAGCATATTCCATATGCAGGGATGTAGAATGGAAATTTGATGAAGTATTGGAGTAGTAAGAGTTGGTTCAGCAGACAACCGAGAAGGTGAGACAGATAAAAGACAGAATGAAAGCTTCTCAAAGTCGGCAGAAATCTTATGCAGATCAGAGGAGAAAACCTTTGGAGTTTGCAGCTGGAGATCATGTGTTTATGAAAGTGACCCCGACCAAGGGTGTAGGACGAGCTATCAGATCAAAGAAGTTGTCCCCTAAGTTTGTTGGGCCATATCAGATCCTGAGGAGGATCGGTCCAGTGGCTTATGAGATCGCCCCACCTCCCCAATTAGCAAACCTGCATAATGTCTTTCATGTATCACAGCTAAGGAAGTACATGGCAGACCCTAGTCACGTGCTGGAAGTGGACGATGTACAGATCAAGGATGACTTGTCTTTTGAAGCAAAACCAGTTAGGATTGACGATCGGCAGAGTAAACAGCTCAGCGGCAAGACAACCAACATGGTGAAAGTGGTGTGGGATGAGAGATTGGGTGATTCAACTTGGGAGTTAGAAGAACCCATGAGAGAAGCTTATCCATACCTCTTTTCCTTGTAATTCAATTTTCGAGGACAAAAATTTTTCTTCTTGGGGAGAATGTAAGGACCTGTAAAATTAACTTGGAATAAAAGGAATATATTTTAAATGAATTCTAAGTATGTTTTTATTTAAAATAAAAAGGGAGGAAAGTGTAGCTTAGAAGACTATGAGATCGCCTGGTTAGTACATAATCGCCTGTCGCCTAGACTACCCATGCGGACGTCGCCAGGGCGCGAGGTATGCGGACATCGCCAGGGCGCGAGGTATGCGGACATCGCCAGGGCGCGAGGTATGCGGACATCGCCAGGGCGCGAGGTATGCGGACATCGCCAGGGCGCGAGGTATGCGGACATCGCCAGGGCGCGAGGTATGCGGACATCGCCAGGGCGCGAGAGGCATGCGGGCATCGCCGGGGCGCGAGAGGCATGCGGGCATCGCCGGGGCGCGAGAGGCATGCGGGCATCGTCAGGGCGCGAGGCATGCGGGCATCGCCAGGGCGCGAGAGACATGCGGGCGTCGCCAGGGATAGACATCGGTCGTCTCATAGAGAGAGACATCGGTCGTCTTCCAGAGAGAGAGATCAGTCGTCTTCCAGGTTGAGTCATCGGTGGAAGGTTAACGAACGATGTCGTATTTCACGCAGATGAAGTGGGGCCCAGGCCCCCAGCTTGAGCGTCTTGCATGCGCGACACGTAGTCAGGGAGCGTACTTCAGAACAGTGGCTCCAGGGAATTGGTGCGGAAAGTGACCCAAAACCCACGTGGCCACACTGTTCAAGGAAGGGTGCAGGCAAGCTTTTCCTGCAGAGTGGGCGGTGGCAGCGGAAATTGTGGAACAAGTTGGTCTAGTTTTAAAAACCCACTTCTGAGGGGAAAAGAACGTTGCAGTGGTTCAAGAGTGAAAGAGTGAGTTTACCTCCATTCTTCTCTTTTCTCTCCTTCACAGTGCGATTCAGGCATCCTCAAGCACCAGTACGACGAACGACGACTGCCCTTAGAGCACCTGGGAGGTTCTCTGCAAGTTCTCCAAACCAGACGCTAAAACAGAGCTAAGGCATCTTTAAGCTTCGACGGGTTTTGGAACTCCTGGTGTTTTGCGCAAGTCCAGGTAAGGGAAGCTAGCTTTATTTTCAATAAAAGCTGTAGATTAGCTGTTTCTGAAGTGAGGGCGACGTGGTCGCCGGTTTTTCAACTGTTATTGCAAAATCCCCTGTTTTGGATGTGATCGCCGGTTTTAATATTGTTGTTCGAACTCCCCTGTTTAATGTCGCTCTGAACTTGTTGAGATTGAAATGAAAAATGTATATGCTATTCGAAAACCTGATCGGTGGTATGCTTGTTCTTGTGAGTGGGGTTGTTTAAGAAAAGATTCAAGGTATTCTATGATGGATTTATTCTTTATGTGTGGAATGATGCTTTGAATGTTGTGGATGTGGGATCAAGGCATAGTATTTTCAGGAAAGAAAATACCGTGTAAGATCGTGTAGAGTGTGCAATGACCGGTGATTCGTTTTATGAGATATCCTGACTCTCCTGATGTAATGGAATCACATAGATGAAGTTATTCAGGCGTTGAGAGTCGAAGGAGGTTCACAGGTATGGGTGAGTTGTGTGAAAGAGAACGAGCTCGACCCGTTGTGTGGATTAACCCTGTCATGCTAGGATAGTGATAATATTGAGATTCATTTATACGCTTGTGAATGTGTGTGATTTCACAGCGACCCTGTGAATGTGTGTGATTTCACAGTGGTGCAGCATGACAGGTGCAGATCTCTGAGTCTAGTCAATGCACGTGTCTTCCGGAAGTAGTGTCAAGTGTCTATGTGTGATGAGTCAGTGGAAGTCTGACGTGAGAAATGTGAAATATTGAGAATTGTTGATAGACACTTGATGCTTGTGTGATATGAATGAGAAAGTGATGGACTCTTGTGAATGTTTAAAAGGGCTGATCTACGTTGGTTGTCAAGTTTATAATTTAAAGTTTTAAAAAAAAAAATATCTAGCTTACCCCGTGTTTTTGTTGTGTGGATGTTTTCTTAAAACTGTGATGATCGTGTATTTTACACGGGAGCAGATGATCTTCCAGGGAGTAGAGCTCCTCAGTGAGTGGTCGCCGGAAGGAGATCGCCAGTTTCTGTCTCTATGTGGTGATCCCCTGTTTTCTGTTCTGATAGAAGATCGGCTGTTTTGGGTCTTCTGATAGGAGATCTCCTGTTTTATATTGGGAGACCGCCGGTTTCATTTTATTTGACTGTATTTTGTTAAGTTTGGAAAACTGACTGGATATGTATTAATTTTCCCTGTGGGGAGCATTTTCATTATATATATATATATATATATATATATATATGTTCACTTCGAAATTTTTGTTTTATCTTTATTTCATTATATAAATGTGAAATGTATTTTGATGGGATGTTACAATTCGTCTGTAGTTTGGGGTTCTGGGAAACTTCATTTAGTGAATATTAGGGTATAATAACTCCAAATGGCGATAGATTTCGAAAGAGAAGTCTGATGAAGACGCCTAAAAAATGAAGGTGGCTCGAAATGGGGCTTGGCGTATCTGCATGTTTTGTAATGATTCGTCAGTAGTTTCGGGTTTGGGGAAACTTCATTTAGTGAATACTAGGGTATACAAACTTCAGATGGTGATAGATTTTGACAGGGAAGTCCGATCAACACTCCACAAAAATGAAAGTGGCGCGAAACGGGGCGTGCCGTATCTGCATGTTTTGTGCCGATTCGTCAGTAGTTTGGGGTTTGGGGAAACTTCATTTAGTGAATATTAGGGTATACAAACATCAAATGGCGATAGATTTTGATAGAGAAGTCCGATCAAGACACCTCAAAAATGAAAGTGGCTTGAGACGGGGCGTGGCGTATCTGCATGTTTTGTGCCGATGCTTCAATAGTTTGGGGTTTGGGGAAACTTCATTCAGTGAATATTAGGGTATACAAACTTCAAATGGCGATAGATTTTGACAGGGAAGTCCGATTAAGACGCCTCAAAATTGAAAGTGGCTCGAAACGGGGCGTGGCGTATCTGCAAGGTTTGTGCCGATTCGTCAGTAGTTTGGGGTTTGGGGAAACTTCATTTAGTGAATATTAGGGTATACAAACTTTTAATGGCGATAGATTTTGACAGAGAAGTTCGATCAAGACGCCTAAAAAATGAAGGTGGCTCGAAACGGGGCGTGGCGTATCTGCATGTTTTGTGCCGATTCGTCAGTAGTTTGGGGATTGGGGAAACTTCATTTAGTGAATATTACGGTATACAAACTTCAAATGGCGATAGATTTTGACAGAGAAGTCCGATCAAGACACCTCAAAAATGAAAGTGGCTCGAAACGGTGATTGGCGTATCTGCATGTGTTGTGCCGATTCGTCAGTAGTTTGGGGTTTGGGGAAACTTCATTTAGTGAATATTAGGGTATACAAACATCAAATGGCGATAGATTTTGATAAAGAAGTCCGATCAAGACGCCTCAAAAATGAAAGTGGCTCGAAACGGGGCATGGCGTATCTGCATGTTTTGTGTCGAATCGTCTGTAGTTTGGGGTTTGGGGAAACTTTATTTACTGAATATTAGGGTATACAAACTTTAAATGGCGATAGATTTTGACAGAGAAGTCCGATCAAGACGCCTCAAAAATGAAAGTGGCTCGAAACGGGGCGTGGCGGATGATGGAAGAGGGCCAAGCACAACCTTCCATGAAAAGCAAGAGGCAAGTCAAGAGCGTCTAAGACCAAGCTAGGAGCGTCTAAGACAAGCTAGGAGCGTCTAGGACGAGAAGGCCAAGCTAGAAGCATCTAGGACAAGAAGACTTGGATCAAAGCTATGAATGGGAGAGTGACATACTAGCACATATTCCGTGAAGGCCCATCAAATGTAGTTTAGCTTTAATTGGGGTGTAAATAGAATAGCCATGTGGACAAATGTTTATTTTTCTGCACATTAGAATTAAGGAGAAGTTAACCTTCCCACTATTCTAGAAAGCCCATGGAGGGGGTGAACTTACAAACTAGACACACCCCTCCCCATGTGCTCACACTTTCCATGTGGCCCATGTGCTTCACATTTACATTTCATTTGGCTAGCATTAGGGTTGCATTATGGTCCTCCTTAGCCTATAAAAGGAGGACCCTACACCTTGTATTTTCAAGATTAAATAGAGTATTGTTATGCTGCCCAAATTGTGCCATACACTACTCCTTGCCTAACACTTAGGTTTTAGTCTTCAATTCATCACTACCAAAGGGGTTGGCCAAACCTCCCCATTTCCTCACTCTTCATGCACCTTCAAGGCACCCATGCTTCCTAGGAAGGCCTTGCTCACCTCCTCCATAAGCTTCCGCATCCATCATCACCAAGGAACTCCAAAATCCAAAGAAGAGCTCATTGGAATGCTATCACCGTATATGCATGTTTTGTGCTGATTCGTCAGTAGTTTGGGGTTTGGGGAAACTTCATTTAGTGAATATTAGGGTATACAAACTTCAAATGGCGATAGATTTTGAGAGAGAAGTCCGATCAAGACGCCTAAAAAATGAAAGTGGCTCGAAACTGGGCATGGCGTATCTGCATGTTTTGTGCTGATTCGTCAGTAGTTTGGGGTTTGTGGAAACTTCATTTAATGAATATTAAGGTATACAAACATCAAATGGCGATAGATTTTGATAGAGAAGTCCGATCAAGACACCTCAAAAATGAAGGTGGCTCGAAACGGGGCGTGGCGTATCTGCGTGTTTTGTGCCGATTCGTCTGTAGTTTGGGGTTTTGGGAAACTTCATTTAGTGAATATTAGGGTATACAAACTTCAAATGGCGATAGATTTCGACAGAGAAGTCTGATGAAGACGCCTAAAAAATGAAGGTGGCTCGAAACGGGGCTTGGCGTATCTGCATGTTTTGTAATGATTCGTCAGTAGTTTCGGGTTTGGGGAAACTTCATTTAGTGAATACTAGGGTATACAAACTTCAAATGGCGATAGATTTTGACAGAAAAGTCCGATCAAGAAGCCTCAAAAATGAAAGTGGCTCGAAAGGGGGCGTGGCGTATATGCATGTTTTGTGCCGATTCGTCAGTAGTTTGGGGATTGGGGAAACTTCATTTAGTGAATATTAGGGCATACAAACTTCAAATGGCGATAGATTTTGACAGAGAAGTCCGATCAAGACGCCTAAAAAATGAAAGTGGCTCGACAAGGGGCGGGGCATATCTGAATGTTTTGTGCCGATTTGTCAATACTTTGGCGTTTGGGGAAACTTCATTTAGTGAATATTTAGGTATACAAACTTCAAATGGCGATAGATTTTGACAGAGAAGTCCGATCAAGACGCCTCCAAAATTAAAGTGGCTCGAAGCGGGGAATGGCCTATCTGCATGTTTTGTGCCAATTCGTCAGTAGTTTGGGGTTTGGGGAAACTTCATTTAGTTAACATTAGGGTATACAAACTTCAAATGGCGATAGATTTTGACAGAGAAGTCCGATCAAGACGCCTAAAAAAAGAAATTGGCTCACAACGGGGCGTGGCGTATCTGCATGTTTTGTGCCGATTCGTCAGTAGTTTGGGTTTTGGGGAAACTTCATTTAGTGAATATTAGGGTATACAAACTTCAAATGGCGATAGATTTTGACAGGGAAGTCCGATCAAGACGCCTCAAAATTGAAAGTGTCTCGAAATGGGGCGTGGCGTATCTGCATGTTTTGTGCCGATTCGTTAGTAGATTAGGGTTTGGGGAAACTTCATTTAGTGAATATTAGGGTATACAAATTTCAAATGGTTATAGATCTTGACAGAGAAGTCCGATGAAGACGTCTAAAAAATGAAAGTGGCTAGAAACGGGGCGTTGCGAATCTGTATGTCTTGTGTCGATTCGTTAGTAGTTTGGGGTTTGAGGAAACTTCATTTAGTAAATATTAGGGTATACAACCTTCAAATGGCGATAGATTTTGACAAAGAAGTCCGATCAAGATGCCTAAAAAATGAAAGTGGCTCGAAACGTGGCGTGGCGTATCTGCAAATGAAAGCCACCTAAAAGAGACTAGGGTAGACTTACCTCATTTTTATGGAAAGGAAAATGTTGAAACATACATAGATTGGGAAATGAAAGTAGAACAACTTTTTGCTTGCCATCATGTTAGCGAGGAAAGGAAAGTACCCTTAGCCACTTTAAGCTTTAAAGGAAATGCTATGTATTGGTGGACAGCCCTAGAGAGAGATAGGCGCCTCCACAGGGACCCTCCCATAGAATATTGGAATGACCTTAGGGGAGCCTTGAGACGCCGCCATATTCCTTCATACTATGATAGGGAGTTAATGGACAAGCTCCAAAGACTCCAACAGAAAAACATGAGTGTAGAGGAGTATAGGCAAAAGATGGAGCTCTACATGATGAGAGCCTCTATTAGGGAAGAAGCCACCACCACCATAGCTAGGTTCCTAAGTGGTCTCAATCTTGAGATAAGGGATAAAGTAGAACTTTTGCCCTACAGGGACTTGAATGATTTGATCCAACTTTGTATAAAAGTTGAACAACAAAATTTGAGAAAGGGATCAAGTCGCAAGGAGAGTTCTTACTCTAACTCTTATCCCAAGAGAGAGTATAGAAGAGAAAGATGATGGAAGAGGCCCAAGCCCAAGCCAAAGCCCAAGCTCAGGCCCAACAACTAGGTCCATGGAAAAGAGTATTTAAGAAGATTGGGACTCTGCTACTGATGGCAGAGAAACTTTTCTTTACATATTCAAGGACCCCTCAGAGGACCACAAGGAGTAGAGCCCAAGCCATGGGAGCTGAGCATCAATTAATTTCAGTTTATTTGTAATTTCAGTAGAGTAGGGTTCATTTAGCACAATAGGGGGTGTATTTAACAATTTAGCTTGTACCTAGGCCTTTTAGGGTAGGAATGTAGCCCTACCTTCTAGAAGCATGCTAAGGGGCTGCATTGACCTTTAGTCAACACCCTAGCAGCCCCCTCTTTTATGTATTCCCCATCCTACCCTTGCTCCTTACTCTCCAAGGCACCATCTCCTATAAATAGGGTGCTTTGGCTCATGTTTTTTTAAGATCAATTTATATGAGTAAATGCTGCCAAAATTATGCTAGCTTCTACTCTTTGTCTAGTCTCTCTAGGTTAGACACTTTGATCTTCACCTTCCTCCAAGTGATTTGGCCTAACCTATCACTTTCCATACCTTTCATGCACGTACAAGGAACCCATAGCTCTATATGAGCCATCCTTGACCCATATCATCCATAACTTCCACCACCTTTTTACCTCATATTTCAAGAAGAACAAATGGTCATGAAGAACAACCCATCAAGTTTGGGGTTTGGGGAAACTTCATTTAGTGAATATTAAGGTATACAAACTACAAATGGCGAAAGATTTTGACAGAGAACTCCGATTAAGACGCCTAAAAAATGAAATTGGCTCGAAACGGGGCGTGGCGTATCTGCATGTTTTGTGCCGATTCGTCTGTAGTTTGGGGTTTTGGGAAACTTCATTTAGTGAATATTAGGGTATACAAACTTCAAATTCCGATAGATTTTGATAGAGAAGTCCGATCAAGACGCCTCAAAAATGAAAGTGGCTCAAAACGGGGCATGGCGTATCTGCATGTTTTGTGATGATTCGTCAGCAGTTTGGGGTTTGGGGAAACTTCATTAAGTGAATATTAGGGTATACAAACTTCAAATGGCGATAGATTTTGACAGAGAAGTCCGATCAAGACGCCTAAAAAATGAAAGTGGCTCGAAACGGGGCATGATATCTGCATGTTTTCTGCCAATTCGTCAGTAGTTTGTTGTTTGGGGAAACTTCATTTAGTGAATATTAGGGTATACAAACTTCAAATGGCGATAGATTTTGACAGAGAAGTCCGATCAAGACGCCTCAAAAATGAAAGTGGCTCGCAACGGGGCGTGGCGTATCTGCATGTTTTGTGCCGATTCGTCAGTAGTTTGGGGTTTGGGGAAACTTCATTTAGTGAATATTAGGCTATACAAACTTCAAATGGCGATAGATTTTGACAGAGAAGTCCGATCAAGATGCCTAAAAAATGAAAGTGGCTCGAAATGCGGCGTGGCGTATCTGCATGTTTTGTGCCGATTCGTCAGTAGTTTGGGGTTTGGGGAAACTTCATTAAGTGAATATTAGGGTATACAAACTTCTAATGGCGATAGATTTTGACAAAGAAGTCCGATCAAGACGCCTAAAAAACGAAATTGGCTCGAAACGGGGCATGGCGTATCTGAATGTTTTGTGCCGATTCGTCTGTAGTTTTGGGTTTTGGGAAATTTCATTTAGTGAATATTAGGGTATACAACCTTCAAATGGCGATAGATTTTGACAGAGAAGTCTGATCAAGACGCCTCAAAGATGAAAGTGGCTCGAAACGGGGCATGGCGTATCTGTTTGTTTTGTGATGATTCGCCAGTAGTTTGGGGTTTGGGGAAACTTCATTAAGTGAATATTAGGGTATACAAACTTCAAATGGCGATAGATTTTGACAGAGAAGTCCGATCAATACGCCTAAAAAATGAAAGTGGCTCGAAACGGGGCGTGCCGTATCCGCATGTTTTGTGCCGATTCGTCAGTAGTTTGGGGTTTGGGGAAACTTCATGTAGTTAATATTAGGGTATATAAACTTCAAATGGAGATAGATTTTGACAGAGAAGTCTGATTAAGACGCCTAAAAAATGAAAGTGGTTCGAAACGGGGCGTGGCGTATCTGCATGTTTTGTGCGGATTGGTCTGTAGTTTACAGTTTGGGGAAACTTCATTTAGTGAATATTAGCGTATACAAACTTCAAATGGCGATAGATTTTGACACAGAAGTCCGATCTAGACGCCTAAAAAATGAAAGTGGCTCGAAAAGGGGCGTGGCATATCTGCATGTTTTGTGCCTATTCGTCAGTAGTTTGGGGTTTGGGGAAACTTCATTTAGTGAATATTAGGGTATACAAACTTCAAATGGCGATAGATTTTGACAGAGAAGTCCGATCAAGACGCCTAAAAAATGAAAGTGGCTCGAAACGGGGCATGATATCTGCATGTTTTCTGCCAATTCGTCAGTAGTTTGTTGTTTGGGGAAACTTCATTTAGTGAATATTAGGGTATACAAACTTCAAATGGCGATAGATTTTGACAGAGAAGTCCGATCAAGACGCCTCAAAAATGAAAGTGGCTCGCAACGGGGCGTGGCGTATCTGCATGTTTTGTGCCGATTCGTCAGTAGTTTGGGGTTTGGGGAAACTTCATTTAGTGAATATTAGGCTATACAAACTTCAAATGGCGATAGATTTTGACAGAGAAGTCCGATCAAGATGCCTAAAAAATGAAAGTGGCTCGAAATGCGGCGTGGCGTATCTGCATGTTTTGTGCCGATTCGTCAGTAGTTTGGGGTTTGGGGAAACTTCATTAAGTGAATATTAGGGTATACAAACTTCTAATGGCGATAGATTTTGACAAAGAAGTCCGATCAAGACGCCTAAAAAACGAAATTGGCTCGAAACGGGGCATGGCGTATCTGAATGTTTTGTGCCGATTCGTCTGTAGTTTTGGGTTTTGGGAAATTTCATTTAGTGAATATTAGGGTATACAACCTTCAAATGGCGATAGATTTTGACAGAGAAGTCTGATCAAGACGCCTCAAAGATGAAAGTGGCTCGAAACGGGGCATGGCGTATCTGTTTGTTTTGTGATGATTCGCCAGTAGTTTGGGGTTTGGGGAAACTTCATTAAGTGAATATTAGGGTATACAAACTTCAAATGGCGATAGATTTTGACAGAGAAGTCCGATCAATACGCCTAAAAAATGAAAGTGGCTCGAAACGGGGCGTGCCGTATCCGCATGTTTTGTGCCGATTCGTCAGTAGTTTGGGGTTTGGGGAAACTTCATGTAGTTAATATTAGGGTATATAAACTTCAAATGGAGATAGACTTTGACAGAGAAGTCTGATTAAGACGCCTAAAAAATGAAAGTGGTTCGAAACGGGGCGTGGCGTATCTGCATGTTTTGTGCGGATTGGTCTGTAGTTTACAGTTTGGGGAAACTTCATTTAGTGAATATTAGCGTATACAAACTTCAAATGGCGATAGATTTTGACACAGAAGTCCGATCTAGACGCCTAAAAAATGAAAGTGGCTCGAAAAGGGGCGTGGCATATCTGCATGTTTTGTGCCTATTCGTCAGTAGTTTGGGGTTTGGGGAAACTTCATTTAGTGAATATTAGGGTATACAAACTTCAAATGGCGATAGATTTTGACAGAGAAATCCGATCAAGACGCCTCCAAAATGAAAGTGGCTCGAAAGGGCGCGTGGCGTATCTGCATGTTTTGTGCCGATTCGTCAGTAGTTTAGGGTTTGGGGAAACTTCATTTAGTGAATATTAGTGTATACCAACTTCGAATAGCGATAGATTTTGACAGGGAAGTCCGATCAAGACGCCTCAAAAATGAAAGTGGCTCGAAACGAGGCGTGGCGTATCTGCATGTTTTGTGCCGATTCGTCAGCAGTTTGGGGTTTGGGGAAACTTCATTTAGTGAATATTAGGGTATACAAACTTCAAATGGCGATAGATTTTGACAGAGAAATCCGATCAAGACGCCTCCAAAATGAAAGTGGCTCGAAAGGGCGCGTGGCGTATCTGCATGTTTTGTGCCTATTCGTCAGTAGTTTGGGGTTTGGGGAAAGTTCATGTAGTGAATATTAGGGTATACAAACTTCAAATGGCGATAGATTTTGACAAAGAAATCCGATCAAGACGCCTCAAAAATGAAAGTGGCTCGAAAAGGGGCGTGGCATATCTGCATGTTTTGTGCCTATTCGTCCGTAGTTTGGGGTTTGGGGAAACTTCATTTAGTGAATATTAGGGTATACAAACTTCAAATGGCGATAGATTTTGACAGAGAAATCCGATCAAGACGCCTCCAAAATGAAAGTGGCTCGAAAGGGCGCGTGGCGTATCTGCATGTTTTGTGCCGATTCGTCAGTAGTTTAGGGTTTGGGTAAACTTCATTTAGTGAATATTAGTGTATACCAACTTCGAATAGCGATAGATTTTGACAGGGAAGTCCGATCAAGACGCCTCAAAAATGAAAGTGGCTCGAAACGAGGCGTGGCGTATCTACATGTTTTGTGCCGATTCGTCAACAGTTTGGGGTTTGGGGAAACTTCATTTAGTGAATATTAGGGTATACAAACTTCAAATGGCGATAGATTTTGACTGAGAAGTTCGATTAAGACGCCTAAAAAATGAAAGTGGCTCGAAACGGGGAGTGGCGTACCTACATGTTTTGTGCCGATCCGTCAGTAGTTTGGGGTGTGGGGAAACTTCATTTAGTGACTATTACGGTATACAAACTTTAAATGGTGATAGATTTTGACAGAGAAGTCCGATCAAGACGCCTCAAAAATGAAAGTGGCTCAAAACGAGGCGTGGCGTATCTGCATGTTTTGTGCGGATTCGTTAGTGGTTTGGGGTTTTGGGAAACTTCATGTAGTGAATATTAGGGTATACAAACTCTTAATGGCGATAGATTTTGACAGAGAAGTTCGATCAAGACGCCTAAAAAATGAAGGTGGCTCGAAACGGGGCGTGGCATATCTGTATGTTTACTGCCGATTCATCAGGAGTTTGGGATTTTGGGAAACTTCATTTCGTAAATATTAGGGTTTACAAACTCTGAATGGCGATAGATTTTGACAGAGAAGTCCGATCAAGACGTCTAAAAAATGAAAGTGGCTCGAAACGGGGCGTGGCGTATCTGCATGTTTTGTGCCGACTCGTGAGTAGTTTGGGGTTTGGGGAAACTTCATTTAATGAATAATAGGGTATACAAACTTCAAAAGGCGATAGATTTTGATCGAGAAGTCCGATCAAGGCGCCTCAAAATTGAAAGTTGCTCGAAACGGTGCGTGGCGTATCTGCATGTTTTGTGCTGATTCGTCAGTAGTTTGGGGTTTGGGGAAACTTCATTTAGTTAACAGTAGGGTATACAAACGTCAAATGGCGATAGATTTTGACATAGAACTCCGATCAAGACGCCTAAAGAATGAAAGTGGCTCGCAACGGGACGTGGCGTATCAGCAGGTTTTGTGCCGATTCGTCAGTAGTTTGGGGTTTGGGGAAACTTCTTGTAGTGAATATTAGGGTATACAAACTTAAAATGGCGATAGATTTTGACAGAGAAGTCCAATGAAGACGTCTCAAAAATTAAAGTGGCTAGAAACGGGGCGTGGCGTATCTGTATGTTTTGTGCCGATTCGTCAGTAGTTTGGGGTTTGAGGAAACTTCATTTAGTAAATATTAGGGTATACACACTTCAAATGGCGACAGATTTTGATAGAGAAGTCCGATCAAGACGCCTAAAAAATTAAAGTGCTCGAAACGGGGCGTGGGGTATCTGCATGTTTTGTGCTGATTCTTCTGTAATTTGGGGGTTGGGGAAACTTCATTTAGTGAATATTAGGGTATACAAACTTCAAATGGCGATAGATTTTGACAGAGAAGTCCGATCAAAACGCCTAAAAAATGAAAGTGGCTCAAAACGAGGTGTGGCGTATCTGCATGTTTTGTGCCGATTCGTCAGTAGTTTGGGGTTTGGGGAAACTTCATTTAGTGAATAATAAGGTATAGAAACTTCAAATGGTGATAGATTTTAACAGAAAAGTCCGATCAAGTCGCCTAAAAAATGAAGGTGGCTCGAATTGGGGCGTGGTGTATCTGCATGTTTTGTGCCGATTCGTCTCTAGTTTGGGGTTTTGGGAAACTTCATTTAGTGAATATTAGGGTATCAAAACTTCAAATGGCGATAGATTTTGACAGAGAAGTCCGATCAAGACGCGTCAAAAATGAAAGTGGCTCAACACGGGGCGTGGCGTATCTGCATGTTTTGTGCCGATTCGTCAGTAGTTTGGGGTTTGTGGAAACTTGATTAAGTGAATATTAGGGTATACAAACTTCAAATGGTGATAGATTTTGTCAGAGATGTCCGATCAAGACGCCTAAAAAATGAAAGTGGCTCGAAACGGGACGTGGTGTATCTCCATGTTTTGTGCCGATTCGTCAGTGGTATGGGGTTTGGGGAAACTTCATTTAGTGAATATTAGGGTAACAAACTTCAGAGGGCGATAGATTTTCATAGAGAAGTCCGATCAAGATGCCTCAAAAATGAAAGTGGCTCAAAACGGGGCGTGGCGTATCTGCATGTTTTGTTCTGATTCGTCAGTAGTTTGCGGTTTGGGGAAACTTCATTTAGTGAATTTTAGGGTATACAAACTTCAAATGGCGATAGATTTTGACAGAGAAGTCCGATCAAGACGCCTAAAAAATGAAAGTGGCTAGAAACGGGGCGTGGCGTATTTGCATGTTTTCGGCCGATTCATCAGTAGTTTGGGCTTTGGGGAAACTTCATTTAGCAAATATAAGGGTATACAAACTTAAAATGGCGATAGATTTTGACAGAGAAGTCCGATAAAGACGCCTGAAAAATGAAGGTGGCTCGAAACGGGGCGTGGCGTATCTGCATGGTTTGTGCCGATTCGTCAGTATTTTGGGGTTTGGGGAAACTTCATCTAGTGAATATTAGGGAATACAAACTTCAAATGGCAATAGATTTTGACAGAGATGTCCGATCAAGACGCCTCAAAAATGAAAGTGGCCCGGAACGGGGCGTGGCGTATCTACATGTTTTGTTCCGATTCGTCAGTAGTTTGGGGCTTGCAGAACCTTCATTAATTGTATATTAAGGTATACAAACTTCAAATGGCGATAGATTTTGACAGAGAAGTCCCATCAAGACGCATAAAAAATGAAACTGGGTCGAAACGGGGCGTGGCGTATCTGCATGTTTTGTGCCGATTTGTCAGTAGTTTGGGGTTTGGGGAAACTCCATTTAGTGAATATTAGGGTATACAAACTTCAAATGGCGATATATTTTGATAGAGAAGTCCCATCAAGATGCCTAAAAAATGAAAGTGGCTAGAAACGAGCCGTGGCGTATCTGCATGTTTTGTGCCGATTCGTCAGTAGTTTGGGGTTTGAGGAAACTTCATTTAGTGAATATTAGGGTATACAAACTTCAAATGGCGATAGATTTTGGCAGAGAAATCCGATCAAGACGCCTCAAAAATCAAAGTGGCTCGAAACTGGGCGTGGTGTATCTGCATGTTTTGTGCCGATTCGTCAGTAGTTTAGGGTTTCGGGAAACTTCATCTAGTGAATATTAGGGTATACAAACTTCAAATGGCGATAGATTTTGATAGAGAAGTCCGATATAGACGCCTCAAAAATGAAACTGGCTCGAAACAGGGCGTGGCGTATCTACATGTTTTGTGCCGATTGGTCAGTAGTTTGGAGTTTGGGGAAACTTCATTTAGTGAATATTAGGGTATACAAACTTCAAATGGCGATAGATTTTGACAGAGAAGTCCCATCAAGATGCCTCAAAAATGAAAGTGGCTAGAAACGGGGCGTGGCGTATCTGCATGTTTTGTGCCGATTCGTCAGTAGTTTGGGGATTGGGGAAACTTCATTTAGTGAATATTACGGTATACAAACTTCAAATGCGATACATTTTGACAGAGAATTGCGATCAAGACGCCTCAAAAATGAAAGTGGCTTGAAACGGGGCGTGGCGTATCTTCATGTTTTGTGCCGATTCGTCAGTCGTTTGTTCTATGGGGAAACTTCATTTAGTGAATATTAGGGTATACAAACTTCAAATGGCGATAGATTTTGACAGAGAAGTCCGATCAAGACGCCTAAAAAAGGAAAGTGGGTAGAAACGGGGTGTGGCGTATCTGCATGTTTTGTCCGATTCGTCAGTAGTTTGGGCTTTGGGGAAACTTCATTTAGCAAATATTAGGGTATACAAACTTCAAATGGCGATAGATTTTGACAGAGAAGTCCGATCAAGACGCCTAAAAAATGAAAGTGGCTCGAAAGGGGGCGTTGCATATCTGCATGTTTCGTGCCGATTCGTCAGTATTTTGGGGTTTGGGGAAACTTCATCTAGTGAATATTAGGGTATACAAACTTCAAATGGCGATAGATTTTGACAGAGATGTCCAATCAAGACGCCTCAAAAATTAAAATGGACCGGAATGGGGCGTGGCCTATCTGCATGTTTTGTTCCGATTCGTCAGTAGTTTGGGGCTTGGTTAAACTTCATTAATTGTATATTAAGGTATACAAACTTCAAATGGCGATAGATTTTGACAGAGTAGTCCCATCAAGACGCCTCAAAAATGAAAGTGGGTCGAAACGGGGCGTGGCGTATGTGCATGTTTTGTGCAGATTCGTCAATAGTTTAGGGTTTGGGGAAACTTCATTTAGGGAATATTAGGGTATACAATCTTCAAATGGCGATAGATTTTAACAGAGAAGTCCAATCAAGACGCCTGAAAAATGAAAGTGGCTCGAAACGGTGGTGGCGTATCTGCATGTTTTGTGCCGATTCTTCAGTAGTTTGGGATTTAGGGGAAACTTCATTTAGTGAATATTAGGGTATACAAACTTCAAATGGCGATAGATTTTGACAAATAAGTCCCATCAAGACGCCTAAAAAATGAAAGTGGCTCAACACGGGGCGTGGTGTATCTGCATGTTTTGTGCCGATTCGTTTGTAATTTGGGGTTTGGGGAAACTTCATTTCGTGAATATTAGGGTATACAAATTTCACATGGCGATAGATTTTGACAGAGAAGTCCGACCAAGACGCCTCAAAAATGAAAGTGGCTCGAAACCGGGCGTGGCGTATCTGCATGTTTTGTTCTGATTCGTCAGCAGTTTGGGGTTTGGGGAAACTTCATTTAGTGAATGTTAGGGTATACAAACTTCAAATGGCGATAGATCCTAAAAAATGAAAGTGGCTCGAAACAGGGCGTGCCGTATCTGCATGTTTGGTGCCGATTCGTCAGTAGTTTGAGGTTTGGGGAAACTTCATTTAGTGAATATTAGGGTATACAAACTTCAAATGGCGATAGATTTTGATAGAGAAGTCCGATCAAGACGCCTCAAAAATGAAAGTGGCTCGAAACGGGGCGTGGCGTATCTTCATGTTTTGTGCCTATTCGTCAGTAGTTTGGGGTTTCGGGAAACTTCATTTTGTGAATATTAGGGTATACATGTAAGGATCTAGATAATTATTTGGAATAGAAGAAGTATAATTTTAATGAATTCTGAATATGTTATTACTTAAAACGAAAAGAGCTCGTAATGGAAATTTCATGGTGGTCAGACCTCGGATGTCGCCCAAGGTCTGAGGTCGGCGTGGTAGAGGTCGGTCGGTGGACCATAGTGGGTTCCAGAAATCACATGTAGGGAGGTGTGATTTGAACCTTAGGAGCGCCATGCATGCAGAATAACTACGGGACTTTACGCTTGGACATAAGGGATTTACCTTAGTGTTGCATGCTTAGGCATGTAAGGATTGAGTACTGAGCTGCCCTCGGGCAGGAGAAGCTACCGACGTCACCGAGCCATGTGGGAGTGATAACACAGGCGTGGAGTAGTGGTAGGACGAGCCCTCAACAGGGTGTGACGATGTGGCATCAGTCGAGAGAAGCAAGGCGATGTGTCCTCGCCACATCAAGGACGATGAGAGATCGCCAGGGCGAGAGACACGCGGGGATCGCCAGGACGAGAGACAGACGGTCATCGCCAGGATGAGGAACGCATCGGTCGACTTCTAGGGGGAGACATCGGTCGTCTTCCAGGGAGAGACATCGGTCGTCTGCCAGGATGAGGCATCGGTCGTCTGCCAGGGTGAGGAATCGGTTGTCCGTCAGGAAGAGGAATCGGTCATCGCCGGTATGAGAGGCATAGTCATCGCGCGAGCAGTCATCGGTGGAAGGTTATCGCGCGATGTCGTGTTTCACACAGATAAGGTGGGATCCAGGCTCCCAGCATGAACGTTCTGCATGCGCGACACATAGACAGAAAGGGTGTTTCAGAATAGTTAGCATCAGAGAGTTGGTATGCGCAGAAACCCACGTGGTCATACTGTTCAAGGAAGTGTGCACGCAAGCTTTCCTGCAAAGTGGGCGGGGACAGCGGCATTTCTGGGCAAGTTGGCTTAGATTCAAAACTCACTCCTGAGAGGCAGTGGACGTTGCTGTGGTTCGAGAGTGATTGAGTGAGTTAGCTTTGGTTCCCTGTTTCTTTCCTCTCCTTCTCCCTGCGTTCAGACGTCCTAGCGGACCAGTTGAAGATCGGCGACTACACTGGATTCCTGACGTTGTGCTCTGCAAGTTTTCTGCTCAAATCCCTAAAACAGAGTTAAGGCATCCTTGAGTTCGGTGGGTTAGAGCTCGTAGTGAGATTTTACGCAAGTCCAGGTAAGGGAAGCTAGCATTTTCGTTTATAAAAACTTTAGGCGAGTAGGTTCTGAAGTGAGGGCAACGTGGTCGCCGGTTTCATATTCTTTTTCATGATGCTCTGTTTTTATGTGTGGGGCGACGTGATCGCCGGTTTTAATGTTGATTTCGAACTCCCCTGTTTTAGTGTCGCTTTGAACTTGTTTGGGATTGAAATGCATATGATATTCGAAAATCTGAACTTTGGTATGATTGTTTCTGTGATTGGGATTGTTTAAGAAAAGATTCAAATTATTACATGATGGAATTGTGCTTTTACGTGTGATATGATGTACTGGATGAATGTGAAATTGTGATCAAGACATAGTATTTTCAGGAAAGGAAATACCGTGTTGAGATTGGTTATGAGGTGTATTGATCAGTGAGTATCCTGTGAATGAGACGATCTTGACTCTGCTGATATAATGGAATCACATAGATGAAGTTATTCAGTTGTTGAGAGTCGAAGGAGGTTCATATGTATGGGTAAGTGGTTTGAAAGATAACTAACTTGACCTGTTATATGAATTAACCTTGTCATACCGTGAGAGTGATGATATTGAGATTATGTTTATGCGCATGGCTATGTGGATTTCACAGCGACCCTGTGTGGATTTCACAGTGGTGTGGTATAACAGGTGCAGGTCTCTGGATGCTAAGTTCAACGCACGAGTCTTCTGGAAGTAGAGTCATGTGTCTATGTGTTATGAGTCAGTGGAAAGGCTGACATGTGAACCATGAGTATTGAATGTATTGAATAGACACTTGACGAGTTTGTGGAATATGGGGATATTGATGGTCGAAATTGATATAGATTATGAATGGTGTGAATATTTATGCTTTCTATTGATATAAAGTTTCATATTTAAAGTTTTAAAAATATCTAGCTTACCCTTTTGTTTTGTATCGTGGTTGTTTTTCTTAAACTTGTGATGATCGTGTATATTTGCACGGGAGCAGATGAGGTTGCAGGTAGTAGACCTCCTCAGTGAGCATTTCTGGAGGAGGAGATCGCCGGTTTTTGAATGCTGTTGTTTATTTTATTTTGAAAACTCCTGTATGGAGATGTATTAAAACTTCCTCGAAAAAGGATATTATTTTGAGGCACATTTGTATTAATTGATGAATTATATTATGTATATATCTATGTTAAATGTTGATATTATTGTTTCACCTTTATTTTATTATAAAAAAATGACCAATATTTTGAGGGGCCTTACAATACAAACTTCAAATGGCGATAGATTTTGACAGAGAAGTCCGATCAAGACGCCTCAATAATGAAAGTGCCTCGAAACGGGGTGTGGCATATCTGCATGTTTTGTGCCGATTTGTTAGTAGTTTGGGGTTTGGGGAAACTTTATTTAGTGAATATTAGGGTATACAAACTTCAAATGGCGATAGATTTTGACAGAGAAGTTCGATCAAGACGCCTCAAAAAAGAAAGTGGCTCGAAACGGGGCGTGGCCTATCTGTATGTTTTATGCCGATTCGTCAGTAGTTTGGGGTTTGCGGAAACTTCATTTAGTGAATATTAGGGTATACAAACTTCAAATGGCGATAGATTTTGACAGAGAAGTCCGATCAAGACGCCTCAAAAATGAAAGTGGCTCGAAACGGCACGTGGCGTATCTGCATGTTTTGTGCCGATTCGTCACTAGTTTGGGGTTTGGGGAAACTTCATTTAGTGAATATTAGGGCATAAAAATTTCAAATGGCGATAGATTTTGACAGAGAAGTTCGATCAAGTTGCCTCAAAAATGAAAGTGGCTCGAAACGGGGCATGGCGTATATTCTGTTTTTTGCCAATTCGTCAGTAGTTTGGGGTTTGGGGAAACTTAATTTAGTGAATATTAGGGTATACAAACTTCAAATGGAGATAGATTTTGACAGAGAAGTCCGACCACGACGCCTAAAAAATGAGAATGGCTCGAAACGGGGCGTGGCGTATCTGCATGTTTTGTGCCGATTCGTCAGTAGTTTGGGTTTTGGGGAAACTTCATTTAGTGAATATTAGGGTATACAAACTTCACATGGCGATAGATTTTGACAGAGAAGTCCGATCAAGACGCCTCAAAAATGAAAGTGGCTCAACACGGGACGTGGTGTATCTGCATGTATTGTGCCGATTCGTCTGTAGTTTGGGGTTTGCGGAAACTTCATTTAGTGAATATTAGGGTATACAAACTTCACATGGCGATAGATTTTGACAGAGAAGTCCGATCAACACGCCTCAAAAATGAAAGTGGCTCGAAACGGGGCATGGCGTATCTGCATGTTTTGTGCCGATTCGTCTGTAGTTTTGGGTTTGCGGAAACTTCATTTAGTGAAGATTAGGGTATACAAACTTCAAATGGCGATAGATTTCGACAGAGAAGCCCGACCAAGACGCCTTAAAAATCAAAATTGCTCTAAATGGGGGGTGGCGTATCTGAATGTTTTGTGCCGATTCGTCAGTAGTTTGGGGTTTAGGGAAACGTTATTTAGTGAACATTAGGGTATAGAAACTTCAAATGGCGATAGATTTTGACAGAGAAGTCCGATCAAGACGCCGCAAAAATGAAAGTGGCTCGAAACGGGGCGTGGCATATCTGCATGTTTTATGCCGATTCGGTAGTAGTGTGGGGTCTGGGGAGCTTCATTTAGTGAATATTAGGGTATACAAACTTCAAATTTCAATACATTTTGACAGAGAAGCCCGACCAAGACGCCTCAAAAATGAAAGTGGCTCGAAACGGGGTGTGGCGTATCTGCATGTTTTATGCCGTTTCGTCAGTAGTTTGGGGTTTGGGGAAACTTCATTTAGTGAATATTAGGGTATACAAACTTCAAATGGCAATAGATTTTAACAGGGGAGCCCGACCAAGACGCCTCAAAAATGAAAGTGGCTCGAATAGGGCGTGGCGTATGTGCATGTTTTGTGCCGATTCGTCAGTAGTTTGGGGTTTGGGGAAACTTCATTTAGTGAATATTAGGGTATACAAACTTCAAATGGCGATAGATTTTGACAGAGGAGCCCGACAAAGACGCCTCAAAAATGAAAGTGGCTCGAAACGAGGCGTGGCGTATCTGCATGTGTTGTGCCGATTCGTCATTAGTTTGGGGTTTGGGGAAACTTAATTTAGTGAATATTAGGGTATACAAACTTCAAATGGCGATAGATTTTGATTGAGAAGTCTGCTCAAGACGCCTAAAAAATCAACGTGGCTCGAATCGGGGCGTGGCGTATCTACATGTTTTGTGCCGATGCGTGAGTAGTTTGGGGTTTGGGGAAACTTCATTGAGTGAATATTAGGGTATACAAACTTAAAATGGGAATAGATTGTGACAGAGAAGTCCGATCAAGACGCCTAAAAAATGAAAGTGGCTCGAAACAGGGCGTGGCGTATCTGCAGGTTTTATGCCGATTCGTCAGTAGTTTGGGGTTGGGGGAAACTTCATTTAGTGAATATTAGGGTATACAAACTTCAAGTGGCGATACATTATGACAGAGAAGTCCGATCAAGACGCCTAAAAAATGAAAGTGGCTAGAAACGGGGCGTGGTGTAGCTGCATGTTTTGTGCCAATTCGTCAGTAGTTTGTTGTATAGGGAAACTTCATTTAGTGAATATTAGGGTATACAAACTTCAGATTGCGATAGATTTTGACAGAGAAGTTCGATCAAGACGCCTGAAAAATGCAAGTGGCTCGAAACGGGGCGTGGCGTATCTGCATGTTTTCTGCCGATTCGTCAGTAGTTTGGGGTTTGGGGAAATTTCATTTAGTGAATATTAGGGTATATAAACTTCAAATGGCGATAGATTTTGACAGAGAAGTCCGATCAAGATGCCTAAAAAATTAAAGTGGCTAGAAATGGGGCGTGGCGTATCTGCATATTTTGTGCCGATTCGTCAGTAGTTTAGGGTTTGGGGAAACTTCATTTAGTGAATATTAGGGTATACAAACTTCAGATGGCTATAGATTTTGACAGAGGAGCCCGACCAAGACGCCTAAAAAATGAAAGTGGCTCGAAACGAGGCGTGGCGTATCTGCATGTTTTGTGCCGATTCGTCAGTAGTTTAGGGTTTGGGGAAACTTCATTTAGTGAATATTAGGGTATACAAAATTCAGATGGCTATAGATTTTGACAGAGGAGCCCGACCAAGACGCCTCAAAAAAGAAAGTGGCTCGAAACGGGGCGTGGCCTATCTGTATGTTTTATGCCGATTCGTCAGTAGTTTGGGGTTTGCGGAAACTTCATTTAGTGAATATTAGGGTATACAAACTTCAAATGGCGATAGATTTTGACAGAGAAGTCCGATCAAGACGCCTCAAAAATGAAAGTGGCTCGAAACGGGGCCTGGCGTATCTGCATGTTTTGTGCCGATTCGTCAGTAGTTTGGGGTTTGGGGAAACTTCATATAGTGAATATTAGGGTATACAAACTTCAAATGGCGATAGATTTTGCCAGAGAAGTCTGATCAAGACGCCTCAAAAATGAAAGTGGCTCGAAACGGGGCGTGGCGTTTCATCATCTTTTGTGTCGATTCGTGAGTAGTTTGGGGTTTGGGGAAACATCATTTAGTGAATATTAAGGTATACAAACTTCAAATGGCGATACATTTTGACAGAGAAGTCCGATCAAGACGCCTTAAAAATGAAAGTGGCTCGAAACGGGGCATGGCGTATCTGCATGTTTTATGCCGATTCGTTACTAGTTTAGTGTTTGGGGAAACATCATTTAGTGAATATTAGGGTATACAAACTTCAAATGGCGATAGATTTTGACAAAGAAGTCCGATCAGGATGCCTAAAAAATGAAAGTGGCTTGAAACGGGGCGTGGTGTTTCATCATCTTTTGTGTCAATTCGTGAGAAGTTTGGGGGTTGGGGAAACTTCATTTAGTGAATATTAGGGCATACAAACTTCAAATGGCCATAGATTTTGACAGAGAAGTCCGATCAAGACGCCTCAAAAATGAAGGTGGCCCGAAACGGGGCGTGGCGTATCTGCATGTTTTGTATTGATTCGTCAGTAGCTTGGGATTTGGGGAAACTTCATTTCGTGAATATTAGGGTATACAAACTTCAAATGGAAATAGATTTTGACAGAAAAGTCTGATCAAGACGCCCAAAAATGATAGTGGCTCGAAACGGCGCGTGGCGTTTTTGCATGTTTTGTGCCGATTCGTCAGTTGTTTGGGGTTTGGATAAACTTCATTTAGTGAATATTAGGGTATACAAACTTAAAATGGCGAGAGATTTTGATAGAGAAGTCCGATCAAGACGCCTCTAAAATGAAAGTGGCTCGAAACGGGGCGTGGCGTATGTGCATGTTTTGTGCTGATTCGTCCGTAGTTTGGGGTTTGGGAAACTTCATTTGGTGAATATTAGGGTATACAAATTTCAAATGGCGATACATTTTTAAAGAGAAGTCCGATCAAGACGACTAAAAAATGAAAGTGGGTCGAACAGTGGCGTGGTGTATCTGCATGTGCTGTGCCGATTTGTCAGTAGTTTGGGGAAACTTCATTTAGTGAATATTAGGGTATACAAACTTCCAATGACGATCGATTTTGACAGAGAAGTTCGATTAAGACGCCTCAAAAATGAAAGTGGCCCGAAACGGGGCGTGGCGTATCTGCATGTTTTGTGCCGATACGTCAGTAGTTTGGGTTTTGAGGAAACATCATTTAGTGAATATTAAGGTATACAAACTTCAAATGGCGATAGATTTTGACAGAGAACTCCGATGAAGACGCCTAAAAAATAAAAGTGGCCCGAAACGGGGCGTGGCGTATCTGCATGTTTTGTTTTGATTCGCCAGTAGCTTGGGGTTTGGGGAAACTTCATTTCGTGAATATTCGGGTATACAAAGTTCAAATGGCGATAGATTTTGACAGAGAAGTCCGATCAAGACGCCTCAAAAATGAAAGTGGCTCGAAACGGGGCGTGGCGTTTTTTCATGATTTGTGCCGATTCGTCAGTAGTTTGGGGTTTGGGGAAACTTCATTTAGTGAATATTAGGGTATACAAACTTCAAATGGCGATAGATTTTGATAGAGAAGTTGGATCAAGACACCTCAAAAATGAAAGTGGCTTGAAACGGGGCGTGGCGTATGTGCATGTTTTGTGCCGATTCGTCAGTAGTTTGGGGTTTGGGGAAACTTGATGTAGTGAATATTAGGGTATACAGACTTCAAATGACGATAGATTTTGACAGAGAAGTCCGATCAAGACGCCTCAAAAATGAAACTGGCCTAAACAGGGCGTGGCGTATCTGCATCTTTTGTGCCGATTCGTGAGTAGTTTGGGGTTTGGGGAAACGTCATTTAGTGAATATTGGAGTATAAAAACTTCAAATTCCAATAGATTTTGACAGAGAAGTCCGATCAAGACGCCTCAAAAATGAAAGTTGCTCGAAATAGGGCGTGGCGTATCTGCATGTTTTGTGCCAATTCGTCAGTAGTTTGGGGTTTGGGGAAACCTCATTTAGTGAATATTAAAGTATACAAACTTAAAATGGCGATAGATTTTAACAGTGAAGGCCGATAAAGACGCCTCAAAAATGAAAGTGGGTTGAAACGGGGCGTGGCATATCTGCATGGTTTGTGCCGATTCGTCAGTAGGTTGGGGTTTGCGGAAACGTCATTTAGTGAATATTAGAGTATACAAACTTCAAATGGCGATAGATTTTGACAGACAAGTCCGATAAAGACGCCTAAAAAATGAAAGTGGCTCGAAAGGGGGCGTGGCGTATCTGCATGTTTTCTGCCGATTCGTAAGTAGAACGGGGTTTGGGGAAACTTCATTTAGTGAATATTACGTTATAAAAACTTCAAATGGCAATAGATTTTGACAGAGAAGTCCGATCAATACGCCTCAAAAATGAAAGTGGCCCGAAACGGGCGTGGCGTATCTGCATGTTTTATCCCGATTCGTCTGTAGTTTGGGGCTTGGGGAAACTTCATTCAGTGTATATTAGGGTATGCAAACTTCAAATTGCGATAGATTTTGAAAGAGAAGTCCGATCAAGAGGCCTCAGAAATGAAAGTGGCTCGACACGGGGTGTGGCGAATCTGCATGGTTTTTGCCGATTTGTCAGTAGTTTGGGGTTTGCGGAAACTTCATTTAGTGAATATTAGGGTATACAAACTTCAAATGGCGATAGATTTTGACAGAGAAGTCCGATCAAAACGCCTAAAAAATGAAAGAGGCTTGAAACGGGGGGTGGCGTATCTGCATGTTTTGTGCCGATTCGTCAGTAGTTCAGGGTTTGCGAAAACTTCATTTAGTGAATATTAGGGTATACAAACTTTAAATGACGATAGATTTGACAGAGAAGTCTGATCAAGACGCCTCAAAAATGAAAGTGGCTCGAAACGGGGCGTGGCGTATCTGCAAGTTTTGTGCCGATTCGGCAGTAGTTTGGGGTTTGGGGAAACTTCATTTAGTGAATATTAGGGTATACGAACTTCAAATGGCGATAGATTTTGACAGAGAAGTCCGATCAAGACGCCTTGAAAATGAAAGTGGCTCGAAATGGGGCGTGGCGTATCTGCATGTTTTGTGCCGATTCGTTAGTAGTTTACGGTTTGGGGAAACTTCATTTAGTGAATATTAGGGTATACAAACTTCAAATGGCGATAGATTTTGACAGAGAAGTCCGATTAAGACGCCTCAAAAATCAAAGTGGCTCAAAACGGGGCATGGCGTTTTTGCATGTTTTGTCCTGATTCGTCAGTAGTTTGGGGTTTGGGGAAACTTCATTTAGTGAATATTAGGGTATACAAACTACAAATGGCGATAGATTTTGATAGAGAAGTCCACTTAAGACGCCTAAAAAATGAAACTGGGCCGAAACGGGGGGTGGTGTATCTGCATTTTTTGTGCCGATTTGTCAGTAGTTTGGGGAAACTTCATTTAGTGAATAATAAGGTATACAAACTTCAAATGGCGATAGATTTTGAAAGAGAAGTCCGATTAAGACGCCTCAAAAATCAAAGTGGCTCGAAACGGGGCATGGCGTTTTTGCATGTTTTGTCCCGATTCGTCAGTAGTTTGGGGTTTGGGGAAACTTCATTTAGTGATATTTAGGGTATACAAACTTCAAATGGCGATAGATTTTGACAGAGAAGTTCGATCAAGATGCCTAAAAATGAAAGTGGCTCGAAACGGGGCGTGGCGTTTCTGCATCTTTTGTGCCGGTTCGTGAGTAGTTTCGGGTTTGGGGAAACTTCATTTAGTGAATATTAGGGTATACAAACTTCAAATGGCGATAGATTTTGACAGAGAAGTCCGATCAAGACGCCTAGAAAATGAAAGAGGCTTGAAACGGGAAGTGTCGTATCTGCATGTTTTGTGCCGATTCGTAAGTAGTTTAGGGTTGGCGAAAAATTCATTTAGTGAATATTAGGGTATACAAACTTTAAATGACGATAGATTTTGACAGAGAAGACCGATGAAGACGCCTCAAATATGAAAGTGGGTCGAAACGGGGCGTGGCGTATCTGCAAGTTTTGTGCCGATTTGACAGTAGTTTGGGGTTTGGGGAAACTTCATTTAGTGAATATTAGGGTATACAAACTTCAAATGGCGATAGATTTCGATAGAGAAGTCCGATCAAGACGTCTCAAAAATGAAAGTGGCTCGAAACGGGGCGTGGCATATGTGCATGTTTTGTGCCGATTCGTCAATAGTTTGGGGTTTGGGGAAACTTGATGTAGTGAATATTAGGGTATACAGACTTCAAATGACGATAGATTTTGGCAGAGAAGTCCGATCAAGACGCCTCAAAAATGAAACTGGCCTAAACAGGGCGTGGCGTATCTGCATCTTTTGTGCCGATTCGTGAGTAGTTTGGGGTTTGGGGAAACGTCATTTAGTGAATATTGGAGTATAAAAACTTCAAATTGCAATAGATTTTGACAGAGAAGTCCGATCAAGACGCCTAAAAAATGAAAGTGGCTCGAAACAGGGCGTGGCGTATGTGCATGTTTTGTGCCAATTCGTCAGTAGTTTGGGGTTTGGGGAAACCTCATTTAGTGAATATTAAAGTATACAAACTTCAAATGGCGATAGATTTTAAAAGTGAAGGCCGATCAAGACGCCTCAAAAATGAAAGTGGGTTGAAACGAGGCGTGGCATATCTGCATGGTTTGTGCCGATTCGTCAGTAGGTTGGGGTTTGCGGAAACGTCATTTAGTGAATATTAGGGTATACAAACTTGAAATGGCGATAGATTTTGACAGAGAACTCCGATGAAGACGCCTCCAAAATAAAAGTGGCCCGAAACGGGGCGTGGCGTATCTGCATGTTTTGTTTTGATTCGCCAGTAGCTTGGGGTTTGGGGAAACTTCATTTCGTGAATATTAGGGTATACAAATTCAAATGGCGATAGATTTTGACAGAGAAGTCCGATCAAGACGCCTCAAAAATGAAAGTGGCTCGAAACGGGGCGTGGCATTTTTTCATGATTTGTGCCGATTCGTCAGTAGTTTGGGGTTTGGGGAAACTTCATTTAGTGAATATTAGGGTATACAAACTTCAAATGGCGATAGATTTTGATAGAAAAGTCTGATCAAGACGCCTAAAAAATGAAAGTGGCTCGAAACGGGGCGTGGCGTATGTGCATGTTTTGTGCCGATTCGTCAGTAGTTTGGGGTTTGGGGAAACTTCATTTAGTGAATATTAGGGTATACAAACTTCAAATGGCGATAGATTTTGACAGAGAAGTCCGATCAAGACGCGTCAAAAATGAAAGTGGCTCAACACGGGGCGTGGCGTATCTGCATGTTTTGTGCCGATTCGTCAGTAGTTTGGGGTTTGTGGAAACTTGATTTAGTGAATATTCGGGTATACAAACTTCAAATGGTGATAGATTTGGACAGAGAGGTCCGCTCAAGATGCCTCAAAAAGGAAAGTGGCTCGAGACAGGGCGTGGCGTATCTGCATGTTTTGTGCCAATTCGTCAGTAGTTTGGGGTTTGGGGAAACCTCATTTAGTGAATATTAAAGTATACAAACTTCAAATGGCGATAGATTTTAACAGTGAAGGCCGATCAAAACGCCTCAAAAATGAAAGTGGGTTGAAACGGGGCGTGGCATATCTGCATGGTTTGTGCCGATTTGTCAGTAGGTTGGGGTTTGCGGAAACGTCATTTAGTGAATATTAGAGTATACAAACTTCAAATGGCGATAGATTTTGACAGAGAAGTCCGATCAAGACGCCTTAAAAATGAAAGTGGCTCGAAATGGGGCGTGGCGTATCTGCATGTTTTGTGCCGATTCGTTAGTAGTCTACGGTTTGGGGAAACTTCATTTAGTGAATATTAGGGTATACAAACTTCAAATGGCGATAGATTTGGACAGAGAAGTCCGATTAAGACGCCTCAAAAATCAAAGTGGCTCAAAACGGGGCATGGCGTTTTTCCATGTTTTGTCCCGATTCGTCAGTAGTTTGGGGTTTGGGGAAACTTCATTTAGTGAATATTAGGGTATAAAAACTACAAATGGCGATAGATTTTGATAGAGAAGTCCGGTTAAGACGCCTCAAAAATGAAATTGGGTCGAAACGGGGCGTGGCGTATCTGCATTTTTTGTGCCGATTCGTCAGTAGTTTGGGGTTTGGGAAAACTTCATTTAGTGAATATTAAGGTATACAAACTTCAAATGGCGATAGATTTTGAAAGAGAAGTCTGATTAAGACGCCTACAAAATCAAAGTGGCTCGAAACGGGGCATGGCGGTTTTGCATGTTTTGTCCCGATTCGTTAGTAGTTTGGGGTTTGGGGAAACTTCATTTAGTGAATATTAGGGTATACAAACTACAAATGGCCATAGATTTTGATAGAGAAGTCGGGTTAGGACGCCTCAAAAATGAAACTGGGTCGAAACGGGGCGTGGCGTATCTACATTTTTTGTGCCGATTCGTCAGTAGTTTGGGGTTTGGGGAAACTTCATTTAGTGAATATTAGGGTATACAAACTTCAAATGGCGATAGATTTTGACAGGGAAGTCCGATTAAGACGCCTCAAAAATGAAAGTGGCTCGAAATGGGGCGTGGCGTATCTGCATGTTTTGTGCCGATTCGTCAGTAGTTTCGGCTTTGGGGAAACTTCATATAGTGAATATTAGGGTATACAAACTTCGAATGGCGATAGATTTTGACAGAGCAGTTCGATCAAGATGCCTCAAAAATGAAAGTGGCTCCAAACGGGGCGTGGCGTTTCTGCATCTTTTGTGCCGGTTCGTGAGTAGTTTCGGGTTTGGGGAAACTTCATTTAGTGAATATTAGGGTATACAAACTTCAAATGGCGATAGATTTTGACAGAGAAGTCCGATCAAGACCCCTAAAAAATGAAAAAGGCTTGAAACGGGGGGTGGCGTATCTGCATGTTTTGTGCCGATTCGTCAGTAGTTTAGGGTTTGCGAAAACTTCATTTAGTGAATATTAGGGTATACAAACTTTAAATAACGATAGATTTGACAGAGATGTCCGATCAAGACGCCTTAAAAATGAAAGTGGCTCGAAATGGGGCGTGGCGTATCTGCATATTTTGTGCCGATTCGTTAGTAGTCTACGGTTTGGGGAAACTTCATTTAGTGAATATTAGGGTATACAAACTTCAAATGGCGATAGATTTTGACAGAGAAGTCCGATTAACACGCCTCAAAAATCAAAGTGGCTCAAAACGGGGCATGGCGTTTTTGGATGTTGTGTCCCGATTCGTCAGTAGTTTGGGATTTGGGGAAACTTCATTTAGTGAATATTAGGGTATACAAACTACAAATTGCGATAGATTTTGATAGAGAAGTCCGGTTAAGACGCCTCAAAAATGAAACTGGGTCGAAACGGGGCGTGGCGTGTCTACATTTCTTTTGCCGATTTGTCAGTAGTTTGGGGTTTGGGAAAACTTCATTTAGTGAATATTAGGGTATACAAACTTCAAATGGCGATAGATTTTGACAGGGAAGTCCGATTAAGACGCCTCAAAAATGAAAGTGGCTCGAAATGGGGCGTGGCATATCTGCATGTTTTGTGCCGATTCGTCAGTAGTTTCGGCTTTGGGGAAACTTCATATAGTGAATATTAGGGTATACAAACTTCAAATGGCGATAGATTTTGACAGAGAAGTTCGATCAAGATGCCTAAAAAATGAAAGTGGCTCCAAACGGGGCGTGGCGTTTCTGCATCTTTTGTGCCGGTTCGTGAGTAGTTTCGGGTTTGGGGAAACTTCATTTAGTGAATATTAGGGTATAAAAACTTCAAATGGCGATAGATTTTGATAGAGAAGTCTGATTAAGACGCCTCAAAAATCAAAGTGGCCCGAAACGGGGCATGGCGTTTTTGCATGTTTTGTCCCGATTCGTCAGTAGTTTGGGGTTTTGGGAAACTTCATTTAGTGAATATTAGGGTATACAAACTACAAATGGCGATAGATTTTGATAGAGAAGTCCGATTAAGACGCCGCAAAAATGAAACTGGGTCGAAACGGGGCGTGGCCTATCTACATTTTTTGTGCCGATTCGTCAGTAGTTTGGGGTTTGGGGAAACTTCATTTAGTGAATATTAGGGTATACAAACTTCAAATGGCGATAGATTTTGACAGGGAAGTCCGATTAAGACGCCTCAAAAATGAAAGTGGCTCGAAATGGGGCGTGGCGTATCTGCATGTTTTGTGCTGATTCGTCATAAGTTTCGGCTTTGGGGAAACTTTATATAGTGAATATTAGGGTATACAAACTTCGAATGGCGATAGATTTTGACAGAGAAGTTCGAACAAGATGCCTAAAAAATGAAAGTGGCTCCAAACGGGGCATGGCGTTTCTGCATCTTTTGTGCCGGTTCGTGAGTAGTTTCGGGTTTGGGGAAACTTCATTTAGCGAATATTAGGGTATACAAACTTCAAATGGCGATAGATTTTGACAGAGAAGTCCGATCAAGACGCCTAAAAAATGAAAGAGGCTTGAAACGAGGGGTGGCGTATCTGCATGTTTTGTGCCGATTCGTCAGTAGTTTAGGGTTTGCGAAAACTTCATTTAGTGAATATTAGGGTATACAAACTTTAAATGACGATAGATTTGACAGAGAAGTCCGATCAAGACGCCTCAAAAATGAAAGTGGCTCGAAACGGGGCGTGGCGAATCTGCAAGTTTTGTGCCGATTCGGCAGTAGTTTGGGGTTTGGGGAAACTTCATTTAGTGAATATTAGGGTATACAAACTTCAAATCGCGATATATTTTGACAGAGAAGTCCGATCAAGACGCCTTAAAAATGAAAGTGGCTCGAAATGGCGCGTGGCGTATCTGCATGTTTTGTGCCGATTCGTTAGTAGTCTACGGTTTGGGGAAACTTCATTTAGTGAATATTAGGGTATACAAACTTCAAATGGCGATAGAATTTGACCGAGAAGTCCGATTAAGACGCCTCAAAAATCAAAGTGGCTCAAAACGGGGCATGGCGTTTTTGCATGTTTTGTCCCGCTTCGTCAGTAGTTTGGGGTTTGGGGAAACTTCATTTAGTGAATATTAGGGTATACAAACTACAAATGGCGATAGATTTTGATAGAGAAGTCCGGTTAAGACGCCTCAAAAATGAAACTGGGTCGAAACGGGGCGTGGCGTATCTGCATTGTTTGTGCCGATTCGTCAGTAGTTTGGGGTTTGGGGAAACTTCATTTAGTGAATATTAAGGTATACAAACTTCAAATGGCGATAGATTTTGAAAGAGAAGTCTGATTAAGACGCCTCAAAAATCAAAGTGGCTCGAAACGAGGCATGGCGTTTTTGGATGTTTTGTCCTGACTCGTCAGTAGTTTGGGATTTGGGGAAACTTCATTTAGTGAATATTAGGGTATACAAACTACAAATTGTGATAGATTTTGATAGAGAAGTCCGGTTAAGACGCCTCAAAAATGAAACTGGGTCGAAACGGGGCGTGGCGTGTCTACATTTTTTGTGCCGATTCGTCAGTAGTTTGGGGTTTGGGAAAACTTCATTTAGTGAATATTAGGGTATACAAACTTCGAAAGGCGATAGATTTTGACAGGGAAGTCCGATTAAGACGCCTCAAAAATGAAAGTGGCTCGAAATGGGGCGTGGCGTATCTGCATGTTTTGTGCCGATTCGTCAGTAGTTTCGGCTTTGGGGAAACTTCATATAGTGAATATTAGGGTATACAAACTTCAAATGGCGATAGATTTTGACAGGGAAGGTCGATCAAGATGCCTCAAAAATGAAAGTGGCTCCAAACAGGGCGTGGCGTTTCTGCATCTTTTGTGCCGGTTCGTGAGTAGTTTCGGGTTTGGGGAAACTTCATTTAGTGAATATTAGGGTATACAAACTTCAAATGGCGATAGATTTTGATAGAGAAGTCTGATTAAGACTTCTCAAAAATCAAAGTGGCTCGAAACGGGGCATGGCGTTTTTGCATGTTTTGTCCCGATTCGTCAGTAGTTTGGGGTATGGGGAAACTTCATTTAGTGAATATTAGGGTATACAAACTACAAATGGCGATAGATTTTTGAAAGAGAGGTCCGGTTAAGACGCCTCAAAAATGAAACTGGGTCGAAACGGGGCGTGGCGTATCTTCATTTTTTGTGCCGAATTGTCAGTAGTTTGGGGTTTGGGGAAACTTCATTTAGTTAATATTAGGGTATACAAACTTCAAATGGCGATAGATTTTGACAGAGAAGTCCGATTAAGACGCCTCAAAAATGAAAGTGGCTCGAAATGGGGCGTGGCGTATCTGCATGGTTTGTGCCGATTCGTCAGTAGTTTCGGCTTTGGGGAAACTTCATATAGTGAATATTAGGGTATACAAACTTCAAATGGCGATAGATTTTGACAGAGAAGTCCGATCAAGACGCCTAAAAAATGAAAGTGGCTCAAAACGGGGCGTGGCGTATCTGCATGTTTTGTGTCGATTCGTCAGTAGTTTGGGGTTTGGGGAAACTTCATATAGTGAATATTAGGGTATACAAACTTCAAATGGCATTAGATTTTGACAGAGAAGTCCGATCAAGATGCCTCAAAAATGAAAGTGGCCCGAAACTGGGCGTGGCGTATCTGCATGTTTTGTGCCAATTCGTCAGAAGTTTGGGATTTAGGGAAACTTCATGTAGTGAAGATTAGGGTATACAAACTTCAAATGACGATAGATTTTTACAGAGAAATCTGATCAAGACGCCTAAAAAATGAAACTGGCCTGAAACGGGGCGTGGCGTATCTATATGTCTTTTTCTGATTGGTCAGTAGTTTCAAGTTTGGGGAAACTTCATTTAGTGAATGTTAGGGTATACAAACTTCAAATGGCGATACATTTTGACACAGAAGTCTGTTCAAGACGCCTAAAAAATGAAAGTGGCCCGAAACGGGGCGTGGCGTATCTGCATGTTTTGTGCCGATTCGTTAGTAATTTGGGGTTTGGGGAAACATCATTTAGTGAATATCAGGGTATACAATATTCCAATGGCAATAGATTTTGACAGAGAAGTCCGATAAAGACCCCTCAAAAATGAAAGTGGCCCGAAACGGGGCGTGGCGTATCTGCATGTTTTGTGCCGATTCGTCAGTAGTTTGGGGTTTGGGGAAACATCATTTAGTGAATATTAGGGTATACAAACTTCAAATGGCAATAGATTTTGACAGAGAAGTCCGATCAAGGTGCCTCAAAAATTAAAGTGGCCCGAAACTGGGCGTGGCGTATCTGCATGTTTTGTGCCAATTCGTCAGTAGTTTGGGATTTTGGGAAACTTCATGTAGTGAATATTAGGGTATACAAACTTCAAATCTCGATAGATTTTGACAGAGAAATCTGATCAAGACGCCTAAAAAATGAAACTGGACTGAAACGGGGCGTGGCGTATCTATATGTCTTGTTCTGATTCGTCAGTAGTTTCAAGTTTGGGGAAACTTCATTTAGTGAATGTTAGGGTATACAAACTTCAAATGGCGATAGATTTTGACACAGAAGTTTGATCAAGACGCCTAAAAAATGAAAGTGGCCCGAAACAGGGCGTGGCGTATCTGCATGTTTTGTGCCGATTCGTTAGTAGTTTGGGGTTTGGGGAAACATCATTTAGTGAATATCAGGGTATACGATATTCAAATGGCAATAGATTTTGACAGAGAAGTCCGATCAACACGCCTCAAAAATGAAAGTGGCTCGAAACGGGGCGTGGCATATCTGCATGTTTTGTGCCAGTTTGTCAGTAGAATGGGGTTTGGGGAAACTTCATTTAGTGAATATTACGTTACACAAATTTCAAATGGTGATACATTTTGACAGAGAAGTTCGATCAAGACGCCTAAAAAATGAAAGTGGGTCGAAATTATGCGTGGCGTATCTGCATGTTTTGTGCCGATTAGTGAGTAGTTTGGGGTTTGGGGAAATTTCATTTAGTGAATATTAGGGTATAAAAACTTCAAACGGCAATAGATTTTGACAGAGAAGTCCGATCAAGACGCCTCAAAAATGAAAGTGGCTCGAAACTGGGCGTGGCGTATCTGCATGTTTTTTGCCGATTCGTCAGTAGTTTGGGGTTTGGGGAAACTTCATTTAGTGAATATTAGGGTATACAAACTTCAAATGACGATAGATTTTGACAGAGAAATCTGATCAAGACGCCTAAAAAATGAAACTGGCCTGAAACGGGGCGTGGCGTATCTATATGTCTTATTCTGATTCGTCAGTAGTTTCAAGTTTGGGGAAACTTCATTTAGTGAATGTTAGGGTATACAAACTTCAAATGGCGATAGATTTTGACACAGAAGTCCGATCAAGACGCCTAAAAAATGAAAGTGGCCCGAAACGGGGCGTGGCGTATCTGCATGTTTTGTGCCGATTCGTCAGTAGTTTGGGGTTTGGGGAAACTTCATTTAGTGAATATTAGGGTATAGAAACTTCAAATGGAGATATATTTTGACAGAGAAGTCCGATCAAGACGCCTAAAAAATGAAAGTGGGTCGAAACAGGGGATGGCGTATCTGCATGTTTTGTGCCGATTCTTCAGTAGTTTGGGGTTTGGGGAAACTTCATATAGTGAATATTAGGGTATACAAACTTCAAATGGCAATAGATTTTGACAGAAAAGTCCGATAGAGACGCCTAAAAAATGAAAGTGGCTCGAAATGGGCGTGGTGTTTCTGCATCTTTTGTGGCGATTCGTGAGTAGTTAGGGGTTTGGGGAAATTTCGTTTAGTGAATATTAGGGTATACAAACTTAAAATGGCGATAGATTTTGACAGGGAAGTCCGATCAAGACGCCTCAAAAATGAAAGTGGGTCGAAACGGGGCGTGGCGTATCTGCTTGTTTTGTGCCGATTCGTCAGTAGTTTGGGGTTTTGGGAAACCTCATTTAGTGAATATTGGGGTATACAAACTTCGAATGGCGATAGATTTTAACAGTGAACTCCGATCAAGACGCCTAAAAAATGAAAGTCGGTCGAAACGGGGCGTGGCGTATCTGCATGCTTTGTGCCGATTCGTTAGTGGTTTGGGGTTTTGGGAAACCTCATTTAGTGAATATTAGGGTATACAAATTTTAAATGGCGATAGATTTTGACAGAGAATTTCGATTGAGACGCCTCAAAAAAGAAAGTGGCTCGAGATGGGGCGTGGCGTATCTACATGTTTTGTGCCGACTCGTCAGTAGTTTGGGGTTTGTGGAAACTTCATTTAGTGAATATTAGGGTATGCAACCTTACAATGGCGATAGATTTTGACAGAGAAGTCCGATCAAGACGCCTAAAAAATTAAAGTGGCTCGAAACGGGCGTGGCCTTTTTGTATGTTTTGTGCCGATTCGTCAGTAGTTTGGGGTGTGGGGAAACTTCATTTAGTAAATATTAAGGTATACAAACTTCAAATGGCGATAGATTTTGACAGAGAAGTCCGATTAAGACGCCTCAAAAATGAATGTGGGTCGAAACGGGGCGTGGCGTATCTGCATGTTTTGTGCTGATTCGTCAGTAGTTTGGGGTTTGGGGAAACTTCATTTAGTCAATATTGGCGTATACAAACTTCAAATGGCGATAGATTTTGACAGAGAAGTCAGATCAAGACGCCTCAAAAATGAAAATGGCTCGAAACGGGGCGTCGCGTATCTACATGTTTTGTGGCGTTTCGTCAGTATTTTGGGGTTTTCATATAGTCAATATTAGGGTATACAAAACTTCAAATGGCGATAGATTTTGACAGAGAATTCCGATCAACACGCCTCAAAAATGAAAGTGGGACGAAATGGGGGGTGGCGTATCTGCATGTTCTATGCCGGTTCGTCAGTAGTTTGGGGTTTGGGGAAACTTCATATAGTGAATATTAGGGTATACAAACTTCAAATTGCGATAGATTTTGGCAGAGAAGTCCGATCAAGACGCCTCAAAAATGAAAGTGGCTCGGAACGGGGTGTGGCGTTTTTGCATGTTTTGTGCCGATTCGTCAGATGTTTGGGGTTTGGAGAAACTTCATTTAGTGAATATTAGGGTATAAAAACTTCAAATGGCGATAGATTTTGACAGAGAAGTCCGATCAAGACGCCTAAAAAATGAAAGTGGCTCGAAACGGGGCGTGGCGTTTTTGCATGTTTTGTTCCGATTCGTCAGTAGTTTGGGGTTTGGGGAAACTTAATTTAGTGAATATTAGCGTATAAAAACTTCAAATGGCAATAGATATTGACAGAGAAGCCCGGTCAAGACGCCTCAAAAATGAAAGTGGCTCGAAACGGGGCGTGGCCTTTTTGCATGTTTTGTGCCAATTCGTCAGTAGTTTGTTGTATGGGGAAACTTCATTTAGTGAATATTAGGGTATACAAACTTCAAATGGCGATAGATTTTGACAGAGAAGTCCGATTAAGACGCCTCAAAAATGAAAGTGGGTCGAAACGGGGTGTGGCGTATCTGCATGTTTTGTGCCGATTCGTCAGTAGTTTGGGGTTTTGGGAAACTTCATTTAGTGAATATTAGGGTATACAAACTTCAAATGGCGATAGATTTTGACAGAGAAGCCCGAACAAGACGCCTAAAAAATGAAAGTGGCTCGAAACGGGGCGTGGCGTTTTTTTCATGTTTTGTGCCGATTCGTCAGTAGATTGGGGTTTGGGGAAACTTCATTTAGTGAATATTAGGGTATACAAACTTCGAATGCCGATAGATATTGACAGAGAAGTCCGATCAAGACACCTCAAAAATGAAAGTGGCCCGAAACAGGGCGTGGCGTTTCTGCATGTTTTGTACCGATTCGTCAGTAGTTTGGGGTTTGGGGAAACTTCATTTAGTGAATATTAGGGTATGCAAACTTCAAATGACGATAGATTTTGACAGAGAAGTCCGATCAAGACGCCTCAAAAATGAAACTGGCCTGAAACGAGGTGTGGCGTATTTGCATGTTTTGTTCTGATTCGGCAGTGGTTTTGAGTTTGGGGAGACTTCATTTAGTGAATGTTAGGGTATACACACTTCAAATCGCAATAGATTTTGACACAGAAGTCCGATCAAGACGCCTCAAAAATGAAAGTGGCTCGACACGGGGCGTGGCGTATCTGCATGGTTAGTGCCGATTTGTCAGTAGTTTGGGGTTCGCGGATACTTCATTTAGTGAATATTAGGGTATACAAACTTCAAATGGCAATAGATTTTGACAGAGAAGTCCGATCAAGACGCCTCAAAAATGAAAGTGGCTCGAAACGGGGCGTGGCGATTTTGCATGTTTTGTGCCGATTCGTCAGTAGTTTGGGGTTTGGAGAAACTTCATTTAGTGAATATTAGGGTATACAAACTTCAAATGGCGATAGATTTTGACACAGAAGTCCGATCAAGATGCCTAAAAAATGAAAGTAGCTGGACACGGGGCGTGGCATATGTGCATGGTTTTTGCCGATTCGTCAGTAGTTTGGGGTTTGCGGAAACTTCATTTAGAGAATATTAGGGTATACAAACTTCAAATGGCGATAGATTTTGACAGAGAAGTCTGATTAAGACGCCTAAAAAATGAAAGTGGCTCGAAACGGGGCGTGGCATATCTGCATGTTTTCTGCCGATTCGTATGTAGAATGGGGTTTGGGGAAACTTCATTTAGTGAATGATACGTTATACAAACTTCAAATGGCGATAGATTTGGATAGAGAAGTCCGATCAAGACGCCTAAAAAATGAAGTGGCCCAAAACGGGGCGTGGCGTATCTGCATGTTTTTTTTTGATTCGTCAGTAGTTGGGGGCTTGGGGAAACTTCATTTAGCGTATATTAGGGTATACAAACTTCAAATGGCGATAGATTTTGACAGAGAATTCCAATCAAGACGCCTTAAAAATTAAAGTGGCCCAAAACGGGGCCTGGCGTATCTGCATGTTTTGTTCCGATTCGTCAGTAGTTTGGGGCTTGGGGAAACTTCATTTAGTATATATTAGGGTATACAAACTTCAAATGGCGATAGATTTTGAAAGAGAAGTCCGATCAAGACGCCTCAAAAATGAAAGTGGCTCAAGACGGGGCGTGGCGTATCTACATGGTTAGTGCCGATTTGTGAGTAGTTTGGGGTTCGCGGATACTTCATTTAGTGAATATTAGGGTATACAAACTTCAAATGGCAATAGATTTTAACAGAGAAGTCCGATCAAGACGCCTCAAAAATGAAAGTGGCTCGAAACGGGGCATGGCGTTTTTGCATGTTTTGTGCCGATTCGTCAGTAGTTTGGGGTTTGGAGAAACTTCATTTAGTGAATATTAGGGTATACAAACTTCAAATGGCGATAGATTTTGACAGAGAAGTCCGATCAAGACGCGTCAAAAATGAAAGTGGCCTGAAACGGGGCGTGGCGTATCTGCATGTTTTCTTCTGATTCGTCAGTAGTATGGGGTTTGGGGAAACTTCATTTCATGAATATTAGGGTATACAAACTTCAAATGGTGATAGATTTGGACAGAGATGTTTGATCAAGACGCCTCAAAAATGAAAGTGGCCCAAAACGGGGCGTGGCGTATCTACATGTTTTGTTCTGATTCGTTAGTAGTTTGGGGTTTGGGGAAACTTTATTTCGTGAATATTAGGGTATACAAACTTCAAATGGCGATATATTTTGACAGAGAAGTCCGATCAAGACGCCTCAAAAATGAAAGTGGCTCGAAACGGGGCGTGGCGTATCTGCATGTTTTGTGTCGATTCGTCAGTAGTTTGGGGTTTGGGGAAACTTCATATAGTGAATATTAGGGTATACAAACTTAAAATGGCGATAGATTTTGACAAAGAAGTCCGATCAAGACGCCTAAAAAATGAAAGTGTCTCGAAATGGGGCGTGGCGTATCTGCATGTTTTGTGCCGATTCGTCAGTAGTTTTGATGGAAGAGGCCCAAGCTCCAACCGAAGTTCAGGCCCAACACAAGGTCCATGGCCAAGGACATGCACGCCCAAATGAGTCAAGCCACGGATGGGAGGGAGAAGACCTTGTACATGCTACTTGGAGGCCCATTAGGGGTAGCTTAGTAGATTAGTGTAGTGTAGAAAGCAAAACTTGCTCACTTAGGGGTGTGCTATCAAAAAGGTGCCCTTAGCAATAGAAGGAGGGGTGTGCTAGCAAATAGGTGCCTTTAGCAAAAGAAGGAGGGGTGTACTATCAAATGTTGCATTTTTGACCTATCTTCTAGAATATTAGGATGATGGTGTGGTTTGACTAAAGTCAATACCCTAGGCAGCCCCCACTTTTTGTATTTCCATCCCTACCCTTTAAGCTTGCTCACCAAGGCTCCTAAATCTATAAATAAGGAGGCCTACCTCATGTATTAACAAGATTAATTTGAGTAAAGTTATGCTGCCAAATTTGTGCCATACTTACTCCCTTGCCTAAATCTCTTGATTTATGGTTTTAATCTTCACTCCTTCACCGCCAAAGAGAGCTGGCCAAACCTCTCTCATTTTCATACACTTCATGCACCTTCAAGATCACCATCACTCCTAGGAGGGTCTTGCTCATTTCAACCATTGCTTCCGCACCATCTTCAACATCCAAGGAGAGCTCAACATGTGAAGGCCATCATTTGGTATCAGAGCTATGGTTCTTCAAAGATGAGTGTCTCTTCATTTTATTTTTTTTGAGTTCTTCTTATATTCAAGTTGTTCATCTTGGCTCCAAGTTGTCTTGCTGTTTTTTGTGTTTTAATATGATTTGAATGCTTGTTTATTCATTTCATTTGGTGGGTTTGTTCAAACTTGTGCTTGAACATCTATTTTCAATTTTGTGTAGGATTCTTGATATATTTGTGTTGCTGTTTTTATTTTTAGGTATTTGAGTCTTGCTTGAAATTTCATTTGGGTCATATGATGTTCTTGAGTCTTTTCATTTTATGAATCCATAAGTTTGTCTAAGTCATGTGTTTCCATATTTGTCATCAAATCCTAGTAGTACTCTTTTTGATTTATTTGTTTCTTGTTTTTGGTCTGAATGTTTAATCTGAAATTTATTTTATGTTGATCCTTTGGTGCATTTTTAATTTTAGTTTGAGTTCTTATTTGTGTGTTAGATCCACACAAATTCCATCATATTAACTCCATTGTGTTTTTGAGGTATATCATTCTGTTTTTGATTCCAGTTTTCAGAACCCCTGTTTTCACATTTCTGTGCTGACTGTTTTGTCTTATGAAAATTACATACATCATCAAAAATTTCTGAGCCTCTGGATTTCACAAATTTGAGGTGTTAGAAAAAGGACAAAAAAAGAACCATCTGAAAAAAAGAAATAGAAAAAAAAAGATAAATATTACAAAAAAAGTGTGCAATCCTGACGTTCCAGCTGGCAGCTCTGAGCACTGATTTTATAAAATTTACCAAAATTAATTGGTACATGCGTTTGGAGTGAAACCAACGCCAAAAGTTTCTTAAGATCTTTTTTTGATTGTGTCTCAATTTTCAGAAGAAAATACAAAAGGGTCAGCTCAGCAGAAATCTTTTAAAGATACGCTTTCTGGACCACAACAATATGTGTGCTTTTCTGTGGTGCTGTTTTTTGGTTTTTAAATCAAATCTAGTGCTATTCCTAGGTTCCTTTTTGTGTGTCATCCATTATTTGAGTACCTTTTATTTGCTTGTCTAATTTCATTTGAACTCTTTCTAGTTGTGTCACATTTAATTCCATTTGAGTGGTACTGTTTTTCAAATTAATTTGTTTCTTGCTTTCTTTCTTTGGCCTCTAAGCTTGTTGGTGGATTAAATATCAATTGGTACTTGTTGAGTGGGAATTTGACTTGAGGGGAGTCTAGCTTGCTTAATAGGTGCTGGATTGAAGATTTATTGACCTAATTCCAAGAGGAACAAAGGCAAAGGGCAGCAACAAACACCATACTACAAATACACCACACACTTTGGAAGGCCCAACAAGTAGAAGAGCAACAAAAGGGGTGCAACTAGAAGAACAACAAAAGGGGTGCAAATAGTAAAAGCAACAAAGGGAGTGTCATTTAATTTCTTTGCAATCTTGCTTGTGTTAATTACTTGTTAATCATGCAATTAGTCAGTGAGTGTGTCTTCAAGGGCTCCAAGTGTCCAAGAAGCCTCACCTAGGGCCATCTAGCTTAATTTTGTTTTTATTAATTGCTTTAATTGAACCAACTTGCTTTAATCACTTCGTTAATTTCTTGTTTAATCTTGTTTAAGGCTTTGATAGCTTGCATTGTTTTCTTGCATTAAAAATTTGATTTCTTCATCCTCATTGTGTTCTAAGTGTTTTACCTAAAGACGGACTTGTGTAAAGGTTTTGGAGGGATAGTTTTTGGCTAAGGCAAGACTTGGTATTTAAGTAGTCCATTGTGACTCACCTCTCTTACCTGGAAAGCTACCTTCATTAACTTTCCTCTTCTTTCTTAAAAGTAAAACATTTCTATACACAAAGTTCTAGTCATGTCTACTCACTCTTCCAAGTCCATTGAAAGTGATGTAAGGTCCATAAAATCTCTTTTGAAACAACTTGCCAAGGATGTACAACATCTTTCATATAGACAATTGGAAAATGAATCTAAAATCAATGAATTGGCTAGAGCAAGGAAAGAGAAATCACAAAATTCAAAAAAATCTCATTCACATGCATCTCATTCTCAACTCCAAGAGTCTCTAGGAGAGGTAAGCATTAGAAACCATGAGTATTACCAACCACCACCTAGAAGACTTAGGCAAAGAGAGGAAGAAGCCCCAAGGGAAGTAAGGGTAGACCTACCACATTTCTATGGTAAGGACAATGTAGAAGTTTACCTAGATTGGGAAATGAAAGTGGAACAACTCTTTGCTTGTCATAGGGTGAGTGAAGAGAGAAAGGTACCCTTAGCCACCCTTAGTTTTCAAGGAAATGCCATGTACTGGTGGACCTCTCTAGAGAGAGATAGACGTCTTCATAGGGACCCTCCCATAGAGTATTGGAATGACCTTAGGGGAGCCCTAAGACGTCGCCACATACCTTCCTACTACGATAGGGAGCTAATGGACAAGCTCCAAAGGCTCCAACAAAAGAACATGAGTGTGGAAGAGTATAGGCAAAAAATGGAGCTATACATGATGAGAGCCTCTATTAGAGAGGAAGAGGTCACCACCATATCTCGGTTTTTAAGTGGACTCAACCTTGAGATGAGAGATAAAGTAGAGCTTCTTCCCTACCAAGACTTGAATGATTTGGTTCAACTTTGCATTAAAGTTGAACAACAAAATTTGCTCAAAACTTCAAGTCAAAGGGTGGGAATCTACTCTAACTCTTATCCCAAGAGAGAGTATAGAAGAGAAAGGGAGGATAGTTTTTCAAAGGATAAATCCAAAGAAACTCCCAAGAGTGTAGGAAAAGATGTGTCTACCTCACAACCCCGCAGTAGAGACACCCAATGCTTCAAGTGTTTTGGTAGAGGCCATATAGCATCCCTGATGGAGGAGGGCCAAGCACATCTAACCAAGGAAGCCAAGGCCCAAACCAAGAAGACCGTCTAGACCAAGAGGAGCGTCTAGCTCCAAGAAGTGAGCGTCTAGGACGTGAAGGAGGGAGGCTATCCATGGAGCTAGACCGTCTAGGACCTCTCACAAGATCCATGGCTAAACATATCCAAGCACACATAGAAGAAGCCACGGATGGGAGGGAGAAGACCTTGTACATGCTACTTGGAGGCCCATTAGGGGTAGCTTAGTAGATTAGTGTAGTGTAGAAAGCAAAACTTGCTAACTTAGGGGTGTGCTATCAAAAAGGTGCCCTTAGCAATAGAAGGAGGGGTGTGCTAGCAAATAAGTGCCTTTAGCAAAAGAGGGAGGGGTGTACTATCAAATGTTGCATTTTTGACCTATCTTCTAGAATATTAGGATGATGGTGTGGTTTGACTAAAGTCAATACCCTAGGCAGCCCCCACTTTTTGTATTTCCATCCCTACCCTTTAAGCTTGCTCACCAAGGCTCCTAAATCTATAAATAAGGAGGCCTACCTCATGTATTTTCAAGTTTATTTGAGTAATGTTATGCTGCCATTTTTGTGCACAAGCTTTACTCCTCCTAGAAATCTAGGCTATAAACTTCAATCCTTTCACCTTCTCCCTTGAGCTGGCCGAACCACTCAACCCATACTCATCATGCACCTTCAAGACCAACACAACTCCTAGGAGGGTCTTGTTTCACTCATCCATTGCTTCCGCTCCATCTATTTCTACTTTGATTCAAGAAGAACACATGAAAATGCCATCATTTGGTATCATGAGCTTTTGGTTCTTCAAGATGAGTAGCTTGTCTTTTTAAATTTTCAGTTCTTCTTTATTTTCATCTTGTCATTTCAATTCCATAATTGTCTTGCTGTTTTTTTTTACATTTTAAATTGTTCTTGGTGTGCTTATGGAAGATCCAACCGAAGCACATGTGTTCAATTGATCTTGAACATTTTCTTGTGCAATTGTGATAGGATTCCTTACACATTGAGTGGCTGTTTTCTTTTAGGAATTTGAGTCTTTATTGCTTTCTTATAATTGCTTCATTTTATGCTTTGAGTCTTTATTTTCTGAATCTATAAATGTTGTGTCAAGTCATGTGAATCCATAATTGTCATCAATTCTTAGTAGTCCTATTTTTGGCTTGATTGTTTCTTGTTTTTGGGTCTCTTTAATTTGCCTTAATCTGCTGTTATTTTGATCCTTTGCTGCCTTTTTAATTTTAGTTTGAGTTCATAATTGTGTCTTAGTTCTTACACAATTTCCTTCTTACATTTTCCTTTGTGTTAAATTTTGGTATCTTGCTGTTTTTTTTTTCCAGTTTTCCAGATTTCCCCTGTTTCTCTCTCTGTCTGGCTGTTTTTTGTTTCAAAAATTATTTCCACTCATAGGAAATTTGTGATTCTCTGGAAAATGCAAGTTTGAAGTGTTACAAAAAGGACAAAAAAAAGAATCAGATCAAAAAAGGCAACAGAAAAAATATGATAAATCTTACAAAATCAGAGTGCAAATCTTGAGCGCTCCAGCTGGCCTAACTGCACACCAAATTTGCAAAAATTATTAAAAACAAATGGTGCATGCGTTTTAGGTGATTCCAAAGCCATTGTTTAGATAAGATCCTGAATTTTCTTGCATATAAATTTCAGAGACAAATTTTAAAAATACAGCTCAGCATAAATCGGGGAACAAACACGTTTTCTGGCCCACAACAATTTTCAGTGGTGCTGTTTTTTTTTTTTTATTTGGTCATCTAATCTAGTGCTTCTCTTTAGGAATTCCTTTTGTGTGCCAACTTTTTTTGAGTACCTTTAATTGTTTGCTTTAATTTCTTGACTCTCTTTCTAAGTTGTCATATTATAAATCCTTTTGGTGGTACTGTTTTTATTCAATTAAATTTGTTTCTTGCTTTTGTTTCTTGACCTCTCTTTTGGGTGCTGGAATTTAATTCTCCTTGGTGCATATGTGCATGGAACTTTACTTGGTTTAGGTTTAGCTCTTGTGAATAGGTGCTGGAAATTGGAGAATTAAAGCCATCATTTTAAGGAGGAGACAAAGCTAAAGCCGAAACAAGGTTGCTTGAAACAAACAATACAAACACCTAGAAGATCAAAAAAAAAATTCAAGACAACAAGGAAGTGCACTAACCCAAAAGAGGATCAACAAAGGGAGTCTTCTTTTCCTTTGCAACTTGGTTTATTGTTAATTACCTCTTTAATTACGTTTAGACGGTGAGTGATGGAGGAGGGCCAAGCACATCTAACCAAGGAAGCCAAGGCCCAAACCAAGAAGACCGTCTAGACCAAAAGGAGCGTCTAGCTCCAAGAAGTGAGCGTCTAGGACGTGAAGGAGGGAGGCTATCCATGGAGCTAGACCGTCTAGGACCTCTCACAAGATCCATGGCTAAACATATCCAAGCACACATAGAAGAAGCCACGGATGGGAGGGAGAAGACCTTGTACATGCTACTTGGAGGCCCATTAGGGGTAGCTTAGTAGATTAGTGTAGTGTAGAAAGCAAAACTTGCTAACTTAGGGGTGTGCTATCAAAAAGGTGCCCTTAGCAATAGAAGGAGGGGTGTGCTAGCAAATAGGTGCCTTTAGCAAAAGAGGGAGGGGTGTATTATCAAATGTTGCATTTTTTACCTATCTTCTAGAATATTAGGATGATGGTGTGGTTTGACTAAAGTCAATACCCTAGGCAGCCCCCACTTTTTGTATTTCCATCCCTACCCTTTAAGCTTGCTCACCAAGGCTCCTAAATCTATAAATAAGGAGGCCTACCTCATGTATTTTCAAGTTTATTTGAGTAATGTTATGCTGCCATTTTTGTGCACAAGCTTTACTCCTCCTAGAAATCTAGGCTATAAACTTCAATCCTTTCACCTTCTCCCTTGAGCTGGCCGAACCACTCAACCCATACTCATCATGCACCTTCAAGACCAACACAACTCCTAGGAGGGTCTTGTTTCACTCATCCATTGCTTCCGCTCCATCTATTTCTACTTTGATTCAAGAAGAACACATGAAAATGCCATCATTTGGTATCATGAGCTTTTGGTTCTTCAAGATGAGTAGCTTGTCTTTTTAAATTTTCAGTTCTTCTTTATTTTCATCTTGTCATTTCAATTCCATAATTGTCTTGCTGTTTTTTTTTACATTTTAAATTGTTCTTGGTGTGCTTATGGAAGATCCAACCGAAGCACATGTGTTCAATTGATCTTGAACATTTTCTTGTGCAATTGTGATAGGATTCCTTACACATTGAGTGGCTGTTTTCTTTTAGGAATTTGAGTCTTTATTGCTTTCTTATAATTGCTTCATTTTATGCTTTGAGTCTTTATTTTCTGAATCTATAAATGTTGTGTCAAGTCATGTGAATCCATAATTGTCATCAATTCTTAGTAGTCCTATTTTTGGCTTGATTGTTTCTTGTTTTTGGGTCTCTTTAATTTGCCTTAATCTGCTGTTATTTTGATCCTTTGCTGCCTTTTTAATTTTAGTTTGAGTTCATAATTGTGTCTTAGTTCTTACACAATTTCCTTCTTACATTTTCCTTTGTGTTAAATTTTGGTATCTTGCTGTTTTTTTTTTCCAGTTTTCCAGATTTCCCCTGTTTCTCTCTCTGTCTGGCTGTTTTTTGTTTCAAAAATTATTTCCACTCATAGGAAATTTGTGATTCTCTGGAAAATGCAAGTTTGAAGTGTTACAAAAAGGACAAAAAAAAGAATCAGATCAAAAAAGGCAACAGAAAAAATATGATAAATCTTACAAAATCAGAGTGCAAATCTTGAGCGCTCCAGCTGGCCTAACTGCACACCAAATTTGCAAAAATTATTAAAAACAAATGGTGCATGCGTTTTAGGTGATTCCAAAGCCATTGTTTAGATAAGATCCTGAATTTTCTTGTATATAAATTTCAGAGACAAATTTTAAAAATACAGCTCAGCATAAATCGGGGAACAAACACGTTTTCTGGCCCACAACAATTTTCAGTGGTGCTGTTTTTTTTTTTTTATTTGGTCATCTAATCTAGTGCTTTTCTTTAGGAATTCCTTTTGTGTGCCAACTTTTTTTGAGTACCTTTAATTGTTTGCTTTAATTTCTTGACTCTCTTTCTAAGTTGTCATATTATAAATCCTTTTGGTGGTACTGTTTTTATTCAATTAAATTTGTTTCTTGCTTTTGTTTCTTGACCTCTCTTTTGGGTGCTGGAATTTAATTCTCCTTGGTGCATATGTGCATGGAACTTTACTTGGTTTAGGTTTAGCTCTTGTGAATAGGTGCTGGAAATTGGAGAATTAAAGCCATCATTTTAAGGAGGAGACAAAGCTAAAGCCGAAACAAGGTTGCTTGAAACAAACAATACAAACACCTAGAAGATCAAAAAAAAAATTCAAGACAACAAGGAAGTGCACTAACCCAAAAGAGGATCGACAAAGGGAGTCTTCTTTTCCTTTGCAACTTGGTTTATTGTTAATTACCTCTTTAATTACGTTTAGACGGTGAGTGATGGAGGAGGGCCAAGCACATCTAACCAAGGAAGCCAAGGCCCAAACCAAGAAGACCGTCTAGACCAAGAGGAGCGTCTAGCTCCAAGAAGTGAGCGTCTAGGACGTGAAGGAGGGAGGCTATCCATGGAGCTAGACCGTCTAGGACCTCTCACAAGATCCATGGCTAAACATATCCAAGCACACATAGAAGAAGCCACGGATGGGAGGGAGAAGACCTTGTACATGCTACTTGGAGGCCCATTAGGGGTAGCTTAGTAGATTAGTGTAGTGTAGAAAGCAAAACTTGCTAACTTAGGGGTGTGCTATCAAAAAGGTTCCCTTAGCAATAGAAGGAGGGGTGTGCTAGCAAATAGGTGCCTTTAGCAAAAGAGGGAGGGGTGTACTATCAAATGTTGCATTTTTGACCTATCTTCTAGAATATTAGGATGATGGTGTGGTTTGACTAAAGTCAATACCCTAGGCAGCCCCCACTTTTTGTATTTCCATCCCTACCCTTTAAGCTTGCTCACCAAGGCTCCTAAATCTATAAATAAGGAGGCCTACCTCATGTATTTTCAAGTTTATTTGGGTAATGTTATGCTGCCATTTTTGTGCACAAGCTTTACTCCTCCTAGAAATCTAGGCTATAAACTTCAATCCTTTCACCTTCTCCCTTGAGCTGGCCGAACCACTCAACCCATACTCATCATGCACCTTCAAGACCAACACAACTCCTAGGAGGGTCTTGTTTCACTCATCCATTGCTTCCGCTCCATCTATTTATACTTTGATTCAAGAAGAACACATGAAAATGCCATCATTTGGTATCATGAGCTTTTGGTTCTTCAAGATGAGTAGCTTGTCTTTTTAAATTTTCAATTCTTCTTTATTTTCATCTTGTCATTTCAATTCCATAATTGTCTTGCTGTTTTTTTTTACATTTTAAATTGTTCTTGGTGTGCTTATGGAAGATCCAACCGAAGCACATGTGTTCAATTGATCTTGAACATTTTCTTGTGCAATTGTGATAGGATTCCTTACACATTGAGTGGCTGTTTTCTTTTAGGAATTTGAGTCTTTATTGCTTTCTTATAATTGCTTCATTTTATGCTTTGAGTCTTTATTTTCTGAATCTATAAATGTTGTGTCAAGTCATGTGAATCCATAATTGTCATCAATTCTTAGTAGTCCTATTTTTGGCTTGATTGTTTCTTGTTTTTGGGTCTCTTTAATTTGCCTTAATCTGCTGTTATTTTGATCCTTTGCTGCCTTTTTAATTTTAGTTTGAGTTCATAATTGTGTCTTAGTTCTTACACAATTTCCTTCTTACATTTTCCTTTGTGTTAAATTTTGGTATCTTGCTGTTTTTTTTTTCCAGTTTTCCAGATTTCCCCTGTTTCTCTCTCTGTCTGGCTGTTTTTTGTTTCAAAAATTATTTCCACTCATAGGAAATTTGTGATTCTCTGGAAAATGCAAGTTTGAAGTGTTACAAAAAGGACAAAAAAAAGAATCAGATCAAAAAAGGCAACAGAAAAAATATGATAAATCTTACAAAATCAGAGTGCAAATCTTGAGCGCTCCAGCTGGCCTAACTGCACACCAAATTTGCAAAAATTATTAAAAACAAATGGTGCATGCGTTTTAGGTGATTCCAAAGCCATTGTTTAGATAAGATCCTGAATTTTCTTGCATATAAATTTCAGAGACAAATTTTAAAAATACAGCTCAGCATAAATCGGGGAACAAACACGTTTTCTGGCCCACAACAATTTTCAGTGGTGCTGTTTTTTTTTTTTTATTTGGTCATCTAATCTAGTGCTTTTCTTTAGGAATTCCTTTTGTGTGCCAACTTTTTTTGAGTACCTTTAATTGTTTGCTTTAATTTCTTGACTCTCTTTCTAAGTTGTCATATTATAAATCCTTTTGGTGGTACTGTTTTTATTCAATTAAATTTGTTTCTTGCTTTTGTTTCTTGACCTCTCTTTTGGGTGCTGGAATTTAATTCTCCTTGGTGCATATGTGCATGGAACTTTACTTGGTTTAGGTTTAGCTCTTGTGAATAGGTGCTGGAAATTGGAGAATTAAAGCCATCATTTTAAGGAGGAGACAAAGCTAAAGCCGAAACAAGGTTGCTTGAAACAAACAATACAAACACCTAGAAGATCAAAAAAAAAATTCAAGACAACAAGGAAGTGCACTAACCCAAAAGAGGATCAACAAAGGGAGTCTTCTTTTCCTTTGCAACTTGGTTTATTGTTAATTACCTCTTTAATTACGTTTAGACGGTGAGTGATGGAGGAGGGCCAAGCACATCTAACCAAGGAAGCCAAGGCCCAAACCAAGAAGACCGTCTAGACCAAGAGGAGCGTCTAGCTCCAAGAAGTGAGCGTCTAGGACGTGAAGGAGGGAGGCTATCCATGGAGCTAGACCGTCTAGGACCTCTCACAAGATCCATGGCTAAACATATCCAAGCACACATAGAAGAAGCCACGGATGGGAGGGAGAAGACCTTGTACATGCTACTTGGAGGCCCATTAGGGGTAGCTTAGTAGATTAGTGTAGTGTAGAAAGCAAAACTTGCTAACTTAGGGGTGTGCTATCAAAAAGGTGCCCTTAGCAATAGAAGGAGGGGTGTGCTAGCAAATAGGTGCCTTTAGCAAAAGAGGGAGGGGTGTACTATCAAATGTTGCATTTTTGACCTATCTTCTAGAATATTAGGATGATGGTGTGGTTTGACTAAAGTCAATACCCTAGGCAGCCCCCACTTTTTGTATTTCCATCCCTACCCTTTAAGCTTGCTCACCAAGGCTCCTAAATCTATAAATAAGGAGGCCTACCTCATGTATTTTCAAGTTTATTTGAGTAATGTTATGCTGCCATTTTTGTGCACAAGCTTTACTCCTCCTAGAAATCTAGGCTATAAACTTCAATCCTTTCACCTTCTCCCTTGAGCTGGCCGAACCACTCAACCCATACTCATCATGCACCTTCAAGACCAACACAACTCCTAGGAGGGTCTTGTTTCACTCATCCATTGCTTCCGCTCCATCTATTTCTACTTTGATTCAAGAAGAACACATGAAAATGCCATCATTTGGTATCATGAGCTTTTGGTTCTTCAAGATGAGTAGCTTGTCTTTTTAAATTTTCAGTTCTTCTTTATTTTCATCTTGTCATTTCAATTCCATAATTGTCTTGCTGTTTTTTTTTACATTTTAAATTGTTCTTGGTGTGCTTATGGAAGATCCAACCGAAGCACATGTGTTCAATTGATCTTGAACATTTTCTTGTGCAATTGTGATAGGATTCCTTACACATTGAGTGGCTGTTTTCTTTTAGGAATTTGAGTCTTTATTGCTTTCTTATAATTGCTTCATTTTATGCTTTGAGTCTTTATTTTCTGAATCTATAAATGTTGTGTCAAGTCATGTGAATCCATAATTGTCATCAATTCTTAGTAGTCCTATTTTTGGCTTGATTGTTTCTTGTTTTTGGGTCTCTTTAATTTGCCTTAATCTGCTGTTATTTTGATCCTTTGCTGCCTTTTTAATTTTAGTTTGAGTTCATAATTGTGTCTTAGTTCTTACACAATTTCCTTCTTACATTTTCCTTTGTGTTAAATTTTGGTATCTTGCTATTTTTTTTTTCCAGTTTTCCAGATTTCCCCTGTTTCTCTCTCTGTCTGGCTGTTTTTTGTTTCAAAAATTATTTCCACTCATAGGAAATTTGTGATTCTCTGGAAAATGCAAGTTTGAAGTGTTACAAAAAGGACAAAAAAAAGAATCAGATCAAAAAAGGCAACAGAAAAAATATGATAAATCTTACAAAATCAGAGTGCAAATCTTGAGCGCTCCAGCTGGCCTAACTGCACACCAAATTTGCAAAAATTATTAAAAACAAATGGTGCATGCGTTTTAGGTGATTCCAAAGCCATTGTTTAGATAAGATCCTGAATTTTCTTGCATATAAATTTCAGAGACAAATTTTAAAAATACAGCTCAGCATAAATCGGGGAACAAACACGTTTTCTGGCCCACAACAATTTTCAGTGGTGCTGTTTTTTTTTTTTATTTGGTCATCTAATCTAGTGCTTTTCTTTAGGAATTCCTTTTGTGTGCCAACTTTTTTTGAGTACCTTTAATTGTTTGCTTTAATTTCTTGAATCTCTTTCTAAGTTGTCATATTATAAATCCTTTTGGTGGTACTGTTTTTATTCAATTAAATTTGTTTCTTGCTTTTGTTTCTTGACCTCTCTTTTGGGTGCTGGAATTTAATTCTCCTTGGTGCATATGTGCATGGAACTTTACTTGGTTTAGGTTTAGCTCTTGTGAATAGGTGCTGGAAATTGGAGAATTAAAGCCATCATTTTAAGGAGGAGACAAAGCTAAAGCCGAAACAAGGTTGCTTGAAACAAACAATACAAACACCTAGAAGATCAAAAAAAAAATTCAAGACAACAAGGAAGTGCACTAACCCAAAAGAGGATCAACAAAGGGAGTCTTCTTTTCCTTTGCAACTTGGTTTATTGTTAATTACCTCTTTAATTACGTTTAGACGGTGAGTGATGGAGGAGGGCCAAGCACATCTAACCAAGGAAGCCAAGGCCCAAACCAAGAAGACCGTCTAGACCAAGAGGAGCGTCTAGCTCCAAGAAGTGAGCGTCTAGGACGTGAAGGAGGGAGGCTATCCATGGAGCTAGACCGTCTAGGACCTCTCACAAGATCCATGGCTAAACATATCCAAGCACACATAGAAGAAGCCACGGATGGGAGGGAGAAGACCTTGTACATGCTACTTGGAGGCCCATTAGGGGTAGCTTAGTAGATTAGTGTAGTGTAGAAAGCAAAACTTGCTAACTTAGGGGTGTGCTATCAAAAAGGTGCCCTTAGCAATAGAAGGAGGGGTGTGCTAGCAAATAGGTGCCTTTAGCAAAAGAGGGAGGGGTGTACTATCAAATGTTGCATTTTTGACCTATCTTCTAGAATATTAGGATGATGGTGTGGTTTGACTAAAGTCAATACCCTAGGCAGCCCCCACTTTTTGTATTTCCATCCCTACCCTTTAAGCTTGCTCACCAAGGCTCCTAAATCTATAAATAAGGAGGCCTACCTCATGTATTTTCAAGTTTATTTGAGTAATGTTATGCTGCCATTTTTGTGCACAAGCTTTACTCCTCCTAGAAATCTAGGCTATAAACTTCAATCCTTTCACCTTCTCCCTTGAGCTGGCCGAACCACTCAACCCATACTCATCATGCACCTTCAAGACCAACACAACTCCTAGGAGGGTCTTGTTTCACTCATCCATTGCTTCCGCTCCATCTATTTCTACTTTGATTCAAGAAGAACACATGAAAATGCCATCATTTGGTATCATGAGCTTTTGGTTCTTCAAGATGAGTAGCTTGTCTTTTTAAATTTTCAGTTCTTCTTTATTTTCATCTTGTCATTTCAATTCCATAATTGTCTTGCTGTTTTTTTTTACATTTTAAATTGTTCTTGGTGTGCTTATGGAAGATCCAACCGAAGCACATGTGTTCAATTGATCTTGAACATTTTCTTGTGCAATTGTGATAGGATTCCTTACACATTGAGTGGCTGTTTTCTTTTAGGAATTTGAGTCTTTATTGCTTTCTTATAATTGCTTCATTTTATGCTTTGAGTCTTTATTTTCTGAATCTATAAATGTTGTGTCAAGTCATGTGAATCCATAATTGTCATCAATTCTTAGTAGTCCTATTTTTGGCTTGATTGTTTCTTGTTTTTGGGTCTCTTTAATTTGCCTTAATCTGCTGTTATTTTGATCCTTTGCTGCCTTTTTAATTTTAGTTTGAGTTCATAATTGTGTCTTAGTTCTTACACAATTTCCTTCTTACATTTTCCTTTGTGTTAAATTTTGGTATCTTGCTGTTTTTTTTTTCCAGTTTTCCAGATTTCCCCTGTTTCTCTCTCTGTCTGGCTGTTTTTTGTTTCAAAAATTATTTCCACTCATAGGAAATTTGTGATTCTCTGGAAAATGCAAGTTTGAAGTGTTACAAAAAGGACAAAAAAAAGAATCAGATCAAAAAAGGCAACAGAAAAAATATGATAAATCTTACAAAATCAGAGTGCAAATCTTGAGCGCTCCAGCTGGCCTAACTGCACACCAAATTTGCAAAAATTATTAAAAACAAATGGTGCATGCGTTTTAGGTGATTCCAAAGCCATTGTTTAGATAAGATCCTGAATTTTCTTGCATATAAATTTCAGAGACAAATTTTAAAAATACAGCTCAGCATAAATCGGGGAACAAACACGTTTTCTGGCCCACAACAATTTTCAGTGGTGCTGTTTTTTTTTTTTTATTTGGTCATCTAATCTAGTGCTTTTCTTTAGGAATTCCTTTTGTGTGCCAACTTTTTTTGAGTACCTTTAATTGTTTGCTTTAATTTCTTGACTCTCTTTCTAAGTTGTCATATTATAAATCCTTTTGGTGGTACTGTTTTTATTCAATTAAATTTGTTTCTTGCTTTTGTTTCTTGACCTCTCTTTTGGGTGCTGGAATTTAATTCTCCTTGGTGCATATGTGCATGGAACTTTACTTGGTTTAGGTTTAGCTCTTGTGAATAGGTGCTGGAAATTGGAGAATTAAAGCCATCATTTTAAGGAGGAGACAAAGCTAAAGCCGAAACAAGGTTGCTTGAAACAAACAATACAAACACCTAGAAGATCAAAAAAAAAATTCAAGACAACAAGGAAGTGCACTAACCCAAAAGAGGATCAACAAAGGGAGTCTTCTTTTCCTTTGCAACTTGGTTTATTGTTAATTACCTCTTTAATTACGTTTAGACGGTGAGTGATGGAGGAGGGCCAAGCACATCTAACCAAGGAAGCCAAGGCCCAAACCAAGAAGACCGTCTAGACCAAGAGGAGCGTCTAGCTCCAAGAAGTGAGCGTCTAGGACGTGAAGGAGGGAGGCTATCCATGGAGCTAGACCGTCTAGGACCTCTCACAAGATCCATGGCTAAACATATCCAAGCACACATAGAAGAAGCCACGGATGGGAGGGAGAAGACCTTGTACATGCTACTTGGAGGCCCATTAGGGGTAGCTTAGTAGATTAGTGTAGTGTAGAAAGCAAAACTTGCTAACTTAGGGGTGTGCTATCAAAAAGGTGCCCTTAGCAATAGAAGGAGGGGTGTGCTAGCAAATAGGTGCCTTTAGCAAAAGAGGGAGGGGTGTACTATCAAATGTTGCATTTTTGACCTATCTTCTAGAATATTAGGATGATGGTGTGGTTTGACTAAAGTCAATACCCTAGGCAGCCCCCACTTTTTGTATTTCCATCCCTACCCTTTAAGCTTGCTCACCAAGGCTCCTAAATCTATAAATAAGGAGGCCTACCTCATGTATTTTCAAGTTTATTTGAGTAATGTTATGCTGCCATTTTTGTGCACAAGCTTTACTCCTCCTAGAAATCTAGGCTATAAACTTCAATCCTTTCACCTTCTCCCTTGAGCTGGCCGAACCACTCAACCCATACTCATCATGCACCTTCAAGACCAACACAACTCCTAGGAGGGTCTTGTTTCACTCATCCATTGCTTCCGCTCCATCTATTTCTACTTTGATTCAAGAAGAACACATGAAAATGCCATCATTTGGTATCATGAGCTTTTGGTTCTTCAAGATGAGTAGCTTGTCTTTTTAAATTTTCAGTTCTTCTTTATTTTCATCTTGTCATTTCAATTCCATAATTGTCTTGCTGTTTTTTTTTACATTTTAAATTGTTCTTGGTGTGCTTATGGAAGATCCAACCGAAGCACATGTGTTCAATTGATCTTGAACATTTTCTTGTGCAATTGTGATAGGATTCCTTACACATTGAGTGGCTGTTTTCTTTTAGGAATTTGAGTCTTTATTGCTTTCTTATAATTGCTTCATTTTATGCTTTGAGTCTTTATTTTCTGAATCTATAAATGTTGTGTCAAGTCATGTGAATCCATAATTGTCATCAATTCTTAGTAGTCCTATTTTTGGCTTGATTGTTTCTTGTTTTTGGGTCTCTTTAATTTGCCTTAATCTGCTGTTATTTTGATCCTTTGCTGCCTTTTTAATTTTAGTTTGAGTTCATAATTGTGTCTTAGTTCTTACACAATTTCCTTCTTACATTTTCCTTTGTGTTAAATTTTGGTATCTTGCTGTTTTTTTTTTCCAGTTTTCCAGATTTCCCCTGTTTCTCTCTCTGTCTGGCTGTTTTTTGTTTCAAAAATTATTTCCACTCATAGGAAATTTGTGATTCTCTGGAAAATGCAAGTTTGAAGTGTTACAAAAAGGACAAAAAAAAGAATCAGATCAAAAAAGGCAACAGAAAAAATATGATAAATCTTACAAAATCAGAGTGCAAATCTTGAGCGCTCCAGCTGGCCTAACTGCACACCAAATTTGCAAAAATTATTAAAAACAAATGGTGCATGCGTTTTAGGTGATTCCAAAGCCATTGTTTAGATAAGATCCTGAATTTTCTTGCATATAAATTTCAGAGACAAATTTTAAAAATACAGCTCAGCATAAATCGGGGAACAAACACGTTTTCTGGCCCACAACAATTTTCAGTGGTGCTGTTTTTTTTTTTTTATTTGGTCATCTAATCTAGTGCTTTTCTTTAGGAATTCCTTTTGTGTGCCAACTTTTTTTGAGTACCTTTAATTGTTTGCTTTAATTTCTTGACTCTCTTTCTAAGTTGTCATATTATAAATCCTTTTGGTGGTACTGTTTTTATTCAATTAAATTTGTTTCTTGCTTTTGTTTCTTGACCTCTCTTTTGGGTGCTGGAATTTAATTCTCCTTGGTGCATATGTGCATGGAACTTTACTTGGTTTAGGTTTAGCTCTTGTGAATAGGTGCTGGAAATTGGAGAATTAAAGCCATCATTTTAAGGAGGAGACAAAGCTAAAGCCGAAACAAGGTTGCTTGAAACAAACAATACAAACACCTAGAAGATCAAAAAAAAAATTCAAGACAACAAGGAAGTGCACTAACCCAAAAGAGGATCAACAAAGGGAGTCTTCTTTTCCTTTGCAACTTGGTTTATTGTTAATTACCTCTTTAATTACGTTTAGACGGTGAGTGATGGAGGAGGGCCAAGCACATCTAACCAAGGAAGCCAAGGCCCAAACCAAGAAGACCGTCTAGACCAAGAGGAGCGTCTAGCTCCAAGAAGTGAGCGTCTAGGACGTGAAGGAGGGAGGCTATCCATGGAGCTAGACCGTCTAGGACCTCTCACAAGATCCATGGCTAAACATATCCAAGCACACATAGAAGAAGCCACGGATGGGAGGGAGAAGACCTTGTACATGCTACTTGGAGGCCCATTAGGGGTAGCTTAGTAGATTAGTGTAGTGTAGAAAGCAAAACTTGCTAACTTAGGGGTGTGCTATCAAAAAGGTGCCCTTAGCAATAGAAGGAGGGGTGTGCTAGCAAATAGGTGCCTTTAGCAAAAGAGGGAGGGGTGTACTATCAAATGTTGCATTTTTGACCTATCTTCTAGAATATTAGGATGATGGTGTGGTTTGACTAAAGTCAATACCCTAGGCAGCCCCCACTTTTTGTATTTCCATCCCTACCCTTTAAGCTTGCTCACCAAGGCTCCTAAATCTATAAATAAGGAGGCCTACCTCATGTATTTTCAAGTTTATTTGAGTAATGTTATGCTGCCATTTTTGTGCACAAGCTTTACTCCTCCTAGAAATCTAGGCTATAAACTTCAATCCTTTCACCTTCTCCCTTGAGCTGGCCGAACCACTCAACCCATACTCATCATGCACCTTCAAGACCAACACAACTCCTAGGAGGGTCTTGTTTCACTCATCCATTGCTTCCGCTCCATCTATTTCTACTTTGATTCAAGAAGAACACATGAAAATGCCATCATTTGGTATCATGAGCTTTTGGTTCTTCAAGATGAGTAGCTTGTCTTTTTAAATTTTCAGTTCTTCTTTATTTTCATCTTGTCATTTCAATTCCATAATTGTCTTGCTGTTTTTTTTTACATTTTAAATTGTTCTTGGTGTGCTTATGGAAGATCCAACCGAAGCACATGTGTTCAATTGATCTTGAACATTTTCTTGTGCAATTGTGATAGGATTCCTTACACATTGAGTGGCTGTTTTCTTTTAGTAATTTGAGTCTTTATTGCTTTCTTATAATTGCTTCATTTTATGCTTTGAGTCTTTATTTTCTGAATCTATAAATGTTGTGTCAAGTCATGTGAATCCATAATTGTCATCAATTCTTAGTAGTCCTATTTTTGGCTTGATTGTTTCTTGTTTTTGGGTCTCTTTAATTTGCCTTAATCTGCTGTTATTTTGATCCTTTGCTGCCTTTTTAATTTTAGTTTGAGTTCATAATTGTGTCTTAGTTCTTACACAATTTCCTTCTTACATTTTCCTTTGTGTTAAATTTTGGTATCTTGCTGTTTTTTTTTTCCAGTTTTCCAGATTTCCCCTGTTTCTCTCTCTGTCTGGCTGTTTTTTGTTTCAAAAATTATTTCCACTCATAGGAAATTTGTGATTCTCTGGAAAATGCAAGTTTGAAGTGTTACAAAAAGGACAAAAAAAAGAATCAGATCAAAAAAGGCAACAGAAAAAATATGATAAATCTTACAAAATCAGAGTGCAAATCTTGAGCGCTCCAGCTGGCCTAACTGCACACCAAATTTGCAAAAATTATTAAAAACAAATGGTGCATGCGTTTTAGGTGATTCCAAAGCCATTGTTTAGATAAGATCCTGAATTTTCTTGCATATAAATTTCAGAGACAAATTTTAAAAATACAGCTCAGCATAAATCGGGGAACAAACACGTTTTCTGGCCCACAACAATTTTCAGTGGTGCTGTTTTTTTTTTTTTATTTGGTCATCTAATCTAGTGCTTTTCTTTAGGAATTCCTTTTGTGTGCCAACTTTTTTTGAGTACCTTTAATTGTTTGCTTTAATTTCTTGACTCTCTTTCTAAGTTGTCATATTATAAATCCTTTTGGTGGTACTGTTTTTATTCAATTAAATTTGTTTCTTGCTTTTGTTTCTTGACCTCTCTTTTGGGTGCTGGAATTTAATTCTCCTTGGTGCATATGTGCATGGAACTTTACTTGGTTTAGGTTTAGCTCTTGTGAATAGGTGCTGGAAATTGGAGAATTAAAGCCATCATTTTAAGGAGGAGACAAAGCTAAAGCCGAAACAAGGTTGCTTGAAACAAACAATACAAACACCTAGAAGATCAAAAAAAAAATTCAAGACAACAAGGAAGTGCACTAACCCAAAAGAGGATCAACAAAGGGAGTCTTCTTTTCCTTTGCAACTTGGTTTATTGTTAATTACCTCTTTAATTACGTTTAGACGGTGAGTGATGGAGGAGGGCCAAGCACATCTAACCAAGGAAGCCAAGGCCCAAACCAAGAAGACCGTCTAGACCAAGAGGAGCGTCTAGCTCCAAGAAGTGAGCGTCTAGGACGTGAAGGAGGGAGGCTATCCATGGAGCTAGACCGTCTAGGACCTCTCACAAGATCCATGGCTAAACATATCCAAGCACACATAGAAGAAGCCACGGATGGGAGGGAGAAGACCTTGTACATGCTACTTGGAGGCCCATTAGGGGTAGCTTAGTAGATTAGTGTAGTGTAGAAAGCAAAACTTGCTAACTTAGGGGTGTGCTATCAAAAAGGTGCCCTTAGCAATAGAAGGAGGGGTGTGCTAGCAAATAGGTGCCTTTAGCAAAAGAGGGAGGGGTGTACTATCAAATGTTGCATTTTTGACCTATCTTCTAGAATATTAGGATGATGGTGTGGTTTGACTAAAGTCAATACCCTAGGCAGCCCCCACTTTTTGTATTTCCATCCCTACCCTTTAAGCTTGCTCACCAAGGCTCCTAAATCTATAAATAAGGAGGCCTACCTCATGTATTTTCAAGTTTATTTGAGTAATGTTATGCTGCCATTTTTGTGCACAAGCTTTACTCCTCCTAGAAATCTAGGCTATAAACTTCAATCCTTTCACCTTCTCCCTTGAGCTGGCCGAACCACTCAACCCATACTCATCATGCACCTTCAAGACCAACACAACTCCTAGGAGGGTCTTGTTTCACTCATCCATTGCTTCCGCTCCATCTATTTCTACTTTGATTCAAGAAGAACACATGAAAATGCCATCATTTGGTATCATGAGCTTTTGGTTCTTCAAGATGAGTAGCTTGTCTTTTTAAATTTTCAGTTCTTCTTTATTTTCATCTTGTCATTTCAATTCCATAATTGTCTTGCTGTTTTTTTTTACATTTTAAATTGTTCTTGGTGTGCTTATGGAAGATCCAACCGAAGCACATGTGTTCAATTGATCTTGAACATTTTCTTGTGCAATTGTGATAGGATTCCTTACACATTGAGTGGCTGTTTTCTTTTAGGAATTTGAGTCTTTATTGCTTTCTTATAATTGCTTCATTTTATGCTTTGAGTCTTTATTTTCTGAATCTATAAATGTTGTGTCAAGTCATGTGAATCCATAATTGTCATCAATTCTTAGTAGTCCTATTTTTGGCTTGATTGTTTCTTGTTTTTGGGTCTCTTTAATTTGCCTTAATCTGCTGTTATTTTGATCCTTTGCTGCCTTTTTAATTTTAGTTTGAGTTCATAATTGTGTCTTAGTTCTTACACAATTTCCTTCTTACATTTTCCTTTGTGTTAAATTTTGGTATCTTGCTGTTTTTTTTTTCCAGTTTTCCAGATTTCCCCTGTTTCTCTCTCTGTCTGGCTGTTTTTTGTTTCAAAAATTATTTCCACTCATAGGAAATTTGTGATTCTCTGGAAAATGCAAGTTTGAAGTGTTACAAAAAGGACAAAAAAAAGAATCAGATCAAAAAAGGCAACAGAAAAAATATGATAAATCTTACAAAATCAGAGTGCAAATCTTGAGCGCTCCAGCTGGCCTAACTGCACACCAAATTTGCAAAAATTATTAAAAACAAATGGTGCATGCGTTTTAGGTGATTCCAAAGCCATTGTTTAGATAAGATCCTGAATTTTCTTGCATATAAATTTCAGAGACAAATTTTAAAAATACAGCTCAGCATAAATCGGGGAACAAACACGTTTTCTGGCCCACAACAATTTTCAGTGGTGCTGTTTTTTTTTTTTTATTTGGTCATCTAATCTAGTGCTTTTCTTTAGGAATTCCTTTTGTGTGCCAACTTTTTTTGAGTACCTTTAATTGTTTGCTTTAATTTCTTGAATCTCTTTCTAAGTTGTCATATTATAAATCCTTTTGGTGGTACTGTTTTTATTCAATTAAATTTGTTTCTTGCTTTTGTTTCTTGACCTCTCTTTTGGGTGCTGGAATTTAATTCTCCTTGGTGCATATGTGCATGGAACTTTACTTGGTTTAGGTTTAGCTCTTGTGAATAGGTGCTGGAAATTGGAGAATTAAAGCCATCATTTTAAGGAGGAGACAAAGCTAAAGCCGAAACAAGGTTGCTTGAAACAAACAATACAAACACCTAGAAGATCAAAAAAAAAATTCAAGACAACAAGGAAGTGCACTAACCCAAAAGAGGATCAACAAAGGGAGTCTTCTTTTCCTTTGCAACTTGGTTTATTGTTAATTACCTCTTTAATTACGTTTAGACGGTGAGTGATGGAGGAGGGCCAAGCACATCTAACCAAGGAAGCCAAGGCCCAAACCAAGAAGACCGTCTAGACCAAGAGGAGCGTCTAGCTCCAAGAAGTGAGCGTCTAGGACGTGAAGGAGGGAGGCTATCCATGGAGCTAGACCGTCTAGGACCTCTCACAAGATCCATGGCTAAACATATCCAAGCACACATAGAAGAAGCCACGGATGGGAGGGAGAAGACCTTGTACATGCTACTTGGAGGCCCATTAGGGGTAGCTTAGTAGATTAGTGTAGTGTAGAAAGCAAAACTTGCTAACTTAGGGGTGTGCTATCAAAAAGGTGCCCTTAGCAATAGAAGGAGGGGTGTGCTAGCAAATAGGTGCCTTTAGCAAAAGAGGGAGGGGTGTACTATCAAATGTTGCATTTTTGACCTATCTTCTAGAATATTAGGATGATGGTGTGGTTTGACTAAAGTCAATACCCTAGGCAGCCCCCACTTTTTGTATTTCCATCCCTACCCTTTAAGCTTGCTCACCAAGGCTCCTAAATCTATAAATAAGGAGGCCTACCTCATGTATTTTCAAGTTTATTTGAGTAATGTTATGCTGCCATTTTTGTGCACAAGCTTTACTCCTCCTAGAAATCTAGGCTATAAACTTCAATCCTTTCACCTTCTCCCTTGAGCTGGCCGAACCACTCAACCCATACTCATCATGCACCTTCAAGACCAACACAACTCCTAGGAGGGTCTTGTTTCACTCATCCATTGCTTCCGCTCCATCTATTTCTACTTTGATTCAAGAAGAACACATGAAAATGCCATCATTTGGTATCATGAGCTTTTGGTTCTTCAAGATGAGTAGCTTGTCTTTTTAAATTTTCAGTTCTTCTTTATTTTCATCTTGTCATTTCAATTCCATAATTGTCTTGCTGTTTTTTTTTACATTTTAAATTGTTCTTGGTGTGCTTATGGAAGATCCAACCGAAGCACATGTGTTCAATTGATCTTGAACATTTTCTTGTGCAATTGTGATAGGATTCCTTACACATTGAGTGGCTGTTTTCTTTTAGGAATTTGAGTCTTTATTGCTTTCTTATAATTGCTTCATTTTATGCTTTGAGTCTTTATTTTCTGAATCTATAAATGTTGTGTCAAGTCATGTGAATCCATAATTGTCATCAATTCTTAGTAGTCCTATTTTTGGCTTGATTGTTTCTTGTTTTTGGGTCTCTTTAATTTGCCTTAATCTGCTGTTATTTTGATCCTTTGCTGCCTTTTTAATTTTAGTTTGAGTTCATAATTGTGTCTTAGTTCTTACACAATTTCCTTCTTACATTTTCCTTTGTGTTAAATTTTGGTATCTTGCTGTTTTTTTTTTCCAGTTTTCCAGATTTCCCCTGTTTCTCTCTCTGTCTGGCTGTTTTTTGTTTCAAAAATTATTTCCACTCATAGGAAATTTGTGATTCTCTGGAAAATGCAAGTTTGAAGTGTTACAAAAAGGACAAAAAAAAGAATCAGATCAAAAAAGGCAACAGAAAAAATATGATAAATCTTACAAAATCAGAGTGCAAATCTTGAGCGCTCCAGCTGGCCTAACTGCACACCAAATTTGCAAAAATTATTAAAAACAAATGGTGCATGCGTTTTAGGTGATTCCAAAGCCATTGTTTAGATAAGATCCTGAATTTTCTTGCATATAAATTTCAGAGACAAATTTTAAAAATACAGCTCAGCATAAATCGGGGAACAAACACGTTTTCTGGCCCACAACAATTTTCAGTGGTGCTGTTTTTTTTTTTTATTTGGTCATCTAATCTAGTGCTTTTCTTTAGGAATTCCTTTTGTGTGCCAACTTTTTTTGAGTACCTTTAATTGTTTGCTTTAATTTCTTGAATCTCTTTCTAAGTTGTCATATTATAAATCCTTTTGGTGGTACTGTTTTTATTCAATTAAATTTGTTTCTTGCTTTTGTTTCTTGACCTCTCTTTTGGGTGCTGGAATTTAATTCTCCTTGGTGCATATGTGCATGGAACTTTACTTGGTTTAGGTTTAGCTCTTGTGAATAGGTGCTGGAAATTGGAGAATTAAAGCCATCATTTTAAGGAGGAGACAAAGCTAAAGCCGAAACAAGGTTGCTTGAAACAAACAATACAAACACCTAGAAGATCAAAAAAAAAATTCAAGACAACAAGGAAGTGCACTAACCCAAAAGAGGATCAACAAAGGGAGTCTTCTTTTCCTTTGCAACTTGGTTTATTGTTAATTACCTCTTTAATTACGTTTAGACGGTGAGTGATGGAGGAGGGCCAAGCACATCTAACCAAGGAAGCCAAGGCCCAAACCAAGAAGACCGTCTAGACCAAGAGGAGCGTCTAGCTCCAAGAAGTGAGCGTCTAGGACGTGAAGGAGGGAGGCTATCCATGGAGCTAGACCGTCTAGGACCTCTCACAAGATCCATGGCTAAACATATCCAAGCACACATAGAAGAAGCCACGGATGGGAGGGAGAAGACCTTGTACATGCTACTTGGAGGCCCATTAGGGGTAGCTTAGTAGATTAGTGTAGTGTAGAAAGCAAAACTTGCTAACTTAGGGGTGTGCTATCAAAAAGGTGCCCTTAGCAATAGAAGGAGGGGTGTGCTAGCAAATAGGTGCCTTTAGCAAAAGAGGGAGGGGTGTACTATCAAATGTTGCATTTTTGACCTATCTTCTAGAATATTAGGATGATGGTGTGGTTTGACTAAAGTCAATACCCTAGGCAGCCCCCACTTTTTGTATTTCCATCCCTACCCTTTAAGCTTGCTCACCAAGGCTCCTAAATCTATAAATAAGGAGGCCTACCTCATGTATTTTCAAGTTTATTTGAGTAATGTTATGCTGCCATTTTTGTGCACAAGCTTTACTCCTCCTAGAAATCTAGGCTATAAACTTCAATCCTTTCACCTTCTCCCTTGAGCTGGCCGAACCACTCAACCCATACTCATCATGCACCTTCAAGACCAACACAACTCCTAGGAGGGTCTTGTTTCACTCATCCATTGCTTCCGCTCCATCTATTTCTACTTTGATTCAAGAAGAACACATGAAAATGCCATCATTTGGTATCATGAGCTTTTGGTTCTTCAAGATGAGTAGCTTGTCTTTTTAAATTTTCAGTTCTTCTTTATTTTCATCTTGTCATTTCAATTCCATAATTGTCTTGCTGTTTTTTTTTACATTTTAAATTGTTCTTGGTGTGCTTATGGAAGATCCAACCGAAGCACATGTGTTCAATTGATCTTGAACATTTTCTTGTGCAATTGTGATAGGATTCCTTACACATTGAGTGGCTGTTTTCTTTTAGGAATTTGAGTCTTTATTGCTTTCTTATAATTGCTTCATTTTATGCTTTGAGTCTTTATTTTCTGAATCTATAAATGTTGTGTCAAGTCATGTGAATCCATAATTGTCATCAATTCTTAGTAGTCCTATTTTTGGCTTGATTGTTTCTTGTTTTTGGGTCTCTTTAATTTGCCTTAATCTGCTGTTATTTTGATCCTTTGCTGCCTTTTTAATTTTAGTTTGAGTTCATAATTGTGTCTTAGTTCTTACACAATTTCCTTCTTACATTTTCCTTTGTGTTAAATTTTGGTATCTTGCTGTTTTTTTTTTCCAGTTTTCCAGATTTCCCCTGTTTCTCTCTCTGTCTGGCTGTTTTTTGTTTCAAAAATTATTTCCACTCATAGGAAATTTGTGATTCTCTGGAAAATGCAAGTTTGAAGTGTTACAAAAAGGACAAAAAAAAGAATCAGATCAAAAAAGGCAACAGAAAAAATATGATAAATCTTACAAAATCAGAGTGCAAATCTTGAGCGCTCCAGCTGGCCTAACTGCACACCAAATTTGCAAAAATTATTAAAAACAAATGGTGCATGCGTTTTAGGTGATTCCAAAGCCATTGTTTAGATAAGATCCTGAATTTTCTTGCATATAAATTTCAGAGACAAATTTTAAAAATACAGCTCAGCATAAATCGGGGAACAAACACGTTTTCTGGCCCACAACAATTTTCAGTGGTGCTGTTTTTTTTTTTTTTATTTGGTCATCTAATCTAGTGCTTTTCTTTAGGAATTCCTTTTGTGTGCCAACTTTTTTTGAGTACCTTTAATTGTTTGCTTTAATTTCTTGACTCTCTTTCTAAGTTGTCATATTATAAATCCTTTTGGTGGTACTGTTTTTATTCAATTAAATTTGTTTCTTGCTTTTGTTTCTTGACCTCTCTTTTGGGTGCTGGAATTTAATTCTCCTTGGTGCATATGTGCATGGAACTTTACTTGGTTTAGGTTTAGCTCTTGTGAATAGGTGCTGGAAATTGGAGAATTAAAGCCATCATTTTAAGGAGGAGACAAAGCTAAAGCCGAAACAAGGTTGCTTGAAACAAACAATACAAACACCTAGAAGATCAAAAAAAAAATTCAAGACAACAAGGAAGTGCACTAACCCAAAAGAGGATCAACAAAGGGAGTCTTCTTTTCCTTTGCAACTTGGTTTATTGTTAATTACCTCTTTAATTACGTTTAGACGGTGAGTGATGGAGGAGGGCCAAGCACATCTAACCAAGGAAGCCAAGGCCCAAACCAAGAAGACCGTCTAGACCAAGAGGAGCGTCTAGCTCCAAGAAGTGAGCGTCTAGGACGTGAAGGAGGGAGGCTATCCATGGAGCTAGACCGTCTAGGACCTCTCACAAGATCCATGGCTAAACATATCCAAGCACACATAGAAGAAGCCACGGATGGGAGGGAGAAGACCTTGTACATGCTACTTGGAGGCCCATTAGGGGTAGCTTAGTAGATTAGTGTAGTGTAGAAAGCAAAACTTGCTAACTTAGGGGTGTGCTATCAAAAAGGTGCCCTTAGCAATAGAAGGAGGGGTGTGCTAGCAAATAGGTGCCTTTAGCAAAAGAGGGAGGGGTGTACTATCAAATGTTGCATTTTTGACCTATCTTCTAGAATATTAGGATGATGGTGTGGTTTGACTAAAGTCAATACCCTAGGCAGCCCCCACTTTTTGTATTTCCATCCCTACCCTTTAAGCTTGCTCACCAAGGCTCCTAAATCTATAAATAAGGAGGCCTACCTCATGTATTTTCAAGTTTATTTGAGTAATGTTATGCTGCCATTTTTGTGCACAAGCTTTACTCCTCCTAGAAATCTAGGCTATAAACTTCAATCCTTTCACCTTCTCCCTTGAGCTGGCCGAACCACTCAACCCATACTCATCATGCACCTTCAAGACCAACACAACTCCTAGGAGGGTCTTGTTTCACTCATCCATTGCTTCTGCTCCATCTATTTCTACTTTGATTCAAGAAGAACACATGAAAATGCCATCATTTGGTATCATGAGCTTTTGGTTCTTCAAGATGAGTAGCTTGTCTTTTTAAATTTTCAGTTCTTCTTTATTTTCATCTTGTCATTTCAATTCCATAATTGTCTTGCTGTTTTTTTTTACATTTTAAATTGTTCTTGGTGTGCTTATGGAAGATCCAACCGAAGCACATGTGTTCAATTGATCTTGAACATTTTCTTGTGCAATTGTGATAGGATTCCTTACACATTGAGTGGCTGTTTTCTTTTAGGAATTTGAGTCTTTATTGCTTTCTTATAATTGCTTCATTTTATGCTTTGAGTCTTTATTTTCTGAATCTATAAATGTTGTGTCAAGTCATGTGAATCCATAATTGTCATCAATTCTTAGTAGTCCTATTTTTGGCTTGATTGTTTCTTGTTTTTGGGTCTCTTTAATTTGCCTTAATCTGCTGTTATTGTAAGGACCTAGAAACTTTAATTGGAATAAAAGTGTTATATTTAAATAATTTCAGAAGATGTTATTATCTAAAATACAAAGAGCTAGTAGAGGTCGGTCGGCTGACCATTTTATTAACCAAGTAGTCAGGTGCGATGACTTTATCGTGAGGTAATCATGTGGAGGTGATACCTTGGACGTAACATTGTGGGATGAAGAACCTTCAGCCAGGCGTGGCGATTGTCATCAGTCATCACCAGGGCGCGAGGCATGCGGGCATCGCCAGGGCGCGAGAGACATGCGGGCATCGCCAGGGGGCGAGACACATCCGGACATCGCCAGGGCGCGAGAGACAAGCGGGCATCGCCAGGGGGCGAGACACATCCGGACATCGCCAGGGCGCGAGAGACATGCGGGCATCGCCAGGGGGCGAGACACATCCGGACATCGCCAGGGCGCGAGGAATGCGGGCATCGCCAGGGCGCGAGAGACATGCGGGCATCGCCAGGGGGCGAGACACATCAAGACATCGCCAGGGCGCGAGAGACATGCGGGCATCGCCAGGTGGCGAGACACATCCGGACATCGCCAGGGCGAGAGACATCGGTCGTTTTACAGAGAGAGACATCGGTCGTTTTACAGAGAGAGACATCGGTCGTCATGCAGGGAGAGACATCGGTCGTCTTCCAGAGAGAGATCGGTCGTCTTCCAGAGAGAGACATTGGTCGTTCGCTAGGATGAGTCATCGGTGGAAGGTTATCGCGCGATGTCGTGTTTCACACAGATAAGGTGGGACCCAGGCTCCCAGCATGAAACGTCCTGCACGCGCGACACGTAGACAAAAAGGGTGTTTCAGAAAAGTGACATCAGAGAGTTGGCATGTGCAGAGATACACGTGGCCGTACTGTTCAAGGAAGCGTGCACGCAAGCCTTCCTGCAGAGTGGGTGGTGGCAGCGGCATTTGTGGACAAGTTGGTTTAGATTCAAAAACCACTTCTGAGAGGGAGAACGTTGCTGTGGTTCAAGAGTGACAGAGTGAGTCTACCTTCATCCTTCTCTTTTCTCTCCTTCACTCTGCGATTCAGGCCTTATCACGTCCCTGCTTGGCTATCGACGACTGCCATAGAGCACCTGGGAGGTTCTCTGCAAGTCCCCCAAACCAGACGCTAAAGCAGAGTTAAGGCATCCTTGAACCTCGTTGGGTTGGAACTCTTAGTGAAGTTTACGCAAGTCCAGGTAAGGGAAGCTAGCCTTCATTTTCAATACAAGCCATAGATTAGCTGTTTCTGAAGTGAGGGCGACGTGGTCGCGGTTTTAAGCTCTTTTTCGTGATGCTCTGTTCTATGTGTTTGGGCGACGTGGTCGCCGGTTTTGAACTCTATTTCACGATGCTCTGTTCTATGTGTTTGGGCGACGTGGTCGCCGGTTTTAAACTCTATTTCACGATGTTCTGTTTTTATTTATTTGGGCGACGTGATCGCCGGTTTTAAATACAGCTTTCGAAATCCCCTGTTTTAGTGTCGTTGAGACTGTTTGAGATTTAAATGTGGAATGCCATGTGATATTCGAAAATCTGAACCGTGGAATGATTGTTGTTGTGTTCATTTAAGTGTTGTATGGTGCATTGGGTGAATTGATGTTAAATAGCTGTCCTGTGTGGACTTCAGTAGCTGTCCTGTGTGGACTTCATTAGCTGTCCTGTGTGGACTTCAGTAGCTGTCCTGTGTGGACTTCAGTAGCTGTCCTGTGTGGACTTCAGTAGCTGTCCTGTGTGGACTTCACTAGCTGTCCTGTGTGGACTTCACTAGCTGTCCTGTGTGGACTTCATCAGCTGTCCTGTGTGGACTTCATTACCTGTCCTGTGTGGACTTCATCAGTTGTCCTGTGTGGACTTCATTACCTGTCCTGTGTGGACTTTACAGTGGTGTGGTACGTGTCTATGTGTGGTAAGTCCGTGGAAGTCGGACGTGAGAAAGCGAAATATTGAGATTTGATAGGCATTTGATGTTTTATGTGAAACAAATAACTCTTGATGAAATTGTGAAGTGTGTGAAATGAATGGGAAATTGATGGTTTTACGTGGGTGTCTTCAATTTGTTTTATCTTGATTTTAAAGTTTCATATCTAAATTCTCTTTAAAATATCTAGCTTACCCTACGTTTTTGTTCTGTGGCTGTTTTTCTTAAAACTGTGATGATCGTGTATTTTACACGGGAGCAGATGATGTTGCAGGTAGTCGAGCTCCTCAGTGAGCAGTTGGAGGAAGAGATCGCCTGTTTTCTTTTTATACTGTATTTTGGTTTTATTTTGAAATAGTTGATGGAATGTATTAAAACCCCTATAAGAGGGACGTTTCTTTTTGAGATACAATGTATGGGATGATGTACTTTCAATATATATACATATGTTGATTTTATAAATAAATGTCTACGCTTATTTTATTATATAAATAGGAAAAGAATTTTGCGGGATGTTACATTAATGGTATCAGAGCAGTTCGTCCTTAGGATGACCTGAGGGCTGTGGATCCATTGTGTTTCTTCTGCTCATAAAATTTAATTGAGTTTTAAATAAAAACTATAGTGAAAGGTTTTCAAACGTTTTTGTATTGAAATTTTGTGTGTGCTTTAGTGAATATATGCCCTAACTGAAAATTTTAGTATTAAGAATGAAAGGATCTTGATAAAGTAGTGAGGGTGCACACTCATAACTGGATCAAGATGATTCTCAATCTTAGTCCTGAAAGTTTGATGTTTAGCATATATTGGATTCTGGTGTGAATTATTTCACTTTGTTGAGTGTCTTTGTAAGTGATTGAAAGTGGTTGTTTGGACTGATGGTTTTATACCAGTGGCTGTTTTGGTGTTATGCTTGCTGCTGTAAGTATCATGATCGGCTGATAAACTCAAAATTCTTGATGAATTTGAGATGCTGGCCTTTGTAAGACCTAGATGTGGTCTTCTAAATGAATTGATTCCTCATCAAGTTCATTTTATAGGAATATGATTAGAGAATAATAGTTTCCTAATCTTACACAGAAGATGGCACGTAGACCTCCTACCCCTCCCCAACCTTCTTCGGAAATGGGCCAGATCGCCAGGGCCATTGAGATGATGGCGAGTGCTATCCAACAACAGAATGTAGCAATGGCTCAAAATCATCAAGCTACAATGCACCATTGGGAAACTGCTCGGTCGGCTGAAACAACTTCTCACGTCGGTCAGCCTCAGGAACAGATGGGACTGACCGAGTTCATGAGGCACAACCCACCCAAGTTCAGGGGGAATGCTACCCCTGATCAAGCAGATCAGTGGGTCAGGGAGTTGGAGAAAATCTTTAGGGTGACCTCCTGCCCTGAAGAGAAGAAATTGGTATTCGCCACCTATCTGCTATCTGGAGAAGCCGAGTTCTGGTGGATGGGAGCTCAGCAGATGATGGAAGCCAGAGCTGATGATGTTTTAGACTGGGAGAGCTTCAGGGTGAGATTTCTGGAAAAATACTTCCCAGATAGTGCAAGGTTTGCGAAGGAAGCAGAATTCCTCAGGTTGGAGCAGGGGGAGATGTCAGTGAATGCTTATGCTGCTCGGTTTGAGTACCTCGCCCGATTCTATACCCAGGCGACCTCTGAGGCTTGGAGGTGTAGGAAATTTGAAGAAGGACTGAAGCATGAGCTGAAGAGGACCATAGCACCTATGTGCATAAGAGAATTTCACGCCTTAGTGGAGAAGGCGAAGATGGTGGAGACACTGGAGAAGAGTGACTCCCGGGTGATCAGGTCATACCCAGGGGGTTCTTCCAATGGGAAGGCCAAGGTGCAGCAACAGCAGAATAAGCCTTATGCGAGACCTCCACAGCATAGGGCAGAAGCAGCACCTCCCCAGTTTCAGCAGCAACAGCCCTGGAAACTCAGATGTTTCCATTGTGATGGACCACACACATCCAATGTGTGCCCCAAGAGAGATTCAGGGAGAAGATGCTACATCTGCCGAGAGACGGGACACCTTGCTAGAGAGTGTCCTAACGGAAGTAGGGCGACTCAACCCAGTGGTTCCCAGCAGTTGAGGAACGAAGGCAGCAGACCTCAGGCAGCAGGGAGAGTGTTTGCCATGTCTGGAGCGGAGGCATCTCAGTCAGGTAACCTAGTACAAGGTGCTTGTTTATAGCTGGTAGATACGTTAGAGTTTTGTTTGATTCTGGAGCGACACACTCTTTTGTGTCAAATCGGTGTGCAACCGAACTGGGCCTTCTAGTGAAGGAGTTGTCGTTTGAACGGTTGATCTTTACACCTGCATCAGAACAGGTTTTGACCTCCCCAGTTTGCTCTGAATGTCCAGTGATAGTAGAGGGACGCAGGTTCAAAGTGAATTTGATCTGTCTACCTCTTCAGGATCTGGATGTTATCCTGGGAATGGATTAGCTATCTGCCAATCACATTCTCATAGATTGCAGTAGGCAGGAAGTGGTGTTTCCAGATCTCCAAGAGACAGATATGATATCTGCTCAGCATGTATGGTCGGAGTTGAAAGAAGGGGCGACGTGCCTTGTGATCCTAGCTCAAGGGGGAGTGAAGAATGATGAAGATATGGGCAGTATACATGTGGTGAAGGATTTCATGGATGTATTTCCAGAAGAAATACCTGGACTACCTCCTAAGAGAGAGATGGAATTCTCTATTGTTTTGGTACCTGGAGCTGGACCAGTGTCAATGGCTCCAGAAGAGTTTATGGAATTAAAGAAGCAAGTGTAAGTTAGATTTAGTTGTACCAAGGTTTAGTTTCAGCTACATATAAGTTATGGAGAGTAAATAAGTTGAGGGTTTAAAGACTTAAGCATGTGTATCCATGGGAAGTACCAGGGTTAAGTTCCAAGAATGAAAGAATGAATTTTCTTTTAATTGAAGCTTGGAAGATGGTTATGTCGATGAAACAGCATGAGATGGCTCTAGCTTAACCACAAGCTTAAAAGGAAAGATGAGATATTGTATTTATGTCTAAAGTTCAATTAGACAGAGAAATTTGCTGAAAAATACTAGGTAGAGAAGTTACTGGGATAAGAGAGAAAGCTTCACGCAGAATGGATGCTGTTTTGTTGATCGTGATTCGAAAGATGAGTATGGAAATGGTGGGTTGAGACTAAAGGCTTCTGATGCCGTAGATCTCCTGAACTTGGCAAATGAGGATGCAGTTTGTAACATCCCGCCAAAACGTTTCACAAATAAATAATGAAGATAAAGATAAAACAAAATATTGAAATGAACATAATTATATATATGTCATAAGGTTTTTCCTCGCAGGGAGTTTAATACATAAACCGTCAATTTTTCCATAACTTAAAACGAATTACAGCAAAAAATACAACCCGACAGGCGATCTCCCAACATAAAGAGGCGATCTCCTAACATAAAAGGCGATCTCCTGACAGAGAACAGGAAAAGGGGGTGATTGCCCAACAGAAACAAAACAGGCGATCTCCCAACATAAAGGGGCGATCTCCTTCCGGCGATCACTGAGGAGCTCTTCTTCCTGCAAAATCATCTGCTCCCGTGTAAAATACACGATCATCACAGGTTTTAAGAAAACAGCCACAGAACCAAAATACAGGGTAAGCTAGACATTTAAAAGAGAGTTTGAATATGAACTTAAAAATCAATCCTGAAACCAATTTAAGACGATCACGTACAAACCATCAACTTCCTCATATTCCACCAAACCATTCGAAAATCACATATCTCACAAATCAATTTCAAGAGTCTCACAATTCACATCAGAAATCAAGTGTCTAACAATTCAATTTCTCAATACTTCACGTCAGACTTTCCACTGACTCATCACACAAGACACTTGACCACTATTTCCGGAAAAACACGTGCATTGACTGACTCAGGGATTTGCACCTGTCATACAAAAGGCTGGAAAGTGCCCTCAGCCATGCGCATCACCCAATCTCAATATCATTTCTCACGTATGACAAGGTTAATCCATACCACAGGCCGAACTCGTTCTTTTTCACACGAGACACCCATACGTATGAACCTCCATCGACTCTCAACGCCTGAATTACTTCATCTATTTGATTCCATTATATCAGGAGAGTCTGGATATCCCATTATAGACATCACCGATCAATGCACATCCTACACAATCTTACACGGTATTTTCTTTCCTGAAAATACTATGCCTCGATCCACAATCACAACATTCAACACATCACATAACACTTCAATGAACGATTCCAATCACAGCAAAACTCATACCAAGGTTCAGATTTTCGAAAACCACATTTAGAATCTCAAACACTTTTGAAACAGCATAAAACGGGGGATATTTCAATAACAGATGAAAAACAGGCGATCACCTCCAGAAACCGGCGATCACTAACAAAACTGGGTTTTTAAACAAGAACATTTTGAACACCGGCGACCACGTCGCCCCCAACATCCAAACAGAACTGTTATCGTAAACATCTCACATTTCAACATCAAACACCGTGAAAGCGAAGTAAAACCGGCGACCACGTCGCCCTATCATCACAAACATCAAATATCCAGTTATCGTTGGAAAAAGACTAGCTTCCCTTACCTGGACTAGCGTGAAACTCTCTCTTCAAGCTTTAATCCACCGAACTCACGGATGCCCGAACTCAGCCTAAGCTTTCTGATCGGTAGACTTGCAGAGAACCTTCCCAGGTGCTCTATGGCAGTCGTCGCTCGTCTTGCTTTTTGCTCGAAGGTGCTTGAATCGCAGCGCGAAGGAGAGAAATGGAGGAGAAGGGAGGTAACTCACTTTTTCGCTCTTTGGATAACTGCAACGTTTTTCCTCCTCTCAGAAGTGGGTTCTTGCCTCTTAAACCAACTTGTCCACAAAAGCAGCTGCCACCACCCACTCTGCAGGGAAGTCTGAGTGTACCTTTCTCTGAACAGTACGACCACTGTTGTCTCTTGTGCATGCCAACCACTGCTCTGAACAGTACGACCACTGTTGTCTGTTGCGCATGCCAACATTCTGATGTCACTGTTCTGAACCAACACTTTTTGTCTACGTGTCGCGCGTGCTGCGCGTCTCATGCTGGGAGTCTGGGTCCCACCTTCTCTACGTACAACTCGACATCGCGCGATAACCTTCCACCGATGATCACTGGCGCGAAGAATCTCCACCGATGACCCATCCTGGAGGACGACCGATGTCTCTCTCTGGAAGACGACCGATGTCTCCTCCTCCTGGAGACCGACCGAGGTCTCTTCCTCCTGGAGACCGACCGAGGTCTCCTCTTCCTGGAGACCGACCGAGGTCTCCTCTTGGCGACGCCCGCATGTCTCTCGCGCCCTGGCGATGCCCGCATGCCTCTCGCGCCCTGGCGATGCCCGCATGCCTCTCGCGCCCTGGCGATGCCCGCATGCCTCGCGCCCTGGCGATGTCCGCATGCCTCTCGCGCCCTGGCGATCATGTTCCAGGCGATCTCATAGTCTTCTAAACTACACTTTCCTTCCTTTTCATTTTAAAAACAAACATACTTCGAATCCATTTAAATATAACACTTTTATTCCAATAATATTTTCCAGGTCCTTACAATCTCCCTAACAACAAAAATTTTCGTCCTCGAAAATTGAATTACAAGGAAAAGAGATGTGGATAGTCCTTTCTCATGGTTTCTTCCAACTCCCTAGTTGAATCACCCGATCTCTCATCCCACACCACTTTGAGAAGCTTTCATCCTGCCTTGTATCAGCTTCACCTTCTCGGTTATCTGCTGAACCAACTCTTACTACTCCAATACTTCATCAAATTCCATTGTACATCCCAACTGCTGAGCTAGTTCTCACGCTCCCTGAAGGAACACCTTACATACGTCTCTTCACCACCACGATTGATATTTCAAATGAGCTCGGCTTCTCCCAAGTTCCGAGTCATATTTGGATACAAGAATATCCTTACATTTCCCTTTCTCATCACTCATCATCCACCATTTCCAATTCGCCAGAAGAGCAAAGTTAAATTTTCTGTTATCCCTTAAATTATTCTTTTACTGGTATGCAATTCTGCCCTAAATCTTAATATTCCATCTTCCCCCATTACAAAGCCTTTAGCTTGCTCGGTGCCTAGAACTCCCATAACACGCTTCAGACTAGGCTCCCCTAATTGTTCAATCAAAACTGGTTCGCCCTCCTGGTTCCAACAATAAGGGAGTTCTGCATTTTCCCCAATACAGAGCTTCATACAATCACTGACTTCCAAACTCCATAACACTACTACCACTGCCGATTCTAAATCATAAGTAGAATAATTTCTCCCATGAAATTTGAGTTGCCTTGATGCATATGCAACCAGTCTCTTCTCTTGCATCCAAAACACATCCCAACCCTTGATGTGAAGTACCACAGTAGACGTCAAAAGGTCTTCCGTCCTCTGGAATTACCAGCACTGGAGTACCTCATGGAGATACACTGGGCTTGATGAAATGCTCTGCTCTAACAGCTCTTCCACTTGCTTCTTCAATTCCACCAACTCGGCTGGAGTCATCCTGCAAGGTGCCATTGACACTGGTCCAGCTCCAGGTACCAAAACAATAGAGAATTCCACTTCTCTCTTAGGATGTAACTCATGTACTTCATCTGGAAATACATCCATCAAATCTTTCACCACATGAATCCTACTTACGTCCTCTTCGTTCTTCACTTCCAACCGAGCTACCATCACGAAACACTTCGCCCCTTCTTCCAACTCTGATCGCCCATGCCGAGCAGATCTCACATCTGGCTCTTGGAGATTGGAAACGCCACTTTCCGCCTACCGCAATCTATGGGAGCGTGATCGGCAGACAGCCAATCCATCACAGGATAACATCTAGATCCTGCAGAGGTAGACAGATCAAATTCACTTTGAATCTGCGTCCCTCTACTATCACTGGACATTCGGGACAACTGTAGAGGTCAACACCTGCTCTGACGCAGGTGTGGAGACCAACAGTTCTAAGGTTAACCCCTTCACTAGAAGGCCCAGCTCGGCTACACTGACTTGACACAAAGGAGTGTGTCGCTCCAGAATCATACAAGACTCTTATACTTCTACCAGATATAAAACAAGCAATCTTACACCAAATTACCTGACTGGGACGCCTCAGCTCCTGCCATGGCAAACACTCTCCCTGTTGCCTGAGGTCTGCTGCCTTCGTTCCTCAACTGCTGAGAACCACTGGGTTGGGTCATCCTATTGTGGGTAGGACAATCTCTAGCAACGTGTCCCACCCTCTGGCATGCAAAACACCTTCTCTCCGAAGTCTTCTTGGGGCACACATTGGGCGTGTGTGGTCCACCGCAATGGAAACATTTGGGTTTCCAGGGTTGCTGTTGCTGAAACTGGGGCGGTGCTGCTCCTACCCTATGCTGTGGAGGTCTCGCATAAGGCTCCTGCTGTTGCTGCATCCTCGTCTTCTCACTGGAAGAACCTCCTGGGTGTGACCTGATCACCCGAGACTCACCCTTCTCCAGAGTCTCCACCAATTTCGCCTTCTCCACTAAGGCGTGAAATTCCCTGATGCACATCGGGGCTATCGTCCTCTTCAGCCCATGCTTCAGCCCCTCCTCAAACTTCCTGCACCTCCAAGCCTCGGAGGTCGCCTGAGTGTAGAATCGGGCAAGGTACTCAAACCGAGCAGCATAGGCGTTTACTGACATATCCCCCTGCTCCAACTTTAGGAACTCAGCTTCCCTCGCAAACTTGGCGCTGTCTGGGAAGTATTTCTCCAAGAACCTCACCCTGAAGCTCTCCCAATCCAATACATCCTCTCGGGCCTCCATCATCTGCTGAGCTCCCATCCACCAGAACTCAGCTTCTCCAGTTAGTAGGTAGGTGGCAAACAACAGTTTCTTCTCTTCAGGGCAGGAGGTCGCCCTAAAGATTTTCTCCAACTCTCTGACCCACTGATCTGCCTGATCAGGGGTAGCATTCCCACTGAACTTGGGTGGGTTGTGCCTCATGAACTCGGCCAGTCCCATCCGTTCCTGAGGCTGACCGACGGGCGAATTCGTATCTGCCGACCGAGCAGTTTCCCAGTGGTGCATGGTAGCTTGATGGTTCTGCGCCATCGCCGCATTCTGTTGCTGGATGGCACCTGCCATCATCTCAATGGCCCTGGCGATCTGGCCCATTTCAGAAGAAGGTTGGGGAGAGGTAGGAGGTCTACGAGTCATCTTCCTCGTTCTCAGATTCCGAAACCACTAGCTTCTATATCCCCTACAACTATAAGAATGAGATCGATAAGGAAATCAATTCATTCAAGGGTGTAACATCTCGACCTTACAAAGGTCAGCTTCTCAAATTCCTTAAGAATTTGAGTTCATCAACAGAAACATGAAGCTTATAACCTCAAGCAAAACACTAGAACAGCTACTGGTGTGCAACCATCAATCCAAACAGCCACTCATAATCAATTACAACCACACTCAATAAAATGAAATCGATCACACCAGAATTCAAAGTATGCTAAACATTAAACCTCTGGAATTTAGATTGAGAATCACCCTGATTCGGTCATGAGTGTGCACCCTCACCACCTTATCAAGACCCTCTCATTCTAAATACTAAGATTTTCAGTTAGGCATACATTCACTACAGCACACACAAAAATTTCAATAGAAAAACGTTTGAAAACATTTTCACAATAGTTGTTATTTTAAAACTCAACTGAATTTTCGTAAGCAGAAGAAACGAAATGAATCCACTACCCTCAGATCATCCAAAGGACGAACTGCTCTGATACCATTAATGTAACATCCCGCCAAAACGTTTCACAAATAAATAATGAAGATAAAGATAAAACAAAATATTGAAATGAACATAATTATATATATGTCATAAGGTTTTTCCTCGCAGGGAGTTTAATACATAAACCGTCAATTTTTCCATAACTTAAAACGAATTACAGCAAAAAATACAACCCGACAGGCGATCTCCCAACATAAAGAGGCGATCTCCTAACATAAAAGGCGATCTCCTGACAGAGAACAGGAAAAGGGGGTGATTGCCCAACAGAAACAAAACAGGCGATCTCCCAACATAAAGGGGCGATCTCCTTCCGGCGATCACTGAGGAGCTCTTCTTCCTGCAAAATCATCTGCTCCCGTGTAAAATACACGATCATCACAGGTTTTAAGAAAACAGCCACAGAACCAAAATACAGGGTAAGCTAGACATTTAAAAGAGAGTTTGAATATGAACTTAAAAATCAATCCTGAAACCAATTTAAGACGATCACGTACAAACCATCAACTTCCTCATATTCCACCAAACCATTCGAAAATCACATATCTCACAAATCAATTTCAAGAGTCTCACAATTCACATCAGAAATCAAGTGTCTAACAATTCAATTTCTCAATACTTCACGTCAGACTTTCCACTGACTCATCACACAAGACACTTGACCACTATTTCCGGAAAAACACGTGCATTGACTGACTCAGGGATTTGCACCTGTCATACAAAAGGCTGGAAAGTGCCCTCAGCCATGCGCATCACCCAATCTCAATATCATTTCTCACGTATGACAAGGTTAATCCATACCACAGGCCGAACTCGTTCTTTTTCACACGAGACACCCATACGTATGAACCTCCATCGACTCTCAACGCCTGAATTACTTCATCTATTTGATTCCATTATATCAGGAGAGTCTGGATATCCCATTATAGACATCACCGATCAATGCACATCCTACACAATCTTACACGGTATTTTCTTTCCTGAAAATACTATGCCTCGATCCACAATCACAACATTCAACACATCACATAACACTTCAATGAACGATTCCAATCACAGCAAAACTCATACCAAGGTTCAGATTTTCGAAAACCACATTTAGAATCTCAAACACTTTTGAAACAGCATAAAACGGGGGATATTTCAATAACAGATGAAAAACAGGCGATCACCTCCAGAAACCGGCGATCACTAACAAAACTGGGTTTTTAAACAAGAACATTTTGAACACCGGCGACCACGTCGCCCCCAACATCCAAACAGAACTGTTATCGTAAACATCTCACATTTCAACATCAAACACCGTGAAAGCGAAGTAAAACCGGCGACCACGTCGCCCTATCATCACAAACATCAAATATCCAGTTATCGTTGGAAAAAGACTAGCTTCCCTTACCTGGACTAGCGTGAAACTCTCTCTTCAAGCTTTAATCCACCGAACTCACGGATGCCCGAACTCAGCCTAAGCTTTCTGATCGGTAGACTTGCAGAGAACCTTCCCAGGTGCTCTATGGCAGTCGTCGCTCGTCTTGCTTTTTGCTCGAAGGTGCTTGAATCGCAGCGCGAAGGAGAGAAATGGAGGAGAAGGGAGGTAACTCACTTTTTCGCTCTTTGGATAACTGCAACGTTTTTCCTCCTCTCAGAAGTGGGTTCTTGCCTCTTAAACCAACTTGTCCACAAAAGCAGCTGCCACCACCCACTCTGCAGGGAAGTCTGAGTGTACCTTTCTCTGAACAGTACGACCACTGTTGTCTCTTGTGCATGCCAACCACTGCTCTGAACAGTACGACCACTGTTGTCTGTTGCGCATGCCAACATTCTGATGTCACTGTTCTGAACCAACACTTTTTGTCTACGTGTCGCGCGTGCTGCGCGTCTCATGCTGGGAGTCTGGGTCCCACCTTCTCTACGTACAACTCGACATCGCGCGATAACCTTCCACCGATGATCACTGGCGCGAAGAATCTCCACCGATGACCCATCCTGGAGGACGACCGATGTCTCTCTCTGGAAGACGACCGATGTCTCCTCCTCCTGGAGACCGACCGAGGTCTCTTCCTCCTGGAGACCGACCGAGGTCTCCTCTTCCTGGAGACCGACCGAGGTCTCCTCTTGGCGACGCCCGCATGTCTCTCGCGCCCTGGCGATGCCCGCATGCCTCTCGCGCCCTGGCGATGCCCGCATGCCTCTCGCGCCCTGGCGATGCCCGCATGCCTCGCGCCCTGGCGATGTCCGCATGCCTCTCGCGCCCTGGCGATCATGTTCCAGGCGATCTCATAGTCTTCTAAACTACACTTTCCTTCCTTTTCATTTTAAAAACAAACATACTTCGAATCCATTTAAATATAACACTTTTATTCCAATAATATTTTCCAGGTCCTTACACAGTTCTGCCTGTGAATGTAGAAGGGAAGGAGGTAATGGCTATGGATAAGAATAAGGGTAAGCCGTGTTATGATGATGTTGAGTTCTTCTAGCGATGTTAGTAAATTGCAGAAAGTTGGATGTGGAAGCAGAACTTTCCGTGCCTTGTGTTTCTAATGGGATGGGATTTACAGCTAATCCTTTAAATGGGCAGTTGTGGTGGTCAGCGTTTCGTTTCTGATCCTAAAAACACTGCTGCATTGTCAGCTGTGGCAACAAGTCCTCACCCTGAACACAGTGAGGGATTTATGATCTGCGTGTTGAATACTGAGCACCTTGAGAGCCCATGCAATGCTAATATGGATGTATCCATTGGAATTCCTGAGTTAGCAGCTCTGAAATCCCAACCATCTGTTAAAGGGGTGGGTTTTTCTTGATCTGCTATTAGTAATCAAAGAAGAGATGAACCAGAGGGGCGCCTGAAGAAAGAGACCGTGCTCCCTCAAGTTTTTGCTGTTTCACCATCGGTTTGACAAGAAACGGTGTCTAATGTGAAGCCAAGCTACAAACCGGTTGTTTCTGAACTGAAAAATGAAAATCCTGGAAGAAACTCCATCTCTGCAGTTTCTAGACAGAATAATAATGTTGATGTCACCCAAGTCATCGCAGATCAGTTCATGCCAATGAAGGACATCAAAAACAAGAGGAATTAGGAGTTTTAAGGATCAAGTATTTGAGACAGGTTTTCTGGTCTGCAAGTCTCCACTTCAACCAATGAAATGACAGATCAGGGGATTCAACTTGGGAGTTAGAAGAAACCATGAGAGAAGCCTATCCCTACCTCTTTTCCTTGTAATTCAATTTTCGAGGACGAAAATTTTTCTTGTTGGGGTGAATGTAAGGACCTAGAAACTTTAATTGGAATAAAAGTGTTATATTTAAATAATTTCAGAAGATGTTATTATTTAAAATACAAAGAGCTGGTAGAGGTCGGTCGGCTGACCATTTTATTAACCAAGTAGTCAGGTGCGATGACTTTATCGTGAGGTAATCATGTGGAGGTGATACCTTGGACGTAACATTGTGGGATGAAGAACCTTCAGCCAGGCGTGGCGATTGTCATCAGTCATCGCCAGGGCGCGAGGCATGCGGGCATCGCCAGGGCGCGAGAGACATGCGGGCATCGCCAGGGGGCGAGACACATCCGGACATCGCCAGGGCGCGAGAGACAAGCGGGCATCGCCAGGGGGCGAGACACATCCGGACATCGCCAGGGTGCGAGAGACATGCGGGCATCGCCAGGGGGCGAGACACATCCGGACATCGCCAGGGCACGAGGCATGCGGGCATCGCCAGGGCGCGAGAGACATGCGGGCATCGCCAGGGGGCGAGACACATCCGGACATCGCCAGGGCGCGAGAGACATGCGGGCATCGCCAGGTGGCGAGACACATCCGGACATCGCCAGGGCGAGAGACATCGGTCGTTTTACAGAGAGAGACATCGGTCGTTTTACAGAGAGAGACATCGGTCGTCATGCAGGGAGAGACATCGGTCGTCTTCCAGAGAGAGATCAGTCGTCTTCCAGAGAGAGACATTGGTCGTTCGCTAGGATGAGTCATCGGTGGAAGGTTATCGCGCGATGTCGTGTTTCACACAGATAAGGTGGGACCCAGGCTCCCAGCATGAAACGTCCTGCACGCGCGACACGTAGACAAAAAGGGTGTTTCAGAAAAGTGACATCAGAGAGTTGGCATGTGCAGAGATACACGTGGCCGTACTGTTCAAGGAAGCGTGCACGCAAGCCTTCCTGCAGAGTGGGTGGTGGCAGCGGCATTTGTGGACAAGTTGGTTTAGATTCAAAAACCACTTCTGAGAGGGAGAACGTTGCTGTGGTTCAAGAGTGACAGAGTGAGTCTACCTTCATCCTTCTCTTTTCTCTCCTTCACTCTGCGATTCAGGCCTTATCACGTCCCTGCTTGGCTATCGACGACTGCCATAGAGCACCTGGGAGGTTCTCTGCAAGTCCCCCAAACCAGACGCTAAAGCAGAGTTAAGGCATCCTTGAACCTCGTTGGGTTGGAACTCTTAGTGAAGTTTACGCAAGTCCAGGTAAGGGAAGCTAGCCTTCATTTTCAATACAAGCCATAGATTAGCTATTTCTGAAGTGAGGGCGACGTGGTCGCGGAGCTCTTTTTCGTGATGCTCTGTTCTATGTGTTTGGGCGACGTGGTCGCCGATTTTGAACTCTATTTCACGATGCTCTGTTCTATGTGTTTGGGCGACGTGGTCGCCGGTTTTAAACTCTATTTCACGATGTTCTGTTTTTATTTATTTGGGCGACGTGATCGCCGGTTTTAAATACAGCTTTCGAAATCCCCTGTTTTAGTGTCGTTGAGACTGTTTGAGATTTAAATGTGGAATGCCATGTGATATTCGAAAATCTGAACCGTGGAATGATTGTTGCTGTGTTCATTTAAGTGTTGTATGGTGCATTGGGTGAATTAATGTTAAATAGCTGTCCTGTGTGGACTTCAGTAGCTGTCCTGTGTGGACTTCATTAGCTGTCCTGTGTGGACTTCAGTAGCTGTCCTGTGTGGACTTCAGTAGCTGTCCTGTGTGGACTTCAGTAGCTGTCCTGTGTGGACTTCACTAGCTGTCCTGTGTGGACTTCACTAGCTGTCCTGTGTGGACTTCATCAGCTGTCCTGTGTGGACTTCATTACCTGTCCTGTGTGGACTTCATCAGTTGTCCTGTGTGGACTTCATTACCTGTCCTGTGTGGACTTTACAGTGGTGTGGTATGTGTCTATGTGTGGTAAGTCCGTGGAAGTCGGACGTGAGAAAGCGAAATATTGAGATTTGATAGGCATTTGATGTTTTATGTGAAACAAATAACTCTTGATGAAATTGTGAAGTGTGTGAAATGAATGGGAAATTGATGGTTTTACGTGGGTGTCTTAAATTTGTTTTATCTTGATTTTAAAGTTTCATATCTAAATTCTCTTTAAAATATCTAGCTTACCCTACGTTTTTGTTCTGTGGCTGTTTTTCTTAAAACTGTGATGATCGTGTATTTTACACGGGAGCAGATGATGTTGCAGGTAGTCGAGCTCCTCAGTGAGCAGTTGGAGGAAGAGATCGCCTGTTTTCTTTTTATACTGTATTTTGGTTTTATTTTGAAACAGTTGATGGAATGTATTAAAACCCCTATAAGAGGGACGTTTCTTTTTGAGATACAATGTATGGGATGATGTACTTTCAATATATATACATATGTTGATTTTATAAATAAATGTCTACGCTTATTTTATTATATAAATAGGAAAAGAATTTTGCGGGATGTTACAGTTATTTTGATCCTTTGCTGCCTTTTTAATTTTAGTTTGAGTTCATAATTGTGTCTTAGTTCTTACACAATTTCCTTCTTACATTTTCCTTTGTGTTAAATTTTGGTATCTTGCTGTTTTTTTTTTCCAGTTTTCTAGATTTCCCCTGTTTCTCTCTCTGTCTGGCTGTTTTTTGTTTCAAAAATTATTTCCACTCATAGGAAATTTGTGATTCTCTGGAAAATGCAAGTTTGAAGTGTTACAAAAAGGACAAAAAAAAGAATCAGATCAAAAAAGGCAACAGAAAAAATATGATAAATCTTACAAAATCAGAGTGCAAATCTTGAGCGCTCCAGCTGGCCTAACTGCACACCAAATTTGCAAAAATTATTAAAAACAAATGGTGCATGCGTTTTAGGTGATTCCAAAGCCATTGTTTAGATAAGATCCTGAATTTTCTTGCATATAAATTTCAGAGACAAATTTTAAAAATACAGCTCAGCATAAATCGGGGAACAAACACGTTTTCTGGCCCACAACAATTTTCAGTGGTGCTGTTTTTTTTTTTTTATTTGGTCATCTAATCTAGTGCTTTTCTTTAGGAATTCCTTTTGTGTGCCAACTTTTTTTGAGTACCTTTAATTGTTTGCTTTAATTTCTTGACTCTCTTTCTAAGTTGTCATATTATAAATCCTTTTGGTGGTACTGTTTTTATTCAATTAAATTTTTTTCTTGCTTTTGTTTCTTGACCTCTCTTTTGGGTGCTGGAATTTAATTCTCCTTGGTGCATATGTGCATGGAACTTTACTTGGTTTAGGTTTAGCTCTTGTGAATAGGTGCTGGAAATTGGAGAATTAAAGCCATCATTTTAAGGAGGAGACAAAGCTAAAGCCGAAACAAGGTTGCTTGAAACAAACAATACAAACACCTAGAAGATCAAAAAAAAAATTCAAGACAACAAGGAAGTGCACTAACCCAAAAGAGGATCAACAAAGGGAGTCTTCTTTTCCTTTGCAACTTGGTTTATTGTTAATTACCTCTTTAATTACGTTTAGACGGTGAGTGATGGAGGAGGGCCAAGCACATCTAACCAAGGAAGCCAAGGCCCAAACCAAGAAGACCGTCTAGACCAAGAGGAGCGTCTAGCTCCAAGAAGTGAGCGTCTAGGACGTGAAGGAGGGAGGCTATCCATGGAGCTAGACCGTCTAGGACCTCTCACAAGATCCATGGCTAAACATATCCAAGCACACATAGAAGAAGCCACGGATGGGAGGGAGAAGACCTTGTACATGCTACTTGGAGGCCCATTAGGGGTAGCTTAGTAGATTAGTGTAGTGTAGAAAGCAAAACTTGCTAACGTAGGGGTGTGCTATCAAAAAGGTGCCCTTAGCAATAGAAGGAGGGGTGTGCTAGCAAATAGGTGCCTTTAGCAAAAGAGGGAGGGGTGTACTATCAAATGTTGCATTTTTGACCTATCTTCTAGAATATTAGGATGATGGTGTGGTTTGACTAAAGTCAATACCCTAGGCAGCCCCCACTTTTTGTATTTCCATCCCTACCCTTTAAGCTTGCTCACCAAGGCTCCTAAATCTATAAATAAGGAGGCCTACCTCATGTATTTTCAAGTTTATTTGGGTAATGTTATGCTGCCATTTTTGTGCACAAGCTTTACTCCTCCTAGAAATCTAGGCTATAAACTTCAATCCTTTCACCTTCTCCCTTGAGCTGGCCGAACCACTCAACCCATACTCATCATGCACCTTCAAGACCAACACAACTCCTAGGAGGGTCTTGTTTCACTCATCCATTGCTTCCGCTCCATCTATTTCTACTTTGATTCAAGAAGAACACATGAAAATGCCATCATTTGGTATCATGAGCTTTTGGTTCTTCAAGATGAGTAGCTTGTCTTTTTAAATTTTCAGTTCTTCTTTATTTTCATCTTGTCATTTCAATTCCATAATTGTCTTGCTGTTTTTTTTTACATTTTAAATTGTTCTTGGTGTGCTTATGGAAGATCCAACCGAAGCACATGTGTTCAATTGATCTTGAACATTTTCTTGTGCAATTGTGATAGGATTCCTTACACATTGAGTGGCTGTTTTCTTTTAGGAATTTGAGTCTTTATTGCTTTCTTATAATTGCTTCATTTTATGCTTTGAGTCTTTATTTTCTGAATCTATAAATGTTGTGTCAAGTCATGTGAATCCATAATTGTCATCAATTCTTAGTAGTCCTATTTTTGGCTTGATTGTTTCTTGTTTTTGGGTCTCTTTAATTTGCCTTAATCTGCTGTTATTTTGATCCTTTGCTGCCTTTTTAATTTTAGTTTGAGTTCATAATTGTGTCTTAGTTCTTACACAATTTCCTTCTTACATTTTCCTTTGTGTTAAATTTTGGTATCTTGCTGTTTTTTTTTTTCCAGTTTTCCAGATTTCCCCTGTTTCTCTCTCTGTCTGGCTGTTTTTTGTTTCAAAAATTATTTCCACTCATAGGAAATTTGTGATTCTCTGGAAAATGCAAGTTTGAAGTGTTACAAAAAGGACAAAAAAAAGAATCAGATCAAAAAAGGCAACAGAAAAAATATGATAAATCTTACAAAATCAGAGTGCAAATCTTGAGCGCTCCAGCTGGCCTAACTGCACACCAAATTTGCAAAAATTATTAAAAAAAAATGGTGCATGCGTTTTAGGTGATTCCAAAGCCATTGTTTAGATAAGATCCTGAATTTTCTTGCATATAAATTTCAGAGACAAATTTTAAAAATACAGCTCAGCATAAATCGGGGAACAAACACGTTTTCTGGCCCACAACAATTTTCAGTGGTGCTGTTTTTTTTTTATTATTTGGTCATCTAATCTAGTGCTTTTCTTTAGGAATTCCTTTTGTGTGCCAACTTTTTTTGAGTACCTTTAATTGTTTGCTTTAATTTCTTGACTCTCTTTCTAAGTTGTCATATTATAAATCCTTTTGGTGGTACTGTTTTTATTCAATTAAATTTGTTTCTTGCTTTTGTTTCTTGACCTCTCTTTTGGGTGCTGGAATTTAATTCTCCTTGGTGCATATGTGCATGGAACTTGACTTGGTTTAGGTTTAGCTCTTGTGAATAGGTGCTGGAAATTGGAGAATTAAAGCCATCATTTTAAGGAGGAGACAAAGCTAAAGCCGAAACAAGGTTGCTTGAAACAAACAATACAAACACCTAGAAGATCAAAAAAAAAAATTCAAGACAACAAGGAAGTGCACTAACCCAAAAGAGGATCAACAAAGGGAGTCTTCTTTTCCTTTGCAACTTGGTTTATTGTTAATTACCTCTTTAATTACGTTTAGACGGTGAGTGATGGAGGAGGGCCAAGCACATCTAACCAAGGAAGCCAAGGCCCAAACCAAGAAGACCGTCTAGACCAAGAGGAGCGTCTAGCTCCAAGAAGTGAGCGTCTAGGACGTGAAGGAGGGAGGCTATCCATGGAGCTAGACCGTCTAGGACCTCTCACAAGATCCATGGCTAAACATATCCAAGCACACATAGAAGAAGCCACGGATGGGAGGGAGAAGACCTTGTACATGCTACTTGGAGGCCCATTAGGGGTAGCTTAGTAGATTAGTGTAGTGTAGAAAGCAAAACTTGCTAACTTAGGGGTGTGCTATCAAAAAGGTTCCCTTAGCAATAGAAGGAGGGGTGTGCTAGCAAATAGGTGCCTTTAGCAAAAGAGGGAGGGGTGTACTATCAAATGTTGCATTTTTGACCTATCTTCTAGAATATTAGGATGATGGTGTGGTTTGACTAAAGTCAATACCCTAGGCAGCCCCCACTTTTTGTATTTCCATCCCTACCCTTTAAGCTTGCTCACCAAGGCTCCTAAATCTATAAATAAGGAGGCCTACCTCATGTATTTTCAAGTTTATTTGGGTAATGTTATGCTGCCATTTTTGTGCACAAGCTTTACTCCTCCTAGAAATCTAGGCTATAAACTTCAATCCTTTCACCTTCTCCCTTGAGCTGGCCGAACCACTCAACCCATACTCATCATGCACCTTCAAGACCAACACAACTCCTAGGAGGGTCTTGTTTCACTCATCCATTGCTTCCGCTCCATCTATTTCTACTTTGATTCAAGAAGAACACATGAAAATGCCATCATTTGGTATCATGAGCTTTTGGTTCTTCAAGATGAGTAGCTTGTCTTTTTAAATTTTCAGTTCTTCTTTATTTTCATCTTGTCATTTCAATTCCATAATTGTCTTGCTGTTTTTTTTTACATTTTAAATTGTTCTTGGTGTGCTTATGGAAGATCCAACCGAAGCACATGTGTTCAATTGATCTTGAACATTTTCTTGTGCAATTGTGATAGGATTCCTTACACATTGAGTGGCTGTTTTCTTTTAGGAATTTGAGTCTTTATTGCTTTCTTATAATTGCTTCATTTTATGCTTTGAGTCTTTATTTTCTGAATCTATAAATGTTGTGTCAAGTCATGTGAATCCATAATTGTCATCAATTCTTAGTAGTCCTATTTTTGGCTTGATTGTTTCTTGTTTTTGGGTCTCTTTAATTTGCCTTAATCTGCTGTTATTTTGATCCTTTGCTGCCTTTTTAATTTTAGTTTGAGTTCATAATTGTGTCTTAGTTCTTACACAATTTCCTTCTTACATTTTCCTTTGTGTTAAATTTTGGTATCTTGCTGTTTTTTTTTTTCCAGTTTTCCAGATTTCCCCTGTTTCTCTCTCTGTCTGGCTGTTTTTTGTTTCAAAAATTATTTCCACTCATAGGAAATTTGTGATTCTCTGGAAAATGCAAGTTTGAAGTGTTACAAAAAGGACAAAAAAAAGAATCAGATCAAAAAAGGCAACAGAAAAAATATGATAAATCTTACAAAATCAGAGTGCAAATCTTGAGCGCTCCAGCTGGCCTAACTGCACACCAAATTTGCAAAAATTATTAAAAAAAAATGGTGCATGCGTTTTAGGTGATTCCAAAGCCATTGTTTAGATAAGATCCTGAATTTTCTTGCATATAAATTTCAGAGACAAATTTTAAAAATACAGCTCAGCATAAATCGGGGAACAAACACGTTTTCTGGCCCACAACAATTTTCAGTGGTGCTGTTTTTTTTTTATTATTTGGTCATCTAATCTAGTGCTTTTCTTTAGGAATTCCTTTTGTGTGCCAACTTTTTTTGAGTACCTTTAATTGTTTGCTTTAATTTCTTGACTCTCTTTCTAAGTTGTCATATTATAAATCCTTTTGGTGGTACTGTTTTTATTCAATTAAATTTGTTTCTTGCTTTTGTTTCTTGACCTCTCTTTTGGGTGCTGGAATTTAATTCTCCTTGGTGCATATGTGCATGGAACTTGACTTGGTTTAGGTTTAGCTCTTGTGAATAGGTGCTGGAAATTGGAGAATTAAAGCCATCATTTTAAGGAGGAGACAAAGCTAAAGCCGAAACAAGGTTGCTTGAAACAAACAATACAAACACCTAGAAGATCAAAAAAAAAAATTCAAGACAACAAGGAAGTGCACTAACCCAAAAGAGGATCAACAAAGGGAGTCTTCTTTTCCTTTGCAACTTGGTTTATTGTTAATTACCTCTTTAATTACGTTTAGACGGTGAGTGATGGAGGAGGGCCAAGCACATCTAACCAAGGAAGCCAAGGCCCAAACCAAGAAGACCGTCTAGACCAAGAGGAGCGTCTAGCTCCAAGAAGTGAGCGTCTAGGACGTGAAGGAGGGAGGCTATCCATGGAGCTAGACCGTCTAGGACCTCTCACAAGATCCATGGCTAAACATATCCAAGCACACATAGAAGAAGCCACGGATGGGAGGGAGAAGACCTTGTACATGCTACTTGGAGGCCCATTAGGGGTAGCTTAGTAGATTAGTGTAGTGTAGAAAGCAAAACTTGCTAACTTAGGGGTGTGCTATCAAAAAGGTTCCCTTAGCAATAGAAGGAGGGGTGTGCTAGCAAATAGGTGCCTTTAGCAAAAGAGGGAGGGGTGTACTATCAAATGTTGCATTTTTGACCTATCTTCTAGAATATTAGGATGATGGTGTGGTTTGACTAAAGTCAATACCCTAGGCAGCCCCCACTTTTTGTATTTCCATCCCTACCCTTTAAGCTTGCTCACCAAGGCTCCTAAATCTATAAATAAGGAGGCCTACCTCATGTATTTTCAAGTTTATTTGGGTAATGTTATGCTGCCATTTTTGTGCACAAGCTTTACTCCTCCTAGAAATCTAGGCTATAAACTTCAATCCTTTCACCTTCTCCCTTGAGCTGGCCGAACCACTCAACCCATACTCATCATGCACCTTCAAGACCAACACAACTCCTAGGAGGGTCTTGTTTCACTCATCCATTGCTTCCGCTCCATCTATTTCTACTTTGATTCAAGAAGAACACATGAAAATGCCATCATTTGGTATCATGAGCTTTTGGTTCTTCAAGATGAGTAGCTTGTCTTTTTAAATTTTCAGTTCTTCTTTATTTTCATCTTGTCATTTCAATTCCATAATTGTCTTGCTGTTTTTTTTTACATTTTAAATTGTTCTTGGTGTGCTTATGGAAGATCCAACCGAAGCACATGTGTTCAATTGATCTTGAACATTTTCTTGTGCAATTGTGATAGGATTCCTTACACATTGAGTGGCTGTTTTCTTTTAGGAATTTGAGTCTTTATTGCTTTCTTATAATTGCTTCATTTTATGCTTTGAGTCTTTATTTTCTGAATCTATAAATGTTGTGTCAAGTCATGTGAATCCATAATTGTCATCAATTCTTAGTAGTCCTATTTTTGGCTTGATTGTTTCTTGTTTTTGGGTCTCTTTAATTTGCCTTAATCTGCTGTTATTTTGATCCTTTGCTGCCTTTTTAATTTTAGTTTGAGTTCATAATTGTGTCTTAGTTCTTACACAATTTCCTTCTTACATTTTCCTTTGTGTTAAATTTTGGTATCTTGCTGTTTTTTTTTTTCCAGTTTTCCAGATTTCCCCTGTTTCTCTCTCTGTCTGGCTGTTTTTTGTTTCAAAAATTATTTCCACTCATAGGAAATTTGTGATTCTCTGGAAAATGCAAGTTTGAAGTGTTACAAAAAGGACAAAAAAAAGAATCAGATCAAAAAAGGCAACAGAAAAAATATGATAAATCTTACAAAATCAGAGTGCAAATCTTGAGCGCTCCAGCTGGCCTAACTGCACACCAAATTTGCAAAAATTATTAAAAAAAAATGGTGCATGCGTTTTAGGTGATTCCAAAGCCATTGTTTAGATAAGATCCTGAATTTTCTTGCATATAAATTTCAGAGACAAATTTTAAAAATACAGCTCAGCATAAATCGGGGAACAAACACGTTTTCTGGCCCACAACAATTTTCAGTGGTGCTGTTTTTTTTTTATTATTTGGTCATCTAATCTAGTGCTTTTCTTTAGGAATTCCTTTTGTGTGCCAACTTTTTTTGAGTACCTTTAATTGTTTGCTTTAATTTCTTGACTCTCTTTCTAAGTTGTCATATTATAAATCCTTTTGGTGGTACTGTTTTTATTCAATTAAATTTGTTTCTTGCTTTTGTTTCTTGACCTCTCTTTTGGGTGCTGGAATTTAATTCTCCTTGGTGCATATGTGCATGGAACTTGACTTGGTTTAGGTTTAGCTCTTGTGAATAGGTGCTGGAAATTGGAGAATTAAAGCCATCATTTTAAGGAGGAGACAAAGCTAAAGCCGAAACAAGGTTGCTTGAAACAAACAATACAAACACCTAGAAGATCAAAAAAAAAAATTCAAGACAACAAGGAAGTGCACTAACCCAAAAGAGGATCAACAAAGGGAGTCTTCTTTTCCTTTGCAACTTGGTTTATTGTTAATTACCTCTTTAATTACGTTTAGACGGTGAGTGATGGAGGAGGGCCAAGCACATCTAACCAAGGAAGCCAAGGCCCAAACCAAGAAGACCGTCTAGACCAAGAGGAGCGTCTAGCTCCAAGAAGTGAGCGTCTAGGACGTGAAGGAGGGAGGCTATCCATGGAGCTAGACCGTCTAGGACCTCTCACAAGATCCATGGCTAAACATATCCAAGCACACATAGAAGAAGCCACGGATGGGAGGGAGAAGACCTTGTACATGCTACTTGGAGGCCCATTAGGGGTAGCTTAGTAGATTAGTGTAGTGTAGAAAGCAAAACTTGCTAACTTAGGGGTGTGCTATCAAAAAGGTTCCCTTAGCAATAGAAGGAGGGGTGTGCTAGCAAATAGGTGCCTTTAGCAAAAGAGGGAGGGGTGTACTATCAAATGTTGCATTTTTGACCTATCTTCTAGAATATTAGGATGATGGTGTGGTTTGACTAAAGTCAATACCCTAGGCAGCCCCCACTTTTTGTATTTCCATCCCTACCCTTTAAGCTTGCTCACCAAGGCTCCTAAATCTATAAATAAGGAGGCCTACCTCATGTATTTTCAAGTTTATTTGGGTAATGTTATGCTGCCATTTTTGTGCACAAGCTTTACTCCTCCTAGAAATCTAGGCTATAAACTTCAATCCTTTCACCTTCTCCCTTGAGCTGGCCGAACCACTCAACCCATACTCATCATGCACCTTCAAGACCAACACAACTCCTAGGAGGGTCTTGTTTCACTCATCCATTGCTTCCGCTCCATCTATTTCTACTTTGATTCAAGAAGAACACATGAAAATGCCATCATTTGGTATCATGAGCTTTTGGTTCTTCAAGATGAGTAGCTTGTCTTTTTAAATTTTCAGTTCTTCTTTATTTTCATCTTGTCATTTCAATTCCATAATTGTCTTGCTGTTTTTTTTTACATTTTAAATTGTTCTTGGTGTGCTTATGGAAGATCCAACCGAAGCACATGTGTTCAATTGATCTTGAACATTTTCTTGTGCAATTGTGATAGGATTCCTTACACATTGAGTGGCTGTTTTCTTTTAGGAATTTGAGTCTTTATTGCTTTCTTATAATTGCTTCATTTTATGCTTTGAGTCTTTATTTTCTGAATCTATAAATGTTGTGTCAAGTCATGTGAATCCATAATTGTCATCAATTCTTAGTAGTCCTATTTTTGGCTTGATTGTTTCTTGTTTTTGGGTCTCTTTAATTTGCCTTAATCTGCTGTTATTTTGATCCTTTGCTGCCTTTTTAATTTTAGTTTGAGTTCATAATTGTGTCTTAGTTCTTACACAATTTCCTTCTTACATTTTCCTTTGTGTTAAATTTTGGTATCTTGCTGTTTTTTTTTTTCCAGTTTTCCAGATTTCCCCTGTTTCTCTCTCTGTCTGGCTGTTTTTTGTTTCAAAAATTATTTCCACTCATAGGAAATTTGTGATTCTCTGGAAAATGCAAGTTTGAAGTGTTACAAAAAGGACAAAAAAAAGAATCAGATCAAAAAAGGCAACAGAAAAAATATGATAAATCTTACAAAATCAGAGTGCAAATCTTGAGCGCTCCAGCTGGCCTAACTGCACACCAAATTTGCAAAAATTATTCAAAAAAAATGGTGCATGCGTTTTAGGTGATTCCAAAGCCATTGTTTAGATAAGATCCTGAATTTTCTTGCATATAAATTTCAGAGACAAATTTTAAAAATACAGCTCAGCATAAATCGGGGAACAAACACGTTTTCTGGCCCACAACAATTTTCAGTGGTGCTGTTTTTTTTTTATTATTTGGTCATCTAATCTAGTGCTTTTCTTTAGGAATTCCTTTTGTGTGCCAACTTTTTTTGAGTACCTTTAATTGTTTGCTTTAATTTCTTGACTCTCTTTCTAAGTTGTCATATTATAAATCCTTTTGGTGGTACTGTTTTTATTCAATTAAATTTGTTTCTTGCTTTTGTTTCTTGACCTCTCTTTTGGGTGCTGGAATTTAATTCTCCTTGGTGCATATGTGCATGGAACTTGACTTGGTTTAGGTTTAGCTCTTGTGAATAGGTGCTGGAAATTGGAGAATTAAAGCCATCATTTTAAGGAGGAGACAAAGCTAAAGCCGAAACAAGGTTGCTTGAAACAAACAATACAAACACCTAGAAGATCAAAAAAAAAAATTCAAGACAACAAGGAAGTGCACTAACCCAAAAGAGGATCAACAAAGGGAGTCTTCTTTTCCTTTGCAACTTGGTTTATTGTTAATTACCTCTTTAATTACGTTTAGACGGTGAGTGATGGAGGAGGGCCAAGCACATCTAACCAAGGAAGCCAAGGCCCAAACCAAGAAGACCGTCTAGACCAAGAGGAGCGTCTAGCTCCAAGAAGTGAGCGTCTAGGACGTGAAGGAGGGAGGCTATCCATGGAGCTAGACCGTCTAGGACCTCTCACAAGATCCATGGCTAAACATATCCAAGCACACATAGAAGAAGCCACGGATGGGAGGGAGAAGACCTTGTACATGCTACTTGGAGGCCCATTAGGGGTAGCTTAGTAGATTAGTGTAGTGTAGAAAGCAAAACTTGCTAACTTAGGGGTGTGCTATCAAAAAGGTTCCCTTAGCAATAGAAGGAGGGGTGTGCTAGCAAATAGGTGCCTTTAGCAAAAGAGGGAGGGGTGTACTATCAAATGTTGCATTTTTGACCTATCTTCTAGAATATTAGGATGATGGTGTGGTTTGACTAAAGTCAATACCCTAGGCAGCCCCCACTTTTTGTATTTCCATCCCTACCCTTTAAGCTTGCTCACCAAGGCTCCTAAATCTATAAATAAGGAGGCCTACCTCATGTATTTTCAAGTTTATTTGGGTAATGTTATGCTGCCATTTTTGTGCACAAGCTTTACTCCTCCTAGAAATCTAGGCTATAAACTTCAATCCTTTCACCTTCTCCCTTGAGCTGGCCGAACCACTCAACCCATACTCATCATGCACCTTCAAGACCAACACAACTCCTAGGAGGGTCTTGTTTCACTCATCCATTGCTTCCGCTCCATCTATTTCTACTTTGATTCAAGAAGAACACATGAAAATGCCATCATTTGGTATCATGAGCTTTTGGTTCTTCAAGATGAGTAGCTTGTCTTTTTAAATTTTCAGTTCTTCTTTATTTTCATCTTGTCATTTCAATTCCATAATTGTCTTGCTGTTTTTTTTTTACATTTTAAATTGTTCTTGGTGTGCTTATGGAAGATCCAACCGAAGCACATGTGTTCAATTGATCTTGAACATTTTCTTGTGCAATTGTGATAGGATTCCTTACACATTGAGTGGCTGTTTTCTTTTAGGAATTTGAGTCTTTATTGCTTTCTTATAATTGCTTCATTTTATGCTTTGAGTCTTTATTTTCTGAATCTATAAATGTTGTGTCAAGTCATGTGAATCCATAATTGTCATCAATTCTTAGTAGTCCTATTTTTGGCTTGATTGTTTCTTGTTTTTGGGTCTCTTTAATTTGCCTTAATCTGCTGTTATTTTGATCCTTTGCTGCCTTTTTAATTTTAGTTTGAGTTCATAATTGTGTCTTAGTTCTTACACAATTTCCTTCTTACATTTTCCTTTGTGTTAAATTTTGGTATCTTGCTGTTTTTTTTTTCCAGTTTTCCAGATTTCCCCTGTTTCTCTCTCTGTCTGGCTGTTTTTTGTTTCAAAAATTATTTCCACTCATAGGAAATTTGTGATTCTCTGGAAAATGCAAGTTTGAAGTGTTACAAAAAGGACAAAAAAAAGAATCAGATCAAAAAAGGCAACAGAAAAAATATGATAAATCTTACAAAATCAGAGTGCAAATCTTGAGCGCTCCAGCTGGCCTAACTGCACACCAAATTTGCAAAAATTATTAAAAAAAAATGGTGCATGCGTTTTAGGTGATTCCAAAGCCATTGTTTAGATAAGATCCTGAATTTTCTTGCATATAAATTTCAGAGACAAATTTTAAAAATACAGCTCAGCATAAATCGGGGAACAAACACGTTTTCTGGCCCACAACAATTTTCAGTGGTGCTGTTTTTTTTTTATTATTTGGTCATCTAATCTAGTGCTTTTCTTTAGGAATTCCTTTTGTGTGCCAACTTTTTTTGAGTACCTTTAATTGTTTGCTTTAATTTCTTGACTCTCTTTCTAAGTTGTCATATTATAAATCCTTTTGGTGGTACTGTTTTTATTCAATTAAATTTGTTTCTTGCTTTTGTTTCTTGACCTCTCTTTTGGGTGCTGGAATTTAATTCTCCTTGGTGCATATGTGCATGGAACTTGACTTGGTTTAGGTTTAGCTCTTGTGAATAGGTGCTGGAAATTGGAGAATTAAAGCCATCATTTTAAGGAGGAGACAAAGCTAAAGCCGAAACAAGGTTGCTTGAAACAAACAATACAAACACCTAGAAGATCAAAAAAAAAAATTCAAGACAACAAGGAAGTGCACTAACCCAAAAGAGGATCAACAAAGGGAGTCTTCTTTTCCTTTGCAACTTGGTTTATTGTTAATTACCTCTTTAATTACGTTTAGACGGTGAGTGATGGAGGAGGGCCAAGCACATCTAACCAAGGAAGCCAAGGCCCAAACCAAGAAGACCGTCTAGACCAAGAGGAGCGTCTAGCTCCAAGAAGTGAGCGTCTAGGACGTGAAGGAGGGAGGCTATCCATGGAGCTAGACCGTCTAGGACCTCTCACAAGATCCATGGCTAAACATATCCAAGCACACATAGAAGAAGCCACGGATGGGAGGGAGAAGACCTTGTACATGCTACTTGGAGGCCCATTAGGGGTAGCTTAGTAGATTAGTGTAGTGTAGAAAGCAAAACTTGCTAACTTAGGGGTGTGCTATCAAAAAGGTTCCCTTAGCAATAGAAGGAGGGGTGTGCTAGCAAATAGGTGCCTTTAGCAAAAGAGGGAGGGGTGTACTATCAAATGTTGCATTTTTGACCTATCTTCTAGAATATTAGGATGATGGTGTGGTTTGACTAAAGTCAATACCCTAGGCAGCCCCCACTTTTTGTATTTCCATCCCTACCCTTTAAGCTTGCTCACCAAGGCTCCTAAATCTATAAATAAGGAGGCCTACCTCATGTATTTTCAAGTTTATTTGGGTAATGTTATGCTGCCATTTTTGTGCACAAGCTTTACTCCTCCTAGAAATCTAGGCTATAAACTTCAATCCTTTCACCTTCTCCCTTGAGCTGGCCGAACCACTCAACCCATACTCATCATGCACCTTCAAGACCAACACAACTCCTAGGAGGGTCTTGTTTCACTCATCCATTGCTTCCGCTCCATCTATTTCTACTTTGATTCAAGAAGAACACATGAAAATGCCATCATTTGGTATCATGAGCTTTTGGTTCTTCAAGATGAGTAGCTTGTCTTTTTAAATTTTCAGTTCTTCTTTATTTTCATCTTGTCATTTCAATTCCATAATTGTCTTGCTGTTTTTTTTTTACATTTTAAATTGTTCTTGGTGTGCTTATGGAAGATCCAACCGAAGCACATGTGTTCAATTGATCTTGAACATTTTCTTGTGCAATTGTGATAGGATTCCTTACACATTGAGTGGCTGTTTTCTTTTAGGAATTTGAGTCTTTATTGCTTTCTTATAATTGCTTCATTTTATGCTTTGAGTCTTTATTTTCTGAATCTATAAATGTTGTGTCAAGTCATGTGAATCCATAATTGTCATCAATTCTTAGTAGTCCTATTTTTGGCTTGATTGTTTCTTGTTTTTGGGTCTCTTTAATTTGCCTTAATCTGCTGTTATTTTGATCCTTTGCTGCCTTTTTAATTTTAGTTTGAGTTCATAATTGTGTCTTAGTTCTTACACAATTTCCTTCTTACATTTTCCTTTGTGTTAAATTTTGGTATCTTGCTGTTTTTTTTTTCCAGTTTTCCAGATTTCCCCTGTTTCTCTCTCTGTCTGGCTGTTTTTTGTTTCAAAAATTATTTCCACTCATAGGAAATTTGTGATTCTCTGGAAAATGCAAGTTTGAAGTGTTACAAAAAGGAAAAAAAAAAGAATCAGATCAAAAAAGGCAACAGAAAAAATATGATAAATCTTACAAAATCAGAGTGCAAATCTTGAGCGCTCCAGCTGGCCTAACTGCACACCAAATTTGCAAAAATTATTAAAAAAAAATGGTGCATGCGTTTTAGGTGATTCCAAAGCCATTGTTTAGATAAGATCCTGAATTTTCTTGCATATAAATTTCAGAGACAAATTTTAAAAATACAGCTCAGCATAAATCGGGGAACAAACACGTTTTCTGGCCCACAACAATTTTCAGTGGTGCTGTTTTTTTTTTATTATTTGGTCATCTAATCTAGTGCTTTTCTTTAGGAATTCCTTTTGTGTGCCAACTTTTTTTGAGTACCTTTAATTGTTTGCTTTAATTTCTTGACTCTCTTTCTAAGTTGTCATATTATAAATCCTTTTGGTGGTACTGTTTTTATTCAATTAAATTTGTTTCTTGCTTTTGTTTCTTGACCTCTCTTTTGGGTGCTGGAATTTAATTCTCCTTGGTGCATATGTGCATGGAACTTGACTTGGTTTAGGTTTAGCTCTTGTGAATAGGTGCTGGAAATTGGAGAATTAAAGCCATCATTTTAAGGAGGAGACAAAGCTAAAGCCGAAACAAGGTTGCTTGAAACAAACAATACAAACACCTAGAAGATCAAAAAAAAAAATTCAAGACAACAAGGAAGTGCACTAACCCAAAAGAGGATCAACAAAGGGAGTCTTCTTTTCCTTTGCAACTTGGTTTATTGTTAATTACCTCTTTAATTACGTTTAGACGGTGAGTGATGGAGGAGGGCCAAGCACATCTAACCAAGGAAGCCAAGGCCCAAACCAAGAAGACCGTCTAGACCAAGAGGAGCGTCTAGCTCCAAGAAGTGAGCGTCTAGGACGTGAAGGAGGGAGGCTATCCATGGAGCTAGACCGTCTAGGACCTCTCACAAGATCCATGGCTAAACATATCCAAGCACACATAGAAGAAGCCACGGATGGGAGGGAGAAGACCTTGTACATGCTACTTGGAGGCCCATTAGGGGTAGCTTAGTAGATTAGTGTAGTGTAGAAAGCAAAACTTGCTAACTTAGGGGTGTGCTATCAAAAAGGTTCCCTTAGCAATAGAAGGAGGGGTGTGCTAGCAAATAGGTGCCTTTAGCAAAAGAGGGAGGGGTGTACTATCAAATGTTGCATTTTTGACCTATCTTCTAGAATATTAGGATGATGGTGTGGTTTGACTAAAGTCAATACCCTAGGCAGCCCCCACTTTTTGTATTTCCATCCCTACCCTTTAAGCTTGCTCACCAAGGCTCCTAAATCTATAAATAAGGAGGCCTACCTCATGTATTTTCAAGTTTATTTGGGTAATGTTATGCTGCCATTTTTGTGCACAAGCTTTACTCCTCCTAGAAATCTAGGCTATAAACTTCAATCCTTTCACCTTCTCCCTTGAGCTGGCCGAACCACTCAACCCATACTCATCATGCACCTTCAAGACCAACACAACTCCTAGGAGGGTCTTGTTTCACTCATCCATTGCTTCCGCTCCATCTATTTCTACTTTGATTCAAGAAGAACACATGAAAATGCCATCATTTGGTATCATGAGCTTTTGGTTCTTCAAGATGAGTAGCTTGTCTTTTTAAATTTTCAGTTCTTCTTTATTTTCATCTTGTCATTTCAATTCCATAATTGTCTTGCTGTTTTTTTTTTACATTTTAAATTGTTCTTGGTGTGCTTATGGAAGATCCAACCGAAGCACATGTGTTCAATTGATCTTGAACATTTTCTTGTGCAATTGTGATAGGATTCCTTACACATTGAGTGGCTGTTTTCTTTTAGGAATTTGAGTCTTTATTGCTTTCTTATAATTGCTTCATTTTATGCTTTGAGTCTTTATTTTCTGAATCTATAAATGTTGTGTCAAGTCATGTGAATCCATAATTGTCATCAATTCTTAGTAGTCCTATTTTTGGCTTGATTGTTTCTTGTTTTTGGGTCTCTTTAATTTGCCTTAATCTGCTGTTATTTTGATCCTTTGCTGCCTTTTTAATTTTAGTTTGAGTTCATAATTGTGTCTTAGTTCTTACACAATTTCCTTCTTACATTTTCCTTTGTGTTAAATTTTGGTATCTTGCTGTTTTTTTTTTCCAGTTTTCCAGATTTCCCCTGTTTCTCTCTCTGTCTGGCTGTTTTTTGTTTCAAAAATTATTTCCACTCATAGGAAATTTGTGATTCTCTGGAAAATGCAAGTTTGAAGTGTTACAAAAAGGACAAAAAAAAGAATCAGATCAAAAAAGGCAACAGAAAAAATATGATAAATCTTACAAAATCAGAGTGCAAATCTTGAGCGCTCCAGCTGGCCTAACTGCACACCAAATTTGCAAAAATTATTAAAAAAAAATGGTGCATGCGTTTTAGGTGATTCCAAAGCCATTGTTTAGATAAGATCCTGAATTTTCTTGCATATAAATTTCAGAGACAAATTTTAAAAATACAGCTCAGCATAAATCGGGGAACAAACACGTTTTCTGGCCCACAACAATTTTCAGTGGTGCTGTTTTTTTTTTATTATTTGGTCATCTAATCTAGTGCTTTTCTTTAGGAATTCCTTTTGTGTGCCAACTTTTTTTGAGTACCTTTAATTGTTTGCTTTAATTTCTTGACTCTCTTTCTAAGTTGTCATATTATAAATCCTTTTGGTGGTACTGTTTTTATTCAATTAAATTTGTTTCTTGCTTTTGTTTCTTGACCTCTCTTTTGGGTGCTGGAATTTAATTCTCCTTGGTGCATATGTGCATGGAACTTGACTTGGTTTAGGTTTAGCTCTTGTGAATAGGTGCTGGAAATTGGAGAATTAAAGCCATCATTTTAAGGAGGAGACAAAGCTAAAGCCGAAACAAGGTTGCTTGAAACAAACAATACAAACACCTAGAAGATCAAAAAAAAAAATTCAAGACAACAAGGAAGTGCACTAACCCAAAAGAGGATCAACAAAGGGAGTCTTCTTTTCCTTTGCAACTTGGTTTATTGTTAATTACCTCTTTAATTACGTTTAGACGGTGAGTGATGGAGGAGGGCCAAGCACATCTAACCAAGGAAGCCAAGGCCCAAACCAAGAAGACCGTCTAGACCAAGAGGAGCGTCTAGCTCCAAGAAGTGAGCGTCTAGGACGTGAAGGAGGGAGGCTATCCATGGAGCTAGACCGTCTAGGACCTCTCACAAGATCCATGGCTAAACATATCCAAGCACACATAGAAGAAGCCACGGATGGGAGGGAGAAGACCTTGTACATGCTACTTGGAGGCCCATTAGGGGTAGCTTAGTAGATTAGTGTAGTGTAGAAAGCAAAACTTGCTAACTTAGGGGTGTGCTATCAAAAAGGTTCCCTTAGCAATAGAAGGAGGGGTGTGCTAGCAAATAGGTGCCTTTAGCAAAAGAGGGAGGGGTGTACTATCAAATGTTGCATTTTTGACCTATCTTCTAGAATATTAGGATGATGGTGTGGTTTGACTAAAGTCAATACCCTAGGCAGCCCCCACTTTTTGTATTTCCATCCCTACCCTTTAAGCTTGCTCACCAAGGCTCCTAAATCTATAAATAAGGAGGCCTACCTCATGTATTTTCAAGTTTATTTGGGTAATGTTATGCTGCCATTTTTGTGCACAAGCTTTACTCCTCCTAGAAATCTAGGCTATAAACTTCAATCCTTTCACCTTCTCCCTTGAGCTGGCCGAACCACTCAACCCATACTCATCATGCACCTTCAAGACCAACACAACTCCTAGGAGGGTCTTGTTTCACTCATCCATTGCTTCCGCTCCATCTATTTCTACTTTGATTCAAGAAGAACACATGAAAATGCCATCATTTGGTATCATGAGCTTTTGGTTCTTCAAGATGAGTAGCTTGTCTTTTTAAATTTTCAGTTCTTCTTTATTTTCATCTTGTCATTTCAATTCCATAATTGTCTTGCTGTTTTTTTTTACATTTTAAATTGTTCTTGGTGTGCTTATGGAAGATCCAACCGAAGCACATGTGTTCAATTGATCTTGAACATTTTCTTGTGCAATTGTGATAGGATTCCTTACACATTGAGTGGCTGTTTTCTTTTAGGAATTTGAGTCTTTATTGCTTTCTTATAATTGCTTCATTTTATGCTTTGAGTCTTTATTTTCTGAATCTATAAATGTTGTGTCAAGTCATGTGAATCCATAATTGTCATCAATTCTTAGTAGTCCTATTTTTGGCTTGATTGTTTCTTGTTTTTGGGTCTCTTTAATTTGCCTTAATCTGCTGTTATTTTGATCCTTTGCTGCCTTTTTAATTTTAGTTTGAGTTCATAATTGTGTCTTAGTTCTTACACAATTTCCTTCTTACATTTTCCTTTGTGTTAAATTTTGGTATCTTGCTGTTTTTTTTTTCCAGTTTTCCAGATTTCCCCTGTTTCTCTCTCTGTCTGGCTGTTTTTTGTTTCAAAAATTATTTCCACTCATAGGAAATTTGTGATTCTCTGGAAAATGCAAGTTTGAAGTGTTACAAAAAGGACAAAAAAAAGAATCAGATCAAAAAAGGCAACAGAAAAAATATGATAAATCTTACAAAATCAGAGTGCAAATCTTGAGCGCTCCAGCTGGCCTAACTGCACACCAAATTTGCAAAAATTATTAAAAAAAAATGGTGCATGCGTTTTAGGTGATTCCAAAGCCATTGTTTAGATAAGATCCTGAATTTTCTTGCATATAAATTTCAGAGACAAATTTTAAAAATACAGCTCAGCATAAATCGGGGAACAAACACGTTTTCTGGCCCACAACAATTTTCAGTGGTGCTGTTTTTTTTTTATTATTTGGTCATCTAATCTAGTGCTTTTCTTTAGGAATTCCTTTTGTGTGCCAACTTTTTTTGAGTACCTTTAATTGTTTGCTTTAATTTCTTGACTCTCTTTCTAAGTTGTCATATTATAAATCCTTTTGGTGGTACTGTTTTTATTCAATTAAATTTGTTTCTTGCTTTTGTTTCTTGACCTCTCTTTTGGGTGCTGGAATTTAATTCTCCTTGGTGCATATGTGCATGGAACTTGACTTGGTTTAGGTTTAGCTCTTGTGAATAGGTGCTGGAAATTGGAGAATTAAAGCCATCATTTTAAGGAGGAGACAAAGCTAAAGCCGAAACAAGGTTGCTTGAAACAAACAATACAAACACCTAGAAGATCAAAAAAAAAAATTCAAGACAACAAGGAAGTGCACTAACCCAAAAGAGGATCAACAAAGGGAGTCTTCTTTTCCTTTGCAACTTGGTTTATTGTTAATTACCTCTTTAATTACGTTTAGACGGTGAGTGATGGAGGAGGGCCAAGCACATCTAACCAAGGAAGCCAAGGCCCAAACCAAGAAGACCGTCTAGACCAAGAGGAGCGTCTAGCTCCAAGAAGTGAGCGTCTAGGACGTGAAGGAGGGAGGCTATCCATGGAGCTAGACCGTCTAGGACCTCTCACAAGATCCATGGCTAAACATATCCAAGCACACATAGAAGAAGCCACGGATGGGAGGGAGAAGACCTTGTACATGCTACTTGGAGGCCCATTAGGGGTAGCTTAGTAGATTAGTGTAGTGTAGAAAGCAAAACTTGCTAACTTAGGGGTGTGCTATCAAAAAGGTTCCCTTAGCAATAGAAGGAGGGGTGTGCTAGCAAATAGGTGCCTTTAGCAAAAGAGGGAGGGGTGTACTATCAAATGTTGCATTTTTGACCTATCTTCTAGAATATTAGGATGATGGTGTGGTTTGACTAAAGTCAATACCCTAGGCAGCCCCCACTTTTTGTATTTCCATCCCTACCCTTTAAGCTTGCTCACCAAGGCTCCTAAATCTATAAATAAGGAGGCCTACCTCATGTATTTTCAAGTTTATTTGGGTAATGTTATGCTGCCATTTTTGTGCACAAGCTTTACTCCTCCTAGAAATCTAGGCTATAAACTTCAATCCTTTCACCTTCTCCCTTGAGCTGGCCGAACCACTCAACCCATACTCATCATGCACCTTCAAGACCAACACAACTCCTAGGAGGGTCTTGTTTCACTCATCCATTGCTTCCGCTCCATCTATTTCTACTTTGATTCAAGAAGAACACATGAAAATGCCATCATTTGGTATCATGAGCTTTTGGTTCTTCAAGATGAGTAGCTTGTCTTTTTAAATTTTCAGTTCTTCTTTATTTTCATCTTGTCATTTCAATTCCATAATTGTCTTGCTGTTTTTTTTTACATTTTAAATTGTTCTTGGTGTGCTTATGGAAGATCCAACCGAAGCACATGTGTTCAATTGATCTTGAACATTTTCTTGTGCAATTGTGATAGGATTCCTTACACATTGAGTGGCTGTTTTCTTTTAGGAATTTGAGTCTTTATTGCTTTCTTATAATTGCTTCATTTTATGCTTTGAGTCTTTATTTTCTGAATCTATAAATGTTGTGTCAAGTCATGTGAATCCATAATTGTCATCAATTCTTAGTAGTCCTATTTTTGGCTTGATTGTTTCTTGTTTTTGGGTCTCTTTAATTTGCCTTAATCTGCTGTTATTTTGATCCTTTGCTGCCTTTTTAATTTTAGTTTGAGTTCATAATTGTGTCTTAGTTCTTACACAATTTCCTTCTTACATTTTCCTTTGTGTTAAATTTTGGTATCTTGCTGTTTTTTTTTTCCAGTTTTCCAGATTTCCCCTGTTTCTCTCTCTGTCTGGCTGTTTTTTGTTTCAAAAATTATTTCCACTCATAGGAAATTTGTGATTCTCTGGAAAATGCAAGTTTGAAGTGTTACAAAAAGGACAAAAAAAAGAATCAGATCAAAAAAGGCAACAGAAAAAATATGATAAATCTTACAAAATCAGAGTGCAAATCTTGAGCGCTCCAGCTGGCCTAACTGCACACCAAATTTGCAAAAATTATTAAAAAAAAATGGTGCATGCGTTTTAGGTGATTCCAAAGCCATTGTTTAGATAAGATCCTGAATTTTCTTGCATATAAATTTCAGAGACAAATTTTAAAAATACAGCTCAGCATAAATCGGGGAACAAACACGTTTTCTGGCCCACAACAATTTTCAGTGGTGCTGTTTTTTTTTTATTATTTGGTCATCTAATCTAGTGCTTTTCTTTAGGAATTCCTTTTGTGTGCCAACTTTTTTTGAGTACCTTTAATTGTTTGCTTTAATTTCTTGACTCTCTTTCTAAGTTGTCATATTATAAATCCTTTTGGTGGTACTGTTTTTATTCAATTAAATTTGTTTCTTGCTTTTGTTTCTTGACCTCTCTTTTGGGTGCTGGAATTTAATTCTCCTTGGTGCATATGTGCATGGAACTTGACTTGGTTTAGGTTTAGCTCTTGTGAATAGGTGCTGGAAATTGGAGAATTAAAGCCATCATTTTAAGGAGGAGACAAAGCTAAAGCCGAAACAAGGTTGCTTGAAACAAACAATACAAACACCTAGAAGATCAAAAAAAAAAATTCAAGACAACAAGGAAGTGCACTAACCCAAAAGAGGATCAACAAAGGGAGTCTTCTTTTCCTTTGCAACTTGGTTTATTGTTAATTACCTCTTTAATTACGTTTAGACGGTGAGTGATGGAGGAGGGCCAAGCACATCTAACCAAGGAAGCCAAGGCCCAAACCAAGAAGACCGTCTAGACCAAGAGGAGCGTCTAGCTCCAAGAAGTGAGCGTCTAGGACGTGAAGGAGGGAGGCTATCCATGGAGCTAGACCGTCTAGGACCTCTCACAAGATCCATGGCTAAACATATCCAAGCACACATAGAAGAAGCCACGGATGGGAGGGAGAAGACCTTGTACATGCTACTTGGAGGCCCATTAGGGGTAGCTTAGTAGATTAGTGTAGTGTAGAAAGCAAAACTTGCTAACTTAGGGGTGTGCTATCAAAAAGGTTCCCTTAGCAATAGAAGGAGGGGTGTGCTAGCAAATAGGTGCCTTTAGCAAAAGAGGGAGGGGTGTACTATCAAATGTTGCATTTTTGACCTATCTTCTAGAATATTAGGATGATGGTGTGGTTTGACTAAAGTCAATACCCTAGGCAGCCCCCACTTTTTGTATTTCCATCCCTACCCTTTAAGCTTGCTCACCAAGGCTCCTAAATCTATAAATAAGGAGGCCTACCTCATGTATTTTCAAGTTTATTTGGGTAATGTTATGCTGCCATTTTTGTGCACAAGCTTTACTCCTCCTAGAAATCTAGGCTATAAACTTCAATCCTTTCACCTTCTCCCTTGAGCTGGCCGAACCACTCAACCCATACTCATCATGCACCTTCAAGACCAACACAACTCCTAGGAGGGTCTTGTTTCACTCATCCATTGCTTCCGCTCCATCTATTTCTACTTTGATTCAAGAAGAACACATGAAAATGCCATCATTTGGTATCATGAGCTTTTGGTTCTTCAAGATGAGTAGCTTGTCTTTTTAAATTTTCAGTTCTTCTTTATTTTCATCTTGTCATTTCAATTCCATAATTGTCTTGCTGTTTTTTTTTACATTTTAAATTGTTCTTGGTGTGCTTATGGAAGATCCAACCGAAGCACATGTGTTCAATTGATCTTGAACATTTTCTTGTGCAATTGTGATAGGATTCCTTACACATTGAGTGGCTGTTTTCTTTTAGGAATTTGAGTCTTTATTGCTTTCTTATAATTGCTTCATTTTATGCTTTGAGTCTTTATTTTCTGAATCTATAAATGTTGTGTCAAGTCATGTGAATCCATAATTGTCATCAATTCTTAGTAGTCCTATTTTTGGCTTGATTGTTTCTTGTTTTTGGGTCTCTTTAATTTGCCTTAATCTGCTGTTATTTTGATCCTTTGCTGCCTTTTTAATTTTAGTTTGAGTTCATAATTGTGTCTTAGTTCTTACACAATTTCCTTCTTACATTTTCCTTTGTGTTAAATTTTGGTATCTTGCTGTTTTTTTTTTCCAGTTTTCCAGATTTCCCCTGTTTCTCTCTCTGTCTGGCTGTTTTTTGTTTCAAAAATTATTTCCACTCATAGGAAATTTGTGATTCTCTGGAAAATGCAAGTTTGAAGTGTTACAAAAAGGACAAAAAAAAGAATCAGATCAAAAAAGGCAACAGAAAAAATATGATAAATCTTACAAAATCAGAGTGCAAATCTTGAGCGCTCCAGCTGGCCTAACTGCACACCAAATTTGCAAAAATTATTAAAAAAAAATGGTGCATGCGTTTTAGGTGATTCCAAAGCCATTGTTTAGATAAGATCCTGAATTTTCTTGCATATAAATTTCAGAGACAAATTTTAAAAATACAGCTCAGCATAAATCGGGGAAAAAACACGTTTTCTGGCCCACAACAATTTTCAGTGGTGCTGTTTTTTTTTTTTTTATTTGGTCATCTAATCTAGTGCTTTTCTTTAGGAATTCCTTTTGTGTGCCAACTTTTTTTGAGTACCTTTAATTGTTTGCTTTAATTTCTTGACTCTCTTTCTAAGTTGTCATATTATAAATCCTTTTGGTGGTACTGTTTTTATTCAATTAAATTTGTTTCTTGCTTTTGTTTCTTGACCTCTCTTTTGGGTGCTGGAATTTAATTCTCCTTGGTGCATATGTGCATGGAACTTGACTTGGTTTAGGTTTAGCTCTTGTGAATAGGTGCTGGAAATTGGAGAATTAAAGCCATCATTTTAAGGAGGAGACAAAGCTAAAGCCGAAACAAGGTTGCTTGAAACAAACAATACAAACACCTAGAAGATCAAAAAAAAAAATTCAAGACAACAAGGAAGTGCACTAACCCAAAAGAGGATCAACAAAGGGAGTCTTCTTTTCCTTTGCAACTTGGTTTATTGTTAATTACCTCTTTAATTACGTTTAGACGGTGAGTGATGGAGGAGGGCCAAGCACATCTAACCAAGGAAGCCAAGGCCCAAACCAAGAAGACCGTCTAGACCAAGAGGAGCGTCTAGCTCCAAGAAGTGAGCGTCTAGGACGTGAAGGAGGGAGGCTATCCATGGAGCTAGACCGTCTAGGACCTCTCACAAGATCCATGGCTAAACATATCCAAGCACACATAGAAGAAGCCACGGATGGGAGGGAGAAGACCTTGTACATGCTACTTGGAGGCCCATTAGGGGTAGCTTAGTAGATTAGTGTAGTGTAGAAAGCAAAACTTGCTAACTTAGGGGTGTGCTATCAAAAAGGTTCCCTTAGCAATAGAAGGAGGGGTGTGCTAGCAAATAGGTGCCTTTAGCAAAAGAGGGAGGGGTGTACTATCAAATGTTGCATTTTTGACCTATCTTCTAGAATATTAGGATGATGGTGTGGTTTGACTAAAGTCAATACCCTAGGCAGCCCCCACTTTTTGTATTTCCATCCCTACCCTTTAAGCTTGCTCACCAAGGCTCCTAAATCTATAAATAAGGAGGCCTACCTCATGTATTTTCAAGTTTATTTGGGTAATGTTATGCTGCCATTTTTGTGCACAAGCTTTACTCCTCCTAGAAATCTAGGCTATAAACTTCAATCCTTTCACCTTCTCCCTTGAGCTGGCCGAACCACTCAACCCATACTCATCATGCACCTTCAAGACCAACACAACTCCTAGGAGGGTCTTGTTTCACTCATCCATTGCTTCCGCTCCATCTATTTCTACTTTGATTCAAGAAGAACACATGAAAATGCCATCATTTGGTATCATGAGCTTTTGGTTCTTCAAGATGAGTAGCTTGTCTTTTTAAATTTTCAGTTCTTCTTTATTTTCATCTTGTCATTTCAATTCCATAATTGTCTTGCTGTTTTTTTTTACATTTTAAATTGTTCTTGGTGTGCTTATGGAAGATCCAACCGAAGCACATGTGTTCAATTGATCTTGAACATTTTCTTGTGCAATTGTGATAGGATTCCTTACACATTGAGTGGCTGTTTTCTTTTAGGAATTTGAGTCTTTATTGCTTTCTTATAATTGCTTCATTTTATGCTTTGAGTCTTTATTTTCTGAATCTATAAATGTTGTGTCAAGTCATGTGAATCCATAATTGTCATCAATTCTTAGTAGTCCTATTTTTGGCTTGATTGTTTCTTGTTTTTGGGTCTCTTTAATTTGCCTTAATCTGCTGTTATTTTGATCCTTTGCTGCCTTTTTAATTTTAGTTTGAGTTCATAATTGTGTCTTAGTTCTTACACAATTTCCTTCTTACATTTTCCTTTGTGTTAAATTTTGGTATCTTGCTGTTTTTTTTTTCCAGTTTTCCAGATTTCCCCTGTTTCTCTCTCTGTCTGGCTGTTTTTTGTTTCAAAAATTATTTCCACTCATAGGAAATTTGTGATTCTCTGGAAAATGCAAGTTTGAAGTGTTACAAAAAGGACAAAAAAAAGAATCAGATCAAAAAAGGCAACAGAAAAAATATGATAAATCTTACAAAATCAGAGTGCAAATCTTGAGCGCTCCAGCTGGCCTAACTGCACACCAAATTTGCAAAAATTATTAAAAAAAAATGGTGCATGCGTTTTAGGTGATTCCAAAGCCATTGTTTAGATAAGATCCTGAATTTTCTTGCATATAAATTTCAGAGACAAATTTTAAAAATACAGCTCAGCATAAATCGGGGAAAAAACACGTTTTCTGGCCCACAACAATTTTCAGTGGTGCTGTTTTTTTTTTTTTTATTTGGTCATCTAATCTAGTGCTTTTCTTTAGGAATTCCTTTTGTGTGCCAACTTTTTTTGAGTACCTTTAATTGTTTGCTTTAATTTCTTGACTCTCTTTCTAAGTTGTCATATTATAAATCCTTTTGGTGGTACTGTTTTTATTCAATTAAATTTGTTTCTTGCTTTTGTTTCTTGACCTCTCTTTTGGGTGCTGGAATTTAATTCTCCTTGGTGCATATGTGCATGGAACTTGACTTGGTTTAGGTTTAGCTCTTGTGAATAGGTGCTGGAAATTGGAGAATTAAAGCCATCATTTTAAGGAGGAGACAAAGCTAAAGCCGAAACAAGGTTGCTTGAAACAAACAATACAAACACCTAGAAGATCAAAAAAAAAAATTCAAGACAACAAGGAAGTGCACTAACCCAAAAGAGGATCAACAAAGGGAGTCTTCTTTTCCTTTGCAACTTGGTTTATTGTTAATTACCTCTTTAATTACGTTTAGACGGTGAGTGATGGAGGAGGGCCAAGCACATCTAACCAAGGAAGCCAAGGCCCAAACCAAGAAGACCGTCTAGACCAAGAGGAGCGTCTAGCTCCAAGAAGTGAGCGTCTAGGACGTGAAGGAGGGAGGCTATCCATGGAGCTAGACCGTCTAGGACCTCTCACAAGATCCATGGCTAAACATATCCAAGCACACATAGAAGAAGCCACGGATGGGAGGGAGAAGACCTTGTACATGCTACTTGGAGGCCCATTAGGGGTAGCTTAGTAGATTAGTGTAGTGTAGAAAGCAAAACTTGCTAACTTAGGGGTGTGCTATCAAAAAGGTTCCCTTAGCAATAGAAGGAGGGGTGTGCTAGCAAATAGGTGCCTTTAGCAAAAGAGGGAGGGGTGTACTATCAAATGTTGCATTTTTGACCTATCTTCTAGAATATTAGGATGATGGTGTGGTTTGACTAAAGTCAATACCCTAGGCAGCCCCCACTTTTTGTATTTCCATCCCTACCCTTTAAGCTTGCTCACCAAGGCTCCTAAATCTATAAATAAGGAGGCCTACCTCATGTATTTTCAAGTTTATTTGGGTAATGTTATGCTGCCATTTTTGTGCACAAGCTTTACTCCTCCTAGAAATCTAGGCTATAAACTTCAATCCTTTCACCTTCTCCCTTGAGCTGGCCGAACCACTCAACCCATACTCATCATGCACCTTCAAGACCAACACAACTCCTAGGAGGGTCTTGTTTCACTCATCCATTGCTTCCGCTCCATCTATTTCTACTTTGATTCAAGAAGAACACATGAAAATGCCATCATTTGGTATCATGAGCTTTTGGTTCTTCAAGATGAGTAGCTTGTCTTTTTAAATTTTCAGTTCTTCTTTATTTTCATCTTGTCATTTCAATTCCATAATTGTCTTGCTGTTTTTTTTTACATTTTAAATTGTTCTTGGTGTGCTTATGGAAGATCCAACCGAAGCACATGTGTTCAATTGATCTTGAACATTTTCTTGTGCAATTGTGATAGGATTCCTTACACATTGAGTGGCTGTTTTCTTTTAGGAATTTGAGTCTTTATTGCTTTCTTATAATTGCTTCATTTTATGCTTTGAGTCTTTATTTTCTGAATCTATAAATGTTGTGTCAAGTCATGTGAATCCATAATTGTCATCAATTCTTAGTAGTCCTATTTTTGGCTTGATTGTTTCTTGTTTTTGGGTCTCTTTAATTTGCCTTAATCTGCTGTTATTTTGATCCTTTGCTGCCTTTTTAATTTTAGTTTGAGTTCATAATTGTGTCTTAGTTCTTACACAATTTCCTTCTTACATTTTCCTTTGTGTTAAATTTTGGTATCTTGCTGTTTTTTTTTTCCAGTTTTCCAGATTTCCCCTGTTTCTCTCTCTGTCTGGCTGTTTTTTGTTTCAAAAATTATTTCCACTCATAGGAAATTTGTGATTCTCTGGAAAATGCAAGTTTGAAGTGTTACAAAAAGGACAAAAAAAAGAATCAGATCAAAAAAGGCAACAGAAAAAATATGATAAATCTTACAAAATCAGAGTGCAAATCTTGAGCGCTCCAGCTGGCCTAACTGCACACCAAATTTGCAAAAATTATTAAAAAAAAATGGTGCATGCGTTTTAGGTGATTCCAAAGCCATTGTTTAGATAAGATCCTGAATTTTCTTGCATATAAATTTCAGAGACAAATTTTAAAAATACAGCTCAGCATAAATCGGGGAAAAAACACGTTTTCTGGCCCACAACAATTTTCAGTGGTGCTGTTTTTTTTTTATTTATTTGGTCATCTAATCTAGTGCTTTTCTTTAGGAATTCCTTTTGTGTGCCAACTTTTTTTGAGTACCTTTAATTGTTTGCTTTAATTTCTTGACTCTCTTTCTAAGTTGTCATATTATAAATCCTTTTGGTGGTACTGTTTTTATTCAATTAAATTTGTTTCTTGCTTTTGTTTCTTGACCTCTCTTTTGGGTGCTGGAATTTAATTCTCCTTGGTGCATATGTGCATGGAACTTGACTTGGTTTAGGTTTAGCTCTTGTGAATAGGTGCTGGAAATTGGAGAATTAAAGCCATCATTTTAAGGAGGAGACAAAGCTAAAGCCGAAACAAGGTTGCTTGAAACAAACAATACAAACACCTAGAAGATCAAAAAAAAAAATTCAAGACAACAAGGAAGTGCACTAACCCAAAAGAGGATCAACAAAGGGAGTCTTCTTTTCCTTTGCAACTTGGTTTATTGTTAATTACCTCTTTAATTACGTTTAGACGGTGAGTGATGGAGGAGGGCCAAGCACATCTAACCAAGGAAGCCAAGGCCCAAACCAAGAAGACCGTCTAGACCAAGAGGAGCGTCTAGCTCCAAGAAGTGAGCGTCTAGGACGTGAAGGAGGGAGGCTATCCATGGAGCTAGACCGTCTAGGACCTCTCACAAGATCCATGGCTAAACATATCCAAGCACACATAGAAGAAGCCACGGATGGGAGGGAGAAGACCTTGTACATGCTACTTGGAGGCCCATTAGGGGTAGCTTAGTAGATTAGTGTAGTGTAGAAAGCAAAACTTGCTAACTTAGGGGTGTGCTATCAAAAAGGTTCCCTTAGCAATAGAAGGAGGGGTGTGCTAGCAAATAGGTGCCTTTAGCAAAAGAGGGAGGGGTGTACTATCAAATGTTGCATTTTTGACCTATCTTCTAGAATATTAGGATGATGGTGTGGTTTGACTAAAGTCAATACCCTAGGCAGCCCCCACTTTTTGTATTTCCATCCCTACCCTTTAAGCTTGCTCACCAAGGCTCCTAAATCTATAAATAAGGAGGCCTACCTCATGTATTTTCAAGTTTATTTGGGTAATGTTATGCTGCCATTTTTGTGCACAAGCTTTACTCCTCCTAGAAATCTAGGCTATAAACTTCAATCCTTTCACCTTCTCCCTTGAGCTGGCCGAACCACTCAACCCATACTCATCATGCACCTTCAAGACCAACACAACTCCTAGGAGGGTCTTGTTTCACTCATCCATTGCTTCCGCTCCATCTATTTCTACTTTGATTCAAGAAGAACACATGAAAATGCCATCATTTGGTATCATGAGCTTTTGGTTCTTCAAGATGAGTAGCTTGTCTTTTTAAATTTTCAGTTCTTCTTTATTTTCATCTTGTCATTTCAATTCCATAATTGTCTTGCTGTTTTTTTTTACATTTTAAATTGTTCTTGGTGTGCTTATGGAAGATCCAACCGAAGCACATGTGTTCAATTGATCTTGAACATTTTCTTGTGCAATTGTGATAGGATTCCTTACACATTGAGTGGCTGTTTTCTTTTAGGAATTTGAGTCTTTATTGCTTTCTTATAATTGCTTCATTTTATGCTTTGAGTCTTTATTTTCTGAATCTATAAATGTTGTGTCAAGTCATGTGAATCCATAATTGTCATCAATTCTTAGTAGTCCTATTTTTGGCTTGATTGTTTCTTGTTTTTGGGTCTCTTTAATTTGCCTTAATCTGCTGTTATTTTGATCCTTTGCTGCCTTTTTAATTTTAGTTTGAGTTCATAATTGTGTCTTAGTTCTTACACAATTTCCTTCTTACATTTTCCTTTGTGTTAAATTTTGGTATCTTGCTGTTTTTTTTTTCCAGTTTTCCAGATTTCCCCTGTTTCTCTCTCTGTCTGGCTGTTTTTTGTTTCAAAAATTATTTCCACTCATAGGAAATTTGTGATTCTCTGGAAAATGCAAGTTTGAAGTGTTACAAAAAGGACAAAAAAAAGAATCAGATCAAAAAAGGCAACAGAAAAAATATGATAAATCTTACAAAATCAGAGTGCAAATCTTGAGCGCTCCAGCTGGCCTAACTGCACACCAAATTTGCAAAAATTATTAAAAAAAAATGGTGCATGCGTTTTAGGTGATTCCAAAGCCATTGTTTAGATAAGATCCTGAATTTTCTTGCATATAAATTTCAGAGACAAATTTTAAAAATACAGCTCAGCATAAATCGGGGAAAAAACACGTTTTCTGGCCCACAACAATTTTCAGTGGTGCTGTTTTTTTTTTATTTATTTGGTCATCTAATCTAGTGCTTTTCTTTAGGAATTCCTTTTGTGTGCCAACTTTTTTTGAGTACCTTTAATTGTTTGCTTTAATTTCTTGACTCTCTTTCTAAGTTGTCATATTATAAATCCTTTTGGTGGTACTGTTTTTATTCAATTAAATTTGTTTCTTGCTTTTGTTTCTTGACCTCTCTTTTGGGTGCTGGAATTTAATTCTCCTTGGTGCATATGTGCATGGAACTTGACTTGGTTTAGGTTTAGCTCTTGTGAATAGGTGCTGGAAATTGGAGAATTAAAGCCATCATTTTAAGGAGGAGACAAAGCTAAAGCCGAAACAAGGTTGCTTGAAACAAACAATACAAACACCTAGAAGATCAAAAAAAAAAATTCAAGACAACAAGGAAGTGCACTAACCCAAAAGAGGATCAACAAAGGGAGTCTTCTTTTCCTTTGCAACTTGGTTTATTGTTAATTACCTCTTTAATTACGTTTAGACGGTGAGTGATGGAGGAGGGCCAAGCACATCTAACCAAGGAAGCCAAGGCCCAAACCAAGAAGACCGTCTAGACCAAGAGGAGCGTCTAGCTCCAAGAAGTGAGCGTCTAGGACGTGAAGGAGGGAGGCTATCCATGGAGCTAGACCGTCTAGGACCTCTCACAAGATCCATGGCTAAACATATCCAAGCACACATAGAAGAAGCCACGGATGGGAGGGAGAAGACCTTGTACATGCTACTTGGAGGCCCATTAGGGGTAGCTTAGTAGATTAGTGTAGTGTAGAAAGCAAAACTTGCTAACTTAGGGGTGTGCTATCAAAAAGGTTCCCTTAGCAATAGAAGGAGGGGTGTGCTAGCAAATAGGTGCCTTTAGCAAAAGAGGGAGGGGTGTACTATCAAATGTTGCATTTTTGACCTATCTTCTAGAATATTAGGATGATGGTGTGGTTTGACTAAAGTCAATACCCTAGGCAGCCCCCACTTTTTGTATTTCCATCCCTACCCTTTAAGCTTGCTCACCAAGGCTCCTAAATCTATAAATAAGGAGGCCTACCTCATGTATTTTCAAGTTTATTTGGGTAATGTTATGCTGCCATTTTTGTGCACAAGCTTTACTCCTCCTAGAAATCTAGGCTATAAACTTCAATCCTTTCACCTTCTCCCTTGAGCTGGCCGAACCACTCAACCCATACTCATCATGCACCTTCAAGACCAACACAACTCCTAGGAGGGTCTTGTTTCACTCATCCATTGCTTCCGCTCCATCTATTTCTACTTTGATTCAAGAAGAACACATGAAAATGCCATCATTTGGTATCATGAGCTTTTGGTTCTTCAAGATGAGTAGCTTGTCTTTTTAAATTTTCAGTTCTTCTTTATTTTCATCTTGTCATTTCAATTCCATAATTGTCTTGCTGTTTTTTTTTACATTTTAAATTGTTCTTGGTGTGCTTATGGAAGATCCAACCGAAGCACATGTGTTCAATTGATCTTGAACATTTTCTTGTGCAATTGTGATAGGATTCCTTACACATTGAGTGGCTGTTTTCTTTTAGGAATTTGAGTCTTTATTGCTTTCTTATAATTGCTTCATTTTATGCTTTGAGTCTTTATTTTCTGAATCTATAAATGTTGTGTCAAGTCATGTGAATCCATAATTGTCATCAATTCTTAGTAGTCCTATTTTTGGCTTGATTGTTTCTTGTTTTTGGGTCTCTTTAATTTGCCTTAATCTGCTGTTATTTTGATCCTTTGCTGCCTTTTTAATTTTAGTTTGAGTTCATAATTGTGTCTTAGTTCTTACACAATTTCCTTCTTACATTTTCCTTTGTGTTAAATTTTGGTATCTTGCTGTTTTTTTTTTCCAGTTTTCCAGATTTCCCCTGTTTCTCTCTCTGTCTGGCTGTTTTTTGTTTCAAAAATTATTTCCACTCATAGGAAATTTGTGATTCTCTGGAAAATGCAAGTTTGAAGTGTTACAAAAAGGAAAAAAAAAAGAATCAGATCAATAAAGGCAACAGAAAAAATATGATAAATCTTACAAAATCAGAGTGCAAATCTTGAGCGCTCCAGCTGGCCTAACTGCACACCAAATTTGCAAAAATTATTAAAAAAAAATGGTGCATGCGTTTTAGGTGATTCCAAAGCCATTGTTTAGATAAGATCCTGAATTTTCTTGCATATAAATTTCAGAGACAAATTTTAAAAATACAGCTCAGCATAAATCGGGGAACAAACACGTTTTCTGGCCCACAACAATTTTCAGTGGTGCTGTTTTTTTTTTATTATTTGGTCATCTAATCTAGTGCTTTTCTTTAGGAATTCCTTTTGTGTGCCAACTTTTTTTGAGTACCTTTAATTGTTTGCTTTAATTTCTTGACTCTCTTTCTAAGTTGTCATATTATAAATCCTTTTGGTGGTACTGTTTTTATTCAATTAAATTTGTTTCTTGCTTTTGTTTCTTGACCTCTCTTTTGGGTGCTGGAATTTAATTCTCCTTGGTGCATATGTGCATGGAACTTGACTTGGTTTAGGTTTAGCTCTTGTGAATAGGTGCTGGAAATTGGAGAATTAAAGCCATCATTTTAAGGAGGAGACAAAGCTAAAGCCGAAACAAGGTTGCTTGAAACAAACAATACAAACACCTAGAAGATCAAAAAAAAAAATTCAAGACAACAAGGAAGTGCACTAACCCAAAAGAGGATCAACAAAGGGAGTCTTCTTTTCCTTTGCAACTTGGTTTATTGTTAATTACCTCTTTAATTACGTTTAGACGGTGAGTGATGGAGGAGGGCCAAGCACATCTAACCAAGGAAGCCAAGGCCCAAACCAAGAAGACCGTCTAGACCAAGAGGAGCGTCTAGCTCCAAGAAGTGAGCGTCTAGGACGTGAAGGAGGGAGGCTATCCATGGAGCTAGACCGTCTAGGACCTCTCACAAGATCCATGGCTAAACATATCCAAGCACACATAGAAGAAGCCACGGATGGGAGGGAGAAGACCTTGTACATGCTACTTGGAGGCCCATTAGGGGTAGCTTAGTAGATTAGTGTAGTGTAGAAAGCAAAACTTGCTAACTTAGGGGTGTGCTATCAAAAAGGTTCCCTTAGCAATAGAAGGAGGGGTGTGCTAGCAAATAGGTGCCTTTAGCAAAAGAGGGAGGGGTGTACTATCAAATGTTGCATTTTTGACCTATCTTCTAGAATATTAGGATGATGGTGTGGTTTGACTAAAGTCAATACCCTAGGCAGCCCCCACTTTTTGTATTTCCATCCCTACCCTTTAAGCTTGCTCACCAAGGCTCCTAAATCTATAAATAAGGAGGCCTACCTCATGTATTTTCAAGTTTATTTGGGTAATGTTATGCTGCCATTTTTGTGCACAAGCTTTACTCCTCCTAGAAATCTAGGCTATAAACTTCAATCCTTTCACCTTCTCCCTTGAGCTGGCCGAACCACTCAACCCATACTCATCATGCACCTTCAAGACCAACACAACTCCTAGGAGGGTCTTGTTTCACTCATCCATTGCTTCCGCTCCATCTATTTCTACTTTGATTCAAGAAGAACACATGAAAATGCCATCATTTGGTATCATGAGCTTTTGGTTCTTCAAGATGAGTAGCTTGTCTTTTTAAATTTTCAGTTCTTCTTTATTTTCATCTTGTCATTTCAATTCCATAATTGTCTTGCTGTTTTTTTTTACATTTTAAATTGTTCTTGGTGTGCTTATGGAAGATCCAACCGAAGCACATGTGTTCAATTGATCTTGAACATTTTCTTGTGCAATTGTGATAGGATTCCTTACACATTGAGTGGCTGTTTTCTTTTAGGAATTTGAGTCTTTATTGCTTTCTTATAATTGCTTCATTTTATGCTTTGAGTCTTTATTTTCTGAATCTATAAATGTTGTGTCAAGTCATGTGAATCCATAATTGTCATCAATTCTTAGTAGTCCTATTTTTGGCTTGATTGTTTCTTGTTTTTGGGTCTCTTTAATTTGCCTTAATCTGCTGTTATTTTGATCCTTTGCTGCCTTTTTAATTTTAGTTTGAGTTCATAATTGTGTCTTAGTTCTTACACAATTTCCTTCTTACATTTTCCTTTGTGTTAAATTTTGGTATCTTGCTGTTTTTTTTTTCCAGTTTTCCAGATTTCCCCTGTTTCTCTCTCTGTCTGGCTGTTTTTTGTTTCAAAAATTATTTCCACTCATAGGAAATTTGTGATTCTCTGGAAAATGCAAGTTTGAAGTGTTACAAAAAGGAAAAAAAAAAGAATCAGATCAAAAAAGGCAACAGAAAAAATATGATAAATCTTACAAAATCAGAGTGCAAATCTTGAGCGCTCCAGCTGGCCTAACTGCACACCAAATTTGCAAAAATTATTAAAAAAAAATGGTGCATGCGTTTTAGGTGATTCCAAAGCCATTGTTTAGATAAGATCCTGAATTTTCTTGCATATAAATTTCAGAGACAAATTTTAAAAATACAGCTCAGCATAAATCGGGGAACAAACACGTTTTCTGGCCCACAACAATTTTCAGTGGTGCTGTTTTTTTTTTATTATTTGGTCATCTAATCTAGTGCTTTTCTTTAGGAATTCCTTTTGTGTGCCAACTTTTTTTGAGTACCTTTAATTGTTTGCTTTAATTTCTTGACTCTCTTTCTAAGTTGTCATATTATAAATCCTTTTGGTGGTACTGTTTTTATTCAATTAAATTTGTTTCTTGCTTTTGTTTCTTGACCTCTCTTTTGGGTGCTGGAATTTAATTCTCCTTGGTGCATATGTGCATGGAACTTGACTTGGTTTAGGTTTAGCTCTTGTGAATAGGTGCTGGAAATTGGAGAATTAAAGCCATCATTTTAAGGAGGAGACAAAGCTAAAGCCGAAACAAGGTTGCTTGAAACAAACAATACAAACACCTAGAAGATCAAAAAAAAAAATTCAAGACAACAAGGAAGTGCACTAACCCAAAAGAGGATCAACAAAGGGAGTCTTCTTTTCCTTTGCAACTTGGTTTATTGTTAATTACCTCTTTAATTACGTTTAGACGGTGAGTGATGGAGGAGGGCCAAGCACATCTAACCAAGGAAGCCAAGGCCCAAACCAAGAAGACCGTCTAGACCAAGAGGAGCGTCTAGCTCCAAGAAGTGAGCGTCTAGGACGTGAAGGAGGGAGGCTATCCATGGAGCTAGACCGTCTAGGACCTCTCACAAGATCCATGGCTAAACATATCCAAGCACACATAGAAGAAGCCACGGATGGGAGGGAGAAGACCTTGTACATGCTACTTGGAGGCCCATTAGGGGTAGCTTAGTAGATTAGTGTAGTGTAGAAAGCAAAACTTGCTAACTTAGGGGTGTGCTATCAAAAAGGTTCCCTTAGCAATAGAAGGAGGGGTGTGCTAGCAAATAGGTGCCTTTAGCAAAAGAGGGAGGGGTGTACTATCAAATGTTGCATTTTTGACCTATCTTCTAGAATATTAGGATGATGGTGTGGTTTGACTAAAGTCAATACCCTAGGCAGCCCCCACTTTTTGTATTTCCATCCCTACCCTTTAAGCTTGCTCACCAAGGCTCCTAAATCTATAAATAAGGAGGCCTACCTCATGTATTTTCAAGTTTATTTGGGTAATGTTATGCTGCCATTTTTGTGCACAAGCTTTACTCCTCCTAGAAATCTAGGCTATAAACTTCAATCCTTTCACCTTCTCCCTTGAGCTGGCCGAACCACTCAACCCATACTCATCATGCACCTTCAAGACCAACACAACTCCTAGGAGGGTCTTGTTTCACTCATCCATTGCTTCCGCTCCATCTATTTCTACTTTGATTCAAGAAGAACACATGAAAATGCCATCATTTGGTATCATGAGCTTTTGGTTCTTCAAGATGAGTAGCTTGTCTTTTTAAATTTTCAGTTCTTCTTTATTTTCATCTTGTCATTTCAATTCCATAATTGTCTTGCTGTTTTTTTTTACATTTTAAATTGTTCTTGGTGTGCTTATGGAAGATCCAACCGAAGCACATGTGTTCAATTGATCTTGAACATTTTCTTGTGCAATTGTGATAGGATTCCTTACACATTGAGTGGCTGTTTTCTTTTAGGAATTTGAGTCTTTATTGCTTTCTTATAATTGCTTCATTTTATGCTTTGAGTCTTTATTTTCTGAATCTATAAATGTTGTGTCAAGTCATGTGAATCCATAATTGTCATCAATTCTTAGTAGTCCTATTTTTGGCTTGATTGTTTCTTGTTTTTGGGTCTCTTTAATTTGCCTTAATCTGCTGTTATTTTGATCCTTTGCTGCCTTTTTAATTTTAGTTTGAGTTCATAATTGTGTCTTAGTTCTTACACAATTTCCTTCTTACATTTTCCTTTGTGTTAAATTTTGGTATCTTGCTGTTTTTTTTTTCCAGTTTTCCAGATTTCCCCTGTTTCTCTCTCTGTCTGGCTGTTTTTTGTTTCAAAAATTATTTCCACTCATAGGAAATTTGTGATTCTCTGGAAAATGCAAGTTTGAAGTGTTACAAAAAGGACAAAAAAAAGAATCAGATCAAAAAAGGCAACAGAAAAAATATGATAAATCTTACAAAATCAGAGTGCAAATCTTGAGCGCTCCAGCTGGCCTAACTGCACACCAAATTTGCAAAAATTATTAAAAAAAAATGGTGCATGCGTTTTAGGTGATTCCAAAGCCATTGTTTAGATAAGATCCTGAATTTTCTTGCATATAAATTTCAGAGACAAATTTTAAAAATACAGCTCAGCATAAATCGGGGAACAAACACGTTTTCTGGCCCACAACAATTTTCAGTGGTGCTGTTTTTTTTTTATTATTTGGTCATCTAATCTAGTGCTTTTCTTTAGGAATTCCTTTTGTGTGCCAACTTTTTTTGAGTACCTTTAATTGTTTGCTTTAATTTCTTGACTCTCTTTCTAAGTTGTCATATTATAAATCCTTTTGGTGGTACTGTTTTTATTCAATTAAATTTGTTTCTTGCTTTTGTTTCTTGACCTCTCTTTTGGGTGCTGGAATTTAATTCTCCTTGGTGCATATGTGCATGGAACTTGACTTGGTTTAGGTTTAGCTCTTGTGAATAGGTGCTGGAAATTGGAGAATTAAAGCCATCATTTTAAGGAGGAGACAAAGCTAAAGCCGAAACAAGGTTGCTTGAAACAAACAATACAAACACCTAGAAGATCAAAAAAAAAAATTCAAGACAACAAGGAAGTGCACTAACCCAAAAGAGGATCAACAAAGGGAGTCTTCTTTTCCTTTGCAACTTGGTTTATTGTTAATTACCTCTTTAATTACGTTTAGACGGTGAGTGATGGAGGAGGGCCAAGCACATCTAACCAAGGAAGCCAAGGCCCAAACCAAGAAGACCGTCTAGACCAAGAGGAGCGTCTAGCTCCAAGAAGTGAGCGTCTAGGACGTGAAGGAGGGAGGCTATCCATGGAGCTAGACCGTCTAGGACCTCTCACAAGATCCATGGCTAAACATATCCAAGCACACATAGAAGAAGCCACGGATGGGAGGGAGAAGACCTTGTACATGCTACTTGGAGGCCCATTAGGGGTAGCTTAGTAGATTAGTGTAGTGTAGAAAGCAAAACTTGCTAACTTAGGGGTGTGCTATCAAAAAGGTTCCCTTAGCAATAGAAGGAGGGGTGTGCTAGCAAATAGGTGCCTTTAGCAAAAGAGGGAGGGGTGTACTATCAAATGTTGCATTTTTGACCTATCTTCTAGAATATTAGGATGATGGTGTGGTTTGACTAAAGTCAATACCCTAGGCAGCCCCCACTTTTTGTATTTCCATCCCTACCCTTTAAGCTTGCTCACCAAGGCTCCTAAATCTATAAATAAGGAGGCCTACCTCATGTATTTTCAAGTTTATTTGGGTAATGTTATGCTGCCATTTTTGTGCACAAGCTTTACTCCTCCTAGAAATCTAGGCTATAAACTTCAATCCTTTCACCTTCTCCCTTGAGCTGGCCGAACCACTCAACCCATACTCATCATGCACCTTCAAGACCAACACAACTCCTAGGAGGGTCTTGTTTCACTCATCCATTGCTTCCGCTCCATCTATTTCTACTTTGATTCAAGAAGAACACATGAAAATGCCATCATTTGGTATCATGAGCTTTTGGTTCTTCAAGATGAGTAGCTTGTCTTTTTAAATTTTCAGTTCTTCTTTATTTTCATCTTGTCATTTCAATTCCATAATTGTCTTGCTGTTTTTTTTTACATTTTAAATTGTTCTTGGTGTGCTTATGGAAGATCCAACCGAAGCACATGTGTTCAATTGATCTTGAACATTTTCTTGTGCAATTGTGATAGGATTCCTTACACATTGAGTGGCTGTTTTCTTTTAGGAATTTGAGTCTTTATTGCTTTCTTATAATTGCTTCATTTTATGCTTTGAGTCTTTATTTTCTGAATCTATAAATGTTGTGTCAAGTCATGTGAATCCATAATTGTCATCAATTCTTAGTAGTCCTATTTTTGGCTTGATTGTTTCTTGTTTTTGGGTCTCTTTAATTTGCCTTAATCTGCTGTTATTTTGATCCTTTGCTGCCTTTTTAATTTTAGTTTGAGTTCATAATTGTGTCTTAGTTCTTACACAATTTCCTTCTTACATTTTCCTTTGTGTTAAATTTTGGTATCTTGCTGTTTTTTTTTTCCAGTTTTCCAGATTTCCCCTGTTTCTCTCTCTGTCTGGCTGTTTTTTGTTTCAAAAATTATTTCCACTCATAGGAAATTTGTGATTCTCTGGAAAATGCAAGTTTGAAGTGTTACAAAAAGGACAAAAAAAAGAATCAGATCAAAAAAGGCAACAGAAAAAATATGATAAATCTTACAAAATCAGAGTGCAAATCTTGAGCGCTCCAGCTGGCCTAACTGCACACCAAATTTGCAAAAATTATTAAAAAAAAATGGTGCATGCGTTTTAGGTGATTCCAAAGCCATTGTTTAGATAAGATCCTGAATTTTCTTGCATATAAATTTCAGAGACAAATTTTAAAAATACAGCTCAGCATAAATCGGGGAACAAACACGTTTTCTGGCCCACAACAATTTTCAGTGGTGCTGTTTTTTTTTTTTTATTTGGTCATCTAATCTAGTGCTTTTCTTTAGGAATTCCTTTTGTGTGCCAACTTTTTTTGAGTACCTTTAATTGTTTGCTTTAATTTCTTGACTCTCTTTCTAAGTTGTCATATTATAAATCCTTTTGGTGGTACTGTTTTTATTCAATTAAATTTGTTTCTTGCTTTTGTTTCTTGACCTCTCTTTTGGGTGCTGGAATTTAATTCTCCTTGGTGCATATGTGCATGGAACTTGACTTGGTTTAGGTTTAGCTCTTGTGAATAGGTGCTGGAAATTGGAGAATTAAAGCCATCATTTTAAGGAGGAGACAAAGCTAAAGCCGAAACAAGGTTGCTTGAAACAAACAATACAAACACCTAGAAGATCAAAAAAAAAAATTCAAGACAACAAGGAAGTGCACTAACCCAAAAGAGGATCAACAAAGGGAGTCTTCTTTTCCTTTGCAACTTGGTTTATTGTTAATTACCTCTTTAATTACGTTTAGACGGTGAGTGATGGAGGAGGGCCAAGCACATCTAACCAAGGAAGCCAAGGCCCAAACCAAGAAGACCGTCTAGACCAAGAGGAGCGTCTAGCTCCAAGAAGTGAGCGTCTAGGACGTGAAGGAGGGAGGCTATCCATGGAGCTAGACCGTCTAGGACCTCTCACAAGATCCATGGCTAAACATATCCAAGCACACATAGAAGAAGCCACGGATGGGAGGGAGAAGACCTTGTACATGCTACTTGGAGGCCCATTAGGGGTAGCTTAGTAGATTAGTGTAGTGTAGAAAGCAAAACTTGCTAACTTAGGGGTGTGCTATCAAAAAGGTTCCCTTAGCAATAGAAGGAGGGGTGTGCTAGCAAATAGGTGCCTTTAGCAAAAGAGGGAGGGGTGTACTATCAAATGTTGCATTTTTGACCTATCTTCTAGAATATTAGGATGATGGTGTGGTTTGACTAAAGTCAATACCCTAGGCAGCCCCCACTTTTTGTATTTCCATCCCTACCCTTTAAGCTTGCTCACCAAGGCTCCTAAATCTATAAATAAGGAGGCCTACCTCATGTATTTTCAAGTTTATTTGGGTAATGTTATGCTGCCATTTTTGTGCACAAGCTTTACTCCTCCTAGAAATCTAGGCTATAAACTTCAATCCTTTCACCTTCTCCCTTGAGCTGGCCGAACCACTCAACCCATACTCATCATGCACCTTCAAGACCAACACAACTCCTAGGAGGGTCTTGTTTCACTCATCCATTGCTTCCGCTCCATCTATTTCTACTTTGATTCAAGAAGAACACATGAAAATGCCATCATTTGGTATCATGAGCTTTTGGTTCTTCAAGATGAGTAGCTTGTCTTTTTAAATTTTCAGTTCTTCTTTATTTTCATCTTGTCATTTCAATTCCATAATTGTCTTGCTGTTTTTTTTTACATTTTAAATTGTTCTTGGTGTGCTTATGGAAGATCCAACCGAAGCACATGTGTTCAATTGATCTTGAACATTTTCTTGTGCAATTGTGATAGGATTCCTTACACATTGAGTGGCTGTTTTCTTTTAGGAATTTGAGTCTTTATTGCTTTCTTATAATTGCTTCATTTTATGCTTTGAGTCTTTATTTTCTGAATCTATAAATGTTGTGTCAAGTCATGTGAATCCATAATTGTCATCAATTCTTAGTAGTCCTATTTTTGGCTTGATTGTTTCTTGTTTTTGGGTCTCTTTAATTTGCCTTAATCTGCTGTTATTTTGATCCTTTGCTGCCTTTTTAATTTTAGTTTGAGTTCATAATTGTGTCTTAGTTCTTACACAATTTCCTTCTTACATTTTCCTTTGTGTTAAATTTTGGTATCTTGCTGTTTTTTTTTTCCAGTTTTCCAGATTTCCCCTGTTTCTCTCTCTGTCTGGCTGTTTTTTGTTTCAAAAATTATTTCCACTCATAGGAAATTTGTGATTCTCTGGAAAATGCAAGTTTGAAGTGTTACAAAAAGGAAAAAAAAAAGAATCAGATCAATAAAGGCAACAGAAAAAATATGATAAATCTTACAAAATCAGAGTGCAAATCTTGAGCGCTCCAGCTGGCCTAACTGCACACCAAATTTGCAAAAATTATTAAAAAAAAATGGTGCATGCGTTTTAGGTGATTCCAAAGCCATTGTTTAGATAAGATCCTGAATTTTCTTGCATATAAATTTCAGAGACAAATTTTAAAAATACAGCTCAGCATAAATCGGGGAACAAACACGTTTTCTGGCCCACAACAATTTTCAGTGGTGCTGTTTTTTTTTTATTATTTGGTCATCTAATCTAGTGCTTTTCTTTAGGAATTCCTTTTGTGTGCCAACTTTTTTTGAGTACCTTTAATTGTTTGCTTTAATTTCTTGACTCTCTTTCTAAGTTGTCATATTATAAATCCTTTTGGTGGTACTGTTTTTATTCAATTAAATTTGTTTCTTGCTTTTGTTTCTTGACCTCTCTTTTGGGTGCTGGAATTTAATTCTCCTTGGTGCATATGTGCATGGAACTTGACTTGGTTTAGGTTTAGCTCTTGTGAATAGGTGCTGGAAATTGGAGAATTAAAGCCATCATTTTAAGGAGGAGACAAAGCTAAAGCCGAAACAAGGTTGCTTGAAACAAACAATACAAACACCTAGAAGATCAAAAAAAAAAATTCAAGACAACAAGGAAGTGCACTAACCCAAAAGAGGATCAACAAAGGGAGTCTTCTTTTCCTTTGCAACTTGGTTTATTGTTAATTACCTCTTTAATTACGTTTAGACGGTGAGTGATGGAGGAGGGCCAAGCACATCTAACCAAGGAAGCCAAGGCCCAAACCAAGAAGACCGTCTAGACCAAGAGGAGCGTCTAGCTCCAAGAAGTGAGCGTCTAGGACGTGAAGGAGGGAGGCTATCCATGGAGCTAGACCGTCTAGGACCTCTCACAAGATCCATGGCTAAACATATCCAAGCACACATAGAAGAAGCCACGGATGGGAGGGAGAAGACCTTGTACATGCTACTTGGAGGCCCATTAGGGGTAGCTTAGTAGATTAGTGTAGTGTAGAAAGCAAAACTTGCTAACTTAGGGGTGTGCTATCAAAAAGGTTCCCTTAGCAATAGAAGGAGGGGTGTGCTAGCAAATAGGTGCCTTTAGCAAAAGAGGGAGGGGTGTACTATCAAATGTTGCATTTTTGACCTATCTTCTAGAATATTAGGATGATGGTGTGGTTTGACTAAAGTCAATACCCTAGGCAGCCCCCACTTTTTGTATTTCCATCCCTACCCTTTAAGCTTGCTCACCAAGGCTCCTAAATCTATAAATAAGGAGGCCTACCTCATGTATTTTCAAGTTTATTTGGGTAATGTTATGCTGCCATTTTTGTGCACAAGCTTTACTCCTCCTAGAAATCTAGGCTATAAACTTCAATCCTTTCACCTTCTCCCTTGAGCTGGCCGAACCACTCAACCCATACTCATCATGCACCTTCAAGACCAACACAACTCCTAGGAGGGTCTTGTTTCACTCATCCATTGCTTCCGCTCCATCTATTTCTACTTTGATTCAAGAAGAACACATGAAAATGCCATCATTTGGTATCATGAGCTTTTGGTTCTTCAAGATGAGTAGCTTGTCTTTTTAAATTTTCAGTTCTTCTTTATTTTCATCTTGTCATTTCAATTCCATAATTGTCTTGCTGTTTTTTTTTACATTTTAAATTGTTCTTGGTGTGCTTATGGAAGATCCAACCGAAGCACATGTGTTCAATTGATCTTGAACATTTTCTTGTGCAATTGTGATAGGATTCCTTACACATTGAGTGGCTGTTTTCTTTTAGGAATTTGAGTCTTTATTGCTTTCTTATAATTGCTTCATTTTATGCTTTGAGTCTTTATTTTCTGAATCTATAAATGTTGTGTCAAGTCATGTGAATCCATAATTGTCATCAATTCTTAGTAGTCCTATTTTTGGCTTGATTGTTTCTTGTTTTTGGGTCTCTTTAATTTGCCTTAATCTGCTGTTATTTTGATCCTTTGCTGCCTTTTTAATTTTAGTTTGAGTTCATAATTGTGTCTTAGTTCTTACACAATTTCCTTCTTACATTTTCCTTTGTGTTAAATTTTGGTATCTTGCTGTTTTTTTTTTTCCAGTTTTCCAGATTTCCCCTGTTTCTCTCTCTGTCTGGCTGTTTTTTGTTTCAAAAATTATTTCCACTCATAGGAAATTTGTGATTCTCTGGAAAATGCAAGTTTGAAGTGTTACAAAAAGGACAAAAAAAAGAATCAGATCAAAAAAGGCAACAGAAAAAATATGATAAATCTTACAAAATCAGAGTGCAAATCTTGAGCGCTCCAGCTGGCCTAACTGCACACCAAATTTGCAAAAATTATTAAAAAAAAATGGTGCATGCGTTTTAGGTGATTCCAAAGCCATTGTTTAGATAAGATCCTGAATTTTCTTGCATATAAATTTCAGAGACAAATTTTAAAAATACAGCTCAGCATAAATCGGGGAACAAACACGTTTTCTGGCCCACAACAATTTTCAGTGGTGCTGTTTTTTTTTTATTATTTGGTCATCTAATCTAGTGCTTTTCTTTAGGAATTCCTTTTGTGTGCCAACTTTTTTTGAGTACCTTTAATTGTTTGCTTTAATTTCTTGACTCTCTTTCTAAGTTGTCATATTATAAATCCTTTTGGTGGTACTGTTTTTATTCAATTAAATTTGTTTCTTGCTTTTGTTTCTTGACCTCTCTTTTGGGTGCTGGAATTTAATTCTCCTTGGTGCATATGTGCATGGAACTTGACTTGGTTTAGGTTTAGCTCTTGTGAATAGGTGCTGGAAATTGGAGAATTAAAGCCATCATTTTAAGGAGGAGACAAAGCTAAAGCCGAAACAAGGTTGCTTGAAACAAACAATACAAACACCTAGAAGATCAAAAAAAAAAATTCAAGACAACAAGGAAGTGCACTAACCCAAAAGAGGATCAACAAAGGGAGTCTTCTTTTCCTTTGCAACTTGGTTTATTGTTAATTACCTCTTTAATTACGTTTAGACGGTGAGTGATGGAGGAGGGCCAAGCACATCTAACCAAGGAAGCCAAGGCCCAAACCAAGAAGACCGTCTAGACCAAGAGGAGCGTCTAGCTCCAAGAAGTGAGCGTCTAGGACGTGAAGGAGGGAGGCTATCCATGGAGCTAGACCGTCTAGGACCTCTCACAAGATCCATGGCTAAACATATCCAAGCACACATAGAAGAAGCCACGGATGGGAGGGAGAAGACCTTGTACATGCTACTTGGAGGCCCATTAGGGGTAGCTTAGTAGATTAGTGTAGTGTAGAAAGCAAAACTTGCTAACTTAGGGGTGTGCTATCAAAAAGGTTCCCTTAGCAATAGAAGGAGGGGTGTGCTAGCAAATAGGTGCCTTTAGCAAAAGAGGGAGGGGTGTACTATCAAATGTTGCATTTTTGACCTATCTTCTAGAATATTAGGATGATGGTGTGGTTTGACTAAAGTCAATACCCTAGGCAGCCCCCACTTTTTGTATTTCCATCCCTACCCTTTAAGCTTGCTCACCAAGGCTCCTAAATCTATAAATAAGGAGGCCTACCTCATGTATTTTCAAGTTTATTTGGGTAATGTTATGCTGCCATTTTTGTGCACAAGCTTTACTCCTCCTAGAAATCTAGGCTATAAACTTCAATCCTTTCACCTTCTCCCTTGAGCTGGCCGAACCACTCAACCCATACTCATCATGCACCTTCAAGACCAACACAACTCCTAGGAGGGTCTTGTTTCACTCATCCATTGCTTCCGCTCCATCTATTTCTACTTTGATTCAAGAAGAACACATGAAAATGCCATCATTTGGTATCATGAGCTTTTGGTTCTTCAAGATGAGTAGCTTGTCTTTTTAAATTTTCAGTTCTTCTTTATTTTCATCTTGTCATTTCAATTCCATAATTGTCTTGCTGTTTTTTTTTACATTTTAAATTGTTCTTGGTGTGCTTATGGAAGATCCAACCGAAGCACATGTGTTCAATTGATCTTGAACATTTTCTTGTGCAATTGTGATAGGATTCCTTACACATTGAGTGGCTGTTTTCTTTTAGGAATTTGAGTCTTTATTGCTTTCTTATAATTGCTTCATTTTATGCTTTGAGTCTTTATTTTCTGAATCTATAAATGTTGTGTCAAGTCATGTGAATCCATAATTGTCATCAATTCTTAGTAGTCCTATTTTTGGCTTGATTGTTTCTTGTTTTTGGGTCTCTTTAATTTGCCTTAATCTGCTGTTATTTTGATCCTTTGCTGCCTTTTTAATTTTAGTTTGAGTTCATAATTGTGTCTTAGTTCTTACACAATTTCCTTCTTACATTTTCCTTTGTGTTAAATTTTGGTATCTTGCTGTTTTTTTTTTTCCAGTTTTCCAGATTTCCCCTGTTTCTCTCTCTGTCTGGCTGTTTTTTGTTTCAAAAATTATTTCCACTCATAGGAAATTTGTGATTCTCTGGAAAATGCAAGTTTGAAGTGTTACAAAAAGGACAAAAAAAAGAATCAGATCAAAAAAGGCAACAGAAAAAATATGATAAATCTTACAAAATCAGAGTGCAAATCTTGAGCGCTCCAGCTGGCCTAACTGCACACCAAATTTGCAAAAATTATTAAAAAAAAATGGTGCATGCGTTTTAGGTGATTCCAAAGCCATTGTTTAGATAAGATCCTGAATTTTCTTGCATATAAATTTCAGAGACAAATTTTAAAAATACAGCTCAGCATAAATCGGGGAACAAACACGTTTTCTGGCCCACAACAATTTTCAGTGGTGCTGTTTTTTTTTTATTATTTGGTCATCTAATCTAGTGCTTTTCTTTAGGAATTCCTTTTGTGTGCCAACTTTTTTTGAGTACCTTTAATTGTTTGCTTTAATTTCTTGACTCTCTTTCTAAGTTGTCATATTATAAATCCTTTTGGTGGTACTGTTTTTATTCAATTAAATTTGTTTCTTGCTTTTGTTTCTTGACCTCTCTTTTGGGTGCTGGAATTTAATTCTCCTTGGTGCATATGTGCATGGAACTTGACTTGGTTTAGGTTTAGCTCTTGTGAATAGGTGCTGGAAATTGGAGAATTAAAGCCATCATTTTAAGGAGGAGACAAAGCTAAAGCCGAAACAAGGTTGCTTGAAACAAACAATACAAACACCTAGAAGATCAAAAAAAAAAATTCAAGACAACAAGGAAGTGCACTAACCCAAAAGAGGATCAACAAAGGGAGTCTTCTTTTCCTTTGCAACTTGGTTTATTGTTAATTACCTCTTTAATTACGTTTAGACGGTGAGTGATGGAGGAGGGCCAAGCACATCTAACCAAGGAAGCCAAGGCCCAAACCAAGAAGACCGTCTAGACCAAGAGGAGCGTCTAGCTCCAAGAAGTGAGCGTCTAGGACGTGAAGGAGGGAGGCTATCCATGGAGCTAGACCGTCTAGGACCTCTCACAAGATCCATGGCTAAACATATCCAAGCACACATAGAAGAAGCCACGGATGGGAGGGAGAAGACCTTGTACATGCTACTTGGAGGCCCATTAGGGGTAGCTTAGTAGATTAGTGTAGTGTAGAAAGCAAAACTTGCTAACTTAGGGGTGTGCTATCAAAAAGGTTCCCTTAGCAATAGAAGGAGGGGTGTGCTAGCAAATAGGTGCCTTTAGCAAAAGAGGGAGGGGTGTACTATCAAATGTTGCATTTTTGACCTATCTTCTAGAATATTAGGATGATGGTGTGGTTTGACTAAAGTCAATACCCTAGGCAGCCCCCACTTTTTGTATTTCCATCCCTACCCTTTAAGCTTGCTCACCAAGGCTCCTAAATCTATAAATAAGGAGGCCTACCTCATGTATTTTCAAGTTTATTTGGGTAATGTTATGCTGCCATTTTTGTGCACAAGCTTTACTCCTCCTAGAAATCTAGGCTATAAACTTCAATCCTTTCACCTTCTCCCTTGAGCTGGCCGAACCACTCAACCCATACTCATCATGCACCTTCAAGACCAACACAACTCCTAGGAGGGTCTTGTTTCACTCATCCATTGCTTCCGCTCCATCTATTTCTACTTTGATTCAAGAAGAACACATGAAAATGCCATCATTTGGTATCATGAGCTTTTGGTTCTTCAAGATGAGTAGCTTGTCTTTTTAAATTTTCAGTTCTTCTTTATTTTCATCTTGTCATTTCAATTCCATAATTGTCTTGCTGTTTTTTTTTACATTTTAAATTGTTCTTGGTGTGCTTATGGAAGATCCAACCGAAGCACATGTGTTCAATTGATCTTGAACATTTTCTTGTGCAATTGTGATAGGATTCCTTACACATTGAGTGGCTGTTTTCTTTTAGGAATTTGAGTCTTTATTGCTTTCTTATAATTGCTTCATTTTATGCTTTGAGTCTTTATTTTCTGAATCTATAAATGTTGTGTCAAGTCATGTGAATCCATAATTGTCATCAATTCTTAGTAGTCCTATTTTTGGCTTGATTGTTTCTTGTTTTTGGGTCTCTTTAATTTGCCTTAATCTGCTGTTATTTTGATCCTTTGCTGCCTTTTTAATTTTAGTTTGAGTTCATAATTGTGTCTTAGTTCTTACACAATTTCCTTCTTACATTTTCCTTTGTGTTAAATTTTGGTATCTTGCTGTTTTTTTTTTCCAGTTTTCCAGATTTCCCCTGTTTCTCTCTCTGTCTGGCTGTTTTTTGTTTCAAAAATTATTTCCACTCATAGGAAATTTGTGATTCTCTGGAAAATGCAAGTTTGAAGTGTTACAAAAAGGAAAAAAAAAAGAATCAGATCAATAAAGGCAACAGAAAAAATATGATAAATCTTACAAAATCAGAGTGCAAATCTTGAGCGCTCCAGCTGGCCTAACTGCACACCAAATTTGCAAAAATTATTAAAAAAAAATGGTGCATGCGTTTTAGGTGATTCCAAAGCCATTGTTTAGATAAGATCCTGAATTTTCTTGCATATAAATTTCAGAGACAAATTTTAAAAATACAGCTCAGCATAAATCGGGGAACAAACACGTTTTCTGGCCCACAACAATTTTCAGTGGTGCTGTTTTTTTTTTATTATTTGGTCATCTAATCTAGTGCTTTTCTTTAGGAATTCCTTTTGTGTGCCAACTTTTTTTGAGTACCTTTAATTGTTTGCTTTAATTTCTTGACTCTCTTTCTAAGTTGTCATATTATAAATCCTTTTGGTGGTACTGTTTTTATTCAATTAAATTTGTTTCTTGCTTTTGTTTCTTGACCTCTCTTTTGGGTGCTGGAATTTAATTCTCCTTGGTGCATATGTGCATGGAACTTGACTTGGTTTAGGTTTAGCTCTTGTGAATAGGTGCTGGAAATTGGAGAATTAAAGCCATCATTTTAAGGAGGAGACAAAGCTAAAGCCGAAACAAGGTTGCTTGAAACAAACAATACAAACACCTAGAAGATCAAAAAAAAAAATTCAAGACAACAAGGAAGTGCACTAACCCAAAAGAGGATCAACAAAGGGAGTCTTCTTTTCCTTTGCAACTTGGTTTATTGTTAATTACCTCTTTAATTACGTTTAGACGGTGAGTGATGGAGGAGGGCCAAGCACATCTAACCAAGGAAGCCAAGGCCCAAACCAAGAAGACCGTCTAGACCAAGAGGAGCGTCTAGCTCCAAGAAGTGAGCGTCTAGGACGTGAAGGAGGGAGGCTATCCATGGAGCTAGACCGTCTAGGACCTCTCACAAGATCCATGGCTAAACATATCCAAGCACACATAGAAGAAGCCACGGATGGGAGGGAGAAGACCTTGTACATGCTACTTGGAGGCCCATTAGGGGTAGCTTAGTAGATTAGTGTAGTGTAGAAAGCAAAACTTGCTAACTTAGGGGTGTGCTATCAAAAAGGTTCCCTTAGCAATAGAAGGAGGGGTGTGCTAGCAAATAGGTGCCTTTAGCAAAAGAGGGAGGGGTGTACTATCAAATGTTGCATTTTTGACCTATCTTCTAGAATATTAGGATGATGGTGTGGTTTGACTAAAGTCAATACCCTAGGCAGCCCCCACTTTTTGTATTTCCATCCCTACCCTTTAAGCTTGCTCACCAAGGCTCCTAAATCTATAAATAAGGAGGCCTACCTCATGTATTTTCAAGTTTATTTGGGTAATGTTATGCTGCCATTTTTGTGCACAAGCTTTACTCCTCCTAGAAATCTAGGCTATAAACTTCAATCCTTTCACCTTCTCCCTTGAGCTGGCCGAACCACTCAACCCATACTCATCATGCACCTTCAAGACCAACACAACTCCTAGGAGGGTCTTGTTTCACTCATCCATTGCTTCCGCTCCATCTATTTCTACTTTGATTCAAGAAGAACACATGAAAATGCCATCATTTGGTATCATGAGCTTTTGGTTCTTCAAGATGAGTAGCTTGTCTTTTTAAATTTTCAGTTCTTCTTTATTTTCATCTTGTCATTTCAATTCCATAATTGTCTTGCTGTTTTTTTTTACATTTTAAATTGTTCTTGGTGTGCTTATGGAAGATCCAACCGAAGCACATGTGTTCAATTGATCTTGAACATTTTCTTGTGCAATTGTGATAGGATTCCTTACACATTGAGTGGCTGTTTTCTTTTAGGAATTTGAGTCTTTATTGCTTTCTTATAATTGCTTCATTTTATGCTTTGAGTCTTTATTTTCTGAATCTATAAATGTTGTGTCAAGTCATGTGAATCCATAATTGTCATCAATTCTTAGTAGTCCTATTTTTGGCTTGATTGTTTCTTGTTTTTGGGTCTCTTTAATTTGCCTTAATCTGCTGTTATTTTGATCCTTTGCTGCCTTTTTAATTTTAGTTTGAGTTCATAATTGTGTCTTAGTTCTTACACAATTTCCTTCTTACATTTTCCTTTGTGTTAAATTTTGGTATCTTGCTGTTTTTTTTTTCCAGTTTTCCAGATTTCCCCTGTTTCTCTCTCTGTCTGGCTGTTTTTTGTTTCAAAAATTATTTCCACTCATAGGAAATTTGTGATTCTCTGGAAAATGCAAGTTTGAAGTGTTACAAAAAGGAAAAAAAAAAGAATCAGATCAATAAAGGCAACAGAAAAAATATGATAAATCTTACAAAATCAGAGTGCAAATCTTGAGCGCTCCAGCTGGCCTAACTGCACACCAAATTTGCAAAAATTATTAAAAAAAAATGGTGCATGCGTTTTAGGTGATTCCAAAGCCATTGTTTAGATAAGATCCTGAATTTTCTTGCATATAAATTTCAGAGACAAATTTTAAAAATACAGCTCAGCATAAATCGGGGAACAAACACGTTTTCTGGCCCACAACAATTTTCAGTGGTGCTGTTTTTTTTTTATTATTTGGTCATCTAATCTAGTGCTTTTCTTTAGGAATTCCTTTTGTGTGCCAACTTTTTTTGAGTACCTTTAATTGTTTGCTTTAATTTCTTGACTCTCTTTCTAAGTTGTCATATTATAAATCCTTTTGGTGGTACTGTTTTTATTCAATTAAATTTGTTTCTTGCTTTTGTTTCTTGACCTCTCTTTTGGGTGCTGGAATTTAATTCTCCTTGGTGCATATGTGCATGGAACTTGACTTGGTTTAGGTTTAGCTCTTGTGAATAGGTGCTGGAAATTGGAGAATTAAAGCCATCATTTTAAGGAGGAGACAAAGCTAAAGCCGAAACAAGGTTGCTTGAAACAAACAATACAAACACCTAGAAGATCAAAAAAAAAAATTCAAGACAACAAGGAAGTGCACTAACCCAAAAGAGGATCAACAAAGGGAGTCTTCTTTTCCTTTGCAACTTGGTTTATTGTTAATTACCTCTTTAATTACGTTTAGACGGTGAGTGATGGAGGAGGGCCAAGCACATCTAACCAAGGAAGCCAAGGCCCAAACCAAGAAGACCGTCTAGACCAAGAGGAGCGTCTAGCTCCAAGAAGTGAGCGTCTAGGACGTGAAGGAGGGAGGCTATCCATGGAGCTAGACCGTCTAGGACCTCTCACAAGATCCATGGCTAAACATATCCAAGCACACATAGAAGAAGCCACGGATGGGAGGGAGAAGACCTTGTACATGCTACTTGGAGGCCCATTAGGGGTAGCTTAGTAGATTAGTGTAGTGTAGAAAGCAAAACTTGCTAACTTAGGGGTGTGCTATCAAAAAGGTTCCCTTAGCAATAGAAGGAGGGGTGTGCTAGCAAATAGGTGCCTTTAGCAAAAGAGGGAGGGGTGTACTATCAAATGTTGCATTTTTGACCTATCTTCTAGAATATTAGGATGATGGTGTGGTTTGACTAAAGTCAATACCCTAGGCAGCCCCCACTTTTTGTATTTCCATCCCTACCCTTTAAGCTTGCTCACCAAGGCTCCTAAATCTATAAATAAGGAGGCCTACCTCATGTATTTTCAAGTTTATTTGGGTAATGTTATGCTGCCATTTTTGTGCACAAGCTTTACTCCTCCTAGAAATCTAGGCTATAAACTTCAATCCTTTCACCTTCTCCCTTGAGCTGGCCGAACCACTCAACCCATACTCATCATGCACCTTCAAGACCAACACAACTCCTAGGAGGGTCTTGTTTCACTCATCCATTGCTTCCGCTCCATCTATTTCTACTTTGATTCAAGAAGAACACATGAAAATGCCATCATTTGGTATCATGAGCTTTTGGTTCTTCAAGATGAGTAGCTTGTCTTTTTAAATTTTCAGTTCTTCTTTATTTTCATCTTGTCATTTCAATTCCATAATTGTCTTGCTGTTTTTTTTTACATTTTAAATTGTTCTTGGTGTGCTTATGGAAGATCCAACCGAAGCACATGTGTTCAATTGATCTTGAACATTTTCTTGTGCAATTGTGATAGGATTCCTTACACATTGAGTGGCTGTTTTCTTTTAGGAATTTGAGTCTTTATTGCTTTCTTATAATTGCTTCATTTTATGCTTTGAGTCTTTATTTTCTGAATCTATAAATGTTGTGTCAAGTCATGTGAATCCATAATTGTCATCAATTCTTAGTAGTCCTATTTTTGGCTTGATTGTTTCTTGTTTTTGGGTCTCTTTAATTTGCCTTAATCTGCTGTTATTTTGATCCTTTGCTGCCTTTTTAATTTTAGTTTGAGTTCATAATTGTGTCTTAGTTCTTACACAATTTCCTTCTTACATTTTCCTTTGTGTTAAATTTTGGTATCTTGCTGTTTTTTTTTTCCAGTTTTCCAGATTTCCCCTGTTTCTCTCTCTGTCTGGCTGTTTTTTGTTTCAAAAATTATTTCCACTCATAGGAAATTTGTGATTCTCTGGAAAATGCAAGTTTGAAGTGTTACAAAAAGGAAAAAAAAAAGAATCAGATCAAAAAAGGCAACAGAAAAAATATGATAAATCTTACAAAATCAGAGTGCAAATCTTGAGCGCTCCAGCTGGCCTAACTGCACACCAAATTTGCAAAAATTATTAAAAAAAAATGGTGCATGCGTTTTAGGTGATTCCAAAGCCATTGTTTAGATAAGATCCTGAATTTTCTTGCATATAAATTTCAGAGACAAATTTTAAAAATACAGCTCAGCATAAATCGGGGAACAAACACGTTTTCTGGCCCACAACAATTTTCAGTGGTGCTGTTTTTTTTTTATTATTTGGTCATCTAATCTAGTGCTTTTCTTTAGGAATTCCTTTTGTGTGCCAACTTTTTTTGAGTACCTTTAATTGTTTGCTTTAATTTCTTGACTCTCTTTCTAAGTTGTCATATTATAAATCCTTTTGGTGGTACTGTTTTTATTCAATTAAATTTGTTTCTTGCTTTTGTTTCTTGACCTCTCTTTTGGGTGCTGGAATTTAATTCTCCTTGGTGCATATGTGCATGGAACTTGACTTGGTTTAGGTTTAGCTCTTGTGAATAGGTGCTGGAAATTGGAGAATTAAAGCCATCATTTTAAGGAGGAGACAAAGCTAAAGCCGAAACAAGGTTGCTTGAAACAAACAATACAAACACCTAGAAGATCAAAAAAAAAAATTCAAGACAACAAGGAAGTGCACTAACCCAAAAGAGGATCAACAAAGGGAGTCTTCTTTTCCTTTGCAACTTGGTTTATTGTTAATTACCTCTTTAATTACGTTTAGACGGTGAGTGATGGAGGAGGGCCAAGCACATCTAACCAAGGAAGCCAAGGCCCAAACCAAGAAGACCGTCTAGACCAAGAGGAGCGTCTAGCTCCAAGAAGTGAGCGTCTAGGACGTGAAGGAGGGAGGCTATCCATGGAGCTAGACCGTCTAGGACCTCTCACAAGATCCATGGCTAAACATATCCAAGCACACATAGAAGAAGCCACGGATGGGAGGGAGAAGACCTTGTACATGCTACTTGGAGGCCCATTAGGGGTAGCTTAGTAGATTAGTGTAGTGTAGAAAGCAAAACTTGCTAACTTAGGGGTGTGCTATCAAAAAGGTTCCCTTAGCAATAGAAGGAGGGGTGTGCTAGCAAATAGGTGCCTTTAGCAAAAGAGGGAGGGGTGTACTATCAAATGTTGCATTTTTGACCTATCTTCTAGAATATTAGGATGATGGTGTGGTTTGACTAAAGTCAATACCCTAGGCAGCCCCCACTTTTTGTATTTCCATCCCTACCCTTTAAGCTTGCTCACCAAGGCTCCTAAATCTATAAATAAGGAGGCCTACCTCATGTATTTTCAAGTTTATTTGGGTAATGTTATGCTGCCATTTTTGTGCACAAGCTTTACTCCTCCTAGAAATCTAGGCTATAAACTTCAATCCTTTCACCTTCTCCCTTGAGCTGGCCGAACCACTCAACCCATACTCATCATGCACCTTCAAGACCAACACAACTCCTAGGAGGGTCTTGTTTCACTCATCCATTGCTTCCGCTCCATCTATTTCTACTTTGATTCAAGAAGAACACATGAAAATGCCATCATTTGGTATCATGAGCTTTTGGTTCTTCAAGATGAGTAGCTTGTCTTTTTAAATTTTCAGTTCTTCTTTATTTTCATCTTGTCATTTCAATTCCATAATTGTCTTGCTGTTTTTTTTTACATTTTAAATTGTTCTTGGTGTGCTTATGGAAGATCCAACCGAAGCACATGTGTTCAATTGATCTTGAACATTTTCTTGTGCAATTGTGATAGGATTCCTTACACATTGAGTGGCTGTTTTCTTTTAGGAATTTGAGTCTTTATTGCTTTCTTATAATTGCTTCATTTTATGCTTTGAGTCTTTATTTTCTGAATCTATAAATGTTGTGTCAAGTCATGTGAATCCATAATTGTCATCAATTCTTAGTAGTCCTATTTTTGGCTTGATTGTTTCTTGTTTTTGGGTCTCTTTAATTTGCCTTAATCTGCTGTTATTTTGATCCTTTGCTGCCTTTTTAATTTTAGTTTGAGTTCATAATTGTGTCTTAGTTCTTACACAATTTCCTTCTTACATTTTCCTTTGTGTTAAATTTTGGTATCTTGCTGTTTTTTTTTTCCAGTTTTCCAGATTTCCCCTGTTTCTCTCTCTGTCTGGCTGTTTTTTGTTTCAAAAATTATTTCCACTCATAGGAAATTTGTGATTCTCTGGAAAATGCAAGTTTGAAGTGTTACAAAAAGGACAAAAAAAAGAATCAGATCAAAAAAGGCAACAGAAAAAATATGATAAATCTTACAAAATCAGAGTGCAAATCTTGAGCGCTCCAGCTGGCCTAACTGCACACCAAATTTGCAAAAATTATTAAAAAAAAATGGTGCATGCGTTTTAGGTGATTCCAAAGCCATTGTTTAGATAAGATCCTGAATTTTCTTGCATATAAATTTCAGAGACAAATTTTAAAAATACAGCTCAGCATAAATCGGGGAACAAACACGTTTTCTGGCCCACAACAATTTTCAGTGGTGCTGTTTTTTTTTTATTATTTGGTCATCTAATCTAGTGCTTTTCTTTAGGAATTCCTTTTGTGTGCCAACTTTTTTTGAGTACCTTTAATTGTTTGCTTTAATTTCTTGACTCTCTTTCTAAGTTGTCATATTATAAATCCTTTTGGTGGTACTGTTTTTATTCAATTAAATTTGTTTCTTGCTTTTGTTTCTTGACCTCTCTTTTGGGTGCTGGAATTTAATTCTCCTTGGTGCATATGTGCATGGAACTTGACTTGGTTTAGGTTTAGCTCTTGTGAATAGGTGCTGGAAATTGGAGAATTAAAGCCATCATTTTAAGGAGGAGACAAAGCTAAAGCCGAAACAAGGTTGCTTGAAACAAACAATACAAACACCTAGAAGATCAAAAAAAAAAATTCAAGACAACAAGGAAGTGCACTAACCCAAAAGAGGATCAACAAAGGGAGTCTTCTTTTCCTTTGCAACTTGGTTTATTGTTAATTACCTCTTTAATTACGTTTAGACGGTGAGTGATGGAGGAGGGCCAAGCACATCTAACCAAGGAAGCCAAGGCCCAAACCAAGAAGACCGTCTAGACCAAGAGGAGCGTCTAGCTCCAAGAAGTGAGCGTCTAGGACGTGAAGGAGGGAGGCTATCCATGGAGCTAGACCGTCTAGGACCTCTCACAAGATCCATGGCTAAACATATCCAAGCACACATAGAAGAAGCCACGGATGGGAGGGAGAAGACCTTGTACATGCTACTTGGAGGCCCATTAGGGGTAGCTTAGTAGATTAGTGTAGTGTAGAAAGCAAAACTTGCTAACTTAGGGGTGTGCTATCAAAAAGGTTCCCTTAGCAATAGAAGGAGGGGTGTGCTAGCAAATAGGTGCCTTTAGCAAAAGAGGGAGGGGTGTACTATCAAATGTTGCATTTTTGACCTATCTTCTAGAATATTAGGATGATGGTGTGGTTTGACTAAAGTCAATACCCTAGGCAGCCCCCACTTTTTGTATTTCCATCCCTACCCTTTAAGCTTGCTCACCAAGGCTCCTAAATCTATAAATAAGGAGGCCTACCTCATGTATTTTCAAGTTTATTTGGGTAATGTTATGCTGCCATTTTTGTGCACAAGCTTTACTCCTCCTAGAAATCTAGGCTATAAACTTCAATCCTTTCACCTTCTCCCTTGAGCTGGCCGAACCACTCAACCCATACTCATCATGCACCTTCAAGACCAACACAACTCCTAGGAGGGTCTTGTTTCACTCATCCATTGCTTCCGCTCCATCTATTTCTACTTTGATTCAAGAAGAACACATGAAAATGCCATCATTTGGTATCATGAGCTTTTGGTTCTTCAAGATGAGTAGCTTGTCTTTTTAAATTTTCAGTTCTTCTTTATTTTCATCTTGTCATTTCAATTCCATAATTGTCTTGCTGTTTTTTTTTACATTTTAAATTGTTCTTGGTGTGCTTATGGAAGATCCAACCGAAGCACATGTGTTCAATTGATCTTGAACATTTTCTTGTGCAATTGTGATAGGATTCCTTACACATTGAGTGGCTGTTTTCTTTTAGGAATTTGAGTCTTTATTGCTTTCTTATAATTGCTTCATTTTATGCTTTGAGTCTTTATTTTCTGAATCTATAAATGTTGTGTCAAGTCATGTGAATCCATAATTGTCATCAATTCTTAGTAGTCCTATTTTTGGCTTGATTGTTTCTTGTTTTTGGGTCTCTTTAATTTGCCTTAATCTGCTGTTATTTTGATCCTTTGCTGCCTTTTTAATTTTAGTTTGAGTTCATAATTGTGTCTTAGTTCTTACACAATTTCCTTCTTACATTTTCCTTTGTGTTAAATTTTGGTATCTTGCTGTTTTTTTTTTCCAGTTTTCCAGATTTCCCCTGTTTCTCTCTCTGTCTGGCTGTTTTTTGTTTCAAAAATTATTTCCACTCATAGGAAATTTGTGATTCTCTGGAAAATGCAAGTTTGAAGTGTTACAAAAAGGACAAAAAAAAGAATCAGATCAAAAAAGGCAACAGAAAAAATATGATAAATCTTACAAAATCAGAGTGCAAATCTTGAGCGCTCCAGCTGGCCTAACTGCACACCAAATTTGCAAAAATTATTAAAAAAAAATGGTGCATGCGTTTTAGGTGATTCCAAAGCCATTGTTTAGATAAGATCCTGAATTTTCTTGCATATAAATTTCAGAGACAAATTTTAAAAATACAGCTCAGCATAAATCGGGGAACAAACACGTTTTCTGGCCCACAACAATTTTCAGTGGTGCTGTTTTTTTTTTATTATTTGGTCATCTAATCTAGTGCTTTTCTTTAGGAATTCCTTTTGTGTGCCAACTTTTTTTGAGTACCTTTAATTGTTTGCTTTAATTTCTTGACTCTCTTTCTAAGTTGTCATATTATAAATCCTTTTGGTGGTACTGTTTTTATTCAATTAAATTTGTTTCTTGCTTTTGTTTCTTGACCTCTCTTTTGGGTGCTGGAATTTAATTCTCCTTGGTGCATATGTGCATGGAACTTGACTTGGTTTAGGTTTAGCTCTTGTGAATAGGTGCTGGAAATTGGAGAATTAAAGCCATCATTTTAAGGAGGAGACAAAGCTAAAGCCGAAACAAGGTTGCTTGAAACAAACAATACAAACACCTAGAAGATCAAAAAAAAAAATTCAAGACAACAAGGAAGTGCACTAACCCAAAAGAGGATCAACAAAGGGAGTCTTCTTTTCCTTTGCAACTTGGTTTATTGTTAATTACCTCTTTAATTACGTTTAGACGGTGAGTGATGGAGGAGGGCCAAGCACATCTAACCAAGGAAGCCAAGGCCCAAACCAAGAAGACCGTCTAGACCAAGAGGAGCGTCTAGCTCCAAGAAGTGAGCGTCTAGGACGTGAAGGAGGGAGGCTATCCATGGAGCTAGACCGTCTAGGACCTCTCACAAGATCCATGGCTAAACATATCCAAGCACACATAGAAGAAGCCACGGATGGGAGGGAGAAGACCTTGTACATGCTACTTGGAGGCCCATTAGGGGTAGCTTAGTAGATTAGTGTAGTGTAGAAAGCAAAACTTGCTAACTTAGGGGTGTGCTATCAAAAAGGTTCCCTTAGCAATAGAAGGAGGGGTGTGCTAGCAAATAGGTGCCTTTAGCAAAAGAGGGAGGGGTGTACTATCAAATGTTGCATTTTTGACCTATCTTCTAGAATATTAGGATGATGGTGTGGTTTGACTAAAGTCAATACCCTAGGCAGCCCCCACTTTTTGTATTTCCATCCCTACCCTTTAAGCTTGCTCACCAAGGCTCCTAAATCTATAAATAAGGAGGCCTACCTCATGTATTTTCAAGTTTATTTGGGTAATGTTATGCTGCCATTTTTGTGCACAAGCTTTACTCCTCCTAGAAATCTAGGCTATAAACTTCAATCCTTTCACCTTCTCCCTTGAGCTGGCCGAACCACTCAACCCATACTCATCATGCACCTTCAAGACCAACACAACTCCTAGGAGGGTCTTGTTTCACTCATCCATTGCTTCCGCTCCATCTATTTCTACTTTGATTCAAGAAGAACACATGAAAATGCCATCATTTGGTATCATGAGCTTTTGGTTCTTCAAGATGAGTAGCTTGTCTTTTTAAATTTTCAGTTCTTCTTTATTTTCATCTTGTCATTTCAATTCCATAATTGTCTTGCTGTTTTTTTTTACATTTTAAATTGTTCTTGGTGTGCTTATGGAAGATCCAACTGAAGCACATGTGTTCAATTGATCTTGAACATTTTCTTGTGCAATTGTGATAGGATTCCTTACACATTGAGTGGCTGTTTTCTTTTAGGAATTTGAGTCTTTATTGCTTTCTTATAATTGCTTCATTTTATGCTTTGAGTCTTTATTTTCTGAATCTATAAATGTTGTGTCAAGTCATGTGAATCCATAATTGTCATCAATTCTTAGTAGTCCTATTTTTGGCTTGATTGTTTCTTGTTTTTGGGTCTCTTTAATTTGCCTTAATCTGCTGTTATTTTGATCCTTTGCTGCCTTTTTAATTTTAGTTTGAGTTCATAATTGTGTCTTAGTTCTTACACAATTTCCTTCTTACATTTTCCTTTGTGTTAAATTTTGGTATCTTGCTGTTTTTTTTTTCCAGTTTTCCAGATTTCCCCTGTTTCTCTCTCTGTCTGGCTGTTTTTTGTTTCAAAAATTATTTCCACTCATAGGAAATTTGTGATTCTCTGGAAAATGCAAGTTTGAAGTGTTACAAAAAGGACAAAAAAAAGAATCAGATCAAAAAAGGCAACAGAAAAAATATGATAAATCTTACAAAATCAGAGTGCAAATCTTGAGCGCTCCAGCTGGCCTAACTGCACACCAAATTTGCAAAAATTATTAAAAAAAAATGGTGCATGCGTTTTAGGTGATTCCAAAGCCATTGTTTAGATAAGATCCTGAATTTTCTTGCATATAAATTTCAGAGACAAATTTTAAAAATACAGCTCAGCATAAATCGGGGAACAAACACGTTTTCTGGCCCACAACAATTTTCAGTGGTGCTGTTTTTTTTTTATTATTTGGTCATCTAATCTAGTGCTTTTCTTTAGGAATTCCTTTTGTGTGCCAACTTTTTTTGAGTACCTTTAATTGTTTGCTTTAATTTCTTGACTCTCTTTCTAAGTTGTCATATTATAAATCCTTTTGGTGGTACTGTTTTTATTCAATTAAATTTGTTTCTTGCTTTTGTTTCTTGACCTCTCTTTTGGGTGCTGGAATTTAATTCTCCTTGGTGCATATGTGCATGGAACTTGACTTGGTTTAGGTTTAGCTCTTGTGAATAGGTGCTGGAAATTGGAGAATTAAAGCCATCATTTTAAGGAGGAGACAAAGCTAAAGCCGAAACAAGGTTGCTTGAAACAAACAATACAAACACCTAGAAGATCAAAAAAAAAAATTCAAGACAACAAGGAAGTGCACTAACCCAAAAGAGGATCAACAAAGGGAGTCTTCTTTTCCTTTGCAACTTGGTTTATTGTTAATTACCTCTTTAATTACGTTTAGACGGTGAGTGATGGAGGAGGGCCAAGCACATCTAACCAAGGAAGCCAAGGCCCAAACCAAGAAGACCGTCTAGACCAAGAGGAGCGTCTAGCTCCAAGAAGTGAGCGTCTAGGACGTGAAGGAGGGAGGCTATCCATGGAGCTAGACCGTCTAGGACCTCTCACAAGATCCATGGCTAAACATATCCAAGCACACATAGAAGAAGCCACGGATGGGAGGGAGAAGACCTTGTACATGCTACTTGGAGGCCCATTAGGGGTAGCTTAGTAGATTAGTGTAGTGTAGAAAGCAAAACTTGCTAACTTAGGGGTGTGCTATCAAAAAGGTTCCCTTAGCAATAGAAGGAGGGGTGTGCTAGCAAATAGGTGCCTTTAGCAAAAGAGGGAGGGGTGTACTATCAAATGTTGCATTTTTGACCTATCTTCTAGAATATTAGGATGATGGTGTGGTTTGACTAAAGTCAATACCCTAGGCAGCCCCCACTTTTTGTATTTCCATCCCTACCCTTTAAGCTTGCTCACCAAGGCTCCTAAATCTATAAATAAGGAGGCCTACCTCATGTATTTTCAAGTTTATTTGGGTAATGTTATGCTGCCATTTTTGTGCTTAAGCTTTACTCCTCCTAGAAATCTAGGCTATAAACTTCAATCCTTTCACCTTCTCCCTTGAGCTGGCCGAACCACTCAACCCATACTCATCATGCACCTTCAAGACCAACACAACTCCTAGGAGGGTCTTGTTTCACTCATCCATTGCTTCCGCTCCATCTATTTCTACTTTGATTCAAGAAGAACACATGAAAATGCCATCATTTGGTATCATGAGCTTTTGGTTCTTCAAGATGAGTAGCTTCTCTTTTTAAATTTTCCATTCTTCTTTATTTTCATCTTGTCATTTCAATTCCATAATTGTCTTGCTGTTTTTTTTTACATTTTAAATTGTTCTTGGTGTGCTTATGGAAGATCCAACCGAAGCACATGTGTTCAATTGATCTTGAACATTTTCTTGTGCAATTGTGATAGGATTCCTTACACATTGAGTGGCTGTTTTCTTTTAGGAATTTGAGTCTTTATTGCTTTCTTATAATTGCTTCATTTTATGCTTTGAGTCTTTATTTTCTGAATCTATAAATGTTGTGTCAAGTCATGTGAATCCATAATTGTCATCAATTCTTAGTAGTCCTATTTTTGGCTTGATTGTTTCTTGTTTTTGGGTCTCTTTAATTTGCCTTAATCTGCTGTTATTTTGATCCTTTGCTGCCTTTTTAATTTTAGTTTGAGTTCATAATTGTGTCTTAGTTCTTACACAATTTCCTTCTTACATTTTCCTTTGTGTTAAATTTTGGTATCTTGCTGTTTTTTTTTCCCAGTTTTCCAGATTTCCCCTGTTTCTCTCTCTGTCTGGCTGTTTTTTGTTTCAAAAATTATTTCCACTCATAGGAAATTTGTGATTCTCTGGAAAATGCAAGTTTGAAGTGTTACAAAAAGGACAAAAAAAAGAATCAGATCAAAAAAGGCAACAGAAAAAATATGATAAATCTTACAAAATCAGAGTGCAAATCTTGAGCGCTCCAGCTGGCCTAACTGCACACCAAATTTGCAAAAATTATTAAAAAAAAATGGTGCATGCGTTTTAGGTGATTCCAAAGCCATTGTTTAGATAAGATCCTGAATTTTCTTGCATATAAATTTCAGAGACAAATTTTAAAAATACAGCTCAGCATAAATCGGGGAACAAACACGTTTTCTGGCCCACAACAATTTTCAGTGGTGCTGTTTTTTTTTTTTTATTTGGTCATCTAATCTAGTGCTTTTCTTTAGGAATTCCTTTTGTGTGCCAACTTTTTTTGAGTACCTTTAATTGTTTGCTTTAATTTCTTGACTCTCTTTCTAAGTTGTCATATTATAAATCCTTTTGGTGGTACTGTTTTTATTCAATTAAATTTGTTTCTTGCTTTTGTTTCTTGACCTCTCTTTTGGGTGCTGGAATTTAATTCTCCTTGGTGCATATGTGCATGGAACTTGACTTGGTTTAGGTTTAGCTCTTGTGAATAGGTGCTGGAAATTGGAGAATTAAAGCCATCATTTTAAGGAGGAGACAAAGCTAAAGCCGAAACAAGGTTGCTTGAAACAAACAATACAAACACCTAGAAGATCAAAAAAAAAATTCAAGACAACAAGGAAGTGCACTAACCCAAAAGAGGATCAACAAAGGGAGTCTTCTTTTCCTTTGCAACTTGGTTTATTGTTAATTACCTCTTTAATTACGTTTAGACGGTGAGTGATGGAGGAGGGCCAAGCACATCTAACCAAGGAAGCCAAGGCCCAAACCAAGAAGACCGTCTAGACCAAGAGGAGCGTCTAGCTCCAAGAAGTGAGCGTCTAGGACGTGAAGGAGGGAGGCTATCCATGGAGCTAGACCGTCTAGGACCTCTCACAAGATCCATGGCTAAACATATCCAAGCACACATAGAAGAAGCCACGGATGGGAGGGAGAAGACCTTGTACATGCTACTTGGAGGCCCATTAGGGGTAGCTTAGTAGATTAGTGTAGTGTAGAAAGCAAAACTTGCTAACTTAGGGGTGTGCTATCAAAAAGGTTCCCTTAGCAATAGAAGGAGGGGTGTGCTAGCAAATAGGTGCCTTTAGCAAAAGAGGGAGGGGTGTACTATCAAATGTTGCATTTTTGACCTATCTTCTAGAATATTAGGATGATGGTGTGGTTTGACTAAAGTCAATACCCTAGGCAGCCCCCACTTTTTGTATTTCCATCCCTACCCTTTAAGCTTGCTCACCAAGGCTCCTAAATCTATAAATAAGGAGGCCTACCTCATGTATTTTCAAGTTTATTTGAGTAATGTTATGCTGCCATTTTTGTGCACAAGCTTTACTCCTCCTAGAAATCTAGGCTATAAACTTCAATCCTTTCACCTTCTCCCTTGAGCTGGCCGAACCACTCAACCCATACTCATCATGCACCTTCAAGACCAACACAACTCCTAGGAGGGTCTTGTTTCAGTCATCCATTGCTTCCGCTCCATCTATTTCTACTTTGATTCAAGAAGAACACATGAAAAATTCCATCAGTGAGTGTGTCTTCAAGGGCTCAAAGTGTCCAAGAAGCCTCACCTAGGGCCGAATAGCATAGTAAATTTTTTACTTAGTAATTTGTTGCTTGTTTGAACTTGTTTTCTATTGTTTTGGTAGAAACGTTTTGCATGATTAGTTTAGTTTAATTTGTGCTAAAACCGACTAGTTTGTTGCATATCTTTTTTTTTAGCTTACATAGTTTTATTGCTTTTTGATTTCTCAACTTCTTGTGTTTTAAGTGTTTCACTAAGAGAAATTTTTGTGAGAAGGCATTGGAGACTAGTTTTTGGCAAGGAAAAGGCTTGGTACTTAAGTAGTCATTTGAGACTCACCTCCCTTACCTGGAAAACTACCTTCTTTATCTTCCCTAATCTTTCTCAAAGTAAAAACGCCTAAATACACAAAGGTCTAGCCATGTCTTCTTCTTCTCATTCTCCAAAGTCTATAGAATGTGAAGTAAAATCTTTGAAAACCCTTTTGAAAGAGGTATCCCAAGCGGTACAATTAATCTCTTCTAGGCAATTGGAGAATGAAAACAAGATTAATGAGTTGGCTAGAGCTCAAGAAGAGAAATCCCAAAAATCTCAAAAATCAAAAAAAACAAATACTCATGCATCCCAAAGCATTGCAACTCTAGGGGAGGGAAGCCTTAGAATTAATGACTACTACCAACCACCCCCTAGAAGAACTAGGCAAAGGGAACAAGAGGTGCCAAGGGAAACTAGAGTAGACCTGCCTCATTTTCATGGAAAGGAAAATGTAGAAATATATCTAGATTGGGAGATGAAGGTAGAGCAACTCTTTGCTTGCCATAGGGTAAGTGAGGAACGAAAAGTACCCTTAGCCACCCTTAGTTTCCAAGGAAATGCCATGTATTGGTGGACCTCTTTAGAAAGAGACCGACGTCTTCATAGGGAACCTCCCATAGAATATTGGAATGACCTTAGGGGAGCCCTAAGACGTCGACATATACCTTCTTACTACCATAGGGAGTTGATGGACAAGCTCCAAAGACTCCAACAAAAGAATATGAGTGTAGAAGAGTATAGGCAAAAGATGGAGCTCTATATGATGAGAGCCTCTATTAGAGAGGAAGAGGAAACCACCATATCTAGGTTCCTTAGTGGCCTATCACTTGAGATAAGAGATAGAGTAGAGCTCTTACCTTATCAAGACTTGAATGATTTGGTTCAACTTTGCATTAAAGTTGAGCAACAAAATTTGCGCAAAACATCAAGTCAAAAGGTGAGCCCCTATTCTAACTTTTATCCCAAGAGAGAGTTTAAAAGGGAGGGTAGTACATCTAAGGAAAAACCAAAAGAACCTACCAAACCCTTCACCAAAGAAACCTCAACCCCACCCATCCGAGCTAGAGATGTTAAATGTTTTAAGTGCTATGGTAGGGGGCATGTGCAAGCACAATGTCCAAACCAAAGGACTTTGTTTCTTAAAGGTGTAGACGAATACACTAGTGGCGAGGATGAGCTTAGTGAGAAAGAGGAAGGGGGAGAGGATGAGGGGTAGCTCCATTAGAGGGAGAATTGCTTATGATTAGGAGAACCCTCAACAATCACCCTAGCACATCCATTGAAACACAAAGGGAGAACATATTTCATACAAGATGCAATGTTTTAGAAAATATATGTTCCCTCATTGTGGATAGTGGATCTAGTTGTAATTGTTGTAGTGCTAGAATGGTTGAAAAGCTTAAGCTACAAGTGGTTCCTCACCCAAAACCTTACAAACTTCAATGGCTTAATGAAAATGGGGAACTACATGTAGATAAGCAAGTGGAAATCAAGTTTTCCATAGGGAAATACAAAGATAAAGTTTTATTTGATGTAGTGCCTATGGAAGCTTGCCATATCTTATTAGGGAGGCCATGGCAATTTGACAAGAAAACCTTGCATGATGGTCTCACTAACGAGATTTCCTTCACCCATAAATATAAGAAGTTTGTACTTAGTCCTTTACCACATTCTCAAGTGGTGAAAGACCAAATACAAATGAAACAAAAGAGGGATGAGGAAAACAAAAAAAAAAGAGTGCTAGAAAAAGAGAAAATCCTTAGGGATAGGAAGGCGTGGGAGAAGAGTGTTCCTTCCCACAAGGTTGGTCTACAAGAAAAGCCTTTTGAAAATGTTTTAGAAAACTTGCTTCTTGTTGAACAACCAAGCCTTATCTTTTGTAAAGGAGCACTTACATGCACTGCCACAAGTAATGAACTCACGGTTTTACCTCCTCAAATAGAAAACCTTTTGAGTCAATTTGACGATCTATTCTCACAAGAAGGACCCAATGGGCTTCCTCCTCTTAGGGGGATAGAACATCAAATTGACTTCATTCCGGGGGCAAGCCTACCAAATAGGCCTGCTTATAGAACCAACCCCGAGGAAACAAAGGAGATAGAATCACAAGTTCAAGACTTGTTGGAGAAGGGTTGGGTTCAAAAGAGCCCTTGTGCTGTACCTGTCTTGTTGGTGCCTAAAAAAGATGGAAAATGGCGCATGTGTTGTGATTGTAGAGCAATCAACAAAATCACCATCAAGTATAGGCATCCAATCCCAAGGCTTGATGATATGCTTGATGAATTGCATGGGTCAACTCTATTCTCCAAAATTGACCTTAAAAGTGGATATCACCAAATTCGAATCAAGGAGGGTGATGAGTGGAAAACCGCTTTTAAGACCAAATATGGATTATATGAGTGGTTGGTGATGCCCTTTGGACTCACTAACGCTCCAAGCACATTCATGAGGCTTATGAATCACACCTTGAGGGATTGTATAGGTAAATATGTAGTAGTTTACTTTGATGATATCTTAGTATATAGTAAAACCCTAGAAGACCATCTAAGTCACCTTAGGGAAGTCTTTCTAGTTCTTAGGAAAAATAGTCTTTTTGCAAATAGGGATAAGTGTACCTTTGGTGTAGATAGTGTAGTCTTTTTAGGCTTTATAGTAAACAAAACGGGGGTACATGTAGATCCTGAGAAAATCAAAGCCATCCAAGAGTGGCCAACTCCACAAAATGTAAGTGATGTAAGAAGTTTTCATGGGTTAGCTAGCTTCTATAGAAGGTTTGTGCCTAATTTTTCTAGCCTAGCTTCTCCTTTGAATGAACTTGTTAAAAAAGATGTTGCATTTTGTTGGAATGAAAAGCATGAGCAAGCCTTTCAAAGGCTAAAAGCTCAACTCACCAATGCACCCATCCTATCTCTCCCAAATTTTTCCAAAACTTTTGAGATAGAGTGTGATGCATCGGGAGTAGGCATAGGCGCGGTATTGTTGCAAGGTGGACACCCCATTGCTTATTTTAGTGAAAAACTCCATGGTGCCACCCTCAACTACCCCACTTATGACAAAGAGCTCTATGCTCTTGTGAGAGCCCTAAAGACTTGGGAACACTATCTTGTGTCCAAAGAATTTGTTATCCATAGTGATCACGAGTCTTTAAAATATTTAAAGGGCCAACACAAGCTCAATAAGAGACATGCAAAATGGATGGAATTTCTTGAACAATTTCCTTATGTAATCAAATACAAGAAAGGAAGCACCAATATAGTGGCCGATGCTCTTTCAAGACGCCACACACTCTTTTCAAAATTGGGTGCCCAAATTCTTGGATTTGACCACATAAGAGAGCTTTACCAAGAAGATCAAGAACTTTCATCCATCTATGCCCAATGTCTACATAGAGCGCAAGGAGGTTATTATGTGTCCGAGGGATATCTTTTTAAAGAAGGAAAACTTTGCATTCCCCAAGGAACACATAGAAAACTCCTTGTCAAAGAATCACATGGAGGGGGACTCATGGGCCATTTTGGAGTTGATAAGACTCTAGATCTTTTGAAAGCAAAATTTTGTTGGCCACACATGAGGAAAGATGTCCAACGCCATTGTTCTAGATGTATCTCATGTTTAAAAGCAAAGTCTAGAACAATGCCGCATGGACTCTACACCCCTTTGCCGATTGCAAATGCTCCTTGGGAAGACATTAGCATGGATTTCATTTTAGGACTTCCTAGGACTGCAAGAGGCCATGACTCTATCTTTGTGGTAGTGGACCGTTTTAGCAAAATGTCTCACTTTATTCCATGCCACAAAGTAGATGATGCTCAAAATATTTCTAAACTCTTCTTTAGAGAAGTGGTGAGACTCCATGGTCTCCCTAGAAGTATAGTGTCCGATAGAGATCCCAAGTTTATAAGTCACTTTTGGAAAACTCTTTGGGGTAAACTTGGAACAAGACTACAATTTTCAACTTCTTGTCATCCTCAAACGGATGGGCAAACCGAAGTAGTCAATAGATCTCTTGGAACTATGCTTAGGGCTATCATGAAGGGCAGCCACAAATCTTGGGATGAGTACCTTCCCCACATTGAATTTGCTTACAATAGAGTAGTTCACAAGACTACTAATGCTTCTCCTTTTGAGGTAGTATATGGTTTTAATCCTCTCACGCCCATGGATTTAATTCCTCTTCCTAATCCACAAGATTTTGTGCATAAGGAAGGAGTAATCAAGGCTGATTTTGTCAAGAAAATGCATGAGAAGATTAAAATTCAAATACAACAACAAAATGAGAAGTACACAAAACACAACAACAAAGGGAAGAGAGAAATAATTTTTGAGGAAGGAGACTTAGTTTGGCTTCATCTTCGAAAAGAAAGATTTCCAAATCAAAGGAAGTCCAAACTAAGTCCCCGAGGTGAGGGACCCTTCCAAGTCCTTAAGCGAGTCAACAACAATGCATATAAATTGGACCTACCTCTTGAATATGGAGTACATGACACATTTAATGTAATTGATCTTTCTCCATTTGTAGGTACTGTAAGGACCTAGAAAATCTTATTGGAATAAAAGTGATATATTTTAAGTGAATTCTAAGTATGTTTTATTTAAAATAAAAGTAAAGGAAAGTGTAGTTAGAAAGCCATGAGATCGCATGGAACATGATCGCCAGGGCGCGAGAGGCATGCGGGCAATCGCCAGGGCGCGAGACATGCGAGCATTTGCCAGGGCGCGAGAGGCATGCGGACATCGCCAGGGCGCGAGACATGCGAGCATCGTCAGGGCGCGAGAGGCATGCGGGCATCGCCAGGGCGCGAGATGCATGTGGGCTTCGCCCGGGCGCGAGAGTCATGCGGGTGTCGTCAAGAAGAGACCGCGGCCAGTCTCCAGGAGGAAGAGACCGCGGCCGGTCTCCAGGAGGAAGAGACCTCGGTCGGTCTCCAGGAGGAGGAGACATCGGTCGTCTTCCAGAGAGAGACATCGGTCGTCCTCCAGGATGGGTCATCGGTGGATTGTCTTTGCGCGAGTGGTCATCGGCGAAAGGTTATCGCGCGATGTCGCGTTTCACGCAGATGAAGTGGGGCCCTGGTTTCCAGGATGAACGTGCTGCATGTGCGACATGTAGGCAGTGAAAGTCCTTCAGGAACAGTAGCTCCATGTGCGCAGAGACGCCACGTGGCCATACTGTCAGGTTGCACTTAATTCGAGGAAGGAAACCCACCCAGGAGGGTTAGTTAGAGAATAGGTAATGATGGCTACATGGCAGGCCTATGTACCTAGTATCAGGATGCACCGCCTCTTAGTGAGTTTAAAAACGCAGTGAGAGTATAAAAGGTGACAGAGTGAGTTCACCTTCAGCTTTCTCTTTTCTCTCCTTTGCACTGCGACTCAGAAATTTCAGGCACCAGTTAAATTACCAGTGATTGCCATAGAGCATTTGAGAAGGTTCTCTGCAAGTTTTACCAATTAGAACGCTTAGGCAGAGTTCAGGCATCCTTTACGTTCGGCGGTTTAGAGCTTGAAGTGAGATTTCACGCTGATCCAGGTAAGGGAAGCTAGTCTTTTTCCAACGATAACTGGATATTTGATGTTTGTGATGATAGGGCGACGCGGTCGCCGGTTTTTACTTCGTTTCCACGGTGTTTGATGTTGAAATGTGAGATGTTTACGATAACAGTTCTGTTTGAGTGCTGGGGGCGACGTGGTCGCCGGTTTTTCATCTGATATCGAAATATCCCCTGTTTTATGCTGTTTCAAAAGTGTTTGAGATTTTAAATGTGGTTTTCGAAAATTCGAACCTTGGTATGAGTTTTGCTGTGATTGAAATCATTCATTTAAGTGTTATGTGATGTGTTGAATGTTGTGATTGTGGATCGAGGCATAGTATTTTCAGGAAAGAAAATACCGTGTAAGGTCGTGTAATAGGTGTATTGATCGGTGATCCTATAATGAGACATCCTGACTCTACTGAGGTAATGAAATCACATAGAGGAAGTTACTCAGTTGTGGAGAGTCGATGGAGGTTCATACGTATGGGTGTCTCGTGTGAAAAAGAACGAGCTCCACCTATTGTATGGATTAACCTTGTCATACCGTGATAATGAGAATATTGAGATGGTGTGATGCGCATGGCTGAGGTCACTTTCCAGCCTTTGGTATGACAGGTGCGAATCTCTGGGTCTAATCAACGCACGAGTCTCCGGAAATAGTGGTCAAGTGTCTGGTGTGATGAGTCAGTGGAAAGTCTGACGTGAGAAATGAGAAATTGAATTAATAGACACTTGATTGCTGATGTGAATTGAAATACTCTTGGATTGATTTGTGAAATATGGGATTTCCTGATAGTCTTGTGGAATATGGAAATGTGATGGCTGATATTGTTATGGTTCATGGATGTTGTGAAATTCTTATGTATGCTCTTGATTCAAAGTTTTCTTAAATATATAGCTTACCCTGTATTTTGTTTCTGTGGCTGTTTTTCTTAAACCTGTGATGATCGTGTAACTTTACACGGGAGCAGATGATGTTGCAGGAAGTGGATTTCCCCTGTGAGTGATCGCAGTATGTGGTCGCCGGTTTTCTGTTCTTGTTGGGCGATCGCCCCCTTTTACCATTTTCTGATAGGCGATCTCCGTTTTCTGTTAGGAGATCGGTAGTTTTGTATTTTGCTGTTTTTATGTTTAAGTTTTGTATTAAACTCCCTGCGAGGAGAACTCCTTTGTATATATATATATACAATTATGTTTATTTCAATATATTTGTTTTACCGTTATTTCATATTACGAAAATGCAAAAATGCGAAATGTATTTGGAGGGATGTTACAAGAGATCGCCGGTTTTTTTTCTATCTCTTGGTGGTGATCGCCGGTTTTATGTCCTGCTAGCAGATCGCCTGTTTTGGGGCCTTCTATTACCAGATCGCCGGTTCATGTATGGAGATCGCCGGTCTTGTAGTTTTGATTGAATTTCATTAAATTTTGAAGCATTTGACTGGTTATGTATTAAACTCCATGAGAGGAGTAAGTTCATTACTTATATATATATATATTACCATGTACTCTTCAATATTAATTGTGTACCTTTATTTTCATTATACGTGTATGTCTGGTTTTATTTTGGCGGGATGTTACATTAATGGTATCAGAGCAGTTCGTCCTTTGGATGACCTGAGGGCTGTGGATCCATTGTGTTTTCTTCTGCTCATGAAAACTTATTTGAGTTTTCAGTAACAACTATTGTGAAAGGTTTTCAAACGTTTTTGTATTGAACTTTTTGTGTGTGCTGTAGTGAATGTATGCCTAACTGAAAATCTTAGTATTTAGAATGAGAGGGTCTTGATAAGGTGGTGAGGGTGCACACTCATGACCGGATCAGGGTGATTCTCAATCTAAATTCCAGAGGTTTAATGTTTAGCATACTTTGAATTCTGGTGTGATCTATTTCATGTTATTGAGTGTTCTTGTAATTGATTGTGAGTGGCTGTGTGGATTGATGGTTGCACACCAGTAGCTGTTCTGGTGTTTTGCTTGAGGTTATAAGCTTTTTGGTTCTGTAGATGGACTCAAATTCCTAAGGAATTTGAGAAGCTGACCTTGTAAGGTCGTGATGTTACCCCCTTGAATGAATTGATTTCCTTATCGATTGCATTCTTGTAGTTGTAGGGAATATAGAAGCTAGTAGTTTCGGAACCTGAGAAAGAAGGAAGATGCCTCGTAGACCTCCTACCCCTTCCCAACCTTCTTCTGAGATGGGCCAGATCGCCAGGGCCATTGAGATGATGGCAGGTGCCATCCAGCAGCAGAATGCGGCGATGGCGCAGAACCATCAAGCTACCATGCAGCATTGGGAGACTACTCGGTCGGCTGATACGAATTCGCCCGTCGGTCAGCCTCAGGAGCGGATGGGACTGGCTGAGTTCATGAGGCACAACCCACCCAAGTTCTGTGGGAATGCTACCCCTGATCAAGCAGATTAGTGGGTCAGGGAAATGGAGAAAATCTTTAGGGCGACCTCCTGCCCTGAAGAGAAGAAGTTGTTGTTTGCCACTTATCTGCTGTCTGGAGAAGCAGAGTTCTGGTGGATGGGAGCTCAGCAAATGATGGAGGCCAGAGAGGAGGTGTTGGACTGGGAGAGCTTTAGGGTGAGGTTCTTGGAGAAATACTTCCCTGACAGCGCAAAGTTTGCGCGGGAGGCGGAGTTTTTAAAGTTGGAGCAGGGGGTGATGTCGGTGAACGCCTATGCTGCTAGGTTTGAGTACCTCGCCCGATTCTACACTCAGGCGACCTCCGAAGCTTGGAGGTGCAGGAAGTTTGAGGAAGGGCTGAAGCACGGGCTGAAGAGGACGATAGCCCCAATGTGCATCAGGGAATTTCACGCCTTGGTAGAAAAGGCGAAGATGGTGGAGACCCTGGAAAAGGGTGATCCCCGGGTGATCAGGTCGCACCCAGGGGGTTCTTCCAGTGGGCGGGCTAAGGTGCAGCATTCACAAGGCAGGCCATATGCGAGACCTCCACTACATCGGGCGGGGACAGGGCCACCCCAGTTTCAACAGCAGCAACCCTGGAAACCAAAATGTTCCCTCTGTGGTGGACCACACATGCCAAATGTGTGCCCCAAGAAGAATTTGGAGAGAAGGTGTTTTGTATGCCAAAGGACAGGGCACGTTGCTAGAGAATGCCCTAACCGGAGTGGGGCGACTCAACCCAGTGGTTCTCAGCAGTTGAGAAATGAAGGCAGCAGACCCCAGGCAGCAGGGAGGGTGTTTGCCATGTCAGGAGCAGAGGCGTCTCAATCAGGTAACCTCGTACAAGGTGTCTGTTTTATATCTGGTAGAAGTGTAGAAGCGTTGTTTGATTCTGGAGCGACACACTCTTTTGTGTCAAGTCGGTGTATAGCCGAGTTGGGCCTCCTAGTGAAGGAGCTGCCTTTTGAACTGTTGGTCTCCACACCTGCATCAGGACAGGTTATGACCTCTACGGTTTGCCCTAAATGTCCAGTAATAGTAGAGGGACGCAGATTCAAAGTGAACTTGATCTGCCTGCCTCTTCAGGACCTGGATGTTATCCTGGGAATGGATTGGCTTTCTGCCAATCACGTTCTCATAGATTGCGGTAGGCAGAAAGTGGTGTTGCCCGATCTCCAAGAGCAGGATGTAGTATCTGCTGGGCATGGGCGGTTGGAGATGGAAGAAGGGGCGAGGTGCTTCATGATGCTAGCTCGGTTGGAAGTGAAGAACAAAGGGGACGTGAGCAGGATACCTGTAGTGAAAGACTTCATGGATGTGTTCCCAGAAGAGGTACCTGGGTTACCCCCTAAGAGAGAAGTGGAATTCTCTATTGATTTGGTACCTGGGGCTGGACCAGTGTCTATGGCGCCCTACAGGATGGCACCAGCCGAGTTGGTGGAATTAAAGAAGCAAGTGGAAGAGTTGCTGGAAAAACAATTCATCAGACCCAGTGTATCTCCATGGGGGGCTCCAGTACTCCTAGTTAAGAAGAAGGATGGAGGGTCTCGGCTGTGTATAGATTACAGGCAGTTAAACAAGTTGACCATCAAGAACAAGTACCCTCTACCCAGAATTGGTGACTTAATGGATCAAGTAAATGGGGCCTCGGTGTTCTCAAAGATTGATCTGAGATCGGGGTACCATCAAATTTTGGTAAAGGCCGACGATGTCCAGAAAACAGCCTTTAGGTCCCGGTATGGGCACTATGAGTACGTGGTGATGCCGTTTGGAGTGACCAATGCCCCAGCTCTGTTCATGGATTATATGAATAGGATTTTCCGCCCTTTCTTGGATAAGTTTGTGGTAGTCTTCATAGACGACATACTTGTCTATTCAAAGACCGAGGAAGAACATGAAGGACATCTGAGGTCGGTGTTGGAGGTTCTGAGGGAGAAGCAACTCTATGCCAAGTTCTCCAAGTGTGAGTTCTGGCTGAAGGAAGTCAACTTTCTAGGACACGTGATATCTGCCCAGGGGATCTCGGTAGACCCAGCCAAAGTAGAGACAGTGCTGCAGTGGGAACGTCCCAAGACAGTCACTGAGATAAGGAGCTTTGTGGGTTTGGCGGGTTACTATCGGAGATTTATTGAGGATTTTTCCAAGGTGGTGGCTCCGTTAACACAGCTGACCCGTAAGGACCAACCTTTCGCTTGGACCGACCGATGTGAGCTCAGCTTCAGGGAACTAAAGAAAAGGTTGACGAGTGCTCCAGTGCTGGTGATCCCCGAGGTAGGAAGACCTTTTGACGTCTACTGTGATGCCTCACATCAGGGACTGGGATGCGTTTTAATGCAAGAGAAAAGGGCAGTCGCCTATGCTTCAAGGCAACTCAAGGTCCATGAGAGGAACTACCCTACGCATGATTTGGAGTTGGCGGCAGTGGTCTTCGCCCTAAAGATCTGGAGGCACTACTTATATGGAGCTCGGTTCCAGGTGTTCAGCGATCATAAGAGCCTGAAATACCTGTTCGATCAGAAGGAACTGAACATGAGGCAAAGAAGGTGGATGGAGTTCCTAAAGGACTACGATTTTCAACTCATGTATCACCCAGGGAAGGCCAATGTAGTGGCAGACGCTTTGAGTAGAAAATCAATGCAAGTAGCCACCATGATGATAAAAGAGCAGAAACTGATCGAGCAGTTCAGAGACTTAAACCTTGGAGTGGAATTTCACGTAAATCACATTAGTTGTAGTAAGCTGGCTATAACTAATGACTTCCTTGGGATGTTAAAGGATAAGCAGTTGGAGGACCCTAGTCTGAAGCATACTATGGAGTCACTAGGGACAGATCAGGCGAGAGACTTTGTAATGGGCGATGATGGGATCTTGAGATTTAATGGCAGAATTTGCATACCTGCAAATGAAGAGTTGAAGAAGATGATCCTAGAAGAAGGTCATAAGAGTCGCCTTAACCTACACCCAGGTATGAACAAGATGTACCATGACTTGAAGGAGTCATTTTGGTGGTCAGGCATGAAGAGGGACATCGCCCAGTATGTTGCAACCTGCTTAACGTGTCAGAAGGCGAAGGTAGAGCATCAAAGACCTGGCGGGCTGTTGCAGCAACTGGATATCCCTGAGTGGAAATGGGACAGCATTGCCATGGATTTTGTCACCCATTTACCCAGATCGGTAAAGGGTCATGATGCAATCTGGGTTATCATTGATAGGCTGACAAAGAGTGCCCACTTCCTTCAAGTGAATATGAAGATGCCTATGGCCAAGCTGGCACAGTTATACATCCAAGAAATAGTGAGGTTGCATGGAGTGCCTTCCAGCATCGTTTCAGATAGAGATCCCAGGTTCACTTCACGGTTTTGGCAGACCTTGCAAGAGTGCTTGGGAACTAAGTTGAGGATGAGCTCTGCATATCATCCCCAAACAGATGGTCAGTCAGAGAGAACGATCCAATCCTTGGAAGATCTGCTGAGGGCGTGCGTCTTGGATCAATTGGGGAGTTGGGACGAGGTGTTGCCACTGGTGGAGTTTACGTATAATAACAGTCACCACGCCAGCATTGGGATGGCACCTTATGAAGCCCTGTACGGGAGAAAATGCAGGACTCCCTTATGTTGGTATCAGGAGGGCGATGCAATCTTGGTTGGGCCAGAGTTGATTCAGCAGACGACCGAGAAGGTGAAACAGATACAAAGCAGAATGAAAGCTTCTCAGAGTAGGCAGAAGTCCTATGCAGATCAGAGGAGAAGACCTTTGGAGTTTGCTGCTGGAGAACATGTATTTTTGAGAGTGACCCCAACCAAGGGTGTAGGACGAGCTATCAGACCGAAGAAGCTGTCTCCTAAGTTTGTTGGACCTTACCAGATCTTGAGGAAAATTGGTCCAGTAGCCTATGAGATCGCCCTACCTCCACATTTAGCAAATCTGCATAATGTCTTTCACGTATCACAGTTAAGGAAATATCTCGCCGACCCTTGTCACGTGTTGGAGGTGGACGACGTGCAGATCAGGGACGACTTGTCTTTTGAAGCAAGACCAGTCAGGATAGACGATCACCAAAGCAAACAGCTCAGGAATAAGACCATCCATATGGTTAAGGTGGTGTGGGATGAGAGATCCGGTGATTCGACTTGGGAGTTGGAAGAGAACATGAGAAACGACTATCCACATCTCTTTTCTTTGTAATTCAATTTTCGAGGACGAAAATTTTTGTTGTTAGGGAGATTGTAAGGACCTAGAAAATCTTATTGGAATAAAAGTGATATATTTTAAGTGAATTCTAAGTATGTTTTATTTAAAATAAAAGTAAAGGAAAGTGTAGTTAGAAAGCCATGAGATCGCATGGAACATGATCGCCAGGGCGCGAGAGGCATGCGGGCAATCGCCAGGGCGCGAGACATGCGAGCATTTGCCAGGGCGCGAGAGGCATGCGGACATCGCCAGGGCGCGAGACATGCGAGCATCGTCAGGGCGCGAGAGGCATGCGGGCATCGCCAGGGCGCGAGATGCATGTGGGCTTCGCCCGGGCGCGAGAGTCATGCGGGTGTCGTCAAGAAGAGACCGCGGCCGGTCTCCAGGAGGAAGAGACCGCGGCCGGTCTCCAGGAGGAAGAGACCTCGGTCGGTCTCCAGGAGGAGGAGACATCGGTCGTCTTCCAGAGAGAGACATCAGTCGTCCTCCAGGATGGGTCATCGGTGGATTGTCTTTGCGCGAGTGGTCATCGGCGAAAGGTTATCGCGCGATGTCGCGTTTCACGCAGATGAAGTGGGGCCCTGGTTTCCAGGATGAACGTGCTGCATGTGCGACATGTAGGCAGTGAAAGTCCTTCAGGAACAGTAGCTCCATGTGCGCAGAGACGCCACGTGGCCATACTGTCAGGTTGCACTTAATTCGAGGAAGGAAACCCACCCAGGAGGGTTAGTTAGAGAATAGGTAATGATGGCTACATGGCAGGCCTATGTACCTAGTATCAGGATGCACCGCCTCTTAGTGAGTTTAAAAACGCAGTGAGAGTATAAAAGGTGACAGAGTGAGTTCACCTTCAGCTTTCTCTTTTCTCTCCTTTGCACTGCGACTCAGAAATTTCAGGCACCAGTTAAATTACCAGTGATTGCCATAGAGCATTTGAGAAGGTTCTCTGCAAGTTTTACCAATTAGAACGCTTAGGCAGAGTTCAGGCATCCTTTACGTTCGGCGGTTTAGAGCTTGAAGTGAGATTTCACGCTGATCCAGGTAAGGGAAGCTAGTCTTTTTCCAACGATAACTGGATATTTGATGTTTGTGATGATAGGGCGACGCGGTCGCCGGTTTTTACTTCGTTTCCACGGTGTTTGATGTTGAAATGTGAGATGTTTACGATAACAGTTCTGTTTGAGTGCTGGGGGCGACGTGGTCGCCGGTTTTTCATCTGATATCGAAATATCCCCTGTTTTATGCTGTTTCAAAAGTGTTTGAGATTTTAAATGTGGTTTTCGAAAATTCGAACCTTGGTATGAGTTTTGCTGTGATTGAAATCATTCATTTAAGTGTTATGTGATGTGTTGAATGTTGTGATTGTGGATCGAGGCATAGTATTTTCAGGAAAGAAAATACCGTGTAAGGTCGTGTAATAGGTGTATTGATCGGTGATCCTATAATGAGACATCCTGACTCTACTGAGGTAATGAAATCACATAGAGGAAGTTACTCAGTTGTGGAGAGTCGATGGAGGTTCATACGTATGGGTGTCTCGTGTGAAAAAGAACGAGCTCCACCTATTGTATGGATTAACCTTGTCATACCGTGATAATGAGAATATTGAGATGGTGTGATGCGCATGGCTGAGGTCACTTTCCAGCCTTTGGTATGACAGGTGCGAATCTCTGGGTCTAATCAACGCACGAGTCTCCGGAAATAGTGGTCAAGTGTCTGGTGTGATGAGTCAGTGGAAAGTCTGACGTGAGAAATGAGAAATTGAATTAATAGACACTTGATTGCTGATGTGAATTGAAATACTCTTGGATTGATTTGTGAAATATGGGATTTCCTGATAGTCTTGTGGAATATGGAAATGTGATGGCTGATATTGTTATGGTTCATGGATGTTGTGAAATTCTTATGTATGCTCTTGATTCAAAGTTTTCTTAAATATATAGCTTACCCTGTATTTTGTTTCTGTGGCTGTTTTTCTTAAACCTGTGATGATCGTGTAACTTTACACGGGAGCAGATGATGTTGCAGGAAGTGGATTTCCCCTGTGAGTGATCGCAGTATGTGGTCGCCGGTTTTCTGTTCTTGTTGGGCGATCGCCCCCTTTTACCATTTTCTGATAGGCGATCTCCGTTTTCTGTTAGGAGATCGGTAGTTTTGTATTTTGCTGTTTTTATGTTTAAGTTTTGTATTAAACTCCCTGCGAGGAGAACTCCTTTGTATATATATATATACAATTATGTTTATTTCAATATATTTGTTTTACCGTTATTTCATATTACGAAAATGCAAAAATGCGAAATGTATTTGGAGGGATGTTACAAGAGATCGCCGGTTTTTTTTCTATCTCTTGGTGGTGATCGTCGGTTTTATGTCCTGCTAGCAGATCGCCTGTTTTGGGGCCTTCTATTACCAGATCGCCGGTTCATGTATGGAGATCGCCGGTCTTGTAGTTTTGATTGAATTTCATTAAATTTTGAAGCATTTGACTGGTTATGTATTAAACTCCATGAGAGGAGTAAGTTCATTACTTATATATATATATATTACCATGTACTCTTCAATATTAATTGTGTACCTTTATTTTCATTATACGTGTATGTCTGGTTTTATTTTGGCGGGATGTTACAGGTACCAATGACGATGACGAGCTGGATTTGAGGACAAATCCTTTCCAAGGGGGAGGGGATGATGGAGGAGGGCCAAGCACATCTAACCAAGGAAGCCAAGGCCCAAACCAAAAAGACCGTCTAGACCAAGAGGAGTGTCTAGCTCCAAGAAGTGAGCGTCTAGGACGTGAAGGAGGGAGGCTATTCATGGAGCTAGACCGTCTAGGACCTCTCACAAGATCCATGGCTAAACATATCCAAGCACACATAGAAGAAGCCACGGATGGGAGGGAGAAGACCTTGTACATGCTACTTGGAGGCCCATTAGGGGTAGCTTAGTAGATTAGTGTAGTGTAGAAAGCAAAACTTGCTAACTTAGGGGTGTGCTATCAAAAAGGTGCCCTTAGCAATAGAAGGAGGGGTGTGCTAGCAAATAGGTGCCTTTAGCAAAAGAGGGAGGGGTGTACTATCAAATGTTGCATTTTTGACCTATCTTCTAGAATATTAGGATGATGGTGTGGTTTGACTAAAGTCAATACCCTAGGCAGCCCCCACTTTTTGTATTTCCATCCCTACCCTTTAAGCTTGCTCACCAAGGCTCCTAAATCTATAAATAAGGAGGCCTACCTCATGTATTTTCAAGTTTATTTGAGTAATGTTATGCTGCCATTTTTGTGCACAAGCTTTACTCCTCCTAGAAATCTAGGCTATAAACTTCAATCCTTTCACCTTCTCCCTTGAGCTGGTCGAACCACTCAACCCATACTCATCATGCACCTTCAAGACCAACACAACTCCTAGGAGGGTCTTGTTTCACTCATCCATTGCTTCCGCTCCATTTATTTCTACTTTGATTCAAGAAGAACACATGAAAATGCCATCAATCCCAGTGCCCAAATAGGAGAACCATGATCTTAAGAGGGAGGGATGAGTATAGCAGCCAAGATGAAGAGTCTAGTGGGGAAGAAGAGAAGGAAAGTAGTGAGGGGGCATATCCTTGTGAGGGAGAATTAATGATGATCAGAAGAACCCTCAACAATCAACCTAGTGTGAACCATGAAACACAGAGAGAGAACATCTTTCATACAAGATGTAAAGTTTCAGAAAACATTTGTTCTCTCATTGTGGATAGTGGCTCTTGTTGCAATTGTTGTAGCACTAGTGATGGCCTTCACATGTTGAGCTCTCCTTGGATGTTGAAGATGGTGCGGAAGCAATGGTTTAAATGAGCAAGACCCTCCTAGGAGTGATGGTGATCTTGAAGGTGCATGATGTGTATGAAAATGAGAGAGGTTTGGCCAGCTCTCTTTGGTGGTGAAGGAGTGAAGATTAAAACCATAAATCAAGAGATTTAGGCAAGGGAGTAAGTATGGCACAAATTTGGCAGCACAACTTTACTCAAATTAATCTTGAAAATACATGAGGTAGGCCTCCTTATTTATAGATTTAGGAGCCTTGGTGAGCAAGCTTAAAGGGTAGGGATGAAAATACAAAAAGTGGGGGCTGCTAGGGTATTGACTTTAGTCAAACCACACCATCATCCTAATATTCTAGAAGATAGGTCAAAAATGCAACATTTAATAGTACACCCCTCCTTCTTTTGCTAAAGGCACCTATTTGCTAGCACACCCCTCCTTCTATTGCTAAGGGCACCTTTTTGATAGCACACCCCTAAGTGAGCAAGTTTTGCTTTCTACACTACACTAATCTACTAAGCTACCCCTAATGGGCCTCCAAGTAGCATGTACAAGGTCTTCTCCCTCCCATCCGTTGCTTGACTTGTTTGGGCGTGAATGTGCTTGGCCATGGACCTTGTGAGAGGTCCTAGACGCTCCTCATGTAGCTCCCCCTTGTCTTGTGTTAGACGCTCTCCATGTGGTTCTAGACGGTCTAGTCTTGGCCCTTGGCTTTCATGGTGGGGTGAGCTTGGCCTCTCTCCATCATCCCCTCCCCCTTGGAAAGGATTTGTCCTCAAATCCAAGTCGTCATTGGTACCTACAAATGGAGATAGGTCAATTACATTAAATGTGTCATGCACTTCATATTCAAGAGGTAGGTCCAACTTGTATGCATTGTTGTTGACTCTCTTGAGGACTTGAAAGGGTCCATCTTTTTTGGGCACCAACAAGACAGGTACAGCACAAGGGCTTAGGCTCTTTTGAACCCAACCCTTCTCCAACAAGTCTTGAACTTGTGACTCTATCTCCTTAGTCTCCTCGGGGTTAGTTCTATAGGCGGGCCTATTTGGTAGGCTTGCCCCCGAAATCAAGTCAATTTGGTGTTCTAGACCTCTAATGGGAGGGAGTCCATTGGGTCCCTCATTGGAGAATACATCATCAAATTCACTTAAAAGTTTTTCTACTTTAGGAGGTAGACTCATAAGTTCACTACTTGTGACAGTGCATGCAAGTGTTCCTTTACAAAAGACAAGGCTTGGTTGTTCAACAAGAAGCAAATTTTCCAAGATGTTTTCAAAAGGCTTCTCTTGTTGAGCAACCTTGGGAGAAGGAACACTCTTCTCTCCCTCCTTCCTATCCCTAAGGACTTTTTTCTTTTCAAGCTCTCTTTTCTTTTTCTTTTCCTCATCCCTCTTTTCTTTCATTTGTATTTGGTCTTTCACCACTTGGGAATGTGGTAAAGGACTAAGTACAAACTTTTTATGCTTATGGGTGAAGGAAATCTCATTAGTAAGACCATCATGCAAGGTTTTTTTATCAAATTGCCATGGTCTTCCTAAGAGTATTTGGCAAGCTTCCATAGGCACTACATCACATAAAACCTTGTCTTTATAGTTCCCTATGGAAAACTTGATTTCCACTTGCTTATCTACACTTAGTTCCCCATTTTCATTTATCCATTGCAACTTGTATGGCTTAGGATGAGGAACTACTTGTAGATTGAGCTTTTCAATCATTCTAGAGCTACAACAATTGCAGCTTGATCCACTATCCACAATGAGAGAACATATATTTTCTAAAACTTTACATCTTGTGTGAAAGATGTTCTCTCTTTGTGTCTCCATAGATGCACTAGGATGATTGTTGAGGGTTCTCCTAATCATTAGCAATTCTCCCTCTAATGGATCTACCCTCTCATCCTCTCCCCCTTCCTCTCTTTCACTTGGCTCATCCTCGCCACTAGTGTATTCATCGACACCTTTCAAAAACAAAGTCCTTTGGTTTGGGCATTGTGCTTGCACATGCCCTCTTCCATGGCACTTAAAGCACTTAACGTCCCTAGCTCGGATGGGTGGGGTGGAGGCATCTTTGGCTAAGGGTTTGGTAGTTTCCCTAGGTTTTTCTTTTGATGTACTACCCTCCCTTCTATATTCTCTCTTGGGATAGAAGTTAGAGTAGGATCCAACCTTTAGACTTGAAGTTTTGCGCAAATTTTGTTGCTCAACTTTAATGCAAAGTTGGACCAAGTCATTCAAGTCTTGGTATGGAAGGAGTTCTACTCTATCCCTTATCTCAAGTGAGAGGCCACTAAGGAACCTAGCTATGGTGATATGCTCCTCTTCTCTAATGGAGGCTCTCATCATGTAGAGCTCCATTTTTTGTCTATACTCCTCAACACTCATATTGTTTTGCCTGAGTCTTTGGAGCTTGTCCATCAACTCCCTATGGTAGTATGAGGGTATGTGGCGACGTCTTAGGGCTCCCCTAAGGTCATTCCAATATTCAATTGGAGGTTCCCTATGAAGACGTCTTTCTCTTTCGAGAGAGGTCCACCAATACATGGCGTTCCCTTGGAAGCTAAGGGTGGCTAGAGGTACCTTGCGTTCTTCACTCACCCTATGGCAAGCAAAGAGTTGCTCTACTTTCATCTCCTAATCTAGGTAGGTTTCTACACTCTCCTTACCATGGAAATGAGGTAGGTCTACTCTAACCTCCCTTGGGCCCTCTTGCTCCCTTTGCCTATTTCTTCTAGGGGGTGGTTGGTAGTAGTCATACATTCTAAGGCTTCCCTCCCCTAGAGACTCTTGGACTTGTGAATGAGATGCATGAGTTTGAGATTTTTTTGATTTTTGTGACTTCTCTTCTTGGGCTTTAGTCAACTCATTAATTTTAGACTCATTCTCCAATTGTCTAAAAGAAATCATTTGCACGGCTTGTGAAACTTCTTCCAAAAGAGTTTTCATAGATTTTAATTCATTTTCAATAGACTTTGGAGAATGAGAAGAAGAAGACATGACTAAAGTTTTGTGTGTAGAGGTATTTTACCTTGAGAAAATTTAGGGAAGTCAAAGAAGGTAGTCTTCCAGGTAAGGGAGGTGAGTCACAATGGACTACTTAAATACCAAGCCTTACCTTAGCCAAAGACTATCCCTCAATGTCTTCACACAAAGCTTTCTCTTAGTAAACCACTTAAAACACAATCAAGTTGAAGAAATCCTTTTTGATGCAAGAAAACAATGCAACTAGCTAATTAACCAAGCAAAGAATTAACAAACTTAAACAAGGTAAAACAAATTAGCAAACGTAATTAATTAAGCAAGGAAAACAATTAAAAACAATTAACACATGCTAAACCAATTAAAGTCTATACTAGTCGGCCCTAGGTGAGGCTTCTTGGACACTTGGAGCCCTTGAAGACACACTCACCGTCTAATCACGTAATTAAAGAAGTAATTAAAAAGGTTAAGTTGCAAAGAAGATTAAGAAAACCCCCTTTTGTTGATCCTTGTTTTGTTATTGGCACTCCCTTGGTTGTCTTTTTCTTTGTTGGGCCCTCCAAGTGTTTGTGGTGTTTTTTTTTTTTTGCTGCCCTTGCTTTGGCTCCTCTTAGAATTAGGAAATTAATTCTCCAATCCAGCACCTATCACACAAGCTAGACCTCACTCAAGTTAAATTTCTACTCAAATAGGCACCAATTGAGAAACAATTCCAGCACCAAATTTAGAGGCCAAAGGATTAAAGCAAGAAACAAATTAATTGCAAAAAATAGGACCACACAAATGGAGTTATAATGTGACACAACTAGGAAGAGTTGCAATAAAATGTGACAAGCAAATAAAAGGTACACAAATAAAGTGGGCACACAAAAGGAATCCTAGAATGGTACTAGAATTGATTTGAAAAACCAAAACAGCACTACTGAAAAAGTTTCCCTGGCACAAAAAGCGTCACTTAAAACGTGTGTACTGAGCTGGATATTCTGACTTTGCTTTTGAAATTTGAGACACAATTAGGTCAAGATCTTAACAAACTTTTGGAGTTGGTTTCACGCCAAACGCATGCACCAATTAATTTTGATAAATTTTTTACTACCAGTGCTCATTTTCCGCCAGCTGGAACAACAGATTGCACACTTTTTTTGTATGATTTATCATTTTTTTTCTATTTGTTTTTTTGACCTGATTCTTTTTTTATTCTTTTGCTAAGATCTCAAGTGACTCAAATCCAGAGGCTCATAAATTTCTTGTGACGTATTTAATTTTAACACATAAAAACAGCCAGGCCAGTTGCAGTGAAAACAGGGGATCCTAAAGCTGGAACCAAAAACAGCAAAGAAAATTTTTCAAGAACACAATGGAGTGAAGATATAGGAATTTGCGTGGATCTAACACCCAAATATGAACTCAAACTAAAAGAAAAATGCACCAAAAGATCATCCAAAACAGCAAAATAAAAACTGGACCCAAAATAAAGCAAGAAACCAAATCATCAAGAACAAGTACCACTAAGATTTTGATGACAAATTTGGAAACACATGACTTAGACAAACCATATGGATTCATAAAATAAAAAGACTCAAAGCATCATATGACCCAAAAGAAAATAAAAACAAGCAAGACTCAAATACCTAAAAATAAAAACAGCAACACAAAGGTGTATGGAATCCTACCAAAAATTGCACAAAGATTGCTCAAGAACAATTGAACAAGATGCACCAATTGGAATTTCCAAACAGCACACCAATGCAAATTAAAAATTAAAAAAACAGCAAGACAAGTATGGAAAACAAAGATGAACAACAAGGATTAAAGAAGAACTCAAAATGAAAAAGGACCAAGAACTACTCATCTTTGAAGAACCCCATGCTCTGATACCAAATGATGGCCTTCACATGTTGAGCTCTCCTTGGATGTTGAAGATGGTGCGGAAGCAATGGTTTAAATGAGCAAGACCCTCCTAGGAGTGATGGTGATCTTGAAGGTGCATGATGTGTATGAAAATGAGAGAGGTTTGGCCAGCTCTCTTTGGTGGTGAAGGAGTGAAGATTAAAACCATAAATCAAGAGATTTAGGCAAGGGAGTAAGTATGGCACAAATTTGGCAGCACAACTTTACTCAAATTAATCTTGAAAATACATGAGGTAGGCCTCCTTATTTATAGATTTAGGAGCCTTGGTGAGCAAGCTTAAAGGGTAGGGATGGAAATACAAAAAGTGGGGGCTGCTAGGGTATTGACTTTAGTCAAACCACACCATCATCCTAATATTCTAGAAGATAGGTCAAAAATGCAACATTTAATAGTACACCCCTCCTTCTTTTGCTAAAGGCACCTATTTGCTAGCACACCCCTCCTTCTATTGCTAAGGGCACCTTTTTTATAGCACACCCCTAAGTGAGCAAGTTTTGCTTTCTACACTACACTAATCTACTAAGCTACCCCTAATGGGCCTCCAAGTAGCATGTACAAGGTCTTCTCCCTCCCATCCGTTGCTTGACTTGTTTGGGCGTGAATGTGCTTGGCCATGGACCTTGTGAGAGGTCCTAGACGCTCCTCATGTAGCTCCCCCTTGTCTTGTGTTAGACGCTCTCCATGTGGTTCTAGACGGTCTAGTCTTGGCCCTTGGCTTTCATGGTGGGGTGAGCTTGGCCTCTCTCCATCAACTAGGATGGTTGAAAAGCTTAATCTACAATTAATACCTCATCCAAAACCTTACAAACTTCAGTGGATAAATGAAGATGGGGAATTAACTGTAGATAAGCGGGTAAAAATCAGTCTTTCTGTGGGGAACTATAAAGATGAGATTTTATGTGATGTAGTACCCATGGAAGCCTGCCACATCTTATTGGGAAGACCATGGCAATTTGACAAGAAAAATGGTCTTACCAACGAGATAACTTTTACCCATAGGGAGAAAAAGTTTGTACTCTATCCTTTAACACCTTCACAAGTGGTAAAGGACCAAGTACAAATGAAAATAAAAAGAGAAAATGAGAAAAAGAAAAAAGAATTAAAGGAAAATCCTTTGTTTGGAGTTGAACCAGACATTGACTTAAATTCTTCTTCCACAGAAAACCCTTGTGAGAATATGCTTGAAGATAAATCTGTGTCTGGAGCTGAACCAGATATAGATATAAACCTTTCCTCCACAGAAAAGCCAAGTGAGGGGTTGTTTGAAAAAGAAGAAGAGGAATCTAGAAAGAATGAAGAGTATCTTACAACACCTCCTACAAGCATAGTGGGAAAAGAATCCTTAAAGGGGGATTGCAATAATTTTAACTCTCCTTTTCCTTTGAATCATGATGCTTACTCTTATTTTCAAAAAACACAAAAACAACACTTTGTGATGTTGTTGCTTATCTTGGGCAATGAACAACACAAAGGAAGCAAAAATATTTTTGTAAAGGGCCCTATTTCTTTCCAACAAAACTTTTATAAAAATAGCAAAGGGGTTTATTTCCTTACTATTTTATTTGAATACACTACTCTTAATTTTCTTATCTCACTTTTCTTTGATGTTTATTGTAGGTTAATATTTGATCCTGGAGGACAAGCATAGTTTTCAAAGCAAGAATAAGGCTGTTGTTTGAGATCAACCCTGTAGATCTGAGGACAGATCCTCTCAAGAAGGAGGGGATGATAAAAGAGGCCCAAGCTCCAACCGAAGTTCAGGCCCAACACAAGGTCCATGGCCAAGGACATGCACGCCCAAATGAGTCAAGCCACGGATGGGAGGGAGAAGACCTTGTACATGCTACTTGGAGGCCCATTAGGGGTAGCTTAGTAGATTAGTGTAGTGTAGAAAGCAAAACTTGCTCACTTAGGGGTGTGCTATCAAAAAGGTGCCCTTAGGAATAGAAGGAGGGGTGTGCTAGCAAATAGGTGCCTTTAGCAAAAGAAGGAGGGGTGTACTATCAAATGTTGCATTTTTGACCTATCTTCTAGAATATTAGGATGATGGTGTGGTTTGACTAAAGTCAATACCCTAGGCAGCCCCCACTTTTTGTATTTCCATCCCTACCCTTTAAGCTTGCTCACCAAGGCTCCTAAATCTATAAATAAGGAGGCCTACCTCATGTATTAACAAGATTAATTTGAGTAAAGTTATGCTGCCAAATTTGTGCCATACTTACTCCCTTGCCTAAATCTCTTGATTTATGGTTTTAATCTTCACTCCTTCACCGCCAAAGAGAGCTGGCCAAACCTCTCTCATTTTCATACACTTCATGACCCTTCAAGATCACCATCACTCCTAGGAGGGTCTTGCTCATTTCAACCATTGCTTCCGCACCATCTTCAACATCCAAGGAGAGCTCAATATCTGAAGGCCATCAAGTTTGGGGTTTGGGAAAACTTCATTTAGTGAATATTAGGGTATACAAACTTCAAATGGCGATACATTTTGACAAAGAAGTCCGATCAAGACGCCTCAAAAATGAAAGTGGCTCGAAACGAGGCGTGCCGTATCTGCATGTTTTGTGCCGATTCCTCAGTAGTTTGGGGTTTGGGAAACTTCATTTAGTGAATATTAGGGTATACAAACTTCAATTGGCGATAGATTTTGACAGACAAGTCCGATCAAGACGCCTCAAAAATACAAGTGGGTCAAAACGGGGCGTGGCGTATCTGCATGTTTTGTGTCGATTCGTCAGTAGTTTGGGGTTTCGCGAAACTTCATTTAGTGAATATTAGGGTATACAAACTTCAAATGGCGATAGATTTTGACAGAGAAGTCCGATCAAGACGCCTAAAAAATGAAAGTGGCTAGAAACGGGGCGTGGCATATCTGCATGTTTTGTGCCGATTCGTCAGTAGTTTGGGATTTGGGGAAACTTCATTTAGTGAATATTAGGGTATACAAACTTCAAATGGCGATACATTTTGACAGAAAAGTTCGATCAAGACTCCTGAAAAATGAAAGTGGCTCGAAACGGGGCGTGGCGTATCTGCATGTTTTGTGGTGATTCGTCAGTAGTTTGGGGTTCGGGGAAACTTCATATAGTGAATATTAGGGTATAAAAACTTCAAATGGCGATAGATTTTGACAGAGAAGTCCGATCAAGACGCCTCAAAAATGAAAGTGGCCCGTAATGGGGCGTGGCGTATCTGCATGTTTTCTTCCGATTTGTCAGTAGTTTGGGGCTTAGGGAAACTTCATTTAGTGTATATTAGGGTATACAAACTTTAAATGGTGATAGATTTTGACAGAGAAGTCCGATCAAGACGCCTCAAAAATGAAAATGGCTCGAAACGGGGCGTTTGTGCCGATTCGGTAGTAGTTTGGGGTTTGGGGAAACTTCATTTAGTGCATATTAGGGTATACAAACTTCAAATGGCGATACGTTTTGACAGAAAAGTACGATCAAGACGCCTCAAAAATCAAAATGGCTCCAAAACAGGGCTTGGCGTATCTCCATGTTTTATGCCGATTCGTCAGTAGTTTGGGGTTTGGGGAAATTTCATATAGTGCATATTAGGGTATACAAACTTCAAATGGCGATAGATTTTGACAGAGAAGTCCGATCAAGATGCCTCAAAAATGAAAGTGGGTCGAAACGGGGTGTGTCGTATCTGCATGTTTTGTGCCAATTCGTCAGTAGTTTACGGTTGGGGGAAACTTCATTTAGTGAATATTAGGGTATACAAACTTCAAATGGCGATACATTTTGACAGAGAAGTCCGTTCAGGACGCCTTAAAAATGAAAGTGGCTCGAAACGGGGCGTGGCGTATCTGCATGTTTTCTGCCAATTCGGCAGTAGTTTGGGGTCTGGGGAAACTTCATTTAGTGAATATTAGGGTATATAAACTTCAAGTGGCGTTAGATTTTGACAGGCAAGTCCAATCAAGATGCCTCAAAAATGAAAGTGGCTCGAAACGGGGCGTAGCGTATCTGCATGTTTTGTGCCGATTTTTTAGTAGTTTGGGGTTTGGGGAAATTTCATTTAGTGAATATTAGCGTATACAAACTTCAAATGGCGATAGACTTTGACAGAGAAGTGCGATCAAGACGCCTCAAAAATGAAAGTGGCTAGAAACGGGGCGTGGCGTCTCTGCATGTTTTGTGCCGATTCGTCAGTAGTTAGGGGTTTGGGGAAACTTCATTTAGTGAAGATTAGGGTATACAAACTTGAAATGGCGATAGATTTTGACAGAGAAGCCCGACCAAGACGCCTAAAAAATGAAAGTGGCTCGAATCGGGGCGTGGCGTATCTGCATGTTTTGTGCCGATTCGTCAGTAGTTTGGGGTTTGGGGAAACTTCATTTAGTGAATATTAGGGTATACAAACTTCAAAGGGCGATAGTTTTTGATAGAGAAGTCCGATCAAGACGCCTCAAAAATGAAAGTGGCTCGAAACAGGGTGTGGCGTATCTGCATGTTTTCTGCCGATTCGTCAGTAGTTTGGGGTTTGGGGAAATTTCATTTAGTGAATATTAGGGTATACAAACTTCAAATGGCGATAGATTTTCACAGAGAAGTCCGATCAAGACGCGTCAAAAATGAAAGTGGCTAGAAACGAGGCGTGGCGTATCTGCATGTTTTGTGCCGATTCGACAGTAGTTTTGGGTCTGGGGAAACTTCATTTAGTGAGGATTAGGGTATACAAACTTCAAGTGGCGTTAGATTTTGACAAACAAGTCCAATCAAGATGCCTCAAAAATGAAAGTGGCTCGAAACGGGGCGTGGCGTATCTGCATGTTTTGTGCCTATTCGTCAGTAGTTTGGGGTTTCGGGAAATTTCATTTAGTGAATATTAGGGTATACAAACTTCAAATGGGGATAGACTTTGACAGAGAAGTGCGATCAAGACGCCTCAAAAATGAAAGTGGCTAGAAACGGGGCGTGGCTTATCGGCATGTTTTGTGCCGATTCGTCAGTAGTTAGGGGTTTGGGGAAACTTCATTTAGTGAAGATTAGGGTATAAAAACTTGAAATGGCGATAGATTTTGACAGAGAAGCCCGACCAAGACGCCTCAAAAATGAAAGTGGCTCGAAACGGGGCGTGGCGTATCTGCATGTTTTCTGCCGATTCTGTAAGGACCTGTAAAATTAAATTGGAATAAAAGTGTTATATTTAAATAATTTCAGAAGATGTCATTATTTAAAATACAAAGAGTTGGTAAATGAAGCTTCGTAGTAGTCGGACATCGGACGTCGCCCAAGGTCTGGGGTCAGCTGGTAGAGGTCGGTCGACTGACATGTGGATCAAGAAGAGTAAAGGAGGAAAAGTGTAGCTAAGAAGTCTTCTACGAGATCGCCGTTAGTGAAGACGGAGGCGATCTCCGACTTCTCTGGCACATAATCGCCTGTTGCCTAGAGGAGACATGACCGCCAATCGTTCAGGGCGTACGTGATCGACGGGAGTGCACGTAGTATGTGGTCAAGATACTGGATCAACCAGAGTGGGTTCCAACAACCACGCGTATCAAGGTGTGGGTTAAGCCTTAGATACGCTGTGCATGCGAAGCTCTATGCTTGAGCAAAAGAGATCGTCCTTAGTGTTGCATGCATGGGCGCAAGAGGAGTGGTAGTGATCTTCTCTTGGAATGTGAAGCTACCGACGCCCCCGAGTCATGTGGAGATAATACATTTGACGTAACATAGTGGAATGAAGAACCTTCAGGGCGCGAGGCATGCGGACATCGCCAGGGCGCGAGGCATGCGGGCATCACCAGGGCGCGAGGCATGCGGACATCGCCAGGGCGCGAGAGACATGCGGACATCGCCAGGGCGCGACGCATGCGGACATCGCCAGGGCGCGAGAGACATGCGGACATCGCCAGGGCGCGAGGCATGCGGACATCGCCAGGGCGCGAGAGACATGCGGACATCGCCAGGGCGCGAGGCATGCGGACATCGCCAGGGCGCGAGAGACATGCGGACATCGCCAAGGCGCGAGGCATGCGGACATCGCCAGGGCGCGAGGCATGCGGACATCGCCAGGGCGCGAGGCATGCGGACATCGCCAGGGCGCGAGGCATGCGGGCATCGCCAGGGCGCGAGGCATGCGAGCATCGCCAGGGCGCGAGAGACATGCGGGCATCGCCAGGGCGCGAGAGACATGCGGACATCGCCAGGGCGCGAGAGACATGCGGACATCGCCAGGGCACGAGGCATGCGGGCATCGCCAGGGATAGACATCGGTCGTCTTCCAGAGAGAGACATCGGTCGTCCGCCAGGATAAGTCATCGGTGGAAGGTTATCGCACGATGTCGAGTTTCACACAGATAAGGTGGGACCCAGGCTCTCAGCATCAGACGTACTGCACGCGCGGCACGTAGACAAAAAGGGTAGTTCAGAATAGTGACCTCAGAGTTTTAGCCTGCGCAGAGGCATGCGTAGTCGTACTGTTCAGGAAGCGTACACGCAACCTTCCCTGCAGAGTGGGTGGTGGCAGCGGCTTTTGTGGAATAGTTGGTTTAAGATGGAAAAACCCACTGCCGAGGGAAAGAAACATTGCAGTTGTTCAAAAGCGAAAGAGTGAGTTACCTCCTTTCTCCTCCATTTCTCTCCTTCGCGCTGCGATTCTGGCACCTTCACACAAGAGTACGACGAGCGACGGCCACCATTAGAGCACCTGGGAAGTTCTCTGCAAGTCCTACGAACCAGACGCAAAAACAGAGCTAAGGCATCCTTCAAGCTCAGTGGGTTTTGGAGCTCTTGGTGTTTTGCGCAAGTGCAGGTAAGGGAAGCTAGTATTTTCGTTTATAAAAACTTTAGGCGAGTAGGTTCTGAAGTGAGGGCGACGTGGTCGCCGGTTTCATATTCTTTTTCACGATGCTCTGTTTTTATGTGTGGGGCGACGTGATCGCCGGTTTTAAATGTTGATTTCGAACTCCCCTGTTTTAGTGTCGCTTTGAACTTGTTTGAGATTGATATGTGAAATGCATGTGATATTGGAAAATCTGAACCTTGGTACGATTGTTGCTGTGGTTGGAATCGTTAATTCAAGTGTTGTATGGTGCATTGGGTGAATTGATGATATCTTGCTGTCCTGTGTGGACTTCATTAGCTGTCCTGTGTGGACTTCATTAGCTGTCCTGTGTGGACTTCATTAGCTGTCCTGTGTGGACTTCATTAGCTGTCCTGTGTGGACTTCATTAGCTGTCCTGTGTGGACTTCATTAGCTGTCCTGTGTGGACTTCATTAGCTGTCCTGTGTGGACTTCAGTAGCTGTCCTGTGTGGACTTCATTACCTGTCCTGTGTGGACTTTACAGTGGTGTGGTATGTGTGTATGTGTGGTGAGTCCGTGGAAGTCGGACGTGAGAAAGCGAAATATTGAGATTTGATAGGCATTTGATGTTTTATGTGAAACAAATAACTCTTGATGAAATTGTGAAGTGTGTGAAATGAATGGGAAATTGATGGTTTTACGTGGGTGTCTTAAATTTGTTTTATCTTGATTTTAAAGTTTCATATCTAAATTCTCTTTAAAATATCTAGCTTACCCTACGTTTTTGTTCTGTGGCTGTTTTTCTTAAAACTGTGATGATCGTGTATTTTACACGGGAGCAGATGATGTTGCAGGTAGTCGAGCTCCTCAGTGAGCAGTTGGAGGAAGAGATCGCCTGTTTTCTTTTTATACTGTATTTTGGTTTTATTTTGAAACAGTTGATGGAATGTATTAAAACCCCTATAAGAGGGACGTTTCTTTTTGAGATACAATGTATGGGATGATGTACTTTCAATATATATACATATGTTGATTTTATAAATAAATGTCTACGCTTATTTTATTATATAAATATGAAAAGAATTTTGCGGGATGTTACAGATTCGTCCGTAGTTTGGGGTTTGGGGAAACTTCATTTAGTGAATATTAGGGTATACAAACTTCAAAGGGCGATAGATTTTGACAGAGAAGTCCGATCAAGACGCCTCAAAAATGAAAGTGGCTCGAAACAGGGCGTGGCGTATCTGCATGTTTTCTACCGATTCGTCAGTAGTTTGGGGTTTGGGGAAATTTCATTTAGTGAATATTAGGGTATACAAACTTCAAATGGCGATAGATTTTGACAGAGAAGTCCGATCAAGACGCGTCAAAAATGAAAGTGGCTAGAAACGAGGCGTGGCGTATCTGCATGTTTTGTGCCGATTCGGCAGTAGTTTGGGGGTCTGGGGAAACTTCATTTAGTGAATATTAGGGTATACAAACCTCAAGTGGCGATAGATTTTGACAAACAAGTCCAATCAAGATGCCTAAAAAATGAAAGTGGCTCGAAACGGGGCGTGGCGTATCTGCATGTTTTGTGCCTATTCGTTAGTAGTTTGGGGTTTCGGGAAATTTCATTTAGTGAATATTAGGGTATACAAACTTCAAATGGCGATAGACTTTGACAGAGAAGTGCGATCAAGACGCCTCAAAAATGAAAGTGGCTAGAAACGGGGCGTGGCGTATCTGCATGTTTTGTGCCGATTCGTCAGTAGTTTGGGGTTTGGGGAAACTTCATTTAGTGAATATTAGGGTATACAAACTTCAAATGGCGATAGATTTTGACAGAGAAGTCCGATCAGCATGCCTCAAAGATTAAAGTGGCTCGAAACGGGGCGTTGCGTATCTGCATGTTTTATGCTGATTTATTAGTAGTTTGGGGTTTGGGAAAACTTCATTTAGTGAATATTAGGGTATAAAAACTTCAAATGGCGATAGATTTTGACAGAGAAGTCCGATAAAGACGCCTCAAAAATGAAAGTGGCTCGAAACAGGGCGTGGCGTATCTGCATGTTTTCTGCCGATTCGTCAGTAGTTTGGGGATTGGGGAAATTTCATTTAGTGAATATTAGGGTATACAAACTCTAAATGGTGATAGATTTCGACAGAGAAGTCCGATCAAGACGCGTCAAAAATTAAAGTGGCTAGAAACGAGGCGTGGCGTATCTGCATGTTTTGTGGCGATTCGGCAGTAGTTTGGGGTCTGTGGAAACTTCATTTAGTGAATAATAGGGTATACAAACTTCAAGTGGCGATAGATTTTGACAGACAAGTCCAATGAAGATGCCCCAAAAATGAAAGTGGCTAGAAACGGGGCGTGGCGTATCTGCATGTTTTGTGCCGATTTGTTAGTAGTTTGGGGTTTGGGGAATTTTCATTTAGTGAATATTAGGGTATACAAACTTCAAATGGCGATAGACTTTGACAGAGAAGTGCGATCAAGACGCCTAAAAAATGCAAGTGGCTAGAAACGGGATGTGGCGTATCTGCATGTTTTGTGCCGATTCGTCAGTAGTTAGGGGTTTGGGCAAACTTCATTTAGTGAATATTAGGGTATACAAACTTCAAATGGCGATAGATGTTGACAGAGAAGCCCGACCAAGACGCCTCAAAAATGAAAGTGGCTCGAAACGGGGCGTGGCGTATCTGCATGTTTTGTGCCGATTCGTCAGTAGTTTGGGGTTTGGGGAAACTTCATTTAGTGAATATTAGGGTATACAAACTTAAAATGGCGATAGATTTTGACAGAGGAGCCCGACCAAGACCCCTCAGAAAGAAAGTGGCTCGAAACGGGGCGTGGCATATCTGCATGTTTTGTGCCGATTCGTCAGTAGTTTGGGGTTTGGGGAAACTTCATTTAGTGAATATTAGGGTTTACAAACTTCAAATGGCGATAGATTTTGACAGAGGAGCCCGAACAAGACGCCTCAAAAATGAAAGTGGCTCGAAACGAGGCGTGGCGTATCTGCATGTTTTCTGCCGATTCGTCAGTAGTTTGGGGTTTGGGGAAACTTCATTTAGTGAATATTAGGGTATACAAACTTCAAATGGCGATAGATTTTGAAGAAGAAGTGTAATCAAGACGCCTCAAAAATGAAAGTGGCTCGAAACGGGGCGTGGCGTATCTACATGTTGTGCCGATGCGTCAGTAGTTTGGGGTTTGGGGAAACTTTATTTAGTGAATATTAGGGTATACAAACTTCAAATGGCAATAGATTTTGACAGAGAAGTCCGATCAAGACGCCTAAAAATGAAAGTGGCTCGAAATAGGGCGTGGCGTATCTGCAGGTTTTGTGCCGATTCGTCAGTAGTTTGGGGTTTGGGGAAACTTTATTTAGTGAATATTGGGGTATACAAACTTCAAATGGCGATAGATTTTGACAGAGAAGTGCGATCAAGACGCCTCAAAAATGAAAGTGGCTAGAAATGGGGTGATCCCGCCGCAGACTCGAGCGTGGATGGGCTCCGCGTTCCTCCCGCGTCCGTGTCTGTTCCTCCGGTTGGCTTCCCTTTGTACGAAGCAAACGGTTCCTGCAAACACAGAGGGGCGCCCTAGCGGCCGGAGTAGCTCCGACGCTCAAGTCAGTTTGGGCAAGGAAACACCAAGAACTCTCTTTGTCTAATTTCTGGGTTACGTATCTCATACCTGGGTTGGCGTTCTTGTTCCTCATATAAACCCACGTCGCCCCCTACTGGCTACCTCTAGGGCCACTTGATTGCTCTGCACCGCCGCTGTCTACCCCTTAGGCCTACCTTGCGTGCAGGCCTTCCTCACTTGAGTGCAAAGTCTGACAGGGGAGGCCGCGTGGGTACCTCTGTACCCCTCGATTTCTGTGCCCATCTGCCCTACCTATTCTCTGGGAACATCTTCACGGTCCACGTGGCATGCATGCAACCTCACTGGGAGACTCTAACCTTGATGGGTCCTTGTCCCAGCAGGATTCTGCACCTAACTGCGTCTTCCCATCTTCATGCATGGTCGTCTCGCGACTATGGCCACCCCCTGCCTCTGGGCGCTTTACTGATCACTGGTCGCGTTGTTCACATCGCCGCGGCCGATGTCACCTCGACATATACCGATGACCGAGGTCTCTCTCATCCTGACCGATGGCCGATGTCTCATCCTGGCTGGTGATCGATGTGTCACCCTGATCGATGACCGATGGCCGATGTCTCATCCTGGCTGGTGATCGATGTGTCACCCTGACCGATGACCGATGGCGCTTCTTTACGTTGTCGTGCTTTGCTTATGGAATCAGGCGAGGTCCTTGGGTAACATTCTCGCTGGGAGCCCGGGTCCCAGTTTAACACGTGTTGGCAAGGAACCCCCAACGACTGATCACTCTGCATGCACCGATGACTGATCGGTGCTTCATCACTTCTCGCGCTCTGCTTCCAGGTGCTCATGTAGGAACTGATCTGCTGGTGGAGGTCACTCGGTAACTGACCACTGATCGCCGTTCTTGAACGATCTCCACCCTGGTTCATCTGCTATCTCATGCCACGCGTTGCTCTGTGACTGGCCCACGTGGTCATCTGCTGCTGACGTCATTGACTACCGATGACCGACCGGATCACAAGCCCCCCAGTCTCGAGCTGTGAACTTGTTCTCAGCGAAGAGACTAAGTGGTCTTCCTTGCCAAAGAGAAGAAGGAGCTCGAAGCCGATGCACCTGAGACCATGGCTGCTGGTGCCGAGGCTCTGATAGATGGGTTCCATGGGCTTGCAGCAGGTTCACTGCGTCCTTCCAGACTTGGACTCTACCCCACCTAGCCTCCACCATTCAGTGGTCGATGGCAAGCTCATTCCTCCTCCTTGAGCTTCTTCCCTTGCGACTTCTCCTTTTGTGTAATCTCTTTTTCTCAGCTGCCTTTCTCTCTCTCCATCTTTAACTCACTCAGCATGTGGCCAACTGTTAACTGGCTTAGGCTTCAGCGTGACCTCACTGTGACCCTTCAAACTTGGCTTCTAACTTGATCCCGACCAAGTGTACCTTAGCATTCTCTTTAACAGTTTTTATGCATAAATTTATGTTGGATGACTGACCTGATGGTGTCTAAATGCTTCGACTGATCGCCCAAGAGCTTGTTTGGGGAAGCTTTCATACTCAGAGCTTTACTACCGACCACCGACTAGCATGTTAGCGCACCATCGATCAGTCATCGCGCTTCAGGTTTCACATTACTTCTGTGTCACTCCAGCGCTAGTTGCATAGAGGGCCCGAACGCCAAGGATGACGCCTGTGTTTTGGGGAATGCTTCTCGATGACCCCTCTTGCCTCAGCCTCGCTGTAAGAAGTCGAGGTGAGGTCTTTCTCCTCTCGCCTCAGCCTCGCTGTACAAAGTCGAGGTGAGGACTTTTTATCTCGCCTCAACCTTGCTGTAAAAAGCAGAGGAAGAAGACTTTCTCTGTTGCCTTAACCTTGCTGTATGAAGCAGAGGAGAAGGACTTGGTTCTCTTGCCTCAACCTTGCTGTATGAAGCAGAGGAGAAGGACTTGGTTCTCTTGCCTCAACCTTGCTGTAAGAAGCAGAGGAAGAGGACTTTCTCTCGCCTCAACCTTGCTGTAAAAAGCAGAGGAAGAGGACTTTCTCTACCTGCACCCCACTGTACAAAGTCGAGGGTGAGGACTTTCTCCTCTGAGTGGGTGCATGCTCCCAGGGGAGCACCAGGGGTGGCTGTCTAAGCGCACTCGCTAGGCTCATCCCTGCCTGCATGGTATCACCGCACGCCCTTTGAGTGGGCAACTCCTCTTCTTCTGGTTTGGAATCATGCGAGGTGCATGCGTAACGCTCTCGCTGGGAGCCTGGGTCCCAGCTTAACACGTGTTGGCAAGACCCCGATGACCATGCACCGATGAGTGCTCTGCTTCAGGAATCATGCGAGGTGCATGCGTAACGCTCTCGCTGGGAACCTGGGTCCCAGCTTAACACGTGTTAGCAAGACCCCGATGACCAATCTTCTTCTGGAATCATGCGAGGTGCATGCGTAACGCTCTCGCTGGGAACCTGGGTCCCAGCTTAACACGTGTTAGCAAGACCCCGATGACCAATCTTCTTCAGGAATCATGCGAGGTGCATGCGTAACGCTCTCGCTGGGAACCTGGGTCCCAGCTTAACACGTGTTAGCAAGACCCCGATGACCAATCTTCTTCTGGAATCATGCGAGGTGCATGCGTAACGCTCTCGCTGGGAACCTGGGTCCCAGCTTAACACGTGTTAGCAAGACCTCGATGACCAATGCACCGACCGAGTGCTCACTCCCGACATGCACCGACGGCTGATCTTGCTTTGGGTGCACCGACGAATGATCGCGCTCTGAGTGCACCGGTGACTGCTCGTGCTCTGCTTCCAAGCGCTTATCTTAGGGGCTGATCTGTGGGTGGTGGCCACTCGGTAGCTGACCACCGATCACCTGTACTTGCACCTGGGGCAAGGAGAACTTTAAACTGGAAAACACGTGCACACTTTGTATACTGAAACCTTTTTTATTGGGTGGCCTCGTTAAAAACCCTCATCAGGGAAAAGAGTGCCCCCTGATCTGCTCTACTATTTACAGTATATACATTGAGTGTGTGTACAGCGCAAGAACGCATCTACCTTACAACTTAACTGAAGTAGAAACTTGAGTGTATAGCGTTCCACGTCCTGGGGATAAGTGCTCCATTCAGAGTCTCCAGCCAATAAGCTCCACTCTCCAATGCTTCAACCACTCTGTATGGACCCCTTCCTTTCATAGGCGATGATTGACCTGGCGAGCACACCATTCTTCCAGCAACGACGAAAAGCTTTGTCCTTCACTTCAAACTTGTTCGCGCTTCCTAAGCTCTCCATAAGCTCGGTGCTTCCCCTTCGTTACACCATCGCGAGGTGTGTTAAAGCGAACTGACTGGACTTCCTCGAACTCGTGAGGGAAGCTCATGATTTCAAGTGCTTCTCCAATCCCTCTTTCTCCTGCAAACGTGCAGAAATCCCACACTACCTGGGGTCTGGCGAAGTTCACAGAAGCGTAACCCTCGTTCATCTCTGCCTCAGCTTCCACCTGAGCTACCTGGGAGCCCCCCCAGTGTAGCATCTTCTATCACCTGATTTCCCCGTGCACAGGGATTTCATGCTGCTGATCACCTGCCTGGGACCCCAAAGCGCGATCACCTTGCGCCTCCCTCAGGTAATCGGTCAGGAAACCTGTCTTCACCAACTCAGCAAGTTGACGCCCCAACGCCAGGCATGTGTGGAGTGTGTGTCCATAAGCCTGATGGAACTCACACCACTCGTCCTTCCTCCTTCCAAGTACCATGTCAGTTTTCTCCGGTACTCGGAGTCTTGCAGCCACGGCAGGGATGGCGATCAGCTCTGCCAACTCTATCACGAAATCATACCTAGGGGGTGTGTTGTTCTCCCTTGCACGCCCCCTGGGCTGGTCCTTCCTGGGTGCATACGGACGAGGCCTTCCCTGCGCCTTCCTCTCCTCCTTGGTCTCATACACCCGCACCTGCTGCTGCTGCTTCCCCTGACCTCCACGCGGCTTCGTCGGCGCAGTGCTGCCTCTCTTCTCAGAGACCTCTGCCTCTACTACAATGTGCGCCACCGCGCGTCGCCGTATCTCAGCAAAGGTGGCGGGGTGGCTCCTGATGAGGGATTCACTGAAAGGACCAGGCAGCACGCCTTTCTTGAACGCGTGCACTAACATGTTCTCGTCCTTGCTGGGCAATCTCACCACCTGCGCAGCGAAACGGTTGAGGAAGTCCTTCAGCGACTCCCCCTGGTACTGGCGCACGTCGAACAAATCGTAAGACACCACTGGTGGCGCTCTGTTGACGATGTACTGCTCCGTGAACAGCTTTGAGAACTGCTGGAAAGAGGTGATGTGGCCCTCCGCAGGCTCACGAACCACTCCATAGCTACTCCGCTCAGCGTGCTCATAAACATTTTGCAGTACACAGCGTCTGAACCTCCAGACAGCATCATCTGAGTGTGGAAGGCTGTCAAATGTGCCTCTGGGTCTTCCACCCCCGTGAACGACGCCTTCACTCCCACCAGGTTGGGAGGCACCACCATGTTCATGATCTCGGGGGAGAAAGGCATAGGAAATGCTCTAGGGGGCGACGACGGCATCGACGTCCTATCTTCGAATACGCGCTCATTCTGCGCCTGCAACTCCCTACGCAACTTGATGGCCTTCACATGTTGAGCTCTCCTTGGATGTTGAAGATGGTGCGGAAGCAATGGTTTAAATGAGCAAGACCCTCCTAGGAGTGATGGTGATCTTGAAGGTGCATGATGTGTATGAAAATGAGAGAGGTTTGGCCAGCTCTCTTTGGTGGTGAAGGAGTGAAGATTAAAACCATAAATCAAGAGATTTAGGCAAGGGAGTAAGTATGGCACAAATTTGGCAGCACAACTTTACTCAAATTAATCTTGAAAATACAAGGTGTAGGCTCCTCCTTTTATAGGCTAAGGAGGACCATAATGCAACCCTAATGCTAGCCAAATGAAATGTAAATGTGAAGCACATGGGCCACATGGAAAGTGTGAGCACATGGGGAGGGGTGTGTCTAGTTTGTAAGTTCACCCCCTCCATGGGCTTTCTAGAATAGTGGGAAGGTTAACTTCTCCTTAACAGAAAAATAAACATTTGTCCACATGGCTATGCTATTTTCACCCCAATTAAAGCTAAACTACATTTGATGGGCCTTCACGAAATATGTGCTAGTATGTCACTCTCCCATTCATAGCTTTGATCCAAGTCTTCTTGTCCTAGACGCTTCTAGCTTGGCCTTCTTGTCCTAGACGCTCCTAGCTTGTCTTAGACGCTCCTAGCTTGGTCTTAGACGCTCTTGACTTGGCTCTTGCCTTTCATGGAAGGTTGTGCTTGGCCCTCTTCCATCATCCCCTCCCTCTTGAAAAAGGATTTGTCCTCAAATCCCTTGCTTTGTCTTCAACTAGGGGGATGGATGGGGCTGGATGGTGTCCATCATCTCCTCCTCCTTTGAGAAGATCTATCCTCAGATCTACAGATTTGATCTCGGATAGCAGCCTATTGTTTCGGCAAGGCTTGTCCTCCCGGATCAAACGTCCACCTATGGAAATCATCAAACAAAGTAAAGGTGTTAGTGTGAGCAATTGGAGAGAACTTAATTGTATGAAGTTGCCATTTTTGTTTTTCTTTTGTTTTTGGCAACTTTGTACAATATTTCTCTTTTGATGGTTGTATGTGTTCTCTAATCCTCTTATGTATTTGAAATTTTTCAATATTGGTTACCTTTTCTTTAGGCACAATACCTTTAGGAAAGGGTAACAACTTAAAAAGCGAAAGAGGATTAAGTCCACATGCAATTTCAAATGTAGAAATATTAGTAGTCTTGTGGACTACTCCATTGTATGCATGCTCAAAAGGATACTCATCCCAAGAATTGTGATTGTCTTTCATGATTTCTCTAGGCATAGTAAAAAGAGCTATGTTTTCAATTTTATTTTGACCATTCTTTTGAGGATAAAAATTTGAAGAGTACAACTTAATTTCAAGTTTTTCTAAAAGATTCCTCAAATGATGGTTTTCAAATTTTGGAGCTCTATCCAATACTATGCTTGAAGATAAACCATGAAGACTTGTCACTTCTATATAGAAGAGATTATCCATATCCATAAAAATGGAATCAAAATCTTTTGTTGTCCTAGGAAGCTCTAAGATAAAATTGAGGTTTATGTCTTCCCAAGGATCATTTGCAAAAGGTAAAGGAGTATAGAGTTCATGAGACATCACCTTAGGTGTATTTTTAAAACAAGAAATGTATCTAGGGTAATGTCTTTGAACATCTTTTCTCATGGGTGACAAAAGTTTTCCTTTTAAAAGCTCTAGAGTTTTATCAACTCTAATTTGGTCCATGAGTTCTCCTTCATGAAGAATTTTTCTCTTATGTGTAAAGATAGTCTCGTTGTTACAACCATTGTTTATGAGAAGTTGCACACTTGGCAATGGTTGTCTCAATAGGACATGACAAGTTTCTTTAGGCACTACTTCACATAAAAATTTGTTTTTGTAGATGCTTGTAAATAACTTGACATTCACTTGGTGATATCCTAGCACATATGAGAAATAATCCACTTTATCTTTATCTATGCAAGCTTCTTTTAAAGACTCTTTTTTTGTTACTATGCTTGCAAGTGTTCCTTTACAAAAGGAAAGGCTAGGTTGTTCAACAAGACGCATATTTTCAAAGGTATTTTTAAATCTTTTGTCTTGTTGAATGACCTTGTGAGAAGGAACACTATTCTCCCACGCCTTTTGTTTCTCAAGGGTCTTCTCATGCTTTTCTTTTTCTTTTTCTTTTTCTTTAGCTTCCCTTTCGGCTTCCTCTCTTTTCTTTTGTATCTTTCTTTCCTTTCTTTCTTTATGGGAAGCAAACAATTTTTCTACCCTCATTTCCCAATCTAGGTAAACTTCTACATTGTCCTTACCATAGAAATGAGGTAGGTCTACTCTAACCTCCCTTGGGGCTTCTTCCTCTCTTCTCCTATTTCTCCTAGGGGGTGGTTGGTAGTAATCATTGATTCTAAGGCTTCCCTCCCCTAGAGACTCTTGGATTTGTGATTGAGATGCATGGGTATGTGTTTTTTTTGAATTTTGAGATTTTTCTTCCTTTGCTCTAGTTAATTCATTGATTTTAGACTCAATTTCCAATTGTCTATATGAAATGTGTTGTACGTCCTTGGAGAGTTGTTTCAAAAGAGATTTTATGGACCCTACATCACTTTCAATGGACTTGGAAGAGTGAGTAGACATGACTAGAACTTTGTGTATAGAAATGTTTTACTTTTAAGAAAGAAGAGGAAAGTTAATGAAGGTAGCTTTCCAGGTAAGAGAGGTGAGTCACAATGGACTACTTAAATACCAAGTCTTGCCTTAGCCAAAAACTATCCCTCCAAAACCTTTACACAAGTCCTTCTTTAGGTAAAACACTTAGAACACAATGAGGATGAAGAAATCAAATTTTTAATGCAAGAAAACAATGCAAGCTATCAAAGCCTTAAACAAGATTAAACAAGAAATTAACGAAGTGATTAAAGCAAGTTGGTTCAATTAAAGCAATTAATAAAAACAAAATTAAGCTAGACGGCCCTAGGTGAGGCTTCTTGGACACTTGGAGCCCTTGAAGACACACTCACCGACTAATTGCGTGATTAACAAGTAATTAACACAAGCAAGATTGCAAAGAAATTAAATGACACTCCCTTTGTTGCTTTTACTATTTGCACCCCTTTTGTTGCTTTTCTACTTTTTGGGCCTTCCAAAGTGTGTGGTGTATTTGTAGTATGGTGTTTGTTGCTGCCCTTTGCCTTTGTTCCTCTTGGAATTAGGTCAATAAAATCTTCAATCCAGCACCTATTAAGCAAGCTAGACTCCCCTCAAGTCAAATTCTCACTCAACAAGTACCAATTGATATTTAATCCACCAACAAGCTTAGAGGCCAAAGAAAGAAAGCAAGAAACAAATTAATTTGAAAAACAGTACCACACAAATGGAATTTAAATGTGACACAACTAGAAAGAGTTCAAATGAAATTAGACAAGCAAATAAAAGGTACTCAAATAATGGATGGCACATAAAAAGGAACCTAGGAATAGCACTAGATTTGATTTAAAAACCAAAAAACAGCACCACAGAAAAGCACAAATTGTTGTGGTCCAGAAAGCGTATCTTTAAAAGATTTATGCTGAGCTGACCCTTCTGTATTTGCTTCTGAAAATTGAGACACAATCAGAACAAGATCTTAACAAACTTTTGGCGTTGGTTTCACTCCAAACGCATATACCAATTAATTTTGGTAAATTTTATAAAATCAGTGCTCAGAGCTGCCAGCTAGAACGTCAGGATTGCACACTTTTTTTGTAATATTTATCTTTTTTTTTCTATTTCTTCTTTTCAGATGGTTCTTTTTTTGTCCTTTTGCTAACACCTCAAATTTGTGAAATCCAGAGGCTCAGAAATTTTTGATGATGTATGTGATTTTCATAAATCAAAACAGTCAGCACAGAAAAGTGAAAAACAAGGGGTTCTGAAAACTGGAATGAAAAACAGAATGATATACCTTAAAAACACAATGGAGTTAATATGATGGAATTTGTGTGGATCTAACACACAAATAAGAACTCAAACTAAAATTAAAAATGCACCAAAGGATCAACACAAAACAGATTTCAGATCAAACATTCAAACCAAAAACAAGAAACAAATAAATCAAAAAGAGTACTACTAGGATTTGATGACAAATATGGAAACACATGACTTAGACAAAACTTATGGATTCATAAAATGAAAAGACTCAAGAACATCATATGACCCAAATGAAATTTCAAGCAAGACTCAAATACCTAAAAATAAAAACAGCAACACAAAGGTGTATGGAATCCTACCAAAAATTGCACAAAGATTGCTCAAGAACAATTGAACAAGATGCACCAATTGGAATTTCCAAACAGCACACCAATGCAAATTAAAAATTAAAAAAAACAGCAAGACAAGTATGGAAAACAAAGATGAACAACAAGGATTAAAGAAGAACTCAAAATGAAAAAGGACCAAGAACTACTCATCTTTGAAGAACCCCATGCTCATGATACCAAATGATGGCCTTCACATGTTGAGCTCTCCTTGGATGTTGAAGATGGTGCGGAAGCAATGGTTTAAATGAGCAAGACCCTCCTAGGAGTGATGGTGATCTTGAAGGTGCATGATGTGTATGAAAATGAGAGAGGTTTGGCCAGCTCTCTTTGGTGGTGAAGGAGTGAAGATTAAAACCATAAATCAAGAGATTTAGGCAAGGGAGTAAGTATGGCACAAATTTGGCAGCACAACTTTACTCAAATTAATCTTGAAAATACAAGGTGTAGGCTCCTCCTTTTATAGGCTAAGGAGGACCATAATGCAACCCTAATGCTAGCCAAATGAAATGTAAATGTGAAGCACATGGGCCACATGGAAAGTGTGAGCACATGGGGAGGGGTGTGTCTAGTTTGTAAGTTCACCCCCTCCATGGGCTTTCTAGAATAGTGGGAAGGTTAACTTCTCCTTAACAGAAAAATAAACATTTGTCCACATGGCTATGCTATTTTCACCCCAATTAAAGCTAAACTACATTTGATGGGCCTTCACGAAATATGTGCTAGTATGCCTGTAAGGACCTGGAAAATTTTATTGGAATAAAAGTGATATATTTTAAGTGAATTCTAAGTATGTTTTTATTTAAAATAAAAGTGAAGGAAAGTGTAGTTAGAAAGCCATGAGATCGCCTGGAACATGATCGCCAGGGCGCGAGAGGCATGCGGGCATCGCCAGGGCGCGAGAGGCATGCGGGCATCGTCAGGGCGCGAGAGGCATGCGGACATCGCCAGGGCGCGAGAGGCATACGGGCATCGCCAGGGCGCGAGATGCATGTGGGCTTGCCTGGGCACGAGAGGCATGCGGGTGTCGCCAAGAGGAGACCTCGGTCGGTCTCCAGGAGGAAGAGACCTCGGTCGGTCTCCAGGAGGAAGAGACATCGGTCGTCTTCCAGAGAGAGACATCGGTCGTCTTCCAAAGAGAGACATCGGTCGTCCTCCAGGATGAGTCATCGGTGGATAGCCTTCGCGCGGAAGGTCATCAGTGGAGAGTCTTCGCGCGAGAGGTCATCGGCGAAAGGTTATCGCGCGATGTCGTGTTTCATGCAAATGAAGTGGGGGCCCAGGGCCCAGCATGAACGTGTTGCATGAGCGACACGTAGTCAGTGGCTCCAGAGAGTTGGTACGGTAGTGCACAGTGTTTGTGTGCGCAAAGTCAACCACGCAACCTTACTGTCAGGTTTGTGCTTGAGTAAAGGAAAACTCACATACTAGGTATCTCAGAGAGTAGGCTAGGGCGGCTACACAGCAGGCCTACGTCCTTAGCTTCAGAAGGCTCCTCTTAGTGAGTTTTGAAACGCAGTGGGAGATAAAAGGTGACAGAGTGAGTTCACCTTCATCTTTCTCTTTTCTCTCCCTTGCACTGCGACTCAGTATTTCCCAGGCACCTTCAAGCAAAAGCAAGACGAGCGACGACTGCCATAGAGCTTTTGGGAAGGTTCTCTACAAGATTTACCTATTTGAACGCTTAGGCAGAGTTCGGACATCCTTTACGTTCGGCGGTTCAGAGCTTGAAGTGAGATTTCACGCTGATCCAGGTAAGGGAAGCTAGTATTTTTCCAACGATAACTGGATATTGGATGTTTGTGATGATAGGGCGACGTGGTCGCCGGTTTTACTTCGTTTTCACGGTGTTTGATGTTGAAATGTGAGATGTTTACGATAACAGTTCTGTTTGGATGTTGGGGGCGACGTGGTCGCCGGTTTTAAAAATGTTCTTGTTTAAAAACTCAGTTTTGTTCGTGATCGCCGGTTTCTGGAGGTGATCGCCGGTTTTCATCTGTTATTGAAATATCCTCTGTTTTTGTGTTGTTTGGAAACTGTTTGAGATTTAAATGTGATATTCGAAAATCTGAACCTTGGTATGAGTTTTGCTGTGATTGAAATCGTTCATTGAAGTGTTATGTGATGTGTTGAATGTTGTGAGTGTGGATCGAGGCATAGTATTTTCAGGAAAGGAAATACCGTGTAAGGTCGTGTAATAGGTGTATTGATCGGTGATCCTATAATGAGACATCCTGACTCTACTGAGGTAATGAAATCACATAGAGGAAGTTACTCAGTTGTGGAGAGTCGATGGAGGTTCATGCGTATGGGTGTCTCGTGTGAAACAGAACGAGTTCGGCCTGTTGTATGGATTAACCTTGTCATACCGTGATAATGAGAATATTGAGATGGTGTATGCGCATGGCTGTGTGGATTTCACAGCGACCCTGTGTGGATTTCACAGTGGTGTGGTATGACAGGTGCGAATCTCTGGGTCTAATCAACGCACGAGTCTCCGGAAATAGTGGTCAAGTGTCTGGTGTGATGAGTCAGTGGAAAGTCTGACGTGAGAAATGTGAAATTGAATTAATAGACACTTGATTGCTGATGTGAATTGAAATACTCTTGGATTGATTTGTGAATTTGGGGATTTCCTGATAGTCTTGTGGAATATGGAAATGTGATGGCTGATATTGACACGGTTCATGGATGTTGTGAAGTTCTTATGTATGCTCTTGATTCAAAGTTTTTCCTAAATATATAGCTTACCCTGTATTTTGTTTCTGTGGATGCCTTTCTTAAAACTGTGATGATCGTGTATCTTTACACGGGAGCAGATGAGGTTGCAGGAAGTGGTTTTCCCCTGTGAGTGATCGCCGGAAGGAGATCGCCTATCTCTGATCTGTTAGGCGATCACCCGTTTTTGCTTTCTGATAGGAGATCGCCGGTGTGATAGGAGATCGCCTGTCTGATGGGAGATCGCCGTTTCTGTTAGCAGATCGGCTGTTTGTATTATTTGCAGTTTTTATGTTGAAGTTTTGGAAAAAGGACCGTTTTGTATCAAACTCCCTGCGAGGAGAAACTCATTTATATATATGTATAATTATGTTTATTTCAATATATTTGTTTTACCGTTACTTCATATTACGAAGAAAAAAAAAATGCGAAATGTATTTGGCGGGATGTTACATTAATGGTATCAGAGCAGTTCGTCCTTTGGATGACCTGAGGGCTGTGGATCCATTGTGTTTTCTTCTGCTCATGAAAACTTATTTGAGTTTTAAGTGACAACTATTGTGAAAGGTTTTCAAACGTTTTGTATTGCACTTTTTGTGTGTGCTGTAGTGAATGTATGCTTAACTGAAGATCTTAGTATTTAGAATGAGAGGGTCTTGATAAGGTGGTGAGGGTGCACACTCATGACCGGATCGGGGTGATTCTCAATCTAAATTCCAGAGGTTTAATGTTTAGCATACTTTGACTTCTGGTGTGATCTATTTCATGTTATTGAGTGTTCTCGTAATTGATTGTGAGTGGCTGTGTGGATTGATGGTTGCACGCCAGTAGCTGTTCTGGTGTTTTGTTTGAAGTTATAAGCTTTATGGTTCTGTAGATGGACTGAAATTCTTAAGGAATTTGAGAAGCTGACCTTGTGAGGTCGAGATGTTATCCCCCTTGAATGAATTGATTTCCTTATCGATTTCATTCTTGTAGTTGTAGGGAATATAGAAGCTAGTGGTTTCGGAATCTGAGAACGGAGAAGATGACTCGTAGACCTCCTACCTCTCCCCAACCTTCTTCTGAGATGGGCCAGATCGCCAGGGCCATTGAGATGATGGCAGGTGCCATCCAGCAGCAGAATGCGGCGATGGCGCAGAACCATCAAGCTACCATGCAGCATTGGGAGACTACTCGGTCGGCTGATACGAATTCGCCCGTCGGTCAGCCTCAGGAGCGGATGGGACTGGCTGAGTTCATGAGGCACAACCCACCCAAGTTCTGTGGGAATGCTACCCCTGATCAAGCAGATCAGTGGGTCAGGGAAATGGAGAAAATCTTTAGGGCGACCTCCTGCCCTGAAGAGAAGAAGTTATTGTTCGCCACCTATCTGCTATCGGGTGAAGCCGAATTCTGGTGGGTGGGAGCTCAGCAAATGATGGAGGCCAGAGAGGAGGTGTTGGACTGGGAGAGCTTTAGGGTGAGGTTCTTGGAGAAATACTTCCCTGACAGCGCAAAGTTTGCGCGGGAAGCGGAGTTCTTAAAGTTGGAGCAGGGGGCGATGTCAGTGAACGCCTATGCTGCTAGATTTGAGTACCTCGCCCGATTCTACACTCAGGCGACCTCCGAAGCTTGGAGGTGCAGGAAGTTTGAGGAAGGGCTGAAGCACGGGCTGAAGAGGACGATAGCCCCAATGTGCATCAGAGAATTTCACGCCTTGGTAGAAAAGGCGAAGATGGTGGAGACCCTGGAAAAGGGTGATCCCCGGGTGATCAGGTCGCACCCAGGGGGTTCTTCCAGTGGGCGGGCTAAGGTGCAGCATTCACAAGGCAGGCCATATGCGAGACCTCCACTACATCGGGCGGGAACAGGGTCATCCCAGTTTCAACAGCAGCAACCCTGGAAACCAAAATGTTCCCTCTGTGGTGGACCACACATGCCCAATGTGTGCCCCAAGAAGAGTTCTGAGAGAAGGTGTTTTGTATGCCAAAGGACAGGGCACGTTGCTAGAGAATGCCCTAACCGGAATGGGGCGACTCAACCCAGTGGTTCTCAGCAGTTGAGAAGTGAAGGCAGCAGACCCCAGGCAACAGGGAGGGTGTTTGCCATGTCAGGAGCAGAGGCGTCCCAATCAGGTAACCTTGTGCAAGGTGTCTGTTTTATATCTGGTAGAAGTGTAGAAGCTTTGTTTGATTCTGGAGCGACACACTCTTTTGTGTCAAGTCGGTGTATAGCCGAGCTGGGCCTCCTAGTGAAGGAGCTGCCTTTTGAACTGTTGGTCTCCACACCTGCATCAGGACAGGTTATGACCTCTACGGTTTGCCCTGAATGTCCAGTAATAGTAGAGGGACGTAGATTCAAAGTGAACTTGATCTGCCTACCTCTTCAGGACCTGGATGTTATCCTGGGAATGGATTGGCTTTCTGCCAATCACGTTCTCATAGATTGCGGTAGGCAGAAAGTGGTGTTGCCCGATCTCCAAGAGCAGGATGTGGTACCTACTCGGCTTGGGCGATTGGAGATAGAAGAAGGGGCGAGGTGCTTCATGATGCTAGCTCGGTTGGAAGTGAAGAACAAAGGGGACGTGAGCAGGATACCTGTAGTGAAAGACTTCATGGATGTGTTCCCAGAAGAGGTACCTGGGTTACCCCCTAAGAGAGAAGTGGAATTCTCTATTGATTTGGTACCTGGGGCTGGACCAGTGTCTATGGCGCCCTACAGAATGGCACCAGCCGAGTTGGTGGAATTAAAGAAGCAAGTGGAAGAGCTGCTGGAAAAACAATTCATCAGACCCAGTGTATCTCCATGGGGGGCTCCAGTACTCCTAGTTAAGAAGAAGGATGGAGGGTCTCGGCTGTGTATAGATTACAGGCAGTTAAACAAGTTGACCATCAAGAACAAGTACCCTCTACCCCGAATTGATGATTTAATGGATCAAGTAAATGGAGCCTCGGTGTTCTCAAAGATTGATCTGAGATCGGGGTACCATCAAATTTTGGTAAAAGCCGACGATGTCCAGAAAACAGCCTTTAGGTCCCGGTATGGGCACTATGAGTACGTGGTGATGCCGTTTGGGGTGACCAATGCCCCAGCTCTGTTCATGGATTACATGAATAGGATTTTCCGCCCTTTCTTGGATAAGTTTGTGGTAGTCTTCATAGACGACATACTTGTCTATTCAAAGACCGAGGAAGAACATGAAGGACATCTGAGGTCGGTGTTGGAAGTTCTGAGGGAGAAGCAACTCTATGCCAAATTCTCTAAGTGCGAGTTCTGGCTGAGGGAAGTCAACTTCTTAGGGCATGTGATATCTGCCCAGGGGATCTCGGTAGACCCAGCCAAAGTAGAGACAGTGCTGCAGTGGGAACGTCCCAAGACAGTCACTGAGATAAGGAGCTTTGTGGGTTTGGCGGGTTACTATCGGAGATTTATTGAGGACTTTTCCAAGGTGGTGGCCCCGTTAACACAGCTGACCCGTAAGGACCAACCTTTTGCTTGGACCGACCGATGTGAGCTCAGCTTCAGGGAACTAAAGAAAAGGTTGACGAGTGCTCCAGTGCTAGTGATTCCAGAAGTCGGAAGACCTTTTGACGTCTTCTGTGATGCCTCACATCAGGGTCTGGGATGCGTTTTAATGCAAGAGAAGAGGGCGGTCGCCTATGCTTCAAGGCAACTCAAGGTCCATGAGAGGAACTACCCTACGCATGATTTGGAGTTGGCGGCAGTGGTCTTCGCCCTAAAGATCTGGAGGCACTACTTATATGGAGCTCGGTTCCAGGTGTTCAGCGACCATAAGAGTCTGAAATACCTGTTCGATCAGAAGGAACTGAACATGAGGCAAAGAAGGTGGATGGAGTTCCTAAAGGACTACGATTTTCAACTCATGTATCACCCAGGGAAGGCCAATGTGGTGGCAGACGCTTTGAGTAGAAAATCAATGCAAGTAGCCACCATGATGATGGAAGAACAGAAACTGATCGAGCAGTTCAGAGACTTAAACCTTGGGGTAGAACTTCATGTAAATCACATTAGTTGTAGTAAGCTGACTATAACTAATGACTTCATTGGAGAGATCAAGGATAAGCAGTTGGAGGACCCAAGTCTGAGGCGGACTGTGGAGTCGTTAGGGACCGACCAGGCTAGGGACTTTGTAATGGGCGATGATGGGATCTTGAGATTTAATGGCAGAATTTGCATACCTGCAAATGAAGAGTTGAAGAAGATGATCCTAGAAGAAGGTCATAAGAGTCGCCTTAACCTACACCCAGGTATGAACAAGATGTACCATGACTTGAAGGAGTCATTTTGGTGGTCAGGCATGAAGAGGGACATCGCCCAGTATGTTGCAACCTGCTTAACGTGTCAGAAGGCGAAGGTAGAGCATCAAAGACCTGGCGGGCTGTTGCAGCAACTGGATATCCCTGAGTGGAAATGGGACAGCGTTGCCATGGATTTTGTCACCCATTTACCCAGATCGGTAAAGGGTCATGATGCAATCTGGGTTATCATTGATAGGCTGACAAAGAGTGCCCATTTCCTTCCAGTGAATATGAAGATGGCTATGGCCAAGCTGGCACAGTTATACATCCAAGAAATAGTAAGGTTGCATGGAGTGCCTTCCAGCATCGTTTCAGATAGAGATCCCAGGTTCACTTCACGGTTTTGGCGGACTCTACAAGATTGCTTAGGAACTAAGTTGAGGATGAGCTCTGCATATCATCCCCAAACAGATGGTCAGTCAGAGAGAACGATCCAGTCTTTGGAAGATCTGCTAAGGACGTGTGTCTTGGATCATTTGGGAAGTTGGGATGAGGTGTTACCACTGGTGGAGTTTACGTATAATAACAGTCACCACGCCAGCATTGGGATGGCACCTTATGAAGCCCTGTACGGGAGGAAATGCAGGACTCCCTTATGTTGGTATCAGGAGGGCGAGGCAGTCTTGGTTGGGCCAGAGTTGATTCAGCAGACGACCGAGAAGGTGAAACAGATACAAGGCAGGATGAGAGCTTCCCAAAGCCGGCAGAAGTCCTATGCAGATCAGAGGAGAAGACCTTTGGAGTTTGCTGCTGGAGACCATGTGTTTTTGAGAGTGACCCCAACCAAGGGCGTAGGACGAGCTATCAGACCAAAGAAGCTGTCACCTAAGTTTGTTGGACCTTACCAGATATTGAGGAAAATTGGTCCAGTAGCCTATGAGATCGCCCTACCTCCACATTTAGCAAATCTGCATAATGTCTTTCACGTATCACAGTTAAGGAAATATCTCGCCGACCCTTGTCACGTGTTGGAGGTGGACGACGTGCAGATCAGGGACGACTTGTCTTTTGAAGCAAGACCAGTCAGAATAGACGATCACCAAAGCAAACAGCTCAGGGGTAAGACCATCCTTATGGTTAAGGTGGTGTGGGATGAGAGATCCGGTGATTCGACTTGGGAGTTGGAAGAGAACATGAGAAACGACTATCCACATCTCTTTTCTTTGTAATTCAATTTTCGAGGACGAAAATTTTTTGTTGTTAGGGAGATTGTAAGGACCTGGAAAATTTTATTGGAATAAAAGTGATATATTTTAAGTGAATTCTAAGTATGTTTTTATTTAAAATAAAAGTGAAGGAAAGTGTAGTTAGAAAGCCATGAGATCGCCTGGAACATGATCGCCAGGGCGCGAGAGGCATGCGGGCATCGCCAGGGCGCGAGAGGCATGCGGGCATCGTCAGGGCGCGAGAGGCATGCGGACATCGCCAGGGCGCGAGAGGCATACGGGCATCGCCAGGGCGCGAGATGCATGTGGGCTTGCCTGGGCACGAGAGGCATGCGGGTGTCGCCAAGAGGAGACCTCGGTCGGTCTCCAGGAGGAAGAGACCTCGGTCGGTCTCCAGGAGGAAGAGACATCGGTCGTCTTCCAGAGAGAGACATCGATCGTCTTCCAAAGAGAGACATCGGTCGTCCTCCAGGATGAGTCATCGGTGGATAGCCTTCGCGCGGAAGGTCATCAGTGGAGAGTCTTCGCGCGAGAGGTCATCGGCGAAAGGTTATCGCGCGATGTCGTGTTTCATGCAAATGAAGTGGGGGCCCAGGGCCCAGCATGAACGTGTTGCATGCGCGACACGTAGTCAGTGGCTCCAGAGAGTTGGTACGGTAGTGCACAGTGTTTGTGTGCGCAAAGTCAACCACGCAACCTTACTGTCAGGTTTGTGCTTGAGTAAAGGAAAACTCACATACTAGGTATCTCAGAGAGTAGGCTAGGGCGGCTACACAGCAGGCCTACGTCCTTAGCTTCAGAAGGCTCCTCTTAGTGAGTTTTGAAACGCAGTGGGAGATAAAAGGTGACAGAGTGAGTTCACCTTCATCTTTCTCTTTTCTCTCCCTTGCACTGCGACTCAGTATTTCCCAGGCACCTTCAAGCAAAAGCAAGACGAGCGACGACTGCCATAGAGCTTTTGGGAAGGTTCTCTACAAGATTTACCTATTTGAACGCTTAGGCAGAGTTCGGACATCCTTTACGTTCGGCGGTTCAGAGCTTGAAGTGAGATTTCACGCTGATCCAGGTAAGGGAAGCTAGTATTTTTCCAACGATAACTGGATATTGGATGTTTGTGATGATAGGGCGACGTGGTCGCCGGTTTTACTTCGTTTTCACGGTGTTTGATGTTGAAATGTGAGATGTTTACGATAACAGTTCTGTTTGGATGTTGGGGGCGACGTGGTCGCCGGTTTTAAAAATGTTCTTGTTTAAAAACTCAGTTTTGTTCGTGATCGCCGGTTTCTGGAGGTGATCGCCGGTTTTCATCTGTTATTGAAATATCCTCTGTTTTTGTGTTGTTTGGAAACTGTTTGAGATTTAAATGTGATATTCGAAAATCTGAACCTTGGTATGAGTTTTGCTGTGATTGAAATCGTTCATTGAAGTGTTATGTGATGTGTTGAATGTTGTGAGTGTGGATCGAGGCATAGTATTTTCAGGAAAGGAAATACCGTGTAAGGTCGTGTAATAGGTGTATTGATCGGTGATCCTATAATGAGACATCCTGACTCTACTGAGGTAATGAAATCACATAGAGGAAGTTACTCAGTTGTGGAGAGTCGATGGAGGTTCATGCGTATGGGTGTCTCGTGTGAAACAGAACGAGTTCGGCCTGTTGTATGGATTAACCTTGTCATACCGTGATAATGAGAATATTGAGATGGTGTATGCGCATGGCTGTGTGGATTTCACAGCGACCCTGTGTGGATTTCACAGTGGTGTGGTATGACAGGTGCGAATCTCTGGGTCTAATCAACGCACGAGTCTCCGGAAATAGTGGTCAAGTGTCTGGTGTGATGAGTCAGTGGAAAGTCTGACGTGAGAAATGTGAAATTGAATTAATAGACACTTGATTGCTGATGTGAATTGAAATACTCTTGGATTGATTTGTGAATTTGGGGATTTCCTGATAGTCTTGTGGAATATGGAAATGTGATGGCTGATATTGACACGGTTCATGGATGTTGTGAAGTTCTTATGTATGCTCTTGATTCAAAGTTTTTCCTAAATATATAGCTTACCCTGTATTTTGTTTCTGTGGATGCCTTTCTTAAAACTGTGATGATCGTGTATCTTTACACGGGAGCAGATGAGGTTGCAGGAAGTGGTTTTCCCCTGTGAGTGATCGCCGGAAGGAGATCGCCTATCTCTGATCTGTTAGGCGATCACCCGTTTTTGCTTTCTGATAGGAGATCGCCGGTGTGATAGGAGATCGCCTGTCTGATGGGAGATCGCCGTTTCTGTTAGCAGATCGGCTGTTTGTATTATTTGCAGTTTTTATGTTGAAGTTTTGGAAAAAGGACCGTTTTGTATCAAACTCCCTGCGAGGAGAAACTCATTTATATATATGTATAATTATGTTTATTTCAATATATTTGTTTTACCGTTACTTCATATTACGAAGAAAAAAAAAATGCGAAATGTATTTGGCGGGATGTTACAATGCCACTCTCCCATTCATAGCTTTGATCCAAGTCTTCTTGTCCTAGACGCTTCTAGCTTGGCCTTCTTGTCCTAGACGCTCCTAGCTTGTCTTAGACGCTCCTAGCTTGGTCTTAGACGCTCTTGACTTGGCTCTTGCCTTTCATGGAAGGTTGTGCTTGGCCCTCTTCCATCACAACTCCTCATTCACGCGGTTCAGCTCTTCATTTCTACTGTGCGATGCAGTCAGCTCTGCATGCATCTTCTCTTGCTCAACTCTTGACGCCGCGACATTCTCTTGCAGCGCGCGCATCATCTCCATGACCTGCGCCATGGTAACAGCTCCTTCTTCAGCAGATGGCGTAGGTGCCGTTTGTCTGGTTCTTCTACTCATCTGTGCGATTTCTACTCTCGTTCTTGTGTATGGGGGCTTCGTTTTACTTCGGGCCCCACGGTGGGCGCCAAATGATCCCGCCGCACACTGGAGCGTGGATGGGCTCCGCGTTCCTCCCGCGTCCGTGTCTGTTCCTCTGGTTGGCTTCCCTTCGAACGAAGCAAACGGTTCCTGCAAACACAGAGGGGCGCCCTAGCGGCCGGTGTAGCTCCGACGCTCAAGTCAGTTTGGGCAAGGAAACACCAAGAACTCTCTTTGTCTAATTTCTGGGTTACGTATCTCATACCTGGTTCGGCGTTCTTCTTCCTCATATAAACCCACGTCGCCCCCTACTGGCTACCTCTAGGGCCACTTGATTGCTCTGCACCGCCGCTGTCTACCCCCCAGGCCTACCTTGCATGCAGGCCTTCCTCACTTGAATGCAAAGTCTGACAGGGGAGGCCGCGTGGGTACCTCTGTACCCCTCGAATTCTGTGCCCATCTGCCCTACCTATTCTTTGGGAACATCTTCACGGTCCACGTGGCATGCATGCAACCTCACTGGGAGACTCTAACCTTCATGGGTCCTTGTCCCAGCAGGATTCTGCACCTAACTGCGTCTTCCCATCTTCATGCATGGTCGTCTCGCGACTATGGCCACACCCTGCCTCTGGGCGCTTTACTGATCACTGGTCGCGTTGTTCACATCGCTGCGGCCGATGTCACCTCGACATATACCGATGACCGAGGTCTCTCTCATCCTCACCGATGGCCGATGTCTCATCCTAGCTGGTGATCGATGGGTCACCCTGACCGATGACCGATGGCGCTTCTTTACATTCTCGTGCTCTGCTTATGGAATCAGGCGAGGTCCTTGGGTAACGTTCTCGCTGGGAGCCCGGGTCCCAGTTTAACACGTGTTGGCAAGGAACCCCCGACGACTGATCACTCTGCATGCACCGATGACTGATCGGTGCTTCATCACTTCTCGCGCTCTGCTTCCAGGCGCTCATGTAGGAACTGATCTGCTGGTGGAGGTCACTCGGTAACTGACCACTGATCGTCGTTCTTGAACGATCTCCACCCTGGTTCATCTGCTATCTCATGCCACGCGTTGCTCTGTGACTGGCCCACGTGGTCATTTGCTGCTGACGTCATTGACTACCGACGACCGACCGGATCACGGGCCATGGCGTATCTGCTTGTTTTGTGCCGATTCGTCAATAGTTTGGGCCTTGGGGAAACTTCATTTAGTGAATATTAGGGTATACAAACTTCAAATGGCGATAGATTTTGACAGAGAAGTCCGATCAAGACGCCTAAAAAATGACAGTGGCTCGAAATGGGGCGTGGCGTATCTGCATGTTTGTTGCCGATTCATCAGTAGTTTGGGGTTTGGGGAAACTTCATTTAGTGAATATTAGGGTATACAAACTTCAAATGGCAATAGATTTTGACAGAGAAGTCCGATCAAGACACCTAAAAAATGAAGTGCCTCGAAACGGGGCGAGGCGTATCTGCATGTTTTGTGCCGATTCGTGAGTAGTTTGGGGTTGGGGAAACTTCATTTAGTGAATATTAGGGTATACAAACTTCAAATGGCGATAGATTTTGACAGAGAAGTCCGATCAAGATGCCTTAATAATGAAACTGGCTCAAAACGGGGCATGGCGTATCTTTCTGTTTTGTGCCGATTCGTTAATTGTTTGGGGTTTGGGGAAACTTCATTTAGTGAATATTAGGGTATACAAACTTCAAATGGCGACAGATTTTGAAATAGAAGCCCGACCAAGACGCCTCAAAAATGAAAGTGGCTCGAAACGGGGCGTGGCGTATCTGCATGTTTTGTGCCGATTCGACAGTAGTTTGGGGTTTCTAGAAACTTCATTTAGTGAATATTAGGGTATAAAAACTTCAAATGGCGATAGCTTTTGATAGAGAAGTCGGATCAAGAGGCCTCAAAAATGAAAGTGGGTCGAAATGGGGCGTGGCGTATCTGCATGTTTTGTGCTGATTCGTTAGTAGTTTGGGGTTTGGGGAAATTTCATTTAGTGAATATTAGGGTATCCAAACTTCAAATGGTGATACATTTTGACAGAGAAGTCCGATCAGGACGCCTTAAAAATGAAAGTGGCTGGAAACGGGGCGTGGCGTATCTGCATGTTTTGTGCCGATTCGTCAGTAGTTATTGGTTTGGGGAAACCTCCTATAGTGAATATTAGGGTATAAAAACTTCAAATGGCGATAGATTTTGCCAGAGAAGTCCGATCAAGATGCCTCAAATATGAAAGTGGCTCGAAACGGGGTGTGGCGTATCTGCATGTTTTGTGCCGATTCGTCAGTAGTTTGGGGCTTGGAGAAAGTTCATTTAGTGTGTATTAGGGTATACAAACTTCAAATGGCGATAGATTTTGACAGAGAAGTCCGATCAAGATGCCTCAAAAATGAAAGTGGCTCGCAACGGGGCGTGGCTTATCTGCTTGTTTTGTGCCGATTCGTCAGTAGTTTGGGGTTTGGGGTTTGGGGAAACTTCATTTAGTGAATATTAGGGTATACAAACTTCAAATGGCGATACATTTTGACAGAGAAGTCCGATCAAGACGCCTAAAAAATGAAAGTGGGTCGAAACGGGGCGTGGCGTATCTGCATGTTTTTTGCCAATTCGTCAGTAGTTTAGGGTTTGGGGAAACTTCATTTAGTGAATATTAGGGTATACAAACTTCAAATGGCGATAGATTTTGATAGAGAAGTCCGATCAAGACGCCTAAAAAATGAAAGTGGCTCGAAACGGGGCGTGGCGTATCTGCATGTTTTATGCCGATTCGTCAGTAGTTTGTGGTTTGGGGAAACTTCATATAGTGAATATTAGGGTATACAAACTTCAAATGGACATAGATTTTGACAGAGACTTCTGATCAAGACGCCTCAAAAATGAAAGTTGCTCGAAACGGGGCGTGGCGTATATGCATGTTTTGTGCCGATTCGTCAGTAGTTTGGGGCTTGGAGAAAGTTCATTTAGTGTATATTAGGGTATACAAACTTCAAATGGCAATAGATTTTGACAGAGAAGTCCGATCAAGACGTCTCAAAAATGAAAGTGGCTTGAAACGGGGCGTGGCTTATCTGCATGTTATGTGCCGATTCGTCAGTAGTTTGGGGTTTGGGGAAACTTCATTTAGTGAATATTAGGGTATACAAACTTCAAATGGCGACAGATTTTGACATCGAAGCCCGACCAAGATGCCTCCAAAATGAAAGTGGCTCGAAACGGGGCGTGGCATATCTGCATGTTTTGTGCCGATTCGTCAGTAGTTTGGGGTTTCTAGAAACTTCATTTAGTGAATATTAGGGTATAAAAACTTCAAATGGCGATAGCTTTTGATAGAGAAGTCCGATCAAGAGGCCTAAAAAATGAAAGTGGGTCGAAATGGGGCGTGGCGTATCAGCATGTTTTGTCCTGATTCGTTAGTAGTTTGGGGTTTGGGGAAATTTCATTTAGTGAATATTAGGGTATACAAACTTCAAATTGCGATACATTTTGACATAGAAGTCCGATCAGGACGCCTTAAAAATGAAAGTGGCTCGAAACGGGGCGTGGCGTATCTGCATGTTTTGTGCCGATTCGTCAGTAGTTATTGGTTTGGGGAAACCTCCTATAGTGAATATTAGGGTATAAAAACTTCAAATGGCGATAGATTTTGCCAGAGAAGTCCGATCAAGACGCCTCAAAAATGAAAGTGGCTCGAAACGGGGTGTGGCGTATTTGCATGTTTTGTGCCAATTCGTCAGTAGTTTGGGGCTTGGAGAAAGTTCATTTAGTGTATATTAGGGTATACAAACTTCAGATGGCGATAGATTTTGACAGAGAAGTCCGATCAAGACGCCTAAAAAATGAAAGTGGTTCGCAACGAGGCGTGGCTTATCTGCATGTTTTGTGCCGATTCGTTAGTAGTTTGGGTTTGGGGTTTGGGGAAACTTCATTTAGTGAATATTAGTGTATACAAACTTCAAATGGCGATAGATTTTGACAGAGAAGTCCGATCAAGACGCCTAAAAAATGAAAGTGGGTCGAAACGGGGCGTCGCGTATCTACATGTTTGCTGCCAATTTGTCAGTAGTTTAGGGTTTGGGGAAACTTCATTTAGTGAATATTAGGGTATACAAACTTCAAATGGCGATAGATTTTGATAGAGAAGTCCGATCAAGACGCCTCAAAAATGAAAGTAGCTCGAAACGGGGCGTGGCGTATCTGCATGTTTTATGCCGATTCGTCAGTAGTTTGTGGTTTGGGGAAACTTCATATAGTGAATATTAGGGTATACAAACTTCAAATGGCAATAGATTTTGACAGAGAATTTTGATCAAGACGCCTCAAAAATGAAAGTTGCTCGAAACGGGGCGTGGCGTGTAAGGACCTGTAAAATTTAATTGGAATAAAAGGGTATATTTTAAATGAATTCTAAGTATGTTTTTATGAAAAGGAAGGAAAGTGTAGTTTAGTAGATTATAAGATTTCCTTGTTAGTACATAATCGCCGGTCGCCTAGACTACACGTCATCGCCAGGGCGCAAGGCATGCAGACGTCGCCAGGGCACGAGGCATGCGGACATCGCCAGGGCGCGAGGCATGCGGGCATCGCCAGGGTGCGAGAGACATGCGGGCATCGCCAGGGCGCGAGGCATACGGGCATCGCCAGGGCGCGAGAGGCATGCGGACATCGCCATGGCGCGAGGCATGCGGGCATCACCAGGGAGAGACATCGGTCGTCTTCCAAAGAGAGACATCGGTCGTCTTCCAGAGAGAGACATCGGTCGTCCGCCAGGATGAGTCATCGGTGGATAGCCTTCGCGCGAGAGGTCATCGGTGGATAGCCTTCGCGCGAGAGGTCATCGGTGGATAGTCTTCGCGCCAGTGGTCATCGGTGAAAGGTTATCGCGCGATGTCGAGTTTCACACAGATAAAGTGGGACCCAGACTCCCAGCTTGAGCGTCTTGCATGCGCGACACGTAGTCAGGGAGCATACTTCAGAACAGTGGCTCCAGGGAATTGGTACGGAAAGTGACCCAAAACCCACGTGGCCACACTGCTCAAGGAAGGGTGCAGGCAAGCTTTTCCTGCAGAGTGGGCGGTGGCAGCGGAAATTGTGGAACAAGTTGTCCTGCAGAGTGGGCGGTGGCAGCGAAAATTGTGGAACAAGTTGGTCTAGTTTTAAAAACCCACTTCTGAGGGGAAAAGAACGTTGCAGTGGTTCAAGAGTGAAAGAGTGAGTTTACCTCCATTATTCTCTTTTCTCTCCTTCACAGTGCGATTCAGGCATCCTCAAGCACCAGTACGACGAACGACGACTGCCCTTAGAGCACCTAGGAGGTTCTCTGCAAGTTCTCCAAACCAGACGCTAAAACAGAGCTAAGGCATCTTTAAGCTTCGACGGGTTTTGGAGCTCTTGGTGTTTTGCGCAAGTGCAGGTAAGGGAAGCTAGCCTTCATTTTCAATACAAGCCATAGATTAGCTGTTTCTGAAGTGAGGGCGACGTGGTCGCCGGTTTCGTTTTCATCTTAGTGAATGCTCTGTTCTATGTGTTTTGGGCGACGTGGTCGCCGGTTTTAAATCCTTCTTCACGATGCTCTGTTTTATGTGTGGGGCGACGTGGTCGCCGGTTTTAAATCCTTTTTCAGTGATGTTCGGTTCTTATGCGTTTGGGCGACGTGATCGCCGGTTTTAGTATCGTTTTGAAACTGTTGAGATTGAAATGAAAAATGTATATGCTATTCGAAAACCTGATCGGTGGTATGCTTGTTCTTGTGAATGGGGTTGTTTAAGAAAAGACTCAAGGTATCCTATGATAGATTTATTCTTTATGTGTGGAATGATGCTTTGAATGTTGTGGATGTGGGATCAAGGCATAGTATTTTCAGGAAAGAAAATACCGTGTAAGATCGTGTAGAGTGTGCAATGACCGGTGATTCGTTATGAGATATCCTGACTCTCCTGATGTAATGGAATCACATAGATGAAGTTATTCAGGCGTTGAGAGTCGAAGGAGGTTCACATGTATAGGTGGGTTGTTTGAAAGAGAACGAGCTCGACCTGTAACATCTCGTCAAATCGTTTCACAAATATATAATGAAAATAAACGAAACATCAAAATGTTGAAATGTGCATAATTATATATATGTAATGAAGATTCTCCTCACAGGGAGTTTAATACAACATCGGTCGTTTTTCCAAAATCTTAAGCAAGATACAGCAAAGAAAAAAAAAAAAACTGATCTCCTAACAGCTGATCTCCTACCAGCCGCGCTCATAACAGCCGACCTCCTAACCAAAGAGGCGATCTCCTATCAGAAAACAGGAAAAGGGGTGATCGCCCAACAGAAGCAAAATAGGCGATCTCATCCCGGCGACCACTCACTGAGGAGCTCTTCTTCCTACAAGATCATCTGCTCCCGTGTAAAAATTACACGATCATCACAGGTTTTAAGAAAAACAGCCACAGAACCAAAACGCAAAGGGTAAGCTAGACATTTAAAAGAGAGTTTGAATATGAACTTAAGAATCAAGATGAAACCAATTTAAGACATCCACATAAAACCATCAACTTTCTCATATTCCACCAAACCATTCGATAATCACATATCTCACAAATTAATTCCAGAGTCTCACAATTCACATCAGCAATCAAGTGTCTATCAATTCAATTTCTCATTTCACACGTCAGACTTTCCACTGACTCATCACACCAGACACTTGACCACTATTCCGGAGACTCGTGCATTGAACTCAGCGTCCAGAGACCTGCACCTGTCACGCTAAAAGGCTGGAAAGTGACCTCAGCCATGCGCATCACACAATCTCAATCTCAATATCATCATTATCACAGTGTGACAGGGTGAATCCATATGACGGCTGAGCTCGTTCTGTTTCACACGGGCCACTCATTCATAGGATCTCCTTCGACTCTCACCACCGAATGACTTTATTTACGTAATTCCATCATATCAGCAGAGTCAGGATCGTCTCATTAACAGGACACTCACTGATCAATACACATCCTACACAGATCTTACACGGTATTTCCTTTCCTGAAAATACTATGCCTCGATCCCACATTCACAACATTCACACATCACATAACATTTCAACAAATGATTCCAGTCACAGCAAAACTCATGCCAAGGTTCAGATTTTCGAATATCACATTTAAATCTCAACAGTTTTCAAACAACACCAAAAACAGAAGATATTTCAGTAACAGATAAAAACCGGCGATCATCTTCAAAACACAGGCGATCACTCACTAAACTGGGATTTAAACAAGAACATTCTGCAAACCCGGCGACCACGTCGCCCCCATCATCAAACTCATCAAACACACAGTTTTCATCAGGGATAAGGCTAGCTTCCCTTACCTGGATCAGCGTGAAACTCACTTCAAGCTCTAACCACCGAACGTAAAGGATGCCTGAACTCTGCCTAAGCGTTCTAATCGGTAAAACTTGTAGAGAACCTTCTCAAATGCTCTATGGCAATCGCTGGTAAATAAACTGGTGCCTGGAATTACTGAGTCGCAGCGCAAAGGAGAGAAATGAGAAAGATGAAACTCTGTCACTATTTTCTCTTACTGCGTTCTAATCTCACTAAGAGGCGGTGCATTCCGATACTAGGAACATAGGCCTGCCATGTAGCTATCATTACCTACTCTCTAACTAACACTTCCGTGTGGGTTTCTTCCTCGAATTAAATGCAGACTTGACAGAATGGCCACATGGCGTCTCTACGTGCATGGAGCCACTGTTCCGAGGGTCTTTCACTGCCTACATGTTGCACATGCAGCACGTTAATCCTGGAAGCCGGGGCCCCACCTCATCTGCGTATAACCGGACCCCTGATAACCATCCACCGGTATCCATGGCTCCCATGTCAGAAATGACCGATGTTCCTTACACAGGCGATGACTGATTCCTCACCCTGGAGGACGACCGAGGTCTCCCTCTTGCGGACGACCGACTTCTCTCCCTTGCGGACGACCGAGGTCTCCCTCTTGCGGACGACCGAGGTCTTCCCCTGGAGGACGACCGAGGTCTTCTCCTGGCGAACGACCGAGGTCTTCTCCTGGCGAAGTCCACACGCCTCGCGCCCTGGCGATGCCCGCACGCTTCGCGCCCTTTTCTTCCATGTTTTATTTTAAATAAAACTTACTTAGAATTTATTTAAAATATACCCTTTTATTCCAAATTACATTTTACAGGTCCTTACATTCTCCCCAACAACAAAAATTTTCGTCCTCGAAAATTGAATTACACGGAAAAGAGGTATGGATAGGCTTCCCTCATGGATTCTTCTAGCTCCCAAGTTGAATCACCCGATTTCTCATTCCACACCACTTTCACCATGTGGATGGTCTTGCCTCTGAGCTGTTTACTTTGCCAATCGTCAATCCTAACTGGTTTTGCTTCAAAGGACAAGTCATCCCTGATCTGCACCTCGTCCGTTTCTAGCACATGACTAGGGTCTGCCATATACTTCCTCAGCTGCGATACGTGAAAGACATTATGCAGATTCGCTAAGTGGGGAGGTAGGGCGATCTCGTAAGCCACTGGACCAATCTTCCTCAAGATCTGGTATGGTCCAACAAACTTAGGAGACAGCTTCTTTGGTCTGATAGCTCGTCCTACACCCTTGGTTGGGGTCACTCTCAAAAATACATGGTCTCCAGCAGCAAACTCCAAAGGTCTTCTCCTCTGATCTGCATAGGACTTCTGCCGGCTTTGAGAAGCTCTCATCCTGCCTTGTATCTGTTTCACCTTCTCTGTTGTTTGCTGAATCAACTCTGGCCCAACCAAGATTGCATCGCCCTCCTGATACCAACATAAGGGAGTCCTGCATTTTCTCCCGTACAGGGCTTCATAAGGTGCCATCCCAATGCTGGCGTGGTGACTGTTATTATACGTAAACTCCACCAGTGGTAACACCTCATCCCAACTTCCCAAATGATCCAATACACACGTCCTTAGCAGATCTTCCAAGGACTGGATCGTTCTCTCCGACTGCCCATCTGTTTGAGGATGATAGGCCGAGCTCATCCTCAACTTGGTTCCTAAGCAATCTTGTAGAGTCTGCCAAAACCGTGAAGTGAACCTGGGATCTCTATCCGAAATGATGCTGGTAGGCACTCCATGCAACTTCACTATTTCTTTGATGTACAATTGTGCCAACTTCTCCATGGACATCTTCATATTTACTGGGAGGAAGTGGGCACTCTTTGTCAGCCGATCTACTATGACCCAGATTGCCTCATGACCCTTCACCGATCTGGGCAGATGGGTGACAAAATCCATGGCGATGCTGTCCCATTTCCACTCAGGGATGTCCAATCGCTGTAACAGCCCGCCCGGTCTTTGATGTTCTGTCTTCGCCTTCTGACATGTTATACAAGTTGCAACGTACTGGGCGATGTCCCTCTTCATGCCTGACCACCAGAATGACTCCTTCAAGTCATGGTACATCTTGGTCATGCCTGGGTGTAGGTTGAGGCGACTCTTGTGACCTTCATCCAAGATCATCCTCTTCAACCCTTCGTCTGCAGGTACGCAAATTCTGCCATTAAACCTCAAGACCCCATCCTCGCCCATCGCAAAGTCCCTAGCCTGGTCGGTCCCTAGCGACTCCACAGTCCGCCTCAGACTTGGGTCCTCCAACTGCTTATCCTTGATCTCTCCAATGAAGTCATTAGTTATAGCCAGCTTACTACAACTAATGTGATTTGCATAAAAGTCTACCCCAAGGTTTAAGTCTCTGAACTGCTCGATCAGTTTCTGTTCTTCCATCATCATGGTGGCTACTTGCATTGATTTTCTACTCAAAGCGTCTGCCACTACATTGGCCTTCCCTGGGTGATACATGAGTTGAAAATCGTAATCCTTTAGAAACTCCATCCACCTTCTTTGTCTCATGTTCAGTTCCTTCTGATCGAACAGGTATTTCAGGCTCTTATGGTCGCTGAACACCTGGAACCGAGCTCCATATAAGTAGTGCCTCCAGATCTTTAGGGCGAAGACCACTGCCGCCAACTCCAAATCATGCGTAGGGTAGTTCCTCTCATGAACCTTGAGTTGCCTTGAAGCATAGGCGACCGCCCTTTTCTCTTGCATTAAAACGTATCCCAGACCCTGATGTGAGGCATCACAGTAGACGTCAAAAGGTCTTCCGACCTCTGGAATCACCAGCACTGGAGCACTCGTCAACCTTTTCTTTAGTTCCCTGAAGCTGAGCTCACATCGGTCGGTCCAAGCAAAAGGTTGGTCCTTACGGGTCAGCTGTGTTAACGGAGCCACCACCTTGGAAAAGTCCTCAATAAACCTCCGATAGTAGCCCGCCAAACCCACAAAGCTCCTTATCTCCGTGACTGTCTGAGGACGTTCCCACTGCAGCACTGCCTCTACTTTGGCTGGATCTACCGAGATCCCTTGGGCAGATATTACGTGCCCTAAGAAGTTAACTTCCTTCAGCCAGAACTCACACTTAGTGAACTTGGCATAAAGTTGTTCCTTCCTCAGGATTTCCAATACCGACCTCAGATGCCCTTCATGCTCTTCCTCGGTCTTTGAATAAACAAGTATATCGTCTATGAAGACTACCACAAACTCATCCAAGAAAGGGCGGAAAATCCTATTCATGTAGTCCATGAACAGAGCTGGGGCATTGGTCACTCCAAACGGCATCACTACATATTCGTAGTGCCCATATCGGGACCTAAAAGCTGTTTTCTGCACATCTTCAGCTTTTACCAAAATTTGGTGGTACCCCGATCTCAGATCAATCTTTGAGAACACCGAGGCCCCATTTACTTGATCCATTAAATCATCAATTCTGGGTAGAGGGTACTTGTTTTTGATGGTCAACTTGTTTAACTGCCTGTAGTCTATGCACAGCCGAGACCCTCCATCCTTTTTCTTCACCAGAAGTACTGGAGCTCCCCATGGAGATACACTGGGTCTGATGAACTGTTTCTCCAACAGCTCTTCCACTTGCTTCTTTAACTCCACTAACTCGGCTGGAGCCATTCTGTAAGGCGCCATTGACACTGGTCCAGCTCCAGGTATCAAATCAATAGAGAATTCCACTTCTCTCTTAGGAGGTAACCCAGGTACCTCTTCTGGGAATACATCCGTGAAGTCTTTCACTACAGGTATCCTGTTTACGTCCCCTTCATTCTTCACTTCCAACCGAGCTAACATCACGAAACATCTCGCCCCTTCTTCCATCTCCAACCGCCCATGCCGAGCAGATACCACATCCTGTTCTTGGAGATCGGGCAACACCACTTTCTGCCTACCGCAATCTATAAGAACGTGATTGGCAGATAGCCAATCCATTCCCAGGATAACATCCAGGTCCTGAAGAGGTAGGCAGATCAGGTTCACTTTGAATCTGCGTCCCTCTACTATTACTGGACATTCAGGGCAAACCGTAGAGGTCACAACCTGTCTTGATGCAGGTGTGGAAACCAACAGTTCAAAAGGCAGCTCCTTCACTAGGAGACCCAACTCGGCTATACACCGACTTGACACAAAGGAGTGTGTCGCTCCAGAATCAAACAAAGCTTCTACACCCCTACCAGCAATAAAACAAACACCTTGCACGAGGTTACCTGATTGAGACGCTTCAGCTCCTGTCATGGCAAACACTCTCCCTGTTGCCTGAGGTTTGCTGCCTTCATTCCTCAACTGCCGAGGACCCGCAGTTTGAGTCATCCTATACCTGTCAGGGCAATCTCTAGAAACGTGCCCCATCTTTTGGCACGTAAAACATCTGGGTGTCCACGGTTGTTGCTGCTGCAACCGGGATGACATTGTTCCCGTCCGATGTGGTGGAGGTCTCGCATATGGCTTGCCTTGTGAATGCTGTACTTTAGCTCTCCCACTGGAAGAACCCCCTGGGTGTGACCTGATCACCCGAGGATCACCCTTTTCCAGAGTCTCCACCATCTTCGCCTTTTCTACCAAGGCGTGAAATTCCCTGATGCACATCGGGGCTATAGATCTCTTCAGCCCATGCGTCAGCCCCTCCTCAAACTTCCTGCACCTCCACGCCTCGGAGGTCGCCTGGGTATAAAAACGGGCGAGGTACTCAAACCGAGCAGCATAGGCGTTCACAGACATACCCCCCTGCTCCAACTTTAGGAACTCAGCTTCCCTTGCAAACCTCGCGCTGTCTGGGAAGTATTTCTCTAGAAACCTCACTCTGAAGCTCTCCCAGTCCAAAACATCCTCCCGGGCTTCCATCATTTGCTGAGCTCCCACCCACCAGAACTCAGCTTCTCCAGATAGGAGATAGGTGGCGAACAGCAATTTCTTCTCTTCAGGGCAGGAGGTCGCCCTAAAGATTTTCTCCATTTCTCTGACCCACTGATCTGCTTGATCAGGAGTAGCATTCCCACTGAACTTGGGTGGGTTGTGCCTCATAAACTCGGTCAATGCCATCCGTTCCTGAGGCTGGCCGACGGGCGAATTTGTATCTGTCGACCGAGCAGCTTCCCAGTGCTGCATGGTCGCCTGGTGATTCTGAGCCATCGCCGCATTCTGTTGCTGGATGGCACCTGCCATCATCTCAATGGCCTTGGCAATCTGGCCCATTTCAGAAGAAGGTTGGGGAGCGGTAGGAGGTCTACGAGTCATTTTCTTCGTTCTCTGATTTCGAAACTACAAGCTTCTTTATCCCCTACAACTATAAGAATGAAATCGATAAGAAATCAATTCATTCAAGGGGTAACATCTAGACCTTACAAAGGTCAGCATCTCCAAGTCAATAAGAATTTGAGTTCGTCAACAGAATCCTAATACTTATGTCCTCAAGCAAAACACCAGAATTCAAAGTATGCTAAACATTAAACCTCTGGAATTTAGATTGAGAATCACCCTGATCCGATCATGAGTGTGCACCCTCACCACCTTATCAAGACCCTCTCATTCTAAATACTAAGATTTTCAGTTAGGCATATATTCACTACAGCACACACAAAAAAAAAAATTTCAATACAAAAACGTTTGAAAACCTTTCACAATAGTTGTTACTTAAAACTCAAATAAGTTTTCATGAGCAGAAGAAAACACAATGGATCCACAGCCCTCAGGTCATCCTAAGGACGAACTGCTCTGATACCATTAATGTAACATCCCGCCAAATCGTTTCACAAATATATAATGAAAATAAACGAAACATCAAAATGTTGAAATGTGCATAATTATATATATGTAATGAAGATTCTCCTCACAGGGAGTTTAATACAACATCGGTCGTTTTTCCAAAATCTTAAGCAAGATACAGCAAAGAAAAAAAAAACAACTGATCTCCTAACAGCTGATCTCCTACCAGCCGCGCTCATAACAGCCGACCTCCTAACCAAAGAGGCGATCTCCTATCAGAAAACAGGAAAAAGGGTGATCGCCCAACAGAAGCAAAATAGGCGATCTCATCCCGGCGACCACTCACTGAGGAGCTCTTCTTCCTACAAGATCATCTGCTCCCGTGTAAAAATTACACGATCATCACAGGTTTTAAGAAAAACAGCCACAGAACCAAAACGCAAAGGGTAAGCTAGACATTTAAAAGAGAGTTTGAATATGAACTTAAGAATCAAGATGAAACCAATTTAAGACATCCACATAAAACCATCAACTTTCTCATATTCCACCAAACCATTCGATAATCACATATCTCACAAATTAATTCCAGAGTCTCACAATTCACATCAGCAATCAAGTGTCTATCAATTCAATTTCTCATTTCACACGTCAGACTTTCCACTGACTCATCACACCAGACACTTGACCACTATTCCGGAGACTCGTGCATTGAACTCAGCGTCCAGAGACCTGCACCTGTCACGCTAAAAGGCTGGAAAGTGACCTCAGCCATGCGCATCACACAATCTCAATCTCAATATCATCATTATCACAGTGTGACAGGGTGAATCCATATGACGGCTGAGCTCGTTCTGTTTCACACGGGCCACTCATTCATAGGATCTCCTTCGACTCTCACCACCGAATGACTTCATTTACGTAATTCCATCATATCAGCAGAGTCAGGATCGTCTCATTAACAGGACACTCACTGATCAATACACATCCTACACAGATCTTACACGGTATTTCCTTTCCTGAAAATACTATGCCTCGATCCCACATTCACAACATTCACACATCACATAACATTTCAACAAATGATTCCAGTCACAGCAAAACTCATGCCAAGGTTCAGATTTTCGAATATCACATTTAAATCTCAACAGTTTTCAAACAACACCAAAAACAGAAGATATTTCAGTAACAGATAAAAACCGGCGATCATCTTCAAAACACAGGCGATCACTCACTAAACTGGGATTTAAACAAGAACATTCTGCAAACCCGGCGACCACGTCGCCCCCATCATCAAACTCATCAAACACACAGTTTTCATCAGGGATAAGGCTAGCTTCCCTTACCTGGATCAGCGTGAAACTCACTTCAAGCTCTAACCACCGAACGTAAAGGATGCCTGAACTCTGCCTAAGCGTTCTAATCGGTAAAACTTGTAGAGAACCTTCTCAAATGCTCTATGGCAATCGCTGGTAAATAAACTGGTGCCTGGAATTACTGAGTCGCAGCGCAAAGGAGAGAAATGAGAAAGATGAAACTCTGTCACTATTTTCTCTTACTGCGTTCTAATCTCACTAAGAGGCGGTGCATTCCGATACTAGGAACATAGGCCTGCCATGTAGCTATCATTACCTACTCTCTAACTAACACTTCCGTGTGGGTTTCTTCCTCGAATTAAATGCAGACTTGACAGAATGGCCACATGGCGTCTCTACGTGCATGGAGCCACTGTTCCGAGGGTCTTTCACTGCCTACATGTTGCACATGCAGCACGTTAATCCTGGAAGCCGGGGCCCCACCTCATCTGCGTATAACCGGACCCCTGATAACCATCCACCGGTATCCATGGCTCCCATGTCAGAAATGACCGATGTTCCTTACACCGGCGATGACTGATTCCTCACCCTGGAGGACGACCGAGGTCTCCCTCTTGCGGACGACCGACTTCTCTCCCTTGCGGACGACCGAGGTCTCCCTCTTGTGGACGACCGAGGTCTTCCCCTGGAGGACGACCGAGGTCTTCTCCTGGCGAACGACCGAGGTCTTCTCCTGGCGAAGTCCACACGCCTCGCGCCCTGGCGATGCCCGCACGCTTCGCGCCCTTTTCTTCCATGTTTTATTTTAAATAAAACTTACTTAGAATTTATTTAAAATATACCCTTTTATTCCAAATTACATTTTACAGGTCCTTACATCTGTTTGGTGTGGATTAACCCTGTCATGCTTGGATAGTGAGGATATTGAGATTCATTTATACGCTGGTGAATGTGTGTGATTTCCCAGCGACCCTGTGAATGTGTGTGATTTCACAGTGGTGCAGCATGACAGGTGCAGATCTCTGAGTCTAGTCAACGCACGTGTCTTCCGGAAGTGGTGTCAAGTGTCTTACGTGATGAGTCAGTGGAAGTCTGACGTGAGAAATGAGAAACATTGAATTGATAGACACTTGATGGTGTATGTGAATTGAAAGACTCTTGAGGAAATTGTGAAATATGTGCTTTACTTGGTAGTCATGTGGAAATAATGAGAAAGCTGATGGTTTTACGTGGGTGTCTTAACTTTACTTTATCTTGATTTTTAAGTTCATATCTAAACTCGCTTTCAAATATCTAGCTTACCCTTTTGTATTGTTCTGTGGCTGTTTTCTCTTAAAACTGTGATGATCGTGTACCAATTACACGGGAGCAGACGATGTTGCAGGAAGTGGAGATCCTCAGTGAGTGGTCGCCGGAAGGAGATCGCCTATCTCTGTTCTATTAGGCGATCACCCTTTTTCTGCTTTCTGATAGGAGATCGCCGATATGATAGGAGATCGCCTGTCTTATGGGAGATCGCCTTTTCTGTCAGGAGATCGCCTGTTCTATTTTGCTGTATTTTTTTGGTTAAGTTTTGAGAAAATTGACCGCTCATGTATTAAACTCCCTGTGAGGAGCAACATCATTATATATATATACATACATTCGTTTCGAAAATTTTGTTTCTTTTTTTTTTTGTACAAATTGAGATGTATTTTGGTGGGATGTTACACAAGACGCCTCAAAAATGAAAGTGGCTCGAAACTGGGCGTGGCATATCTGCATGTTTTGTGTCGATTCGTCAGTAGTTTAGGGTTTGGGGAAACTTCATTTAGTGAATATTAGGGTATACAAACTTCAAATGACGATAGATTGGGACAGAGAAGTCCGATCAAGACGCCTCAAAAATGAAAGTGGCTCGAAAAACGGCGTGGCGTATCTGCATGTTTTGTGCCGATTCGTCAGTAGTTTGGGTTTTGGGGAAACTTCATTTAGTGAATATTAGGGTATACAAACTTCAAATGGCGATAGATTTTGACAGAGAAGTCCGATCAAGACGCCTCAAAAATGAAAGTGGCTCGAAACGGGGCGTGGCGTATCTGCATGTTTTGTGCTGATTCGTCAGTAGTTTGGGATTTGGGGAAACTTCCTTTAGTGAATATTAGGGTATACAAACTTCAAATGGCGATAGATTTTGACAGAGAAGTCCGATCAAGACGTCTCAAAAATGAAAGTGACTCGAAACGAGCGTGGCGTATCTGCATGTTTTGTGCCGATTCGTGAGTAGCTTGGGGTTTGGGGAAACTTCATGTAGTGAATATAAGGGTATACAAAGTTCAAATGACGGTAGGTTTTGACAGAGAAGTCCGATTGACACGCCTCAAAGATTAAAGTGGCTCGAAACGGGGCGTGGCGTATCTGCATGTTTTGTGCCGATTCGTCAATAGCTTGGGGTTTGGGGAAACTTCATTGAGTGAATATTAGGGTATACAAACTTCAAATGGCGAGAGATTTTGACAGAGAAGTACAATCAAGACTCCTCAAAGATGAAATTTGCTCGAAACGGGGCGTGGCGTATCTGCATGTTTTGTGCCGATTCGTCAGTAGTTTGGGGTTTGGGGAAATTTCATTTAGTTAATATTAGGGTATACAAACTTCAAATGGCGATAGATTTTGACTGAGAAGTCTGATCAAGACGCCTAACAAATGAAAGTGGCTCGAAAAGGGGCGTGGCGTATCTGCATGTTTTGTACCGATTCGTCAGTGGTTTGGGGTATGGGGAAACTTCATTTACTGAATATTAGGGTATACAAACTTCAAATGGTGATAGATTTTGACAGAGAACTCTGATCAACACGCCTAAAAAATGAAAGTGGGTCGAAACGGGGGGTGGCGTATCTGCATCTCTTATGCTGATTCGTTAGTAGTTTGGGGTTTGGGAAAACTTCATTTAGTGAATATTAGGGTATACAAACTTCAAATGGCGATAGATTTTGAATGAAAAGTCCGATCAAGACGCCTCAAAGATGAAAGTGGCTCGAAATGGGGCGTGGCGTATCTGCCTGTTTTGTACCGATTCGTCAGTATTTTGGGGTTTGCGGAAATTTCATTTAGTGAATATGAGGGTATACAAACTTCAAATGGCGATAGATTTTGACAGAGAAGTCCGATCTAGACGGCTGAACAATGAAACTGGCTCGAAACGGGGCGTGGCATATCTGCATGTCTTATGCTGATTCGTTAGTAGTTTGGGGTTTGGGGAAACTTCATTTACTGAATATTAGGGTAAACAAACTTAAAATGGCGATAGATTTGGACAGAGAAGTCCGATCAAGACGCCTCAAAAATGAAAATGGCTCAACACGGCGCGTCGCATATCTGCATATTTTATTCCGATTCGTCAGTAGCTTGGGGTTTGGGGAAACTTCATTTAGTAAATATTAGGGTATACAAACTTCAAATGGCGATAGATTTGGACAGAGAAGTCCGATCAAGACGCCTAAAAAATGAAAGTGGCTCGACATGGGGCGTCGCCTATCTGCATGTTTTGTGCCGATTCGTCAGTAGTTTGCGTTTTGGGGAAACTTCATTTACTGAATATTAGGGTATACAAACTTCAAATGGCGATAGATTTGGACAGAGAAGTCCGATCAAGACACCTCAAAAATGAAAATGGCTCTACACGGGGCGTCGCATATCTGCATGTTTTGGCCTATTCGTCAGTAGTTAGGGGTTTGGGGAAACTTCATTTAGTGAATATTAGGATATACAAACTTCAAATGGGGATGATTTTGACAGAGACGTCCGACCAACACGCCTCAAAGATGAACGTGGGTTAGAACGGGATGTGGCGTATCTGCATGTTTTATGCCGATTCGTCAGTAGTTTGGGGTTTGGGGAAATCTCATTTAGTGAATATTAGGGTATACAAACTTTAAATGGCGATAGATTTTGACAGAGAAGTCCGATCAAGACGCATAAAAAATGAAAGTGGCTCGAAACGGGGCGTGGCGTACTACATGTTTTATGCCGATTCGTCAGTAGTTTGGGGTTTCCGGAAACATCATTTAGTGAATATTAGGGTATACAAACTTCAAATGGCGATAGATTTTGACAGAGAAGTCCGATCAAGATGCCTAAAAAATGAAAGTGGCTCGAAACGGGGCGTGGCGTATCTGCATCTTTTGTGCCGATTCATCAGTAGTTTGGGGTTTGGGGAAACTTCATTTAGTAAATAGTAGGCTATACAAACATCAAATGGCGATAGATTTTGAGTGAGAAGTCCGATCAAGACGCCTCAAAAATGAAAGTGGCCTGAAACAGGGCGTGGCGTATCTGCATCTTTTGTGCTGATTCGTCAGTAGTTTTGGGTTTGGGGAAACTTAATTTAGTGAATATTAGGGTATACAAACTTCAAATGGCGATAGATTTTGACAGGGAAGTCCGATCACGACGCCTCAAAAATGAAAGTGGATCGAAACAGGGCGTGGTGTATCTGCATGTTTTATGCCGATTCGTCAGTAGTTTGGGGTTTGGGGAAACTTCATTTAGTAAATAGTAGGGTATACAAACATCAAATGGCGATAGATTTTGACAGAGAAGTCCGATGAAGGCGCCTCATAAATGAAAGTGCCTCAAAACGGAGCGTGGCGTATCTGCAAGTTTTGTACCGATTCGTCAGTAGTTTGGGGTTTGGGGAAACTTCATTTAGTAAATACTAGGGTATACAAACATCAAATGGCGATAGATTTAGACAGAGAAGTCCGATCAAGACGCCTCATAAATGAAAGTGCCTTGAAACGGGGCATAGCATCTGCATGTTTTGTGCCGATTCGTCAGTAGTTTGGGGTTTGGGGAAACTTCGTTTTGTGAATATAAGGGTATACAAACTTAAAATGGCGATAGATTTTTACAGAGAAGCACGATCAACACGCCTCAAAGATGAAAGAGGCTCGAAACGGGGCGTGGCGTATCTGCATGTTTTGTGTCGATTTGTCAGTAGTTAGGGGTTTGGGGAAACTTCATTTAGTGAATATTAGGGTATAAACACTTCAAATGGCGATAGATTTTGACAGAGAAGTCCGATCAAGACGCCTCAAAAATAAAAGTGGCTCGAAGCGGGGTGTGCCCTATCTGCATGTTTTGTGCCGATTCGTCACTAATTTGGGGTTTGGGAAAACTTCATTTAGTGAGTATTAGGGTATACATACTTCAAATGGCGATAGATTTTGACAGGGAAGTCCGATCAAGACGCCTCAAAAATGAAAGTGGCTCGAAACGGGGCGTGGCATATCTGCATGTTTTGTGTCGATTTGTTAGTAGTTTAGGGTTTGGGGAAACTTCATTTAGTGAATATTAGGGTATAGAAACTTCAAATGACGATAGATTGGGATAGAGAAGTCCGATCAAGACACCTCAAAAATGAAAGTGGCTCGAAAAATGGCGTGGCGTATCTGCATGTTTTGTGCCGATTCGTCAGTAGTTTGGGTTTTGGGGAAACTTCATTTAGTGAATATTAGGGTATACAAACTTCAAATGGCGATAGATTTTGACAGAGAAGTCCGATCAAGACGCCTCAAAAATGAAAGTGGCTCGAAACGGGGCGTGGCGTATCTGTATGTTTTGTGCCGATTCTTCAGTAGTTTGGGATTTGGGGAAACTTCCTTTAGTGAATATTAGGGTATACAAACTTCAAATGGCGATAGATTTGACAGAGAAGACCGATCAAGACGCCTCAAAAATGAAAGTGGCTCGAAACGGGGCGTGGCGTATCTGCAAGGTGTGTGCCGATTCGTCAGTAGTTTAGGGTTTGGGGAAACTTCATTTAGTGAATATTAGGGTATAGAAACTTCAAATGACGATAGATTTGGATAAGAAGTCCGATAAAGACGCCTCAAAAATGAAAGTGGCTCGAAAAAGGGCGTGGCGTATCTGCATGTTTTGTGCCGATTCGTCAGTAGTTTGGGTTTTGGGGAAACTTCATGTAGTGAATATTAGGGTATACAAACTTCAAATGGCAATAGATTTTGATAGAGAAGTCCGATCAAGACGCCTCAAAAATGAAAGTGGGTTGAAACGGGGCGTGTCGTATCTGCATGTTTTGTGCCGATTCGTCAGTAGTTTGGGGTTTGGGGAAACTTCATATAGTGAATATTAGGGTATACAAACTTCAAATGGCGATAGATTTTGACAGAGAAGTCCGATCAAGACGCCTCAAAAATTAAAGTGGCTCGAAACGAGGCGTGGCGTATCTGCATGTTTTGTGCCGATTCGTCAGTAGTTTGGGGTTTGGGGAAACTTCATTTAGTGAAAATTAGGGTATACAAACTTCAAATGGCAATAGATTTTGATAGAGAAGTCCGATCAAGACGCCTCAAAAATGAAAGTGGGTTGAAACGAGGCGTGTAGTATCTGCATGTTTTGTGCCGATTCGTCAGTAGTTTGGGGTTTGGGGAAACTTCATATAGTGAATATTAGGGTATACAAACTTCAAATGGCGATAGATTTTGACAGAGAAGTCCGATCAAGACGCCTCAAAAATGAAAGTGGCTCGAAACGAGGCGTGGAGTATCTGCATATTTTGTGCCGATTCGTCAGTAGTTTGGGGTTTGGGGAAACTTCATTTAGTGAATATTAGGGTATACAAACTTCAAATCGCGATAGATTTTGACCGAGAAGTCCGATCAAGACACCTCAAACATGAAAGTGGGTCGGAACGGGGAGTGGTTTATCTGCATGTTTTGTGCCGATTCGTGAGTAGTTTGCGGTTTGGGGAAACTTCATTTAGTGAATATAAGGGTATACAAACTTCAAATGGAGATAGATTTTTACAGAGAAGTCCGATCAAGACGCCTAAGAAATGAAAGTGGCTCGAAACGAGGCGTGGCGTATCTGCATGTTTTGTGCCGATTCGTTAGTAGTTTGGGGTTTGGGGAAACTTCATTTTGTGAATATTAGGGTATACAAACCTCAAATGGCGATAGATTTTGACAGAGAGGTCCGATCAAGACTCCTGAAAAATGAAAGTGGCTCTGCATGGGGCGTGGCGTATGTGCATGTTTTGTGCCGATTTGTCAGTCTTTTGGTGTTTGGAGAAACTTCATTTAGTGAATATAAGGGTATACAAACTTAAAATGGCGATAGATTTTTACAGAGAAGCACGATCAACACGCCCCAACGATGAAAGCGGCTCAAAACGGGGCGTGGTGTATCTGCATGTTTTGTGCTGATTCGTCAGTAGTTTGGGGTTTGGGGAAACTTCCTTTAGTTAATATTAGGGTATACAAACTTCAAATGGCGATAGATTTTTATAGGGAAGTTCGATCAAGACGCCTAAAAAATGAAAGTGGCTCGAAACGGGGCGTGGCGTGGCGTATCTGCATGTTTTTTGCTGATTCGTTAGTAGTTTGGGGTTTGGGGAAACTTCATTTAGTGAATATGAGGGTATACAAACTTTAGATGGCGATAGATTTTGACAGAGAAGTCCGATCAAGACGCCTATAAAATGAAAGTGGCCCGAAACGGGGCGTGGCGTATCTGCATCATTTGTGCTGATTCGTCAGTACTTTGGGGTTTGGGAAAACTTCATTTAGTGAATATTAGGGTATACAAACTTCAAATGGGGATAGATTTTGACAGAGAAGTCCGATCAAGACGCCTCTAAAATGGAAGTGACCCGAAACGGGGCGTGGCGTATCTGCATCATTTGTGCCGATTCGTCAGTACTTTGGGGTTTGGGAAAACTTCATTTAGTGAGTATTAGGGTATACATACTTCAAATGGCGATAGATTTTGACAGAGAAGTCCGATCAAGATGCATAAGAAATGAAAGTGGCTGGAAACGAGGCGTGGCGTATTTGCATGTTTTGTGCCGATTCGTCAGTAGTTTGGGGTTTGAGGAAATGTCATTTAGTGAATATTAGGGTATACAAACTTCAAATGGCGATAGATTTTGACAGAGAAGTCCGATCAAGACGCCTAAAAAATGAAAGTGGCTAGAAACGGGGCGTGGCGTATCTGCATGTTTTGTGCCGATTCGTCAGTAGTTTGTGGTTTGGGGAAACTTCAGTTAGTGAATATTAGGGTATACAAACTTCAAATGGCGATAGATTTTGACAGAGAAGTCCGATCAAGACGCCTCAAAAATGAAAGTGGCCCGAAACGGGGGGTGGCGTATCTCCATGTTTTGTGCCGAGTCGTCAGTGTAAGGACCTAGAAACTTTAATTGGAATAAAAGTGTTATATTTAAATAATTTCAGAAGATGTTATTATTTAAAATACAAAGAGCTGGTAATAGAAGTTTCGTAGTAGTCGGACCTCGGACATCGCCCAAGGTCTGGGGTCAGCTGGTAGAGGTCGGTCCGCTGACCATTGTATTAACCAAGTAGTCAGGTGCGATGAATTTATCGTGAGGTAATCACGTGGGGGTGCTCGAGGAAGACATGTGGATCAAGAAGAGTAAAGGAAGAAAAGTATAGCTTAGAAGTCTACGAGATCGCCGTTGTTGAAGACGGAGGCGATCTCCGACTTCTCTGGCACATAATCGCCTGTCGCCTAGAGTACACATGATCGCCAATCGGCTATGCTGTACGTGATCGCCGGGAGTGCACTTAGTATGTGGTCAAGATGCTGGATCAACCATAGTGGGTTCCAAAAACCACGCGTATCGAGGTGTGGGTTAAACCTTAGATACGCTGTGCATGCGAAGCTCTATGCTTGAGCATAAGAAATCGTCCTTAGTGTTGCATGCATGGGCGCACGAGGAGTAGTGCTGATCTATTCTTGGAAATGTGAAGCTACCGACGTCACCAAGTCATGTGGAGGTGATACCTTGGACGTAACATAGTGGGATGAAGAACCTTCAGCAAGGCGTGGCGATGTGTCATCAGTCATCGCCAGGGCGCGAGACATGCAAACATCGCCAGGGCGCGAGGCATGTGGGCATCGCCAGGGCGCGAGAGACATGCGGACATCGCCAGGGCGCGAGGCATGCGGGCATCGCCAGGGCGCGAGAGGCACACGGACATCGCCAGGGCGCGAGGCATGCGGGCATCGCCAGGGCGCGAGAGACATGCGGGCATCGCCAGGGCGCGAGACATGCGGGCATCGCCAGGGCGCGAGAGACATGCGGACATCGCCAGGGCGAGAGACATGCGGGCGTCGCCAGGGATAGACATCGGTCGTCTTCCAGGGATAGACATCGGTTGTCTTCCAGAGGGAGACATCGGTCGTCTCCCAGAGGGAGACATCGGTCGTCTCCCAGGGAAAGACATCGGTCGTTCGCCAGGATGAGTCAGCGGTGGAAAGTTATCGCGCGACGTCGAGTTTCACACAGATAAGGTGGGGCCCAGGCTCCCAGCATGAAACGTCCTGCACGCGCGACACGTAGACAAAAAGGGTAGTTCAGAATAGTTACATCAGAGAGTTGGCATGCGCAGAGACACACGTGGCCGTACTGTTCAGGGAAGCGTGCATGCAAGGTTGCTTAGAGAGTAGGTGATGGCAGCTACATAGCGGGTCTACGTTTCTTAGTCTCAGAACACACCTCCTCTTAATTGGATTTCGAACGCTGTTGGAGTAGCAAGAGATAGAGTGAGTTTAGTTTTCATCCTTTTCCTTCCTCTCCTTCACTCTGCGATTCAGGCCCTCTCACGTCCCAGTTGGCTATCAGCGACTACCATAGAGCACCGGGAGGTTCTCTGTAAGTTCTCCAGACCGGGACGCTAAAACAGAGTGAAAGTATCTTTAAGCTTCGGTGGGTTTTCGGAGCTCTTGGTGTTTTGCGCTAGTCCAGGTAAGGGAAGCTAGCCTTATTTCCATCGAAAACCTTACGTTAGATGATTTTGAGGATGGGGCGACGTGGTCACCGATTTTCAACTGTTATTGCATAATCCCCTGTTTTGGATGAGATCGCCGGTTCTGGTGTTGTTTTCGAACTCCCCTGTTTTAGTGTCGTTTGAAATTGTTTGAGATTGAAATGTGATATTTTAAAGTCTGAACCTTGGAATGATTGTTGCTGTGATTGGAAATCGTTCATTTAAGTGTTATATGATGTGTTGAATGTTTGAATGTGGGATCAAGACATAGTATTTTTAGGAAAGGAAATACCGTGTTGAGATTAGTTATGAGGTGTATTGATCAGTGAGTATCCTGTGAATGAGACGATCTTGACTCTGCTGATATGATGGAGTCACATAGATGAAGTCATTCGGTTGGTGAGAGTCGAAGGAGGTCCATATGTATGGGTAAGTCGTTTGAAAGATAACTGACTTGACCTGTTATATGGATTAACCCTGTCATACTGTGAGAGTGATGAGATTGAGATCGAGATTATGTTGATGCGCATGGCTGTGGGAACATTACAGCAATGAAGTATGACAGGTGCAGGTCTCTGGATGCTAAGTTCAACGCACGAGTCTTCCGGAAGTAGTGTCAAGTGTCGGTGTGTGATGAGTTAGTGGAAGTCTGACGTGAGAAATGAGAAACATTGAAATTGGTAGACACTTGATGAATTATGTGAATTGAAAGACTCTTGAGGAAATTGTGAAATATGTGATTACTTGATGGTCATGTGATGGGAATGAGAAAGTTGATGGTTTTTACGTGGGTGTCTTAAATTTGTTTTATCTTGATTTTAAATTTTCATATCTAAATTCTCTTTAAAATATCTAGCTTACCCTGTGTTCTTGTTTGTGGATGTTTTCTTAAACTTGTGATGATCGTGTATGATTTTACACGGGAGCAGATGATGTTGCAGGAAGTAGAGCTCCTCAGTGAGGGGTCGCCGGAAGGAGATCGCCTGTTTCTGTTTCTGTTAGGCGATCACCCCTTTTTCTGTTTTTGTTAGGCGATCACCCCTTTTTCTGTTTTCTGATAGGAGATCGCCTTATCTGTTAGGAGATTGCCTTATCTGTTAGGAGATCGCCTGTTTTTTTTTCTATTTTGCTGTATTTTGTTTAAGTTTTGGAAATTGACCGATTATGTATTAAACTCCCTGTGAGGAGAAACTTCATTACATATATATAATTATGTTCACTTCAATATATTTGTTTACCTTTATTTTCATTATATAAATATGAAAAGTATTTTGGCGGGATGTTACAATCAGTAGTTTGGGGTTTTGGGAAAGTTCATTCAGTGAATATTAGGGTATACAAACTTCAAATGGCGATAGATTTTGATAGAGAAGTCCGATCAAGACGCCTCAAAAATTAAAGTGGCCCGAAACGGGGCGTGGCGTATCTGCATGTTTTATGCTGATTCGTCAGTAGTTTAGGGTTTGGGGAAACTTCGTTTAGTGAATATTAGGGTATACAAACTTCAAATGGCAATAGATTTTGACAGAGGATTCCGATCAAGACGCCTCAAGAATGAAAGTGGCTCGAAACGAGGCGTGGCGTATCTGCATATTTTGTGCCAATTCGTCAGTAGTTTGGGGTTTTGGGAAACTTCATTTAGTGAATATTAGGGTATACAAACTTCAAATGGCGATAGATTTTGACAGAGAAGTCCGATCAAGACGCCTCAAAAATGAAAGTGGTTCAAAATGGGGCGTGGCGTATCTGCATGTTTTGTTCTGATTCGTCAGTAGTTTGGGGTTTGGGGAAACTTCATTTAGTGAATATTAGGGTATACAAACTTCAAATGGCGATAGATTTTGACAGAGAAGTCTGATCAAGACGCCTCAAAAATGAAAGTGGCTCGAAACGGGGCGTGGCGTATCTGCATGTTTTGTGCCGATTCGTCAGTAGTTTGGGGTATGGGGAAACTTCATTTAGTGAATATTAGGGTATACAAACTTCAAATAGCTACATATTTTGACAGAGAAGTCCGATCGAGACGCCTAAAAAATGATAGTGGCTCGAAACGGGACGTGGCGTATCTGCATGTTTTGTATAGATTCGTCAGTAGCTTGGGGTTTGGGAAAACTTCATTTAGTAAATATTAGGGTATACAAACTTGAAATGGCGATAGGTTTTGACCGAAAAGTCCGATCAAGATGCCTCAAAATTAAAGTGGCTCGAAACGGGGCATGGCGTATCTGCATGTTTTATGCCGATTTGTCAGTAGTTTGGGGTTTGGGGAAACTTCATTTAGTGAATTTTAGGGTATACAAACTTCAAATGGCGATAGATTTTGACAGAGAAGTCCGATCAAGACCCCTTAAAAATTAAAGTGGCTCGAAATGGGGCGTGGCGTATCAGCATGTTTTGTGCCGATTCATCAGTTGTTTGGGTTTTGGGGAAACTTCATTTAGTGAATATTAGGGTATACAAACTTGAAATGGCGATAGATTTTGACAGAGAAGTCCGATCAAGACGCCTAAAAAATGAAAGTGGCTCGAAACGGGGCGTGGCGTATCTGCATATTTTGTGCTGATTCGTCAGTAGTTTGGGGTTTGGGGAAACTTCATTTAGTGAATTTTAGGGTATACAAACTTCAAATGGCGATAGATTTTGATAGAGAAGTCCGATCAAGACGCCTAAAAAATGAAAGTGGCTAGAAACGGGGCGTTGCGTATCTGCATGTTTTGTGCCGATTCATCAGTAGTTTGGGGTTTGGGGAAACTTCATTTAGCAAATATTTGGGTATACAAACTTCAAATGGCGATAGATTTTGACAGAGAAGTCTGATCAAGACGCCTCAAAAAACAAAGTGGCTCGAAACGGGGCGTGGCGTATCTGCATGTTTTGTGCCGATTCGTCAGTATTTTGGGGTTTGGGGAAACTTTGTAAGGCCCCTCAATTCCTTTTCATATTGATAGACTAGAATAAGCGTAAAACATTAATTTATAAAATTAACATATGTATATATAATGAAAATACATCATCCCATACATTGTATCTTCAAAGAGAAACATCCCTCTTATAGGGGCTTTAATACATCTCCATCAAGTGTTTCAAAATAAATCCTAAGTACAGCATAAAAAGAAAAACAGGCGATCTCTTTCTGGCGGCCACTCACTGAGGAGCTCTACTTCCTGCAACATGACCTGCTCCCGTGTAAATTATACACGATCATCACAGGTTTAAGAAAATAGCCACAGAACAAAGACACAGGGTAAGCTAGATATTTTAAACCAAAAAAAAACTTTAAGTGTGAAATTTTAAACCAATATAAAACAGATTTAAAACACCCACATAAAATCCCTCAAGAAATCACACATTTTACAATCTCCTCAAGTGTCTATCAAATTTCAATGTTTCTCATTTCTCACGTCAGACTTCCACTGACTCATCACACATAGACACTTGACACTACTTCCGGAAGACTCGTGCATTGATTAGACTCAGAGATCTGCACCTGTCATACTATATTGCTGTAAAGTTCCCACAGCTATGCGCATAAACATAATCTCAATCTCAATCTCATCACTCTCCTAGTATGACAGGGTTAATCCATACAACAGGTCAAGTAGTTATCTTTCAAACCACTTACCCATACATATGAACCTCCATCGACTCTCAACGCCTGAATAACTTCATCTATATGATTCCATTATATCAGGAGAGTCAGGATATCTCATTATAGAAATCACCGATCAATGCACATTCTACACAATCTTACACGGTATTTTCTTTCCTGAAAATACTATGCCTTGATCCCACATTCACAACATTCAACACATCATATAACACTTAAATGAACGATTCCAATCACAGCAACAATCATTCAAAGGTTCAGATTTTCGAATATCACATGCATTTCACATTTCAATCTCAAACAGTTTCAAACGACACTAAAACAGGGGAGTTCGAAATCAACATTAAAACCGGCGATCACGTCTAAAAACAGGAGATTATGCAATAACATTTGAAACCGGCGACCACGTCGCCCCAACATCAAAATCTTCTAGCTTAAGGTTTTCTTGAAAATAAAGCTAGCTTCCCTTACCTGGACTAGCGTAAACTTCACTAAGAGCTCCAACCCAACGAGATTCAAGGATGCCTTAACCTGCACCATGGAGCCTTAGTCACAAAACTAGCTATACCACTCATTTCTACGTTAACAGAGATGATTCCTGAAGCCAAGAGAGCTGCATGCAACGCCTATGCAGAGGCAACCCTCTCAAGTGCAGGATCGACTCGAAGAACAGAGCGAAACGACTTACTCTGTTTTAGCGTCCGATTTGGAGAACTTGCAGAGAACCTCCCAGGTGCTCTATGGTAGTCGCCGATAGCCAACTGGTGCGCTAGGACGTCTGAACGTATGGAGAAGGAGAGGGAAGAAACAGGGAGCTAAAGCCAACTCACTCAATTTCTCTCTACTCAAGCAGCGTTCCAACCTTGCCTATCCAGACTGAAGTACTTAAGCCACCCTTCCTAGGAATGCCGCAGCCACCACCCACTCTGCAGGGAAGCTTGCGTGTACATTTCCTCTAACAGTAATGCCACGTGGGTCTCTGCGTACACCAACTCTGGGTCACTTTCCATACCAACTCTCTGGAGCCACTGTTCTGAAGCACTCTCCCTGACTATGTGGCATATCTGCATGTTTTGTTCTGATTCGTCAGTAGTTTCGGGTTTGGGGAAACTTCATTTAGTGAATGTTAGGGTATACAAACTTCAAATGGCGATAGATTTTGACACAGAAGTCCGATCAAGAGGCCTAAAAAATGAAAGTGGCTCAACACTGGGCGTGGCGTATCTGCATGGTTTGTGCCGATTCGTCAGTAGTTTGGGGTTTGCGAAAACGTCATTCAGTGAATATTCAGGTATACAAACTTCAAATGGCCATAGATTTTGACAGAGAAGTCCGATCAATACGCCTAAAAAATGAAAGTGGCTCGAAACGGGGGATGGCGTATCTGCATGTGTTCTGCCGATTCGTAAGTAGAATGGGGTTTGGGGAAACTTCATTTAGTGAATATTACGTTATACAAACTTCAAATGGCGATAGATTTTGACAGAGAAGTCCGATCAAGGCGCCTCAAAAATGAAAGTTGCCTGAAATGGGGCGTGGCGTATCTGCATGTTTAGTTCTGATTCGTCAGTAGTTTTTGGCTTGGGGAAACTTCATTTAGAGCATATTAGGGTATACAAACTTCAAATGGCGATAGATTTTGACGGAGAAATCCGATCAAGATGCCTCAAAAATGAAAGTGGCTCGACACGGGGCGTGGCGTATCTGCATGTTTTGTGCCGATTCGTCAGAAGTTCGGGGTTTGGGGAAACTTCATTTAGTGAATATTAGGCTATACAAACTTCAAATGGCGCTACATTTTGACAGAGAAGTCCGATCAAGATGCCTTCAAAGTGAAAGTGGCTCGAAACGGGGTGTGGCATATCTGCATGTTTTGTGCTGATTCGTTAGTAGTTTGGGGTTTGGGGAAACTTCGTTTAGTGAATATTAGGGTATACAAACTCCAAATGGCGATAGATTTTGACAGAGAAGTCCGATCAAGACGCCTCAAAAATAAAAGTGGCTCGAAACGGGGCGTGGCGTATATGCATGTTTTGTGCCGATTCGTCAAAAGTTTGGGGTTTGTGGAAACTTCATTTTGTGAATATTAGGGTATACAAACTTCAAATGTCGATAGATTTGGACAGAGAAGTCCGATCAAGACGCCTCAAAAATGAAAGTGGCTGGTAACGGGGCATGGCGTATATGCATGTTTTGTGCCGATTCGTCAGTAATTTGGGGTTTGTGGAAACTTCATTTAGTGAATATTAGGGTATACAAACTTCAAATGGCGATAGATTTTGACAGAGAAGTCCGATCAAGACGCCTCAATAATGAAAGTGGGTCGAAACGGAACGTGGCGTATCTGCATGTTTTGTGCCGATTCGTCAGTTGTTTGGGGTTTGGGGAAACTTCATTTAGTGAATATTAGGGTATCCAAACTTCAAATGGCGATAGATTTTGATAGAGAAGCCCGACCAAGACGCCTCAAAAGTCAAAGTGGCTCGAAACGGGGCATGGCGTATCTGCATGTTTTGTGCCGATTCGTCAGTAGAATGGGGTTTCTGGAAACTTCATTTAGTGAATATTAGGGTATACAAACTTCAAATGGCGATAGATTTTGATAGAGAAGTCCGATCAAGAGGCCTCAGAAATGAAAGTGGGTCGAAACGGGGCGTGGCGTATCTGCATGTTTTGTGCTGAGTCGTCAGTAGTTTGGGATTTGGGGAAACTTCCTTTAGTGAATATTAGGGTATACAAACTTGAAATGGCGATAGATTTTGACACAGAAGTCCGATCAAGACGCCTCAAAAATGAAAGTTGCTCGAAACGGGGCGTGGCGTATCTGCATGTTTTGTGCCGATTCGTCAGTAGTTTGGGCTTGGAGAAAGTTCATTTAGTTTATATTAGGGTATACAAACTTCAAATGGCTATAGATTTTGACAGAGAAGTCCGATAAAGGCGCCTAAAAAATGAAAGTGGGTCGAAACGGGGCGTGGCGTATCTGTATGTTTTGTGCTGATTCGTCAGGATTTTAGGGTTTAGGGAAACTTCATTTAGTGAGTATTAGGGTATACAAACTTCAAATGGCGATAGATTTTGATAGAGAAGTCCGATCAAGACGCCTAAAAAATGAAAGTGGATCGAAACGGGGCGTGGTGTATCTGCATGTTTTGTGCCGATTAGTCACTAGTTTGGGGCTTCGAGAAAGTTCATTTATTGTATATTAGGGTATACAAACTTCAAATGGCGATAGATTTTGATAGAGAAGTCCGATCAAGAGGCCTCACAAATGAAAGTGGGTCGAAACAGGGCGTGGCGTATCTGCATGTTTGGTGCCGATTTGTCAGTCGTTTGAGATTTGGGGAAACTTCCTTTAGTGAATATTAGGGTATAAAAACTTCAAATGGCGATAGATTTTGATAGAGAAGTCCGATCAAGACGCCTAAAAATGAAAGTGGGTCGAAACGGGGCGTGGCGTATCTACATGTTTTGTGCCGATTCGTCAGTAGTTTAGGGTTTGGGGAAACTTCATTTAGTGAATATTAGGGTATCCAAACTTCAACTGGCGATATATTTTGATAGAGAAGTCCGATCAAGATGCCTCAAAAATTAAAGTGGCTCGAAACGGGGCGCGGCGTATTTGCATGTTGAGTGCCAATTCGTCAGTAGTTTGGGATTTGGGGAAACTTCATTTAGTGAATATTAGGGTAAACAAACTTCAAATGGCGATAGATTTTGAAAGAGAAGTCCGATTAAGACGCCTCAAAAATGAAAGTGGCTCGAAACGGGGCGTGGCGTATCTGCATGTTTTTGCCGATTCGTCAGTATTTTGGGGTTTGGGGAAACTTTATCTAGTGAATATTAGGGTATACAAACTTCAAATGGTGATAGATGTTTACAGAGAAGTCCGATCAAGACGCCTCAAAAATGAAATTGGCCCGGAACGGGGCGTGGCGTATCTGCATGTTTTGTTCCGATTCGTCAGTAGTTTGGGGCTTGGAGAAACTTCATTTAGTGTATATTAGGGTATACAAACTTCAAATGGCGATAGATTTTTACAGAGAAGTCCGATCAACACGCCTAAAAAATGAAAGTGGGTCGAAACGCGGCGTGACGTCTCTGCATGTTTTATGCCCATTCGTCAGTAGTTTAGGGTTCGGGGAAACTTCATTTAGTGAATATTAGGGTATACAAACTTCAAATGGCGATAGATTTTGACAGAGAAGTCCGATCAAGCCGCCTCAAAAATAAAAGTAGCTTGAAACGGGGGGTGGCGTATCTGTATGTTTTGTGCCGATTCGTCAGTAGTTAGGGGTGTGCGAAAACTTCATTTAGTGAATATTAGGGTATACAAAGTTCAAATGGCGATAGATTTTGACAGAGAAGTCCGATCAAGACGCCTCAAAAATGAAAGTGGCTCGAAACGGGGCGTGGCCTTTTTGCATGTTTTGTTCCTATTCGTCAGTAGTTTGGGGTTTGGAGAAACTTCATTTAGTGAATATTAGGGTATACAAACTTCAAATGGCGATAGATTTTGACACAGAAGTCCGATCAAGACGCCTAAAAAATGAAAGTGGCTCGACACGGGGCGTGGCGTATCTGCATGTTTTGTTCCGATTCGTCAGTAGTTTGGGGCTTGGGGAAACTTCATTTAGTGTATATTAGGGTATACAAACTTCAAATGGCGATACATTTTGACAGAGAAGTCCGATCAAGACGCCTCAAAAATGAAAGTGGCCCGAAACGGGGCGTGGCGTCTCTGCATGTTTTGTACCGATTCGTCAGTAGTTTGGCTTTTGGGGAAACTTCATTTAGTGAATATTAGGGTATACAAACTTCAAATGACGATAGATTTTGACAGAGAAATCCGATCAAGACGCCTCAAAAATGAAACTGGCCTGAAACGAGGTGTGGCGTATTTGCATGTTTCGTTCTGATTCGTCAGTAGTTTCGAGTTTGGGGAGACTTCATTTAGTGAATGTTAGGGTATACAAACTTCAAATGGCGATAGATTTTGACACAGAAGTCCGATCAAGACGCCTCAAAAATGAAAGTGGCTCGACTTGGGGCGTGGCGTATCTGCATGGTTAGTGCCGATTTGTCAGTAGTTTGGGGTTCGCGGATACTTCATTTAGCGAATATTAGGGTATACAAACTTCAATTGGCAATAGATTTTGACAGAGAAGTCCGATCAAGACGCCGAAAAAATGAAAGTGGCTCGAAACGGGGCGTGGCGTTTTTGCATGTTTTGTGCCGATTCGTCAGTAGTTTGGGGTTTGGGGAAACTTCATTTAGTGAATATTAGGGTATAGAAACTTCAAATGGCGATAGATTTTGACAGAGAAGTCTGATCAAGACGCCTAAAAAATGAAAGTGGCTTGACACGGGGTCTGGCGTATCTACATCGTTTTTGCCGATTCGTCAGTTGTGTGGGGTTTGCGGAAACTTCATTTAGTGAATATTAGGGTATACAAAATGGCGATAGATTTTGAGAGAGAAGTCCGATTCAGACGCCTCAAAAATAAAAGTGGCTCGAAACGGGGCGTGGCGTATCTGCATGTTTTCTGCCGATTCATAAGTAGAATGGGGTTTGGGGAAACTTCATTTAGTGAATATTACGTTATACAAACTTCAAATGGCGATAGATTTTGATAGAGAAGTCCGATCTAGAATCCTAAAAAATGAAAGTGGCCTGAAATGGGGCGTGGCGTATCTGCATGTTTTGTTCCGATTCGTCAGTAGTTTGGGGCATGGGGAAACTTCATTTGGTGTTTATTAGGGTATACAAACTTCAAATGGCGATACATTTTGACAGAGAAGTCCGATCAAGACGCCTAAAAAATGAAAGTGGCCCAAAACGGGGCGTGGCGTATCTGCATGTTTTGTTTCGATTCGTCAGTAGTTTGGGGCTTGGGGAAATTTCATTTAGTGTATATTAGGGTATACAAACGTCAAATGGCGATAGATTTTGAAAGAGAAGTCCGATCAAGATGCCTCAAAAATGAAAGTGGCTCGACACGGGGCGTGGCGTATCTGCATGGTTAGTGTCGATTTGTCAGTAGTTTGGGGTTCGCGGATACTTCATTTAGTGAATATTAGGGTATACAAACTTCAAATGGCAATAGATTTTGACAGAGAAGTCCGATCAAGACGCCTCAAAAATGAAAGTAGCTCGAAACGGGGCGTGGCGTATCTGCATGTTTTGTGCCGATTCGTCAGTAGTTTGGGGTTTGGAGAAGCTTCATTTAGTGAGTATTAGGGTATACAAACTTCAAATGGCGATAGATTTTGACAGAGAAGTCCGATTAAGACGCCTTAAAAATAAAAGTGGCTCGAAACGGGGCGTGGCGTATCTGTATGTTTTGTGCCGATTCGTCAGTAGTTTGGGGTGTGCGAAAACTTCATTTAGTGAATATTAGGGTATACAAACTTCAAATGGCGATAGATTTTGACAGAGAAGTCCGATCAAGACGCCTCAAAAATGAAAGTGGCTCGAAACGGGGCGTGGCGTTTTTGCATGTTTTGTGCCGATTCGTCAGTAGTTTGGGGTTTGGAGACACTTCGTTTAGTGAATATTAGGGTATACAAACTTCAAATGGCGATAGATTTTGACACAGAAGTCCGATCAAGACGCCTAAAAAATGAAAGTGGCTCGACACGGGGCGTGGCGTATCTGCATGTTTTGTTCCGATTCGTCAGTAGTTTGGGGCTTGGGGAAACTTCATTTAGTGTATATTAGGGTATACAAACTTCAAATGGCGATACATTTTGACAGAGAAGTCCGATCAAGACGCCTCAAAAATGAAAGTGGCCCGAAACGGGGCGTGGCGTCTCTGCATGTTTTGTACCGATTCGTCAGTAGTTTGGCTTTTGAGGAAACTTCATTTAGTGAATATTAGGGTATACAAACTTCAAATGACGATAGATTTTGACAGAGAAATCCGATCAAGACGCCTCAAAAATGAAACTGGCCTGAAACGAGGTGTGGCGTATTTGCATGTTTCGTTCTGATTCGTCAGTAGTTTCGAGTTTGGGGAGACTTCATTTAGTGAATGTTAGGGTATACAAACTTCAAATGGCGATAGATTTTGACACAGAAGTCCGATCAAGACGCCTCAAAAATGAAAGTGGCTCGACTTGGGGCGTGGCGTATCTGCATGGTTAGTGCCGATTTGTCAGTAGTTTGGGGTTCGCGGATACTTCATTTAGCGAATATTAGGGTATACAAACTTCAATTGGCAATAGATTTTGACAGAGAAGTCCGATCAAGACGCCGAAAAAATGAAAGTGGCTCGAAACGGGGCGTGGCGTTTTTGCATGTTTTGTGCCGATTCGTCAGTAGTTTGGGGTTTGGGGAAACTTCATTTAGTGAATATTAGGGTATACAAACTTCAAATGGCGATAGATTTTGACAGAGAAGTCTGATCAAGACGCCTAAAAAATGAAAGTGGCTTGACACGGGGTCTGGCGTATCTACATCGTTTTTGCCGATTCGTCAGTTGTGTGGGGTTTGCGGAAACTTCATTTAGTGAATATTAGGGTATACAAAATGGCGATAGATTTTGAGAGAGAAGTCCGATTCAGACGCCTCAAAAATAAAAGTGGCTCGAAACGGGGCGTGGCGTATCTGCATGTTTTCTGCCGATTCATAAGTAGAATGGGGTTTGGGGAAACTTCATTTAGTGAATATTACGTTATACAAACTTCAAATGGCGATAGATTTTGATAGAGAAGTCCGATCTAAAATCCTAAAAAATGAAAGTGGCCTGAAATGGGGCGTGGCGTATCTGCATGTTTTGTTCCGATTCGTCAGTAGTTTGGGGCATGGGGAAACTTCATTTGGTGTTTATTAGGGTATACAAACTTCAAATGGCGATACATTTTGACAGAGAAGTCCGATCAAGACGCCTAAAAAATGAAAGTGGCCCAAAACGGGGCGTGGCGTATCTGCATGTTTTGTTTCGATTCGTCAGTAGTTTGGGGCTTGGGGAAATTTCATTTAGTGTATATTAGGGTATACAAACGTCAAATGGCGATAGATTTTGAAAGAGAAGTCCGATCAAGATGCCTCAAAAATGAAAGTGGCTCGACACGGGGCGTGGCGTATCTGCATGGTTAGTGTCGATTTGTCAGTAGTTTGGGGTTCGCGGATACTTCATTTAGTGAATATTAGGGTATACAAACTTCAAATGGCAATAGATTTTGACAGAGAAGTCCGATCAAGACGCCTCAAAAATGAAAGTAGCTCGAAACGGGGCGTGGCGTATCTGCATGTTTTGTGCCGATTCGTCAGTAGTTTGGGGTTTGGAGAAGCTTCATTTAGTGAGTATTAGGGTATACAAACTTCAAATGGCGATAGATTTTGACAGAGAAGTCCGATTAAGACGCCTTAAAAATAAAAGTGGCTCGAAACGGGGCGTGGCGTATCTGTATGTTTTGTGCCGATTCGTCAGTAGTTTGGGGTGTGCGAAAACTTCATTTAGTGAATATTAGGGTATACAAACTTCAAATGGCGATAGATTTTGACAGAGAAGTCCGATCAAGACGCCTCAAAAATGAAAGTGGCTCGAAACGGGGCGTGGCGTTTTTGCATGTTTTGTGCCGATTCGTCAGTAGTTTGGGGTTTGGAGACACTTCGTTTAGTGAATATTAGGGTATACAAACTTCAAATGGCGATAGATTTTGACACAGAAGTCCGATCAAGACGCCTAAAAAATGAAAGTGGCTCGACACGGGGCGTGGCGTATCTGCATGTTTTGTTCCGATTCGTCAGTAGTTTGGGGCTTGGGGAAACTTCATTTAGTGTATATTAGGGTATACAAACTTCAAATGGCGATACATTTTGACAGAGAAGTCCGATCAAGACGCCTCAAAAATGAAAGTGGCCCGAAACGGGGCGTGGCGTCTCTGCATGTTTTGTACCGATTCGTCAGTAGTTTGGCTTTTGAGGAAACATCATTTAGTGAATATTAGGGTATACAAACTTCAAATGACGATAGATTTTGACAGAGAAATCCGATCAAGACGCCTCAAAAATGAAACTGGCCTGAAACGAGGTGTGGCGTATTTGCATGTTTTGTTCTGATTCGTCAGTAGTTTCGAGTTTGGGGAGACTTCATTTAGTGAATGTTAGGGTATACAAACTTCAAATGGCGATAGATTTTGACACAGAAGTCCGATCAAGACGCCTCAAAAATGAAAGTGGCTCGACTTGGGGCGTGGCGTATCTGCATGGTTAGTGCCGATTTGTCAGTAGTTTGGGGTTCGCGGATACCTCATTTAGCGAATATTAGGGTATACAAACTTCAATTGGCAATAGATTTTGACAGAGAAGTCCGATCAAGACGCCGAAAAAATGAAAGTGGCTCGAAACGGGGCGTGGCGTTTTTGCATGTTTTGTGCCGATTCGTCAGTAGTTTGGGGTTTGTAGAAACTTCATTTAGTGAATATTAGGGTATACAAACTTCAAATGGCGATAGATTTTGACAGAGAAGTCTGATCAAGACGCCTAAAAAATGAAAGTGGCTCGACACGGGGTGTGGCGTATCTACATCGTTTTTGCCGATTCGTCAGTTGTGTGGGGTTTGCGGAAACTTCATTTAGTGAATATTAGGGTATACAAAATGGCGATAGATTTTGAGAGAGAAGTCCGATTCAGACGCCTCAAAAATAAAAGTGGCTCGAAACGGGGCGTGGCGTATCTGCATGTTTTCTGCCGATTCATAAGTAGAATGGGGTTTGGGGAAACTTCATTTAGTGAATATTACGTTATACAAACTTCAAATGGCGATAGATTTTGATAGAGAAGTCCGATCTAGAATCCTAAAAAATGAAAGTGGCCTGAAATGGGGCGTGGCGTATCTGCATGTTTTGTTCCGATTCGTCAGTAGTTTGGGGCATGGGGAAACTTCATTTGGTGTTTATTAGGGTATACAAACTTCAAATGGCGATACATTTTGACAGAGAAGTCCGATCAAGACGCCTAAAAAATGAAAGTGGCCCAAAACGGGGCGTGGCGTAAACGACGAAAGGAGGCAGGTGGTCAGACAGGAGACGCAGAAGCTGATCGACGCAGGCCACATACAGGAAATTCAGTACCCTAAGTGGTTGGCTAATGTCGTGTTGGTAAAAAAGGTCAATGGGAAATGGAGGATGCGTGTAGATTTCACTGACCTCAACAAGGCATGCCCGAAGGATTCTTACCCCTTACCCAACATTGACGCGTTGGTAGATAGCGCCTCAGGGTGCAAGTTACTCAGTTTTTCGGATGCCTTCTCTGGATACAATCAGATAAAGATGCACCCGAGAGATGAAAGCAAGACAGCATTCATGACTGAGCTGTCCTGCTACTGCTACACAGTCATGCCATTTGGCTTGAAGAACGCAGGCACTACATACCAGAGGCTGATGGACAAAGTCCTTGCCCCTATGCTTGGGCGCAACGTACAGGCCTATGTAGATGATATGGTGGTGACCTCCCAAGCGCGAGATCAACACGTTACTGATTTGGAGGAGCTATTTAATACAATAGCAAAGTACACGCTGAAACTGACCCCAGAGAAATGCGTCTTTAGGGTAGAGGCAGGAAATTTCCTTGGTTTCTTACTTACAGAGCCAGGGATCGAGGCCAACCCAGACAAGTGCGCAGCGATAATAGCCATGAAGAGCCCGACATCAGTCAAGGAAGTGCAGCAATTAACTGGTTGGATGGCTGCCCTTTCCAGGTTTGTGTCAGTGGGAGGAGACAAGGGCCACCCCTACTTCCAATGTTTGAGGAGGAATAGCAGATTTTCCTGGACTTCGGAGTGTGAACAGGCGTTCCTCAAGCTCAAGGAGTACCTGGCTAGCCTGCCAGTATTGTGCAAGCCCCAGCTCGGCACCCCGCTACGATTGTACTTCGCAGTCACAGAAAAGGCGGTGAGTTCTGTCTTGGTACAGGAACAGGAGCAAAGCCAAAAGCCCATCTACTTTGTCAGCAAAGTGCTACAGGGGCCAGAGGCGAGATACCAGGCAATAGAGAAGGCGGCCTTGGCAGTTGTGTTCTCAGCCTGGAGACTTCGTCACTACTTTCAGAGTTTCACAGTGGTGGTGATGACAGATCTGCTGATACGTAAAGTCTTGCAGAAACCAGACATGGCGGGGAGGATGGTGCGGTGGGCAGTCAGTCGAGTTGTCAGAATTCAATGTACAATATAAGTGATGGCATTTTCATGTGTTCTTCTTGAATCAAAGTAGAAATAGATGGAGCGGAAGCAATGGATGAGTGAAACAAGACCCTCCTAGGAGTTGTGTTGGTCTTGAAGGTGCATGATGAGTATGGGTTGAGTGGTTCGGCCAGCTCAAGGGAGAAGGTGAAAGGATTGAAGTTTATAGCCTAGATTTCTAGGAGGAGTAAAGCTTGTGCACAAAAATGGCAGCATAACATTACTCAAATAAACTTGAAAATACATGAGGTAGGCCTCCTTATTTATAGATTTAGGAGCCTTGGTGAGCAAGCTTAAAGGGTAGGGATGGAAATACAAAAAGTGGGGGCTGCCTAGGGTATTGACTTTAGTCAAACCACACCATCATCCTAATATTCTAGAAGATAGGTCAAAAATGCAACATTTGATAGTACACCCCTCCCTCTTTTGCTAAAGGCACCTATTTGCTAGCACACCCCTCCTTCTATTGCTAAGGGCACCTTTTTGATAGCACACCCCTAAGTTAGCAAGTTTTGCTTTCTACACTACACTAATCTACTAAGCTACCCCTAATGGGCCTCCAAGTAGCATGTACAAGGTCTTCTCCTTCCCATCCGTGGCTTCTTCTATGTGTGCTTGGATATGTTTAGCCATGGATCTTGTGAGAGGTCCTAGACGGTCTAGCTCCATGGATAGCCTCCCTCCTTCACGTCCTAGACGCTCACTTCTGGGAGCTAGACGCTCCTCTTGGTCTAGACTGTCTTCTTGGTTTGGGCCTTGGCTTCCTTGGTTAGATGTGCTTGGCCCTCCTCCATCATCCCCTCTCCCTTGGAAAGGATTTGTCCTCAAATCCAGCTCGTCATCGTCATTGGTACCTACAAATGGAGAAAGATCAATTACATTAAATGTGTCATGTACTCCATATTCAAGAGGTAGGTCCAATTTATATGCATTGTTGTTGACTCGCTTAAGGACTTGGAAGGGTCCCTCACCTCGGGGACTTAGTTTGGACTTCCTTTGATTTGGAAATCTTTCTTTTCGAAGATGAAGCCAAACTAAGTCTCCTTCCTCAAAAATTATTTCTCTCTTCCCTTTGTTGTTGTGTTTTGTGTACTTCTCATTTTGTTGTTGTATTTGAATTTTAATCTTCTCATGCATTTTCTTGACAAAATCAGCCTTGATTACTCCTTCCTTATGCACAAAATCTTGTGGATTAGGAAGAGGAATTAAATCCATGGGCGTGAGAGGATTAAAACCATATACTACCTCAAAAGGAGAAGCATTAGTAGTCTTGTGAACTACTCTATTGTAAGCAAATTCAATGTGGGGAAGGTACTCATCCCAAGATTTGTGGCTGCCCTTCATGATAGCCCTAAGCATAGTTCCAAGAGATCTATTGACTACTTCGGTTTGCCCATCCGTTTGAGGATGACAAGAAGTTGAAAATTGTAGTCTTGTTCCAAGTTTACCCCAAAGAGTTTTCCAAAAGTGACTTATAAACTTGGGATCTCTATCGGACACTATACTTCTAGGGAGACCATGGAGTCTCACCACTTCTCTAAAGAAGAGTTTAGAAATATTTTGAGCATCATCTACTTTGTGGCATGGAATAAAGTGAGACATTTTGCTAAAACGGTCCACTACCACAAAGATAGAGTCATGGCCTCTTGCAGTCCTAGGAAGTCCTAAAATGAAATCCATGCTAATGTCTTCCCAAGGAGCATTTGGAATCGGCAAAGGGGTGTAGAGTCCATGCGGCATTGTTCTAGACTTTTGCTTTTAAACATGAGATACATCTAGAGCAATGGCGTTGGACATCTTTCCTCATGTGTGGCCAACAAAATTTTGCTTTCAAAAGATCTAGAGTCTTATCAACTCCAAAATGGCCCATGAGTCCCCCTTCATGTGATTCTTTGACAAGGAGTTTTCTATGTGTTCCTTGGGGAATGCAAAGTTTTCCTTCTTTAAAAAGATATCCCTCGGACACATAGTAACCTCCTTGCGCTCTATGTAGACATTGGGCATAGATGGATGAAAGTTCTTGATCTTCTTGGTAAAGCTCTCTTATGTGGTCAAATCCAAGAATTTGGGCACCCAATTTTGAAAAGAGTGTGTGGCGTCTTGAAAGAGCATCGGCCACTATATTGGTGCTTCCTTTCTTGTATTTGATTACATAAGGAAATTGTTCAAGAAATTCCATCCATTTTGCATGTCTCTTATTGAGCTTGTGTTGGCCCTTTAAATATTTTAAAGACTCGTGATCACTATGGATAACAAATTCTTTGGACACAAGATAGTGTTCCCAAGTCTTTAGGGCTCTCACAAGAGCATAGAGCTCTTTGTCATAAGTGGGGTAGTTGAGGGTGGCACCATGGAGTTTTTCACTAAAATAAGCAATGGGGTGTCCACCTTGCAACAATACCGCGCCTATGCCTACTCCCTATGCATCACACTCTATCTCAAAAGTTTTGGAAAAATTTGGGAGAGATAGGATGGGTGCATTGGTGAGTTGAGCTTTTAGCCTTTGAAAGGCTTGCTCATGCTTTTCATTCCAACAAAATGCAACATCTTTTTTAACAAGTTCATTCAAAGGAGAAGCTAGGCTAGAAAAATTAGGCACAAACCTTCTATAGAAGCTAGCTAACCCATGAAAACTTCTTACATCACTTACATTTTGTGGAGTTGGCCACTCTTGGATGGCTTTGATTTTCTCGGGATCTACATGTACCCCCGTTTTGTTTACTATAAAGCCTAAAAAGACTACACTATCTACACCAAAGGTACACTTATCCCTATTTGCAAAAAGACTATTTTTCCTAAGAACTAGAAAGACTTCCCTAAGGTGACTTAGATGGTCTTCTAGGGTTTTACTATATACTAAGATATCATCAAAGTAAACTACTACATATTTACCTATACAATCCCTCAAGGTGTGATTCATAAGCCTCATGAATGTGCTTGGAGCGTTAGTGAGTCCAAAGGGCATCACCAACCACTCATATAATCCAAATTTGGTCTTAAAAGCGGTTTTCCACTCATCACCCTCCTTGATTCGAATTTGGTGATATCCACTTTTAAGGTCAATTTTGGAGAATAGAGTTGACCCATGCAATTCATCAAGCATATCATCAAGCCTTGGGATTGGATGCCTATACTTGATGGTGATGTTGTTGATTGCTCTACAATCACAACACAAGCGCCATTTTCCATCTTTTTTAGGCACCAACAAGACAGGTACAGCACAAGGGCTTAGACTCTTTTGAACCCAACCCTTCTCCAACAAGTCTTGAACTTGTGATTCTATCTCCTTTGTTTCCTCGGGGTTGGTTCTATAAGCAGGCCTATTTGGTAGGCTTGCCCCCGGAATGAAGTCAATTTGATGTTCTATCCCCCTAAGAGGAGGAAGCCCACTGGGTCCTTCTTGTGAGAATAGATCGTCAAATTCACTCAAAAGGTTTTCTATTTGAGGAGGTAAAACCGTGAGTTCATTACTTGTGGCAGTGCATGTAAGTGCTCCTTTACAAAAGATAAGGCTTGGTTGTTCAACAAGAAGCAAGTTTTCTAAAACATTTTCAAAAGGCTTTTCTTGTAGACCAACCTTGTGGGAAGGAACACTCTTCTCCCACGCCTTCCTATCCCTAAGGATTTTCTCTTTTTCTAGCACTCTTTTTTTTTTGTTTTCCTCATCCCTCTTTTGTTTCATTTGTATTTGGTCTTTCACCACTTGAGAATGTGGTAAAGGACTAAGTACAAACTTCTTATATTTATGGGTGAAGGAAATCTCGTTAGTGAGACCATCATGCAAGGTTTTCTTGTCAAATTGCCATGGCCTCCCTAATAAGATATGGCAAGCTTCCATAGGCACTACATCACATAAAACTTTATCTTTGTATTTCCCTATGGAAAACTTGATTTCCACTTGCTTATCTACATGTAGTTCCCCATTTTCATTAAGCCATTGAAGTTTGTAAGGTTTTGGGTGAGGAACCACTTGTAGCTTAAGCTTTTCAACCATCCTAGCACTACAACAATTACAACTAGATCCACTATCCACAATGAGGGAACATATATTTTCTAAAACATTGCATCTTGTATGAAATATGTTCTCCCTTTGTGTTTCAATGGATGTGCTAGGGTGATTGTTGAGGGTTCTCCTAATCATAAGCAATTCTCCCTCTAATGGAGCTACCCTCTCATCCTCTCCCCCTTCCTCTTTCTCACTAAGCTCATCCTCGCCACTAGTGTATTCGTCTACACCTTTAAGAAACAAAGTCCTTTGGTTTGGACATTGTGCTTGCACATGCCCCCTACCATAGCACTTAAAACATTTAACATCTCTAGCTCGGATGGGTGGGGTTGAGGTTTCTTTGGTGAAGGGTTTGGTAGGTTCTTTTGGTTTTTCCTTAGATGTACTACCCTCCCTTTTAAACTCTCTCTTGGGATAAAAGTTAGAATAGGGGCTCACCTTTTGACTTGATGTTTTGCGCAAATTTTGTTGCTCAACTTTAATGCAAAGTTGAACCAAATCATTCAAGTCTTGATAAGGTAAGAGCTCTACTCTATCTCTTATCTCAAGTGATAGGCCACTAAGGAACCTAGATATGGTGGTTTCCTCTTCCTCTCTAATAGAGGCTCTCATCATATAGAGCTCCATCTTTTGCCTATACTCTTCTACACTCATATTCTTTTGTTGGAGTCTTTGGAGCTTGTCCATCAACTCCCTATGGTAGTAAGAAGGTATATGTCGACGTCTTAGGGCTCCCCTAAGGTCATTCCAATATTCTATGGGAGGTTCCCTATGAAGACGTCGGTCTCTTTCTAAAGAGGTCCACCAATACATGGCATTTCCTTGGAAACTAAGGGTGGCTAAGGGTACTTTTCGTTCCTCACTTACCCTATGGCAAGCAAAGAGTTGCTCTACCTTCATCTCCCAATCTAGATATATTTCTACATTTTCCTTTCCATGAAAATGAGGCAGGTCTACTCTAGTTTCCCTTGGCACCTCTTGTTCCCTTTGCCTAGTTCTTCTAGGGGGTGGTTGGTAGTAGTCATTAATTCTAAGGCTTCCCTCCCCTAGAGTTGCAATGCTTTGGGATGCATGAGTATTTGTTTTTTTTGATTTTTGAGATTTTTGGGATTTCTCTTCTTGAGCTCTAGCCAACTCATTAATCTTGTTTTCATTCTCCAATTGCCTAGAAGAAATTAATTGTACCGCTTGGGATACCTCTTTCAAAAGGGTTTTCAAAGATTTTACTTCACATTCTATAGACTTTGGAGAATGAGAAGAAGAAGACATGGCTAGACCTTTGTGTATTTAGGCGTTTTTACTTTGAGAAAGATTAGGGAAGATAAAGAAGGTAGTTTTCCAGGTAAGGGAGGTGAGTCTCAAATGACTACTTAAGTACCAAGCCTTTTCCTTGCCAAAAACTAGTCTCCAATGCCTTCTCACAAAAATTTCTCTTAGTGAAACACTTAAAACACAAGAAGTTGAGAAATCAAAAAGCAATAAAACTATGTAAGCTAAAAAAAAAGATATGCAACAAACTAGTCGGTTTTAGCACAAATTAAACTAAACTAATCATGCAAAACGTTTCTACCAAAACAATAGAAAACAAGTTCAAACAAGCAACAAATTACTAAGCAAAAAATTTACTATGCTATTCGGCCCTAGGTGAGGCTTCTTGGACACTTTGAGCCCTTGAAGACACACTCACCGTCTAAACGTAATTAAAGAGGTAATTAACAATAAACCAAGTTGCAAAGGAAAAGAAGACTCCCTTTGTTGATCCTCTTTTGGGTTAGTGCACTTCCTTGTTGTCTTGAATTTTTTTTTTTTTTGATCTTCTAGGTGTTTGTATTGTTTGTTTCAAGCAACCTTGTTTCGGCTTTAGCTTTGTCTCCTCCTTAAAATGATGGCTTTAATTCTCCAATTTCCAGCACCTATTCACAAGAGCTAAACCTAAACCAAGTCAAGTTCCATGCACATATGCACCAAGGAGAATTAAATTCCAGCACCCAAAAGAGAGGTCAAGAAACAAAAGCAAGAAACAAATTTAATTGAATAAAAACAGTACCACCAAAGGGATTTATAATATGACAACTTAGAAAGAGAGTCAAGAAATTAAAGCAAACAATTAAAGGTACTCAAAAAAAGTTGGCACACAAAAGGAATTCCTAAAGAAAAGCACTAGATTAGATGACCAAATAAAAAAAAAAAAAAAACAGCACCACTGAAAATTGTGGGCCAGAAAACGTGTTTGTTCCCCGATTTATGCTGAGCTGTATTTTTAAAATTTGTCTCTGAAATTTATATGCAAGAAAATTCAGGATCTTATCTAAACAATGGCTTTGGAATCACCTAAAACGCATGCACCATTTTTTTTTTAATAATTTTTGCAAATTTGGTGTGCAGTTAGGCCAGCTGGAGCGCTCAAGATTTGCACTCTGATTTTGTAAGATTTATCATATTTTTTCTGTTGCCTTTTTTGATCTGATTCTTTTTTTGTCCTTTTTGTAACACTTCAAACTTGCATTTTCCAGAGAATCACAAATTTCCTATGAGTGGAAATAATTTTTGAAACAAAAAACAGCCAGACAGAGAGAGAAACAGGGGAAATCTGGAAAACTGGAAAAAAAAACAGCAAGATACCAAAATTTAACACAAAGGAAAATGTAAGAAGGAAATTGTGTAAGAACTAAGACACAATTATGAACTCAAACTAAAATTAAAAAGGCAGCAAAGGATCAAAATAACAGCAGATTAAGGCAAATTAAAGAGACCCAAAAACAAGAAACAATCAAGCCAAAAATAGGACTACTAAGAATTGATGACAATTATGGATTCACATGACTTGACACAACATTTATAGATTCAGAAAATAAAGACTCAAAGCATAAAATGAAGCAATTATAAGAAAGCAATAAAGACTCAAATTCCTAAAAGAAAACAGCCACTCAATGTGTAAGGAATCCTATCACAATTGCACAAGAAAATGTTCAAGATCAATTGAACACATGTGCTTCGGTTGGATCTTCCATAAGCACACCAAGAACAATTTAAAATGTAAAAAAAAAAACAGCAAGACAATTATGGAATTGAAATGACAAGATGAAAATAAAGAAGAACTGAAAATTTAAAAAGACAAGCTACTCATCTTGAAGAACCAAAAGCTCTGATACCAAATGATGGCATTTTCATGTGTTCTTCTTGAATCAAAGTAGAAATAGATGGAGCGGAAGCAATGGATGAGTGAAACAAGACCCTCCTAGGAGTTGTGTTGGTCTTGAAGGTGCATGATGAGTATGGGTTGAGTGGTTCGGCCAGCTCAAGGGAGAAGGTGAAAGGATTGAAGTTTATAGCCTAGATTTCTAGGAGGAGTAAAGCTTGTGCACAAAAATGGCAGCATAACATTACTCAAATAAACTTGAAAATACATGAGGTAGGCCTCCTTATTTATAGATTTAGGAGCCTTGGTGAGCAAGCTTAAAGGGTAGGGATGGAAATACAAAAAGTGGGGGCTGCCTAGGGTATTGACTTTAGTCAAACCACACCATCATCCTAATATTCTAGAAGATAGGTCAAAAATGCAACATTTGATAGTACACCCCTCCCTCTTTTGCTAAAGGCACCTATTTGCTAGCACACCCCTCCTTCTATTGCTAAGGGCACCTTTTTGATAGCACACCCCTAAGTTAGCAAGTTTTGCTTTCTACACTACACTAATCTACTAAGCTACCCCTAATGGGCCTCCAAGTAGCATGTACAAGGTCTTCTCCTTCCCATCCGTGGCTTCTTCTATGTGTGCTTGGATATGTTTAGCCATGGATCTTGTGAGAGGTCCTAGACGGTCTAGCTCCATGGATAGTCTCCCTCCTTCACGTCCTAGACGCTCACTTCTGGGAGCTAGACGCTCCTCTTGGTCTAGACTGTCTTCTTGGTTTGGGCCTTGGCTTCCTTGGTTAGATGTGCTTGGCCCTCCTCCATCAATAAGCCCAGAGGTTCGATCAAGGGACAGGTTTACGCTGACTTTGTGGCTGAGATGTCCTCGACTGAGTCCCAGCAGGAAGAGCCTAGCTTCAAGTGGGTGCTGTCAATAGATGGGTCCTCAAATCAACAAGGTAGTGAAGCGGGGGTGATCCTTGAAGGACCCAAGGGATTATTGATAGAGCAGGCCCTGCGGTTCGCCTTCAAAGCCAGCAATAACCAAGCATAATATGAAGCCTTGATTGCTGGAATGCTGTTGGCTAAGGAGATGGGAGCGTAGAGTCTTATGGCGAAGAGTGACTCGCAATTGGTCACAGGCCAAGTGGCGGGGGAGTACCAGGCCAAAGATCCTCAAATGGCCTCCTACTTGGAGTATGTTCAGCAGTTGAAGAGTTCTTTTGAAACCTTCGAGCTAGTGCATATACCCAGGGAGCAGAATGCCAGAGCTGACTTGTTGGTCAAACTCGCCAGCTCAGGCAAGGGGGGCAAGCAGAGGACGGTCATCCAGGAGACCCTGAGGGCACCTCGTACTTATACAGCTGACAATTTGGTGGGAGTCCATCAGATCAGCCAATCACGTAGTGAGGCGAGGAGTCATCGGTCGTTGACCCAAGAAACTCTAAGGAAGCCACGGGTCAATGCCAGTATGCCAATGGAGGAGGGGCCATCGCAAGTCTGCCTGTTACATAGTGGGGAGACATGGATGACGCCCTATAAGCGATACATAGCCGATGGAATGCTCCCAATAGAGCCAATGGAAGCAAGGAAGATAATGAAGAACTCAGCCAAGTACACACTCATTGATGGCGAGCTGTATAGGCATGGGTTTACTCACCCCATCCTGGTGTGCGTACATGGTGAGCAGTGTGCGAGAATAATGGCAGAGCTCCATGAAGGTATATGTGGGAGTCACATCGGAGGTCGTGCTTTGGCATCTAAGGCCGTTCGAGCAGGGTATTATTTGCCGACTATGAGGGAGGATTGCACTAAGTACGCGCAGCAGTGTAAACAGTGCCAATTGCATGCTGATTGGTATAAGGCGCCACCATAAGAGCTCAGGTCGATATACAGCCCTTGGCCATTCCATACCTGGGGAATTGACATCCTGGGGCCTTTTCCTTTGGCGGTGCGGCAAATGAAGTACCTCGTGGTCGCCATTGAATATTTCACGAAGTGGATCGAGGCTGAGCCAGTAGCCTAGATCACAGCCCAGAAGATCCAGCACTTTGTGTGGAACAACATAGTGTGCCGCTTTGGAGTACCCAAGCGTTTGGTGTCTGATAATGGCACCCAATTCGCAAGTCAACAGTTGGGAAAGCTATGCACAGAGCTGGGGATCAAGCAGGTGTTTGCATCGGTCGAGCATCTGCAAACCAATGGGCAGGTCGAGTCCGCCAATCGAGTTCTACTTAGGGGACTGAAGAGAAGGCTGGAGAAAGCGAAAGGAAGGTGGGCTGAGGAGGTTCCCAGAATTGTATGGGCTTACCATACTACCCCCAATCCACCACCAAGGAGACCCCTTTCAGCCTGGTGTATGGTTCAGATGCCATGATCCCTGTGGAGATCCAGGAAAGCTCGCCACGATTCCAGAACTTTGTGGCGAAGGAGTCCAACGAAGAAAAGAAGGTGAATCTTGATCTCTTGGATGAAGTAAGGGAAGAGGCAGGAATCAAGGCCGAGACGTTGAAGAGGAGAGTCGAGCTCAAGCACAGTTCCAAATTGAGAGCTCGGCAGTTCCAGGTGGCTGATCTAGTCATGCGAAAGGCATCTCCTTACCAGATAGAGAACAAGCTATCCCCTAAGTGGACTGGTCCCTTTAGAGTTACAGAGTCCTTGGGGAATGGAGCGTATAGGCTGGAGACTTTAGAAGGTGGTCCGATTCCTCGTACATGGAATGCGACTCACCTGAAGTTCTATTTTAGTTAAAGCCATGTAATGTTGCACACAGTTTAGGGGACACTCTTTTTTCCCTTTTTAAGGGCTTTTAATGAGGTCACCCAATAAAATTTTCAGTTAGAATATATATGTGAGTGTGTTTTTACAATACAGTTAAATCCTCCCTCGCCTGCGAGCGATGTGAGGTCAGTTAGAACCTGTCACTTGGGGTTAGAAGTCTCGTAAGCGGGAAGGTAGGTTCGTGAGAACACCTCCCCTTTGAGTGAGAACTCCCAATGTGAGCAGAAGGGTTCGCCCAATTAAATCCTCCCTCGCCTGCGAGAGATGTGAGGTCAGTTAGAACCTGTCACTTGGGGTTAGAAGTCTCGTAAGCGGGAAGGTAGGTTCGTAAAGAACACCTCCCCTTCGAGTGAGAACTCCCAATGTGAGTAGAAGGGTTCACCCAGTTAACTCCTCCCTCGCCTATGAGCGATGTGAGGTCAATTCGAACCTATCATTTGGGGTTAGAGGACTCGTAAGTGCGAAGGTAGGTTCGTAAGGAACACCTCCTCTTCGAGTGAGAACTCCTAATTTGAAAGAAAGGTTCACCAGCGAAGTCACCCGTGAAATCCTCTCTCGTCCATGGCGATCAGGGGTCAGATTGAGCCTTTCGGGTGAGGTTAAAGTCTCAATGATTAGAAAGTGAGTTTGCGCAAAGCACCTCCTCGTCGACGAGAGAGTCCTCTATTCGAGAAGAGGGTTTGTCAGGAAGGTCCACCTTCGCCTAAGGGCGACAAGTGGCCATATAAAGCTAGATTGCTAAACACGTACAGATCAACTCTGTCGAGGTGGTGAGGTATGTTTTGAGAAAGAAGTTTTTATGAGGTTTTGCCAACAGCAGCTCAACAAAGTCAAGCGTGCTACCTGTAGTAATTCTGAGTCAAGCGCGCTATTTTTGGTCTGAATCTATGCTAAGTAGAGAGTTTGACCAAGCATATCAAACAGTAAAACAACAGCAAAAGTAGAATACAAAGGCAAACAAATATGAAGGCAAGTAAATGAATTATTTACATTATACTGGAGGCTAGTTACAAGAAGTTCAGTTATGAGATACAATTACTTAGAAGACCTATCTGGGCACTATTTGCCCGTCAACCACCTGCGAAGTTATGGAGAATGGCGAGAGGTCCATCTCAAGATGCACGCAGGTAAACTGAGCAAGGGCATCGCTAAACCCCTCCCCGTAGGCGTCGGCGGCATCTTCAGTGAGCTCTGCCTCAGTCTTCTTCAGCAATTCAGTTTGTTGGGCAAGTTCCTCCTCAACCTTGCCCAGCTGAACCTCTCGGTTGGTGGCCCTCTCCTCCAGCTTTGTCATTTTGGTTTGAGCCCCCTCCAATTGCTCTTCCAATTCAATAATTCTGTTGTGGAGGGGGAGTATCTTGGCCTCAAGCTGGAGGGCCTCCTGCCCCTTGGGGAAGAGGAGCTTCTTTGATGTAGCCTAGCTTGAGTGCTTTCTTCCATGAGCTGAAAATGAATTTGAAGGTGGCGGAAGCTATGGTTGAAGATGTGCAAGGAGCTCCTAGGAGTTGTGGTTTCCTTGAAGGTGAAGTGTTAGGTGTGGAGAGTGAGTGGTGAAGCCATCTCACTTGGAAAAGATGAAGAATGAAGACTAAGGTGTCTATCCTAGAGGTAGGAGACAAGAGTGATACTTGGCACAAAGTTGGCAGCAATTTCACTCAAATTAATCTTGAGAATTACATGAGTCAAGCCCTCTTATTTATAGTGTTTAGAGGGCTGAAAATTCAAATGAAAATGGAGGGAAATTCAAAATGAAATTCTCCTTAAGGTGGAGCCTAAAAATGAGAGCACATGGGAGGGGTGTGATTCGTATTTCACGCTCACCCTCTCTAGGCTTTCCAAACCGACCTTGGTTAATTTAGTTGTTTTAAAAACCCTAAATTAACCTAGGTTGGTGTTTTAGGTGCCAAAATTAATTCTAAGAAAATTACAATTATTTTCCTATTCTAATTTTGACAAGAAAATTAAATTCTACTTCTACACTAAACTTATGGCATCTTTATCATGTAGAGGAAAGTCTCTCTGCCATCAGTAGCAGTGTCCTAATCCTCTTGTATTCTTCTTGCCATAGCCCTTGTAGTTGGCCCATATCTTCTATTTGGTGGGCTTGAGATAGGTCTTGGACTTGAACATGGGTTTGGGCTTGGGCTTGGACTTGGGCTTGGGCCTCTTCCATCATCCCCTCCCTCTTGAGAAGGATTTGTCCTCAAATCCAATGCTTCATCTTCTTCATTACTTCCTGCAAAAGGGATTAGGTCCATAACATTGAAAGTATTATGAACTCCATATTCTTCAGGTAAATCCAGAATGTATGCATTGTCATTGATTCTCTTGAGAACTTGGAAGGGTCCATCTCCTCGGGGGCTAAGCTTAGATGTTCTTCTAGTGGGAAATCTATCCTTTCTAAGATGTAGCCAAACCCAGTCTCCTTCCTCAAAAATTATCTCTCACTTCCCCTTATTGCCATGTTTTACATATTTCTCTGTTTGCCATTGTATTTGTTTTTTAATCCACTCATGCATTTTCTTAACAAATTCAGCTTTTGCTACTCCTTCTTTATTCACAAATTCTTGTGGATTAGGAAGAGGCAACAAATCTAAAGGTGTAAGAGGATTAAACCCATATACAACTTCAAATGGATAAATATTGGTAGTTTTATGGACTACCCGGTTATATGCAAACTCAATATGGGGAAGGTACTCATCCCAAGATTTGTGGTTGCCTTTCATAACTGCCCTAAGCATAGTTGAAAGAGATCTATTTACTACTTCAGTTTGTCCATCCGTTTGAGGATGACAAGAAGTTGAAAATTTCAGTTTAGTTCCAAGCCTTTCCTAGAGAGTCCTCCAGAAATGACTTATAAATTTTGGATCTCTATCAGACACTATGCTTTTGGGTAGACCATGAAGTCTCACCACTTCTCTAAAGAAGAGTCTAGAGATATTGTTTGCATCATCTATTTTGTAGCATGGTATAAAATGTGCCATCTTACTGAACCTATCCACAACCACAAAAATAGAATCAAAACCTCTTGCAGTCCTAGGGAGTCCTAAAATAAAATCCATGCTAATGTCTTCCCATGGAGCATTTGCAACAGGCAAAGGAGTATAGAGTCCATGAGGCATTATTTTAGATTTGGCTTTTAAAACATGAAATGCATCTAAAATAATGTCTTTGAACATCTTTTCTCATGTGTGGCCAAAAGAATTTTCCTTTTAAAAGCTCTAGAGTTTTATCAACTCCAAAATGGCCCATGAGACCTCCTTCATGTGTTTCTTTTACAAGAAGCTTTCTATGTGTTCCTTGGGGTATACATAGTTTTCCTTCTTTAAAAAGATAACCCTCGGACACATAAAATCCTCCTTGTGCTCTATGTTCACATTTAACAAAAGTGGATGCAAAGTCTTGATCTTCTTTATACAGTTCAAGTATGTTTTCAAATCCAAGAATCTGGGCACCAAGTTTTGAAAAGAGGGCGTGTCTCCTGGAGAGAGCATCAGCCACAATATTAGTACTGCCCTTCTTGTATTTGATAACATAAGGGAATTGTTCAAGAAATTCCATCCATTTTGCATGACGTTTATTCAACTTATGCTGACCCTTCAAGTATTTTAAAGACTCATGATCACTATGAATTACAAATTCTTTGGATACTAGATAGTGCTCCCAAGTCTTCAGGGCCCTCACAAGTGCATAGAGCTCTTTATCATAGGTTGGGTAGTTGAGGGTGGCACCATGGAGTTTTTCACTGAAATAAGCAATAGGGTGTCCACCTTGCAACAATACCGCACCTATGCCTACTCCTGATGCATCACATTCTAGCTCAAAAGTGTTTGCAAAATTTGGTAGAGCTAAAACGGGTGCATTAGTGAGCAGAGCTTTAAGCCTCTTGAAGGCTTGATCTTGCTTCTCTGTCCAACAAAATGGAGTGTCCTTCTTCACTAACTCATTGAGTGGTGAAGCTAGACTCGAGAAGTTAGGCACAAATCTTCTATAAAAGCTTGCTAATCCATGAAAACTCCTAACATCTCCTACATTTTGTGGGGTTGGCCATTCTTGGATGGCTTTGATTTTCTCAGGGTCAACATGTACCCCATTTTTGCTTACTATAAAACCTAAAAACACTACACTATCAACACAAAAGGTACACTTATCAATATTAGGAAAAAGACTATTCTCCCTAAGCACTAAGAGAACTTCCCTAAGGTGAGTTAGGTGGGCTTCTAGGTTTTGGCTATATACTAGGATATCATCAAAATAAACTACAACATATTTACCTATACAATCTCTTAAGACATGATTCATTAGCCTCATGAATGTGCTAGGTGCATTAGTGAGACCAAAAGGCATCACTAACCACTCACATAGCCCAAATTTGGTTTTAAAAGCGGTTTTCCACTCATCACCCTCTTTAATTCGTATTTGGTGATATCAGCTCCTAAGATCAATTTTGGAAAATATAGTGGACCCATGCAATTCATCAAGCATGTCATCTAGTCTTGGAATTGGATGCCTGTACTTGATGGTGATGTTATTGATGGCCCTACAATCACAACACATTCTCCACTTGCCATCTTTTTTAGGCACCAACAAGACAGGTACAGCACAAGGACTGAGGCTCTTTTGAACCCAACCCTTCTCCAACAAATCCTGAACTTGTGATTCTATCTCCTTGGTTTCCTCAGGATTAGTTCTATAAGCTGGTCTATTAGGAAGACTAGGTCCTGGAACTAAATCTATTTGATGTTCTATTCCTCTAAAAGGGGGAAGTCCCAATGGTCCTTCCTTAGGAAATAAATCATCAAACTCTTTTAAAAGTTCTTTTACCTGAGGAGGTAGAATACTAGTTTCAGAAGATGTGGCAGTGCATGTAAGTGTTCCTTTACACAGCAGGAGGCCTGTAGGTTGTTCAGAAAGAAGTATTTTTTTAACTTTGTTTTCAACTTTTTCTTCCTTCTGAATGACCTTGTGGGAAGAAACACTCTTCTCCCACGCCTCTTTTTCCCTAAGGGCTTTTTCTTGGTTTTCTATTTTTATTTTTTTTCTTCCTCTCTTTTGAGTTTCATTTGTACTTGATCCTTTATCACCTGTGAGTGTGATAATGGATAGAGTACAAACTTTTTATCCCTGTGAGTGAAAGTAATGTCATTGGTAAGACCATTGTGCATAGTTTTCTTATCAAATTGCCATGGTCTACCTAATAAAATATGACAAGCTTCCATGGGAACTACATCACATAAAACTTTGTCTTTATAGTTTCCCACAGAGAACTCGACTTTCACTTGCTTATCTACAGTTAATTCCCCATCTTCATTTATCCACTGAAGTTTATAAGGTTTAGGATGAGGTATTACCTGTAGATTCAGCTTCTCAACTATCCTAGAGCTATAGCAGTTGCAGCAGGAACCACTGTCCACAATGAGAGAACATACATTTTCAAAAACTTTACATCTTGTGTGGAAGATGTTCTCTCTTTGTGACTCTTGGTCCACACTAGGTTGGTTGTTGAGGGTTCTACGGATCATCATTAACTCCCCCTCACATGGATACACTCCCTCACTATTTACTTTCTCTTCTCCCCCGCTAACTTCTTCACTTTGGCTACTATATTCATCCCTCCCTATTAAGAGTATGGTTCTCTTGTTTGGGCACTGGGCAGCTATATGACCTCTACCAAAGCACTTAAAACATTTAGTGTCTCTACTACGAGGTTGTGAGCTAGAGGTATCTATTTCTGTTTTCTTAGGAGTTTCTTTTGGTTTTTCTTTTATGGGTTCCTCCCTTTTATACTGTCTCTTGGGATAGGAGTTAGAATATGAACCTTCCCTACGACTTGATATTTTTCTCAAATTTTGTTGTTCAACTTTGATGCAAAGTTGAATTAAATCATTCAAATCTCTGTAGGGTAAAAGCTCAACTCTATCTCTAATCTCAAGATTGAGTCCACTCAAAAATCTTGCTATTGTGGTGGATTCTTCCTCCCTAATGGAGGCTCTCATCATATAAAGCTCCATTTTCTGCCTATATTCTTCCACACTCATAGATTTTTGTTGGAGTCTCTGGAGCTTGTCCATTAACTCCCTATTATAGTAGGAAGGGATATGACGGCGTCTTAAGGCTCCCCTAAGGTCATTCCAGTATTCTATGGGAGGGTCCTTATGAAGGCGCCTATCTCTCTCTAAAGCAGTCCACCAATACATAGCATTTCCCTGAAAGCTAAGGGTAGCTAGGGGTACCTTTCGTTCCTCAATTACTCTATGGCAAGCAAATAATTGTTCTACCTTCATTTCCCAATCTAGGTAAGCTTCTACATTTTCTTTGCCATGGAAATAAGGTAAGTCTACCCTAACCTCCTTACTACTTTCTTTTCTTTCTTTTCTAGCTCTCCTAGGGGGTGGTTGATAATACTCATTAATCCTAAGGCTTTGTTCACCAAGAGAATCACTACCCATAGAGCTAGATGCATGTGAACTTCTTTTTGTTTTATGGGTGCATTCATCTTTTTCTTTAACCATCCTCAACTCGTTCTCCAACAAAGCAACATGAGCATCCCTCTCTTTGAGTTGGGTCTCATGTTGGAGTTGTCTATATGAAAGTGATTGAAAGTCTTGTGCTAATTGTTTTAAAAGAGATTTGATTGACTTTCTATCATCTTCACTAGAGTTAGGAGAATGAGTAGACATGATTAAAGCTATGTGTTAAAAGCAATTTACCACAAGAAAGATAGGTGGAGTAATGTAGGTAGATTCCCAGGAAAGGGAGGTGGATCACTTGGATCACTTAAGTACCAAGCCTTTCCTAGCCAGATTCTATCCTTCAAGACTTTCACAAACCTTTCTCTAAGTAATTCACTTAGAGCACAAGAAAGAATGAAAACACAAGCTTTAATACAAGAAAACGAAATTACTTAAAAAAACAATTAATCACAATGAACAATTAACTCTAATTCAAAAGCATTTAAACTAGGCGAATTCCTAAGGTGAGGCTTCTTTGGCACTTAGAACCTTTGAAGACACACTCACCGTCTAATTGGCGTGATTAATTCCACTAATTATTGAATGTTTAACAACTTACAACTCAAAAGAAATACAATGGAAATTTTGAATTACAAAAGTTTAGAATCCTATTCTATGCTTCCTTTTCTTTTTGGTACTCCTCCTTTTTGCTTTGCACTCCTCTCTTTGATGTATGTTTGTATATTTTTGTTGCTGCACTCTTGCTTTACCTCTTTTAGGATAGTCACTAAAGTAATCAATTCAGCACCTACTAAGTAAAAATGGCACTCACCACAAAGGTTAGCTCCAAACTTTACAAGCACCTGTTGAAAACTTTCACCACTTAAGAGGTCAACAAAAATTAAAGCAACAAAAGCTCAATTTAAATTTGGACAACAACAAAGGGATTTAAATGTGACAAAACTAGAAGGAATATTGAAGAAAAATTGACAATCAAGCAAAATAAGGTAATCAACAAAGCTGGCACACAAAATGAACCTAGGGAAAGGTACTAGAATTGGATTACAAAAACCAAAACTGAACTACTGGAATTTAAGTGTCAAAAAACGTGACTTACACGATTTATGCTGAGCTGTATTTTTCAAATTTGAATTTGAAATTTTAAACACAGATACTTCAAGATGTTAACCAAATTTTGGCGCTGAAATCACTCAAAACACATGCACCAATCAATTACAATAAAATTTTCAAATCTGGTGCCAGATTACCGTTTTTTTTTCGCGCCAGTTTTGAACACTGATTTTGTTTGATTTATCATTTTTTTTTTCACTTCGAATTTTGATTCACTTTTTTTTTCCTTTTTTTCTAAGACATCAAACTTCTCAGATCCAGATTTCCAGAATTTTTCTCCAGCGGAATTAATTTTCACAATGAAAAACAGCCAGCACAGTTTAGAAATCCTAATCTGGAATTAAAAACAGAGTTGAAAACTTGCAAAGACACAATAGAATGATTGTATAAGAATTTGTGTGGTTCTATCACACAAATATGAACTCAAATCTAAAAGAAAAATGCACCAAAGGATCAAACAATTCAGATTAAAAACTGGACTCAAGATCAAATCAAGAAACAAAATCAATTAAGAAAAGTACTACTAGGATTTGATGACATTTGTTGGAGAAACATGACTTGACAAAACATGTATAGATCTCAAAATCAAAATGACTCAAATTAAAACAGATTGAACCAATTAAAATGTGCAAGAAAGACTCAAAATCCTAATAAGATCAAACAGCACACCAAAACACACAAGAATCCTACACAAAATTGAAATTAGAAGCTCAAGAACAAGTTGAACACATTCTACCGATTGGATTCATCCAAACAGCATTCAAATCAAAATTAAATTGCAAAAAACAGCAAGACATTCAAGGATCTAATGAAGAACAACATGGAAATATGAAAAACAACACAAAATCAAAAAAAATTAGAAGAAGACACTTAGCTCTTGAAGAACCATGGCTCTGATACCACTTGATGTAGCCTAGCTTGAGTGCTTTCTTCCATGAGCTGAAAATGAATTTGAAGGTGGCGAAAGCTATGGTTGAAGATGTGCAAGGAGCTCCTAGGAGTTGTGGTTTCCTTGAAGGTGAAGTGTTAGGTGTGGAGAGTGAGTGGTGAGGCCATCTCACTTGGAAAAGATGAAGAATGAAGACTAAGGTGTCTATCCTAGAGGTAGGAGACAAGAGTGATAATTGGCACAAAGTTGGCAGCAATTTCACTCAAATTAATCTTGAGAATTACATGAGCCAAGCCCTCTTATTTATAGTGTTTAGAGGGCTGAAAATTCAAATGAAAATGGAGGGAAATTCAAAATGAAATTCTCCTTAAGGTGGAGCCTAAAAATGAGAGCACATGGGAGGGGTGTGATTCGTATTTCACGCTCACCCTCTCTAGGCTTTCCAAACCGACCTTGGTTAATTTAGTTGTTTTAAAAACCCTAAATTAACCTAGGTTGGTGTTTTAGGTGCCAAAATTAATTCTAAGAAAATTACAATTATTTTCCTATTCTAATTTTGACAAGAAAATTAAATTCTACTTCTACACTAAACTTATGGCATCTTTATCATGTAGAGGAAAGTCTCTCTGCCATCAGTAGCAGTGTCCCAATCCTCTTATATTCTTCTTGCCATAGCCCTTGTAGTTGGCCCATATCTTCTATTTGGTGGGCTTGAGATAGGTCTTGGACTTGAACATGGGTTTGGGCTTGGGCTTGGACTTGGGCTTGGGCCTCTTCCATCATTCTTAGTCTCCTTCTCAGACTGGCGGAGGCTGCCCAACTCTTGGTTCAGGGCAGTCTTGCGCTTGGTCGCCTGATGGAGTTGAAGGTCTTTCTGCTCCAACTCTTTCTCCAGTTTGGCAGCCTTCTCTAGTAGCTCTGCCTCTGTGCTATTCTTGACCAGGAGGAAATTGGAAGTAGCAAGGAACTCCCCAAGACCATGGCTGATGAGGTCCCCCAGGGAGTTCCCTTCCATGGCTTCCATGGCAGCTTGGCCAGGCATCTGCGCAAGAGCCCGCTGGAGAAGAGGAGGCAGCTCGGGAGCAGGAGGCATTTGGCTGGTTGAAGGGGCACTCTCCCCTCCACCCTCGAGCGCTAAGATTGGCTCAGGGGGAGATGAAGCACTGGGAGGGTGCTCCCTGAAGGAGGGAGGTTGCCCCTTTGTCGCGAAGGAGACCTCTGCGGCAACCTCTACCCTTTTTCTCTTGAAGACGAGGCCAGAGCAGGTGTCCTCGTCCTCAGAGATCTCTACTGGGGCTGCCCTCTTTGATTTCTCAATAGTTGGCTCTGGGGCAGCCACAACAGGCGATGAAGGGCCAGCAGGGCCTGAGCCACCCACAGTACGGCGACTCAGCACATCAGCCAGCCTTTTCTTCTTCTCAGCGTCTAACACTATACCTATAGTGTGAAACAAGGAAGGGTGAGAAGGGTGAAGCGTAAAACACAGAAGCAAGTAGAAACGAGAAAAGACAATGTACCAAGGTAAACGCTGAGAGTTTCGGCATCATATTCATGCCTAATCAGCTGGGTGGTGTCAAACACCACGCCCCAGCTGGAAAGTGTTTGGCACACTTCTCGGTCAAAGGGCGTCAGCTCTTCGGGTCCGTGGGGCTTCTTGAACCTCAACTTCTCCACCCAATATAAGGGGAAACCATCGAGCATGGTGGAGTTGTAGGAGCTGCAGCAGACTCGGAAGAACTTCCCCTTGAAGCCCTTATATGATTGAGAGAAGAGGGTGAGCAGGACCCTCCCAGCCACTCCGTTGAGGCTTACCCAAAGCCTTTTCCCAGGGCTCTTCGCCTCGAAGAAGTATAGGAATACATCTACCGAGGGAGTGAACCCTAGGTTGTTGCAAAGAATGGAGAAGGCCCTGATGAAGGCCCAGCTGTTGGGGTGCAGCTGGGCGAGTGCCACGTTCAGTTCCGTGAGCAAGGCCCTCTCGAACCAGGTGAAGGGAAGGCATACTTTGACTCGTTTGAACACAGTGGCATAGAAGAAGAAGAAGGGCTCCCCGCCATTGCATCGTTCGTCGGTGCAAACAGGTTCACCCTTGGTGCAAGGACGCACTGAGATGTACGCGTCGCTCTCTTTGCCGAAGATGCGCCCTTTAATCTCGTTTTCATCATCCTTATGCTTCCTCCAATCTTCAGTGGAGATGAGTTTGGAGGTCTCAGCGAGGAGATCCTCAGAAGCCCAGGGGTAGAGGGCCCTGTAATCAACCGCTACGGTTGGAGGAGGGTTGGAGGTGGTTTTGGTTCTGGCCATCTCGAATCTAAAACAAATGAGAGGCAGGAAGAAGGAAAAGGGTTTTAGAAGAAAATGATGACGAAACTATGGCGGACAAAGACTCAAAAGAAGAACGAACGCAGAAAAGAAGAACAGAAACCCTAAATACAGAAATCGTAAACAGACCCAGCGTAGTTAGAAGATGCGAAGAGAAGCAGAATCATAAGGTGAAAGCAGAAAGGGAGAGTATAAATTATACCTTCGCGTAACCGAAGTTGAAAGGTCGCGAGCGTAGGGGTTGGAGTAAGACAGAAGCGTGTGAGAGAAGTTAGAAGATATGAAGGCTGGAATGCAAAGTGATGAAACAGTGAAGTGGCGCAGGATTTTGAAGGGGTTTAACGTAGCCCTAGGGAGCGCAAACGTTAAGAATCCTAGACCGTTGATGCGGCCACGTGTCTACAGATAAAATGGGGTCGATGAAACGTCCCCTCAGCGCACTGTTCATGTCCTTACGCGCAGCGTCACGTAGGTCGCCGAGTCGATTACTTAGTTTCTTCGCTGAAACAAGTTGACAGCTCGAGACTGGGGGCCTTGTGTACCGACTAGTCCTCGGACACCGAGAATAGCTAGTATGGGGTGAGCCATGTCAGTTGGGTCCCACAGTGTGGGCCAAAGCCACGTGGAATGGACCCCACAAGTGGTAAGGTCTAGTAGGGTGATTAGTCATCAGCGTATCCCCACAGAAAAGGGTGATTAGTCATCAACGTGATGATCACTAGAATAGGCTAATGTGTCTTCGTCACTCCGCAAGTTGAGGAGTCCTCGGCAACAGAGTGTGACGGGGTGAAATCGGTCGTGGGTGATTTGAATAACATAACCAGAACAGCTAAGATTGGTTCCTAGAGTGGGCCAATGAGAAGGAAATACCCAGAGGTAAGGAGAGGCCTGAATCACGAAGAGCTTATGCGGGTGGCAGGGAAAGCACAGTTAGGTGCAGAGTCCTGAGGGGTCGAGTACTCATCAGAACTAGGGTTTCCCAGTGAAGGCTACATGCATGGCACGTGAATAGTGAAGGCACTCCCAGAACAGGTAGCCCCAGAGACTAGGTGCAAGAGGAGGCACCCAGGTGGTCATCCTGTTAGAGTTTGCACTCCATATAAGGAAACCTTATGTGCTAGATTACCCTAAGACTGGGTGATAGCGGCGCAAGGGTATTCTAGTAAACCCTAAATATGGCTAGCAGCGCAGTAAACCCTAATTAGGGCTAGCGGCACAGTAAACCCTAGACTATATAAAGGGTAGTAAAATACTTCACAAAGGTACGCAATTACAAACCCTAAATACAGTTACTGAAACACTTGGTGTGGCTTGCCCGATCTTGACTTGAGCGTCGGAGTGCAAACGGCCTCTAGGGCGCCTCCTCTCTCTTTTGTAGGTGCAGATTGCTTCGAAAGAACCAAGCACAACACAACGTGAGGAAGAAGGCAAGTGAGTGTCGTGGAATCAACCGATAGGCGAGTCAACCGGTAAGAACAATGAGGAATACCAAACAAGGATCTATCCCACCAAATGGGGATGAAGGCGTCACCATGCAACAACTCATGGAAACGATGCGCGCCCTCCAGGAAACGGTGGCAGAATCTAGGGCGGATCAGGCACGCATTCAGATGGACGTGGCCGCATCGCAGGCCAGGAATGAAGAGCTGCACCGGACCAATGAAGAATTGCGCATGAATCTGCGGAATTTGCAGTAGATAGGGGATCGCATGGTGGATGATCGAGCCCCGCCTACACCACCAGGGCGTTCCCAATTCCCTTTTCCCAAGTGATCATGGACACTGTGGTGTCAGCCACCTTCATGGGCCCTAAGACCGTTTTTACAGGGGTGGAGGACCCAGAGGTGCATCTCACAGCATTCCACACTTAGATGATGCTGTCGGGAGGCTCCAATGTAGTGTATTGCAAACTCTTCATGACCATGTTGACAGGGACAGCACTGGAATGGTTCATCAGCCTGCCTGAGGGACACATAACGTTGTTCACACAGTTTTCCACACTGTTCAGGGAGCAGTACATTGTTAATCGAGCTCCCCCGCCAGTGTCTTATGACCTATTTGATGTAAGGCAGTATCAGGGAGAGTCCCTGAGGGATTATCTCAATAGGTTTGGGGCAATGGTGGTGAGGCTGCACACTAAGGACGAGGATATGGTGGTGCACGCCTTCAGGAAGAGGATTCTACCAGGACCCTTCAGCGAGTCATTTATCAGGAATCACCCCAAGACTTTTGGCGATATCAGGCGCCGGGCTGTCGCCCACATTGCAGCGAAGGGAGAACTCTCTGAAAAACGTGAGAGCATGGCCCCCTCACGATCACGAGTACCCAGTCGTCCTCAACCCATGCGGGTGCATGAGGCGACAACAGAGAAAAGAACACAGGGTAAGCAGAAACCCTACGAGGCCAGGAAGCCCTAGACCAGGGCACGCACGAAGGAGGATGTGCCTCCCAAACATAACTTCCTGGTAGAATTGAAGGAGCTGATCACTATTCCTAATGTAGTGGAAAGATTGAATATGCCCCCGAAAATAGATAAGAGGTTGGGGCCCAGCAAGAACGCATGGTGTGAGTTCCACTAGGCGTTTGGCCATCCCATCCGCAACTGTTTGGCCCTAGGTCACCAGTTGGATGAGTTGGTGAAGAGTGGCTTCTTGAATGATTACCTGCGGGAGTTGCAAGGGAGCGAGGTGGTAGTGACCCCGAGGACTGATCAGGGGCACGAGGTGCCCATACATGGTGAAATCCACACCATCTCAGGAGGGTTCTTAGGAGGAGGGTGCACCTCATCACAGCGGCAAAAGTATGCACAATCGGTGATGGCGGTGGAGGCACACGAGGAGGACCACTTCCCACACGTTGACCTAACCTTCACGAAGGCTGATCGCCAGGATGTTGTCCCTCATGACAACAATCCAGTGGTGATATTAGTGGTAACTGTAGGAAGGAAGGTGCATCAGGTGCTTGTGGATCAAGAAAGTTCTACTGATCTAATGTTCTGGTTGACCTTCAATAAGTTGCAGTTGTCTCCAGACCAGTTAAGACCCTACACTGGTTGCTTATATGGATTTGCTGGAGACCAGGTCGAAGTGCGGGGGCACATAGAGCTGAGGACCACCTTCACGGATGGAGTGGCTTCCCGTACAAAGAACATCAGGTACCTTTTCGTAAACGCCCCCTCAGCTTACAACATATTATTGGGTAGACCAGCCCTGAATAGGTTAGGGGCGGTGGCATCGACAAGGCATATAAAGATGAAACTACCTTCTATGGAAGGAGCAGTGATCACCATCAGGTCAGATCAGAAGGAGGCGAAGAAGTGTTACGAGAATAGCCTTAAGATAAGGAGAGAAGTGTTCACCGTGACCACCCAACCACCAGGTGGGGTGTGCACCATTGTTGACCTGCCCAGAGGAGGAGACGGGGTCACACGAGCTGAGGTCACCCAAGAGAGATGACCTGAGCTAGCTGAAGACGTCCTGGAGAGGGAGATTGGAGGTAAGGTGTTCAAGCTTGGCAAATCCTTATGCCAAGACACACAGGACCAGATTGCAGGAGTCATAGAGTGACACCTGGATGCCTTCGCGTGGTCCACCTCAGATATGCCAGGCATCGACCCTGATTTCCTGTGTCATCGCCTTACGATGGATCCCCAGGTTAGACCTGTCCGTCAGAAAAGAAGGAAGTTCAATGAGGAGAGGAGACAGGTGATCAAGGAGGAGACGCAGAAGTTGTTGAAGGCTGGTCACATCCGAGAGATCCAATATCAGGAGTGGCTAGCGAATGTGGTGCTGGTGAAGAAAGCCAATGGGAAGTGGAGGATGTGCATAGACTTCACCGACCTCAAGAAGGCATGTCCAAAGGATTCCTATCCCTACCAAGTATTGATGCCTTGGTGGACAGTGCCTTCGGCTGCAAGCTGCTCAGTTTCCTGGATGCTTTTTCTAGCTACAACCAGATCAAGATGCATCCCGTGGATGAGTGGAAGACAGCGTTCATGACCGAGCTGTCTTGCTATTGTTACATAGTCATGCCCTTTAGGTTGAAGAATGCACCTACCAGAGGCTGATGGACAAGGTGCTTGCACCTATGATAGGACGTAACGTGCAAGCCTATGTAGATGACATGGTGGTGACCTCGCAGGTAAAGGATTAGCACGTCGCTAATTTGGAAGAGCTATTCACAACAATAGCTAAGTATAGGTTGAAGCTGAACCCAGAGAAATGTGTTTTTGGGGTGGAAGTAGGCAAGTTTTTAGGCTTCTTACTCACCAAGCAGGGGATAGAGGTGAATCCTGATAAATGCACTGCAATCCTCGCTATGAGGAGCCCGACGTCAGTGAAGGAGGTTCAACAGTTAACAGGGTGGATGACCGCTCTATCCAGATTTGTATCAGCTGGGGGAGATAAAGGCCACCCCTATTTTCAGTTCTTGAGGAGGAACAGTAGGTTCTTGTGGACCAATGAGTGTGAGGAAGCGTTCCTCAAGCTGAAGGAATACTTGGGCAGCCCACCAGTGTCGTGCAAACCACAGCTCGGCACCCCGCTGCGCCTATATTTTGCAGTCACTGAGAGGGCAGTGAGTTTAGTTCTTGTGTAGGATCAAGACCAGGTTCAGAAGCCAATCTACTTTGTTAGCAAAGTATTGCAAGGGCCTGAGGTGAGGTATCAAGCCCTAGAGAAGGCAGCGCTGGCAGTGGTGTTCTCTTCAAGGAGGCTTCGCCATTACTTCCAGAGCTTCACAGTGGTGGTGATGACAAACCTACCCATTCGTAAGGTCTTGCAGAAGCCAGATGTAGCAGGAAGGATGGTACACTGGGCTGTAGAATTGTCAGAGTTCGATATACAGTACGAGCCCAGAGGCCCTATCAAGGGCCAAATTTATGCTAATTTTGTAGCCGAACTGTCCTCGGCAGAAACCCACCACGAAGTGTCTGACTTCAGATGGGTACTCTCTGTAGATGAGTCTTCTAACCAGCACGGTAGCAGACCTAGCGTGATCTTGGAAGAACCAAAGGGACTATTGATAGAGCAGGCCCTACAGTCCCCTTTCAAGGCCAGCAACAACCAGGCACAGTACGAGGCCCTAATCGTTGGGATGCTGTTGGCCAAGGAGATGGGTGCACAGAGTCTGCTAGTAAAAAGTGACTCCCTATTGGTCACAGGCCAAGTGGCGGGAGAGTACCAGGCCAAAGACCCCAAGATGGCCTCCTACCTAGAATACGTCCAAGTGTTGAAGAAGTCATTTGCAGCATTTGAGTTGGTGCATGTCCCCAGAGAACAGGATGCCCGAGCTGACTTGTTAGCAAAACTCGCTAGCTAGGGCAAGGGGGGCAGACAGAGGACGGTCATCCAGGAGACCCTAAGGACACCTCGCACCTACACTGCTACCAATTTGGTACAAGTCCATCAGATTAGTAGGTCAGATGGTGGGAAGAGGAGTTATCGGTCATTGACTCAAGAAACCTTGAAGAGGCCAAGGGTCAATGCGTATCCGGCGTTGGGGGAAGAATCGCTGCAGATCTAATTGGTGCAGAGAGGAGAAACATGGATGACGCCTTATAAGCGCTACCTAGCTGATGGGATGCTCCCTATGGAGCCAATGGAAGCGATAAAAATAAAGATGAACTCGACCAAGTACACACTCATTGATGGGGAGTTGTACAGGCATGGGTTTACCCACCCCATCCTGGTGTGTGTACATGGTTAGCAGTTGATGAAGACCAAGTAGAGGAGGCGCCTGAGGCCCAAGCCCATGAAGCCCAAGCCCAAGTTGGGGCCCAAGCCCAACCAATTAGCTCAACATCCTTCATGCCTCAAAGGATGACTAGGAGCAAGGCTAAAGCTTTAGGAGAAGAGCATCAATGGATGTCTCTTTTTGTAATTACTTGTGCATAGTTTTTAGTAGAACTTTGAAGCAAGGTGTAGGAATTAAAATAAGGGGTGTTAATGTACAAAAACAAGTCACACCTTCCATGTGACATAAAGAGTAGGTGTAGGTGTAGTTTTAGGAGGTGCCAAAGTAGAAATCAAGTCACACCTCCCTTGTGACATGTGTTTTGGCTCCAAATTCAAATGCTTCTCATTTGAATTTTCCCACTTTAATTTCAGCCCTCTCACACTATAAATAGAGGTGCTATGCTCATGTAAAACAACATTGAAATTAGAAGAAAAGTTACTATACTCAAATTGTGAGTGAATTTTGTGAGGCTTGTTCTCCTCTTCCTTGTCTCATCTTGTGATGCTTTGGGAGCACTCAAGTGGCGGCAAATCTGCACTTATCTTGGATCATCACCTCCAAGTGGCATGTCCATTCCCAATCCATGGCTACAACCACATAAGTTTCATCTTCTTTCATCTTCCATTTTCATTTCAATCGGTAGTTTTGATTCTATGTCTTGTTCATTTTCAATCGGTTCTTTTGTTTCAATTTGTGTTTCCATTCCATTTTTTTGTGTTTAAATTCTGCACCTATTCTTTTTTTGAGTTCAGCACCTTGTTTTTCATTCATTCATCACCATTAATTGTGTTTTAACCTTGGACCTTTGGAAATGAACCTTCACATCTACTTAACACTTGTTAAGTTAATGTCCAGTGGGGATTTTCCTTAGGTGACTCACTCTAAATTGCTAAGAATCTTGATCCTAATTCTAAGAAAGTGTCACAAATATAATGAACCTAAAATCAACTCACATCAGCAGTGCACGCGGATAATGGTTGAGCTCCATAAAGGAATATGCGGAAGCCATATTGGTGGTTGTGCTCTAGCATCCAAGGCCATTCGCGTAGGGTACTACTGGCCAACCATGAGGGAAGACTGCATGAAGTACGCACAGCAGTGCAAGCAGTGTCAACTACATGCTGACTGGCACAAGGCGCTGCCAGAAGAGCTCAGGTCGATATACAGTCCTTGGCCATTCCACACATGGGGAATCGACATTTTGGGGCCTTTCCCTTTGGCTATGCGGCAGATGAAGTACCTCCTGGTTGCCATAGAATATTTCACGAAGTTGATAGAGGCGGAGCCAGTAGCATAAATCACAGCCCATAAGGTCCAACATTTCGTGTGGAAGAACATACTATGGCGCTTTGGCGTACCCAAGCGCTTAGTGTCTGATAATCGCACTCAGTTTGCAAGCCAACAATTGGGGAAGCTATGTACGAAGTTGGGAATTAAACAGGTGTTTGCATCAGTCGAGCACCCTCAGACTAATGGGCAGGTCAAGTCAGCCAACCGAGTCCTACTTAGAGAGGCAGGTTCGCATATAAAACCTCCCCTTCCAGTGAGAACACCCAAGTCGAACAGAAGGGTTCGTCAGTTAAATCCTCCTTTGCTTGCGGGCGATGAGAGGTCAGTTAAGAACCTGTCACTTGGGGTTAGAGGTCTCAAAAGAGGGAAGGCAGGTTCGCATTAGAACACCTCCCCTTCGAGTGAGAACACCCAAGTCGAACAAAAGGGTTCGTCAGTTAAATCCTCCTTTGCCTGTGGGCGATGAGAGGTCAGTTAAGAACCTGTCACTTAGGGTTAGAGGTAACGAAAGTGGGAAGGCAGGTTCGCATAGAACACCTCCTGATGGAGGAGGGCCAAGCACATCTAACCAAGGAAGCCAAGGCCCAAACCAAGAAGACCGTCTAGACCAAGAGGAGCGTCTAGCTCCAAGAAGTGAGCGTCTAGGACGTGAAGGAGGGAGGCTATCCATGGAGCTAGACCGTCTAGGACCTCTCACAAGATCAATGGCTAAACATATCCAAGCACACATAGAAGAAGCCACGGATGGGAGGGAGAAGACCTTGTACATGCTACTTGGAGGCCCATTAGGGGTAGCTTAGTAGATTAGTGTAGTGTAGAAAGCAAAACTTGCTAACTTAGGGGTGTGCTATCAAAAAGGTGCCCTTAGCAATAGAAGGAGGGGTGTGCTAGCAAATAGGTGCCTTTAGCAAAAGAGGGAGGGGTGTACTATCAAATGTTGCATTTTGACCTGTCTTCTAGAATATTAGGATGATGGTGTGGTTTGACTAAAGTCAATACCCTAGGCAGCCCCCACTTTTTGTATTTCCATCCCTACCCTTTAAGCTTGCTCACCAAGGCTCCTAAATCTATAAATAAGGAGGCCTACCTCATGTATTTTCAAGTTTATTTGAGTAATGTTATGCTGCCATTTTTGTGCACAAGCTTTACTCCTCCTAGAAATCTAGGCTATAAACTTCAATCCTTTCACCTTCTCCCTTGAGCTGGCCGAACCACTCAACCCATACTCATCATGCACCTTCAAGACCAACACAACTCCTAGGAGGGTCTTGTTTCACTCATCCATTGCTTCCGCTCCATCTATTTCTACTTTGATTCAAGAAGAACACATGAAAATGCCATCATTTGGTATCATGAGCTTTTGGTTCTTCAAGATGAGTAGCTTGTCTTTTTAAATTTTCAGTTCTTCTTTATTTTCATCTTGTCATTTCAATTCCATAATTGTCTTGCTGTTTTTTTTTTTTACATTTTAAATTGTTCTTGGTGTGCTTATGGAAGATCCAACCGAAGCACATGTGTTCAATTGATCTTGAACATTTTCTTGTGCAATTGTGATAGGATTCCTTACACATTGAGTGGCTGTTTTCTTTTAGGAATTTGAGTCTTTATTGCTTTCTTATAATTGCTTCATTTTATGCTTTGAGTCTTTATTTTCTGAATCTATAAATGTTGTGTCAAGTCATGTGAATCCATAATTGTCATCAATTCTTAGTAGTCCTATTTTTGGCTTGATTGTTTCTTGTTTTTGGGTCTCTTTAATTTGCCTTAATCTGCTGTTATTTTGATCCTTTGCTGCCTTTTTAATTTTAGTTTGAGTTCATAATTGTGTCTTAGTTCTTACACAATTTCCTTCTTACATTTTCCTTTGTGTTAAATTTTGGTATCTTGCTGTTTTTTTTTTCCAGTTTTCCAGATTTCCCCTGTTTCTCTCTCTGTCTGGCTGTTTTTTTGTTTCAAAAATTATTTCCACTCATAGGAAATTTGTGATTCTCTGGAAAATGCAAGTTTGAAGTGTTACAAAAAGGACAAAAAAAAGAATCAGATCAAAAAAGGCAACAGAAAAAATATGATAAATCTTACAAAATCAGAGTGCAAATCTTGAGCGCTCCAGCTGGCCTAACTGCACACCAAATTTGCAAAAATTATTAAAAAAAAATGGTGCATGCGTTTTAGGTGATTCCAGAGCCATTGTTTAGATAAGATCCTGAATTTTTCTTGCATATAAATTTCAGAGACAAATTTTAAAAATACAGCTCAGCATAAATCGGGGAACAAACACGTTTTCTGGCCCACAACAATTTTCAGTGGTGCTGTTTTTTTTTTGTTTTTTTTATTTAATCATCTAATCTAGTGCTTTTCTTTAGGAATTCCTTTTGTGTGCCAACTTTTTTTGAGTACCTTTAATTGTTTGCTTTAATTTCTTGACTCTCTTTCTAAGTTGTCATATTATAAATCCTTTTGGTGGTACTGTTTTTATTCAATTAAATTTGTTTCTTGCTTTTGTTTCTTGACCTCTCTTTTGGGTGCTGGAATTTAATTCTCCTTGGTGCATATGTGCATGGAACTTGACTTGGTTTAGGTTTAGCTCTTGTGAATAGGTGCTGGAAATTGGAGAATTAAAGCCATCATTTTAAGGAGGAGACAAAGCTAAAGCCGAAACAAGGTTACTTGAAACAAACAATACAAACACCTAGAAGATCAAAAAAAAAATTCAAGACAACAAGGAAGTGCACTAACCCAAAAGAGGATCAACAAAGGGAGTCTTCTTTTTCTTTGCAACTTGGTTTATTGTTAATTACCTCTTTAATTACGTTTAGACGGTGAGTGTGTCTTCAAGGGCTCAAAGTGTCCAAGAAGCCTCACCTAGGGCCGAATAGCATAGTAAATTTTTTTTGCTTAGTAATTTGTTGCTTGTTTGAACTTGTTTTCTATTGTTTTGGTAGAAACGTTTTGCATGATTAGTTTAGTTTAATTTGTGCTAAAACCGACTAGTTTGTTGCATATCTTTTTTTTTAGCTTACATAGTTTTATTGCTTTTTGATTTCTCAACTTCTTGTGTTTTAAGTGTTTCACTAAGAGAAATTTTTGTGAGAAGGCATTGGAGACTAGTTTTTGGCAAGGAAAAGGCTTGGTACTTAAGTAGTCATTTGAGACTCACCTCCCTTACCTGGAAAACTACCTTCTTTATCTTCCCTAATCTTTCTCAAAGTAAAAACGCCTAAATACACAAAGGTCTAGCCATGTCTTCTTCTTCTCATTCTCCAAAGTCTATAGAATGTGAAGTAAAATCTTTGAAAACCCTTTTGAAAGAGGTATCCCAAGCGGTACAATTAATCTCTTCTAGGCAATTGGAGAATGAAAACAAGATTAATGAGTTGGCTAGAGCTCAAGAAGAGAAATCCCAAAAATCTCAAAAATAAAAAAAAACAAATACTCATGCATCCCAAAGCATTGCAACTCTAGGGGAGGGAAGCCTTAGAATTAATGACTACTACCAACCACCCCCTAGAAGAACTAGGCAAAGGGAACAAGAGGTGCCAAGGGAAACTAGAGTAGACCTACCTCATTTTCATGGAAAGGAAAATGTAGAAATATATCTAGATTGGGAGATGAAGGTAGAGCAACTCTTTGCTTGCCATAGGGTAAGTGAGGAACGAAAAGTACCCTTAGCCACCCTTAGTTTCCAAGGAAATGCCATGTATTGGTGGACCTCTTTAGAAAGAGACCGACGTCTTCATAGGGAACCTCCCATAGAATATTGGAATGACCTTAGGGGAGCCCTAAGACGTCGACATATACCTTCTTACTACCATAGGGAGTTGATGGACAAGCTCCAAAGACTCCAACAAAAGAATATGAGTGTAGAAGAGTATAGGCAAAAGATGGAGCTCTATATGATGAGAGCCTCTATTAGAGAGGAAGAGGAAACCACCATATCTAGGTTCCTTAGTGGCCTATCACTTGAGATAAGAGATAGAGTAGAGCTCTTACCTTATCAAGACTTGAATGATTTGGTTCAACTTTGCATTAAAGTTGAGCAACAAAATTTGCACAAAACATCAAGTCAAAAGGTGAGCCCCTATTCTAACTTTTATCCCAAGAGAGAGTTTAAAAGGGAGGGTAGTACATCTAAGGAAAAACCAAAAGAACCTACCAAACCCTTCACCAAAGAAACCTCAACCCCACCCATCCGAGCTAGAGATGTTAAATGTTTTAAGTGCTATGGTAGGGGGCATGTGCAAGCACAATGTCCAAACCAAAGGACTTTGTTTCTTAAAGGTGTAGACGAATACACTAGTGGCGAGGATGAGCTTAGTGAGAAAGAGGAAGGGGGAGAGGATGAGAGGGTAGCTCCATTAGAGGGAGAATTGCTTATGATTAGGAGAACCCTCAACAATCACCCTAGCACATCCATTGAAACACAAAGGGAGAACATATTTCATACAAGATGCAATGTTTTAGAAAATATATGTTCCCTCATTGTGGATAGTGGATCTAGTTGTAATTGTTGTAGTGCTAGGATGGTTGAAAAGCTTAAGCTACAAGTGGTTCCTCACCCAAAACCTTACAAACTTCAATGGCTTAATGAAAATGGGGAACTACATGTAGATAAGCAAGTGGAAATCAAGTTTTCCATAGGGAAATACAAAGATAAAGTTTTATGTGATGTAGTGCCTATGGAAGCTTGCCATATCTTATTAGGGAGGCCATGGCAATTTGACAAGAAAACCTTGCATGATGGTCTCACTAACGAGATTTCCTTCACCCATAAATATAAGAAGTTTGTACTTAGTCCTTTACCACATTCTCAAGTGGTGAAAGACCAAATACAAATGAAACAAAAGAGGGATGAGGAAAACAAAAAAAAAAGAGTGCTAGAAAAAGAGAAAATCCTTAGGGATAGGAAGGCGTGGGAGAAGAGTGTTCCTTCCCACAAGGTTGGTCTACAAGAAAAGCCTTTTGAAAATGTTTTAGAAAACTTGCTTCTTGTTGAACAACCAAGCCTTATCTTTTGTAAAGGAGCACTTACATGCACTGCCACAAGTAATGAACTCACGGTTTTACCTCCTCAAATAGAAAACCTTTTGAGTGAATTTGACGATCTATTCTCACAAGAAGGACCCAATGGGCTTCCTCCTCTTAGGGGGATAGAACATCAAATTGACTTCATTCCGGGGGCAAGCCTACCAAATAGGCCTGCTTATAGAACCAACCCCGAGGAAACAAAGGAGATAGAATCACAAGTTCAAGACTTGTTGGAGAAGGGTTGGGTTCAAAAGAGTCTAAGCCCTTGTGCTGTACCTGTCTTGTTGGTGCCTAAAAAAGATGGAAAATGGCGCATGTGTTGTGATTGTAGAGCAATCAACAACATCACCATCAAGTATAGACATCCAATCCCAAGGCTTGATGATATGCTTGATGAATTGCATGGGTCAACTCTATTCTCCAAAATTGACCTTAAAAGTGGATATCACCAAATTCGAATCAAGGAGGGTGATGAGTGGAAAACTGCTTTTAAGACCAAATTTGGATTATATGAGTGGTTGGTGATGCCCTTTGGACTCACTAACGCTCCAAGCACATTCATGAGGCTTATGAATCACACCTTGAGGGATTGTATAGGTAAATATGTAGTAGTTTACTTTGATGATATCTTAGTATATAGTAAAACCCTAGAAGACCATCTAAGTCACCTTAGGGAAGTCTTTCTAGTTCTTAGGAAAAATAGTCTTTTTGCAAATAGGGATAAGTGTACCTTTGGTGTAGATAGTGTAGTCTTTTTAGGCTTTATAGTAAACAAAACGGGGGTACATGTAGATCCCGAGAAAATCAAAGCCATCCAAGAGTGGCCAACTCCACAAAATGTAAGTGATGTAAGAAGTTTTCATGGGTTAGCTAGCTTCTATAGAAGGTTTGTGCCTAATTTTTCTAGCCTAGCTTCTCCTTTGAATGAACTTGTTAAAAAAGATGTTGCATTTTGTTGGAATGAAAAGCATGAGCAAGCCTTTCAAAGGCTAAAAGCTCAACTCACCAATGCACCCATCCTATCTCTCCCAAATTTTTCCAAAACTTTTGAGATAGAGTGTGATGCATCGGGAGTAGGCATAGGCGCGGTATTGTTGCAAGGTGGACACCCCATTGCTTATTTTAGTGAAAAACTCCATGGTGCCACCCTCAACTACCCCACTTATGACAAAGAGCTCTATGCTCTTGTGAGAGCCCTAAAGACTTGGGAACACTATCTTGTGTCCAAAGAATTTGTTATCCATAGTGATCACGAGTCTTTAAAATATTTAAAGGGCCAACACAAGCTCAATAAGAGACATGCAAAATGGATGGAATTTCTTGAACAATTTCCTTATGTAATCAAATACAAGAAAGGAAGCACCAATATAGTGGCCGATGCTCTTTCAAGACGCCACACACTCTTTTCAAAATTGGGTGCCCAAATTCTTGGATTTGACCACATAAGAGAGCTTTACCAAGAAGATCAAGAACTTTCATCCATCTATGCCCAATGTCTACATAGAGCGCAAGGAGGTTACTATGTGTCCGAGGGATATCTTTTTAAAGAAGGAAAACTTTGCATTCCCCAAGGAACACATAGAAAACTCCTTGTCAAAGAATCACATGAAGGGGGACTCATGGGCCATTTTGGAGTTGATAAGACTCTAGATCTTTTGAAAGCAAAATTTTGTTGGCCACACATGAGGAAAGATGTCCAACGCCATTGCTCTAGATGTATCTCATGTTTAAAAGCAAAGTCTAGAACAATGCCGCATGGACTCTACACCCCTTTGCCGATTGCAAATGCTCCTTGGGAAGACATTAGCATGGATTTCATTTTAGGACTTCCTAGGACTGCAAGAGGCCATGACTCTATCTTTGTGGTAGTGGACCGTTTTAGCAAAATGTCTCACTTTATTCCATGCCACAAAGTAGATGATGCTCAAAATATTTCTAAACTCTTCTTTAGAGAAGTGGTGAGACTCCATGGTCTCCCTAGAAGTATAGTGTCCGATAGAGATCCCAAGTTTATAAGTCACTTTTGGAAAACTCTTTGGGGTAAACTTGGAACAAGACTACAATTTTCAACTTCTTGTCATCCTCAAACGGATGGGCAAACCGAAGTAGTCAATAGATCTCTTGGAACTATGCTTAGGGCTATCATGAAGGGTAGCCACAAATCTGGGGATGAGTACCTTCCCCACATTGAATTTGCTTACAATAGAGTAGTTCACAAGACTACTAATGCTTCTCCTTTTGAGGTAGTATATGGTTTTAATCCTCTCACGCCCATGGATTTAATTCCTCTTCCTAATCCACAAGATTTTGTGCATAAGGAAGGACTAATTAAGGCTGATTTTGTCAAGAAAATGCATGAGAAGATTAAAATTCAAATACAACAACAAAATGAGAAGTACACAAAACACAACAACAAAGGGAAGAGAGAAATAATTTTTGAGGAAGGAGACTTAGTTTGGCTTCATCTTCGAAAAGAAAGATTTCCAAATCAAAGGAAGTCCAAACTAAGTCCCCGAGGTGAGGGACCCTTCCAAGTCCTTAAGCGAGTCAACAACAATGCATATAAATTGGACCTACCTCTTGAATATGGAGTACATGACACATTTAATGTAATTGATCTTTCTCCATTTGTAGGTACCAATGACGACGACGAGCTGGATTTGAGGACAAATCCTTTCCAAGGGGGAGGGGATGATGGAGGAGGGCCAAGCACATCTAACCAAGGAAGCCAAGGCCCAAACCAAGAAGACCGTCTAGACCAAGAGGAGCGTCTAGCTCCAAGAAGTGAGCGTCTAGGACGTGAAGGAGGGAGGCTATCCATGGAGCTAGACCGTCTAGGACCTCTCACAAGATCAATGGCTAAACATATCCAAGCACACATAGAAGAAGCCACGGATGGGAGGGAGAAGACCTTGTACATGCTACTTGGAGGCCCATTAGGGGTAGCTTAGTAGATTAGTGTAGTGTAGAAAGCAAAACTTGCTAACTTAGGGGTGTGCTATCAAAAAGGTGCCCTTAGCAATAGAAGGAGGGGTGTGCTAGCAAATAGGTGCCTTTAGCAAAAGAGGGAGGGGTGTACTATCAAATGTTGCATTTTGACCTATCTTCTAGAATATTAGGATGATGGTGTGGTTTGACTAAAGTCAATACCCTAGGCAGCCCCCACTTTTTGTATTTCCATCCCTACCCTTTAAGCTTGCTCACCAAGGCTCCTAAATCTATAAATAAGGAGGCCTACCTCATGTATTTTCAAGTTTATTTGAGTAATGTTATGCTGCCATTTTTGTGCACAAGCTTTACTCCTCCTAGAAATCTAGGCTATAAACTTCAATCCTTTCACCTTCTCCCTTGAGCTGGCCGAACCACTCAACCCATACTCATCATGCACCTTCAAGACCAACACAACTCCTAGGAGGGTCTTGTTTCACTCATCCATTGCTTCCGCTCCATCTATTTCTACTTTGATTCAAGAAGAACACATGAAAATGCCATCACCTCCCCTTCGAGTGAGAACACCCAAGTCGATCAGAAGGGTTCGTCAGTTAAATCCTCCTTTGCCTTCAGGCGATGAGAGGTCAGTTAAGAGTCGTCAGCTGGGGTTAGAAGTCTTGGAAGAGGGAAAGGAAGGTTCACAGAGAACACCTCCCCTTTCGAGTGAGAACACCAAGGACGACTCATACCAGTTAAATCCTCCCTTTCCTTGTGCGAGGAGAGGTCAGGTAAATACGAAGCGGTGTTAGAAGTCTCGGGGAGGTAAAGGGAGGGTTCGCAAGGAACACCTTTCCCTCGAGTGAGAACACCCAAGTTAAACAAAAGGGTTCGTCAGTGAAATCCTCCTCTGCCTATGGGCGATGAGAGGTCAACTAAAACCCATTGCTTGTGTTAGAAGTCTCGAAAGTGGGGAAGAGAGGTTTGCAGAAGAATGCCTCTCCTTACGAGTGAAAACACCAAAAACGATTCACGCCAGTTAAATCCTCCTTGGCCTTGAGCAAGGAGAGGTGAGTTCAGAAGTAGTTTATGTGTTAGACGTCTTGAGGTGGTCGAGAGGGGTTCACAGAGAGCACCAAGGTTGAACGATGTGGTTCATTAGCTAAATCCTCTCCTACATGGTGCAAGGAGAGGTCAGTGAAGGGTGGAAACCCGTCGAGCAAAGTGGGGTCGTAGGAGCTGCAGCACATCCTAAAGAACTTCCTTTGAAGCCCTTGTAGGATTGCTATAAGAGAGTCAGGAGGACTGTCCCCGCTACCCCGTTCAGGCTTACCTGATGGGTTGTTCTTCATGACCATTTGTTCTTCTTGAAATATGAGGTAAAAAGGTGGTGGAAGTTATGGATGATATGGGTCAAGGATGGCTCATATAGAGCTATGGGTTCCTTGTAGGTGCATGAAAGGTATGGAGAGTGATAGGTTAGGCCAAATCACTTGGAGGAAGGTGAAGATGAAGATCAAAGTGTCTAACCTAGAGAGACTAGACAAAGAGTAGAAGCTAGCATAATTTTGGCAGCATTTACTCATATAATTTGATCTTAAAAAAACATGAGCCAAAGCACCCTATTTATAGGAGATGGTGCCTTGGAGAGTAAGGAACAAGGGTAGGATGGGGAATACATAAAAGAGGGGGCTGCTAGGGTGTTGACTAAAGGTCAATGCAGCCCCTTAGCATGCTTCTAGAAGGTAGGGCTACATTCCTACCCTAAAAGGCCTAGGTACAAGCTAAATTGTTAAATACACCCCCGATTGTGCTAAATGAACCCTACTCTACTAAAATTATAAATAAACTAAAATTAATTTATGCTCAGCTCCCATGGCTTGGGCTTTACTCCTTGTAGTCCTCTGAAGGGTGTTTGAATATGTAGAGAAAAGTTTCTCTGCCATCAGTAGCAGAGTCCCACTCTTCTTGAATCCTCTTTGCCATGGACCTAGTTGTTGGGCCTGAGCTTAGGCCTCTTCCATCATCCCCTCCCTCTTGAAGAGGATTTGTCCTCAAATCACATGCTTCTGCCTCTTCATTTTCTCTACCTGCAAAGGGTGTTAGATCCATAACATTGAAGGTAGTATGTACTCCATATTCCTCATGCAGGTCAATTTGATATGCATTATTATTGATTCTTTTGAGAACTTGGAAAGGACCATCACCCCGGGGACTAAGTTTACACTTCCTCTAATTAGGGAGTCTATCTTTTCTAAGGTTAAGCCAAACCCAGTCTCCCTCCTCAAAAATCATCTCTCTCTTCCCCTTATTGCTATGTTTCATGTATTTCTCTGTTTGTTGTTGTATTTGGTTCTTAATCCTCTCATGCATTTTCTTTACAAATTCAGCCTTCGTTACTCCTTCCTTATGCACAAAATTTTGTGGATTAGGTAGAGGTAACAAATCCAAAGGAGTAAGAGGATTGAACCCATACACAGCCTCAAAAGGAGAAATATTAGTAGTTTTATGAACTACCCTATTATATGCAAACTCAATATGAGGAAGGTACTCATCCCAAGATTTGTGGTTTCCTTTCATGATTGACCTAAGCATAGTGGAAAGAGATCTATTTACAACTTCAGTTTGTCCATCCGTTTGAGGATGACAAGAAGTTGAGAAGTTCAACTTAGTTCCTAGCTTTTCCCAGAGAGTTCTCCAGAAATGGCCAATAAATTTAGGATCTCTATCCGACACTATGGTCTTAGGTAAATCATGTAGTCTTACCACTTCTCTAAAGAAGAGCTTAGAGATGTTGCTAGCATCATCCACTTTATGGCAAGGTATAAAATGAGCCATCTTGCTAAACCTATCCACTACCACAAAAATGGAATCAAAACCTCTTTGTGTCCTAGGAAGTCCTAATATGAAATCCATGCTTATATCTTCCCAAGGAGCACTTGTAAAAGGTAAAGGAGTGTAGAGTCCATGAGGCATTGTCTTAGACTTAGCTTTTAAACATGAAATGCATCTATGACAATGTCTTTGGACATCTTTCCTCATGTGTGGCCAAAAGAATTTTCCTTTCAAAAGCTCAAGAGTTTTATCAACTCCAAAATGGCCCATGAGTCCTCCTTCATGTGATTCTTTTACAAGGAGTTTTCTATGTGTTCCTTGGGGTATGCAAAGTTTTCCTTCTTTAAATAAGTACCCCTCAGAAACATAAAAACCTCCTTGTGCTCTATGTTGGCACTCAGCAAAAGTGGGTGCAAAATCCTGATCTTCTCTATAAAGTTCAGGTATGTTTTCAAATCCAAGAATTTGGGCTCCAAGTTTAGAAAAGAGGATATGTCTCCTTGAGAGAGCATCAGCCACAATGTTTGTACTGCCCTTCTTGTATTTGATAACATATGGAAATTGCTCAAGAAATTCCATCCACTTTGCATGTCTTTTGTTCAACTTGTGTTGACCCCTTAGATATTTCAAAGACTCATGATCACTATGTATGATAAATTCTTTTGAAACTAGATAGTGTTCCCAAGTCTGTAGGGCCCTCACAAGTGCATAAAGCTCTTTGTCATAGGTGGGGTAGTTGAGGGTGGCACCGTGAAGTTTTTCACTAAAATATGCAATTGGGTGCCCACCTTGCAACAACACCGCACCTATTCCTACTCCTGATGCATCACACTCTAGCTCAAAATTTTTCGAAAAGTTTGGCAAAGCTAGAATGGGTGCATTAGTGAGTTGAGCTTTCAAACTTTTAAAGGCTTGCTCATGCTTCTATGTCCAACAAAATGGAGTGTCTTTCTTTACTAACTCATTGAGTGGTGAAGCTAGACTTAAGAAGTTAGGAACAAATCTTCTATAAAAACTTGCTAGACCATGAAAGCTCCTAACATCTCCTACATTTTGCGGGGTTGGCCACTCTTGGATGGCTTTGATTTTCTCGGGGTCAACATGTACCCCATTTTTGTTTACTATAAAACCTAAAAACACTACACTATCTACACAAAAAGTGCATTTATCTATATTGGCAAACAAACTATTTTTCCTAAGCACTAAAAGAACCTCCCTAAGGTGACTTAGGTGGGACTCTAGGCTTTGACTATATACTAAGATATCATCAAAATAGACTACTATATACTTACCTATGCAATCCCTAAAGACATGATTCATAAGCCTCATGAAAGTGCTAGGTGCATTAGTGAGTCCAAAAGGCATCACTAACCACTCATATAGTCCAAATTTGGTCTTAAAAGCAGTTTTCCACTCATCACCTTCTTTAATTCTAATTTGGTGATATCCACTTTTAAGGTCAATCTTGGAAAATATGGTAGACCCATGCAATTCATCAAGCATATCATCAAGTCTAGGAATTGGATGCCTGTATTTGATGGTGATATTGTTGATGGCCCTACAATCACAACACATTCTCCACTTGCCATCTTTCTTTGGAACCAACAAAACAGGTACAGCACAAGGACTTAGGCTTTTTTGAACCCAGCCTTTCTCTAACAAATCCTGAACCTGTGACTCTATCTCCTTAGTCTCTTCTGGATTAGTTCTGTAAGCTGGTCTATTTGGTAAACTAGCTCCCGGAACTAAATCTATTTGGTGTTCTATACCCCTAACAGGTGGAAGTCCAATAGGTCCTTCCTCAGGGAATACATCACCAAATTCTTTTAAAAGTTTTTGGACTTGAAGAGGTAGTTCACAAACTTCAGAAAGTGTGGCAGTGCATGCAAGTGTTCCTTTACACAGAAGGAGGCCTGAAGGTTGTTCAGATAGAAGTATCTTTTCAATTTTACTTTCAAATTTTTCTTCTTTCTGAATAACCTTGTGGGAAGGAACACTCTTCTCCCACGCCTCAACATCGTTCCTAAGGATTTTCTCTTGTTTTCCTTTTTTTTTTTCTTTTTCTCATTTTCTCTTTTTTTTTCATTTGTACTTGGTCCTTTACCACTTGTGAAGGTGTTAAAGGATAAAGTACAAACTTTTTTTCCCTATGGGTAAAAGTTATCTCGTTGGTAAGACCATTATGGATGGTTTTCTTGTCAAATTGCCATGGTCTTCCCAATAAGATGTGGCAGGCTTCCATGGGTACTACATCACATAAAATCTCATCTTTATAGTTCCCCACAGAAAGACTGATTTTTACTCGCTTATCTACAGTTAATTCCCCATCTTCATTTATCCACTGAAGTTTGTAAGGTTTTGGATGAGGTATTAATTGTAGATTAAGCTTTTCAACCATCCTAGTGCTACAACAATTGCAGCAAGAGCCACTATCCACAATGAGAGAACAAATGTTTTCTGAAACTTTGCATCTTGTATGAAAGATGTTCTCTCTCTGTGTTTCATGGTTCACACTAGGTTGATTGTTGAGGGTTCTTCTGATCATCATTAATTCTCCCTCACAAGGATATGCCCCCTCACTACTTTCCTTCTCTTCTTCCCCACTAGACTCTTCATCTTGGCTGCTATACTCATCCCTCCCTCTTAAGATCATGGTTCTCCTATTTGGGCATTGGGATGCTATATGGCCTCTACCAAGACACTTGAAGCACTGGATGTCTCTACTGCGGGGTTGTGAGGTAGACACATCTTTTCCTACACTCTTGGGAGTTTCTTTGGATTTATCCTTTGAAAGACTATCCTCCTTTTCTCTTCTATACTCTCTCTTGGGATAAGAGTTAGAGTAAGAACTCTCCTTGCGACTTGATCCCTTTCTCAAATTTTGTTGTTCAACTTTTATACAAAGTTGGATCAAATCATTCAAGTCCCTGTAGGGCAAAAGTTCTACTTTATCCCTCAAGATTGAGACCACTTAGGAACCTAGCTATGGTGGTGGTGGCTTCTTCCCTAATAGAGGCTCTCATCATGTAGAGCTCCATCTTTTGCCTATACTCCTCTACACTCATGTTTTTCTGTTGGAGTCTTTGGAGCTTGTCCATTAACTCCCTATCATAGTATGAAGGAATATGGCGGCGTCTCAAGGCTCCCCTAAGGTCATTCCAATATTCTATGGGAGGGTCCCTGTGGAGGCGCCTATCTCTCTCTAAGGCTGTCCACCAATACATAGCATTTCCTTGAAAGCTTAAAGTGGCTAAGGGTACTTTCCTTTCCTCGCTAACATGATGGCAAGCAAAAAGTTGTTCTACTTTCATTTCCCAATCTAGGTATGTTTCAACATTTTCCTTTCCATAAAAATGAGGTAAGTCTACCCTAGTCTCTTTTAGGTGGCTTTCTCTCCTAGTTCTTCTAGGTGGAGGTTGATAATAATCATTTACTCTCAGACTCCCCTCAACATGTGAGTCACTTGACCTAGAACTAGATGCATGTGATGCATGTGATTTTTTTAATTTTCGAATGTATTCATCTTTTTCTCTAACAATTCTCAACTCCTCTTCCAAAAGTGCAAGATGGGCATCTCTTTCTTTTTTATCTTCCAAAAGTTGAGCCTCATGTTGCAATTGTCTTAGTGATAGTGATTGAAAATCTCTAGCCAATTGTTTCAAAAGAGATTTTGTGGATTTTCTATCACTTTCACTATGACTTGAAGAATGAGTAGACATGTTTAGGGTTTGTGATAAAAGTAATTTTCAAAAAGAAAGATAAGTGGAGTGAAGTAGGTAATTTCCCAGGAAAGGGAGGTGGATCACTAGGATCTCTTAAGTACCAAGCCTTTCCTTAGCCAGATACTATCCCACAACACTTTCAAAAACCTTTCTCTAAGCAATTTACTTAGAGCACAATCAAAGATAAAAACAAAATTTTTATGCAAGAAAAACTATATGTAAAGCAATAAAACACAAATGAAAATTGCTATCTAGAAAGCTTTTAAAACTAGTCGAATCCTAAGGTGAGGCTTCTTGGCACTTTGGAACCTTGAAGACACACTCACCGTCTAAGACGTATTAATCCACTAATTAATCAATGTCCTTGCAAATTACAACTCAAAGAAATACAAAGAAATTAGGTTAACAAATTTTGATGCACAAAAATTTAAAGTCCTATTCTATGCACTCCTTCACTTGTAGCTCCTTTGTGTATATTTGTGTATTTTTCAATGAGGTTGCTGCTGTCCCTTGCTTTGTCTCCTTAGGTTATTCAACCTTAAATCTTTAATCCAGCTCCTCTTTAGTGATATGGCTTTCACCAAAACAAAATTTTAGCTCCATACTCACCAAAGCACTTTTTAGGTCAAATCCACCAAAGAGAGGTCAAGCAAGTTTTAAAGCAACAAAACTCAAATTTAAAATCAAGGACTACTGCAAATGGAGTTGATATTTGACAAGACTTGAAAGAGTATTCAATAAAATTTGACAAGCAAAAAATTAAGGCACACAAGAAAAGGTAGCACACAAAGTGGAATCCTAGTGAATGGAACTAGAATAGATGAATAAAACCAAAACAGCACTACAGAATTTTTTGTGTAAAATTTTTCACAACTTTCCAATTTTATGCTGGACAAAATACTTCAAATTTGAGCTTGAACTTTTAACCACAGAAACTTCAATGTTTTAGCTCAATATAGGCGTTGGAATTTCACCAAAACAGTGAGCCAAATAATTGTAATAATTTTTCCGAAATCACTGCCGCGTCAGCGTTTTTTCAGAGTCAGGATTTTTGCACTCTGTTCGTATTTCATTTATCATTTTTTTTGTATTTTGAATTTTGATGTGCTTCTTTTTTCCACTTTTTCTTAACACATCAAACTACTCAAATCCAAAATTTCAGAATTTTTTACCAACAAATGTAATTTCTGGGAACGATTCCAGCCAGTGCAGTAGCAGTGAAAACAGAGAAATCCTAACTTGGAATTAGAAAACGGGAAAGAAACTTCAAAAACACAATGGAAATGATTGGACACGAACTTGTATGGAACTAACACACAAGTATGAACTCAAATATGAAAATATAAAAGGCACCAAAGCTTCAAAACCAGAAATATAAACTGCACTCAAAACAAAATCAAGCAACCAAATCAACAATAAAAGGCACCACTTGGAATTTATGACATTGTAGGATGAACATGACTTTGACAAAACTTGTATGGATTCAAAAATCAAAATGACTCAACCACAAACACTTTGCACCGATTAAAAACATCAATAAGACTCAAATAAAATAAAAACAGAACAGCCAACACAAAAGGAACCTAAAACAGTTTGAAAAATGGAAGTTCAAGATCAAGTTGAACCAAAAATACCAAATAGAAATTTAAAAAACAGCAACACCAACTTAAAAAGAAATTAAAAACAGCAAGACATTTAAGGATATGATGAACAACATGGAATAAAGAAGACTCAAAAAATAAAATGAAGAGAACACTTATCTCTTGAAGAACCAAAGCTCTAGATACCAAATGATAGGTTGTTCTTCATGACCATTTGTTCTTCTTGAAATATGAGGTAAAAAGGTGGTGGAAGTTATGGATGATATGGGTCAAGGATGGCTCATATAGAGCTATGGGTTCCTTGTAGGTGCATAAAAGGTATGGAGAGTGATAGGTTAGGCCAAATCACTTGGAGGAAGGTGAAGATGAAGATCAAAGTGTCTAACCTAGAGAGACTAGACAAAGAGTAGAAGCTAGCATAATTTTGGCAGCATTTACTCATATAAATTGATCTTAAAAAAACATGAGCCAAAGCACCCTATTTATAGGAGATGGTGCCTTGGAGAGTAAGGAACAAGGGTAGGATGGGGAATACATAAAAGAGGGGGCTGCTAGGGTGTTGACTAAAGGTCAATGCAGCCCCTTAGCATGCTTCTAGAAGGTAGGGCTACATTCCTACCCTAAAAGGCCTAGGTACAAGCTAAATTGTTAAACACACCCCCGATTGTGCTAAATGAACCCTACTCTACTAAAATTATAAATAAACTAAAATTAATTTATGCTCAGCTCCCATGGCTTGGGCTTTACTCCTTGTAGTCCTCTGAAGGGTCTTTGAATATGTAGAGAAAAGTTTCTCTGCCATCAGTAGCAGAGTCCCACTCTTCTTGAATCCTCTTTGCCATGGACCTAGTTGTTGGGCCTGAGCTTAGGCCTCTTCCATCATTACCCAAAGCCTCTTCCCAGGGCTCTTCGCTTCAAAGAAGTGGAGGAAGACATCCATGGAAGGAGGGAACCCCAGGTGGTTGCACAGAATGGAGAAGGCCCTCACGAAGGCCCAGCTGTTGGGGGGCAACTGGACAGGTGCCATGTTGAGCTCTATGAGCAGGGCCTTCTCGAACCCAGTCAAGGGCAAGTGGACCTTGACCTGCTTGAAGATGGTGGCGTAGAGGAAGAAGGAGGGCTCTCAGTCGTTGGAGCGATCGTCAGGGCACATTGGTTCGACCTCTGTGCAAGGTCAAACCGAGACATACGCGTCACATTCCCTGCCAAAGACGTGCCCCTTGACCTCGTTCTCTTCATCCCTATGTTTCCTTAGGTCTTCACATGTGGTGAGTTTCGAGGTCTCAACAAAGAGTTCCTCAGGGGCCCAGGAGTAGAGGGCTCTGTAGTCGACTGTGGGAGGAGGGTTGGAAGTAGTTTTTGTTCTTGCCATCTCGAATCTAAAACAAAATGAGAGGCAAGAGGAAGGAAACCAAAGGTTTAGAAGAAAGCGATGGTGTGTTTCAAACGGTGGACAAAGACTCAAAGGCGAAGAACGCAAACAGGGCAGAAGAACCGAAACCTTAAAGTGCAGAAATCATAAACAGTCCCAGAGCAGTTATAGCATGTAATGGGTAGTAGAATCATAAAGCAAAGGCAGGAGACGGAGTAAAACTCATACCTTTAAGCAAATGAAGATGAGGGGTTGCGAGAGTTGAGGTCGGAGTAGTAGCGTTCGAGAGAAGATGATGATCGCGAAAGAGTTTGAGTGAAAGTGATGGAACAGTGCTGAAGCGCGGGTTTTGAAGGGGTTTAACATAGGCAAGGGAGTGCAAATGATAAGAAGCCCTAGACGTTGATATAACCACGTGTCCGTAGATTAAAGGAGTATGGTGAGACGTCCCTTCAGCATACTGCTCATGTCCTTTCACTCAGAGCCACGTAGGTCGCCCGAGCCGATGACTTAGTCTCTTCGCTGAACAAGTTAACAGCTTGAGACTGGGGGCCTTGTGTACTGACTAGTCCTCGGACACCAAGAACAGCTAGTAATGGTGAGCCGCATGAGTTGGGTCCCACAGCATGGGCCAGAGCCACGTGGGCTGCGTCCCACGAGTAGCATGGACCAGTGGTCTGACTAGTAATCAGTATGTCGATCACCAGAGTGGAACAATGTGTCCTCGTCTCGCAACGAGGTGGTGTGATGGAAGAGGCCTAAGCTCAGGCCCAACAACTAGGTCCATGGCAAAGAGGATTCAAGAAGAGTGGGACTCTACTACTGATGGCAGAGAACTTTTCTCTACATATTCAAAGACCCCTCAGAGGACTACAATGAGTAAAGCCCAAGCCATGGGAGCTGAGCATAAATTAATTTTAGTGTATTTAACAATTTAGTAGAGTAGGGTTCATTTAGCACAATAGGGGGGTGTATTTAACAATTTAGCTTGTACCTAGGCCTTTTAGGGTAGGAATATAGCCCTACCTTCTAGAAGCATGCTAAGAGGCTGCATTGACCTTTAGTCAACACCCTAGCAGCCCCCTCTTTTATGTATTCCCCATCCTACCCTTGCTCCTTACTCTCCAAGGCACCATCTCCTATAAATAGGGTGCTTTGGCTCGTTTTTTTGGAAGATGAATTTATACGAGTAAATGCTGCCAAAATTATGCTAGCTTCTACTCTTTGTCTAGTCTATCTAGGTTAGACACTTTGATCTTCATCTTCACCTTCCTCCAAGTGATTTGGCCTAACCTATCACTCTCCATACCTTTCATGCACCTACAAGGAACCCATAGCTCTATATGAGTCATCCTTGATCCATCACCTCCATTGCTTCCGCCACCTTTTTCACCTCATTCCCTCAAGAAGAACATTGGTCATGAAGAACAACCTATCATTTGGTATCTAGAGCTTTGGTTCTTCAAGAGATAAGTGTTCTCTTCATTTTATGTTTTGAGTCTTCTTCTTTATTCCATGTTGTTCATCATATCCTTAAATTTCTTGCTGTTTTTAATTTCTTTTTAAGTTGGTGTTGCTGTTTTTAAATTTCTATTTGGTATTTTGGTTCAACTTGATCTTGAACTTTCATTTTCAAACTGTTTTAGGTTCCTTTTGTGTTGGCTGTTTGTTTTTATTTTATTTGATTCTTATTGATGTTTTTAATCGATGCAAAGTGTTTGTAGTTGAGTCATTTTGATTTTTGAATCCATACAAGTTTTGTCAAAGTCATGTTCATCCTACAATGTCATAAATGCCAAGTGGTGCCTTTTATTGTTGATTTGGTTGCTTGATTTTGTTTTGAGTGCAGTTTATATTTCTGTTTTTGAAGCTTTGGTGCCTTTTTATATTTTCATATTTGAGTTCATACTTGTGTGTTAGTTCCATACAAGTTCATTTCCAATCATTTCCATTGTGTTTTTGAAGTTTCTTTACCATTTTCTAATTCCAAGTTAGGATTTCTCTGTTTTCACTGCTACTGTTGTAAGGACCTGGAAAATCTTATTGGAATAAAAGTGTCATATTTAAATTAATTCGAAGCATGTTGTATTTAAAATGAAAAGGAAAGAAAGTGTAGTTTAGAAGACTATGAGATCGCCTGGAACATGATCGCCGGTCGCCTACTACACATGATCACCAGGGCGCGAGAGACATGCGGGCATCGCCGGGCACGAGAGGCATGCGGACATCGCCAGGGCGCGAGGCATGCGGGCATCGCCAGGGCGCGAGGCATGCGGGCATCGCCAGGGCGCGAGGCATGTAGGCATCGCCAGGGCGCGAGAGACATGCGGGCATCGCCAGGGCGCGAGATGCATGTGGGCTTTGCCCGGGCGCGAGAGGCATGCGGGCGTCGCCAAGAGGAGACCTCGGTCGGTCTCCAGGAAGAGGAGACCTCGGTCGGTCTCCAGGAGGAAGAGACCTCGGTCGGTCTCCAGGAAGAGGAGACCTCGGTCGGTCTCCAGGAGGAAGAGACCTCGGTCGGTCTCCAGGAGGAAGAGACCTCGGTCGGTCTCCAGGAGGAAGAGACCTCGGTCGGTCTCCAGGAGGAAGAGACCTCGGTCGGTCTCCAGGAGGAAGAGACCTCGGTCGGTCTCCAGGAGGAAGAGACCTCGGTCGGTCTCCAGGAGGAAGAGACCTCGATCGGTCGTCTTCCAGAGAGAGACATCGGTCGTCCTCCAGGATGGGTCATCGGTGGATTGTCATCGCGCGAGTGGTCATCGGCGAAAGGTTATCGCACGATGTCGTGTTTCATGCAGATGAAATGGGGGCCCAGGGCCCAGCATGAACGTCTTGCATGCGCGACACGTAGTCAGTGGCTCCAGAGAGTTGGTACGGTAGTGCACAGTGTTTGTGTGCGCAAAGTCAACCACGCAACCTTACTGTCAGGTTTGTGCTTGAGTAAAGGAAAACTCACACGCTAGGTATCTCAGAGAGTAGGCTAGGGCGGCTACACAGCAGGCCTACGTCCTTAGCTTCAGAAGGCTCCTCTTAGGGAGTTTTGAAACGCAGTGGGAGATAAAAGGTGACAGAGTGAGTTCACCTTCATCTTTCTCTTTCTCTCCCTTGCACTGCGACTCAGTATTTCCCAGGCACCTTCAAGCAAAAGCAAGACGAGCGACGACTGCCATAGAGCTTTTGGGAAGGTTCTCTACAAGATTTACCTATTTGAACGCTTAGGCAGAGTTCGGACATCCTTTACGTTCGGCGGTTCAGAGCTTGAAGTGAGTTTCACGCTGATCCAGGTAAGGGAAGCTAGCCTTGTTTCAAATAAAAACTGTGTACTTACTGATTGAGATGTGGGGCGACGGGGTCGACGGTTTTGTTTCTTGTTCTGGTGTTCTGATGTTGGATGCGAAGTGGTTACTGTAATCGATTCTGTTTTGATGTTGGGGGCGACGTGGTCGCCGGTTTTCAAAATGTTCTTGTTTAAAACCCAGTTCTGTTCGTGATCGCCGGTTCCTTGAGGTGATCGCCGGTTTTTCATCTGTTATTGAAATATCCCCTGTTTTTGTATTGTTTGAGAACTGTTTGAGGTTTATATGTGAAATGCATGTGATATTTGAGTATCTGAACCTTGGCATGAGTTTTGCTGTGACTGGAATCATTTGTTGAAATGTTATGTGAGGATGTGTGGATTCCTCTATACGCTTGTGAATGTGTGGATTTCACAGCGACCATGTGAGGATGTGTGGATTCCTCTATACGCTTGTGAATGTGTGGATTTCACAGCGACCATGTGAGGATGTGTGGATTCCTCTATACGCTTGTGAATGTGTGGATTTCACAGCGACCATGTGAATGTGTGGATTTCACAGTGGTATGTGAATTGAGAAATTGAATTGTCAGGCACTTGATTGCTGATATGAATTGAAAGACTCTTGGATTGATTTGTGAAATATGTGATTACCTGATGGTTTTGTGGAAAATGAGAAAGTTGATGGTTTTATGTGGATGTCTTAAATTGGTTTCAGGATTGTTTTTTTTAAGTTCATATTCAAACTCTCTTTTAAATGTCTAGCTTACCCTGTATTTTGGTTCTATGGCTGTTTTCTTAAAACCTGTGATGATCGTGTAATCTTTACACGGGAGCAGATGACGTTACAGGAAGTTGAGATCGCCGGATTGATAGGAGATCGCCTGCCTGATAGGAGATCGCCTGGTTGATAGGAGATCGCCTGCCTGATAGGAGATCGCCCTTTTTATGTTGGGAGATCGGTTGTTTGGTTGTTTTTGCTGTTTTTATGTTTAAGTTTTGGAAAATGACCGTTTTGTATTAAACTCCCTGCGAGGAGAAACATCATTACATATATATAATTATGTTCATTTCAACACTTTGGTTTTACGTATATTTTCATTTTATATATTTGTGAAACGTTTTGGCGGGATGTTACATTAATGGTATCAGAGCAGTTCGTCCTTTGGATGACCTGAGGGCTGTGGATCCATTGTGTTTTCTTCTGCTCATGAAAACTTATTTGATTTTTAAGTGACAACTATTGTGAAAGGTTTTCAAACGTTTTTGTATTGAACTTTTTGTGTGTGCTGTAGTGAGTGTATGCCTAACTGAAGATCTTAGTATTTAGAATGAGAGGGTCTTGATAAGGTGGTGAGGGTGCACACTCATGACCGGATCAGGGTGATTCTCAATCTAAATTCCAGAGGTTTAATGTTTAGCATACTTTGAATTCTGGTGTGATCTATTTCATGTTATTGAGTGTTCTTGTAATTGATTGTGAGTGGCTGTGTGGATTGATGGTTGCACACCAGTAGCTGTTCTGGTGTTTTGCTTGAAGTTATAAGCTTTATGGTTCTGTAGATGGACTCAAATTCCTAAGGAATTTGAGAAGCTGACCTTGTAAGGTCGTGATGTTACCCCCCTTGAATGAATTGATTTCCTTATCGATTGCATTCTTGTAGTTGTAGGGAATATAGAAGCTAGTAGTTTCGGAACCTGAGAAAGAAGGAAGATGCCTCGTAGACCTCCTACCCCTTCCCAACCTTCTTCTGAGATGGGCCAGATCGCCAGGGCCATTGAGATGATGGCAGGTGCCATCCAGCAGCAGAATGCGGCGATGGCGCAGAACCATCAAGCTACCATGCAGCATTGGGAGACTGCTCGGTCGGCTGATACGAATTCGCCCGTCGGTCAGCCTCAGGAACGGATAGGACTGACTGAGTTCATGAGGCACAACCCACCCAAGTTCTGTGGGAATGCTACCCCTGATCAAGCAGATCAGTGGGTCAGGGAAATGGAGAAAATCTTTAGGGCGACCTCCTGCCCTGAAGAGAAGAAGTTGTTGTTCGCCACTTATCTGCTGTCTGGAGAAGCAGAGTTCTGGTGGATGGGAGCTCAGCAAATGATGGAGGCCAGAGAGGAGGTGTTGGACTGGGAGAGCTTTAGGGTGAGGTTCTTGGAGAAATACTTCCCTGACAGCGCAAAGTTTGCGCGGGAAGCGGAGTTCTTAAAATTGGAGCAGGGGGTGATGTCGGTAAACGCCTATGCTGCTAGGTTTGAGTACCTCGCCCGATTCTACACTCAGGCGACCTCCGAAGCTTGGAGGTGCAGGAAGTTTGAGGAGGGGCTGAAGCATGGGCTGAAGAGGGCTATAGCCCCGATGTGCATCAGGGAATTTCACGCCTTAGTAGAGAAGGCGAAGATGGTGGAAACCCTGGAAAAGGGTGATTCTCGGGTGATCAGGTCACACCCAGGGGGTTCTCCCAGTGGGAAGATGAGGATGCAGCAACCGCAGTTGGAGCCTTATGCGAGACCTCCACAGCATAGGGCAGGAGCAGCACCGCCCCAGTCTCAGCAACAACAACCCTGGCAGCTTAAATGTTTCCATTGTAGTGGACCACACCTAGCCAAGGTGTGCCCCAAGAAAGATTCAGAGAGAAGATGTTTTGCCTGCCAGAAGACGGGACACTTTGCTAGAGATTGTCCTACTCGGAATGGGATGACTCAAGCCGGTGGAATCCAGCATGTGAGGAACGAAGGCAGCAGACCTCAGGCAACAGGGAGAGTGTTTGCCATGGCCGGAGCTGAGGCGTCCCAGTCAGGTAATTTGGTGTAAGATGCTTGTTTTATTGCTGGTAGAAGAATAAGAGCCTTGTTTGTTTCTGAGCGACACACTCTTTTGTGTCAAGTCGGTGTAGCCGAGCTGGACCTTCTAGTGAAGGAGTTACCCTTCGAAACTGTTGGTCTCTACACCTGTGTCAGGGCAGGTGTTGACCTCTACAGTTGCCCCGAATGTTCAGTGATAGTAGAGGGACGCAGATTCAAAGTGAATTTGATCTGTCTATCTCTGCAGGATCTGGATGTTATCCTGTGAATGGATTGGCTGTCTGCCGATCACGTTCCCATAGTTTGCGGTAGGCAGAAAGTGGTGTTTTCCGATCTCCAAGAGCCAGATGTGAGATCTGCTCGGCATGGGCGATCAGAGTTGGAAGAAGAGGCGAGGTGTTTCGTGATGGTAGCTCGGTTGGAAGTGAAGGATGAAGAGGACGTAAGCAGGATTCATGTGGTGAAAGATTGGATGGATGTATTTCCAGAAGAAGTACCTGGGTTACCTCCTAAGAGGGAAGTGGAATTCTCTATTGTTTTGGTACCCGGAGCTGGACCAGTGTCAATGGCACCTTGCAGGATGGCTCCAGCCGAGTTGGTAGAATTGAAGAAGCAAGTGGAAGAGCTGTTGGAGAAGCATTTCATCAAACCCAGCGTATCTCCATGAGGTACTCCAGTGCGGGTAATTCCAGAGGTCGGAAGACCTTTTGACGTCTACTGTGGTGCTTCACATCAAGGGTTGGGATGCGTTTTGGATGCAAGAGAAGAGAGTGGTTGCATATGCTTCAAGGCAACTCAAAGTTCATGAGAGATAATTATTCTACTTATGATTTAGAATCGGCAGTGGTAGTGGTTGATCTGGTTGGCTATCAGCAGTAGATGATGCCAGCAACAGTTGATTACGTAGATCGTTCAAAGGAGTCATGTGGTAGAGGGTGGCAAGTGAATCGGAGAGGCGATCGCCCAGAATGGTGATTGGTTGGGGTGGTTAAGGGACCAACACTTGCGGATCAGTATCAGGCGAGCGCCTGTAAGCTGAACCCGAGAAGTAAAGAAACACAGAGTAGCAATCGCCTATCGCCGTGTGTTAAGAATAGAACACGCCTATCGCCGTGTGGATCAATACACGCCTATCGCCGGGAGAGAAAATCAGTACACGCCTATCGACCGTGTGTGGAGAATACGAGATCAGTGGTCAACAAAACGCCGAAAGGAGCACATCGCCTGATATTCAGATCGCCGGGGTTTTCACATCGCCGTACATTTGAGAAGATTAGTTCATCACGTTAAGGCTACCAGTTCATCGTGTTAAGGCTGCGCCCACAGTAGCTAGCGCACTAGGCACTCCCTGTGTGGATAACTTAGCCGCAGGAGCAAAGTAGAAGTAACGACTCAGTTGTAGGTTCTCCAGATGACGACACGTGTGTGACCAGATATCCTCCACGTGTCAAGAGGGATAACCGTCAGGAGAGAGAAAGATTCAGAGGCGCCAACTTGTTCTTTCAGGTGAAGTCATTGAGGTGCTTGGCGCGAAGCTGGTGAGAAGGAGGAGGCTAGAAGAAGAAGCTCTGGCGTCTGGTCAAGGGGCTGGATCAGTGGTGTTACGGGGTTTTGAAGTCAGTGATTGTATGAAGCTCTGTATGGGGGAAAATGCAGAACTCCCTTATTGTTGGAACCAGGAGGGCGAACCAGTTTTGATTGAACAATTAGGGGAGCCTAGTCTGAAGCGTATTATGGGAGTTCTAGGCACCGAGCAAGCTAAAGGCTTTGTAATGGGTGAAGATGGGATATTAAGATTAAGGGCAAAAAAATTTGCATACCAGTAAATGAATGATTTAAGGGATAACAGAAAATTTAACTTTGCTCTTTTGGCGAAATGGAAGTGGTGAATGATGAGTGATGAGAAAGGGAATGGAATTTGATGAAGTATTGGAGTAGTAAGAGTTGGTTCAGCAGACAACCGAGGAGCTGAAGATGATACAAGGCAGAATGAGAGCTTCTCAAAGTCGGCAGATTCAGAGGAGAAGACCTTTGGAGTTTGCTGCTGAAGACCATGTGTTTACGAGAGTGACACCAACCAAGGGTGTAGGACGAGCTATCAGATCAAAGAAGCTGTCTCCTAAGTTTGTTGGACCATACCAGATTTTGAGGAAGAAAGGTCCTGTAGCGTACGAGATCGCCCTATCTTCCCTTTTAGCGAATCTGCATAATGTCCTTCACATATCACAGCTGAGGAAGTACATGGCAGACCCTAGTTATGTGCTGGGAGAGGACGATGGCAGATCAGGGATTACTTTTCCTTTGGAGTAAAACCAGTAAGGATTGACGATCAGCGAAGTAAACAGCTCAGAGGTATGACCATCAACATGGTGAAAGTGGTGTGGAATGAGAGATCGGGTGATTCAACTTGGGAGTTGGAAGAGACCATGAAAAAGGGCTATCCACATCTCTTTTCCTTGTAATTCAATTTTCGAGGACGAAAATTTTTGTTGTTAGGGAGATTGTAAGGACCTGGAAAATCTTATTGGAATAAAAGTGTCATATTTAAATTAATTCGAAGCATGTTGTATTTAAAATGAAAAGGAAAGAAAGTGTAGTTTAGAAGACTATGAGATCGCCTGGAACATGATCGCCGGTCGCCTACTACACATGATCACCAGGGCGCGAGAGACATGCGGGCATCGCCGGGCGCGAGAGGCATGCAGACATCGCCAGGGCGCGAGGCATGCGGGCATCGCCAGGGCGCGAGGCATGCGGGCATCGCCAGGGCGCGAGGCATGTAGGCATCGCCAGGGCGCGAGAGACATGCGGGCATCGCCAGGGCGCGAGATGCATGTGGGCTTTGCCCGGGCGCGAGAGGCATGCGGGCGTCGCCAAGAGGAGACCTCGGTCGGTCTCCAGGAAGAGGAGACCTCGGTCGGTCTCCAGGAGGAAGAGACCTCGGTCGGTCTCCAGGAAGAGGAGACCTCGGTCGGTCTCCAGGAGGAAGAGACCTCGGTCGGTCTCCAGGAGGAAGAGACCTCGGTCGGTCTCCAGGAGGAAGAGACCTCGGTCGGTCTCCAGGAGGAAGAGACCTCGGTCGGTCTCCAGGAGGAAGAGACCTCGGTCGGTCTCCAGGAGGAAGAGACCTCGATCGGTCGTCTTCCAGAGAGAGACATCGGTCGTCCTCCAGGATGGGTCATCGGTGGATTGTCATCGCGCGAGTGGTCATCGGCGAAAGGTTATCGCACGATGTCGTGTTTCATGCAGATGAAATGGGGGCCCAGGGCCCAGCATGAACGTCTTGCATGCGCGACACGTAGTCAGTGGCTCCAGAGAGTTGGTACGGTAGTGCACAGTGTTTGTGTGCGCAAAGTCAACCACGCAACCTTACTGTCAGGTTTGTGCTTGAGTAAAGGAAAACTCACACGCTAGGTATCTCAGAGAGTAGGCTAGGGCGGCTACACAGCAGGCCTACGTCCTTAGCTTCAGAAGGCTCCTCTTAGGGAGTTTTGAAACGCAGTGGGAGATAAAAGGTGACAGAGTGAGTTCACCTTCATCTTTCTCTTTCTCTCCCTTGCACTGCGACTCAGTATTTCCCAGGCACCTTCAAGCAAAAGCAAGACGAGCGACGACTGCCATAGAGCTTTTGGGAAGGTTCTCTACAAGATTTACCTATTTGAACGCTTAGGCAGAGTTCGGACATCCTTTACGTTCGGCGGTTCAGAGCTTGAAGTGAGTTTCACGCTGATCCAGGTAAGGGAAGCTAGCCTTGTTTCAAATAAAAACTGTGTACTTACTGATTGAGATGTGGGGCGACGGGGTCGACGGTTTTGTTTCTTGTTCTGGTGTTCTGATGTTGGATGCGAAGTGGTTACTGTAATCGATTCTGTTTTGATGTTGGGGGCGACGTGGTCGCCGGTTTTCAAAATGTTCTTGTTTAAAACCCAGTTCTGTTCGTGATCGCCGGTTCCTTGAGGTGATCGCCGGTTTTTCATCTGTTATTGAAATATCCCCTGTTTTTGTATTGTTTGAGAACTGTTTGAGGTTTATATGTGAAATGCATGTGATATTTGAGTATCTGAACCTTGGCATGAGTTTTGCTGTGACTGGAATCATTTGTTGAAATGTTATGTGAGGATGTGTGGATTCCTCTATACGCTTGTGAATGTGTGGATTTCACAGCGACCATGTGAGGATGTGTGGATTCCTCTATACGCTTGTGAATGTGTGGATTTCACAGCGACCATGTGAGGATGTGTGGATTCCTCTATACGCTTGTGAATGTGTGGATTTCACAGCGACCATGTGAATGTGTGGATTTCACAGTGGTATGTGAATTGAGAAATTGAATTGTCAGGCACTTGATTGCTGATATGAATTGAAAGACTCTTGGATTGATTTGTGAAATATGTGATTACCTGATGGTTTTGTGGAAAATGAGAAAGTTGATGGTTTTATGTGGATGTCTTAAATTGGTTTCAGGATTGTTTTTTTTAAGTTCATATTCAAACTCTCTTTTAAATGTCTAGCTTACCCTGTATTTTGGTTCTATGGCTGTTTTCTTAAAACCTGTGATGATCGTGTAATCTTTACACGGGAGCAGATGACGTTACAGGAAGTTGAGATCGCCGGATTGATAGGAGATCGCCTGCCTGATAGGAGATCGCCTGGTTGATAGGAGATCGCCTGCCTGATAGGAGATCGCCCTTTTTATGTTGGGAGATCGGTTGTTTGGTTGTTTTTGCTGTTTTTATGTTTAAGTTTTGGAAAATGACCGTTTTGTATTAAACTCCCTGCGAGGAGAAACATCATTACATATATATAATTATGTTCATTTCAACACTTTGGTTTTACGTATATTTTCATTTTATATATTTGTGAAAAGTTTTGGCGGGATGTTACAACTGTGCTGGCTGGAATCATTCCCAGAAATTACATTAGTTGGTGAAAATTTCTGAAATTTTGGATTTGAGTAGTTTGATGTGTTAAAAAAAATTTTAAAAAAGAAGCACATCAAAATTCAAAATAAAAAAAATGACAAATGAAATACGAACAGAGTACAAAAATCCTGACTCTGAAAAAACGCTGACGCGGCAGTGATTTTGGAAAAATTATTACAATTATTTGGCTCACTGTTTTGGAAAAATTCCAACGCCTATTTTGAGATAAAACATTAAAGTTTCTGTGGTTAAATATTCAAGCTCAAATTTGAAGTATTTTGTCCAGCATAAATTTGGAAAGTTGTGAAAAATTTACACAAAAAAAAAAATCTGTAGTGCTGTTTTGGTTTTATTCATCTATTCTAGTTCCATTCACTAGGATTCCATTTTGTGTGCTACCTTTTCTTATGTGCCTTAATTTTTTGCTTGTCAAATTTTATTGAATAATCTTTCAAGTCTTGTCAAATATCAACTCCATTTGCAGTAGTCCTCGATTTTAAATTTGAGTTTTGTTGCTTTAAAACTTGCTTGACATCTCTTTGGTGGATTTGACCTAAAAAGTGCTTCGGTGAGTGTGGAGCTAAAATTTTGTTTTGGTGAAAGCCATATCACTAAAGAGGAGCTGGATTGAAGATTTAAGGTTGAATAACCTAAGGAGACAAAGCAAGGGACAGCAGCAACCTCATTGAAAAATACACAAATATACATAAAGAGCTACAAGTGAAGGAGTGCATAGAATAGGACTTTAAATTTTTGTGCATCAAAATTTGTTCACCTAATTTCTTTGTATTTCTTTGAGTTGTAATTTGCAAGGACATTGATTAATTAGTGGATTAATATGTCTTAGACGGGGAGTGTGTCTTCAAGGTTCCAAAGTGCCAAGAAGCCTCACCTTAGGATTCGACTAGTTTTAAAAGCTTTCTAGATAGCAATTTTCATTTTGTGTTTTATTGCTTTATATAGTTTTTCTTGCATAAAAATTTTGTTTTTATCTTTGATTGTGCCCTAAGTAAATTGCTTAGAGAAAGGTTTGTGAAAGTGTTGTGGGATAGTATCTAGCTAAGGAAAGACTTGGTACTTAAGAGATCCTAATGATCCACCTCCCTTTCTTGGGAAATTACCTACTTCACTCCACTTATCTTTCTTCTAGAAAATTAATTTTATCACAAACCCTAAACATGTTTACTTATTCTTCAATTCATAGTGAAAGTGATAGAAAATTCGCAAAATCTCTTTTGAAACAATTGGCTAGAGATTTTCAATCACTATCACTAAGACAATTGCAACATGAGGCTCAACTTTTGGAAGATAAAAAAGAAAGAGATGCCCATCTTGCAGTTTTGGAAGAGGAGTTGAGGATTGTTAGAGAAAAAGATGAATACATTCAAAAATTAAAAAAATCACATACATCTAGTTCTAGGTCAAGTGACTCACATGCTGAGGGGAGTCAGAGAGTAAATGATTATTATCAACCTCCACCTAGAAGAACTAGGAGAGAAAGCCACCCAAAAGAGACTAGGGTAGTCTTACCTCATTTTTATGGAAAGGAAAATGTTGAAACATACCTAGATTGGGAAATGAAAGTAGAACAACTTTTTGCTTACCATCATGTTAGTGAGGAAAGGAAAATACCCTTAGCCACTTTAAGCTTTCAAGGAAACGCTATGTATTGGTGGATAGCCCTAGAGAGAGATAGGCGCCTCCACAGGGACCCTCCCATAGAATATTGGAATGACCTTAGGGGAGCCCTGAGACGCCGCCATATTCGTTCATACTATGATAGGGAGTTAATGGACAAGCTCCAAAGACTCCAACAGAAAAACATGAGTGTAGAGGAGTATAGGCAAAAGATGGAGCTCTACATGATGAGAGCCTCTATTAGGGAAGAAGCCACCACCACCATAGCTAGGTTCCTGAGTGGTCTCAATCTTGAGATAAGGGATAAAGTAGAACTTTTGCCCTACAGGGACTTGAATGACTTGATCCAACTTTGTATAAAAGTTGAACAACAAAATTTGAGAAAGGGATCAAGTCGCAAGGAGAGTTCTTACTCTAAATCTTATCCCAAGAGAGAGTATAGAAGAGAAAAGGAGGATAGTTTTTAAAAGGATAAATCCAAAGAAACTCCCAAGAGTATAGGAAAAGATGTGTCTACCTCACAACCCCATAGTAGAGACATCCAGTGCTTCAAGTGTCTTGGTAGAGGCCATATAGCATCCCAATGCCCAAATAGGAAAACCATGATTGATGAAGACCAAGTAGAGGAGGTGCCTGAGGCCCAAGCCCATGAAGCCCAAGCCCAAGATGGGGCCCAAGCCCAACCAAATAGCTCAACATCCTTCATCCCTCAAAGGATGACTAGGAGCAAGGCTAAAGCTTTGGGAGAAGAGCATCAATGGATGTCTCTTTTTGTAATTACTTGTGTATAGTTTTTAGTAGAACTTTAAAGGAAGGTGTAGATATTAAAATAAGGGGTGCCAATGTATAAAGATAGGTCACACCTTCCATGTGACATAAAGAGTAGGTGTAGGTGTAGTTTTTAGGAGGTGCCAAAGTAGAAAAAAGGTCACACCTCCCATGTGACTCAAGATTGGCTCCAATTTAGCTACTATCTCTCATCCCAAGCCCTATAAGCTCCAATGGCTTACTAAAAAGGGAGAAATCATTGTTAATAAATAAGTCCTCATAAATTTTGAAATAGGAAAGTATAAAGATGAGGTTTAATGTGATGTTGTGCCTATGGAAGCAACCCATATTCTTTTAGGGAGGCCTTCGAAATTTGATAGACATGTTTTACATGATGGCGTCACCAATATAATGCCTTTTTCCTTCCAAGGGCGCAAGGTTACCTTAAAACCCCTCTCTCCACAAGAAGTTCATGAGGACCAACTAAAAATGAAAAATAAAAGAGAAAATGAAAAAGAAGAAAATGATAAAATGAGTCATAATACCTTATCAACTAAATCAATCTTTTTGATTCATGCTATGCCTCAATTTGAGCATCCAAGGTATTCTTCTTTGTCTTTTTCATTACCAAAAGTTCCTACTTGCACTCCATATTGGTTGAAAAATGTTAGGGATGATTTTTCCATACCTACTGATCCAGCCTCTTGACCAAAGCGTTAGAACTTCTCCTTTTCAAACCTCATCCTCTCCAGCTTCACGCCAAGTACACCGATAACCTTCACCTGATAATCCTCAAAGAGACCTGAAAGAACAGTATGGCGCCTCTGCGGCCGGTTGCGCTCTGACGCTCAAGTCAGTGATCGAATCAACAAAGAATTTCAGAGAAAACTCAAAACTGTGTGCAAGTGAATCACCATAAATGAAAAACTAACTCTCCGAATTCCGTTAAGAATTCTATATATATACATGAGTCTTTCTCTCTCCTGACGGTTATTCCTCTTGACACGTGGATAACATCTAGTCATACACGTGTCACCATCTGGAGTACCTGCAGCTGAAACGTTACTTTCACTTTGCTCCTGCGACTAAGTTATCCACACAGGGAGTAGCTTAGTGCACAGGCTACTCTGGGCACAACCTTAACATGGTGAGCTGGTTAACACTGGGTATCACGGCTCACACTACACATGGTGGCAGATATGCCACTTATCTTCTCTACTTTGGCGGCAGACATGCCACTTATCCTCTATATTTAGACCATATAATAAGTGCTTACCAAGTCTTCTCAAATACTCGGCGATGTGCTCCTTTCGGCGACTTGTTGACCACCTGATCTCCTAATCTTCACACACGGCGATCATGTGCAATCTAGGCAATTACTAATTACATACGAGAGAAATCGGAGATCGCCGCCTTCTTCAACAAACGACAATCTCATCGACTTCTAAGCTACACTTTCCTTTCTCTTACTCTTCTTGATCCACGTGTCCTCCTCAAGCATGCCCACATGATTACCTCACAATTACGTCATCACACCTGACTACTTGGTCAGTACACACCGATCACCCTTCTCCGAGGGAACACACCGATGACTGATCACCCTTCTCTGAGGCAACACACTGATGACTGATCACCCCTCTCTAAGGAGGCACACCGATCACCTCTCTTTGAGGGGACACACTGATGACCGACCAAGCTGCCTGCGAGGTCCACTCCACGTGGCTTTGGCCCATGCTGTGGGACCTAGCTGACGTGGTTCACCCTTTACTATCTGTTCTCGACGACCGAGGTCTGGCCACTACACCTACTAATGGTTTTTACCCTTTAAAGGGAATTTTTCCAAAGAAAATAATCATTCCCACACATTTTTTTCCAACATGGTTAGTCTATAGGACTTCTTTTTCCGACATACCAATGATTCATAATGCTAAGTCAAGTTTGCCTTTATTATCCTCCACTGCTTTATTTGATAGCAAACTGACTTTGTTATATGCAGGGATTCTGAATTCATGGACAAATTCTCTCCAACCTGGGGAGCATGATGGAGATCAAGTAGAAGAAGATTTCACTAATGGAGGAAAATTCTTCTTACTAGTCTTCTTAAAAAGTAGAACATTTTGGGTTCTCTTGAAAATTCAAAAGATAGTGTTCTTGCCGGTTGACTCGCCTGTCGGTTGACTCACGACACTCACACGCCTCCTTCCTCACGTTGATACGTGTTTGGTTCTTTCGAAGCAACCTGCACCTGCAAAAGAGAAAGGGGGTGCCCTAGAGGCCGTTTGCACTCCGACGCTCAAGTCAGTGTAGGGCAAGGAACACCAAGTGTATTGAGTTTCTCCCCGTGTTTAGGTCTAGAAACTGCGTACCTTTGTGAAGTATCTTACTGTCCCTTATATAGTCTAGGGTTTACTGTGCCGCTAGCCCTAATTAGGGTTTACTGCGTTACTAGCCATATTTAGGGTTTACTGGAATACCCCTGTGCCACTATCACCCAATCTTAGGGTAATCTAGCACATAAGGTTTCCTTCTCTGGAGTGCAAACTCACACAGGGCGACCACCTGGGTGCCTCCTTGTGCACCTAGTCTCTAGGGCCGCCTGTTCTGGGAGTGCCTTCACTGTTCACGTGCCACGCATGTAGCTTCACTGGAAAAACCCTAGTTCTGGTGAGTACTCGTCCCCTCAGGACTCTACACCTAAATGTGCTCTCCCTGCTACCCACATGGGCTCTTCGTGATTCAGGCCTCTCCCTACCTCTGGGTACTTAACTGGTCTTCCCCCAAGGCCGATGTCACCTCATCTTCACCAAAAGCCGATGTCACCTCGCCATACTCTGAGTGGCGATGACACCTCAGCCCATCCTGGTGGTCTGACGACTACTCACCCTTCCCTGTGGGGACGCGCTGATGACTAATCACCCTTCTCTCAGGGGACACACCGATGACTGATCACCCTACTCTGAGGGGAATGACTGATCACCCTTCTCTCAGGGGACACACCGATGACTGATCACCCTACTCTGAGGGGAATGACTGATCACCCTTCTCTCAGGGGACACACCGATGACTGATCACCCTACTCTGAGGGGTGATGGAAGAGGGCCAAGCACAACCTTCCATGAAAGGCAAGAGCCAAGTCAAGAGCGCATAAGACCAAGCTAGGAGCGTCTAAGACAAGCTAGGAGCGTCTAGGACGAGAAGGCCAAGCTAGAAGCGTCTAGGACAAGAAGACTTGGATCAAAGCTATGAATGGGAGAGTGGCATACTAGCACATATTCCGTGAAGGCCCATCAAATGTAGTTTAGCTTTAATTGGGGTGTAAATAGCATAGCCATGTGGACAAATGTTTATTTTTCTGCACATTAGAATTAAGGAGAAGTTAACCTTCCCACTATTCTAGAAAGCCCATGGAGGGGGTGAACTTACAAACTAGACACACCCCTCCCCATGTGCTCACACTTTCCATGTGGCCCATGTGCTTCACATTTACATTTCATTTGGCTAGCATTAGGGTTGCATTATGGTCCTCCTTAGCCTATAAAAGGAGGAGCCTACACCTTGTATTTTCAAGATTAATTTGAGTAAAGTTGTGCTGCCAAATTTGTGCCATACTTACTCCCTTGCCTAAATCTCTTGATTTATGGTTTTAATCTTCACTCCTTCACCACCAAAGAGAGCTGGCCAAACCTCTCTCATTTTCATACACATCATGCACCTTCAAGATCACCATCACTCCTAGGAGGGTCTTGCTCATTTAAACCATTGCTTCCGCACCATCTTCAACATCCAAGGAGAGCTCAACATGTGAAGGCCATCATTTGGTATCATGAGCATGGGGTTCTTCAAAGATGAGTAGTTCTTGGTCCTTTTTCATTTTGAGTTCTTCTTTAATCCTTGTTGTTCATCTTTGTTTTCCATACTTGTCTTGCTGTTTTTTTAATTTTTAATTTGCATTGGTGTGCTGTTTGGAAATTCCAATTGGTGCATCTTGTTCAATTGTTCTTGAGCAATCTTTGTGCAATTTTTGGTAGGATTCCATACACCTTTGTGTTGCTGTTTTTATTTTTAGGTATTTGAGTCTTGCTTGTTTTTATTTTCTTTTGGGTCATATGATGCTTTGAGTCTTTTTATTTTATGAATCCATATGTTTTGTCTAAGTCATGTGTTTCCAAATTTGTCATCAAAATCTTAGTGGTACTTGTTCTTGATGATTTGGTTTCTTGCTTTATTTTGGGTCCTGTTTTTATTTTGCTGTTTTGGATGATCTTTTGGTGCATTTTTCTTTTAGTTTGAGTTCATATTTGGGTGTTAGATCCACGCAAATTCCTATATCTTCACTCCATTGTGTTCTTGAAAAATTTTCTTTGCTGTTTTTGGTTCCAGCTTTAGGATCCCCTGTTTTCACTGCAACTGGCCTGGCTGTTTTTATGTGTTAAAATTAAATACGTCACAAGAAATTTATGAGCCTCTGGATTTGAGTCACTTGAGATCTTAGCAAAAGAATACAAAAAGAATCAGGTCAAAAAAACAAATAGAAAAAAAATGATAAATCATACAAAAAAAGTGTGCAATCTGTTGTTCCAGCTGGCGGAAAATGAGCACTGGTAGTAAAAAATTTATCAAAATTAATTGGTGCATGCGTTTGGCGTGAAACCAACTCCAAAAGTTTTTTAAGATCTTGACCTAATTGTGTCTCAAATTTCAAAAGCAAAGTCAGAATATCCAGCTCAGTACACACGTTTTAAGTGACGCTTTTTGTGCCAGGGAAACTTTTTCAGTAGTGCTGTTTTGGTTTTTCAAATCAATTCTAGTACCATTCTAGGATTCCTTTTGTGTGCCCACTTTATTTGTGTACCTTTTATTTGCTTGTCACATTTTATTGCAACTCTTCCTAGTTGTGTCACATTATAACTCCATTTGTGTGGTCCTATTTTTTGCAATTAATTTGTTTCTTGCTTTAATCCTTTGGCCTCTAAATTTGGTGCTGGAATTGTTTCTCAATTGGTGCCTATTTGAGTAGAAATTTAACTTGAGTGAGGTCTAGCTTGTGTGATAGGTGCTGGATTGGAGAATTAATTTCATAATTCTAAGAGGAGCCAAAGCAAGGGCAGCAAACAAATATTACCCAAAAACACCACAAACACTTGGAGGGCCCAACAAAGAAAAGACAACCAAGGGAGTGCCAATAGCAAAACAAGGATCAATAAAGGGGGTTTTCTTAATCTTCTTTGCAACTTGACCTTGTTAATTACTTTTTTAATTACGTGATTAGACGGTGAGTGTGTCTTCAAGGGCTCCAAGTGTCCAAGAAGCCTCACCTAGGGCCGACTAGTGTAGACCTTACTTGTTTTAGCATGTGTTAATTGTTTTAATTGCTTTCCTTGCTTAATTAGTTACGTTTGGTAATTGTTTTGTTTTGTTTAAGTTCATTAATTCTTTTGCTTGGTTAATTAGCTAGTTTGCATTGTTTTCTTGCATCAAAATTTGATTTCTTCAACCTAATTGTGTTTTAAGTGGTTTACTAAGAGAAAGCTTTGTGTGAAGACATTGAAGGATAGTCTTTGGCTAAGGCAAGGCTTGGTATTTAAGTAGTCCATTGTGACTCACCTCCCTTACCTAGAAGACTACCTTCTTTGACTTTCCTAAATTTTCTCAAGGTAAAATATTTCTATACACAAAGGTCTAGTCATGTCTTCTCATTCCTTTAAATCTCTTAAAAGTGAGGTGAAATCCTTGAAATCTCTTTTGGAACAACTTTCCAAGAATATTCAATCAATTTCATCTAAACAATTGGAGAATGAGGCCAAAACTAATGAATTGACTAAATCAAAGGATGAGAAGTCTCACATTTCAAAAAAATTACCTTCTCATGCATCTATCTCTAAAAAGCATGATTCTTTTGGGGAGGGAAGACATAGAAGAGATAGAAAAGAACAAGAAAGCCCAAGAGAGGTTAGGGTAGACCTACCCCATTCCCATGGAAAAGAAAATATAGAAACTTGCCTAGATTGGGAAATGAGGGTAGAAAAATTGTTTGCTTCCCATAAAGAAAGAAAGGAAAGAAAGATACAAAAGAAAAGAGAGGAATCCGAAAGGGAAGCTAAAGAAAAAGAAAAAGAAAAAGAAAAGCATGAGAAGACCCTTGAGAAACAAAAGGCGTGGGAGAATAGTGTTCCTTCTCATAATTCAACAAGACAAAAGATTTAAAAATACCTTTGAAAATATGCGTCTTGTTGAACAACCTAGCCTTTCCTTTTGTAAAGGAACACTTGCAAGCATAGTAACAAAAAAAGAGTCTTTAAAAGAAGCTTGCATAGATAAAGATAAAGTGGATTATTTCTCATATGTGCTAGGATATCACCAAGTGAATGTCAAGTTATTTACAAGCATCTACAAAAACAAATTTTTATGTGAAGTAGTGCCTAAAGAAACTTGTCATGTCCTATTGAGACAACCATTGCCAAGTGTGCAACTTCTCATAAACAATGGTTGTAACAACGAGACTATCTTTACACAAAAGAGAAAAATTCTTCATGAAGGAGAACTCATGGACCAAATTAGAGTTGATAAAACTCTAGAGCTTTTAAAAGGAAAACTTTTGTCACCCATGAGAAAAGATGTTCAAAGACATTACCCTAGATACATTTCTTGTTTTAAAAATACACCTAAGGTGATGTCTCATGAACTCTATACTCCTTTACCTTTTGCAAATGATCCTTGGGAAGACATAAACCTCAATTTTATCTTAGAGCTTCCTAGGACAACAAAAGGTTTTGATTCCATTTTTATGGATATGGATAATCTCTTCTATATAGAAGTGACAAGTCTTCATGGTTTATCTTCAAGCATAGTATTGGACAGAGCTCCAAAATTTGAAAACCATCATTTGAGGAATCTTTTAGAAAAACTTTAAATTAAGTTGTACTCTTCAAATTTTTATCCTCAAAAGAATGGTCAAAATAAAATTGAAAACATAGCTCTTTTTACTATGCCTAGAGAAATCATGAAAGACAATCACAATTCTTGGGATTAGTATCCTTTTGAGCATGCATACAATGGAGTAGTCCACAAGACTACTAATATTTCTACATTTGAAATTGCATGTGGACTTAATCCTCTTTCGCTTTTTAAGTTGTTACCCTTTCCTAAAGGTATTGTGCCTAAGGAAAAGGTAACCAATATTGAAAATTTTCAAATACATAAGAGGATTAGAGAACACATACAACCATCAAAAGAGAAATATTGTACAAAGTTGCCAAAAACAAAAGAAAAACAAAAATGGCAACTTCATACAATTAAGTTCTCTCCAATTGCTCACACTAACACCTTTACTTTGTTTGATGATTTCCATAGGTGGACGTTTGATCCGGGAGGACAAGCCTTGCCGAAACAATAGGCTGCTATCCGAGATCAAATCTGTAGATCTGAGGATAGATCTTCTCAAAGGAGGAGGAGATGATGGACACCATCCAGCCCCATCCATCCCCTTAGTTGAAGACAAAGCAAGGGATTTGAGGACAAATCCCTTTTCAAGAGGGAGGGGATGATGGAAGAGGGCCAAGCACAACCTTCCATGAAAGGCAAGAGCCAAGTCAAGAGCGTCTAAGACCAAGCTAGGAGCGTCTAAGACAAGCTAGGAGCGTCTAAGACAAGCTAGGAGCGTCTAGGACGAGAAGGCCAAGCTAGAAGCGTCTAGGACAAGAAGACTTGGATCAAAGCTATGAATGGGAGAGTGGCATACTAGCACATATTCCGTGAAGGCCCATCAAATGTAGTTTAGCTTTAATTGGGGTGTAAATAGCATAGCCATGTGGACAAATGTTTATTTTTCTGCACATTAGAATTAAGGAGAAGTTAACCTTCCCACTATTCTAGAAAGCCCATGGAGGGGGTGAACTTACAAACTAGACACACCCCTCCCCATGTGCTCACACTTTCCATGTGGCCCATGTGCTTCACATTTACATTTCATTTGGCTAGCATTAGGGTTGCATTATGGTCCTCCTTAGCCTATAAAAGGAGGAGCCTACACCTTGTATTTTCAAGATTAATTTGAGTAAAGTTGTGCTGCCCAATTTGTGCCATACTTACTCCCTTGCCTAAATCTCTTGATTTATGGTTTTAATCTTCACTCCTTCACCACCAAAGAGAGCTGGCCAAACCTCTCTCATTTTCATACACATCATGCACCTTCAAGATCACCATCACTCCTAGGAGGGTCTTGCTCATTTAAACCATTGCTTCCGCACCATCTTCAACATCCAAGGAGAGCTCAACATGTGAAGGCCATCAAGGGGAATGCCGATGACTGATCCTCCTACTCTGATTGGGCACACCGATGACTGATCACCCTCTAATCCAAGCTGCCTGCGGGGTTCTTTCCACGTGGCTTTGGCCCATGCTGTGGGACCCAGCTGACGTGGTTCACCCTCTACCACCTGTTCTCGGTGTCCGAGGACTGGTCGGTACAGATAGTAATATAAATAAATCTTTGTAAATACTTTTGTATAAATTTGTAAATAATATAGAAATAGCCTTAGGAGTATGCCAAAGAGGAAAACCAAAAGAAACCTCTAAATGTAAGGCATTTTAGGCACTTTCTTTAGGAAAAAGTGGAAAAAGTGACTCTTATACTCCTTTCTCTCTTGGGCACTAGAAGGAGCTGAAGAGTGACTCTTCCCACTCCTTCCCCTTTGTAACATGACCAGCGCTCTCCATTATAAATAGGGGTGCTTGGTACTTTGAATAAAAAAAAAGTTGAAAGTTAGAAGAAAAGAAACTATCTTGAAATTGAGAGAGAGTGAGTTTGTGAGACTTGTCTCTTCTTCTCCTCCATGTCTTATCTTGTGAGCTTTGGAGACTCTCAAGTGGCGGCACCACCCACTCATCTTGGAAGAACCACCCTCCAAGTGGCGTGAATCACATCTCCAAAAGGCTACAACCACATAAGTCATTTCTATTCATCTTCTAAAAATACCCATTTGTGTTTTCTTGTAGCTTTTCCATTTTTAATCAGTTTAATCTTTTCCATGAGTTGTTTCCTTTCATTTGCTTCCATTGTTCTGCACTTTGTTTGGTTTATTTCCTTGTTTTCTTGCTGTTTTAATTTTGTCCAAACCATGGGTTTCCATATACATGTGTTGTTCTTGTTTTCCATCCATGGGTTTTTGTTCTTTGATGAGTTTCTTTGTGATTTTCTAATTCCTATTGAATTTCAATCAGTATTTTCACTTGTTCTTGGTGATCTTATGTTGTTCTTGTGTTTCCTTTGAAGTTTGGTACTGTTCTTGAATTACCCATTCATATTCCATTGTTATCTTACACTACAAGTTACCTATTCATGTGTTTTTAGTATGAACCTTTGTTTTCTTGAGTAGAAACTCTATTAATTGTTCTTTAGAATTTTGATCCTAATTCTTGAAAGTGTCATGAATACAATGAAACCTATATCAACTCAACCCAAACCAAGAAAGGTTCATAAGAGACTCACATCATGTGGTATCATGAGCTATGGTGATGTTTTGTTGTTGATGAGTTGAATTGACACTTTCTATTCAAGCAATTTCCATTTTCCAGCACTTTATTTTTGTGCAGATTTTTTTTTTTAGGTTCCTATTTGTGTTAGCTATTCTGTTTTTTGTTTTAATTTGAGTCTTTCTTGCTGTTTTGATTGGTGCAAATTAATTGTGTTTGAGTCATTTTTCTTTTTGAATCCATACAAGTTTTATCAAGTCATGTTTCTCCTAAATTGTCATCACTTCTATGTAGTACTTTTCTTGATAATTTTTGGTTGATTGCTTTTAATTTTGAGTGCAGTTTCTAATCTGTTTTGTTGAGCCTTTGGTGCATTTTAATTTTAGATTTGAGTTCATGCTTGTGTGATAGATCTATACAAGTTCGCATACATTAATTCTATTGTGTCTTTGAAGTTTCTTAATATTGTTTTAATTCCAAAATTAGGCTTCCTCTATTTTTGTTGAAACTGTGCTGGCTGTTTTTATTTACAGAATTTAATTCTGTTTATGAAAAATTGTGAAATTCTGGATCTGAACAGATTGATGTGTTAGAAAAAAGTGAAAAAAAAAGTGAAGAAAAATTCAAAATAGAAAAAAAAATGATAAATCAAATACAATCAGTGTGCAATTCTGGCGCCAAAAAAACGGTGAAGTGGCATCAGATTTGAAAATTTTATCACAATTAATTGATGCATCATTTTGGTGTGATTCTAGCGCCAAATTTGAGCTAAGATCTTGAAATTTCTGTGGTTTAAATTTCAAATTCAAATTTGAATTATCCAGCTCAGCATAATTTGTTTAAGTCACGCATTTTGACACCTTAATATTCTGTAGTACTGTTTTGGTTTTGTTAATCCAATTCTAGTACCATTCTCTAGGTTCTCTTTGTGTACTACCTTTTATTGAGTGCCTTATTTTCTTTGCTTGTCATTTTCATTCTATATTCTTTTCCAAAGTTTTGTCATATCTTTACTTCCACTTTGGTTTCGCTTTTTCTTGCTTGTCTTTCTTGTTTCCTCTAGTTTTGTGGTGAATTGTTCTTTGAGTAAGTGTGGTTTTCTTTGGCATCTTTCACTTAAGGCTCATCCAATCCACAAGAGAGGCTTCGTAAAGGAAAGAAATATTTTCTTGGAGTGGTTTGATTGATTTTACATCTTTGCCGCAAGCTATACTTGCCTTTTGAACTTGTTTTTCTAACCTTGTTTTCTATAATTGTTCTTCTTTGTGTTTGTGTTTCATTTTTTATCATGGCTCATATTTCTAGTGGAGAATCATCTAAGCCTCACTCACCTCAAAAAGCATACCTAAATGATGAATTAAAGAATGCTAAACTAACACTTGCACAAAAGGATGAGGTGATAAGACAAATGGAGGCAAGGCTCCAAAGATTGGAGTTGGACCGTGAAGATCATCATCACAATCGTGAGAGAAGACACCATCATCATCATAGGCATACCTTAAGGTCTTCTCAAAGTTCTAATGGATATCATGAAGAAACCAATTGGAGGATGCATCACAATCATGAAGATAGGCGCCAAAATGTGGCTAAGCCTTTTATGCCTTATGTAAAATTACCTAGTTTTAGTGGTGAAAGAGATCCTAATGTGTATTTAGGATGGGAGGCTAAGGTAGAACAAATATTTTTTGTACATGAGGTCCAAGAAGACCAAAAGGTTAAGCTAGCCTCCCTAGAATTTATGGACTATGCCATGCAATGGTGGCACAAAACTCTCATGGACATTGGGCTAAACAAGAGACCGTCCGTGGTCTCTTGGGATGATTTAAAAGTTTGCATGCGCGCTAGATTTGTGCCTCCACACTTTAGGAAAGACCTATTGTTGAAGCTCTAACGGCTTCACCAAGGCACGCTAAGTGTGGATGCTTATTGTAAAGAACTTGAAACGCTTTTAACTAGAGCCAATATGCATGAGAATGATGAAGCTAAAATGGCTATATCTGTTAGTGGTCTTAGAAGGGATATCCAAGATGTTGTAGAACTTAATGAGTATTCTTCTTTAGAAAATTTGGTTCACCTTGCCATCAAGGTAGAATCTCAACTTGCAAGGAAAAATTCTATTAAACATACTTGTATCGACCACTCCTCGGACACCGAGAACAGTTAGTAATGGAGAGCCACGTGGGTTCCCACAGCATGGGCCAGAGCCACGTGGGCAGGGCCCCACAGGTAGTATAGACTAGTGGGCTGATTAGTCATCAGTGAGTCGGTCACCAGAGTGGACTGATGTGTCCTCGTCACTCAGCAGAGTGATGAGTCCTTGGCAACAGAGTGCGACGATGTGACATCGCTCTTGGGTGTTTTGAACAACAGAACTAAAGCATCTAATGTGGATCCTAAGAGAAGACCAGTTATCAGCAAAATGCCTAGAAGTAAGGAGAGGCCTAAGTCACGAAGTGTCTATGCGTGTACTAGGGAAAGCACAGTTAGGTGCAGAGTCCTGAGGGGTTGAGTACTCATCAGAACTAGGATTTTCTAGTGAGGCTACATGCATGGCACGTGAACAGTGAAGGCATTCCCAGGACAGGTGGCCCCAGAGACTAGATGCACGAGGGGGTACCCAGGTGGCCACCCTGTTAGAATTTGCACTCCAGTTAAGGAAACCTTATGTGCTAGAATACCCTAAGCCTGGGTGATAGCGGCGCAAGGGTATTCCTGTAAACCCTAAATAGGGATAGCGGCGCAGAGGAAACCCTAGACTATATAAAGGATAGCGAAATACTTTGCAAAGGTACGCTTTCTAAACCGAAATAGAGATACTGAATACACTTGGTGTGCTTGCCCTAATTTTGACTTGAGCGTCGGAGTGCAAACGGCCTCTAGGGCGCCCCTTTCTATCTTGCAGGTGCAGGTTGTTTCGAGACAGCAAAGCATAATAATTTAAAGATGAGGAAAGGAGGCGTGGGAGTGTCGTAGAGTCAACTGACAGGAGAGTCAACCGGCAAGAACATTTGGCGCCCACCGTGGGGCCGAAGTAAAACAAGGTCCCATACACAAGCAAAAGAGAAGAAACCAGAGATATAAGGAATACCAAGCAAGGATCTGTCCCGCCAAATGGGGGTGAGAGCGTCACCATGCAAAAACTCATGGAAACGATGTGCGCCCTCCAGGAGACAGTGGTGGAATCAAGGGCAGATCAAGTGCGGATGCAGATGGACCTGGTCGCATCACAGGCCAGGAACGAGGAGCTACACAGGGCAAACAAAGAATTGCGCGTGAACTTGCGCAATTTGCAGCAAGCAGGGGATCGTGTGGTGGAAGATCGGGCTCCACCAACACCGCCAAGGGCTTTCCCAATGCCTTTCTCCCAAGCAATCATGGACACGGTGGTCCCAGCTACCTTCGTGGGCCCTAAGACTGTGTTCACAGGGGTGGAGGATCCAGAAGCGCATCTCACGACGTTTCATACGCAGATGATGCTGTCAGGAGGGTCTGATGCGGTGTATTGCAAGCTCTTCATGACCACGTTGACGGGGACAGCGCTGGAGTGGTTTGTTAGCCTGCTTGAGGGACATATTACGTCCTTCGCGCAGTTCTCCACGCTGTTCAAAGAACAATATATCATCAACCGGGCTCCCCCACCGGTGTCTTATGACCTTTTTGATGTTAAGCAATATCAGAGGGAGTCCCTTAAAGATTACCTCAACAGATTTAGGGCGATGGTAGTGAGGTTGCACACCAAAGATGAAGATATGGTGGTGCACGCCTTTAGAAAGGGGGTATTGCCAGGACCTTTCAATGAGTCCCTTATTAGAAGTCGCCCAAAGACCTTCGGTGACATCAAGCTTCGTGTTGTTGCTCACATTGCTGCCGAAGGAGAACTCAATGAGAAGTGTGAGAGCGCAGCCACTTCACGGCCGCAAGCACCTAGTCGACCTCAACCCCTGCGGGTGCATGAGGCGACGACAAAAAAGAAAGCCCAGGGAAAGCAGAAGCCCTACGAGACTAGGAAGCCTCAAACCAGGGCACGCGCTAAGGAGGATGTGCCCCCCAGACATAACTTTCTGGTGGAGCTCAAAGAGTTGATCGCCATTCCCAACTGGCAGAAAGGCTGAAGGTGCCCCCAAAGATAGACAAGAGATTGGGGCCCAACAAAGGCGCCTAGTGTGAATTCCACCAAGCGTTTGGCCATCCCATCCGAAACTGCTTGGCCCTTGGTCATCAGCTAGATGAGTTGGTCAAAAGCGACTTCCTGAATGATTACTTGCGGGAGTCACAAGGGGGAGAGGTGGTGGTGGCGCTGAGGGCTGATCAGGGGCACGAAGTGCTCATACATGGTGAGATCCACACCATTGCGAGTGGATTCTCAGGCGGGGGGTGCACCTCGTCGCAGCATAAGAAGTATGCACGATCTGTGATGGCGGTGGAAACATGTGAGGAAGACCACTTCCCAGATATCGACCTCACATTCACGAAGGCAGATCGCCTGGATGTTGTTCCCCATGACAATGATCCAGTGGTGATATCGGTGGTTACCGTGGGAAGAAGGGTGCACCGGGTCCTTGTCGATCAAGGTAGTTCAGCCAATGTGATGTTCTGGTCGACCTTTAACAAGTTGCAGCTGTCCCCAGATCAGCTAAGGCCTTATACTGGCTGCCTGTATGGTTCATAGGTGACTAGGTCGAGGTGCGAGGATATATAGAGCTGAGGACCACTTTCACTGATGGGGTGGCCTCCCACACCGAGAACATCAAGTATTTGGTCGTGAACGCCCCATCAACCTATAACATGCTGTTGGGCAGGCCAGCTTTGAATAGACTGGGGGTCGTAGCGTCGACGAGGCATATGAAGATGAAGTTGCCCTCGATGGAAGGTGTGGTGATCACCATTAGGTCAGATCAGAAGGAGGCTAAGAAGTGCTATCAGAATAGCCTTAAGACAAGAAGGGGAGTTTGCACGGTGACCACCCAACCACCGGGTGGAGAGTGCGCTGATACTGACTTGCCTCGAGGAGATGTCGGGGTCTCACGAGCAGAGGTCGCCCGAGAAAGACAACCTGAACCAGCGGAGGAGGTAGTAGAGAGGGAGATTGGAGGCAGAGTGTTCAAACCTGGCAAATCCCTATGCCAAGATACGTAGGACAAAGTAGCGGGAGTCATAGAGCGTCATTTAAACGCTTTCGCTTGGTCTGCCTCAGATATGCCAGGCATTGACCCAGATTTTTTGTGTCATCGCCTTGCGTTGAATCCCCAAGTTAGACCTGTCCGTTAGAGGATGAGGAAATTCAATGAAGAGAGGAGGCAGGTGATCAGGGAAGAGACACAAAAATTGCTCAAGGCTGGTCACATACGAGAAATCCAATATCCTAAGTGGCTAGCAAATGTGGTGTTGGTAAAGAAGGCCAATGGGAAGTGGAGGATGTGTGTAGACTTCACTGACCTCAAAAGGCATGTCCAAAGGATTCTTATCCTTTGCTGAGTATTGATGCGCTGGTAGATAACGCCTCGGGGTGCAAGCTGCTCAGCTTCCTGGATGCCTTTTCTGTTTATAACCAGATCAAGATGGACCAGATGGACGAGAGCAAGACAGCATTTATGACCGAGCTGCCCTGCTACTGCTATACATTCATGCCATTTGGGCTAAAGAATGCAGGCGCCACCTACCAAAGGCTAATGGACAAGGTCCTTGCACCCATGTTAGGGTGCAATGTGCAAGCCTACGTAGATGATATGGTGGTGACATCCTAGGTGAGAGATCAGCACGTCGCTGACTTGGAGGAGCTATTCACTATGATAGCCAAGTATGGTTTGAAGCTGAATCCAGAGAAGTGTGTCTTTGGGGGGTGGAAGCAGGCAAGTTCCTCGGTTTCTTGCTCATAGAACGAGGAATCGAGGCCAATCCAGACAAGTGTGCGGCGATCCTTGCCATGAGGAGCCCGACGTCAGTTAAGGAAGTGCAATAACTGACAGGTCGGATGGCTGCTCTCTCCAGGTTTGTGTCAGCTGGGGGTGATAAGGGCCACCCTTATTTTCAATGCTTGAGGAGGAACAACAGGTTCTTGTGGACCAAGGAGTGTGAAGAAGCATTCCTCAAGTTGAAACAATATCTGGCCAGCCTGCCAGTGCTGTGCAAACCACAGATCGGCACCCCATTGCGCTTGTACTTCGCAATCACCGAAAGGGCGGTGAGTTCAGTTTTGGTGCAGGAGCAGGATCAGAGCCAAAAACCTATCTATTTTGTTAGCAAGGTGTTGCAAGAGCCCAAGGTGAGATACCAAGCCATAGAAAAGGCGGCATTGGTCGTAGTGTTCTCTGCAGTGGTGGTGATGACAGACCTACCCATTAGTAAGGTCTTGCAGAAGCCAGATGTAGCAGGGAGGATGGTGCGATGGGCAGTGGAATTGTCTAAATTCGACATACGCTACGAGCCCAGAAGCCCGATAAAAGGCCAAGTATACGCCGACTTCGTAGCCGAGATGTCCTTGGCAGAAACCCAGCAGGATGGACCTGACTTCAGATGGGTACTCTCGGTAGATGGGTCTTCTAATCAGCAAGGTAGCGGAGCTGGGGTGATCTTGGAGGGACCAAACGGGCTGTTGATTGAGCAAGCCCTACGGTTCGCCTTTAAGGCCAACAATAACCAAGTTGAGTATGAGGCTCTAATCGCTGGAATGCTGTTGGGCAAGAAGATGGGAGCACAGAGTCTTTCGGCAAAGAGTGACTCCTTGTTGGTCACAGGTCAGGTAGCGGGAGAGTACCAGGCCAAAGATCCCCAAATGGCCTCCTACTTAGAGTATGTTCAGGCGTTGAAGAGTTCCTTTGCAGCTTTTGAATTGGTGCATGTGCCCAGAGATCAGAATGCCCGAGCTGACTTGTTAGCAAAACTCGCAAGCTCGGGCAAGGGGGAAGGCAAAGGACGATCATCCAGGAGACCCTGAGGGCACCTCGCACCTACACAGCTGATAACTTAGTAGGAGTCCACCAGATCAGCCAAACAGGCGGTAGGAGGAGGAGTCATCAGTCGTTGACCCAGGAAACTTTGAGGAAGCCAAGGGTCAACGTGTGTGTGGCGCTGGAGGAGACGTCACCACAGATATGCTTGTTGTAGAGTGGGGAAACGTGGATGACACCCTACAAGCGCTACTTGGCTGATGAGATGTTGCTCATGGAGCCAATAGAGGCGAGGAAGGTGAAGAAGAACTCAACTAAGTACACACTCATTGACGGGGAGCTGTATAGGCACGGGTTCACACACCCTATTCTGGTGTGTGTGCATGGTGGGCAGTTCGTGCGCATAATGGGAGAGCTCCATGAAGGAATATGTGGGAGTCACATAGGAGGTTGCGCTTTGGCATCAAAAGCCATTCGAGCAGGGTATTACTGGCCGCCCATGAGGAAGGATTGCACGAAGTATGCGCAGTAGTGCAAACAGTGTCTGCTACATGCAGATTGGCACAAGGCGCCACCAAAGGAGCTCAGATCTATATACAGCCCTTGGCCATTCCACACCTGGGGGATTGACGTCCTGAGGCCCTTTCCTTTGGCTGTGTGGCAGATGAAGTACCTCGTGGTTGCCATAGAATACTTCACAAAGTGGATCGAGGCTGAGCCCGTAGCACAAATCACAGCCCACAAGATCCAGCACTTCGTGTGGAAGAATATAGTGTGTCGCTTTGGTGTACCCAAGCGCTTGGTGTCTGATAATGGCACCCAGTTTGCAAGTCAACAGTTAGGAAAGCTATGCAAAGAATTGGGAATCAAACAGGTGTTCACATCAGTCGAGCATCCTCAGACTAATGGACAGGTCGAGTCAGCCAACCGAGTCCTACTGAGAGGGCTGAAGAGAAGGCTGGAAAAGGCGAAGGGGACTTGGGCTGAGGAGGTTCCCAGGATTGTATGGGCCTACCATACCACTCCTCAGTCCACCACCAAGGAGACCCCTTTCAGCTTGGTGTACGATTCAAACGCCATGATCCCTATGGAGATCCAGGAGAGCTCCCCACGTTTCCAGAACTTCGTGGCTGAAGAATCCAACGAAGAAAGAAAGGTAAATTTAGATCTCTTGGATGAAGTTAGGGAAGAGGAAGGAATCAAAGCCGAAGTGTTGAAGAGGAGGGTTGAGCTCAAGCACAGTTCCAAGTTGAGAGCTCGGCAGTTCCAGGTCGCCGACCTAGTCATGCGAAAGGCATCTCCCTACCAGTTAGAGAACAAGCTATCCCCTAAGTGGACTGGTCCCTTTAGAGTGACAGAGGCCCTGGGAAATGGAGCGTACAGGCTTGAGACCCTAGAAGGTGGTCCGATTCCTCGTACATGGAATGCGACTCACCTAAAGTTTTACTTCAGTTAAGACTATGTAACATTGTACACAGTTTAGGGGACACTCTTTTTTCCCTTTTAAGGGTTTTTAATGAGGTCACCCAATAAAATTTTCAGTTAAGATATATTTTTGAATGTATTTGTACAATGCAGTTTGAACCTGTCATTTGGGGTTAGAGGTCTCGTAAGTAGGAAGGTAGGTTCGTAAGGAACACCTCCTCTTCGAGTGAGAACTCCCAACTTGAACAGAAGGGTTCACCAGTTAAATCCTCCTTCGCCTATGAGCGATGTGAGGTCAGTTCGAACCTGTCATTTGGGGTTAGAGGTCTCGTAAGTGGGAAGGTAGGTTCGTAAGGAACACCTCCTCTCCGAGTGAGAACTCCCAACTTGAACAGAAAGGTTCACTCGGCGAAATCCTCCTCTGCCTTTGGGCGATGTGAGGTCAGTAAGGACTTGTCAGATTGGGTTAGAAGCCTTGGAAGCGGGAAAGGAAGGTTCATAGAGAATGCCTCCCCTTCCGAGTGAGAACACCAAGGACGACTCATACCAGTGAAATCCTTCTTTGCCTACGAGCGATCGGAGGCCAGCTCGAACCTTTCGTTTGGGGTTAGAAGTCTCGACAGTTGGAAAGTAGGTTCGTGTAGAACACCTCCTCGTCGAGTGAGAACTCCCAATTCGAATAGAGGGTTCACTAGGGAAGTCCACCCTCGCCTAAGGGCGATGAGTGGTGATGGCATTTTCATGTGTTCTTCTTGAATCAAAGTAGAAATAGATGGAGCGGAAGCAATGGATGAGTGAAATAAGACCCTCCTAGGAGTTGTGTTGGTCTTGAAGGTGCATGATGAGTATGGGTTGAGTGGTTCGGCCAGCTCAAGGGAGAAGGTGAAAGGATTGAAGTTTATAGCCTAGATTTCTAGGAGGAGTAAAGCTTGTGCACAAAAATGGCAGCATAACATTACTCAAATAAACTTGAAAATACATGAGGTAGGCCTCCTTATTTATAGATTTAGGAGCCTTGGTGAGCAAGCTTAAAGGGTAGGGATGGAAATACAAAAAGTGGGGGCTGCCTAGGGTATTGACTTTAGTCAAACCACACCATCATCCTAATATTCTAGAAGATAGGTCAAAATGCAACATTTGATAGTACACCCCTCCCTCTTTTGCTAAAGGCACCTATTTGCTAGCACACCCCTCCTTCTATTGCTAAGGGCACCTTTTTGATAGCACACCCCTAAGTTAGCAAGTTTTGCTTTCTACACTACACTAATCTACTAAGCTACCCCTAATGGGCCTCCAAGTAGCATGTACAAGGTCTTCTCCCTCCCATCCGTGGCTTCTTCTATGTGTGCTTGGATATGTTTAGCCATGGATCTTGTGAGAGGTCCTAGACGGTCTAGCTCCATGGATAGCCTCCCTCCTTCACGTCCTAGACGCTCACTTCTTGGAGCTAGACGCTCCTCTTGGTCTAGACGGTCTTCTTGGTTTGGGCCTTGGCTTCCTTGGTTAGATGTGCTTGGCCCTCCTCCATCAAGTGGTCAGTTGAAACTCGTTAGCTTCCCCCACTACCTCGAGCAAGGAGGGGTCAGGTGCATACAGATCGGCGCTAGAATCCTCACAGGGGTAAAGAGATATGGGCGATGACGAGATAGGTGAGGTACTTTTCGGTAGAAAAGTTCTTATGAAGTCTTGTCCATGGTATGATCACCTATCCTAATGAAAAGAAAAGCTCATAACGACTTAACAGAGTTAAGCGTGCTACCTATGGACTGATTCTATGCTGAAGAGAGAGCTCAACCAAGTATGCCAAAGCAGCCAGACAACAATAGAGATTCTAATACAGGTAAATTGATGCATAAAGTCAAACAAGTATATAAGCCAAGTAAATGTATTAATTAGATTGGAAGAATAATTACACAAGATAGTTACAAGAAGTCCAGCTACAAATAAAGCTATCTAAAAGACCTATCTGGGCACTATTTACCTGTCGACTACCTGCATGGACATAGAGAAGGGCGAGAGATCCATCTCAGGATGCGTGCAGGCAACCTGAGCAAGGGCATCGCTAAACCCCTCCCCATAGGCGTCAGCGGCGTCTTCAGTTAGTTCTGCCTTAGTCTTCTTGAATAGCTCGGCTTGTTGGGCAAGCTCTTCCTCGACTTTACCCAACTGAACTTCTTGACTAGTAGCCCTTTCCTCTAGCTTGGTCATCTTAGCTTGAGCCCCCTCCAACTGCTTTTCCAGATCGATGACTTTGTTGCAAAAGGGGAGGATTTTGGCCTCAAGCTGGAGGGCCTCCTGCCCCTTGGAGAAGAGGAGCTTCTTGGTCTCCTTCTCTAATTGGCGAAGACTGCCCAGCTCCTGGTTCAGAGCAGTCTCGCGCTTGGCAGCCAGTTGAACTTGGAGCTCCAAATCTTTCTTTTGCTCTAGCTCTTTCTCCAGTTTGGCTACCTTTTCTTGCAGCTCTGCCTCAGCATTCCCCTTGACCAACAGGAAGTTGGAGGCGGCAGGGAACTCACCAAGGTCGTGACTGATGAGGTCTCCTAGTGAGTCCCTGTCCATGGCCTCCATCGCTCCTCTGCCATGCATGTGAGCGAGGGTCCGCTGGAGGAGATGAAGGAGTTCAGGGGCAGGAGGTGCCTGGTTGGTTGGAGGGGCACTCTCTCCTCCACCCTCGAGCGCCAGGAGTGGCTCGGGTGGAGATAAGGCACTAGGAGGGTGCTCCCTGAAAGATGGAGGTTGCCCCTCCATTGCAGAAGAGGTCTCCGCAGCAGCCTCCACCGTTTTCCTCTTGAAAACGAGGCCGGAGCATGTGTCCTCGTCTTCAGAGATTACTACTGCAGCTTCCCTCTTCAACTTATCAGAAGTGGGGCCTGGGGCAGCCGCAGCAGGTGAAGAAGGGCCAGTAGGGCATGAGTGATGTGAGTCTCTTATGAACCTTTCTTGGTTTGGGTTGAGTTGATATAGGTTTCATTGTATTCATGACACTTTCAAGAATTAGGATCAAAATTCTAAAGAGCAATTAATAGAGTTTCTACTCAAGAAAACAAAGGTTCATACTAAAAACACATGAATAGGTAACTTGTAGTGTAAGATAACAATGGAATATGAATGGGTAATTCAAGAACAGTACCAAACTTCAAAGGAAACACAAGAACATCATAAGAACACCAAGAAGAAGTGAAAATACCTGATCCGGCCGCTTGACTTGAACGTGGGGGATTGCCTCGTCACTCCCTCATCTAGCCCTCTGTTCCGCAGGAACGCTCCAAGAACCACCACCGGAACTCCAAACGCTGCCTGCAAAACACACGAACGGCGCCTCTGGCGGCCGTTGTAGCTCCGACGCTCAAGTCAGGCAACAGGAACACCAAATCTATCACTGAATCTCTCTGTGAGACTCGTGTGTGCTCTCAGATCCACTTTCTCTCTCTATCACTGTTTTTTGTTATCACTGTGCCACGTGTAGGAACGCTCTCACAGTGACTCAGAAACTCAGTGTAGAGAGCATGTGTAAACTCGTCAAAAAAAATGGAAAGAATCCCCTTACCTTACATGATGTGGAGTGCTTTATACCTGAGTTGCGCCTCACTCCCAGATGGTGACATGTGGAGGCACCAGCTTGAATCTACCTTACATGTGTCACACCTGGAGGGCTTCTGCGCTTCTCTCTGTGCGGGCCGCATGCTCCCAAGAGAGCGCCAGGCACATCCTGCCTGCATGGCCTCGCCGCACGTCCTCTGAGTGGGCATCATGCGAGGTGCATGCGTAGCGTTCTCGCTGGGAACCCCGATGACCGACCTCCCTCTGCCTGCAATTACGACCGATCTCCCTCTTAACGCCCGATCGCGCTCCTCATGCAGTCACACCCGGGCGGTCCCTCATGACTTGCAACCGACGTCCGTGCGGTGCCTCGTGAATATCCACCGACGTCCGTGCGGTGCCTCATGAATATCCACCGACGTCCGTGCGGCACCTCATGACCTGCCACCGACATCCGTGCGGTGCCTCATGACTATCCACCGACGTCCGTGCGGTGCTTTCAGGCGCTTATCTATGCTCTGAACTGGGAGTGGTGGCCACTTTGTATCTGACTACCGGTCATCGTTCTAGGTGATCTCCTCCCTGATTCACTTGCTCTTTCTACCACGTGCCACCCTGTGCATGGTCCACGTGGTCAACGACTGCTGACGTCATCAACTATTGATGACCAACCGGATCAATACCGATTGAAATTCAATAGGAATTAGAAAATCACAAAGAAACTCATCAAAGAACAAAACCCATGGATGGAAAACAAGAACAACACATGTATGTGGAAACCCATGGTTTGGACGAAATTAAAACAGCAAGAAAACAAGGAAATAAACCAAACAAAGTGCAGAACAATGGCAGCAAATGAAAGGAAACAACTCATGGAAAAGATTGAACTGATTAAAAATGGAAAAACTACAAGAAAACACAAATGGGTATTTTTAGAAGATGAATAGAAATGACTTATGTGGTTGTAGCCTTTTGGAGATGTGATTCACGCCACTTGGAGGGTGGTTCTTCCAAGATGAGTGGGTGGTGCCGCCACTTGAGAGTCTCCAAAGCTCACAAGATAAGACATGGAGGAGAAGAAGAGACAAGTCTCACAAACTCACTCTCTCTCAATTTCAAGATAGTTTCTTTTCTTCTAACTTTCAACTTTTTTATTCAAAGTACCAAGCACCCCTATTTATAATGGAGAGGGCTGGTCATGTTACAAAGGGGAAGGAGTGGGAAGAGTCACTCTTCTAGCTCCTTCTAGTGCCTAAGAGAGAAAGGAGTAGAAAAGTCACTTTTTCCTAAAGAAAGTGCCTAAAATGCCTTACATTTAGAGGTTTCTTTTGGTTTTCCTCTTTGGCATACTCCTAAGGATATTTCTATATTATTTACAAATTTATACAAGAGTATTTACAAAGATTTATTTATACTACTATCTTTTGAATTTTCAAGAGAACCCAAACTGTTATACTTTTTAAGAAGACTAGTAAGAAGAATTTTAAATGCTTGGGTGGATGACCTCTTCCTCCATTAGTAAAATCCCCTTCTACTTGATCTCCATCAATGAGCCACTTGCTGTGCGGCGATCTAGCGAGGCGACTAGCCTATTCTTCTTCTCAGCGTCCAATACCATACCTGCGATGAACAAAAAGTAAAGAGTAAGAAATGGCATGCAGAAAACACAAGTGTTGACAGATAGGAGATGAAGGCAATTATACCGATATGGACGCTGAGGGTTTCAGCATTATATTCGTGCCTAATCAGCTGGGTGGTGTCGAACACCACACCCCAGCTGGAGAGGAGTTGGCACACATCACGGTCAAAGGGCGTTAGCTCCTCGAGTCCATGAGGCTTCTTGAACTTCAACTTCTCCACCCAATATAATGGGAACCCGTCGAGCATGGTGGAGTCGTATGAGCTGCAGCAGACTCCAAAGAACTTCCCCTTGAAGCCCTTGTATGACTGCAAGAAGAGGGTTAGCAGAACCCTCCCTGCCACTCCATTAAGGCTTACCCAAAGCCTTTTCGTAGGGCTCTTCACCTCGAAGAAGTATAGGAATACATCCACCGAGGGAATGAACCCTAGGTTGTTGCAGAGTATGGAGAAGGCCTTGATGAAGGCCCAGCTGTTGGGGTGCAGCTGGGCAGGTGCCACATTCAGCTTGGTGAGCAGAGCCCTCTCGAATCCGGTGAAGGGCAGGCGAACCTTAACCCTCCTAAAGATGGTGGCGTACAGAAAGAAGAAGGGCTCCCCGTCGTTGTAGCGATCGTCAGCGCATACAGGTTCACCCTTGGTACAGGGTCGAACCGAGACGTACGCGTCGCTCTCTCTGTCGACGATGCACCCTTTAATCTCGTTCTCATCATCTTTATGCTTCCTCCAGTCTTCACTGGAAATAAGTTTTGAGGTCTCAGCAAGGAGATCCTCAGAGGCCCAAGGGTAGAGGGCCTTGTAGTCAACGGCTACGGCTGGAGGAGGGTTGGAGGTGGTTTTCGTTCTGGCCATCTCGAATCTAAAACAAATGAGAGGCAGGGAGAAGAAAAGAGAGTTTAGAAGAAGTGATGGCGAAAACAATGGCGGACAAAGACTCAGAAGAAGAACGAAAACAGGAAGAAGAACAGAAACCCTAAAATGGATGAACAGACCCAAAGAAGTTATGGTATGTGAAGAGAAGCAGAATCATAAATTGAAGGCAGAAAAGGAGATTAAAAACCATACCTTTGTGTAAACGAAGATGAAAGGTCGTGAGTGCAGGAGAGGGAGTAGAAGCGTACGAGAGAAGTTAGGAAGTATGGAGGCTCGAGTGAAGAAGTGATGAAACAGTGTAGAGGCGCAGGTTTTTGAAAGGGTTTAACATAGGCAAGGAAGTGCAAACGTTAAGAAGCCCTAACTATTGATTTGGACACGTGTCCGCGGATTAAGAAGGGTTGGTGGGATGTCCCTCTAGCGCGCTGTTCATGTCCTTCCGCTCAATGCCACGTAGGTCGCCCGAGTCGATGACTTAGTCTCTTCACTGAACAAGTTAACAGCTCGAGATTGGGGGGCTTGTGTACCGACCAGTCCTCGGACACCGAGAACAGTTAGTAATAGAGAGCCACGTGGGCTGGGTCCCACAGCATGGGCCAGAGCCACGTGGGCAGGGCCCCACAGGTAGTATGGACTAGTGGGCTGATTAGTCATCAGTGTGTCGGTCACCAGAGTGGACTGATGTGTCCTCGTCACTCAGCAGAGTGATGAGTCCTTGGCAACAGAGTGCGACGATGTGACATCGCTCTTGGGTGTTTTGAACAACAAAACTAAAGCATCTGATGTGGATCCTAAGAGAAGACCAGTTATCAGCAAAATGCCCAGAAGTAAGGAGAGGCCTAAGTCACGAAGTGTCTATGCGTGTAGTAGGGAAAGCACAGTTAGGTGCAGAGTCCTGAGGTGTTGAGTACTCATCAGAACTAGGTTTTTCCAGTGAGGCTACATGCATGGCACATGAACAGTGAAGGCATTCCCAGGACAGGTGGCCCCAGAGACTAGGTGCACGAGGGGGTACCCAGGTGGCCACGCTGTTAGAATTTGTACTCTAGTTAAGGAAACCTTAAGTGCTAGATTACCCTAAGCCTGGGTGATAGTGGCGCAAGCGTATTCCTGTAAACCCTAAATAGGGGTAGCGGCGCAGAGGAAACCCTAGAATATATAAAGGGTAGCGAAATACTTTGCAAAGGTACGCAGTTTCTAAACCGAAACAGAGATACTGAATACACTTGGTGTGCTTGCCCTAGTTTTGACTTGAGCGTCGGAGTGCAAACGACCTCTAGGGTTCCCCTTTCTATCTTGCAATTGCAGGTTGTTTCGAGACAGCAAAGCATAATTTAAAGGTGAGGAAAGGAGGCGTGGGAGTGTCATAGAGTCAACCGACAAGAGAGTCAACCGGCACGAACAATACTCATAATGATGGTTTTTACAATTCATCTTGGAAAAACAAAGGAAAATCTTTTTCAAAATTTCCTTCAAAAGATTCTACTTTCCGTAGTGGCCAGACCTCGGTTGTCGAGAACAGATAGTAAAGGGTGAACCACGTCAGCTGGGTCCCAAAGCATGGACCAAAGCCACGTGGAGTGGACCTCGCAGGCAGCTTGGATTAGCGAGTGACTGGTCATCGGTGTGCCTCCTCGGGGAGGGGTGATCAGTCATCAGTAGAAGAGATAAAAGGTTACCTTTGGATGATCAGAAAAGCGTTGCAAAGGTTGGAGATTGAAGAAGTCGAAGGGTCTCACAGAGAAATGCTTTGAATGGCTGAAGGCGAAGAAGAAGGAATGAAACAGCGTTAGTGCCAGAGTCTGCGCTCCTGTAGACCGCCAGAAGACGATTTCTTAGTCTTTTCGCTGGACCAGTCACAGCTCGAGACTGGGGGGCTTGTGATCCGGTCGGTCATCGGTAGTCGATGACGTCAGCAGCGGTTGACCACGTGGACCATTCACAGGGTGACACGTGGTAAAAGATAGTAGGTGAATCAGGGAGGAGATCACTCAGAATGGTGATCGGTGGTCGGTTGCTGTTCCTGCCGGTTGACTCTGCGTCAGCTGACTTCTGCAGCCGCCACACACCTCCTTCCTCACCTAGTCTGTGCTGGTATGATCGCACCTGCAAAAGAGAAAGGGGGGGCGCCCTCGCGGCCGTGTGCACTCCGACGCCCAAGTCAGAACGGGGCAAGAAACATCAAAGTCTGAATTTCTCTCTGTGTTTTGGTCTAGAATTGCGTACCTCTGTGAAGCATATTACTGTTCCTTATATACTTAGGGTTTTCTGCGCCGCTAACCCTAATTAGGGTTTATTGCGCTGCTGGACACACTTAGGATTTACTGGGATGCCCCTGCGCCACTTTTACCCAGTCTTTGGGATAACCTAGCGCATAGGGTTTCCTTCTCTGGAGTGCAAACTCTAACAGGATCAACACCTGTTCTGGGAGGGCCTTCACTGTTCACGTGCCATGCATGTAGCCTTCGTGATTCGGGACTCTCTTTACCTCTGGGAATATTTACTAATAATCTGCGGAGCAGGCGATGACCGATTACCCATCTCTCTGTGGAGTAGGCGATGACCGATTACCCATCTCTCTGTGGAGTAGGCGATGACCGATTACCCATCTCCCTACGGAGCAGGCGATGACCGATCACCCATCTCTATGCGGGCAGGCGATGACCGACCACCCATCTTTGTGGGACACAGGCCGATCACCCCTGATGGGGTCTACTCCACGTGGCTTTGGCCCATGCTGTGGGGCCCATCTGACGTCCGAGGACTGGTCAGTACACAAGCCCCCCAGTCTCAAGCTGTTAACTTGTTTCAGCGAAGAGACTAAGTCATTGACTCCTTTACTACCTGCTCTCGGTGCTCGAGGACCAGCATTTGGCATCATCGCCAGGAACTCTTCTGATCTGGTACTCGCCGAATTATCTTTAGGCGATTTCCTTTCTCTTACTCTTCTCGATCCACGTGTCCTCCTCAAGCACGCCTCTCACCTCAGCCTCGCTTTAAGAAGTCGAGGGCGAGGTCTTTCCTATCTCGCCTCACTTGCTCAAAGGCAAAGAGGTCTTCTTTCTCGCCTGCACTTGCTCCCAGGCAAGGAGGTCTTCCTCTGTTGCCTCAGCCTCGCTGTAAGGAGACGAGGTGAGGACTTTATATCCTCTCGCCTCAGCCTCGCTGTAAGAAGACGAGGTGAGGACTTTCTTATCTTCTCGCCTCAGCCTCGCTGTAAAAAGACGAGGTGAGGACTTTATATCTTCTCGCCTCAACCTCGCTGTAAAAAGACGAGGTGAGGACTTTATATCCTCTCGCCTCAGCCTCGCTGTAAGAAGACGAGGTGAGGACTTTCTTATCTTCTCGCCTCAGCCTCGCTGTAAGAAGACGAGGTGAGGACTTTATATCCTCTCGCCTCAGCCTCGCTGTAAGAAGACGAGGTGAGGACTTTCTTATCTTCTCGCCTCAGCCTCGCTGTAAGAAGACGAGGTGAGGACTTTTATCATCTTGCCTCAGCCTCGCTGTAAGAAGACGAGGTGAGGACTTTATATCCTCTCGCCTCAGCCTCGCTGTAAGAAGACGAGGTGAGGACTTTCTTATCTTCTCGCCTCAGCCTCGCTGTAAGAAGACGAGGTGAGGACTTTTATCATCTTGCCTCAGCCTCGCTGTAAGAAGACGAGGTGAGGACTTTATATCCTCTCGCCTCAGCCTCGCTGTAAGAAGACGAGGTGAGGACTTTATCATCTTGCCTCAGCCTCGCTGTAAAAAGACGAGGTGAGGACTTTTATCATCTTGCCTCAGCCTCGCTGTAAAAAGACGAGGTGAGGACTTTTATCATCTTGCCTCAGCCTCGCTGTAAAAAGACGAGGTGAGGACTTTTATCATCTTGCCTCAGCCTCGCTGTAAAAAGACGAGGTGAGGACTTTTATCATCTTGCCTCGGATCGCCAAAGGGCGAGGAGGACTTTTATCATCTTGCCTCAGCCTCGCTGTAAAAAGACGAGGTGAGGACTTTCAACATCTTGCCTCGGATCGCCAAAGGGCGATGAGGACCCTAAAATCTCCTTACCTGGGGCCTCTGATCGCCTAAGGGCGATGAGGTTTTTCCAAAACTTCTGAGTCTTTCTCCCTCCTGTCGGTTGCTCCTCTTGACACGTGGACATCATCTGGTCATTCACGTGTCACCATCTGGAGTACCTGCAGCTAAAACGCTACTTTCACCTTGATCCTGCGACTAAGTTCTCCACACAGGGAGTACCTTAGTGCACAGGCTACTCTGGGCACAACCCTAACCTGGCGATCTGGTTAACACTGGGTATCACAGCTCACACAAGTCTTCTCAAACACTCGGCGATGTGCTCCTTTCGGCGACTTGCTGACAACCTGATCTCCTGATCTTCACACCCGGCGATCATGTGAACACCCGGCGATGTGAATACCTGCAGGCGATAGGCGATCACTTATATCTTCGCGCACATGGCGATAGGCGATTACTTATATCTTCGCGTACATGGCGATAGGCGATCACTTATATCTTCGCACACATGGCGATAGGCGATCACTTACATCTTCACACATGGCGATAGGCGATCACTTATCTGTGCTTCTTTACTTCTCGCGCTTTGCTTCCAGGCGCTCTCTTAACACTGGGTGATCGCCTTAGCCACTGACAACCAATCACCATTCTGGGTGATCGCCTCTCCAACTGGCTTACTATCCTCTACCACGTGACACCCCTTGAACAGTCAACATGGTCAACTGCTGGCGACGTCATCTATTACTGATGACGGACCGGATCACAAGCCCCCCAGGCTCGAGTTGTGACTTGTCTCAACGAAGAGTCTTACAACTCGCCTGATAGCTATTGACCCGACCGGGCTGTCACCTCTTGGCCGACGACCGAGGTCTTGCCACTGCGTAAACGTTCTTACTTCTGCCTCTTTCCCTTCGACGACCATCATCTGCTTGTAATGAATTATAAACCTTGTCTTTACAACTTGAATCACTCTTTCTCCTTCACAGCTCAACCTTCACCTTGTGTGGGTTGCTTGGTGACCGTGCTAACTGATGTGGTGCTATCTCTACTTCTTGACTCATGCTGGTTTCCTTGGGCGATCTGATCCTCTTGCTCTACTACTGCCATCACCTTTACTTTTCTTCGGATCATAAGGATGATATATCCTTTGGTCCTTCTTTACCGCTGCCGTCTCCAACACCCTCTGAGGCTGAGTCCTGGCTTGGGTGTGTGGTTTTGCGGGAGCCGTACTCCCCCTCTTTTCTATCACTTCGTTCTCGGCAGCGATGTGAGCCACAGCACGTCGCCGAATCTCTGCGAGAGTTGCAGGGCGACTCCTGATCAATGATTCGCTGAATGGCCCAGGTAGCACGCCTTTCTTAAAGGCGTGTACGAACATCTCCTCCTCTTTACCTGGTAGTCGGACTATCTGGGCCCCGAATCTGTTCAGATAATCCTTCAAAGATTCCCCCTGGAATTGCCTTAGGTCGAACAGGTCGTAGGACACCATAGGCGGCGCCTTATTCACGATGTACTGATCGACAAACAGCTTGGAAAATTGCCGGAAACTGGAAATATGTCCGGTAGGTAGACTCACAAACCAGTCCAACGCTGTGCTGTGGAGGGTGCTCATAAACATCTTGCAGTAGACCGCATCCGATCCTCCCGACAGCATCATCTGCGTATGGAAAGCGGTGAGATGCCTTTCGGGGTCTTCTTTCCCAGTGAACACGATCTTAGGCCCTACGAAGGTGGCAGGGACCACCGTGTCCATGATTTCCTGGGAGAAAGGCATGGGAAAGGCCCTTGTGGGCGTTGGTGGAGCCCGATCCTCTCCCCCACAGTCTCCATCTTGCCGCACGTTTTGCAGACTCACACGCAGCTCCTCGTTCGCTTTGTGCAACTCCTCATTCCTGGCCTGTGAGGCGGCCAGGTCTTCGTGCATCCGCGCTTGGTGCGCCCTGGACTCCGCCACCGTCTCCTGGAGGGCGCGCATTGTTTCCATGAGTTGCTGCATGGTAACGCTTTCGCCTCCATTCGGTGGAACGGAACCGTGCCTTGTCGTCCTCATCTTCTGTGGTTTCTCTCTCACTCTCGTGTATGGGACCTTGTTTTACTCGGCCCCACGGTGGGCGCCTAATGTTCCTGCCGGTTGACTCTGCGTCAGCTGACTTCTGCAGCCGCCACACACCTCCTTCCTCACCTAGTCTGTGCTGGTATGATCGCACCTGCAAAAGAGAAAGGGGGGGCGCCCTCGCGGCCGTGTGCACTCCGACGCCCAAGTCAGAACGGGGCAAGAAACATCAAAGTCTGAATTTCTCTCTGTGTTTTGGTCTAGAATTGCGTACCTCTGTGAAGCATATTACTGTTCCTTATATACTTAGGGTTTTCTGCGCCGCTAACCCTAATTAGGGTTTATTGCGCTGCTGGACACACTTAGGATTTACTGGGATGCCCCTGCGCCACTTTTACCCAGTCTTTGGGATAACCTAGCGCATAGGGTTTCCTTCTCTGGAGTGCAAACTCTAACAGGATCAACACCTGTTCTGGGAGGGCCTTCACTGTTCACGTGCCATGCATGTAGCCTTCGTGATTCGGGACTCTCTTTACCTCTGGGAATATTTACTAATAATCTGCGGAGCAGGCGATGACCGATTACCCATCTCTCTGTGGAGTAGGCGATGACCGATTACCCATCTCTCTGTGGAGTAGGCGATGACCGATTACCCATCTCCCTACGGAGCAGGCGATGACCGATCACCTCTGATGGGGTCTACTCCACGTGGCTTTGGCCCATGCTGTGGGACCCATCTGACGTCCGATGACCGATCAGTACACAAGCCCCCCAGTCTCAAGCTGTTAACTTGTTTCAGCGAAGAGACTAAGTCATTGACTCCTTTACTACCTGCTCTCGGTGCTCGAGGACCAGCATTTGGCATCATCGCCAGGAACTCTTCTGATCTGGTACTCGCCGAATTATCTTTAGGCGATTTCCTTTCTCTTACTCTTCTCGATCCACGTGTCCTCCTCAAGCACGCCTCTCACCTCAGCCTCGCTTTAAGAAGTCGAGGGCGAGGTCTTTCCTATCTCGCCTCACTTGCTCAAAGGCAAGGAGGTCTTCTTCCTCGCCTGCACTTGCTCCCAGGCAAGGAGGTCTTCCTCTGTTGCCTCAGCCTCGCTGTAAGGAGACGAGGTGAGGACTTTATATCCTCTCGCCTCAGCCTCGCTGTAAGAAGACGAGGTGAGGACTTTCTTATCTTCTCGCCTCAGCCTCGCTGTAAAAAGACGAGGTGAGGACTTTATATCTTCTCGCCTCAGCCTCGCTGTAAAAAGACGAGGTGAGGACTTTCTTATCTTCTCGCCTCAGCCTCGCTGTAAAAAGACGAGGTGAGGACTTTTATCACCTTGCCTCAGCCTCGCTGTAAGAAGACGAGGTGAGGACTTTTTTATCTTCTCGCCTCAGCCTCGCTGTAAAAAGACGAGGTGAGGACTTTCTTATCTTCTCGCCTCAGCCTCGCTGTAAGAAGACGAGGTGAGGACTTTCAACATCTTGCCTCAGCCTCGCTGTAAGAAGACGAGGTGAGGACTTTTATCATCTTGCCTCGGATCGCCAAAGGGCGAGGAGGACTTTTATCATCTTGCCTCAGCCTCGCTGTAAAAAGACGAGGTGAGGACTTTCAACATCGTGCCTCGGATCGCCAAAGGGCGAGGAGGACTTTTATCATCTTGCCTCAGCCTCGCTGTAAAAAGACGAGGTGAGGACTTTTATCATCTTGCCTCAGCCTCGCTGTAAAAAGACGAGGTGAGGACTTTTATCATCTTGCCTCCGATCGCCGAAGCGTGGACATCATCTGGTCATTCACGTGTCACCATCTGGAGTACCTGCAGCTAAAACGCTACTTTCACCTTGATCCTGCGACTAAGTTATCCACACAGGGAGTAGCTTAGTGCACAGGCTACTCTGGGCACAACCTTAACCTGGCGATCTGGTTAACACTGGGTATCACAGCTCACACAAGTCTTCTCAAACACTCGGCGATGTGCTCCTTTCGGCGACTTGCTGACAACCTGATCTCCTGATCTTCACACCCGGCGATCATGTGAACACCCGGCGATGTGAATACCTGCAGGCGATAGGCGATCACTTGTATCTTCGCACATGGCGATAGGCGATCACTTGTATCTTCACACATGGCGATAGGCGATCACTTATATCTTCGCACATGGCGGTAGGCGATCACTTATATCTTCGCACATATGGCGATAGGCGATTACTTGTATCTTCGCACATGGCGGTAGGCGATCACTTATATCTTCGCACATATGGCGATAGGCGATTACTTGTATCTTCGCACATATGGCGATAGGTGATCACTACTCTTTACACGCGGTGATAGGCGACTACCGATCTGTGCTTCTTTACTTCTCGCGCTTTGCCTCCAGGCGCTCTCTTAACACTGGGTGATCACCTTAGCCACTGACAACCAATCACCATTCTGGGTGATCGCCTCTCCAACTGGCTTACTATCCTCTACCACGTGACACCCCTTGAACAGTCAACATGGTCAACTGCTGGCGACGTCATCTATTACTGATGACGGACCGGATCACAAGCCCCCCAGGCTCGAGTTGTGACTTGTCTCAACGAAGAGTCTTACAACTCGCCTGATAGCTATTGACCCGACCGGGCTGTCACCTCTTGGCTGACGACCGAGGTCTTGCCACTACGTAAACGTTCTTACTTCTGCCTCTTTCCCTTCGACGGCCATCATCTGCTTGTAATGAATTATAAACCTTGTCTTTACAACTTGAATCACTCTTTCTCCTCATAGCTCAACCTTCACCTTGTGTCGGTTGCTTGGTGACCGTACTAACTGATGTGGTGCTATCTCTACTTGAGCGCCTAATCTTTGAAGCCCCCCTTCTCGACTGGCAAGCTCCAGAATACCTCTTGTTTATACTCTGGTGATGGGAGATTCCTCCTGAGTCGACCTTGGCTGATAAGCGAAGGAGAACCTCTTCAGTGGATGCCTCCCTGTTCTTGTTCGAAGCCAAAAATCCTGGAGATCACCTCTGGGTAAGCCTGAATGGGAATTGCTGTAACGTCCTTCTTCTTGGTGGCTTTCCCTTGCACTGGGTGGAGAAGGGAAATAAAAGCTCCAAGGATAGCTTCACGAGGGCAAGGAGTCCTGACAACGTGGGAGCACTGGACAGAGACCTCTACCCTTTCTTTTGCTCTCTTCACTCAGCCTTGTTACTTTGTACGTTTAACTGCGTGCCAGGCGTTCTGCATCATCGCCGGGAATTCCTCTTTTCTATCACTTCGTTCTCGGCAGCGATGTGCGCCTAATGTTCCTGCCGGTTGACTCTGCGTCAGCTGACTTCTGCAGCCGCCACACACCTCCTTCCCCACCTAGTCTGTGCTGGTATGATCGCACCTGCAAAAGAGAAAGGGGGGGCGCCCTCGCGGCCGTGTGCACTCCGACGCCCAAGTCAGAACGGGGCCAGAAACATCAAAGTCTGAATTTCTCTCTGTGTTTAGGTCTAGAATTGCGTACCTCTGTGAAGCATATTACTGTTCCTTATATACTTAGGGTTTTCTGCGCCGCTAACCCTAATTAGGGTTTATTGCGCTGCTGGACACACTTAGGATTTACTGGGATGCCCCTGCGCCACTTTTACCCAGTCTTTGGGATAACCTAGCGCATAGGGTTTCCTTCTCTGGAGTGCAAACTCTAACAGGATCAACACCTGTTCTGGGAGGGCCTTCACTGTTCACGTGCCATGCATGTAGCCTTCGTGATTCGGGACTCTCTTTACCTCTGGGAATATTTACTAATAATCTGCGGAGCAGGCGATGACCGATTACCCATCTCTCTGTGGAGTAGGCGATGACCGATTACCCATCTCTCTGTGGAGTAGGCGATGACCGATTACCCATCTCCCTACGGAGCAGGCGATGACCGATCACCCATCTCTATGCGGGCAGGCGATGACCGACCACCCATCTCTGTGGGACACAGGCCGATCACCCCTGATGGGGTCTACTCCACGTGGCTTTGGCCCATGCTGTGGGGCCCATCTGACGTCCGAGGACTGGTCAGTACAGTTGCTAAGGGACCATCACCCGCAGATCAGTGTCAGATGAGCGCCTGGAGGTAGAGTGCGATGAGCGCCTGGAAGCAGAGCGCAAGAGGTAAAGAAGCACTGATCAGTCATCGGGGGTTTCCTGTTAACACACAGTTAAGCTGGGACCCAGGCTCCCAACGAGAGCGTTATGCAAGAAGCACAGATCAGTAGTCGCCCATCGCCGTGTGTGAAGACCGGTAATCGCCTAGATTGCACATGATCGCCGTGTGTGGAGGTTAGGAGATCAGGTGCCTATCGCCTTGTGTGAAGACCGGTAATCACCTAGATTGCACATGATTGCCGTGTGTGGAGATTAGGAGATCGGGTGGTCATCAAGTCGCTGAAAGGAGCACATCGCCGGGTATTTGTAGGAGATCGGGTGGTCATCAAGTCGCCGAAAGGAGCACATCGCTGGGTATTTGAGAAGACTTGTGTGAGTCGTGATACCCAGTGGTAACTAGCTCTTCATGTTAAGGTTGCGCCCAGAGTAGCCTGTGCACTAAGCTACTCCCTGTGTGGATAACATAGTCACAGGAGCAAAGTGGGAGTAACGTTTCAGCTGCAGGTACTCCAGATGGTGACACGTGTATGACCAGATGTTATCCACGTGTCAAGAGGAATAACCGTCAGGAGAGAGAAAGACTCAGGTATATATACGAAATTCTTAACGGAATTAAGGAGGGGGGATTCAGTTTTGGTGGTGATTCACTTGTACACGGTTCTGAGTTTTCTTTGAGATTCTTTGTTGATTCAATCACTGACTTGAACGTCGGAGCGCAACCGGCCGCAGAGGCGCCATACTGTTCTTTCAGGTTTCTTGGAGGATTTTCAAGTGGAGGTCATTGGTGTGTTTGGCGTGAGCTGGTGAGGACGAGGTTCAAGAAGGAGAAGCTCTAGCGCTTTGGTCAAGGGGCTGGATCATCTGGCGCCCACCATGAGGCTGTGTAAACTGTGATTCCCATCCACAGTTGAGTTTGTGAGGTTTTCGGTGGTTTCTGTTCGATTGCTTGCTGCCGCAATCGTATTTCAGAGGTTTTGACCGTTTGAATCGAAGTTTAATCGGTGAGGTGTGGTTTTTTGGAGGTTTCTACCGATTGTTTCTTGGATCAATCGTTGTGCAAAGGAAGTTGAAAGGTTTCTTGAGCGTTGCTGCAAGGTAGCTTTTGCGTGTTGAGAGGTAACTGTGTGAAATTAGTAGAAGTTTCATGAGGAAAATGAGGACAACCAGATCTAGTTCAGTTGCGCCACAATCCGGAGAGAATAATGTGACGATGTCGCAAATGCTGGAGATGATGCGTGCTTTGCAAGAAGTTGTGGCTGCATCGCGCGTCGAGCAAACGAAGATGCACGGCGACCTGGTCGCTTCCCAGGCCAGGAACGAAGAGCTGAGCAAGGTTAATGAAGAGTTACGTCAGGCTCTTCGCAAGCAGAGGGAGAGTGCCGCGACTAGTGGAGGCGCGCCAACGTCTCCGCCACGAGTTTTTCCAATGCCATTTTCGCAGGCGATCATGGATGCTGCGATTCCTACGAACATCACGGCAATGAAGGCCTCCTTCACTGGAGTGGAAGATCCAGAGGCTCACCTTACCGCATTTCATACGCAGATGATGTTGTCGGGAGGATCGGATGCGGTCTATTGCAAGATGTTCATGAGCACTCTCCACAGCACAGCGTTGGATTGGTTTGTAAGCCTACCTACTGGACACATTTCCAGTTTCCAGCAATTCTCCAAGCTTTTCGTCGATCAGTACATTGTTAATAAGGCGCCGCCTATGGTTTCGTACGACCTGTTCGACGTAAGGCAATTCCAGGGGGAATCTTTGAAGGACTATATGAATAGGTTTGGAGCTCAGATAGTCCGATTACCAGGTAAAGATGAGGAGATGTTCGTACACGCCTTTAAAAAGGGCATGCTACCTGGACCCTTCAGCGAATCGTTAATCAGGAGCCACCCCTCAATGTTTGCAGAGATTCGGCGACATGCTGTGGCTCACAACGCTGCTGAGAATGAAGTGATGGAGAAGAGAGGGAATATGGCTCCTGCAAAACCATGCACCCAAGCCAAGACTCAGCCTCAGAGGGTGTTGGAGACGGCAACGGTGAAGAAGGATCAAAGGACATACCATCCTTATGATCCGAAGAAAAACAAAGGCGATGACAGTAGTAGAGGAAGAGGGCCAGGTCGCCTGAGGGAATTCAAGCGCCCTCCGAGGCATGGGTTCGTGATGAGATTGGTGGACCTGATCGCCATTCCCAATATAGCTGCCAAGCTGAAGGTGCCTGAAAAAATGTCAGATAAGGTGTTGGGGCCAAAGCCAGACGCATGGTGTGAATTCCACGAAAGTTTTTGCCACACCCTTGACTCCTGCCTGTTGCTGGGATACCAACTCGACGAGTTGGTTAGAAGTGGATTTCTGAAGGACTATTTGCTGGAGAAGAAGGCAGCAAATGCGTCGAGCTCCTAGCCGGCGAGCAGCGAGGGCCAACAACATGAAGTGCCCATCCACGGGGAAATCCACATTATAGCTAGGGGATTCTCAAGAGGTGGGTACACCGCGTCACAGCGCAAGAAATATGCTTGATCTGTGATGCCAGTGGAAGCATTCGAGGACCACTCGCCCGATGTGGACATCACGAAACCCTTTTTAGTTTAGTGTATGGCTGTGGCGCGATGATTCCAGTTGAAATCCAGGAGAGCTCGCTGAGTTTTCAACACTTTGTAGCAGAAGAATCAGATGAAGAGAGAAGAATGAACCAGGATTTACTGGATGAGGTCAGAGAGGAAGCAAGAGTGAAAGCTGAAGCGGTGAAAAGAAGAATAGAACGAAGATACAATTCTAGAGTAATACCGAGGCAGTTCAGAAGCGGCGATCTGGTGATGAGGAAGGCCCACCAGTACGTGATGGAGAATAAGTTGTCACCCAAGTGGACAGGACCGTTTAGAATAACCGAAGCACTCGAGAACGGCGCCTACCGCTTGGAGACGATAGAAGGAGGGGCGATTCCTCGTACTTGGAACGCCACACACCTCATATTTCATTTCAGTTAAAGCTTCGTAAGTAGTACAAACTCAGGGGAATCATGAACAGTTTTGTAAAAACAGTTGCAAGGGGGCACTCTTTTTTCCCTAAGGAAGGTTTTTAACGAGGCCACCCAAGAAATAAGATATTCAAAATTGAAATTTTGAAGTATACTAAAGTTTGTGTGCATATCGTTTTAAAGAAGTTTTTGGAAAAACCTTATCACCTAAAGTGATTCGAGGTAGAAATAAACCGATTGCGCACGTTTTAAGTGAAAATTTTTAAAGTCCTCATCGCCCTTAGGCGATTAGGGGCACAAGTGAAAAGTTTTAAAGTCCTCATCGCCCTTAGGCGATTAGGGGCACAAGTGAAAAGTTTTAAAGTCCTCATCGCCCTTAGGCGATTAGGGGCACAAGTGAAAAGTTTTTAAAGTCCTCATCGTCCTTTGGCGATCGGAGGCATCCAGCGAAGTTCAAAGTCCTCGATGTTCTCGCGCATCTTGAGGCAATAGAGGAAGACCTCCTTGCCTTTGAGCAAGTACAGGGAGACAGAGGAAGACCTCCTTGCCTTTGAGCAAGTGCAGGCGAGAAAGAGGAAGACCTCCTTCCCTTTGAGCAAGTGTAGGCAACAGAGGAAGACCTCCTTGCCTTTGAGCAAGTGCAGGCGAGAAAGAGGAAGTCCTCCTTGCCTTTGAGCAAGTGTAGGCAACAGAGGAAGACCTCCTTGCCTTTGAGCAAGTGTAGGCAACAGAGGAAGACCTCCTTGCCTTTGAGCAAGTGTAGGCAACAGAGGAAGTCCTCCTTGCCTTTGAGCAAGTGTAGGCAACAGAGGAAGTCCTCCTTGCCTTTGAGCAAGTGTAGGCGAGAAAGAAGAAGACCTCCTTGCCTTTGAGCAAGTGCAGGCGAGAAAGAAGAAGACCTCCTTGCCTTTGAGCAAGTGTAGCCGAGAAAGAAGAAGACCTCCTTGCCTTTGAGCAAGTGCAGGCGAGAAAGAAGAAGACCTCCTTGCCTTTGAGCAAGTGCAGGCGAGAAAGGAGAAGTCCTCCTTGCCTGTGAGCAAGTGTAGGCGACAGAGGAAGTCCTCCTTGCCTTCGAGCAGGTGCAGGCAAGAAGAGTTCGTATAAAGGAACGACAGGTGAAAGAGCGAATAGAAGGGTGCAAAAGGTGATCCCACAAAGGACGCCTTATTTGGATAAAGAAGGCAACATCGCCCAAAATTAATTCGGCGAGTACCAGATCAGAGGAATTTCTGGCGATGATGCAGGACACTTGGCATGTCAGTTGAACGCACAAAGAAACAAGGCTAAGTGAAGAGAACTAAAGATAACCTATATGCTTACTCAAAGCTAATGATAGACGCTGTAGGAAGGAGATGTTGGAGGCGACTACGCTTTTCCAGAAAAGGCAGAGGTCTCTGTCCAGTGCTCCCATGTTGTCAGGGCTCCTTGCCCTCCTGAAGCTATCCTTGGAGCCTTTATTTCCCTTGTCCACCCAGTACAAGGGAAAGACATCCACTGAAGAGGTCCTCCTCAGCTTATCAGCCAAGGTCGACTCAGGAGGAATCTCCCATCACCAGAGTGTAAACAAGAGGTATTCTGGAGCTTATCAGTCGAGAAGGGGGACTTCAACGATTAATCAGTCAAGGAAACAGCATGAGTCAAGAAGTAAAGTTAGCACCACATCAAGTTAGCTCAGGAAAGGTTTCTGCTGAGGATTGAAGGGTGAGATGCACACATCAGTTAGCCCGGTCACCAAGCACAACCCACACAAGGTGAAAGTTGAGCTGTAAAGGAGAAAGAGTGATTCGAGTTGTAAAGACAAGATTTATAATTCATTCATTACAAGCAGATAATGGTCGTCGAAGGAAAGGGGCAGAAGTAAGAACATTGATGTAGAGGCAAGACCTCGGTCGTCGACCAAGAGCTGGGAGCTCGTCAGCCCGGTAGGGCCAATAGCGATCAGGTGAGTTGTAAGGCTCTTCGTTGAGACAAGTCACAACTCGAGCCTGGGGGGCTTGTGTAGTGGCCAGACCTCGGTTGTCGAGAACAGATAGTAAAGGGTGAACCACGTCAGCTGGGTCCCAAAGCATGGACCAAAGCCACGTGGAGTGGACCTCGCAGGCAGCTTGGATTAGCGAGTGACCGGTCATCGGTGGGCCTCCTCGGGGAGGGGTCATCAGTCATTAGTAGAAGAGATAAAAGGTTACCTTTGGATGATCAGAAAAGCGTCGCAAAGGTTGGAGATTGAAGAAGTCGAAGGGTCTCACAGAGAAATGCTTTGAATGGCTGAAGGCGAAGAAGAAGGAATGAAACAGCGTTAGTGCCAGAGTCTGCGCTCCTGTAGACCGCCAGAAGACGATTTCTTAGTCTTTTCGCTGGACCAGTCACAGCTCGAGACTAGGGGGCTTGTGATCCGGTCGGTCATCGGTAGTCGATGACGTCAGCAGCGGTTGACCACGTGGACCATTCACTGGGTGACACGTTGATGGAGGAGGGCCAAGCACATCTAACCAAGGAAGCCAAGGCCCAAACCAAGAAGACCGTCTAGACCAAGAGGAGCGTCTAGCTCCAAGAAGTGAGCGTCTAGGACGTGAAGGAGGGAGGCTATCCATGGAGCTAGACCGTCTAGGACCTCTCACAAGATCCATGGCTAAACATATCCAAGCACACATAGAATAAGCCACGGATGGGAGGGAGAAGACCTTGTACATGCTACTTGGAGGCCCATTAGGGGTAGCTTAGTAGATTAGTGTAGTAAGCAAAACTTGCTAACTTAGGGGTGTGCTATCAAAAAGGTGCCCTTAGCAATAGAAGGAGGGGTGTGCTAGCAAATAGGTGCCTTTAGCAAAAGAGGGAGGGGTGTACTATCAAATGTTGCATTTTTTGACCTATCTTCTAGAATATTAGGATGATGGTGTGGTTTGACTAAAGTCAATACCCTAGGCAGCCCCCACTTTTTGTATTTCCATCCCTACCCTTTAAGCTTGCTCACCAAGGCTCCTAAATCTATAAATAAGGAGGCCTACCTCATGTATTTTCAAGTTTATTTGAGTAATGTTATGCTGCCATTTTTGTGCACAAGCTTTACTCCTCCTAGAAATCTAGGCTATAAACTTCAATCCTTTCACCTTCTCCCTTGAGCTGGCCGAACCACTCAACCCATACTCATCATGCACCTTCAAGACCAACACAACTCCTAGGAGGGTCTTGTTTCACTCATCCATTGCTTCCGCTCCATCTATTTCTACTTTGATTCAAGAAGAACACATGAAAATGCCATCATTTGGTATCATGAGCTTTTGGTTCTTCAAGATGAGTAGCTTGTCTTTTTAAATTTTCAGTTCTTCTTTATTTTTCATCTTGTCATTTCAATTCCATAATTGTCTTGCTGTTTTTTTTTTTTTTTACATTTTAAATTGTTCTTGGTGTGCTTATGGAAGATCCAACCGAAGCACATGTGTTCAATTGATCTTGAACATTTTCTTGTGCAATTGTGATAGGATTCCTTACACATTGAGTGGCTGTTTTCTTTTAGGAATTTGAGTCTTTATTGCTTTCTTATAATTGCTTCATTTTATGCTTTGAGTCTTTATTTTCTGAATCTATAAATGTTGTGTCAAGTCATGTGAATCCATAATTGTCATCAATTCTTAGTAGTCCTATTTTTGGCTTGATTGTTTCTTGTTTTTGGGTCTCTTTAATTTGCCTTAATCTGCTGTTATTTTGATCCTTTGCTGCCTTTTTAATTTTAGTTTGAGTTCATAATTGTGTCTTAGTTCTTACACAATTTCCTTCTTACATTTTCCTTTGTGTTAAATTTTGTTATCTTGCTGTTTTTTTTTTCCAGTTTTCCAGTTTTCCCCTGTTTCTCTCTCTGTCTGGCTGTTTTTTTGTTTCAAAAATTATTTCCACTCATAGGAAATTTGTGATTCTCTGGAAAATGCAAGTTTGAAGTGTTACAAAAAGGACAAAAAAAAGAATCAGATCAAAAAAGGCAACAGAAAAAATATGATAAATCTTACAAAATCAGAGTGCAAATCTTGAGCGCTCCAGCTGGCCTAACTGCACACCAAATTTGCAAAAATTATTAAAAAAAAATGGTGCATGCGTTTTAGGTGATTCCAAAGCCATTGTTTAGATAAGATCCTGAATTTTCTTGCATATAAATTTCAGAGACAAATTTTAAAAATACAGCTCAGCATAAATCGGGGAACAAACACGTTTTCTGGCCTCAACAATTTTCAGTGGTGCTGTTTTTTTTTATTTGGTCATCTAATCTAGTGCTTTTCTTTAGGAATTCCTTTTGTGTGCCAACTTTTTTTTGAGTACCTTTAATTGTTTGCTTTAATTTCTTGACTCTCTTTCTAAGTTGTCATATTATAAATCCTTTTGGTGGTACTGTTTTTATTCAATTAAATTTGTTTCTTGCTTTTGTTTCTTGACCTCTCTTTTGGGTGCTGGAATTTAATTCTCCTTGGTGCATATGTGCATGGAACTTGACTTGGTTTAGGTTTAGCTCTTGTGAATAGGTGCTGGAAATTGGAGAATTAAAGCCATCATTTTAAGGAGGAGACAAAGCTAAAGCCGAAACAAGGTTGCTTGAAACAAACAATACAAACACCTAGAAGATCAAAAAAAAATTCAAGACAAGAAGGAAGTGCACTAACCCAAAAGAGGATCAACAAAGGGAGTCTTCTTTTCCTTTGCAACTTGGTTTATTGTTAATTACCTCTTTAATTACGTTTAGACGGTGAGTGTGTCTTCAAGGGCTCAAAGTGTCCAAGAAGCCTCACCTAGGGCCGAATAGCATAGTAAATTTTTTTTGCTTAGTAATTTGTTGCTTGTTTGAACTTGTTTTCTATTGTTTTGGTAGAAACGTTTTGCATGATTAGTTTAGTTTAATTTGTGCTAAAACCGACTAGTTTGTTGCATATCTTTTTTTTTTAGCTTACATAGTTTTATTGCTTTTTGATTTCTCAACTTCTTGTGTTTTAAGTGTTTCACTAAGAGAAATTTTTGTGAGAAGGCATTGGAGACTAGTTTTTGGCAAGGAAAAGGCTTGGTACTTAAGTAGTCATTTGAGACTCACCTCCCTTACCTGGAAAACTACCTTCTTTATCTTCCCTAATCTTTCTCAAAGTAAAAACGCCTAAATACACAAAGGTCTAGCCATGTCTTCTTCTTCTCATTCTCCAAAGTCTATAGAATGTGAAGTAAAATCTTTGAAAACCCTTTTGAAAGAGGTATCCCAAGCGGTACAATTAATCTCTTCTAGGCAATTGGAGAATGAAAACAAGATTAATGAGTTGGCTAGAGCTCAAGAAGAGAAATCCCAAAAATCTCAAAAATCAAAAAAAACAAATACTCATGCATCCCAAAGCATTGCAACTCTGGGGGAGGGAAGCCTTAGAATTAAAGACTACTACCAACCACCCCCTAGAAGAACTAGGCAAAGGGAACAAGAGGTGCCAAGGGAAACTAAAGTAGACCTACCTCATTTTCATGGAAAGGAAAATGTAGAAATATATCTAGATTGGGAGATGAAGGTAGAGCAACTCTTTGCTTGCCATAGGGTAAGTGAGGAACGAAAAGTACCCTTAGCCACCCTTAGTTTCCAAGGAAATGCCATGTATTGGTGGACCTCTTTAGAAAGAGACCGACGTCTTCATAGGGAACCTCCCATAGAATATTGGAATGACCTTAGGGGAGCCCTAAGACGTCGACATATACCTTCTTACTACCATAGGGAGTTGATGGACAAGCTCCAAAGATTCCAACAAAAGAATATGAGTGTAGAAGAGTATAGGCAAAAGATGGAGCTCTATATGATGAGAGCCTCTATTAGAGAGGAAGAGGAAACCACCATATCTAGGTTCCTTAGTGGCCTATCACTTGAGATAAGAGATAGAGTAGAGCTCTTACCTTATCAAGACTTGAATGATTTGGTTCAACTTTGCATTAAAGTTGAGCAACAAAATTTGCGCAAAACATCAAATCAAAAGGTGAGCCCCTATTCTAACTTTTATCCCAAGAGAGAGTTTAAAAGGGAGGGTAGTACATCTAAGGAAAAACCAAAAGAACCTACCAAACCCTTCACCAAAGAAACCTCAACCCCACCCATCCGAGCTAGAGATGTTAAATGTTTTAAGTGCTATGGTAGGGGGCATGTGCAAGCACAATGTCCAAACCAAAGGACTTTGTTTCTTAAAGGTGTAGACGAATACACTAGTGGCGAGGATGAGCTTAGTGAGAAAGAGGAAGGGGGAGAGGATGAGAGGGTAGCTCCATTAGAGGGAGAATTGCTTATGATTAGGAGAACCCTCAACAATCACCCTAGCACATCCATTGAAACACAAAGGGAGAACATATTTCATACAAGATGCTATGTTTTAGAAAATATATGTTCCCTCATTGTGGATAGTGGATCTAGTTGTAATTGTTGTAGTGCTAGGATGGTTGAAAAGCTTAAGCTACAAGTGGTTCCTCACCCAAAACCTTACAAACTTCAATGGCTTAATGAAAATGGGGAACTACATGTAGATAAGCAAGTGGAAATCAAGTTTTCCATAGGGAAATACAAAGATAAAGTTTTATGTGATGTAGTGCCTATGGAAGCTTGCCATATCTTATTAGGGAGGCCATGGCAATTTGACAAGAAAACCTTGCATGATGGTCTCACTAACGAGATTTCCTTCACCCATAAATATAAGAAGTTTGTACTTAGTCCTTTACCACATTCTCAAGTGGTGAAAGACCAAATACAAATGAAACAAAAGAGGAATGAGGAAAACAAAAAAAAAAAGAGTGCTAGAAAAAGAGAAAATCCTTAGGGATAGGAAGGCGTGGGAGAAGAGTGTTCCTTCCCACAAGGTTGGTCTACAAGAAAAGCCTTTTGAAAATGTTTTAGAAAACTTGCTTCTTGTTGAACAACCAAGCCTTATCTTTTGTAAAGGAGCACTTACATGCACTGCCACAAGTAATGAACTCACGGTTTTACCTCCTCAAATAGAAAACCTTTTGAGTGAATTTGACGATCTATTCTCACAAGAAGGACCCAATGGGCTTCCTCCTCTTAGGGGGATAGAACATCAAATTGACTTCATTCCGGGGGCAAGCCTACCAAATAGGCCTGCTTATAGAACCAACCCCGAGGAAACAAAGGAGATAGAATCACAAGTTTAAGACTTGTTGGAGAAGGGTTGGGTTCAAAAGAGTCTAAGCCCTTGTGCTGTACCTGTCTTGTTGGTGCCTAAAAAAGATGGAAAATGGCGCATGTGTTGTGATTGTAGAGCAATCAACAACATCACCATCAAGTATAGGCATCCAATCCCAAGGCTTGATGATATGCTTGATGAATTGCATGGGTCAACTCTATTCTCCAAAATTGACCTTAAAAGTGGATATCACCAAATTCGAATCAAGGAGGGTGATGAGTGGAAAACCGCTTTTAAGACCAAATTTGGATTATATGAGTGGTTGGTGATGCCCTTTGGACTCACTAACGCTCCAAGCACATTCATGAGGCTTATGAATCACACCTTGAGGGATTGTATAGGTAAATATGTAGTAGTTTACTTTGATGATATCTTAGTATAAAGTAAAACCCTAGAAGACCATCTAAGTCACCTTAGGGAAGTCTTTCTAGTTCTTAGGAAAAATAGTCTTTTTGCAAATAGGGATAAGTGTACCTTTGGTGTAGATAGTGTAGTCTTTTTAGGCTTTATAGTAAACAAAACGGGGGTACATGTAGATCCCGAGAAAATCAAAGCCATCCAAGAGTGGCCAACTCCACAAAATGTAAGTGATGTAAGAAGTTTTCATGGGTTAGCTAGCTTCTATAGAAGGTTTGTGCCTAATTTTTCTAGCCTAGCTTCTCCTTTGAATGAACTTGTTAAAAAAGATGTTGCATTTTGTTGGAATGAAAAGCATGAGCAAGCCTTTCAAAGGCTAAAAGCTCAACTCACCAATGCACCCATCCTATCTGATGGAGGAGGGCCAAGCACATCTAACCAAGGAAGCCAAGGCCCAAACCAAGAAGACCGTCTAGACCAAGAGGAGCGTCTAGCTCCAAGAAGTGAGCGTCTAGGACGTGAAGGAGGGAGGCTATCCATGGAGCTAGACCGTCTAGGACCTCTCACAAGATCCATGGCTAAACATATCCAAGCACACATAGAAGAAGCCACAGATGGGAGGGAGAAGACCTTGTACATGCTACTTGGAGGCCCATTAGGGGTAGCTTAGTAGATTAGTGTAGTGTAGAAAGCAAAACTTGCTAACTTAGGGGTGTGCTATCAAAAAGGTGCCCTTAGCAATAGAAGGAGGGGTGTGCTAGCAAATAGGTGCCTTTAGCAAAAGAGGGAGGGGTGTACTATCAAATGTTGCATTTTTGACCTATCTTCTAGAATATTAGGATGATGGTGTGGTTTGACTAAAGTCAATACCCTAGGCAGCCCCCACTTTTTGTATTTCCATCCCTACCCTTTAAGCTTGCTCACCAAGGCTCCTAAATCTATAAATAAGGAGGCCTACCTCATGTATTTTCAAGTTTATTTGAGTAATGTTATGCTGCCATTTTTGTGCACAAGCTTTACTCCTCCTAGAAATCTAGGCTATAAACTTCAATCCTTTCACCTTCTCCCTTGAGCTGGCCGAACCACTCAACCCATACTCATCATGCACCTTCAAGACCAACACAACTCCTAGGAGGGTCTTGTTTCACTCATCCATTGCTTCCGCTCCATCTATTTCTACTTTGATTCAAGAAGAACACATGAAAATGCCATCACTATCTCTCCCAAATTTTTCCAAAACTTTTGAGATAGAGTGTGATGCATCGGGAGTAGGCATAGGCGCGGTATTGTTGCAAGGTGGACACCCCATTGCTTATTTTAGTGAAAAACTCCATGGTGCCACCCTCAACTACCCCACTTATGACAAAGAGCTCTATGCTCTTGTGAGAGCCCTAAAGACTTGGGAACACTATCTTGTGTCCAAAGAATTTGTTATCCATAGTGATCACGAGTCTTTAAAATATTTAAAGGGCCAACACAAGCTCAATAAGAGACATGCAAAATGGATGGAATTTCTTGAACAATTTCCTTATGTAATCAAATACAAGAAAGGAAGCACCAATATAGTGGCCGATGCTCTTTCAAGACGCCACACACTCTTTTCAAAATTGGGTGCCCAAATTCTTGGATTTGACCACATAAGAGAGCTTTACCAAGAAGATCAAGAACTTTCATCCATCTATGCCCAATGTCTACATAGAGCGCAAGGAGGTTACTATGTGTCCGAGGGATATCTTTTTAAAGAAGGAAAACTTTGCATTCCCCAAGGAACACATAGAAAACTCCTTGTCAAAGAATCACATGAAGGGGGACTCATGGGCCATTTTGGAGTTGATAAGACTCTAGATCTTTTGAAAGCAAAATTTTGTTGGCCACACATGAGGAAAGATGTCCAACGCCATTGCTCTAGATGTATCTCATGTTTAAAAGCAAAGTCTAGAACAATGATGCATGGACTCTACACCCCTTTGCCGATTGCAAATGCTCCTTGGGAAGACATTAGCATGGATTTCATTTTAGGACTTTCTAGGACTGCAAGAGGCCATGACTCTATCTTTGTGGTAGTGGACCGTTTTAGCAAAATGTCTCACTTTATTCCATGCCACAAAGTAGATGATGCTCAAAATATTTCTAAACTCTTCTTTAGAGAAGTGGTGAGACTCCATGGTCTCCCTAGAAGTATAGTGTCCGATAGAGATCCCAAGTTTATAAGTCACTTTTGGAAAACTCTTTGGGGTAAACTTGGAACAAGACTACAATTCTCAACTTCTTGTCATCCTCAAACGGATGGGCAAACCGAAGTAGTCAATAGATCTCTTGGAACTATGCTTAGGGCTATCATGAAGGGCAGCCACAAATCTTGGGATGAGTACCTTCCCCACATTGAATTTGCTTACAATAGAGTAGTTCACAAGACTACTAATGCTTCTCCTTTTGAGGTAGTATATGGTTTTAATCCTCTCACGCCCATGGATTTAATTCCTCTTCCTAATCCACAAGATTTTGTGCATAAGGAAGGAGTAATCAAGGCTGATTTTGTCAAGAAAATGCATGAGAAGATTAAAATTCAAATACAACAACAAAATGAGAAGTACACAAAACACAACAACAAAGGGAAGAGAGAAATAATTTTTGAGGAAGGAGACTTAGTTTGGCTTCATCTTCGAAAAGAAAGATTTCCAAATCAAAGGAAGTCCAAACTAAGTCCCCGAGGTGAGGGACCCTTCCAAGTCCTTAAGCGAGTCAACAACAATGCATATAAATTGGACCTACCTCTTGAATATGGAGTACATGACACATTTAATGTAATTGATCTTTCTCCATTTGTAGGTACCAATGACGATGACGAGCTGGATTTGAGGACAAATCCTTTCCAAGGGGGAGGGGATGATGGAGGAGGGCCAAGCACATCTAACCAAGGAAGCCAAGGCCCAAACCAAGAAGACCGTCTAGACCAAGAGGAGCGTCTAGCTCCAAGAAGTGAGCGTCTAGGACGTGAAGGAGGGAGGCTATCCATGGAGCTAGACCGTCTAGGACCTCTCACAAGATCCATGGCTAAACATATCCAAGCACACATAGAAGAAGCCACAGATGGGAGGGAGAAGACCTTGTACATGCTACTTGGAGGCCCATTAGGGGTAGCTTAGTAGATTAGTGTAGTGTAGAAAGCAAAACTTGCTAACTTAGGGGTGTGCTATCAAAAAGGTGCCCTTAGCAATAGAAGGAGGGGTGTGCTAGCAAATAGGTGCCTTTAGCAAAAGAGGGAGGGGTGTACTATCAAATGTTGCATTTTTGACCTATCTTCTAGAATATTAGGATGATGGTGTGGTTTGACTAAAGTCAATACCCTAGGCAGCCCCCACTTTTTGTATTTCCATCCCTACCCTTTAAGCTTGCTCACCAAGGCTCCTAAATCTATAAATAAGGAGGCCTACCTCATGTATTTTCAAGTTTATTTGAGTAATGTTATGCTGCCATTTTTGTGCACAAGCTTTACTCCTCCTAGAAATCTAGGCTATAAACTTCAATCCTTTCACCTTCTCCCTTGAGCTGGCCGAACCACTCAACCCATACTCATCATGCACCTTCAAGACCAACACAACTCCTAGGAGGGTCTTGTTTCACTCATCCATTGCTTCCGCTCCATCTATTTCTACTTTGATTCAAGAAGAACACATGAAAATGCCATCACACGTGGTAGAAGATAGTAGGTGAATCAGGGAGGAGATCACTCAGAAAGGTGATCGGTGGTCGGTTGCTAAGGGACCATCACCCGCAGATCAGTGTCAGATGAGCGCCTAGAGGCAGAGCGCGATGAGCGCCTGGAAGCAGAGCGCGAGAGGTAAAGAAGCACTGATCAGTCATCGGGGGTTTCCTGTTAACACACAGTTAAGCTGGGACCCAGGCTCCCAACGAGAGCGTTACGCAAGAAGCACAGATCAGTAGTCGCCCATCGCCGTGTGTGCAGACCGGTAATCGCCTAGATTGCACATGATCGCCGTGTGTGGAGGTTAGGAGATCAGGTGCCTATCGCCGTGTGTGAAGACCGGTAATCACCTAGATTGCACATGATCGCCGTGTGTGGAGATTAGGAGATCGGGTGGTCATCAAGTCGCCGAAAGGAGCACATCGCCGGGTATTTGAGAAGACTTGTGTGAGTCGTGATACCCAGTGGTAACCAGCTCTTCATGTTAAGGTTGCGCCCAGATTAGCCTGTGCACTAAGCTACTCCCTGTGTGGATAACATAGTCGCAGGAGCAAAGTGGAAGTAACGTTTCAGCTGCAGGTACTCCAGATGGTGACACGTGTATGACCAGATGTTATCCACGTGTCAAGAGGAATAACCGTCAGGAGAGAGAAAGACTCAGGTATATATACGAAATTCTTAACGGAATTAAGGGGGGGGGGATTCAATTTTGGTGGTGATTCACTTGTACACGGTTCTGAGTTTTCTTTGAGATTCTTTGTTGATTCAATCACTGACTTGAGCGTCGGAGCGCAACCGGCCGCAGAGGCGCCATATTGTTCTTTCAGGTTTCTTGGAGGATTTTCAGGTGGAGGTCATTGGTGTGTTTGGCGTGAGCTGGTGAGGACGAGGTTCGAGAAGGAGAAGCTCTAGCGCTTTGGTCAAGGGGCTGGATCATATTCTATGGCCACCACCAGATATTTCATCTGTCTGATCGCGAGTGGGAAAGGTCCCAGGATGTCGATTCCCCACGTGTGGAAAGGCCATGGGCTATGGAGCGATCTCAGCTTTTCTGGTGGCGCGCGATGCCAGTCCGCGTGCTCTTGACACTTCTTACACTTCTGTGCGTACCTTATGCAGTCTTCTCTCATTGTGGGCCAATAATACCCTACGCGGATGGCCTTGGCTGCTAGGGCTCGTCCCCCGATGTGGCTTTCGCATATTCCTTCATGAAGCTCTGCTATTATGAGAGTGCACTGTGCCCCACTTACGCATATCAAAAGAGGATGGGAATAACCATGTCTGAATAGGTTTCCGTCAATCAACGTTTAGCGGGGTGCGTTCTTCTTCACAACTCTTGCTTCCGCCGGGTCTAACGGAAGTTTCTCGTCTGCTAGGTAACGTTGATAAGGCGTCATCCAAGTCTCTCCTTCTTCCACCAAGCAAACCTGTGATGATATTTCCACTGCCAGGCCATAAGAACTTATGCGAGGTGCTTTTAACGTTTCTTAAGTCAGCGACCTATGACTCCTTCCTCCTTCCTGCATAACGTTTACCATTTGCACATCCACGGGCTCTCCCACAACTATCCGAGGTGCTCTTAAGGTTTCCTGTATTACAGTCCTCTGTCTGCCCCCCTTGCCTGAGTTGGCGAGTTTTGCTAACAAGTCAGCTCTGGCATTTTGCTCCCGTGGTACATGTAGCAGCTCGAACTCTAGAAATGTGCCTTTCAATAATTGTATGTAGCTGAGATAAGCAGCCAATTGTGGATCCTTGGCTTGGTACTCTCCAGTGACCTGTCCTGTGACCAAGAGCGAGTCGCTTTTCGCCAATAGGTGTCCCGCGCCCATTTCTTTTGCTAATAACATCCTCGCTATCAGGGCTTCGTACTCCGCCTGGTTGTTGCTGGCTTTGAAGGCGAAACACAGAGCCTGCTCTATCAAGACTCCATCTGGACCTTCTAGTATGACCCCGGCGCCGTTGCCCTGCAGGTTAGACGAACTGTCAACCGAAAGGACCCATTTAAACCCTATCTCATTCTGAGGTGGAGCTACCGAGGTGAGCTTGGCTACAAAGTCAGCGTAAACCTGACCCTTGATGGGGCCCCTGGGTTCGTATTGAATCTCGAACTTGGACAGCTCTACTGGCCAACGAACTATGCGTCCTGCTACATCAGGTTTTTGCAGGACCTTGCGGATGGGGAGGTCTGTCATTACTATGATAGTAAAACTGTGGAACTAATGACGTAGCCTTCTTGATGAGAATACCACTGCTAGGGCCGCCTTTTCTATGGCCTGGTACCGTACCTTAGGCCCCTGAAGGACCTTGCTGACAAAATAGATAGGCCTTTGTACTTGCTCCTGATCCTGGACGAGGACCGAGCTGATTGCTCGATCTGTGATTGCAAAGTAGAGGCGAAGTGGGATGCCTGACACTGGCTTACACAGCACTGGAGGGTTGGCTAGGTACTCCTTTAATTTAAGGAAAGCCTCCTCGCATTCGCTGGTCCACGAGAATCTATTGTTTCGCTTGAGGCATTGGAAGTAAGGATACCCTTTTTCTCCTCCTGCAGAGACGAAACGTGAGAGGGCGGCTATCCGACCTGTCAGTTGTTGGACTTCCTTGACTGTGGCTGGGCTCCTAATTGCCACGATGGCTGCACACTTCTCTGGATTGGCCTCTATCCCTCGCTCTGTAAGTAAGAACCCTAGAAACTTTCCTGCCTCCACCCCGAACACGTATTTCTCAGGATTCAACTTTAAATTGTACCTAGAGATGGTGCGGAAGAGTTCCTCCAAATCGGTCACATGTTGACTCCTCTCCCGGGATGTAACCACCATGTCATCTACGTACGCCTGGATGTTTCGACCCAATATTGGGGCGAGTGTGCAGTCCATTAACCTTTGGTATGTCGCCCCTGCGTTCTTCAGTCCAAAGGGCATTACCTTGTAGCAGTAGCTCGACAGTTCCGTCATGAATGTTGTTTTCTCCTCGTCACGGGGGTGCATCCTTATCTGGTTGTACCCTGAGAAGGCGTCTAGAAAACTGAGTAGCTTACAGCCTGACGTGTTGTCGACCAAAGAGTCAATACTGGGCAGTGGGTACGATTCCTTGCGATAGGCTTTGTTGAGGTCCGTGAAATCCACACACATTCTCCACTTGCCGCTTCCCTTCTTTACTAGTACCACATTGGCCAGCCACTCAGGGTACTGAATTTCCCTGATGTTGCCCGCCTGTAGCAGTTTCTGGGTCTCCTCTCTGATGACCTACCATCTTTCTTCGTTAAACTTCCGCCGTCTCTGGCGCACTGGGTGGATCTGGGGGTCCAAGGTTAGGTGGTGGCATAGGAAATCCGGATCAATCCCTGGCATGTCGGCTGCAGACCATGCAAAGGAGCTCAGGTGTCGTGACAGAACAGCTGCTATCTGGTCCTGATCCTCCTGGCTCAAAGCTTTGCCGAGCTTGAAGGTTTTACCTTTGATCACCCGTTCCAGCACCTCTCCTACGAGCTTTGGTCTTCTGCCAAGGATGACATCTTCTGAGTCCGAGTGCTCCCCAGTGGGTGAGTGGAACGTTACTGAGCACACCCCCCTCTTTATTTTGAGGCTGTTTTCGTAACACTTCCTGGCTATTTTTTGGTCAGATTTGATGGTGATGACCGTTCCCTCTAGGGAGGGCAGCTTCATCTTCATGTGCATTGACGAGGGTACCGCTCCTAACCTATTTAATGCTAGCCTACCCAACAGAATGTTGTAAGCTGAAGGGGCGTTGACTACGAGGTACCTGATGTCCACAGTGCGAGATCTCTGACCATCCGTGAACGTCGTCCTTAATTCAATGTGCCCCCTGACCTCGACCTGGTCTCCTGCAAACCCGTATAGGCAGCCGTCGTATGGCCTCAGCTGATTAGGAGACAGCTGTAGCTTCTGGAAGGTGGACCAGAACATTACGTCTGCGAAGCTCCCCTGGTCCACAAGGACGCGGTGGACCCTTCTACCGATAGTGACTACGGAGATCACAATCGGGTCATTATTGTGGGGTACCACGTCCAGACGATCTGCCTTCGTGAAGCTTAGGTCGAGCTCTGGGAACTGATCGACCTCTACTTCCTCCACTGTCATGACCTCTCTAGCATATCTTCTTATCTGGGAGATCAGAAAAAGAAGAATGGAAGTAGAAGAATAGAAGATGAAGAACGGAACAATAAGAATGGAATAAGAAGATCGGAAGAAGAAGATAGGAAGAAGAAGAATGGACGAAGAAGATCGGAATAAGAAGAATGGTAGAAGAATAACGGAAGAAGAAGAATGGAGGAAGAAAAATGCAAAAAGAAGAATGCAAAAAGAAAAATGGAGGAAGAAGATCGGAAGAGGAAGAATGGAAGAAGAAGTGATGGAAGAGGGCCAAGCACAACCTTCCATGAAAGGCAAGAGCCAAGTCAAGAGCGTCTAAGACCAAGCTAGGAGCGTCTAAGACAAGCTAGCAGCGTCTAGGACGAGAAGGCCAAGCTAGAAGCGTCTAAGACAAGAAGACTTGGATCAAAGCTATGAATGGGAGAGTGGCATACTAGCACATATTCCGTGAAGGCCCATCAAATGTAGTTTAGCTTTAATTGGGGTGTAAATAGCATAGCCATGTGTACAAATGTTTATTTTTCTGCACATTAGAATTAAGGAGAAGTTAACCTTCCCACTATTCTAGAAAGCCCATGGAGGGGGTGAACTTACAAACTAGACACACCCCTCCCCATGTGCTCACACTTTCCATGTGGCCCATGTGCTTCACATTTACATTTCATTTGGCTAGCATTAGGGTTGCATTATGGTCCTCCTTAGCCTATAAAAGGAGGAGCCTACACCTTGTATTTTGAAGATTAAATAGAGTATTGTTATGCTGCCCAAATTGTGCCATACACTACTCCTTGCCTAACACTTAGGTTTTAGTCTTCAATTCATCACTACCAAAGGGGCTGGCCAAACCTCCCCATTTCCTCACTCTTCATGCACCTTCAAGGCACCCATGCTTCCTAGGAAGGCCTTGCTCACCTCCTCCATAAGCTTCCGCATCCATCATCACCAAGGAACTCCAAAATCCAAAGAAGAGCTCATAGGAATGCTATCATTTGGTATCAGAGCTATGGTTCTTCAAAGATGAGTATCTCTTTTCATTTTCTTTTTGAGTTCTTCTTTTCTCCAAGTTGTTTATCTTTATTCCAAGTTGTCTTGCTGTTTTTTGTGTTTTAATATGATTTGAATGCTTGTTTATTCATTTCATTTGGTGGGTTTGTTCAAACTTGTGCTTGAACATCTATTTTCAATTTTGTGTAGGATTCTTGATATATTTGTGTTGCTGTTTTTATTTTTAGGTATTTGAGTCTTGCTTGAAATTTCATTTGGGTCATATGATGTTCTTGAGTCTTTTCATTTTATGAATCCATAAGTTTTGTCTAAGTCATGTGTTTCCATATTTGTCATCAAATCCTAGTAGTACTCTTGTTGATTTATTTGTTTCTTGTTTTTGGTCTGAATGTTTGATCTGAAATCTGTTTTGTGTTGATCCTTTGGTGCATTTTTAATTTTAGTTTGAGTTCTTATTTGTGTGTTAGATCCACACAAATTCCATCATATTAACTCCATTGTGTTTTTAAGGTATATCTTTCTGTTTTTCATTCCAGTTTTCAGAACCCCTTGTTTTTCACTTTTCTGTGCTGACTGTTTTGATTTATGAAAATCACATACATCATCAAAAATTTCTGAGCCTCTGGATTTCACAAATTTGAGGTGTTAGCAAAAGGACAAAAAAAGAACCATCTGAAAAGAAGAAATAGAAAAAAAAAGATAAATATTACAAAAACAGTGTGCAATCCTGACGTTCCAGCTGGCAGCTCTGAGCACTGATTTTATAAAATTTACCAAAATTAATTGGTACATGCGTTTGGAGTGAAACCAACGCCAAAAGTTTGTTAAGATCTTTTTCTGATTGTGTCTCAATTTTCAGAAGCAAATACAAAAGGGTCAGCTCAGCATAAATCTTTTAAAGATACGCTTTCTGGACCACTACAATATGTTCTTTTCTGTGGTGCTGTTTTTTGGTTTTTAAATCAAATCTAGTGCTATTCCTAGGTTCCTTTTTGTGTGCCATCCATTATTTGAGAACCTTTTATTTGCTTGTCTAATTTCATTTGAACTCTTTCTAGTTGTGTCACATTTAAATTCCATTTGTGTGGTACTGTTTTTCAAATTAATTTGTTTCTTGCTTTCTTTCTTTGGCCTCTAAGCTTGTTGGTGGATTAAATATCAATTGGTACTTGTTGAGTGAGAATTTGACTTGAGGGGAGTCTAGCTTGCTTAATAGGTGCTGGATTGAAGATTTTATTGACCTAATTCCAAGAGGAACAAAGACAAAGGGCAGCAACAAACACCATACTACAAATACACCACACACTTTGGAAGGCCCAACAAGTAGAAAAGCAACAAAAGGGGTGCAACTAGAAGAACAACAAAAGGGGTGCAAATAGTAAAAGCAACAAAGGGAGTGTCATTTAATTTCTTTGCAATCTTGCTTGTGTTAATTACTTGTTAATCACGCAATTAGTCGGTGAGTGTGTCTTCAAGGGCTCCAAGTGTCCAAGAAGCCTCACCTAGGGCCGTCTAGCTTAATTTGTTTTTGTTAATTGCTTTAATTGAACCAACTTGCTTTAATCACTTCGTTAATTTCTTGTTTAATCTTGTTTAAGGCTTTCATAGCTTGCATTGTTTTCTTGCATTAAAAATTTGATTTCTTCAACCTAATTGTGTTTTAAGTGGTTTACTAAGAGAAAGCTTTGTGTGAAGACATTGAGGGATAGTCTTTGGCTAAGGCAAGGCTTGGTATTTAAGTAGTCCATTGTGACTCACCTCCCTTACCTGGAAGACTACCTTCTTTGACTTCCCTAAATTTTCTCAAGGTAAAATATTTCTATACACAAAGGTCTAGTCATGTCTTCTCATTCCTTTAAATCTCTTAAAAGTGAGGTGAAATCCTTGAAATCTCTTTTGGAACAACTTTCCAAGAATATTCAATCAATTTCATCTAAACAATTGGAGAATGAGGCCAAAACTAATGAATTGACTAAATCAAAGGATGAGAAGTCTCACATTTCAAAAAAATTACCTTCTCATGCATCTATCTCTAAAAAGCATGATTCTTTTGGGGAGGGAAGACATAGAAGAGATAGAAAAGAACAAGAAAGCCCAAGAGAGGTTAGGGTAGACCTACCCCATTCCCATGGAAAAGAAAATATAGAAACTTGCCTAGATTGGGAAATGAGGGTAGAAAAATTGTTTGCTTCCCATAAAGAAAGAAAGGAAAGAAAGATACAAAAGAAAAGAGAGGAAGCCGAAAGGGAAGCTAAAGAAAAAGAAAAAGAAAAAGAAAAGCATGAGAAGACCCTTGAGAAACAAAAGGCGTGGGAGAATAGTGTTCCTTCTCACAAGGTCATTCAACAAGACAAAAGATTTAAAAATTCCTTTGAAAATATGCGTCTTGTTGAACAACCTAGCCTTTCCTTTTGTAAAGGAACACTTGCAAGCATAGTAACAAAAAAAGAGTCTTTAAAAGAAGCTTGCATAGATAAAGATAAAGTGGATTATTTCTCATATGTGCTAGGATATCACCAAGTGAATGTCAAGTTATTTACAAGCATCTACAAAAACAAATTTTTATGTGAAGTAGTGCCTAAAGAAACTTGTCATGTCCTATTGAGACAACCATTGCCAAGTGTGCAACTTCTCATAAACAATGGTTGTAACAACGAGACTATCTTTACACATAAGAGAAAAATTCTTCATGAAGGAGAACTCATGGACCAAATTAGAGTTGATAAAACTCTAGAGCTTTTAAAAGGAAAACTTTTGTCACCCATGAGAAAAGATGTTCAAAGACATTACCCTAGATACATTTCTTGTTTTAAAAATACACCTAAGGTGATGTCTCATGAACTCTATACTCCTTTACCTTTTGCAAATGATCCTTGGGAAGACATAAACCTCAATTTTATCTTAGAGCTTCCTAGGACAACAAAAGGTTTTGATTCCATTTTTATGGATATGGATAATCTCTTCTATATAGAAGTGACAAGTCTTCATGGTTTATCTTCAAGCATAGTATTGGATAGAGCTCCAAAATTTGAAAACCATCATTTGAGGAATCTTTTAGAAAAACTTGAAATTAAGTTGTACTCTTCAAATTTTTATCCTCAAAAGAATGGTCAAAATAAAATTGAAAACATAGCTCTTTTTACTATGCCTAGAGAAATCATGAAAGACAATCACAATTATTGGGATGAGTATCCTTTTGAGCATGCATACAATGGAGTAGTCCACAAGACTACTAATATTTCTACATTTGAAATTGCATGTGGACTTAATCCTCTTTCGCTTTTTAAGTTGTTACCCTTTCCTAAAGGTATTGTGCCTAAGGAAAAGGTAACCAATATTGAAAATTTTCAAATACATAAGAGGATTAGAGAACACATACAACCATCAAAAGAGAAATATTGTACAAAGTTGCCAAAAACAAAAGAAAAACAAAAATGGCAACTTCATACAATTAAGTTCTCTCCAATTGCTCACACTAACACCTTTACTTTGTTTGATGATTTCCATAGGTGGACGTTTGATCCGGGAGGACAAGCCTTGCTGAAACAATAGGCTGCTATCCGAGATCAAATCTGTAGATCTGAGGATAGATCTTCTCAAAGGAGGAGGAGATGATGGACACCATCCAGCCCCATCCATCCCCCTAGTTGAAGACAAAGCAAGGGATTTGAGGACAAATCCTTTTTCAAGAGGGAGGGGATGATGGAAGAGGGCCAAGCACAACCTTCCATGAAAGGCAAGAGCCAAGTCAAGAGCGTCTAAGACCAAGCTAGGAGCGTCTAAGACAAGCTAGCAGCGTCTAGGACGAGAAGGCCAAGCTAGAAGCGTCTAAGACAAGAAGACTTGGATCAAAGCTATGAATGGGAGAGTGGCATACTAGCACATATTCCGTGAAGGCCCATCAAATGTAGTTTAGCTTTAATTGGGGTGTAAATAGCATAGCCATGTGTACAAATGTTTATTTTTCTGCACATTAGAATTAAGGAGAAGTTAACCTTCCCACTATTCTAGAAAGCCCATGGAAGGGGTGAACTTACAAACTAGACACACCCCTCCCCATGTGCTCACACTTTCCATGTGGCCCATGTGCTTCACATTTACATTTCATTTGGCTAGCATTAGGGTTGCATTATGGTCCTCCTTAGCCTATAAAAGGAGGAGCCTACACCTTGTATTTTGAAGATTAAATAGAGTATTGTTATGCTGCCCAAATTGTGCCATACACTACTCCTTGCCTAACACTTAGGTTTTAGTCTTCAATTCATCACTACCAAAGGGGCTGGCCAAACCTCCCCATTTCCTCACTCTTCATGCACCTTCAAGGCACCCATGCTTCCTAGGAAGGCCTTGCTCACCTCCTCCATAAGCTTCCGCATCCATCATCACCAAGGAACTCCAAAATCCAAAGAAGAGCTCATAGGAATGCTATCAAGAAGAGTAGAACAAGAAGATTGGAAGAAGAAGAGCAGAAGAAAAAGATCAGAAGAAGAAGATTGGAAGACGGAGAATGGAAGAAGAAGACTGGAAGAAGAAATATGGAAGAGAAGATCAGAAAGAAGAAGAATGGAAGAAGAAGAGCGGAAGAAGAAGAATGGAAGTAGAAAAATGGAAGCACAAGAATGGAAGAAGAAGATGGGAAGAAAACGAATGGCAGAAGAGGAATAGAAGAAAAAGAATTGAAGAAGAAAAATAGACAAAGAGAATTGGAAGAAGAAGAATGGAGAACGAATAATGGAAGTAGAAGATTGGAAGAAGAAGAATGGAAGAAGAAGAGTGGAAGTGGAAGAATGGAAGATGAAGAATGGAAGAAGAAGAATGGAAGAAGAAGAACTAAAGAAGAAGAATGGAAGAAGAAGATCGGAAGAAGAAGAATGGAAGAAGAAGATCGCAAGAGGAAGAATGAAAAAAAAATAATGAAGAAGAAGTAGATCGGTAGATGAAGATCGAAAGAAGAATAATGGAAGAAGAAGAATGGAAGCAGAAGAATGGAAGAGAAGATCGGAAGAATAACATAAGAAGAAGAAGAATGAAAGTAGAAGAATAGAAGATGGAGAAGGAAATAAGAAGAATGGAACAAGAAGATCGGAACAAGAAGATCGAAAGAAGAAGAATGGAACAAGAAGAATGGACGAAGAAGATCGGAAGAAGAATAATTGTAGAAGAACAATGGAAGAAGAAGAATGGAAGAAGAATGCAAAAAGAAAAATGGAAGTAGAAGATCGGAAGAGGAAGAATGGAAGAAGAAGAATGGAAGAAGAAGAGCAGAAGAAGAAGATCGGAAGAAGAATGATGGCATTCCTATGAGCTCTTCTTTGGATTTTGGAGTTCCTTGGTGATGATGGGTGCGGAAGCTTATGGAGGAGGTGAGCAAGGCCTTCCTAGGAAGCATGGGTGCCTTGAAGGTGCATGAAGAGTGAGGAAATGGGGAGGTTTGGCCAGCCCCTTTGGTAGTGATGAATTGAAGACTAAAACCTAAGTGTTAGGCAAGGAGTAGTGTATGACACAATTTGGGCAGCATAACAATACTCTATTTAATCTTGAAAATACAAGGTGTAGGCTCCTCCTTTTATAGGCTAAGGAGGACCATAGTGCAACCCTAATGCTAGCCAAATGAAATGTAAATGTGAAGCACATGGGCCACATGGAAAGTGTGAGCACATGGGGAGGGGTGTGTCTAGTTTGTAAGTTCACCCCCTCCATGGGCTTTCTAGAATAGTGGGAAGGTTAACTTCTCCTTAATTCTAATGTGCAGAAAAATAAACATTTGTCCACATGGCTATGCTATTTACACCCCAATTAAAGCTAAACTACATTTGATGGGCCTTCACGGAATATGTGCTAGTATGCCACTCTCCCATTCATAGCTTTGATCCAAGTCTTCTTGTCCTAGACGCTTCTAGCTTGGCCTTCTCGTCCTAGACGCTCCTAGCTTGTCTTAGACGCTCCTAACTTGGTCTTAGACGCTCTTGACTTGGCTCTTGCCCTTCATGGAAGGTTGTGCTTGGCCCTCTTCCATCATCCCCTCCCTCTTGAAAAAGGATTTGTCCTCAAATCCCTTGCTTTGTCTTCAACTAGGGGGATGGATGGGGCTGGATGGTGTCCATCATCTCCTCCTCCTTTGAGAAGATCTATCCTCAGATCTAAATATTTGATCTCGGATAGCAGCCTATTGTTTCGGCAAGGCTTGTCCTCCCGGATCAAACGTCCACCTACGGAAATCATCAAACAAAGTAAAGGTGTTAGTGTGAGCAATTGGAGAGAACTTAATTGTATGAAGTTGCCATTTTTGTTTTTCTTTTGTTTTTGGCAACTGTTTACAATATTTCTCTTTTGATGGTTGTATGTGTTCTCTAATCCTCTTATGTATTTGAAAATTTTCAATATTGGTTACCTTTTCCTTAGGCACAATACCTTTAGGAAAGGGTAACAACTTAAAAAGCGAAAGAGGATTAAGTCCACATGCAATTTCAAATGTAGAAATATTAGTAGTCTTGTGGACTACTCCATTGTATGCATGCTCAAAAGGATACTCATCCCAAGAATTGTGATTGTCTTTCATGATTTCTCTAGGCATAGTAAAAAGAGCTATGTTTTCAAATTTATTTTGACCATTCTTTTGAGGATAAAAATTTGAAGAGTACAAATTAATTTCAAGTTTTTCTAAAAGATTCCTCAAATGATGGTTTTCAAATTTTGGAGCTCTATCCAATACTATGCTTGAAGATAAACCATGAAGACTTGTCACTTCTATATAGAAGAGATTATCCATATCCATAAAAATGGAATCAAAACCTTTTGTTGTCCTAGGAAGCTCTAAGATAAAATTGAGGTTTATGTCTTCCCAAGGATCATTTGCAAAAGGTAAAGGAGTATAGAGTTCATGAGACATCACCTTAGGTGTATTTTTAAAACAAGAAATGTATCTAGGGTAATGTCTTTGAACATCTTTTCTCATGGGTGACAAAAGTTTTCCTTTTAAAAGCTCTAGAGTTTTATCAACTCTAATTTGGTCCATGAGTTCTCCTTCATGAAGAATTTTTCTCTTATGTGTAAAGATAGTCTCGTTGTTACAACCATTGTTTATGAGAAGTTGCACACTTGGCAATGGTTGTCTCAATAGGACATGACAAGTTTCTTTAGGCACTACTTCACATAAAAATTTGTTTTTGTAGATGCTTGTAAATAACTTGACATTCACTTGGTGATATCCTAGCACATATGAGAAATAATCCACTTTATCTTTATCTATGCAAGCTTCTTTTAAAGACTCTTTTTTTGTTACTATGCTTGCAAGTGTTCCTTTACAAAAGGAAAGGCTAGGTTGTTCAACAAGACGCATATTTTCAAAGGAATTTTTAAATCTTTTGTCTTGTTGAATGACCTTGTGAGAAGGAACACTATTCTCCCACGCCTTTTGTTTCTCAAGGGTCTTCTCATGCTTTTCTTTTTCTTTTTCTTTTTCTTTAGCTTCCCTTTCGGCTTCCTCTCTTTTCTTTTGTATCTTTCTTTCCTTTCTTTCTTTATGGGAAGCAAACAATTTTTCTACCCTCATTTCCCAATCTAGGCAAGTTTCTATATTTTCTTTTCCATGGGAATGGGGTAGGTCTACCCTAACCTCTCTTGGGCTTTCTTGTTCTTTTCTATCTCTTCCATGTCTTCCCTCCCCAAAAGAATCATGCTTTTTAGAGATAGATGATTGAGAAGGTAATTTTTTTGAAATGTGAGACTTCTCATCCTTTGATTTAGTCAATTCATTAGTTTTGGCCTCATTCTCCAATTGTTTAGATGAAATTGATTGAATATTCTTGGAAAGTTGTTCCAAAAGAGATTTCAAGGATTTCACCTCACTTTTAAGAGATTTAAAGGAATGAGAAGACATGACTAGACCTTTGTGTATAGAAATATTTTACCTTGAGAAAATTTAGGGAAGTCAAAGAAGGTAGTCTTCCAGGTAAGGGAGGTGAGTCACAATGGACTACTTAAATACCAAGCCTTGCCTTAGCCAAAGACTATTCCTCAATGTCTTCACACAAAGCTTTCTCTTAGTAAACCACTTAAAACACAATTAGGTTGAAGAAATCAAATTTTGATGCAAGAAAACAATGCAAACTAGCTAATTAACCAAGCAAAAGAATTAACGAACTTAAACAAAACAAAACAATTACCAAACGTAACTAATTAAGCAAGGAAAGCAATTAAAACAATTAACACATGCTAAAACAAGTAAGGTCTACACTAGTCGGCCCTAGGTGAGGCTTCTTGGACACTTGGAGCCCTTGAAGACACACTCACCGTCTAATAACGTAATTAAAAGGTAATTAACACAAGCAAGATTGCAAAGAAATTAAATGACACTCCCTTTGTTGCTTTTACTATTTGCACCCCTTTTGTTGTTCTTCTAGTTGCACCCCTTTTGTTGCTTTTCTACTTGTTGGGCCTTCCAAAGTGTGTGGTGTATTTATAGTATGGTGTTTGTTGCTGCCCTTTGCCTTTGTTCCTCTTGGAATTAGGTCAATAAAATCTTCAATCCAGCACCTATTAAGCAAGCTAGACTCCCCTCAAGTCAAATTCTCACTCAACAAGTACCAATTGATATTTAATCCACCAACAAGCTTAGAGGCCAAAGAAAGAAAGCAAGAAACAAATTAATTTGAAAAACAGTACCACACAAATGGAATTTAAATGTGACACAACTAGAAAGAGTTCAAATGAAATTAGACAAGCAAATAAAAGGTACTCAAATAATGGATGGCACACAAAAAGGAACCTAGGAATAGCACTAGATTTGATTTAAAAACCAAAAAACAGCACCACAGAAAAGCACATATTGTTGTGGTCCAGAAAGCGTATCTTTAAAAGATTTATGCTGAGCTGACCCTTTTGTATTTGCTTCTGAAAATTGAGACACAATCAGAACAAGATCTTAACAAACTTTTGGCGTTGGTTTCACTCCAAACGCATGTACCAATTAATTTTGGTAAATTTTATAAAATCAGTGCTCAGAGCTGCCAGCTGGAACGTCAGGATTGCACACTTTTTTTGTAATATTTATCTTTTTTTTTTCTATTTCTTATTTTCATATGGTTCTTTTTTTGTCCTTTTGCTAACACCTCAAATTTGTGAAATCCAGAGGCTCAGAAATTTTTGATGATGTATGTGATTTTCATAAATCAAAACAGTCAGCACAGAAAAGTGAAAACAGGGGTTCTGAAAACTGGAATCAAAAACAGAATGATATACCTCAAAAACACAATGGAGTTAATATGATGTAATTTGTGTGGATCTAACACACAAATAAGAACTCAAACTAAAATTAAAAATGCACCAAAGGATCAACACAAAACAGATTTCAGATCAAACATTCAGACCAAAAACAAGAAACAAATAAATCAAAAAGAGTACTACTAGGATTTGATGACAAATATGGAAACACATGACTTAGACAAAACTTATGGATTCATAAAATGAAAAGACACAAGAACATCATATGACCCAAATGAAATTTCAAGCAAGACTCAAATAACTAAAAATAAAAACAGCAACACAAATATATCAAGAATCCTACACAAAATTGAAAATAGATGTTCAAGCACAAGTTTGAACAAACCTACCAAATGAAATGAATAAACAAGCATTCAAATCATATTAAAACACAAAAACAGCAAGACAACTTGGAATAAAGATGAACAACTTGGAGAAAAGAAGAACTCAAAAAGAAAATGAAAAGAGATACTCATCTTTGAAGAACCATAGCTCTGATACCAAATGATGGCATTCCTATGAGCTCTTCTTTGGATTTTGGAGTTCCTTGGTGATGATGGGTGCGGAAGCTTATGGAGGAGGTGAGCAAGGCCTTCCTAGGAAGCATGGGTGCCTTGAAGGTGCATGAAAAGTGAGGAAATGGGGAGGTTTGGCCAGCCCCTTTGGTAGTGATGAATTGAAGACTAAAACCTAAGTGTTAGGCAAGGAGTAGTGTATGGCACAATTTGGGCAGCATAACAATACTCTATTTAATCTTGAAAATACAAGGAGTAGGCTCCTCCTTTTATAGGCTAAGGAGGACCATAATGCAACCCTAATGCTAGCCAAAAATGTAAATGTGAAGCACATGGGCCACATGGAAAGTGTGAGCACATGGGGAGGGGTGTGTCTAGTTTGTAAGTTCACCCTCTCCATGGGCTTTCTAGAATAGTGGGAAGGTTAACTTCTCCTTAATTCTAATGTGCAGAAAAATAAACATTTGTCCACATGGCTATGCTATTTACACCCCAATTAAAGCTAAACTACATTTGATGGGCCTTCACGGAATATGTGCTAGTATGCCACTCTCCCATTCATAGCTTTGATCCAAGTCTTCTTGTCCTAGACGCTTCTAGCTTGGCCTTCTCGTCCTAGACGCTCCTAGCTTGTCTTAGACGCTCCTAACTTGGTCTTAGACGCTCTTGACTTGGCTCTTGCCTTTCATGGAAGGTTGTGCTTGGCCCTCTTCCATCAAAGAAGATCGGAAGACGAAGAATGGAAGAAGAAGACTGGAAGAAGAAGCATGGAAGAGAAGATCAGAAGAAGAAGAATGGAAGAAGAAGAATGGAAGCAGAAAAATGGAAGTGGAAGAATGGAAGAAGAAGATCGGACGAATAGAATATAAAAGAGGAATGGAAGGAGAAGAATGGAAGAAGAAAAATGAAAAAAGCGAATTGGAAGAAAAAGAAAGGAAGACGAAGAATGGAAGAAAAAGAATGGAAGAAGAACAATGGAAGAAGAAGAGTGCTAGTGGAAGAATGGAAGACAAAGAATAGAAAAAGAAGAATGGAAGAAGAAGAACTGAATAAGAAGAATGGAAGAAGAAGATCGGAAGAAGAAGATCGGAAGAGTAAGAATGAAATAAAAAGAATGAAGAAGAAGAAGATTGGTAGATGAAGATGGAAGAAGAATAATGGAAGAAGGAGAATGGAAGTAGAAGAATGGAAGAGAAGATCTGAAGAAGAACATCGGAAGGAGAAGAATGGAAGTAGAAGAATAGAAGATGAAGAACGGAACAAGAGGAATAGAACAAGAATATTGAAAGAAGAAGATCGGAAGAAGAATAATGGAACAAGAAAATCGGAGGAAGAAGAATGGTAGAAGAAGAATGGAAGAAGAATGGAAGAAGAAAAATGGAAGAAGAAGAATGCAAAAAGAAAAATGGAAGAAGAAGATCGGAAGAGGAAGAATGGAAGAAGAAGAATGGAAGGAGAAGAATGGAAGAAGAAGAGCAGAAGAATAAGATCGGAAGAAGAAGATCGAAAGATGAAGAATGGAAGAAGAAAAATGGAAGAAGAAGTATGGAAGAGAAGATCAGAAGAAGAAGAATGGAAGAAGAAGAATGGAAAAAGAAGATCGGAAGAAAAAGAATGGCAGAAGAGGAATGGAAGAAGAAGAATGGAGAAGAATGGAAGAAGAAAAATGGAAAAAGAGAATGGAAGAAGAAGAATGGAAGAAGAAGAATGGAAGAAGAATAATGGAAGAAGAAGAGGGGAAGTGGAAGAATGGAAGACGAAGAATGGAAGAAGAAGATCGGAAGAAGAAGAATGGAACAAGAAGAATGGATGAAGAAGATCGGAGGAAGAAGAATGGTAGAAGAACAATGGAAGATAAAGAATGGAAGAAGAAGAATGCAAAAAGAAGAGTGGAAGAAGAAGAATGCAAAAAGAAGAGTGGAAGAAGAAGAATGCAAAAAGAAGAGTGGAAGAAGAAGAATGCAAAAAGAAGAGTGGAAGAAGAAGATCGGAAGTGGAAGAATGGAAGAAGAAGAATGAAAAAAGAATAATGGAGGAAGAAGAGTAGAAGAAGAAGATCGGAAGAAAAAGATCGGAAGACGAAGAATGGAAGAAGAAGACTGGAAGAAGAAGTATGGAAGAGAAGATCAGAAGAAGAAGAATGAAAGAAGAAGAAGAATAGAAGAAGAAACATGGAAGCAGAAGAATGGAAGAAGATGATCGAAAGAAAAATAATGGCAGAAGAGGAATGGAAGAAGAAAAATGGAAAAAGCGAATTGTAAGAAGAAGAATGGAAGATGAAGAATGGAAGAAGAAGAATGGACAAAGAAGATCGTAGGAATAAGAATGCTAGAAGAAGAATGGAAGAAGAAGAGTGGAAGACGAAGAATGGAAGAAGAAGAATGGAAGAAGAAGATCGGAAGAAGAAGAATGGAACAAGAAGAATGGATGAAGAAGATCAGAAGATGAAGAATGGTAGAAGAACTGATCCAGTCGGTCATCGGTAGTCGATGACGTCAGCAGCAGATGACCATGTGGACCATTCACAGGGTGACACGTGGAATAAGATAGCAGGTGAATCAGGGAGGAGATCACTCAGAACGGTGATCGGTGGTCAGTTGCTAATTGACCACCACCCGCAGATTAGTGCCTAGATGAGCGCCTGAAAGTAGAGCGCGAGAAGTAATCAGTCATCGGTGCATGGTCATCGGGGTTTCTTTCTACACGCAGTTAAACTGGGACCCAGGCTCCAAGCGAGAGCGTTACGCTTGCACCTCGCATGATTCCAAACCAGAAGCAGAAGAGTTGTTCGCCAGTAGGGTCGTGCATGAGGATGGTATGAGAGAGCTAGTAAACTGGTTAGTGATCAGTGACTCTCTTAACCCATTACATGCATGGCACTGTGCGGTGAGGTCATGCATGCAGGATGCAACGCCTGGTGAGTGTGTTTAGACCAGCCACACCCGGTGCTCTCCTGGGAGCATGCAACTCACTCAGAGGGAAGAAACGCCCTAAGTTACTCCGCAAGGGAATAACTTAGGCGCACAGAGAAAAGTGCAAAGGCCCTTCAGGTGTGACATGTGTACGGTTAGATGCAAGTTGCATGCCTCCACGTGTCACCATTTGAGAGAGAGGCACGGCCCAGGTATAAAAGTACTCCACGTCATGTAAGGTACTCACGTTTTTACAGTTTACACAATAACACACATTTCTGAGTCATTGTGAGCATGTTTTACACACGTTGCACAGTGATAACAGAATTCAGTTAGAGAGAAAGTGAATCTGAGAGGACACACGAGTCTCACAGAGAGATTCAGAGAGAGTTTTTGGTGGTTCTGTTACCTGACTTGAGCGTCGGAGTGCACACTGTAACGCCCCTCAATATCTTATTCATATTTATATAATAGAATAACGTAAAACAATAATATCAAAATTAACATTCATATATATATATATATAAATATATATATATATAATAAAATACATCCATTCCATACAATGTATTCTTCAAAAGGAACATCCCTCCTCGCAGGGAGTTAAATTTATACATCAAAAGTTTTCCAAAATAAAACATTCAAATATAAAACGATCCTTCTCTCCATCTGCTCACTGAGGAGCTCTACCACCTGCAACATCAGCTGCTCCCGTGTAAATTATACACGATCATCACAGGTTTTAAGAACACGAAACACAACACAAAACACAGGGTAAGCTAGCTATTTTAAAACTTTAAGTATGAAACTTTAAAATCAACATAACCAGCTTTTAAACACCCACATAAATCCATCAATTTCTCATTCATTTCACATAACCATCAAGTGTCTATCAACAATTTTCAATATTCATCTTTCTCACGTCAGAATTCCCACTGACTCACAACACATAAACACTTGACTCTACTTCCGGAAGACTCGTGCGTTGACTCAGACTCAGAGATCTGCACCTGTCATACTACACCTGATAGCATTCCTATGAGCTCTTCTTTGGATTTTGGAGTTCCTTGGTGATGATGGGTGCGGAAGCTTATGGAGGAGGTGAGCAAGGCCTTCCTAGGAAGCATGGGTGCCTTGAAGGTGCATGAAGAGTGAGGAAATGGGTAGGTTTGGCCAGCCCCTTTGGTAGTGATGAATTGAAGACTAAAACCTAAGTGTTAGGCAAGGAGTAGTGTATGGCACAATTTGGGCAGCATAACAATACTCTATTTAATCTTGAAAATACAAGGTGTAGGCTCCTCCTTTTATAGGCTAAGGAGGACCATAATGCAACCCTAATGCTAGCCAAATGAAATGTAAATGTGAAGCACATGGGCCACATGGAAAGTGTGAGCACATGGGGAGGGGTGTGTCTAGTTTGTAAGTTCACCCCCTCCATGGGCTTTCTAGAATAGTGGGAAGGTTAACTTCTCCTTAATTCTAATGTGCAGAAAAATAAACATTTGTCCACATGGCTATGCTATTTACACCCCAATTAAAGCTAAACTACATTTAATGGGCCTTCACGGAATATGTGCTAGTATGCCACTCTCCCATTCATAGCTTTGATCCAAGTCTTCTTGTCCTAGACGCTTCTAGCTTGGCCTTCTCGTCCTAGACGCTCCTAGCTTGTCTTAGACGCTCCTAGCTTGGTCTTAGACGCTCTTGACTTGGCTCTTGCCGTTCATGGAAGGTTGTGCTTGGCCCTCTTCCATCATCCCCTCCCTCTTGAAAAAGGATTTGTCCTCAAATCCCTTGCTTTGTCTTCAACTAGGGGGATGGATGGGGCTGGATGGTGTCCATCATCTCCTCCTCCTTTGAGAAGATCTATCCTCACATCTACAGATTTGATCTCGGATAGCAGCCTATTGTTTCGGCAAAGCTTGTCCTCCCGGATCAAACGTCCACCTATGGAAATCATCAAACAAAGTAAAGGTGTTAGTGTGAGCAATTGGAGAGAACTTAATTGTATGAAGTTGCCATTTTTGTTTTTCTTTTGTTTTTGGCAACTTTGTACAATATTTCTCTTTTGATGGTTGTATGTGTTCTCTAATCCTCTTATGTATTTGAAAATTTTCAATATTGGTTACCTTTTCCTTAGGCACAATACATTTAGGAAAGGGTAACAACTTAAAAAGCGAAAGAGGATTAAGTCCACATGCAATTTCAAATGTAGAAATATTAGTAGTCTTGTGGACTACTCCATTGTATGCATGCTCAAAAGGATACTCATCCCAAGAATTGTGATTGTCTTTCATGATTTCTCTAGGCATAGTAAAAAGAGCTATGTTTTCAATTTTATTTTGACCATTCTTTTGAGGATAAAAATTTGAAGAGTACAACTTAATTTCAAGTTTTTCTAAAAGATTCCTCAAATGATGGTTTTCAAATTTTGGAGCTCTGTCCAATACTATGCTTGAAGATAAACCATGAAGACTTGTCACTTCTATATAGAAGAGATTATCCATACCCATAAAAATGGAATCAAAACCTTTTGTTGTCCTAGGAAGCTCTAAGATAAAATTGAGGTTTATGTCTTCCCAAGGATCATTTGCAAAAGGTAAAGGAGTATAGAGTTCATGAGACATCACCTTAGGCGTATTTTTAAAACAAGAAATGTATCTAGGGTAATGTCTTTGAACATCTTTTCTCATGGGTGACAAAAGTTTTCCTTTTAAAAGCTCTAGAGTTTTATCAACTCTAATTTGGTCCATGAGTTCTCCTTCATGAAGAATTTTTCTCTTATGTGTAAAGATAGTCTCGTTGTTACAACCATTGTTTATGAGAAGTTGCACACTTGGCAATGGTTGTCTCAATAGGACATGACAAGTTTCTTTAGGCACTACTTCACATAAAAATTTGTTTTTGTAGATGCTTGTAAATAACTTGACATTCACTTGGCGATATCCTAGCACATATGAGAAATAATCCACTTTATCTTTATCTATGCAAGCTTCTTTTAAAGACTCTTTTTTTGTTACTATGCTTGCAAGTGTTCCTTTACAAAAGGAAAGGCTAGGTTGTTCAACAAGACGCATATTTTCAAAGGTATTTTTAAATCTTTTGTCTTGTTGAATGACCTTGTGAGAAGGAACACTATTCTCCCACGCCTTTTGTTTTTCAAGGGTCTTCTCATGCTTTTCTTTTTCTTTTTCTTTTTCTTTTTCTTTTTCTTTAGCTTCCCTTTCGGCTTCCTCTCTTTTCTTTTGTATCTTTCTTTCTTTTCTTTCTTTATGGGAAGCAAACAATTTTTCTACCCTCATTTCCTAATCTAGGCAAGTTTCTATATTTTCTTTTCCATGGGAATTGGGTAAGTCTACCCTAACCTCTCTTGGGCTTTCTTGTTCTTTTCTATCTCTTCCATGTCTTCCCTCCCCAAAAGAATCATGCTTTTTAGAGATAGATGCATGAGAAGGTAATTTTTTTGAAATGTGAGACTTCTCATCCTTTGATTTAGTCAATTCATTAGTTTTGGCCTCATTCTCCAATTGTTTAGATGAAATTGATTGAATATTCTTGGAAAGTTGTTCCAAAAGAGATTTCATGGATTTCACCTCACTTTTAAGAGATTTAAAGGAATGAGAAGACATGACTAGACCTTTGTGTATAGAAATATTTTACCTTGAGAAAATTTAGGGAAGTCAAAGAAGGTAGTCTTCCAGGTAAGGGAGGTGAGTCACAATGGACTACTTAAATACCAAGCCTTGCCTTAGCCAAAGACTATCCCTCAATGTCTTCACACAAAGCTTTCTCTTAGTAAACCACTTAAAACACAATTAGGTTGAAGAAATCAAATTTTGATGCAAGAAAACAATGCAAACTAGCTAATTAACCAAGCAAAAGAATTAACGAACTTAAACAAAACAAAACAATTACCAAACGTAACTAATTAAGCAAGGAAAGCAATTAAAACAATTAACACATGCTAAAACAAGTAAGGTCTACACTAGTCGGCCCTAGGTGAGGCTTCTTGGACACTTGGAGCCCTTGAAGACACACTCACCGACTAATTGCGTGATTAACAAGTAATTAACACAAGCAAGATTGCAAAGAAATTAAATGACACTCCCTTTGTTGCTTTTACTATTTGCACCCCTTTTGTTGTTCTTCTAGTTGCACCCCTTTTGTTGCTTTTCTACTTGTTGGGCCTTCCAAAGTGTGTGGTGTATTTGTAGTATGGTGTTTGTTGCTGCCCTTTGCCTTTGTTCCTCTTGGAATTAGGTCAATAAAATCTTCAATCCAGCACCTATTAAGCAAGCTAGACTCCCCTCAAGTCAAATTCTCACTCAACAAGTACCAATTGATATTTAATCCACCAACAAGCTTAGAGGCCAAAGAAAGAAAGCAAGAAACAAATTAATTTGAAAAATAGTACCACACAAATGGAATTTAAATGTGACACAACTAGAAAGAGTTCAAATGAAATTAGACAAGCAAATAAAAGGTACTCAAATAATGGATGGCACACAAAAAGGAACCTAGGAATAGCACTAGATTTGATTTAAAAACCAAAAAAAATAGCACCACAGAAAAGCACATATTGTTGTGGTCCAGAAAGCGTATCTTTAAAAGATTTATGCTGAGCTGACCCTTTTGTATTTGCTTCTGAAAATTGAGACACAATCAGAACAAGATCTTAACAAACTTTTGGCGTTGGTTTCACTCCAAACGCATGTACCAATTAATTTTGGTAAATTTTATAAAATCAGTGCTCAGAGCTGCCAGCTGGAACGTCAGGATTGCACACTTTTTTTGTAATATTTATCTTTTTTTTTTCTATTTCTTATTTTCATATGGTTCTTTTTTTGTCCTTTTGCTAACACCTCAAATTTGTGAAATCCAGAGGCTCAGAAATTTTTGATGATGTATGTGATTTTCATAAATCAAAACAGTCAGCACAGAAAAGTGAAAACAGGGGTTCTGAAAACTGGAATCAAAAACAGAATGATATACCTCAAAAACACAATGGAGTTAATATGATGTAATTTGTGTGGATCTAACACACAAATAAGAACTCAAACTAAAATTAAAAATGCACCAAAGGATCAACACAAAACAGATTTCAGATCAAACATTCAGACCAAAAACAAGAAACAAATAAATCAAAAAGAGTACTACTAGGATTTGATGACAAATATGGAAACACATGACTTAGACAAAACTTATGGATTCATAAAATGAAAAGACTCAAGAACATCATATGACCCAAATGAAATTTCAAGCAAGACTCAAATACCTAAAAATAAAAACAGCAACACAAATATATCAAGAATCCTACAAAATTGAAAATAGATGTTCAAGCACAAGTTTGAACAAACCCACCAAATGAAATGAATAAACAAGCATTCAAATCATATTAAAACAAAAAAAAACAGCAGGACAACTTGGAATAAAGATGAACAACTTGGAGAAAAGAAGAACTCAAAAAGAAAATGAAAAGAGATACTCATCTTTGAAGAACCATAGCTCTGATACCAAATGATAGCATTCCTATGAGCTCTTCTTTGGATTTTGGAGTTCCTTGGTGATGATGGGTGCGGAAGCTTATGGAGGAGGTGAGCAAGGCCTTCCTAGGAAGCATGGGTGCCTTGAAGGTGCATGAAGAGTGAGGAAATGGGGAGGTTTGGCCAGCCCCTTTGGTAGTGATGAATTGAAGACTAAAACCTAAGTGTTAGGCAAGGAGTAGTGTATGACACAATTTGGGCAGCATAACAATACTCTATTTAATCTTGAAAATACAAGGTGTAGGCTCCTCCTTTTATAGGCTAAGGAGGACCATAGTGCAACCCTAATGCTAGCCAAATGAAATGTAAATGTGAAGCACATGGGCCACATGGAAAGTGTGAGCACATGGGGAGGGGTGTGTCTAGTTTGTAAGTTCACCCCCTCCATGGGCTTTCTAGAATAGTGGGAAGGTTAACTTCTCCTTAATTCTAATGTGCAGAAAAATAAACATTTGTCCACATGGCTATGCTATTTACACCCCAATTAAAGCTAAACTACATTTGATGGGCCTTCACGGAATATGTGCTAGTATGCCACTCTCCCATTCATAGCTTTGATCCAAGTCTTCTTGTCTTAGACGCTTCTAGCTTGGCCTTCTCGTCCTAGACGCTCCTAGCTTGTCTTAGACGCTCCTAGCTTGGTCTTAGACGCTCTTGACTTGGCTCTTGCCGTTCATGGAAGGTTGTGCTTGGCCCTCTTCCATCATCACTGTGAATCCACACAGGGTCGCTGTGAATCCACACATCCATGCGCATAAATAAATCTCAATATCATCACTCTCCCAGTATGACAGGGTTAATTCATAGAACAGGTCAAGTTAGTTATCTTTCAAACAACTTACCCATTCATATGAACCTCCTTCGACTCTCAACACCTGACTAACTTCATCTATGTGATTCCATTATCTCAGGAGAGTAAGGATATCTCCTTCTAGACAAGTCCCTAGTCAATGCACATTACACACGATCTTACACGGTATTTTCTTTCCTGAAAATACTATGCCTTGATCCCACATTCACAACATTCAATGCATCATACAACACGTAATGGACGGTTCCAAATCACAGCAACAATCAAAACCAAGTTCAGAATTTCGAAAATCATATACAGTTCACATTTCAATATCAGACAAGTTCAATTTGTCACTAAAACAGGGGATTTCGAAATTTGCATTAAAACCGACGATCATGTCACCCAAATTTCAGAATCTTCTAGCCTAAGGTTTTTATTGAACGAATGCTAGCTTCCCTTACCTGGACTTGCGTAAAATCTAACTACGAGCTCTAACCCACCGAACTTAAGGATACCCGAACTCTGTTTTAGCGTTCTGATCGGAAAACTTGCAGAGAACTTCCCAGAAGGACCATGGCAGTCACCGATCGTAGCACTGGTACGTGAGGATAGCCGCGTCTTCGAGTGGAGGAGAAAGGAGAAAGGGGAACTAAATGAGCTGATTTCCTCAGCTCTTAAGGTCGAACGGCTTTTTAGCCTTCACTGCCATTACCCACTCTCTGAGCAACCTTGCGTGTGGGTTTCCTCTAACAGGATGTGATGGAGGAGGGCCAAGCACATCTAACCAAGGAAGCCAAGGCCCAAACCAAGAAGACCGTCTAGACCAAGAGGAGCGTCTAGCTCCAAGAAGTGAGCGTCTAGGACGTGAAGGAGGGAGGCTATCCATGGAGCTAGACTGTCTAGGACCTCTCACAAGATCCATGGCTAAACATATCCAAGCACACATAGAAGAAGCCACGGATGGGAGGGAGAAGACCTTGTACATGCTACTTGGAGGCCCATTAGGGGTAGCTTAGTAGATTAGTGTAGTGTAGAAAGCAAAACTTGCTAACTTAGGGGTGTGCTAGCAAATAGGTGCCTTTAGCAAAAGAGGGAGGGGTGTACTATCAAATGTTGCATTTTTGACCTATCTTCTAGAATATTAGGATGATGGTGTGGTTTGACTAAAGTCAATACCCTAGGCAGCCCCCACTTTTTGTATTTCCATCCCTACCCTTTAAGCTTGCTCACCAAGGCTCCTAAATCTATAAATAAGGAGGCCTACCTCATGTATTTTCAAGTTTATTTGAGTAATGTTATGCTGCCATTTTTGTGCACAAGCTTTACTCCTCCTAGAAATCTAGGCTATAAACTTCAATCCTTTCACCTTCTCCCTTGAGCTGGCCGAACCACTCAACCCATACTCATCATGCACCTTCAAGACCAACACAACTCCTAGGAGGGTCTTGTTTCACTCATCCATTGCTTCCGCTCCATCTATTTCTACTTTGATTCAAGAAGAACACATGAAAATGCCATCATTTGGTATCAGAGCCATCCAAGAGTGGCCAACTCCACAAAATGTAAGTGATGTAAGAAGTTTTCATGGGTTAGCTAGCTTCTATAGAAGGTTTGTGCCTAATTTTTCTAGCCTAGCTTCTCCTTTGAATGAACTTGTTAAAAAAGATGTTGCATTTTGTTGGAATGAAAAGCATGAGCAAGCCTTTCAAAGGCTAAAAGCTCAACTCACCAATGCACCCATCCTATCCCAAATTTTTCCAAAACTTTTGAGATAGAGTGTGATGCATCGGGAGTAGGCATAGGCGCGGTATTGTTGCAAGGTGGACACCCCATTGCTTATTTTAGTGAAAAACTCCATGGTGCCACCCTCAACTACCCCACTTATGACAAAGAGCTCTATGCTCTTGTGAGAGCCCTAAAGACTTGGGAACACTATCTTGTGTCCAAAGAATTTGTTATCCATAGTGATCACGAGTCTTTAAAATATTTAAAGGGCCAACACAAGCTCAATAAGAGACATGCAAAATGGATGGAATTTCTTGAACAATTTCCTTATGTAATCAAATACAAGAAAGGAAGCACCAATATAGTGGCCGATGCTCTTTCAAGACGCCACACACTCTTTTCAAAATTGGGTGCCCAAATTCTTGGATTTGACCACATAAGAGAGGAAGATCAAGAACTTTCATCCATCTATGCCCAATGTCTACATAGAGCGTAAGGAGGTTACTATGTGTCCGAGGGATATCTTTTTAAAGAAGGAAAACTTTGCATTCCCCAAGGAACACATAGAAAACTCCTTGTCAAAGAATCACATGAAGGGGGACTCATGGGCCATTTTGGAGTTGATAAGACTCTAGATCTTTTGAAAGCAAAATTTTGTTGGCCACACATGAGGAAAGATGTCCAACGCCATTGCTCTAGATGTATCTCATGTTTAAAAGCAAAGTCTAGAACAATGCCGCATGGACTCTACACCCCTTTGCCGATTGCAAATGCTCCTTGGGAAGACATTAGCATGGATTTCATTTTAGGACTTCCTAGGACTGCAAGAGGCCATGACTCTATCTTTGTGGTAGTGGACCGTTTTAGCAAAATGTCTCACTTTATTCCATGCCACAAAGTAGATGATGCACAAAATATTTCTAAACTCTTCTTTAGAGAAGTGGTGAGACTCCATGGTCTCCCTAGAAGTATAGTGTCCGATAGAGATCCCAAGTTTATAAGTCACTTTTGGAAAACTCTTTGGGGTAAACTTGGAACAAGACTACAATTTTCAACTTCTTGTCATCCTCAAACGGATGGGCAAACCGAAGTAGTCAATAGATCTCTTGGAACTATGCTTAGGGCTATCATGAAGGGCAGCCACAAATCTTGGGATGAGTACCTTCCCCACATTGAATTTGCTTACAATAGAGTAGTTCACAAGACTACTAATGCTTCTCCTTTTGAGGTAGTATATGGTTTTAATCCTCTCACGCCCATGGATTTAATTCCTCTTCCTAATCCACAAGATTTTGTGCATAAGGAAGGAGTAATCAAGGCTGATTTTGTCAAGAAAATGCATGAGAAGATTAAAATTCAAATACAACAACAAAATGAGAAGTACACAAAACACAACAACAAAGGGAAGAGAGAAATAATTTTTGAGGAAGGAGACTTAGTTTGGCTTCATCTTCGAAAAGAAAGATTTCCAAATCAAAGGAAGTCCAAACTAAGTCCCCGAGGTGAGGGACCCTTCCAAGTCCTTAAGCGAGTCAACAACAATGCATATAAATTGGACCTACCTCTTGAATATGGAGTACATGACACATTTAATGTAATTGATCTTTCTCCATTTGTAGGTACCAATGACGATGACGAGCTGGATTTGAGGACAAATCCTTTCCAAGGGGGAGGGGATGATGGAGGAGGGCCAAGCACATCTAACCAAGGAAGCCAAGGCCCAAACCAAGAAGACCGTCTAGACCAAGAGGAGCGTCTAGCTCCAAGAAGTGAGCGTCTAGGACGTGAAGGAGGGAGGCTATCCATGGAGCTAGACCGTCTAGGACCTCTCACAAGATCCATGGCTAAACATATCCAAGCACACATAGAAGAAGCCACGGATGGGAGGGAGAAGACCTTGTACATGCTACTTGGAGGCCCATTAGGGGTAGCTTAGTAGATTAGTGTAGTGTAGAAAGCAAAACTTGCTAACTTAGGGGTGTGCTATCAAAAAGGTGCCCTTAGCAATAGAAGGAGGGGTGTGCTAGCAAATAGGTGCCTTTAGCAAAAGAGGGAGGGGTGTACTATCAAATGTTGCATTTTTTGACCTATCTTCTAGAATATTAGGATGATGGTGTGGTTTGACTAAAGTCAATACCCTAGGCAGCCCCCACTTTTTGTATTTCCATCCCTACCCTTTAAGCTTGCTCACCAAGGCTCCTAAATCTATAAATAAGGAGGCCTACCTCATGTATTTTCAAGTTTATTTGAGTAATGTTATGCTGCCATTTTTGTGCACAAGCTTTACTCCTCCTAGAAATCTAGGCTATAAACTTCAATCCTTTCACCTTCTCCCTTGAGCTGGCCGAACCACTTAACCCATACTCATCATGCACCTTCAAGACCAACACAACTCCTAGGAGGGTCTTGTTTCACTCATCCATTGCTTCCGCTCCATCTATTTCTACTTTGATTCAAGAAGAACACATGAAAATGCCATCAGGATGGCCACGTGGGTCTCTGCGCACACCAACTCTAGGTCACTTTCCATACCAACTCTCTGGAGCCACTGTTCTGAAGCACTCTCACTGACTACGTGTCGCGTATGCAAGACGCTCATGCTAGGAGCCTGGGTCCTACCTTATCTTTGTGAAACACGACATCGCGCGATGACCATCCACCGACGACTGATGTGCCTCTCATCCCGGCGATGACTGATGTGCCTCTCATCCCGGCGATGACTGGTGTGCCTCTCATCCCGGCGATGACTGATGTTCTTCTCATCCCGGCGATGACTGATGTTCTTCTCATCCCGGCGATGATTCGTGTGCCTCTCATCCCGGCGATGACTGGTGTGCCTCTCATCCCGGCGATGACTGAGTGCCTCTCATCCCGGCGATCTCTTATCGCCCTTGTGTGTGACGAGGACACATCGCCTCACCCTGGTCACCGATGTCACATCGTCACACCCAGCTGAGGGCTCGTCCTCCCATTCCTCTAAGTCTGTGGTATCACGACTCACACTACTCATGGTGGCAGATATGCCACCTATCTTCTATATCACTCATCTTCTGTATTTAGACCACATACTAAGTGCTTACCAAGTCTTCTCGAATACTCGGCGATGTGCTCTTTTCGGCGATCATGTACACCATAGGCGATTGGCGATCATGTGAAATCTTCGCACACGGCGATCATGTGCAAAATAGGCGATTACTGATTTCATACGAAGGAAGTCGGAGGCCGCCGCCTTCTTCAACAAACGGCGATCTCATCGACTTCTAAGCTACACCTTCCTTTCTCTTACCCTTCTTGATTCACGTGCCCCCCCTTCAAGCACGCCCACGTGATTACCTCACGATAAAGTCATCGTACCTGACTACTTGGTTAGTACAATGGTCAACCGACCGCCCTCTACCAGCTGACCCTAGACCTTGGGCGACGTCCGAGGTCTGACCACTACGATATTTTCTAATTTTTTATGTCCTTTTTATTTTAAATAATAACATACTCAGAAATTATTTAAAATCTATCACTTCTATTCCAAATAATTTATAGGTCCTTACACACACGGCCACTAGAGGTGCCGTCTGTGTTGTTATGCAGGCATCGCTTGGAGTTTTAGAGAAGGTTCTTGGAGCGCTCTTGTAGAACACGCAGTTGTAGAAGGCTAGGCGAAGGAGTGACGAGGCATATTCTCCACATTCGAGTCAGAGGCAGGATCATTTGGCGCCATCCGTGGGGCCCGTGTGAATCTTGTTCCCATCCACATCACAGTTCTTGAAGTTTCTTGAAGTTTTCGTCAAAGGTTTCGCTGAGAAGATGAGTAGAAGAACCAGACAAACCACACCTGCGCCATCTGTTGAAGAAGGAGCTGTTACCATGGCCCAGGTCATGGAGATGATGCGCGCGCTGCAGGATAATGTCGCGGCATCGAGAGCGAAGCAGGAGAAGATGCATGCAGAGCTGACTGCATCGCATAGCAGGAATGAAGAGTTGAACCGTATAAACGAGGAATTGCGTAGGGAATTGCTGGCGCAGAAGGAGCGCGCAGTCGAAGATAGGACGTCGATGCCGCCATCGCCTCCTAGAGCATTCCCTATGCCTTTCTCTCCCGAGATCATGAACACAGTGGTGCCTCCCAACCTGATGGGAGTGAAGGTGTTGTTCACGGGGGTGGAAGATCCAGAAGCTCATCTGACAGCCTTCCACACTCAGATGATGCTGTCTGGAGGCTCAGACGCTGTGTATTGCAAAATGTTTATGAGTACACTGAGCGGAATTGATGGAGAGAGGCCAAGCTCACCCCACCATGAAAGGCAAGGGCCAAGACTAGACCGTCTAGAACTACATGGAGAGCATCTAGCACAAGACAAGGGGGAGCTACATGAGGAGCGTCTAGGAGGGAGCCTAGACCATCTAGGACCTCTCACAAGGTCCATGGCTAAGCACATTCACGCCCAAATGAGTCAAGCCACGGATGGGAGGGAGAAGACCTTGTACATGCTACTTGGAGGCCCATTAGGGGTAGCTTAGTAGATTAGTGTAGTGTAGAAAGCAAAACTTGCTCAGGGGTGTGCTATCAAAAAGGTGCCCTTAGCAATAGAAGGAGGAGTGTGCTAGCAAATAGGTGCCTTTAGCAAAAGAAGGAGGGGTGTACTATCAAATGTTGCATTTTTGACCTACCTTCTATAATATTAGGATGATGGTGTGGTTTGACTAAAGTCAATACCCTAGGCAGCCCCCACTTTTTGTATTTCCATCCCTACCCTTTAAGCTTGCTCACCAAGGCTCCTAAATCTATAAATAAGGAGGCCTACCTCATGTATTTTCAAGATTAATTTGAGTAAAGTTATGCTGCCAAATTTGTGCCAAGCTTTGCTCTCTCCTAGTTTCTAGGAATTGATCTTCATCTCCTTCACCTCACCAAGGGTTGGCCAAACCTCCCTACTCCCATACACATCATGCACCTTCAAGATCACCATCACTCCTAGGAGGGTCTTGCTCATTTCAACCATTGCTTCCGCACCATCTTCAACATCCAAGGAGAGCTCAACATGTGAAGGCCATCATTTGGTATCATGAGCATGGGGTTCTTCAAAGATGAGTAGTTCTTGGTCCTTTTTAATTTTGAGTTCTTCTTTAATCCTTGTTGTTCATCTTTGTTTTCCATACTTGTCTTGCTGTTTTTTAATTTTTAATTTGAATTGGTGTGCTGTTTGGAAATTCCAATTGGTGCATCTTGTTCAATTGTTCTTGAGCAATCTTTGTGCAATTTTTGGTAGGATTCCATACACCTTTGTGTTGCTGTTTTTCTTTTAGGTTTTGAGTCTTTATTGCAATTTTATTTTGGTTCATTTTATGCTCTTTGAGTCTTTAATTTTTGAATCTATATATGTTGTCTAAGTCATGTTTCTCCAAAATGTCATAAAATCATAAGTAGTACTTTGTTTGGCTTATTTGTTTCTTGATTTTGGGTCTAAAAGTTTGATTTGAATCTGCTGGGTTTTTGAGCTTTTGGTGCCTTTTTATTTTTAGGTTGGGTTCATATTTGTGTTTTAGTTCTACACAAATTCATTCACATCTTTTCCTTTGTGTCTTTTGGTATATCTTGCTGTTTTTTCCATTTTACCCAGAATCCCCTGTTTTGCATCAATCTGTGCTGGCTGTTTTTGCTTAGAAAAATTATTTTGTCACATAGAAAAATTTTGATTCTCTGGAATATGCAAGATTGAGGTGTTATTAAAAAGACAAAAAAAGAATCAGGTCAAAAAAAGAAATAGAAAAAAAAACGAAAAATATTTTAAAAACAGTGTGCAAATCTGGGCGCTCCAGCTGGCATAACTGAACACTGATTTTGCAAAATTCATTAAAAAAAAATGGCTCATGCGTTTTGGGTGAAATCTGTCCCAGAATTTTTTTGAGATCTTGAAATATTTGAATATCAATTTTCAGAGGCAAATCTTTAAAGGACAGCTCATTATAAAGTGGGGAAAGTCACGTTTTCTGGCCACAACAGATTTTCAGTGGTGTTGTTTTTGTTTTTTTTAAATCTATTCTAGTGCTATTCTTAGGATTCACTTTCTGTGCCTACCTTTCTTTGAGTACCTTTATTTGCTTGTTTTATATTTCTTTGGAAATCTTTCTAGTTGTCACAAATTTTAACTCCATTTGGTGGTACTGTTTTTCTAATTAATTTGTTTCTTGCTTTAATCCTTTGGCCTCTAAATTTGGTGCTGGAATTGTTTCTCAATTGGTGCCTATTTGAGTAGAAATTTAACTTGAGTGAGGTCTAGCTTGTGTGATAGGTGCTGGATTGGAGAATTAATTTCCTAATTCTAAGAGGAGCCAAAGCAGGGCAGCAAACAAATATTACCCAAAAACACCACAAACACTTGGAGGGCCCAACAAAGAAAAGACAACCAAGGGAGTGCCAATAGTAAAACAAGGATTCCACAAAGGGGGTTTTCTTAATCTTCTTTGCAACTTAACCTTGTTAATTACTTCTTTAATTACGTGATTAGACGGTGAGTGTGTCTTCAAGGGCTCCAAGTGTCCAAGAAGCCTCACCTAGGACCGACTAGTGTAGACTTTAATTGGTTTAGCATGTGTTAATTGTTTTTAATTGTTTTCCTTGCTTAATTAATTACGTTTGCTAATTGTCTTGCCTTGTTTAAGTTTGTTAATTTTTTTTGCTTGGTTATTTAGCTAGTTTGCATTGTTTTCTTGCATAAAAAAAAAAAGGATTTCTTCAACTTAATTGTGTTTTAAGTGGTTTACTAAGAGAAAACTTTGTGTGAAGACATTGAGGAATAGTTTTTGGCTAAGGCAAGGCTTGGTATTTAAGTAGTCCATTGTGACTCACCTCCCTTACCTGGAAGACTACCTTCTTTGACTTCCCTAAATTTTCTCAAGGTAAAATACTTCTACACTTTAGTCATGTCTTCTTCTTCTCATTCTCCAAAGCCTATTGAAAATGAATTAAAATCTATGAAACTCTTTTGGAAGAAGTTTCACAAGCCGTGCAAATGATTTCTTTTAGACAATTGGAGAATGAGTCTAAAATTAATGAGTTGACTAAAGCCCAAGAAGAAAAGTCACAAAAATAAAAAAAATCTCAAACTCATGCATCTCATTCGCAAGTCCAAGAGTCTCTAGGGGAGGGAAGCCTTAGAATGTATGACTACTACCAACCACCCCCTAGAAGAAATAGGCAAAGGGAGCAAGAGGGTCCAAGGGAGGTTAGAGTAGACCTACCTCATTTCCATGGTAAGGAGAGTGTAGAAACCTACCTAGATTGGGAGATGAAAGTAGAACAACTCTTTGCTTGCCATAGGGTGAGTGAAGAACGCAAGGTACCTCTAGCCACCCTTAGCTTCCAAGGGAACACCATGTATTGGTGGACCTCTCTCGAAAGAGAAAGACGTCTTCATAGGGAACCTCCAATTGAATATTGGAACGACCTTAGGGGAGTCCTAAGACGTCGCCACATACCCTCATACTACCATAGGGAGTTGATGGACAAGCTCCAAAGACTCTGGCAAAACAATAAGAGTGTTGAGGAGTATAGACAAAAAATGGAGCTCTACATGATGAGAGCCTCCATTAGAGAAGAGGAGCATATCACCATAGCTAGGTTCCTTAGTGGCCTCTCACTTGAGATAAGGGATAGAGTAGAACTCCTTCCATACCAAGACTTGAATGACTTGGTCCAACTTTGCATTAAAGTTGAGCAACAAAATTTGCGCAAAACTTCAAGTCTAAAGGTTGGATCCTACTCTAACTTCTATCCCAAGAGAGAATATAGAAGGGAGGGTAGTACATCAAAAGAAAAACCTAGGGAAACTACCAAACCCTTAGCCAAAGATGCCTCCACCCCACCCATCCGAGCTAGGGACGTTAAGTGCTTTAAGTGCCATGGAAGAGGGCATGTGCAAGCACAATGCACAAACCAAAGGACTTTGTTTTTGAAAGGTGTAGATGAGTACACTAGTGGCGAGGATGAGCCAAGTCAAAGAGAGGAAGGGGGAGAGGATGAGAGGGTAGATCCATTTGAGGGAGAATTGCTAATGATTAGGAGAACCCTCAACAATCATCCTAGTGCATCCATGGAGACACAAAGAGAGAACATCTTTCACACAAGATGTAAAGTTTTAGAAAATATATATTCTCTCATTGTGGATAGTGGATCAAGCTGCAATTGTTGTAGCTCAAGAATGGTTGAAAAGCTCAATCTACAAGTAGTTGCTCATCCTAAGCCATACAAGTTGCAATGGATAAATGAGAATGGGGAACTAAGTGTAGATAAGCAAGTGGAAATCAAGTTTTCCATAGGGAACTACAAAGACAAGGTTTTATGTGATGTAGTGCCTATGGAAGCTTGCCATACACTCTTAGGAAGACCATGGCAATTTGATAAAAAAACCTTGCATGATGGTCTTACTAATGAGATTTCCTTCACCCATAAGCATAAAAAGTTTGTACTTAGTCCTTTACCACATTCCCAAGTGGTGAAAGACCAAATACAAATGAAAGAAAATAGGGAAATGATTTTTGAGGAAGGAGACTTAGTTTGGCTTCATCTTCGAAAAGATAGATTTCCCACTCAAAGGAAGTCCAAACTAAGTCCCCGAGGAGATGGACCCTTTCAAGTCCTCAAGAGAGTCAACAACAATGCATACAAGTTGGACCTACCTCTTGAATATGGAGTGCATGACACATTTAATGTAATTAACCTTGATCCGGTCGGTCATCAGTAGTTGATGACGTCAGCAGCCGTTGACTACGTGGACCATGAACAGGGTGGCATGTCGTAGAAAGAGCAAGTGAATCAGGGAGGAGATCACCTAGAATGGTGATCGGTAGTCAGATATCAAGTGGCCACCACTCCCAGTTCAGAGCATAGATGATGGCATTTTCATGTGTTCTTCTTGAATCAAAGTAGAAATAGATGGAGCGGAAGCAATGGATGAGTGAAACAAGACCCTCCTAGGAGTTGTGTTGGTCTTGAAGGTGCATGATGAGTATGGGTTGAGTGGTTCAGCCAGCTCAAGGGAGAAGGTGAAAGGATTGAAGTTTATAGCCTAGATTTCTAGGAGGAGTAAAGCTTGTGCACAAAAATGGCAGCATAACATTACTCAAATAAACTTGAAAATACATGAGGTAGGCCTCCTTATTTATAGATTTAGGAGCCTTGGTGAGCAAGCTTAAAGGGTAGGGATGGTAATACAAAAAGTGGGGGCTGCCTAGGGTATTGACTTTAGTCAAACCACACCATCATCCTAATATTCTAGAAGATAGGTCAAAAATGCAACATTTGATAGTACACCCCTCCCTCTTTTGCTAAAGGCACCTATTTGCTAGCACACCCCTCCTTCTATTGCTAAGGGCACCTTTTTGATAGCACACCCCTAAGTTAGCAAGTTTTGCTTTCTACACTACACTAATCTACTAAGCTACCCCTAATGGGCCTCCAAGTAGCATGTACAAGGTCTTCTCCCTCCCATCCGTGGCTTCTTCTATGTGTGCTTGGATATGTTTAGCCATGGATCTTGTGAGAGGTCCTAGACGGTCTAGCTCCATGGATAGCCTCCCTCCTTCACGTCCTAGACGCTCACTTCTTGGAGCTAGACGCTCCTCTTGGTCTAGACGGTCTTCTTGGTTTGGGCCTTGGCTTCCTTGGTTAGATGTGCTTGCCCCTCCTCCATCATCCCCTCCCCCTTGGAAAGGATTTGTCCTCAAATCCAGCTCGTCATCGTCATTGGTACCTACAAATGGAGAAAGATCAATTACATTAAATGTGTCATGTACTCCATATTCAAGAGGTAGGTCCAATTTATATGCATTGTTGTTGACTCGCTTAAGGACTTGGAAGGGTCCCTCACCTCGAGGACTTAGTTTGGACTTCCTTTGATTTGGAAATCTTTCTTTTCGAAGATGAAGCCAAACTAAGTCTCCTTCCTCAAAAATTATTTCTCTCTTCCCTTTGTTGTTGTGTTTTGTGTACTTCTCATTTTGTTGTTGTATTTGAATTTTAATCTTCTCATGCATTTTCTTGACAAAATCATCCTTGATTACTCCTTCCTTATGCACAAAATCTTGTGGATTAGGAAGAGGAATTAAATCCATGGGCGTGAGAGGATTAAAACCATATACTACCTCAAAAGGAGAAGCATTAGTAGTCTTGTGAACTACTCTATTGTAAGGAAATTCAATGTGGGGAAGGTACTCATCCCAAGATTTGTGGCTGCCCTTCATGATAGCCCTAAGCATAGTTCCAAGAGATCTATTGACTACTTCGGTTTGCCCATCCGTTTGAGGATGACAAGAAGTTGAGAATTGTAGTCTTGTTCCAAGTTTACCCCAAAGAGTTTTCCAAAAGTGACTTATAAACTTGGGATCTCTATCGGACACTATACTTCTAGGGAGACCATGGAGTCTCACCACTTCTCTAAAGAAGAGTTTAGAAATATTTTGAGCATCATCTACTTTGTGGCATGGAATAAAGTGAGACATTTTGCTAAAACGGTCCACTACCACAAAGATAGAGTCATGGCCTCTTGCAGTCCTAGGAAGTCCTAAAATGAAATCCATGCTAATGTCTTCCCAAGGAGCATTTGCAATCGGCAAAGGGGTGTAGAGTCCATGCAGCATTGTTCTAGACTTTGCTTTTAAACATGAGATACATCTAGAGCAATGGCGTTGGACATCTTTCCTCATGTGTGGCCAACAAAATTTTGCTTTCAAAAGATCTAGAGTCTTATCAACTCCAAAATGGCCCATGAGTCCCCCTTCATGTGATTCTTTGACAAGGAGTTTTCTATGTGTTCCTTGGGGAATGCAAAGTTTGCCTTCTTTAAAAAGATATCCCTCGGACACATAGTAACCTCCTTGCGCTCTATGTAGACATTGGGCATAGATGGATGAAAGTTCTTGATCTTCTTGGTAAAGCTCTCTTATGTGGTCAAATCCAAGAATTTGGGCACCCAATTTTGAAAAGAGTGTGTGGCGTCTTGAAAGAGCATCGGCCACTATATTGGTGCTTCCTTTCTTGTATTTGATTACATAAGGAAATTGTTCAAGAAATTCCATCCATTTTGCATGTCTCTTATTGAGCTTGTGTTGGCCCTTTAAATATTTTAAAGACTCGTGATCACTATGGATAACAAATTCTTTGGACACAAGATAGTGTTCCCAAGTCTTTAGGGCTCTCACAAGAGCATAGAGCTCTTTGTCATAAGTGGGGTAGTTGAGGGTGGCACCATGGAGTTTTTCACTAAAATAAGCAATGGGGTGTCCACCTTGCAACAATACCGCGCCTATGCCTACTCCCGATGCATCACACTCTATCTCAAAAGTTTTGGAAAAATTTGGGAGAGATAGGATGGGTGCATTGGTGAGTTGAGCTTTTAGCCTTTGAAAGGCTTGCTCATGCTTTTCATTCCAACAAAATGCAACATCTTTTTTAACAAGTTCATTCAAAGGAGAAGCTAGGCTAGAAAAATTAGGCACAAACCTTCTATAGAAGCTAGCTAACCCATGAAAACTTCTTACATCACTTACATTTTGTGGAGTTGGCCACTCTTGGATGGCTTTGATTTTCTCGGGATCTACATGTACCCCCGTTTTGTTTACTATAAAGCCTAAAAAGACTACACTATCTACACCAAAGGTACACTTATCCCTATTTGCAAAAAGACTATTTTTCCTAAGAACTAGAAAGACTTCCCTAAGGTGACTTAGATGGTCTTCTAGGGTTTTACTATATACTAAGATATCATCAAAGTAAACTACTACATATTTACCTATACAATCCCTCAAGGTGTGATTCATAAGCCTCATGAATGTGCTTGGAGCGTTAGTGAGTCCAAAGGGCATCACCAACCACTCATATAATCCAAATTTGGTCTTAAAAGCGGTTTTCCACTCATCACCCTCCTTGATTCGAATTTGGTGATATCCACTTTTAAGGTCAATTTTGGAGAATAGAGTTGACCCATGCAATTCATCAAGCATATCATCAAGCCTTGGGATTGGATGCCTATACTTGATGGTGATGTTGTTGATTGCTCTACAATCACAACACATGCGCCATTTTCCATCTTTTTTAGGCACCAACAAGACAGGTACAGCACAAGGGCTTAGACTCTTTTGAACCCAACCCTTCTCCAACAAGTCTTGAACTTGTGATTCTATCTCCTTTGTTTCCTCGGGGTTGGTTCTATAAGCAGGCCTATTTGGTAGGCTTGCCCCCGGAATGAAGTCAATTTGATGTTCTATCCCCCTAAGAGGAGGAAGCCCATTGGGTCCTTCTTGTGAGAATAGATCGTCAAATTCACTCAAAAGGTTTTCTATTTGAGGAGGTAAAACCGTGAGTTCATTACTTGTGGCAGTGCATGTAAGTGCTCCTTTACAAAAGATAAGGCTTGGTTGTTCAACAAGAAGCAAGTTTTCTAAAACATTTTCAAAAGGCTTTTCTTGTAGACCAACCTTGTGGGAAGGAACACTCTTCTCCCACGCCTTCCTATCCCTAAGGATTTTCTCTTTTTCTAGCACTCTTTTTTTTTTGTTTTCCTCATTCCTCTTTTGTTTCATTTGTATTTGGTCTTTCACCACTTGAGAATGTGGTAAAGGACTAAGTACAAACTTCTTATATTTATGGGTGAAGGAAATCTCGTTAGTGAGACCATCATGCAAGGTTTTCTTGTCAAATTGCCATGGCCTCCCTAATAAGATATGGCAAGCTTCCATAGGCACTACATCACATAAAACTTTATCTTTGTATTTCCCTATGGAAAACTTGATTTCCACTTGCTTATCTACATGTAGTTCCCCATTTTCATTAAGCCATTGAAGTTTGTAAGGTTTTGGGTGAGGAACCACTTGTAGCTTAAGCTTTTCAACCATCCTAGCACTACAACAATTACAACTAGATCCACTATCCACAATGAGGGAACATATATTTTCTAAAACATTGCATCTTGTATGAAATATGTTCTCCTTTTGTGTTTCAATGGATGTGCTAGGGTGATTGTTGAGGGTTCTCCTAATCATAAGCAATTCTCCCTCTAATGGAGCTACCCTCTCATCCTCTCCCCCTTCCTCTTTCTCACTAAACTCATCCTCGCCACTAGTGTATTCGTCTACACCTTTAAGAAACAAAGTCCCTTGGTTTGGACATTGTGCTTGCACATGCCCCCTACCATAGCACTTAAAACATTTAACATCTCTAGCTCGGATGGGTGGGGTTGAGGTTTCTTTGGTGAAGGGTTTGGTAGGTTCTTTTGGTTTTTCCTTAGATGTACTACCCTCCCTTTTAAACTCTCTCTTGGGATAAAAGTTAGAATAAGGGCTCACCTTTTGACTTGATGTTTTGCGCAAATTTTGTTGCTCAACTTTAATGCAAAGTTGAACCAAATCATTCAAGTCTTGATAAGGTAAGAGCTCTACTCTATCTCTTATCTCAAGTGATAGGCCACTAAGGAACCTAGATATGGTGGTTTCCTCTTCCTCTCTAATAGAGGCTCTCATCATATAGAGCTCCATCTTTTGCCTATACTCTTCTACACTCATATTCTTTTGTTGGAGTCTTTGGAGCTTGTCCATCAACTCCCTATGGTAGTAAGAAGGTATATGTCGACGTCTTAGGGCTCCCCTAAGGTCATTCCAATATTCTATGGGAGGTTCCCTATGAAGACGTCGGTCTCTTTCTAAAGAGGTCCACCAATACATGGCATTTCCTTGGAAACTAAGGGTGGCTAAGGGTACTTTTCGTTCCTCACTTACCCTATGGCAAGCAAAGAGTTGCTCTACCTTCATCTCCCAATCTAGATATATTTCTACATTTTCCTTTCCATGAAAATGAGGTAGATCTACTCTAGTTTCCCTTGGCACCTCTTGTTCCCTTTGCCTAGTTCTTCTAGGGGGTGGTTTGTAGTAGTCATTAATTCTAAGGCTTCCCTCCCCTAGAGTTGCAATGCTTTGGGATGCATGAGTATTTTTTTTTTTTTTTTTTTGAGATTTTTGGGATTTCTCTTCTTGAGCTCTAGCCAACTCATTAATCTTGTTTTCATTGTCCAATTGCCTAGAAGAGATTAATTGTACCGCTTGGGATACCTCTTTCAAAAGGGTTTTCAAAGATTTTACTTCACATTCTATAGACTTTGGAGAATGAGAAGAAGAAGACATGGCTAGACCTTTGTGTATTTAGGCGTTTTTACTTTGAGAAAGATTAGGGAAGATAAAGAAGGTAGTTTTCCAGGTAAGGGAGGTGAGTCTCAAATGACTACTTAAGTACCAAGCCTTTTCCTTGCCAAAAACTAGTCTCCAATGCCTTCTCACAAAAATTTCTCTTAGTGAAACACTTAAAACACAAGAAGTTGAGAAATCACAAAGCAATAAAACTATGTAAGCTAAAAAAAAAGATATGCAACAAACTAGTCGGTTTTAGCACAAATTAAACTAAACTAATCATGCAAAACGTTTCTACCAAAACAATAGAAAACAAGTTCAAACAAGCAACAAATTACTAAGCAAAAAATTTACTATGCTATTCGGCCCTAGGTGAGGCTTCTTGGACACTTTGAGCCCTTGAAGACACACTCACCGTCTAAACGTAATTAAAGAGGTAATTAACAATAAACCAAGTTGCAAAGGAAAAGAAGACTCCCTTTGTTGATCCTCTTTTGGGTTAGTGCACTTCCTTGTTGTCTTGAATTTTTTTTTTATCTTCTAGGTGTTTGTATTGTTTGTTTCAAGCGACCTTGTTTCGGCTTTAGCTTTGTCTCCTCCTTAAAATGATGGCTTTAATTCTCCAATTTCCAGCACCTATTCACAAGAGCTAAACCTAAAACAAGTCAAGTTCCATGCACATATGCACCAAGGAGAATTAAATTCCAGCACCCAAAAGAGAGGTCAAGAAACAAAAGCAAGAAACAAATTTAATTGAATAAAAACAGTACCACCAAAAGGATTTATAATATGACAACTTAGAAAGAGAGTCAAGAAATTAAAGCAAACAATTAAAGGTACTCAAAAAAAGTTGGCACACAAAAGGAATTCCTAAAGAAAAGCACTAGATTAGATGACCAAATAAAAAAAAACAGCACCACTGAAAATTGTTGTGGGCCAGAAAACGTGTTTGTTCCCCGATTTATGCTGAGCTGTATTTTTAAAATTTGTCTCTGAAATTTATATGCAAGAAAATTCAGGATCTTATCTAAACAATGGCTTTGGAATCACCTAAAACGCATGCACCATTTTTTTTTAATAATTTTTGCAAATTTGGTGTGCAGTTAGGCCAGCTGGAGCGCTCAAGATTTGCACTCTGATTTTGTAAGATTTATCATATTTTTTCTGTTGCCTTTTTTGATCTGATTCTTTTTTTTTGTCCTTTTTGTAACACTTCAAACTTGCATTTTCCAGAGAATCACAAATTTCCTATGAGTGAAAATAATTTTTGAAACAAAAAACAGCCAGACAAAGAGAGAAACAGGGGAAAACTGGAAAACTGGAAAAAAAAAACAGCAAGATACCAAAATTTAACACAAAGGAAAATGTAAGAAGGAAATTGTGTAAGAACTAAGACACAATTATGAACTCAAACTAAAATTAAAAAGGCAGCAAAGGATCAAAATAACAGCAGATTAAGGCAAATTAAAGAGACCCAAAAACAAGAAACAATCAAGCCAAAAATAGGACTACTAAGAATTGATGACAATTATGGATTCACATGACTTGACACAACATTTATAGATTCAGAAAATAAAGACTCAAAGCATAAAATGAAGCAATTATAAGAAAGCAATAAAGACTCAAATTCCTAAAAGAAAACAGCCACTCAATGTGTAAGGAATCCTATCACAATTGCACAAGAAAATGTTCAAGATCAATTGAACACATGTGCTTCGGTTGGATCTTCCATAAGCACACCAAGAACAATTTAAAATGTAAAAAAAAAAAACAGCAAGACAATTATGGAATTGAAATGACAAGATGAAAATAAAGAAGAACTGAAAATTTAAAAAGACAAGCTACTCATCTTGAAGAACCAAAAGCTCATGATACCAAATGATGGCATTTTCATGTGTTCTTCTTGAATCAAAGTAGAAATAGATGGAGCGGAAGCAATGGATGAGTGAAACAAGACCCTCCTAGGAGTTGTGTTGGTCTTGAAGGTGCATGATGAGTATGGGTTGAGTGGTTCGGCCAGCTCAAGGGAGAAGGTGAAAGGATTGAAGTTTATAGCCTAGATTTCTAGGAGGAGTAAAGCTTGTGCACAAAAATGGCAGCATAACATTACTCAAATAAACTTGAAAATACATGAGGTAGGCCTCCTTATTTATAGATTTAGGAGCCTTGGTGAGCAAGCTTAAAGGGTAGGGATGGAAATACAAAAAGTGGGGGCTGCCTAGGGTATTGACTTTAGTCAAACCACACCATCATCCTAATATTCTAGAAGATAGGTCAAAAATGCAACATTTGATAGTACACCCCTCCCTCTTTTGCTAAAGGCACCTATTTGCTAGCACACCCCTCCTTCTATTGCTAAGGGCACCTTTTTGATAGCACACCCCTAAGTTAGCAAGTTTTGCTTTCTGCACTACACTAATCTACTAAGCTACCCCTAATGGGCCTCCAAGTAGCATGTACAAGGTCTTCTCCCTCCCATCCGTGGCTTCTTCTATGTGTGCTTGGATATGTTTAGCCATGGATCTTGTGAGAGGTCCTAGACGGTCTAGCTCCATGGATAGCCTCCCTCCTTCACGTCCTAGACGCTCACTTCTTGGAGCTAGACGCTCCTCTTGGTCTAGACGGTCTTCTTGGTTTGGGCCTTGGCTTCCTTGGTTAGATGTGCTTGCCCCTCCTCCATCAATAGATAAGCGCCTGAAAGCCCCGCACGGACGTCGGTGGATATTCATGAGGCACCGCACGGACGTCGGTGGCAAGTCATGAGGGACCGCCCGGACGTCGGTGGATATTCATGAGGCACCGCACGGACGTCGGTGGCAGGTCATGAGGCATCGCCCGGGTGTCGGTGGCAGGTCATGAGGCACCGCACGGATGTCGGTGGCAGGTCATGAGGCACCGCACGGACGTCGGTGGATATTCATGAGGCACCGCACGGACGTCGGTTGCAAGTCATGAGGCACCGCACGGATGTCGGTGGCAGGTCATGAGGCACCGCACGGACGTCGGTGGATATTCATGAGGCACCGCACGGACGTCGGTTGCAAGTCATGAGGAACCGCCCGGGTGTGACTGCATGAGGAGCGCGATCGGGCATTGAGAGGGAGATCGGTCGTAATTGCATGCAGAGGGAGGTCGGTCATCGGGGTTCCCAGCGAGAACGCTACGCATGCACCTCGCATGATGCCCACTCAGGGGACGTGCGGCGAGGCCATGCAGGCAGGATGTGCCTGGCGCTCTCCTGGGAGCATGCGGCCCGCACAGAGAGAAGCGCAGAAGCCCTCCAGGTGTGACGCGTACGGTAGATTCAAGCTGGTGCCTCTACGTGTCACCATCTGGGAGTGAGACGCGGCTCAGGTATAAAGCTCTCCACATCATGTAAGGTAGGGGGATTCTTTTTCATTCTTTTCCAAGTTTACACAGGCTCTCTACATTGGGATTCTGAGTCACTGTGAGAGCGTTCTTACACGTGGCACAGTGATAACAGAAAACAGTTACAGAGAGAGAAAGTGGATCTGAGAGCACACACGAGTCTCACAGAGAGATTCAGTGATAGATTTGGTGTTCCTGTTGCCTGACTTGAGCGTCGGAGCTACAACGGCCGCCAGAGGCGCCTTTCGTGTGTTTTGCAGGCAGCGTTTGGAGTTCCGGTGGAGGTTTCTTGGAGCGTTCCTGCAGACCAGAGGGCTAGACGAAGGAGTGACGAGGCAATCCTCCACGTTCGAGTCAAGCGGCAGGATCATTAGGCGCCCACCGTGGGGCCCGTGTGAATTTTTTTCCCATCCACGTCGCAGTTCTTGAAGTTTCTTGAGGTTTCTGGGAGCTTCTTGATCATTTCGTCGAAGTGAAGTTACGTCGAAGTGCAGAGGAGATGAGTAGAAGAACCAGGCAAACCTCACTTGCGCCATCTGCTGAAGAAGGAGCTGTTACCATGGCGCAGGCAGTGGAGATGATGCGCGCGCTGCAAGATAGTGTCGCGGAATCGAGAGTTGAGCAAGAGAAAATGCGTGCAGAGCTGACTGCATCGCAGAGAAGAAACGAAGAGTTGAACCGTATGAATGAAGAGCTGCGTAGGGAATTGCAGGCGTAGAGGGAGCGCGCAGCTGAAGAAAGGACGTCGACGCCACCGTCGCCTCCGAGAGCATTCCCTATGCCTTTCTCCCCCGAAATCATGAACACGGTGGTGCCTCCCAATCTGGTGGGACTGAAAGCGTCGTTCACGGGGGTGGAAGATCCAGAAGCACACCTGACAGCCTTCCACACTCAGATGATGCTGACTGGAGGTTCAGATGCTGTGTACTGCAAGATGTTCATGAGCACGCTGAGCGGAGTGGCTATGGAGTGGTTCGTCAGCCTGCCAGAGGGCCACGTCACTTCCTTCCATCAGTTTGCGAAGCTGTTCACGGAGCAGTACATCATCAACCGACCGGCGCCAGTGGTGTCCTACGACCTGTTTGACGTGCGCCAGTATCAGGGGGAGCCGTTGAAGGACTACCTCAATCGCTTTGGGGCGCAGGTGGTGAGATTGCCCAGCAAGGACGAGGACATGCTGGTGCATGCGTTCAAGAGAGGTGTCCTCCCTGGTCCTTTCAGTGAATCGCTCATCAGGAGCCACCCTGCCACCTTCACCGAGATACGGCGACGCGCGGTGGCACACATAGTAGCAGAGACAGAGGTCTCTGAGAAGAGAGGAAGTGCTGCACCGTCGAAGCCACGTGGAGGTCAGGGGAATCAGCAGCAACAGGCGCGGGTGCATGAGATCAAGGAAGGGAGGAAGGAGCAGGGAAGGTCTCGCCCTTATGCACCAAGGAAGGACCAGACCAGGGGGCGTGCAAGCAACGCACCCCCCAGGTATGATTTCATGATAAGTTTGGCGGAGCTGATCGCCATCCCTGCTGTGGCAGCAAGACTCCATGTGCCAGAGAAAACCGACAGGGTACTTGGAGGGGGGAAGGATGAGTGGTGTGAATTCCATCTAGCTTATGGACATACACTCTGTAACTGCCTGGCGTTGGGGCGTCAGCTTGCTGAGTTGGTGGAGACAGGTTTCCTGACCGATTACTTGCAGAAGACACAAGGTGATCGCGCTTCGGGGTCCCAGGAAGGCGACCAGCAGCATGAACTCCCTGTGTTTGGGGAGGTGAGGTGATGGAAGAGGCTACACTAGGGGGGCTCCCAGAGCTGAAGCGGAAGGCATGATCGCCCCACGTGTGTGCATCGCCAGGGCGGTCATCGCCGGTTAAAGGAGACCCCATCCAGAGTGGTTGAGACGTTGGAGAATGGAGCTTATCGGCTGGTGACTCTGGACGTAACGTCTATTCCCAGAACCCAGGACGCTACACGCTTCTTTCCTACTCTCGTTAAGTTGTAAAGTAGATGCGCTATCGCGCTGTACACATACCTAGTGTATTAAAACAGTTGAGCAGATCAGGGGCACTCTTTTTAACGATGCCACCCAATAAAAGATTTTCAGTACATAAAGTGTGCGAGTGTTCCCAGTTTAAAGTTCTCCTTGCCCCAGGTGCAAGACCAGGTGATCGGTGGTGAGTTACCGAGTGGCAACCACCCGCAGATCAGCCCCTAGATAAGCGCTGGGATGTAGAGCGCGATCAGCCATCAGTGCCTGCAGACCGCGATCAGCCGTCGGCGCATGTAGAGAGTGAGTGCTCGGTCGGTGCACGATCATCGGGGTCTTGCTAACACGTGTTAAGCTGGGACCCGAGTTCCCAATGAGAGCGTTAAGCATGCACCTCGTATGATTCCAGAAGAAGAGGTCCTCGCCGGTCGGGACGTCGGTGAACGCGCGATGAGGCAATGCAGGCAAGGCGCGCCCAGTGTGTGCGCTTAGACAGCCACGCCTGGCGCCCCCTGGGAGCGTTCACCCACGAGAAAGTCCTCCCTCGACTTTGTACAGCGAGGTGCAGGCGAGAGGAAGTCCTTTTCCTTTGCTTTTTACAGCAAGGTTGAGGCAACAGAGAAAGTCCTCACCTCTGCTTTGTAAAGCAAGGTTGAGGCAAGAGGAAGTCCTCCTTGCCCTTGAGCAAGTGTAGGCACCAGAGGAAGTCCTCCTTGCCTTTGAGCAAGTGCAGGCGAGAACAGAGGAAGTCCTCCTTGCCCTTGAGCAAGTGTAGGCACCAGAGGAAGTCCTCCTTGCCTTTGAGCAAGTGCAGGCGAGAATAGAGGAAGTCCTCCTTGCCCTTGAGCAAGTGTAGGCACCAGAGGAAGACCTCCTTGCCTTTGAGCGAGTGCAGGCGAGAAAGAAGAAAGTCCTCCCTCGACTTTGTACAGCGAGGTGTAGGCGAATGAAAGTCCTCACCTCGACTTTTTACAGCGAGGTTGAGGCAAGAGATCAAGTCCTTTTCCTCTGCTTTTTACAGCAAGGTTGAGGCGAGAGAACCAAGTCCTCTTCCTCTGCTTCTTACAGCAAGGTTGAGGCAAGAGAACTAGGTCCCTTCCCTCTGCTTTTTACAGCGAGGCTGAGGTGGGAGAAGCAAGACCTCACCCACGACTCCTTACAGCAAGGTTGGGACAAGAGGGGTCACCGAGAAGCACTTTTCTTCCTCAAAACACAAGCGTCATAGTTGGTGTTCAGGCCCTCTATGCACTCAGCGCTGGTGTGGCAGAGAAGTGTAGCGAAGCCAGAGGCGCGATGACTGATCGGTGGTGCACTAACACGCTATTCGGTGGTCGGTGGTAGAAGGAAGTTCTGCTGCGTGAAGCCGAAGCGTTTAGGCCTCGTAAAGTCAGTCATCCAGCATAAGTTATGTTGAAGGTAATGCTAAGGTAAAAGTTAGCCGCGATCAAGTCAGAAGCCAAGTTTGAGGGGTTGCAGTGGGATCGCGCTAAAGCCTAAGCTAGTTAACAGTTAGTCACATGCAGAGAGTTAAAGAGGAGAAACACAGTGAACCCTAGCGCGTTTGAGAAGAAGAAAACAGAGAGGGTGAATCTCTAGATGATCCAGAGGGATGCGCACGCTTCTGTTGAATGAAGGAAACGGTAGCGACACTCAGTGGGGGCTATTACTGTGTCCATGTGTCGAGAGATAAAGTATGGAAGCCGTGACGCTGAGGAGCAGATACGTGAGCAGCATATGGCGTGGCCCCACTTGCCACGTGGGCCGAGGGCGCGACTACTTAGTCTCTTTGCTGAGAACAAGTTCACAGCTCGAGACTGGGGGGCTTGTGATCCGGTCGGTCATCAGTAGTTGATGACATCAGCAGCCGTTGACTACGTGGACCATGAACAGGGTGGCATGTCGTAGAAAGAGCAAGTGAATCAGGGAGGAGATCACCTAGAATGGTGATCGGTAGTCAGATATCAAGTGGCCACCACTCCCAGTTCAGAGCATAGATAAGCGCCTGAAAGCCCCGCACGGACATCGGTGGATATTCATGAGGCACCGCACGGACGTCGGTGGCAAGTCATGAGGGACCGCCCGGACGTCGGTGGATATTCATGAGGCACCGCACGGACGTTGGTGGCAAGTCATGAGGGACCGCCCGGGTGTCGGTGGCAGGTCATGAGGCACCGCACGGATGTTGGTGGCAGGTCATGAGGCACCGCACGGACGTCGGTTGCAAGTCATGAGGCACCGCACGGATGTCGGTGGCAGGTCATGAGGCACCGCACGGACGTCGGTGGATATTCATGAGGCACCGCACGGACGTCGGTTGCAAGTCATGAGGGACTGCCCGGGTGTGACTGCATGAGGAGCGCGATCGGGCATTGAGAGGGAGATCGGTCGTAATTGCATGCAGAGGGAGGTCGGTCATCGGGGTTCCCAGCGAGAACGCTACGCATGCACCTCGCATGATGCCCACTCAGGGGACGTGCGGCGAGGCCATGCAGGCAGGATGTGCCTGGCGCTCTCCTGGGAGCATGCGGCCCGCACAGAGAGAAGCGCAGAAGCCCTCCAGGTGTGACGCGTGTACGGTAGATTCAAGCTGGTGCCTCCACGTGTCACCATTTGGGAGTGAGACGCGGCTCAGGTATAAAGCTCTCCACATCATGTAAGGTAGGGGGATTCTTTTTCATTCTTTTCCAAGTTTACACAGGCTCTCTACATTGGGATTCTGAGTCACTGTGAGAGCGTTCTTACACGTGGCACAGTGATAACAGAAAACAGTTACAGAGAGAGAAAGTGGATCTGAGAGCACACACGAGTCTCACAGAGAGATTCAGTGATAGATTTGGTGTTCCTGTTGCCTGACTTGAGCGTCGGAGCTACAACGGCCGCCAGAGGCGCCGTTCGTGTGTTTTGCAGGCAGCGTTTGGAGTTCCGGTGGAGGTTTCTTGGAGCGTTCCTGCAGACCAGAGGGCTAGACGAAGGAGTGACGAGGCAATCCTCCACGTTCGAGTCAAGCGGCAGGATCAAACCTATCTCCATTTGTAGGTACCAATGAAGACTTGGATTTGAGGACAAATCCTTTCCAAGGGGGAGGGGATGATGGAGAGAGGCCAAGCTCAACCCACCATGAAAGCCAAGGGCCAAGACTAGACCGTCTAGAACCACATGGAGAGCATCTAGCAGAAGACAAGGGGGAGCTACATGAGGAGCGTCTAGGAGGGAGCCTAGACCATCTAGGACCTCTCACAAGGTCCATGGCTAAGCACATTCACGCCCAAATGAGTCAAGCCACAGATGGGAGGGAGAAGACCTTGTACATGCTACTTGGAGGCCCATTAGGGGTAGCTTAGTATATTAGTGTAGTGTAGAAAGCAAAACTTGCTCACTTAGGGGTGTGCTATCAAAAAGGTGCCCTTAGCAATAGAAGGAGGGGTGTGCTAGCAAATAGGTGCCTTTAGCAAAAGAAGGAGGGGTGTACTATCAAATGTTGCATTTTTGTCCTACCTTCTAGAATATTAGGATGATGGTGTGGTTTGACTAAAGTCAATACCCTAGGCAGCCCCCACTTTTTGTATTTCCATCCCTACCCTTTAAGCGTGCTCACCAAGGCTCCTAAATCTATAAATAAGGAGGCCTACCTCATGTATTTTCAAGATTAATTTGAGTAAAGTTATGCTGCCAAATTTGTGCCATACTTACTCCCTTGCCTAAATCTCTTGATTTATGGTTTTAATCTTCACTCCTTCACCACCAAAGAGAGCTGGCCAAACCTCTCCCATTTTCATACACTTCATGCACCTTCAAGATCACCATCACTCCTAGGAGGGTCTTGCTCATTTCAACCATTGCTTCCGCACCATCTTCAACATCCAAGGAGAGCTCAACATGTGAAGGCCATCAGGAATAGCTATGGAGTGGTTCGTGAGCCTGTCAGAGGGCTACATCACCTCCTTCCATCAGTTTTCAGAGCTGTTCATGGAGCAGTATATCGTCAACAGAGCGCCACCGGTGGTATCCTACGATCTGTTCGATGTGCGCCAGTACCAGGGGGAGTCGCTGAAGGACTATCTCAACCGTTTTGGTGCGCAGGTGGTGAGATTGCCCAGCAAGGACAAGAACATGTTGGTGCATGCATTCAAGAAAGGCGTACTGCCTAGTCCTTTCAGTGAATCGTTGATCAGGAGCCACCCTGCCACCTTCGCTGAGATTCGGCAACGCGCGGTGGCGCACATGGTAGCAGAGACAGAGGTCTCTGAGAAGAGAGGCAGTGCTGCACCGTCGAAGCCGCGCGGAGGTCAGGGGAAGCAGCAGCAATAGGCGCGGGTGCATGAGGCCAAGGAAGGGAAGAAGGCGCAGGGAAGGCCTCGTCCCTATGCACCCAGTGATGGAAGAGGGCCAAGCACAACCATCCATGAAAGGCAAGAGCCAAGTCAAGAGCGTCTAAGACCAAGCTAGGAGCGTCTAAGACAAGCTAGGAGCGTCTAGGACGAGAAGGCCAAGCTAGAAGCGTCTAGGACAAGAAGACTTGGATCAAAGCTATGAATGGGAGAGTGGCATACTAGCACATATTCCGTGAAGGCCCATCAAATGTAGTTTAGCTTTAATTGGGGTGTAAATAGCATAGCCATGTGGACAAATGTTTATTTTTCTGCACATTAGAATTAAGGAGAAGTTAACCTTCCCACTATTCTAGAAAGCCCATGGAGGGGGTGAACTTACAAACTAGACACACCCCTCCCCATGTGCTCACACTTTCCATGTGGCCCATGTGCTTCACATTTACATTTCATTTGGCTAGCATTAGGGTTGCACTATGGTCCTCCTTAGCCTATAAAAGGAGGAGCCTACACCTTGTATTTTCAAGATTAAATAGAGTATTGTTATGCTGCCCAAATTGTGTCATACACTACTCCTTGCCTAACACTTAGGTTTTAGTCTTCAATTCATCACTACCAAAGGGGCTGGCCAAACCTCCCCATTTCCTCACTCTTCATGCACCTTCAAGGCACCCATGCTTCCTAGGAAGGCCTTGCTCACCTCCTCCATAAGCTTCCGCATCCATCATCACCAAGGAACTCCAAAATCCAAAGAAGAGCTCATAGGAATGCTATCATTTGGTATCATGAGCTATGGTTCTTCAAAGATGAGTGTCTCTTCATTTTTTTTTTTTGAGTTCTTCTTTTTTCCAAGTTGTTTATCTTTATTCCAAGTTGTCTTGCTGTTTTTTGTGTTTTAATATGATTTGAATGCTTGTTTATTCATTTCATTTGGTGGGTTTGTTCAAACTTGTGCTTGAACATCTATTTTCAATTTTGTGTAGGATTCTTGATATATTTGTGTTGCTGTTTTTATTTTTAGGTATTTGAGTCTTGCTTGAAATTTCATTTGGGTCATATGATGTTCTTGAGTCTTTTCATTTTATGAATCCATAAGTTTTGTCTAAGTCATGTGTTTCCATATTTGTCATCAAATCCTAGTAGTACTCTTTTTGATTTATTTGTTTCTTGTTTTTGGTCTGAATGTTTGATCTGAAATCTGTTTTGTGTTGATCCTTTGGTGCATTTTTAATTTTATTTTGAGTTCTTATTTGTGTGTTAGATCCTTTTAAAATTTTTCTCTGCATTTGCTCTGATACCAAATGATAGCATTCCTATGAGCTCTTCTTTGGATTTTGGAGTTCCTTGGTGATGATGGGTGCGGAAGCTTATGGAGGAGGTGAGCAAGGCCTTCCTAGGAAGCATGGGTGCCTTGAAGGTGCATGAAGAGTGAGGAAATGGGGAGGTTTGGCCAGCCCCTTTGGTAGTGATGAATTGAAGACTAAAACCTAAGTGTTAGGCAAGGAGTAGTGTATGGCACAATTTGGCAGCATAACAATACTCTATTTAATCTTGAAAATACAAGGTGTAGGCTCCTCCTTTTATAGGCTAAGGAGGACCATAATGCAACCCTAAGCCAAATGAAATGTAAATGTGAAGCACATGGGCCACATGGAAAGTGTGAGCACATGGGGAGGGGTGTGTCTAGTTTGTAAGTTCACCCCCTCCATGGGCTTTCTAGAATAGTGGGAAGGTTAACTTCTCCTTAATTCTAATGTGCAGAAAAATAAACATTTGTCCACATGGCTATGCTATTTACACCCCAATTAAAGCTAAACTACATTTGATGGGCCTTCACGGAATATGTGCTAGTATGCCACTCTCCCATTCATAGCTTTGATCCAAGTCTTCTTGTCCTAGACGCTTCTAGCTTGGCCTTCTCGTCCTAGACGCTCCTAGCTTGTCTTAGACGCTCCTAGCTTGGTCTTAGACGCTCTTGACTTGGCTCTTGCCTTTCATGGAAGGTTGTGCTTGGCCCTCTTCCATCACAAGTTAAATTTCTACTCAAATAGGCACCAATTGAGAAACAATTCCAGCACCAAATTTAGAGGCCAAAGGATTAAAGCAAGAAACAAATTAATTGCAAAAAATAGGACCACACAAATGGAGTTATAATGTGACACAACTAGGAAGATTTGCAATAAAATGTGACAAGCAAATAAAAGGTACACAAATAAAGTGGGCACACAAAAGGAATCCTAGAATGGTACTAGAATTGATTTGAAAAACCAAAACAGCACTACTGAAAAAGTTTCCCTGGCACAAAAAGCGTCACTTAAAACGTGTGTACTGAGCTGGATATTCTGACTTTGCTTTTAAAATTTGAGATACAATTAGGTCAAGATCTTAACAAACTTTTGGAGTTGGTTTCACGCCAAACGCATGCACCAATTAATTTTGATAAATTTTTTACTACCAGTGCTCATTTTCCGCCAGCTGGAACAACAGATTGCACACTTTTTTTTGTATGATTTATCATTTTTTTTCTATTTGTCCTTTTCAACTGATTCTTTTTGTATTCTTTTGCTAAGATCTCAAATGACTCAAATCCAGAGGCTCATAAATTTCTTGTGACGTATTTAATTTTAACACATAAAAACAGCCAGGCCAGTTGCAGTGAAAACAGGGGATCCTAAAGCTGGAACCAAAAACAGCAAAGAAAATTTTTCAAGAACACAATGGAGTGAAGATATAGGAATTTGCGTGGATCTAACACCCAAATATGAACTCAAACTAAAAGAAAAATGCACCAAAAGATCATCCAAAACAGCAAAATAAAAACTGGACCCAAAATAAAGCAAGAAACCAAATCATCAAGAACAAGTACCACTAAGATTTTGATGACAAATTTGGAAACACATGACTTAGACAAAACATATGGATTCATAAAATAAAAAGACTCAAAGCATCATATGACCCAAAAGAAAATAAAAACAAGTAAGACTCAAATACCTAAAAATAAAAGACAGCCACACAAATATAGCAAGAAACCTACAAAAAAATTTGACAAGAGATGCTCAAGCACAAATTGAACAATTCAACCGATTGAAATGCCAAGAATAGCATCCAATGCAAAAATAAAAAGCAAAAAACAGCAAGACAACTTGGAGCCAAGATGAACAACTTGAATATAAGAAGAACTCAAAAAAAAAATGAAGAGACACTCATCTTTGAAGAACCATAGCTCTGATACCAAATGATGGCCTTCACATGTTGAGCTCTCCTTGGATGTTGAAGATGGTGCGGAAGCAATGGTTGAAATGAGCAAGATCCTCCTAGGAGTGATGGTGATCTTGAAGGTGCATGATGTGTATGGGAGTAGGGAGGTTCGGCCAACCCTTGGTGAGGTGAAGGAGATGAAGATCAATTTATATGAGTAAATGCTGCCAAAATTATGCTAGCTTCTACTCTTTGTCTAGTCTCTCTAGGTTAGACACTTTGATCTTTATCTTCACCTTCCTCCAAGTGATTTGGCCTAACCTATCACTCTCTATACCTTTCATGCACCTACAAGGAACCCATAGCTCTATATGAGCCATCCTTGACCCATATCATCCATAGCTTCCACCACCTTTTAACCTCATATTTCAAGAAGAACAAGTGGTCATGAAGAACAACCCATTAGAAGGGTGATTAGTCATCAGCGTGACGATCACCAGAAAGGGCTGATGTGTCCTCGTCACTCCGCACGGTGATCAGTCCTCGGCAACAGAGTGTGACGAGGTGACATCGGTCTTGGGTGATTTGAACAGTGTAAACAGAACAGCTAAGATTGGTTCCCAGAGTGGGCCAATGACCAGTTAAATACCCAGAGGTAGGGAGAGGCCTGAATCACGAAGAGCCTATGCGGGTAGCAGGGAGAGCACAGTTAGGTGCAGAGTCCTGAGGGGTCAAGTACTCATCAGAACTAGGGTTTCCCAGTGAAGCTACATGCATGGCACGTGAACAGTGAAGGCACTCCCAGAACAGGTGGCCCCAGAGATTAGGTGCACAAGGAGGCACCCAGGTGGTCACCCTGTTAGAGGTTGCACTCCAGAGAAGGAAACCTTATGTGCTAGATTACCCTAAGGTTGGGTGATAGCGGCACAAGGGTATTCCAGTAAACCCTAAATATGGCTAGCAGCGCAGTGAACCCTAATTAGGGCTAGTGGCGCAGTAAACCCTAGACTATATAAGGGACAGTAAAATACTTCACAAAGGTACGCAGTTTCTAGACCTAAACAAAGAGAGACTCAATACACTTGGTGTTTTTTGCCCAACATTGACTTGAGCGTCGGAGTGCAAACGGCCTCTAGGGTGCCCCCTTTCTCTTTTGCAGGTGCAGATTGTTTCGCAAGAATCAAGCACATATCAACGTGAGGAAGGAGGCGTGTGAGTGTCGTGGAGTCAACTAACAGGCGAGTCAACCGGCAAGAACATTTGGCGCCCACCGTGGGGCCGGAGTAAAACAGGGTCCCATACACGAGAGTGAGAGAGAAACCACAGAAGATGAGGAAAGCAAGACACGGGTCCGTTCCACCAAATGGAGGCGACAACGTTACCATGCAACAACTCATGGAAACGATGCGCGCCCTCCAGGAGACGGTGGCGGAGTCCAGAGCGCATCAGGCGCGTATGCAGGAAGACCTGGCCGCCTCACAGGCCAGGAATGAGGAGTTGCATAGAGCGAACGAAGAGCTACGTTTGAATCTGCAACACATGCAACAAGCTGGAGACCGTGGGGGAGATGATTAGGCTCCACCAACGCCCCCAAGGGCCTTTCCGATGCCTTTCTCCCAAGCGATCATGGACACGATGGTCCCAGCCACCTTCGTAGGGCCTAAGACCGTGTTCACCGGGAAAGAAGACCCTGAAACACATCTCACTGCTTTCCATATGCAGATGATGTTGTCAGGAGGGTCTGACGCAGTGCACTGCAAACTCTTTATGGCCACATTGACAGGAACGGCATTGGAATGGTTCGTGAGTTTGCCCGAGGGACATATCACGTCCTTCGCGCAATTCTCCACGCTGTTCAGGGAGCAGTATCTCGTCAACAGGGCCCCTCCACCAGTGTCTTACGACCTTTTCGACGTAAGGCAGTATTAGAGGGAGTCCCTTAGAGATTACCTCAACAGGTTTGGGGCAATGGTGGTGAGGTTGCACACCAAGGATGAAGATATGGTGTTGCATGCCTTTAGGAAAGGCGTATTGCCAGGGCCTTTCAGCGAGTCTTTGATCCGCAATCGCCCCAAGACCTTCGGCGACATAAAATGACGTGTTGTGGCTCACATTGTCGCTGAGGGAGAGCTCAATGAGAAACGAGAAAGTGTCGTCTCATCAAGGCCCCGAGTGCCTAGTCGGCCTCAACCCCTGCGGGTGCAAGAGGCTACGATAGAGAAAAAGGCTCAAGGAAAGCAGAAGCCCTATGAGCCACGAAAGCCCCAGGCCAGGCCCTCTATGCACTTAGCGCTGGAGTGACAGAGAAGTAGATTAAAGCCTGAAGCGCGATGACTGATGAGTGGTGAACTAACATGCTAGTCGGTGGTCGGTGGTAAAAGCTTTGAGTAAGAAAGCTTTTCCAAACAAGCGATAAGCCGAAGCGTTTAGGCCCCGCTAAGTCAGTCATCCAGCATGAAGTTATGCATAAAAACTGTTAAAGACAATGCTAAGGTAACAGTTAGTCGCGTTCAAGTCAGAAACCAAGTATGAAGGGTTGAAGGTCGAATGATCAAGAAGAATGCGCGCGCCTCTTTTGAATGAAGGAAACGTTAGCGACACTCAGTATGGGCCATTGATGCGTCCATGTGTCGAGATAAAGAGTGGAAGTCATAACGTTAAAGACCATACGCGTGAGCAACACGTGGCGTGGCCCCACCTACCACATGGACCGAGGGCGCGACCACTTAGTCTCTTCGCTGAGAACAAGTTCACAGCTCGAGACTGGGGGGCTTGTGATCCGGTCGATCATCTGTAGTCGATGACGTCAGCAGCAGATGACCACGTGGACCATTCACAGTGTGGCACGTGGAATAGGATGGCAGGTGAATCAGGGAGGAGATCACTCAGAACGGTGATCGGTGGTCAGTTGCTAAGTGACCACCGCCCGCAGATCAGTGCCTAGATGAGCGCCTGGGAGCAGAGTGCGAGAAGTAATGAAGCACTGATCAGTCAACGGTGTATGGTCATCGGGGTTTCTTGCTACGCGCAGTTAAACTAGGCCCCAGGCTCCCAGCGAGAGCGTTACGCATGCACCTCACCTGATTCCAAACCAGAAGAAGAAGAGCTGCCCGCCAGTAGGGTCGTGCATGAGGATGGTATGAGAGAGCTAGTAAACTGGTCAGTGATCAGTGACTCTCTTAACCCATTACGTGCATGGCACTGTGCGGTGAGATCACGCGTGCAGGATGCAGTGCTTGGCAAGTGTTTAGACCAACCACCCCTGGTGGTCTCCTGGGAGCATGCGACTCACTCAGAGGGAAGAAACGCGCTAAGTTGCTTCCCAAGGGAATAACTTAGGCGCATAGATAAAAGCGCAAAGGCCCTTCAGGTGTGACATGCGTACAGGTAAATCCTCCCTAGTTAGAACCTGTCACTTGGAGTTAGAGGTCTCGTAAGCAGGAAGGTAGGTTCGTAGAGAACACCTCCCCTTCGAGTGAGAACTTCCAACGTGAAAGAAGGGTTCGCCCAGAGAAATCCTCCCTCGCCTATGAGCGATGTGAGGTCAGTTAGAACCTGTCACTTGGAGTTAGAGGTCTCGTAAGCGGGAAGGTAGGTTCGTAGAGAACACCTCCCCTTCGAGTGAGAACTTCCAATGTTAAAGAAGGGTTTGCCCAGAGAAATCCTCCCTCGCCTATGAGCGATGTGAGGTCAGTTAGAACCTGTCACTTGGAGTTAGAGGTCTCGTAAGCAGGAAGGTAGGTTCGTAGAGAACACCTCCCCTTCAAGTGAGAACTTCCAACGTGAAAGAAGGGTTCGCCCAGAGAAATCCTCCCTCGCCTATGAGCGATGTGAGGTCAGTTAGAACCTGTCACTTGGAGTTAGAGGTCTCGTGAGTGGGAAGGAAGGTTCGTAAGGGACACCTCCCTTTCGAGTGGGAACTTCCAACATGAAAGAAGGGTTCGCCCAGTTAAATCCTCCCTCGCCTATGAGCGATGTGAGGTCAGTTAGAACCTGTCACTTGGGGTTAGAGGTCTCGTAAGTGGAGAGGTAGGTTCATAGAGAACACCTCCCCTTCGAGTGAGCACATGGTGGAGTCGTAGGAGTTGCAGCAGACTCGGAAGAACTTCCCCTTGAAGTTTTTGTATGACTGTGAGAAGAGGGTGAGTAGGACTCTCCCTGCCACTCCATTCAGGCTCACCCAAAGCCTTTTGCCAGGGCTCTTCACCTCGAAGAAGTATAAAAATACATCTACCGAGGGAGTGAACCCTAAGTTGTTGCAAAGGATGGAGAACGCCCTGATGAAGGCCCAGCTGTTGGGGTGCAGCTGGGCAGGTGCCACGTTCAACTCTGTAAGCAAAGCCCTCTCGAACCCAGTGAAAGGGAGGCGGACTTTGACTCGTTTGAAGATAGTGGCATAGAAGAAGAAGAAGGGTTCCCCGTTGTTGCAGCGATCATCGGCGCAAACGGGTTCGTCCTCTGTACAGGGTCGCACAGAGATGTACGCGTCAGTTTCCCTGCCAAAGACGCGCCCTCTGATTTCGTTCTCATCATCCCTATGTTTTCGTAGATCTTCACAGGATGTGAGTTTTGAGGTCTCAGCAAGGAGATCCTCGGAAGCCCATGGGTAGAGGGCCTTGTAATCAACCGCTACGGTTGGAGGAGGGTTGGAAGTAGTTTTGGTTCTGGCCATCTCGAATCTAAACAAGTGAGAGGCAGGAAGAGAAAAAGGCTTAGAAGAAAACAATGGTGGACGAAGACTCAAAGGTAGAATGAACCCTGAAAAGAAGAACAGAAATCCTAGAATGCAGAAATCAAAAACAGGCCCAGAACAGTTACAGCATGCAACATGGATGATCGAGATTATGTTATGAAGGGGGGAGAAGACATAAAAATCATACCTTTGGTTGAGCGAAGACGAAGGAGGTTGAAAAGCCTGGTGAGAGGAAGAAAGCGTGCACTGGAAGATAGAGTTTGCAGAAGGTGAGAATGCAAAGTGATGGAACAGTGAAGTGGCGCGGGGTTGTGAAGAGGTTTAACGTAGCCCTAGGGAGCGCAAACGTTATGAATCCCAGACCGTTGATGCGGCCACGTGTTAACAGATAAAAGGGGGTTGGTGAAGTGTCCCTTCAGCGCACTGTTCATGTACTTACGTGTAGAGCCACGTAGGTTGCCCGAGCCGATGACTTAGTCTCTTCGCTGAAATAAGTTAACTGCTTGTGACTGGTGTAAGGACCTAGAAAATCTTATTGGAATAAAAGTGATATATTTTAAGTAAATTCTAAGTATGTTTTATTTAAAATAAAAGAAAAGGAAAGTGTAGTTAGAAGACTATGAGATCGCCTGGAACATGATCGCCGTAATTGAAAGAGTAGGCGATCTCCGACTTCTCTGGCACATGATCGCCTGTCGCCTTGATTGCACCTGAACGCCAATCGCCTGTAGTGTACCTAGTCGCCTGTCGCCTAGAGTACACATGATCGCCGAAAACTACACTTAGTGTGTAGTCAAGATGTTGGATCAACCATAGTGGGTTCCCAAAAACCACGTGCATCAAGGTGTGGGTTAAGCCTTAGACACGCTGAGCAGGCGAAACTCTATGCTTGAGCATAAGAAATCTTCTTATTGTTGCATGCATGGGCACACGAGGAGTGGTACTGCTCTGCTCAGGGAAATGTGAAGCTACTGAAGTCATCAAGTCTTTGGAGAGGAACGTAACGTGGTGGGGCCCTGGTTTCCAGGATGAACGTGCTGCATGTGCAACATGTAGGCAATGAAAATCCTGCAGGAGCAGTAGCTCCATGTGCGCAGAGACGCCACGTGGCCATACTGTCAGGTTGCACTGAATTTGAGGAAGGAAAACCCACCCAGGAGGGTTAGTTAGAGAATAGGTAATGATGGCTACATGGCAGGCCTATGTTCCTAGTGTCAGACTACACCGCCTCTTAGTGAGTATAAAAACGCAGTGAGAGTATGAAAGGTGACAGAGTGAGTTCACCTTCAGCTTTCTCTTTTCTCTCCTTTGCACTGCAACTCAGAAATTCCAGGCACCAGTTAAATTACCAGCGATTGCCAAAGAGCATTTGAGAAGGGTCTCTGCAAGTTTTACCAATTAGAACGCTTAGGCAGAGTTCAGGCATCCTTTACGTTCGGCGGTTTAGAGCTTAAAGTGAGATTTCACGCTGATCCAGGTAAGGGAAGCTAATCTTTTTCCAACGATAACTGGATATTTAATGTTTGAAATGGCAGGGCGACATGGTCGCCGGTTTTACTTCGATTTCAAGGTGTTTTTGATGTTGTAAGGAAAGCTAGCCTTACTTCTAATGAAAAACTGTATGCGTGATGATTTTGATATTGGCGGCAACGTGATCGCAGGGTGTTCAAACTGTTCTTGCTTTAAACCCAGTTTTGTTTGTAATCGCCGGTTTTTCATCTGTCATAGAAATATCCCCTGTTTTATGCTGTTTCAAAAGTGTTTGAAATTTTAAATGTGGTTTTCGAAAATTTGAACCTTGGTATGAGATTTGCTGTGATTGAAATTGTTTCATTGAAGTGTTATGTGATATGTTGAATGTTGTGATTGTGGATCGAGGCATAGTATTTTCAGGAAAGAAAATACCGTGTAAGGTCGTGTAATAGGTGTATTGATCGGTGATCCTATAATGAGACATCCAGACTCTACTGAGGTAATGAAATCACATAGAGGAAGTTACTCAGTTGTGGAGAGTCGATGGAGGTTCATACGTATGGGTGTCTCGTGTGAAAAAGAACGAGCTCCACCTGTTGTATGGATTAACCCTGGTCATACCGTGATAATGAGAATATTGAGATAGTGTGATGCGCATGGCTGAGGTCACTTTCCAGCCTTTGGTATGACAGGTGCGAATCTCTGGGTCTAATCAACGCACGAGTCTCCGGAATAGTGGTCAAGTGTCTGGTGTGATGAGTCAGTGGAAAGTCTGACGTGAGAAATGAGAAATTGAATTAATAGACACTTGATTTCTGATGTGAATTGGAATACTCTTGGATTGATTTGTGAAATATGGGATTTCTGATAGTCTTGTGGAATATGGAAATGTAATGGCTGATACTGTTATGGTTCGTGGATGTTGTGAAGTTCTTATGTATGCTCTTGATTCAAATGTTTTCTTAAATATATAGCTTACCCTGTATTTTGTTTCTGTGGCTGTTTTTCTTAAACCTGTGATGATCGTGTAACTTTACACGGGAGCAGATGATGTTACAGGAAGTGGATTTCCCCTGTGAGTGATCGCCGTATGTGGTCGCCGGTTTTTCTGTTCTTGTTGGGCGATCGCCCCCTTTTACTATTTTCTGATAGGCGATCTCCGTTTTCTGTTAGGAGATCGGTAGTTTTGTATTTTTGCTGTTTTCTTTATGTTTAAGTTTTGTACTAAACTCCCTGCGAGGAGAATTCCTTGTATATATATATACAATTATGTTTATTTCAATATATTCGTTTTACCATTATTTCATATTACGAAAATGCAAAAATGCGAAATGTATATTGGAGGGATGTTACAAGAGATCGCCGTTTTTTTATCTCTTGGTGGTGATCGCCGGTTTTATGTCCTGTATCAGATCGCCTGTTTTGGGGCCTTCTGTTACCAGATCGCCGGTTCATGTATGGAGATCGCCGGTCTTGTAGTTTTGATTGAATTTCATTAAATTTGTAAGCATTTTGACTGGTTATGTATTAAACTCCATGAGAGGAGTAAGTTCATTACCTATATATATATATATATTACCATGTACTCTTCAATATTAATTGTGTACCTTTATTTTCATTATACATGTATGTCTAGTTTTATTTTGGCGGGATGTTACATTAATGGTATCAGAGCAGTTCGTCCTTTGGATGACCTGAGGGCTGTGGATCCATTGTGTTTTCTTCTGCTCATGAAAACTTATTTGAGTTTTAAGTGACAACTATTGTGAAAGGTTTTCAAACGTTTTTGTATTGAACTTTTTGTGTGTGCTGTAGTGAATGTATGCCTAACTGAAGATCTTAGTATTTAGAATGAGAGGGTCTTGATAAGGTGGTGAGGGTGCACACTCATGACCGGATCGGGGTGATTCTCAATCTAAATTCCAGAGGTTTAATGTTTAGCATACTTTGACTTCTGGTGTAATCTATTTCATGTTATTGAGTGTTCTTGTAATTGATTGTGAGTGGCTGTGTGGATTGATTGTTGCACACCAGTAGCTGTTCTGGTGTTTTGCTTGAGGTTATAAGCTTTATGGTTCTGTAGATGGACTCAAATTCCTAAGGAATTTGAGAAGCTGACCTTGTAAGGTCGTGATGTTATCCCCCTTGAATGAATTGATTTCCTTATCGATTTCATTCTTGTAGTTGTAGGGAATATAGAAACTAGTGGTTTCAGAATCTTAGAACGAAGAAGATGACTCGTAGACCTTCTACCCCTTCCCAACCTTCTTCTGAGATGGGCCAGATCGCCAGGGCCATTGAGATGATGGCAGGTGCCATCCAGCAGCAGAATGCGGCGATGGCGCAGAACCATCAAGCTACCATGCAGCATTGGGAGACTACTCGGTCGGCTGATACGAATTCGCCTGTCGGTCAGCCTCAGGAGCGGATGGGACTGGCTGAGTTTATGAGGCACAACCCACCCAAGTTCTGTGGGAATGCTACCCCTGATCAAGCAGATCAGTGGGTCAGAGAAATGGAGAAAATCTTTAGGGCGACCTCCTGCCCTGAAGAGAAGAAGTTGTTGTTTGCCACCTATCTGCTGTCTGGAGAAGCAGAGTTCTGGTGGATGGGAGCTCAGCAAATGATGGAGGCCAGAGAGGAGGTGTTGGACTGGGAGAGCTTTAGGGTGAGGTTCTTGGAGAAATACTTCCCTGACAGCGCAAAGTTTGCGCGGGAAGCGGAGTTTTTAAAGTTGGAGCAGGGGGTGATGACGGTGAACGCCTATGCTGCCAGGTTTGAGTACCTCGCGCGATTCTACACTCAGGCGACCTCCGAAGCTTGGAGGTGCAGGAAGTTTGAGGAAGGGCTGAAGCACGGGCTGAAGAGGACGATAGCCCCAATGTGCATCAGAGAATTTCACGCCTTGGTAGAAAAGGCGAAGATGGTGGAGACCCTGGAAAAGGGTGATCCCCGGGTGATCAGGTCACACCCAGGGGGTTCTTTCAGTGGGCGGGCTAAGGTGCAGCATTCCCAAGGCAGGCCATATGCGAGACCTCCACTACATCGGGCGGGGACAGGGCCACCCCAGTTTCAACAGCAGCAACCCTGGAAACTAAAATGTTCCCTCTGTGGTGGACCACACATGCCAAATGTGTGCCCCAAGAAGAATTTGGAGAGAAGGTGTTTCGTATGCCAAAGGACAGGGCACGTTGCTAGAGAATGCCCTAACCGGAGTGGGACGACTCAACCTGGTAGTTCTCAGCAGTTGAGAAATGAAGGCAGCAGACCCCAGGCAGCAGGGAGGGTGTTTGCCATGTCAGGAGCAGAGGCGTCTCAATCAGGTAACCTCGTGCAAGGTGTCTGTTTTATATCTGGTAGAAGTGTAGAAGCGTTGTTTGATTCTGGAGCGACACACTCTTTTGTGTCAAGTCGGTGTATAGCCCGAGTTGGGCCTCCTAGTGAAGGAGCTGCCTTTTGAACTGTTGGTCTCCACACCTGCATCAGGACAGGTTATGACCTCTACAGTTTGCCCTGAATGTCCAGTAATAGTAGAGGGACGCAGATTCAAGGTGAACTTGATCTGCCTGCCTCTTCAGGACCTGGATGTTATCCTGGGAATGGATTGGCTCTCTGCCAATCACGTTCTCATAGATTGCGGTAGGCAGAAAGTGGTGTTGCCCGATCTCCAAGAGCAGGATGTAGTATCTGCTGGGCAAAGGCGGTTGGAGATGGAAGAAGGGGCGAGGTGCTTCGTGATGCTAGCTCGGTTGGAAGTGAAGAACGAAGGGGACGTGAGCAGGATACCTGTGGTGAAAGACTTCATGGATGTGTTCCCAGAAGAGGTACCTGGGTTACCTCCTAAGAGAGAGGTAGAATTCTCTATTGATTTGGTACCTGGGGCTGGACCAGTGTCTATGGCGCCCTACAGGATGGCACCAGCCGAGTTGGTGGAATTAAAGAAGCAAGTGGAAGAGTTGCTGGAGAAACAATTCATCAGACCCAGTGTATCTCCATGGGGGGCTCCAGTACTCCTAGTTAAGAAAAAGGATGGAGGGTCTCGGCTGTGTATAGATTACAGGCAGTTAAACAAGTTGACCATCAAGAACAAGTACCCTCTACCCAGAATTGATGACTTAATGGATCAAGTAAATGGGGCCTCGGTGTTCTCAAAGATTGATCTGAGATCGGGGTACCATCAAATTTTGGTAAAGGCCGACGATGTCCAGAAAACAGCCTTTAGGTCCCGGTATGGGCACTATGAGTACGTGGTGATGCCGTTTGGAGTGACCAATGCCCCAGCTCTGTTCATGGATTATATGAATAGGATTTTCCGCCCTTTCTTGGATAAGTTTGTGGTAGTCTTCATAGATGACATACTTGTCTATTCAAAGACCGAGGAAGAACATGAAGGACATCTGAGGGCGGTGTTGGAGGTTCTGAGGGAGAAGCAACTCTATGCCAAGTTCTCCAAGTGTGAGTTCTGGCTGAAGGAAGTCAACTTTCTAGGACACGTGATATCTGCCCAGGGGATCTCGGTAGACCCAGCCAAAGTAGAGACAGTGCTGCAGTGGGAACGTCCCAAGACAGTCACTGAGATAAGGAGCTTTGTGGGTTTGGCGGGTTACTATCGGAGATTTATTGAGGACTTTTCCAAGGTGGTGGCTCCGTTAACACAGCTGACCCGTAAGGACCAACCTTTTGCTTGGACCGACCGATGTGAGCTCAGCTTCAAGGAACTAAAGGAGAGATTGACCAGTGCCCCAGTGCTGGTGATCCCCGAGGTAGGAAGACCTTTTGACGTCTACTGTGATGCCTCACATCAGGGACTGGGATGCGTTTTAATGCAAGAGAAAAGGGCAGTCGCCTATGCTTCAAGGCAACTCAAGGTCCATGAGAGGAACTACCCTACGCATGATTTGGAGTTGGCGGCAGTGGTCTTCGCCCTAAAGATCTGGAGGCACTACTTATATGGAGCTCGGTTCCAGGTGTTCAGCGACCATAAGAGCCTGAAATACCTGTTCGATCAGAAGGAACTGAACATGAGGCAAAGAAGGTGGATGGAGTTCCTTAAGGACTACGATTTTCAACTCATGTATCACCCAGGGAAGGCCAACGTAGTGGCAGACGCTTTGAGTAGAAAATCAATGCAAGTAGCCACCATGATGATAAAAGAGCAGAAACTGATCGAGCAGTTCAGAGACTTAAACTTTGGAGTGGAATTTCACGTAAATCACATTAGTTGTAGTAAGCTGGCTATAACTAATGACTTCCTTGGGATGTTAAAGGATAAGCAGTTGGAGGACCCTAGTCTGAAGCATACTATGGAGTCACTAGGGACAGATCAGACGAGAGACTTTGTAATGGGCGATGATGGGATCTTGAGATTTAATGGCAGAATTTGCATACCTGCAAATGAAGAGTTGAAGAAGATGATCCTAGAGGAAGGTCATAAGAGTCGCCTTAACCTACACCCAGGTATGAACAAGATGTACCATGACTTGAAGGAGTCATTTTGGTGGTCAAGCATGAAGAGGGACATCGCCCAGTATGTTGCAACCTGCTTGACGTGTCAGAAGGCGAAGGTAGAGCATCAAAGACCTGGCGGGCTGTTGCAGCAACTGGATATCCCTGAGTGGAAATGGGACAGCATTGCCATGGATTTTGTCACCCATTTACCCAGATCGGTGAAGGGTCATGATGCAATCTGGGTCATCATTGATAGGCTGACAAAGAGTGCCCACTTCCTTCAAGTGAATATGAAGATGCCTATGGCCAAGCTGGCACAGTTATACATCCAAGAAATAGTAAGATTGCATGGAGTGCCTTCCAGCATCGTTTCAGATAGAGATCCCAGGTTCACTTCACGGTTTTGGCAGACCTTGCAAGAGTGCTTGGGAACTAAGTTGAGGATGAGCTCTGCATATCATCCCCAAACAGACGGTCAGTCAGAGAGAACGATCCAATCCTTGGAAGATCTGCTGAGGGCGTGCGTCTTGGATCAATTGGGGAGTTGGGACGAGGTGTTGCCACTGGTGGAGTTTACGTATAATAACAGTCACCACGCCAGCATTGGGATGGCACCTTATGAAGCCCTGTACGGGAGAAAGTGCAGGACTCCCTTATGTTGGTATCAGGAGGGCGATGCAATCTTGGTTGGGCCAGAATTGATTCAGCAGACGACCGAGAAGGTGAAACAGATACAAAGCAGAATGAAAGCTTCTCAGAGTAGGCAGAAGTCCTATGCAGATCAGAGGAGAAGACCTTTGGAGTTTGCTGCTGGAGAACATGTATTTTTGAGAGTGACCCCAACCAAGGGTGTAGGACGAGCTATCAGACCAAAGAAGCTGTCTCCTAAGTTTGTTGGACCTTACCAGATCTTGAGGAAAATTGGCCCAGTAGCCTATGAGATCGCCCTACCTCCACATTTGGCAAACCTGCATAATGTCTTCCACGTATCACAGTTAAGGAAATATCTCGCCGACCCTTGTCACGTGTTGGAGGTGGACGACGTGCAGATCAGGGACGACTTATCTTTTGAAGCAAGACCAGTCAGGATAGACGATCACCAAAGCAAACAGCTCAGGAATAAGACCATCCATATGGTTAAGGTGGTGTGGGATGAGAGATCCGGTGATTCGACTTGGGAGTTGGAAGAGGACATGAGAAACGACTATCCCCATCTCTTTTTCTTGTAATTCCATTTTCGAGGACGAAAATTTTTGTTGTTAGGGAGATTGTAAGGACCTAGAAAATCTTATTGGAATAAAAGTGATATATTTTAAGTAAATTCTAAGTATGTTTTATTTAAAATAAAAGAAAAGGAAAGTGTAGTTAGAAGACTATGAGATCGCCTGGAACATGATCGCCGTAATTGAAAGAGTAGGCGATCTCCGACTTCTCTGGCACATGATCGCCTGTCGCCTTGATTGCACCTGAACGCCAATCGCCTGTAGTGTACCTAGTCGCCTGTCGCCTAGAGTACACATGATCGCCGAAAACTACACTTAGTGTGTAGTCAAGATGTTGGATCAACCATAGTGGGTTCCCAAAAACCACGTGCATCAAGGTGTGGGTTAAGCCTTAGACACGCTGAGCAGGCGAAACTCTATGCTTGAGCATAAGAAATCTTCTTATTGTTGCATGCATGGGCACACGAGGAGTGGTACTGCTCTGCTCAGGGAAATGTGAAGCTACTGAAGTCATCAAGTCTTTGGAGAGGAACGTAACGTGGTGGGGCCCTGGTTTCCAGGATGAACGTGCTGCATGTGCAACATGTAGGCAATGAAAATCCTGCAGGAGCAGTAGCTCCATGTGCGCAGAGACGCCACGTGGCCATACTGTCAGGTTGCACTGAATTTGAGGAAGGAAAACCCACCCAGGAGGGTTAGTTAGAGAATAGGTAATGATGGCTACATGGCAGGCCTATGTTCCTAGTGTCAGACTACACCGCCTCTTAGTGAGTATAAAAACGCAGTGAGAGTATGAAAGGTGACAGAGTGAGTTCACCTTCAGCTTTCTCTTTTCTCTCCTTTGCACTGCAACTCAGAAATTCCAGGCACCAGTTAAATTACCAGCGATTGCCAAAGAGCATTTGAGAAGGGTCTCTGCAAGTTTTACCAATTAGAACGCTTAGGCAGAGTTCAGGCATCCTTTACGTTCGGCGGTTTAGAGCTTAAAGTGAGATTTCACGCTGATCCAGGTAAGGGAAGCTAATCTTTTTCCAACGATAACTGGATATTTAATGTTTGAAATGGCAGGGCGACATGGTCGCCGGTTTTACTTCGATTTCAAGGTGTTTTTGATGTTGTAAGGAAAGCTAGCCTTACTTCTAATGAAAAACTGTATGCGTGATGATTTTGATATTGGCGGCAACGTGATCGCAGGGTGTTCAAACTGTTCTTGCTTTAAACCCAGTTTTGTTTGTAATCGCCGGTTTTTCATCTGTCATAGAAATATCCCCTGTTTTATGCTGTTTCAAAAGTGTTTGAAATTTTAAATGTGGTTTTCGAAAATTTGAACCTTGGTATGAGATTTGCTGTGATTGAAATTGTTTCATTGAAGTGTTATGTGATATGTTGAATGTTGTGATTGTGGATCGAGGCATAGTATTTTCAGGAAAGAAAATACCGTGTAAGGTCGTGTAATAGGTGTATTGATCGGTGATCCTATAATGAGACATCCAGACTCTACTGAGGTAATGAAATCACATAGAGGAAGTTACTCAGTTGTGGAGAGTCGATGGAGGTTCATACGTATGGGTGTCTCGTGTGAAAAAGAACGAGCTCCACCTGTTGTATGGATTAACCCTGGTCATACCGTGATAATGAGAATATTGAGATAGTGTGATGCGCATGGCTGAGGTCACTTTCCAGCCTTTGGTATGACAGGTGCGAATCTCTGGGTCTAATCAACGCACGAGTCTCCGGAATAGTGGTCAAGTGTCTGGTGTGATGAGTCAGTGGAAAGTCTGACGTGAGAAATGAGAAATTGAATTAATAGACACTTGATTTCTGATGTGAATTGGAATACTCTTGGATTGATTTGTGAAATATGGGATTTCTGATAGTCTTGTGGAATATGGAAATGTAATGGCTGATACTGTTATGGTTCGTGGATGTTGTGAAGTTCTTATGTATGCTCTTGATTCAAATGTTTTCTTAAATATATAGCTTACCCTGTATTTTGTTTCTGTGGCTGTTTTTCTTAAACCTGTGATGATCGTGTAACTTTACACGGGAGCAGATGATGTTACAGGAAGTGGATTTCCCCTGTGAGTGATCGCCGTATGTGGTCGCCGGTTTTTCTGTTCTTGTTGGGCGATCGCCCCCTTTTACTATTTTCTGATAGGCGATCTCCGTTTTCTGTTAGGAGATCGGTAGTTTTGTATTTTTGCTGTTTTCTTTATGTTTAAGTTTTGTACTAAACTCCCTGCGAGGAGAATTCCTTGTATATATATATACAATTATGTTTATTTCAATATATTCGTTTTACCATTATTTCATATTACGAAAATGCAAAAATGCGAAATGTATATTGGAGGGATGTTACAAGAGATCGCCGTTTTTTTATCTCTTGGTGGTGATCGCCGGTTTTATGTCCTGTATCAGATCGCCTGTTTTGGGGCCTTCTGTTACCAGATCGCCGGTTCATGTATGGAGATCGCCGGTCTTGTAGTTTTGATTGAATTTCATTAAATTTGTAAGCATTTTGACTGGTTATGTATTAAACTCCATGAGAGGAGTAAGTTCATTACCTATATATATATATATTACCATGTACTCTTCAATATTAATTGTGTACCTTTATTTTCATTATACATGTATGTCTAGTTTTATTTTGGCGGGATGTTACAACTGGGGGGCTTATGTACCGACCAGTCCTCACCGATGACTTAGTCTCTTTGCTGAAACAAGTTAACAGCTTGAGACTGGGGGGCTTGTGTACCGACTAGTCCTCGGACACCGAGGACAGATTGTAAAGGGTGAACCACGTCAGCTGGGTCCCACAGCATGGGCCAAAGCCACGTGGAATGGATCTCGCAGGTGGTATTGATTAGCGGGTGATTAGTCATCAGCATGTTCCCACAGAGAAGGGTGATTAGTCATCAGCATGTTCCCACAGAGACGGGTGATTAGTCATCAGCATGTTCCCACAAAGAAGGGTGATTAGTCATCAGCGTGACGATCACCAGAAAAGGCTGATGTGTCCTCGTCACTCCGCAGGGTGATCAGTCCTCGGCAACAGAGTGTGACGAGGTGACATCGGTCTTGGGTGATTTGAACAGCGTAAACAGAACAGCTAAGATTGGTTCCCAGAGTGGGCCAATGACCAGTTAAATACCCAGAGGTAGGGAGAGGCCTGAATCACGAAGAGCCTATGCGGGTAGCAGGGAGAGCACAGTTAGGTGCAGAGTCCTGAGGGGTCGAGTACTCATCAGAACTAGGGTTTCCCAGTGATGCTACATGCATGGCACGTGAACAGTGAAGGCACTCCCAGAACAGGTGGCCCCAGAGATTAGGTGCACAAGGAGGCACCCAGGTGGTCACCCTGTTAGAGTTTGCACTCCAGAGAAGGAAACCTTATGTGCTAGATTACCCTAAGGTTGGGTGATAGCGGCGCAAGGGTATTCCAGTAAACCCTGAATATGGCTAGCAGCGCAGTGCACCCTAATTAGGGCTAGTGGCGCAGTAAACCCTAGACTATATAAGGGACAGTAAAATACTTCACAAAGGTACGCAGTTTCTAGACCTAAACACAGAGAGACTCAATACACTTGGTGTTTTTTGCCCAACATTGACTTGAGCGTCGGAGTGCAAACGGCCTCTAGGGTGCCCCCTTTCTCTTTTGCAGGTGCAGATTGTTTCGCAAGAATCAAGCACATATCAACGTGAGGAAGGAGGCGTGTGAGTGTCGTGGAGTCAACTGACAGGCGAGTCAACCGGCAAGAACACAAATCAAGAACTCTACCTTGGGTGTAAAAACTTCTCCACGTTATCTTTCATCATTCGACTGTATTTATTGAAATGTCTTCATGGTTGGAGCAATTCTTCATTCACTGATCTCCTACAATTACTAAAAGAGGTTATGCCTAGTTTGAAGATTCCTGATTCTTTTAACAAAACAAAGACTATGATTAGTGATTTAGGCCTTGATTATAAAAAGATTCATGCTTGTCCAAAAGATTGCATGTTATTTTGGCAAGAGAATGAGGGTCTAGATGTTTGTAGTATATGTAAATCTTCGCGATGGAAGAAATTTCCAGATGTCAATTATGAGGTTGAGCAGTCAAAATATGAGCATAAAGTAATGGGAATAAGAAAGGATCTTCATCCAAGGGAGATTGATAAAGGTTGAGTACAATTTTCAGCAGCCTGTTTTTCAATGAATGCTAATGAGAAATCTACCTTTTGTGGTGTTTTTAAGGCTGTCAAATTACTAGATGGAAGTGCATCAAATATTTCAAAGTGTGTGCATGTTAATAACAAGAAAATATTTGGTTATAAGAGTCACGGTGAACATTTCATGTTGCATTACTTACTACCAATGGCAATAAGAAGCACTATGCATGATACAGTGGTTGATCCTCTAATTCGATTTGGGTTATTCTTTCACTCTATATGTCAAAAGGTTATACAAGTGTAAGATATGGATTATGATCACAATGATGTATGTGAAATAGATGCAATTGATTATTTCTCAAGTTTTGGTCGCCCTATAAGAGGGAAAAGTATTGGTAAACCATTTTCTATAGATTTCACATCGAAAGCTCAAGCTCATCGATACCTCTTATTTAATTGTGATGCAATTGACATATACATTAGGTATGATAATAATTTCCTATCCTATATATCTTGTCATATAAACTTGTTATGTAGATTTAACCAATAATATATTGATGCCTTTGTAGAGAGTTTGATGAGAGAGTTAATAGGGGCACTAAAAGAGAAAAGTGGGTGAAGGCCAAAACCCAAAGTCAAGAATTTAGTGAATGGTTCAAAACTCGAGACTTGAAAGATGACGTGTCTTATCAAATTAAAGAGTTTTCTAGAGGGCCAAATAATGTTGCAAAAATTTTTTCAGGTTACCTCATTAATGGATATAGATTTCATACTATGAAGCGGGATGCCAAACACAAAACTCAAAATTCTGGTGTAACATTGGTTTCATTGACTTCAAGTTTTGCAAGCTCAAAGGATGACATTCCAAAAATTGAACCCGTAACATTTTATGGTGCAATCAAAGATATATTTAAGTTAGATTATTATGTTAATTTCAAGTTTGTGATGTTCAAATGTGATTGGCTTGAGGCCAAAGAAGATAAATATGGACTTACTAGTGTATATTTCAACAAAAAGCTTTACCAAAATGATCCTTTTATGCTAGCTTCTCAGGTCCATCAATGCTTTTATATCAAAGACCCTTTATATGCAAATAGGCATTATGTTTTGAAAAAGGTTCCAAGAGATTTATTTAACATGGGTGACCAATCAAATGGTGTTGAACTAAATGTTGCAAACAATGATGGTGAACTAAATTGGGTTAGGGAAGACATGCCTGTCACAATATTTGAAAAACCTTCTAGTGTAAGGCAGATAAATGTTTTTAATGCAGATGATATTGATGAAACTTTATTTGAATTCATGGACTAAATACTTAAAAATAGGTAATAATTTTGTTACCTTTGATTCCTTACTACTACTATTGTCTTATATATTTGCTTCTCCAATACTAAATGTGGACATATCATTACACTTTTGCATAAAGTCATGTGTACTATCTTTTTATCACACATTATTAGTTAGACTTGATTTTTGAAAGATAGAATTCTTGCTATCTAGTGTAATCTAGTCGTTTTGCTATTTGCAACAAACTTATAGTATTATTTCTTGGTAGCTTGTACCAATTCTTTACTTAATTCTCTGTTGGCTTCAACTATTCAAACAACAAGGGAGGATATCACATGTTCACTATTCAGAGGTGAACTTCTACTTTAGCGTATCTTTGAGTTATGAGTTATTTATGATACACAAGTTACAATGAAGGTTATATTTGTCACTTTCAGTATCTATCATTGACCCACCACTCACAATTTTGTGTTCTTGTTTTAGTCAATGGAAAAGGAAGTAGATTCAAGTAAGGAATTACTTAGGAGGTTCCATGTTAAACGTGAAAAAGAAAGCATTGTTGAGGCAACTAGGTAACCTATGATTGTTTCTAATGGACAATTTAATTTATCCAATTATCAAGTGGGATTCCATAATAGTAATACTCTTGCTTCTACTACGGGACAATTTGAGAGTGATTGAGATGGAATTGTCGCTATCCATAATGGGTATGCTATTGAAGTGAACTCTCTGACTCAAAAGGTTGAGGGTTTAGAAGTAATTGTGAAATTCGCGCTTAAGCAGCAAAACCCAAATTTGAATGAAGGGGATATAGAACATATGATGTCACGGGTTTTAAGGAAAGAAAATAGTGTAGTTGCTCCAGGTTCATCTACTTCCACTCATGATCCTTATTTGGACCAAGTATAGACATATAATTTGCATTCAATTTGTATTTATCTTATTTTATTTATAAACTTGATAATATTTTAAAAAGTTTGTACATTTTGGTTAATTGTTTCAAGATGGACATCAAGATAATACTGATACTGGACATGAGAAAGATTTATGAACGATTGAAGAAATGTAGAAATTTTGAGAGATTTCTCAACTCTAATTAGTTGTAATGATTACAACTTCTACTATTTTGGTATACAATGGAAAATGTAACTTGCACATTTGAAATATTTTGGTATACAATGGAATTACATTTTAAAGCAATTTGAAAATGTTGCATATTTTGCATAATTTTATAAATTAAGATGTATTTCATAACTTTTCACGTTAAAAAAGTGTTGTCCCAAAATACTTACAACATGTACACAAATATTGTCTAAAAAGATAGAAAAGTAAAAAAGCATTGCCTAAACATTATGAAAAAAAAAACTTTGCCTATTTTATTAACATGCAACACTGAAAATGCGTTGCCTATTCTATCAATATGCAACATTGAAAATGTGTTGCCTAAAAAATAGACAACATGTAAATAAGTGTTGCCTAAAAATACTGACAACATGTAAATAAGTCGTGCCTTTACAATTGACAACATTTAAAAAAACGTTGCCCAAACAATAGGCAACACTGAAAATGTGTTGCCTAAACATTATGAGAAAAAGCGTTGCCTAAACTTTTTTCTGAAAAACGTTGCCTATTCTACCAGTATAAGGCAATGGCTGCAAAAAAGCGTTGCCTAAACCTAAGCCCACGACTGCATATTCCACGCTTGAAAATGCATTGCCTAAAGTTAAGACATCGCTTTTCCTACTTTAGGCAACGCTTTTTAGGCATTGTGTAAGGTAAAAAATAGTGTAGTGCAACCTCGAATTTATAACTCCTGCAAATAACATAGTCACTTTGTTCACATATAAATATTGCAAGGTGCGGTATGTGAAGTAAACTTATGTTCATGAAGAGCTTTAGGAGTTCATATGGGTAAGTTCTAGATACAAGCCATTTTTGGAAACAATGTTTGGGGATGAAATGACTTTTTGAAGATAATCCTCTTAGAAGGTGAGAACCTTTTGGAGCTGTTTGAATTGCATCCTAAAACTTCTTTGTCCAAGATGTCAAGTATTTAGATTTATTAGGTAATGAAAAAGACAAGGAAGAAGAACACCTTGGAGGTGCAGTTTGCATTCCGGCACAGGTCAACATGATTGTTTTTGCAGTGTAAGGTGAGATATTGTGACCCGATTTATCTTTTCTTTCTTTATCTTTTTCATTTTGTTTTTTGTTTTTCATTTTTATTTGGTCCTCATGAACTTCTTCGGGAGAGAAGGGTTTTAAGATAACCTTATGCCCTTGGAAGTTGAAAGACATTTTATTGGTATGGCCATCATGTAAAACTTGTCTATCATATTGCCAAGACCTTCCCAATAAAATATGTGTTGTTTCCATTGGCATAACATCACATAAAACCTCATCTTTATACTTTCCCATAGCAAAAGTTATGAGGACTTGTTTATTAACCATGAGTTCACCCTCTTCACTAAGCCATTGTAGTTTATAGGGCTTTGTATGAGATATAGTGGGTAATCCAAGCTTCTCTACTACTCTTGTACTTGCCACATTAGCACAACTACCCCCATCTATGATCATGGAACATAACTTATGGTTGATAAGGTAGTGGGTGTGGAAAATATTTTCTCTTTGGGTTTCATCCAAAGGTTTTGGAATTGTTCCCAATATTTGCCTTACCACCAATAAGTCACCTTCACAAGGTATCTCACATTCATTTTCACTAGGGGTTTTTGAAGGGGAAGGGGAATTAGACCTAGAAGATTGATCACTACGGTCACTTACTACTTGCGCCCCTTTAACCATCATGGTTCTTTTGTTTGGACAATTGGCAGCTATGTGCCCAAAACCTAAACATTTAAAACATTTGGTACTTGAGGTTTTGGTTAGCGATTTAGTCCTAGAAGGAGAAAGATTTTGAGAAGTTTGTGGGGTGGATTCTTTGGAAGGATTATCTTGTTTTGAAAATTTAGTTTTACCCTTCAAAGATGAGTCATAGAAGCCATCATTATGAGTATGTTTGAAAGATGCTTTCTTAAAATGTTATGATTCAACATTGATGGCTAGGTGAACCAATTTTTCCAAAGATGTATATTCATATAGTTCTACAACATTTTTAATTTCTCTTCTTAATCCATTCAAAAATCTAGCAATATTTGACTTTTCAGTTTCATGCATATTAATCTTGGTCAAAGTTACTTCTAAATCTTTGAAGTATTCATCTACACTCCTAGGTACTTGTTGAAGTCGTTGGAGCTTCAATAAGAATTCCTTCCTATAGTGAGGAGGAACAAATCGTGCACGCATGAATTCCTTTAAATCATACCAAGAGACCACGACTAGCCTCTTATTTAAACCAATGTCCATTACAACTTGATGCCACCATTGCATGACATAATCTACAAATTCTAGGGAAGCTAACTTAACTTTTTGGTCCTCTTCGACCTCATACACATTAAATATTTGTTCTACTTTACCTTCCCATCCTAAATATACATTTGGGTCACTATCCCCACTAAAACTAGGTAACTTTACAAAAGGAAAACAAGGCTTTGGTGTTGGGTGTTGATGGCGCCTTTCTTCAAAGTTATGCACTCCCCAATCTTGGTCTTATTCTTGACTTCCGTAGTGTGTGTAACTTCTAGAGGCTATTCTCAGTTCTCATGTCCTTTCTCTATTTTTTCTCTCTTGAGTGGCTTTTAATCTTTGCAACCTTTCCACTAATTGCCTCATCTCTTCTTCTTTTTGGGCCAAAGTCCTCTTGGTGTCCGCAAGCTCTCCCAAAAGATATGCCTTTTGAGGAGATTCTGGCTTTGAAGATCTTCCTGAAGACAAATGAGCCATAATTTTCACAAAGATGAAACAAACAATTAGTGAAAAATAACAATCTTATCCACTCCTCACTTATATCACTTGGCTATTTAGTAAAGGAGGGAAGATTTGTAATGTATTCAAGAAAGATTTGCACACAAAAAAAACAAAGGTCTACAGTTGGTAATAACACCTTAAGTGAAAGATGATAAAGCTCTTACACTTGCTCACCAAAGATCCCACAATAAAATTGAAGAAAATTTGAAAGACAATCAAGAAAAGCATAAAAGAAAGAAAGCTAAACCAAATGGAAAAAAGACAGTGACAAAACTTTGAGAAGACAAACAAGAAAAGCACGAATGAAGACTCAAAGAAAGTTACTTAAACTTTTAACTATGAAGTTTTAATTTTCTTGGATATTGTAAAAGTAAAAAGGATAAAATTCCACAAATATGAAAACAATTTGCCACATTAAAAGAATCCTCTTTTTAGTAATTTTGAACTCGAAAAGTGAATTGCACAAACTTTTTTTTTTGTCTTTGCTATTGTTTTATGGATTTAAAATTTCCATAATCTTGACAAGTGATCCTGCCGCTTGACTCGAACGTGGAGGATTGCCTTGTCACTCCTTCGTCTAGCCTTCTGTTTTGCAAGAGCGCTCCAAGAACCACCACTGGAACTCTAAACGCTGCCTGCAGAATACACAGACGGCGCCTCTAGCGGCCGTTGTAGCTCCGACTCTCAAGTCAGGCAACAGGAACACCAAAAACTATCACTGAATCTCTCTGTGAGACTCGTGTGTGCTCTCAGATCCACTTTCTCTCTCTATAATCGTTTTCTATTATCACTGTGCAACGTGTAAGAACGCTCTCACAGTGACCCAGAAACTCAGTGCAGTGTAAACTGTAAAGTGTGTAAACTTGTAATCTGAAAAGAATCTGTAAAAAACTCCCTTACCTTACATGACGTAGAGTGCTTTATACCTGAGCCGCGCCTCTCTCCCAGATGGTGACACGTGGAGGCACACAGCTGGCATCTACCGTACACGCGTCACACCTGGAGGGCCTCTGCGCTTCTCTCTGTGCGGGCCGCATGCTCCCCGGAGAGCGCCAGGCGCATCCTGCTTGCATGGCCTCGCCGCACGTCCTCTGAGTGGGCATCATGCGAGGTGCATGCGTAACGTTCTCGCTGGGAACCTTGGTCCCAGCTTAACACGCGTTGGCAAGAACCCCGATGACCGATCGCCCTCTGCATGCACTTACGATCGACCGTCCTCTGCATGCACTTACGACCGATCTCCCTCTTAACGCCCGATCGCGCTCTTCATGCAGTCACACCCGACCGGTGCCTCATAACTTCCACCGATGACCGGGCGGTGCCTCATAACTTCCCCTGATGACCGGGCGGTGCCTCATGACTATCCACCGACGTCTGTGCGGTGCTTCCAGGCACTTATCTAGGCACCGCTCTGGGGGTGGTGGCCACTTGGTATCTGACTACCAATCACCGTTGTAGGTAATCTCCTCCCTGATTCACTTGCTCTTTCTACAACGTGCCACCCTGTGCATGGTCCACGTGGTCAACTACTGCTGACGTCATCAACTACTGATGACCGACTGGATCACAAGGCCCCCAGTCTCGAGCTGTGAACTTGTTCTCAGCTAAGAGACTAAGTGGTCGCGCCCTCAGTCCACATGGCAAGTGGGGCCACGCCACGTGCTGCTCACGTATCTGCTCCTCAGCGTAACGACTTCCATACTTTATCTCTCGACACATGGACGCATTAATGGCCCCCACTGAGTGTTGCTACCGTTTCCTTCATTCAACAGGAGCGTGCACATCCCTCTGGATCATCTAGAGATTCACCTTTTCTGTTTTCTTCTTCTCAACCGCGCTAGGGTTCGCTGCGTTTCTTCTCTTTAACTCTCTGCATGTGACTAACTGTTAACTAGCTTAGGCTTTAGCACGATCTCACTGCAACCCCTCAAACTTGGCTTCTGACTTGATCGCAGCTAACTGTTACCTTAGCATTGCCTTCAACATAACTTCGTGCTGGATGACTGACTTAACGGGGCCTAAACGCTTCGGCTTCACGCCGTAGAACTTGCTTCTACCACCGACCACCGACTAGCATGTTAGTGCACCACCGATCAGTCATCACGCTTCTGGCTTCGCTACACTTCTCTGCCACACCAGCGCTGAGTGCATAGAGGGCCTGAACACCAACTATGACAACTGTGTTTTGGGGAAGAGAAGTGCTTCTCGATGACCCCTCTTGCCTCAACCTCGTTGTAAGAAGTCGTGGGTGAGGTCTTGCTTCTCTCACCTCAGCCTCGCTGTACAAAGTCGAGGTGAGGACTTTTTGATGGAGGAGGGCCAAGCACATCTAACCAAGGAAGCCAAGGCCCAAACCAAGAAGACCGTCTAGACCAAGAGGAGCGTCTAGCTCCAAGAAGTGAGCGTCTAGGACGTGAAGGAGGGAGGCTATCCATGGAGCTAGACCGTCTAGGACCTCTCACAAGATCCATGGCTAAACATATCCAAGCACACATAGAAGAAGCCACGGATGGGAGGGAGAAGACCTTGTACATGCTACTTGGAGGCCCATTAGGGGTAGCTTAGTAGATTAGTGTAGTGTAGAAAGCAAAACTTGCTAACTTAGGGGTGTGCTATCAAAAAGGTGCCCTTAGCAATAGAAGGAGGGGTGTGCTAGCAAATAGGTGCCTTTAGCAAAAGAGGGAGGGGTGTACTATCAAATGTTGCATTTTTGACCTATCTTCTAGAATATTAGGATGATGGTGTGGTTTGACTAAAGTCAATACCCTAGGCAGCCCCCACTTTTTGTATTTCCATCCCTACCCTTTAAGCTTGCTCACCAAGGCTCCTAAATCTATAAATAAGGAGGCCTACCTCATGTATTTTCAAGTTTATTTGAGTAATGTTATGCTGCCATTTTTGTGCACAAGCTTTACTCCTCCTAGAAATCTAGGCTATAAACTTCAATCCTTTCACCTTCTCCCTTGAGCTGGCCGAACCACTCAACCCATACTCATCATGCACCTTCAAGACCAACACAACTCCTAGGAGGGTCTTGTTTCACTCATCCATTGCTTCCGCTCCATCTATTTCTACTTTGATTCAAGAAGAACACATGAAAATGCCATCATTTGGTATCATGAGCTTTTGGTTCTTCAAGAGGAGTAGCTTGTCTTTTTAAATTTTCAGTTCTTCTTTATTTTCATCTTGTCATTTCAATGTCTTGCTGTTTTTTTTTTTTACATTTTAAATTGTTCTTGGTGTGCTTATGGAAGATCCAACCGAAGCACATGTGTTCAATTGATCTTGAACATTTTCTTGTGCAATTGTGATAGGATTCCTTACACATTGAGTGGCTGTTTTCTTTTAGGAATTTGAGTCTTTATTGCTTTCTTATAATTGCTTCATTTTATGCTTTGAGTCTTTATTTTCTGAATCTATAAATGTTGTGTCAAGTCATGTGAATCCATAATTGTCATCAATTCTTAGTAGTCCTATTTTTGGCTTGATTGTTTCTTGTTTTTGGGTCTCTTTAATTTGCCTTAATCTGCTGTTATTTTGATCCTTTGCTGCCTTTTTAATTTTAGTTTGAGTTCATAATTGTGTCTTAGTTCTTACACAATTTCCTTCTTACATTTTCCTTTGTGTTAAATTTTGGTATCTTGCTTTTTTTTTTTCCAGTTTTCCAGATTTCCCCTGTTTCTCTCTCTGTCTGGCTTTTTTTTGTTTCAAAAATTATTTCCACTCATAGGAAATTTGTGATTCTCTGGAAAATGCAAGTTTGAAGTGTTACAAAAAGGACAAAAAAAAGAATCAGATCAAAAAAGGCAACAGAAAAAATATGATAAATCTTACAAAATCAGAGTGCAAATCTTGAGCGCTCCAGCTGGCCTAACTGCACACCAAATTTGCAAAAATTATTAAAAACAAATGGTGCATGCGTTTTAGGTGATTCCAAAGCCATTGTTTAGATAAGATCCTGAATTTTCTTGCATATAAATTTCAGAGACAAATTTTAAAAATACAGCTCAGCATAAATCGGGGAACAAACACGTTTTCTGGCCCACAACAATTTTCAGTGGTGCTGTTTTTTTTTTTATTTGGTCATCTAATCTAGTGCTTTTCTTTAGGAATTCCTTTTGTGTGCCAACTTTTTTTGAGTACCTTTAATTGTTTGCTTTTAATTTCTTGACTCTCTTTCTAAGTTGTCATATGATAAATCCTTTTGGTGGTACTGTTTTTATTCAATTAAATTTGTTTCTTGCTTTTGTTTCTTGACCTCTCTTTTGGGTGCTGGAATTTAATTCTCCTTGGTGCATATGTGCATGGAACTTGACTTGGTTTAGGTTTAGCTCTTGTGAATAGGTGCTGGAAATTGGAGAATTAAAGCCATCATTTTAAGGAGGAGACAAAGCTAAAGCCGAAACAAGGTTGCTTGAAACAAACAATACAAACACCTAGAAGATCAAAAAAAAAAAATTCAAGACAACAAGGAAGTGCACTAACCCAAAAGAGGATCAACAAAGGGAGTCTTCTTTTCCTTTGCAACTTGGTTTATTGTTAATTACCTCTTTAATTACGTTTAGACGGTGAGTGTGTCTTCAAGGGCTCAAAGTGTCCAAGAAGCCTCACCTAGGGCCGAATAGCATAGTAAATTTTTTTTGCTTAGTAATTTGTTGCTTGTTTGAACTTGTTTTCTATTGTTTTGGTAGAAACGTTTTGCATGATTAGTTTAGTTTAATTTGTGCTAAAACCGACTAGTTTGTTGCATATCTTTTTTTTTAGCTTACATAGTTTTATTGCTTTTTGATTTCTCAACTTCTTGTGTTTTAAGTGTTTCACTAAGAGAAATTTTTGTGAGAAGGCATTGGAGACTAGTTTTTGGCAAGGAAAAGGCTTGGTACTTAAGTAGTCATTTGAGACTCACCTCCCTTACCTGGAAAACTACCTTCTTTATCTTCCCTAATCTTTCTCAAAGTAAAAACGCCTAAATACACAAAGGTCTAGCCATGTCTTCTTCTTCTCATTCTCCAAAGTCTATAGAATGTGAAGTAAAATCTTTGAAAACCATTTTGAAAGAGGTATCCCAAGCGGTACAATTAATCTCTTCTAGGCAATTGGAGAATGAAAACAAGATTAATGAGTTGGCTAGAGCTCAAGAAGAGAAATCCCAAAAATCTCAAAAATCAAAAAAAACAAATACTCATGCATCCCAAAGCATTGCAACTCTAGGGGAGGGAAGCCTTAGAATTAATGACTACTACCAACCACCCCCTAGAAGAACTAGGCAAAGGGAACAAGAGGTGCCAAGGGAAACTAGAGTAGACCTACCTCATTTTCATGGAAAGGAAAATGTAGAAATATATCTAGATTGGGAGATGAAGGTAGAGCAACTCTTTGCTTGCCATAGGGTAAGTGAGGAACGAAAAGTACCCTTAGCCACCCTTAGTTTCCAAGGAAATGCCATGTATTGGTGGACCTCTTTAGAAAGAGACCGACGTCTTCATAGGGAACCTCCCATAGAATATTGGAATGACCTTAGGGGAGCCCTAAGACGTCGACATATACCTTCTTACTACCATAGGGAGTTGATGGACAAGCTCCAAAGACTCCAACAAAAGAATATGAGTGTAGAAGAGTATAGGCAAAAGATGGAGCTCTATATGATGAGAGCCTCTATTAGAGAGGAAGAGGAAACCACCATATCTAGGTTCCTTAGTGGCCTATCACTTGAGATAAGAGATAGAGTAGAGCTCTTACCTTATCAAGACTTGAATGATTTGGTTCAACTTTGCATTAAAGTTGAGCAACAAAATTTGCGCAAAACATCAAATCAAAAGGTGAGCCCCTATTCTAACTTTTATCCCAAGAGAGAGTTTAAAAGGGAGGGTAGTACATCTAAGGAAAAACCAAAAGAACCTACCAAACCCTTCACCAAAGAAACCTCAACCCCACCCATCCGAGCTAGAGATGTTAAATGTTTTAAGTGCTATGGTAGGGGGCATGTGCAAGCACAATGTCCAAACCAAAGGACTTTGTTTCTTAAAGGTGTAGACGAATACACTAGTGGCGAGGATGAGCTTAGTGAGAAAGAGGAAGGGGGAGAGGATGAGAGGGTAGCTCCATTAGAGGGAGAATTGCTTATGATTAGGAGAACCCTCAACAATCACCCTAGCACATCCATTGAAACACAAAGGGAGAACATATTTCATACAAGATGCTATGTTTTAGAAAATATATGTTCCCTCATTGTGGATAGTGGATCTAGTTGTAATTGTTGTAGTGCTAGGATGGTTGAAAAGCTTAAGCTACAAGTGGTTCCTCACCCAAAACCTTACAAACTTCAATGGCTTAATGAAAATGGGGAACTACATGTAGATAAGCAAGTGGAAATCAAGTTTTCCATAGGGAAATACAAAGATAAAGTTTTATGTGATGTAGTGCCTATGGAAGCTTGCCATATCTTATTAGGGAGGCCATGGCAATTTGACAAGAAAACCTTGCATGATGGTCTCACTAACGAGATTTCCTTCACCCATAAATATAAGAAGTTTGTACTTAGTCCTTTACCACATTCTCAAGTGGTGAAAGACCAAATACAAATGAAACAAAAGAGGAATGAGGAAAACAAAAAAAAAAGAGTGCTAGAAAAAGAGAAAATCCTTAGGGATAGGAAGGCGTGGGAGAAGAGTGTTCCTTCCCACAAGGTTGGTCTACAAGAAAAGCCTTTTGAAAATGTTTTAGAAAACTTGCTTCTTGTTGAACAACCAAGCCTTATCTTTTGTAAAGGAGCACTTACATGCACTGCCACAAGTAATGAACTCACGGTTTTACCTCCTCAAATAGAAAACCTTTTGAGTGAATTTGACGATCTATTCTCACAAGAAGGACCCAATGGGCTTCCTCCTCTTAGGGGGATAGAACATCAAATTGACTTCATTCCGGGGGCAAGCCTACCAAATAGGCCTGCTTATAGAACCAACCCCGAGGAAACAAAGGAGATAGAATCACAAGTTCAAGACTTGTTGGAGAAGGGTTGGGTTCAAAAGAGTCTAAGCCCTTGTGCTGTACCTGTCTTGTTGGTGCCTAAAAAAGATGGAAAATGGCGCATGTGTTGTGATTGTAGAGCAATCAACAACATCACCATCAAGTATAGGCATCCAATCCCAAGGCTTGATGATATGCTTGATGAATTGCATGGGTCAACTCTATTCTCCAAAATTGACCTTAAAAGTGGATATCACCAAATTCGAATCAAGGAGGGTGATGAGTGGAAAACCGCTTTTAAGACCAAATTTGGATTATATGAGTGGTTGGTGATGCCCTTTGGACTCACTAACGCTCCAAGCACATTCATGAGGCTTATGAATCACACCTTGAGGGATTGTATAGGTAAATATGTAGTAGTTTACTTTGATGATATCTTAGTATATAGTAAAACCCTAGAAGACCATCTAAGTCACCTTAGGGAAGTCTTTCTAGTTCTTAGGAAAAATAGTCTTTTTGCAAATAGGGATAAGTGTACCTTTGGTGTAGATAGTGTAGTCTTTTTAGGCTTTATAGTAAACAAAACGGGGGTACATGTAGATCCCGAGAAAATCAAAGCCATCCAAGAGTGGCCAACTCCACAAAATGTAAGTGATGTAAGAAGTTTTCACGGGTTAGCTAGCTTCTATAGAAGGTTTGTGCCTAATTTTTCTAGCCTAGCTTCTCCTTTGAATGAACTTGTTAAAAAAGATGTTGCATTTTGTTGGAATGAAAAGCATGAGCAAGCCTTTCAAAGGCTAAAAGCTCAACTCACCAATGCACCCATCCTATCTCTCCCAAATTTTTCCAAAACTTTTGAGATAGAGTGTGATGCATCGGGAGTAGGCATAGGCGCGGTATTGTTGCAAGGTGGACACCCCATTGCTTATTTTAGTGAAAAACTCCATGGTGCCACCCTCAACTACCCCACTTATGACAAAGAGCTCTATGCTCTTGTGAGAGCCCTAAAGACTTGGGAACACTATCTTGTGTCCAAAGAATTTGTTATCCATAGTGATCACGAGTCTTTAAAATATTTAAAGGGCCAACACAAGCTCAATAAGAGACATGCAAAATGGATGGAATTTCTTGAACAATTTCCTTATGTAATCAAATACAAGAAAGGAAGCACCAATATAGTGGCCGATGCTCTTTCAAGACGCCACACACTCTTTTCAAAATTGGGTGCCCAAATTCTTGGATTTGACCACATAAGAGAGCTTTACCAAGAAGATCAAGAACTTTCATCCATCTATGCCCAATGTCTACATAGAGCGCAAGGAGGTTACTATGTGTCCGAGGGATATCTTTTTAAAGAAGGAAAACTTTGCATTCCCCAAGGAACACATAGAAAACTCCTTGTCAAAGAATCACATGAAAGGGGACTCATGGGCCATTTTGGAGTTGATAAGACTCTAGATCTTTTGAAAGCAAAATTTTGTTGGCCACACATGAGGAAAGATGTCCAACGCCATTGCTCTAGATGTATCTCATGTTTAAAAGCAAAGTCTAGAACAATGCCGCATGGACTCTACACCCCTTTGCCGATTGCAAATGCTCCTTGGGAAGACATTAGCATGGATTTCATTTTAGGACTTCCTAGGACTGCAAGAGGCCATGACTCTATCTTTGTGGTAGTGGATCGTTTTAGCAAAATGTCTCACTTTATTCCATGCCACAAAGTAGATGATGCTCAAAATATTTCTAAACTCTTCTTTAGAGAAGTGGTGAGACTCCATGGTCTCCCTAGAAGTATAGTGTCCGATAGAGATCCCAAGTTTATAAGTCACTTTTGGAAAACTCTTTGGGGTAAACTTGGAACAAGACTACAATTTTCAACTTCTTGTCATCCTCAAACGGATGGGCAAACCGAAGTAGTCAATAGATCTCTTGGAACTATGCTTAGGGCTATCATGAAGGGCAGCCACAAATCTTGGGATGAGTACCTTCCCCACATTGAATTTGCTTACAATAGAGTAGTTCACAAGACTACTAATGCTTCTCCTTTTGAGGTAGTATATGGTTTTAATCCTCTCACGCCCATGGATTTAATTCCTCTTCCTAATCCACAAGATTTTGTGCATAAGGAAGGAGTAATCAAGGCTGATTTTGTCAAGAAAATGCATGAGAAGATTAAAATTCAAATACAACAACAAAACGAGAAGTACACAAAACACAACAACAAAGGGAAGAGAGAAATAATTTTTGAGGAAGGAGACTTAGTTTGGCTTCATCTTCGAAAAGAAAGATTTCCAAATCAAAGGAAGTCCAAACTAAGTCCCCGAGGTGAGGGACCCTTCCAAGTCCTTAAGCGAGTCAACAACAATGCATATAAATTGGACCTACCTCTTGAATATGGAGTACATGACACATTTAATGTAATTGATCTTTCTCCATTTGTAGGTACCAATGACGACGACGAGCTGGATTTGAGGACAAATCCTTTCCAAGGGGGAGGGGATGATGGAGGAGGGCCAAGCACATCTAACCAAGGAAGCCAAGGCCCAAACCAAGAAGACCGTCTAGACCAAGAGGAGCGTCTAGCTCCAAGAAGTGAGCGTCTAGGACGTGAAGGAGGGAGGCTATCCATGGAGCTAGACGGTCTAGGACCTCTCACAAGATCAATGGCTAAACATATCCAAGCACACATAGAAGAAGCCACGGATGGGAGGGAGAAGACCTTGTACATGCTACTTGGAGGCCCATTAGGGGTAGCTTAGTAGATTAGTGTAGTGTAGAAAGCAAAACTTGCTAACTTAGGGGTGTGCTATCAAAAAGGTGCCCTTAGCAATAGAAGGAGGGGTGTGCTAGCAAATAGGTGCCTTTAGCAAAAGAGGGAGGGGTGTACTATCAAATGTTGCATTTTTGACCTATCTTCTAGAATATTAGGATGATGGTGTGGTTTGACTAAAGTCAATACCCTAGGCAGCCCCCACTTTTTGTATTTCCATCCCTACCCTTTAAGCTTGCTCACCAAGGCTCCTAAATCTATAAATAAGGAGGCCTACCTCATGTATTTTCAAGTTTATTTGAGTAATGTTATGCTGCCATTTTTGTGCACAAGCTTTACTCCTCCTAGAAATCTAGGCTATAAACTTCAATCCTTTCACCTTCTCCCTTGAGCTGGCCGAACCACTCAACCCATACTCATCATGCACCTTCAAGACCAACACAACTCCTAGGAGGGTCTTGTTTCACTCATCCATTGCTTCCGCTCCATCTATTTCTACTTTGATTCAAGAAGAACACATGAAAATGCCATCATTCTCAAAGGCAAGGAGGACTTCCTCTGTTGCCTACACTTGCTCAAAGGCAAGGAGGTCTTCCTCTGTTCTCGCCTGCACTTGCTCAAAGGCAAGGAGGACTTCCTCTGTTGCCTACACTTGCTCAAAGGCAAGGAGGTCTTCCTCTTTCTCGCCTGCACTTGCTCAAAGGCAAGGAGGACTTCCTCTGTTGCCTCAACCTTGCTATAAAAAGTAGAGGAAGAGGACTTTCTCTTGCCTCAGCCTCGCTGTACAAAGTCGAGGTGAGGACTTTCTCTGTTGCCTCAACCTTGCTGTAAAAAGAAGAGGAAAAGGACTTTCTCTTGCCTCAGCCTCGCTGTACAAAGCCGAGGTGAGGACTTTCTCTGTTGCCTCAACCTTGTTGTAAAAAGCAGAAGAAGAGGACTTTCTCTGGCCTCAGCCTCGCTGTACAAAGTCGAGGTGAGGACTTTCTCGTGGGTGCACGCTCCCAGGGGAGCGCCAGGCGTGGCTGTCTAAGCACACTCACCAGGCGCACCCTGCCTGCATCGTCTTACCGCACGTCCTCTGACTGAGTGCATGCTCCCAGGAGAGCACCTGGCGTGGCAGTTCTGAGCGCACTCGCCAGGCATATCCTGCCTGCATGGCCTCATCGCGCGTCCTCTGCACGTCCCCACCGGCGAGGAGCTCTTCTTTTGGAATCATGCGAGGTGCATGCTTAACGCTCTCGTTGGGAACTTGGGTCCCAGCTTAACACGTGTTAGCAAGACCCCAATGACCATGCACCGACCGAGCGCACACTCCCTACATGCACCGACAGCTGATTGCGCTCTACATCCAAGCGCTTATCTAGGGGCTGATCTGCGGGTGGTGGCCACTCGGTAACTGACCACCGATCACCTGGACTTGCACCTGGGGCAAGGAGAACTTTAAACTGGGAACACTCGCACACTTTATGTAATGAAAATCTTTTATTGGGTGGCATCGTTAAAAAGAGTGCCCCCTGATCTGCTCAACTGTTTAATATCTCGGTGAAGGTGGCGGGTGGCTCCTGATGAGCGATTCACTGAAAGGACCAGGGAGGACACCTCTCTTGAACGCATGCACCAGCATGTCCTCGTCCTTGCCGGGCAATCTCACCACCTGCGCCCCAAAGCGATTGAGGTAGTCCCTCAACGGCTCCCCCTGATACTGGCGCACGTCAAACAGGTCGTAGGACACCACTGGCGCCGGTCGGTTGATGATGTACTGCTCCGTGAACAACTTCGCAAACTGATGGAAGGAAGTGATGTGGCCCTCTGGCAAGCTCACGAACCACTCCATAGCCACTCCGCTCAGCGTACTCATGAACATCTTGCAGTACACAGCATCTGAACCTCCATTCAGCATCATCTGAGTGTGGAAGGCTGTCAGGTGTGCTTCTGGATCTTCCACCCCATGAACGACGCTTTCAGTCCCACCAGATTGGGAGGCACCACCGTGTTCATGATCTCGGGGGAGAAAGGCATAGGGAATGCTCTAGGAGGCGATGGCAGCGTCGATGTCCTCTCTTCAGCTGCGCGCTCCTTCTGCGCCTGCAATTCCCTACGCAGCTCTTCATTCATACGGTTCAACTCTTTGTTTCTTCTCTGCGATGCAGTCAGCTCTGCGCGCATCCTCTCTTGCTCAACTCTTGATGCCGCGACACTATCTTGCAGCGCGCGCATCATCTCCATGACCTGCGCCATGGTAACAGCACCTTCTTCAACAGGTGGTGTAACATCCTGCCAAATTCTTTTCATATTTATATAATGAAAATAAAGGTAAACAAATATATTGAAGTGAACATAATTATATATATGTAATGAAGTTTCTCCTCACAGGGAGTTTAATACATAATCGGTCAATTTCCAAAACTTAAACAAAATACAGCAAAATAGAAAAACAGGCGATCTCCTGATAGAAAACAGAAAACGACGATCTCCTAACAGAAACAGAAACAGGCGATCTCCTCCCGACGACCACTCACAGAGGAGCTCTACTACCTGCAGCCTCATCTGCTCCCGTGCAAATATACACGATCATCACAGGTTTAAGAAAAACAACAACGATACAAGATAAAAGGGTAAGCTAGATATTTGCAAAAACTTTAAATATGAAACTTTATATCTATAGAAAACATAAATCTTCACACCATTCATAATCTATATCAATTGCAACCATCAACATTCCCATATTCCACAAACTCGTCAAGTGTCTATTCACTACTTTCAATATTCATGGTTCACACGTCAGACCTTCCGCTAACTCGTCACACACAAACACTTGACACTACTTCCGGAAGACTCGTGCATTGACTAGACTCAGAGATCTGCACCTGTCATACTACACTGCTGTAAACTTCCCACAGCTATGCACATCAACATAATCTCAATCTCAATCTCATCACTCACCTAGTATGACAGGGTGAATCCATACAACAGGTCAAGTGGTTATTTTTCAAACCACTTACCCATACATATGAACCTCCATCGACTCTCAACGCCTGAATGACTTCCTCTATATGAGTCCATTATATCAGGAGAGTCAGGATATCTCATTATAGAAATCACCGATCAATGCACATTCTACAACAATCTTACACGGTATTTTCTTTCCTGAAAATACTATGCCTTGATTCCACATTCACAACATTCAACACATCATACAACACTTAATGAACGATTTCAAACATAGCAATAATCATTCCACGGTTCAGGGTTTCGAATATCACATGCATTTCACATTTAAATCTCAAACAGTTTCAAACGACACTAAAACAGGGGAGTTCGAAAACAACATCAAAACCGGCGATCTCATCCAAAAACAGGGGATTATGCAATAACAGTTGAAAACCGACGACCACGTCGCCCCAACATCAAAAATCATCTAATATAAGGCTTTCGTTGGAAATAAGGCTAGCTTCCCTTACCTGAACTTGCGTAAAAACACCAAGAGCTCCAACACCCACCGAAGCTTAAAGATGTCCTAACCTGCACCAAGGAGCCTTTATCACAAACTGACTATACTACTCATTTTTACGCTAAAAGAGGCGATTTCGGGAGCTAAGGGAGTCGCCGGCAACGCCTATGCAGAGGCAACCCTCTCAAGCTCAGATTCGACTCGAAAAACAGAGTAAAACGACTTACTCTGTTCTAGCGTCCTGACGGAAAACTCGCAGAGAACTCCCCAGGTATCCAAGTGCAGTCGTCGCTCGTCGTACTGGTGCTTGGGGATGTCTGAATCGCAGCGCGAAGGAGAGAAAGAGAAGGATGAAGGTGAACTCACTCTGTCACTCTTGAACCACAGCAGCGTTCTTTGCCTCTCCGAAGTGAGTTTTTGAATCTAAACCAACTTGTCCACAATTTCCGCTGCCACCACCCACTCTGCAAGAAGGCTTGCGTGCACGCTTCCCTGAACAGTACGGCCACGTGTGTCTCTGCGCATGCCAACTCTTTGATGTCACTATTCTGAACCACCCTTTTTGTCTACGTGTCGCGCGTGCAGGACGTTTCATGCTGGGAGCCTGGGCCCCACCTTATCTGTGTGAAACTCGACGTCGCGCGATAACTTTCCACCGCTGACTCATCCTGGCGAACGACCGATGTCTTTCCCTGGGAGACGACCGATGTCTCCCTCTGGAAGACGACCAATGTCTATCCCTGGAAGACGACCGATGTCTATCCCTGGAAGACGACCGATGTCTCCCTCTGGAAGACGATCGATGTCTATCCCTGGCGACGTCCGCATGTCTCTCGCGCCCTGGCGATGCCCGCATGTCTCTCGCGCCCTGGCAATGCCCCCATGCCTCGCGCCCTGGCGATGTCCGCATGTCTCTCGCGCCCTGGCGATGCCCCCATGCCTCGCGCCCTGGCGATGTCCGCATGTCTCTCGCGCCCTGGCGATGCCCGCAAGCCTCTCGTGCCCTAGCGATGTCCGCATGTCTCTCGCACCCTGGCGATGCCCGCAAGCCTCTCGCGCCCTGGCGATGCCCCCATGCCTCGCGCCCTGGCGATGTCCGCATGTGTAGTCTAGGCGACAGGCGATTATGTACTAACCAGGCGATCTCATAGTCTTCTACACTACACTTTCCTCCCTTTTTATTTTAAATAAAAACATACCTAGAATTCATTTAATATATATTCCTTTTATTCCAATTTAATTTGACAGGTCCTTACAGGTGGCGTAGGTGAGGTTCGTCTGGTTCTTCTACTCATCTCCTCTACACTTCGACGTAACTTCACTTCGACGAAATGATCAAGAAGCTCCACGAAACTTCAAGAAACCTCAAGAAACTTCAAGAACTGCGACGTGGATGGGAACAAAATTCACACGGGCCCCACGGTGGGCGCCAAATGATCCTGCCGCTTGACTCGAACATGGAGGATTGCCTCGTCACTCCTTCGTCTAGCCTTCTGTTTTGCAAGAGCGCTCCAAGAACCACCACCGGAACTCCAAACGCTGCCTGCAGAATACACAGACGGCGCCTCTAGCGGCCGTTGTAGCTCCGACGCTCAAGTCAGGCAACAGGAACACCAAAAACTATCACTGAATCTCTCTGTGAGACTCATGTGTGCTCTCAGATCCACTTTCTCTCTCTATAACTGTTTTCTGTTATCACTGTGCAACGTGTAAGAACGCTCTCACAGTGACCCAGAAACTCAGTGCAGTGTAAACTGTAAAGTGTGTAAACTTGTAATCTGAAAAGAATCTGTAAAAAACTCCCTTACCTTACATGACGTAGAGTGCTTTATACCTGAGCCGCGCCTCTCTCCCAGATGGTGACACGTGGAGGCACACAGCTGGCATCTACCGTACACGCGTCACACCTGGAGGGCCTCTGCGCTTCTCTCTGTGCGGGCCGCATGCTCCCCGGAGAGCGCCAGGCGCATCCTGCCTGCATGGCCTCGCCGCACGTCCTCTGAGTGGGCATCATGCGAGGTGCATGTGTAACGTTCTCACTGGAACCTTGGTCCCAGCTTAACACGCGTTGGCAAGAACCCCGATGATCGATCGCCCTCTGCATGCACTTACGACCGACCGCCCTCTGCATGCACTTACGACCGATCTCCCTCTTAACGCCCGATCGCGCTCTTCATGCAGTCACACCCGACCGGTGCCTCATAACTTCCACCGATGACCGGGCGGTGCCTCATAACTTCCCCTGATGACCGGGCGGTGCCTCATGACTATCCACCGACGTCCGTGCGGTGCTTCCAGGCACTTATCTAGGCACCGCTCTGGGGGTGGTGGCCACTTGGTATCTGACTACCGATCACCGTTGTAGGTAATCTCCTCCCTGATTCACTTGCTCTTTCTACCACGTGCCACCCTGTGCATGGTCCACGTGGTCAACTGCTGCTGACGTCATTAACTACTGATGACTGACCGGATCAACAAGCATATTTTAATTCACTTTCAATTTTCACAAATAGATTGGGATTCAATTCATGTGATCACTTGAATTCTTTGTATGGAACTAAATAAACTTCTACTCAAACAAATTTCTAGTTGCTTTTAGTTCTTCATAATTAAAAGCAAAATAAGTAGAAAGGATTTAAAGACTCCTAGAACACTGAGAACATAAGACTCAAGCAAATGAGGTAAGGAAAAAACTTGACAAAAAAAAAAATTCAAAAGCAGAATTTAAAGTGCTTAATGAATAAAATTGAGGAATTGTAGATGACAAGAATTTAAAGGCGGAATTGAAATTGCTTGAAGGTAAAAGCAAGAATTTAAAGGGCCGAAATCAACTCAAAGCAAATAAGCATAAAATAACCATGCTTTGAATACCACATGATGTGAGTTGATTTTAGGATTGCACATTTTATTGGTTGCTCTTGTTTATGATTTTTTATTTTTAGAAATGCAAGGTGAGAACCCTAAGAAGATCCCCACTGGACACGAACTTAACCAAGTGGTTAACTAAGTGTGAAGGTTCACTTCAGAAGGGCAAAGAGAAAAGACAATTATAAGGTGACAAATGATGCAGCGGAAAGAGAGACAAGGAACAAATAAAGAAAAAGAACAAAGCAAAGAACAAATTAAAGAGAAGAAGAAGACATATATGGAAGGGAGGTGGCACAAAATAAAGAGTAAAAGAGGAAGGGATGAAGAGAGCTTATGGGAAGAAATGAAGTCATGCCACTTGGAGTAGAGGACTCTAAAATGAGTGATGCAAGAGCTGCCACTTGAGATATGACCCACCTAAGATAAGACCCAGATAACTAGAGCTGCCACTTGAGATATTGCCCACCCAAGATAAGACCCAACATGAGCTCACAAGTCTCACAAATTCACTCTTGCAGAGTTTCTTTACTATTCAAATTCAACTTGTAAATACATTAGGAAAGACACCCTATTTATAGGAAAGAGTGCCTTGGTGGGCAAGATGGGTGAATGGTAGAAATGGCAAGGGAGAGGGGCTGCCCAGGGTGTTGACCATGGTCAAAACCGCACCTTTAGGCATAACTTCTAAAAGGTAGGTTAGAAACCCTAAATCTAGGTGCCTTGTCTTGAAAAAGTGGGCTTGGTACAAGCCTATTTCACTAAGTACACTCTCTTTTATGCTATGTGAACCTACTCTAGCTTATTTTGCTATTTGGACCCCAAAAGTGAGCCTGATTTATTTACAAACATGTTTTTGTCTTTTAGGAAGACCAGAAGAAAGAACAGTTGATGTTCTAGTGTAATCCAAATTCTTCTTCTAGTAAGGTCCGTCTGACATTTGGTGAGGCCTTGACTTGATTGCTGAGATGACTGCTCATAGTGTGAATTGTCTCTTGAGACCTTGGTCATCTTCTTGGCTACTTGGATCGTATCAAACTCCAAGCCCAAACTATATCAACTTTAAACATAACATAACAAGCTCCATGTACTGTTGTGTACAACTGTTATTTAGCACCCAACCACCCTATCATAGGCATGCTCATATAGTTACAATAAGAAACAGTAAAAGAAACCAAATTGCCATGGCCAACATGACAATGGCATGACATTAAAAGTGGCAAAAAAAAGCACCAAATATGCAACAATATCATTTTATTTAGAGAATTACCATCTCAAGCACCACTAGAGGAATTATCAGGAACCATATACCCCAAGCCCAAACTATATCAACTTTAAACATAACATAACAAGCTCCCTGTATTATGGTGTACAACCATTATTTAGCACCTAACCACCCTATCATGGGCATGCTCATACAATTACAATAAGAAACAGGAAAAGAAACAAACTTGCCATGGCCAACCATGGCAATGGCATGACATTAAAAGTGGCAGAAAAAGCACCAAATATGCAACAATATCATTTTATTTAGAGAATTACCATCTCAAGCACCACTAGAGGAATTATCAGGAACCATAAGAGATACCCCAAGCCCAAACTATATCAACTTTAAACATAACATAACAAGCTCCCTGTATTGTGGTGTACAACCATTATTTAGCACCTAACCACCCTATCATGGGCATGCTCATACAGTTACAATAAGAAACAGGAAAAGAAACCAACTTGCCATGGCCAACCATGGCAATGGCATGACATTAAAAGTGGCAGAAAAAGCACCAAATATGCAACAATATCATTTTATTTAGAGAATTACCATCTCAAACACCACTAGAGGAATTATCAGGAACCATAAGAGATACCCCAAGCCCAAACTATATCAACTTTAAACATAACACAACAAGCTCCATGTATTGTGGTGTACAACCATTATTTAGCACCTAACCACCCTGGGCATGCTCATACAGTTACAATAAGAAACAGGAAAAGAAACAAACTTGCCATGGCCAACCATGACAATGGCATGACATTAAAAGTGGCAGAAAAAGCACCAAATATGCAATAGTATCATTTTATTTAGAAAATTACACATTTTAATAGTATGCAATAGTCTCATAAAAAAATATGCAAACAAAGTGGTAGCTAAAGGAAATTCAACAAAGTACCAAAATAGAGAACCTAAGGAGGCCAAGACAACAAACATATAAATAGAGCTTGCATTTTACTATATTATTTGTTCCTTTTATATTATATTTCCATTCATATAAGATGATAGTATAATTGCATAACCAACTAAATTTAAACAAAGTTTTCTTGTATTTTTTAGGGTAAAATTTTTGGGTGTCGAGTGTTATTAGATATTTGTTTATAACCTATAACTACAATGTGGGTTCTATCTTTACAAGTTTTTTTTTATTATTATTATTTACATGTTTGACTCATACAAGGAGGGGCAACACAAATTATTTATAAGCAAATTATAAAGGTGTATAGATAATTTTGTGATTCATCAAGACATAATAAGGACTGTTAATTTCTTGGTTGATAAGATGGGTTGTGTAGGACACTTCATGAACATTATACCAACAAAGGAAAAAAATCACAAAGGAAAAGTAACCACATAATTAATACAGAACAAATTACTAAAATGCAAAAGAATCAATTTTATTATGAACAAATAAGACCTTTTTTATGGCTTTTGAGCTATAAACATAACAAAAGCTTGTTGAATCTTGCTAGACTAATTCGTAAGACCACTCAAGGTGCAAAGGTCTTTGATCTCTTCCTCTGTTAAATAGCCATAGCCTTGCAAAATCCACTACAAACCAAAAAACCTTTAAATCGACTTGGTTAGAATTCAAGGTAAACTCGTTAAATTGTAGAACACATATTTAATTTATGAATTTAGGAGATAATTAAGAAATCTGCATCACCCTAAAAGACAGTTACAATAAACAATTTCAATCAAATGAAACATTTTAAAAAAAATCCAAAAAATAAATATCAGAAATCAAATCCAATGAAGTTCATCCGTAAACCCTAAAATTGATTTTTAATAATATTTTGACACTGAAAACCCTACTGCATGCGAAAATGGAAGGAAGAAAAACCTTGTCTCTTCACATCATTTTGCTTCCGGCAATGTCACTGTGGTGAATGATTTTGAAGAATGAACTACTTACCTTACTCACATACTTGCACTCTTGATTCGTAACAAACGACTTAGGATTTCTCGTTTCGGAGGGATTTTGGAATTTAGGTCTTGGTTTCGGCTTAGGGTTTAGACGCGATTTCTCCTAGTTCAATGTGTATATGCAAGAGTCTTGGTCCCTAGTTCGAACTTCCAGCTCAGTGACGAGGTGAATTTCGAGGCTTCAACAGGAAAAATTATGTGGGCTTAATTACCCATAATTTAAAAACTTATCCTAAATGTTATTTAATCACTTTAAAATTGTTATCTAAAATATTAGTTAAAGCACTCACCTTTTAAAAAATGTTGCCTAAATGCTATTTAAATATCCACAATTTTAAAAACGTTGTCTAAAGTACTCACATTTTAATAAGTGTGGTCCATGTTTTATAAAATGTTGCTTAAAATTAATAGGCAATGCTTTTCTAAATACTTCGTGGCAAAGGTAAATAAACCTTACTAAGTGGGCAACAATAAAAAAAGTGTTGCTTATACCTTTTTTAGGCAACACTTTTCTACCGGTTGACATGTCAACATTGCCTAAAGTAAAAAATGGTAGTAAGCATTAATAAAACAAAGAAATTTTGTGAACAACACAATCACCACCAAATTCTACAAACAACCCTTCTAATTATAGATTGAAGTGTTGAAAACAGTACAAAGCTATACAAAATTGTGCAAAAGATAGATTTATATGGCTAGTATTTTTACAAGAGTAAGGATTTATATAGTGACACATAAAACTAGTGGTAAAAAAAATTGAACAATTTATTTTAGTTTAAACCAAAAGAAGTGGAAGTTAACAATATTGGTAGATAAAAAAAACAAAACAAAGGACAGTGAGGGAACTGATTGCGCTTGGCTTCAGGGATTGAGACAAACAGAGAAGTTTTCAATGTCAAAATCTAAGTAACAAAACATGTGTTGAAGAACGAGTTAGATCTTCAAATCGAAGTTGAACTTGAAAAACCTGTTTCGAGATGTCGAGGTGACAATGACAATGGAATGTGGAAGTTGGATGCAAATCGAAGTGGAATAAGGAGAATTGTTGTTGAACTTTTTGTTGGTAAAGTAATCCTAAAACATAGAATTGTTGTACTTTGGGCTTCTTTTACATTGGATGCGGGTAACCATAAACTCCATAGATAAAATCCATTTAGTCCGCGGGTAATGTAGACTAGGTCTAGAAAAAATGATTCAATTTTTAGCTTAAAAATACAAACCCGCACCCAGGCAAGTATGGGCTGTATGAGTAGTCTACAAACTTTTATCTAAATACCCAACTCTAGCTAGGAGTGACTCGGTCCAAAAATACTTGGTGTTTAGTTAGAAGTGGTTAAATCTAAATAATACTTGTTTTATATATTGTAGTCTTAATTTGTTAGTAGAACTTGATCGTATTGATCAAGAACTAGACGCAGTCTTGATTTTCAGATAAATTAGTATAAAAATACCTTGTGTAAACCTATCTCAACTTTTATCTTTCTAAATTGCATATTATTGATCCTCAACTACTCAAAGAAGGATAATTTTGCCAAAACAAGTTTTGAAAGTGTTTTTGATTGTGCATCTATCAAACTTGAAGTTGTGCCTTGTAACGCCCCTCAAATTTTATTCATATTTATATAATAAAATAAGCGTAAAACAATAATATCAAAATTAACATATGTATATATAATAAAATACATTCATCCCATACATTGTATCTCAAAAGAACATCCCTTCTCTAGGGGATTTCAATACAGATTCATCAAATAGTTTTCAAAAAGAACGAAAATACAACATTCAAACTCTTCCATCCCTTCCTCCAATAACTCACTGGGGAGCTTTATCACCTGCCACCTTGTCTGCTCCCGTGTAAATTAACACGATCATCACAGATTTAAGGAAAAACAACCACAAAACAAAACACAGGGGTAAGCTAGATATTTTAAAAACTTTAAATATGAAACTTAATATCATCATAAACCATCAAATATTTACACACTCCACAATTTCATCAAGTGTCTATCATTTCACATAACCATCAAGTGTCTACCAATAATTTCAATATTCCTCTTTCTCACGTCAGACTTCTACTGACTCATAACACGTAGACACTTGACTCTACTTCCGGAAGACTCGTGCGTTGAACTTAGCATCCAGAGACCTGCACCTGTCATACTATATCACTGTGAATCCACACAGTGTCGTTGTGAATCCACACAGCTATGCGCATATACGATCTCAATATCATCACTTTCCTAGCATGACAGGGTTCAAGTTAGTTATCTTTCAAACAACTTACCCATACATATGAACCTCCTTCGACTCTCACCAACTGAATAATTTCATCTATGTGATTCCATTATCTCAGTAGAGTCAGGATCGTCTCATTCACAGGATACTCACAGATCAATACACCCTCATAACAATCTCAACACGGTATTTCCTTTCCTGAAAATACTATGTCTTGACCACAATTTCACAGCATCTAGCATCTCATACGACACATCCATGACCAATTCAAACATATCTCAATCAAATCATACCAAAGTTGAGAATTTCGAAAATCATATACATTTCACATTTCAATCTCAAACCAATACAGATTTACACAAAACAAGGTATTGTGAAATAAACGTTAAAACTGGTGACCACGTCACCCTAACTTCAGAATCTTCTAGCCTAAGGTTTTTATTGAAATTAAAGCTAGCTTCCCTTACCTGGACTTGAGCCGATCTCACTAAGGGCTCTAAACCCACCGAAAACTCAAGGATGCCTTAACTCTGTTTAAGCGTTCTGATCGGGAAAACTTGCAGAGTAACTTCTCAGGAGTTCAAAGGCAGTCGCCGATCTTCAAACTGATACGCTGATCGTCAACTGCTAAGGGAGGGTGGCCAGCATCGTAGAGTGAAGGAGGGGAAAGGAAGAAGGGAAAACCTAATGAACTTAATCCCTCAGAGATTATAATCGAGCCGTTCCCGAAATCTTCGCTGCCATCACCCACTCTCTGGCAACCTTGCGTGTGGGTTTTCTCTGCTTGAGTGCAAAACACGACAGAATGGCCACGTGGACACCTTTGTATGCCCAAAACTCTGGAGCCACCTGTCCTACTTACTCTCTGTTGCCAACTGCTCTGGGGACCCTTACTGTCTACGTGTCGCGCCTGCAGAACGCCTTCACTAGGAGCCTGGGTGTAAGGATCTAGAAATTTACACATCGGTCGTCTGCCAGGACGAGACATCAGTCGTCTGCCATGATGAGAGACACATCGGTCGTCTGCCAGGATGAGACATCGGTCATTTGCCAGGATGAGACATCAGTCGTCTGCCAGGGTGAGACATCAGTCGTCTGCCAGGATGAGACATCGGTCGTCTTCCAGGGAGAAACATCAGTCGTCTACCAAGGTGAGGCATCAGTGGATAGTCATCGCGAGATCAGTATCGGTTCCTTCTCATCGGGGGGTCCTGTTATACGTAGATAAGCTGGGACCCAGGCTTCCAGCGAAGGCGTTCTGCAGGCGCGACACGTAGACAGTAAAGGTCCCCAGAGCAGTTGGCAACAGAGAGTAAGTAGGGCAGGTGGCTCCAGAGTTTTGGGCATACAAAGGTGTCCACGTGGCAATCCTATCAGAGGAAACTTGCACGCAAGAGTTTTCCATCAGAGTGGGTGGTGGCAGCGGCATTCCTGGGCAAGGTGGTTTATTTTCAAAATCCACTTCTGATAGGCAATGTTCGAACGTTGTTTGGGTAGAGAGAAATCGAGTGAGTTGAGTTTTGGTTCCCTGTTTCCTTTCTCCCCTTCTTTCCACGTTCAGGCATCTTCACTACCAGTTGACGTTTCCGACACCATCAAGCACCCGTTTAACGATCGGCGACTGCCCCTGGGCTCCGGGCAAGTATCTCTGCAAGTTTCTGATAAAAGCCTTAAAACAGAGTAAGTTCGTCGTGCTCTGTTTTTGAAGTCGCTTCTGAACTTGAGAGAGTTGCCTCTGCATAGGCTTTGCGTGCGACTCTTTTGGCTTCAGAGTTAGTCTCTGTTAACTCAGAATATGAGTGTTATAGTTCGTTTTGTGATCGGGACTCTATGGTGCAGGTTAAGGCATCCTTGAGTTCTCGGTGGGTTTGGAGCTCTTAGTGAGATCGGCTCAAGTCCAGGTAAGGGAAGCTAGCGTTATTTTTAATAAAAACCTTAGGCTAGCAGATTCTGAAGTTGGGGTGACGTGGTCACCAGTTTTAAATTCTATTTCACAATCCCCTGTTTTTGTGTGAATCGGTATTTGTTGAGATTGAAATGTGGTTTTTTTTAAATATAGTGGATGTTGTGAACTGTGTATTATTTTCGAAATTATCAACCTTGGTATGCTTTGATTGAGATATGTTTGGATTGTTAGGAAAGGTTTAAAGTATGTTATGGTTGCCTTGTTCATTTACGTGTTGGATGATATACTGGAATGATGTGAAAGAGTGATCAAAGCATAGTATTTTCAAGAAAGAAAATACCGTGTGGAGATTTGTTTAGAATGTGCATTGACTAAGGATTTGTAATAAGGAGATATCCTGACTCTCCTGAGATAATGGAATCATTTAGATGAAGTTATTTAGGTGGTGAGAGTCGAAGGAGGTTCATATGTATGGGTAAGTTGTTTGAAAGATAACTAACTTGACCTATTATATGAATTAACCCTGTCATGCTAGGAGAGTGATGATATTGAGATCGTATATGCGCATAGCTGTGTGGATTCACAGCGACCCTGTGTGGATTCACAGTGGTGTAGTATGACAGGTGCATATCTCTGAGTCTGAGTCAACGCACGAGTCTTCCGGAAGTAGAGTCAAGTGTCTATGTGTTATGAGTCAGTGGAAAGTCTGACATGAGAAAGCTGAATAAAGAGAAATTTTGATAGACACTTGATGGTTATGTGGAATGAATGACACTTGATGAAATTGTGAAATGTGTGAAAAATGATGGGTTATGTTGATATAAAGTTTCATATTTAAAGTTAGTTTTTTTTTTTAACAGCTAGCTTACCCCTTGTTTTGTTTTGTGGTTGTTTTTCCTTAAATCTGTGATGATCGTGTATAATTTACATGGGAGCAGACAAGGTGGCAGGTGATAGAGCTCCCCAGTGAGTTATTGGAGGAAGGGATGGAAGAGTTTGAATGCTGTATTTTCGTTCTTTTTGAAAACTATTTGATGAATCTGTATTAAAATCCCCTAGAGAAGAGATGTTCTTTTGAGATACAATGTATGGGATGGATGTATTTTATTATATATACATATGTTAATTTTGATATTATTGTTTTATGTTTATTTTATTATATAAATATGAAAAAAATTTGAGGGGCGTTACACTGGGTCCCAACTTATCTGCGTGTAACAGGACCCCCCGATGACCAGGCACCGATGACGAATCTCGCGATGACTATCGACCGATGTCTCACCCTGGCAGACGACCGATGTCTCACCCTGGCAGACGACCGATGTCTCACCCTGGAAGACGACCGATGTCTCACCCTGGCAGACGACCGATGTGTCTCCCATCCTGGTTGATGACCGATGTGCCTCTCATCCTGGTTGATGACCGATGTGTCTCTCATCCTGTTGACGATCTCTTATCGCCCTTGTGTGACGAGGACACATCGCCTCGCTCTGGTGACCGATGTCACATCGTCACACCCTGCTGAGGGCTCATCGACCCATTACTCCACGTCTGTGGTATCACCCCCACATTGCTCGGTGGCGTCGGTAGCTTCTCCTGCCCGAGGACAGTTCGGTACACACCTCTCACTTGTCAACGCCTGTAACGCTAAGGGTAAAACTCCTATGCCAAAGCATAGAGTTTCGCAGTTATCCCGCATGCATGGCGCATCTAAGGTTCAAATCACACCTTGATAGATGTGATTTCTGGAACCCACCATGGCCCACCGACCGACCTCTACCATACTGACCTCAGACCTCTTGGGCGACGTCCGAGGTCTGACCACTATGAATTTTCTATTATATGTTCTTTTCATTTTCGATAAGTAAGATATTCCGGAAACATTTAAATTATACTACTTTTACTCTAAGTTAATTTTCTAGGTCCTTACATGCCTTACTTTTCTTTTCAAACATCTCTTTAAAAAAAAATTGTTTGAAAACACATTTTCAAGTTTTAAACTTATCTGTTAATATTTACAAAACATTGCTTTACAAAAATATATTGAAAAATCTTATAATATTTTGCTTATTTTCATATAAGTAAATCTCTCATTATTTTTATTTACGTTAATCTTTTGAATTATAACAACCTAATGAACTCAAATAAAACATGTTTTTAATGATGTTAGTGTTTTTATATATAATTTCAATTCTAAGCATATGTAAGTTATTTTAAGTTAGATTTTTTTAAGGATTGAGTGGTTAAAGTGAGGGCGACTTATAGGAGAAAAATAATTGAGAATTTTCAATTTTACTATTTCTTTTAAAAATATGCTTTGAAGTGAGTAATTTATAGTAAAATTTTATGTTATTTGACTTATTTTCTTAAATAGAATAAGATGTATTTAAATTTATGTTCTTATTTTTTTTAAAATTTTCGACAATCAAAATAATAAAAAAATCAAAATTTCTTTTATTATAATTATGGATATTTACGAGTTAATTACGTGACTCTATTTTTTCACATATAACACTACAAGAAAATTATTAAATAAAAATCAATTTTAAAGACAAAAAATAATTAATTGATATATTGACTAAATTAAATACTACAAAAAATTGGCATTTAATTAGTTTACTAAGATTTTAACTACCAATTTTAGACTATAAATAAAAAATTATTAATATCTAAATTAGTTCCTATTATTGATAATTAAAACATTAACTATTAATTATATTCATTTAGAAACTATTTATCAATCATAAAAACTAGTTTAAATACAAATAATTCTTTAGAATCTAAAATAATATCTAGTTAAGTCCATATCTGTTCTTGCCGGTTGACCCGCCTGTCGGTTGACTCACGACACTCACACGCCTCCTTCCTCACGTTGATATGTGCTTGGTTCCCTCGAAGCAATCTGCACCTGCAAAAGAGAAAGGGGGCGCCCTAGAGGCCGTTTGCACTCCGACGCTCAAGTCAGTGTAAGGCAAGGAACACCAAGTGTATTGAGTTTCTCTCTATGTGTTTAGGTCTAGAAACTGCGTACCTTTGTGAAGTATTTTACTGTCCCTTATAGAGTCTAGGGTTTACTGCGCCGCTAGCCCTAATTAGGGTTTTCTGCGCTGCTAGCCATATTTAGGGTTTACTGGAATGCCCTTGCGCCGCTATCACCCAATCTTAGGGTAATCTAGCACATAAGGTTTCCTTCTCTGGAGTGCAAACTCTCATAGGGTGACCACCTGTGTGCCTCCTTGTGCACCTAGTCTCTGGGGCCACCTGCTTTGGGAGTGCCTTCACTGTTCACGTACCATGCATGTAGCTTCACTGGGAAACCCTAGTTCTGATGAGTACTCGATCCCTCAGGACTCTGCGCCTAACTGTGCTCTCCCTGCTACCCGCATGGGCACTTCGTGATCCAGGCCTCTCCCTACCTCTGGGTATTTAACTGGTCTTCCCCCAAGGCCGATGTCACCTCGCCATACTCTGAGTGGCGATGTCACCTCAGCCCATCCTGGTGGTCTGACGACTACTCATCCTTCCCTGTGGGGACGCGTCGATGACTGATCACCCTTCTCTGAGGGGACACACCGATGACTGATCACCCTACTCTGAGGGGAATGACTGATCACCCTTCTCTAAGGGAACACATCGATGACTGATCACCCTACTCTGAGGGGAATGACTGATCACCCTTCTCTAAGGGAACACACCGATGACTGATCACCCTTTAATCCCAGCTGCCTGCGGGGTCCACCCCACGTGGCTTTGGCCCATGCTGTGGGACCCAGCTGACGTGGTTTGTCCTTTACTACCTGTTCTCGGTGTCCGAGAACTGGTCGGTACAATATCTAATTATTTTTTATTTAAAAATTTTCTAGTATTTAAATAAGCATATACTAGTTTACTTTAATCGTTGTCATCTCTCTAATTTCAATCATTTTATTTAAAATTAAAATAAATGAGAATGATTTATTTAAAGGAAATAAGTAGTATAGTTGTTTATAATTATCTCTCAAAATATTATTATATATTTTTACCAACAAGTAATTCCTTATGGTCAAATTTATTTCTTATTTGAGTGAGTTTAGAGTTTTATTAAACAAGAGGTGAAAATAAGTAATAAAAAAAAGTGAAAAGTTGATTGATTTGAATTACAAAATATTAAAAAATAGAAAACAAAGCCATTCAAACACACCATAAAAATTATTTTTTAAACCAATTAATTAAAAGAAATAAATAGTTATATATATATATATATATATATATATATAATCACACATACAAAATAATTGTATATAAAATTAAGATTGTAACCTTGTTAACTATTCTATGTACAAAATACTATATTAACAATAAAATTTAGAATAAAACAATTGTCTAAACTATATTGTTGTTAAAGAAGAAGTTATTTAATAATATTTTTATGACAAATTTTAATAAAATAAAATGGACATGCATGGTGCATGGTAAATCAATTATTAATCATCATAAATATAAATATATACTCACAAAAGTTGGATAAGAGAACTATTTAGATTGAATTTAAATACGACTAAATTTAATAATTAAAATAATGTTTTAAGTTATAAGTTTTATTAGAACAAATGATTTCTTCTTCTTTAATGTAATAAATAATTACAACAAAACAACATTGTTTTACTAACTATTTAAAAAAACTATATAAAAATTGAAAATAACCAATTTTATTTCCATCCCTTCCAACATAAATTTTGAAACAATTTTTTTTATATAAAATTTATAAATTAAATATATCTTCTCCCTAATTTTAATTTAAAATTTGAAAATATCTGATGCAGCTTTTGTTTGGCTTGCAAAATTATCTTGATCCTGCAACCACTGTTATCAACAATGCTTCTAAAAGCACCTCTCTGTTATGTCACCCTAAAACCTCCACACTTTGCATACATGGCGGGAGTTACAGGAAGAACCCTCTTCACCTTCTCCCTCTCTTACTCTTCTTCTTATTTTTTCTTCACGCGCTTCCTCGCCAAGCGCGTCCCACTCCGCAAACCCCTCCCCCTTCTCCCCCGCCACCGCCCCCTCTGCTCCGTCGCTGCTGCGCCGGAAACTGCCGACGCGAAGCATTCTTTACTCCTCGAGAGGCTCCGGGTGCGAAACCTCAGGGATGCCGCGAGAGTCGCCCCTGAACCGAGGAAGAAGGCCAGGGCCGCCGCCGTGGCGGAGGCTGAGAAAGAGAGGGCAAAGAAGGAGAAGGTGGTTGCGAGTTTCGAGGCGTTGGGAGTGAGTGAGGAAGTTATGGAGGCGGTTAGGGAAATGGGGATTGAAGTCCCAACTGAGATACAGGGAATTGGCATCCCCGCCGTTTTGGAAGAGAAGAGTGTCGTTTTGGGGTCGCATACTGGCTCTGGCAAAACCCTCGCCTACTTGCTTCCTCTTGTTCAGGTGTTGTTCTGCATTCGTTTTGAAAATGAAAAATTCTCAATATGGTTTGTGAGCTAAGTTCATCTCCAATACAAGAGTGTTATTTATTTTAAGTGGATTCTACTCTGTGTCATATTTTAAGTTCATCCCTTGGAATTTTTGTTCCAATGCAATCCCACATTTCAATAATTATTTGTTTATAATTTTACTGTTCAAAACTTAAAACCAGTTTTTTGTATTCTTGTGCACTAAGGACTTGTTAATACCCAGGTCTTCAATTTCATTTCATGTCACATTAGCATGTTCCAATAAGGTGTCTTACAAGACCCAAATTTGAAGCTTATGACATTGGCTATGAACTCTGCATTGGAGAACATCCAAAAATTTTTAAGATAGTAACCTGTCCATGTTGTACACATAAGAGTATTAGACACTACCAATGCTCACAGGTAAATTTTAGGCTAAACGAGCGTTTTGGTTCATGAATGTGTGACAATTCAGTCCCAGAGAGAAAGAAAGTTCTGATTTTGTCCCCAATGTGGAAAAAGTTCGACATTTACATCCTTTTGTATAATTTAAAAACAAAATGGTTTTTGAATTTTACTATTTAATGTCAAATTGGTTGTCAAAAATATAACTAAGTATCAAATTGATTCTTAAATATTCCAGCTTAATGATGAAATGGTCCTGCAAAACTTAATTTGACTTTCAGGTACTAAATAATATTTTTTGGTCTTTTAGGGACTAAATTGTCATCGATTTACACATTTAAGAATCAAAATTGTCATTGATGTACATATTCAAGGACCAAAATAATCATTTATACTAAAATTTATATGGATATATTTTCAATTTTAATTTTTTAAACTTTTAAGAGTTTTCAAGGTATAATATTTTATCTACTGTAATATTGCTATGGGGAATATTGATCCTATGAGCATGTTTGGCCGCCTTTTAATAATTTCAGAAAATAACTAAAATTTATTGAATTTAAAAATAAAAGTAGAAGGACTGTAAAAGATGTAGTGAAGATGAGTAGTTATGTAGTTATGTTAGAAAGTAACTTCCATTTTTATGAGAATGTGATACACTTCTTTCACCATGAGAATAAGAAGTGAGACAAATGTTTTTATTTTCATGGGAATCAACAAGAATAAACATATGCGGGATTGGTTTTAGCAAAATTTGTATGAAACATGAGTATATGCTATTAGTTTACTTAAAAAATTAGCCACTCTTTTGATACCTTGTAATGAGATTAAGTTATTCTCTAGTTCACTATTTGTTTTTGCTATTCCTTAGTTCACTGTTTTTACCAAACATGAGGATATGTTGGTCCGTAGTTCACTCTCTTAAGAATAAATTTTAATACCTTGAAAAATCACAATCTTAGAGTGAATAATGTTTGCTCCTGCTTGTCTTGGAATGTTATTTAGCTTTAGCTGAGGCAAACTTGTCTAGGCGTCTATTGTGGCAGCTGAGACACTGTTAATTTGTTGATGTACCTGTAGTTGCTACGACGGGATGAACAATTGAATGGAATACTGTTGAAGCCTAGGCGTCCACGAGCTGTTGTGCTGTGTCCTACAAGGGAGTTATCTGAGCAGGTAAAATGCATTTAACTTGTATAGATCACTCCTATTAAGTTGGATTACGTTAATATGAAGTGGACTTTATAGGTTTTTCGAGTTGCAAAATCGATAAGCCATCATGCGCGATTTAGGTGTACCATGGTAAGTGGTGGTGGCCGGATTAGGCCTCAGGAGGATTCCCTTAACAACCCCATTGATATGGTAGTTGGTACCCCTGGCAGGGTTCTTCAGCATATTGAAGAGGGAAACATGGTCTATGGTGACATCAAATACTTGGTGAGTATCTCACAATTGACAGTTTTTAATAGACAACAATGAGTGTAAGCTTCACTTACCCATGGTGGTCTGTGCTTTGCAGGTATTAGATGAGGCAGACACAATGTTTGATCGGGGTTTTGGTCCTGATATACGCAAGTTTCTGGGCCCATTAAATAGTCGTGCTTCAAAACCTGATGGCCTAGGTTTTCAGACTATCTTGGTAACTGCAACCATGACAAAGGTGTGTGTCCACCATAATATTGTTGGCTACATGCAAATTAAATACTAATGGTTTAGGAGATTATTCATAAAATGCGAGCCCTTATATATAAATGTGTAGTCCAGTGGTCCTTTTTCACTTTTCTGAATTCTGGACAATCCCTTTTATATTTAAGTGCAATGCATTTTCCATGATCAATTTTGAGAATGAACGTCAGTGTTGGTTTCTTTGAGTCTTTCAGGCTGTGCAAAAGCTGATTGATGAAGAGTTTCAAGGCATTGTTCATCTGCGCACATCAACATTGCATAAAAAGATTTCTTCTGCTCGTCATGATTTTATTAGACTTTCAGGTTCTGAGAACAAGCTTGAAGCATTACTACAGGTATACTTCTATATTTTTGGCATGTTTGACATATGTCAACCAATGGTTGATATTTTTAGTTTATGTTGGGATGTGTAATCAAGTAGCACCAAGTCTATTTGTGATTATTTGGTCCTGCCATTGTGTCACCCAGGCTGCTTTTCTTTCACTTTAGCTAATGAGATACAAGTCTAGGCTGTTGTTGTTTTGAGTTAGGATGTGATTGTACCAACTGACTGTAAAAAAATGATAATTATGTTTCGTTTTCTTATGATGCCAGTTTTATCACACACAAATTTCTGCCATATATGCCTTGGTAACTATTGTAAAAATAACAACTTGAAATTTAATAATAGAGGAAATATGTGTACACCAATTACTGGTGATTGTATTAATTACAATCCTAATTGCAACTTTAAAAGGGTACTTCATGACTTCTTTGAGCATAAAATGACTTTATATTGACTGTTGTGAACTAACTACTCTAAAAACTTAATCTGTTATGTGAAGATGCATGAATGATTTATCTATTGGGCTTAACATGTGAATAATGCACAGGGCCACATGTCTTGTTATGAACTCAACTTTCTCTTAGAATACTGGGAGTAGCAAGCATCAAAGTCTAGACCATTTGGTCTCGTGTAGATCCTAATACCATGTCAGGAGCCAACTATATTTCAAAAGTTTAAGCTTAATAGGCAAGGGCACATGAATGGTTTTATTATACTATATCTGTACAATACAACTAACTAATTAAGATTTTATCTGATGATCCACAACAAAACATAAAATCTTCTAAAAAATAGGAGAAAATTGCAACATTTGGTGCTTATTGCATGTTCTAAGCGCTTGGCTATGCAAAAGGTGAGATATGACCCTAAATTTGTAATGCTTTCTGTTTCTGATCTATTGTTGTATGTGTTTCACTTAGAACTTTAACACATTCAATATTAATATTGCATTGTTTCATTTTTATTTGTGTTCCCACGTATGGTAAGGTTTCTCTTTGGTAAGGGTGCCCAAATTATGATGTTTAGTGATTGGGCTATTTTACAAACAAAATGCAATTTTTTTTCAGATGAGGAAACATCTACTTTTTTACAGGTTTTCTTTTATTTTTTGTTCACATTCAACATTTTTATCAGCTTTTGCTGTTTTGTAATAAAAGCTATGGTGAATGTTTTTCAAATCATAGACTTTGAGCTGTCAAACTGAATCACAATCTGTTAGTCAACCTAGCCCACCATAGGTTTTAGTTGGGTTGGGTTGGGTTGGTGACAAATTGGCTCACCAAGACCATGGGTCAATTTGGCCAAGCTCGCTTAGCTCATGGCTCACCTAATTCAACCCATGGTGAACTAGGTTGGGGTGTTTTCTTTTTAATTTTGTAATTGTTCAGAATTTGAATTGTTTTATGTTTGAAATTTCAGTAATTGTTGTTTTAAACTGTACTTTGGTTTAAACTTGAATTTTGGCTAATTATTGTTTTATGTGAACCGGTTGGTTGACTCACTTTTTGACTAATAACCTGTGTGGCAGGCCAACCCTACTGAGTTAGGTTGTCGTTATCACTGTAGTTGGCTTGGGTGTTTTCTTGATTTATTGGGTTTTCATTATATGTTTTCTGATCACGTGATGGTAGGTACTAGAACCAAGCCTTGCAAAGGGTAATAGGGTGATGGTTTTCTGCAATACATTGGATTCTAGTCGTGCTGTGGATCATTTTCTTGGTGAAAATCAGATTTCTAGTGTGAACTACCATGGGGAGGTACCAGCAGAGCAAAGGTAATATGCTATATTGAGATTCTTATCTACTTCTCCCTCTTTATTTTGTTATGGCGCAGAATTAAGCTGCCCAGAAATAGGCACACTGTAACTGTTGAATTTGACTCTAAACTTTAAAATGAGGAGATATGTAAAGTGAAAAGGGTCTATCTAATGTTGATTTGGACTGGGTTAAGTTTATAAGGATTTAACCTTATTTCAAATTATTGGGTCCATCTCCTTACTTTATTTCAAATTAGGTGCATCTTCTCACTTGAAATCCAATTCATGGAAAAGAGGTAATAAAGTGAAAAATGTAAAATATATTTTACCAATGAGGCTTACAATAACTATGCTACAATATGCTGACTTCATGCCTGTTTTTATACTAAAACTTCGATGATCAGAAGACAACAATACCCTCTGCTTTGGGGACACTGAATAACTACTAAATTAACCAAGATTTTACTCATCACATAACAATAAATACTTCTGAAGACTTCCTCAACTTGTTATAAATAAACCCACTTGATCAAAGGCATATCAAAACTAAACATTAATTCTTGCAAAACTTGTTATGGGTTTCAAATACAATGACATAAATTAAAATGTCATTAAAGAAGATGGGCACTGCTTAGACAACTCATTGACCTTATACACTAGGTAGCTAGAGTGATGCAAAACAAAAGCTAGACAACCTTTCTGGAAAGAGTTGTGTCAGTTTCTGTACGAAAGGGACAGACTGAACTACTGTAAGGGTGCGCTACCAAAGTTTAATTCTGAAGATCACCATGAGGAACATGTTTAGAATCCAAAAATTGGCTCTAGCTTGAAATTCAAATTGGCTTTGACGTGGCTGCAGGAAGTGGAGAACAGCTTTTCCAACTTTCAGAAACTCTCTCTCTATATGTGTACTTTATCTTGTTTAGGCCCTGATATTAATTAATCTTCATTTTTAGTCATGAGCTTCAAAGCCATTAATTGTTTAGTATGAGCTCTGAAAGGTTGAAGATAGGTGAAATGAGGACTTTAAAATTTTGAGTTAACACAGTTTACTGTGCTAGTACATGAATAATTTATTTTGGCAGTGCCGTATATTTGAATGATAGGCATGTGAAGTGTGACATGTAGACCTTGTTTGAATAAATTTCTCTTCAAGTACTTGTAGAAAAAAACAAGGAAAAATGAATTAAGTTTCTTGTACAATCTAAAATCAGCTTATACACTTATAACTTTTATAGTCCATTTTTTTAAATTTATTTTCTCCAAAAACTAAGGACATATAAAAGCTATAAGTGTATAAGCTGATTATACACTTAATAAGTTGTGTACAATAAAATTGCATATGGTAGCTTTTGAGCCTATGATGCCATTTGAATCAGGGCTTCTCTGATGCTCTGTTTCCTATCATGCCCGCTTATTTATATTGCTTTTCTCTTGAATTCAGGGTTGAAAATCTCAGAAAGTTTAAGAGTGATGGTGATGATTGTCCTACGTTGGTTTGCACGGACCTGGCTGCTAGGGGTCTAGACTTGGATGTAGATCATGTTGTCATGTTTGACTTCCCCTTGAATTCTGTGAGCATCATATCAATTAATTTATATAGTGGCCTTCTTTCTGCCTTCCCCATTTGATATTAATTGGTTATGAACTATTCTTTTTCCTTTCTATTTTAGATTGACTACCTTCATCGCACAGGTAGAACTGCTCGCATGGGTGCAAAAGGTAACAAATTCTTATATGATTTAATTTAATCAGTTTATCTCAATTGATAATTGTGATCTTTATTCTACAAGCAGTATTTTTTGCCTTAGTATTTTGTAAAATTAGAAGCTGCAGTCAATGTTCCTAGCTTGCGCATACACTTTGCCATCAAATCTTTACTTAAGTTATAGTCACTTTGAAATTGCTTATAAATTACAAGATAACAAAATGGATTACTGTGTATGTGTTTTAAATATCCGCATGCAGCATTTCTAACTGTGGACATATTTTTGTCATTATGTACCAAAGTAAAAGAGGAAAAGAAAGAAAGAAAGAAAAAGATCTTGATGTGTATCATGTTGTGTTATACAGGGTTTCTTCTATTTGTTATACCAGATCCATGCTACCTTATTGTGTCTTAGTCATCATAACTAGATTACAGTTGTACTTTAGACATTGCATTGTGTCTGTTACAAATTTGTAGCTGTATTTGGAAGATCTAAAATGCTCTTTTCTCTTGCAGGGAAGGTAACAAGTTTAGTTGCTAGAAAGGACTTGGACTTGGCCAGCAAAATAGAGGAAGCAATAAGGAAGAATGAGAGTTTGGAGGCTATCACAAAAGAAAGTGTTAGAAGGGACATTCCTAGGACCCAAATCACAGAGCAAAAGGGAAAGGGTAGAAAAATGGTTCAAGTTTCAAAAGTGAAGGGAAAATTTGGTAGTCGTGCCAGTTCTGGGAATAATGGATCAGGTATAAAATCTGGTAAAGGGTCACCAGTGAAATCTATGAAAAAAGGGATTAACGTTTCAAAATCTGGAAAATCTTCTAGTACAAGTAGCACCCTCAGAAAAGGTTCTTCAGAGAAGAGGCAAACAAGTAAAGTGGTCCTCAGTAAAGGTTATCCAGAGAAGAGGAAAACAAGTAAAGTGGTGGGTGCCACCAAATCTACAAATTCTAAACTCAACGTTGTGGGGTTTCGGGGGAAAATTTCATCTTCAAATAACTAAAGTTCGGTTTTGTGAAGTGGATTGTGCGCCATTTTTTTATCTTTAGGGAGTAAATGGTTCTCAATTTTTGTGTACTAGATAAGAATTTTTTATTAGTTACCAATTCTGTAGTAAAATTATTATAACCAGAAGAAACACATGTGCACATGTGTCCACTTTTTTTTACGATAAAAAAATAAAATATTAATTTTCATTATAATTATTAAAATAAAAAGTATTATTGAATTTATAAAAAATAATTATAAAATAAATAATTTTTATGATTTTGTTATAAATTTTTATTAAAGATAACTAATTAAATTTAAAACTAGTTACAAAACTTAAAATTTAAAATAATAAAATAAATTATATTAATAAGATTGATAATAAATTATAATATATTTTTGTAATAAATTATATTATAAAAATAATAGTTGTTTTTAGTTAAATTAAAATGATTTCAGCTTATACCTATTTAATGTTAGAGAGATGATAGTATAATTGTGGTTAGATAACAAGTTGTATCTCAATGAATCTAATAGTGAAATCAGTAAATCAATGTTCAGAATTTATGTGCAAGTAAAAAAAGCTAGCAATAACAATAAAGATAAAAAGGGATTGAGATTGTTTAACATAAAATATAAGAGATTAAAACAACAAATAAATGTTGATTCCCAAGTTCTTTCACATTGAATTCTTCATAAGTTCTCTAAATATTAGTCACTTCTCAATTCTCAAATAGAACTAAACCAAATTGAACATGTGTCAATCTGATTTCTACTGAAGCTCATCAGTAAAGCATGTGTCTATTAGTTTAATCAGTACCCACTTTGTTCCTACGTATATTCCATGGAAATGCTTATCTCCTCTCTCTTGAATCATGTGCCCAAGAAATTAATTAGAACAATGCGAACTAAGACACCAAAGTTTGAGATAAGAAAGACTCTCATTCATGCGTTCAAGTACAACCTCTCACAAAAACCAGTTTTCCAGGAGATTAGAATATTAAAACAATTGCTATAGAGAATTGAAAATGAAACTTTTATTGATAAAAAATCAGAACTCAATGGGGAATTACAAAGAATGAATAAAAAAGGTTTAGCCTTCCATGCGGAGACAAAAATTCAAGGATAAAAAATGAAAAAAATAAAATAATATATATATATATATATATATATATATATATATATATATATATATAAAGGAAACAGCTTTGCACTCAGAGATATTGGTCTCCCCTGTGTTTCCTTGACTCTCCTTAAATAGGCATGCTCCATGCAACCTCCTCCACATTCCATGCCGGAGACACCACTTTTGGTGAAGAAGATAGTGGAGAAAATGATGGAGAAGATCGTGGAGAAGATAATGGAGAAAATAGTGGAGAAGATCCAGCTCCTACTTAGGTGGAGAAAATTTCCATATTTTGGTGGAGAAAATATCTTCAACTTTGCATAAAATTCTCTTACAAATTTGCTTATGTTTTGATTCAAAGAAATACTTTGACTTTTGAATATCTGGCCCATTTGTAATAGTAGACACTTCCTTCAGACTGTTTATTCTAAAAAATACAAAATTAACAAAAAATAATAGTTAAGGTCCAAATAAACCCAATTATATGAATCTTAATAAAAATAATAGATTTATTTATTATTACAGTCCAATAATCTATGATTAAAGCTATTAAGTGTGAATAAAATTATGCTCATCAAATACTCCCACACTTATCCTTTTATACTCCTAGGCAAAACACATAAAAAATATCAAAAAGCTAAAAGGAAAAATAATGAAAACTCAGACAAAAATGCAGCTAACCATAACAAATACATTAGCATGATACAATCTCAAGTAAATCAAGGAATCAAAACCAGTGTGAATGGAAATCCTATTATTTGAACTACAAACAGGTAATCGAATTCAAAGGTGAATAAAAATTTGATAAACTTCTCACTAGACGCTCTCTACTCTTAAGTGTTTTGGGTTTGTATTTACTCTTAACACTCATGCAAACAAATACTTTTATAAGCTTAACAAGACTCTCATAATCACAACTATTAAGCACATGCAATCAAAATATCAAGAGGACTTTATTAAGGATGTAATGAGGCCATGGTAAAAAGGTGGGTAAAAGTGGTAAAATAGACTTAAAAACCACATAAAAACAAAGGAACAATGGAGGATAGGTCTAAAACAAGTGTAAATATCATAACAATTGAACTCCTTTTTTTATTTCAAGATACCATTTTTTTTGTTATTTTATGAAGTAGACGGTCTAACTAGTATATTTAGACGATCCACTCTTATTTTCTTTATTTGCTTTACTTTTTGTTGGTTTATTTTATTTTATCTTTTTTTGGTACTAGAGAGGTAAACTATGAAAATGAGGTACCCACACTTATTCAAGAACCTATTCCCAATTTCAAAACTCCTTTATCTTTTAAGGTAGGGATAAACATGATTTTTCTGTTTTGGGGCTCGTAATGAGGGTTAGAAACAAGAAAAAAGCTATAGGCTCAACGGGCTAACAAGGGGATTCATGAAGGTAAGCTAATATGGCTAGTAGGTTAATCAAAGAATGCCTCAATCATGTCAGTTAATGCATGTAAATTCGTACTTTTTAGGTAAGAAGAATTTTAACCAATTGAAAACAGTTTTAATCGATTGAAAAATTGCAGAGTTTCAAGAAACAAAATTTTAACTAGTTGAAAACACTTTTAATTGATTGAAAAATCTCTTAGTTGATTAAAAATAGTTTAACTAATTGAAAAAGGTTTTGTGCTTGGACCCTTCATCATATGTGATGGAAGAGGCCCAAGCACAAGCCCAATAACTAGAAGATCAGGGCCAACAACTAGAGCTATGGCAAAGAAGATTCAAGAGGACTGGGATGCTACTAATGATGGCAGAGAAACCTTCCTATATATGTTCAAAAATGCCATAAATCTAGCGTAGAGTAGAATTTAATTTTCTTGTCAAAATAGAATAGTAATTTTACTTGTAATTTTTTTAATTGTAATTAGGGTTGGATTAGGCATCTAAAAACCAACTTAGGTTAAATTAGGGTTTCTAAAAGACTCCTAATTAACCTAGCCCGGTCCTTTAGACCTAAAATGAGCACATGTTACACACCATGTCACACCTTCCATGTGAGCTCATTTTAGGCGCTAAGATTCAAACCATTTCCATTTGAAATTCCCACCAATTTTCTTGTTTAAATCCGGCCCTCTCATCCTATATAAGGAGGTGCTTGGTTCATGTATTTTCAAGATTAATGAATGAGTGAATTGCTGCCCAAGTTGATAGCCAATCTCACTCTCTTGTCTTTGTCTCTTTAGGTTAGACACTTTAGTTTTCATTCTTCACCTACATCAAGTGATTTGGCCTCACCAATCACTCTCCATACTTAGCATGCACCTCCAAGGAAACCACAAGCTCGTAGTGAGCCTCCTTGCACACCTCCTCCATTGAAGCTTCCACCACTCCATCTAAGAATTTCAAATCGACATGAAGGCACATCCATCATTTGGTATCTAGAGCCAAGGTTCTTCAAGATCTAAGTGTGCCTTCTTCTCTTCATTTTAATTTTGTAATCTTCTTGATTCCGTGTTGTTCATCAATTCCTTACTGTCTTTCTGTTTTTAATTTCGTTTTTGATTGGTGTTGCTGTTTTGGAAATTCCAATCGGTGCATCTTGTTCAATTGTGCTTGAGCAATCCATGTGCAAATTTGATTAGGATTCTATGGAGTATTTTGTGTTGATGTTTTGTTTTTTCTTTATTTGAGTCTTTCTTGATATTTTAATCGGTTCATATTGATTGTGTTTGAGTCATTTTGATTTTTGAATCCATACAAGTTTTGTCTAGTCATGTTTCTCCTAAATTGTCATCAATTTTATGTATTACTTGTTGAACCTAGTGGTGTTCAAGGTTTTGAAGAATCCAAATCCTTTGAAGGATGATGAAGCTTTTGAAGGATTTGGATTCTTCAAAAACTAGAAGATCAGGGCCAACAACTAGAGCTATGGCAAAGAAGATTCAAGAGGACTGGGATGCTACTAATGATGGCAGAGAAACCTTCCTATATATGTTCAAAAATGCCATAAATCTAGCGTAGAGTAGAATTTAATTTTCTTGTCAAAATAGAATAGTAATTTTACTTGTAATTTTTTTAATTGTAATTAGGGTTGGATTAGGCATCTAAAAACCAACTTAGGTTAAATTAGGGTTTCTAAAAGACTCCTAATTAACCTAGGCCGGTCCTTTAGACCTGAAATGAGCACATGTTACACACCATGTCACACCTTCCATGTGAGCTCATTTTAGGCGCTAAGATTCAAACCATTTCCATTTGAAATTCCCACCAATTTTCTTGTTTAAATCCGGCCCTCTCATCCTATATAAGGAGGTGCTTGGTTCATGTATTTTCAAGATTAATGAATGAGTGAATTGCTGCCCAAGTTGATAGCCAATCTCACTCTCTTGTCTTTGTCTCTTGTATTTAGCCCTGTTCAAGGTTTTGAAGAATCCAAATCCTCTTGAATCTTCTTTGCCATAGAATCCAAACCCTAGACTATATAAGGGACAGAAAAATACTTCACAAAGGTACGCAGTTTCTAGACCTAAACACAGAGAGACTCAATACATTGGTGTTGCTTGCCCACTATTGACTTGAGCGTCGGAGTGCAAACGGCCTCTAGGGCACCCCTTTGTCTTTACAGGTACAGAGTATTTCGATCCAGTGAAGCAGCAACCTGAGAAAGAAGAAGAGGGTGCGAGATTGTCGTTAGAGTCAACCGACAGGGGAGTCAACTGGCAAGAACATTTGGCGCTCACTGTGGGGCCGAAATAAAACAAGGTCCTATTCACAAGCATAGAGAAGAGATCCAGAAAATGAGAAATCCCAAACAAGGTCCCGCCGCTGCTGCACCAAACAGAGGAGAAAACATCACTATGCAACAATTATGGGGATGATGCGCGCCCTCCAGGAGACAGTGGCGGCATCCAGGGCAGATCAAGAACGCATCCAGAATGACCTGGCCGCGTCGCAAGCCAGGAACGAAGAGTTGCGCATGACCAATGAGGAATTGCGCTTGAATTTGCAGAATTTGCAGCAGGTAGGGTAACGCGTGGTGGATGATCGAGCCTCGCCTATGCCGCCCAGGGCATTCCCTATGCCATTCTCACAGGCTATCATGGACACCGTGGTACCACCCACCTTCGTGGGCCCTAAGACCACCTTTACAGGTGTGGAGGACCCGGAGGCCCATGTCACGGTGTTCCATACTCAGATGATGCTCTCAGGAGGCTCTGATGCAGTACATTGCAAGCTGTTCATGATGGAGGAGGGCCAAGCACATCTAACCAAGGAAGCCAAGGCCCAAACCAAGAAGACCGTCTAGACCAAGAGGAGCGTCTAGCTCCAAGAAGTGAGCGTCTAGGACGTGAAGGAGGGAGGCTATCCATGGAGCTAGACCGTCTAGGACCTCTCACAAGATCCATGGCTAAACATATCCAAGCACACATAGAAGAAGCCACGGATGGGAGGGAGAAGACCTTGTACATGCTACTTGGAGGCCCATTAGGGGTAGCTTAGTAGATTAGTGTAGTGTAGAAAGCAAAACTTGCTAACTTAGGGGTGTGCTATCAAAAAGGTGCCCTTAGCAATAGAAGGAGGGGTGTGCTAGCAAATAGGTGCCTTTAGCAAAAGAGGGAGGGGTGTACTATCAAATGTTGCATTTTTGACCTATCTTCTAGAATATTAGGATGATGGTGTGGTTTGACTAAAGTCAATACCCTAGGCAGCCCCCACTTTTTGTATTTCCATCCCTACCCTTTAAGCTTGCTCACCAAGGCTCCTAAATCTATAAATAAGGAGGCCTACCTCATGTATTTTCAAGTTTATTTGAGTAATGTTATGCTGCCATTTTTGTGCACAAGCTTTACTCCTCCTAGAAATCTAGGCTATAAACTTCAATCCTTTCACCTTCTCCCTTGAGCTGGCTGAACCACTCAACCCATACTCATCATGCACCTTCAAGACCAACACAACTCCTAGGAGGGTCTTGTTTCACTCATCCATTGCTTCCGCTCCATTTATTTCTACTTTGATTCAAGAAGAACACATGAAAATGCCATCATTTGGTATCATGAGCTTTTGGTTCTTCAAGATGAGTAGCTTGTCTTTTTAAATTTTCAGTTCTTCTTTATTTTCATCTTGTCATTTCAATTCCATAATTGTCTTGCTGTTTTTTTTTTTTACATTTTAAATTGTTCTTGGTGTGCTTATGGAAGATCCAACCGAAGCACATGTGTTCAATTGATCTTGAACATTTTCTTGTGCAATTGTGATAGGATTCCTTACACATTGAGTGGCTGTTTTCTTTTAGGAATTTGAGTCTTTATTGCTTTCTTATAATTGCTTCATTTTATGCTTTGAGTCTTTATTTTCTGAATCTATAAATGTTGTGTCAAGTCATGTGAATCCATAATTGTCATCAATTCTTAGTAGTCCTATTTTTGGCTTGATTGTTTCTTGTTTTTGGGTCTCTTTAATTTGCCTTAATCTGCTGTTATTTTGATCCTTTGCTGCTTTTTTAATTTTAGTTTGAGTTCATAATTGTGTCTTAGTTCTTACACAATTTCCTTCTTACATTTTCCTTTGTGTTAAATTTTGGTATCTTGCTGTTTTTTTTTTTCCAGTTTTCCAGTTTTCCCCTGTTTCTCTCTCTGTCTGGCTGTTTTTTGTTTCAAAAATTATTTCCACTCATAGGAAATTTGTGATTCTCTGGAAAATGCAAGTTTGAAGTGTTACAAAAAGGACAAAAAAAAGAATCAGATCAAAAAAGGCAACAGAAAAAATATGATAAATCTTACAAAATCAGAGTGCAAATCTTGAGCGCTCCAGCTGGCCTAACTGCACACCAAATTTGCAAAAATTATTAAAAAAAATGGTGCATGCGTTTTAGGTGATTCCAAAGCCATTGTTTAGATAAGATCCTGAATTTTCTTGCATATAAATTTCAGAGACAAATTTTAAAAATACAGCTCAGCATAAATCGGGGAACAAACACGTTTTCTGGCCCACAACAATTTTCAGTGGTGCTGTTTTTTTTTTTTTATTTGGTCATCTAATCTAGTGCTTTTCTTTAGGAATTCCTTTTGTGTGCCAACTTTTTTTTGAGTACCTTTAATTGTTTGCTTTAATTTCTTGACTCTCTTTCTAAGTTGTCATATTATAAATCCTTTTGGTGGTACTGTTTTTATTCAATTAAATTTGTTTCTTGCTTTTGTTTCTTGACCTCTCTTTTGGGTGCTGGAATTTAATTCTCCTTGGTGCATATGTGCATGGAACTTGACTTGGTTTAGGTTTAGCTCTTGTGAATAGGTGCTGGAAATTGGAGAATTAAAGCCATCATTTTAAGGAGGAGACAAAGCTAAAGCCGAAACAAGGTTGCTTGAAACAAACAATACAAACACCTAGAAGATCAAAAAAAAAATTCAAGACAACAAGGAAGTGCACTAACCCAAAAGAGGATCAACAAAGGGAGTCTTCTTTTCCTTTGCAACTTGGTTTATTGTTAATTACCTCTTTAATTACGTTTAGACGGTGAGTGTGTCTTCAAGGGCTCAAAGTGTCCAAGAAGCCTCACCTAGGGCCGAATAGCATAGTAAATTTTTTTGCTTAGTAATTTGTTGCTTGTTTGAACTTGTTTTCTATTGTTTTGGTAGAAACGTTTTGCATGATTAGTTTAGTTTAATTTGTGCTAAAACCGACTAGTTTGTTGCATATCTTTTTTTTTAGCTTACATAGTTTTATTGCTTTTTGATTTCTCAACTTCTTGTGTTTTAAGTGTTTCACTAAGAGAAATTTTTGTGAGAAGGCATTGGAGACTAGTTTTTGGCAAGGAAAAGGCTTGGTACTTAAGTAGTCATTTGAGACTCACCTCCCTTACCTGGAAAACTACCTTCTTTATCTTCCCTAATCTTTCTCAAAGTAAAAACGCCTAAATACACAAAGGTCTAGCCATGTCTTCTTCTTCTCATTCTCCAAAGTCTATAGAATGTGAAGTAAAATCTTTGAAAACCCTTTTGAAAGAGGTATCCCAAGCGGTACAATTAATCTCTTCTAGGCAATTGGAGAATGAAAACAAGATTAATGAGTTGGCTAGAGCTCAAGAAGAGAAATCCCAAAAATCTCAAAAATCAAAAAAAATAAATACTCATGCATCCCAAAGCATTGCAACTCTAGGGGAGGGAAGCCTTAGAATTAATGACTACTACCAACCACCCCCTAGAAGAACTAGGCAAAGGGAACAAGAGGTGCCAAGGGAAACTAGAGTAGACCTGCCTCATTTTCATGGAAAGGAAAATGTAGAAATATATCTAGATTGGGAGATGAAGGTAGAGCAACTCTTTGCTTGCCATAGGGTAAGTGAGGAACGAAAAGTACCCTTAGCCACCCTTAGTTTCCAAGGAAATGCCATGTATTGGTGGACCTCTTTAGAAAGAGACCGACGTCTTCATAGGGAACCTCCCATAGAATATTGGAATGACCTTAGGGGAGCCCTAAGACGTCGACATATACCTTCTTACTACCATAGGGAGTTGATGGACAAGCTCCAAAGACTCCAACAAAAGAATATGAGTGTAGAAGAGTATAGGCAAAAGATGGAGCTCTATATGATGAGAGCCTCTATTAGAGAGGAAGAGGAAACCACCATATCTAGGTTCCTTAGTGGCCTATCACTTGAGATAAGAGATAGAGTAGAGCTCTTACCTTATCAAGACTTGAATGATTTGGTTCAACTTTGCATTAAAGTTGAGCAACAAAATTTGCGCAAAACATCAAGTCAAAAGGTGAGCCCCTATTCTAACTTTTATCCCAAGAGAGAGTTTAAAAGGGAGGGTAGTACATCTAAGGAAAAACCAAAAGAACCTACCAAACCCTTCACCAAAGAAACCTCAACCCCACCCATCCGAGCTAGAGATGTTAAATGTTTTAAGTGCTATGGTAGGGGGCATGTGCAAGCACAATGTCCAAACCAAAGGACTTTGTTTCTTAAAGGTGTAGACGAATACACTAGTGGCGAGGATGAGCTTAGTGAGAAAGAGGAAGGGGGAGAGGATGAGAGGGTAGCTCCAATAGAGGGAGAATTGCTTATGATTAGGAGAACCCTCAACAATCACCCTAACACATCCATTGAAACACAAAGGGAGAACATATTTCATACAAGATGCAATGTTTTAGAAAATATATGTTCCCTCATTGTGGATAGTGGATCTAGTTGTAATTGTTGTAGTGCTAGGATGGTTGAAAAGCTTAAGCTACAAGTGGTTCCTCACCCAAAACCTTACAAACTTCAATGGCTTAATGAAAATGGGGAACTACATGTAGATAAGCAAGTGGAAATCAAGTTTTCCATAGGGAAATACAAAGATAAAGTTTTATGTGATGTAGTGCCTATGGAAGCTTGCCATATCTTATTAGGGAGGCCATGGCAATTTGACAAGAAAACCTTGCATGATGGTCTCACTAACGAGATTTCCTTCACCCATAAATATAAGAAGTTTGTACTTAGTCCTTTACCACATTCTCAAGTGGTGAAAGACCAAATACAAATGAAACAAAAGAGGGATGAGGAAAACAAAAAAAAAAGAGTGCTAGAAAAAGAGAAAATCCTTAGGGATAGGAAGGCGTGGGAGAAGAGTGTTCCTTCCCACAAGGTTGGTCTACAAGAAAAGCCTTTTGAAAATGTTTTAGAAAACTTGCTTCTTGTTGAACAACCAAGCCTTATCTTTTGTAAAGGAGCACTTACATGCACTGCCACAAGTAATGAACTCACGGTTTTACCTCCTCAAATAGAAAACCTTTTGAGTGAATTTGACGATCTATTCTCACAAGAAGGACCCAATGGGCTTCCTCCTCTTAGGGGGATAGAACATCAAATTGACTTCATTCCGGGGGCAAGCCTACCAAATAGGCCTGCTTATAGAACCAACCCCGAGGAAACAAAGGAGATAGAATCACAAGTTCAAGACTTGTTGGAGAAGGGTTGGGTTCAAAAGAGTCTAAGCCCTTGTGCTGTACCTGTCTTGTTGGTGCCTAAAAAAGATGGAAAATGGCGCATGTGTTGTGATTGTAGAGCAATCAACAACATCACCATCAAGTATAGGCATCCAATCCCAAGGCTTGATGATATGCTTGATGAATTGCATGGGTCAACTCTATTCTCCAAAATTGACCTTAAAAGTGGATATCACCAAATTCGAATCAAGGAGGGTGATGAGTGGAAAACCGCTTTTAAGACCAAATTTGGATTATATGAGTGGTTGGTGATGCCCTTTGGACTCACTAACGCTCCAAGCACATTCATGAGGCTTATGAATCACACCTTGAGGGATTGTATAGGTAAATATGTAGTAGTTTACTTTGATGATATCTTAGTATATAGTAAAACCCTAGAAGACCATCTAAGTCACCTTAGGGAAGTCTTTCTAGTTCTTAGGAAAAATAGTCTTTTTGCAAATAGGGATAAGTGTACCTTTGGTGTAGATAGTGTAGTCTTTTTAGGCTTTATAGTAAACAAAACGGGGGTACATGTAGATCCCGAGAAAATCAAAGCCATCCAAGAGTGGCCAACTCCACAAAATGTAAGTGATGTAAGAAGTTTTCATGGGTTAGCTAGCTTCTATAGAAGGTTTGTGCCTAATTTTTCTAGCCTAGCTTCTCCTTTGAATGAACTTGTTAAAAAAGATGTTGCATTTTGTTGGAATGAAAAGCATGAGCAAGCCTTTCAAAGGCTAAAAGCTCAACTCACCAATGCACCCATCCTATCTCTCCCAAATTTTTCCAAAACTTTTGAGATAGAGTGTGATGCATCGGGAGTAGGCATAGGCGCGGTATTGTTGCAAGGTGGACACCCCATTGCTTATTTTAGTGAAAAACTCCATGGTGCCACCCTCAACTACCCCACTTATGACAAAGAGCTCTATGCTCTTGTGAGAGCCCTAAAGACTTGGGAACACTATCTTGTGTCCAAAGAATTTGTTATCCATAGTGATCACGAGTCTTTAAAATATTTAAAGGGCCAACACAAGCTCAATAAGAGACATGCAAAATGGATGGAATTTCTTGAACAATTTCCTTATGTAATCAAATACAAGAAAGGAAGCACCAATATAGTGGCCGATGCTCTTTCAAGACGCCACACACTCTTTTCAAAATTGGGTGCCCAAATTCTTGGATTTGACCACATAAGAGAGCTTTACCAAGAAGATCAAGAACTTTCATCCATCTATGCCCAATGTCTACATAGAGCGCAAGGAGGTTACTATGTGTCCGAGGGATATCTTTTTAAAGAAGGAAAACTTTGCATTCCCCAACGAACACATAGAAAACTCCTTGTCAAAGAATCACATGAAGGGGGACTCATGGGCCATTTTGGAGTTGATAAGACTCTAGATCTTTTGAAAGCAAAATTTTGTTGGCCACACATGAGGAAAGATGTCCAACGCCATTGCTCTAGATGTATCTCATGTTTAAAAGCAAAGTCTAGAACAATGCCGCATGGACTCTACACCCCTTTGCCGATTGCAAATGCTCCTTGGGAAGACATTAGCATGGATTTCATTTTAGGACTTCCTAGGACTGCAAGAGGCCATGACTCTATCTTTGTGGTAGTGGACCGTTTTAGCAAAATGTCTCACTTTATTCCATGCCACAAAGTAGATGATGCTCAAAATATTTCTAAACTCTTCTTTAGAGAAGTGGTGAGACTCCATGGTCTCCCTAGAAGTATAGTGTCCGATAGAGATCCCAAGTTTATAAGTCACTTTTGGAAAACTCTTTGGGGTAAACTTGGAACAAGACTACAATTTTCAACTTCTTGTCATCCTCAAACGGATGGGCAAACCGAAGTAGTCAATAGATCTCTTGGAACTATGCTTAGGGCTATCATGAAGGGCATCCACAAATCTTGGGATGAGTACCTTCCCCACATTGAATTTGGTTACAATAGAGTAGTTCACAAGACTACTAATGCTTCTCCTTTTGAGGTAGTATATGGTTTTAATCCTCTCACGCCCATGGATTTAATTCCTCTTCCTAATCCACAAGATTTTGTGCATAAGGAAGGAGTAATCAAGGCTGATTTTGTCAAGAAAATGCATGAGAAGATTAAAATTCAAATACAACAACAAAATGAGAAGTACACAAAACACAACAACAAAGGGAAGAGAGAAATAATTTTTGAGGAAGGAGACTTAGTTTGGCTTCATCTTCGAAAAGAAAGATTTCCAAATCAAAGGAAGTCCAAACTAAGTCCCCGAGGTGAGGGACCCTTCCAAGTCCTTAAGCGAGTCAACAACAATGCATATAAATTGGACCTACCTCTTGAATATGGAGTACATGACACATTTAATGTAATTGATCTTTCTCCATTTGTAGGTACCAATGACGATGACGAGCTGGATTTGAGGACAAATCCTTTCCAAGGGGGAGGGGATGATGGAGGAGGGCCAAGCACATCTAACCAAGGAAGCCAAGGCCCAAACCAAGAAGACCGTCTAGACCAAGAGGAGCGTCTAGCTCCAAGAAGTGAGCGTCTAGGACGTGAAGGAGGGAGGCTATCCATGGAGCTAGACCGTCTAGGACCTCTCACAAGATCCATGGCTAAACATATCCAAGCACACATAGAAGAAGCCACGGATGGGAGGGAGAAGACCTTGTACATGCTACTTGGAGGCCCATTAGGGGTAGCTTAGTAGATTAGTGTAGTGTAGAAAGCAAAACTTGCTAACTTAGGGGTGTGCTATCAAAAAGGTGCCCTTAGCAATAGAAGGAGGGGTGTGCTAGCAAATAGGTGCCTTTAGCAAAAGAGGGAGGGGTGTACTATCAAATGTTGCATTTTTGACCTATCTTCTAGAATATTAGGATGATGGTGTGGTTTGACTAAAGTCAATACCCTAGGCAGCCCCCACTTTTTGTATTTCCATCCCTACCCTTTAAGCTTGCTCACCAAGGCTCCTAAATCTATAAATAAGGAGGCCTACCTCATGTATTTTCAAGTTTATTTGAGTAATGTTATGCTGCCATATTTGTGCACAAGCTTTACTCCTCCTAGAAATCTAGGCTATAAACTTCAATCCTTTCACCTTCTCCCTTGAGCTGACCGAACCACTCAACCCATACTCATCATGCACCTTCAAGACCAACACAACTCCTAGGAGGGTCTTGTTTCACTCATCCATTGCTTCCGCTCCATTTATTTCTACTTTGATTCAAGAAGAACACATGAAAATGCCATCAGTTCATGAGCACGCTGACGGGCACAGTGTTAGAGTGGTTTATCAGCCTCCCTAACGGCCACGTGACATCGTTTGCACAGTTCTCTGCGTTGTTCAGGGAACAATACACTGTTAATCGGGCTCCTCTGCCGGTGTCTTATGATCTTTTTGACGTAAGACAGTACCAGGGAGAGAGTCCCTGAAGGATTACCTCAACAGGTTCGGAGCGATGGTGGTAAGGTTGCACACCAAGGATGAGGATATGGTGGTGCACGCCTTCAGGAAGGGAATTTTGCCAGGACGCTTCAGTGAGTCACTCATCAGGAATCGCCCCAAAACCTTCTGCGAGATCAGGCGTCGAGCGGTAGCCCACATAGTCGCAGAAGGGGAACTCACTGAGAAGCGCGAGAGCATTGCCCCCGCACAATCATGAGGGCCAAGTCGACCTCAGCCCATGAGGGTACATGAGGCGACAACAAAGAAGAAGGCTCAAGGGAAACAACAACCCTAAATAGCCAGGAAGCCCTAGACCAGGGCACGCGCGAAGGAGGATGCGCCCCCAGACATAACTTCCTGGTGGAATTGAAGGAGCTGATCGCTATCCCTAACATAGCGGAGAGATTGAAGATGCCCCCAAAGACTGACAAAAGATTAGGGCCTAGCAAGAACGCGTGGTGCGAGTTCCACCAAGCATTTGGTCACCCCATCCGCAACTGTTTGGCCCTAGGCCATCAGTTGGATGAGCTGGTGAAGAGTGGTTTCTTGAATGACTACTTTTGCCAGCCATAGGAGGATCAGGCATTAGCAGCCCCGAGGAGTGATCAGGGGCACGAGGTGCCCATTCATGGGGAAATCCATACCATCTCAGGAGGTTTTTCAGGAGGGGGGTGCACCACTTCTCAGCGGAAGAAATACGCACACTCGGTGATGGCGGTAGAGAAGTACGAGGAAGACCACACTCCTGACATTGACCTCACCTTCGCCAAGGCCAATCGCCAGGATGTCATTCCCCACGACAATGACCTGGTGGTAATATCAGTAATCACGGTGGGAAGGAAGGTGCACTGTGTGCTAGTAGATCAGGGAAGCTCGGCTGACGTGACGTTCTGATCGACTTTCAACAAACTGCAGCTGTCTCCTGACCAGTTGAGGCCTTACTGGTTGTTTGTATGGATTTGCAGGAGACCAGGTAGAAGTGCGTGGCCACATAGAGCTGAGGACCACTTTAACAGATGGTGTGGCCTCATGCACAGAAAACATCAGGTACCTTGTCGTCAACGCTCCCTTAGCTTACAACATACTTTTGGGCAGACTTGCCCTGAATAGGTTGGGAGCAGTGGCGTCGATGAGGCATATGAAGATGAAGCTGCCTTCCATGGAAGGGACGGTGATCACCATTAGATCAAACCAGAAAGAGGCAAAGAAGTGTTATGAGAATAGCCTCAAGACGAAGAGGGGGGTGTGCACCGTTACCACCCAACCACTAGGTGGGGTGTGCACAGTTACTGCCCAGCCCCTAGGTGGGGAAGGGATCACTCGAGTAGAGGTCGCCCGGGAGAGACGACCCGAACTAGTTGAGGACATCTTGGAGAGGGAGATTGGGGGAAAGATGCTCAAGCTTGGCAAGTCTTTATGCCAAGAGACACAGGACCAGATTGCCGAGGTCATCGCGCGGCACCTGGATGCCTTAGCATGGTTTGCCTTAGACATGCCTGGCATAGACCCCGACTTCCTGTGTCATCGCTTTGCCATGGATCCCTAGGTCAGACCTGTTCGCCAGAGAAGGAGGAAGTTCAATGAAGAAAGACGACAAGTCATTAAGGAGGAGACACAATAGTTGTTGAGAGTCGGCCACATCAGGGAGATCCAATACCTAGAGTGGTTGGCGAATGTGGTGCTCATGAAGAGGGCCAATGGGAAGGGGAGAATGTGCATAGACTTCACTAACCTCAACAAGGCCTGCCCAAAGGACTCCTACCCCCTGCCAAGCATTGATGCTTTGGTAGACAGTGCCTCGGGTTGCAAGTTGCTCAGCTTCCTGGATGCATTTTCTGGGTACAACCAGATCAAGATGCATCCCATGGATGAGTGCAATACGGCGTTCATGACAGAGCTATCTTGCTACTATTACACTTGGACTGAAGAACATAGGTGCCACCTACCAGAGGCTGATGGACAGGGTACTCGCACCCATGATAGGGCGAAACGTGCAAGCCTACGTGGATGACATGGTGGTGACTTACAGGTGAAAGACTAGCACGTTGCTGATCTAGAAGAGCTATTTACAACAATATCTAAATATAGGCTGAAGCTGAACCCGGAGAAGTGCGTGTTTGGGGTTGAAGTAGGCAAGTTCTTAGGCCTTTTTGCTCACTGAGCATGGGATAGAAGCAAACCCTGACAAGTGCGCTGCAATCCTTGCTATGAGAAGCCCGACTTTAGTAAAGGAGGTGTAGCAGTTGACAGGGTGGATGGCCACTCTGTCTAGATTCGTATCAGCTGGGGGAGATAAGGGTCACCCCTACTTCCAGTGCCTGAGGAGGAACAACAGGTTCTTGTGGACCGCAGAATGTGAAGAGGCATTCCTCAAGCTGAAGGAGTACCTGGGCAGTCCACTAGTGTTATGCAAACCACAGCTGAGCACTCCTTTGCGCCTGTATTTTGCAGTCACTGATCAGGCGGTTAGCTCAATTCTTGTGCAGGAACAGGATCAAGTTCAGAAGCCAATCTACTTTGTCAGCAAAGTATTACAGGGGCCTGAGGTGAGGTACCAGGCCCTAGAGAAGGCGGCACTGACAGTGGTGTTCTTAGCAAGAAGACTTTGCCACTACTTCCAGAGTTTCACAGTGGTGGTGATGACAGACCTTCCCATTCGTAAGATCTTACAGAAGCCAGACGTCATGGGAAGAATGGTGCGCTGGGCTGTAGAGCTCTCAGAGTTTGACATACAGTATGAGCCCAGAGGCCCTATGAAAGGTTAGGTCTACACTGATTTTGTAGTCAAGCTCTCATCGGTAGAAACACACAACGAAGAAGCCGACTTTCGATGGGTGCTCTCAGTAGATGGGTCCTCTAACCAACAGGGCAGTGGAGCTGGTGTCATCTTGGAGGGACAAATGGGGCTATTGATTGAATAGGCCCTTCGGTTTGCTTTCAAGGCTAGTAACAACCAGGCAGAGTATGAGGCCCTGAACGCTGGGATACTGTTGGCCAAGGAGATCGGAGCGCGAAGTTTGCTGGCAAAGAGTGACTCCCTACTAGTTACGGTCCAAGTAACAGGAGAGTACTAGGCCAAAGACCCTCAAATGGCCTCTTATCTGGAGTATGTACAAGCGTTGAGGCAGTCGTTTATGACGTTCGAATTGGTGCATGTCTCCAAAGAGCAGAATGCCCGAGAAGACTTGCTAGCAAAGCTCGCCAGCTCAGGCAAGGGGGGCAGATAAAGGACAGTCATCCAGGAGACCTTGAAGACACCTCGCACCTACACCATGGACAATCTGGTAGGGGTCCATTAGATTAGTGCGTCAAATGGGAGGAAGAAGAGTCATCGTTCATTGATTCAGGAGACATTGAAGACGCCCAAAATACACGCATATCCAGCACCAGGGGAAGAGTCATTGTAGGTCTGCCTGGTTGTGAGAGGAGAAACTTGGATGACACCCTACAAGTGCTACCTAGCTGATGGGATGCTTCCGCTGGAACCCACGGAGGCCAAAAAAATAAAGAACTCGACCAAGTACACCCTCATTGATGGAGAATTGTACTGACACGGGTTTACCCACCCCATCTTAGTGTGTGTACATGGCGAGTAGTGCACGCGAATAATGGCAGAGCTCCACGAAGGAATATGTGGGAGTCATATTGGTGGTCAAGCTCTTGCATCAAAGGCTGTCCGAGCAGGATACTATTGGCCAACCATGAGGGAAGATTGCACCGAAGTACGCGCAGCAGTGCAAGTAGTGTCAACAACACACAGACTAGCACAAGGCGCCACCAGAAGAGCACAACACGCAGACTATATGATGGAAACCATCCAGCCACACACAACCACATAATAAGGAGGATAAAGACCTAGAGGTTATTTTGGGATTTACTTGTAAATATGGGTCTAATTGGGTTTTTGTTTCTTTTTGTAGGCCCAATCAAGAGGAGAACTCTAGGGTGAAGGAATGTACAATCATATCCAAGAAGGCCTCCAAGTCATCAAAACATAAACTAAAGCTTTGGTCAGAAGAACACAAGAAGACTGAGTTCCTGCTGACTAGTCAACATTATTTTTGGGCCAAGCTTTAGCTTAAATAAATTGTATAAAGTTGTTTAGGATTTCATGGGCCATGTATTGGGCCTAGTAGCATAAAATAATTGGACCAAATATTTGGGCCAAGTAGCATAGGTTTTTGGCCTTGTATTTGGGCCAATAGTAAAATATGAATAGTTAGGGTTAAAAATGACTAGTTAGGGTAACAATTGGGCTTCTTTGAGCCCAATGTAACCCTAAAACGTCTAGGGTATATTGGAGGACGAAAATCACCTTGGCATGGAGCACATGGACGTCCACATGGCAGCCTAGGAGTGGAGAGGATTTAGCATGGAAGGTGTGAGCTAAAACATGGAAAGCATGACTCCACATGGCACCTTCTTATTGGAGAGTTTTATTTTATATTTTCAAATTTTGGCTCCAAAATGTCCAGCCCTCTCTCCTATATAATGAGGTGCTTGGCTCATGTAAATGGGAAGATTAATTTGAGTGAAATTGCTGCCAACTTTGTGCCAATTATCACTCTTGTCTCCTACCTCTAGGATAGACACCTTAGTCTTCATTCTTCATCTTTTCCAAGTGAGATGGCCTCACCACTCACTCTCCACACCTAACACTTCACCTTCAAGGTTTCCACAGCTCCTAGGAGTGCCTTGCATGCTTCCAACCATTGCTTCCGCCACCTTCAATTGTGTTTTCCAGCTCATGGAAGATGGCACTGAAGCTAGGCTACATCAAGTGGTATCAGAGCCATGGTTCTTCAAGAGCTAAGTGTCCTCTTCTAATTTTTTTTTATTTTCATATTTCTGTGTTGTTCTTCATTAGATCCTTGAATGCCTTGCTGTTTTTTTCAATTTAATTTTGATTTGAATGCTGTTTGGATGAATCCAATCGGTAGAATGTGTTCAACTTGTTCTTTAGCTTCTAATTTCAATTTTGTGTAGGATTCTTGTGTGTTTTGGTGTGCTGCTTGATTTTATTAGGATTTTGAGTCTTGCACATTTTAATTGGTTCGATCTGTTTTAATTGGCAGGCAACCAGCTCAGCCAATCTTTTCTTCTTCTTTGGATCAAGCACCATGTCTGCACCAAAAAAACAAGCATGAGAAGACAATTCAAAACAATACGTAATAGCATCAAATACAGGGAGAAATAGCTAAAAGATAGAGGAGCAGGTACCAATGTAGCCCTTGAGGGACATTGTACTCATGCTTAATCAGCTGGGTAGTGTTAAACACCACTCCCAAGCTTGAAAGAAGCTAGCACAATTCACGATTAAAGGGGGCCAGCTCCTCGAGACCCTTGGGTTTCTTGAACATTAGCTTTTCAACCCAATACAGGGGAAACCCATCAAGCAGAGTGGGGTCGTAGGAGCTGCAGCACACCCTGAAGAACTTCCCTTTGAAGCCCTTGTAGGATTGCTGAAAGAGAGTCAGGAGGACTATCCCCACCACCCCGTTGAGGCTTACCCAAAGCCTCTTCCCGAGGCTCTTCGCTTCGAAGAAGTGGAGGAAGACGTCCACAGAAGGAGGGTGCCCCAGGTGGTTGCACAAAATAGCGAAGGCCCTCACGAAAGCCCATCTGTTGGGATGTAGCTAGGCAGGGGCCACATTGAGCTCTGTGAGGAGCACCTGCTCGAACCCAGTGAGGGGCAAGCGAAGCTTAATCCGCTTGAAGATGGTGGCGTATAGGAAGAAGAAGGGCTCCCCATCGTTGGAGCGATTGTCAACACATATGGGTTCATCCTCTGTGCAAGGTCGAACCGAGACGTATGCGTCGCATTCCCTGCAAAACACGCGGCCCTTGATTTCAGCCTCATCATCTCTGTGCCTCCTCAAGTCCTCGCAGGTGGTGAGTTTGGAGGTCTCAGCGAGGAGGTCATCGGAGGCCCAAGGGTAGAGGGCTCTGTAGTCAACTGAGGGAGGAGGGTTGGAAGTGGTTTTGGTTCTTCCCATCTCGAACAAAGCTAAAAAAGGAGAGGCAAAAGGAAGGAAAACGAGGGTTTAGAAGAAGTGATGGTGTGGCTCAATGATGCAGAAGAACAGAGACTAAAAAACGAAGAAGAGAAACGGTGCAAAACAGAAACCCTAAGGTGCAGGAATTATAAACAGAGCCAGAGCAGTTATCACATGTCATAAATGGAGAAATCATGAAATAAAGGCAAGCAAAGGAATAAAAATCATACCTTTAGAGAAGTTGAGGGTTGAAGGTCGAGATTGTTTAGAGGGAAGTGAGAGCGTTTGGGAGAAGGAAAATGATCGAAGGAAAGCTTAAGCAAAAGTGATGAAACAGTGAGGGAACGTGGGGTTTTGAAAGGGTTTAACGTGGGCAAGGGAGAGCAAGTGGCAATAACCCCCAGCCGTTGATCAGGCCACGTGTACGCAGATTAAAAAAGTGTGGTGAGACGTCATTTTGGCAACAGAGTATGTCGATGTGTACTCGGCAACAGAGTGAAGCCGATGTGACATCGGGCATCAGTGGTTCAAACAGCTAAACTGGGCCACGAGAGGTGGACCCCAGGAAACACACCAGTTATCAGTGAAATGCCTAGAGTTAGGGGGAAGTCTGAGTCACAAGGTGCTCGTGCGTGTGGTGTGAATAGCGCATTTGGGCGCACCACCAGCAAAGGGCCCTGGGAACTCTAAGGCCTGTTAGGGTTAGGGTTCCCCAGGGGCAGACTGCATGCATGGCACGTGAACAGTTAAGGGCACCCCCATAATGGATGGCCCCAGAGATTAAGTGCACAAGTTGGTACCCAGGTGGCCATACAATGAGAGGTTGCACTCCAGTAAGGGAAGCCTTACGCGCTAGATTACACTAAGGAAGGGTAATAGTGACGCAACGGTATTCCTTCAGAAACCCTAAATGCGGGTAATAGAGACAGGGGAAACCCTAGACTATATAAACAACAGTAAGAAACCCTAAAAAGGTACGCAGCTCTTGAGACTAGAACTGTTACACACATACACACTGTTTCTTAGCCCGAGGATTGACTTGAGTGTCGAAGTGCAAACGGCCTCTAGGGCCCCCCTTTGTCTTTGCAGGTACAGAGTGTTTCGATCCAGTGAAGCAGCAACCTGAGAAAGAAGAAGAGTGTGCGAGATTGTCGTTAGAGTCAACCGACAGAAGAGTCAACCGGCAAGAACACTTGTCATTTACATCCAATACTCTTTCAAGTCTTGTCATATATCAATTCTCTTTACTTTAGTCCAATTTTAAATTGAGTTTTTGTTGTTTTAAAATTTGTTTGACCTCTTTCTAGGTGGAAGTAATTCAAAAAGTCCCTTGGTGAGTTTGGAGAACATTTTTGGTGAGAATTGTATCACTCAAATAGGTGCAGATTTGAATAATCAAAGTTGAATATCCTCAAGATGTATAACAAGGGGACAACTGCAATCTTGTACAAAAATATACACAAAGAAGGACTGCAAAAAGAAGGAGTGCATAGATTAAGATTTAAAATTTTGGTGCTTCAAAATTTGTTGATTCAATTTTCATTGTATTTTCTTTGAGTTGTATCTTGTTAAAATTTGAACAATTAGTAGATTAATGGCGCAATTAGACGGTGAGTGTGTCTTTGAGGTTCTAAGTGCCAAGAAGCCTCATCATTAGGATTTCGACTAGTTTTCAAAGCTTACTAGTTAGAATATTTTAAATTGTGTTTAATTGTTTAGCATTCCTTTTTTCTCACATAAAATTGTGTTTTCATTCTTGATTGTGCTCTAAGTGAATTACTTAGAGAAAGGTTTGTGAAAGTCTTGGAGGATAGAATCTGGCTAGGAAAGGCTTGGTAGTTAAGTGATCCAAGTGATCCACCTCCCTTTCCTGGGAATCTCCCTTACATGGTATCCATGGTAGAAATGGGCAGAAACCAGACACAGAGAAAAGAGGATGAATTTTTTATGTGATACAGCAAGAGATGAGCCAATTAATTGTTTTTCTAGAGAAAAATAGCTGCATAGGGTTTTATAGCAGCAAAGAACCCTACTTTAATTCTTTTCATGTTGTGGGCTTCAATATCCAAGCAGAGAAGACTGGTCCAAGAATGCATAGTGACACGTCAGCCCTTAACAAGAATAACATGGTCAGCACATGTTGATTTGACTAGTCATAAAGGCACTTGAATTTCCAAGATTTTGGAATATATTCCTTTTATGACAAGAAGCAACCTTCTCCTGAACCATAACAGACTGTTCAAAGACTTCCTTTTGACTCACTTTCTTCGAAAAATAGAATCTGCAACTGATAAAGACAAAAATCAATTAAATCAGTTTTATGCAGTGCTGTCAGAGGAGAAACAATCGGTTGTTTCGAGAAAACAATCGGTTGTTTTCCTGTAACAGCAACTTATGACTTTCAAAGACAGAGACATCATGTAGAGTTGAATCAAAACAGAATTTGCTATATTTGACTCATACATAATTTTGAAAAATACCACTATAAAAAGAAATTGAAATACAGAAACATAAAAGGTCTTATCCTTTTTATCGTAGAGCCCTTTTCAAAGAGTCATAAGCCATTGATCAAGAATTGTTCTTTTGGATAAAGTCTTTTTCCTCTAGAAGCTTGATTTGATGACTCTAGGGTCCCTGGCTTCTTAGCATTCCTGCAAATCAAATTCAAGTAGCTAGATTTGGTCCCCTTACAAAAGTGGGTCCTTTTGCATCACATTTGTTACTTGAAACCTTAGACAATTTAGGAATCCATCTCATTTTACCTTTAGGCACAACATATTTCCTGATTTTACAGAATCTAACTTAATGGCCTCTCTCCATGCAGTAAAAGTATGTAACAACTAGTTGTTTCATGTTTTCAATTGGTTGTTTTTCTGGTACTTTAGAGAAAGGCTTTGAAATTCCACTTTTCTTGCTTTGTGGATTAAAACCCAATCCAGACTTTCCAAAAACACATTTTTGAGAAGATAAAACAATTTCAAAGTTGGATTTGCCTTTTGAAAGCTTGTCTATAGTTTTTACAAGATATTGGACCTTCTTTTCAAGGTTTTCACAATTTTCACAAACTTTTAAATCACACAAGCAAGAAGATTTTTTGTAACGCAAATCAGGGTTTTCAAGAACAGTTTTAGAATTTTCCAACTCTTCTTCTAGAGCCTTAACTCTTTTCTCAAGCCAGTTGTTCAACCCTTTCAACCGGTTGTTCAAGAGAGCCAATCAGTTGGCTTCCTCATGAGTTTCTTTAAAAGCTTGAAGTAATTGACTATAATTTTCTGCATTTAAGGAAACACTAGAACTTACACTGCTGTCATCATCTTCTCCATTTGCCATCAAACACAGATTGGCTTCTTCATCTTCACTTGATGAGGAGCTTGATGATGATATTTCATTTTCATCCCATGCAATGTAGGCTTTCTTGGATTTTCCTTTCTTTTCCTTCTTATTTGACTTCTTCTCTTTGCCCTCTTTGTTTAGACAATCTTCTTTTATATGACCCTGTTCTCCACAACCATAGCAAGTATAATTGTTAGAGTTAAAATCACTACTTTTCTTGTTTCCATACCTTTCTTGGTTGAAGTCCTTGTTCCTTTTCTTCTTCAAGAATGTGCTGAACTTTTTGGACAGCAGGCTGAGAGTTTCTTCTTCACTTTCATCACTAGATTCTTGCTTATTCTTGTGCTTGGAAGCCTTTACCTTCTTGTCTTCACTTTCTTGAACAGTGAGTCTATCCATTTCCAACTCATGTTCTCTTAACTTTCCAAACAAGGATGCAGTTGTTAGTGTAGTCAAATCCTTGGACTCTAAAATAGTTGTAACTTTTGGTTGCCAATTTCTATCCAAGCATTTGAGGATTTTGATATTCAACTCTTCTCTTTGAAAGATTTTGCCCAGACTAATGAGGTGATTCACAATGTGAGTGAATCTCTTTTGAACTTCAGCAATTGATTCTCCCTTGATCATTCTGAACATTTCATATTCTTAGATTAAGGCATGCTTCCTTGCCCTTTTTACATCATTTGTTCCTTCATGAGTAACCTCTAGAGTGTCCCACATCTCCTTAGGCGATGCACATTGTGAGACCCTGAAAAATTCATCTGAATTCAAAGCAGAGGTTATAATATTCTTGGCAATGCAATCAAACTTAGCCTTTTTATTCTCTGCATCAGTCCATTGGGACCAAGGTTTTTCAATCAAAACATTTTCCTTTTCAAATTTGGGAATAAAAGGGCCATTTTCAATTGCATCCCAAATTCCTCTATCTAGAGATTCCACAAAAATTTTCATCCTTACCTTCCAGAATTGATAGTTTAAACCACAAAACAGAGGTGGTCTATTGATTGAGGCACCCTCCCCAAAAGGTAGTCTTTCAGCCATAGAAAAAGGATTTTAGGATTAAAAACTTGAATGGCTTTCAAGAACCTAGCTCTTGATGCCAATTGTTAGAATATATGGCTTTAAACAGGGGGGGGGGGGGCTGAATTGTTTACAAAAGATTTTTGCAAATATTGAAGGTATAATGAATATTAGTGCAGAATAACAGATCAAGGAACCAAGTTAGAGAAGAAAAGAAACTGTTTTAAGGCACAAACAAAAAAACAATCGGTTGTTTCTACGAAATAATCGGTTGTTTATAGCAGCAGAGATTAAAATCAACTTTAAAATAGTTAATAAAAGAGCTAAGGATGAAAGAGATGCACAAAATAGTTTTATACTGGTTCACCCTAATCACAAGGGCTACATCTAGTTCCCAGAAAACTACTGGGTTCCACTATGCAATCAATCACAGATTACATAGACCACACACCAAAGTAGTGACCTTGAACCCCTCAAGAAACACACTACCTTTGGCAATACGCACAACAGATTTTAGAACCCCTCTGAATCTGCACTTACAACCTTCAAGCAGAAATGCAATAATCAAGAAAGAGAGAATAGGATATACCTGGGAGTTACAAAGCTTCTAGATTAAGATTATAACCCAGTCCTATTCCACACACATGAAAATCCAAAAGCTTGATTGAATCTTGAAAGCACTTAGTCAAATCTCACTTTGATTTCTCAAAACTGTTTCTTACTCTTTAGGAGCGTCTGACTAACATTATATAGACCAACTGACTAGTAGAGGAGCACTTAAAATAGGAGCACTATTAGTTAGTGTATTGACCAGTCCTCGGACACCGAGAACAACTAGTAATGGTGAGCAACGTTAGCTGGGTCCCACAGCATGGGCCAAAGCCACGTGGGCTGGGCCTCACTGGTAGTATGGACTAATGGGATGGTTAGTCATCAGCGTGTCGACCACCAGAGTGGACTGAGGTGTCCTCATCACACAATGGGGTGATGAGTCCTCGGCAACAGAGTGCGACGAGGTGACATCAGTCTTGGGTGTTTTGAATAATAGAACTAGAACATCTAAGGTGGGCCCCGAGAGAAGACCTGGTACCAGTAAAATGCCCAGAGGTAGAGAGAGGCCTAAGTCACGAAGCAACCATGCGTGTGGCAGGGAAAGCATAGTTAGGTGCAGAGTCTTGAAGGGTTTGAGTGCCCATCAGGATTAGGGTTTCCAAGTGAAGCTACATGCATGGCACGTGAACAGTGAGGGCACTCCTAGAACAGGTGGCCCCAGAGATTAGGTGCACGAGGGGGTACCCAGGTGGCCATCCTGTTAGAATTTGCACTCCAGTTAAGGGAAACCCTACGCGCTAGATTATCTTAAGACTGGGTGATAGCGGTGCAAGGGTATTCTCTTAAACCCTAATTATGGGTAGCGGCGCAGAGGAAACCCTAGACTATATAAAGGGTAGTAAAACACTTCACAAAGGTACGCAGTTTCTAGACCTAAACTCAGATACTCAATACACTTGGTGTGCTTACCCAGTATTGACTTGAGGGTCAGAGTGCAAACAGCCTCTAGGGCGCCCCTTTCTATCTTGCAGGTGCAGGTGCTTTCGATACAGCAAAGCATAACTTAAGGTGAGGGAAGAAGGCGTGTGATCTTCGTAGAGTCAACCGACAGAAGAGTTAACCGGCAAGAACATTTGGCGCCCACCGTGGGGCCGAAGTAAAACAAGGTCCCATATGTAAGGACCTATAAATTAATTGGAATAGAAGTGATAGATTTTAAATAATTTCTGAGTATGTGATTATTTAAAATAAAAAGGACATAAAAATAGAAAATTATCATAGTGGTCAGACCTCGGACGTCGCCTAAGGTCTGGGGTCAGCTGGTAGAGGGCGGTCGGTTGACCATTGTACCAACCAAGTAGTCAGGTGCAATGACTTTATCGTGAGGGAATCACGTGGGCGTGCTTGAAGGGGGGCACGTGAATCAAAAAGGGTAAGAGAAAGGAAGGCGTAGCTTAGAAGTCGATGAGATCGCCGTTTGTTGAAGAAGGCGGCGGCCTCCGACTCCACCCGTATGAAATCAGAAATCACCTATGGTGTACATGATCGCCAATCGCCTATGGTGTACATGATCGCCGAAAAGAGTACATCGCCGAGTATTCGAGAAGACTTGGTAAGCACTTAGTATGTGGTCTAAATACAGAAGATGAGTGACATAGAAGATTGGTGGCATATCTGCCACCATGAGTAGTGTGAGCCGTGATACCTCAGACTTAGAGGAATGGGAGGACGAGCCCTCAGCTGGGTGTGACGATGTGACATCGGTGACCAGAGTGAGGCGATGTGTCCTCGTCACACACAAGGGCGATAAGAGATCGCCAACAGGATGAGAGGAACATCGGTCATCAACCAGGATGGGAGACACATCGGTTGTCTGCCAGGGTGAGACATCGGTTGTCTGCCAGGGTGAGGAATCAGTCGTCCGTCAGGAAGAGGAATCAGTCATCGCCAGTATGAGAGGCATCAGTCATCGCCAGTATGAGAGGCATCGATCATCGCCGGTAGGAGAGGCATGGTCATCGCGCGAGCAGTCATCGGTGGATGGTTATCGCGCGAGGTAGTGTTTCAGGCAGATAATGTGGGACCCAGGCTCCTAGCATGAACGTTCTACATGTGCGACACGTAGACATTAGGAGTGCTTCAGAACAGTTGACGCCAGAGAGTTGGTAAGGCAGGTAACCCAAAGTTGGTACGCGCAAAGAGATCCCGTGGCAGTTCTGTCAGAGGAAACATGCACGCAAGCTTCCCACAGAGTGGGTAATGGCAGCTGCATAGCGGGTCTACGTTTCTTAGTCTCAGAACACACCTCCTCTTAGTTGGAGTTCGAACGCTGTTGGAGTAGCGAGAGATAGAGTGAGTTTAGTCTTCATCCTTTGTTCCTTCCTCTCCTTCACTCTGCGATTCAGGCCTTCTCACGTCCCAGCTTGGCTACCGGCGACTGCCATAGAGCACCTGGGAAGGTTCGCTGCAAGTTTCCAGTCAAGCCTTAAAATAGAGTTCGGGTATCCTTAAGTTCGGTGGGTTAGAGCTTGTAGTGAGATTTTACACAAGTTCAGGTAAGGGAAGCTAGCTTTATTTCCAATAAAACCTTAAGCTAGAAGATTCTGATGTTTGGGTGACGTGATCGCCGGTTTTAATGCAAATTTCGAAATCCCCTGTTTTAGTGTCGTTTTGAAATTGTTTGAGATTGAAAGGTGAAATGCATAAGATATTCGAAAATCTGAACTTTGGTATGATTGTTTCTGTGATTGGGATTGTTTAAGAAAAGATTAAAAATATTATATGATGGAATTGTGCTTTTACGTGTGGTATGATGTACTGGATGAATGTGAAATTGTGATCAAGACATAGTATTTTCAGGAAAGGAAATACCGTGTTGAGATTGGTTATGAGGTGTATTGATCTGTGAGTATCCTGTGAATGAGACGATCCTGACTCTGCTGATATAATGGAATCACATAGATGAAGTTATTCAGTTGTTGAGAGTCGAAGGAGGTTCATATGTATGGGTAAGTTATTTGAAAGATAACTAACTTGACCTGTTATATGAATTTACCCTGTCATACCGGGAGAGTGATGATATTGAGATTATGTTTATGCGCATGGCTGTGTGGATTTCACAGCGACCCTGTGTGGATTTCACAGTGGTGTGGTATGACAGGTGCAGGTCTCTGGATGCTAAGTTCAACGCACGAGTCTTCCGGAAGTAGTGTCAAGTGTCTATGTTGTGGTGAGTCAGTGGAAGTCTGACGTGAGAAAGAGAAATATTGAAATGTGATAGACACTTGATGGATTTTTGTGGAATGATTTATACTTGATGAAATTGTGAAATGTGTGAAAGTTTGATGGTTATGTGAAATGAATGAGAAAGGGATGGATATATGTTGATGTAAAGTTTCATATTTAAAGTTTTTAAAATAGCTAGCTTACCCCTGTGTTTTGTTGTGTTTGTTTTCTTAAACCTGTGATGATCGTGTTAGTTTACACGGGAGCAGCTGATGTTGCAGGTGGTAGAGCTCCTCAATGAGCAGATGGAGAAAAAGAATAGTTTTAATTTGACTCAAATGTTGTATTTTCCGTTTTGAAAACTCTTGATGTATAAATTAAACTCCCTGCGAGGAGGGATGTTCCTTTTGAAGAATACATTGTATGGAAGGGATGTATTTTATTATATATATATATATACGAATGTTAATTTTGATATTATTGTTTTACCCTTATTTTATTATATAAAAATGAATAAGATTTTGAGGGGCGTTACACCATACACAAGCGAAAGGGAAGAATCTAGCGACATGAGGAATACCAGACAAGAATCTGTCCCACCAAATGGGGGCGAAGGCGTTACCATGCAATAACTCATGGAAACGATGCAGGCCCTCCAGGAGACGGTGGCAGAATCTAGGGCAGATCAGGCATGTATGCAAATGGACCTGGCCGCATCACAGGCCAGGAATGAAGAGTTGCACAGGGCGAATGAGGAATTACGCATGAATCTGCATAATCTTCAGCAAATAGGGGATCATGTGGTGGATGATCAGGCCCTGCCTACACCACCTAGGGCGTTCCCAATGCCCTTCTCACAAGCGATGATGGACACAATGGTCCCAGCCGCCTTCGTGGGCCCTAAAACTATGTTCGCGGGGGTGGAGGACCCAGAGGCGCATCTCATAGCATTTCACACGCAGATGATGCTGTTAGGAGGTTCAGATGCGGTGCATTGCAAACTTTTCATGACCACATTGACTGGGACAGCGCTCGAGTGGTTCATCAGCCTGCCTGAGGGACACATAACGTCCTTCGAGCAATTTTCCATGCTGTTCAGGGAGCAGTACATTGTCAATCGGGCTCCCCCACCAGTGTCATATGACCTTTTCGATGTCAGGCAATATCAAGGAGAGTCCCTAAGGGATTACCTCAACCAGTTTGGAGCGATGGTGGTGAGGCTGCACACCAAGGACGAGGATATGGTGGTGTATGCCTTCAGGAACGGAATACTGCCAGGACCTTTCAGTGAATCACTCATCAGAAGTCGCCCCAAGACTTTTGGCGATATTAGGTGTCGCGCCGTCGCTCACATTGTGGCTGAGGGGGAGCTCAATGAGAAACGCGAGAGCGTGGCCCCCTCACGATCGCGGGTGCCTAGTCATCCACAACCCTTGCGGGTGCACGAGGTGACGACGGAGAAGAGGGCACAGGGGAAGCAGAAGCCCTACGAGGCCAGGAAGCCCCAAACCAGGGCAAGCGCGAAGGAGGATGTGCCCCCCGGACATAACTTTCTGGTAGAGCTGAAGGAGTAGATTGCTCTTCTTAATGTAGCGGAAAGGCTAAAGATGCCCCCATAGCATACAAGAGGTTGGGGCCCAAAAAGAACGCATGGTGTGAGCTCTATCAGGCATTTGGCCATCCCATTCGCAACTGTCTGGCCCTAGGTCATCAGTTGGATGAGTTGGTCAAGAGCGGTTTCTTGAACGATTATGATGGAAGAGGGCCAAGCACAATCACACAAGAGCCAAGACAAGGGCATCTAAAGCCACACCAAGAGCGTCTAGGGCAAGAAGAGGAGCGTCTAGGGCCATGGGAGGAGCGTCTAGGACCATTTACTAGGTCCATGGCCAAGAGACTACATGAAGACATTGACCTAGCTACGGATGGGAGAGAAAGATATTTGTACATGTTACATGAAGGCCCATCAAGAGTAGCTTAGTTTTAGTTATGGTGTAAATAGCACAAACTTGTTTCCATGAAGGTTTAACCTAGCTTTTGTCACGTTTCTAGAAGCTTTCCTAAAAGCTAGGGCCGGCCATTTCATTTTGTTGGATGTCATTTGCATTTCATTTTGAGTACATTTGCTTAGCATTAGGTTAACCTTTATGGTCCTCCTTAGCCTATAAAAGGGGGAGCCAACCTATTGTATTTTTTAAGATTAAAGAGAGTATTGTTATGCTGCCCAAATTGTGCCATACACTACTCATTGCCTAACTCTTAGGTTTTAATCTTCATACCATCACTACCCAAGGGGCTAGTCGAACCTCCCCTTTTCCCCACTCTTCATGCACCTTCAAGGCACCCATGCTTCCTAGGAAGGCCTTGCTCACCTCCTCCACAAGCTTCTGCAAAGATCACCACCAAGGAATTCCAAAACCCAAAGAAGAGCTCATAGGAATGCCATCATTTGGTATCTAGAGCTATGGTTCTTCAAAGATGAGTATCTCTTTGCATTTTTCTTTTTGAGTTCTTCTTTTCTCCAAGTTGTTCATCTTTATTCCAAGTTGTCTTGCTGTTTTTTGTGTTTTAAGATGATTTGAATGGTTGTTTATTCATTTCAATTTTGGTGTTGTTCAAAATTGTGCTTGAACATCTATTTTCAATTTTGTGTAGGATTCTTGATATCTTTGTGTTGCTGTTTTTATTTTTAGGTATTTGAGTCTTGCTTGAAATTTCATTTGGGTCATATGATGTTCTTGAGTCTTTTCATTTTATGAATCCATAAGTTTTGTCTAAGTCATGTGTTTCCATATTTCTCATCAAATCCTAGTAGTACTCTTTTTGATTTATTTGTTTCTTGTTTTTGGTCTAAATGTTTGATCTGAAATCTGTTTTGTGTTGATCCTTTGGTGCATTTTTTTAATTTCAGTTTGAGTTCTTATTTGTGTGTTAGATCCGCACAAATTCCATCATTTTAACTCCAATGTGTTTTTGTTGGTATATCATTCTGTTTTTTGATTCCAGTTTTCAGAACCCCCTGTTTTCACATTTCTGTGCTGACTGTTTTGTTTTATGAAAATTACATACATCATCAAAAATTTCTAAGCCTCTGGATTTCACTAATTTGAGGTGTTAGCAAAAGGACAAAAAAAGAACCATTTGAAAAAAAGAAATAGAAAAAAAGAGATAAATATTACAAAAAAAGTGTGCAATTCTGACGTTCCAGCTGGCAGTTCTGAGCACTGATTTTAAAAGAATTACAAAAATTAATTGGTACATGCGTTTGGAGTGAAACCAACGCCAAAAGTTTGTTAAGATCTTGTTATGATTATCTCAATTTTCAGAAGCAAATACAAAAGGGTCAGCTCAGCATAAATCTTTTAAAGATACGCTTTCTGGACCACAACAATATTTTTTTTCAGTGGTGCTGTTTTTGGTTTTTAAATCAATTCTAGTGCTATTCCTAGGTTCCTTTTGTGTGCCATCCATGATTTGAGTGCCTTTTATTTGCTTGTCTAATTTCATTTGAACTCTTTCTAGTTGTGTCACATTTAATTCCATTTGTGTGGTACTGTTTTTTTCAAATTAAATTGTTTATTGCTTTCTTTCTTTGGCCTTTAAGCTTGTTGGTGGTTTAAATATCAATTGGTACTTGTTGAGTGGGAAATTGACTTGAGGAGAGTCTAGCTTGCTTAATAGGTGCTGAATTGAAGATTTTAATTGACCTAATTCCAAGAGGAACAAAGGAAAGGGGTAGCAACAAACACCACACTACAAATACACCACACACTTTGGAAGGCCCAACAAGTAGAAAAACAACAAGAGAGGTGCAACTAGAAGGACAAAAAAGGGAGTGCAAATAGAAAAGCAACAAAGGGAGTGCCATTTAATTTCTTAGCAATCTTGCTTGTGTTAATTACTTGTTAATCACGCAATTAGTCGGTGAGTGTGTCTTCAAGGGCTCCAAATGTCCAAGAAGCCTCACCTAGGGCCGTCTAGCTTAAATTGTTTTTGTTAATTGCTTTAATTGAACCAATTTGCTTTGATCACTTCGTTAATTTCTTGTTTAATCTTGTTTAAGGCTTTGATCATTCGCTTTGTTTGCTAGATAGCTTGCATTGTTTTTCTTACATTAAAAATTTGTTTTCTTCATCCTCTTTGTGTTCTAAGTGTTTTACCTAAAGAAGGACTTGTGTAAAGGTTTTTGAGGGATAGTTTTTGGCTAAGGCAAGACTTGGTATTTAAGTAGTCCTTTGTGACTCACCTCTCTTACCTGGAAAGCTACCTTCATTAACTTTCCTCTTCTTTCTTAAAAGTAAAACATTTCTATACACAAAGTTCTAGTCATGTCTACTCACTCTTCCAAGTCTATTGAAAGTGATGTAAGGTCCATAAAATCTCTTTTGAAACAACTCTCCAAGGACGTACAACACATTTCATATAGACAATTGGAAAATGAGTCTAAAATCAATGAATTGACTAGAGCAAAGGAAGAAAAATCTCAAAATTCAAAAGAAACACATACCCATGCATCTCAATCACAAATCCAAGAGTCTCTAGGGGAGGGAAGCCTTAGAATCCATGATTACTACCAACCACCCCCTAGGAGAAATAGAAGAAGAGAGGAAGAAGCCCCAAGGGAAGTAAGGGTAGACCTACCCCATTTCTATTGTAAGGAAAACGTAGAGCTGTACCTAGATTGGGAGATGAAAGTAGAGCAACTCTTTGCTTGCCATAGGGTGAGTGAAGAGAGGAAGGTACCCTTAGCAACCCTTAGTTTCCAAGGCAATGCAATGTATTAGTGGACCTCTCTAGAGAGAGATAGACGTCTTCATAGGGAGCCTCCCATAGAGTATTGGAATGACCTTAAGGGAGCCCTAAGACGTCACCACATACCTTCTTACTACCATAGGGAGCTAATGGACAAGCTCCAAAGGCTTCAACAAAAGAACATGAGTGTGGAAGAGTATAGGCAAAAAATGGAGCTATACATGATGAGAGCCTCTATTAGAAAGGAAGACGTCACCACCATATCTAGATTTCTAAGTGGGCTCAACCTTGAGATAAGGGATAAAGTAGAACTTCTTCCCTACCAAGACTTTGAATGACTTGGGTCAACTTTACATTAAAGTTGAACAACAAAATTTGCACAAAACTTCAAGTCAAAAGGTGGGATCCTCTCTAACTCCTATCCCAAAAGAGAATATAGAAGGGAGGGTAGTACATCTAGAGAAAAACCAAAGGAAACTACCAAGCCCTTAGCAAAAGATACCTCCACCCCACCCATCCGAACTAGGGACATCAAGTGTTTTAAGTGTTTTGGAAGAGGGCATGTGCAAGCACAATGTCCAAACCAAAGGACCTTGTTTTTAAGAGGTAAGGATGAGTACACTAGTGGTGAGGATGAGCCTAGTGTAGAAGGAGAGGAAGGGGGAGAGGATGAGAGGGTAAACCCATTAGAGGGAGAATTGCTAATGATTAGGAGAACCCTCAACAATCATCCTAGTGCATCCATGGAAACACAAAGAGAGAACATCTTTCATACAAGATGTAATGTTTTAGAAAATATATTCTCTCTCATTGTGGATAGTGGATCAAGCTGTAATTGTTGTAGCTCTAGAATGGTTGAAAACCTCAATCTACATGTAGTTCCTCATCCTAAGCCATACAAGTTGCAATGGATCAATGAGAATGGGGAACTAAGTGTAGATAAGGAAGTGGAAATCAAGTTCTCCATAGGTAACTACAAAGATAAATTTTTATGTGATGTAGTACCTATGGAAGCTTGCTGTAACATCCCACCAAATCCTTTTCATAAATATAGAATGAAATAAAGGTAAAACAATAATATTGATGTGAACATATGTATATATATAAAATGAAGTTGCCCCTCATAGGGAGTTTAATACATAACCGGTCAATTTTCCAAAAACCTAAACAAAATACAGCAAAATAGAATGAAACCGGCGGTCTCCCAACATAAAACAGGCGATCTCCGGTCCGAAGACCCAAAACAGCCGATCTGCTATCAGCACAGAAAAGGCGACCACTCACTGAGGAGCTCTACTCCCTGGAAGATCATCTGCTCCCGTGTAAAGTACACGATCATCACAGTTTTAAGAGAAAACAGCCACAGAACAATACAAAGGGTAAGCTAGATATTTTTAAAACATTAAATTATAAACTGGACAACCAACGTAGATCAGCCATTTTAAACATTCACAAGAGTCCATCACTTTCTCATTCATATCACATAACCATCAAGTGTCTATCAAAATTCTCAATATTTCACATTTCTCACGTCAGACTTCCACTGACTCATCACACATAGACACTTGACACTACTTCCGGAAGATTCGTGCGTTGAACTTAGCATCCAGAGACCTGCACCTGTCATACTTCATTGCTGTAATGTTCCCACAGCCATGCGCATCAACACAATCTCAATCTCAATCTCATCACTCTCACAGTATGACAGGGTTAATCCATATAACAGGTCAAGTCAGTTATCTTTCAAACGACTTACCCATACATATGGACCTCCTTCGACTCTCACCAACTGTATGACTTCATCTATGTGACTCCATCATATCAGCAGAGTCAGGATCGTCTCATTCACAGGATACTCACTGATCAATACACCTCATAACCGATCTCAACACGGTATTTCCTTTCCTGAAAATACTATGCCTTGATCTCACATCCACAACATTCAAAACATCATACCACTCAAATGAATGATTCAAATCACAGCAACAATCATTTCAAAGGTTCAGATTTTCGAATATCACATGCATTCCACATTTAAATCTCAAACAGTCTCAACGACACTAAAACAGGGGAGTTCGAAATCTGTATTTAAAACCGGCGATCACGTCGCCCAAGCTCATGAAAACAGAGCATCATGAAAAAGGGGTTTAAAACCGGCGATCACGTCGCCCCCACACATAAAACAGAGCATCGTGAAATAGAGTTTAAAACCGGCGACCACGTCGCCCAAACACATAGAACAGAGCATCGCGAAAACAAAATATGAAACCGGCGACCACGTCGCCCCCACTTCAGAAACAGCTAGCCTACGACTTTTATTGAAAATAAAGCTAGCTTCCCTTACCTGGACTTGCGTGAAAAGTACTAAGAGCTCCAACCCAACGAGCTTCAAGGATGCCTTAACCTGCACCATGGATCCTTAGTCACAAAACTAGCTATACTCCTCATTTCTACACTAACAGGGACGATTCCTGAAGCTAAGAGAACTGCATGCAACACCAATGCAGAGGCAACCCTCTCAGGTGCAGGATCGACTTGAAGAACAGAGGGAACGACTTACTCTGTTTTAGCGTCCGGTTTGGAGGACTTGCAGAGAACCTCCCAGGTGGCCTGTGGTAGTCGTCGCTCGTCGTACTGGTGCTTGATGGTGCCTGGATCGCAGCACGAAGAAGGGAAAAGAGAAGGATGAAGGTAACTCACTCACTCACTCTGTCACTCTTGAACCACAGCACGTTCCTTGCCTCTCAGAAGTGAGTTTTTAAATCTAACTCAACTTGCCCAGAATTGCCGCTGCCACCACCCACTCTGCAGGAAAGCTTGCGTGCACACTTCCTTGAACAGTATGACCACGTGGGTCTCTGGGTCACTTTCCATACCAACTCTCTGAAATCCTTGCTCTGAAGTACGCTCCCTGACTACGTGTCGCGCATGCAAGACGCTCATGCTGGGGGCCTGGGCCCCACTTCATCTGCGTGAAATACGACATCGTGCGTTAACCTTCCACCGATGACTCAACCTGGAAGAGGACCGATCTCTCTCTCTGGAAGAGGACCGATCTCTCTCTCTGGGAGACGACCGATGTCTCTCTCTGGGAGACGATCGATGTCTATCCCTGGCGACGCCCGCATGTCTCTCGCGCCCTGGCGATGCCCGCATGCCTCGCGCCCTGACGATGCCCGCATGCCTCTCGCGCCCCGGCGATGCCCGCATGCCTCTCGCGCCCTAGCGATGCCCGCATGCCTCTGGCGCCTTGGCGATGTCCGCATACCTCGCGCCCTGGCGACGTCCGCATGGGTAGTCTAGGCGACAGGCGATTATGTACTAACCAGGCGATCTCATAGTCTTCTAAGCTACACTTTCCTCCCTTTTTATTTTAAATAAAAACATACTTAAAATTCATTTAAAATATATTCCTTTTATTCCAATTTAATTTTTCAGGTCCTTACATTCTCCCCAACAAGAAAAATTTTCGTCCTCGAAAATTGAATTACAAGGAAAAGAGGTATGGATATGCTTCTCTCATGGGTTCTTCTAACTCCCAAGTTGAATCACCCGATCTCTCATCCCACACCACTTTCACCATGTTGATGGTCTTGCCTCTGAGCTGTTTACTTTGACGATCGTTTTGCTTCAAAGGACAAGTCTTCCCTGATTTGCACATCGTCCACTTCCAGCACATGACTAGGGTCTGCCATGTACTTCCTCAGCTGTGACACATGAAATACATTATGCAGATTTGCTAACTGAGGAGGTAGGGCGATCTCATAAGCCACCGGACCGATCCTCCTCAAGATCTGATATGGCCCAACGAACTTAGGACATAGCTTCTTTGATCGAATCGCTCGTCCTACACCCTTAGTCGGTGTTACTCTCATAAACACGTGATCTCCAGCAGCAAACTCCAAAGGTCTTCTCCTCTGATCTGCATAGGACTTCTGTCGGCTTTGAGAAGCTATCATTCTGCCTTGTATCTGTTTCACCTTCTCGGTTGTCTGCTGAATCAACTCTGGACCAACCAATATTGCTTCGCCCTCCTGGTACCAGCACAATGGAGTTCTGCATTTCCTTCCATACAAGGCTTCGTATGGCGCCATCCCTATGCTGGCGTGATAACTGTTATTATAGGTAAACTCCACCAGTGCCAACATCTCATCCCAGCCTCCCAATTGGTCCAACACACACGTCCTCAGCAGATCTTCCAAGGATTGAATTGTTCTCTCTGACTATCCATCTGTTTGAGGATGATATGCCGAGCTCATTCTCAACTTGGTTCCCAAGCACTCTTGTAGGGTCTGCCAAAACCGTGAGGTGAACCTGGGGTCTCTATCCGAAACAATGCTGGAAGGCACTCCATGCAACCTCACAATTTCTCTGATGTACAGCTGTGCCAACTTGGCCATAGGCATCTTCATATTTACTGGGAGAAAGTGAGCACTCTTCGTCAGCCTATCAATGATGAACTAGATTGCATCATGACCCCGCACCGATCTGGGTAAATGGGTAACAAAATCCATGGCGATGCTGTCCCATTTCCATTCAGGGATATCCAATTGCTGCAACAAACCACCAGGTCTTTGATGCTCCACCTTTGCCTTCTGACACGTCAAGCAGGTAGTGACATACTGGGCGATGTCTCTCTTCATGCCCGACCACCAAAATGACTCCTTCAAGTCATGGTACATCTTGTTCATGCCTGGATGTAGGCTAAGGCGACTCCTGTGACCTTCCTCTAAGATCATCTTCTTCAACTCTTCATTTGCAGGTATGCAAATTCTGCCATTAAACCTCAAGACCCCATCATCTCCCATCACAAAGTCTTTAGCCTGATCGGTCCCTAGTGACTCTACAGTACGCTTCAGACTAGGGTCCTCTAACTGCTTATCCTTTACTACTCCAAGGAAGTCATTAGTTATAGTCAGCTTACTACAACTAATGTGATTAACATGGAATTCTACTCCCAAGTTTAAGTCTCTGAATTGCTCGATCAGTTTCTGTTCTTCAATCATCATGTATGACACTTGCCTTGATTTCCTACTCAAAGCATCTGCCACTACATTGGCCTTCCCTGGATGATACATGAGTTGGAAATCATAATCTTTTAGAAACTCCATCCATCTCCTTTGCCTCATATTTAATTCCTTCTGATTGAACAGATATTTCAGGCTCTTATGATCACTAAACACATGAAACCGAGCTCCATACAGATAATGCCTCCAAACCTTCAAGGCAAACACTACCGCCGCCAACTCCAGGTCATGAGTAGGATAGTTTCTCTCATGAACTTTGAGTTGCCTTGAAGCATATGCAACTACTCTTTTCTCTTGCATCAAAACGCATCCCAAGCCCTGATGTGAAGCATCACAGTAGACATCAAAAGGTTTCCCAACATCGGGGATCACCAGCACTGGAGCACTAGTCAATCTTTCCTTTAGTTCCATGAAACTCTGCTCACATCGGTCGGTCCAAGCAAAAGGTTGATCCTTGCGTGTCAACTGAGTCAAAGGAGCCACTACCTTGGAAAAATCCTCAATAAACCTCCGATAGTAGCCAGCTAAACCCACGAAGCTTCTTATCTCAGTGGCTGTCTTAGGACGTTCCCACTGCAGCACTGCCTCTACCTTGGCTGGATCCACTGAGATCCCCCGGGCAGATATCACGTGTCCTAAGAAGTTGACTTCCTTCAGCCAGAACTCACACTTAGAGAACTTGGCATAGAGTCGCTTCCCTCTCAGAATTTCCAGCACTGTCCTCAGATGTTCCTCATGTTCTTCCTCGGTCCTTGAATAAATAAGTATGTCGTCTATAAAGACTACAACAAACCTATCCAAGAAAGGACGAAAAATTCTATTCATGTAGTCCATGAACAGAGCTGGAGCATTGGTCACTCCAAACGGCATCACCACATACTCATAGTGCCCATAACGAGACCTAAATGCTGTTTTCTGAACGTCTTCGGCCTTTACCAAAATTTGGTGGTACCCCGATCTCAGATCAATCTTTAAGAACACCGAGGCCCCATTTACACCATCCATTAAGTCATCAATTCTAGGTAGAGGATACTTATTCTTGATGGTCAACTTGTTCAACTGCCTGTAGTCTATACACAGCCGAGACCCTCCATCCTTTTTCTTCACTAGAAGCACTGGAGCTCCCCATGGAGATACACTGGGTCTGATGAATTGTTTCTCCAACAATTCTTCCACTTGCTTCTTTAACTCTACCAACTCGGCTGGAGCCATTCTGTAAGGTGCCATTGACACTGGTCCAGCTCCAGGTACTAAATCAATGGAGAATTCTACTTCTCTCTTAGGAGGTAATCCAGGTATTTCTTCTGGAAATACATCCATGAAATCCTTCACCACATGTATCCTGCTTATGTCCCCTTCATTCTTCACTTCCAACCGAGCTAGGATCACGAAGCACCTCGTCCCTTTTTCCAACTCCGACCACCCATACTGAGCAGATAACACACCTGACTCTTGGAGGTCTGGAAACGCTATTTTCTGACTACCGCAGTCTATGAGAACGTGATTGGCAGATAGCCAGTCCATTCCCAGGATAACATCCAGGTCCTGAAGAGGTAGGAAGATCAAGTTTACTTTGAACCTGCGTCTCTCTACTATCACTGGACATTCAGGGCAAACTGTAGAGGTCAACACCTGTCCTGACGCAGGTGTAGAGACTAACAGTTCAAACGGTAACTCCTTCACTAGAAGGTCCAACTCGGCTACACATAGGCTTGACACAAAGGAGTGTGTCGCTCCAGAATCAAACAAGACTCTTACACCTCTACCAGCTAGAAAACAAGTACCTTGCACCAAGTTACCTGACTGGGACGCCTCAGCTCCTGACATGGCAAACACTCTCCCTGTTGCCTGAGGTCTGCCACCTTCGTTTCTCAACTGTTGGGAACCACTGGGTTGAGTCATCCTATTCTAGGTAGGACAATCTCTAGCAACGTGCCCCGTCTTTTGGCATGCAAAACACCTTCTCTCCGAAGCCTTCTTGGGGCACACATTTGGCGTGTGTGGTCCACCACAATGGAAACATTTGGGTTTCCAGGGTTGTTGCTGCTGAAACTGGGTTGACGCTGCTCCTGCCCTATGCGGTGGAGGTCTCGCATAAGGCTTATTCTGCTGCGGCTGCACCCTTGCCTTCCCACTGGAGGAGCCCCCTGGGTGTGACCTGATCACCCGAGACTCACCCTTTTCTAGAGTCTCCACCATCTTCGCCTTCTCCACCAAGGCGTGAAATTCCATGATGCACATCGGGGCTATGGTCCTCTTCAGCCCATGCTTTAGTCCTTCTTCAAATTTTCTGCACCTCCAAGCCTCAGAGGTAGCTTGGGTATAAAACCGGGCGAGGTACTCAAACCGAGCAGCATAAGCATTCACTGACATCTCCCCCTGTTCCAACCTGAGGAATTCAGCATCCTTGGCAAACCTCGCACTATCTGGGAAGTATTTCTCCAGAAACTTCACCCTGAAGCTCTCCCAGTCTGATACTTCTTCTCGGGCTTCCATCATTTGTTGAGTTCCCATCCACCAGAACTTGGCTTCTCCAGATAGAAGGTATGTGGCAAACACCAACTTCTTATCTTAAGGGCAGGAGGTCGCCCTGAAGATTTTCTCTAACCCCCTGACCCACTGATCTGCTTGATCAGGGGTAGCATTCCCACTGAACTTAGGTGGGCTGTGCCTGAGGAACTCGGCCAGCCCCATCTGCTCCTGAGGCTGACTAGCGTAGGAGGCTGTCTCAGCCGACCGAGCAGTTTCCCAGTGGTGCATTGGAGCTTGATGATTCTGAGCCATTGCTGCATTCTGTTGTTGGATGGCAGTTGCCATCATCTCAATGGCCCTGGCGATCTGGCCCATCTCCGAAGAAGGTTGGGGAGAGGTAGGAGGTCTACGAGTCATTCTTCTCTGTAGAAGATTAGGAAAAGAACTATTATTCTCTACTCATATTCCTATAAAATGAACTTGATAAAGAATCAATTCATTTAGAAGACCACACTAGGTCTTACAAGGCCAGCATCTCAAATCCATCTAGAATTTGAGTTTATCAGCAAGATCAATATACTTATACAAGCACATCACCAAAACCGCTACCGGTGTAAAACCCTCAATCCACACAACCACTTTCAATCAATTACAAAAACACTCAATAAACTGAACTAAATCACACCAGAATTCAATGTATGCTAAACATCAAACCTTTAGAATTAAGATTGAGAGCATCTCGATCCAGTTATGAGTGTGCACCCTCACTACTTTATCAGGATCCTTTCATTCTTAATACCAAAATTTTCAGTTAGAGCATATATTCACTACAGCACACACAAAATTTCAATATAAAAACGTTCGAAAATCTTTCACTATAGTTTTTGTTTAAAACTCAAATAAATTTTATGAGCAGAAGAAACACAATGGATCCACAGCCCTCAGGTCATCCTAAGGATGAACTGCTCTGATACCATTAATGTAACATCCCACCAAATCCTTTTCATAAATATAGAATGAAATAAAGGTAAAACAATAATATTGATGTGAACATATGTATATATATAAAATGAAGTTGCCCCTCATAGGGAGTTTAATACATAACCGGTCAATTTTCCAAAAACCTAAACAAAATACAGCAAAATAGAATGAAACCGGCGGTCTCCCAACATAAAACAGGCGATGTCCGGTCCGAAGACCCAAAACAGCCGATCTGCTATCAGCACAGAAAAGGCGACCACTCACTGAGGAGCTCTACTCCCTGGAAGATCATCTGCTCCCGTGTAAAGTGTAAGGACCTGTAAAATTAAATTGGAATAAAATGGTATATTTTAAATGAATTCTAAGTATGTTTTTATTTAAAATATAAAGGAAGGGAGGTATAGCTTAAAAGTCTACGAGATCGCCGTAATTGAAAGAGTAGGCGATCTCCGACTTCTCTGGCACATGATCGCCTGTCGCCTTGATTGCACCTGAACGCCAATCGCCTGTAGTGTACCTAGTCGCCTGTCGCCTAGAGTACACATGATCGCCGAAACTACACTTAGTGTGTAGTCAAGATGTTGGATCAACCATAGTGGGTTCCCAAAAACCACGTGCATCAAGGTGTGGGTTAAGCCTTAGACACGCTGTGCATGCGAAGCCCTATGCTTGAGTATAGGAGATCGTCCTTAGTGTTGCATGCATGGGCGCACGAGGGCAAGTGCCAATCTACCCTTGGAAATGTGAAGCTACCGACGTCACCGAGTCATGTGGAGATGATACCTTGGACGTAACATAGTGGAATGAAGAACCTTCAGGAAGGCGTGGCGATGTGTCGTCGGGCATTGCCGGGGCGCGAGGCATGCGGGCATCGCCGGGGCGCGAGGCATGCGGGCATCGCCGGGGCGCGAGGCATGCGGGCATCGCCGGGGCGCGAGGCATGCGGGCATCGCCGGGGCGCGAGGCATGCGGGCATCGCCGGGGCGCGAGGCATGCGGGCATCGCCGGGGCGCGAGGCATGCGGGCATCGCCGGGGCGCGAGGCATGCGGGCATCGCCGGGGCGCGAGGCATGCGGGCATCGCCGGGGCGCGAGGCATGCGGGCATCGCCGGGGCGCGAGGCATGCGGGCATCGCCAGGGCGCGAGGCATGCGGGCATCGCCAGGGCGCAAGGCATGCGGGCATCGCCGGGGCGCGAGGCATGTGGGCATCGCCAGGGCTAGACATCGGTCGTCTTCCAGGTTATCGCGCGATGACGTGTTTCACACAGATAAAGTGGGACCCAGACTCCCAGCATGAGACGCGCAGCACGCGCGACACGTAGACAAAAAGTGTTGGTTCAGAACAGTGACATCAGAATGTTGGCATGCGCAAGAGACAACAGTGGTCGTACTGTTTAGAGCAGTAGTTGAAATGCACAAGAGACAACCGTGGTCGTACTGTTCAGTGAAACGTACACTCAGACTTCCCTGCAGAGTGGGTGGTGGCAGCTGCTTTTGTGGACAAGTTGGTTTAAGATGCAAAAACCCACTTCTGAGAGGAAAAAGGAACGTTGCAGTTGTTCAAGAGCGAAAGAGTGAGCTACCTCCTTTCTCCTCCATTTCTCTCCTTTGCGCTGCGATTCTGGCACCTTCACACAAGAGTACGACGAGCGGCAGCCACCATTAGAGCACCTGGGAAGTTCTCTGCAAGTCCTTCAAACCAGACGCAAAAACAGAGCCAAGGCGTTCTTTAGGCTTCGTTGGATTTCGGATCTCCTGGTGTTTGCGCAAGTCCAAGTAAGGGAAGCTAGCCTTCATTTTCAATACAAGTCGTAGTTTAGCTATTTCGGAAGTGAGGGCGACGAGGTCGCCGGTTTCGTTTTCATCTTCGTGAATGCTCTGTTCTGTGTGTTTTTGAGCGACGTGGTCGCCGGTTTTTAAATACAAACTTCGAAATACCCTGTTTTTGAACCAGGTCGCCGGTTTGGGCGATGTTTGCGAACTCCCTGTTTTTGGTGTTACTTTGAACTGTTGAAGCTTAAAGGTGATCTTCGAAAATCTGAATCTTTGAAACGAATGTTGCTGTGACTTGAATCATTTATTTAAGTGGTATGATGTCTTGGGTGTTGTGAATGTGGGATCGAGGCATAGTATTTTCAGGAAAGAAAATACCGTGTAAGATCGTGTAGGATGTGCATTGATCGGTGATTCCTAAGGGGATATCCTGACTCTGCTGAGGTAATGGAATCACATAGAGGAAGTTACTCAGATGGTGAGAGTCGAAGGAGGTTCATATGAATGGGTGACTCGTGTGAAAAAGAACGAGCTCGGCCTGTTCTATGGATTAACCCTGTCATACTGTGAGAATGATGAACTTGAGATCGAGATTTGTGTTGATGCGCATAGCTGGGAAACATTACAGCTGTTTAGTATGACAGGTGCAGATCTCTGAGTCTAATCAATGCATGAGTCTTCCGGAAGTAGTGTCAAGTGTCTTGTGTGCTGAGTTAGTGGTGGTCTGACATGTGAAATGAGGAACTTGAAATTGATAGACACTTGATGCAGTTTGTGAAATATGTGATTTCTGGGCGATCAGGTGAAGGGTATGAGAAACTTGATAGTGATACGTGAATATCTTGAAATTGTTTACCTTGATTTTAATTTAATTATCCTTATTTAAACTCTCCTTAAAATATCTAGCTTACCCTGCGTGTTCTGCTCGTTGGCTGTCTTTCTCTTAAAACTGTGATGATCGTGTATAACTTACACGGGAGCAGATGATCTTCCAGGAAGCAGAGCTCCCTAGTGAGTGGTCGCCGAGGAAGAGATCGCCGGTTTCTATCTCTTGGTGGTGATCGCCGGATTTATGTCCTGCTAGCAGATCGCCTGTTTTGGGGCCTTCTGTTACCAGATCGCCGGTTCATGTATGGAGACCGCCGGTCTTGTTGTATTTGATTGAATTTCGTTAAATTTTGAAAACATTTGACTGGTTATGTATTAAACTCCCTAAGAGGAGCAACTTCATTACTTATATATATATTATCATGTACTCTTCAATATTATTTGTTTACCTTTATTTTCATTATACATGTATGTATGGTTTTATTTTGGCGGGATGTTACATAAAGTACACGATCATCACAGTTTTAAGAGAAAACAGCCATAGAACAATACAAAGGGTAAGCTAGATATTTTTAAAACTTTAAATTATAAACTGGACAACCAACATAGATCAGCCATTTTAAACATTCACAAGAGTCCATCACTTTCTCATTCATATCACATAACCATCAAGTGTCTATCAAAATTCTCAATATTTCACATTTCTCACGTCAGACTTCCACTGACTCATCACACATAGACACTTGACACTACTTCCGGAAGACTCGTGCGTTGAACTTAGCATCCAGAGACCTGCACCTGTCATACTTCATTGCTGTAATGTTCCCACAGCCATGCGCATCAACACAATCTCAATCTCAATCTCATCACTCTCACAGTATGACAGGGTTAATCCATATAACAGGTCAAGTCAGTTATCTTTCAAACGACTTACCCATACATATGGACCTCCTTCGACTCTCACCAACTGTATGACTTCATCTATGTGACTCCATCATATCAGCAGAGTCAGGATCGTCTCATTCACAGGATACTCACTGATCAATACACCTCATAACCGATCTCAACACGGTATTTCCTTTCCTGAAAATACTATGCCTTGATCTCACATCCACAACATTCAAAACATCATACCACTCAAATGAATGATTCAAATCACAGCAACAATCATTTCAAAGGTTCAGATTTTCGAATATCACATGCATTCCACATTTAAATCTCAAACAGTCTCAACGACACTAAAACAGGGGAGTTCGAAATCTGTATTTAAAACCGGCGATCACGTCGCCCAAGCTCATGAAAACAGAGCATCATGAAAAAGGGGTTTAAAACCGGCGATCACGTCGCCCCCACACATAAAACAGAGCATCGTGAAATAGAGTTTAAAACCGGCGACCACGTCGCCTAAACACATAGAACAGAGCATCGCGAAAACAAAATATGAAACCGGCGACCACGTCGCCCCCACTTCAGAAACAGCTAGCCTACGACTTTTATTGAAAATAAAGCTAGCTTCCCTTACCTGGACTTGCGTGAAAAGTACTAAGAGCTCCAACCCAACGAGCTTCAAGGATGCCTTAACCTGCACCATGGATCCTTAGTCACAAAACTAGCTATACTCCTCATTTCTACACTAACAGGGACGATTCCTGAAGCTAAGAGAACTGCATGCAACACCAATGCAGAGGCAACCCTCTCAGGTGCAGGATCGACTTGAAGAACAGAGGGAACGACTTACTCTGTTTTAGCGTCCGGTTTGGAGGACTTGCAGAGAACCTCCCAGGTGGCCTGTGGTAGTCGTCGCTCGTCGTACTGGTGCTTGATGGTGCCTGGATCGCAGCGCGAAGGAGGGAAAAGAGAAGGATGAAGGTAACTCACTCACTCACTCTGTCACTCTTGAACCACAGCACGTTCCTTGCCTCTCAGAAGTGAGTTTTTAAATCTAACTCAACTTGCCCAGAATTGCCGCTGCCACCACCCACTCTGCAGGAAAGCTTGCGTGCACACTTCCTTGAACAGTATGACCACGTGGGTCTCTGGGTCACTTTCCATACCAACTCTCTGAAATCCTTGCTCTGAAGTACGCTCCCTGACTACGTGTCGCGCATGCAAGACGCTCATGCTGGGGGCCTGGGCCCCACTTCATCTGCGTGAAATACGACATCGTGCGTTAACCTTCCACCGATGACTCAACCTGGAAGAGGACCGATCTCTCTCTCTGGAAGAGGACCGATGTCTCTCTCTGGGAGACGACCGATGTCTCTCTCTGGGAGACGACCGATGTCTATCCCTGGCGACGCCCGCATGTCTCTCGCGCCCTGGCGATGCCCGCATGTCTCGCGCCCTGACGATGCCCGCATGCCTCTCGTGCCCCGGCAATGCCCGCATGCCTCTCGCGCCCTGGCGATGCCCGCATGCCTCTGGCGCCCTGGCGATGTCCGCATACCTCGTGCCCTGGCGATGTCCGCATACCTCGCGCCCTGGCGATGTCCGCATACCTCGCGCCCTGGCGACGTCCCTCGCGCCCTGGCGATGTCCGCATGGGTAGTCTAGGCGACAGGCGATTATGTAGTAACCAGGCGATCTCATAGTCTTCTAAGCTACACTTTCCTACCTTTTTATTTTAAATAAAAACATACTTAAAATTCATTTAAAATATATTCCTTTTATTCCAATTTAATTTTTCAGGTCCTTACACTTGCCATATCTTGTTAGGAAGACCATGGCAATTTGATAAGAAAACCTTGCTTGATGGTCTAACTAATGAGATTTCCTTCACCTATAGGCATAAAAATTTTGTACTTGGTCCTTTACCACATTCCCAAGTGGTGAAAGACCAAATACAAATGAAAGAAAAGAGGGATGAGGAAAAAAAAAAAGAGCTAGAAAAAGAGAGAGTCCTTAGGGATAGAAAGGCGTGGGAGAAGAGTGTTCCTTCCCACAAGGTTGCTCAACAAGAAAAGCCTTTGAAAAACATTTTGGAAAATTTGCTTCTTATTGAACAACCAAGCCTTATCTTTTGTAAGGGAACACTTGCATGCACTGCCACAAGTAGTGAACCCATGAGTCTACCTCCTCAAGTGGAAAATCTTTTGGTGAATTTGATGATGTATTCTCTAATGAGGGACCCAATGTACTCCCTCCCATTAGAGGTATAGAACATCAAATTGACCTAATTCCGAGGGCAAGTCTACCAAATAGGCCTGCTTATAGAACCAACCCCGAGGAAACTAAGGAGATAGAGTCACAAGTTCAAGACTTGTTGGAGAAAGGTTGGGTTCAAAAGAGCCTAAGCCCTTGTGCTGTACCTGTCTTGTTGGTGCCAAAAAAAGATGGAAAATGACGTATGTGTTGTGATTGTAGAGCAATCAACAACATCACCATCAAGTATAGGCATCCAATCCCAAGGCTTGATGACATGCTTGATGAATTACATGGGTCAACCATATTTTCCAAAATTGACCTTAAAAGTTGGTATCACCAAAATTCGAATCAAAGAGGGTGATGAGTGGAAAACCGCTTTTAAGACCAAGTTTGGATTATATGAGTGGTTGGTGATGCCATTTGGCCTCACTAATGCCCCTAGTACATTCATGAGGCTCATGAATCATACCTTGAGGGATAGTATAGGTAAGTACGTAGTAGTTTACTTTGATGATATCCTAGTGTATAGCAAAACCCTAGAAGACCATCTAAGTCACCTTAGGGAAGTTCTTCTAGTGCTTAGGAAAAATAGTTTGTTTGCCAATAGGGATAAGTGTACCTTTTGTGTAGATAGCATAGTTTTCTTAGGGTTCATAGTTAACCAAAGGGGGGTGCATGTTGACCCCGAGAAAATCCAAGCCATCAAAGAGTGTCCCATTCCTCAAAATGTAAGTCAAGTAAGAAGTTTTCATGGGCTAGCTAGCTTTTATAGAAGGTTTGTACCCAATTTTTCAAGCTTAGCTTCCCCTCTCAATGAACTTGTTAAAAAAGATGTTGCATTTTGTTGGAGTGAAAAGCATGAGCAAGCCTTTCAAAGGCTAAAAGCTCAACTCACCCATGCACCCATTCTAGCTCTTCCAAATTTTTCTAAAACTTTTGAGATAGAATGTGATGGATCGGGCGTGGGCATAGGTGCGGTATTGTTACAAGGTGGTCACCCCATTGCATATTTTAGTGAAAAGCTTCATGGTGTCACCCTTAACTATCCCACTTATGACAAAGAGCTCTATGCACTTGTGAGGGCCTTAAAAACTTGGGAACATTATCTTATTTCCAAAGAATTTGTTATCCATAGTGATCATGAGTCCCTAAAGTACTTAAAGGGCCAACACAAGCTCAACAAAAGACATGCTAAGTGGATGGAGTTTCTTGAGCAATTCCCTTATGTAATCAAATACAAGAAAGGAACCACAAACATAGTGGCCGATGCTCTCTCAAGGAGGAATTTGCTCTTTTCAAAATTAGGTGCCCAAATTTTTGGATTTGATCACATAAAAGAGCTTTATCAAGAAGGTCAAGATTTTTCATCCATTTATGCTAAGTGTAGACATAGAGCACAAGGAGGTTACTATGTGGCCGAGGGATATCTTTTTAAGGAAGGAAAACTTTGTATTCCCCAAGGCACACATAGGAAGCTCCTTGTAAAGGAATCACATGAGGGGGGTCTCATGGGCCACTTTGGAGTTGATAAGATTCTAGATCTTTTAAAAGAAAAATTTTATTGGCCACACATGAGAAAGGATGTCCAAAGACATTGCTCTAGATGCATATCATGTATAAAAGCCAAGTCTAGAGCAATGCCTCATGGACTCTACACCCCCTTGCCGATTGCAAATGCTCCTTGGGAAGACATTAGCATGGACTTCATTTTAGGACTCCCTAGGACTGCAAGAGGCCATGACTCTATCTTTGTGGTAGTGGACCGTTTTAGCAAAATGTCCCATTTTATTCCATGCCACAAGGTAGATGATGCTCAAAATATTTCTAGGCTCTTCTTTAGAGAAGTGGTGAGACTCCATGGTATACCTAGAAGTATAGTATCCGATAGAGATCCCAAGTTTATAAGCCACTTTTGGAAAACTCTTTGGGGCAAACTTGGAACAAGACTTCAATTTTCAACTTCTTGTCATCCTCAAACGGATGGCAAACCGAAGTAGTCGATAGATCTCTTGGAACTATGCTTAGGGCTATCATGAAAGGGAACCACAAGTCTTGGGATGATTATCTTCCCCACATTGAGTTTGCTTACAATAGAGTAGTCCACAAGACTACTAATGCTTCTCCTTTTGAAGTTGTGTATGGGTTTAATCCTCTCACACTTATGGATTTGTTGCCTCTTCCTAACCCACAAGAATTTGTGCATAAGGAAGGAGTAATCAAAGCCGACTTTGTTAAGAAAATTCATGAGAAGATTAAAACCCAAATACAACAACAAAATAAAAAGTATGCAAGATACAACAATAAGGGGAAGAAAGAAATAATTTTTAAGGAAGGAGACTTAGTTTAGCTTCACCTTCGAAAAGATAGATTTCCAACTAAAAGAAAGTCCAAACTAAGTCCCCGAGGTGATGGACCCTTTCAAGTCCTCAAGAGAGTCAACAACAATGCTTACAAATTAGACCTACCTCTTGAATATGGAGTGCATGATACTTTCAATGTAATTGACTTATCTCCATTTGTAGGTACCAATAAAGACAAGAACGACTTGGATTTGAGGACAAATCCTTTCCAAGGGGGAGGGGATGATGGAAGAGGGCCAAGCACAATCGCACAAGAGCCAAGACAAGGGCATCTAAAGCCACACCAAGAGCGTCTAGGGCAAGAAGAGGAGCGTCTAGGGCCATGGGAGGAGCGTCTAGGACCATTTACTAGGTCCATGGCCAAGAGACTACATGAAGACATTGACCTAGCTACGGATGGGAGAGAAAGATATTTGTACATGTTACATGAAGGCCCATCAAGAGTAGCTTAGTTTTAGTTATGGTGTAAATAGCATAAACTTGTTTCCATGAAGGTTTAACCTAGCTTTTGTCACGTTTCTAGAAGCTTTCCTAAAAGCTAGGGCCGGCCATTTCATTTTGTTGGATGTCATTTGCATTTCATTTTGAGTATATTTGCTTTAGCATTAGGTTAACCTTTATGGTCCTCCTTAGCCTATAAAAGGGGGAGCCAACCTATTGTATTTTTTAAGGGTCGTCTCTCTTGGATGACCTCTGCTCGTGTAACCCCGACTCCTCCTCAGGGCAGGTCAACAACAGCGCACTCTCCACCTGGTGGTTGGATGGTCACTATGCACACTCCTCTTCTTATTTTGAGGCTATTTTCATAACACTTCTTTGCCTCCTCCTGATCTGACCTGATGGTGATCACTGCTCCTTCCATCGATGGCAACTTCATCTTCATGTTCCTCGTCGATGCCACCGCCCCCAGTCCGTTCAGGGCTGGCCTACCCAGCAATATGTTGTAAGCTGATGGCGCGTTCATGACAAGATACCTGATGTTCTTTGTGCGGGAGGCCACTCCATCAGTGAAGGTGGTCCTCAGTTTGATATGCCCCCGCACTTCGACTTGGTCCCCAGCAAACCCATACAAGCATCCGGTATAAGGTCTCAACTGGTCTGGGGACAACTGCAGCTTGTTGAAGGTCGACCAGAACATCACATCGGCTGAACTTCCTTGATCAACAAGGACCCGATGCACCCTTCTTCCCACGGTAACCACCGATATCACCACAGGATCATTGTTGTGGGGAACAACATCCAGGCGATCTGCCTTCGTAAACGTGAGGTCAACATCTGGGAAGTGATCCTCCTCATGTGCCTCTACTGCCATTACTGACCGCGCGTATTTCTTCTGCTGCGATGAGGTGCACCCCCGTCTTGAGAATCCACCTGAGATGGTGTGGATCTCACCATGGATGGGCCCCTCGTGCCCCTGGTAAGCTCTTGGGGCTACTACCACCTCTTCCCCTTGTGACTCCTGCAGGTAATCTGATGGCATTCCTATGAGCTCTTCTTTGGGTTTTGGAATTCCTTGGTGGTGATCTTTGCGGAAGCTTGTGGAGGAGGTGAGCAAGGCCTTCCTAGGAAGCATGGGTGCCTTGAAGGTGCATGAAGAGTGGGGAAAAGGGTAGGTTCGGCCACCCCCTTGGGTAGTGATGGTATGAAGATTAAAACCTAAGAGTTAGGCAATGAGTAGTGTATGGCACAATTTGGGCAGCATAACAATACTCTCTTTAATCTTAGTGAGATGAAGAACCTTCAGCAGGGCGTGGCGATGTGTCATCAGTCATCGCCGAGATGAGACGCACATCCGTCATCGTCAGGGCGAGAAGCACGCGGGCGTCGCCAGGACGAGAGACACACATCATCGCCAGGATGAAGGGCGCATCGGTCGTCTTCCACTGAGAGACATCGGTCGTCTTCTAGGGAGAGACATCGTTCGTCCGCCAGGATGAGTCATCGGTGGAAGGATATCGCGCGATGTCGTGTTTCACGCAGATGAAGTGGGGCCCAGGCCCCCAGCATGAGCGTCTTGCATGCGCGACACGTAGTCAGTGAGCGTACTTTGGCTCCAGAGAGTTGGTATGGAAAGTGACCCAAAACCCACGTGGCCACACTGTTCAAGGAAGTGTGCACGCAAGCTTTCCTGCAGAGTGGGTGGTGGCAGCGGCAATTGTGGAACAAGTTGGTGTAGTTTTAAAAACTCACTTCAGAGAGGCAAAGAAGGTTGCTGTGGTTCAAGAGTGACAGAGTGAGTTACCTTCATCCTTCTCTTTTCTCTCCTTCACTCTGCGATTCAGGCCTTATCACGTCCCTGCTTGGCTATCGACGACTGCCATAGAGCACCTAGGAGGTTCTCTGCAAGTCCTCCAAACCAGACGCTAAAACAGAGTTAAGGCATCCTTGAAGCTCGTTGGGTTGGAACTCATAGTGAAGTTTACGCAAGTCCAGGTAAGGGAAGCTAGCCTTATTTCCAATGAAAACCTTAAGTTAGATGATTTTGATAATGGGGCGACGTGGTCGCCGGTTTCATCTTCTTTTTCACGATGCTCTGTTTTTATGTGTTTGGGCGACGTGGTCGCCGGTTTTAAACCCTTTTTTCATGATGTTCTGTTCTTATGTGTTTGGGCGACGTGGTCGCCGGTTTTAAACCTTTTTTTTCATGATGTTCTGTTCTTATGTGTTTGGGCGACGTGATCGCCGGTTTTTTAAATACAGATTTCGAAATCCCCTGTTTTGGACGTGATCGCCTGTGTTATTATTGATTTCGAACTCCCCTTTTTTAGTGTCGTTGAGACTGTTTGAGATTTAAATGTGGAATGCATGTGATATTCGAAAATCTGAACCTTTGAAATGATTGTTGCTGTAAATTGAATCATTCATTTGAGTGGTATGATGGTCTGAATGTTGTGGATGTGGGATCAAGGCATAGTATTTTCAGGAAAGGAAATACCGTGTAAGATCATGAGTAAAGTGTATTGACTAGGGACTTGTCTAGAAGGAGATATCCTGACTCTGCTGAGATAATGGAATCACGTAGATGAAGTTATTCAGTTGGTGAGAGTCGAAGGAGGTTCATATGAATGGGTGAGTCGTGTGAAAAAGAACGAGCTCGGCCTGTTATATGAATTAACCCTGTCATACTAGGAGAATGAAGATATTGAGATTCATTTATGCGCATGGCTGTGTGAGTTTCACAGCGACCCTGTGTGGGTGATGTAGTATGACAGGTGCAGATCTCTGGGTCTGAGTCAACGCACGAGTCTTCCGGAAGTAGTGTCAAGTGTCTATGTGTGATGAGTCAGTGGAAGTCTGACGTGAGAAATGTGAAATATTGAGAATTGTTGATAGACACTTGATGGTTGTGTGATATTAATGAGAAAGTGATGGACTCTTGTGAATGTTTAAAAAGGGCTGATCTACGTTGGTTGTCCAGTATATAATTTAAAGTTTTAAAAATATCTAGCTTACCCTTTGTATTGTTCTGTGGCTGCTTTCTCTTAAAACTGTGATGATCGTGTATTTTACACGGGAGCAGATGATCTTCCAGGGAGTAGAGCTCCTCAGTGAGTGGTCGCCGGAAGGAGATCGCCTGTTTCTGTCTCTATGTGGTGATCGCCTGTTTTCTGTTCTGATAGCAGATCGGCTATTTTGGGTCTTCTGATAGGAGATCGCCTGTTTTATATTGGGAGACCGCCGGTTTCATTTTATTTGGCTGTATTTTGTTAAGTTTGGAAAACTGACTGGATATGTATTAATTTTCCCTGTGGGGAGCAATTTCATTATATATATATATATGTTCACTTCGAAATTTTTGTTTTATCTTTATTTCATTATATAAATGTGAAATGTATTTTGGTGGGATGTTACATTAATGGTATCAGAGCAGTTCGTCCTTAGGATGACCTGAGGGCTGTGGATCCATTGTGTTTCTTCTGCTCATAAAATTTATTTGAGTTTTAAACAAAAACTATGGTGAAAGGCTTTCAAACGTTTTTGTATTGAAATTTTGTGTGTGCTGTAGTGAATATATGCTCTAACTGAAAATTTTAGTATTGAGAATGAAAAGATCTTGATAAAGTAGTGAGGGTGCACACTCATAACTGGATCGAGATGTTCTCGATCTTAATTCTAAAGGTTGATGTTTAGCATACAATGAATTCTGGTGTGATTTATTTCAATTTATTGAGTGTTTTTGTATTGATTGAAAGTGGTCGTTTGAATTGATGGTTTTATACCAGTAGCTGTTTTGGTGATGAGCTTGTATTAGTATATTGATCTTGAGGATAAACTCAAATTCTAGATGGATTTGAGATGCTGGCCTTGTAAGACCTAGTGTGGTCTTCTAAATGAATTGATTCTTTATCAAGTTCATTTTATAGGAATATGAGTAGAGAATAATAGTTCTTTTCCTAATCTTCTACAGAGAAGAATGACTCGTAGACCTCCTACCTCTCCCCAACCTTCTTCGGAGATGGGCCAGATCGCCAGGGACATTGAGATAATGGCAACTGCCATCCAACAACAGAATGCAGCAATGGCTCAGAATCATCAAGCTGCAATGCACCACTGGGAAACTGCTCGGTCGGCTGAAACAGCCTCCCACGCTAGTCAGCCTCAGGAGCAGATGGGACTGACCGGGTTCCTCAGGCACAACCCACCTAAGTTCAGTGGGAATGCTACCCCTGATCAAGCAGATCAGTGGGTCAGGGGGTTAGAGAAAATCTTCAGGGCGACCTCCTGCCCTGAAGATAAGAAGTTGGTGTTTGCCACATACCTTCTATCTGGAGAAGCCGAGTTCTGGTGGATGGGAACTCAACAAATGATGGAAGCCCGAGAAGAAGTATCAGACTGGGAGAGCTTCAGGGTGAAGTTTCTGGAGAAATACTTCCCAGATAGTGCGAGGTTTGCCAAGGAAGCTGAATTCCTCAGGTTGGAACAGGGGGAGATGTCAGTGAATGCTTATGCTGCTCGGTTTGAGTACCTCGCCCGGTTTTATACCCAAGCTACCTCTGAGGCTTGGAGGTGCAGGAAGTTTGAAGAAGGGCTGAAGCATGGGCTGAAGAGGACCATAGCCCCGATGTGCATAAGGGAATTTCACGCTTTGGTGGAGAAGACGAAGATGGTGGAGACTCTGGAGAAGGGTGAGTCTCGGGTGGTCAGGTCCCACCCAAGGGGTTCCTCCAGTGGGAAGGCAAGGGTGCAGCAGCAGCAGAGTAAGCCTTATGCGAGACCTACACAGCATAGGGCAGGGGCAGCGTCATCCCAGGTTTAGCAGCAGCAACCATGGAAACCCAAATGTTTCCATTGTGGTGGGCCACATACATCCAATGTGTGCTTCAAGAAGAACTCTGAGAGAAGGTGTTACACCTGCCAAAAGACGGGGCACGTTGCTAGAGAGTGTCCTAACGGGAATAGGGCGACTCAACTCGTTGGTTCTCAGCAGTTGAGGAGTGAAGGCAGCAGACCCCATGCAGCAGGGCGGGTGTTTGCTATGTCAGGAGCGGAGGCATCTCAATCAGGTAACCTAATGCAAGGTGTTTGTTTTATAGCTGGTAGAGGTGTAAAGGCCTTGTTTGATTCTGGAGCGACACACTCCTTTGTGTCAAGCCTGTGTGTAGCCGAGTTGGGCCTTCTAGTGAAGGAGTTACCGTTTGAACTGCTGGTCTCCACACCTGCATCAGGACAGGTGTTGACCTCTACAGTTTGTTCTGAGTGTCCAGTGATAGTAGAGGGACGCAGGTTCAAAGTAAACTTGATATGCCTACCTCTTCAGGATCTGGATGTTATCCTAGGAATGGATTGGCTATCTGCCAATCACGTTCTCATAGACTGCGGTAGGCAGAAAGTGGTGTTTCCCGATCTCCAGGAGCCAGATGTGATATCTGCTCAGCAGTTACGGTCGGAGTTGAGAGAAGGGGCGACGTGCTTTGCGATCCTAGCTCGAGGGGGAGTGAGGAATGAAGAGGACATGGGCAGTATACATGTGGTGAAGGATTTCATGGATGTATTTCCAGAAGAAATACCTGGATTACCTCCTAAGAGAGAAGTGGAATTCTCCATTGATTTAGTACCTGGAGCTGGACCAGTGTCAATGGCACCTTACAGAATGGCTCCAGCCGAGTTGGTAGAGTTAAAGAAGCAAGTGGAAGAATTGTTGGAGAAACAATTCATCAGACCCAGTGTATCTCCATGGGGAGCTCCAGTGCTTCTAGTGAAGAAAAAGGATGGAGGGTCCCGGCTGTGTATAGACTACAGGCAGTTGAACAAGTTGACCATCAAGAACAAGTATCCTCTACCTAGAATTGATGATTTGATGGATCAAGTAAATGGGGCCTCGGTATTCTCAAAGATTGATCTGAGATCAGGGTACCACCAAATTTTGGTAAAGGCTGAAGATGTTCAGAAAACAGCATTTAGGTCTCGTTATGGGCACTATGAGTATGTGGTGATGCCGTTTGGAGTGACCAATGCTCCAGCTCTGTTTATGGACTACATGAATAGGATTTTTCGTCCTTTCTTGGATAGATTTGTTGTAGTCTTTATAGACGACATACTTATTTATTCAAGGACCGAGGAAGAACATGAGGAACATCTGAGGACAGTGCTGGAAATTCTGAGGGGGAAGCAACTCTATGCCAAGTTCTCTAAGTGTGAGTTCTGGCTGAAGGAAGTCAACTTCTTAGGACACGTGATATCTGCCCGGGGGATCTCAGTGGATCCAGCCAAGGTAGAGGCAGTGCTGCAGTGGGAACGTCCTAAGACAGCCACTGAGATAAGAAGCTTCATGGGTTTAGCTGGCTACTATCGGAGGTTTATTGAGGATTTTTCCAAGGTAGTGGCTCCTTTGACTCAATTGACATGCAAGGATCAACCTTTTGCTTGGACCGACCGATGTGAGCAGAGTTTCATGGAACTAAAGGAAAGATTGACTAGTGCTCCGGTGCTGGTAATCCCCGATGTGGGGAAACCTTTTGATGTCTACTGTGATGCTTCACATCAGGGCTTGGGATGCGTTTTGATGCAAGAAAAAAGAGTAGTTGCATATGCTTCAAGGCAACTCAAAGTTCATGAGAGAAACTATCCCACTCATGACTTGGAGTTGGCGGCTGTGGTGTTTGCCTTGAAGGTTTGGAGGCATTACTTGTATGGAGCTCGGTTCCATGTGTTTAGTGATCATAAGAGCCTGAAATATTTGTTGGATCAGAAGGAATTAAATATGAGGCAAAGGAGATGGATGGAGTTTCTAAAGGACTATGATTTCCAACTCATGTATCATCCAGGGAAGGCCAATGTAGTGGCAGATGCTTTGAGTAGGAAATCAAGGCAAGTGTCATACATGATGATTGAAGAACAGAAACTGATCGAGCAATTCAGAGACTTAAACTTGGGAGTAGAATTCCATGTTAATCACATTAGTTGTAGTAAGCTGACTATAACTAATGACTTCCTTGGAGTAGTAAAGGATAAGCAGTTAGAGGACCCTAGTCTGAAGCGTACTGTATAGTCACTAGGGACCGATCAGGCTAAAGACTTTGTGATGGGAGATGATGGGATCTTGAGATTTAATGGCAGAATTTGCATACCTGCAAATGAAGAATTGAAGAAGATGATCCTTGAGGAAGGTCACAAGAGTCGCCTTAGCCTACATCCAGGCATGAACAAGATGTACCATGACTTGAAGGAGTCGTTTTGGTGGTCGGGCATGAAGAGAGACATCGCCCAGTATGTTACTACCTGCTTGACGTGTCAGAAGGCAAAGGTAGAGCATCAAAGACCAGGCGGTTTGTTGCAGCAATTGGATATCCCTGAATGGAAATGGGACAGCATCGCCATGGATTTTGTTACCCATTTACCCAGATCGGTGCGGGGTCATGATGCAATCTGGGTCATCATTGATCGGCTGACGAAGAGTGCTCACTTTCTCCCAGTGAATATGAGGATGCCTATGGCCAAGTTGGCACAGCTGTACGTCAGAGAAATTGTGAGGCTGCATGGAGTGCCCTCCAACATTGTTTCGGATAGAGATCCCAGGTTCACCTCACGGTTTTGGCAGACCCTACAAGAGTGCTTGGGAACCAAGTTGAGAATGAGCTCGGCATATCATCCTCAAACAGATGGACAGTCAGAGAGAACAATTCAGTCCTTGGAAGATCTGCTGAGGACGTGTGTGTTGGACCAATTGGGAGGCTGGGATGAGATGTTGCCACTGGTGGAGTTTACCTATAATAACAGTTATCACGCCAGCATAGGGATGGCGCCATACGAAGCCTTGTATGGAAGGAAATGCTGAACTCCATTGTGCTGGTACCAGGAGGGCGAAGCAATATTGGTTGGTCCAGAGTTGATTCAGCAGACAACCGAGAAGGTGAAACAGATACAAGGCAGAATGAGAGCTTCTCAAAGCCGACAGAAGTCCTATGCAGATCAAAGGAGAAGACCTTTGGAGTTTGCTGCTGGAGATCATGTGTTTATGAGGGTGACACCAACCAAGGGTGTGGGACGAGCTATCAGAACAAAGAAGCTGTCTCCTAAGTTTGTTGGACCATATCAGATCTTAAGGAAGATAGGTCCTGTAGCGTATGAGATTGCTCTACCTCCCCATTTAGCAAATCTGCATAATGTCTTTCACGTATCACAGCTAAGGAAGTATCTTGCAGACCCTAGTCACGTGTTGGAAGTAGACGATGTGCAGATCAGGGATGACTTGTCTTTCGAAGCGAAACCAGTGAGGATTGACGATCGCCAGAGTAAGCAGCTCAGAGGCAAGACCATCAACATGGTGAAGGTGGTGTGGGATGACCGATCAGGGGATTCAACTTGGGAGTTAGAAGAAACCATGAAAGAAGCCTATCCATACCTCTTTTCCTTGTAATTCAATTTTCGGGGACGAAAATTTTTCTTGTTGGGGAGATTGTAAGGACCTAGATATTTATTTGGAATAGAAGAAGTATAATTTTAATGAATTCTGAATATGTTATTACTTAAAAACAAAAAGGGCTTATAATGGAATTTCATGGTGGTCAGACCTCGGATGTCGCCCAAGGTCTGAGGGCGACGCTGTAGAGGTCGGTCGGTGGACCATAATGGGTTTCAGAAATTCACATGTATGGCGGTGTGATTTGAACCTTAGAAGCGCCATGCATGCAGGATAATTGCGGAACTTTACGCTTGGACATAAGAGATTTGCCTTGGTGTTGCATGCTTAGGCACGTAAGGATTGAGTACTGAGCTGCCCTCGGGCAGGAGAAGCTACTGACGTCAACGAGCCTTGTGGGCGTGATGAAATAGACGTGGAGTAGTGAGATGAAGAACCTTCAGCAGGGCGTGGCGATGTGTCATCAGTCATCGCCGAGATGAGACGCACATCCGTCATCGTCAGGGCGAGAAGCACGCGGGCGTCGCCAGGACGAGAGACACACATCATCGCCAGGATGAAGGGCGCATCGGTCGTCTTCCACTGAGAGACATCGGTCGTCTTCTAGGGAGAGACATCGTTCGTCCGCCAGGATGAGTCATCGGTGGAAGGATATCGCGTGATGTCGTGTTTCACGCAGATGAAGTGGGGCCCAGGCCCCCAGCATGAGCGTCTTACATGCGCGACACGTAGTCAGTGAGCGTACTTTGGCTCCAGAGAGTTGGTATGGAAAGTGACCCAAAACCCACGTGGCCACACTGTTCAAGGAAGTGTGCACGCAAGCTTTTCTGCAGAGTGGGTGGTGGCAGCGGCAATTGAGGAACAAGTTGGTTTAGTTTTAAAAACTCACTTCAGAGAGGCAAAGAAGGTTGCTGTGGTTCAAGAGTGACAGAGTGAGTTACCTTCATCCTTCTCTTTTCTCTCCTTCACTCTGCGATTCAGGCCTTATCACGTCCCTGCTTGGCTATCGACGACTGCCATAGAGCACCTGGGAGGTTCTCTGCAAGTCCTCCAAACCAGACGCTAAAACAGAGTTAAGGCATCCTTGAAGCTCGTTGGGTTGGAACTCTTAGTGAAGTTTACGCAAGTCCAAGTAAGGGAAGCTAGCCTTATTTCCAATGAAAACCTTAAGTTAGATGATTTTGATAATGGGGCGACGTGGTCGCCGGTTTCATCTTCTTTTTCACGATGCTCTGTTTTTATGTGTTTGGGCGACGTGGTCGCCGGTTTTAAACCCTTTTTTCATGATGATCTGTTCTTATGTGTTTGGGCGACGTGGTCGCCGGTTTTAAACCTTTTTTTTCATGATGTTCTGTTCTTATGTGTTTTGTAAGGACCTGTAAAATTAAATTGGAATAAAAGGAATATATTTTAAATGAATTGTAAGTATGTTTTTATTTAAAATAAAAAGGAAGGAAAGTGTAGCTTAGAAGAGTATGAGATCGCCTGGTTAGTACATGATCGCCTGTCGCCTAGACTACCCATGCGGACATCGCCAGGGCGCGAGGTATGCGGACATCGCCAGGGCGCGAGGCAAGCGGACATCGCCAGGGCGCGAGAGGCATGCGGGCATCGCCAGGGCGCGAAGCATGCGGGCAACGCCAGGGCGCGAGAGGCATGCGGGAATCGCCGGGGCGCGAGAGGCATGCGGTCATCGTCAGGGCGCGAGGCATGCGGGCATCGCCAGGGCGCGAGAGACATGCAGGCGTCACCAGGGATTGACATCGGTCGTCTCCCAGAGATAAAGATCGGTCGTCTCCCAGAGACAGACATCGGTCGTCCTCCAGGATGAGTCATCGATGGAAGGTTATCGCGCGATGTCGTGTTTCACACAAATAAAGTGGGACCCAGACTCCCAGCATGAAACGTCCTGCAGGCGCGCCACGTAGACAAAAAGGGTGGTTCAGAATAGTGACATCAGAAAGTTGGCATGCGCAAGAGACACTCGCGGTCGTACTGTTCAAGGCAGTGGTTGGCATGCGCAAGAAGACAAAAAGGGTGGTTCAGAATAGTGACATCAGAAAGTTGGCATGCGCAAGAGACAACCGTGGCTGTACTGTTCAGTGAAACGTACACTCAGGCTTTCCTGCAGAGGGGGTGGTGGCAGCAACATGCGTGGACAAGTAGGCTTGGATTCAAAAACCCACTGCGGGGAGGCAAAGAACGTTGCAGTGGCTCAAGAGTGAAAGAGCGAGTGCATCTTCATCCCTCTTTTTTCTCCTCTTCGCGCTGCGATTCAGTCAACCTCAAGCACCAGTACGACAAGCAACGACTGCCCTTGGACACTTGGGAGGTTCTCTGCAAGTCCTCCAAACCAGACGCTAAAACAGAGTTAAAGCATCCTTGAAGCTCGTTGGGTTGGAGCTCTTAGTGAAGTTTACGCAAGTCCAGGTAAGGGAAGCTAGCTTTGTTTTTCAATAAAAGCCGTAGATTAGCTGTTTCTGAAGTGAGGGCGACGTGGTCGCCGGTTTTAAGCTCTATTTTGTGATGCTCTGTTCTATGTGTTTGGGCGACGTGGTCGCCGGTTTTAAATACAGCTTTCGAAATACCCTGTTTTAGTGTCGTTGAGACTGTTTGAGATTTAAATGTGGAATGCATGTGATATTCGAAAATCTGAACCGTGGAATGAATGTTGCTGTGACTGAATCGTTCATTCAGTGTTGTATGATGTGTTGAACGTTGTGAATGTGGGATCAAGGCATAGTATTTTCAGGAAAGAAAATACCGTGTAAGATCGTGTGTAATGTGCATTGACTAGGGGCTTGTCTAGAAGGAGATATCCTGACTCTGCTGATATAATGGAATCACATAGATGAAGTTATTCAGTTGTGGAGAGTCGAAGGAGGTTCATATGTATGGGTAAGTTGTTTGAAAGATAACTGACTTGACCTGTTATATGAATTAACCCTGTCATACCGGGAGAGTTGATATTGAGACTATGTATGCGCATGGCTGTGTGGATTTCACAGCGACCCTGTGTGGATTTCACAGTGGTGTGGTATGACAGGTGCAGATCTCTGAGCCTGAGTCAACGCACGAGTCTTCCGGAAGTAGTGTCAAGTGTCTATGTGTGATGAGTCAGTGGAAGTCTGACGTGAGAAATGTGAAATATTGAGAATTGTTGATAGACACTTGATGGTTGTGTGATATGAATGAGAAAGTGATGGACTCTTGTGAATGTTTAAAAAGGGCTGATCTACGTTGGTTGTCCAGTTTATATTTTAAAGTTTTCAAAAAATATCTAGCTTACCCTTTGTATTGTTCTGTGGCTGTTTTCTCTTAAAACTGTGATGATCGTGTATTTTACACGGGAGCAGATGATCTTCCAAGGAGTAGAGCTCCTCAGTGAGTGGTCGTCGGAAGGAGATCGCCTGTTTCTGTCTCTATGTGGTGATCGCCTGTTTTTCTGTTCTGGTAGTAGATCGGCTGTTTTGGGTCTTCTGATAGGAGATCGCCGGTTTATGTAGGGAGACCGCCGGTTTCATTTTATTTGGCTGTATTTTGTTTAAGTTTTGGAAAATTGACCGGTTATGTATTAAACTCCCTGTGAGGAGCAACTCCATTTTATATAAATACGTATGTTCACTTCAATATTATTGTTTTACCTTTATTTCATTTTATATTTGTGAAAAGGATTTGGCGGGATGTTACATTAATGGTATCAGAGCAGTTCGTCCTTAGGATGACCTGAGGGCTGTGGATCCATTGTGTTTCTTCTGCTCATAAAATTTATTTGAGTTTTAAATGAAAACTATAGTGAAAGGCTTTCAAACGTTTTTGTACTGAAATTTTGTGTCTGCTGTAGTAAATATATGCTCTAACTGAAAATTTTAGTATTAAGAATGAAAGGATCTTGATAAAGTAGTGAGGGTGCACACTCATAACTGGATCGAGATGATTCTCAATCTTAATTCTAAAGGCTGATGTTTAGCATACAATGAATTCTGGTGTGATTTATTTCATTCTCTTGAGTGTCTTTGTAATTGATTGAAAGTGGTTGTTTGGATTGATGATTGTATACCAGTAGTTATCCTGGTGTTATGCTTGATGTTACAAGCATTATGATTCTGTTGATGAACTCAAACTCTAAATGATTTTGAGATGCTGACCTTTGTAAGGTCTAGAGGTTACCTCCTGAATGAATTGATTTCTTATCGATCTCATTCTTGTAGTTGTAGGGAATATAGAAACCAATAGTTTCAAAATCTGAGAACGAAGGAAGATGACTCGTAGACCTCCTACCCCTCCCAAACCTTCTTCGAAAATGAGCCAGATTGCCAAGGCTATTGAGGTGATGGCAACTGCCATCCAACAACAGAATGCAGCGATGGCTCAGAACCATCAAGCTACAATGCACCACTGGGAAACTGCTCGGTCGGCTAAAACAAATTCTCACGCCGGTCAGCCTCAGGAACAGATGGGACTGACCGAGTTCATGAGGCACAACCCACCCAAGTTCAGTGGGAATGCTACCCCTGATCAAGCAGATCAGTTGATGGAGGAGGGCCAAGCACATCTAACCAAGGAAGCCAAGGCCCAAACCAAGAAGACCGTCTAGACCAAGAGGAGCGTCTAGCTCCAAGAAGTGAGCGTCTAGGACGTGAAGGAGGGAGGCTATCCATGGAGCTAGACCGTCTAGGACCTCTCACAAGATCCATGGCTAAACATATCCAAGCACACATAGAAGAAGCCACGGATGGGAGGGAGAAGACCTTGTACATGCTACTTGGAGGCCCATTAGGGGTAGCTTAGTAGATTAGTGTAGTGTAGAAAGCAAAACTTGCTAACTTAGGGGTGTGCTATCAAAAAGGTGCCCTTAGCAATAGAAGGAGGGGTGTGCTAGCAAATAGGTGCTTTTAGCAAAAGAGGGAGGGGTGTACTATCAAATGTTGCATTTTGACCTATCTTCTAGAATATTAGGATGATGGTGTGGTTTGACTAAAGTCAATACCCTAGGCAGCCCCCACTTTTTGTATTTCCATCCCTACCCTTTAAGCTTGCTCACCAAGGCTCCTAAATCTATAAATAAGGAGGCCTACCTCATGTATTTTCAAGTTTATTTGAGTAATGTTATGCTGCCATTTTTGTGCACAAGCTTTACTCCTCCTAGAAATCTAGGCTATAAACTTCAATCCTTTCACCTTCTCCCTTGAGCTGGCCGAACCACTCAACCCATACTCATCATGCACCTTCAAGACCAACACAACTCCTAGGAGGGTCTTGTTTCACTCATCCATTGCTTCCGCTCCATCTATTTCTACTTTGATTCAAGAAGAACACATGAAAATGCCATCATTTGGTATCATGAGCTTTTGGTTCTTCAAGATGAGTAGCTTGTCTTTTTAAATTTTCAGTTCTTCTTTATTTTCATCTTGTCATTTCAATTCCATAATTGTCTTGCTGTTTTTTTTTTTTTACATTTTAAATTGTTCTTGGTGTGCTTATGGAAGATCCAACCGAAGCACATGTGTTCAATTGATCTTGAACATTTTCTTGTGCAATTGTGATAGGATTCCTTACACATTGAGTGGCTGTTTTCTTTTAGGAATTTGAGTCTTTATTGCTTTCTTATAATTGCTTCATTTTATGCTTTGAGTCTTTATTTTCTGAATCTATAAATGTTGTGTCAAGTCATGTGAATCCATAATTGTCATCAATTCTTAGTAGTCCTATTTTTGGCTTGATTGTTTCTTGTTTTTGGGTCTCTTTAATTTGCCTTAATCTGCTGTTATTTTGATCCTTTGCTGCCTTTTTAATTTTAGTTTGAGTTCATAATTGTGTCTTAGTTCTTACACAATTTCCTTCTTACATTTTCCTTTGTGTTAAATTTTGGTATCTTGCTGTTTTTTTTTCCAGTTTTCCCCTGTTTCTCTCTCTGTCTGGCAGCTTTTGTTTCAAAAATTATTTCCACTCATAGGAAATTTGTGATTCTCTGCAAAATGCAAGTTTGAAGTGTTACAAAAAGGACAAAAAAAAGAATCAGATCAAAAAAGGCAACAGAAAAAATATGATAAATCTTACAAAATCAGAGTGCAAATCTTGAGTGCTCCAGCTGGCCTAACTGCACACCAAATTTGCAAAAATTATTAAAAAAAATGGTGCATGCGTTTTAGGTGATTCCAAAGCCATTGTTTAGATAAGATCCTGAATTTTCTTGCATATAAATTTCAGAGACAAATTTTAAAAATACAGCTCAGCATAAATCGGGGAACAAACACGTTTTCTGGCCCACAACAATTTTCAGTGGTGCTGTTTTTTTTTATTTGGTCATCTAATCTAGTGCTTTTCTTTAGGAATTCCTTTTGTGTGCCAACTTTTTTTGAGTACCTTTAATTGTTTGCTTTAATTTCTTGACTCTCTTTCTAAGTTGTCATATTATAAATCCTTTTGGTGGTACTGTTTTTATTCAATTAAATTTGTTTCTTGCTTTTGTTTCTTGACCTCTCTTTTGGGTGCTGGAATTTAATTCTCCTTGGTGCATATGTGCATGGAACTTGACTTGGTTTAGGTTTAGCTCTTGTGAATAGGTGCTGGAAATTGGAGAATTAAAGCCATCATTTTAAGGAGGAGACAAAGCTAAAGCCGAAACAAGGTTGCTTGAAACAAACAATACAAACACCTAGAAGATCAAAAAAAAATTCAAGACAACAAGGAAGTGCACTAACCCAAAAGAGGATCAACAAAGGGAGTCTTCTTTTCCTTTGCAACTTGGTTTATTGTTAATTACCTCTTTAATTACGTTTAGACGGTGAGTGTGTCTTCAAGGGCTCAAAGTGTCCAAGAAGCCTCACCTAGGGCCGAATAGCATAGTAAATTTTTTGCTTAGTAATTTGTTGCTTGTTTGAACTTGTTTTCTATTGTTTTGGTAGAAACGTTTTGCATGATTAGTTTAGTTTAATTTGTGCTAAAACCGACTAGTTTGTTGCATATCTTTTTTTTTTTAGCGTACATAGTTTTATTGCTTTTTGATTTCTCAACTTCTTGTGTTTTAAGTGTTTCACTAAGAGAAATTTTTGTGAGAAGGCATTGGAGACTAGTTTTTGGCAAGGAAAAGGCTTGTTGGTACTTAAGTAGTCATTTGAGACTCACCTCCCTTACCTGGAAAACTACCTTCTTTATCTTCCCTAATCTTTCTCAAAGTAAAAACGCCTAAATACACAAAGGTCTAGCCATGTCTTCTTCTTCTCATTCTCCAAAGTCTATAGAATGTGAAGTAAAATCTTTGAAAACCCTTTTGAAAGAGGTATCCCAAGCGGTACAATTAATCTCTTCTAGGCAATTGGAGAATGAAAACAAGATTAATGAGTTGGCTAGAGCTCAAGAAGAGAAATCCCAAAAATCTCAAAAATCAAAAAAAACAAATACTCATGCATCCCAAAGCATTGCAACTCTAGGGGAGGGAAGCCTTAGAATTAATGACTACTACCAACCACCCCCTAGAAGAACTAGGCAAAGGGAACAAGAGGTGCCAAGGGAAACTAGAGTAGACCTACCTCATTTTCATGGAAAGGAAAATGTAGAAATATATCTAGATTGGGAGATGAAGGTAGAGCAACTCTTTGCTTGCCATAGGGTAAGTGAGGAACGAAAAGTACCCTTAGCCACCCTTAGTTTCCAAGGAAATGCCATGTATTGGTGGACCTCTTTAGAAAGAGACCGACGTCTTCATAGGGAACCTCCCATAGAATATTGGAATGACCTTAGGGGAGCCCTAAGACGTTGACATATACCTTCTTACTACCATAGGGAGTTGATGGACAAGCTCCAAAGACTCCAACAAAAGAATATGAGTGTAGAAGAGTATAGGCAAAAGATGGAGCTCTATATGATGAGAGCCTCTATTAGAGAGGAAGAGGAAACCACCATATCTAGGTTCCTTAGTGGCCTATCACTTGAGATAAGAGATAGAGTAGAGCTCTTACCTTATCAAGACTTGAATGATTTGGTTCAACTTTGCATTAAAGTTGAGCAACAAAATTTGCGCAAAACATCAAGTCAAAAGGTGAGCCCCTATTCTAACTTTTATCCCAAGAGAGAGTTTAAAAGGGAGGGTAGTACATCTAAGGAAAAACCAAAAGAACCTACCAAACCCTTCACCAAAGAAACCTCAACCCCACCCATCCGAGCTAGAGATGTTAAATGTTTTAAGTGCTATGGTAGGGGGCATGTGCAAGCACAATGTCCAAACCAAAGGACTTTGTTTCTTAAAGGTGTAGACGAATACACTAGTGGCGAGGATGAGCTTAGTGAGAAAGAGGAAGGGGGAGAGGATGAGAGGGTAGCTCCATTAGAGGGAGAATTGCTTATGATTAGGAGAACCCTCAACAATCACCCTAGCACATCCATTGAAACACAAAGGGAGAACATATTTCATACAAGATGCAATGTTTTAGAAAATATATGTTCCCTCATTGTGGATAGTGGATCTAGTTGTAATTGTTGTAGTGCTAGGATGGTTGAAAAGCTTAAGCTACAAGTGGTTCCTCACCCAAAACCTTACAAACTTCAATGGCTTAGTGAAAATGGGGAACTACATGTAGATAAGCAAGTGGAAATCAAGTTTTCCATAGGGAAATACAAAGATAAAGTTTTATGTGATGTAGTGCCTATGGAAGCTTGCCATATCTTATTAGGGAGGCCATGGCAATTTGACAAGAAAACCTTGCATGATGGTCTCACTAACGAGATTTCCTTCACCCATAAATATAAGAAGTGTGTACTTAGTCCTTTACCACATTCTCAAGTGGTGAAAGACCAAATACAAATGAAACAAAAGAGGAATGAGGAAAACAAAAAAAAAAGAGTGCTAGAAAAAGAGAAAATCCTTAGGGATAGGAAGGCGTGGGAGAAGAGTGTTCCTTCCCACAAGGTTGGTCTACAAGAAAAGCCTTTTGAAAATGTTTTAGAAAACTTGCTTCTTGTTGAACAACCAAGCCTTATCTTTTGTAAAGGAGCACTTACATGCACTGCCACAAGTAATGAACTCACGGTTTTACCTCCTCAAATAGAAAACCTTTTGAGTGAATTTGACGATCTATTCTCACAAGAAGGACCCAATGGGCTTCCTCCTCTTAGGGGGATAGAACATCAAATTGACTTCATTCCGGGGGCAAGCCTACCAAATAGGCCTGCTTATAGAACCAACCCCGAGGAAACAAAGGAGATAGAATCACAAGTTCAAGACTTGTTGGAGAAGGGTTGGGTTCAAAAGAGTCTAAGCCCTTGTGCTGTACCTGTCTTGTTGGTGCCTAAAAAAGATGGAAAATGGCGCATGTGTTGTGATTGTAGAGCAATCAACAACATCACCATCAAGTATAGGCATCCAATCCCAAGGCTTGATGATATGCTTGATGAATTGCATGGGTCAACTCTATTCTCCAAAATTGACCTTAAAAGTGGATATCACCATATTCGAATCAAGGAGGGTGATGAGTGGAAAACCGCTTTTAAGACCAAATTTGGATTATATGAGTGGTTGGTGATGCCCTTTGGACTCACTAACGCTCCAAGCACATTCATGAGGCTTATGAATCACACCTTGAGGGATTGTATAGGTAAATATGTAGTACTTTACTTTGATGATATCTTAGTATATAGTAAAACCCTAGAAGACCATCTAAGTCACCTTAGGGAAGTCTTTCTAGTTCTTAGGAAAAATAGTCTTTTTGCAAATAGGGATAAGTGTACCTTTGGCGTAGATAGTGTAGTCTTTTTAGGCTTTATAGTAAACAAAACGGGGGTACATGTAGATCCCGAGAAAATCAAAGCCATCCAAGAGTGGCCAACTCCACAAAATGTAAGTGATGTAAGAAGTTTTCATGGGTTAGCTAGCTTCTATAGAAGGTTTGTGCCTAATTTTTCTAGCCTAGCTTCTCCTTTGAATGAACTTGTTAAAAAAGATGTTGCATTTTGTTGGAATGAAAAGCATGAGCAAGCCTTTCAAAGGCTAAAAGCTCAACTCACCAATGCACCCATCCTATCTCTCCCAAATTTTTCCAAAACTTTTGAGATAGAGTGTGATGCATCGGGAGTAGGCATAGGCGCGGTATTGTTGCAAGGTGGACACCCCATTGCTTATTTTAGTGAAAAACTCCATGGTGCCACCCTCAACTACCCCACTTATGACAAAGAGCTCTATGCTCTTGTGAGAGCCCTAAAGACTTGGGAACACTATCTTGTGTCCAAAGAATTTGTTATCCATAGTGATCACGAGTCTTTAAAATATTTAAAGGGCCAACACAAGCTCAATAAGAGACATGCAAAATGGATGGAATTTCTTGAACAATTTCCTTATGTAATCAAATACAAGAAAGGAAGCACCAATATAGTGGCCGATGCTCTTTCAAGACGCCACACACTCTTTTCAAAATTGGGTGCCCAAATTCTTGGATTTGACCACATAAGAGAGCTTTACCAAGAAGATCAAGAACTTTCATCCATCTATGCCCAATGTCTACATAGAGCGCAAGGAGGTTACTATGTGTCCGAGGGATATCTTTTTAAAGAAGGAAAACTTTGCATTCCCCAAGGAACACATAGAAAACTCCTTGTCAAAGAATCACATGAAGGGGGACTCATGGGCCATTTTGGAGTTGATAAGACTCTAGATCTTTTGAAAGCAAAATTTTGTTGGCGACACATGAGGAAAGATGTCCAACGCCATTGCTCTAGATGTATCTCATGTTTAAAAGCAAAGTCTAGAACAATGCCGCATGGACTCTACACCCCTTTGCCGATTGCAAATGCTCCTTGGGAAGACATTAGCATGGATTTCATTTTAGGACTTCCTAGGACTGCAAGAGGCCATGACTCTATCTTTGTGGTAGTGGACCGTTTTAGCAAAATGTCTCACTTTATTCCATGCCACAAAGTAGATGATGCTCAAAATATTTCTAAACTCTTCTTTAGAGAAGTGGTGAGACTCCATGGTCTCCCTAGAAGTATAGTGTCCGATAGAGATCCCAAGTTTATAAGTCACTTTTGGAAAACTCTTTGGGGTAAACTTGGAACAAGACTACAATTTTCAACTTCTTGTCATCCTCAAACGGATGGGCAAACCGAAGTAGTCAATAGATCTCTTGGAACTATGCTTAGGGCTATCAAGAAGGGCAGCCACAAATCTTGGGATGAGTACCTTCCCCACATTGAATTTGCTTACAATAGAGTAGTTCACAAGACTACTAATGCTTCTCCTTTTGAGGTAGTATATGGTTTTAATCCTCTCACGCCCATGGATCTAATTCCTCTTCCTAATCCACAAGATTTTGTGCATAAGGAAGGAGTAATCAAGGCTGATTTTGTCAAGAAAATGCATGAGAAGATTAAAATTCAAATACAACAACAAAACGAGAAGTACACAAAACACAACAACAAAGGGAAGAGAGAAATAATTTTTGAGGAAGGAGACTTAGTTTGGCTTCATCTTCGAAAAGAAAGATTTCCAAATCAAAGGAAGTCCAAACTAAGTCCCCGAGGTGAGGGACCCTTCCAAGTCCTTAAGCGAGTCAACAACAATGCATATAAATTGGACCTACCTCTTGAATATGGAGTACATGACACATTTAATGTAATTGATCTTTCTCCATTTGTAGGTACCAATGACGACGACGAGCTGGATTTGGGGACAAATCCTTTCCAAGGGGGAGGGGATGATGGAGGAGGGCCAAGCACATCTAACCAAGGAAGCCAAGGCCCAAACCAAGAAGACCGTCTAGACCAAGAGGAGCGTCTAGCTCCAAGAAGTGAGCGTCTAGGACGTGAAGGAGGGAGGCTATCCATGGAGCTAGACCGTCTAGGACCTCTCACAAGATCCATGGCTAAACATATCCAAGCACACATAGAAGAAGCCACGGATGGGAGGGAGAATGATGGCATTTTCATGTGTTCTTCTTGAATCAAAGTAGAAATAGATGGAGCGGAAGCAATGGATGAGTGAAACAAGACCCTCCTAGGAGTTGTGTTGGTCTTGAAGGTGCATGATGAGTATGGGTTGAGTGGTTCGGCCAGCTCAAGGGAGAAGGTGAAAGGATTGAAGTTTATAGCCTAGATTTCTAGGAGGAGTAAAGCTTGTGCACAAAAATGGCAGCATAACATTACTCAAATAAACTTGAAAATACATGAGGTAGGCCTCCTTATTTATAGATTTAGGAGCCTTGGTGAGCAAGCTTAAAGGGTAGGGATGGAAATACAAAAAGTGGGGGCTGCCTAGGGTATTGACTTTAGTCAAACCACACCATCATCCTAATATTCTAGAAGATAGGTCAAAAATGCAACATTTGATAGTACACCCCTCCCTCTTTTGCTAAAGGCACCTATTTGCTAGCACACCCCTCCTTCTATTGCTAAGGGCACCTTTTTGATAGCACACCCCTAAGTTAGCAAGTTTTGCTTTCTGCACTACACTAATCTACTAAGCTACCCCTAATGGGCCTCCAAGTAGCATGTACAAGGTCTTCTCCCTCCCATCCGTGGCTTCTTCTATGTGTGCTTGGATATGTTTAGCCATGGATCTTGTGAGAGGTCCTAGACGGTCTAGCTCCATGGATAGCCTCCCTCCTTCACGTCCTAGACGCTCACTTCTTGGAACTAGACGCTCCTCTTGGTCTAGACGGTCTTCTTGGTTTGGGCCTTGGCTTCCTTGGTTAGATGTGCTTGGCCCTCCTCCATCATCCCCTCCCCCTTGGAAAGGATTTGTCCTCAAATCCAGCTCGTCATCGTCATTGGTACCTACAAATGGAGAAAGATCAATTACATTAAATGTGTCATGTACTCCATATTCAAGAGGTAGGTCCAATTTATATGCATTGTTGTTGACTCGCTTAAGGACTTGGAAGGGTCCCTCACCTCGGGGACTTAGTTTGGACTTCCTTTGATTTGGAAATCTTTCTTTTCGAAGATGAAGCCAAACTAAGTCTCCTTCCTCAAAAATTATTTCTCTCTTCCCTTTGTTGTTGTGTTTTGTGTACTTCTCATTTTGTTGTTGTATTTGAATTTTAATCTTCTCATGCATTTTCTTGACAAAATCAGCCTTGATTACTCCTTCCTTATGCACAAAATCTTGTGGATTAGGAAGAGGAATTAAATCCATGGGCGTGAGAGGATTAAAACCATATACTACCTCAAAAGGAGAAGCATTAGTAGTCTTGTGAACTACTCTATTGTAAGCAAATTCAATGTGGGGAAGGTACTCATCCCAAGATTTGTGGCTGCCCTTCATGATAGCCCTAAGCATAGTTCCAAGAGATCTATTGACTACTTCGGTTTGCCCATCCGTTTGAGGATGACAAGAAGTTGAAAATTGTAGTCTTGTTCCAAGTTTACCCCAAAGAGTTTTCCAAAAGTGACTTATAAACTTGGGATCTCTATCGGACACTATACTTCTAGGGAGACCATGGAGTCTCACCACTTCTCTAAAGAAGAGTTTAGAAATATTTTGAGCATCATCTACTTTGTGGCATGGAATAAAGTGAGACATTTTGCTAAAACGGTCCACTACCACAAAGATAGAGTCATGGCCTCTTGCAGTCCTAGGAAGTCCTAAAATGAAATCCATGCTAATGTCTTCCCAAGGAGCATTTGCAATCGGCAAAGGGGTGTAGAGTCCATGCGGCATTGTTCTAGACTTTGCTTTTAAACATGAGATACATCTAGAGCAATGGCGTTGGACATCTTTCCTCATGTGTGGCCAACAAAATTTTGCTTTCAAAAGATCTAGAGTCTTATCAACTCCAAAATGGCCCATGAGTCCCCCTTCATGTGATTCTTTGACAAGGAGTTTTCTATGTGTTCCTTGGGGAATGCAAAGTTTTCCTTCTTTAAAAAGATATCCCTCGGACACATAGTAACCTCCTTGCGCTCTATGTAGACATTGGGCATAGATGGATGAAAGTTCTTGATCTTCTTGGTAAAGCTCTCTTATGTGGTCAAATCCAAGAATTTGGGCACCCAATTTTGAAAAGAGTGTGTGGCGTCTTGAAAGAGCATCGGCCACTATATTGGTGCTTCCTTTCTTGTATTTGATTACATAAGGAAATTGTTCAAGAAATTCCATCCATTTTGCATGTCTCTTATTGAGCTTGTGTTGGCCCTTTAAATATTTTAAAGACTCGTGATCACTATGGATAACAAATTCTTTGGACACAAGATAGTGTTCCCAAGTCTTTAGGGCTCTCACAAGAGCATAGAGCTCTTTGTCATAAGTGGGGTAGTTGAGGGTGGCACCATGGAGTTTTTCACTAAAATAAGCAATGGGGTGTCCACCTTGCAACAATACCGCGCCTATGCCTACTCCCGATGCATCACACTCTATCTCAAAAGTTTTGGAAAAATTTGGGAGAGATAGGATGGGTGCATTGGTGAGTTGAGCTTTTAGCCTTTGAAAGGCTTGCTCATGCTTTTCATTCCAACAAAATGCAACATCTTTTTTAACAAGTTCATTCAAAGGAGAAGCTAGGCTAGAAAAATTAGGCACAAACCTTCTATAGAAGCTAGCTAACCCATGAAAACTTCTTACATCACTTACATTTTGTGGAGTTGGCCACTCTTGGATGGCTTTGATTTTCTCGGGATCTACATGTACCCCCGTTTTGTTTACTATAAAGCCTAAAAAGACTACACTATCTACACCAAAGGTACACTTATCCCTATTTGCAAAAAGACTATTTTTCCTAAGAACTAGAAAGACTTCCCTAAGGTGACTTAGATGGTCTTCTAGGGTTTTACTATATACTAAGATATCATCAAAGTAAACTACTACATATTTACCTATACAATCCCTCAAGGTGTGATTCATAAGCCTCATGAATGTGCTTGGAGCGTTAGTGAGTCCAAAGGGCATCACCAACCACTCATATAATCCAAATTTGGTCTTAAAAGCGGTTTTCCACTCATCACCCTCCTTGATTCGAATTTGGTGATATCCACTTTTAAGGTCAATTTTGGAGAATAGAGTTGACCCATGCAATTCATCAAGCATATCATCAAGCCTTGGGATTGGATGCCTATACTTGATGGTGATGTTGTTGATTGCTCTACAATCACAACACATGCGCCATTTTCCATCTTTTTTAGGCACCAACAAGACAGGTACAGCACAAGGGCTTAGACTCTTTTGAATCCAACCCTTCTCCAACAAGTCTTGAACTTGTGATTCTATCTCCTTTGTTTCCTCGGGGTTGGTTCTATAAGCAGGCCTATTTGGTAGGCTTGCCCCCGGAATGAAGTCAATTTGATGTTCTATCCCCCTAAGAGGAGGAAGCCCATTGGGTCCTTCTTGTGAGAATAGATCGTCAAATTCACTCAAAAGGTTTTCTATTTGAGGAGGTAAAACCGTGAGTTCATTACTTGTGGCAGTGCATGTAAGTGCTCCTTTACAAAAGATAAGGCTTGGTTGTTCAACAAGAAGCAAGTTTTCTAAAACATTTTCAAAAGGCTTTTCTTGTAGACCAACCTTGTGGGAAGGAACACTCTTCTCCCACACCTTCCTATCCCTAAGGATTTTCTCTTTTTCTAGCACTCTTTTTTTTTTTGTTTTCCTCATCCCTCTTTTGTTTCATTTGTATTTGGTCTTTCACCACTTGAGAATGTGGTAAAGGACTAAGTACAAACTTCTTATATTTATGGGTGAAGGAAATCTCGTTAGTGAGACCATCATGCAAGGTTTTCTTGTCAAATTGCCATGGCCTCCCTAATAAGATATGGCAAGCTTCCATAGGCACTACATCACATAAAACTTTATCTTTGTATTTCCCTATGGAAAACTTGATTTCCACTTGCTTATCTACATGTAGTTCCCCATTTTCATTAAGCCATTGAAGTTTGTAAGGTTTTGGGTGAGGAACCACTTGTAGCTTAAGCTTTTCAACCATCCTAGCACTACAACAATTACAACTAGATCCACTATCCACAATGAGGGAACATATATTTTCTAAAACATTGCATCTTGTATGAAATATGTTCTCCCTTTGTGTTTCAATGGATGTGCTAGGGTGATTGTTGAGGGTTCTCCTAATCATAAGCAATTCTCCCTCTAATGGAGCTACCCTCTCATCCTCTCCCCCTTCCTCTTTCTCACTAAGCTCATCCTCGCCACTAGTGTATTCGTCTACACCTTTAAGAAACAAAGTCCTCTGGTTTGGACATTGTGCTTGCACATGCCCCCTACCATAGCACTTAAAACATTTAACATCTCTAGCTCGGATGGGTGGGGTTGAGGTTTCTTTGGTGAAGGGTTTGGTAGGTTCTTTTGGTTTTTCCTTAGATGTACTACCCTCCCTTTTAAACTCTCTCTTGGGATAAAAGTTAGAATAGGGGCTCACCTTTTGACTTGATGTTTTGCGCAAATTTTGTTGCTCAACTTTAATGCAAAGTTGAACCAAATCATTCAAGTCTTGATAAGGTAAGAGCTCTACTCTATCTCTTATCTCAAGTGATAGGCCACTAAGGAACCTAGATATGGTGGTTTCCTCTTCCTCTCTAATAGAGGCTCTCATCATATAGAGCTCCATCTTTTGCCTATACTCTTCTACACTCATATTCTTTTGTTGGAGTCTTTGGAGCTTGTCCATCAACTCCCTATGGTAGTAAGAAGGTATATGTCGACGTCTTAGGGCTCCCCTAAGGTCATTCCAATATTCTATGGGAGGTTCCCTATGAAGACGTCGGTCTCTTTCTAAAGAGGTCCACCAATACATGGCATTTCCTTGGAAACTAAGGGTGGCTAAGGGTACTTTTCGTTCCTCACTTACCCTATGGCAAGCAAAGAGTTGCTCTACCTTCATCTCCCAATCTAGATATATTTCTACATTTTCCTTTCCATGAAAATGAGGCAGGTCTACTCTAGTTTCCCTTGGCACCTCTTGTTCCCTTTGCCTAGTTCTTCTAGGGGGTGGTTGGTAGTAGTCATTAATTCTAAGGCTTCCCTCCCCTAGAGTTGCAATGCTTTGGGATGCATGAGTATTTGTTTTTTTTTTGATTTTTGAGATTTTTGGGATTTCTCTTCTTGAGCTCTAGCCAACTCATTAATCTTGTTTTCATTCTCCAATTGCCTAGAAGAGATTAATTGTACCGCTTGGGATACCTCTTTCAAAAGGGTTTTCAAAGATTTTACTTCACATTCTATAGACTTTGGAGAATGAGAAGAAGAAGACATGGCTAGACCTTTGTGTATTTAGGCGTTTTTACTTTGAGAAAGATTAGGGAAGATAAAGAAGGTAGTTTTCCAGGTAAGGGAGGTGAGTCTCAAATGACTACTTAAGTACCAAGCCTTTTCCTTGCCAAAAACTAGTCTCCAATGCCTTCTCACAAAAATTTCTCTTAGTGAAACACTTAAAACACAAGAAGTTGAGAAATCAAAAAGCAATAAAACTATGTAAGCTAAAAAAAAAGATATGCAACAAACTAGTCGGTTTTAGCACAAATTAAACTAAACTAATCATGCAAAACGTTTCTACCAAAACAATAGAAAACAAGTTCAAACAAGCAACAAATTACTAAGCAAAAAATTTACTATGCTATTCGGCCCTAGGTGAGGCTTCTTGGACACTTTGAGCCCTTGAAGACACACTCACCGTCTAAACGTAATTAAAGAGGTAATTAACAATAAACCAAGTTGCAAAGGAAAAGAAGACTCCCTTTGTTGATCCTCTTTTGGGTTAGTGCACTTCCTTGTTGTCTTGAATTTTTTTTTTTGATCTTCTAGGTGTTTGTATTGTTTGTTTCAAGCAACCTTGTTTCGGCTTTAGCTTTGTCTCCTCCTTAAAATGATGGCTTTAATTCTCCAATTTCCAGCACCTATTCACAAGAGCTAAACCTAAACCAAGTCAAGTTCCATGCACATATGCACCAAGGAGAATTAAATTCCAGCACCCAAAAGAGAGGTCAAGAAACAAAAGCAAGAAACAAAAGCAAGAAACAAATTTAATTGAATAAAAACAGTACCACCAAAAGGATTTATAATATGACAACTTAGAAAGAGAGTCAAGAAATTAAAGCAAACAATTAAAGGTACTCAAAAAAAGTTGGCACACAAAAGGAATTCCTAAAGAAAAGCACTAGATTAGATGACCAAATAAAAAAAAACAGCACCACTGAAAATTGTTGTGGGCCAGAAAACGTGTTTGTTCCCCGATTTATGCTGAGCTGTATTTTTAAAATTTGTCTCTGAAATTTATATGCAAGAAAATTCAGGATCTTATCTAAATAATGGCTTTGGAATCACCTAAAACGCATGCACCATTTTTTTTTAATAATTTTTGCAAATTTGGTGTGCAGTTAGGCCAGGTGGAGCGCTCAAGATTTGCACTCTGATTTTGTAAGATTTATCATATTTTTTCTGTTGCCTTTTTTGATCTGATTCTTTTTTTTGTCCTTTTTGTAACACTTCAAACTTGCATTTTCCAGAGAATCACAAATTTCCTATGAGTGGAAATAATTTTTGAAACAAAAAACAGCCAGACAGAGAGAGAAACAGGGGAAAACTGGAAAACTGGAAAAAAAAAACAGCAAGATACCAAAATTTAACACAAAGGAAAATGTAAGAAGGAAATTGTGTAAGAACTAAGACACAATTATGAACTCAAACTAAAATTAAAAAGGCAGCAAAGGATCAAAATAACAGCAGATTAAGGTAAATTAAAGAGACCCAAAAACAAGAAACAATCAAGCCAAAAATAGGACTACTAAGAATTGATGACAATTATGGATTCACATGACTTGACACAACATTTATAGATTCAGAAAATAAAGACTCAAAGCATAAAATGAAGCAATTATAAGAAAGCAATAAAGACTCAAATTCCTAAAAGAAAACAGCCACTCAATGTGTAAGGAATCCTATCACAATTGCACAAGAAAATGTTCAAGATCAATTGAACACATGTGCTTCGGTTGGATCTTCCATAAGCACACCAAGAACAATTTAAAATGTAAAAAAAAAACAGCAAGACAATTAAGGAATTGAAATGACAAGATGAAAATAAAGAAGAACTGAAAATTTAAAAAGACAAGCTACTCATCTTGAAGAACCAAAAGCTCTGATACCAAATGATGGCATTTTCATGTGTTCTTCTTGAATCAAAGTAGAAATAGATGGAGCGGAAGCAATGGATGAGTGAAACAAGACCCTCCTAGGAGTTGTGTTGGTCTTGAAGGTGCATGATGAGTATGGGTTGAGTGGTTCGGCCAGCTCAAGGGAGAAGGTGAAAGGATTGAAGTTTATAGCCTAGATTTCTAGGAGGAGTAAAGCTTGTGCACAAAAATGGCAGCATAACATTACTCAAATAAACTTGAAAATACATGAGGTAGGCCTCCTTATTTATAGATTTAGGAGCCTTGGTGAGCAAGCTTAAAGGGTAGGGATGGAAATACAAAAAGTGGGGGCTGCCTAGGGTATTGACTTTAGTCAAACCACACCATCATCCTAATATTCTAGAAGATAGGTCAAAAATGCAACATTTGATAGTACACCCCTCCCTCTTTTGCTAAAGGCACCTACTTGCTAGCACACCCCTCCTTCTATTGCTAAGGGCACCTTTTTGATAGCACACCCCTAAGTTAGCAAGTTTTGCTTTCTACACTACACTAATCTACTAAGCTACCCCTAATGGGCCTCCAAGTAGCATGTACAAGGTCTTCTCCCTCCCATCCGTGGCTTCTTCTATGTGTGCTTGGATATGTTTAGCCATGGATCTTGTGAGAGGTCCTAGACGGTCTAGCTCCATGGATAGCCTCCCTCCTTCACGTCCTAGACGCTCACTTCTTGGAACTAGACGCTCCTCTTGGTCTAGACGGTCTTCTTGGTTTGGGCCTTGGCTTCCTTGGTTAGATGTGCTTGGCCCTCCTCCATCAGAGAAGACCTTGTACATGCTACTTGGAGGCCCATTAGGGGTAGCTTAGTAGATTAGTGTAGTGTAGAAAGCAAAACTTGCTAACTTAGGGGTGTGCTATCAAAAAGGTGCCCTTAGCAATAGAAGGAGGGGTGTGCTAGCAAATAGGTGCTTTTAGCAAAAGAGGGAGGGGTGTACTATCAAATGTTGCATTTTGACCTATCTTCTAGAATATTAGGATGATGGTGTGGTTTGACTAAAGTCAATACCCTAGGCAGCCCCCACTTTTTGTATTTCCATCCCTACCCTTTAAGCTTGCTCACCAAGGCTCCTAAATCTATAAATAAGGAGGCCTACCTCATGTATTTTCAAGTTTATTTGAGTAATGTTATGCTGCCATTTTTGTGCACAAGCTTTACTCCTCCTAGAAATCTAGGCTATAAACTTCAATCCTTTCACCTTCTCCCTTGAGCTGGCCGAACCACTCAACCCATACTCATCATGCACCTTCAAGACCAACACAACTCCTAGGAGGGTCTTGTTTCACTCATCCATTGCTTCCGCTCCATCTATTTCTACTTTGATTCAAGAAGAACACATGAAAATGCCATCATCAGTGGGTCAGGGAGTTGGAGAAAATCTTTAGGGCGACCTCCTGCCCTGAAGAGAAGAAATTGTTGTTCGCCACCTATCTGCTATCTGGAGAAGCCGAGTTCTGGTGGATGGGAGCTCAGCAGATGATGGAGGCCCGAGAGGATGTGTTGGATTGGGAGAGCTTCAGGGTGAGGTTCCTGGAGAAATACTTCCCAGACAGCGCAAGGTTTGCGAGGGAAGCTGAGTTCCTAAAGTTGGAGCAGGGGGATATGTCTGTGAACGCCTATGCTGCTCGGTTTGAGTACCTCGTCCGATTCTATACCCAGGCGACCTCCGAGGCTTGGAGGTGCAGGAAGTTTGAAGAGGGACTGAAGCAGGGGCTGAAGAGGACCATAGCCCCGATGTGCATCAGAGAATTTCACGCCTTAGTAGAGAAGGCGAAGATGGTGGAGACCCTGGAAAAGGGTGATTCTCGGGTGATCAGGTCACACCCAGGGGGTTCTTCCAGTGGGAAGGCTAAGGTGCAACACTCATATAGCAAGCCCTATGCGAGACCGCCACCACATCGGGCAGGAGCAACATCATCCCAGTTTCAGCAGCAGCAACCTTCGAAACCCAAGTGTTTGAAATTGTTGTTCGCCACCTATCTGCTATCTGGAGAAGCCGAGTTCTGGTGGATGGGAGCTCAGCAGATGATGGAGGCCCGAGAGGATGTGTTGGATTGGGAGAGCTTCAGGGTGAGGTTCCTGGAGAAATACTTCCCAGACAGCGCAAGGTTTGCGAGGGAAGCTGAGTTCCTAAAGTTGGAGCAGGGGGATATGTCTGTGAACGCCTATGCTGCTCGGTTTGAGTACCTCGTCCGATTCTATACCCAGGCGACCTCCGAGGCTTGGAGGTGCAGGAAGTTTGAAGAGGGACTGAAGCAGGGGCTGAAGAGGACCATAGCCCCGATGTGCATCAGAGAATTTCACGCCTTAGTAGAGAAGGCGAAGATGGTGGAGACCCTGGAAAAGGGTGATTCTCGGGTGATCAGGTCACACCCAGGGGGTTCTTCCAGTGGGAAGGCTAAGGTGCAACACTCATATAGCAAGCCCTATGCGAGACCGCCACCACATCGGGCAGGAGCAACATCATCCCAGTTTCAGCAGCAGCAACCTTCGAAACCCAAGTGTTTCCATTGTGGTGGACCACACACCTCCAATGTGTGCTTCAAGAAGAGTTCAGAGAAAAGGTGTTACACCTGCCAAAAGACGGGGCACGTTGCTAGAGAGTGCCCTAACCGGAATGGGGCGACTCAACCCAGTGGTTCTCAGCAGTTGAGAAACGAAGGCAGCAGACCTCAGGCAACAGGGAGAGTGTTTGCCATGTCAGGAGCAGAAGCGTCTGAGTCAGGTAACCTCGTGCAAGGTGTTTGTTTTATAGCTGGTAGGGGTGTAAAAGCTTTGTTTGATTCTAGAGCGACACACTCTTTTGTGTCAAGTCTGTGTGTAGCCAGGTTGGGCCTTCTAGTGAAGGAGTTACCTTTCGAACTGTTGGTCTCTACACCTGCGTCAGGACAGGTGTTGGCCTCTACAGTTTGCCCCGAATGTCCAGTGATAGTAGAGGGACGCAGATTCAAAGTGAACTTGATCTGCCTACCTCTTCAGGACCTGGATGTTATCCTGGGAATGGATTGGCTAGCTGCCAATCACGTTCTCATAGACTGCGGTAGTCAGAAGATAACGTTTTCAGACCCCCAAGAGTCAGATGTGATATCTGCTCAGCAAGGGCAGTCGGAGTTGGAAGAAGGGGCGAGGTGTTTCGTGATGCTAGCTCGGTTGGAAGTGAAGAATGAAGAGGACGTAAGCAGGATACATGTAGTGAAAGACTTCACGGATGTATTTCCAGAAGAGGTACCTGGGTTACCCCCTAAGAGAGAAGTGGAATTCTCTATTGATTTGGTACCTGGAGCTGGACCAGTGTCAATGGCACCTTACAGGATGGCACCAGCCGAGTTGGTAGAATTAAAGAAGCAAGTGGAAGAGTTGTTGGAGAAACAATTCATCAGACCCAGTGTATCTCCATGGGGGGCTCCAGTGCTCCTAGTTAAGAAAAAGGATGGAGGGTCTCGGCTGTGTATAGATTACAGGCAGTTGAACAAGTTGACCATCAAGAACAAGTACCCCCTACCTAGAATTGATGATTTGATGGATCAAATACATGGGGCCTCGGTGTTCTCAAAGATTGATCTGAGATCGGGGTACCACCAAATTTTGGTAAAAGCTGAAGATGTTCAAAAGACAGCATTTAGGTCTCGTTATGGGCACTATGAGTATGTGGTGATGCCGTTTGGAGTAACAAATGCTCCAGCTCTGTTCATGGACTACATGAATAGGATTTTTCGCCCTTTCTTGGATAAGTTTGTGGTAGTCTTCATAGACGACATACTCATTTATTCAAGGACCGAGGAAGAACATGAAGAACATCTGAGGACAGTATTGGAGATTCTGAGAGAGAAGCAACTCTATGCCAAGTTCTCTAAGTGTGAGTTCTGGCTGAAGGAAGTCAACTTCTTAGGACACGTGATATCTGCCCGGGGGATCTTAGTGGATCCAGCCAAGGTAGAGGCAGTGCTGCAGTGGGAACGTCCTAAGACAGTCACTGAGATAAGGAGCTTTGTGGGTTTGGCTGGCTACTATCGGAGGTTTATTGAGGACTTTTCCAAGGTAGTGGCTCCTTTAACACAGCTGACCCGCAAGGATCAGCCTTTTGCTTGGACCGACCGATGTGATCAGAGCTTCATGGAACTAAAGGAAAGGTTGACTAGTGCTCCAGTGCTGGTGATCCCAGAGGTAGGAAGACCTTTTGATGTCTTCTGTGATGCTTCACATCAGGGTTTGGGATGTGTTTTGATGCAAGAGAAAAGAGTGGTTGCATATGCTTCAAGGCAACTCAAGGTTCATGAGAGAAACTATCCTACTCATGATTTGGAGTTGGCGGCTGTGGTGTTTGCCTTGAAGATTTGGAGGCACTATTTATATGGAGCTCGGTTCCAGGTGTTCAGTGACCATAAGAGCCTGAAATACCTGTTCGATCAGAAGGAACTAAACATGAGACAAAGAAGGTGGATGGAGTTTCTAAAGGACTATGATTTTCAACTCATGTATCATCCAGGGAAGGCCAATGTAGTGGCAGATGCTTTGAGTAGAAAATCAATACAAGTAGCCACCATGATGATGGAGGAGCAGAAACTGATCGAGCAATTCAGAGACTTAAACCTTGGGGTAGAATTTCATGTTTAATCACATTAGTTGTAGTAAGCTGGCTATAACTAATGACTTCCTTGGAGTGATAAAGGATAAGCAGTTGGAGGACCCTAGTCTGAAGCGTACTGTGGAGTCACTAGGGACTGACCAGGCTAAAGACTTTGTGATGGGCGATGATGGGGTCTTGAGATTTAATGGCAGAATTTGCATACCTGCAAATGAAGAGTTGAAGAAGATGATCCTAGAGGAAGGTCACCAGAGTCGCCTTAGCCTACAGCCAGGCATGAATAAGATGTACCATGACTTGAAGGAGTCATTTTGGTGGTCGGGCATGAAGAGGGACATCGCCCAGTATGTTACAACCTGCTTAACATGTCAGAAGGCGAAGATAGAGCATCAAAGACCTGGCGTGATGGAGGAGGGCCAAGCACATATAACCAAGGAAGCCAAGGCCCAAACCAAGAAGACCGTCTAGACCAAGAGGAGCGTCTAGCTCCAAGAAGTGAGCGTCTAGGACGTGAAGGAGGGAGGCTATCCATGGAGCTAGACCGTCTAGGACCTCTCACAAGATCCATGGCTAAACATATCCAAGCACACATAGAAGAAGCCACGGATGGGAGGGAGAAGACCTTGTACATGCTACTTGGAGGCCCATTAGGGGTAGCTTAGTAGATTAGTGTAGTGTAGAAAGCAAAACTTGCTAACTTAGGGGTGTGCTATCAAAAAGGTGCCCTTAGCAATAGAAGGAGGGGTGTGCTAGCAAATAGGTGCTTTTAGCAAAAGAGGGAGGGGTGTACTATCAAATGTTGCATTTTGACCTATCTTCTAGAATATTAGGATGATGGTGTGGTTTGACTAAAGTCAATACCCTAGGCAGCCCCCACTTTTTGTATTTCCATCCCTACCCTTTAAGCTTGCTCACCAAGGCTCCTAAATCTATAAATAAGGAGGCCTACCTCATGTATTTTCAAGTTTATTTGAGTAATGTTATGCTGCCATTTTTGTGCACAAGCTTTACTCCTCCTAGAAATCTAGGCTATAAACTTCAATCCTTTCACCTTCTCCCTTGAGCTGGCCGAACCACTCAACCCATACTCATCATGCACCTTCAAGACCAACACAACTCCTAGGAGGGTCTTGTTTCACTCATCCATTGCTTCCGCTCCATCTATTTCTACTTTGATTCAAGAAGAACACATGAAAATGCCATCATTTGGTATCATGAGCTTTTGGTTCTTCAAGATGAGTAGCTTGTCTTTTTAAATTTTCAGTTCTTCTTTATTTTCATCTTGTCATTTCAATTCCATAATTGTCTTGCTGTTTTTTTTTTTTTACATTTTAAATTGTTCTTGGTGTGCTTATGGAAGATCCAACCGAAGCACATGTGTTCAATTGATCTTGAACATTTTCTTGTGCAATTGTGATAGGATTCCTTACACATTGAGTGGCTGTTTTCTTTTAGGAATTTGAGTCTTTATTGCTTTCTTATAATTGCTTCATTTTATGCTTTGAGTCTTTATTTTCTGAATCTATAAATGTTGTGTCAAGTCATGTGAATCCATAATTGTCATCAATTCTTAGTAGTCCTATTTTTTGGCTTGATTGTTTCTTGTTTTTGGGTCTCTTTAATTTGCCTTAATCTGCTGTTATTTTGATCCTTTGCTGCCTTTTTAATTTTAGTTTGAGTTCATAATTGTGTCTTAGTTCTTACACAATTTCCTTCTTACATTTTCCTTTGTGTTAAATTTTGGTATCTTGCTGTTTTTTTTTCCAGTTTTCCCCTGTTTCTCTCTCTGTCTGGCAGTTTTTTGTTTCAAAAATTATTTCCACTCAATGGAAATTTGTGATTCTCTGGAAAATGCAAGTTTGAAGTGTTACAAAAAGGACAAAAAAAAGAATCAGATCAAAAAAGGCAACAGAAAAAATATGATAAATCTTACAAAATCAGAGTGCAAATCTTGAGCGCTCCAGCTGGCCTAACTGCACACCAAATTTGCAAAACTTATTAAAAAAAAATGGTGCATGCGTTTTAGGTGATTCCAAAGCCATTGTTTAGATAAGATCCTGAATTTTCTTGCATATAAATTTCAGAGACAAATTTTAAAAATACAGCTCAGCATAAATCGGGGAACAAACACGTTTTCTGGCCCACAACAATTTTCAGTGGTGCTGTTTTTTTTTATTTGGTCATCTAATCTAGTGCTTTTCTTTAGGAATTCCTTTTGTGTGCCAACTTTTTTTGAGTACCTTTAATTGTTTGCTTTAATTTCTTGACTCTCTTTCTAAGTTGTCATATTATAAATCCTTTTGGTGGTACTGTTTTTATTCAATTAAATTTGTTTCTTGCTTTTGTTTCTTGACCTCTCTTTTGGGTGCTGGAATTTAATTCTCCTTGGTGCATATGTGCATGGAACTTGACTTGGTTTAGGTTTAGCTCTTGTGAATAGGTGCTGGAAATTGGAGAATTAAAGCCATCATTTTAAGGAGGAGACAAAGCTAAAGCCGAAACAAGGTTGCTTGAAACAAACAATACAAACACCTAGAAGATCAAAAAAAAATTCAAGACAACAAGGAAGTGCACTAACCCAAAAGAGGATCAACAAAGGGAGTCTTCTTTTCCTTTGCAACTTGGTTTATTGTTAATTACCTCTTTAATTACGTTTAGACGGTGAGTGTGTCTTCAAGGGCTCAAAGTGTCCAAGAAGCCTCACCTAGGGCCGAATAGCATAGTAAATTTTTTGCTTAGTAATTTGTTGCTTGTTTGAACTTGTTTTCTATTGTTTTGGTAGAAACGTTTTGCATGATTAGTTTAGTTTAATTTGTGCTAAAACCGACTAGTTTGTTGCATATCTCTTTTTTTTTAGCGTACATAGTTTTATTGCTTTTTGATTTCTCAACTTCTTGTGTTTTAAGTGTTTCACTAAGAGAAATTTTTGTGAGAAGGCATTGGAGACTAGTTTTTGGCAAGGAAAAGGCTTGGTACTTAAGTAGTCATTTGAGACTCACCTCCCTTACCTGGAAAACTACCTTCTTTATCTTCCCTAATCTTTCTCAAAGTAAAAACGCCTAAATACACAAAGGTCTAGCCATGTCTTCTTCTTCTCATTCTCCAAAGTCTATAGAATGTGAAGTAAAATCTTTGAAAACCCTTTTGAAAGAGGTATCCCAAGCGGTACAATTAATCTCTTCTAGGCAATTGGAGAATGAAAACAAGATTAATGAGTTGGCTAGAGCTCAAGAAGAGAAATCCCAAAAATCTCAAAAATCAAAAAAAACAAATACTCATGCATCCCAAAGCATTGCAACTCTAGGGGAGGGAAGCCTTAGAATTAATGACTACTACCAACCACCCCTTAGAAGAACTAGGCAAAGGGAACAAGAGGTGCCAAGGGAAACTAGAGTAGACCTACCTCATTTTCATGGAAAGGAAAATGTAGAAATATATCTAGATTGGGAGATGAAGGTAGAGCAACTCTTTGCTTGCCATAGGGTAAGTGAGGAACGAAAAGTACCCTTAGCCACCCTTAGTTTCCAAGGAAATGCCATGTATTGGTGGACCTCTTTAGAAAGAGACCGACGTCTTCATAGGGAACCTCCCATAGAATATTGGAATGACCTTAGGGGAGCCCTAAGACGTTGACATATACCTTCTTACTACCATAGGGAGTTGATGGACAAGCTCCAAAGACTCCAACAAAAGAATATGAGTGTAGAAGAGTATAGGCAAAAGATGGAGCTCTATATGATGAGAGCCTCTATTAGAGAGGAAGAGGAAACCACCATATCTAGGTTCCTTAGTGGCCTATCACTTGAGATAAGAGATAGAGTAGAGCTCTTACCTTATCAAGACTTGAATGATTTGGTTCAACTTTGCATTAAAGTTGAGCAACAAAATTTGCGCAAAACATCAAGTCAAAAGGTGAGCCCCTATTCTAACTTTTATCCCAAGAGAGAGTTTAAAAGGGAGGGTAGTACATCTAAGGAAAAACCAAAAGAACCTACCAAACCCTTCACCAAAGAAACCTCAACCCCACCCATCCGAGCTAGAGATGTTAAATGTTTTAAGTGCTATGGTAGGGGGCATGTGCAAGCACAATGTCCAAACCAAAGGACTTTGTTTCTTAAAGGTGTAGACGAATACACTAGTGGCGAGGATGAGCTTAGTGAGAAAGAGGAAGGGGGAGAGGATGAGAGGGTAGCTCCATTAGAGGGAGAATTGCTTATGATTAGGAGAACCCTCAACAATCACCCTAGCACATCCATTGAAACACAAAGGGAGAACATATTTCATACAAGATGCAATGTTTTAGAAAATATATGTTCCCTCATTGTGGATAGTGGATCTAGTTGTAATTGTTGTAGTGCTAGGATGGTTGAAAAGCTTAAGCTACAAGTGGTTCCTCACCCAAAACCTTACAAACTTCAATGGCTTAATGAAAATGGGGAACTACATGTAGATAAGCAAGTGGAAATCAAGTTTTCCATAGGGAAATACAAAGATAAAGTTTTATGTGATGTAGTGCCTATGGAAGCTTGCCATATCTTATTAGGGAGGCCATGGCAATTTGACAAGAAAACCTTGCATGATGGTCTCACTAACGAGATTTCCTTCACCCATAAATATAAGAAGTTTGTACTTAGTCCTTTACCACATTCTCAAGTGGTGAAAGACCAAATACAAATGAAACAAAAGAGGAATGAGGAAAACAAAAAAAAAAGAGTGCTAGAAAAAGAGAAAATCCTTAGGGATAGGAAGGCGTGGGAGAAGAGTGTTCCTTCCCACAAGGTTGGTCTACAAGAAAAGCCTTTTGAAAATGTTTTAGAAAACTTGCTTCTTGTTGAACAACCAAGCCTTATCTTTTGTAAAGGAGCACTTACATGCACTGCCACAAGTAATGAACTCACGGTTTTACCTCCTCAAATAGAAAACCTTTTGAGTGAATTTGACGATCTATTCTCACAAGAAGGACCCAATGGGCTTCCTCCTCTTAGGGGGATAGAACATCAAATTGACTTCATTCCGGGGGCAAGCCTACCAAATAGGCCTGCTTATAGAACCAACCCCGAGGAAACAAAGGAGATAGAATCATAAGTTCAAGACTTGTTGGAGAAGGGTTGGGTTCAAAAGAGTCTAAGCCCTTGTGCTGTACCTGTCTTGTTGGTGCCTAAAAAAGATGGAAAATGGCGCATGTGTTGTGATTGTAGAGCAATCAACAACATCACCATCAAGTATAGGCATCCAATCCCAAGGCTTGATGATATGCTTGATGAATTGCATGGGTCAACTCTATTCTCCAAAATTGACCTTAAAAGTGGATATCACCAAATTCGAATCAAGGAGGGTGATGAGTGGAAAACCGCTTTTAAGACCAAATTTGGATTATATGAGTGGTTGGTGATGCCCTTTGGACTCACTAACGCTCCAAGCACATTCATGAGGCTTATGAATCACACCTTGAGGGATTGTATAGGTAAATATGTAGTACTTTACTTTGATGATATCTTAGTATATAGTAAAACCCTAGAAGACCATCTAAGTCACCTTAGGGAAGTCTTTCTAGTTCTTAGGAAAAATAGTCTTTTTGCAAATAGGGATAAGTGTACCTTTGGCGTAGATAGTGTAGTCTTTTTAGGCTTTATAGTAAACAAAACGGGGGTACATGTAGATCCCGAGAAAATCAAAGCCATCCAAGAGTGGCCAACTCCACAAAATGTAAGTGATGTAAGAAGTTTTCATGGGTTAGCTAGCTTCTATAGAAGGTTTGTGCCTAATTTTTCTAGCCTAGCTTCTCCTTTGAATGAACTTGTTAAAAAAGATGTTGCATTTTGTTGGAATGAAAAGCATGAGCAAGCCTTTCAAAGGCTAAAAGCTCAACTCACCAATGCACCCATCCTATCTCTCCCAAATTTTTCCAAAACTTTTGAGATAGAGTGTGATGCATCGGGAGTAGGCATAGGCGCGGTATTGTTGCAAGGTGGACACCCCATTGCTTATTTTAGTGAAAAACTCCATGGTGCCACCCTCAACTACCCCACTTATGACAAAGAGCTCTATGCTCTTGTGAGAGCCCTAAAGACTTGGGAACACTATCTTGTGTCCAAAGAATTTGTTATCCATAGTGATCACGAGTCTTTAAAATATTTAAAGGGCCAACACAAGCTCAATAAGAGACATGCAAAATGGATGGAATTTCTTGAACAATTTCCTTATGTAATCAAATACAAGAAAGGAAGCACCAATATAGTGGCCGATGCTCTTTCAAGACGCCACACACTCTTTTCAAAATTGGGTGCCCAAATTCTTGGATTTGACCACATAAGAGAGCTTTACCAAGAAGATCAAGAACTTTCATCCATCTATGCCCAATGTCTACATAGAGCGCAAGGAGGTTACTATGTGTCCGAGGGATATCTTTTTAAAGAAGGAAAACTTTGCATTCCCCAAGGAACACATAGAAAACTCCTTGTCAAAGAATCACATGAAGGGGGACTCATGGGCCATTTTGGAGTTGATAAGACTCTAGATCTTTTGAAAGCAAAATTTTGTTGGCCACACATGAGGAAAGATGTCCAACGCCATTGCTCTAGATGTATCTCATGTTTAAAAGCAAAGTCTAGAACAATGCCGCATGGACTCTACACCCCTTTGCCGATTGCAAATGCTCCTTGGGAAGACATTAGCATGGATTTCATTTTAGGACTTCCTAGGACTGCAAGAGGCCATGACTCTATCTTTGTGGTAGTGGACCGTTTTAGCAAAATGTCTCACTTTATTCCATGCCACAAAGTAGATGATGCTCAAAATATTTCTAAACTCTTCTTTAGAGAAGTGGTGAGACTCCATGGTCTCCCTAGAAGTATAGTGTCCGATAGAGATCCCAAGTTTATAAGTCACTTTTGGAAAACTCTTTGGGGTAAACTTGGAACAAGACTACAATTTTCAACTTCTTGTCATCCTCAAACGGATGGGCAAACCGAAGTAGTCAATAGATCTCTTGGAACTATGCTTAGGGCTATCAAGAAGGGCAGCCACAAATCTTGGGATGAGTACCTTCCCCACATTGAATTTGCTTACAATAGAGTAGTTCACAAGACTACTAATGCTTCTCCTTTTGAGGTAGTATATGGTTTTAATCCTCTCACGCCCATGGATTTAATTCCTCTTCCTAATCCACAAGATTTTGTGCATAAGGAAGGAGTAATCAAGGTTGATTTTGTCAAGAAAATGCATGAGAAGATTAAAATTCAAATACAACAACAAAACGAGAAGTACACAAAACACAACAACAAAGGGAAGAGAGAAATAATTTTTGAGGAAGGAGACTTAGTTTGGCTTCATCTTCGAAAAGAAAGATTTCCAAATCAAAGGAAGTCCAAACTAAGTCCCCGAGGTGAGGGACCCTTCCAAGTCCTTAAGCGAGTCAACAACAATGCATATAAATTGGACCTACCTCTTGAATATGGAGTACATGACACATTTAATGTAATTGATCTTTCTCCATTTGTAGGTACCAATGACGACGACGAGCTGGATTTGAGGACAAATCCTTTCCAAGGGGGAGGGGATGATGGAGGAGGGCCAAGCACATCTAACCAAGGAAGCCAAGGCCCAAACCAAGAAGACCGTCTAGACCAAGAGGAGCGTCTAGCTCCAAGAAGTGAGCGTCTAGGACGTGAAGGAGGGAGGCTATCCATGGAGCTAGACCGTCTAGGACCTCTCACAAGATCCATGGCTAAACATATCCAAGCACACATAGAAGAAGCCACGGATGGGAGGGAGAAGACCTTGTACATGCTACTTGGAGGCCCATTAGGGGTAGCTTAGTAGATTAGTGTAGTGTAGAAAGCAAAACTTGCTAACTTAGGGGTGTGCTATCAAAAAGGTGCCCTTAGCAATAGAAGGAGGGGTGTGCTAGCAAATAGGTGCTTTTAGCAAAAGAGGGAGGGGTGTACTATCAAATGTTGCATTTTGACCTATCTTCTAGAATATTAGGATGATGGTGTGGTTTGACTAAAGTCAATACCCTAGGCAGCCCCCACTTTTTGTATTTCCATCCCTACCCTTTAAGCTTGCTCACCAAGGCTCCTAAATCTATAAATAAGGAGGCCTACCTCATGTATTTTCAAGTTTATTTGAGTAATGTTATGCTGCCATTTTTGTGCACAAGCTTTACTCCTCCTAGAAATCTAGGCTATAAACTTCAATCCTTTCACCTTCTCCCTTGAGCTGGCCGAACCACTCAACCCATACTCATCATGCACCTTCAAGACCAACACAACTCCTAGGAGGGTCTTGTTTCACTCATCCATTGCTTCCGCTCCATCTATTTCTACTTTGATTCAAGAAGAACACATGAAAATGCCATCATGGCGGGTTGTTACAGCAACTGGATATCCCTGAGTGGAAATGGGACAGCATTGCCATGGATTTTGTTACCCATTTACCCAGATCGGTAAAGGGTCAAGATGCAATCTGGGTCATCATTGATCGGCTGACGAAGAGTGCCCACTTTCTCCCAGTGAATATGAGGATGCCTATGGCCAAGTTGGCACAGTTGTACATCAAAGAAATAGTGAGGTTGCATGGAGTGCCTTCCAGCATTGTTTCGGATAGAGATCCCAGGTTCACTTCACGGTTTTGGCAGACCTTACAAGATTGCTTGGGAACCAAGTTGAGAATGAGCTCGGCATATCATCCTCAAACAGATGGACAGTCAGAGAGAACGATCCAGTCCTTGGAAGATCTGCTGAGGACGTGTGTCTTGGATCAATTGGGAAGTTGGGATGAGGTGTTGCCGCTGGTAGAGTTTACTTATAATAACAGTTACCACGCCAGTATTGGGATGGCACCATATGAAGCCCTGTATGGGAGGAAATGCATAACTCCCTTATGTTGGTACCAGGAGGGCGAAGCGGTATTGGTTGGACCAGAGTTGATTCAGCAGACGACCGAGAAGGTGCAACAGATACAAGAAGGAATGAAAGCTTCTCAAAGCCGGCAGAAATCCTATGCAGATCAGAGGAGAAAACCTTTGGAGTTTGCTGCAGGAGACCATGTGTTCATGAGAGTGACACCAACCAAGGGTGTAGGACGGGCGATCAGATCAAAGAAGTTGTCCCCTAAGTTCGTGGGACCATATCAGATCTTAAGGAGGATTGGTCCAGTGGCCTATGAGATCGCCCTACCTCCCCATTTAGCGAATCTGCATAATGTCTTTCACGTATCACAGCTGAGGAAGTACATGGCAGACCCTAGTCATGTGCTGGAAGTGGACGATGTGCAGATCAGGGATGACTTGTCCTTTGAATCGAAACCAGTCAGGATTGACGATCGGCAAAGTAAACAGCTTAGAGGCAAGACCATCAACATGGTGAAAGTGGTGTGGGATGAGAGATCGGGTGATTCAACTTGGGAGTTAGAAGAACCCATGAGAGAAGCTTATCCATACCTCTTTTCCTTGTAATTCAATTTTCGAGGACGAAAATTTTTCTTGTTGGGGAGAATGTAAGGACCTGTAAAATTAAATTGGAATAAAAGGAATATATTTTAAATGAATTCTAAGTATGTTTTTATTTAAAATAAAAAGGAAGGAAAGTGTAGCTTAGAAGAGTATGAGATCGCCTGGTTAGTACATGATCGCCTGTCGCCTAGACTACCCATGCGGACATCGCCAGGGTGCGAGGTATGCGGACATCGCCAGGGCGCGAGGCAAGCGGACATCGCCAGGGAGCGAGAGGCATGCGAGCATCGCCAGGGCGCGAAGCATGCGGGCAACACCAGGGCGCGAGAGGCATGCGGGAATCGCCGGGGCGCGAGAGGCATGCGGGCATCGTCAGGGCGCGAGGCATGCGGGCATCGCCAGGGCGCGAGAGACATGCGAGCGTCACCAGGGATTGACATCGGTCGTCTCCCAGAGATAAAGATCGGTCGTCTCCTAGAGAGAGACATCGGTCGTCCTCCAGGATGAGTCATCGGTGGAAGGTTATCGCGCGATGTCGTGTTTCACACAGATAAAGTGGGACCCAGACTCCCAGCATGAAACGTCCTGCAGGCGCGCCACGTAGACAAAAAGGGTGGTTCAGAATAGTGACATCAGAAAGTTGGCATGCGCAAGAGACACTCGCGGTCGTACTGTTCAGGGCAGTGGTTGGCATGCGCAAGAAGACAAAAAGGGTGGTTCAGAATAGTGACATCAGAAAGTTGGCATGCGCAAGAGACAACCGTGGCTGTACTGTTCAGTGAAACGTACACTCAGGCTTTCCTGCAGAGGGGGTGGTGGCAGCAGCATGCGTGGACAAGTAGGCTTGGATTCAAAAACCCACTGCGGGGAGGCAAAGAACGTTGCAGTGGCTCAAGAGTGAAAGAGCGAGTGCATCTTCATCCCTCTCTTTTCTCCTCTTCACGCTGCGATTCAGGCAACCTCAAGCACCAGTACGACAAGCGACGACTGCCCTTGGACACTTGGGAGATTCTCTGCAAGTCCTCCAAACCAGACGCTAAAACAGAGTTAAAACATCCTTGAAGCTGGTTGGGTTGGAGCTCTTAGTGAAGTTTACGCAAGTCCAGGTAAGGGAAGCTAGCTTTGTTTTTCAATAAAAGCCGTAGATTAGCTATTTCTGAAGTGAGGGCGACGTGGTCGCCGGTTTTAAGCTCTATTTTGTGATGCTCTGTTCTATGTGTTTGGGCGACGTGGTCGCGGTTTTAAATACAGCTTTCGAAATCCCCTGTTTTAGTGTCGTTGAGACTGTTTGAGATTTAAATGTGGAATGCATGTGATATTCGAAAATCTGAACCGTGGAATGAATGTTGCTGTGACTGAATCGTTCATTCAGTGTTGTATGATGTGTTGAACATTGTGAATGTGGGATCAAGGCATAGTATTTTCAGGAAAGAAAATACCGTGTAAGATCGTGTGTAATGTGCATTGACTAGGGGCTTGTCTAGAAGGAGATATCCTGACTCTGCTGATATAATGGAATCACATAGATGAAGTTATTCAGTTGTGGAGAGTCGAAGGAGGTTCATATGTATGGGTAAGTTGTTTGAAAGATAACTGACTTGACCTGTTATATGAATTAACCCTGTCATACCGGGAGAGTTGATATTGAGACTATGTATGCGCATGGCTGTGTGGATTTCACAGCGACCCTGTGTGGATTTCACAGTGGTGTGGTATGACAGGTGCAGATCTCTGAGCCTGAGTCACCGCACGAGTCTTCCGGAAGTAGTGTCAAGTGTCTATGTGTGATGAGTCAGTGGAAGTCTGACGTGAGAAATGTGAAATATTGAGAATTGTTGATAGACACTTGATGGTTGTGTGATATGAATGAGAAAGTGATGGACTCTTGTGAATGTTTAAAAAGGGCTGATCTACGTTGGTTGTCCAGTTTATATTTTAAAGTTTTAAAAAAATATCTAGCTTACCCTTTGTATTGTTCTGTGGCTGTTTTCTCTTAAAACTGTGATGATCGTGTATTTTACACGGGAGCAGATGATCTTCCAGGGAGTAGAGCTCCTCAGTGAGTGGTCGCCGGAAGGAGATCGCCTGTTTCTGTCTCTATGTGGTGATCGCTTGTTTTTCTGTTCTGATAGTAGATCGGCTGTTTTGGGTCTTCTGATAGGAGATCGCCATTTTATGTAGGGAGACCGCCGGTTTCATTTTATTTGGCTGTATTTTGTTTAAGTTTTGGAAAATTGACCGGTTATGTATTAAACTCCCTGTAAGGAGCAACTCCATTTTATATAAATACGTATGTTCACTTCAATATTATTGTTTTACCTTTATTTCATTTTATATTTGTGAAAAGGATTTGGCGGGATGTTACATGTTTGGGCGACGTGATCGCCGGTTTTAAATACAGATTTCGAAATCCCCTGTTTTGGACGTGATCGCCTGTGTTATTATTGATTTCGAACTCCCCTGTTTTAGTGTCGTTGAGACTGTTTGAGATTTAAATGTGGAATGCATGTGATATTCGAAAATCTGAACCTTTGAAATGATTGTTGCTGTAAATTGAATCATTCATTTGAGTGGTATGATGGTCTGAATGTTGTGGATGTGGGATCAAGGCATAGTATTTTCAGGAAAGGAAATACCGTGTAAGATCATGAGTAAAGTGTATTGACTAGGGACTTGTCTAGAAGGAGATATCCTGACTCTGCTGAGATAATGGAATCACGTAGATGAAGTTATTCAGTTGGTGAGAGTCGAAGGAGGTTCATATGAATGGGTGAGTCGTGTGAAAAAGAACGAGCTCGGCCTGTTATATGAATTAACCCTGTCATACTAGGAGAATGAAGATATTGAGATTCATTTATGCGCATGGCTGTGTGAGTTTCACAGCAACCCTGTGTGGGTGATGTAGTATGACAGGTGCAGATCTCTGGGTCTGAGTCAACGCACGAGTCTTCCGGAAGTAGTGTCAAGTGTCTATGTGTGATGAGTCAGTGGAAGTCTGACGTGAGAAATGTGAAATATTGAGAATTGTTGATAGACACTTGATGGTTGTGTGATATGAATGAGAAAGTGATGGACTCTTGTGAATGTTTAAAAAAGGGCTGATCTACGTTGGTTGTCCAGTATATAATTTAAAGTTTTAAAAATATCTAGCTTACCATTTGTATTGTTCTGTGGCTGCTTTCTCTTAAAACTGTGATGATCGTGTATTTTACACGGGAGCAGATGATCTTCCAGGGAGTAGAGCTCCTCAGTGAGTGGTCGCCGGAAGGAGATCGCCTGTTTCTGTCTCTATGTGGTGATCGCCTGTTTTCTGTTCTGATAGCAGATCGGCTATTTTGGGTCTTCTGATAGGAGATCGCCTGTTTTATATTGGGAGACCGCCGGTTTCATTTTATTTGGCTGTATTTTGTTAAGTTTGGAAAATTGACTGGATATGTATTAATTTTCCCTGTGGGGAGCAATTTCATTATATATATATATATATGTTCACTTCGAAATTTTTGTTTTATCTTTATTTCATTATATAAATGTGAAATGTATTTTGGTGGGATGTTACAAGTTTCCTGGATGCTTTCTCTGGTTATAATCAGATAAAGATGCACCCGATGGACGAGTGCAAGACAGCGTTCATGACTGAGCTGTCTTGCTACTGTTACACAGTCATGCCATTCGGGTTAAAGAACGCAGGTGCCACCTACCAGAGATTGATGGACAAGGTCCTTGCGCTCATGATAGGCCGCAATGTGCAAGCCTATGTGGATCAGCACGTCGCTGATTTGGAAGAGCTATTTAATACAATAGCTAAGTATAGGCTAAATCTGAATCTAGAGAAGTACGTTTTTAGGGTGGAAGCAGGCAAGTTTTTAGGCTTCTTGCTCACTGAGCGTGGGATAGAGGCAAACCCAGACAAGTGCGCGACAATCCTTGCTATGAGGAGCCCAATGTCTGTAAAGGAGGTTCAGCAGTTGACAGGTCGGATGGCTACTCTCTCCAGGTTCGTGTCAGTTGGGGGAGATAAAGGCCACCCCTATTTTCAGTGCTTGAGGAGGAATAGCAGGTTCTTGTGGACTAGGGAGTGCGAGGGAGCGTTCCTCAACCTGAAGGAATACCTGGCCAGCCCACTGGTTTTGTGCAAACCTCAGCCTGGCATCCCGCTACGTTTGTATTTCGCGGTCACTAAGAAGGCAGTGAGCTCAGTTCTGGTGCGAGAGTAAGATCAAAGCCAAAAGCCCATCTATTTCATTAGCAAAGTGTTGCAAGGGCCTGAGGTCAGATACCAAGCCATAGAGAAGGCAGCATTGGCCATGGTGTTCTCTGCACGAAGGCTTCGCCATTACTTCTAGAGTTTTACAGTGGTGGTGATGACAGACCTTCCCATTCGCAAGGTTTTGCAGAAGCCAGATGTAGCAGGAAGGATGGTGCGATGGGCAGTAGAGTTGTTAGAGTTTGATATACAGTATGAATCCAGAGGTCCAATCAAAGGCCAAATCTATGTGGATTTTGTGGTCGAGATGTCCTCGGCGGAGACCCAGTAGGACGAGCCCGACTTCAGATGGGTGCTCTCGGTAGATGGGTCCTCTAATCAGCAAGGCAGCGGCGCTAGGGTGATCTTGGAAGGACCAAAGGGGCTGTTTGTAACATCCCGCCAAAATAAAACCATACATACATGTATAATGAAAATAAAGGTAAACAAATAATATCGAAGAGTACATGATAATATATATATAAGTAATGAAGTTGCTCCTCTTAGGGAGTTTAATACATAACCAGTCAAACGTTTTCAACACTTAAACAAAATACAACAAAATAGACGAACAGGCGATCTCCCTACGAAAGGGCGATCTCCTATCAGGCAGGCGATCCCCTATCAGGCAGGCGATCTCCTATCAGCCAGGCGATCTCCTATCAAACCGGCGATCTCAACTTCCTGTAACATCATCTGCTCCCGTGTAAAGATTACACGATCATCACAGGTTTTAAGAAAACAGCCATAGAACCAAAACGCAAAGGGGTAAGCTAGACATTTAAAAGAGAGTTTCAATATGAACTTAAAAACCAATCATGAAACCAATTTAAGACATCCACATAAAACCATCAACTTTCTCATTTTCCACAAAACCATTCGATAATCACATATCTCACAAATCAATTCCAGAGTCTCAAAATTCACATCAGCAATCAAGTGTCTATCAATTCAATTTCTCATTTCACACGTCAGACTTTCCACTGACTCATCACACCAGACACTTGACCACTATTCCGGAGACTCGTGCATTGAACTTAGCGTCCTGAGACATGCACCTGTCATGCTAAAAGGCTGGAAAGTGCCCTCAGCCATGCGCATTACACAATCTCAATATCATCATTATCACAGCATGACAGGGTAAATCCATACTACAGGCCGAACTCGTTCTGTTTCACACGAGACACCCATACGTATGACCTCCTTCGACTCTCCACAACTGAGTAACTTCTTCTATGTGATTTCATTACCTCAGTAGAGTCAGGATCGTCTCATTACACCAGGACACTCACTGATCAATACACATCCTACACAGATCTTACACGGTATTTCCTTTCCTGAAAATACTATGCCTCGATCCCACATTCACAACATTCACACATCACATAACATTTCAACAAATGATTCCAGTCACAGAAAAACTCATGCCAAGGTTCAGATTTTCGAATATCACATTTAAATCTCAAACAGTTCCAAATAATCACAAGAACAGAGGATATTTCAATAACAGATGAAAACCGGCGATCACCTCCAGAAACCGGCGATCACGAACAAAACTGGGTTTTAAACAAGAACATTTTGAAACCGGCGACCTCGTCGCCCTTAACATCAAAACAGAAATCGATTACAGTAAACACTTCGCATTTCAACATCAGAACCCCAGAACGAAAGCAAGAACCCGCGACTACGTCGCCCCAACATCTCAATCAGCAAATATAACGTTTTCGTTGGAAAAAGACTAGCTTCCCTTACCTGGATCAGCGTGAAATCTCACTTCAAGCTCTAAACCGCCGAACGTAAAGGATGCCTGAACTCTGCCTAAGCGTTCTAATTGGTAAAACTTGCAGAGAACCTTCTCAAATGCTCTATGGCAATCGCTGGTAATTTAACTGGTGCCTGAAATTTCTGAGTCGCAGTGCAAAGGAGAGAAAAGAGAAAGCTGAAGGTGAACTCACTCTGTCACCTTTTATACTCTCACTGCGTTTTCTAAACTCACTAAGAGGCGGTGCCTTCTGATACTAGGAACATAGGCCTGCCATGTAGCCATCATTACCTATTCTCTAACTAACCCTCCTGGGTGGGTTTTCTTCCTCGAATTAAGTGCAACCTGACAGTATGGCCACGTGGCGTCTCTGCGCACATGGAGCTACTGTTCCGAAGGACTTTCACTGCCTACATGTCGCACATGCAGCACGTTCATCCTGGAAACCAGGGTCCCACTTCATCTGCGTGAAACGCGACATCGCGCGATAACCTTTCGCCGATGACCACTCGCGCAAAGACAATCCACCGATGACCCATCCTGGAGGACGACCGATGTCTCTCTCTGGAAGACGACCGATGTCTCTCTCTGGAAGACGACCGATGTCTCTCTCTGGAAGACGACCGATGTCTCTCTCTGGAAGACGACCGATGTCTCTCTCTGGAAGACGACCGATGTCTCTCTCTTCCTGGAGACCGACCGAGGTCTCTTCCTCCTGGAGACCGACCGAGGTCTCCTCTTGGCGACACCCGCATGCCTCTCGCGCCCAGGCAAGGCCCACATGCATCTCGCGCCCTGGCGATGCCCGTATGTCTCTCGCGCCCTGGCGATGTCCGCATGCCTCTCGCGCCCAGGCAAGGCCCACATGCATCTCGCGCCCTGGCGATGCCCGTATGTCTCTCGCGCCCTGGAGATGTCCGCATGCCTCTCGCGCCCTGGCGATCATATGTAGTAGGCGATCATGTTCCAGGCGATCATGTTCCAGGCGATCATGTTCCAGGCGATCTCATAGTCTTCTAAACTACACTTTCTTTCCTTTTCATTTTAAATACAACATGCTTCGAATCCATTTAAATATGACACTTTTATTCCAATAAGATTTTCCAGGTCCTTACACTGTTGATTGAGCAAGCTCTGCGATTTGCTTTCAAGGCCAGCAACAATCAGGCAGAGTACGAGGCTCTAATCACTGGAATGCTGTTGGCCAAGGAGATGGGTGTGCAGAGTCTTCTAGCAAAAAGTGACTCCCTCTTAGTCACTGGTCAAGTGGCGGGAGAGTACCAGGCCAAAGACCCTCAGATGGCCTCCTACCTAGAGTATGTCCAGGTGTTGAAGAGTTCATTTGCAGCTTTTGAGTTGGTGCATGTTCCCAGAGATCAGAATGCTTGAGCTGACTTGTTAGCAAAACTCACGAGCTCAGGCAAGGGGGCAGACAGAGGACGGTCATCTAGGAGACTCTGAGGATGCCTCGCACCTATACGGCCGACAATTTGGTAGGAGTCCACCAGATTAGCAAGTCTAATGGTGGGAAGAGGAGTCATCGGTCGTTGACCCAAGAAACCTTGAAGAAGCCACGGGTTAACGCGTTCGCGGTGGTAGAGGAGGAGTCGTCACAAATTTGCCTGGTCTAGGGGGGAGAAACATGGATGATGCCTTACAAGCGCTATTTAGCTGATGGGATGTTGCCAGTGGAGAAAACGGAGGTGAGGAAAATAAAGAAGAACTCGACCAAATATACACTCATTGATTGGGGGTTGTACAGGCATGGGTTTACCCACCCTATTCTGGTGTGTGTGCATACGGATAATGGCGGAGCTCCATGAAGGAATATGTGGGAGCCACATTGGAGGTCGTGCTCTGGCATCCAAGGCCATTTGCGCAGGGTACTACTGGCCAACCATGAGGGAGGATTGTACAAAGTATGTGCAGCAATGCAAGCAGTGTCAACTACATGCTGATTGGCACAAGGCACCGCCAGAAGAGCTCAGGTCGATATATAGCCTTTGGCCATTCCACACATGGGGAATTGATATCCTGGGGCCTTTCCCCTTGGCTTTGCGGCAGATGAAGTATCTCGTGGTCGCCATAGAATACTTTACGAAGTGGATAAAGGCCAAGGCAGTAATCACGGCCTATAAGATCCAGCACTTTGTGTGGAAGAACATAGTGTGTCTATTTGGCGTGTCCAAACGCTTAGTGTTTGATAATGGCACACATTTTGCAAGACAACAGCTGGGGAAGTTATGCACAGAGTTGGGAATCAAACAGGTGTTTGCATCAATCGAGCATCCTCAGACTAATGGGCAGGTCGAGTCAGCTAACCGAGTCCTACTCAGAGGGCTGAAGAGAAGGCTGGAGAAAGCCAATGGGACTTGGGCTGAGGAGGTTCCCAAAATTGTGTGGGCATACCATACCACTCCTTAGTCCACCACCAAGGAGACACCTTTCAGCTTGGTGTACAGTTCAGACGCTATGATCCCTGTTGAGATTCAGGAGAGCTCGCCACGCTTCCAAAATTTTGTGGCTGAGGAATCCAACGAAGAAAGGAAGGTGAACCTGGACCTCTTAGATGAAGTAAGGGAAGAAGCGGGAATCAAAGCCGAAGCATTGAAGAGAAGGGTTGAGCTCAAGCACAGTTCCAAGTTGAGAGCTCGACAGTTCCAGGTCGCTGACTTGGTGATGCGGAAGGCATCTCCTTGCCAGATAGAGAACAAGTTGTCCCCCAAGTGGACTGGTCCCTTTAGAGTGACAGAGGCCCTGGGAAATGGGGCGTACAAACTTGAGACTTTAGAGGGTGGGCTGATTCCTCGTACATGGAATGTGACCCACCTTAAGTTTTATTTCAGTTGAGATTAAGATGTAACATTGTACACAGTTTAGGGGACACTCTTTTTTCCCTTCTAAGGGTTTTTAATGAGGTCACCCAATAAAATTTTCAGTTAAGATATATAGTTAAGATATATTCTTGAATGTTTTGTACAATGCAGTTAAGAACTTGTCATTTGGGGTTAGAGGTCTCGAAAGTGGAAAGGTAGGTTCGTAAAGAACACCTCCTCTTCGAGTGAGAACTCCCAACTTGAATAGAAAGGTTAGCTAGTTAAATCCTCCCTCACCTATGAGCGAAGAGAGGTCAGTTCATGATGGCCTTCACATGTTGAGCTCTCCTTGGATGTTGAAGATGGTGCGGAAGCAATGGTTTAAATGAGCAAGACCCTCCTAGGAGTGATGGTGATCTTGAAGGTGCATGATGTGTATGAAAATGAGAGAGGTTTGGCCAGCTCTCTTTGGTGGTGAAGGAGTGAAGATTAAAACCATAAATCAAGAGATTTAGGCAAGGGAGTAAGTATGGCACAAATTTGGCAGCACAACTTTACTCAAATTAATCTTGAAAATACATGAGGTAGGCCTCCTTATTTATAGATTTAGGAGCCTTGGTGAGCAAGCTTAAAGGGTAGGGATGGAAATACAAAAAGTGGGGGCTGCTAGGGTATTGACTTTAGTCAAACCACACCATCATCCTAATATTCTAGAAGATAGGTCAAAAAATGCAACATTTAATAGTACACCCCTCCTTCTTTTGCTAAAGGCACCTATTTGCTAGCACACCCCTCCTTCTATTGCTAAGGGCACCTTTTTTATAGCACACCCCTAAGTGAGCAAGTTTTGCTTTCTACACTACACTAATCTACTAAGCTACCCCTAATGGGCCTCTAAGTAGCATGTACAAGGTCTTCTCCCTCCCATCCGTTGCTTGACTTGTTTGGGCATGAATCTGCTTGGCCATGGACCTTGTGAGAGGTCGTAGACAGTCTAGGCTCCCTCCTAGACGCTCCTCATGTAGCTCCCCCTTGTCTTGTGTTAGACGCTCTCCATGTGGTTCTAGACGGTCTAGTCTTGGCCCTTGGCTTTCATGGTGGGGTGAGCTTGGCCTCTCTCCATCATCCCCTCCCCCTTGGAAAGGATTTGTCCTCAAATCCAAGTCGTCATTGGTACCTACAAATGGAGATAGGTCAATTACATTAAATGTGTCATGCACTCCATATTCAAGAGGTAGGTCCAACTTGTATGCATTGTTGTTGACTCTCTTGAGGACTTGAAAGGGTCCATCTTTTTTGGGCACCAACAAGACAGGTACAGCACAAGGGCTTAGGCTCTTTTGAACCCAACCCTTCTCCAACAAGTCTTGAACTTGTGACTCTATCTCCTTAGTCTCCTCGGGGTTAGTTCTATAGGCGGGCCTATTTGGTAGGCTTGTCCCCGGAATCAAGTCAATTTGGTGTTCTATACCTCTAATGGGAGGGAGTCCATTGGGTCCCTCATTGGAGAATACATCATCAAATTCACTTAAAAGTTTTTCTACTTTAGGAGGTAGACTCATAAGTTCACTACTTGTGACAGTGCATGCAAGTGTTCCTTTACAAAAGACAAGGCTTGGTTGTTCAACAAGAATCAAATTTTCCAAGATGTTTTCAAAAGGCTTCTCTTGTTGAGCAACCTTGGTAGAAGGAACACTCTTCTCTCCCTCCTTCCTATCCCTAAGGACTTTTTTCTTTTCAAGCTCTCTTTTCTTTTTCTTTTCCTCATCCCTCTTTTCTTTCATTTGTATTTGGTCTTTCACCACTTGGGAATGTGGTAAAGGACTAAGTACAAACTTTTTATGCTTATGGGTGAAGGAAATCTCATTAGTAAGACCATCATGCAAGGTTTTTTTATCAAATTGCCATGGTCTTCCTAAGAGTATATGGCAAGCTTCCATAGGCACTACATCACATAAAACCTTGTCTTTATAGTTCCCTATGGAAAACTTGATTTCCACTTGCTTATCTACACTTAGTTCCCCATTTTCATTTATCCATTGCAACTTGTATGGCTTAGGATGAGGAACTACTTGTAGATTGAGCTTTTCAATCATTCTAGAGCTACAACAATTGCAGCTTGATCCACTATCCACAATGAGAGAACATATATTTTCTAAAACTTTACATCTTGTGTGAAAGATGTTCTCTCTTTGTGTCTCCATAGATGCACTAGGATGATTGTTGAGGGTTCTCCTAATCATTAGCAATTCTCCCTCTAATGGATCTACCCTCTCATCCTCTCCCCCTTCCTCTCTTTCACTTGGCTCATCCTCGCCACTAGTGTATTCATCGACACCTTTCAAAAACAAAGTCCTTTGGTTTGGGCATTGTGCTTGCACATGCCCTCTTCCATGGCACTTAAAGCACTTAACGTCCCTAGCTCGGATGGGTGGGGTGGAGGCATCTTTGGCTAAGGGTTTGGTAGTTTCCCTAGGTTTTTCTTTTGATGTACTACCCTCCCTTCTATATTCTCTCTTGGGATAGAGGTTAGAGTAGGATCCAACCTTTAGACTTGAAGTTTTGCGCAAATTTTGTTGCTCAACTTTAATGCAAAGTTGGACCAAGTCATTCAAGTCTTGGTATGGAAGGAGTTCTACTCTATCCCTTATCTCAAGCGAGAGGCCACGAAGGAACCTAGCTATGGTGATATGCTCCTCTTCTCTAATGGAGGCTCTCATCATGTAGAGCTCCATTTTTTGTCTATACTCCTCAACACTCATATTGTTTTGCCTGAGTCTTTGGAGCTTGTCCATCAACTCCCTATGGTAGTATGAGGGTATGTGGCGACGTCTTAGGGCTCCCCTAAGGTCATTCCAATATTCAATTGGAGGTTCCCTATGAAGACGTCTTTCTCTTTCGAGAGAGGTCCACCAATACATGGCGTTCCCTTGGAAGCTAAGGGTGGCTAGAGGTACCTTGCGTTCTTCACTCACCCTATGGCAAGCAAAGAGTTGCTCTACTTTCATCTCCCAATCTAGGTAGGTTTCTACACTCTCCTTACCATGGAAATGAGGTAGGTCTACTCTAACCTCCCTTGGGCCCTCTTGCTCCCTTTGCCTATTTCTTCTAGGGGGTGGTTGGTAGTAGTCATACATTCTAAGGCTTCCCTCCCCTAGAGACTCTTGGACTTGTGAATGAGATGCATGAGTTTGAGATTTTTTTGATTTTTGTGACTTCCCTTCTTGGGCTTTAGTCAACTCATTAATTTTAGACTCATTCTCCAATTGTCTAAAAGAAATCATTTGCACGGCTTGTGAAACTTCTTCCAAAAGAGTTTTCATAGATTTTAATTCATTTTCAATAGGCTTTGGAGAATGAGAAGAAGAAGACATGACTAAAGCTTTGTGTGTAGAAGTATTTTACCTTGAGAAAATTTAGGGAAGTCAAAGAAGGTAGTCTTCCAGGTAAGGGAGGTGAGTCACAATGGACTACTTAAATACCAAGCCTTGCCTTAGCCAAAGACTATTCCTCAATGTCTTCACACAAAGTTTTCTCTTAGTAAACCACTTAAAACACAATTAAGTTGAAGAAATCCTTTTTGATGCAAGAAAACAATGCAAACTAGCTAATTAACCAAGCAAAGAATTAACAAACTTAAACAAGGAAAGACAATTAGCAAACGTAATTAATTAAGCAAGGAAAACAATTAAAAACAATTAACACATGCTAAACCAATTAAAGTCTATACTAGTCGGCCCTAGGTGAGGCTTCTTGGACACTTGGAGCCCTTGAAGACACACTCACCGTCTAATCACGTAATTAAAGAAGTAATTAAAAAGGTTAAGTTGCAAAGAAGATTAAGAAAACCCCCTTTTGTTGATCCTTGTTTTGCTATTGGCACTCCCTTGGTTGTCTTTTTCTTTGTTGGGCCCTCCAAGTGTTTGTGGTGTTTTTTTTTTTGGGTAATATTTGTTTGCTGCCCTTGCTTTGGCTCCTCTTAGAATTAGGAAATTAATTCTCCAATCCAGCACCTATCACAAGCTAGACCTCACTCAAGTTAAATTTCTACTCAAATAGGCACCAATTGAGAAACAATTCCAGCACCAAATTTAGAGGCCAAAGGATTAAAGCAAGAAACAAATTAATTGCAAAAAATAGGACCACACAAATGGAGTTATAATGTGACACAACTAGGAAGAGTTGCAATAAAATGTGACAAGCAAATAAAAGGTACACAAATAAAGTGGGCACACAAAAGGAATCCTAGAATGGTACTAGAATTGATTTGAAAAACCAAAACAGCACTACTGAAAAAGTTTCCCTGGCACAAAAAGCGTCACTTAAAACGTGTGTACTGAGCTGGATATTCTGACTTTGCTTTTGAAATTTGAGACACAATTAGGTCAAGATCTTAACAAACTTTTGGAGTTGGTTTCACGCCAAACGCATGCACCAATTAATTTTGATAAATTTTTTACTACCAGTGCTCATTTTCCGCCAGCTGGAACAACAGATTGCACACTTTTTTTGTATGATTTATCATTTTTTTTCTATTTGTTTTTTTTGACCTGATTCTTTTTGTATTCTTTTGCTAAGATCTCAATTGACTCAAATCCAGAGGCTCATAAATTTCTTGTGACGTATTTAATTTTAACACATAAAAACAGCCAGGCCAGTTGCAGTGAAAACAGGATCCTAAAGCTGGAACCAAAAACAGCAAAGAAAATTTTTCAAGAACACAATGGAGTGAAGATATAGGAATTTGCGTGGATCTAACACCCAAATATGAACTCAAACTAAAAGAAAAATGCACCAAAAGATCATCCAAAACAGCAAAATAAAAAACTGGACCCAAAATAAAGCAAGAAACCAAATCATCAAGAACAAGTACCACTAAGATTTTGATGACAAATTTGGAAACACATGACTTAGACAAAACATATGGATTCATAAAATAAAAAGACTCAAAGCATCATATGACCCAAAAGAAAATAAAAACAAGCAAGACTCAAATACCTAAAAATAAAAACAGCAACACAAAGGTGTATGGAATCCTACCAAAAATTGCACAAAGATTGCTCAAGAACAATTGAACAAGATGCACCAATTGGAATTTCCAAACAGCACACCAATGCAAATTAAAAATTAAAAAAACAACAAGACAAGTATGGAAAACAAAGATGAACAACAAGGATTAAAGAAGAACTCAAAATGAAAAAGGACCAAGAACTACTCATCTTTGAAGAACCCCATGCTCATGATACCAAATGATGGCATTTTCATGTGTTCTTCTTGAATCAAAGTAGAAATAGATGGAGCGGAAGCAATGGATGAGTGAAACAAGAGCCTCCTAGGAGTTGTGTTGGTCTTGAAGGTGCATGATGAGTATGGGTTGAGTGGTTCGGCCAGCTCAAGGGAGAAGGTGAAAGGATTGAAGTTTATAGCCTAGATTTCTAGGAGGAGTAAAGCTTGTGCACAAAAATGGCAGCATAACATTACTCCTCCTAGAAATCTAGGCTATAAACTTCAATCCTTTCACCTTCTCCCTTGAGCTGGCCGAACCACTCAACCCATACTCATCATGCACCTTCAAGACCAACACAACTCCTAGGAGGGTCTTGTTTCACTCATCCATTGCTTCCGCTCCATCTATTTCTACTTTGATTCAAGAAGAACACATGAAAATGCCATCAGTTCAGAACCTATCATTTGGGGTTAGAGGTCTCGAAAGCGGGAAGGTAGGTTCGTAAAGAACACCTTCTCTTCTATTGAGAACTCCCAACTTGAACAGAAAGGTTCGCCAGTTAAATCCTCCCTCGCCTATGACCGAGGAGAGGTCAGTTCAAAACCTGTCATTTGGGGTTAGAGGTCTCGAAAGTGGGAAGGTAGGTTCGTAAAGAACACCTCCTCTTTAGGTGAGAAGTCCCAACTTGAACAGAAAGGTTAGCCAGTTAAATCCTCCATCGCCTATGAGCGAGGAAAGGTCAGTTCAGAACCTATCATTTAAGGTTAGAGGTCTCGAAAGTGGGAAGGTAGGTTCGTAAAGAACTCCTCCTCTTTGAGTGAGAACTCCAAACTTGAACAGAAAGGTTCGCCAGTTAAATCCTCCCTCGCCTATGAGCGAGGAGAGGTCGATTCAGAACCTGTCACTTGGGGTTAGAGGTCTCGAAGGTGGGAAGGTAGGTTCGTAAAGAACACCTCTCTTTCGAGTGAGAATGCCCAAGTTGAACAAAAGGGTTCGCCAGTCAAATCCTCCCTCGCCTGGCGATGAGAGGTCAGCTAAGACTCGTCAGCTTGGGTTAGAAGTCTCGGAAGGGGGAAAGGAAGGTTCACAGAGAACGCCTTCCCTTTCGAGTGAGAACACCAAGGGCGACTCGTGCCAGCGAATTCCTCCCTTGTCTCGAACAAGGAGAGGTCAGGTAGGTACAAAGCAAGGTGAATACAGATTAGTGCTAGAAGTCTCGAAGGGATAAAGGAGGGATTCGTGGACACCTTCTCCTTGAGTGAAAGCACCCAAGTTGAACAACAGGATTTGCCAGTGAGACACAAACATTCCTATGGGCGATGAGAGGTCAGCCAAAGAATCGCTTGTGTGTTAGAAGTCTCGAAGTGGAAGAGGGGGGTTCGTAGAGGACGTCTCCCACTCGAGTGAGAACACCAGGGCCAAATGAGGTGGTTCATCATTTAAATCCTCTTTGGCATAGTGCAAGGGGAGGACAGTGAGGTGATGCAGTCCACTCGCCAAGGCGGTCTCCTATCCTAAAGAGGAATTAGACTCATCACCTCCTATCAGAGTTAATTGTGCTACATAGCACAGAGTTAATCGTGCTAAATAGGAAAGTTGTTAGCTAAGTACGATAAAAGTATCCAAGCAACTACTGAGTACCAAAGATGCAAGTGTGCTAAGAGAACATGAAGCACCAATGCAAGTAGGTTGATTAAGACAGTAGTATGTGCAAAGTTAAATATTTTTATTAGATGGGAAGAGTGATTAAAAAGGTAATTACAAGAAGTCTAGCCATGGAATATGACTACTCAAGAAACCTATCTAGGCACTATTTGCCCGTCGACCACCTGTATAGATATGGAGAAGGGCGAGAGGTCCATCTCTGGATGCACGCAGGCAACCTGAGTAAGGGCATCGCCAAACCCCTTCTCGTAGGCGTCGGCAACATTTTCATTAAGCTCTGCCTTAGTTTTCTTGAACAGTTCGGCTTGTTGGGCAAACTCTTCCTCCACCTTGCCCAGCTGAACTTCTTGGTTTGTAGCCCTCTCCTCCAGCTTGGTCATTTTTGTTTGGGCCCCCTCCAACTGTTCTTCCAGGTCGATGACTTTATTGCAGAGGGGGGGATTTTGGCCTCAAGCTGGAGGGCCTCCTTCCCCTTGGCAAAGAGGAGCTTTTTGGCTTCTTTCTCTGATTGGCGGAGACTGCTCAGCTCTTGGTTTAGAGCAGCCTTGCGTTTGGCAGCCATTTGGACTTGAAGCTCCAACTCCTTCTTCTGCTCCAACTCCCTCTTGAGTTGGGCCACCTCCTCCCTTAGCTCTATTTCTACATCCCCTTGGGTCAGTAGAACGCTGGAGGCGGTGAGGAACTCATCAAGGCCATGGCTTAGACGGTCCCTTAGTGAACCCCTGTCCAGGGCCTCCATCGTTTCTTTGGCAGGCAGTTGTGCGATGGAGGAGAGGGGGAAGTTCAGGGGCAGGGGGTACTTGATCAGCTGGGGGAGCATTCTCCCCCCCACCCTCGAGTGCCAGGAGTGGCTCAGGAGGAGAAGAGGTGCTAGGGGGGTGCTCCCTGAAGGATGGAGGTTGCCCCTTTATGGCAGAAGAGGTCACCGCAGCAACCTCCACCCTGTTTCTCTTGAAGACAAGGCCTGAGTAGGTGTCCTCGTCTTCAGAGATCACCACTGCGGCTACCCTCTTTTGTTTGCTTTCAGAGGTAGGGCCTGGGGCAGCTGCGGCGGGAGAAGAGGGGTCAGCAGGGCATGAGCCACCTGCTGTGCGGCGATCCAGTAGAGCGACCAACCTCTTCTTTTTCTCAGCATCCATTACCATATCTGCAACAAACAACAAGTAATGAGAAGTGGCACACAGTTACTAAATGCAAATACAAGCAAGTATCAGAAGAAGAAAGGAAAATACCAATCAAGATGCTGAGAGTTTCAGCATCATACTCGTGCCTGATCAGCTGGGCGGTGTTAAACACCACCCCCAGCTAGCAAGGAGTTGGCACAGGTCGCGGTCAAAGGACGTCAGCTCCTCGAGTCCTTGGGGTTTCTTGAATTTCAGTTTATCCACCCAGTACAAGGGGAACCCGTCGAGTATGGTGGAGTCGTAGGAGCTGCAGCAGACCCTAAAGAACTTCCTTTTGGGGCCCTTATAGGACTGTTGGAAGAGAGTTCGTAGAACTCTCCCTGCCACCCCATTGAGGCTTACACAAAGCCTCTTCCCGGGGCTCTTCGCCTCGAAAAAGTAGAGGAAGACGTCCACGGAGGGAGTGAACCCCAGGTTGTTGCACAAGATGGAGAAGGCCCTAATGAAGGCCCAGCTGTTGGGGTGTAGCTGGGCAGGCGCCACGTTGAGTTCAGTGAGCAGAGCCCTCTCGAACCCAGTGAAGGGCAGGCGGACCTTGACTCGTTTGAAGAGGGTGGCATAGAGGAAGAAGAAGGGCTCCCCGTCATTGCAGCGGTCGTCTGCGCATACGGGTCCGCCCTCTGTGCAGGGTCGAACCAAGACATACGCGTCACTTTCACTGCCAAAGACGCGCCCTTTGATCTCATGTTCATCATCCCTGTTTTTCCTCAAGTCTTCACAGGATGTGAGTTTGGAGGTCTCATTAAGGAGCTCCTTAGGGGCCCAGGAGTAGAGGGCCCTATAGTCAACGACGGGAGGAGGGTTGGAAGTGGTTTTGGTTCTTGCCATCTCGAATCTAAAAGAAAATGAGAGGCAAGGAGAAGGAAAACAAAGGTTTAGAAGAAAATGGTGGTGTGTTTCAAATGGCAGACAAAGACTCAAAGACGAAGAACGCAAATAGGAAAGAAGAACAGAAACTCTAAAATACAAAAATCATAAACACGCCCAGAGCAGTTATAACATGTAAAGGGTAGCAGAATCATAAAACAAAGGCAAGAGGAAGAGTAAAAATCATACCTTTAAGTTTGTGAAGACAAGGGGTTGCGAGAGTTGGAGTGGGAGTGGAAGCATTCAGGAGAAGATAGTGATCGGGAAGATTTGAGTGAAAAGTTATGGAACAGTGCTGAGGCGCGGGGTTTTGAAGGGGTTTAATGTAGGCAAGGGAGCGCAAACGTTAAGAAGCCCCAACCATTGATCTAACCACGTGTCCGTAGATTAAAGGGGGTTAGTGAGACGTCCCTTCAGCGCACTATTCATGTCCTTTCACTCAGTGCCACGTAGGTCGCCCGAGCCGATGACTTAGTCTCTTCGCTGAACAAGTTAACATCTCAAGATTGGGGGGCTTGTGTACCGACCAGTCCTCGGACACCGAGAACAGCTAGTAATGGTGAGCCACGTCAGCTGGGTCTCACGGCAGGGGCCAAAGCCACGTGGGCTGGGCCTCACTGGTAGTATGGACTAGTGGGATGATTAGTCATCAGCGTGTCGATCACCAGAGTGGATTGAGGTGTCCTCGTCACACAACGGGGTGATGAGTCATTAGCAACAGAGTGCAACGAGGTGACATCGGTCTTGGGTGTTTTGAACAACAGAACTAGAACATCTAAGGTGGGCCCCGAGAGAAGACCAGTTACCAGTAAAATGCCCAGAGGTAGAGAGAGGCCTAAGTCACGAAGCATCCATGTATGTGGCAGGGAAAGCACAGTTAGGTGCAGAGTCCTGAAGGGTTTGAGTGCCCATCAGGATTAGGGTTTCCAAGTGAAGCTACATGCATGGCACATGAACAGTGAGGGCACTCCCAGAACAGGTGGCCCGGAGATTAGGTGCACGAGGGGGTACCCAGGTGGCCATCCTTTTAGAATTTGCACTTCAGTTAAGGGAAACCCTACGCGCTAGATTACCCTAAGACTGGGTGATAGCGGTGCAAGGGTATTCATGTAAACCCTAAATATGGGTAGCGGCGCAGAGAAAACCCTAGACTATATAAAGGGTAGTAAAACACTTCACAAAGCTACGGAGTTTCTAGACCTAAACTCAGATACTCAATACACTTGGTGTGCTTGCCCAGTATTTACTTGAGCGTCGGAGTGCAAACGACCTCTAGGGTGCCCCTTTCTATCTTGCAGGTGCAGGTTGTTTTGATATAGCAAAGTATAACTTAAGGTGAGGGAAGGAGCGTGTGATCGTCGTAGAGTTAACCGACAGGAGAGTCAACCGGCAAGAACAGTTAGAAACATTTAATAAAAGATTCAATTCAAAACCAAGAAGCTATTAAGATTTTCAAAACAAACAACTGATTTTTTTATCGGGACAACCGATTGTTTTGGCTTTGACAGCTTAGTCAACAAAGTCAAAGCTTTTCAGCCTTTTCCAAAACCTTTTCACCAAAGAACAACCGGTTGTTTCGACAAAACAACAGGTTATTTTTCACTTAGTTGAAAAAAAAAACATTTTTAAAAAGGCTTTCAAATCAAACTTGTTTTGGATTCAAACAAGGTGTGGATTACACATATTCTACCCCTGTTCCCACCCATACACAGCAGTAACACCAGCCATCATCAAACACATAGGATTTGGATTCTTCAAAGCTCATGATCAACCTTGATCAACATGCACTCCCACACTTACTCAAACTTGTGAGCTACCTCCTCAAGTAAAAGAGCTTTTAAAAGAATTTGATGATGTATTCCCTAAGGAAGGCCCCATTGGACTTCCACCTTTTAGAGGAATAGAACATCAAATAGATTTAGTTCCAGGAGCCAGTCTACCCAATATACCAACTTATATAACTAATCCTGAAGAAACTAAGGAGATAGAATCACAAGTACAGGATTTGTTGGAGGCTGGGTTCAAAAGAGCGTAAGTCCTTATGTTGTACCTGTTTTGTTGGTGCCAAAGAAAGATGGCAAGTGGAGAATGTGTTGTGACTGTAGAGCCATCAATAACATCACCATCAAATACAAACATCCAATCCCAAGACTAGATGACATGCTTGATGAATTGCATGGTTCCACCATATTTTCCAAAATTGATCTTAAAAGCGGGTATCACCAAATCAGAATTAGAGAAGGTGATGAGTGGAAAACCGCTTTTAAAACCAAATTTGGACTATATGAGTGGTCAGTGAGGCCTTTTGGACTCACTGATGCACCTAGCACATTTATGAGGCTAATGAATCATGTCTTAAGGGATTGTATAGGTAAATATGTAGTAGTTTACTTTGATGATATCTTAGTGTATAGTCAAACCCTAGATTCCCACCTAAGTAACCTTAGGGAGGTTCTCTTAGTGCTTAGAAAAAATAGTTTGTTTGCTAATATTGATAAGTGTACCTTTTGTGTTGATAGTGTAGTATTTTTAGGTTTTATAGTCAACAAAAATGTGGTATATGTTGACCCCGAGAAAATCAAAGTCATCCAAGAGTGGCCAACTCCACAAAATGTAGGAGATGTTAGGAGTTTTCATGGTCTAGCAAGCTTTTATAGAACATTTGTGCCTAACTTCTCGAGTCTAGCTTCACCACTTAATGAGTTAGTGAAGAAATACAATCCATTTTGTTAGACAGAGAAGCAAGATCAAGCCTTCAAGAGGCTAAAAGCTGAACCCACTAATTCACCCATTTTAGCTTTACCAAACTTTGCAAAAGCTTTTGAGCTAGAGTGTGATGCATCAGGAGTAGGCATATGCGGGTAGCAGGGAGAGCACAGTTAGGTGCAGAGTCCTGAGGGGTCGAGTACTCATCAGAACTAGGGTTTCCCAGTAAAGGCTACATGCATGGCACGTGAGCAGCAAGGACACTCCCAGAACAGGTGGCCCCAGAGACTAGGTGCACAAGGAGGCATCCAGGTGGTCACCCTGTTAGAGTTTGCACTCTAGAGAAGGAAACCTTATGTGCTAGATTACCCTAAGATTGGGTGATAGCGGCGCAAGGGTATTCCAGTAAACCCTGAATATGGCTAGCAGCGCAGTAAATCCTAATTAGGGCTAGCGGCACAGTAAACCCTAGACTATATAAGGGACAGTAAAATACTTCACAGAGGTACGCAGTTTCTAGACCTAAACACAGAGAAACTCGATACACTTGGTGTTTCTTGCCCAATATTGACTTGAGCGCCGGAGTGCAAACGGCCTCTAGGGTGCCCCTTTCTCTTTTGCAGGTGCAGATTGTTTCCCAAGAATCAAACACATATCAACGTGAGGAAGGAGGCGTGTGAGTGTCGTGGAGTCAACTGACAGGCGAGTCAACCGGCAAGAACAATGATCATGAGTCTTTAAAATATCTAAAGGGTCAGCATAAGTTGAACAAACGACATGCAAAATGGATGGAATTTCTTGAACAATTTCCATATGTTATCAAATACAAGAAGGGTAGCACAAATATTGCGGCAGATGCTCTCTCAAGGAGACACCCCCTCTTTTCAAAACTTGGAGCCCAAATTCTTGGATTTGAAAACATACCTGAACTTTACAAAGAAGATCAAGATTTTGCATCCACCTTTGCTAAATGTGAACATAGAGCACAAGGAGGATTTTATGTGTCTGAGGGGTACCTATTTAAAGAAGGAAAACTTTGCATACCCTAAGGAACACGTAGAAAACTTCTTGTAAAAAAGTCTCATGAAGGAGGACTCATGGACCATTTTGGTGTTGATAAAACTCTAGAGCTTTTAAAAGGAAAATTCTTTTGGCCACTCATGAGACTCTATACTCCTTTACCTTTTGCAAGTGCTCCTTGGGAAGATCTAAGCATGGATTTCATATTAGGACTTCCTAGGACACAAAGAGGTTTTGATTCCATTTTTGTGGTAGTGGATAGGTTTAGCAAGATGGCTCATTTTATACCTTGCCATAAAGTGGATGATGCTAGCAACATCTCTAAGCTCTTCTTTAGAGAAGTGGTAAGACTACATGGTTTACCTAAGACCATAGTGTCGGATAGAGATCCTAAATTTGTTGGCCATTTCTGGAGAACTCTCTGGGAAATGCTAGGAACTAAGTTGAACTTCTCAACTTCTTGTCATCCTCAAATGGATGGACAAATTGAAGTTGTAAATAGATCTCTTTCCACTATGCTTAGGTCAATCATGAAAGGAAACCACAAATCTTAGGATGAGTACCTTCCTCATATTGAGTTTGCATATAATAGGGTAGTTCATAAAACTACTAATATTTCTCCATTTGAGGCTGTGTATGGGTTCAATCCTCTTACTCCTTTGGATTTGTTACCTCTACCTAATCCACAAAATGTTTTGCATAAGGAAGGAGTAACGAAGGCTGAATTTGTAAAGAAAATGCATGAGAGGATTAAGAACCAAATACAGCAACAAATAGAGAAATACATGAAACATAGCAATAAGGGGAAGGGAGAGATGATTTTTGAGGAGGGAGACTAGGTTTGGCTTCACCTTAGAAAAGATAGATTCCCTAATCAGAGGAAGTCTAAACTTAGTCCCCGGGGTGATGGTCCTTTCCAAGTTCTCAAAAGAATCAATAATAATGCATCTCAAATTGACTTGTCTAAGGAATATGGAGTACATACTACCTTCAATGTTATGGATCTAACATCCTTTGCAGGTAGAGAAAATGAAGAGGCAGAAGCATGTGATTTAAGGACAAATCCTCTTCAAGAGGGAGGGGATGATGGAAGAGGCCTAAGCTCAGGCCCAACAACTAGGTCCATGGCAAAGAGGATTCAAGAAGAGTGGGACTCTGCTACTGATGGCAGAGAAAATTTTCTCTACATATTCAAAGACCCCTTAGAGGACCACAAGGAGTAAAGCCCAAGCCATGGGAGCTGAGCATCAATTAATTTTAGTTTATTTGTAATTTCAATAGAGTAGGGTTCATTTAGCACAATCGAGGGTGTATTTAACAATTTAGTAGAGTAGGGTTCATTTAGCACAATAGGGGGTTTATTTAACAATTTAGCTTGTACCTAGGCCTTTTAGGGTAGGAATGTAGCCCTACCTTCTAGAAGCATGCTAAGGGGCTGCATTGACCTTTAGTCAACACCCTAGCAGCCCCCTCTTTTATGTATTCTCCATCCTACCCTTGCTCCTTACTCTCCAAGGCACCATCTCCTATAAATAGGGTGCTTTGGCTCATGTTTTTTGAAGATCAATTTTAATGAGTAAATGCTGTCAAATTTTTGCTAGCTTCTACTCTTTGTCTAGTCTCTCTAGGTTAGACACTTTGATCTTCATTTTCACCTTCCTCCAAGTGATTTGGCCTAACCTATCACTCTCCATACCTTTCATGCACCTACAAGGAACCTATAGCTCTATATGAGCCATCCTTGACCCATATCATCCATAGCTTCCACCACCTTTTTACCTCATATTTCAAGAACAAATGGTCATGAAGAACAATCCATCACTAAGAATCTCCACTATTTTCTTATATTGGTTTCTCACTGATTTGAGTATCTTTTGCTTTTTTTTTTCATCAATATTATGGATTGCATAATTCGAAAGATATTTTTGGATTTGGAAGTATTTTTTAGATTTATAGAATCCAAAAGTAATTTAAAAAAAAATATTTTGGATTACATAATTTGGAAGTTAATATCAAATTCGGAAATAGCTTCCAGATTATGTAACCCGGAATACCAATAGCTTCCTAATTATATAATCCAGAATATTCTTTTAAAAAAAATGGTATTCTGGATTACATAATCTAGAAGTCTTTTCTGGATTTGAGAGTAGTTTATGGATTATATAATCCAGATTACATAATCTGAAGCTAATCTCATATCCAAGAAAAATTGTCAGATTATGTCATCCAAAAGTTAATCATGAATATGGAAAAAAGCTTCCAGATTACATAATCTGGAAACTAATCACGAATCTGGAAAAGGACTTTGGATTATGTAATTCGGAATATAAACTACACTTTAAATTTTTATAGGAGGGCATTTTTGGAATATAAAAGTTTATTGTTGTGACACAAGAACGTATGGAGGTGCAAAAAGAAGTGACCTTATCAAAACACTAGAGGGAGTAGTTTATTTCTATGCTTGTCAAATTATGATTTTTTTTTCTACTAAATAAACCATGGTTACAACAATGCTAATGAAGAGAGGTAGATAAACTTTCAAAACTTGTTGAGTATGGGAAAAATGGAAAAACATTAATGAAAAATGACTAGAAGAGAGATTTGAGGATGAAACTTTAGCGATGTTTATTGTTAGACGACAACTATTATTACTTTAGAGAGATTTATACTCAACATGAAATAGAGGACATAAATGATAAAAAGATATTCTTCATTCATTACTTAATTTTGTAGCAGAGAGTGATATATATACTCTGAGCATGATTGCACTACTTTTTGGCCCGACAAAAAATTCATACTTATAAACTACAAGAAAAATTGGGTTTATGTATGAAAAAAATCCATAGGCAGAATCAACATTACCCACAGATTACTCACAAAAGAAAATTCTTAGGTAAAATGGACGTAGGTAATTTATATATGGATGATGGGTTACCCAACAACTCTAGTTTGTAGATAATATCCATTAACTCTGGTTCATATGTACTACCTACCAACTATAGTTTGAAGGTAATACCTACCAACTCCAGTCCGCAGGTAAATCCATAGGTAATCCTCCATATTTTTTATTTATTAATTTTATCTGTTTTATTATTTACGATTATTATTTACAATTCTTATTTTTTATTATTATTTATAATATTATTCATATTATTTATATTATTAATATTACATATATTATTAATATTATATTATTAGTATTATTAAAATTATTAAGATTATTTATATTGTTAATATTGTACATATTGTTAATATTATTAATTATTATTATAATAATAATAAAAATAAAAATAAATATTATTAAAAATTTTAATAAAATTATTAATATTAATAATAGTACTGAATTTCCTACTGATGTGGGTAATTTTTGTGGATAATGAAAAATTTACCTATGGATAATAATTTGTAGGTAAAATTGAATTTAGCTATGAATTCAAATATGTAGGTAATAATCCATAGATAATGCAAAATTTACTTATGAATGCAGATATGTCGGTAATAATCCGTAGACAATCAGATCTATGGGTAATAATCTGTAGGTAATGCTGAATTTACCTACAAATTCAAATTCATGGATAATAATTTGTGGGTAAATTTGATTTCTTTTTAATGTAAAAATAAATTATTATTAAAAATGACATCATTCATCCAACTTGGTTTTTGGGCCTTGTGTTTTTTGGACCTATAAATCGTAGGGCCTAAAACATTATAACCATCCATTGCAGGAAGAACTTTGGGCTAATTCTCCTTGCACCATATCAATTCTGATGTGCACCCAACATATATTTTAGAACCCCAAAGTGCTCTTGTCACCTTTATTTTCAAAAAAAAGCTACAGAGGAGGTCTTTTACTGTGGTGGAGGCGTTTTGAGTGGAGGTGGTGGTGGTGGTGGTGGAGGCCAAGGCATTACTTTTAGGTGCGATGCAGTTGTCTTTTCAGGTAAGCATTTCCATTTTTGTGTGCTGCAATTGCAAATGGTACTGAGCTATTACCAGATATCGGGATCCAGAAAGTTGCCTACTGATCCGGTCGGTCATCGGTAGTCGATGACGTCAGCAGATGACCACGTGGGCCAGTCACAGAGCAACGCGTGGCATGAGATAGCAGATGAACCAGGGTGGAGATCGTTCAAGAACGGCGATCAGTGGTCAGTTACCGAGTGACCACTGTTGAACCTAGTGGTGTTCAAGGTTTTGAAGAATCCAAATCCTTTGAAGGATGATGAAGCTTTTGCTGTGCTTGCTGTTGCTGTGCTGGTTTAGTTAGGATCTGGGTAGTTTGAGTTGTGTAACTCAACCTTTGATTGAATCTAAAGCTCAAGCATCTTAACTTTCAAACAAAGTAAAGTGTTTTTTCAAACTGAGTTAAAACAACCGATTGTTTTATCGAAACAACCGATTGTTTAAGCTTAGGTGTTTTGAAAACTGTTTTGAAGTGTGAAAATTGGTTAAGTAACAAAACAACCAATTGATTCGAGGAAACAATCGATTGTTTGTTATGTTTTTATAACAGAAAACAGTTTTGACTTTGACTGAGCTTTAAATGCTTTTAATTCATCGCTCCAGTCATTAAATGCTTTGACCAATCTTTCTAAAGCAATTAAGAGTTTGTTAAGATTTGATTACAAACATCTTCTTTGAATATATACAGAAAAACAGATTTGAGTTTTAAGAATCTAAGTGAATTGAGAAAGTTTTTCTAAGAGTTGGAGATTGCTTAGAGTTTTGGTTGATCAAAGTGCTGAGATAGGATTCTCTTGTACTGATTTCAGATTGCTTCTGTAACAAGTGTAATCCTTGTAATTCTGTGAACATTCGTTTGTGCTGTTGCTAAGAAGAGCTGTGTGTTCTTGAGGGGATCAATATCAGCTTTCTTAGTGTGGTGTGCTGACCAAGGAAAGTGTGTTTCTTGAGGGTGTTCAAGGTCACTTTCTTGGTTGTGTGTAAGTAATCTAGTGTTGATTGCTTAGTGGATTTCCTCAGGGTTTCTGAGAAGACTGGATGTAGCTCTGGGTTGGAGTGAACCAGTATAAACATCTGTGTACAATCTCTCTATCCCTAACTCTTTAATTTCAATTTGTTTGTTGTTTGCTGGTATAAACAACCGATTGTTTCGAAGAAACAACCGATTGTTTTCCTGGCAGTGCTGTTTTGCTTGCTGTTTTGGCAAACTGAATTGCTTAATCATTTGATTCTTGAAAGATATTCATTCTAGCTTGGAAAAGTTTGCGAAAACCTCTTTAAACAATTCACCCCCCCCCTCTAGTTTAAAGCCATCTTTTCTAACAATTGGCATCAAGAGCTTGGTTCTTGAAAGTCATTCAAGTTGATCCTAAAATCTTTTAAAATGGCTGATAGACTACCTTTTGGGGAAGGTGCTTCAATAAACAGACCACCCTTGTTCTGTGGTTTGAATTACCAGTTTTGGAAAGTTAGAATGAAAATATTCATGGAATCTCTTGACAAAGGAATTTGGGATGCAATTGAAAATGGTCCTTTTATACCAAAGTTTGAAAAAGATGGTTCTGTCATTGAGAAGCCATGGTCTCAATGGACTGATGCAGAAAGCAAAAAGGCCAAATTTGATTGCATTGCCAAAAATATTATAACCTCTGCTTTAAATTCTGATGAGTTTTTCAGGGTATCACAATGTAAATTATCAAAGGAGATGTGGGATACTTTGGAGGTCACTCATGAAGGAACAAATGAAGTTAAAAGAGCTAGAAAGCATGCTCTAATCCAAGAGTATGAAATGTTCAGAATTCTTAAAGGTGAAACAATTGCTGAAGTACATAAAAGGTTTACTCATATCATCAATCACCTTATGAGCCTAGACAAGACTTTTGACAAAGAAGAGCTAAACATCAAGATCTTGAAATGTCTTGATAGAGCATGGCAACCAAAGGTAACTGCAATTTCTGAATCTAAAGATTTAACATCCTTAAGTGTTGCTTCTTTGTTTGGAAAGCTTAGGGAACATGAGCTAGAGATGAATAGACTCAATGTTCAAGAGAATCAAGATAAGCACACAAGGAGCATAGCCTTGAAAGCATCTGTTCCTGCCGGTTGACTCTGCGTCAGCTGACTTCTGCGGCCGCCACACACCTCCTTCCTCACCTAGTCTGCGCTGGTATGATCGCACCTGCAAAAGAGAAAGGGGGGGCGCCCTCGCGGCCGTTTGCACTCCGACGCTCAAGTCAGAACGGGGCAAGAAACATTAAAGTCTGAATTTCTCTCTGTGTTTAGGTCTAGAATTGCGTACCTCTGTGAAGCATATTACTGTTCCTTATATACTTAGGGTTCTCTGCGCCGCTAACCCTAATTAGGGTTTATTGCGCTGCTGGACACACTTAGGGTTTACTGGAATGCCCCCTGCGCCACTCTTACCCAGTCTTTGGGATAACCTAGCGCATAGGGTTTCCTTCTCTGGAGTGCAAACTCTAACAGGATGAACACCTGTTCTGGGAGGGCCTTCACTGTTCACGTGCCATGCATGTAGCCTTCGTGATTCGGGACTCTCTTTACCTCTGGGAATATTTACTAATAATCTGCGGAGCAGGCGATGACCGATCACCCATCTCTCTGTGGAGCAGGCGATGACCGATTACCCATCTCCCTGTGGAGCAGGCGATGACCGATTACTCATCTCCCTACGGAGCAGGCGATGACCGATTACTCATCTCCCTACAGAGCAGGCGATGACCGATCACCTCTGATGGGGTCTACTCCACGTGGCTTTGGCCCATGCTGTGGGGCCCATCTGACGTCCGAGGACTGGTCAGTACACAAGCCCCCCAGTCTCAAGCTGTTAACTTGTTTCAGCGAAGAGACTAAGTCATTGACTCTTTTACTACCTGCTCTCGGTGCTCGAGGACCAGCATTTGGCATCATCGCCAGGAACTCTTCTGATCTGGTACTCGCCGAATTATCTTTAGGCGATTTCCTTTCTCTTACTCTTCTCGATCCACGTGTCCTCCTCAAGCACGCCTCTCACCTCAGCCTCGCTTTAAGAAGTCGAGGGCGAGGTCTTTCCTATCTCGCCTCACTTGCTCAAAGGCAAGGAGGTCTTCTTTCTCGCCTGCACTTGCTACCAGGCAAGGAGGTCTTCCTCTTGCCTCAGCCTCGCTGTAAGGAGACGAGGTGAGGACTTTATATCCTCTTGCCTCAGCCTCGCTGTAAGAAGACGAGGTGAGGACTTTCTTATCTTCTCGCCTCAGCCTCGCTGTAAAAAGACGAGGTGAGGACTTTATATCTTCTCGCCTCAGCCTCGCTGTAAAAAGACGAGGTGAGGACTTTATATCCTCTCGCCTCAGCCTCGCTGTAAGAAGACGAGGTGAGGACTTTCTTATCTTCTCGCCTCAGCCTCGCTGTAAAAAGACGAGGTGAGGACTTTCTTATCTTCTCGCCTCAGCCTCGCTGTAAAAAGACGAGGTGAGGACTTTATATCCTCTCGCCTCAGCCTCGCTGTAAGAAGACGAGGTGAGGACTTTCTTATCTTCTCGCCTCAGCCTCGCTGTAAAAAGACGAGGTGAGGACTTTATATCTTCTCGCCTCAGCCTCGCTGTAAAAAGACGAGGTGAGGACTTTATATCTTCTCGCCTCAGCCTCGCTGTAAAAAGACGAGGTGAGGACTTTCAACATCTTGCCTCAGCCTCGCTGTAAGAAGACGAGGTGAGGACTTTTATCATCTTGCCTCGGATCGCCAAAGGGCGAGGAGGACTTTTATCATCTTGCCTCAGATCGCCAAAGGGCGAGGAGGACTTTTATCATCTTGCCTCAGCCTCGCTGTAAAAAGACGAGGTGAGGACTTTTATCATCTTGCCTCAGCCTCGCTGTAAAAAGACGAGGTGAGGACTTTTATCATCTTGCCTCGGATCGCCAAAGGGCGAGGAGGACTTTCAACATCTTGCCTCAGCCTCGCTGTAAGAAGACGAGGTGAGGACTTTTATCATCTTGCCTCAGCCTCGCTGTAAAAAGACGAGGTGAGGACTTTTATCATCTGGATGCCTCCGATCGCCGAAGGGCGATGAGGACCCTAAAATATCCTTACTTGGGCCTCTGATCGCCTAAGGGCGATGAGGTTTTTCCAAAACTTCTGAGTCTTTCTCTCTCCCGTCGGTTGCTCCTCTGGACACGTGGACATCATCTGGTCATTCACGTGTCACCATCTGGAGTACCTGCAGCTAAAACGCTACTTTCACCTTGATCCTGCGACTAAGTTATCCACACAGGGAGTAGCTTAGTGCACAGGCTACTCTGGGCACAACCTTAACCTGGCGATCTGGTTAACACTGGGTATCACAGCTCACACAAGTCTTCTCAAACACTCGGCGATGTGCTCCTTTCGGCGACTTGCTGACAACCTGATCTCCTGATCTTCACACCCGGCGATCATGTGAACACCCGGCGATGTGAATACCTGCAGGCGATAGGCGACCACTTATATCTTCGCACACATGGCGATAGGCGATCGCTTATATCTTCGCATACATGGCGATAGGCGATCCCTTATATCTTCGCACACATGGCGATAGGCGATCACTTATATCTTCGCATACATGGCGATAGGCGATCACTTATATCTTCACACATGGCGAAAGGCGATCACTTATATCTTCGCACATGGCGATAGGCGATCACTACTCTTTACACGCGGTGATAGGCGACTACCGATCTGTGCTTCTTTACTTCTCGCGCTTTGCTTCCAGGCGCTCTCTTAACACTGGGTGATCGCCTTAGCCACTGACAACCAATCACCATTCTGGGTGATCGCCTCTCCAACTGGCTTACTATCCTCTACCACGTGACACCCCTTGAACAGTCAACATGGTCAACTGCTGGCGACGTCATCTATTACTGATGACGGACCGGATCACAAGCCCCCCAGGCTCGAGTTGTGACTTGTCTCAACGAAGAGTCTTACAACTCGCCTGATAGCTATTGACCCGACCGGGCTGTCACCTCTTGGCCGACGACCGAGGTCTTGCCACTACGTAAACGTTCTTACTTCTGCCTCTTTCCCTTCGACGACCATCATCTGCTTGTAATGAATTATAAACCTTGTCTTTACAACTTGAATCACTCTTTCTCCTTCACAGCTCAACCTTCACCTTGTGTGGGTTGCTTGGTGACCGTGCTAACTGATGTGGTGCTATCTCTACTTCTTGACTCATGCTGGTTTCCTTGGGCGATCTGATCCTCTTGCTCTACTACTGCCATCATCTTTACTTTTCTTCGGATCATAAGGATGATATATCCTTTGGTCCTTCTTTACCGCTGCCGTCTCCAACACCCTCTGAGGCTGAGTCCTGGCTTGGGTGCGTGGTTTTGCGGGAGCCGTACTCCCCCTCTTTTCTATCACTTCGTTCTCGGCAGCGATGTGAGCCACAGCACGTCGCCGAATCTCTGCGAAAGTTGCAGGGCGACTCCTGATCAATGATTCGCTGAATGGCCCAGGTAGCACGCCTTTCTTAAAGGCGTGTACGAACATCTCCTCCTCTTTACCTGGTAGTCGGACTATCTGGGCCCCGAATCTGTTCAGATAATCCTTCAAAGATTCCCCCTGGAATTGCCTTAGGTCGAACAGGTCGTAAGACACCATAGGCGGCGCCTTATTCACGATGTACTGATCGACAAACAGCTTGGAAAATTGCCGGAAACTGGAAATATGTCCGGTAGGTAGACTCACAAACCAGTCCAACGCTGTGCTGTGGAGGGTGCTCATAAACATCTTGCAGTAGACCGCATCCGATCCTCCCGACAGCATCATCTGCGTATGGAAGGCGGTGAGATGCCTTTCGGGGTCTTCTTTCCCAGTGAACACGGTCTTAGGCCCTACGAAGGTGGCAGGGACCACCGTGTCCATGATTTCCTGGGAGAAAGGCATGGGAAAGGCCCTTGTGGGCGTTGGTGGAGCCCGATCCTCTCCCCCACAGTCTCCATCTTGCCGCACGTTTTGCAGACTCACACGCAGCTCCTCGTTCGCTTTGTGCAACTCCTCATTCCTGGCCTGTGAGGCGGCCAGGTCTTCCTGCATCCGCGCTTGATGCGCCCTGGACTCCGCCACCGTCTCCTGGAGGGCGCGCATTGTTTCCATGAGTTGCTGCATGGTAACGCTTTCGCCTCCATTCGGTGGAACGGAACCGTGCCTTGTCGTCCTCATCTTCTGTGGTTTCTCTCTCACTCTCGTGTATGGGACCTTGTTTTACTCGGCCCCACGGTGGGCGCCTAATGTTCCTGCCGGTTGACTCTGCGTCAGCTGACTTCTGCGGCCGCCACACACCTCCTTCCTCACCTAGTCTGCGCTGGTATGATCGCACCTGCAAAAGAGAAAGGGGGGGCGCCCTCGCGGCCGTTTGCACTCCGACGCTCAAGTCAGAACGGGGCAAGAAACATTAAAGTCTGAATTTCTCTCTGTGTTTAGGTCTAGAATTGCGTACCTCTGTGAAGCATATTACTGTTCCTTATATACTTAGGGTTCTCTGCGCCGCTAACCCTAATTAGGGTTTATTGCGCTGCTGGACACACTTAGGGTTTACTGGAATGCCCCCTGCGCCACTCTTACCCAGTCTTTGGGATAACCTAGCGCATAGGGTTTCCTTCTCTGGAGTGCAAACTCTAACAGGATGAACACCTGTTCTGGGAGGGCCTTCACTGTTCACGTGCCATGCATGTAGCCTTCGTGATTCGGGACTCTCTTTACCTCTGGGAATATTTACTAATAATCTGCGGAGCAGGCGATGACCGATCACCCATCTCTCTGTGGAGCAGGCGATGACCGATTACCCATCTCCCTGTGGAGCAGGCGATGACCGATTACTCATCTCCCTACGGAGCAGGCGATGACCGATTACTCATCTCCCTACAGAGCAGGCGATGACCGATCACCTCTGATGGGGTCTACTCCACGTGGCTTTGGCCCATGCTGTGGGGCCCATCTGACGTCCGAGGACTGGTCAGTACAGCATCCAAACACAAGGGAAAGCAAGATTCAAGTGATGATAGTGATGAGGAAAATTTGAGTTTGCTGTCAAGAAAATTCAGCAAATTCCTAAAGAGAAACCACAACAAAGACAACAACAAGGATAGGTATGGAAACAAGAAATCCAATGATTTAAATTCAAATAACTATACTTGTTTTGGTTGTGGTGAGCAAGGTCACATAAAGGCAGATTGTCCCAACAAGAGCAAGGAGAAAAAGACAAGCTATAAGGAGAAGAAAGGCAAGACAAAAAGAGCCTACATAGCTTGGGATGAAAATGAAGTGTCTTCATCAAGTTCCTCATCAAGTGAAGATGAAAAAGCCAACATATGTTTAGTGGCTGAGGATGATGATGATGCTTGCAGTTCAAGTGAGGTAAGTTCTTGTGCTTCCTTAAATGAACAAAATTATTGTGAATTGCTTGAAGTTTTTCAAGAAACTCATGATGAAGCTAATCAATTGGTGCTTTCAAACAATCGATTGAGAGATCTTAACAATGGGCTTGAAAAGAGAGTTAAATCACTTGAAGAGGATCTGAGAAAAGCAAAAATTGATTTTGAAAAGATGGAAAATCATTTCAAAAACACCTCTTGTAAGTGTGATACTCTCATTTGTGAAAATTGTGAAAATCTTGAGAAAAAGGTTCAATATCTTGTTGAAAATGTGGACAAGCTTTCAAAAGGGAAATCAAACTTTGAGAATGTCTTGGCATCTCAAAGTTGTGTTTTTGGAAAGGCTGGTTTAGGCTTCAATCCACAGAACAAGCAAGATAGGTTTTCAAAAAGTTTTTTAAGAAAACCAGAAAAACAACCGATTGTTAAGACGAAACAATCGATTGTTACATGCTTTTATTTCATGAAAAAGGGCCATTTGGTTAGATTCTGCAAAATAAGAAAGTTTTCTGTTCCAAGAGGCTACATGAAATGGATCCCTAAAGGATGTGAGGTTCCAAGTGTGCAAAAGAAACCAATTGGACCCACATTTGTGAAAGGACCAAATCTTGTTGCTTGAACTAATGTTTGTGCAGGAAAATAAATAGAAAAAGAGGAGCTGAGCCAACGGTTAGACTGTTAAAGACAAAGGGCAATCATTGAAGCTGAATCAATGCTTTGCAGAAGGTCAATTCAATGAAAAGAAGCCTTCTTGATCAACAAGCAATTGGCTCATTGAAGAAACAACACAAGGATGAGATTTTTCTTTTACTGTCCTCAATTTTAGTATTAAAGTTCTTTCCTGTGATTAATCCCTCTTTGGTCAATGTTATCTGTTGTTATCTGCTTCTGTTTTTGGTTAAAATTTCTTAAAATCAAGTTTTAACTGCTGCAGAAAAATAACCGATTGTTTCTTCGAAACAACTGATTGTTTTGAGTCTGACAGCACTGTGAAGAAATTGATTTAATTTTGAATTCTTCTTCTATCCGTTGCAGATCAAATTCAAAAGGGAGAATCTTGGTCAAAATATCTGTATTGAAAGCTGAATGGCTCAGAAAGTGGTTACAACATTCATAAAGGAATATATTCCAAAATCTTGGAAATTCAAGAGCCTTTATGACTAGTCAAAAGACCATGTGTTTTTCAGTTTTTTTCTGACATGTTCTGTGCAGAACAGCCTTCTCTCTCTGAAAATCAGGTACCCATTGAATGGAATTAATCATAAATTGGTTTTCGGATGGTTATAAAATCAGGTGTAGATGAACAACCAATTGCATCATCTCTTGCACCATCTCTTGAGAAAATCTGTAAAGAAGAGCTGCCCTCTGTTTTCTCATCTCTGCTGCCATGGAATCAACTCCTCCCACTTCTGGAAGAATCAAAACCAGAGCTGTAAGGTCTGGAGGAAGGCTGGAAGGATGGTTTTCTGGAGATAAAGATCTCATAGAAAAATATAGATATGAGACAAGTCTCAAGAAAATCAACAACCCCAAGGTTGTGAGTTTTGATTGGCTGAAAAGTCAAAAGCTGGACAATGTGAGGAAACTTCTCAAAGATCAGTATCTCAAAAGGTTTCTGGAGATGAAGGGCAACATATATCCAGACTTGGTGAAGGTCTTCTACACCAATTTGAAATTTGAGGGAAACAACCTAGTTTCTCATGTAAAAGGTGTGGACATGGAGATAACCCATGAGGTTTAGGCTGCTGTTGCTGGACTCAAGTTTTCTGGACTGCGAATCAGCAAAGGCAATCTTGGTGTGGTGGAGGATTTCAACAAAATTCAGTTTTACAGAAGCTGTTTGAAAAACACTCAAGCTCAAGTGAGTGCATGCTCAGTTGGAGGGTTGAAACTAGATGAGAGGCTGCTTGCTCTCATTGTGACATGGATTCTAACTCCAAGGGGGAGCAACCATTCTGTTTTGACTGAAGAAGATCTGGTTTACATCTTCTGCATCACCAAGAAGGTCAAGCTAAATTGGATTCACATCATCAAAGAGCACATGCAAAAAGCAATGAGGTTGGGTGATTATCACTATCCCTATGCTATTTTGATATCTAAATTCCTAAACTTAAAGTTAATCTGGAAGATGAGACTTCTGAGCTGGTCAAGTCAACTCAAGAGTTGAACAATGGATCACTCAGCAAGATGGGATTTACAAAAATAGGTGGAAAATGGGTAAGCAAGGATGGTGATCATGGTGCCTCCTCTAGTGGTGCTGCTCAAGAAGAACCTACAGATATGGATGTTGAACATGAAGATCCAACAGGAGGGTTTCAAGATGCTGGACCCAGTGCGGCTGCTGAACATCCAGAAGAAAGGATTCAATCAATTTCACCTTTTGAAAGGTTCATGATGAATAGGATGGATAGCTTTGTTGAAAACCAAAGAAACCTCCATGATCTGTGTGTTAGCAATTTCCAGAGGTTTGATACCAGGTTTGACAACATGGATGCAAGGTTCATGAGCCTGGATGAACAAATTGAAGCTGTTCAGAACCAAATCTTTGATCTTCAGTTTGGAGATAAGGAAGAATGAAGAAAAACAACCGATTGGATTGTCGAAACAATCGATTGTTTTTGCTGCTGTTGAAGTTTGGTTTTCTTTTCTTTCCTTCTGCTGTTGCTTTTATAATTATGATGTAATATGAACTTTTTATGGCTTTATCTCTTATATTTGTCTATTTGTGAAGACAAATAGGGGGAGATTTTATGCTTGTTTGCTTATATGCTTGTTTAAGACTGCTTTTAGCTGTTTTTACTGATATTAATTGTTTAAGCTTTAACTGTGTATATATATTTTAACAAAATATCAGAAGCTCTATGTCTGCTAAAAGTTCAATTGCAGGAACTTCTTCAGATTTAATCAGAACAACACAAGCATTAGGGATCAAGCATCAGGGATTTGTCTTCATCAAATAGGGGGAGATTGTTGAACCTAGTGGTGTTCAAGGTTTTGAAGAATCCAAATCCTTTGAAGGATGATGAAGCTTTTGCTGTGCTGGTTTAGTTAGGATCTGGGTAGTTTGAGTTGTGTAACTCAACCTTTGATTGAATCTAAAGCTCAAGCATCTCAACTTTCAAACCGATTGTTTTATCGAAACAACCGATTGTTTAAGCTTAGGTGTTTTGAAAACTGTTTTGAAGTGTGAAAATTGGTTAAGTAACAAAACAACCGATTGATTCGAGGAAACAATCGATTGTTTGTTATGTTTTTATAACAGAAAACAGTTTTGACTTTGACTGAGCTTTAAATGCTTTTAATTCATACGCTCCAGTCATTAAATGCTTTGACCAATCTTTCTAAAGCAATTAAGAGTTTGTTAAGATTTGATTACAAACATCTTCTTTGAATATATACAGAAAAACAGATTTGAGTTTTAAGAATCTAAGTGAATTGAGAAAGTTTTTCTAAGAGTTGGAGATTGCTTAGAGTTTTGGTTGATCAAAGTGCTGAGATAGGATTCTCTTGTACTGATTTCAGATTGCTTCTGTAACAAGTGTAATCCTTGTAATTCTGTGAACATTCGTTTGTGCTGTTGCTAAGAAGAGCTGTGTGTTCTTGAGGGGATCAAGATCAGCTTTCTTAGTGTGGTGTGCTGACCAAGGAAAGTGTGTTTCTTGAGGGTGTTCAAGGTCACTTTCTTGGTTGTGTGTAAGTAATCTAGTGTTGATTGCTTAGTGGATTTCCTCAGGGTTTCTGAGAAGACTGGATGTAGCTCTGGGTTGGAGTGAACCAGTATAAACATCTGTGTACAATCTCTCTATCCCTAACTCTTTAATTTCAGCTTGTTTGTTGTTTGCTGGTATAAACAACCGATTGTTTTCCTGGCAGTGCTGTTTTGCTTGCTGTTTTGGCAAACTGAATTGCTTAATCATTTGATTCCTGAAAGATATTCATTCTAGCTTGGAAAAGTTTGCGAAAACCTCTTTAAACAATTCACCCCCCCTCTAGTTTAAAGCCATCTTTTCTAACAACCACTGTAAGGACCTATAAAATTAAATTGGAATAAAAGGAATATATTTTAAATGAATTCTAAGTATGTTTTTATTTAAAATAAAAAGGGAGGAAAGTGTAGCTTAGAAGACTATGAGATCGCCTGGTTAGTACATAATCGCCTGTCGCCAAGACTACCCATGCGGACATCGCCAGGGCGCGAGGCATGCGGGCATCGCCAGGGCGCGAAGCATGCGGGCATCGCCAGGGCGCGAGAGGCATGCGAGCATCGCCAGGGATAGACATCGGTCGTCTCCCAGAGAGAGACATCGGTCGTCTCCCAGCGAGAGACTTCGGTCGTCTCCCAGCGAGAGACTTCGGTCGTCTCCCAGTGAGAGACACATCGGTCGTCTCCCAGTGAGAGAGACATCGGTCGTCCTCCAGGATGAGTCATCGGTGGAAGGTTATTGCGCGATATCGTGTTTCACGCAGATAAAGTGGGGCCCAGGTCCCCAGCATGAGCGTCTTGCATGCGCGACACGTAGTCAGTGAGCGTACTTCAGAACAGTGGCTCCAGAGAGTTGGTATGGAAAGTGACCCAAAACCCACGTGGTCATACTGTTCAAGAAAGTGTGCACGCAAGCCTTCCTGCAGAGTGGGTGGTGGCAGCGGCAATTCTGGGCAAGTTGAGTTAGATTTAAAAACTCACTTCTGAGAGGCAAGGAAGGTGCTGTGGTTCAAGAGTGACAGAGTGAGTGAGTGAGTTACCTTCATCCTTCTCTTTTCCCTCCTTCGCGCTGCGATCCAGGCACCATCAAGCACCAGTACGACGAGCGACGACTACCACAGACCACCTGGGAGGTTCTCTGCAAGTCCTCCAAAGCGGACGCTAAAACAGAGTTAAGGCATCCTTGAAGCTCGTTGGGTTGGAGCTCTTAGTACTTTTCACGCAAGTCCAGGTAAGGGAAGCTAGCTTTGTTTTTCAATAAAAGCCGTAGATTAGCTGTTTCTGAAGTGAGGGCGACGTGGTCGCCGGTTTTAAGCTCTATTTCGTGATGCTCTGTTCTATGTGTTTGGGCGACGTGGTCGCCGGTTTTAAACTCTATTTCACGATGCTCTGTTCTATGTGTTTGGGCGACGTGGTCGCCGGTTTTAAATACAGCTTTCGAAATCCCCTGTTTTAGTGTCGTTGAGACTGTTTGAGATTTAAATAAGGAATGCATGTGATATTCGAAAATCTGAACCTTTGAAATGATTGTTGTTGAGATTTGAATCATTCATTTGAGTGGTATGATGTTTTGAATGTTGTGGATGTGGGATCAAGGCATAGTATTTTCAGGAAAGAAAATACCGTGTAAGATCGTGTAAAGGGTGCAATGACCGGTGATTCGTTTTATGAGATATCCTGACTCTCCTGATGTAATGGAATCACATAGATGAAGTTATTCAGGCGTTGAGAGTCGAAGGAGGTCCACAGGTATGGGTGAGTTGTGTGAAAGAGAACGAGCTCGACCCGTTGTGTGGATTAACCCTGTCATGCTAGGATAGTGATAATATTGAGATTCATTTATACGCTTGTGAATGTGTGTGATTTCACAGCGACCCTGTGAATGTGTGTGATTTCTGGGCAGCGGCAATTCTGGGCAAGTTGAGTTAGATTTAAAAACTCACTTCTGAGAGGCAAGGAAGGTGCTGTGGTTCAAGAGTGACAGAGTGAGTGAGTGAGTTACCTTCATCCTTCTCTTTTCCCTCCTTCGCGCTGCGATCCAGGCACCATCAAGCACCAGTACGACGAGCGACGACTACCACAGACCACCTGGGAGGTTCTCTGCAAGTCCTCCAAAGCGGACGCTAAAACAGAGTTAAGGCATCCTTGAAGCTCGTTGGGTTGGAGCTCTTAGTACTTTTCACGCAAGTCCAGGTAAGGGAAGCTAGCTTTGTTTTTCAATAAAAGCCGTAGATTAGCTGTTTCTGAAGTGAGGGCGACGTGGTCGCCGGTTTTAAGCTCTATTTCGTGATGCTCTGTTCTATGTGTTTGGGCGACGTGGTCGCCGGTTTTAAACTCTATTTCACGATGCTCTGTTCTATGTGTTTGGGCGACGTGGTCGCCGGTTTTAAATACAACTTTCGAAATCCCCTGTTTTAGTGTCGTTGAGACTGTTTGAGATTTAAATAAGGAATGCATGTGATATTCGAAAATCTGAACCTTTGAAATGATTGTTGTTGAGATTTGAATCATTCATTTGAGTGGTATGATGTTTTGAATGTTGTGGATGTGGGATCAAGGCATAGTATTTTCAGGAAAGAAAATACCGTGTAAGATCGTGTAAAGGGTGCAATGACCGGTGATTCGTTTTATGAGATATCCTGACTCTCCTGATGTAATGGAATCACATAGATGAAGTTATTCAGGCGTTGAGAGTCGAAGGAGGTCCACAGGTATGGGTGAGTTGTGTGAAAGAGAACGAGCTCAACCCGTTGTGTGGATTAACCCTGTCATGCTAGGATAGTGATAATATTGAGATTCATTTATACGCTTGTGAATGTGTGTGATTTCACAGCGACCCTGTGAATGTGTGTGATTTCACAGTGGTGCAGCATGACAGGTGCAGATCTCTGAGTCTAGTCAATGCACGTGTCTTCCGGAAGTAGTGTCAAGTGACTATGTGTGAAGAGTCAGTGGAAGTCTGACGTGAGAAATGTTGAGAAATTGTTGATAGACACTTGATGGAATTATGTGAATTGAACGACTCTTGAGGAAATTGTGAAATATGTGATTACTTGATGCCTGTGTGATATGAATGAGAAAGTTGATGGTTTTTACGTGGGTGTCTTAAATTTGTTTTATCTTGATTTTTAAGTTCATATTTAAACTCTCTTTCAAATATCTAGCTTACCCTGTGTTTGGTTCTGTGGCTGTTTTTCTTAAAACTGTGATGATCGTGTATAATTTACACGGGAGCAGATGATGTTGCAGGAAGTAGAGCTCCTCAGTGAGTGGTCGCAGGAAGGAGATCGCCTGTCTCTGTTTCTGTTAGGCGATCACCCTTTTTCTGATCTCTGATAGGAGATCGCCTTCTCTCTAGGGAGATCGCCTGTTTTTTTCTATTTTGCTGTATTTTTTTTTTAGCTTTGGAAAATTGACCGGTTATGTATTAAACTCCCTGTGAGGAGCAACTTCATTTTATATAAATACGTATGTTCACTTAAATATTATTTTTTTACCTTTATTTCAATATATAAATATGAAAAGCAATTTGGCGGGATGTTACATTAATGGTATCAGAGCAGTTCGTCCTTAGGATGACCTGAGGGCTGTGGATCCATTGTGTTTCTTCTGCTCATAAAATTTATTTGAGTTTTAAATGAAAACTATAGTGAAAGGCTTTCAAACGTTTTTGTACTGAAATTTTGTGTGTGCTGTAGTGAATATATGCTCTAACTGAAAATTTTAGTATTGAGGATGAAAGGATCTTGATAAAGTAGTGAGGGTGCACACTCATAACTGGATCGAGATGTTCTCAATCTTAATTCTAAAGGTTGATGTTTAGCATACAATGAATTCTGGTGTGATTTATTTCAATTTATTGAGTGTTTTTGTATTGATTGAAAGTGGTCGTTTGAATCGATGGTTTTATACCAGTAGCTGTTTTGGTGATGAGCTTGTATTAGTATATTGATCTTGCGGATAAACCCAAATTCTAGATGGATTTGAGATGCTGGCCTTGTAAGACCTAGTGTGGTCTTCTAAATGAATTGATTCTTTATCAAGTTCCTTTTATAGGAATATGAGTAGAGAATAATAGTTCTTTTCCTAATCTTCTACAGAGAAGAATGACTCGTAGACCTCCTACCTCTCCCCAACCTTCTTCGGAGATGGGCCAGATCGCCAGGGCCATTGAGATGATGGCAACTGCCATCCAACAACAGAATGCAGCAATGGCTCAGAATCATCAAGCTGCAATGCACCACTGGGAGACTGCTCGGTCGGCTGAAACAGCCTCCCACGCTAGTCAGCCTCAGGAGCAGATGGGACTGACCGAGTTCCTCAGGCACAGCCCACCTAAGTTCAGTGGGAATGCTACCCCTGATCAAGCAGGTCAGGGGGTCAGGGGGTTAGAGAAAATCTACAGGGCGACCTCCTGCCCTGAAGATAAAAAGCTGGTATTCGCCACATACCTTCTGTCTGGAGAAGCTAAGTTCTGGTGGATGGGAACTCAGCAGATGATGGAGGCCCGAGAGGAAGTGATGGATTGGGAGAGCTTCAGGGTGAGGTTCCTGGAGAAATACTTCCCAGACAGCGCAAGGTTTGCGAAGGAAGCGGAGTTCCTAAGGTTGGAGCAGGGGAATATGTCTGTGAGCGCCTATGCTGCTCGATTTGAGTACCTCGCCCGATTCTATACCCAAGCTACCTCTGAGGCTTGGAGGTGCAGGAAATTTGAAGAAGGACTGAAACATGAACTAAAGAGGACCATAGCACCTATGTGCATAAGAGAATTTCATGCCTTGGTGGAGAAGACGAAGATGGTGGAGACTCTGGAGGAGGGTGAGTCTCGGGTGATCAGGTCCCACCCAGGGGGTTCCTCCAGTGGGAAGACAAGGGTGCAGCAGCAGCAGAATAAGCCTTATGCGAGACCTCCACCGCATAGGGCAGGAGCAGCGTCAACCCAGTTTCAGCAGCAACAACCCTGGAAACTTAAATGTTTCCATTGTGGTGGACCACACACAGCCAATGTGTGCCCCAAGAAAGATTCAGAGAGAAGATGTTTTACCTGCCAGAAGACGGGACACGTTGCTAGAGATTGTCCTACTCAGAATAGGATGACTCAATCCGGTGGTTCCCAACAATTGAGGAACGAAGGCAGCAGACCCCGGGCAACAGGGAGAGTGTTTGCCATGTCAGGAGCTGAGGCGTCCCAATCAGGTAACTTGGTGCAGGGTGTTTGTCTTATATCTGGTAGAAGTGTAAAAGCCTTGTTTGATTCTGGAGCGACACACTCTTTTGTGTCAAGTCTGTGTGTAGCCAAGCTGAGCCTCCTAGTGAAGGAGCTACCTTTTGAACTGTTGGTCTCTACACCTGCATCAGGACAGGTTGTGACCTCCACAGTTTGCCCAGAATGTCCAGTGATAGTAGAGGGACGCAGGTTCAAGGTAAATTTGATCTGTCTACCTCTGCAAGATCTGGATGTTATCCTAGGAATGGATTGGCTTTCTGCCAATCACATCCTCATAGACTGCGGTAGGCAGAAAGTAGTGTTTCCCGATCTCCAAGAGCCAGATGTGATATCTGCTCAGCAGGTACAGTCGGAGTTGAAAGAAGGGGCGACGTGTTTCGTAATCCTAGCTCAAGGGGAAGTGAAGAATGAAGGAGATGTGGGCAATATACATGTGGTGAAGGAATTCATGGATGTATTTCCAGAAGAAATACCTGGATTACCTCCTAAGAGAGAAGTAGAATTCTCCATTGATTTAGTACCTGGAGCTGGACCAGTGTCACTGGCACCTTATAGAATGGCTCCAGCCGAGTTGGTGGAGTTAAAGAAGCAAGTGGAAGAATTGTTGGAGAAACAATTCATCAGACCCAGTGTATCTCCATGGGGAGCTCCAGTGCTTCTAGTGAAGAAAAAGGATGGAGGGTCTCGGCTGTGTATAGACTACAGGCAGTTGAACAAGTTGACCATCAAGAACAAGTATCCTCTACCTAGAATTGATGACTTAATGGATCAAGTAAATGGGGCCTCGGTGTTCTCAAAGATTGATCTGAGATCGGGGTACCACCAAATTTTGATAAAGGCCGAAGACGTTCAGAAAACAGCATTTAGGTCTCGTTATGGGCACTATGAATATGTGGTGATGCCGTTTGGAGTGACCAATGCTCCAGCTCTGTTCATGGACTACATGAATAGAATTTTTCGTCCTTTCTTGGATAGGTTTGTTGTAGTCTTTATAGACGACATACTTGTTTATTCAAGGACCGAGGAGGAACATGAGGAACATCTGAGGACAGTGCTGGAAATTCTGAGGGAGAAGCAACTCTATGCCAAGTTCTCTAAGTGTGAGTTCTGGCTGAAGGAAGTCAACTTCTTAGGACACGTGATATCTGCTCAGGGGATCTCAGTGGATCCAGCCAAGGTAGAAGCAGTGCTACAGTGGGAACGTCCTAAGACAGTCACTGAAATAAGGAGCTTCGTGGGTTTAGCTGGCTACTATCGGAGGTTTATTGAGGACTTTTCCAAGGTAGTGGCTCCTTTGACTCAATTGACACGCAAAGACCAACCTTTTGCTTGGACCGACCGATGTGAGCAGAGTTTCACGGAGCTAAAGGAGAGGTTGACTAGTGCTCCAGTACTGGTGATCCCCGATGTTGGGAAACCTTTTGATGTCTACTGTGATGCTTCACATCAAGGCTTGGGATGCGTTTTGATGCAAGAAAAAGGAGTAGTTGCATATGCTTCGAGGCAACTCAAAGTTCATGAGAGAAACTATCCCACTCATGACTTGGAGTTGGCGGCTGTGGTGTTTGCCTTGAAAGTTTGGAGGCATTACTTGTATGGAGCTCGGTTCCATGTGTTCAGTGATCATAAGAGCCTGAAATATTTGTTCGATCAGAAGGAACTAAATATGAGGAAAAGGAGATGGATGGAGTTTCTAAAGGACTATGATTTCCAACTCATGTATCATCTAGGAAAGGCCAATGTAGTGGCAGATGCTTTGAGTAGGAAATCAAGACAAGTGTCATACATGATGATTGAAGAACAGAAATTGATTGAGCAATTCAGAGACTTAAACTTGGGAGTGGAATTCCATATTAATCACATTCGTTGTAGTAAGCTGACTATAACTAATGACTTCCTTGGTGTAGTAAAGGATAAGCAGTTAGAGGACCCTAGCCTGAAGCGCACTGTGGAGTCAATAGGGACCGATCAGGCTAAAGATTTTGTGATGGGAGATGATGGGATCTTGAGATTTAATGGCAGAATTTGCATACCTGCAAATGAAGAGTTGAAGAAGATGATCTTAGAGGAAGGTCACAGAAGTCGCCTTAGCCTACATCCAGGCATGAACAAGATGTACCATGACTTGAAGAAGTCATTTTGGTGGTCGGGCATGAAGAGAGACATCGCCCAGTATGTTACAACCTGCTTAACATGTCAGAAGGCGAAGATAGAGCATCAAAGACCTGGCGGGTTGTTACAGCAACTGGATATCCCTGAGTGGAAATGGGACAGCATTGCCATGGATTTTGTTACCCATTTACCCAGATCGGTAAAGGGTCATGATGCAATCTGGGTCATCATTGATAGGCTGACGAAGAGCGCTCACTTTCTCCCAGTAAATATGAAGATGCCCATGGCCAAGTTGACACAGCTGTACATCAAGGAAATTGTGAGGTTGCATGGAGTGCCTTCCAGCATCATTTCGGATAGAGATCCCAGGTTCACTTCACGGTTTTGGTAGACCTTACAAGATTGCTTGGGAACCAAGTTGAGAATGAGCTCAGCATATCACCCTCAAACAGATGGACAGTCAGAGAGAACGATCCAGTCCTTGGAAGATCTGCTGAGGACGTGTGTCTTGGATCAATTGGGAAGTTGGGATGAGGTGTTACCGCTGGTAGAGTTTACTTATAATAACAGTTACCACGCCAGTGTTGGGATGGCACCATATGAAGCCCTGTATGGGAGAAAATGCAGAACTCCCTTATGTTGGTACCAAGAGGGCGAAGCAGTCTTGGTTGGGCCAGAGTTGATTCAGCAGACAACCGAGAAGGTGAAACAGATACAAGGCAGAATGAGAGCTTCTCAAAGCCGACAGAAGTCCTATGCAGATCAGAGGAGAAGACCTTTGGAGTTTGCTGCTGGAGATCATGTGTTTATGAGAGTGACACCAACCAAGGGCGTAGGACGGGCGATCAGATCAAAGAAGTTGTCCCCTAAGTTTGTGGGACCATATCAGATCTTAAGAAGGATTGGTCCAGTGGCTTATGAGATCGCCCTACCTCCCCATTTAGCGAATCTGCACAATGTCCTTCACGTATCACAGCTGAGGAAGTACATGGCAGACCCTAGTCATGTGCTGGAAGTGGACGATGTGAAAATCAGGGAAGACTTGTCCTTTGAAGCAAAACCAGTCAGGATTGACGATCGTCAAAGTAAACAGCTCAGAGGCAAGACCATCAACATGGTGAAAGTGGTGTGGGATGAGAGATCGGGTGATTCAACGTGGGAGTTAGAAGAACCCATGAGAGAAGCTTATCCATACCTCTTTTCCTTGTAATTCAATTTTCGAGGACGAAAATTTTTCCTTGTTGGGGAGAATGTAAGGACCTGTAAAATTAAATTGGAATAAAAGGAATATATTTTAAATGAATTCTAAGTATGTTTTTATTTAAAATAAAAAGGGAGGAAAGTGTAGCTTAGAAGACTATGAGATCGCCTGGTTAGTACATAATCGCCTGTCGCCAAGACTACCCATGCGGACATCGCCAGGGCGCGAGGCATGCGGGCATCGCCAGGGCGCGAAGCATGCGGGCATCGCCAGGGCGCGAGAGGCATGCGAGCATCGCCAGGGATAGACATCGGTCGTCTCCCAGAGAGAGACATCGGTCGTCTCCCAGCGAGAGACTTCGGTCGTCTCCCAGCGAGAGACTTCGGTCGTCTCCCAGTGAGAGACACATCGGTCGTCTCCCAGTGAGAGAGACATCGGTCGTCCTCCAGGATGAGTCATCGGTGGAAGGTTATCGCGCGATGTCGTGTTTCACGCAGATAAAGTGGGGCCCAGGTCCCCAGCATGAGCGTCTTGCATGCGCGACACGTAGTCAGTGAGCGTACTTCAGAACAGTGGCTCCAGAGAGTTGGTATGGAAAGTGACCCAAAACCCACGTGGTCATACTGTTCAAGAAAGTGTGCACGCAAGCCTTCCTGCAGAGTGGGTGGTGGCAGCGGCAATTCTGGGCAAGTTGAGTTAGATTTAAAAACTCACTTCTGAGAGGCAAGGAAGGTGCTGTGGTTCAAGAGTGACAGAGTGAGTGAGTGAGTTACCTTCATCCTTCTCTTTTCCCTCCTTCGCGCTGCGATCCAGGCACCATCAAGCACCAGTACGACGAGCGACGACTACCACAGACCACCTGGGAGGTTCTCTGCAAGTCCTCCAAAGCGGACGCTAAAACAGAGTTAAGGCATCCTTGAAGCTCGTTGGGTTGGAGCTCTTAGTACTTTTCACGCAAGTCCAGGTAAGGGAAGCTAGCTTTGTTTTTCAATAAAAGCCGTAGATTAGCTGTTTCTGAAGTGAGGGCGACGTGGTCGCCGGTTTTAAGCTCTATTTCGTGATGCTCTGTTCTATGTGTTTGGGCGACGTGGTCGCCGGTTTTAAACTCTATTTCACGATGCTCTGTTCTATGTGTTTGGGCGACGTGGTCGCCGGTTTTAAATACAACTTTCGAAATCCCCTGTTTTAGTGTCGTTGAGACTGTTTGAGATTTAAATAAGGAATGCATGTGATATTCGAAAATCTGAACCTTTGAAATGATTGTTGTTGAGATTTGAATCATTCATTTGAGTGGTATGATGTTTTGAATGTTGTGGATGTGGGATCAAGGCATAGTATTTTCAGGAAAGAAAATACCGTGTAAGATCGTGTAAAGGGTGCAATGACCGGTGATTCGTTTTATGAGATATCCTGACTCTCCTGATGTAATGGAATCACATAGATGAAGTTATTCAGGCGTTGAGAGTCGAAGGAGGTCCACAAGTATGGGTGAGTTGTGTGAAAGAGAACGAGCTCGACCCGTTGTGTGGATTAACCCTGTCATGCTAGGATAGTGATAATATTGAGATTCATTTATACGCTTGTGAATGTGTGTGATTTCACAGCGACCCTGTGAATGTGTGTGATTTCACAGTGGTGCAGCATGACAGGTGCAGATCTCTGAGTCTAGTCAATGCACGTGTCTTCCGGAAGTAGTGTCAAGTGTCTATGTGTGAAGAGTCAGTGGAAGTCTGACGTGAGAAATGTTGAGAAATTGTTGATAGACACTTGATGGAATTATGTGAATTGAACGACTCTTGAGGAAATTGTGAAATATGTGATTACTTGATGCCTGTGTGATATGAATGAGAAAGTTGATGGTTTTTACGTGGGTGTCTTAAATTTGTTTTATCTTGATTTTTAAGTTCATATTTAAACTCTCTTTCAAATATCTAGCTTACCCTGTGTTTGGTTCTGTGGCTGTTTTTCTTAAAACTGTGATGATCGTGTATAATTTACACGGGAGCAGATGATGTTGCAGGAAGTAGAGCTCCTCAGTGAGTGGTCGCCGGAAGGAGATCGCCTGTCTCTGTTTCTGTTAGGCGATCACCCTTTTTCTGATCTCTGATAGGAGATCGCCTTCTCTGATAGGAGATCGCCTTCTCTCTAGGGAGATCGCCTGTTTTTTTCTATTTTGCTGTATTTTTTTTTTAGCTTTGGAAAATTGACCGGTTATGTATTAAACTCCCTGTGAGGAGCAACTTCATTTTATATAAATACGTATGTTCACTTAAATATTATTGTTTTACCTTTATTTCAATATATAAATATGAAAAGCAATTTGGCGGGATGTTACAACCACCACTAGCAGATCAGTTCTACATGAGCGCCTGGAAGCAGAGCGCGAGAAGTGATGAAGCACCGATCAGTCATCGGTGCATGCAGAGCGATCAGTCGTCGGGGGTCCTTGCCAACGCGTGTTAAACTGGGACCCAGGCTCCCAGCGAGAACGTTACCCAAGGACCACTCCTGATTCCATAAGTAGAGCACGACAACGTAAAGAAGCGCCATCGGTCATCGGTCAGGGTGACACATCGATCACCAGCCAGGATGAGACATCGGCCATCGGTCAGGACGAGAGAGACCTCGGTCATCGGTATATGTCGAGGTGACATCGGCCGCGGCGATGTGAACAATGCGACCAGTGATCAGTAAAGCGCCCAGAGGCAGGGGGTGGCCTTAGTCGTGAGACGACCATGCATGAAGATGGGAAGACGCTGTTAGGTGCAGAATCCTGCTGGGACAAGAACCCATCAAGGTTAGAGTCTCCCAGTGAGGTTGCATGCATGCCACGTGGACCGTGAAAATGTTCCCAGGGAATAGGTAGGGCAGATAGGCACAGAAATCGAGGGGTACAGAGGTACTCACGCGGCCTCCCCTGTCAGACTTTGCACTCAAGTGAGGAAAGCCTGCACGCAAGGTAGCCCTGGAAGGTAGATAACGGCGGTGCAGAGCAATCAAGTGGCCCTAAAGGTAGCCAGTAGGGGGCGACGCGGGTTTATATGAGGAAGAAGAACACTACACCAGGTACGCAATTTTTGCCACACAATACACAACACGAGTCTCACACAGAGAGATCTGAGAGAGAGTTTTGGTGTTCCCGTTGCCAGACTTGAGCGTCGGAGCTACAACGGCCGCTAGAGGCGCCGTCTGTGTGTTTTGCAGGCATCATTTGGAGTTCCGGCGAAGGTTCCTGGAGCCTCCTTGCAGAACGCGCAGTAGTTAGAAGGCTAGACGAAGGAGTGACGAGGCACTTTCCCCACGCTCGAGTCCGCGGCAGGATCACCTACAGACGTAGATATCCAGAAGTATGTAGTGTGTACTCTGGATTTCCGCATTCGGAATGAGATAATAGGCTTGCGAATCTTGGCGTCAGGAAGACATTCTTATTTGTCCAGATAAGCATGCGGCACCATATCCAGAAGTGACATTTTAGTTCTAGACTTGCATATCTGGAACTTCCTGATTTGGGTTGCGGATATGGATATCTAGAAGGTCAAGGTTCCTAACATGTGTTTTTTTTATACAAAAATGCCAATGGATACCGTGGATTCATACATGAGAATTTTCAGGGGAGATTGATGTGTGGAATGGATTACATGATGTTGATCTAAAGGAGTCAATATCTTATAACATGTTAGATAATGAACGTAAAGCACATGAGTGTAGTGAGGCGTTTACTACAAATGAGGTAAGGTAAAATATGTATTATTTGAGATGTGTGAATTGTAGTTTATGAATGATAATTTGACACATGTTATTGTAGGTATTTTGTAATTGAGATGAGCTGTTAGAGTGGGCAAGAAGTGTTACCTATAGTTATGAATTTTTCATTGTTATATTAAGGTCGGATACATGGATGGGGCAACGAAACTATATGAAAGAAATTTTTTTGTACAATTAGTCAACAATGAATTGGTTAGCTATATGGGTTTAGAATTAAAACATTCACCCCACTTCTTTCCCTATTTAATTGATCAAGATGTAAAATAAAATATACATTGTGAAAGGTGCATTAAACTTGGCCAATAATTATCACGTAAGAGTGTCCTCAAACTTAGCCTAAGATGCACTTTTTTTAATATAAAAGAATATATATTATGACGATTAAATCAATTACACGAAAATGAATTAATGGTGTAAACTCTAGTTCTCATGCCAATCCTTTATAAAATGTTCAATATTTTCTAACATTATTAATATTAACAATACTAGATCATGAATCATCACTTTATAAAATTTAGTAAATCATTAATGCTTGTAAAAAAGTCTCATGAAGGAGGACTCATGGGCCATTTTGGTGTTGATAAAACTCTAGAGCTTTTAAAAGGAAAATTCTTTTGGCCACACATGAGACTCTATACTCCTTTACCTTTTGCAAGTGCTCCATGGGAAGACATAAACATGGATTTTATTCTAGGGCTTCCTAGGACAGCAAGAGGTTTTGATTCCATTTTTGTGGTTGTGGATAGGTTTAGTAAAATGGCACATTTTATTCCATGCCACAAGGTAGATGATGCTGATAATATCTCTAGGCTCTTCTTTAGAGAAATGGTAAGACTTCATGGTCTACCTAAAAGCATTGTTTCAGATAGAGATCCAAAATTTTTAGGCCATTTCTCGAGGACTCTCTGGGAAAAGCTTGGAACTAAATTGCAATTCTTAACTTCTCGTCATCCTCAAACGAATGGTCAAACTGAAGTTGTAAATAGATCTCTTTCTACTATGCTTAGGGCAATCATGAGAGGCAACCACAAATCTTGGGATGATTACCTTCCCCATATTGAGTTTGCATATAATAGGGTAGTCCATAAAACTACTAATATTTCTCCATTTGAAGTTGTATATAGGTTTAATCCTCTTACTCCTTTAGATTTGTTGCCTCTTCCTAACCCACAAGAATTTGTGCATAAGGAAGGAGTAACAAAAGCTGAATTTCTTAAGAAAATGCATGAGAGGATTAAGGAACAAATACAACAACAAATAGAGAAATATTTAAAACATAGAAATAAGGGGAAGAGGGCGATAATCTTTGAGGAGGAAGATAATCTTTGAGGAGGAAGAGGGAGATAATCTTTGAGGAGGGAGATAATCTTTGAGGAAGGAGATTGGGTTTGGCTTCGTCTTAGGAAGAATAGATTCCCAAATAAGAACAAGTCCAAAATTAGTCCCCGGGGTGACGGACCTTTTCAAGTCCTCAAGAGAATCAATAATAATGCATATAGACTTGACCTGCCTGAAGAATACGGAGTACACACTACTTTCAATGTCATGGACATTACCCCTTTTGTAGGTAGTGAAGAAGAAGAGGCAAAAGCATTCGATTTGAGGACAAATCCTCTTCAAGAGGGAGGGGATGATGGAAGAGGCCCAAGCCCAAGCCCAAGCCCAACAACTAGAAGATCAGGGCCAACAACTAGAGCTATGACAAAGAAGATTCAAGAGGACTGGGATGCTGCTAATGATGGTAGAGAAACCTTCCTTTATATGTTCAAAAATTCCATAAATCTAGCGTAGAGTAGAATTTAATTTTCTTGTCAAAATAGAATAGGAATTTTAATTGTAATTTTTTTAATTGTAATTAGGGTTGGATTAGGTATATAAAAACCAACCTAGGTTAAATTAGGGTTTCTAAAAGACTCCTAATTAACCTAGGCCAGTCCCTTAGACCTAAAATGAGCACATGTTACACACCATGTCACACCTTCCATGTGAGCTCATTTTAGGCGCTAAGATTCAAACCATTTCCATTTGAAATTCCCACCAATTTCCTTGTTCAAATCTGGCCCTTTGATAAGTGCCTAATTTCTGTAATATTTCATATTAAAATATAGGCACTTATGAGTATTAATTGTTAATTTACATATAAAATAATTCCTAATTTATGAATTTATACCTTTTTACATTTTTTATGATCTTTAATTGAATAAGAGCATTTTATTCCTAAATTTGGTGTTAATTGCATGTTTTTATGGAAGAATGGAGATTTGGACTAAAGAAGAATGATATATGCTAAAAGGAGAAAGTTGGAAGGCCCAGAACGTGCCAAAAAGAGAGAGAAAAGTCCAACTCAGCAGCAAGAATGTGTCAGATTAATTGGGCTATTTTTATGTTTTTATTATTAAGCCTACAAGCGCGACCCAGGAAGTCACTCAACCCTAGCAAATTAAGTTAAATAAAGGGCTAGAGGCATAACCCTAGTGTGCCAGATTGAGAGGAAAACACCTTAAAGTGAATTGTAACTCAATTGGGAGAATGAAATGTGCTAGAAGTATGCGTGGCTAATTCTACCCTTTGGGATTGGGAGTAATCTGCTCGAACTCTTATGTATTGAGGTGATATCTTATATTAAAATATTCAGTTCTCGATTGATTATTGGTATTGTTGTTTTACTTTTAATTTTTCGTGACAAATTGAGAATCTTAAATCTGACTAGAAAGTATTTTTAGGATTCTGACCTAAACAACAATACTTAACATATTTGAATGCTAGGAATAGCTTGAAATGTTAATTGCTATTAACGTCTGAGCTTCGTTCTAAGTTGTTCTTATAATTATGCAAGGGATCGATAGTTCGGGGACATTTTTAAGGATTTTATATGCGAGGAATTGATATAAATGATTTTTATACGAGCATCAATTTCAATCAAAGAACTTAATATTGACATGCTAATCAAAATACATGAGAGTGAGAGAGATGAAACCTAATCCCTATTTTTCCAACTTGAAGCAACCAATCCTTTGTCTGTTTTCTTATTGATCATCGCCAACACAACCACTTTCAACACACTATTAATTGTTCAAATATTTCGCAATTATTGTACTTGATAATTCACTGTTCCTTGTGGGATCGATTATTACTTCTGACAACGTGGTGCACTTGCTGTAAAAAGTCATCACCCTCTCATCCTATATAAGGAGGTGCTTTGTTCATGTATTTTCAAGATTAATGAATGAGTGAATTGCTGCCCAAGTTGATAGCCAATCTCACTCTTTTGTCTTTGTCTCTTTAGGTTAGACACTTTAGTCTTCATTCTTCACCTAGATCAAGTGATTTGGCCTCACCAATCACTCTGCATACTTATCATGCACCTCCAAGGAAACCACAAGCTCCTAGTGAGCCTCCTTGCACGCCTCCTCCATTGAATCTTCCGCCACTACATCTAAGAATTTCAAATTGGCATGAAGGCACATCCATCAATATGCCTGAGGTACAAGGTAAATCAAGACACAAACACTAGATAAAGCTACCTAGACTCTCATGAGGAAGCAAGTCTTCTCTTCAAGGATATACTCATGACTTCATCAAACATATTTAGTTGAGTAGCTTGATATAAATGAATTTTATATAGGTATCAACATCAATCAAAGGATAGAATATTATTATGCTTTTCAAAATACAAAAGAGTAAAAATGATGAACCCCAATCCCAATTTTTCCAATTGAACCAACTAAATATGTTTGATGAAGTCATGAGTATAGCCTTGAAGAGAAGACTTGCTTCCTCATGAGAGTCTAGGTAGCTTTATCTAGTGTTTGTGTCTTGATTTACCTTCTACCCCAGGCATATTGATGGATGTGCCTTCATGCCAATTTGAATTCTTAGATGGAGTGGTGGAAGCTTCAATGGAGGAGGCATGCAAGGAGGCTCACTAGAAGCTTGTGGTTTCCTTGGAGGTGCATGCTAAGTATGGAAAGTGATTGATGAGGCCAAATCACTTGATCTAGGTGAAGAATGAAGACTAAAGTGACCTAAAGAGGCAAAGACAAGAGACTGAGATTGGCTATCAACTTGGGTAGAAATTCACTCATTCATTAATCTTGAAAATACATGAACCAAACACCTTCTTATATAGGATGAGAGGGTCGAATTTGAAGAAGGAAATTGGTGGGAATTTCAAATGGAAATGGTTTGAATCTTGGCGCCTAAAATGAGCTCACATGGAAGGTGTGACATGGTGTGTAACATGTGCTCATTTTAGGTCTAAAGGACCGACCTAGGTTAATTAGGAGTCTTTTAGAAACCCTAATTTAACCTAGGTTGGTTTTTAGATGCCTAATCCAACCCTAATCACAATTAAAAAAATTACAAGTAAAATTCCTATTCTATTTTGACAAGAAAATTAAATTGTACTCTACACTAGATTTATGGCCTTTTTGAACTTATAAAGAAAGGTTTCTCTGCCATTGTACTGGACCAGAACTCGTAGCGCTCAAAGCTCGTTGGTCGGATCTCGACAATCTCCCTCAGACAGGTCAACTCGGCACATGGACCTTATTTGTGTGCCATGTGGCTGGGCTCTAGGTATACGTATATATTAACTCTCATGCATGTGGATAGCATAATCCTCCATGAATAAGACTGATCAACAAAGTAAAGAAACGTAATAGGCTTAGGGGTGCATCTAGCATACTCGATCTGTGATAAGCAAAGTATTAAGGCCCGAGCCTAGTAACACTAAGGCAAACCAGGTAAAGCTATTTGCATGGCACGAAAGAGCGTACGAATGAGTGTGTATTAGTGTGAAACACGTGAACGAATGCTTAGGGGTGGAACCTTGCACCAAGATTATGAGGCTGGCCTAATCTGCTTAATGGGCTTAAAGCACGTAACAAATCTGTTATGCACTGATAATTAGTGGCATGCGCTTAAAGATAATGATGCTTAAGGATATATATATATATATATATATATATATATATATATATGTATATATATATATATATATGATTACTCACATATTTGTTACAACTGCATATAGACATGTTTGTTAATATCACGCAATATTTCCTTGTTATACGTATATATCTGTTGAACATGCAATACTCCTTGATAGTGCTAATCCTAAAAAGATAGGGATGCGTATGTACATATAACAGAAGGAGCACCTATAGTTTGGGACCTAATGGTTATGGGTTCCTGTAGCAGGTGATTTTCTGTTAGAGATATAAGATAATGTACTGATTTTCGATTAAGATTTGTTTATCTCAAGTGCAACAGGTACATGACACACTATAAAAAGGGGCTTCAGGTCTCAGATGAAGGTATGCAATAACGCTATCCTAAATACACTCATGAATACTGAGATTACTTGTTTTCTTATTTGTTCATAAAGCCCTTATTGACTTGAGCGTCGGAGCGTGACTGACAGTGAGGGCGCCCTTTGTCTCTACAGGTGAAGCATTTAGTAACCAGAGAAGTGCAGATTCCTGGGAGACATGTGGAGCCTGAACCAAGCACCAAAGTCAACCGGCGGCTAGTCAACCGGTAAGAACACCAGGCACATTGATAAGCAAGAAACTAGGAGATGTGAGGAATACCAGGCAAGGTGGTCCCACAGGATTTGAAGGAGGCGACGTCCCCACGACCCATCAGCTTAGGGAGATTCCTACTGATAAACGACCTGAGCCAGCGAGTGAGGTTCAGGAAAGGGAGATCGGGGGAAAGAAGTTTAAACTTGGCAAGTCGCTAAGCCGAGAACTACAGGACAAAATTGCCGAGGTGATAGTACGGCATTTGGATGCCTTTGCATGGTCCGCATCGGATATGCCCGGCATAGACCCAGACTTTCTGTGTCATCGTCTCATGATGGACCCGAAGGTCAGTCCAATCATTCAAAAGAGGAGAAAATTCAACGAAGAAAGGTGTCTTGTTATTAATAAAGAAACACAGAATTTGTTGAACGTTGACCATATAAGGGAAATCCAATACCCTGAATGGCTAGCGAACGTGGTACTTGATAGCATTCCTATGAGCTCTTCTTTGGATTTTGGAGTTCCTTGGTGATGATGGATGCGGAAGCTTATGGAGGAGGTGAGCAAGGCCTTCCTAGGAAGCACGGGTGCCTTGAGGGTGCATGAAGAGTGAGGAAATGGGGAGGTTTGGCCAGCCCCTTTGGTAGTGATGAATTGAAGACTAAAACCTAAGTGTTAGGCAAGGAGTAGTGTATGGCATAATTTGGGCAGCATAACAATACTCTATTTAATCTTTAAAATACATGAGGTAGGCCTCCTAGACGCTCCTCATGTAGCTCCCCCTTGTCTTGTGCTAGACGCTCTCCATGTGGTTCTAGACGGTCTAGTCTTGGCCCTTGGCTTTCATGGTGGGGTGAGCTTGGCCTCCCTCCATCATCCCCTCCCCCTTGGAAAGGATTTGTCCTCAAATCCAAGTCTTCATTAGTACCTACAAATGGAGATAGGTCAATTACATTAAATGTGTCATGCACTCCATATTCAAGAGGTAGGTCCAACTTGTATGCATTGTTGTTGACTCTCTTGAGGACTTGAAAGGGTCCATCTCCTCGGGGACTTAGTTTGGACTTCCTTTGAGTGGGAAATCTATCTTTTCGAAGATGAAGCCAAACTAAGTCTCCTTCCTCAAAAATCATTTCTCTCTTCCCCTTATTGTGGTATTTTGCATACTTCTCATTTTGTTGTTGTATTTGAAGTTCAACCTTCTCATGAATTTTCTTAACAAAATCGGCCTTGATGGCTCCTTCCTTATGCACAAAATCTTGTGGATTAGGAAGGGGTAACAAGTCCATAGGTGTGAGAGGATTAAATCCATATACTACTTCAAAAGGAGAAGCATTAGTAGTCTTGTGGACTACTCTATTATAAGCAAACTCAATGTGGGGAAGGTGCTCATCCCAAGACTTGTGGTTTCCCTTCATGATAGCCCTAAGCATAGTTCCTACAGATCTATTGACTACTTCGGTTTGACCATCCGTTTGAGGATGACAAGAAGTGGAAAATTGTAGTCTTGTTCCAAGTTTACTCCAAAGAGTTTTCCAAAAGTGGCTTATAAACTTGGGATCTCTATCGGAGACTGATCTCGCCGCGGACTCGAGCGTGGGGAAAATGCCTCGTCACGCCTTCGTCTAGCTTTCTAACTGCTGCGCGTTCTGCAAGGAGGCTCCAGGAACCTTCGACGGAACTCCGAACGATGCCTGCAAAACACACAGACGGCGCCTCTAGCGGCCGTTGTAGCTCCGACGCTCAAGTCAGGCAACGGGAACACCAAAACTCTCTCTCGGATCTCTCTGTGTGTGAGACCCGTGTGTGTGTGCCCTCAGTCCCCTTTGATTCGGAAACTGAGTGTTCTTAGTTTTGTGTTGTGTATTCTGAGGCAAAAGACCGCATACCTGGTTTGGTGTTCTTCTTCCTCATATAAACCCGCGTAGCCCCTACTGGCTACCTCTAGGGCCACTTGATCACTCTGCACTGTCGTTTCCACTTCCCCGGGCTACCTTGCGTGCCAGCCTTCTTCACTTAAATGCAAAGTCTGACAGGGGAGGCTGCATGGGTACCTCTGTACCCCTCGACTTCTGTGCCTATCTACCCTACCTATTCTCTGGGAACATCTTCTCCGTCCACGTGGCAGACATGCAACCCCACTGGGAGACTCTAACCTTGATGGGTTCTTGTCCCAGCAGGATTCTGCATCTAACTGCGTCTTCTCATCTTCATGCGTGGTCGTCTCGCGACTAAGGCCATTCCCTGCCTCTGGGGCGCTTTACTGATCATTGGTTGCGTTGTTCACATCGCGCGGCCGATGTCACCTCGACACACACCGATGACCGAGGTATCTCTCATCCTGGCCGATGTTCGATGGCGCTTCTTCACGTTGTCGTGCTCTGCTTATGGAATCAGGCAAGGTCCTTGGGTAACGTTCTCACTGGGAGCCTGGGTCCCAGTTTAACACGTGTTGGCAAGGAACCCCCGACGACTGATCACTCTGTATATACCGATGACTGATCACTCTGTATACATCGATGACTGATTACTCCGTAGACACCGATGACTGATCACTCCGTATACACCGATGACTGATCGGTGCTTCATCACTCTCGCGCTCTGCTTCCAGGCGCTCATGTAGGAGCCGATCTCCACCCTGGTTCATCTGCTATCTCATGCCACGTGTTGCTCTATGACTGGCCCAAGTAGTCATCTGCTGCTGACGGCATCGACTACCGATGACCGACCGGATCACAAGCCCCCCAGTCTCGAGCTGTGAACTTGTTCTCAGCGAAGAGACTAAGTGATCTTCCTTGCCAAAGAGAAGAAGGAGCTCGAAGCCGATGTACCTGAGACCATGGCTGCTAGTGCCGAGGCTCTGATAGATGGGTTCCATGGGCTGGCAACAGGTTCACTGTGTCCTTCCAGACTTGGACTCTACCCAACCTAGCCTCCACCATTCAGTGGTTGATAGCAAGCTCATTTCTCCTCCTTGAGCTTCTTCTCTTGCGGCTTCTCCTCTTGTGTAATCTCTTTTTCTCAACTGCCTTTCTCCCTCTCCACCTTTAACTTCACTCTGCCTGTGGCCAACTGTTAACTGGCTTAGGCTTCAGCGCGATCTCACTGTGACCCTTCAAACTTGGCCTCTAACTTGATCGCGACCAACTGTACCTTAGCATTTTCTTTAACGGTTTTTATACATGAATTCATGTTGGATGACTGACCTGATGGTGTCTAAATGCTTCGATTGATCGCCCAAGAGCTTGTTTGGGGAAGCTTTCATACTCAGAGCTTTGCTACCGACCACCGACTAGCATGTTAGCGCACCACCAATCAGTCACCGTGCTTCAGGTTTCGCATTACTTGTGTGTCACTCCAGCGCTAGTTGCATAGAGGGCCCGAACGCCAAGGATGACGCCTGTGTTTTGGGGAATGCTTCTCGATGACCCCTCTTGCCTCAGCCTCGCTGTAAGAAGTCGGGGTGAGGTCTTTCTCCTCTCGTCTCAGCCTCGCTGTACTAAGTCGAGGTGAGGACTTTTTATCTCGCCCCAACCTTGCTGTAAAAAGCAGAGGAGGAGGACTTGGTTCTCTTGCCTCTTGCCTCAACCTTGCTGTGAAAAGCAGAGGAAGGGGACTTTTCTCTGCCTGCACCTCGCTGTACAAAGTCGAGGTGAGGACTTTCTTCTCTGGCCCATGCCTCGCTGTACGAAGTCGAGGGAGAGGACTTTCTCTCGCCTGCACCCCGCTGTACAAAGTCGAGGGCGAGGACTTTTTTATCTGGCCCATGCCTCGCTGTACGAAGTCGAGGGAGAGGACTTTCTCTCGCCTGCACCCCGCTGTATAAAGTCGAGGGTGAGGACTTTCTCCTCGCCTCAACCTTGCTGTAAAAAGCAGAGGAAGAGGACTTTCTGATGGGTTGTTCTTCATGACCATTTGTTCTTCTTAAAATATGAGGTAAAAAGGTGGTGGAAGCTATGGATGATATGGGTCAAGGATGGCTCATATAGAGCTATGGGTTCCTTGTAGGTGCATGAAAGGTATGGAGAGTGATAGGTTAGGCCAAATCACTTGGAGGAAGGTGAAGATGAAGATCAAAGTGTCTAACCTATAGAGACTAGACAAAGAGTCTAAGCTAGCATAATTTTGGCAGCATTTACTCATATAAATTGATCTTAAAAAAACATGAGCCAAAGCACCCTATTTATAGGAGATGGTGCCTTGGAGAGTAAGGAGCAAGGGTAGGATGGGGAATACATAAAAGAGGGGGCTGCTAGGGTGTTGACTAAAGGTCAATGAAGCCCCTTAGCATGCTTCTAGAAGGTAGGGCTACATTCCTACCCTAAAAGGCCTAGGTACAAGCTAAATTGTTAAATACACCCCCTATTGTGCTAAATGAACCCTACTCTACTGAAATTACAAATAAACTAAAATTAATTGATGCTCAGCTCCCATGGCTTGGGCTCTACTCCTTGTGGACCTCTGAGGGGTCCTTGAATATGTAAAGAAAAGTTTCTCTGCCATCAGTAGCAGAGTCCCAATCTTCTTAAATACTCTTTTCCATGGACCTAGTTGTTGGGCCTGAGCTTGGGCTTTGGCTTGGGCTTGGGCCTCTTCCATCATCCCCTCCTTCTTGAGAGGATCTGTCCTCAGATCTACAGGGTTGATCTCAAACAGCAGCCTTATTCCTGCTTTGAAAACTATGCTCGTCCTCCAGGATCAAATATTAACCTACAGTAAACATTATAGAAAAGTGAGATAAGAAGATTAAGACTAGTGTATTCAAATAAAATAGTAAGGAAATAAGGCCCTTTGCTATTTTTATAAAAGTTTTGTTTGAAAGAAATAGGGCCCTTTTCAAAAATATTTTTGCTTCCTTTGTGTTGTTCATTGCCCAAGATAAGCAACAACATCACAAAGTGTTGTTTTTGTGATTTTTGAGAATAAGAGTAAGCATCATGATTCAAAGGAAAATGAGAGTTCAAAGTATTGCAATCTCTGTTTAAGGATTCTTTTCCCACTATTCTTGTAGGAGTTGTTGTAAGATACTCTTCATTCTTTCTAGATTCCTCTTCTTCTTTTTCAAACAATCCCTCACTTGGCTTTTCTGTGGAGGAAAGATTTATATTTATATCTGGTTCAGCTCCAGACACAAATTTTTCTTCAAGCATATTCTCACAAGGGTTTTCTATGGAAGAAGAATTTAAGTCAATGTCAGGTTCAACTCCAAACAAAGGATTTTTTGTACTTTCCTTTTCTATCCTCACTTTTTCTCTCTTTTCTTTCTCTTCTCTATCTTTCCTTTCATTCTCCTCTCTTTCTCTTTTGTCTTTCTCTTCTTTCTTTGTGACAAGAGCTTGTAATTTTTCTTTAAACTCTTTTACTCTTCTAGTTCTTCTAGGTCGAGGTTGATAATAATCATTAACTCTCAGACTCCCCTCAGCATGTGAGTCATTTGACCTAGAACTAGATGCATGTGATGCCTGGGATTTTTTTAATTTTCTAATGTATTCATCTTTTTCCCTACCAATCTTCAACACTTCATTCAAAACTGCAAGATGGGCATCTCTTTCTTTTTTATCTTCCAAAATTTGAGCCTCATGTTGCAATTGTCTTAGTGATAGTGATTGAAAATCTCTAGCCAATTGTTTCAAAAGAGATTTTGTGGATTTCCTATCACTTTCACTATGACTAGAAGAATGAGTAGACATGTTTAGGGTTTGTGATAAAAGTAATTTTCAAAAAGAAAGATAGGTGGAGTGAAGTAGGTAATTTCCCAGGAAAGGGAGGTGGATCACTTGGATCACTTAAGTACCAAGTCTTTCCTTAGCCAGATACTATCCCACAACACTTTCACAAACCTTTCTCTAAGCAATTTACTTAGAGCACAATCAAAGATGAAAACAAAATTTTTATGCAAGAAAAACTATATAAAGCAATAAAACACAAATGAAAATTGCTATCTATAAAGCTTTTAAAACTAGTCGAATCCTAAGGTGAGGCTTCTTGGCACTTTGGAACCTTGAAGACACACTCACCGTCTAAGACGTATTAATCCACTAATTAATCAATGTCCTTGCAAATTACAACTCAAAGAAATACAAAGAAATTAGGTTAACAAATTTTGATGCACAAAAATTTAAAGTCCTATTCTATGCACTCCTTCACTTGTAGTTCCTTTGTGTATATTTGTGTATTTTTCAATGAGGTTGCTGCTGTCCCTTGCTTTGTCTCCTTAGGTTATTCAACCTTAAATCTTTAATCCAGCTCCTCTTTAGTGATATGGCTTTCACCAAAACAAAATTTTAGCTCCACACTCACCAAAGCACTTTTTAGGTCAAATCCACCAAAAGTTTTAAAGCAACAAAACTCAAATTTAAAATCAAGGACTACTGCAAATGGAGTTGATATTTGACAAGACTTGAAAGAGTATTCAATAAAATTTGACAAGCAAAAAATTAAGGCACACAAGAAAAAGGTAGCACACAAAGTGGAATCCTAGTGAATGGAACTAGAATAGATGAATAAAACCAAAACAGCACTACAGAATTTTTTGTGTAAAATTTTTCACAACTTTCCAATTTTATGCTGGACAGAATACTTCAAATTTGAGCTTGAAATTTTAACCACAGAAACTTCAATGTTTTAGCTCAATATAGGCGTTGGAATTTCACCAAAACAGTGAGTCAAATAATTGTAATAATTTTTCCGAAATCACTGCCGCGTCAGCGTTTTTTCAGAGTCAGGAGTTTTGCACTCTGTTCGTATTTCATTTATAATTTTTATTTTATTTTGAATTTTGATGTGCTTCTTTTTTTCACTTTTTATTAACACATCAAACTACTCAAATCCAAAATTTCAGAATTTTTTACCAACAAATGTAATTTCTGGGAACGATTCCATCCAGAACAGTAGCAGTGAAAACAGAAAAATCCTAACTTGAAATTAGAAAACGGTAAAGAAACTTCAAAAACACAATGGAAATGATTGGATACGAACTTGTATGGAACTAACACACAAGTATGAACTCAAATATGAAAGTATAAAAGGCACCAAAGCTTCAAAACCAGAAATATAAACTGCACTCAAAACAAAATCAAGCAACCAAATCAACAATAAAAGGCACCACTTGGAATTTATGACATTGTAGGATGAACATGACTTTGACAAAACTTGTATGGATTCAAAAATCAAAATGACTCAACCACAAACACTTTGCACCGATTAAAAACATCAATAAGACTCAAATAAAATAAAAACAGAACAGCCAACACAAAAGGAACCTAAAACAGTTTGAAAAAATGGAAGTTCAAGATCAAGTTGAACCAAAAATACCAAATAGAAATTTAAAAAACAGCAACACCAACTTAAAAAGAAATTAAAAACAGCAAGACATTTAAGGATATGATGAACAACATGGAATAAAGAAGACTCAAAAAATAAAATGAAGAGAACACTTATCTCTTGAAGAACCAAAGCTCTGATACCAAATGATGGGTTGTTCTTCATGACCATTTGTTCTTCTTAAAATATGAGGTAAAAAGGTGGTGGAAGCTATGGATCATATGGGTCAAGGATGGCTCATATAGAGCTATGGGTTCCTTGTAGGTGCATGAAAGGTATGGAGAGTGATAGGTTAGGCCAAATCACTTGGAGGAAGGTGAAGATGAAGATCAAAGTGTCTAACCTAGAGAGACTAGACAAAGAGTAGAAGCTAGCATAATTTTGGCAGCATTTACTCATATAAATTGATCTTAAAAAAACATGAGCCGAAGCACCCTATTTATAGGAGATGGTGCCTTGGAGAGTAAGGAACAAGGGTAGGATGGGGAATACATAAAAGAGGGGGCTGCTAGGGTGTTGACTAAAGGTCAATGCAGCCCCTTAGCATGCTTCTAGAAGGTAGGGCTACATTCCTACCCTAAAAGGCCTAGGTACAAGCTAAATTGTTAAATACACCCCCTATTGTGCTAAATGAACCCTACTCTACTGAAATTACAAATAAACTAAAATTAATTGATGCTCAGCTCCCATGGCTTGGGCTCTACTCCTTGTGGACCTCTGAGGGGTCCTTGAATATGTAAAGAAAAGTTTCTCTGCCATCAGTAGCAGAGTCCCAATCTTCTTAAATACTCTTTTCCATGGACCTAGTTGTTGGGCCTGAGCTTGGGCTTTGGCTTGGGCTTGGGCCTCTTCCATCACTTTCTCTGCCTGCACCCTGCTGTACAAAGTCGAGGGTGAGGACTTTCTCCTCTGAGTGGGTGCATGCTCCCAGGGGAGCACCAGGGGTGGCTGTCTAGGCGCATCCCTACCTGCATGGTATCACCGCACGTCCTTTGAGTGGGCAACTCCCCTTCTTCCGGTTTGGAATCATGCAAGGTGCATGCGTAACGCTCTCGCTGGGAGCCTGGATCCCAGCTTAACACGTGTTGGCAAGACCCCGATGACCAACCTTCTTTCTGGAATCATGCGAGGTGCATGCGTAACGCTCTCGCTGGGAACCTGGGTCCCAGCTTAACACGTGTTAGCAAGACCCCGATGACCAACCTTCTTCTGGAATCATGCGAGGTGCATGCGTAACGCTCTCGCTGGGAACCTGGGTCCCAGCTTAACACGTGTTAGCAAGACCCCGATGACCATGCACCGACGGTTGATCGCGCGTTGGATGCACCGATCACTGATCGCGCTCTGCTTCTTGGTGCTTAAACGCGAAGATGATGTCTTGCTACGGGGAAGAAGAGTTTTTCTTGTTGACCCCTCTTGCTTGCCCCGAGGTCATCGACCTTTAGGTCTGGTTCCTGTTTGGACGTTTCTTGAAATCTTCCCTTTCCCTCTCTCAGTCTTACTAGTACTCCCGAGTTCCCAAACTTTGGCCACCTGCATTCACCCCTGGGGTGAGGAGAATATAGGTCAGTGGTCCGTACTCACGCCTGGGGCGAGCAGGCTCCAACCGATCCCTTGGACTTGCATCTGGGGCAAGCGAAACTTGAAACTGGGAAACATGTGCACACTTGACATACTGAAATCTTTTTTATTGGGTGACCTCGTTAAAAACCCTCATCAGGGAAAAGAGTGCCCCCTGATCTGCTCAACTATTTACAGTATATACATTGAGTATGTGTACAGCGCAAGAACACATCTACCTTACAACTTAACTAAAGTAGAAACTTGAGTGTGTAGCGTTCCATGTCCTGGGGATAGGTGCTCCATGCAGAGTCTCCAGCCAATAAGCTCCACTCTGTATGGACCCCTTCCTTTCATAGGCGATGACCGCCCTGGCGACGCCTTATTCATGAGGAGCTTCCTCCTGAGCTGCCTGGGAGCCCCCCCAGCGTTGCATCCTCCATCACCTCACGTCCCCATGCATAGGGACCTCGTGTTGCTGATCGCCTGTCTGAGATCCCGAAGCGCGATCACCTTGCGCCTCCCGCAGGTAATCGGTCAGGAATCCTGTCTTCACCAACTCAGCGAGTTGATGCCCCAACGTCAGGCAGGATCGGAGCGTGTGTCCATAAGCCTGATGGAACTCACACCACTCGTCCTTCCTCCCTCCAAGTACCTTGTCGGTTTTCTCTGGTACTCGGAGTCTTGCAGGGACGGCGATCAGCTCTGCCAGCTCTATCACGAAATCATACCTAGGGGGTGTGTTGTTCTCCCTTGCACGCCCCCTGGGCTGGTCCTTCCTGGGCGCATACGGACGAGGCCTTCCCTGCACCCTCCTCCCTTCCTTGGCCTCATATACCCGCACCTGCTGCTGCTGCTTCCCCTGACCTCCGCGCGGCTTCGTCGGCGCAGTGCTGCCTCTCTTCTCAGAGACCTCTGTCTCCGCTACTATGTGCGCCACTGCTCGTCGCCGAATCTCAGCAAAGGTGGGGGGGTGGCTCCTGATAAGGGATTCACTGAAAGGACCAGGCAGCACGCCTTTCTTGAACGCGTGCACTAACATGTTCTCATCCTTGCTGGGCAATCTCACCACCTGCGCACCAAAGCGGTTGAGGAAGTCCTTCAGCGACTCCCCCTGGTTCTGGCGCACGTCGAACAGATCGTAAGTCACCATCGGCGGCGCTCTGTTGACTATATACTGCTCCGTGAATAGCTTTGAGAACTGATGGAAGGAGGTGATGTGGCCCTCCGGCAAGCTCAGAACCATTCCATAGCTACTCCGCTCAGCGTGCTCATAAGCATTTTGCAGTACACAGCGTCTGAACCTCCAGAAAGCATCATCTGAGTGTGGAAGGCTGTCAAATGTGCCTCTGGGTCTTCCACCCCCGTGAACGACGCCTTCACTCCCACCAGGTTGGGGGGCACCACCGTGTTCATGATCTCGGGGGAGAAGGGCATAGAAAATGCTCTAGGGGGCGACGGCGGCATCGACGTCCTATCTTCGGATACGCGCTCATTCTGCGCCTGCAACTCCCTACGCAACTCCTCGTTGACGCGGTTCAACTCTTCATTCCTGCTATGCGATGCAGTCAGCTCTGCATGCATCTTCTCTTGCTCAACTCTCGACGCCGCGACATTCTCTTGCAGCGCGCGCATCATCTCCATGACCTGCGCCATGGTCACAGTTCCTTCACCAGCAGGTGGTGGAGGTGTCGTTTGTCTGGTTCTTCTATTCATCTGTGCGATTTCTACCCTCGTTCTTGTGTATGGGGGCTTCGTTTTACTTAGGGCCCCACGGTGGGCGCCAAATGATCTCGCCGCGGACTCGAGCGTGGGGAAAATGCCTCGTCACGCCTTCGTCTAGCTTTCTAACTGCTGCGCGTTCTGCAAGGAGGCTCCAGGAACCTTCGACGGAACTCCGAACGATGCCTGCAAAACACACAGACGACGCCTCTAGCAGCCGTTGTAGCTCTGACGCTCAAGTCAGGCAACGGGAACACCAAAACTCTCTCTCGGATCTCTCTCTGTGTGAGACCCGTGTGTGTGTGCCCTCAGTCCCCTTTGATTCGAAAACTGAGTGTTCTTAGTTTTGTGGTGTGTATTCTGAGGCAAAAGACCGCATACCTGGTTTGGTGTTCTTCTTCCTCATATAAACCCGCGTAGCCCCTACTGGCTACCTCTAGGGCCACTTGATCACTCTGCACTGTTGTTTCCACTTCCCCGGGCTACCTTGCGTGCCAGCCTTCTTCACTTAAATGCAAAGTCTGACAGGGGAGGCTGCGTGGGTACCTCTGTACCCCTCGACTTCTGTGCCTATCTACCCTACCTATTCTCTAGGAACATCTTCTCCGTCCACGTGGCAGACATGCTGATGGGTTGTTCTTCATGACCATTTGTTCTTCTTGAAATATGAGGTAAAAAGGTGGTGGAAGCTATGGATGATATGGGTCAAGGATGGCTCATATAGAGCTATGGGTTCCTTGTAGGTGCATGAAAGGTATGGAGAGTGATAGGTTAGGCCAAATCACTTGGAGGAAGGTGAAGATGAAGATCAAAGTGTCTAACCTAGAGAGACTAGACAAAGAGTAGAAGCTAGCATAATTTTGGCAGCATTTACTCATATAAATTGATCTTAAAAAAACATGAGCCAAAGCACCCTATTTATAGGAGATGGTGCCTTGGAGAGTAAGGAACAAGGGTAGGATGGGGAATACATAAAAGAGGGGGCTGCTAGGGTGTTGACTAAAGGTCAATGCAGCCCCTTAGCATGCTTCTAGAAGGTAGGGCTACATTCCTACCCTAAAAGGCCTAGGTACAAGCTAAATTGTTAAATACACCCCCGATTGTGCTAAATGAACACTACTCTACTAAAATTATAAATAAACTAAAATTAATTTATCTTAGCTCCCATGGCTTGGGCTTTACTCCTTGTAGTCCTCTGAAGGGTCTTTGAATATGTAGAGAAAAGTTTCTCTGCCATCAGTAGCAGAGTCCCACTCTTCTTGAATCCTCTTTGCCATGGACCTAGTTGTTGGGCCTGAGCTTAGGCCTCTTCCATCATCCCCTCCCTCTTGAAGAGGATTTGTCCTCAAATCACATGCTTCTGCCTCTTCATTTTCTCTACCTGCAAAGGGTGTTAGATCCATAACATTGAAGGTAGTATGTACTCCATATTCCTCAGGCAGGTCAATTTGATATGCATTATTATTGATTCTTTTGAGAACTTGGAAAGGACCATCACCCCGGGGACTAAGTTTACACTTCCTCTGATTAGGGAATCTATCTTTTCTAAGGTGAAGCCAAACCCAGTCTCCCTCCTCAAAAATCATCTCTCTCTTCCCCTTATTGCTATGTTTCATGTATTTCATTGTTTGTTGTTGTATTTGGTTCTTAATCCTCTCATGCATTTTCTTTACAAATTCAGCCTTCGTTACTTTTTCCTTATGCACAAAATTTTGTGGATTAGGTAGAGGTAACAAATCCAAAGGAGTAAGAGGATTGAACCCATACACAGCCTCAAAAGGAGAAATATTAGTAGTTTTATGAACTACCCTATTATATGCAAACTCAATATGAGGAAGGTACTCATCCCAAGATTTGTGGTTTCCTTTCATGATTGACCTAAGCATAGTGGAAAGAGATCTATTTACAACTTCAGTTTGTCCATCCGTTTGAGGATGACAAGAAGTTGAGAAGTTCAACTTAGTTCCTAGCTTTTCCCAGAGAGTTCTCCAGAAATGGCCAATAAATTTAGGATCTCTATCCGACACTATGGTCTTAGGTAAACCATGTAGTCTTACCACTTCTCTAAAGAAGAGCTTAGAGATGTTGCTAGCATCATCCACTTTATGGCAAGGTATAAAATGAGCCATCTTGCTAAACCTATCCACTACCACAAAAATGGAATCAAAACCTCTTTGTGTCCTAGGAAGTCCTAATATGAAATCCATGCTTATATCTTCCCAAGGAGCACTTGCAAAAGGTAAAGGAGTGTAGAGTCCATGAGGCATTGTCTTAGACTTAGCTTTTAAACATGAAATGCATCTATGACAATGTCTTTGGACATCTTTCCTCATGTGTGGCCAAAAGAATTTTCCTTTCAAAAGCTCAAGAGTTTCATCAACTCCAAAATGGCCCATGAGTCCTCCTTCATGTGATTCTTTTACAAGGAGTTTTCTATGTGTTCCTTGGGGTATGCAAAGTTTTCCTTCTTTAAATAAGTACCCCTCAGAAACATAAAAACCTCCTTGTGCTCTATGTTGGCACTCAGCAAAAGTGGGTGCAAAATCCTGATCTTCTTTATAAAGTTCAGTTATGTTTTCAAATCCAAGAATTTGGGCTCCAAGTTTAGAAAAGAGGATATGTCTCCTTGAGAGAGCATCAGCCACAATGTTTGTACTGCCCTTCTTGTATTTGATAACATATGGAAATTGCTCAAGAAATTCCATCCACTTTGCATGTCTTTTGTTCAACTTGTGTTGACCCCTTAGATATTTCAAAGACTCATGATCACTATGTATGATAAATTCTTTTGAAACTAGATAGTGTTCCCAAGTCTGTAGGGCCCTCACAAGTGCATAAAGCTCTTTGTCATAGGTGGGGTAGTTGAGGGTGGCACCGTGAAGTTTTTCACTAAAATATGCAATTGGGTGCCCACCTTGCAACAACACAGCACCTATTCCTACTCCTGATGCATCACACTCTAGCTCAAATTTTTTTGAAAAGTTTGGCAAAGCTAGAATGGGTGCATTAGTGAGTTGAGCTTTCAAACTTTGAAAGGCTTGCTCATGCTTCTCTGTCCAACAAAATGGAGTGTCTTTCTTTACTAACTCATTGAGTGGTGAAGCTAGACTTGAGAAGTTAGGAACAAATCTTCTATAAAAACTTGCTAGACCATGAAAGCTCCTAACATCTCCTACATTTTGCGGGGTTGGCCACTCTTGGATGGCTTTGATTTTCTCGGGGTCAACATGTACCCCATTTTTGTTTACTATAAAACCTAAAAACACTACACTATCTACACAAAAAGTGCATTTATCTATATTGGCAAACAAACTATTTTTCCTAAGCACTAAAAGAACCTCCCTAAGGTGACTTAGGTGGGACTCTAGGCTTTGACTATATACTAAGATATCATCAAAATAGACTACTACATACTTACCTATGCAATCCCTAAAGACATGATTCATAAGCCTCATGAAAGTGCTAGGTGCATTAGTGAGTCCAAAAGGCATCACTAACCACTCATATAGTCCAAATTTGGTCTTAAAAGCAGTTTTCCACTCATCACCTTCTTTAATTCTAATTTGGTGATATCCACTTTTAAGGTCAATCTTGGAAAATATGGTAGACCCATGCAATTCATCAAGCATATCATCAAGTCTAGGAATTGGATGCCTGTATTTGATGGTGATATTGTTGATGGCCCTACAATCACAACACATTCTCCACTTGCCATCTTTCTTTGGAACCAACAAAACAGGTACAACACAAGGACTTAGGCTTTTTTGAACCCAGCCTTTCTCCAACAAATCCTGAACCTGTGACTCTATCTCCTTAGTCTCTTCCGGATTAGTTCTGTAAGCTGGTCTATTTGGTAAACTAGCTCCCGGAACTAAATCTATTTGGTGTTCTATACCCCTAACAGGTGGAAGTCCAATAGAGGCTCTCATCATGTAGAGCTCCATCTTTTGCCTATACTCCTCTACACTCATGTTTTTCTGTTGGAGTCTTTGGAGCTTGTCCATTAACTCCCTATCATAGTATGAAGGAATATGGCGGCGTCTCAAGGCTCCCCTAAGGTCATTCCAATATTCTATGGGAGGGTCCCTGTGGAGGCGCCTATCTCTCTCTAGGGCTGTCCACCAATACATAGCATTTCCTTGAAAGCTTAAAGTGGCTAAGGGTACTTTCCTTTCCTCGCTAACATGATGGCAAGCAAAAAGTTGTTCTACTTTCATTTCCCAATCTAGGTATGTTTCAACATTTTCCTTTCCATAAAAATGAGGTAAGTCTACCCTAGTCTCTTTTAGGTGGCTTTCTCTCCTAGTTCTTCTAGGTGGAGGTTGATAATAATCATTTACTCTCAGACTCCCCTCAACATGTGAGTCACTTGACCTAGAACTAGATGCATGTGATGCATGTGATTTTTTTAATTTTCGAATGTATTCATCTTTTTCTCTAACAATTCTCAACTCCTCTTCCAAAAGTGCAAGATGGGCATCTCTTTCTTTTTTATCTTCCAAAAGTTGAGCCTCATGTTGCAATTGTCTTAGTGATAGTGATTGAAAATCTCTAGCCAATTGTTTCAAAAGAGATTTTGTGGATTTTCTATCACTTTCACTATGACTTGAAGAATGAGTAGACATGTTTAGGGTTTGTGATAAAAGTAATTTTCAAAAAGAAAGATAAGTGGAGTGAAGTAGGTAATTTCCCAGGAAAGGGAGGTGGATCACTAGGATCTCTTAAGTACCAAGCCTTTCCTTAGCCAGATACTATCCCACAACACTTTCAAAAACCTTTCTCTAAGCAATTTACTTAGAGCACAATCAAAGATAAAAACAAAATTTTTATGCAAGAAAAACTATATGTAAAGCAATAAAACACAAATGAAAATTGCTATCTAGAAAGCTTTTAAAACTAGTCGAATCCTAAGGTGAGGCTTCTTGGCACTTTGGAACCTTGAAGACACACTCACCGTCTAAGACGTATTAATCCACTAATTAATCAATGTCCTTGCAAATTACAACTCAAAGAAATACAAAGAAATTAGGTTAACAAATTTTGATGCACAAAAATTTAAAGTCCTATCCTATGCACTCCTTCACTTGTAGCTCCTTTGTGTATATTTGTGTATTTTTCAATGAGGTTGCTGCTGTCCCTTGCTTTGTCTCCTTAGGTTATTCAACCTTAAATCTTTAATCCAGCTCCTCTTTAGTGATATGGCTTTCACCAAAACAAAATTTTAGCTCCACACTCACCAAAGCACTTTTTAGGTCAAATCCACCAAAAGTTTTAAAGCAACAAAACTCAAATTTAAAATCAAGGACTACTGCAAATGGAGTTGATATTTGACAAGACTTGAAAGAGTATTCAATAAAATTTGACAAGCAAAAAATTAAGGCACACAAGAAAAAGGTAGCACACAAAGTGGAATCCTAGTGAATGGAACTAGAATAGATGAATAAAACCAAAACAGCACTACAGAATTTTTTGTGTAAAATTTTTCACAACTTTCCAATTTTATGCTGGACAGAATACTTCAAATTTGAGCTTGAAATTTTAACCACAGAAACTTCAATGTTTTAGCTCAATATAGGCGTTGGAATTTCACCAAAACAGTGAGTCAAATAATTGTAATAATTTTTCCGAAATCACTGCCGCGTCAGTGTTTTTTCAGAGTCAGGATTTTTGCACTCTGTTCGTATTTCATTTATAATTTTTATTTTATTTTGAATTTTGATGTGCTTCTTTTTTTCACTTTTTCTTAACACATCAAACTACTCAAATCCAAAATTTCAGAATTTTTTACCAACAAATGTAATTTCTGGGAACGATTCCATCCAGAACAGTAGCAGTGAAAACAGAAAAATCCTAACTTGAAATTAGAAAACGGTAAAGAAACTTCAAAAACACAATGGAAATGATTGGATACGAACTTGTATGGAACTAACACACAAGTATGAACTCAAATATGAAAGTATAAAAGGCACCAAAGCTTCAAAACCAGAAATATAAACTGCACTCAAAACAAAATCAAGCAACCAAATCAACAATAAAAGGCACCACTTGGAATTTATGACATTGTAGGATGAACATGACTTTGACAAAACTTGTATGGATTCAAAAATCAAAATGACTCAACCACAAACACTTTGCACCGATTAAAAACATCAATAAGACTCAAATAAAATAAAAATAGAACAGCCAACACAAAAGGAACCTAAAACAGTTTGAAAATGGAAGTTCAAGATCAAGTTGAACCAAAAATACCAAATAGAAATTTAAAAACAGCAACACCAACTTAAAAAGAAATTAAAAACAGCAAGACATTTAAGGATATGATGAACAACATGGAATAAAGAAGAAGACTCAAAAAATAAAATGAAGAGAACACTTATCTCTTGAAGAACCAAAGCTCTAGATACCAAATGATAGGTTGTTCTTCATGACCATTTGTTCTTCTTAAAATATGAGGTAAAAAGGTGGTGGAAGCTATGGATGATATGGGTCAAGGAGGACTCATATAGAGCTATGGGTTCCTTGTAGGTGCATGAAAGGTATGGAGAGTGATAGGTTAGGCCAAATCACTTGGAGGAAGGTGAAGATGAAGATCAAAGTGTCTAACCTAGAGAGACTAGACAAAGAGTAGAAGCTAGCATAATTTTGGCAGCATTTACTCATATAAATTGATCTTAAAAAAACATGAGCCGAAGCACCCTATTTATAGGAGATGGTGCCTTGGAGAGTAAGGAACAAGGGTAGGATGGGGAATACATAAAAGAGGGGGCTGCTAGGGTGTTGACTAAAGATCAATGCAGCCCCTTAGCATGCTTCTAGAAGGTAGGGCTACATTCCTACCCTAAAAGGCCTAGGTACAAGCTAAATTGTTAAATACACCCCCGATTGTGCTAAATGAACTCTACTCTACTAAAATTATAAATAAACTAAAATTAATTTATGCTACTCCCATGTCTTGGGCTTTACTCCTTGTAGTCCTCTGAAAGGTCTTTGAATATGTAGAGAAAAGTTTCTCTGCCATCAGTAGCAGAGTCCCACTCTTCTTGAATCCTCTTTGCCATGGACCTAGTTGTTGGGCCTGAGCTTAGGCCTCTTCCGTCACATGCAACCCCACTGGGAGACTCTAACCTTGATGGGTTCTTGTCCCAGCAGGATTCTGCATCTAACTGCGTCTTCTCATCTTCATGCGTGGTCGTCTCGCGACTAAGGCCATTCCCTGCCTCTGGGGCGCTTTACTGATCATTGGTTGCGTTGTTCACATCGCGCGGCCGATGTCACCTCGACACACACCGATGACCGAGGTATCTCTCATCCTGGCCGATGTCCGATGGCGCTTCTTCACGTTGTCGTGCTCTGCTTATGGAATCAGGCGAGGTCCTTGGGTAACGTTCTCACTGGGAGCCTGGGTCCCAGTTTAACATGTGTTGGCAAGGAACTCCGACGACTGATCACTCTGTATATACCGATGACTGATCACTCTGTATACACCGATGACTGATTACTCCGTATACACCGATGACTGATCACTCTGTATACACCGATGACTGATCGATGCTTCATCACTCTCGCGCTCTGCTTCCAGGCGCTCATGTAGGAGCCGATCTCCACCCTGGTTCATCTGCTATCTCATGCCACGTGTTGCTCTATGACTGGCCCAAGTAGTCATCTGCTGCTGACGGCATCGACTACCGATGACCGACCGGATCAGAGACAATACTTCTAGGTATACCATGGAGTCTCACCACTTCTCTAAAGAAGAGCCTAGAAATATTTTGAGCATCATCTACCTTGTGGCATAACGGTCCACTACCACAAAGATAGAGTCATGGCCTCTTGCAGTCCTAGGGAGTCCTAAAATGAAATCCATGCTAATGTGATGGCCTTCACATGTTGAGCTCTCCTTGGATGTTGAAGATGGTGCGGAAGCAATGGTTTAAATGAGCAAGACCCTCCTAGGAGTGATGGTGATCTTGAAGGTGCATGATGTGTATGAAAATGAGAGAGGTTTGGCCAGCTCTCTTTGGTGGTGAAGGAGTGAAGATTAAAACCATAAATCAAGAGATTTAGGCAAGGGAGTAAGTATGGCACAAATTTGGCAGCACAACTTTACTCAAATTAATCTTGAAAATACAAGGTGTAGGCTCCTCCTTTTATAGGCTAAGGAGGACCATAATGCAACCCTAATGCTAGCCAAATGAAATGTAAATGTGAAGCACATGGGTCACATGGAAAGTGTGAGCACATGGGGAGGGGTGTGTCTAGTTTGTAAGTTCACCCCCTCCATGGGCTTTCTAGAATAGTGGGAAGGTTAACTTCTCCTTAATTCTAATGTGCAGAAAAATAAACATTTGTCCACATGGCTATGCTATTTACACCCCAATTAAAGCTAAACTACATTTGATGGGCCTTCACGGAATATGTGCTAGTATGCCACTCTCCCATTCATAGCTTTGATCCAAGTCTTCTTGTCCTAGACGCTTCTAGCTTGGCCTTCTCGTCCTAGACGCTCCTAGCTTGTCTTAGACGCTCCTAGCTTGGTCTTAGACGCTCTTGACTTGGCTCTTGCCTTTCATGGAAGGTTGTGCTTGGCCCTCTTCCATCATAATGTCTTCCCAAGGAGCATTTGCAATCGGCAAGGGAGTGTAGAGTTCATGAGGCATTGCTCTATATTTTGCTTTCAAACATGCTATGCATCTAGAACAATGTCTTTGGACATCTTTCCTCATGTGTGGCCAATAAAATTTTACTTTCAAAATGTCTAGAGTCTTATCAACTCCAAAATGGCCCAAGAGTCCCCCCTCATGTGATTCTTTGACAAGGAGTTTCCTATGTGTGCCTTGGGAAATGCAAAGTTTTCCTTCTTTAAAAAGATATCCCTCGGACACATAGTAACCTCCTTGCGCTCTATGTTGACATTGGGCATAGATGGATGAAAATTCTTGATCATCTTGATAAAGCTCTCTTATGTGATCAAATCCAAGAATTTGAGCACCCAATTTTGAAAAGAGTGTGTGCCGTCTTGAAAGAGCATCGGCCACTATATTGGTGCTTCCTTTCTTGTACTTGATTACATAAGGAAATTGTTCAAGAAATTCCATCCATTTAGCATGTCTCTTATTGAGCTTGGCCCTTTAGATATTTTAAAGACTCGTGATCACTATGGATTACAAATTCTTTGGTCACAAGGTAGTGTTCCCAAGTCTTTAGGGCTCTCACAAGAGCATAAAGCTCTTTGTCATAGGTGGGGTAATTGAGGGTGGCACCATGGAGTTTTTCACTAAAATATGCAATGGGGTGACCACCTTGCAATAATACCGCACCTATGCCTACTCCCGATGCATCACATTCTATCTCAAAAGTTTTGGAAAAATTTGGGAGAGCTAGAATTGGTGCATTGGTGAGTTGAGCTTTTAGCCTTTGGAAGGCTTGCTCATGCTTATCATTCCAACAAAATGCAACATCTTTTTTCACAAGTTCATTCAAAGGAGAAGCTAGACTTGAAAAATTAGGCACAAACCTTCTATAAAAGCTAGCTAACCCATGGAAACTTCTTACATCACTTACATTTTGTGGAGTGGGCCACTCTTGGATGGCTTTGATTTTCTCGGGGTCAACATGCACCCCCTTTTGGTTGACTATGAAACCTAAGAAAACTATACTATCTACACAAAAGGTACACTTATCCCTATTGGCAAACAAACTATTTTTCCTAAGCACTAGAAGGACCTCCCTAAGGTGACTTAGATGGTCTTCTAGGGTTTTACTATATACTAATATATCATTAAAATACACTACTACGTATTTACCTATACAATCCCTTAAGATGTGATTCATGAGCCTCATGAATGTGCTAGGGGCATTAGTGAGTCCAAAAGGCATCACTAATCACTCATATAGTCCAAATTTGGTCTTAAAAGCAGTTTTCCACTCATCACCTTCTTTAATTCTAATTTGGTGATATCCACTTTTAAGGTCAATTTTGGAAAACATGGTGGACCCATGCAATTCATCAAGCATGTCATCAAGCCTTGGGATTGGATGCCTATACTTGATGGTGATGTTGTTGATTGCTCTACAATCACAACACATGCGCCATTTTCCATCTTTTTTTGGCACCAACAAGGCAGGTACAGCACAACGGCTTAGGCTCTTTTGAACCCAACCCTTCTCCAACAAGTCTTGAACTTGTGACTCTATCTCCTTGGTCTCCTCGGGGGTTAGTTCTATAGGCGGGTCTATTTGGTAGGCTTGCCCCCGGAATCAAGTCAATTTGGTGTTCTATACCTCTAATGGGAGGGAGTCCATTGGGTCCCTCATTAGAGAATACATCATCAAATTCACTTAAAAGTTTTTCTACTTTAGGAGGTAGACTCATAACTTCACAACTTGTGGCAGTGCATGCAAGTGTTCCTTTACAAAAGACAATGCTTGGTTGTTCAACAAGAAGCAAATTTTCCAAGATGTTTTCAAAAGGCTTCTCTTGTTGAGCAACCTTGGGGGAAGGAACACTCTTCTCCCACTCCTTCCTATCCCTAAGGACTTTTTCCTTTTCAAGCTCTCTTTTCTTTTTCTTTTCCTCATCCCTCTTTTCTTTCATTTGTATTTGGTATTTCACCACTTGGGAATGTGGTAAAGGACTAAGTACAAACTTTTTATGCTTATGGGTGAAGGAAATCTCATTAGTAAGACCATCATGCAAGGTTTTTTTATCAAATTGCCATGGTCTTCCTAAGAGTATATGGCAAGCTTCCACAGGCACTACATCACATAAAACCTTGTCTTTGTAGTTCCCTATGGAAAACTTGATTTCCACTTGCTTATCTACACTTAGTTCCCCATTCTCATTTATCCATTGCAACTTGTATGGCTTAGGATGAGGAACTACTTGTAGATTGAGCTTTTCAACCATTCTTGAGCTACAACAATTGCAGCTTGATCCACTATCCACAATGAGAGAACATATATTTTCTAAAACTTTACATCTTGTGTGAAAGATGTTCTCTCTTTGTGTCTCCATAGATGCACTAGGATGATTGTTGAGGGTTCTCCTAATCATTAGCAATTCTCCCTCTAATGGATCTACCCTCTCATCCTCTCCCCCTTCCTCTCTTTCACTTGGTTCATCCTCGCCACTAGTGTACTCATCTACACCTTTCAAAAACAAAGTCCTTTGGTTTGGGCATTGTGCTTGCACATGCCCTCTTCCATAGCACTTAAAGCACTTAACGTCCCTAGCTCGGATGGGTGGGGTGGAGGCATCTTTGGCTAAGGTTTTGGTAGTTTCCCTAGGTTTTTCTTTTGATGTACTACCCTCCCTTCTATATTCTCTCTTGGGATAGGAGTTAGAGTAGGATCCAACCTTCAGACTTGAAGTTTTGCGCAAATTTTGTTGCTCAACTTTAATGCAAAGTTGGACCAAGTCATTCAAGTCTTGGTATGGCAGAAGTTCTACTCTATCCCTTATCCCAAGTGAGAGGCCACTAAGGAATCTAGCTATGGTGATATGCTCTTCTTCTCTAATGGAGGCTCTCATCATGTAGAGCTCCATTTTTTGTCTATACTCCTCAACACTCATATTATTTTGCCAGAGTCTTTGGAGCTTGTCTATCAACTCCCTATGGTAGTATGAGGGTATGTGGCGACGTCTTAGGGCTCCCCTAAGGTCGTTCCAATATTCAATTGGAGGTTCCCTATGAAGACGTCTTTCTTTTTCGAGAGAGGCCCACCAATACATGGCGTTCCCTTGGAAGCTAAGGGTGGCTAGAGGTACCTTGCGTTCTTCACTCACCCTATGGCAAGCAAAGAGTTGCTCTACTTTCATCTCCCAATCTAGGTAGGTTTCTACTCTCTCCTTACCATGGAAATGAGGTAGGTCTACTCTAACCTCCCTTGGGGCTTCTTCCTCTCTTCTCCTATTTCTCCTAGGGGGTGGTTGGTAGTAATCATTGATTCTAAGGCTTCCCTCCCCAAGAGACTCTTGGATTTGTGATTGAGATGCATGGGTATGTGTTTTTTTTTTAATTTTGAGATTTTTCTTCCTTTGCTCTAGTTAATTCATTGATTTTAGACTCATTTTCCAATTGTCTATATGAAATGTGTTGTACGTCCTTGGAGAGTTGTTTCAAAAGAGATTTTATGGACCTTACATCACTTTCAATGGACTTGGAAGAGTGAGTAGACATGACTAGAACTTTGTGTATAGAAATGTTTTACTTTTAAGAAAGAAGAGGAAAGTTAATGAAGGTAGCTTTCCAAGTAAGAGAGGTGAGTCACAATGGACTACTTAAATACCAAGTCTTGCCTTAGTCAAAAACTATCCCTCCAAAACCTTTACACAAGTCCTTCTTTAGGTAAAACACTTAGAACACAATGAGGATGAAGAAATCAAATTTTTAATGCAAGAAAACAATGCAAGCTATCAAAGCCTTAAACAAGATTAAACAAGAAATTAACGAAGTGATTAAAGCAAGTTGGTTCAATTAAAGCAATTAATAAAAACAAAATTAAGCTAGACGGTCTTAGGTGAGGCTTCTTGGACACTTGGAGCCCTTGAAGACACACTCACCGACTAATTGCGTGATTAACAAGTAATTAACACAAGCAAGATTGCAAAGAAATTAAATGACACTCCCTTTGTTGCTTTTACTATTTGCACCCCTTTTGTTGTTCTTCTAGTTGCACCCCTTTTGTTGCTTTTCTACTTGTTGGGCCTTCCAAAGTGTGTGGTGTATTTGTAGTATGGTGTTTGTTGCTGCCCTTTGCCTTTGTTCCTCTTTGAATTAGGTCAATAAAATCTTCAATCCAGCACCTATTAAGCAAGCTAGACTCCCCTCAAGTCAAATTCTCACTCAACAAGTACCAATTGATATTTAATCCACCAACAAGCTTAGAGGCCAAAGAAAGAAAGCAAGAAACAAATTAATTTGAAAAACAGTACCACACAAATGGAATTTAAATGTGACACAACTAGAAAGAGTTCAGATGAAATTAGACAAGCAAATAAAAGGTACTCAAATAATGGATGGCACACAAAAAGGAACCTAGGAATAGCACTAGATTTGATTTAAAAACCAAAAAACAGCACCACAGAAAAGCACAAATTGTTGTGGTCCAGAAAGCGTATCTTTAAAAGATTTATGCTGAGATGACCCTTTTGTATTTGCTTCTGAAAATTGAGACACAATCAGAACAATATCTTAAAAAACTTTTGGCGTTGGTTTCACTCCAAACGCATGTACCAATTAATTTTGGTAAATTTTATAAAATCAGTGCTCAGAGCTGCCAGCTGGAACGTCAGGATTGCACACTTTTTTTGTAATATTTATCTTTTTTTTTCTATTTCTTCTTTTCAGATGGTTCTTTTTTTGTCCTTTTGCTAACACCTCAAATTTGTGAAATCCAGAGGCTCAGAAATTTTTGATGATGTATGTGATTTTCATAAATCAAAACAGTCAGCACAGAAAAGTGAAAAACAAGGGGTTCTGAAAACTGGAATGAAAAACAGAATGATATACCTTAAAAACACAATGGAGTTAATATGATGGAATTTGTGTGGATCTAACACACAAATAAGAACTCAAACTAAAATTAAAAATGCACCAAAGGATCAACACAAAACAGATTTCAGATCAAACATTCAGACCAAAAACAAGAAACAAATAAATCAAAAAGAGTACTACTAGGATTTGATGACAAATATGGAAACACATGACTTAGACAAAACTTATGGATTCATAAAATGAAAAGACACAAGAACATCATATGACCCAAATGAAATTTCAAGCAAGACTCAAATACCTAAAAATAAAAACAGCAACACAAATATATCAAGAATCCTACACAAAATTGAAAATAGATGTTCAAGCACAAGTTTGAACAAACCTACCAAATGAAATGAATAAACAAGCATTCAAATCATATTAAAACACAAAAAACAGCAAGACAACTTGGAATAAAGATGAACAACTTGGAGAAAAGAAGAACTCAAAAAGAAAATGAAAAGAGATACTCATCTTTGAAGAACCATAGCTCTAGATACCAAATGATAGCATTCCTATGAGCTCTTCTTTGGATTTTGGAGTTCCTTGGTGATGATGGATGCGGAAGCTTATGGAGGAGGTGAGCAAGGCCTTCCTAGGAAGCATGGGTGCCTTGAAGGTGCATGAAGAGTGAGGAAATGGGGAGGTTTGGCCAGCCCCTTTGGTAGTGATGAATTGAAGACTAAAACCTAAGTGTTAGGCAAGGAGTAGTGTATGGCACAATTTGGGCAGCATAACAATACTCTATTTAATCTTTAAAATACATGAGGTAGGCCTCCTTATTTATAGATTTAGGAGCCTTGGTGAGCAAGCTTAAAGGGTAGGGATGGAAATACAAAAAGTGGGGCTGCATAGGGTATTGACTTTAGTCAAACCACACCATCATCCTAATATTCTAGAAGATAGGTCAAAAATGCAACATTTGATAGTACACCCCTCCTTCTTTTGCTAAAGGCACCTATTTGCTAGCACACCCCTCCTTCTATTGCTAAGGGTACCTTTTTGATAGCACACCCCTATGTGAGCAAGTTTTGCTTTCTACACTACACTAATCTACTAAGCTACCCCTAATGGGCCTCCAAGTAGCATGTACAAGGTCTTCTCCCTCCCATCCGTGGCTTGACTCATTTGGGCGTGAATGTGCTTGGCCATGGACCTTGTGAGAGGTCCTAGACGGTCTGGGCTCCCTCCTAGACGCTCCTCATGTAGCTCCCCCTTGTCTTGTGCTAGACGCTCTCCATGTGGTTCTAGACGGTCTAGTCTTGGCCCTTGGCTTTCATGGTGGGGTGAGCTTGGCCTCCCTCCATCAGTACTGGTCAAGAAAGCTAGTGGGAAGTGGAGAATGTGCGCGGACTTCACGGACCTCAACAAAGCTTGCCCTAAAGATTCATACCCACTTCCCAATATCGACACTTTGGTAGAAAGTGCATCCGAGTGCTGACTTCTCAGCTTTCTGGATGCATTCTCGGGGTACAATCAGATTTGCATGTGCCCTCGGGATGAAAGCAAGACGACTTTCATGACGCAGCTTGCCAGCTATTGCTATAAGGTAATGCCATTTGGACTAAAGAATGTTGGAGTGACATACCAAAGGTTGATGGACAGGATCCTCGCCCCCATGATAGGGCGGAATGTGCAGGCATATGTAGACGACATGGTCGTCACCTCAGTAGAGCAGGAACAACATATGGCGGATTTGGAAGAGCTATTTGTTAAGATAGCCAGATACAACTTGAAACTGAACTCGGAAAAATATGTGTTTAGGGTAAAAGTAGGAAAATTCTTGGGATTTCTCCTCATAGAGAGGGGGGTAGAAGCAAATCACGGAGAAGTGCACAACAATCATTGCCATGAGAAGTCCTGCCACCACGAAAGAAGTGCAGCAGCTAACAGGAAGGATGGTCGCGCTCTCCCGCTTCCTATCAGCCAGGGGAGATCGGAGGTACCTTTACTTTTAGTGCTTAAAGAGAAATAGTCATTTCGTTTGGACGGAAGAATGTGAAGAAGCATTCGTAAAACTAAAGGAGTACCTGGCCAGCCCACCAGTTCTTTGCAAACCACTACCGGGCGCGCCCCTCCATCTCTAGTTTGCAATCACAAATCGGGCGATCAGCTTGGTCCTAGTGCAAGAACAAGAGCACCACCAAAGACCCATATACTTTGTGAGCAAGGTATTGCAGGGACTAGAGGCACGTTATCAAGCCACAGAGAAAGCAGTCTCGGCAGTAGTATTTACAGCTTGGAGACTCCATCACTATTTCCAGAGTTTCACGGTGATGTGAGTTGAATTCATCTTTGTTTATTTTGTAACACTTTATGAAGAATTGGATCAAGATTCTTAGGACAATTATGGTTAGTCACCTAGATAAAATTCCCACTGGACATTAACTTAGCAAGTGCTAAGTAGATGTGAAGGTTCATTTCTAAAGGTCCAAAGGAAAAACACATGTTTATGTCTCTTTTATGAATTTTATGGATTAAAACCGTGTGGGTTTATCAAGAACAGCAAGGAATATGTATGAACAACACAATAATAGTTCAAGAACACAAGATTAAAAGTAGAATCAAAACAAGAATTGAAACTACAATAGAATCACAACAAGAACACAACCTACTATTAGAAATTCAAGAAAATGACATGAACATAGTTACTCTATGGAAGCCGAACCAAAACAGGTTGCTATAACACAATTGAACCATTCAAAATGGAAGAACAACACATCAAATGAAAGAGGACATCATAAGGAAGAGAATGAACCGATTGAAATTGCAAACAAGGAAGTAGAACAAAAATGGGTATTTTTAAAAGATGAATAGAAATGACTTATGTGGTTGTAGTCTTTTTGGAGATTTGCTCATGCCACTTGGACGGTGGTTCTTCGAAGATGAGTGGTAGGTGCCACCACTTGAGAGTCTCCAAAGCTCACAAGATAAGACATGGAAGGAGGAGGAAGAGACAAAGCTCACAACTCTCTCTCACAACAACTCAAGATAGTTTCTTTACTTCTAAATTTCAACTTGTATTATTATGAACCAAATCTCCCTATTTATAGCAAGGGTGACCGGTTTGGGTTACAAGGGAAGGAGTTGGAAAAGGCACTTCTAGCTCCTTCTATGTAGCGCCTAAATCTAGAAGGAGTTGGAAGGGTCATTTTCCACTCTTTTGTAAAAACCGTCCAAATAATGCCTTTACATTTAGAGGGTTCTTTGGTTTTCCTCTTTGGCATTTTCCTAAGGCTAATTCTATATTTATTTACAAATATTTACAAATGTTTATACATGGGTAATTACAAAAAGAGAAAACAATTGATGTTCTTTACCCAACTCCCTAGCCTTGCTCCTTGTGATCCTTCGAGGTATGAAGGATTTTGAGCTATCTTATCCTTAAGGTTCTTGGATTTTCTCCTCACTTTCCTCTTCTATTTGATCTCCATCATGCTCCCCGGGATTGAGAGAATTCGTCCACGAATTTTGAAGACCTGTAGAAAAGGGAGTTAGATCACTGATATTAAAAGTATGACTACCAAGAAAAGTATCAGGCATATCTAACTCATAGGCATTATCATTAATCCTCTTGATGACCTGAAAAGGACCATCTCCACGAGGAATAAGCTTTGACTTTCTTTGAGTTGGGAATCTATCCTTTCTCAAATGAAGCCAAACCCAATCGCCAGGTTCAAAGATCAATGCCTTTCTCCTTTTGTTGGCATTTGCAGCATATTTGCCAACTTTATTCTAAATTTGTAGCTTGATGTGATTATGCAAGTCTTTTATAAAAGAAGCTTTTTCAAATCCATCCTTGCATGAGACATCATCAAGTACAGGAATTGGAAGAAGATCTAGAGGTGTCAAAGAATTAAAACAATAAACTAACTCAAAAGGAGAATGGGATGTGGTAGAATTTACTACTCTATTATAAGAAAATTCAATGTGAGGTAGTAAATTCTCCCATACCCTAGGATTTCCAGAAATAAAGCATCTAAGCATTTGTCCCAAAGTTCTATTAACCACCTCAGTTTGACCATCAGTTTGGAGGTGGCAAGTAGTAGAAAACAAAAGTTTAGTGCCAAGTTTGTCCCATAAGGTCCTCCAAAAGTGGCTTAAGAACTTAGAATCTCTATCAGAAACAATGCTTCTAGGAATCCCATGCAATCTAACAATTTCCTTAAAGAATAGATTGGCAATATAACAAGCATCATCAACTTTGTGGCATGGTATAAAATGAGCCAATTTTGAAAATCTATCCACAACCACAAAGATGGAATCCATTCCTTTTGATGTCTTGGGAAGACCTAAGATAAAATCCATAGAAATATCTACCGAAGGCATTGTAGGAATTGGAAGAGGGGTATACAAACCATGGGGTTGCATTTTAGACTTAGCCTTTCTACATGTTAGACACTTATCACAAAAGCTATGTACGTATTTTCGCATGTGTGGCCAAAAGAAATGCTCATGCAATGTATCTAAAGTTTTGGCTGCCCCAAAATGTCCCATTAAGCCTCCCTCATGTGCTTCTCTAACAAGAGATTGTCTAATAGACCCATGTGGAACACAAAGTCATTTTCCTTTAAAAAGGAATCCATCTTGTATGAAAAATCTTTGTGACCACCTTTAGAACACTCTTGATAAATGTTAGAAAAATCAAGGTCATCATGATAAAGATCCTTTATGTGATCAAACCCAAGAAATTGAACATCTAAAAGATTTAACAAGGTATATCTTCTTGAAAGTGCATCGGCTACCACATTTATTTTACCTTGTTTGTGTTTGATCACATAAGGAAATTGCTCAATGAATTTCACCCATTTAGCATGCCTCTTATTGAGCTTACTTTGGCCTTTCAAATATTTAAGAGATTCATGATCACTATGTATCACAAACTCTTTAGGAAAAAGATAGTGTTGCCAATTGTGCAAAGCTCTAACAAGTGCATATAACTCTTTATCATAAGTGGAATAGTTGAGATGACTTCCTTTCAATTTCTCACTAAAATAAGATATGGGGTGGCCCTCTTGAAGGAGAACAGCCTCAATTCCTATATTTGAAGCATCACATTCAATCTCAAATGTTTTAGGAAAGTTAGGAAGGGCTAAGATAGGAGCTTTAGTCAATTTTTCTTTCAAAGTATCTGTTCTTGCCGATTGACTCGCCTGTCAGTTGACTCCACGACACTCACACGCCTCCTTCCTCACGTTGATATGTGCTTGAATCTTGCGAAACAATCTGCACCTGCAAAAGAGAAAGGGGCGCCCTAGAGGCTGTTTGCACTCCGACGCCCAAGTCAATAGTGGGCAAGTAACACCAAGTGTATTGAGTCTCTCTGTGTTTAGGTCTAGAAACTGCGTACCTTTGTGAAGTATTTTACTATCCCTTATATAGTCTAGGGTTTACTGCGCCGTTAACCCTAATTAGGGTTCACTGCGTCGTTAACCCTAATTAGGGTTCACTGCGCTGCTAGCCACATTTAGGGTTTACTGGAATGCCCTTGCGCCGATATCACCCAATCTTAGGGTAATCTAGCACATAAGGTTTCCTTCTCTGGAGTGCAAACTCTCACAGGGTGACCACCTGGGTGCCTCCTTGTGCACCTAGTCTCTGGGGTCACTTGTTATGGGAATGCCTTCACTGTTCACGTGCCATGCATGTAGCTTCACTGGGAAACCCTAGGTCTGATGAGTACTCGACCCCTCAAGATTTTGCACCTCACTGTGCTCTCCCTGCTACCCGCATAGGCTCTTCGTGATTCAGGCCTCTCCCTATCTCTGGGTATTTAACTGGTTATTGGCCCACTCTGGGGACCAATCTTAGCTAATCTGGTTACGCTGTTCAAATCACCCAAGACCGATGTCACCTCGTCATACTCTGTTGCCGAGGACTCCTCAACCTGCGGAGTGACGAAGACACATCAGCCCTTTCTGGTGATCGTCACGCTGATGGCTAATCACCCTTCTCTGTGGGCTGATGACTAATCACCCCTCTCTGTGGGCTGATGACTAATCACCCTTCTCTGTGGGCTAATGACTAATCACCCTTCCCTGTGGGCTGATGACTAATCACCCTTCTCTGTGGGCTGATGACTAATCACCCCTCTCTGTGGGCTGATGACTAATCACCCCTCTCTGTGGGTTGATGACTAATCACCCCTCTCATCAATACCATCTGTGGAGTCCATTCCACGTGGCTTTGGCCCATGCTGTGGGACCCAGCTGACTTGGTTCACCCCCTTTACAAACTATCCTCAGTGTCCGAGGACTGGTCGGTACACAAGCCCCCCAGTCTCAAGCTGTTAACTTGTTTTAGTGAAGAGACTAAGTCATGGGCGAGGACTGATCGGTACACAAGCCCCCCTAGTCTCAGGCTGTTAACTTGTTTCAGCGAAGAGACTAAGTCATCGACTCGGGTGACCTACGTGGCTCTACACGTAAGTACATGAACAGTGCGCTGAAGGGACACTTCACCAACCCCCTTTCATCTGTTAACACGTGGCTGCATCAACGGTCTGGGATTCATAACGTTTGCGCTCCCTAGGGCTACGTTAAACCTCTTCAAAACCCCGCGCCACTTCACTGTTCCATTACTTTGCATTCTCACCTTCTGCAAAATCTATCTTCCAGTGCACGCTTTCTTCCTCTCACCAGGCTTTTCAACCTCCTTCGTCCTCGCTCAACCAAAGGTATGATTTTTATGTCTTCTCCCCCTTCATAACATAATCTCGATCATCCATGTTGCATGCTGTAGCTGTTCTGGGCCTGTTTTTGATTTGTGCATTCTAGTGTTTTTGTTCTTCTTTTCTGGGTTCGGTCTACCTTTGTGTCTTCGTCCACCATTGTTGTCTTCTAAGCCTTTTTCTCTTCCTGCCTCTCATTTGTTTAGATTCGAGATGGCCAGAACCAAAACTACTTCCAACCCTCCTCCAACTGTCGCGGTTGATTACAGGGCCCTCTACCCATGGGCTTCCGAGGATCTCCTTGTTGAGACCTCAAAACTCACATCCTGTGAAGATCTTCGAAAACACAGGGATGATGAGAATGAAATCAGAGGGCGCGTCTTTGGCAAGGAAACTGACGCGTAGATCTCTGTGCGACCTTGTACAGAAAACGAACTCGTTTGCGTTGATGATCGTTGCAACAACGGGGAACCTTTCTTCTTCTTCTATGCCACCATCTTCAAACGAGTCAAAGTCCGCCTTCCTTTAACTGGGTTCGAGAGGGCTTTGCTCATAGAGTTGAATGTGGCGCCTGCCCAACTGCACCCCAACAGCTGGGCTTTTATCAGGGCGTTCTCCGTCCTTTGCAATAACTTAGGGTTCACTCCCTCGGTAGATGTATTTCTTTACTTCTTCGAGGCGAAAAGCCCTGGCAAGAGGCTTTGGGTGAGCCTGAATGGGGTGGCAGGGAGAGTCCTACTCACTCTCTTCTCACAGTCGTACAAGAACTTCAAGGGAAGGTTCTTCCGAGTCTGCTGCAGCTCCTACGACTCCACCATGCTCGATGGGTTCCCATTATATTGGGTGGAGAAGTTGAAGTTCAAGAAACCCCGCAAACTCGAAGAGTTGACTATCCCTGACCAAGAACTGTGCCAAACCATTTCCAGCTGGGGCGTGGTGTTTGACACCACCCAGCTGATTAGGCATGAATACGACGCTGAGACCCTCAATGTATACATTGGTACATCAACTTCGTCTTGCATTTAACTGTCTACACACTTCATGCTTTGTCTTTCTCACCCTTTCTTATTGTCTAACGCAGGCATGGTGCTCAGCGCTGATAAGAAGAAGAGGCTGGCAGATGTGCTGAATCGCCGCAATGCTAGCGCCTCAGCACCTGCTGGTCCTTCATCACCCGCGGGTGCTGCCCTGGAACCAATTGCTGAAAAATCCAAAAGGGCAGCCCTGGTAGAGATTTCTGAGGATGAGGACACTTGCTCTGGCCTCGTCTTCAAGAGGAAAAGGGTGGAGGTTGCTGCAAAAGTATCCTCAGCAACAGAAGGGCATCCTCCATCCTTCAGGGAGCACCCTCCCAGCGCTTCGTCTCCCCCCGAGCCAATCTTGACACTTGAGGGAGGTGGGGAGAGTGCTCCTTCCACCAGCCAGATGCCTTCTACCCCAGAGTTGCCTCCTCTACTCCAGAGGTCTCTTGCGCAATGCCTGGCCAAGTTGCTTTGGAGGCCATGGACAGGAACTCCCTCGAGCATCTTCTCAGCCATGGTCTTGGGGAGTTCCTGGCTGCTTCAAACTTCCTGCTGGTCAAGGGCAGCGCTGAGGCTGAGCTGCTCGAGAAGACTGTCAGATTGGAGAAAGAGCTGGAGCAGAAGGATCTCCAACTCCGCCAAGCGGCTAAACGCGAGATTGCCCTTAATCAAGAACTGGGTAGTCTCCGCCAATCTGAGAAGGAGACCAAGAAGCTCCTCTTCTCCAAGGGGCAGGAGGCCCTCCAGCTTGAAGCCAAGATTCTCCCCCTCCGCAACAAGATCATCGAACTGGAAGAGCAAGCGGAGGGGGCTCAAGCTAAAATGACCAAGCTGGAGGAAAGAGCTACCAACCGAGAAGTTCAGTTGGGCAAGGTTGAGGAGGAACTTGCCCAACAAATCGAATTGCTGAAGAAGACCGAGACCGAGCTCACTGAAGACGCCGCCGACGCTTATGGGGAAGGTTTTGGTGATGATGAAGACCAAGTAGAGGAGGCGCCTAAGGCCCAAGCCCATGAAGCCCAAGCCCAAGTTGGGGCCCAAGCCCAACCAATTAGCTCAACATCCTTCATGCCTCAAAGGATGACTAGGAGCAAGGCTAAAGCTTTGGGAGAAGAGCAGGTGATGCCCTTGCTCAGGTTGCCTGTGTGCATCCTGAGATGGACCTCTCACCATACTCTGCAACCATGCAGGTAGTCGACGGGCAAATAGTGCCTAGATAGGTTTTCTGAGCAATTGTATCTGATGGCTGAACATCTTGTAATTACCCTCCTTTATAATGTAATTACTTTACTTGTTTTCAATCTTCTTTGCTTTATATAGCACTTTGCTTGCCTTTTGTATTTCAGCTGCTGTTTATTTGTTGGACATGCCTCATGTTTTGTGGAACTCATGACTTAGCATTCAGACCACAAATAACGCACCTGCCAAAATGAACCTTAGGTAGCACGATTTTCTGCTGATTTCACTAGTGAACCTTTCCTTCAAGTTGGGAGTTCTCGCTCAGAGGGGGAGGTGTTCCTTGCGAACTTCCCTTACCACTCACGAGACCTATAACCCCAACTGATAGGTTCTGACTGACCTCACATCGCCCATAGACGAGGGAGGATTCAACTGGGCGAACCCTTCTTTCACGTTGGAAGTTCTCACTCGAAGGGGAGGTGTTCTCTACGAACCTACCTTTCCGCTTACGAGACCTCTAACTCCAAGTGACAGGTTCTAGCTGACCTCACATCGCTCATAGGCGAGGGAGGATTTCTCTGGGCGAACCCTTCTTTCACATTGGAAGTTCTCACTCGAAGGGGAGGTGTTCTCTATGAACCTACCTCTCCACTTACGAGACCTCTAACTCCAAGTGACAGGTTCTAGCTGACCTCACATCGCTCACAAGCGAGGAGGATTTCTCTGGGTGAACCCTTCTTTCACATTGGAAGTTCTCACTCGAAGGGGAGGTGTTCTCTATGAACGTACCTCTCCATTTACGAGACCTCTAACTCCAAGTGACAGGTTCTAACTGCATTGTACAAACACATAAAAATATATATATATCTTTAACTGACAATTTTATTAAGTGACCTCATTAAAAACCCTTAACAAGGGAAAAAACAGTGTCCCCTGCATTGTGTAGTGTACAACATTACATGGCTTTAACTGAAATAAAACTTCAGGTGAGTCGCATTCCATGTTCGAGGAATTGGACCACCTTCTAAAGTTTCAAGCCTATACGCTCCATTCCCTAGGGCCTCTGTCACTCTGAAAGGACCAGGACCAGTCCACTTAGGAGATAGCTTGTTCTCTATCTGGTATGGAGACGCCTTGCGCATGACGAGGTCAGCCACCTGGAACTGTCGAGCCCTCAACTTAGAACTGTGTTTGAGCTCGACTCTCCTCTTCAGCGCCTCGGCCTTGATTCCTGCCTCCTCCCTAACTTCATCCAAGAGATCGAGATTCACCTTCCTTTCTTCATTGGACTCTTCAGCCACAAAGTTCTGGAAACGTGGCGAGTTCTCCTGGATCTCCACAGGGATCATGGCGTCTGAACCATACACCAAACTGAAGGGAGTCTCCTTGGTAGTGGACTGGGGAGTAGTGTGGTAAGCCCATATTATTCTGGGAACCTCCTCAGCCCACCTTCCCTTTGCTTTCTCCAACCTTCTCTTCAGTCCTCTGAGCAGGACTCGGTTGCCCGACTCGACCTACCCATTTGTCTGTGGGTGCTCGACTAACGCAAACACCTGCTTGATCCCCAACTCTGTACATACCTTCCCCAATTGTTGGCTTGCGAACTACGTGCCATTATCAGACACCAAACGTTTGGGCACCCCGAAGCGGCATACTATATTCTTCCACACGAAGTGTTGGATCTTCTGTGCTGTGATTTGTGCTACTGGCTCAGCCTCGATCCACTTCGTGAAATATTCTATGGCGACTACGAGGTACTTCATCTGTCGTATTGCCAAAGGGAAAGGCCCCAAGATGTCGATTCCCCATGTGTGAAACGGCCAAGGGCTGTATATCGACCTGAGCTCCTCTGGTGGCGCCTTAGGCCAATCAGCATGTAACTGGCATTGCTTGCACTGCTGGGCATACCTAGTGCAATCTTCCCTCATTGTCGGCCAGTAGTATCCTGCTCGAATGGCCTTAGAGGCCAAAGCTCGACCTCCGATGTGACTACCACAGATGCCTTCATGGAGCTCTGCCATTATTCTCACACACTGCTCGCCATGCACGCAGACTAGGATGGGGTGGGTAAACCCATGTCTGTACAACTCGCCTTCAATGAGCGTGTACTTGGCCGAGTTCTTCTTTATCCTCCTTGCTTCCGTCGGCTCTACTGGGAGCATTCCATCCGCTATGTAACGCTTATAGGGCGTCATCCATGTCTCTTCACTCTGTAGCAGGCAGACTTGCGATGACCCTACCTCCATTAGCATGCCTGCGTTGACCCGTGGTTTCTTCAGAGTTTCTTGAGTCAATGAGCGATGACTCCTCTTCTCACCGTCTGACTGGCTGATCTGATGGACTCCTACCAAGTTGTCAGCTGTATAAGTACGAGGCGCCCTTAGAGTCTCCTGGATGACTGTCCTCTGCCTGCCCCCCTTGCCTGAGCTGGCGAGTTTGGCTAACAAGTCAGCTCTGGCATTCTGCTCCCTGGGCAAATGCACTAGTTCAAATGTTTCAAACGAACTCTTCAATCATTGGACATACTCCAAGAAGAGGCCATCTGAGGGTCTTTGGCCTGGTACTCTCCTGCCACTTGACCAGTGACCAGCAGTGAATCACTCTTCGCCATAAGGCTCTGCGCTCCCATCTCCTTAGCCAACAACATCCGAATGATCAAAGCCTCATACTCCGCCTGGTTATTGCTGGCTTTGAAGGCGAACCGCAGGGCCTGTTCTATCAACAACCCTTTGGGTCCTTCAAGGATCACCCCCGCTCCGCTACCTTGCTAATTCGAGGACCCGTCTACTGACAATACCCACTTGAAGCTGGGTTCTTCCTGCTGGGCCTCGGTCGAGGACATCTCGGCCACAAAGTCAGCGTAGACCTGTCCTTTGATCGGGCCCCTGGGTTCATACTGGATGTCGAATTCTGACAACTCGACTGCCCAACGCACCATTCTCCCCGCCACATCTGGCTTTTGCAGGACCTTGGATATTGGTAGATCTGTCATCACCACCACTGTGAAACTTTGAAAATAGTGACGAAGTCTCCTGGCTGGGAACACCACTGCTAAGGCTACCTTATCTATGGCCTGGTATCTTGCCTCCGGCCCCTGCAAAACTTTACTGACAAAATAAATGGGCTTTTGGCTTTGTTCCTGCTCCTGAACCAAGACAGAACTCACCGCCCTCTCTGTGACTGCAAAGTACAGCCGCAGGGGTGTGCCAAGCTGAGGCTTGCACAAGACTGGCGGGCTGGCCAGATACTCTTTGAGCTTGAGGAAAGCCTGCTCACATTCTGTAGTCCAGGAAAATCTGCTATTTCTCCTTAAGCATTGGAAATAAGGGTGGCCCTTGTCTCCCCCAGCTGACACGAATCTGGAGAGGGCAGCCATCTGACCTGTCAACTGTTGCACTTCTTTGACCGATGTCGGGCTCCTCATGGCTATGATCGCCGCACACTTGTCTGGGTTGGCCTCGATCCCTCGTTCCGTAAGTAGGAAACCAAGGAACTTGCCTGCTTCTACTCCAAAGACACATTTCTCCGGATTCAGCTTCAGCCTATACTTAGCTATCGTATTAAATAGCTCCTCCAAGTCATCGACATGCTGATCTCGTGCCTGGGACGTCACCACCATGTCATCTACATAAGCTTGCACATTACGTCCCAGCATGGGTGCAAGGACTTTGTCCATCAACCTCTGATAGGTGGCACCCGCGTTCTTCAGCCCAAATGGCATGACCATGTAGCAGTAGCAAGAAAGCTCTGTCATGAACGCAGTCTTGCTCTCGTCCATCGGGTGCATCTTGATCTGATTATACCCAGAGAAGGCGTCCAAGAAGCTGAGCAACTTGCACCCTGAGGCACTGTCTACCAATGGATCTATGTTTGCCAGAGGGTAGGAGTCCTTCGGACAGGCCTTGTTGAGATCTGTGAAGTCTACACACATCCTCCACTTCCCATTGGCCTTCTTGACCAGAACGACATTCGCAAGCCACTCAGGATACTGAATTTCGCGTATGTGGCCTGCTTTGAGCAATTTTTGTGTCTCCTCCCTGACGACCTGTCTTCGTTCATCATTAAACTTCCTTCTCCTCTGGCGGACTGGTCTGACCTAGGGGTTCAATGCCAGGCGATGACACAGGAAGTCAGGATCAATACCTGGCATGTCTGAGGGGGACCAGGCGAAAGCGTCCAAGTGCTTTTCTATGACCCCTGCTACCTGGTCCTGGGTCTCCTAAGTCAGGGACTTACCCAACTTGAACATCTTGCCCCCAATCTCCTTCTCCACCACCTCCTCTGCCGGTTCAGGTCGCCTCACCTGGGCGACCTCTGCTCGTATAACCCCGACGTCACCCTGGGATATATCAGCTTCGTCGTCACCCCCCCTGGTGGTGAGGTGGTAACCATGCAGACTCCCCTTTTCGTCTTGAGGCTATTCTCATAGCACCTTTTAGCCTCTTTTTGATCTGACTTGATGGTTATCACCATCCCCTCCATCGAGGGCAACTTCATTTTCATGTGCCTCGTGGACACCACGGCCCCTAACCTGTTTAAGGCTGGTCTGCCCAGGAGCATGTTGTAGGCAGATGGGGCGTTTACCATGAGGTACCTGATGTTCTCTGTGTGGGAGGCCACTCCATCAGTGAAGGTGGTCCTCAGCTCGATGTATCCCCGCACTTCCACTTGGTCTCCTGCGAACCCATACAAGCAGCCAACGTAGGGCAACTGATCAGGAGACAACTGCAACTTGTTGAATGTCGACCAGAACATCACATCGGCCGAACTTCCTTGATCTACTAGCACTCGGTGTACCTTGCGTGCGATAGTGACATCTCGTGGGGGATAACATCTCGGCGATCATCCTTTGTAAAAACGAGGTCGATGTCTGGGAAGTGATCATCCTCGCATGTCTCCACTGCCATCACAGAACGTGCATACTTTTTGTGTTGAGAAGAAGTGCACCCTCCTCCTGAGAACCCACCTGATATAGTGTGGATCTCACCATGTATGGGCACTTCATGCCCGTGGTCTATCCTCTGTACACCTACCACCTCGCCCCCTTGTGCCTCCTTCAGGTAGTCACTCAAGAACCCACTCTTCACTAACTCGTCCAATTGGTGTCCCAAAGCCAGACAGTTGCGAATGGGGTGACCAAAGGCCTGATGGAACTCGCACCAGGCGTTCTTGTTTGGCCCCAACCTCTTATCACTCTTCGGGGGCATCTTCAACCTTTCCGCCACATTAGGAATGGCGATCAGCTCCTTCAGCTCCACCAGAAATTCATGCCTAGGGGGCACGTCATCCTTGGCTCGTGCCCTAGTTTGGGGCTTTCGGGGCTCATAGGGCTTCTGTTTCCCTTGAGCTTTCTTCTCTGTGGTCGCCTCGTGCACCCGCAGGGGTTGGGGTCGACTAGGCACTCGTGGCCTTGATGAAACTGCGCTTTCTCGCTTCTCATTGAGCTCTCCCTCAGCGACAATGTGAGCCACGACACGTCGTTTTATGTCATCGAAGGTCTTGGGGCGGCTACGGATCAAAGACTCGCTGAAAGGCCCTAGCAATACACCTTTCCTGAAGGCGTGCACCACAATATCTTCATCCTTGGTGTGCAATCTTACCACCATCGCCCCAAACCTGTTGAGGTAATCTCTAAGGGACTCCCTCTGGTGCTGCCTTACATCGAAAAGGTCGTAAGACACTGGTGGAGGGGCCCTGTTGACCAGATACTGCTCCCTGAATAGCACGGAGAATTGCGCGAAGGACGTGATATGTCCCTCGGGCAAACTCACGAACAATTCTAGCGTTGTTCCTGTCAACGTGGCCATGAAAAGCTTGCAGTGCACTGCATCAGACCCTCCTGACAACATCATCTGCATATGGAAAGCAGTGAGATGTGTTTCAGGGTCTTCTTTCCCGGTGAACACGGTCTTAGGCCCTACAAAGGTGGCTAGGACCACCGTGTTCATAATCGCCTGGGAGAAAGGCATGGGAAAGGCCCTTGGGGGCGTTGGTGGAACCTGATCATCTTCCCCACGATCTCCAGCTTGTTGCATGTGCTGCAGATTCAAGCGCAGCTCCTCGTTCGCTCGGTGCAACACCTCATTCCTGGCCTGTGAAGCGGCCAGGTCCTCCTGCATACACGCCTGATGCGCTCTAGACTCCGCCACCGTCTCCTGGAGGGCGCGCATCGTTTCCATGAGTTGTTGCATGGAGACGCTGTCGCCTCCATTTGGTGGAACGGACCCGTGTCTTGTATTCCTCATTTTCTGTGGTTTTTTCCCTCACTCTCGTGTATGGGACCTTGTTTTACTCCGGCCCCACGGTGGGCGCCAAATGTTCTTGCCGGTTGACTCGCCAGTCAGTTGACTCCACGACACTCACACGCCTCCTTCCTCATGTTGATACGTGCTTGAATCTTGTGAAACAATCTGCACCTGCAAAAGAGAAAAGGGCGCCCTAGAGGCCGTTTGCACTCCGACGCTCAAGTCAATAGTGGGCAAGTAACACCAAGTGTATTGAATCTCTCTGTGTTTAGGTCTAGAAACTGCGTACCTTTGTGAAGTATTTTACTGTCGCTTATATAGTCTAGGGTTTACTGCGCCGTTAACCCTAATTAGGGTTCACTGCGCTGCTAGCCATATTTAGGGTTTACTGGAATGCCCTTGCGCCGCTATCACCCAATCTTAGGGTAATCTAGCACATAAGGTTTCCTTCTCTGGAGTGCAAACTCTCATAGGGTGACCACCTGGGTGCCTCCTTGTGCACCTAGTCTCTGGGGTCACTTGTTATGGGAATGCCTTCACTGTTCACGTGCCATGCATGTAGCTTCACTGGGAAACCCTAGGTCTGATGAGTACTCGACCCCTCAGGATTCTGCACCTCACTGTGCTCTCCCTGCTACCCGCATAGGCTCTTCGTGATTCAGGCCTCTCCCTATCTCTGGGTATTTAACTGGTTATTGGCCCACTCTGGGGACCAATCTTAGCTATTCTGGTTACGCTGTTCAAATCACCCAAGACCGATGTCACCTCGTCACACTCTGTTGCCGAGGACTCCTCAACCTACGGAGTGACGAAGACACATCATTCCTTTCTGGTGATCGTCACGCTGATGGCTAATCACCCTTCTCTGTGGGCTAATGACCAATCACCCCCTCTCTGTGGGCTGATGACTAATCACCCCTCTCTGTGGGTTGATGACTAATCACCCCTCTCATCAATACCATCTGCGGGGTCCATTCCACGTGGCTTTGGCCCATGCTGTGGGACCCAACTGACGTGGTTCACCCCCTTTACAAACTGTCCTCAGTGTCCGAGAACTGGTCGGTACAGTATCAAAAGCTTTTTGTTGCTCTTCTCCCCATTTGAAAACCACATCCTTCTTTACTATAACATGAGTGGTGCGGCAATTGTACTAAAGTCTTTCACAAACCTTCTATAGAAAGAAGCAAGTCCATGAAAGCTTCGCACCTCATTCACATTGGTGGGTGTAGGCCAATGTTAAATTGCTACAACCTTAGATTGATCAACATGCACCCCTTTATAACTTACAACAAACCCTAGGAATTCTATATGATCAAGCCCAAACATACATTTAGCAAGGTTATCATACAAATGTTCCTTCCTAAGGGTTTCAAGAACTTCCCTAACATGCAACTCATGTTGTTCCAAAGACAAGCTATATATGAGAATGTCATCGAAATAAACTACAACAAACTTGCCAATGAATGCTCTTAAGACATGTTGCGTAAGTCACATGAAGGTACTAGGAGCATTAGTCAAACCAAATGGCATAACTAACCACTCATATAAACCAAATTTGGTCTTAAAAGCGGTTTTCTATTCATCACCTTTTTTAATTCTAATTTGATTATAGCGACTTTTGAGATCAATCTTGGTAAATATTTTAGACCCATACAATTCATCCAACAAGTCATCTAGCCTAGGAATGGGATGCCTATATTTGATGGTAATGTTGTTTATGGCCCTACAATCCGTACACATCCTCCATGATCCATCCTTTTTAGGGACAAGTATCACAGGCATAGCACAAGGGCTCATACTATCTTGGAGCCACCCCTTAGCAAGTAATTCCTCTACTTGTTTTTGGATTTCTTTTGTTTCGGTTGGGTTGGTCCTATAAGCTAGACGATTTGGTAAGGAAGCCCCAGGTATAAAATCAATTTGGTGTTCAATCCCTCTTAGAGGTGGTAAGCCTTTTGGAGGATCTTGAAACACATCTTGGAAGTCCTTAACCAAATTATCCAAACATGTTGGACTAACCTTAGCCGAATCATAATCAAGAGATCTAGGCATAGCTAAACAAATAGGCTTTTGAGAAACAATTACCTTGTGGACCTCTTGGCTTGAAAGAAGAAGACTCTTTTTAGAAAAAAAAATTTCATTTTCATTCTCTCTATTTTTTTTCGTTGTAACTTGGTCCTCATGGACTTCTTTTGGAGAGACTGACTTTAATATGACCTTGTGCCCATGTAAGTCAAAAGAAAGTTTGTTGGTAAAGCCATCATGAAAAACTTTTCTATCATATTGCCATGGCCTACCCAAAAGAACATGTGTTGCTTCCATAGGTACAACATCACACAAGACCTCATCTTTATATTTACCAATTGAGAATGCTATGAGGACATGTTTGTTAACAATGATTTCTCCTACTTCACTCAACCATTGCAATTTATAGGGCTTTGCATGAGAGATAGTAGATAATCCAATTTTATCTACCACTCTTGTGCTAGCCACATTAGCACAACTACCACCATCCATAATCAATGAACATAACTTGTTAATGAGACACCTTGTATGAAAAATGTTTTCTCTTTGGCTTTCATCAAAAGGTTTTAAAACTTGGCCAACCATACGTCTGACTACTAACAAGTCACCTTCAAGTGGACTTTCACTATCACATTCATTGGATGATCTAGGCGGTGAAGAATGTCTAGAAGAAGCCGAATCCTGCTCACTAACTACTATGCCATCATTTATCATAATATTTCTTTTAGAAGGGCAATTAGAAGCTATGTGACCATATCCTAAACATTTAAAGCATTTCTTACTAGACGATTTGGTTGGAGATTTATTATTTGAAGTGGAAGGCTTTGAATCCTTGGATTTGAAAGATGAATCATTAGAAGGAAAATTTTGAAAAAGACTTGTTTTTATTTTTCCAAGAGTTGTTGTAATAGCCATCATTATGAGTATTTTTGAAAGCAAGTTTCTTTGCAAGTTGGGTTTCAACCTTGATGGCAAGGTGAACCAAGTTTTCTAAAGAAGAGTACTCATAAAGTTCAACAACATCTTGAATGTCCCTTCTAAGACCACTTACAAATCTAGCCATCTTAGCTTCATCACTTTCATGTATATCAACTTTAAGCATAAGTGTTTCTAGCTCTTTAAAATAAGCATCCACACTTAGCGTGCCTTGGTGAAGCCTTTGGAGCTTCAACAATAGGTCTTTCCTAAAGTGTGGTGGAACAAATCTAGCATGCATACACTCTTTCAAATTGTTCCAAGAAATCACGGGAGGTCTCTTGTTTAGCCCAATGTCCATAAGAGTTTTATGCCACCATTGGATGGCATAGTCTAGAAATTCTAAAGTAGCTAGTTTTACCCTTTGGTCTTCTTGGACCTTATGTACATGAAATATTTGTTCAACCTTTGCTTCCCACCCCAAATATACATTTGGATCACCTTCACCACTAAAGCTAGGTAATTTTACAAAAGGCATATAAGGCTTTGCCACATGTTGGCGCCTTTGTTCATAATGATGATGCCTCCTCCATTCGGTTTCCTCTTCATGTCCATGATAGTTGGAAGAAGTTCTTGATGAATGTCGTGAAGAATGGTGTCTTCTATGGTGTGTATGGCTGGACCTTTCATTAGTCACTTCAAGCCTTTGCAATCTTTCTTCCAATTGTCTTATAGCTTCATCTTTTTGTGCAAGTGACCTTTTTGCTTCTTTTAGTTCACCAAGAATGAAAGCTTTTTGTGGAGAGTGTGGTTTGGAAGATTCACCACTTGAATATTGAGCCATTTTCAAAACAGTACAGCAAACACAAATAGCAAACAATTAAAGAAAACAAGGTTAGACAACAAAGAAAATATGGTGCGGTTTTGGACAAAAAAATAAAGGCATTCAAAATCACTCCAAGAAATTATACTTCCCTCAACCAAGTTTCTCTTGTGGAATGGAGTAACCTCAAGTGAAAGATGCCAAAGCACTCAACCAATCATCCAAAAAGAACCACCACAAAACTTGAAGAACAACAAAAGACAAGCAAGAAAAGGTACAAAACAAGAAAGGGTAGTGCAAAAGGAATACAAGATATATGACAAAACTTAAGGAATGAAAGACAAGCAATAAAAGGAACACAATAAGACTCAAAGAATACTCACTAAACTTTATAATCAAGAAAGAAAGTACAACTCATAAACTTGTCCAAGTAAAAGGATCAAAAGTTCCACAAAGTAGACAACAATTTGCCAATCACTATGAATCCAACTTTTGTAAAGAAATCAATGTGCAAAAGAATGAAAAGATGCAAGTACCAAACTGTTTTTGATGTTTTAAAAATAAAGATGATTCTGTTTTCCTCTGTTTCAGTACTGTTTTGCTATATATATATATATATATATATATATTATATAAAATGGAACTTAGCTAGTGAAAGAACCATAAAATGCATCATATGGAAGTTGAAACATCAATCAATTTGCACAAAAATTTTATGATGGATTCAAGACAATTGAACACTTGAAATCAAATGTTTGGAACCTCTAATCAATAAGTACTAAAACAAATTCAAGAGAAACACAAACTTTCAAAAACAAAAGCAAGCAAGTATAGACAAGATTTGGACACCTAGAACACTATGAACATAAGACTCCAAACAAAAGGTATGATCAATGAAAAGGCACAACTGAAAACATATTCAAACCAAACAAAAGTATGAATATAAGGTGCTGGAAAAACAGTAAACATGAAATTATAGGTGCTGGAAAAAAAATTGCCCAAAATTAAAGTGCTAATTCAACTCAAAACACAAAAACACACCACGTCTCATGATACCACATGATGTGAGTTGAATTCATCTTTGTTTAATTTGTAACACTTTATGAAGAATTGGATCAAGATTGTTAGGACAATTATGGTGAGTCACCTAGAGAAAATTCCCACTGGACATTAACTGATGTGAGTTGATTTTATGATTGTTCATTTTTATGGTGACACTTTACTTAGGATTGGATTTTATGAGACAAGTATGGTGAGAACCTAAGGAAAATCCCCACTGGACATTAACTTAACCAAGTGGTTAAGTAGATGTGAAGGTTCATTTCACAAAGGCAAAAGGAAAACACAATTATAAGGTGATAATGATGACAAATTATGGTGTGGAATTACATAAGGAAAACAAGAGCAACATATAAAAACTGAATAGACATAATGAAGCAAAATAAGAACATGTTTATGAATAGATGGAATGATAACGGAAGGAAAAGATGAAGGAAAAGGAAGCTTATGAGAAATGGAATTGAGAATGGTTGCACGCCACTTGGATGGTGAAATAACTCCAAGATAAGTGAAGGATGCCACCACTTGAGAGCTCTTAAAACTCATAAGATAAGACCAAGACAGGAAGAATTTCACTCACTCACAAATCACACAAAATTTGTGTATAGTTTCTTTACTATAATTTTCAACTTGTGAATACATGAGGTAGGCCTCCCTGTTTATAGATTTAGGAGCCTTGGAAAGCAAGCTTAAAGGGTAGAATGGGAAAAGGGAAAAAAGTGGGCAGCCATAGGGTTTGACTAAGTCAATCCCGTGTTCTTGGCTTATCCTTCTAGAAATTAGGTCAAAATGCCTTCAAATGGGCTAGGAACAAGCAAGAATGCTACCCACACCCCCTACTATGCTAAAGGCACTTTATTCTACCTTATTTCTACTATTTGGACCCCTCATTTGAGCCGAATTTATTTACAACATTTTTCTAAATATTTAAGAAGACTAATAGGAAGAACTTCAAGTGCTCTGGACCTTGTCCATTCCTCCTATTGAAGAGGTCTTCCTTTGCTTGTTGAGATCACTCTTTATAGTTGGCATTCTTGGTCATCTTCTTGTGGACTTGGTTTTGGAGTCTTTGTGTGTTTGTATCATTAACTTAGCTAGAGCTAAGTAGATGTGAAGGTTCATTTCTAAAGGTCCAAAGGAAAAACACATGTTTATGTCTCTTTTATGAATTTTATGGATTAAAACCGTGTGGGTTTATCAAGAACAGCAAGGAATATGTATGAACAACACAATAACAGCTCAAGAACACAAGATTAAAAGTAGAATCAAAATAAGAATTGAAACTACAATAGAATCACAACAAGAACACAACCTACTATTAGAAATTCAAGAAAATAACATGAACATGGTTACTCTATGGAAGCCAAACCAAAACACGTTGCTATAACACAATTGAACCGTTCAAAATGGAAGAACAACACATCAAATGAAAGAGGACATCATAAGGAAGAGAATGAACCGATTGAAATTGCAAACAAGCAAGTAGAACAAAAATGGGTATTTTTAGAAGATGAATATAAATGACTTATGTGGTTGTAGTCTTTTTGGAGATGTGCTCACGCCACTTGGAGGGTGGTTCTTCCAAGACGAGTGGTAGGTGCCACCACTTGAGAGTCTCCAAAGCTCACAAGATAAGACATGGAAGGAGGAGGAAGAGACAAAGCTCACAACTCTCTCTCACAATAACTCAAGATAGTTTCTTTACTTCTAAATTTCAACTTGTATTATTATGAACCAAAGCTCCCTATTTATAGCAAGGGTGACTGATTTGGGTTAAAGGGAAGGAGTTGGAAAAGGCACTTCTAGCTCCTTCTATGTAACGCCTAAATCTAGAAGGAGTTGGAAGAGTCATTTTCCACTCTTTTGTAAAAACCGTCCAAATAATGCCTTTACATTTAGAGGTTTCTTTGGTTTTCCTCTTTGGCATTTTCCTAAGGCCAATTCTATATTTATTTACAAATATTTACAAATGTTTATACATGGGTAATTACAAAAAGAGAAAACAATTGATGTTCTTTACCCAACTCTCTAGCCTTGCTCCTTGTGATCCTTTGAGGTATGAAGGATTTTGAGCTATCTTGTCCTTGAGGTTCTTGGCTTTTCTCCTCACTTTCCTCTTCTGTTTGATCTCCATCACATGGTAATAGTAATGACCGACCTGACGATTCGCAAGATACTACAGAAACCAGACATGGTTGGCAGAATGGTGAGATGGGCGGTGGAACTTTCTGAGTTCGACGTACAGTATGAGCCTAGAGGCCTATCAAGGGACAAGTTTATACCAACTTTGTGGCAGAACTTTCTACAGAAACTACCCCCTTAGGCGGTGGAGATTTTTAGTGGATCCTTTCAGTAGACGGGTCCTCTAACCAACAAGGTAGCGGGGCCGACATCATCCTGGAGGGGCCAAACAGATTACTGATCGAGTAGGCCTTGAAATTTGCCTTCAAAGCCAGCAATAACCAGGCTAAATATGAAGCATTGGTAGCTGGAATCCCACTCACCAAGGAGATGGGCACTCGAAGCCTGTTGGTAAAGAGCGATTCGTTACTAGTAACTGGGCAAGTCACAGGAGAATATCAGGCCATGGACCCCTAGATGACCTCGTACCTGAAATATGTCACGTTGCTAAAAGAAGCCTTCCCCATGTTCGAATTGGTACATGTCCCAAGGGAGCAAAATGTACAAACAGACCTGTTGGCAAAGCTCGCCAGCTCAGGTAAAGGAGGTTGTCAAAGGTCGGTAATCCAGGAGACCCTGAGGGCACCTGATTGCTGCGAATGGCACGATCGACGGACAACAGGTGAATCTGGTCGACATTGGGAAAAGAAGGCATCAATCCTTGACTCAGGAAACCTTGAGGGTACCTAAAATAAGTGTTTACAACCTGGTCAAAGAAGGGCCACTAGACGTTTGCCTCATTGATACAGGCGAGACCTGGATGACACCCTACAGGCGTTACCTCACTGACAGGGTACTCCCACTGGAGCCTGCAAAGGCCAGGGTTGTAAAGAAGAATGTGAGAAGGTATACATTGATAGATGGGAAGCTGTTCAGGCATGGTTACACCCATCCTACTCTGGTCTGTATAAGTGGCGACCAATGCGCACGGATGATGACAGAGCTCCACGAGGGTATCTGTGGGAGCCACATTGGAGGACGAGCTCTCTCTCTGAAAGTTGTTCGAGCAGGGTATTACTGGCCCACGATGCATGAGGATTATGTAATACATGCACATGCACAGCGATGCACACAATGCCAGAAACACGCTGGTTGGCATCACGCACCCTCGGAGGAATTGCGATCGATAAGTAGCCTGTGGCCCTTTCACACATGGGGCATTGATATCCTGGGACCTTTCCCATTGGCCATTCGATAAATGAAGTACCTAGTAGTGGCCGTGGAATATTTCACTAAGTGGATAGAGGCTGAGCCCAAGGCACAGATACCGCTCACAAAGTCCAACACTTCGTGTCGAAGAACATCGTTTGTCGTTTCGGGATTCCAAAATGTTTGGTATCCGACAATGGCACCCAATTTGCGAGTCAACAGCTCGCAAAGTTATGCACAGAACTTGACATTAAACAAGTATTTGCATCTGTGGAACACCCGCAAACCAATGGACAGGTCGAGTCTGCCAACAAGGTGTTACTCAGGGGACTAAAAAGGAGGCTGGAGAAGGCGAAGGGGAGTTGGGCTGAGGAGGTTCCACGAATTCTATGGGCCTACCACACCACCCCTCAATCCACCACAAAGGAGACGCCTTTCAGCCTAGTTTACGAGTCGGACGCCATGATCCCAGTAGAGATACAAGAGAGCTAGCCACGATTCCAGAATTTCGTGACGGAAGAATCCACTAAAGGGAGAAGGATAAATCTCGACCCACTTGATGAGGTGCGGGAGCAAGCGCGCAAAAGCCGAAGCCCTGAAAAGAAAGGTGGAACAGAAGCATAGGTCTAAATTCAGACCTCGACAATTCCAGGTTGGTGATTTGGTCATGAGGAAAGCTCACCCGTATCAGCTAGAGAACAAGTTATCTCTCAAATGGACCGGGCCATTCCGAGTGACAGAAATGCTCGGGAATGGAGCCTACCAACTTGAGACTCTAGAGGGTGGTGCGATACCCTAGAACTGGAATGGAACTAACCTCAAATTTTATTTCAGTTAATATATAATGTCAATCATGAATAATGAAGGGGACACTCTTTTTCCCTTATGGGGGTTTTTTAATGAGGTCGCCCAATGAAAAGTGTTTGAGAAATGATGTGCCATTATATTGAAAATGAAACCTGTGCACCCGATATGGTGCACACAAAACCAGCTCACCAGGTCAAGCGGAGCACGAAACTAGTTCACCAAATGTGGTGTAAACGAAACCAATTCACCAAATATGGTGTAAACGAAACTAGTTCACCAAATGTGGTGTAAATGAAACCAGTTCACCAAATGTGGTGTAAACGAAACCAGTTCACCAAATGTGGTGTAAATGAAACCAGTTCACCAAATGCGGTGTAAACGAAACCAGTTCACCAAAGGTGGTGTAAACGAAACCAGTTCACCAAATGTGGTGTAAGTGAAACCAGCTCGCCAATTATTGGGCATAGCATGAAAATGAAGTCAGCTCGCCAAAAATTGGGTATAGCCCAAACGAAACCATTTGTCCAGCAATTAGGACCTCATACTGATCAAAGGCACTAACCAAACCACAGCTCGCCAGAATTTGGTTTGAGCCCCAAAAAGGAGACCTCGCTTTGGGAAACTTCCACAGGAGGGGAACTATAGGTTCACAACAACTTAAGCTTGAGAGCCCTACATGAAGAATGACTTTAAGTATGGACAGCACAAGGTGAACTCAGGATTTCGATGAGAATCGATTGAGACAACAACACGAGTCATCAGGTTAGACATTAAATTGTCCTATGATTGGCTCTAGTAAGAGCAACATCCATGTTATGTTTGGCATAGTTATACACATTGGTTATTTGACATGCATCATAAATTGCCTTGTTTGTTTGGAGTTGTTTGCAAAATTAGTGACGTTTCTAAGGAAAGAACACTCTTTAATTTGTTAGGTTATATGCATTAACTCTAAACTAGAAAGGGCATAATAAAACAACTATAAAAAGAACTGTACATATATAAATGAAATGATGCATTGTTCAGACAGCTACCGAAGGCAAATAGATACAAGGAATTTATGATTGTTGCTCATCCTCATACACCAAGTGCCCGTCAATCATGACTTTCCCTAGGCCAAGTTGGGAGAAGTCAGTATCAAGGTAAACACTTGTGGCTTGGGCAACTGCGTCCTCGAAGCCAACAACGTATAAGTTGTAACATCCCGCCAAATCGTTTCACAAATATATAATGAAAATAAACGAAACATCAAAATGTTGAAATGTGCATAATTATATATATGTAATGAAGATTCTCCTCACAGGGAGTTTAATACAACATCGGTCGTTTTTCCAAAATCTTAAGCAAGATACAGCAAAAAAAAAAAAAAACAACTGATCTCCTAACAGCTGATCTCCTACCAGCCGCGCTCATAACAGCCGACCTCCTAACCAAAGAGGCGATCTCCTATCAGAAAACAGGAAAAGGGGTGATCGCCCAACAGAAGCAAAATAGGCGATCTCATCCCGGCGACCACTCACTGAGGAGCTCTTCTTCCTACAAGATCATCTGCTCCCGTGTAAAAATTACACGATCATCACAGGTTTTAAGAAAAACAGCCACAGAACCAAAACGCAAAGGGTAAGCTAGACATTTAAAAGAGAGTTTGAATATGAACTTAAGAATCAAGATGAAACCAATTTAAGACATCCACATAAAACCATCAACTTTCTCATATTCCACCAAACCATTCGATAATCACATATCTCACAAATTAATTCCAGAGTCTCACAATTCACATCAGCAATCAAGTGTCTATCAATTCAATTTCTCATTTCACACGTCAGACTTTCCACTGACTCATCACACCAGACACTTGACCATTATTCCGGAGACTCGTGCATTGAACTCAGCGTCCAGAGACCTGCACCTGTCACGCTAAAAGGCTGGAAAGTGACCTCAGCCATGCGCATCACACAATCTCAATCTCAATATCATCATTATCACAGTGTGACAGGGTGAATCCATATGACGGCTGAGCTCGTTCTGTTTCACACGGGCCACTCATTCATAGGACCTCCTTCGACTCTCACCACCGAATGACTTCATTTACGTAATTCCATCATGTCAGCAGAGTCAGGATCGTCTCATTAACAGGACACTCACTGATCAATACACATCCTACACAGATCTTACACGGTATTTCCTTTCCTGAAAATACTATGCCTAGATCCCACATTCACAACATTCACACATCACATAACATTTCAACAAATGATTCCAGTCACAGCAAAACTCATGCCAAGGTTCAGATTTTCGAATATCACATTTAAATCTCAACAGTTTTCAAACAACACCAAAAACAGAAGATATTTCAGTAACAGATAAAAACCGGCGATCATCTTCAAAACACAGGCGATCACTCACTAAACTGGGATTTAAACAAGAACATTCTGCAAACCCGGCGACCACGTCGCCCCCATCATCAAACTCATCAAACACACAGTTTTCATCAGAGATAAGGCTAGCTTCCCTTACCTGGATCAGCGTGAAACTCACTTCAAGCTCTAACCACCGAACGTAAAGGATGCCTGAACTCTGCCTAAGCGTTCTAATCGGTAAAACTTGTAGAGAACCTTCTCAAATGCTCTATGGCAATCGCTGGTAAATAAACTGGTGCCTGGAATTACTGAGTCGCAGCGCAAAGGAGAGAAATGAGAAAGATGAAACTCTGTCACTATTTTCTCTTACTGCGTTCTAATCTCACTAAGAGGCGGTGCATTTCGATACTAGGAACATAGGCCTGCCATGAAGCTATCATTACCTACTCTCTAACTAACACTTCCGTGTGGGTTTCTTCCTCGAATTAAATGCAGACTTGACAGAATGGCCACATGGCGTCTCTACGTGCATGGAGCCACTGTTCCGAGGGTCTTTCACTGCCTACATGTTGCACATGCAGCACGTTAATCCTGGAAGCCGGGACCCCACCTCATCTGCGTATAACCGGACCCCTGATTACCATCCACCGGTATCCATGGCTCCCATGTCAGAAATGACCGATGTTCCTTACACCGGCGATGACTGATTCCTCACCCTGGAGGACGACCGAGGTCTCCCTCTTGCGGACGACCGACTTCTCTCCCTTGCGGACGACCGAGGTCTCCCTCTTGCGGACGACCGAGGTCTTCCCCTGGAGGACGACCGAGGTCTTCTCCTGGCGAAGTCCACACGCCTCGCGCCCTGGCGATGCCCGCACGCTTCGCGCCCTTTACTTCCATGTTTTATTTTAAATAAAACTTACTTAGAATTTATTTAAAATATACCCTTTTATTCCAAATTACATTTTACAGGTCCTTACATTCTCCCCAACAACAAAAATTTTCGTCCTCGAAAATTGAATTACACGGAAAAGAGGTATGGATAGGCTTCCCTCATGGATTCTTCTAGCTCCCAAGTTGAATCACCCGATTTCTCATTCCACACCACTTTCACCATGTGGATGGTCTTGCCTCTGAGCTGTTTACTTTGCCAATCGTCAATCCTAACTGGTTTTGCTTCAAAGGACAAGTCATCCCTGATCTGCACCTCGTCCGTTTCTAGCACATGACTAGGGTCTGCCATATACTTCCTCAGCTGCGATACGTGAAAGACATTATGCAGATTCGCTAAGTGGGGAGGTAGGGCGATCTCGTAAGCCACTGGACCAATCTTCCTCAAGATCTGGTATGGTCCAACAAACTTAGGAGACAGCTTCTTTGGTCTGATAGCTCGTCCTACACCCTTGGTTGGGGTCACTCTCAAAAATACATGGTCTCCAGCAGCAAACTCCAAAGGTCTTCTCCTCTGATCTGCATAGGACTTCTGCCGGCTTTGAGAAGCTCTCATCCTGCCTTGTATCTGTTTCACCTTCTCGGTTGTTTGCTGAATCAACTCTGGCCCAACCAAGATTGCATCGCCCTCCTGATACCAACATAAGGGAGTCCTGCATTTTCTCCCGTACAGGGCTTCATAAGGTGCCATCCCAATGCTGGCGTGGTGACTGTTATTATACGTAAACTCCACCAGTGGTAACACCTCATCCCAACTTCCCAAATGATCCAATACACACGTCCTTAGCAGATCTTCCAAGGACTGGATCGTTCTCTCCGACTGCCCATCTGTTTGAGGATGATAGGCCGAGCTCATCCTCAACTTGGTTCCTAAGCAATCTTGTAGAGTCTGCCAAAACCGTGAAGTGAACCTGGGATCTCTATCCGAAATGATGCTGGTAGGCACTCCATGCAACTTCACTATTTCTTTGATGTACAATTGTGCCAACTTCTCCATGGACATCTTCATATTTACTGGGAGGAAGTGGGCACTCTTTGTCAGCCGATCTACTATGACCCAGATTGCCTCATGACCCTTCACCGATCTGGGCAGATGGGTGACAAAATCCATGGCGATGCTGTCCCATTTCCACTCAGGGATGTCCAATCGCTGTAACAGCCCGCCCGGTCTTTGATGTTCTGTCTTCGCCTTCTGACATGTTAGACAAGTTGCAACGTACTGGGCGATGTCCCTCTTCATGCCTGACCACCAGAATGACTCCTTCAAGTCATGGTACATCTTGGTCATGCCTGGGTGTAGGTTGAGGCGACTCTTGTGACCTTCATCCAAGATCATCCTCTTCAACCCTTCGTCTGCAGGTACACAAATTCTGCCATTAAACCTCAAGACCCCATCCTCGCCCATCGCAAAGTCCCTAGCCTGGTCGGTCCCTAGCGACTCCACAGTCCGCCTCAGACTTGGGTCCTCCAACTGCTTATCCTTGATCTCTCCAATGAAGTCATTAGTTATAGCCAGCTTACTACAACTAATGTGATTTGCATAAAAGTCTACCCCAAGGTTTAAGTCTCTGAACTGCTCGATCAGTTTCTGTTCTTCCATCATCATGGTGGCTACTTGCATTGATTTTCTACTCAAAGCGTCTGCCACTACATTGGCCTTCCCTGGGTGATACATGAGTTGAAAATCGTAATCCTTTAGAAACTCCATCCACCTTCTTTGTCTCATGTTCAGTTCCTTCTGATCGAACAGGTATTTCAGGCTCTTATGGTCGCTGAACACCTGGAACCGAGCTCCATATAAGTAGTGCCTCCAGATCTTTAGGGCGAAGACCACTGCCGCCAACTCCAAATCATGCGTAGGGTAGTTCCTCTCATGAACCTTGAGTTGCCTTGAAGCATAGGCGACCGCCCTTTTCTCTTGCATTAAAACGCATCCCAGACCCTGATGTGAGGCATCACAGTAGACGTCAAAAGGTCTTCCGACCTCTGGGATCACCAGCACTGGAGCACTCGTCAACCTTTTCTTTAATTCCACGAAGCTGAGCTCACATCGGTCGGTCCAAGCAAAAGGTTGGTTCTTGCGGGTTAGCTGTGTTAACGGAGCCACCACTTTGGAAAAGTCTTCAATAAACCTCCGATAGTAGCCCGCCAAACCCATAAAGCTCCTTATCTCCGTGACTGTCTGAGGACGTTCCCACTGCAGCACTGCCTCTACTTTGGCTGGATCTACCAAGATCCCTTGGGCAGATATTACGTGCCCTAAGAAGTTAACTTCCCTCAGCCAGAACTCACACTTAGTGAACTTGGCATAAAGTTGTTCCTTCCTCAGGATTTCCAATACCGACCTCAGATGCCCTTCATGCTCTTCCTCGGTCTTTGAATAAACAAGTATATCGTCTATGAAGACTACCACCAACTCATCCAAGAAAGGGCGGAAAATCCTATTCATGTAGTCCATGAACAGAGCTGGGGCATTGGTCACTCCAAACGGCATCACTACATATTCGTAGTGCCCATATCGGGACCTAAAAGCTGTTTTCTGCACATCTTCAGCTTTTACCAAAATTTGGTGGTACCCCGATCTCAGATCAATCTTTGAGAACACCGAGGCCCCATTTACTTGATCCATTAAATCATCAATTCTGGGTAGAGGGTACTTGTTTTTGATGGTCAACTTGTTTAACTGCCTGTAGTCTATGCACAGCCGAGACCCTCCATCCTTTTTCTTCACCAGAAGTACTGGAGCTCCCCATGGAGATACACTGGGTCTGATGAACTGTTTCTCCAACAGCTCTTCCACTTGCTTCTTTAACTCCACTAACTCGGCTGGAGCCATTCTGTAAGGCGCCATTGACACTGGTCCAGCTCCAGGTATCAAATCAATAGAGAATTCCACTTCTCTCTTAGGAGGTAACCCAGGTACCTCTTCTGGGAATACATCCGTGAAGTCTTTCACTACAGGTATCCTGTTTACGTCCCCTTCATTCTTCACTTCCAACCGAGCTAACATCACGAAACATCTCGCCCCTTCTTCCATCTCCAACCGCCCATGCCGAGCAGATACCACATCCTGTTCTTGGAGATCGGGCAACACCACTTTCTGCCTACCGCAATCTATAAGAACGTGATTGGCAGATAGCCAATCCATTCCCAGGATAACATCCAGGTCCTGAAGAGGTAGGCAGATCAGGTTCACTTTGAATCTGCGTCCCTCTACTATTACTGGACATTCAGGGCAAACCGTAGAGGTCACAACCTGTCTTGATGCAGGTGTGGAAACCAACAGTTCAAAAGGCAGCTCCTTCACTAGGAGACCCAACTCGGCTATACACCGACTTGACACAAAGGAGTGTGTCGCTCCAGAATCAAACAAAGCTTCTACACCCCTACCAGCAATAAAACAAACACCTTGCACGAGGTTACCTGATTGAGACGCTTCAGCTCCTGTCATGGCAAACACTCTCCCTGTTGCCTGAGGTTTGCTGCCTTCATTCCTCAACTGCCGAGGACCCGCAGTTTGAGTCATCCTATACCTGTCAGGGCAATCTCTAGAAACGTGCCCCATCTTTTGGCACGTAAAACATCTGGGTGTCCACGGTTGTTGCTGCTGCAACCGGGATGACATTGTTCCCGTCCGATGTGGTGGAGGTCTCGCATATGGCTTGCCTTGTGAATGCTGCACTTTAGCTCTCCCACTGGAAGAACCCCCTGGGTGTGACCTGATCACCCGAGGATCACCCTTTTCCAGAGTCTCCACCATCTTCGCCTTTTCTACCAAGGCGTGAAATTCCCTGATGCACATCGGGGCTATAGATCTCTTCAGCCCATGCGTCAGCCCCTCCTCAAACTTCCTGCACCTCCACGCCTCGGAGGTCGCCTGGGTATAAAAACGGGCGAGGTACTCGAACCGAGCAGCATAGGCGTTCACAGACATACCCCCCTGCTCCAACTTCAGGAACTCAGCTTCCCTTGCAAACCTCGCGCTGTCTGGGAAGTATTTCTCTAGAAACCTCACTCTGAAGTTCTCCCAGTCCAAAACATCCTCCCTGGCTTCCATCATTTGCTGAGCTCCCACCCACCAGAACTCAGCTTCTCCAGATAGGAGATAGGTGGCGAACAGCAATTTCTTCTCTTCAGGGCAGGAGGTCGCCCTAAAGATTTTCTCCATTTCCCTGACCCACTGATCTGCTTGATCAGGGATAGCATTCCCACTGAACTTGGGTGGGTTGTGCCTCATAAACTCGGTCAATGCCATCCTTTCCTGAGGCTGGCCGACGGGCGAATTCGTATCAGCCGACCGAGCAGCTTCCCAGTGGTGCATGGTATCTTGATGGTTCTGAGCCATCGCCGCATTCTGTTGCTGGATGGCACCTGCCATCATCTCAATGGCCCTGGCGATCTGGCCCATTTCAGAAGAAGGTTGGGGAGCGGTAGGAGGTCTACGAGTCATTTTCTTCGTTCTCTGATTTCGAAACCACAAGCTTCTTTATCCCCTACAACTATAAGAATGAAATCGATAAGAAATCAATTCATTCAAGGGGTAACATCTCGACCTTACCAGGTCAGCTTCTCAAATTCCTTAGGAATTCGAGTCCATCAACAGAAACATGCAGCTTATAACCTCAAGCAAAACATCAGAACAGCTACTGGTGTGCAATCATCAATCCAAACAGCCACTCAAAATCAATTACCAAACACTCAATAAAAAAAACAATCACGCCAGAAACCGAAGTATGCTAAGCATTAAACCTCTGGAAGTTAGATTGAGAATCACCCCGATCCGGTCATGAGTGTGCACCCTCACCACCTTATCAAGACCCTCTCATTCTAAATACTAAGATTTTCAGTTAGGCATACATTCACTACAGCACACACAAAAAGTTCAATACAAAAACGTTTGAAAACCTTTCACAATAGTTGTTACTTAAAACTCAAATAAGTTTTCATGAGCAGAAGAAAACACAATGGATCCACAGCCCTCAGGTCATCCTAAGGACGAACTGCTCTGATACCATTAATGTAACATCCCGCCAAATCGTTTCACAAATATATAATGAAAATAAACGAAACATCAAAATGTTGAAATGTGCATAATTATATATATGTAATGAAGATTCTCCTCACAGGGAGTTTAATACAACATCGGTCGTTTTTCCAAAATCTTAAGCAAGATACAGCAAAAAAAAAAAAAAACAACTGATCTCCTAACAGCTGATCTCCTACCAGCCGCGCTCATAACAGCCGACCTCCTAACCAAAGAGGCGATCTCCTATCAGAAAACAGGAAAAGGGGTGATCGCCCAACAGAAGCAAAATAGGCGATCTCATCCCGACGACCACTCACTGAGGAGCTCTTCTTCCTACAAGATCATCTGCTCCCGTGTAAAAATTACACGATCATCACAGGTTTTAAGAAAAACAGCCACAGAACCAAAACGCAAAGGGTAAGCTAGACATTTAAAAGAGAGTTTGAATATGAACTTAAGAATCAAGATGAAACCAATTTAAGACATCCACATAAAACCATCAACTTTCTCATATTCCACCAAACCATTCGATAATCACATATCTCACAAATTAATTCCAGAGTCTCACAATTCACATCAGCAATCAAGTGTCTATCAATTCAATTTCTCATTTCACACGTCAGACTTTCCACTGACTCATCACACCAGACACTTGACCACTATTCCGGAGACTCGTGCATTGAACTCAGCGTCCAGAGACCTGCACCTGTCACGCTAAAAGGCTGGAAAGTGACCTCAGCCATGCGCATCACACAATCTCAATCTCAATATCATCATTATCACAGTGTGACAGGGTGAATCCATATGACGGCTGAGCTCGTTCTGTTTCACACGGGCCACTCATTCATAGGACCTCCTTCGACTCTCACCACCGAATGACTTCATTTACGTAATTCCATCATGTCAGCAGAGTCAGGATCGTCTCATTAACAGGACACTCACTGATCAATACACATCCTACACAGATCTTACACGGTATTTCCTTTCCTGAAAATACTATGCCTAGATCCCACATTCACAACATTCACACATCACATAACATTTCAACAAATGATTCCAGTCACAGCAAAACTCATGCCAAGGTTCAGATTTTCGAATATCACATTTAAATCTCAACAGTTTTCAAACAACACCAAAAACAGAAGATATTTCAGTAACAGATAAAAACCGGCGATCATCTTCAAAACACAGGCGATCACTCACTAAACTGGGATTTAAACAAGAACATTCTGCAAACCCGGCGACCACGTCGCCCCCATCATCAAACTCATCAAACACACAGTTTTCATCAGAGATAAGGCTAGCTTCCCTTACCTGGATCAGCGTGAAACTCACTTCAAGCTCTAACCACCGAACGTAAAGGATGCCTGAACTCTGCCTAAGCGTTCTAATCGGTAAAACTTGTAGAGAACCTTCTCAAATGCTCTATGGCAATCGCTGGTAAATAAACTGGTGCCTGGAATTACTGAGTCGCAGCGCAAAGGAGAGAAATGAGAAAGATGAAACTCTGTCACTATTTTCTCTTACTGCGTTCTAATCTCACTAAGAGGCGGTGCATTTCGATACTAGGAACATAGGCCTGCCATGAAGCTATCATTACCTACTCTCTAACTAACACTTCCGTGTGGGTTTCTTCCTCGAATTAAATGCAGACTTGACAGAATGGCCACATGGCGTCTCTACGTGCATGGAGCCACTGTTCCGAGGGTCTTTCACTGCCTACATGTTGCACATGCAGCACGTTAATCCTGGAAGCCGGGACCCCACCTCATCTGCGTATAACCGGACCCCTGATTACCATCCACCGGTATCCATGGCTCCCATGTCAGAAATGACCGATGTTCCTTACACCGGCGATGACTGATTCCTCACCCTGGAGGACGACCGAGGTCTCCCTCTTGCGGACGACCGACTTCTCTCCCTTGCGGACGACCGAGGTCTCCCTCTTGCGGACGATCGAGGTCTTCCCCTGGAGGACGACCGAGGTCTTCTCCTGGCGAAGTCCACACGCCTCGCGCCCTGGCGATGCCCGCACGCTTCGCGCCCTTTACTTCCATGTTTTATTTTAAATAAAACTTACTTAGAATTTATTTAAAATATACCCTTTTATTCCAAATTACATTTTACAGGTCCTTACATAAGTTGGCAGCATCATCTGTGAGTTCCTCCTTGAGCTTAGCCATCGACTCGTTCTTCTGTGCCAGCTCTGCCTTTTGTGTGGTCACCAGCTTGGCCATCTCTTCCTTCAAAGACTCCCTCTCCTCTTTCAACGACTCCATTTCAGTATGGAGGTCGTTGTTCCTTGCATATAGACCCAAGGTCTCTTGTGATTTGTTAAAGAGGAGAGTTCTAGTCTCTTGGTAGCTCCTTCTCAGCTTCTCAACCTCTAGATTGAGGCCTTTCACCTGCTGGGTGAACCCCTTGGCCTTGGCAGCCTCAGTCTAGGCAACACTCCTTATCCTGGTAAGGAGTAAGCAATTCTTCGCCAGTGCTTGACCTAGTTGCCTGGAGGTCTCTTCCAGCATTTGATCCTCCCCTAGAGGGGCCAACTTCTCCTTAATCTTTGGAGGGAGCAGGGCGTCTTGCATGGTGAGAAGAGGATTTGTAGAAAGGTTCCACAACCCTTCCTCTTCAGTAGGTTCCTCCCTGCTTTCCTGGATTGTGACCCTCTTAGAGGTTGAGGGGCGTGAGAGTGGAGAATGCGAAGGAGAAGGGGTTCGCCCGCCCGAGATTGAGTGGGAGGAGGACACTTCAGTGTTTCGTCTTCTCTTGAAGACAAGTCTAGAGTATGTCTCGTCCTCCTCCAAAGCCGCCACTTCAATTATGGCCTTCTTGCTGCAGTCTTCAGCAGGGGGTACCTCTGCAGCAGCCGCAGGAGGAACCTCCGCAGCAACTTTTTTCTGCTTGACTAGGGCAGCTAGTTTTTTCCTCTTGTCTACATCCAACATGTTATCTTCATAACAAGACAAGATAAGTTCAACACTTACATCAGCAATACAGAAACATTAATACCTGAGTATAGCAGGGAATAAGAGTGTACCAATGTAAGCCTTGAGTTTTACTAGGGAAAACTCCTCTCGAATCAGGGTGGCGGTATCAAAAACCACCTTGAGGTTGGAGAGATGGATGCACACCTCACGTTCGGGTGGGGGCAGGTTCTCCATGATGTAGCCTAGCTTGAGTGCTTTCTTCCATGAGCTGAAAATGAATTTGAAGGTGGCGGAAGCTATGGTTGAAGATGTGCAAGGAGCTCCTAGGAGTTGTGGTTTCCTTGAAGGTGAAGTGTTAGGTGTAGAGAGTGAGTGGTGAGGCCATCTCACTTAACTAGATGAAGAATGAAGACTAAAGGTGTCTATCCTAGAGGTAGGAGACAAGAGTGATAATTGACACAAAGTTGGTAGCAATTTCACTGAAATTAATCTTTTATTTACATGAGCCAAACACCTCTTTATATAGGAGAGAGGGCTGGACATTTCGGAGCCAAAATTTGAAAATTCAAAATAAACTCTCCAATGAGAAGGTGCCATGTGGAGTCATGCTTTCCATGTTTTAGCTCACACCTTCCATGCTAAATCCTCTCCACTCCTAGGCTGCCATGTGGACGTCCATGTGCTCCATGCCAAGGTGATTTTCATCCTCCAATATACCCTAGAGGTTTTAGGGTTACATTGGGCTCAAAGAAGCCCAATTGTTACCCTAACTAGTCACTTTTAACCTTAACTAGTCATATTTTACTATTGGCCCAAAAACAAAAACCTATGCTACTTGGCCCAAATATTTGGTCCAATTATTTTATGCTACTAGGCCCAATACATGGCCCATGAAATCCTAAACAACCTCTAGGTCTTTATCCTCCTTATTATGTGGTTGTGTGTGGCTGGATGGTTTCCATCACTCCAGGTGTCTAGGGCTATGGAAGATAGGGTTTCTGGTCCAATACAAGGGAAATCCATCCAGGAGGGTTGGATCTCCCTTGCTATTTCGAACTTTGAAGAATTTATTTTTAAAATCCTTATAAGATTGTTGGAAGAGGGATAATAAGGTCCTCCTAGCAACCCCGTTAAAGGACACCCAAAGTTGGCGTCCTAAACGTTTGGCCTTGAAGAAAAAGAGAAAGACATCCACTGATGGCAGAAGGCCAAAGTGGGAACAAAGAATGGTAAAGGCCCGCATGAATGCCCAACTATTTGGGTGTAGCTAGGCAAGGGCAATGTTGACTTTGGTAAGTAGGGCTCTTTCGAAGGGGAAGAGGGGGAGCCAGAGGAAAACTTTCTGGAAGAGGGTGGAATAAAAGAAGCAGAAAGGGCCCTCGAAGTCTATGGATTCATCACTGCACACAGGTTCACCCTCCCCACAGGGTACTATACGGACAAGTTTGTCATCTTCCCTACCAAACATGTTTCTTTTAGGGTGTTTCTTATACTCGGCTCTCTTATAATCTACTATTTTCTTCCTAGAGGTGAACTCTGAGGTTTCAGTTAAGAGGTTCTCAAGGGCCTAGGTGTAGTGTGATTGATAATCCATCTAAAACCAGAACAAGCAAACAAAAGCACGTAGATACATTGAGAATCCAAACAGAGCATGCATTCATAAAAGAACAGAAAACAGGGGTAAACAGTAATATCGTGAACACAGGGTATGGACGATTCCAGTGAAGTAAGCAGAAGTAGTAATGGCGATAAAGGTGCATTAGGTGAATAAGGTAAGGTAAAGTTAGTACCTTTGATGTGATCGAAGAGGTATTGAGCACCAGATTCTATGGACGACGATGAGGGTGTAGCAAGTTCGAGAAGAAGCGTGAAAATGTTTAAGGGAGTGTAGTGGCCAGACCTCGGACCTCAGTACATAAGTGAGAGGTCGGCATGGTAGGGCCCACAAAGGGGTCCACGGAATTACACGTGTCAAGGCACGAAACTAGATTCACAGATACGCCATGCATGCAGGATGTGTACAAGACGTAAGGTTCTAACATAATAAAATTATCCTTAGAAACACATGTAAGGCACGTGAAGGTTTGAAGGCACGTGAGATATTAAGTTATTAGACAAGTTTAGGTTGGCGGTTTTGGGACATGCATTGAAACCCTAGCGGCCACTCCTTAAGTTATGCACTCCAGGAAAGGAATGTCACCATGGGAGTTGTACTCTATGAAAGGAATGTTGCCACAGGAGTTGCACTAAGATTGTGCGTTAGAATCCCAAAAGGGTAACCCTAAATTCGCTAGAGGCAACGCTTGGACAAGAGGATGTATGCGGCAGGTAACCTAAAACAGCTATATAAAGGGGTAACGCCCAAGGTAAACACAAGTTCACACACAGACACAGTCTTTTGTAAGCTTAGAGTTTCTTGCACACTCTTAGCTTGAGATACTCTAGTTATTTGATGTTTCTTGCCCTGTACTGACTTGAGCGTCGGAGTGCAATTACAGGAAGGGCCCCCTCTCTCTTAATGAAGTCACTGGAAGTCACAGAACACCGCGAGATAGGAGGACCCACCGCCTGCCTCAGAGTCAACGACGACCGAGTCAACCGACAAGAACATTTGGTGCCCACCGTGAGGCCCAATAAAACTAGGTCCCATCCACAGTCGTGATCAGTAAAATCAGGCGACATGAGGAATACAAGGCAAGGCGGCGCTGGAAGGGATGAGGATGATCAAGCCGCAACCATACAAGAACTCATGGAGACCATCTGTAACCTCCAGCAGGCATTTGCGGCGTCTAATGCAAATCAAGACTAGTTTAGGACAGACCTAAACGCATCGTTGGTGGCTAATGAAGAATTTCACAGGGCCAAGGAGGAATTAAGAAGAGAAATAGGAGAACGCGCAGCGGCGGAACCAGGGGTGCCACCCCCAGCCATGGTTCGACCCTTGCCTTTCTCCCAAGAGATCATGGAGACAGTCATACCAGCATCCTTCGAGATCCCAAAGATCACCTTCACAGTGGTCGAGGACCCAGAGGCCCACGTAACGGCCTTTCACACTTAGATGATGATCTCAGGAGGTACAGACGCTATGCATTGTAAGTTGTTTATAGGTACATTTGTAGGAACAACGTTGAACTGGTTCGTCGGGCTCCCAGATGGACACATCACGTCCTTTGGCCAGTTCACAGAGTTGTTCAAAAAGCAGTTCATTGTCAATTGTGCACGTCCTCTTGTCGCGTTCGATCTTTTCGACGTGAAACAGTTCCAGAAAGAGCCACTGAAAGACTTCCTGAACCGGTTTGGAGCGTTGGTGGTAAGATTGTAGACCAAAGATGAGGCCATGATCGTGCATGCATTTGAAAGGGGAATCCTACCAGGACCCTTTAGCGACGCTCTAATAAGGTGTCCACCAAGGTGTAGCACACATTATTGCAGAGGAGCGTGTGGCAAAGAAGCGCGCGAGGGTAGAATCGCCCAAATCTCGTGCATCAGGTCTCACTCAACCCTTAAGGGTGCACGAGGCCACCACGGAGACGAAAGTCAAATCAGCATCGTACGAGCCAAAAAGGCCTAAGCCCACAAGGCACAGTTTCAGAGTAGAGCTTAAGGAGCTGATAGCCATCCTTGAGGTGGCAAGCAGATTGAAGTTTCCCTCGAAGTCTAACAAGAAGCTGGTACAACATAAGAACAAGTGGTGTGACTTCCACCAAGCACATGGTCACACCCTGAGCAACTGCCTCGCTTTGGGGTACCAAATAGATGACCTGGTAAGAAGTGGGTTTCTAACAGCTTATTTGCAGGAACCTTAGGGAAACTTGATGTTGACAGCCCCAATAGGAGACCAAGGGCATGAGGTACCCATCCACAGAGAAATTAACACCATTTCTGGGGGTTTCTTAGGAGGAGGGTGCACCGCTTCCCAACGAAAAGAAGTACACTAGGGAAGTAATGGCCATCGGGGAGGTATAGTGATGGAGATCAAGTAGAAGAGGATTTCACTAATGGAGGAAGAGGTCATCCACCCAAGCATTTAAAATTCTTCTTACTAGTCTTCTTAAAAAGTAGAACATTTTGGGTTCTCTTGAAAATTCAAAAGATAGTAGTATAAATAAATCTTTGTAAATAATCTTGTATAAATTTGTAAATAATATAGAAATATCCTTAGGAGTATGCCAAAGAGGAAAACCAAAAGAAACCTCTAAATGTAAGGCATTTTAGGCACTTTCTTTAGGAAAAAGTGGAAAAAGTGACTTTTCTACTCCTTTCTCTCTTAGGCACTAGAAGGAGCTAGAAGAGTGACTCTTCCCACTCCTTCCCCTTTGTAATATGACCAGCCCTCTCCATTATAAATAGGGGTGCTTGGTACTTTGAATAAAAAAGTTGAAAGTTAGAAGAAAAGAAACTATCTTGAAATTGAGAGAGAGTGAGTTTGTGAGACTTGTCTCTTCTTCTCCTTCATGTCTTATCTTGTGAGCTTTGGAGACTCTCAAGTGGCGGCACCATCCACTCATCTTGGAAGAACCACCCTCCAAGTGGCGTGAATCACATCTCCAAAAGGCTACAACCACATAAGTCATTTCTATTCATCTTCTAAAAATACCCATTTGTGTTTTCTTGTAGTTTTTCCATTTTTAATCGGTTCAATCTTTTCCATGAGTTGTTTCCTTTCATTTGCTGCCATTGTTCTGCACTTTGCTGGTTTATTTCCTTGTTTTCTTGCTGTTTTAATTTCGTCCAAACCATGGGTTTCCATATACATGTGTTGTTCTTGTTTTCCATCCATGGGTTTTTGTTCTTTGATGAATTTCTTTGTGATTTTCTAATTCCTATTGAATTTCAATCAGTATTTTCACTTGTTCTTGGTGTTCTTATGTTGTTCTTGTGTTTCCTTTGAAGTTTGGTACTGTTCTTGAATTACCCATTCATATTCCATTGTTATCTTACACTACAAGTTACCTATTCATGTGTTTTTAGTATGAACCTTTGTTTTCTTGAGTAGAAACTCTATTAATTGTTCTTTAGAATTTTGATCCTAATTCTTGAAAGTGTCATGAATACAATGAAACCTATATCAACTCAACCCAAACCAAGAAAGGTTCATAATGAACTCACATCTTGTGTACCACAAGATGTGAGTTCATTATGAACCTTTCTTGGTTTGGGTTGAGTTGATATAGGTTTCATTGTATTCATGACACTTTCAAGAATTAGGATCAAAATTCTAAAGAACAATTAATAGAGTTTCTACTCAAGAAAACAAAGGTTCATACTAAAAACACATGAATAGGTAACTTGTAGTGTAAGATAACAATGGAATATGAATGGGTAATTCAAGAACAGTACCAAACTTCAAAGGAAACACAAGAACAACATAAGAACACCAAGAACAAGTGAAAATACTGATTGAAATTCAATAGGAATTAGAAAATCACAAAGAAATTCATCAAAGAACAAAAACCCATGGATGGAAAACAAGAACAACACATGTATATGGAAACCCATGGTTTGGACGAAATTAAAACAGCAAGAAAACAAGGAAATAAACCAGCAAAGTGCAGAACAATGGCAGCAAATGAAAGGAAACAACTCATGGAAAAGATTGAACCGATTAAAAATGGAAAAACTACAAGAAAACACAAATGGGTATTTTTAGAAGATGAATAGAAATGACTTATGTGGTTGTAGCCTTTTGGAGATGTGATTCACGCCACTTGGAGGGTGGTTCTTCCAAGATGAGTGGATGGTGCCGCCACTTGAGAGTCTCCAAAGCTCACAAGATAAGACATGAAGGAGAAGAAGAGACAAGTCTCACAAACTCACTCTCTCTCAATTTCAAGATAGTTTCTTTTCTTCTAACTTTCAACTTTTTTATTCAAAGTACCAAGCACCCCTATTTATAATGGAGAGGGCTGGTCATATTACAAAGGGGAAGGAGTGGGAAGAGTCACTCTTCTAGCTCCTTCTAGTGCCTAAGAGAGAAAGGAGTAGAAAAGTCACTTTTTCCACTTTTTCCTAAAGAAAGTGCCTAAAATGCCTTACATTTAGAGGTTTCTTTTGGTTTTCCTCTTTGGCATACTCCTAAGGATATTTCTATATTATTTACAAATTTATACAAGATTATTTACAAAGATTTATTTATACTACTATCTTTTGAATTTTCAAGAGAACCCAAAATGTTCTACTTTTTAAGAAGACTAGTAAGAAGAATTTTAAATGCTTGGGTGGATGACCTCTTCCTCCATTAGTGAAATCCTCTTCTACTTGATCTCCATCATGCTCCCCAGGTTGGAGAGAATTCGTCCACGAATTCAGAATCCCTACATATAACAAAGTCAGTTTGCTATCAAATAAAGCAGTGGATGATAATAAAGGCAAACTTGACTTAGCATTATGAATCATTGGGATGTCGGAAAAAGAAGTCCTATAGACAGACCATGTTGGAAAAAAATGTGTGGGAATGATTATTTTCTTAGGAAAAATTCCCTTTAAAGGGTAAAAACCATTAGTAGGTATGGAAAAATCATCCCTAACATTATTCAACCAATATGGAGTGCAAGTAGGAACTTTTGGTAATGAAAAAGACAAAGAAGAAGAATACCTTGGATGCTCAAATTGAGGCATAGCATGAGTCAAAAAGATTGATTTAGTTGATAAGGTATTATGACTCGTTTTATCATTTTCTTCTTTTTCATTTTCTCTTTTATTTTTCATTTTTAATTGGTCCTCATGAACTTCTTGTGGAGAGAGGGGTTTTCAGGTAACCTTGCGCCCTTGGAAGGAAAAAGACATTATATTGGTGAGGCCATCATGTAAAACATGTCTATCAAATTGCCAAGGCCTCCCTAAAAGAATATGGGTTGCTTCCATAGGCACAACGTCACATAAAACCTCATCTTTATACTTTCCTATTTCAAAATTTATTAGGACTTGTTTATTAACCATGATTTCTCCCTTTTTAGTAAGCCATTGGAGCTTATAGGGCTTGGGATGAGAGATAGTGGGTAAAACAAGCTTATCCACCACTCTTGTACTAGCCACATTTGTACAACTACCCCCATCAATTATCATGGAACATAACTTTTTGTTGATAAGGCACCGGGTATGGAAAATATTTTCTCTTTGGGTATCATCCAAAGGTTTTTGAATTGTGCCCATCATGCGCCTTATCACCAATAAGTCACCTTCACATTGTATTTCACATTCATTATCACTAGGGCTAGGGGAAGGGGAGTTAGATTTAGAAGAATTATCACTATGTTCACTTACAACTAAACCCCCTTTTACCATCATGGTTCTTTTTGTTGGACAATTTGCGGCTATATGACCATAACCTAAACACTTAAAACATTTCTTACTTGAGGTTTTGGTTGGTGATTTATTAGTTGAAGTGGAAGGCTTTGAATCCTTGGATTTGAAAGATGAATCTTTAGAAGGAAATTTGGACAAAGACTTGTTTTTATTTTTCCAAGAGTTGTTGTAATAGCCATCATTATGAGTATTTTTGAAAGCAAGTTTCTTTGCAATTTGGGTTTCAACCTTGATGGCAAGGTGAACCAAGTTTTCTAAAGAAGAGTACTCATAAAGTTCAACAACATCTTGAATGTCCCTTCTAAGACCACTTACAAATCTAGCCATCTTAGCTTCATCACTTTCATGTATATCAACTTTAAGCATAAGCGTTTCTAGCTCTTTAAAATAAGCATCCACACTTAGCGTGCCTTGGTGAAGCCTTTGGAGCTTCAACAATAGGTCTTTCCTAAAGTGTGTTGGAACAAATCTAGCGCGCATACACTCTTTCAAATTGTTCCAAGAAACCACGGGAGGTCTCTTGTTTAGCCCAATGTCCATAAGAGTTTTATGCCACCATTGCATGGCATAGTCTAGAAATTCTAAAGTAGCTAGTTTTACCCTTTGGTCTTCTTGGACCTCATGTACATGAAAGATTTGTTCAACCTTTGCTTCCCACCCCAAATATACATTTGGATCACCTTCACCACTAAAGCTAGGTAATTTTACAAAAGGCATATAAGGCTTTGCCACATGTTGGCGCCTTTCTTCATAATGATGATGCCTCCTCCATTGGGTTTCATCTTCATGTCCATGATAGTTGGAAGAAGTTCTTGATGAATGCCTTGAAGAATGGCGTCTTCTATGGTGTGTATGGCTGGACCTTTCATTAGTCACTTCAAGCCTTTGCAATCTTTCTTCCAATTGTCTTATAGCTTCATCTTTTTGTGCAAGTGACCTTTTGGCTTCTTTTAATTCACCAAGAATGAAAGCTTTTTGTGGAGAGTGTGGTTTGGAAGATTCACCACTTGAATATTGAGCCATTTTCAAAATAGTACAGCAAACACAAATAGCAAACAATTAAAGAAACAATGTTAGAAAACAAAGAAAATATGGTGCGGTTTTGGACAAAAAATAAAGGCACTCAAAATCACTCCAAGAAATTATACTTCCCTCAACCAAGCTTCTCTTGTGGAATGGAGTAACCTCAAATGAAAGATGCCAAAGCACTCAACCACTCATCCAAAAATAACCACCACAAAACTTAAAGAACAACAAAAGAACACCAAGAACAAGTGAAAATACTGATTGAAATTCAATAGGAATTAGAAAATCACAAAGAAATTCATCAAAGAACAAAAACCCATGGATGGAAAACAAGAACAACACATGTATATGGAAACCCATGGTTTGGACGAAATTAAAACAGCAAGAAAACAAGGAAATAAACCAGCAAAGTGCAGAACAATGGCAGCAAATGAAAGGAAACAACTCATGGAAAAGATTGAACCGATTAAAAATGGAAAAACTACAAGAAAACACAAATGGGTATTTTTAGAAGATGAATAGAAATGACTTATGTGGTTGTAGCCTTTTGGAGATGTGATTCACGCCACTTGGAGGGTGGTTCTTCCAAGATGAGTGGATGGTGCCGCCACTTGAGAGTCTCCAAAGCTCACAAGATAAGACATGAAGGAGAAGAAGAGACAAGTCTCACAAACTCACTCTCTCTCAATTTCAAGATAGTTTCTTTTCTTCTAACTTTCAACTTTTTTATTCAAAGTACCAAGCACCCCTATTTATAATGGAGAGGGCTGGTCATATTACAAAGGGGAAGGAGTGGGAAGAGTCACTCTTCTAGCTCCTTCTAGTGCCTAAGAGAGAAAGGAGTAGAAAAGTCACTTTTTCCACTTTTTCCTAAAGAAAGTGCCTAAAATGCCTTACATTTAGAGGTTTCTTTTGGTTTTCCTCTTTGGCATACTCCTAAGGATATTTCTATATTATTTACAAATTTATACAAGATTATTTACAAAGATTTATTTATACTACTATCTTTTGAATTTTCAAGAGAACCCAAAATGTTCTACTTTTTAAGAAGACTAGTAAGAAGAATTTTAAATGCTTGGGTGGATGACCTCTTCCTCCATTAGTGAAATCCTCTTCTACTTGATCTCCATCATATAGCTAGACTGTTTCCAGAGCCCGACCTCACCTTTACAAAGGCAGATCGAGCAGACGTGGTCCCATATGACAATGACCCAATAGTAATTTCAGTCGTGACTATGGTAAGGAAGGTGCACCGTGTCTCTGTCGACCAGGGAAGCTCAGTAGACGTGATGTTCTGGCCGACCTTCAACAAATGGCAAAGCATCTCACACCATCAACATCAAGTACCTTGTAGTTAATGCGCCTTCCGCTTATAACATTCTTTTGGGTAGACCGGCTTTGAACAGGTTAGGAGCAGTGCCTTCGTCAAGGCACATGAAGTTGAAGCTACCCTCTCTTGATGGTACGGTGATTACAATGAAGTATGACCAAAAGACGACTCAAAAGTGCTACGAAGATAGCCTCAAAACCAAGAGAGGTGTGTGTACAGTGACTACCGGGCCACCTAAGGACGAGGAGGATGTCCGCATGGAGGTCACCCCAGAAAGACAAGCTGAGCTCACAGAGAAGGTTGTGGAACGAGAGGTCGGGGGTAAGTAGTTCAAGCTTGGTAAGTCTTTAAGTTAGGAAGTGCAGGACCAGGTCGCCGAAGTTTTGGCCCGACATCTAGATGCCTTTGCGTGGACTGCATCAGACATGCCAGGGATAGACCCTGATTTCTTGTGCCACCGTCTCACCATGAACCCCTAAGTTTGACCTGTTCATCAAAGTCGGAGGAAGTTTAATGAAGAAAGGCGACAGGTCATCAGGCAGGAAACTCAGAAGCTGCTGGAGGCCGGTCACATAAGGGAAATCCAATACCCTGAGTGGCTGGCCAACGTGGTATTGGTAAAGAAAGCTAATGGTAAGTGGAGAATGTGCGTCAACTTCACTGACTTGAATAAGGCCTGCCCCAAGGACTCATACCCGCTTCCCAGCATTGATGCCTTGGTAGACAGCGCCTCAGAATGCAAACTCCTCAGCTTTTTGGATGCATTTTCTGGGTATAACCAGATACGAATCTACCCTAGAGACGAATGCAAGACAGCATTCATGATAGAGCTCTCCAGTTACTGCTACAAGGTGATGCCCTTTGGGTTAAAGAATGTAGGAGCGACGTATCAGAGGCTGATGGACCGAATACTCGCCCCTATGATAGGGCAAAACGTGCAGGCATATGTAGATGACATGGTCGTCACCTCCCAGGAGAAATACCAGCATGTGGCTGACCTAGAAGACTCTTCAACACCATAGCCAGGTATAATTTGAAGTTGAACCTTGAAAAATGTGTGTTTGGGGTAGAAGCAGGGAAATTCTTGGGGTTCTTGCTGGCCGCTTTGTCACGTTTTGTCTCAGCAAGAGGTGAGAAAATCCTTACTTCCAGTGCTTGAAAAGAAATAACAGGTTCGCGTGGACTGCAGAGTGTGAGGAGTCCTTCCTCAAGTTGAAGGAGTATCTGGCTAGTCCTCCACTGTTGTGCAAACCACGGCCAGGTACTCCACTTTGTTTGTACTTCGCCATCACAGAAAGGGCGATCAGCTCGGTCCTCATCTAGGAATAAGACCAAGTGTAGAAACCAATCTATCTTGTCAGCAAGGTCTTGTAGGGGCCTGAGGTACGTTACCAGGCCATCGAGAAGGCGGCGTGGTGTTCTCAGCAAGGAGGCTCCGTCACTGTTTTCACAGCTTCCCGATCATTGTAATGACGGACCTCCCATTCGAAAGATCCTGCAGAAACCAGGTGTTACAGGGAGAATGGTTCGCGGGGCAGTAGAACTATCTGAGTTTGATGTGCAGTATGAACCACGAGAACCCATCAAGGGTCATGTTTACGCAGATTTTGTGGTAGAGCTCTCCGCAAAGGCCACCCAACAGGGAGAGGCAAGCTTCAGGTGGGTCCTTTCAGTAGATGGATCGTCAAACCAGCAGGGTAGTGGCGCTGGAGTGATCTTGGAAGGACCAGGAGGGGTCCTTATAGAGCAGGCCCTGCGTTTTGCCTTCAAACCCAGTAACAACTAAGCAGAGTACGAGGCTTTGATCACAGGGATGCTGCTAGCAAAGGAGATGGGTGCAGAGTGTTTACTGGCTAAGAGTGATTCGTTGTTGATCATGGGGCAAGTAACAGGTGAGTACCAGGCCAAGGACCCACAGATGGCCGCTTACCTCATGTTTGTAGAGCTCTTGAAGAGGACTTTTGATGGCCTTCACATGTTGAGCGCTCCTTGGATGTTGAAGATGGTACGGAAGCAATGGTTGAAATGAGCAAGACCCTCCTAGGAGTGATGGTGATCTTGAAGGTGCATGAAGTGTATGAAAATGAGAGAGGTTTGGCCAGCTCTCTTTGGTGGTGAAGGAGTGAAGATTAAAACCATAAATTAAGAGATTTAGGCAAGGGAGTAAGTATGGCACAAATTTGGCAGCATAACTTTACTCAAATTAATCTTGTTAATACATGAGGTAGGCCTCCTTATTTATAGATTTAGGAGCCTTGGTGAGCAAGCTTAAAGGGTAGGGATGGAAATACAAAAAGTGGGGGCTGCCTAGGGTATTGACTTTAGTCAAACCACACCATCATCCTAATATTCTAGAAGATAGGTAAAAAATGCAACATTTGATAGTACACCCCTCCTTCTTTTGTTAAAGGCACCTATTTGCTAGCACACCCCTCCTTCTATTACTAAGGGCACCTTTTTGATAGCACACCCCTAAGTGAGCAAGTTTTTCTTTCTACACTACACTAATCTACTAAGCTACCCCTAATGGGCCTCCAAGTAGCATGTACAAGGTCTTCTCCCTCCCATCCGTGGCTTGACTCATTTCGGCGTGAATGTGCTTGGCCATGGACCTTGTGAGAGGTCCTAAACGGTCTAGGCTCCCTCCTAGACGCTCCTCATGTAGCTCCCCCTTGTCTTGTGCTAGACGCTCTCCATGTGGTTCTAGACAGTCTAGTCTTGGCCCTTGGCTTTCATGGTGGGGTGAGCTTGGCCTCTCTCCATCAACTTTTGTTGAGTTCGAGTTGCTGCATGTCCCTCGAGAGCAGAATGCCAATGCTGACTTGCTAGCAAAGCTCGCTAACTCAGGCAAGGGAGGCAGGCAAATGACGGTCATTCAGGAGACTCTGAGAGCACCTCTAACAGCCACAGAAGGTGGCATAGACATACAGATGATAAATGTCTCAGATGCAGGAACAAGAAGCCATAAGTTTCTTACGCAGGAGACGTTGAAGACGCCCCGCATAAGCTCGAATGGTCCGCCAGGGGAGAGGTCGTCACAGGTTCACTTGGTTGAAGAAGGGGAAACGTGGATGACACCCTACAGACGTTACCTTGCGACGGAACACTTCCCATAGACCCAGCAGAAGCCAGAATCGTAAAGAAAAATGTAGCATTCGACACAGTTGTACTATTCAGTTAAGGGGACACTCTTTTTCCCTTCGGGGTTTTTTAATGAGGTCACCCAATAAAAGAAAAGAATTGAGAAAGATATATTTGTGTTGAATAGTAAGTAAAGTCCTCTGTAGCTTAACAGCCAAGGTCAAGGCACGTAAGTGAACCTCTCCTACCTTGTTAAAGAAAGGTGGAGAATAGTATGGTTCCAAGTAAAGTCCTCCGTGGCTTAAACAGCCAAGGTCAAGGCACGTAAGTGAACCTCTCCTACCTTGTTAAAGAAAGGGGGAGAATAGTATGGTTCCAAGTAAAGTCCTCTGTGGCTTAACAGCCAAGGTCGAGGCAACTAAGTGAACCTCTCCTACCTTGTTAAAGAAAGGTAGAGAATAGTATGGTTCCAAGTAAAGTCCTCCGTGGCTTAAACAGCCAAGGTCGAGGCATGTAAGTGAACCTCTCTTACCTTGTTAAAGAAAGGTGGAGAATAGTATGGTTCCAAGTAAAGTCTTTCGTGGCTTAACAGCCAAGGTCGAGGCAACTAAGTGAACCTCTCCTACCTTGTTAAAGAAAGGTGGAGAATAGTATGTGATCCAGCCTCTTGACCAAAGCGCTAGAGCTTCTCCTTCTCGAACCTCGTCCTTACCAGCTTCACGCCAAACACACCAATGACCTCCACCTTCAGCTCCTCCAAGACACCTGAAAGAACAATATGGCGCCTCTGCGGCCGGTTGCGCTCCGACGCTCAAGTCAGTGATTGAATCAACAAAGAACTTCAAAGAAAACTTAGAACCGTGTACCAGTGAATCACCACTGAAAATGAATCTCCCCCTTGATTCCGTTAAGAATTTCGTATATATACCTGAGTCTTTCTCTCTCCTGACGGTTATCCCTCTTGACACGTGGATAACATCTGGTCATACACGTGTCACCATCTGGAGTACCTGCAGCTGAAACGTTACTTCCACTGTGCTCCTGCGACTAAGTTATCCACACAGGGAGTAGCTTAGTACACAGGCTACTCTGGGTGCAACCTTAACATGGCGAGCTGGTTAACACTGGGTATCACAGCTCACACTACACATGGTGGCAAATATGCCACTTATCCTTTGTATTTAGACCATACAACAAGTGCTTGCCAAGTCTTCTCAAATACCCGGCGATGTGCTCTTTCGGCGACTTGCTGACCACCTGATCTCCTAACCTTCACACACGGCGATCATGTGCAATCTAGGCGATTACTGATCCTCGCGCACGGCGATAGGCGATTATCATCCTCAGACACGGCGATAGGCGATTATTCGTCCTCACACGCGTTAGGCGATTACTCATCCTCAAGGCGATAGGCGATTACTCATCCTCACAGGCGATAGGCGATTACTGATCTATACTTCTTGCATAATGTTCTCGCTGGGAGCCTGGGTCCCAGCTTAACTATGTGTTAACAGGAAACCCCCGATGACTGATAAGTGCTTCTTTACTTCTCGCGCTCTGCTTCCAGGCGCTCGTCGCGCTCTGCCTCCAGGCTCTCATCGCGCTCTGCCTCCAGGCGCTCATCTGACGCTGATCTGCAGGTGATGGTCCCTTAGTCACCGACCACCGATCACCATTCTGAGTGATCGCCTCCCTGATTCACCTGCTATCCTCTACCACATCTCACCCCGTGAACTGTCCACGTGGTCAACCGCTGCTGACGTCATCGACTACGGATGACCGACCGGATCAGTATGGTTCCAAGTAAAGTCCTCCGTGGTTTAACAGCCGAGGTCGAGGCAAGTGAAGACCTCCTCCTCGGTTTTTTACAGCGAGGACGAGGCCAAGGAAAGTCCTCCGTGCCATGACGGCTAAGGTCGAGGCAAGCTAAAGACCTCTTCCGCGAATTTTTACTGTAAGGATGAGGCAATAGAAGTCCTTAGCCTTGTTTTTATACAGCAAGGATACGACAGAGATGAGGTCTTCCTTGGCTTGTCAGTCGAGGTCAACAGAGATGAGGTCTTCTTTGGCTTGTTAGTCGAGGTCGACAGAGATGAGGTCTTCCTTGGCTTGTCAGTCAAGGTCGACAGAGATGAGGTCTTCCTTGGCTTGTCAGTCGAGGTCGACATAGATGAAGTTTTCCTTGACTTGTCAATTGAGGTCGACAAGGATGAGGTTTTCCTTGGCTTATCAGTCAAGGTCGACATAGATGAAGTTTTCCTTGACTTACTAATCGAGATCGGTGAGGATGAAGCCTCTTTGAGCTTGTCAAACAAACTAAGGACTATACCAGGAAATCCTCTTCTGCGACTAGCGCATGAAATCACAAACACAGGTTAACAGGAATTGCAACGTCGAGGTTGCTTACAGAGGTTACTTATGGCGCAGACATTGAAGTAAAGAGATACAGATAAGACTGGTACAGGCTTGCAAAGTCGTCATTAAGACATATACAAGTTGAGAAACAAAATATGCAGAGAGGATAACATCAACAATATTAAGAAGGCGCCATAGCCAAGATATGTCCAGTTGCATGCGCCAAGTTGAGTAAGACAAAAATAGAATGTAAGAAGAAAGACATTACATGCACATGATCAGTCACACATCAGTTATTAACACGAGGGCAGAAGGAAAGAAATTAAATGCATTAAGTAAAGTGTACGGATATTTACAGATAAATAACAGTTTACATCAGAATTTGCAAAGAGAAGCAAAAGGGATTTAAGGATATCCAGGAGCATCCACCAGTTGGCCATTGACGACGATTCTGTTCAAGCCCGTTTGGGAGAGGTCCACCCTAAGATGCGTGCAGGCAACCTGGGCGAGGGCATCACCAAAACCCGCACCGTAGGCTTCAGCTGCCTCGTCGGTGAGTTCTTCTTTGCCCTTCTGGTAGAGCTCCTCTCTACGAGCCATATCTGCCCTCATCTTAGTCTTGGACTCAGCCATCTCTGATGGCATTTTCATGTGTTCTTCTTGAATCAAAGTAGAAATAGATGGAGCGGAAGCAATGGATGAGTGAAACAAGACCCTCCTAGGAGTTGTGTTGGTCTTGAAGGTGCATGATGAGTATGGGTTGAGTGGTTCGGCCAACTCAAGGGAGAAGGTGAAAGGATTGAAGTTTATAGCCTAGATTTCTAGGAGGAGTAAAGCTTGTGCACAAAAATGGCAGCATAACATTACTCAAATAAACTTGAAAATACATGAGGTAGGCCTCCTTATTTATAGATTTAGGAGCCTTGGTGAGCAAGCTTAAAGGGTAGGGATGGAAATACAAAAAGTGGGGGCTGCCTAGGGTATTGACTTTAGTCAAACCACACCATCATCCTAATATTCTAGAAGATAGGTCAAAATGCAACATTTGATAGTACACCCCTCCCTCTTTTGCTAAAGGCACCTATTTGCTAGCACACCCCTCCTTCTATTGCTAAGGGCACCTTTTTGATAGCACACCCCTAAGTTAGCAAGTTTTGCTTTCTACACTACACTAATCTACTAAGCTACCCCTAATGGGCCTCCAAGTAGCATGTACAAGGTCTTCTCCCTCCCATCCGTGGCTTCTTCTATGTGTGCTTGGATATGTTTAGCCATGGATCTTGTGAGAGGTCCTAGACGGTCTAGCTCCATGGATAGCCTCCCTCCTTCACGTCCTAGACGCTCACTTCTTGGAGCTAGACGCTCCTCTTGGTCTAGACGGTCTTCTTGGTTTGGGCCTTGGCTTCCTTGGTTAGATGTGCTTGGCCCTCCTCCATCAATCTCCTTCTTCAGTTGGCCCATCTCTTGCTTCATCCAGTCCATATCCGCTTCTCGACGTGCCAAATCATCAACATGCCTAGCCAGGTCTTCTTTAAGTTCGACCATGTCTTCTTCCTTGCGCTGTAGCTCACTCTTCAGGTCCTCCACAGCCATGCGGAAGTCATTGCACTTGGAATGGAGGCGAAGGGCCTCCTGAGATTTGGAAAACAAGAAGTCCCTGACGTCCTTGTCAGACTTCCGTAGCTCAGCGACCTTGAGGGTGAGGCTAGTGATGCGGCGCTCCGCCCCCACCGAAGTGAGGGCGCGGTGCTCGGCGTCCAGTTGGGCCTTTCGCATTTTCTTGAAGAGAAGGCTGGACCTATCGAGCACCTTCCTGAAGCTTTAGGCCACCTGCTCCATCAGAGGCCCCACCTGTAAGGACCTGTAAAATTTAAATTGGAATAAAAGGGTATATTTTAAATGAATTCTAAGTATGTTTTTATTTAAAATAAAAAGGAAGGAAAGTATAGCTTAGAAGACTACAAGAGTTCCTTGTTAACACATAATCGCCGGTCGCCTAGACTACACGTGATCGCCGGGGCGTGAGGCATGCGGGAATCGCCGGGGCGCGGGGCATGCGGGCATCGCCAGGGCGCGAGGCATGCGGGCATCGCCAGGGCGCGAGGCATGCGGGCATCGCCGAAGAGAGAGACATCGGTCGTCCTCCAGGATGAGTCATCGGTGGATAGCCTTCGCGCAAGAGGTCATCGGTTGAAGGTTATCGCGCGATGTCGAGTTGTACGTAGAGAAGGTGGGACCCAGACTCATAGCATGAGACGCGCGGCACGCGCGACACGTAGACAAAAAGTGTTGGTTGAGAACAGTGACATCAGAATGTTGGCATGCACAAGAGACAACAGTGGTCGTACTGTTCAGAGCAGAGGTTGGCATGCACAAGAGACAACAGTGGTCGTACTGTTCAGAGCAGAGGTTGGCATGCATAAGAGACAACAGTGGTCGTACTGTTCAGTGAAACGTACACTCAGACTTCCCTGCAGAGTGGGTGGTGGCAGCTGCTTTTGTGGACAAGTTGGTTTAAGAGGCAAGAACCCACTTCTAAGAGGAGGAAACGTTGCAAAGAGCGAAAGAGTGAGTTACCTCTCTTCTCCTCCATTTCTCTCCTTCGCGCTGCGATTCGGGCACCTTCACACAAGAGTACGACGAGCGACAGCCACCATTAGAGCACCTGGGAAGTTCTCTGCAAATCCTTCAAACCAGACGCAAAAACAGAGCCAAGGCGTTCTTCAAGCTTCGTTGGATTTAGGAGCTCTTGGTATTTTGCGCAAGTCCAGGTAAGGGAAGCTAGCCTTCATTTTCAATACAAGCCATAGATTAGCTGTTCCTGAAGTGAGGGCGACGTGGTCGCCGGTTTCGTTTTCATCTTCGTGAATGCTCTGTTCTATGTGTTTGGGCGACGTGGTCGCCGGTTTTAAATGCAGATTTCGAAATCTCCTTCTTTTGAATCAGATCGCCGGTTTTGGCGTTGTTTTACGAACTCCCCTGTTTTTGGTGTGGTTTGAGACTGTTTTGAGATTTAAATGTGATATACGAAAATCTGAATCCTTGGCATGAATTTGATTGTGACTGAAATTGTTCATTTAGTGTTGTATGATGTGTGAAATGTTGTGAATGTGGGATCAAGGCATAGTATTTTCAGGAAAGAAAATACCGTGTAAGATCGTGTGTAATGTGTATTGACTAGGGGCTCGTCGAGAAGGAGATATCCTGACTCTGCTGAGATAATGGAATCACGTAGATGAAGTTATCCAGTGGGTGAGAGTCGAAGGAGGTTCATATGAATGGGTGACTCGTGTGAAAAAGAACGAGCTCGGCCTGTTATATGAATTTACCCTGTCATACCGGAAGAGTTATGATATTGAGATTGTGGTTATGTGCACAGCTGTGGGAACTTTACAGCAATGTGGTGTGACAGGTGCATATCTCTGAGCCTGAGTTAACGCACGAGTCATCCGGAAGTAGAGTCATGTGTCTATGTATTGTGAGTCAGTGGAAAGTCTGACGTGAGAAATGAGGAACTTGAAATTGATAGACACTTGATGCAGTTTGTGAAATAGAACTGTGAAATATGTGTTATGCTTGATAGTCATGTGGGAAGAATGAGAAAGCTGATGGTTTTACGTGGGTGCCTTAAATTGATTTTTATCTTGATTTTTAAGTTCATATCTAAACTCTCTTTCAATTGTCTAGCTTACCCTGCGTGTTTGGTTCTGTGGCTGTTTTTCTCTTAAAAACTGTGATGATCGTGTATAACTTACACGGGAGCAGATGACGTTACAGGAAGTTGAGATCGCCGGTTTGATAGGAGATCGCCTGGCTGATAGGAGATCGCCCGGTTGATAGGAGATCGCCTGGTTGATAGGAGATCGCCTGGTTGATAGGAGATCCCCCTTTCGTAGGGAGATCGCCTGTTCGTCTATCTTGTTGTATTTTGTTTAAGTGTTGAAAATATTTGACTGGTTATGTATTAAACTCCCTAAGAGGAGCAACTTCATTACTTATATATATATTATCATGTACTCTTCAATACTATTTGTGTACCTTTATTTTCATTATACATGTATGTATGGATTTATTTTGGCGGGATGTTACATTAATGGTATCAGAGCAGTTCGTCCTTAGGATGACCTGAGGGCTGTGGATCCATTGTGTTTCTTCTGCTCATAAAAGTTATTTGAGTTTTTAAATAACAAATATAGTGAAAGGTTTTCAAACGTTTTGTATTGAAATTTTGTGTGTGCTTTTGTGCTTTAGTGAATGTATGCCCTAACTGAGAATCTTAGTATTAAGGGTGAGAAGATCTTGATGAAGTAGTGAGGGTGCACACTCATAACTGGATCGAGATGCTTCTCAATCTTAATTCCAAAGATTTGATGTTTAGCATACATTGAATGCTGGTGTGATTTAGTTCATTTTATTGAGTGTTCTTGAAATTGACTGAAAGTGGTTGTTTGGATTGATGGTTGTAATACCTGTGGCTGTCCTAATATTTTGCTTGAGATTCTAAGTATTACAATTATGTTGATAAGCTCAAATTCTTGATGACTTTGAGATGCTGACCTTTGTAAGGTCTAGATGTTACCTCCTGAATGAATTGATTTCTTATCGATCTCATTCTTGTGGTTGTAGGGAATATAGAAAACTCATAGTTTCAAGATCCAAAACGAAGAGTGATGGCACGTAGACCTTCTACCCCTCCCCAACCTTCTTCTGAAATGGGTCAGATCGCCAAAGCCATCGAGATGATGGCAAGTGCCATCCAGCAGCAGAACGCGGCGATGTCTCAAAATCACCAAGCTACAATGCAGCATTGGGAGACCGCCAGATCGGCTGCAACGACCCCCAACGTCGGTCAGCCTCAGGAGCAGATGGGACTGACCGAGTTCCTCAGGCACAACCCACCTAAGTTCAGTGGGAACGTTACCCCTGATCAAGCAGATCAGTGGGTCAGGGGGTTAGAGAAAATATTCAGGGCGACCTCCTGCCCTGAAGATAAGAAGCTGGTGTTTGCCACATATCTTCTGTCTGGAGAAGCTGAGTTCTGGTGGATGGGAACTCAGCAGATGATGGAGGCCCGAGAGGAAGTGATGGATTGGGAGAGTTTCAGGGTGAGGTTCCTGGAGAAGTACTTCCCAGACAGCGCAAGGTTTGCGAAGGAAGCTGAGTTCCTGAGGTTAGAGCAGGGGGATATGTCAGTAAACGCCTATGCTGCTCGGTTTGAATACCTCGCCCGGTTCTATACCCAGGCGACCTCCGAGGCCTGGAGGTGTAGGAAGTTTGAAGAGGGACTGAAGCACGGGCTGAAGAGGACCATAGCCCCGATGTGCATCAGGGAATTCCACGCCTTAGTAGAAAAGGCGAAGATGGTGGAGACCCTGGAAAAGGGTGATTCACGGGTGATCAGGTCACACCCCGGAGGTCCTTCCAGTGGGAGAGCTAAGGCACAGCACCCACAAAGCAAGCCCTATGCGAGACCTCCACCACATCGGGCAGGAGCAGCACATCCCCAGTTTCAGCAGCAGCAACCCTGGAAACCCAAATGTTTCCATTGTGGAGGACCACACACCGCCAATGCATGCTTCAAGAGGAGTTCAGAGAAGAGGTGTTACACCTGCCAAAAGACGGGGCACATGGCTAGAGAGTGCCCTAACCGGAATGGGGCGACTCAACCCAGTGGTCCTCAGCAGATGAGGAACGAGGGCAGCAGACCTCAGGCAACAGGGAGGGTGTTTGCCATGTCAGGAGCTGAGGCGTCCCAATCAGGTAACCTTGTGCAGAGTGTTTGCTTTATAGCTGATAGAGGTGTAAAAGCTTTGTTTGATTCTGGAGCGACACACTCCTTTGTGTCAAGCCTGTGTGTAGCCGAGTTGGGTCTTGTAGTGAGGGAGTTACCTTTCGAACTGTTGGTCTCTACACCTGCGTCAGGGCAGGTGTTGACTTCCACAGTTTGCCCTGAATGTCCAGTGATAGTAGAGGGACGCAGATTCAAAGTGAACTTGATCTGCCTACCTCTTCAGGACCTGGATGTTATCCTGGGAATGGATTGGCTAGCTGCCAATCACGTCCTCATAGACTGCGGTAGTCAGAAGATAACGTTTCCAGACCTCCCCGAGGCAGACGTGATATCTGCTCAACGAGGGCGGTCAGAGTTGGAAGGGGGAGCGAGGTGCTTCGTGATGCTAGCTCGGTTGGAGGTGAAGAATGAAGGGGACGTAAACAGAATACACGTGGTGAAAGATTTCACGGATGTATTTCCAGAAGAGGTACCTGGGTTACCCCCTAAGAGAGAAGTGGAATTCTCTATTGATTTGGTACCTGGGGCTGGACCAGTGTCTATGGCGCCCTACAGGATGGCACCAGCCGAGTTGATGGAATTAAAGAAGCAAGTGGAAGAGTTGCTGGAGAAACAATTCATCAGACCCAGTGTATCTCCATGGGGAGCTCCAGTGCTCCTAGTCAAGAAGAAGGATGGAGGGTCTCGGTTGTGTATAGACTACAGGCAGTTGAACAAGTTGACCATCAAGAACAAGTACCCCCTACCTAGGATTGATGATTTGATGGATCAAATACATGGGGCCTCGGTTTTCTCCAAGATTGATCTGAGATCGGGGTACCACCAAATTTTGGTAAAAGCTGAAGATGTTCAAAAGACAGCTTTTAGGTCTCGGTATGGGCACTATGAGTATGTGGTGATGCCGTTTGGAGTGACCAATGCTCCAGCCCTGTTCATGGACTACATGAATAGGATTTTTCGCCCTTTCTTGGATAAGTTTGTGGTGGTCTTCATAGACGACATACTCATTTATTCAAGGACCGAGGAAGAGCATGAGGAACACCTGAGGACAGTATTGGAGATACTGAGAGAGAAGCAACTCTATGCCAAGTTCTCTAAGTGTGAGTTCTGGCTGAAGGAAGTCAACTTCCTAGGACACGTGATATCTGCCCAGGGGATCTCGGTGGATCCAGCCAAGGTGGAGGCAGTGCTGCAGTGGGAACGTCCTAAGACAGTCACTGAGATAAGAAGCTTTGTGGGTTTGGCGGGCTACTATCGGAGGTTTATTGAGGATTTTTCCAAGGTAGTGGCTCCTTTAACACAGCTGACCCGCAAGGACCAACCTTTTGCTTGGACCGACCGATGTGAGCAGAGTTTCGTGGAGCTAAAGGAGAGGTTGACTAGTGCTCCAGTGCTGGTGATCCCCGATGTTGGGAAACCTTTTGATGCCTACTGTGATGCTTCACATCAAGGCTTAGGATGCGTCTTGATGCAAGAGAAGAGAGTGGTTGCATATGCTTCAAGGCAACTCAAGGTGCACGAGAGAAACTACCCTACTCATGATTTGGAATTGGCAGCGGTGGTGTTCGCCTTGAAGATCTGGAGGCACTATCTGTATGGAGCTCGGTTCCAGGTGTTCAGTGACCATAAGAGCCTGAAATACCTGTTTGATCAGAAGGAACTAAACATGAGGCAAAGAAGGTGGATGGAGTTCCTAAAGGACTACGATTTTCAACTCAGGTATCATCCAGGGAAGGCCAATGTAGTGGCAGATGCATTGAGTAGGAAATCAATACAAGTCGCCACTATGATGATGGAAGAACAGAAGCTGATCGAGCAGTTCAGAGACTTAAACCTTGGGGTAGAATTTCACGTGAATCGCATTAGTTGTAGTAAGCTGGCTATAACTAATGACTTCCTTGGGATGTTAAGGGATAGGCAATTGGAGGACCCTAGTCTGAAGCGCACTGTGGAGTCGCTAGGGACAGATCAGGCTAGAGACTTTGTGATGGGCGATGATGGGATCTTGAGATTTAATGGCAGAATTTGCATCCCTGCAAATGATGAGTTGAAGAAGATGATCCTGGAGGAAGGTCACAAGAGTCGCCTTAGCCTACACCCAGGCATGAATAAGATGTACCATGACTTGAAGGAGTCATTTTGGTGGTCGGGCATGAAGAGGGACATTGCCCAGTATGTTACTACCTGCTTGACGTGTCAGAAGGCAAAGGTAGAACATCAAAGACCTGGCGGGTTGTTACAGCAACTGGATATCCCTGAGTGGAAATGGGACAGCATTGCCATGGATTTTGTCACCCATTTACCCAGATCGGTGAAGGGACATGATGCAATCTGGGTCATAGTAGATCGGCTAACAAAGAGTGCCCACTTTCTCCCAGTAAATATGAAGATGCCCATGGCCAAGTTGGCACAGCTGTACATCAAGGAGATTGTGAGGTTGCATGGAGTGCCTTCCAGCATCATTTCGGATAGAGATCCCAGGTTCACTTCACGGTTTTGGCAGACCTTACAAGATTGCTTGGGAACTAAGTTGAGGATGAGCTCTGCATATCATCCTCAAACAGATGGGCAGTCTGAAAGAACAATTCAGTCCTTAGAAGATCTGCTGAGGACGTGTGTCTTGGATCAATTGGGAAGCTGGGATGAGGTGTTGCCACTGGTGGAGTTTACCTATAATAATAGCTACCACGCCAGTATTGGGATGGCACCATATGAAGCCCTGTATGGGAGGAAATGCAGAACTCCCTTATGTTGGTACCAGGAGGGCGAGGCAGTCTTGGTTGGGCCAGAGTTGATTCAGCAGACGACCGAGAAGGTGAAACAGATACAAAGCAGAATGAAAGCTTCTCAGAGTAGGCAGAAGTCCTATGCAGATCAGAGGAGAAAGCCTTTGGAGTTTGCTGCTGGAGACCACGTGTTCATGAAAGTGACACCAACCAAGGGTGTAGGACGGGCGATCAGGTCAAGGAAGTTGTCCCCTAAGTTCGTGGGACCATATCAGATCTTAAGGAGGATTGGTCCAGTGGCTTATGAGATCGCCCTACCTCCCCAACTAGCGAATCTGCACAATGTCTTTCATGTGTCACAGCTGAAGAAGTACATGGCAGACCCTAGTCATGTGCTGGATGTAGACGATGTGCAGATCAGGGATGACTTGTCCTTTGAAGCAAAACCAGTCAGGATTGACGATCGGCAAAGTAAACAGCTCAGAGGCAAGACCATCAACATGGTGAAAGTGGTGTGGGATGAGAGATCGGGGGATTCAACTTGGGAGTTAGAAGAACCCATGAGAGAGGCTTATCCATACCTCTTTTCCTTGTAATGCAATTTTCGGGGACGAAAATTTTTCTTGATGGGGAGAATGTAAGGACCTGTAAAATTTAAATTGGAATTAAAGGGTATATTTTAAATGAATTCTAAGTATGTTTTTATTTAAAATAAAAAGGAAGGAAAGTATAGCTTAGAAGACTACAAGAGTTCCTTGTTAACACATAATCGCCGGTCGCCTAGACTACACGTGATCGCCGGGGCGTGAGGCATGCGGGAATCGCCGGGGCGCGGGGCATGCGGGCATCGCCAGGGCGCGAGGCATGCGGGCATCGCCAGGGCGCGAGGCATGCGGGCATCGCCAGGGCGCGAGGCATGCGGGCATCGCCGAAGAGAGAGACATCGGTCGTCCTCCAGGATGAGTCATCGGTGGATAGCCTTCGCGCAAGAGGTCATCGGTTGAAGGTTATCGCGCGATGTCGAGTTGTACGTAGAGAAGGTGGGACCCAGACTCATAGCATGAGACGCGCGGCACGCGCGACACGTAGACAAAAAGTGTTGGTTGAGAACAGTGACATCAGAATGTTGGCATGCACAAGAGACAACAGTGGTCGTACTGTTCAGAGCAGAGGTTGGCATGCACAAGAGACAACAGTGGTCGTACTGTTCAGAGCAGAGGTTGGCATGCATAAGAGACAACAGTGGTCGTACTGTTCAGTGAAACGTACACTCAGACTTCCCTGCAGAGTGGGTGGTGGCAGCTGCTTTTGTGGACAAGTTGGTTTAAGAGGCAAGAACCCACTTCTGAGAGGAGGAAACGTTGCAAAGAGCGAAAGAGTGAGTTACCTCTCTTCTCCTCCATTTCTCTCCTTCGCGCTGCGATTCGGGCACCTTCACACAAGAGTACGACGAGCGACAGCCACCATTAGAGCACCTGGGAAGTTCTCTGCAAATCCTTCAAACCAGACGCAAAAACAGAGCCAAGGCGTTCTTCAAGCTTCGTTGGATTTAGGAGCTCTTGGTATTTTGCGCAAGTCCAGGTAAGGGAAGCTAGCCTTCATTTTCAATACAAGCCATAGATTAGCTGTTCCTGAAGTGAGGGCGACGTGGTCGCCGGTTTCGTTTTCATCTTCGTGAATGCTCTGTTCTATGTGTTTGGGCGACGTGGTCGCCGGTTTTAAATGCAGATTTCGAAATCTCCTTCTTTTGAATCAGATCGCCGGTTTTGGCGTTGTTTTACGAACTCCCCTGTTTTTGGTGTGGTTTGAGACTGTTTTGAGATTTAAATGTGATATACGAAAATCTGAATCCTTGGCATGAATTTGATTGTGACTGAAATTGTTCATTTAGTGTTGTATGATGTGTGAAATGTTGTGAATGTGGGATCAAGGCATAGTATTTTCAGGAAAGAAAATACCGTGTAAGATCGTGTGTAATGTGTATTGACTAGGGGCTCGTCGAGAAGGAGATATCCTGACTCTGCTGAGATAATGGAATCACGTAGATGAAGTTATCCAGTGGGTGAGAGTCGAAGGAGGTTCATATGAATGGGTGACTCGTGTGAAAAAGAACGAGCTCGGCCTGTTATATGAATTTACCCTGTCATACCGGAAGAGTTATGATATTGAGATTGTGGTTATGTGCACAGCTGTGGGAACTTTACAGCAATGTGGTGTGACAGGTGCATATCTCTGAGCCTGAGTTAACGCACGAGTCATCCGGAAGTAGAGTCATGTGTCTATGTATTGTGAGTCAGTGGAAAGTCTGACGTGAGAAATGAGGAACTTGAAATTGATAGACACTTGATGCAGTTTGTGAAATAGAACTGTGAAATATGTGTTATGCTTGATAGTCATGTGGGAAGAATGAGAAAGCTGATGGTTTTACGTGGGTGCCTTAAATTGATTTTTATCTTGATTTTTAAGTTCATATCTAAACTCTCTTTCAATTGTCTAGCTTACCCTGCGTGTTTGGTTCTGTGGCTGTTTTTCTCTTAAAAACTGTGATGATCGTGTATAACTTACACGGGAGCAGATGACGTTACAGGAAGTTGAGATCGCCGGTTTGATAGGAGATCGCCTGGCTGATAGGAGATCGCCCGGTTGATAGGAGATCGCCTGGTTGATAGGAGATCGCCTGGTTGATAGGAGATCCCCCTTTCGTAGGGAGATCGCCTGTTCGTCTATCTTGTTGTATTTTGTTTAAGTGTTGAAAATATTTGACTGGTTATGTATTAAACTCCCTAAGAGGAGCAACTTCATTACTTATATATATATTATCATGTACTCTTCAATACTATTTGTGTACCTTTATTTTCATTATACATGTATGTATGGATTTATTTTGGCGGGATGTTACACCACCTCCATGTCTTCCATGTCTTCAGTGTCTTGGGAAGACTTTATAGTGCGTTGAAGGAAGGGGGCTAGGCCGGCAGGGGGGCTCAGTCGCATCTCTTTAGGGACACTTTCTCCTCGTCCTTCAGGTTCTGTGGCATGCAAGGGAGAAAAAGCGCTTGGAGGGCGATCCCTGAAGGAAGGGGCACCCTCATCTTCAGAGTCAGAGGCCACCTGGATAGGATAGCTTTTCTCTTCCTCTTGAAGACCAACCCTGAGTGGGTGCCCTCGTCATCAGAGGGAGGGACCTCGGTTGCCATGGCTGCACCTTGAGATTGCGTGATAGGGAGTTCAGTGGGGGCTGCGGCAGCAAGAGGGGCAGTAGCGAGAGGAGCGACAGTGGTGAGATCGTCAACGGCAGGAGGGTCAGTTTGGACTGGTCAGGAAGGGCCTGCGCCACCCGTTTTGGCAGTACGAGCAGCCAGTTGTCTCCTCACCAATATTCATTTCTACCACAAGCAACAAGGAAATAAAAGGCACCCCAGATCAGCAATAGGTTAACATGCAAAAAGCAGCTAAGAACTTAGAAGAAAAAGAAAAAAAAAACAAGCAAGAACTGTCACTAAGTAAAAACAAGTACCTATGTACCCCCGCAAGGTTTTGGGGTGGTAGTCATTCCTAATAAGCTCGGCACTGCTGAACACAGCCTCGAGGCCTAACAGAAACTCGCACACTTCCCTGTCTTGAGGGTGCAGATCGGTTAGGGCCCTAGGCTTGGCTAGAATAGGGTTCTTCACCCAGTAGAGGAGAAACCTGTAAGGACCTATAAATTTATTTGGAATAAAAGTGATATATTTTAAATGATTTCTGAGTATGTTATTATTTAAAATAAAAAGGACATAAAAATAGAAAATCTCATAGTGGTCAGACCTCGGACGTCGCCCAAGGTCTGGGATCAGCTGGTAGAGGGCGATCGGTTGACCATTGTACTAACCAAGTAGTCAGGTGCGATGACTTTATTGTGAGGTAATCACGTGGGCGTGCTTGAAGGGAGGGGGCACGTGAATCAAGAAGGGTAAGAGAAAGGAAGGTGTAGCTTAGAAGTCGATGAGACCGCCGTTTGTTGAAGAAGGCGGCGGCCTCCGACTTCCCCCGTATGAAATCGCCAATCGCCTATGGTGTACATGACCACCAATCGCCTATGGTGTACATGATCGCCGAAAATAGCACATCGCCGAGTATTCGAGAAGACTTGGTAAGCACTTAGTATGTGGTCTAAATACAGAAGATGAGTGATATAGAAGATAGGTGGCATATCTGCCACCATGAGTAGTGTGAGCCGTGATACCGCAGACTTAGAGGAATGGGAGGATGAACCTTCAGCAAGGTGTGACGATGTGACATCGGTGACCAGAGTGAGGCGATGTGTCCTCGTCACACACAAGGGCGATAAGAGATCGCCAACAGGATGAGAGGAACATCGGTCATCAACCAGGATGGGGGACACATCGGTGGTCTGCCAGGGTGAGACATCGGTGGTCTGCCAGGGTGAGACATCGGTGGTCTGCCAGGGTGAGACATCGGTTGTCTGCCAGGGTGAGACATCGGTTGTCTGCCAGGGTGAGACATCAGTCGTCCGTCAGGAAGAGGAATCAGTCATCGCCATTATCAGAGGCATCGGTCATCGCCGGTATGCGAGGCATGGTCATCGCGCGAGCAATCATCGGTGGATGGTTATCGCACGAGGTAGTGTTTCACACAAATAAGGTGGGACCCAGGCTCCCAACATGAACGTTCTGCATGTGCGACACGTAGATAGAAAGGGTGTTTCGGAATAGTTAGCATCAGAGAGTTGGTATGCGCAGAAACCCACGTGGTCATACTGTTCAAGGAAGTGTGCACGCAAGCTTTCCTGCAGAGTGGGTAGTAGCAGCGGCATTTCTGGGCAAGTTGGTTTAGATTCAAAACTCACTCCTGAGAGGCAGTGGACGTTGCTATGGTTCGAGAGTGATTGAGTGAGTTAGTTTTGGTTCCCTGTTTCTTTCCTCTCCTTCTCCCTGCGTTCAGACGTCCTAGCGAACCAGTTGAAGATCGGCGACTGCCCCTGGATTCCTAACGTTGTGCCCTGCAAGTTTTCTGATCAAAGCCGTGAAACAGAGTTAAGGTATCCTTAAGTCTCCGTGGGTTTGGAGCTCTTAGTGAGATTTTACGCTAGTCCAGGTAAGGGAAGCTGGATTTGTTTTCAATATAACCTTAAGCTAGAAGATTCTGATGTTGGGGCGACGTGGGTTTTAAATGTTCTTACACGATGCTCTGTTTTTGGTGTGTGGATTGGAAATTTATTTGAGCTTGAAAATGTGATACTTTAAATATGGTAGATGCTGTGAAATACATATGATTTCGGAATCTTGAACGTTAGTATGATTTGGATTGTTTAGAAACGGTTTTAAAAATATGTATGATTGACTGGTTCAGTTTGGGTGTTGTGTGATATATGGAATGATGTGAAAATGTGATTGATCCGGTCGGTCATCGGTAGTCGATGCCGTCAGCAGCAGATGACTACTTGGGCCAGTCATAGAGCAACACGTGGCATGAGATAGCAGATGAACCAGGGTGGAGATCGGCTCCTACATGAGCGCCTGGAAGCAGAGCGCGAGAGTGATGAAGCACCGATCAGTCATCGGTGTATACGGAGTGATCAGTCATCGGTGTATACAGAGTGATCAGTCATCGGTATATACAGAGTGATCAGTCGTTGGTGAATGCAGAGTGATCAGTCGTCGGGGGTTCCTTGCCAACACGTGTTAAACTGGGACCCAGGCTCCCAGCGAGAACGTTACCCAAGGACCTCGCCTGATCCCATAAGCAGAGCACGACAACGTGAAGAAGCGCCATCGGACATCGGCCAGGATGAGAGATACCTCGGTCATCGGTGTGTGTCGAGGTGACATCGGCCGCGCGATGTGAACAACGCAACCAATGATCAGTAAAGCGCCCAGAGGCAGGGAATGGCCTTAGTCGCGAGACGACCACGCATGAAGACGAGAAGACGCAGTTAGATGCAGAATCCTGCTGGGACAAGAACCCATCAAGGTTGGAGTCTCCCAGTGGGGTTGCATGTCTGCCACGTGGACGGAGAAGATGTTCCCAGAGAATAGGTAGGGTAGATAGGCACAGAAGTCGAGGGATACAGAGGTACCCACGCAGCCTCCCCTGTCAGACTTTGCATTTAAGTGAAGAAGGCTGGCACGCAAGGTAGCCCGGGGAAGTGGAAACGACAATGCAGAGTAATCAAGTGGCCCTAGAGGTAGCCAGTAGGGGCTACGCGGGTTTATATGAGGAAGAAGAACACCAAACCAGGTATGCAGTCTTTTGCCTCAGAATACACAGCACAAAACTAAGAACACTCAGTTTCCGAATCAAAGGGGATTGAGGGCACACACACACGGGTCTCACACAGAGAGAGATCCGAGAGAGAGTTTTGGTGTTCCCGTTGCTAGACTTGAGCGTCGGAGCTACAACGGCCGCTAGAGGCGCCGTCTGTGTGTTTTGCAGGCATCGTTCGGAGTTCCGTCGAAGGTTCCTGGAGCCTCCTTGCAGAACGCGCAGTAGTTAGAAAGCTAGACGAAGGCATGACGAGGCATTTTCCCCACGCTCGAGTCCGCGGCGAGATCATTTGGCGCCCACCGTGGGGCCCGAAGTAAAACGAAGCCCCCTAAACGAAGCCCCCATACACAAGAACGAGGGTAGAAATCGCACAGATGAATAGAAGAACCAGAAAAACGACACCTCCACCACCTGCTGGTGAAGGAACTGTGACCATGGCGCAGGTCATGGAGATGATGCGCGCACTGCAAGAGAATGTCGCGGCGTCGAGAGTTGAGCAAGAGAAGATGCATGCAGAGCTGACTGCATCGCATATCAGGAATGAAGAGTTGAGCCGCGTCAACGAGGAGTTGCGTAGGGAGTTGCAGGCGCAGAATGAGCGCGTATCCGAAGATAGGACGTCGATGCCGCCGTCGCCCCCTAGAGCATTTCCTATGCCCTTCTCCCCCGAGATCATGAACACGGTGGTGCCCCCCAACCTGGTGGGAGTGAAGGCATCGTTCACGGGGGTGGAAGACCCAGAGGCACATTTGACAGCCTTCCACACTCAGATGATGCTGTCTGGAGGTTCAGACGCTGTGTACTGCAAAATGCTTATGAGCACGCTGAGCGGAGTAGCTATGGAATGGTTCGTGAGCTTGCCGGAGGGCCACATCACCTCCTTCCATCAGTTCTCAAAGCAATTCACGGAGCAGTATATAGTCAACAGAGCGCCGCCGGTGGTGACTTACGATCTGTTCGACGTGTGCCAGAACCAGGGGGAGTCGCTGAAGGACTTCCTCAACCGCTTTGGTGCGCAGGTGGTGAGATTGCCCAGCAAGGATGAGAACATGTTAGTGCACGCGTTCAAGAAAGGCGTGCTGCCTGGTCCTTTCAGTGAATCCCTTATCAGGAGCCACCCCGCCACCTTTGCTGAGATTCGGCGACGAGCGGTGGCGCACGTAGTAGCGGAGACAGAGGTCTCTGAGAAGAGAGGCAGCACTGCGCCGAAGAAGCCGCGCGGAGGTCAGGGGAAGCAGCAGCAACACGAGGTCCCTATACATGGGGACGTGAGGTGATGGAGGATGCAACGCTGGGGGGGCTCCCAGGCAGCTCAGGAGGAAGCTCCTCATGAATAAGGCGTCGCCAGGGTGGTCATCGCCTATGAGAGGAAGGGGTCCATACAGAGTGGAGCTTATTGGCTGGAGACTCTGTATGGAGCACCTATCCCCAGGACATGGAACGCTACACACTCAAGTTTCTACTTCAGTTAAGTTGTAAGGTAGATGCGTTCTTGCGCTGTACACATACTCAATGTATATACTGTAAATAGTTGAGCAGATCAGGGGGCACTCTTTTCCCTGATGAGGGTTTTTAACGAGGCCACCCGATAAAAAAGATTTCAGTATGTCAAGTGTGCACATGTTTCCCAGTTTCAAGTTCCGCTTGCCACAGATGCAAGTCCAAGGGATCGGTTGGAGCCTGCTCGCCCCAGGCACGAGTACGGACAACTGACCTTTATTCTCCTCACCCCAGGGGTGAATGCAGGTGGCCAAAGTTTGGGAACTCGAGAGTACTAGTAAGACCGAGAGAGGGAAAGGGAAGATTTCGAGAAACGTCCAAACAGGAACCAGACCTAAAGGTCGATGACCTTAGGGCAAGCAAGAGGGGTCAACAAGAAAAACTCTTCTTCCCCGTAGCAAGACATCATCTTCGCGTTTAAGCACCAAGAAGCAGAGCGCGATCAATGATCGGTGCATCCAACGCGCGATCAACCGTTGGTGCATGGTCATCGGGGTCTTGCTAACACGTGTTAAGCTGGGACCCAGGTTCCCAGCGAGAGCGTTACGCATGCACCTCGCATGATTCCAGAAGAAGGTTGGTCATCGGGGTCTTGCTAACACGTGTTAAGCTGGGACCCAGGTTCCCAGCGAGAGCGTTACGCATGCACCTCGCATGATTCCAGAAGAAGGTTGGTCATCGGGGTCTTGCTAACACGTGTTAAGCTGGGACCCAGGTTCCCAGCGAGAGCGTTACGCATGCACCTCGCATGATTCCAGAAAGAAGGTTGGTCATCGGGGTCTTGCCAACACGTGTTAAGCTGGGATCCAGGCTCCCAGCGAGAGCGTTACGCATGCACCTCGCATGATTCCAAACCGGAAGAAGGGGAGTTGCCCACTCAAAGGACGTGCGGTGATACCATGCAGGCAGGGATGCGCCTAGCGAGTGCGCTTAGACAGCCACCCCTGGTGCTCCCCTGGGAGCATGCACCCACTCAGAGGAGAAAGTCCTCACCCTCGACTTTGTACAGCGGGGTGCAGGCAGAGAAAGTCCTCTTCCTCTACTTTTTACAACAAGGTTGAGGCGAGGAGAAAGTCCTCACCCTCGACTTTATACAGCGGGGTGCAGGCGAGAGAAAGTCCTCTCCCTCGACTTCGTACCGCATCTGTAAATGAAAAAGCATTTCATTTACAGATGCGGTCATGTGTATAACCGCATTTGTAAATGAAAGTTTTTCATTTATAGATGCGGTCATGTGTATGACAGCATCTGTAAATGAAAAACTTTCATTTACAAATGCGGTTTTAACTAATAACCGCATTTGTAAAATGTTTTTAACCTAAAATTTGAAGCGCGCCACTGCACTTTCACTCTTTCTTATTTGCTCTTGCTTGTCGCTGTTGCTGCGCTGCGCTCTGTGTTCCTTGCTTCTGTGCATCTTCAGTGCTATTGCTTCCATTGTGAGTTTCGTATCCCATTTCATTATCTTCAGTTCGCTTTAGGAATATTGTTCTTATATATGGTTTTTTCTTTGCAGTGCTTGAAGTTACTGTTGCATTGCTCCGCCGCTGTCGCGCCACTCTTCCGTTTCCACCTCTGGTTTTCTACCACTTGAATCAGCATTTTCGCACACAACGTTGGTTCATTTTTAGATTTTTATAATTTTACTTTGTTTATTTTGAATTTTTGACTTTATGTATTATAATTTGTATATTATTTAATATAAATTTTTATTATAATTTTTAATTTTTAAAATTTATATTATTTAGTTGGTAGTTTTTATGTTAGTTTTGTTTTAGATTTTGTGAATTTTTTTTTGTTGTACTTTGAATATTTTTTTTTATGTATTATAATTTGTATATTATTTAATATAAATTTGTATTAATTTATATAATTTGTATTATATAATTTCTATTTTCTAAAATTTAAATTATTTAGTAATTATTTGTTAGTTTATAGTAGAATTTATGTTATGTTAGTTGTTACATTAGAATAGAATATCGTGTTTGTATTTGGACCTCCGACAATAATACGTGCTGGTATTGAGTTTGGGGGTGTTCGACCCTCGGCAAATGCATGAGATAGAACACTTATTAGAAAATCCTAGGTAACTATATTGCAGAATATATAATGGATCGAAGTTGGATTCATTGTGCTCGTATAAGTGATGAGTACGAAAAAGGAGTAGAAGAATTTATACAATTTGTGCAGCGTAATGCGATTAATAGTGGTCGTGATGGAGGAAAGATTAGGTGTCTGTGCGTTAACTGTTTGAATGGAAGGATACTGGATGTGAATATCATGAGGGAACACCTGCTATGTGATGGGTTTCTTCGATCTTATACAACTTGGACATGGCATGGTGAATTATTAAATTTACCACGTGTTTCCGTAACTGAAGAATATGTGGGATCCACCACGGATGAAGCAGAACACGATGATGTAGTTGATGATCGATTGGAGGACATGATTTGTGATGTGGGAGCTGAGTCTTTTGCAAAAGCGCATGGATATGGAAGTATGTCAAGCGATGCAGAGACTCCATTGTATCCTGGATCAACTAACTTCACACGGTTGTCGGCGGTGTTAAGATTGATGAATTTGAAGGCACTAAATGGATGGACTGATAAAAGTTTCACGGAATTTGATGGAGGAGGGCCAAGCACATCTAACCAAGGAAGCCAAGGCCCAAACCAAGAAGACCGTCTAGACCAAGAGGAGCGTCTAGCTCCAAGAAGTGAGCGTCTAGGACGTGAAGGAGGGAGGCTATCCATGGAGCTAGACCGTCTAGGACCTCTCACAAGATCCATGGCTAAACATATCCAAGCACACATAGAAGAAGCCACAGATGGGAGGGAGAAGACCTTGTACATGCTACTTGGAGGCCCATTAGGGGTAGCTTAGTAGATTAGTGTAGTGTAGAAAGCAAAACTTGCTAACTTAGGGGTGTGCTATCAAAAAGGTGCCCTTAGCAATAGAAGGAGGGGTGTGCTAGCAAATAGGTGCCTTTAGCAAAAGAGGGAGGGGTGTACTATCAAATGTTGCATTTTTTTGACCTATCTTCTAGAATATTAGGATGATGGTGTGGTTTGACTAAAGTCAATACCCTAGGCAGCCCCCACTTTTTGTATTTCCATCCCTACCCTTTAAGCTTGCTCACCAAGGCTCCTACATCTATAAATAAGGAGGCCTACCTCATGTATTTTCAAGTTTATTTGAGTAATGTTATGCTGCCATTTTTGTGCACAAGCTTTACTCCTCCTAGAAATCTAGGCTATAAACTTCAATCCTTTCACCTTCTCCCTTGAGCTGGCCGAACCACTCAACCCATACTCATCATGCACCTTCAAGACCAACACAACTCCTAGGAGGGTCTTGTTTCACTCATCCATTGCTTCCGCTCCATCTATTTCTACTTTGATTCAAGAAGAACACATGAAAATGCCATCATTGCTCCAGCTGTTGAAGGATATGCTTCCAGAGGGAAATACTCTACCTAATCGTAATTACGAGGCCAAAAAGATTCTTTGTCTAATGGGTATGGAGTATAAAAAGATACATGCATGTCCTAATGATTGTATATTATACCGGAAAGATTTTGAATTGTTGAAAAGTTGTCCGAGGTGTGGGTTATCACGTTATAAATTGAAACAAACAGATGATGATACTATTGAAGAGATGGAAAAGCATGGACCCCCAATGAAGGTTATGTGGTATCTTCCCATCATTCCAAGGATGAAGCGTTTGTTTGCAAACCCAGACGATGCTAAGAATCTTAGATGGCATGCAGATGAGAGGAAATGTGATGGCATGTACCGACATCCAGCTGATTCTGTTCAGTGGAAGAAATTTGATGATGAGTTTCCAGAGTTTGGTAAAGAATCAAGAAATATCCGACTTGGTCTAGCTATAGATGGAATGAATCCGTTTGGTAATATGAGTACAAATCACAGTTCATGGCCTGTTTTACTAGTTATTTACAACTTACCTCCTGGATTGTGCATGAAGCGAAAGTACATGATGTTGTCTATGATGATATCTGGTCCGAAACAGCCAGGGAATGACATAGATGTTTATCTAAGTCCCCTAATGGAAGATTTGAAGTTAATGTGGGATGAGGGTGTTCAAGTATTTGACGGATTTGCTAATGAAACTTTCAAGCTTCATGCCATGTTATTTTGCACCATCAATGACTTTCCGGCATATGGTAACTTATCAGGTTATAGTGTTAAGGGTCATAAAGCATGTCCAATATGCGAAGAAGACACTGCTTCTTAACAATTGAAACATGGAAGGAAGACAGTATATCTTCGGCATCGGAGGTTTCTTAGAAGTCATCATCCTTACGGGAGGTTGAAAAAAGCCTTTAATGGACACCAAGAGACTAGTGGTCCACCAACTCCACTAACTGCTTCTGAGGTTTACAAAAAGGTAAATAACATAGACCACACCTTCGGTAAGTCAAAAAAAAAGTCAGTTGTGACTAACATTTGGAAGAAAAAATCAATCTTCTTTGATCTTCCGTACTGGTCGAGGTTAGAAGTCAGACACTGTATAGATGTAATGCATGTTGAGAAGAATGTGTGTGATAGCTTAATTGGTACACTTCTTAACATTAACGGGAAGACGAAGGATGGTCTAAATGCTCGTTTAGATTTGGTTGAGATGAACATACGAGGGGAGTTGGCACCGATAGAAATGGGTAAGCGTACATATTTGCCCCCAGCCTGTTATACCATGTCAAAAAATGAAAAAGTAAGTTTCTGTCAATGTCTAAAGGGTGTAAAAGTGCCACAAGGACATTCCTCAAATGTGAAGAGCCTAGTGTCAATGCAAGATTTGAAGTTAATTGGGTTGAAGTCTCATGATTGCCACATCTTGATGCAACAGCTTCTACCTGTAGCTATTCGTGGGATCTTACCAAAAAATGTTAGATATACCATAACCCGTTTGTGCTCATTCTTCTCTTCCATCTGTTGTAAAGTCATTGATCCATTAAAACTAGATGAACTTCAAGATGAAATTATTGTTATCTTATGTGAATTGGAGATGTTTTTTCCTCCATCTTTTTTTGACATCATGGTTCATCTACTTGTGCATCTGGTTAGAGAGGTTAGATTGTGTGGACCAGTGTACTTAAGATGGATGTATCCTGTTGAGCGGTATATGAAAATTTTGAAAGGTTATGTGAAAAATCATTATCCTCCAGAAGCTTCAATGATTGAAAGGTACATAGCTGAAGAAAGTATTGAATTTTGTTCAGATTACATGTCAAAAGCAAATCCAATAGGTCTTCCAGCTAATTCATGGCACCATAGGCGTTCTACAAGTAAATGTTTACGCGGTGTGAATATTGTAAGCAAATCTCGGTCAGAAGTCTTGCAAGCACATTTGTATATATTGAATAATACAGATGAAGTTATACCTTACATAGAAGCTCATAAAGCCATTGTGAAGGCAAATAATCCAAGACAAGCAGACAAATGGGTCTTGATGGAACATAATAGAACATTCATGCCTTGGTTTAAAGAGGAGGTGTTAAAGGATTCAACGGCATCGGAGACCTTGACCTGGTTGGCTGCTGGATTGAAGTTTGATGTCATTTCTTGTAAAGCATACGAAGTGAATAATTGTATATTTTACACTAAGTCTATGGATGAAAAGAGTACAGTTCAAAATTCTGGTGTTACTCTTGAAGCCGAGTCAATGCAGTTTTCCACCTCGAAAGATACAAATCCTGTAATTGGATCAATGGCATATTATGGATTTATAGAAGAGATATGGGAGCTTGACTATACTAAGTTTTCAGTTCCAATTTTCAAGTGTATATGGGTTGACAATAAAAGTGGGGTTAAAATTGATGAATCAGGATTCACACTAGTGGACTTTCGAAAGATAGGGTATCGAGATGAGCCATTTATAATGGTTCAACAAGCATCTCAAGTTTTCTACGTGAAAGATCCTACGTCAGAACATTGGTATGTTGTTTTACACGGGAAAAAACAAGGGGAGGCCATAGATGATATTGAAAATGGTGAACCCCATTCATTCACACCAATGATAACTAATAAAGATGACGATGTACTTGATCATGTACATGCAACCCGTAAAGACCACAGTGAAGGAATTTACATATGAACTTGTAACCCATTATGGTAATAAATTTAGAAATATTTTTTATAATATGCATTTACTATATTATGTTTTTGTTTTATATGATTTTCTTTCCATGCAGATGAACTAATGTTTGTTAAATAATTTTTTTAACAGAGATATGGGTGACGATCAAACTCCAATTAGACCCCGATCCGGACGAGGCAACAGAGGACCTACTAGGATGAAGCGTCTGGCAAAGAAACGTGTCGCTGGTGACAAGACAACTGTTGACATTGACGTCAACACTGGAATGGCATATGGTCCTAATGCAAATGAGTTTAATAGCTATCTTGGAGTTCTTTCTCGTGAGAGACTCTCCATTTTGATTAATTCATGGGATGAGGTGTCAGAGGTCGACCGAAACATGCTGTGGGAGGATGTTCTGGTAAGCTTTACATAATTATTGTTATCATATAAAGCTATTTAATATTCATTGACTAACTTTACTTTAGTGATGTTATTTTGCAGGCAAATTTTGAAATTCCTAATGTGGAATCGCTTCGATCAAGGATTCTATCCAATATTGGACTGAAGTTTCGCGCCTTTAAGTCAAGACTCACGACGAGATACATTTTTGGTGAGCTTAAGGATGAAAGTCCTTGTAAAAGATACAATTTTATTGATGAAGAGACATGGCTTGCTTTTAAAGAAAGCCATCTAACTGAAGAATGGACTGTAAGGGAAGCTACTTAACTATTTTGACTTATATAACATTAATGAGTTAATATTATTGAATTCACTTTGTTTATTTCAATTATGACAGCATCGGCGGAAGAAAGCTCAAGAAATAGGTTTAAAGAATCTTACCCCGCACGTAATGTCTCGTGCGGGGTATCGAAAGCTTGAGCAAGCACTGATGGTTGAAAAGGAGCAATCCAGACAGGGGAGTGCATCTCAGGATGTGGAAACAGGGGTCACTTCTCCTCCATCACCACCTACGCGCCATGACAAATGGAAGAGGGCCCGAATTAAGAAGTCGGGTGCACCAAGTTCTGAGCAATCAGGGCTTATCATTGAAAAAATTGTAAGTTATTTAAGCCTTTTTTCATCTATTATGATGCATTACTTATAATAAAACCTCATGATTTTTGTCTCTTGCAGGATGCCTTGGACTCCCAAGGTAATTTTGTTGCTGAAGGTCGTCGCGATATCCTTGTTGAAGCAATTGGACAACCTGAGCACTCTGGTCGTGTTCATGCAGCTGAACAAGGAGTTGGGATTAGACTTTATTTTGGAGCTGCACCACGACACTCATCCTCCTCCTCCAAAGAGAGCAAAAAAGAAATGGAGCAAAGGCTACGTCAAGAACTAATGGATGAGATGAGAAGGGAGACGGAAAAGATGAGGCTAGAGTTGCGACAAGAGATATCGCAACAACTTTGTGCTGAGCAGCCGATTCAGACGCTTCTTAGTCCCGCTCCCAAGAGCACAAAGGGGAGTTGTGCAGCTCCTACATCATCAGGGGATGATATCATTGGCCAGACAAGGCAATGTGAGCTACTGGTAGAGGGTGGCATGATTCCTCAGGTGGTGGCCATTGGAAAAGTCTATGAAGACGCCACCACCTTACATAACGTTCCTCTCTCCCCTGATGCAGCAAAGGTCACGGTTGAAAGAGTACGAGTACCGGATGCTCGTCTTCCACTACCTTTAGAAGAGGTAACAACTGTGGCCGAAGCATTTCAGTCCTTTGTAGCCTGGCCCAGACACCTGATTCGATATATGCCACAACCACTGGTAATAATTTCATTTCATATGCTAATTTATATTTATATATTACATGTAATTTATAACAAATCTTTTTTCTTTTTGTAGAAACCTCGTCGGAAACCAAGTCCGAAAAAGAAATAAGAGGTTCCGCTTGACGATCCTATAGCTTCCTTAGCTATAGTTGCTAGACAACTTGGACGAGATCCTCTGGAAGTTCCATGGGATGATACCTTTTTTGATTTAAACCCTGAGCTACCATTGTACATATACATGTCAGATCTGCTAGAATTTGTAGCTGGGGATCAGGAGCTGAATATAAATATCATTCAATTTTTTATGATGTAAGTATCGTTACCTACATTTCATTTTCATTTATGTTAAATTAGCATTCATTATGATTTAACTAATTACTTGTAGGTTTTTGAATGGTGTCTCTGTCACTGAGGGGAAGGAAAATGTGTATGGATTCTTAGATCCTGCATATACTAATCCCACTGGAGCAAAGACAAATGAGACCCAATCATACATCACTAACACCCTGGAAAGAGAGGGAAAAGAGGTTTATTTGTGCCCTTATATTAACGAGTAAGTTTAAATATATATATATATATATATATATGTTAAAAGTTTATTATATTCATGTTTTATAAATTTACTCAACTATTTTCATGGATGATATAGGGGTCATTGGCAATTACTTGTCTTATCAGTGAAGGATAGGACGACTTTGTGGTTCTGTTCCCTACACAAGAAGATATCCACAAGTTTTAAGAATATCATTGATAAGTAAGTACACTATAAACTTAACTATGGTTGAAACTATAAGTAATCCACTAACAAGGTTTTTTGTCTCAACTAGTTCATGGCGTGGATATAACATTCTAAAAGGGAGATCGAATTCAAATTTTCAAAATTTGAACTGGATAAGATTAAAGGTATGTAAGATTTTTCTTTATTTTTTCATTGTTTAATTATACTAACTTTTACAATTTATTGAATTATAGTGTAATAAACAACCAGGAAGCTATGAGTGTGGCTATTACGTCATGCAATGGATGAGTACCATTGTAAGACTAGGTCTTACAAGTAATTGGCAAGAGGTAAGATTTCTTAAATTATTTTTATAACTTCAAACTAATTTATCTATCTTAAAACTAATTTATGTGTCAACCATTTTGAAATGCAGTTCTTCACGGATGAGGAACCAATGAGTTCGGAAGCCATGACATATGTGAGACAATCTTGGTCCACATATTTCCTAAACTTTTATAACTCCTCGATTTGATCAATAGTGTAAGAAGATAGATAGAGATATATTATTACTATTTTTGTATACATTTTGATCAATTACTATAAATTGACATTTAGTTTCTTCTGAATCTGTTTATCTGTCTGGCTGGCTGGGATGGGTATAATGAAACTGCACAAGATAATTCGTATGGGAAAACAACTAACCAAATCATTCTAAAAAAAAAAAAACTTGATTTACAGATGCGGTTGTTTACCTTAACCGCATTTGTAAATCAAGGGAATGATTTACAAATGCGGTTGCTTACTACAACCGCATCTGTAAATGTGATTTACAGATGCAGTTGTTTTCTACAACCGCATCTGTAAATCATTCCCTTGATTTACAGATGCGGTTAAGGTAAAACACCGCATCTGTAAATCATTGCCATTCAAAACCTGGGCACACCTCTGGAGCATATACAGATGCGGTTACAGTAAACAACCGCATCTGTAAATCATTCCAATTCCAAACCTGGGCACACCTCTGGAGCATTTACAGATGCGACTCCAACAAAAAACCGCATCTGTAAAATTTACAGATGCGGTTGTTTAACTGCATTTGTAAATCTCTGATTTACAAATACGTGTTGATCAAATAAGGTTGTTTAGCCGCATTTGTAAAATGAAAATAACCGCATTTGTTTTACGTTTCTGCACCAGTGCTCTCATGCATGTGGATAGCATAATCCTCCACGAATAAGACTTATGAACAAAGTAAAGAAACGCAATAGGCTTAGGGGTACATCTAGCATACCCAAATCTGTGATAAGCAAAGTATTAAGGCCCGAGCCCAATAACACTAACGCAACCCAAAAGCTATATGCATAGCATGAAATAGCGTACAAATGGGTGTGTATTAGTGTGAAACACGTGAACGAATGCTTAGGGGCGGCACCTTGCACCAAGATTACGAGGCTGGCCCAATCTACTTAATGGGCTTAAAGCATGTAACAAATCTGTTATGCACTGATAATCAGTGGCATGCGCTTAAAGATAATGATGCTTAAAGATATATATATATATATATATATATATATATATATATATATATATATATATATATATATATGATTACTCACATGTTTGTTACAACTGCATATAGACATGTTTATTAATATCACACAAGATTTTCCTATTATGCGTATATATTTGTTGCACATGCAATACTCCTTAATAGTGCTAACCCTAAAAAGATAGGGATGCACACGTACATATAACAGAAGGAGCACCTACAGTTTGGGACCTGATGGTTATGGGTGCCTGTAGCAGATGATTTTCTGTTAGAGATATAAAATAATGTACTGATTTTCGGTTAAGATTTGTTTATCTCAAGTGCAACAGGTACATGACACGCTATAAAAAGGGGCTTCAGGTCCTAGATGAAGGTACGCAATAGCGCAATCCTTAATACACTCATGAATACTGAGATGACTTGTTTTCTTATTCGTTCATAAACCCCTTACTGACTTGAGCCTCAGAGCGTGACTGGCCATGAGGGCACCCTTTGTCTCTACAGGTGAAGCATTCAGTAACCAGAGATGTGCAGATTCCAGGGAGACAGGCGGAGCCTGAACCAAGCACCAGAGTCAACGGCGGCTAGTCATCCGGCAAGAACAACCATCATTAGTAGCATCCTAGTCCTCTTGAATCTTCTTTGCCATAGCTCTAGTTGTTGGCCCTGATCTTCTAGTTGTTGGGCTTGTGCTTGGGCCTCTTCCATCACATATGATGAAGGGTCCAAGCACAAAACCTTTTTCAATTAGTTAAACTATTTTTAATCAATTAAAAGTTTTTTCAGCTAGTTTAAATTTTGTTTCCTGAAACTCTACAGTTTTTCAATCGATTAAAACTGTTTTCAATTGGTTAAAATTCTTCTTACCTGAAAAGTACGAATTTTCAATTGGTTATTTGGAGGAACAATCGATTAAAATTTCTCTGATGAGTTTATCTCTAAAAATTGTTTTGAGTTAGTTGTGTTTCCAAACTTTCAGTTTCAACTATTTCATTTACTAAAAATCTATTTTTTATTTAAAGCTTTCGTGTTAGGCATCACTATGCTACTTGACATCTCGGTTAAGCTGACACCTTACTAAAAATCTGTTTGAAACTAAGTGTTTTCAGAAAAATCAACCAGTTATTTTTTCTCTTTTAACCAGTTGTTTTCTTAATAGAACTGAAATTTGTTTTGAATTATGTCTCTGTTTTAAGTCTATAAAAAGAGGGTTTGGTTTCTGAATAGATATCTATTCACTACATACATACATACACACATACTTGTTTTCAAAGCTTGAGAGAATTCTGAGTGAATTGTATTTGGAGAGATTTAAGTCTTTGAGAATTCTTGGTGCTTTCACTTTCATCACTTGCTTGAGGTCAAGGATTCATCAAAGTGTGTTGTTTGGAGGTCCCTTTTAGTCTTTTGAATCTGCAGAAAGGTGTTTTCATTTCATATATATCACTTCTATTTTATAAGATTGTGTTGTTTTGCTTCTAAGATAGTGTTTCTTAAAGTATAACACTTCTATAATTTTACAGGGTATGCCTTTAGTTCTTATAGTGTTCAGATTTGTTCTTAGCTATCTTTGTGTGAGATGGGACTGGATGTAGTTCAACTTTGAGTGAACCAGTATAAATCCTTGTGTGCTTGAAAGTTTTCATACTTACTGCTTTCAATTTCTGTCTAATTGTGCAAACTAATATACAAATTTAACTTGTTGTTTCAAGTATCAACCAATTATTTTTTCCTATAGTTTCTATCTTTTCCATTTTTCTGAACTATTTTCAAATTGCTATCTTTGCTTGTGTGACTGATTAACTGGAAAGGTTCTCAAGATTGAAATAATTCTTGCCATATTGAAATTAGAATTTTAATTGGTTATCTTACATTTTAGTTTGTTAAAATTCCTGTCTAATACTTGAAAATTAAATTTGCTCATTTATGGGTTAATCTGCACTTGATTCAAAATTTTAATATGTTCTTTTAAGTTTTTAATCTGTTGTTTTTGAGTAACTGATTTTGGAAATATAATCTATTGTTTCTCAAAATTAATTTGATAATATTCATCTTAAGTTTCTTTTAAGTTTCTAAAAATTCCTTAATATAACCTTTTTTAATCAGTTGTTTTTTATAATAATCAATTGTCTTTTTTTTTGAAATTACATTCTGTCAAGAAAATTTCAATATGTTATTTCATAAAACAATCAATTATTTTTCTATCGGGATTGAATTATTTGATATTTGCAAAAATTAATATAAGTACAATTCACCCCCCCTTTTGAAATTAGACCCCCACAAAGTCAACATTATTCACAATAAATTTAAGATCAATTGGAGGTCTGATTTTTGTTGATGGGTTTACCTCAACCCCATGAGTTGCACAGAAAGCAGTTATTAAAGTAGGAAATCCCAAAGAACCCTTTGCTTTCCGATTATTCTTGTTAACTTCTAATCTAACAAATTTATATATTTCAGGACAAATAATCTTAGAAGATGACACCTGGGAATATTTAGGTCTGACACATGACCAATGTGCACCATGTTAGCTAACATGAATACCATCCAAACTTGAGATAGGGTCTTCATGTTTTTCCTTAAAATTCTCCATGGTTTCCTAGCTGGGCTTATTTCATAGGAGTGATTGACTAGACAAATTTCCCTAGCCACTTCATCATCATTAAAGCCATATGTTCTAGCTCTCAATTGCAAAGGATTTCCCAAAAGGGCACTGATAAAGTCTCTTTCAAAGGGCACCCATCTTCCTCTCACTCTTGATCTTATTTCCTGAGTTCTTTCACCTCTTGTCCAAGCATTGGAATAAAACTCATGGAATACTTAAGGATCATACTTGCTTAAGGGCTCTGCTAGCCTCATCTAGTTCCTTCTCTGCAACACATTTAAAAATAAATCATATTGCTCAGGTTGTAGTTGTACTCTTCTCTCTACAATGAAGGCCCAATTTTTTATTTCCTCATATGTTCTTTGTTTTTCTTTGTTGCCAGACCTATTTTGTGATGGTGGCTCATGGGACTCTATTCTCACCCTTTTATCTTTAGCAGTTTGGACTTCAATGCTTTTTGTACGTCCCATTTGCTACAACATTATAGTTAGATACACCAATATTCAAATATATTAATTTCTAATTTAATAATCATAAGAATATGGTATTCAAATTCAACTCACATAGTTTAGAAATGTCAAGATTATGTATCCAACTAATTCACATGTTTTGCAATATAATGTTCAAAGAAATACCAAATACTCGTTATGCAAGGACAAATCCAAGTGCATAATTTGAGGCATCACACATGATCACAAAAGGGAGTGTCCAGTCAGGGGCTTTTATAATTGGTGGTGTCACAAGTGTTGCTTTAATGACATCAAATAGCTCTCTGCATCCTTTTTGATAATCAAACGATACATCCTTTTGCAACAAGTTAGATAAAGGTAGTGTTATCATGCAGAAATTCTTGATGAAACGCCTAACCCTACATGACCAAGAAAAGACCTAACCTCCCTTATAGAAGAGGGATAAGGTAGCTATGAGCTAACATTCAATTTAGTAGGATCTACCTGAATACCTTTCTTAGAGATATTGTGACCCAAAATTGTACCTTGTGAAACTTTAAAATGACATTTCTCATAACTTAATACTAAGTCATTCTCAATGCATCTGTCAAATAGCATCCTTCTATATGCAAAGTTTCCAAAGGGGCAGGTAAAAGTGGTTTTGTGTTAGTCCTCTGATGCTATACAGATTTGGAAATATCTAGAGAAACCATCCAAGAAACAATAATGTTTTTTACCTACTAGACACTCCAACATCTGATTGATGAATGGAAGGGAAGTAGTCCTTCCTTGTTGCTTGGTTCAGGCATCTATAGTCAATGAAGACTCTTCAACTGTTCTGCACCCTCGTAGAAATAGCTCCTCATGCTCATTATTTACCACAGCCACCCAAATTTCTAAGGAACCACTAGAATAGAGCTCACCCAAGTGTTGTCAAAGATTGGATAAATAATGCTATCTTGTAAAAGCTTGATTACCTCCTTCTTCACTACGTCTTGAATTAGGGGGTTTAACCTCCTCTGAGGTTATCGCACATGTTTTGCCCCTCTAGTAAAGTGCGATGCATGCAAATGGAGGGACTAATCCCTGGAATGTCACCAAGTGTCCATCCAACGGCCTTATTACGCTCACCAATCACTTGTAGGAGCTTCTTTTCGCCCTCTTAAAAAGAGCAATAGAGATGATTACTAGAATAGTCTCCTCCTTGCCCACATGTGCATATTTTAAGTGCTTAGGGAGTGGCTTCAACTCCAGTGATGGTGATTGGATGGTAGACGTTATCAGTCCAGTGCTACTGGAGGCTTTCGCTACCTGTAAAATGTTAGTATTACAACCGTGTATTGTTGTTGTAGGTGTTCCAGCAACACCTGCCCCCCAAATTTTAGTATCATCTACATTATTAGACGCTATAAAATCAACAATTTGAGTGTCTGTTAAGTCACTAGAGTCATCAAAATTACACTCCTCCAAAAACTCTAACATATCATCATTCCCAATATCATCTAAAATGTCTAGATGATAGACAAAAGGGTCTTCTATAGGATGCTTCATTGTGTCTAGTATATTTAATTGTACCAGACTATCACCAAACTCCATGGTTAGAGTGCCAACATGAACGTCTATTTTGGTGTGTGCTATCTTCAAGAAGGGTTGATGTGAACCAAGACCATATAAAGATGACCAAGGATGCCATATATAAAGGGTCATCTCAACCGTCAAAAGAAGACTTCACAAGAAGAAGAAAGGACCATATTCAAGAGCACTTAAATTTCTTCTTATTAGTTTTCTTAAAGATTAGAATATTTTGTAAATAGTTGGTTCTCTTGAAGAATCCTAATAGTAGTATAAATAAAGAAGGCCCAAGCCCAAGAAGCCCAAGCCAAAAAGTCCAAGCCCAAGAAGCCCAAGTCAAGTGAGGGCCCAAGCCCAATCCATGAGCATCAATAGGAGCAAGGCTAAAGCTTTGGGAAATAAGTATCAATGGATGTATCTCTTTTGTAATTTCTTTTGTGTAGTTTTTAGAAGAACATTAAAGGAATGTGTAGACATAGAAATAAGGGGTGTTAATGGACAAAAACAAGTCACACCTTCCATGTGACATAAAATGTAGGTGTGGATGTAGTTTTAGGAGGTGCCAAAGTAGGAAATCAAGTCACACCTCCCATGTGACTTGAATTGGATCCAATTTTGAATGTTTTGCATTTGAATTTTCCCTCTTCTTTTTTAGTCCTTTAAAACTATAAATAGAGGTGCTTGGTCATTGTAAAATAAGATTGAAGTTAGAAGAGAAGTTACTATACTCAAATTGTGAGTGAATTTTGTGAGACTTGTTCTCCTCTTCCTTGTCTCATCTTGTGAAGCTTTGAAAGCTCTCAAGTGGCGGCAAATCTGCACTTATCTTGGATCATCACCTCCAAGTGGCGTGTCCATTCCCAATCCATGGCTACAACCACATAAGTTTCATTTTCTTTCATCTTCCATAGCCGACTAAAGCTAAAAGCAAAGTTGGAGCTTGGCAATGTAGTTGATCTTCTTGCAGCTGAGAGAGATGCTGGCATTGAATGAAGCTGATTCCCCGTATTGGACAGAAAGAACCTTCTATAATGAAGAGTAGGATGTGAGGGAAAGCCTTCTAGTCAAGTAAGAGAACTGAAATTTTCAAGCCAGTCAAGTCCGTTAGTGGGGGAGTTAACTCGGAGATTCGTCAATCAATTCTTTCTTCTAGAAACGACTCAAAAGAGGGCTTGCTTGTAATGGTGGGCAAGGTAGGTATGTCATAAAGAGGAAGCTTTCAAGCGGGGGAGCTGGGCTGTGAAACTCAATCTCCATCATCAAAGACAAGGAAATCAACTTCACTAGATGGTGAGCTACCTGATTCTTTCACCCTACTGGTTAGTCTTGCCCAGGGAACAATGCTTTACGGGGAACCAGGTCTCCATCTATAAGCCTCGAAATAATGGCAGTTAGTTGCTCTCAATGACGAAGTCTCGAAACAGATTCCCAATTCCATGTCTCGAATAAGAGTATCAGCGGGTAAGACTCCTGCCTGGAGTCACTAATTAAGAGAGAGTTGCTTACTCGCCAGACTACCGGTGCCGGAGAGTTGACAAGATGCCTGACTTGGGAAGGATTTCAAGCACAACCTAAGAAAGTAGGCAATGGTGCGATCTCTGAAAGAACGGAATGAATCTAGACAAGGAAACACATGGGAGCAAGCGAGTGGTACTCTTCGATAGTTTTTTCTCTCAGTATTTCCGCACATGTTTGAATAGGTCTGCAATTCATATCCTGTTTCCATTCATAGTGACAACCCTTGTATAATGCATAGAGATTAGAATTCTAACCTGCAGGAGTCAGGTTCATAGCAATTCCTACAGAAGAAACGGACTCTGTTAGAACTATTATTAGTAATATAGAACCCATATATATGGAAAGTGCTTTGATTAATGCTTGCCTGTGTGCTGTAGGTTCATCAATACTACACGGATCCAAAGTTTGAGGTCCTTCAAAAGTATCTTAGCTGTAGTATTCAAAGGTCACCACAGTCACATGGACTGGCAACATGAGGATGAGTACTACAAACTTTCTCAATGAATGTATCTCGAATGACTTTGATAAGGGTGCTCAGATCTGGGGAGCACAAAGCTGTTGGCTTTATGACTAATACAAATGAGTCCTCCAGAACAAGAGACTAGTTCATCCCCAATCTCAGTAGTACGGATTTGACCACTCAAAGAGAGTTTTTTTAAAAGTCCATCAATAGTATGGACAATGTGTTATCCCAAACAACAATTCTTCATAGCAAATGAAATATAGATTTCATGTATATATCTAGTATAAGATAATTGATCCTGCCGCGGACTTGAACGTGGAAGATGTGCCTCGTCACTCCTTCGTCTAGCCTTCTGCAACTGCACGTTTAGCAAGAACGCTCCAAGAACCTTCGCCGGAACTCCAAACAATGCCTGCAAAACAACACAGACGGCGCCTCTAGCGGCCGTGTGCACTCCAACGCTCAAGTCAGGCAACAGGAACACCAAAAACTCTCACTGAATCTCTCTCTGTGAGACTCGTGTGTGCTCAGATCCACTTTCTCTCTCTCTGTAACTGAATTCTGTTATCACTGTGCCACGTGTACAAACGCTCTCACAATGACTCAGAAACTATGTGTAGTGAATTTGTGTAAACTTGTAATCTGAAAAACTTGTGTGTACCTGACATAAGGTAGAGTACCTTTATACTTGGGCCACGCTTCTCTCCCAAATGGTGACACGTGGAGGCATGCAACTGGCATCTGACCGTACACGTGTCACACCTGGAAGGCTTCTGCGCTTTTCTCTGTGCGACTAAGTTATCCTCTTGCGGAGTAACTTAGCGCGTTTCTTCTCTCCGAGTGAGTGCATGCTCCCAGGAGAGCGCCTGGTGGGGCTGGTCTAAGCACACTCACCAGGCGTATCCTGCATGCATGGCCTCTCCGCACGTCCTCTGAGTGAGTGCATGCTCCCAGGAGAGCGCTTGGTGGGGCTGGTCTAAGCACACTCACCAGGCGTATCCTGCCTGCATGGTCTCACCGCACATCTTCTGAGTGAGTGCATGCTCCCAGGAGAGCGCCTGGTCTTGTCTAAGCACACTCACCAGGCGTATCCTGCCTGCATGGTCTCACCGCACGTCTTCTGGTTTGACATCATGCGAGGTGCATGCGTAACGCTCTCGCTGGGACCCTGACGACCATGCCCCGACGACCGTGTGGAGCCTCATTACCTTCCACCGACGACCGTGCGGTAACTCATGACTTTCCACCGATGACCGTGCGGTGACTCATGACCTTCCACCGATGACCGTGCGATGCCTCATTACTTTCCACTGACGTCCGTGCGGTGCCTCATGACCTTCCACCAACGTCCGTGCGGTGCCCCATTACTTTCCACCGACGTCCGTGCGGTGCTTCCAGGCACTTATCTAGGCACCACTCTGGGGTGATGGCCACTTGGTAACTGACCGCCGATCACCATTCTTTGTGGTCTCCTCCCTAATTCGCCTGTCATCTCATGCCACGTGTCACCCTGTGACTGGTCCACGTGGTCATCTGCTGCTGACGTCACTGACTACCGATGACCGACCGGATCACAAGCCCCCCAGTCTCGAGCTATGAACTTGTTCTCAGCGAAGAGACTAAGTGGTCGCACCCTCGGTCCACGTGGCAGGTGGGGCCACGACACGTGCTGCTCACGTGTCTGCTCTTTAACGTTATGACTTCCATGCTTTATCTCTCGACACGTGGACGCATCAACGGCTCATACTGAGTGTCGCTACCGTTTCCTTCATTCAAAAGAGGCGCGCGCTAGCACTGTTGCATCACCTTCTTCAGCATACTCAATCTGTCTTCCAGAACCCTCAGCTTTCTCTCTGCACGCACATTCTCTTCGATCTTTCGATCTTCCACCTTTCTCCGATCATCAAAAGGTTTGTCTTTTCTTCTCCCTTGGTGTATTTAGAGCATTTCTACCGTTTGCATTCATGTTTTTCATCACTGTTCATTCATCTTCTCTATTTTCTTCTTCTAAACCCGCGCCATGGTTCACTGTTCTTTTCTCTCAATCTCTGCTTCTCCTTATTCCTCTTCTTCACTTGAACCTTCTTTCTTGCTCTCTCCCTCTATTTTTTACCGAACCATTCATTATTTCCCTCTTCTCTCTTTCATCTGATTTTGCTCCTTCCTTTCCTCCATTGCAGCTTTCGGCAATGGCTCGCGTAAGGCAAATGGCACGCCTCGTTGCCTCTTCCTTCGGTGCCCAGCCCCCAAGGCCTACACCGTCGTCATCCTCTGCACCAACTCCACCCCAACCTGACGCAACCTTCCCCACAGACCAAGCCAGGGTGTACGAGTGGGCTCCTTTGGTGCTCCTGGCTGAGACCTCCACACAACTCCCTCCAAACCACCTAAAGACCATTCTCAGCAGCGACCCAGACGAACCCACGTGCGCCGTTCACAGGGAGAATGACTTCCGAGTGGTCGTACGTATTCCTCCACGAGGGATACCTGATGGAAGAGGCCCAAGCTCCAAACCAAGTTCAGGCCCAACACAAGGTCCATGGCCAAGCACATTCACGCCCAAATGAGTCAAGCCACGGATGGGAGGGAGAAGACCTTGTACATGCTACTTGGAGGCCCATTAGGGGTAGCTTAGTAGATTAGTGTAGTGTAGAAAGCAAAACTTGCTCACTTAGGGGTGTGCTATCAAAAAGGTGCCCTTAGCAATAGAAGGAGGGGTGTGCTAGCAAATAGGTGCCTTTAGCAAAAGAAGGAGGGGTGTACTATCAAATGTTGCATTTTTGACCTATCTTCTAGAATATTAGGATGATGGTGTGGTTTGACTAAAGTCAATACCCTAGGCAGCCCCCACTTTTTGTATTTCCATCCCTACCCTTTAAGCTTGCTCACCAAGGCTCCTAAATCTATAAATAAGGAGGCCTACCTCATGTATTAACAAGATTAAATAGAGTATTGTTATGCTGCCCAAATTGTGCCATACACTACTCCTTGCCTAACACTTAGGTTTTAGTCTTCAATTCATCATGTTCCTGCCGGTTGACTCTGCGTCAGCTGACTTCCGCAGCCGCCACACACCTCCTTCCTCACCTAGTCTGTGCTGGTATGATCGCACCTGCAAAAGAGAAAGGGGGGGCGCCCTCGCGGCCGTGTGCACTCCGACGCCCAAGTCAGAACGGGGCAAGAAACATCAAAGTCTGAATTTCTCTCTGTGTTTAGGTCTAGAATTGCGTACCTCTGTGAAGCATATTACTGTTCCTTATATACCTGGGGTTTTCTGCGCCGCTAACCCTAATTAGGGTTTATTGCGCTGCTGGACACACTTAGGATTTACTGGAATGCCCCCTGCGCCACTCTTACCCAGTCTTTGGGATAACCTAGCGCATAGGGTTTCCTTCTCTGGAGTGCAAACTCAAACAGGATGAACACCTGTTCTGGGAGGGCCTTCACTGTTCACGTGCCATGCATGTAGCCTTCGTGATTCGGGACTCTCTTTACCTCTGGGAATATTTACTAATAATCTGCGGAGCAGGCGATGACCGATTACCCATCTCTCTGTGGAGCAGGCGATGACCGATCACCCATCTCCCTACGGAGCAGACGATGACCGATCACCCATCTCTATGCGGGCAGGCGATGACCGACCACCCTCCTCTGTGGGACACAGGCCGATCACCCCTGATGGGGTCTACTCCACGTGGCTTTGGCCCATGCTGTGGGGCCCATCTGACGTCCGAGGACTGGTCAGTACACAAGCCCCCCAGTCTCAAGCTGTTAACTTGTTTCAGCGAAGAGACTAAGTCATTGACTCCTTTACTACCTGCTCTTGGTGCTCGAGGACCAGCATTTGGCATCATCGCCAGGAACTCTTCTGATCTGGTACTCGCCGAATTATCTTTAGTTACTGAAGAAACTTGGGTTCGAGACCTGTTTACTGCATTTTTCCTCCTCCAGCACGCCTCTCTCCTCAGCCTCGCTTTAAGAAGTCGAGGGCGAGGTCTTTCCTATCTCGCCTCACTTGCTCAAAGGCAAGGAGGTCTTCTTTCTCGCCTGCACTTGCTCCCAGGCAAGGAGGTCTTCCTCTGTTGCCTCAACCTCGCTGTAAGAAGACGAGGTGAGGACTTTATATCCTCTCGCCTCAGCCTCGCTGTAAGAAGACGAGGTGAGGACTTTCTTATCTTCTCGCCTCAGCCTCGCTGTAAAAAGACGAGGTGAGGACTTTTGACATCTTGCCTCAGCCTCGCTGTAAGAAGACGAGGTGAGGACTTTCTTATCTTCTCGCCTCAGCCTCGCTGTAAAAAGACGAGGTGAGGACTTTCTTATCTTCTCGCCTCAGCCTCGCTGTAAAAAGACGAGGTGAGGACTTTCGACATCTTGCCTCAGCCTCGCTGTAAGAAGACGAGGTGAGGACTTTCTTATCTTCTCGCCTCAGCCTCGCTGTAAAAAGACGAGGTGAGGACTTTCTTATCTTCTCGCCTCAGCCTCGCTGTAAAAAGACGAGGTGAGGACTTTCTTATCTTCTCGCCTCAGCCTCGCTGTAAAAAGACGAGGTGAGGACTTTCGACATCTTGCCTCAGCCTCGCTGTAAGAAGACGAGGTGAGGACTTTTATCATCTTGCCTCAGATCGCCAAAGGGCGAGGAGGACTTTTATCATCTTGCCTCAGATCGCCAAAGGGCGAGGAGGACTTTTATCATCTTGCCTCAGATCGCCAAAGGGCGAGGAGGACTTTTATCATCTTGCCTCAGCCTCGCTGTAAGAAGACGAGGTGAGGACTTTCAACATCTTGCCTCAGATCGCCAAAGGGCGAGGAGGACTTTTATCATCTTGCCTCAGCCTCGCTGTAAGAAGACGAGGTGAGGACTTTTATCATCTTGCCTCAGATCGCCAAAGGGCGAGGAGGACTTTTATCATCTTGCCTCAGCCTCGCTGTAAGAAGACGAGGTGAGGACTTTTATCATCTGGTCATTCACGTGTCACCATCTGGAGTACCTGCAGGTAAAACGCTACCTTCACCTTGATCCTGCGACTAAGTTATCCACACAGGGAGTAGCTTAGGGCACAGGCTACTCTGGGCGCAACCTTAACCTGGCGATCTGGTTAACACTGGGTATCACAGCTCACACAAGTCTTCTCAAACACTCGGCGATGTGCTCCTTTCGGCGACTTACTGACAACCTGATCTCCTAATCTTCACACCCGGCGATCATGTGAACACCCGGCGATGTGAATACCTGCAGGCGATAGGCGATCACTTGTATCTTCGCACATGGCGATAGGCGATCACTTGTATCTTCGCACATGGCGATAGGCGATCACTTATATCTTCGCACATGGCGATAGGCGATCACTTATATCTTCGCACATATGGCGATAGGTGATCACTACTCTTTACACGTGGTGATAGGCGACTACCGATCTGTGCTTCTTTACTTCTCGCGCTTTGCCTCCAGGCGCTCTCTTAACACTGGGTGATCACCTTAGCCACTGACAACCAATCACCATTCTGGGTGATCGCCTCTCCAACTGGCTTACTATCCTCTACCACGTGACACCCCTTGAACAGTCAACATGGTCAACTGCTGGCGACGTCATCTATTACTGATGACGGACCGGATCACAAGCCCCCCAGGCTCGAGTTGTGACTTGTCTCAACGAAGAGTCTTACAACTCGCCTGATAGCTATTGACCCGACCGGGCTGTCACCTCTTGGCCGACGACCGAGGTCTTGCCACTACGTAAACGTTCTTACTTCTGCCTCTTTCCCTTCGACGGCCATCATCTGCTTGTAATGAATTATAAACCTTGTCTTTACAACTTGAATCACTCTTTCTCCTCATAGCTCAACCTTCACCTTGTGTCGGTTGCTTGGTGACCGTACTAACTGATGTGGTGCTATCTCTACTTGAGCGCCTAATCTTTGAAGCCCCCCTTCTCGACTGGCAAGCTCCAGAATACCTCTTGTTTATACTCTGGTGATGGGAGATTCCTCCTGAGTCGACCTTGGCTGATAAGCGAAGGAGAACCTCTTCAGTGGATGCCTCCCTGTTCTTGTTCTAAGCCAAAAATCCTGGAGATCACCTCTGGGTAAGCCTGAATGGGAATTGCTGTAACATCCTTCTTCTTGGTGGCTTTCCCTTGCACTGGGTGGAGAAGGGAAATAAAAGCTCCAAGGATAGCTTCACGAGGGCAAGGAGTCCTGACAACGTGGGAGCACTGGACAGAGACCTCTACCCTTTCTTTTGCTCTCTTCACTCAGCCTTGTTACTTTGTACGTTTAACTGCGTGCCAGGCGTTCTGCATCATCGCCGGGAATTCCTCTTTTCTATCACTTCGTTCTCGGCAGCGATGTGAGCCACAGCACATCGCCGAATCTCTGCGAAAGTTGCAGGGCGACTCCTGATCAATGATTCGCTGAATGGCCCAGGTAGCACGCCTTTCTTAAAGGCGTGTACGAACATCTCCTCCTCTTTACCTGGTAGTCGGACTATCTGGGCCCCGAATCTGTTCAGATAATCCTTCAAAGATTCCCCCTGGAATTGCCTTAGGTCGAAAAGGTCGTAAGACACCATAGGCGGCGCCTTATTCACGATGTACTGATCGACAAACAGCTTGGAAAATTGCCGGAAACTGGAAATATGTCCGGTAGGTAGACTCAAAAACCAGTCCAACGCTGTGCTGTGGAGGGTGCTCATAAACATCTTGCAGTAGACCGCATCCGATCCTCCCGACAGCATCATCTGCGTATGGAAAGCGGTGAGATGCCTTTCGGGGTCTCCTTTCCCAGTGAACACGGTCTTAGGCCCTACGAAGGTGGCAGGGACCACCGTGTCCATGATTTCCTGGGAGAAAGGCATGGGAAAGGCCCTTGTGGGCGTTGGTGGAGCCCGATCCTCTCCCCCACAGTCTCCATCTTGCCGCGCGTTTTGCAGACTCACACGCAGCTCCTCGTTCGCTTTGTGCAACTCCTCGTTCCTGGCCTGTGAGGCGGCCAGGTCTTCCTGCATCCGCGCTTGATGCGCCCTGGACTCCGCCACCGTCTCCTGGAGGGCGCGCATTGTTTCCATGAGTTGCTGCATGGTAACGCTTTCGCCTCCATTCGGTGGAACGGAACCGTGCCTTGTCGTCCTCATCTTCTGTGGTTTCTCTCTCACTCTCGTGTATGGGACCTTGTTTTACTCGGCCCCACGGTGGGCGCCTAATGTTCCTGCCGGTTGACTCTGCGTCAGCTGACTTCCGCAGCCGCCACACACCTCCTTCCTCACCTAGTCTGTGCTGGTATGATCGCACCTGCAAAAGAGAAAGGGGGGGCGCCCTCGCGGCCGTGTGCACTCCGACGCCCAAGTCAGAACGGGGCAAGAAACATCAAAGTCTGAATTTCTCTCTGTGTTTAGGTCTAGAATTGCGTACCTCTGTGAAGCATATTACTGTTCCTTATATACCTGGGGTTTTCTGCGCCGCTAACCCTAATTAGGGTTTATTGCGCTGCTGGACACACTTAGGATTTACTGGAATGCCCCCTGCGCCACTCTTACCCAGTCTTTGGGATAACCTAGCGCATAGGGTTTCCTTCTCTGGAGTGCAAACTCAAACAGGATGAACACCTGTTCTGGGAGGGCCTTCACTGTTCACGTGCCATGCATGTAGCCTTCGTGATTCGGGACTCTCTTTACCTCTGGGAATATTTACTAATAATCTGCGGAGCAGGCGATGACCGATTACCCATCTCTCTGTGGAGCAGGCGATGACCGATCACCCATCTCCCTACGGAGCAGACGATGACCGATCACCCATCTCTATGCGGGCAGGCGATGACCGACCACCCTCCTCTGTGGGACACAGGCCGATCACCCCTGATGGGGTCTACTCCACGTGGCTTTGGCCCATGCTGTGGGGCCCATCTGACGTCCGAGGACTGGTCAGTACACATCACTACCAAAGGGGCTGGCCAAACCTCCCCATTTCCTCACTCTTCATGCACCTTCAAGGCACCCATGCTTCCTAGGAAGGCCTTGCTCACCTCCTCCATAAGCTTCCGCATCCATCATCACCAAGGAACTCCAAAATCCAACAAAGAAGAGCTCAACATGTGAAGGCCATCATTACCCGTCTGTGCTGACGACAGGGCTACCAATGGGGTACCCGTCACCTTTGTATATTCCGCCATCTTCAAGAGACTGAAGCTACGTTTGCCCTTCACCTTCTTTGAGAAGGAGTTGATGATGGAACTGAACGTCACCCCCTGCCAGCTCCATCCAAATGCCTGGGCCTTCATTCGTGCATTTGAAATTCTGTGCGACCATTTCGGTCACCCTGCCTCGGTCGACGTCTTCCTTTATTTCTTTGAGACGAAGAAACCAGGGGACCGGTCTTGGGTCAGTTTAAACGGGGTTGCTGGCAGGGTTATCTTGGGCCTATACCAGCAATCCTTCAAAGACTGGAAAGGCAGATTTTACATGATCTCGGCTACTCCTCGGGACCTCATTCTGCTCGAAGGATTTCCCATCTACTGGGTCCCAGGGGTCGAGTTCAAAAGACCCAGGGATTTGGAAACCCTGACCCCCTACGAGCGCGAACTGTGCAATCTTCTGCGGGGGGTAAAGTACAACTCTGCTACACTCATCAAGCACGAGTTTGATGTAGTGTCCCTGAAAAAGTACATAGGTAGACCACCCTTCCTCCTTAACTCTTGCATCACTCCATGCATCTGCATAGCATCCTCATGTACATTTACTGTTTCAGTCTTGTTATCTGATTTTTCCTTTTGACCTCTGATGTAGATATGACTTCCGGGAAAGATAGGAGGCAAGCCTTGCGAGCACTGGCTCAATCCAGGTTTGCTTCTGCAGCAACCGGGCCCGAGACTGCTCCTGTTTCCACCTCCTCCAGCTCTGAGGTACTTGTGGCTCCTCCACTCTCGGTGGCACCTGCAAGGGGTCCTGAGGCTGAAAAGAAAAAGAGGAAGCTGGTCAAAGCGTTCCCTGCTCATGCAGCCACTGCCGCTGCTGCTTCTGCTGCTACTACTGCTGCTGCTTCGACCGAAGAGGAGAGTTTTGATGTTCCCCTCCTTAGCCGCAAGAGGACCCAGCAGGAAACTGGGGGACCTTCAGCAGTTGAAGCTGGAGACACTGAAGTGCTGTAGGTGGAGGGAAAAGAAAAAGATGAAGCCTTATCTCCTACCTCTCAACCTGCACCTACGCCCTCCGCACCATCATCTCCCCCACCGCCACCTTCTCCAAGCACCCTTCCTTCCTCTTCAACTCCCCCTGCTCCACCATTCCCAGTGAGCCAAATGCCAAGCTCACCCAATCCACCTGCTGGGGGTGTACCAAGGCCTCCTGTCTCACCACCAATGCAAACCACTGCTACAACCTCTCAAGGCGGTGGGGCTTCTTCACAACTGAGCATTCCTGGAATTACTAACGAGAACCTTAGCAGGGTAATCTCCTTGGCGAGGCACTGCATCAAAAACAAGGGATTCGACTCGTGGAGCGCGCAGGATGTGGATGCACATCTGGCCAATAACCTGGTGCTCTCCTTGCAATTCTCCACCCAGCAGCACAAGCAGGAGCTCTTGGGAAAGAGAATTCAAGAGCTTGAGCACGAAAAAACCTCCTTGATGAGCGACCTTGAAGCTTCTCAAGGTTCGGTGAAAATGCTGAGCGATATGGTGGAGAGGACCAGAAAAGACTACTGTCTACAGGTGCAGGAGACTATCAAGACCGAGCTCCTGATGGGCGAGGCTGTGACTGCTCTAGATAGTCAAGCCATGGAGCTGAAGGGGCAGAACATACGTCTAGAGGCTGAGACTTCCTCCTTGCGCCAACTGAGCGACCAACAGGCGGCTGAGATTTCTTCCTTGCGCCAACTGAGCGACCAACAGGCGGAGGATCTCAAGGCTTCTAGGGAGGAGCTTGCTCTGAAGGAGAAGAAGCTTGAAGAGGTTCTGGTCCAACTCCTGGAGGCACAGAGCAAACTGACAAGGACCCAGGAGGAGCTCGAAGGGGCCGAGGGCAAACTGGAAGAGGCTGTGTCTTCCTTTGCCAAGCAGAAGGAGGAGCTTGAGGCCGATGTAACTGAGACCATGGAGGCTAGTGCTGATGCATGGATAGACGGGTTCAAGGCGGCCTTGGAGCAGGTTCACTACGTCCTACCAGACTTGGACCTTACCCAATTCACCCCTGGCCATTCGGTTGCCGACGGCAAGCTCATTCCTCCTCCTTGAGCTTCCTCCCTTGCAACTTCTTCTTTATTGTAATCTCTCTTTCTGTAAGGACCTGTGAAATTAAATTGGAATAAAAGGAATATATATTAAATGAATTCTAAGTATGTTTTTATTTAAAATAAAAAGGAAGGAAAGTGTAGCGCAGAAGACTATGAGATCGCCTGGTTAGTACATAATCGCCTGTCGCCTAGACTACACATGAACGCCAATCGCCTATGGTGCACATGATCGCCGAAAGTGCACTCAGTATGTGGTCAGGATAATGGATCAACCATAGTGAGTTCCAAAAACCACGCGTATCAAGGTGTGGGTTAAGTCTTAGATACGCTGTGCATGCGAAGCTCTATGCTTGAGCATAAGAAATCGTCCTTAATGTTGCATGCATGGGCGCACGAGGAGTAGTGCTGATCTACTCTTGGAAATGTGAAGCTACCGACGTCACCAAGTCATGTGGAGATGATACCTTGGACGTAACATAGTGGGATGAAGAACCTTCAGCAAGGCGTGGCGATGTCGTCGGGCATCGCCCGGGCACGAGGCACGCGGGCATCGCCGGGGCGCGAGGCATGCGGGCAACGCCAGGGCGCGAGGCATGCGGGCATCGCCAGGGCGCGAGGCATGCGGGCATCGCCGGGGCGCGAGGCATGCGGGCATCGCCAGGGCGCGAGAGGCATGCAGGCATCGCCAGGGCGCGAGGCATGCGGGCGTCGCCAGGGATAGACATCGGTCGTCTTCCAGAGGGAGACATCGGTCGTCTCCCAGGGAAAGACATCGGTCGTTCGCCAGGATGAGTCAGCGGTGGAAAGTTATCGCGCGACATCGAGTTTCACACAGATAAGGTAGGGCCCAGGCTCCCAGCATGAAACGTCCTGCACGCGCGACACGTAGAGAAAAAGGGTTGTTCAGAATAGTGACATCAGAGTGTTGGCGTGCGCAGAGGCACGCGTGGTCGTACTGTTCAGGGAAGCGTGCACGCAAGCTTCCCTGCAGAGTGGGTGGTGGCAGCGGCATTTGTGGACAAGTTGGTTTAGATTCAAAAACCCACTTCTGAGAGGGAGAACGTTGCTGTGGTTCAAGAGTGACAGAGTGAGTCTACCTTCATCCTTCTCTTTTCTCTCCTTCACGCTGCGTTACAGACATCCCCAAGCACCAGTACAACGAGCGACGACTGCACTTGGATACCTGGGGAGTTCTCTGAGAGTTTTCCATCAGGACGCTAGAACAGAGACATCTTTAAGCTTCGGTGGGTGTTGGAGCTCTTGGTGTTTTTGCGCAAGTTCAGGTAAGGGAAGCTAGCCTTATTTCCAACGAAAACCTTATATTAGATGATTTTTGATGTTGGGGCGACGTGGTCGCCGGTTTTCAACTGTTATTGCATAATCCCCTATTTTTAGATGAGATCGCCGGTTTTGATGTTGTTTTCGAACTCCCCTGTTTTAGTGTCGTTTGAAACTGTTTGAGATTTAAATGTGAAATGCATGTAATATTCGAAACTCTGAACCGTGGAATGATTATTGCTATGTTTGAAATCGTTCATTAAGTGTTGTATGATGTGTTGAATGTTGTGAAAGTGGAATCAAGGCATAGTATTTTCAGGAAAGAAAATACCGTGTAAGATTGTTGTAGAATGTGCATTGATCGGTGATTTCTATAATGAGATATCCTGACTCTCCTGATATAATGGACTCATATAGAGGAAGTCATTCAGGCGTTGAGAGTCGATGGAGGTTCATATGTATGGGTAAGTGGTTTGAAAAATAACCACTTGACCTGTTGTATGGATTCACCCTGTCATACTAGGTGAGTGATGAGATTGAGATTGAGATTATGTTGATGCGCATAGCTGTGGGAACTTTACAGCAGTGTAGTATGACAGGTGCAGATCTCTGAGTCTAGTCAATGCACGAGTCTTCCGGAAGTAGTGTCAAGTGTCTGTGTGTGACGAGTCAGCGGAAGGTCTGACGTGTGAACCATGAATGTTGAATGTAGTGAATAGACACTTGACGAGTTGGTGGAATATGGGGATATTGATGGTTGCAATTGATATAGATTATGACTGGTGTGAAGATTCATGTTTTCTATTGATATAAAGTTTCATATTTAAAGTTTTTTTTTTTAATATCTAGCTTATCCTGTTATCTGGTATTGTGGTTGTTTTCTTAAACCTGTGATGATCGTGTATATTTGCACGGGAGCAGACGAGGTTGCAGGTGGTAGGGCTCCTCTGTGAGTGGTCGCCGGAAGGAGATCGCCGGTTTCTGTTTCTGTTAGGCGATCGCCCATTTTCTATTTTCTGTTAGGAGATCGCCTGTTTGTCTTTTTGCTGTATTTTGTTTTAAGTTTTGGAAATTGACCGGCTATGTTAAACTCACTGTGAGGAGAAATTTCATTACATATATATAATTATGTTCACTTCGATATATTTGTTTTATTTTTATTTCATTATATAAATATGAAAAGCTTTTTGGCGGGATGTTACACTTTCTGCAACATAACTTACGTACAAACTCTTTTACTGTAAAGGCTCTTTGTATTGACTTCAGTTGAATGAAATCTGCTTACTTCAGCTACTTGTTTCTCTATCTTTAACTCTCTGCATGTGACTAACTGCTAACTAACTTAGGCTTTAGCGCGATCTCACTGTACCCCTTCAAACTTGGCTTCTGACTTGACTGCGACTATCTGTTGCCTTAACATTATCTTTAACAGTTTTTACGTATAACTTCATGCTGGAAGACTGACTTGATAAGGCCTAAATGCTTCGGCTTATCGCATAAGAACTTGCTTGGAAAAGTTTTCTTACTCAAATCTTTCTGAGTGAGTTGCATGCTCCCTGGAGAGTGCCAGGTGTGGCTAGTCTAAGCATACTCACCAGGCGCATCCTGCCTGCATGGTCTCACCGCACCTTCTCTGAGTGGGTGCATGCGTAACGCTCTCGCTGGGAGCCTGGGTCCCAGTTTAACACGTGTAGCAAGCAACCACCGACCACCGACTAGCATGTTAGGGCACCACCGATCAGTCATCACGCTTCATACTTTGCTTTACCTTTCTGCCACTCCAGCACTAAATGCATAGAGGTCCTGAACGCTCAAGATGATGCCTTGTCTTAGGAAGAAGAGTGTTTCTCGTTGTCCCCTCTTGCTTACACCAAGGTCACCGACCTTAAGATCTGAAAACCGACCACCATTGATGACACCTTGTTCTGGAGAGGAAGAGTGTTTCTCGATGACCCTTCTTGCCTGCTCTAATGCCTTGTTTTGGGGAAGAAGAGTATTTCTCGATACCCCTCTTGCCTACCCCAAGGTCATCGTCCTCACGTGCATCGGGTTATTCTATCTTTTCCCACTCCTGGGGTGAGGAGAGCCTTAACTAAGGACTTTACTGAGTCATACTGCCATATGCCAAGTGGGTAAGGACGTTTCTCGAAATCCTTCCTTTCCCACCCTTGGTCTTACTAGTCCCCCTGGCTTTTCAAACCTTGACCGTCTGCACTCACGCCTGGGGTGAGGAGGACCTCGGTCGGTTGTCCGTACTTGCGCCTGGGGAGAGTAGGCTTCAACCGATCACCTGCACTTGCGCCTGGGGCAAGGAGGATTTTAAACTACTAGGAAACATTTGCACACTTGATATACTGAAAACTTTATTTTATTGGGTGGCCTCGTTAAAAACCCTCCTTAGGGAAAAAAGAGTGCCCCCTGATCTGCTCAACTGTTTACAGTATATAAACACTGAGTGTTTGTACAGCGCGAGAACGCATCTACTTTACAACTTAACTAAAGTAGAATTTCAAATGTGTGGCGTTCCACATTCTGGGGATAGCTGCTTCATCCAGAGTCTCCAGCTGATAAGCTCCATTCTCCAACGCCTCAACTACTCTGTATGGACCCGTCCACTTCGGAGATAGCTTGTTCTCCATCTCATTCTGATGCGCTTTCCTCATCACCAGATCGCCTTCCTGAAAACGCCTGAGCCTCACCTTGGAGTTGTGCCTGCGTTCTACTCTTCTCTTGACAGCTTCGGCACTAACTCTGGCTTCCTCTCACACTTCATCCAGGAGATCGAGATTCACTCTTCGCTCTTGATTGGACTCTTCAGCGATGAAGTTTAGAAATCTAGGGGAGCTCTCCTGTATCTCCACGGGAATCATGGCATCTGTCCCATAGACAAGACTAAAAGGTGTCTCATGGGTGCTAGACTGTGGAGTGGTATGGTAGGACCATACTATCCTGGGAACTTCTTCTGCCCAATTCCCCTTGGCCTTCTCTAGTCTTCGCTTCAGTCCCCTGAGTAGCACTCGGTTGGCTGACTCCACCTGCCCGTTAGTCTGCCGGTGTTCTACCGAGGCGAACACTTGCTGTATCTTCAACTCTTCGCACATCTTTCTCAACTGATGACTGGTGAACTGAGTGCCATTGTCAGATACCAGCCTCTTGGGTACTCCGAAATGACAGATGATGTTCCTTCAGACAAAATGCTCGACCTTCTGAGCGGTGATGTGCGCCACTGGTTCTGCTTCCACCCACTTGGTGAAATAGTCGATGGCCACAATGAGGAACTTCATCTGCCTGATTGCCAGAGGAAAAGGTCCCAGAATGTCAATTCCCCATGTGTGAAATGGCCATGGGCTGTGGATGGACTTCAACTCTTCGGGGGGTGCCTTATGCCAGTCTGCATGAAGTTGGCACTGTTTGCACTGCTGAGCATACTTCACGCAGTCTTCCTTCAGCGTTGGCCAGTAGTAGTGAGATGAAGAACCTTCAGCAGGGCGTGGCGATGTGTCATCAGTCATCGCCGAGATGAGACGCACATCCGTCATTGTCAGGGCGAGAAGCACGCGGGCGTCGCCAGGACGAGAGACACACATCATCGCCAGGATGAAGGGCGCATCGGTCGTCTTCCACTGAGAGACATCGGTCGTCTTCTAGGGAGAGACATCGTTCGTCCGCCAGGATGAGTCATCGGTGGAAGGATATCGTGTAAGGACCTAGAAAATCTTATTGGAATAAAAGTGATATATTTTAAGTAAATTCTAAGTATGTTTTATTTAAAATAAAAGTAAAGGAAAGTGTAGTTAGAAAGCCATGAGATCGCATAGAACATGATCGCTAGAGCGCGAGAGGCAAGCGGACATCGCCAGGGCGCGAGACATGCGGACATCGCCAGAGCGCGAGAGGCGTGCGGGCATCGCCAGGGCGCGAGATGCATGTGGGCTTTGCCTGGGCGCGAGAGGCATGCGGGTGACGCCAAGAGGAGACCTCGGTCGGTCTCCAGGAGAAAGAGACCTCGGTCGGTCTCCAGGAGAAAGAGACCTCGGTCGGTCTCCAGGGGGAAGAGACATCGGTCGTCTTCTAGAGAGAGACATCGGTCGTCTTCCAGAGAGAGACATCGGTCGTCCTCCAGGATGGGTCATCGGTGGATTGTCTTTGCGCGAGTGGTCATCGGCGAAAGGTTATCGCGCGATGTCGCGTTTCACGCAGATGAAGTGGGGCCCTGGTTTCCAGGATGAACGTGCTGCATGTGCGACACGTAGGCAGTGAAAGTCCTGCAGGAGCAGTAGCTCCATGTGCGCAGAGACGCCACGTGACCATACTGTCAGGTTGCACTGAATTTGAGGAAGGAAAACCCACCCAGGAGGGTTAGTTAGAGAATAGGTAATGATGGCTACATGGCAGGCCTATGTTCCTAGTGTCAGACTACACCGCCTCTTAGTGAGTATAAAAACGCAGTGAGAGTATGAAAGGTGACAGAGTGAGTTCACCTTCAGCTTTCTCTTTTCTCTCCTTTGCACTGCGACTCAGAAATTCCAGGCACCAGTTAAATTACCAGCGATTGCCTTAGAGCATTTGAGAAGGGTCTCTGCAAGCTTTACCAATTAGAACGCTTAGGCAGAGTTCAGGCATCCTTTACGTTCGGCGGTTTGGAGCTTGAAGTGAGAGTTCACGCTGATCCAGGTAAGGGAAGCTAATCTTTTTCAAACGATAACTGGATATTTAATGTTTGAAATGATAGGGCGACATGGTCACCGGTTTTACTTCGATTTCAAGGTGTTTTTGATGTTGTAAGGGAAGCTAATCTTTTTCAAACGATAACTGGATATTTAATGTTTGAAATGATAGGGCGACATGGTCACCGGTTTTACTTCGATTTCAAGGTGTTTTTGATGTTGTAAGGAAAGCTAGCCTTACTTCTAATGAAAAACTGTATGCGTGATGATTTTGATGTTGGCGGCAACGTGATCGCAGGGTGTTCAAACTGTTCTTGCTTTAAACCCAGTTTTGTTTGTAATCGCCGGTTTTTCATCTGTCATAGAAATATCCCCTGTTTTATGCTGTTTCAAAAGTGTTTGAGATTTTAAATGTGGTTTTCGAAAATTTGAACCTTGGTATGAGATTTGCTGTGATTGAAATTGTTTCATTGAAGTGTTATGTGATATGTTGAATGTTGTGATTGTGGATCGAGGCATAGTATTTTCAGGAAAGAAAATACCGTGTAAGGTCGTGTAATAGGTGTATTGATCGGTGATCCTATAATGAGACATCCAGACTCTACTGAGGTAATGAAATCACATAGAGGAAGTTACTCGGTTGTGGAGAGTCGATGGAGGTTCATACGTATGGGTGTCTCGTGTGAAAAAGAACGAGCTCCACCTGTTGTATGGATTAACCCTGGTCATACCGTGATAATGAGAATATTGAGATGGTGTGATGCGCATGGCTGAGGTCACTTTCCAGCCTTTGGTATGACAGGTGCGAATCTCTGGGTCTAATCAACGCACGAGTCTCCGGAATAGTGGTCAAGTGTCTGGTGTGATGAGTCAGTGGAAAGTCTGACGTGAGAAATGAGAAATTGAATTAATAGACACTTGATTTCTGATGTGAATTGAAATACTCTGGATTGATTTGTGAAATATGGGATTTCTGATAGTCTTGTGGAATATGGAAATGTGATGGCTGATACTGTTATGGTTCGTGGATGTTGTGAAGTCTTATGTATGCTCTTGATTAAAATGTTTTCTTAAATATATAGCTTACCCTATATTTTGTTTCTGTGGCTGTTTTTCTTAAACCTGTGATGATCGTGTAACTTTACACGGGAGCAGATGATGTTGCAGGAAGTGGATTTCCCTTGTGAGTGATCGCCGTAGGTGGTCGCCGGTTTTTCTATTCTTGTTGGGCGATCGCCCCCTTTTACCATTTTCTGATAGGCGATCTCCGTTTTCTGTTAGGAGATCGGTAGTTTTGTATTTTTGCTGTTTTCTTTATGTTTAAGTTTTGTACTAAACTCCCTGCGAGGAGAACTCCTTGTATATATATATACAATTATGTTTATTTCAATATATTCGTTTTACCATTATTTCATATTACGAAAATGCAAAAATGCGAAATGTATATTGGAGGGATGTTACAAGAGATCGCCGTTTTTTTTATCTCTTGGTGGTGATCGCCGGTTTTATGTCCTGTAGCAGATCGCCTGTTTTGGGGCCTTCTGTTACCAGATCGCCGGTCTTGTGGTTTTTGATTGAATTTCATTAAATTTGTAAGCATTTTGACTGGTTATGTATTAAACTCCATGAGAGAAGTAAGTTCATTACTTATATATATATATATTACCATGTACTCTACAATATTAATGGTGTACCTTTACTTTCATTATACGTGTATGTCTAGTTTTATTTTGGCGGGATGTTACATTAATGGTATCAGAGCAGTTCGTCCTTTGGATGACCTGAGGGCTGTGGATCCATTGTGTTTTCTTCTGCTCATGAAAACTTATTTGAGTTTTAAGTGACAACTATTGTGAAAGGTTTTCAAACGTTTTTGTATTGAGCTTTTGTGTGTGCTGTAGTGAATGTATGCCTAACTGAAAATCTTAGTATTTAGAATGAGAGGGTCTTGATAAGGTGGTGAGGGTGCACACTCATGACCGGATCGGGGTGATTCTCAATCTAAATTCCAGAGGTTTAATGTTTAGCATACTTTGACTTCTGGTGTGATCTATTTCATGTTATTGAGTGTTCTTGTAATTGATTGTGAGTGGCTGTGTGGATTGATTGTTGCACACCAGTAGCTGTTCTGGTGTTTTGCTTGAGGATTATAAGCTTTATGGTTCTGTAGATGGACTCAAATTCCTAAGGAATTTGAGAAGCTGACCTTGTAAGGTCGTGATGTTATCCCCCTTGAATGAATTGATTTCCTTATCGATCTCATTCTTATAGTTGTAGGGAATATAGGAGCTAGTAGTTTAGGAATCTGAGAACGAGGGAGATGACTCGTAGACCTCCTACCTCTCCCCAACCTTCTCCTGAAATGGGCCAGATCGCCAGGGCCGTTGAGATGATGGCGGGTGCCATCCAACAGCAGAATGCAGTGATGGCTCAGAGTCATCAAGCTGCGATGCAGCAGTGGGAGAGCTTCACGGTGAAGTTTCTGGAGGAATGTTTTCCAGATAGTGCAAGGTTGGCGAAGGAAGCCGAATTTCTAAGGTTGGAGCAGGGAGAGATGTCTGTGGACGCCTATGCTGCTCGGTTTAAGTACTTCGCTCGTTTTTATACACAGGCGACCTCCGAGGCTTGGAGGTGCAGGAAGTTTGAGGAGGGGCTGAAGCATGGGCTGAAGAGGACTATAGCCCCGATGTGCATCAGAGAATTTCACGCCTTGGTAGAAAAGGCGAAGATGGTGGAGACCCTGGAAAAGGGTGATCCCCGGGTGATCAGGTCACACCCAGGGGGTTCTTCCAGTGGGCGGGCTAAGGTGCAGCATTCACAAGGCAGGCCATATGCGAGACCTCCACCACATCGGGCGGGGACAGGGCCACTCCAGTTTCAACAGCAGCAACCCTGGAAACTAAAATGTTCCCTCTGTGGTGGACCACACATGCCAAATGTGTGCCCCAAGAAGAATTTGGAGAGAAGGTGTTTCATATGCCAAAGGACAGGGCACGTTGCTAGAGAATGCCCTAACCGGAGTGGGACGACTCAACCTGGTAGTTCTCAGCAGTTGAGAAATGAAGGCAGCAGACCCCAGGCAGCAGGGAGGGTGTTTGCCATGTCAGGAGCAGAGGCGTCTCAATCAGGTAACCTCGTGCAAGGTGTCTGTTTTATATCTGGTAGAAGTGTAGAAGCGTTGTTTGATTCTGGAGCGACACACTCTTTTGTGTCAAGTCGGTGTATAGCCGAGTTGGGCCTCCTAGTGAAGGAGCTGCCTTTTGAACTGTTGGTCTCCACACCTGCATCAGGACAGGTTATGACCTCTACAGTTTGCCCTGAATGTCCAGTAATAGTAGAGGGACGCAGATTCAAGGTGAACTTGATCTGCCTGCCTCTTCAGGACCTGGATGTTATCCTGGGAATGGATTGGCTCTCTGCCAATCACGTTCTCATAGATTGCGGTAGGCAGAAAGTGGTGTTGCCCGATCTCCAAGAGCAGGATGTAGTATCTGCTGGGCATGGGCGGTTGGAGATGGAAGAAGGGGCGAGGTGCTTCGTGATGCTAGCTCGGTTGGAAGTGAAGAACGAAGGGGACGTGAGCAGGATACCTGTGGTGAAAGACTTCATGGATGTGTTCCCAGAAGAGGTACCTGGGTTACCTCCTAAGAGAGAAGTAGAATTCTCTATTGATTTGGTACCTGGGGCTGGACCAGTGTCTATGGCGCCCTACAGGATGGCACCAGCCGAGTTGGTGGAATTAAAGAAGCAAGTGGAAGAGTTGCTGGAAAAACAATTCATCAGACCCAGTGTATCTCCATGGGGGGCTCCAGTACTCCTAGTTAAGAAGAAGGATGGAGGGTCTCGGCTGTGTATAGATTACAGGCAGTTAAACAAGTTGACCATCAAGAACAAGTACCCTCTACCCAGAATTAATGACTTAATGGATCAAGTAAATGGGGCCTCGGTGTTCTCAAAGATTGATCTGAGATCGGGGTACCATCAAATTTTGGTAAAGGCCGACGATGTCCAGAAAACAGCCTTTAGGTCCCGGTATGGGCACTATGAGTACGTGGTGATGCCGTTTGGAGTGACCAATGCCCCAGCTCTGTTCATGGATTATATGAATAGGATTTTCCGCCCTTTCTTGGATAAGTTTGTGGTAGTCTTCATAGATGACATACTTGTCTATTCAAAGACCGAGGAAGAACATGAAGGACATCTGAGGGCGGTGTTGGAGGTTCTGAGGGAGAAGCAACTCTATGCCAAGTTCTCCAAGTGTGAGTTCTGGCTGAAGGAAGTCAACTTTCTAGGACACGTGATATCTGCCCAGGGGATCTCGGTAGACCCAGCCAAAGTAGAGACAGTGCTGCAGTGGGAACGTCCCAAGACAGTCACTGAGATAAGGAGCTTTGTGGGTTTGGCGGGTTACTATCGGAGATTTATTGAGGACTTTTCCAAGGTGGTGGCTCCGTTAACACAGCTGACCCGTAAGGACCAACCTTTTGCTTGGACCGACCGATGTGAGCTCAGCTTCAGGGAACTAAAGGAGAGATTGACCAGTGCCCCAGTGCTGGTGATCCCCGAGGTAGGAAGACCTTTTGACGTCTACTGTGATGCCTCACATCAAGGACTGGGATGCGTTTTAATGCAAGAGAAAAGGGCAGTCGCCTATGCTTCAAGGCAACTCAAGGTCCATGAGAGGAACTACCCTACGCATGATTTGGAGTTGGCGGCAGTGGTCTTCGCCCTAAAGATCTGGAGGCACTACTTATATGGAGCTCGGTTCCAGGTGTTCAGCGACCATAAGAGCCTGAAATACCTGTTCGATCAGAAGGAACTAAACATGAGGCAAAGAAGGTGGATGGAGTTCCTTAAGGACTACGATTTTCAACTCATGTATCACCCAGGGAAGGCCAACGTAGTGGCAGACGCTTTGAGTAGAAAATCAATGCAAGTAGCCACCATGATGATAAAAGAGCAGAAACTGATCGAGCAGTTCAGAGACTTAAACCTTGGAGTGGAATTTCACGTAAATCACATTAGTTGTAGTAAGCTGGCTATAACTAATGACTTCCTTGGGATGTTAAAGGATAAGCAGTTGGAGGACCCTAGTCTGAAGCATACTATGGAGTCACTAGGGACAGATCAGGCGAGAGACTTTGTAATGGGCGATGATGGGATCTTGAGATTTAATGGCAGAATTTGCATACCTGCAAATGAAGAGTTGAAGAAGATGATCCTAGAAGAAGGTCATAAGAGTCGCCTTAACCTACACCCAGGTATGAACAAGATGTACCATGACTTGAAGGAGTCATTTTGGTGGTCAGGCATGAAGAGGGACATCGCCCAGTATGTTGCAACCTGCTTAACGTGTCAGAAGGCGAAGGTAGAGCATCAAAGACCTGGCGGGCTGTTGCAGCAACTGGATATCCCTGAGTGGAAATGGGACAGCATTGCCATGGATTTTGTCACCCATTTACCCAAATCGGTGAAGGGTCATGATGCAATCTGGGTTATCATTGATAGGCTGACAAAGAGTGCCCACTTCCTTCCAGTGAATATGAAGATGGCTATGGCCAAGCTGGCACAATTATACATCCAAGAAATAGTAAGGTTGCATGGAGTGCCTTCCAGCATCGTTTCAGATAGAGATCCCAGGTTCACTTCACGGTTTTGGCAGACCTTGCAAGAGTGCTTGGGAACTAAGTTGAGGATGAGCTCTGCATATCATCCCCAAACAGATGGTCAGTCAGAGAGAACGATCCAATCCTTGGAAGATCTGCTGAGGGCGTGCGTCTTGGATCAATTGGGGAGTTGGGACGAGGTGTTGCCACTGGTGGAGTTTACGTATAATAACAGTCACCACGCCAGCATTGGGATGGCACCTTATGAAGCCCTGTACGGGAGAAAATGCAGGACTCCCTTATGTTGGTATCAGGAGGGCGATGCAATCTTGGTTGGGCCAGAGTTGATTCAGCAGACGACCGAGAAGGTGAAACAGATACAAAGCAGAATGAGAGCTTCTCAGAGTAGGCAGAAGTCCTATGCAGATCAGAGGAGAAGACCTTTGGAGTTTGCTGCTGGAGACCATGTATTTTTGAGAGTGACCCCAACCAAGGGTGTAGGACGAGCTATCAGACCAAAGAAGCTGTCTCCTAAGTTTGTTGGACCTTACCAGATCTTGAGGAAAATTGGTCCAGTAGCCTATGAGATCGCCCTACCTCCACATTTAGCAAATCTGCATAATGTCTTCCACGTATCACAGTTAAGAAAATATCTCGCCGACCCTTGTCACGTGTTGGAGGTGGACGACGTGCAGATCAGGGACGACTTGTCTTTTGAAGCAAGACCAGTCAGGATAGACGATCACCAAAGCAAACAGCTCAGGAATAAGACCATCCATATGGTTAAGGTGGTGTGGGATGAGAGATCCGGTGATTCGACTTGGGAGTTGGAAGAGGACATGAGAAACGACTATCCCCATCTCTTTTTCTTGTAATTCCATTTTCGAGGACGAAAATTTTTGTTGTTAGGGAGATTGTAAGGACCTAGAAAATCTTATTGGAATAAAAGTGATATATTTTAAGTAAATTCTAAGTATGTTTTATTTAAAATAAAAGTAAAGGAAAGTGTAGTTAGAAAGCCATGAGATCGCATAGAACATGATCGCTAGAGCGCGAGAGGCAAGCGGACATCGCCAGGGCGCGAGACATGCGGACATCGCCAGAGCGCGAGAGGCGTGCGGGCATCGCCAGGGCGCGAGATGCATGTGGGCTTTGCCTGGGCGCGAGAGGCATGCGGGTGACGCCAAGAGGAGACCTCGGTCGGTCTCCAGGAGAAAGAGACCTCGGTCGGTCTCCAGGAGAAAGAGACCTCGGTCGGTCTCCAGGGGGAAGAGACATCGGTCGTCTTCTAGAGAGAGACATCGGTCGTCTTCCAGAGAGAGACATCGGTCGTCCTCCAGGATGGGTCATCGGTGGATTGTCTTTGCGCGAGTGGTCATCGGCGAAAGGTTATCGCGCGATGTCGCGTTTCACGCAGATGAAGTGGGGCCCTGGTTTCCAGGATGAACGTGCTGCATGTGCGACACGTAGGCAGTGAAAGTCCTGCAGGAGCAGTAGCTCCATGTGCGCAGAGACGCCACGTGACCATACTGTCAGGTTGCACTGAATTTGAGGAAGGAAAACCCACCCAGGAGGGTTAGTTAGAGAATAGGTAATGATGGCTACATGGCAGGCCTATGTTCCTAGTGTCAGACTACACCGCCTCTTAGTGAGTATAAAAACGCAGTGAGAGTATGAAAGGTGACAGAGTGAGTTCACCTTCAGCTTTCTCTTTTCTCTCCTTTGCACTGCGACTCAGAAATTCCAGGCACCAGTTAAATTACCAGCGATTGCCTTAGAGCATTTGAGAAGGGTCTCTGCAAGCTTTACCAATTAGAACGCTTAGGCAGAGTTCAGGCATCCTTTACGTTCGGCGGTTTGGAGCTTGAAGTGAGAGTTCACGCTGATCCAGGTAAGGGAAGCTAATCTTTTTCAAACGATAACTGGATATTTAATGTTTGAAATGATAGGGCGACATGGTCACCGGTTTTACTTCGATTTCAAGGTGTTTTTGATGTTGTAAGGGAAGCTAATCTTTTTCAAACGATAACTGGATATTTAATGTTTGAAATGATAGGGCGACATGGTCACCGGTTTTACTTCGATTTCAAGGTGTTTTTGATGTTGTAAGGGAAGCTAATCTTTTTCAAACGATAACTGGATATTTAATGTTTGAAATGATAGGGCGACATGGTCACCGGTTTTACTTCGATTTCAAGGTGTTTTTGATGTTGTAAGGAAAGCTAGCCTTACTTCTAATGAAAAACTGTATGCGTGATGATTTTGATGTTGGCGGCAACGTGATCGCAGGGTGTTCAAACTGTTCTTGCTTTAAACCCAGTTTTGTTTGTAATCGCCGGTTTTTCATCTGTCATAGAAATATCCCCTGTTTTATGCTGTTTCAAAAGTGTTTGAGATTTTAAATGTGGTTTTCGAAAATTTGAACCTTGGTATGAGATTTGCTGTGATTGAAATTGTTTCATTGAAGTGTTATGTGATATGTTGAATGTTGTGATTGTGGATCGAGGCATAGTATTTTCAGGAAAGAAAATACCGTGTAAGGTCGTGTAATAGGTGTATTGATCGGTGATCCTATAATGAGACATCCAGACTCTACTGAGGTAATGAAATCACATAGAGGAAGTTACTCGGTTGTGGAGAGTCGATGGAGGTTCATACGTATGGGTGTCTCGTGTGAAAAAGAACGAGCTCCACCTGTTGTATGGATTAACCCTGGTCATACCGTGATAATGAGAATATTGAGATGGTGTGATGCGCATGGCTGAGGTCACTTTCCAGCCTTTGGTATGACAGGTGCGAATCTCTGGGTCTAATCAACGCACGAGTCTCCGGAATAGTGGTCAAGTGTCTGGTGTGATGAGTCAGTGGAAAGTCTGACGTGAGAAATGAGAAATTGAATTAATAGACACTTGATTTCTGATGTGAATTGAAATACTCTGGATTGATTTGTGAAATATGGGATTTCTGATAGTCTTGTGGAATATGGAAATGTGATGGCTGATACTGTTATGGTTCGTGGATGTTGTGAAGTCTTATGTATGCTCTTGATTAAAATGTTTTCTTAAATATATAGCTTACCCTGTATTTTGTTTCTGTGGCTGTTTTTCTTAAACCTGTGATGATCGTGTAACTTTACACGGGAGCAGATGATGTTGCAGGAAGTGGATTTCCCTTGTGAGTGATCGCCGTAGGTGGTCGCCGGTTTTTCTATTCTTGTTGGGCGATCGCCCCCTTTTACCATTTTCTGATAGGCGATCTCCGTTTTCTGTTAGGAGATCGGTAGTTTTGTATTTTTGCTGTTTTCTTTATGTTTAAGTTTTGTACTAAACTCCCTGCGAGGAGAACTCCTTGTATATATATATACAATTATGTTTATTTCAATATATTCGTTTTACCATTATTTCATATTACGAAAATGCAAAAATGCGAAATGTATATTGGAGGGATGTTACAAGAGATCGCCGTTTTTTTTATCTCTTGGTGGTGATCGCCGGTTTTATGTCCTGTAGCAGATCGCCTGTTTTGGGGCCTTCTGTTACCAGATCGCCGGTCTTGTGGTTTTTGATTGAATTTCATTAAATTTGTAAGCATTTTGACTGGTTATGTATTAAACTCCATGAGAGAAGTAAGTTCATTACTTATATATATATATATTACCATGTACTCTACAATATTAATGGTGTACCTTTACTTTCATTATACGTGTATGTCTAGTTTTATTTTGGCGGGATGTTACATATCGCGCGATGTCGTGTTTCACGCAGATGAAGTGGGGCCCAGGCCCCCAGCATGAGCGTCTTGCATGCGCGACACGTAGTCAGTGAGCGTACTTTGGCTCCAGAGAGTTGGTATGGAAAGTGACCCAAAACCCACGTGGCCACACTGTTCAAGGAAGTGTGCACGCAAGCTTTCCTGCAGAGTGGGTGGTGGCAGCGGCAATTGTGGAACAAGTTGGTTTAGTTTTAAAAACTCACTTCAGAGAGGCAAAGAAGGTTGCTGTGCTTCAAGAGTGACAGAGTGAGTTACCTTCATCCTTCTCTTTTCTCTCCTTCACTCTGCGATTCAGGCCTTATCACGTCCCTGCTTGGCTATCGATGACTGCCATAGAGCACCTGGGAGGTTCTCTGCAAGTCCTCCAAACCAGACGCTAAAACAGAGTTAAGGCATCCTTGAAGCTCGTTGGGTTGGAACTCTTAGTGAAGTTTACGCAAGTCCAGGTAAGGGAAGCTAGCCTTATTTCCAATGAAAACCTTAAGTTAGATGATTTTGATAATGGGGCGACGTGGTCGCCGGTTTCATCTTCTTTTTCACGATGCTCTGTTTTTATGTGTTTGGGCGACGTGGTCGCCGGTTTTAAACCCTTTTTTCATGATGTTCTGTTCTTATGTGTTTGGGCGACGTGGTCGCCGGTTTTAAACCTTTTTTTTCATGATGTTCTGTTCTTATGTGTTTGGGCGACGTGATCGCCGGTTTTAAATACAGATTTCGAAATCCCCTGTTTTGGACGTGATCGCCTGTGTTATTATTGATTTCGAACTCCCCTGTTTTAGTGTCGTTGAGACTGTTTGAGATTTAAATGTGGAATGCATGTGATATTCGAAAATCTGAACCTTTGAAATGATTGTTGCTGTAAATTGAATCATTCATTTGAGTGGTATGATGGTCTGAATGTTGTGGATGTGGGATCAAGGCATAGTATTTTCAGGAAAGGAAATACCGTGTAAGATCATGAGTAAAGTGTATTGACTAGGGACTTGTCTAGAAGGAGATATCCTGACTCTGCTGAGATAATGGAATCACGTAGATGAAGTTATTCAGTTGGTGAGAGTCGAAGGAGGTTCATATGAATGGGTGAGTCGTGTGAAAAAGAACGAGCTCGGCCTGTTATATGAATTAACCCTGTCATACTAGGAGAATGAAGATATTGAGATTCATTTATGCGCATGGCTGTGTGAGTTTCACAGCGACCCTGTGTGGGTGATGTAGTATGACAGGTGCAGATCTCTGGGTCTGAGTCAACGCACGAGTCTTCCGGAAGTAGTGTCAAGTGTCTATGTGTGATGAGTCAGTGGAAGTCTGACGTGAGAAATATGAAACATTGAGAATTGTTGATAGACACTTGATGGTTGTGTGATATGAATGAGAAAGTGATGGACTCTTGTGAATGTTTAAAAAGGGCTGATCTACGTTGGTTGTCCAGTATATAATTTAAAGTTTTAAAAATATCTAGCTTACCCTTTGTATTGTTCTGTGGCTGCTTTCTCTTAAAACTGTGATGATCGTGTATTTTACACGGGAGCAGATGATCTTCCAGGGAGTAGAGCTCCTCAGTGAGTGGTCGCCGGAAGGAGATCGCCTGTTTCTGTCTCTATGTGGTGATCGCCTGTTTTCTGTTCTGATAGCAGATCGGCTATTTTGGGTCTTCTGATAGGAGATCGCCTGTTTTATATTGGGAGACCGCCGGTTTCATTTTATTTGGCTGTATTTTGTTAAGTTTGGAAAACTGACTGGATATGTATTAATTTCCCCTGTGGGGAGCAATTTCATTATATATATATATATATATATATGTTCACTTCGAAATTTTTGTTTTATCTTTATTTCATTATATAAATGTGAAATGTATTTTGGTGGGATGTTACAGAATGCTTTTGAAAAAGTGGAACCAAGAACTAAAAGAGAGTTTTAAAAAGTGCTGAGATTGCTTAAGAGCTAAAAAGATTGATCAAGGTGCTGGAATAGGATTCTACTTGTATTGATTTCAGATCTTCATCTGTAACAAGTGTAATCTGTGTAAACTGCTGAAATATTTCTTCTGTGTATTTTTGCTGAGATTGGCTGTGTGTTCTTGAGGTGTTCAAGATCAGCAATCTTAGTGTTGGCCAAGGAGAGTGTGTGTCTTGAGGTTTTCAAGGTTATTCTCTTGGTTGTTGTGTAAGTGATCAAGGTGTGATTGCTTAGCGGATTTCCTCAGGGGTTCTGAGAAGACTGGATGTAGCTCTGGGTTGGAGTGAACCAGTATAAACATCTATGTACAATCTCTCTATCCCTTACTCTTTAAATTCAGTTTGTTTGTTGTTTGCTGATATAAACAACCGATTGTTTCGAAGAAACAACCGATTGTTTTTCTGACAGTGCAGTTTTGCTTACTGTTTTGGCTAACTGAATTCCTTAATCAATTGGTTTCTGAGATAAACTCATTCTAGCTTCAAAAAGATTGTGAAAACCTCTTTAAACAATTTACCCCCCCTCTAGTTTAAAGCCATAATTTCTAACAATTGGTATCAGAGCTTGGTTCTTGAAAGTTATTCAAGTTGATCTAAAAATTTTTTTATGGCTGGAAAACTATCTTTTGAGGAGGGTGCTTCAATCTACAAACCACCTTTATTCTGTGGATTGAATTATAAGTTTTGGGAAGCAAGAATGAAAATCTTTATTGAATCAATTGATCAAAGAATTTGGGACTCAATTGAGAATGGTCCTTACATTCCAAAGTTCAAAAATAATAATTCCTTTACTATAAAACCTTTGTCCAAATGGACAGATGATGAATGTAAGATGGCTCAGCTTGATAGGTCTGCTCAAAACATTATAGCTTCTGCACTAGATACTAATGAATTTTTCAGGATATCAAAGTGCAAAACTGCCAAGGAAATGTGGGAGACTCTCAAGGCTGCTCATGAACCAAAGGAAGCAATGACAAAGAGTCAAGCAAGAAGGAAGAAAAGACAAAATAAGAAAAACCTCAATCTTTGCTTAATGGCCAGAAGGGAGGATGACTCATGTAGTGTAAGTTCATCAAACTCTTCAAACTCTGAAATTATGGTCAATTGCTTCAAGCCTTTCAAGAAACACATGAAGAAGCAAACTGATTGGCTTTCTTAAATAATCGATTGAAAGAAAAGAATAGCTGGCTTGAAAATAGAGTAAAAGTACTGGAGGAGGATTTAGAAAATTCAAAAATGGATTTTGAAAATCTGGAAATCATTTACAAAAACTCCTCTTGCAAGTGTGACACTCTAGTTTGTGAAAATTGCGAAAATCTTGAAAAGAAGGTCCACTATCTTGTTAAAACAATGGATAAGCTTTCTAAAGGCCAATCCAACTTTGAAAGTGTGCTAGCTTCTCAAAAGTGTGTTTTTGGAAAATCAGGACTGGGTTTTAATCCACAAAACCAGCAAGATAGATTTTCAAAAACTTTTTCAAAAAAGCCAGAAAAACAATCGATTGGACCATCGAAACAATCAATTGTTACATGCTTCTATTGCATGAAAAGAGGTCATTCTGTGCGATTCTGTAAAATCAGAAAACATGTTGTTCCTAAAGGGCTTTTGAAGTGGATTCCCAAGAAAAATAAAGCTTGTGTTGATGAGTATACACCAGATGGACCCTCATTCATAAAGGGACCAAACCTATGTACTTGAGAATTTTCTTTGTAGGAAAACTTGGAGGAAAGAAAGCAGCTTTGGTACTTGGACAGTGGATGCTCCAAGCATATGACAGGGGACAAATCAAAGTTCCTGAGAATATCCTTCAAGCAAGAGGGTCATGTCACCTATGGAGATAACAACAAAGGAAGAATACTTGGAAGAGGATCCATAGGAGATGAGAACATCTTGGTGATTCATGATGTGCTCTTTGTTGAAGGCCTAAAGCATAATCTGCTGAGTATTAGCCAACTGTGTGACAAGGGGTATCAAGTGATGTTCAAGGCAAACACATGTGAAATTTGTCTACCCAACACTAAAGAGGTAATGTTGGTAGGTAAAAGAGTTAATAATATGTATCTTCTAGATATCTCTTCACCATGTTCAATTGGATGTCTTCTATCCAAGCAAGATGAATCTTGGCTTTGGCATAGAAGAATTGCTCATATTCACATGAATCATTTGAACAAGCTAATATCAAAAGATCTTGTGATTGGGCTACCAAAACTCAAGTTTGAGAGGGATCACATTTGTGAAGCTTGCCAAAAAGGGAAACAAGTGAAAAGTTCTTTTAAAACCAAAAATGTTGTCTCTTCATTGAGACCTCTTGAACTCCTTCACATGGATCTCTTTGGACCCTCTAGAACTATGAGTCTTGGTGGAAATTATTATGCTCTTGTTATTGTTGATGATTTCTCTAGGTACACTTGGACCTTGTTCTTGGAGTCAAAGAGTGATGCCCTTGCTGCATTCAAAAAGCTAGCAAGAAGACTTCAAAACACAAAAGGCAGCAACATAGGCTCAATAAGGAGTGATCATGGAGGAGAATTCCAAAATGAGAAGTTTGTCAAGTTCTGTGAGAAGTTGGGAATCCTACACAATTTCTCTGCTCCAAGAACACCACAGCAAAATGGAGTTGTAGAGAGGAAGAACATGTCTCTTGAAGAGCTTGCAAGGACAATGCTTAGTGAATCTTCACTTCCTAAGTATTTTTGGGCAGATGCAGTGAGTACCTCTTGTTATGTGATGAATAGGGTGCTTATAAGGCCCATTTTGAAGAAAACTCCATATGAACTTTTCAATGGAAGAAAGCCTAACATCAGTCACCTCAAAGTCTTTGGCTGTAACTGTTTTGTTCTCAACAATGGAAAGGAAAGCTTGGGAAAATTTGATGAGAAAGCTGACCTTGGCATTTTCATTAGTTATTCCCTCACAAGCCATGCTTATAGAGTCTACAACAAAAGGTTGATGACTGTAGAAGAATCAGTTCATGTAGTCTTTGATGAGGTAGATCGCAGAATCAGTGAGAACCCAAATATCAGTGCTGAGGAAGATGAACAGAGCATCAGTTTGGAGAAGCTGGAAATCTGTGCAGAAAAACAACCGGTTGATTCGCAGAAACAACCGATTGAAATTCTGCAACAGAGTGAGCTGCCCAAAGAGTGAAGAATTCCCAGAGATCTGTCAGTGGATAACATCATAGGGCAGATAAAGGAAGGTGTCTCCACACGTAGCTCCATCTCAAACTTCTGCAGACACACAACTTTTGTCTCTCAAATTGAACCAAAGTCAATTGAAGAAGCTCTCAAGGATGAGAAGTGGGTTGAAGCTATGCAAGAAGAGCTAAATCAATTTGAAAGAAATGAGGTATGGTTTCTTGTTCCTAGAACTAATGAAATGAATATTATTGGTGCAAAATGGGTTTTCAAGAACAAGCTAGATGAGGAAGGAGTGATCACAAGAAACAAAACAAGGCTAGTTGCCAAGGGCTACAATCAAGAAGAGGGCTTAGACTATGGTGAAACCTTTGCTCCTGTGGCTAGATTGGAGGCTGTGAGGCTGCTGTTGGCTTTTGCATGTATGAGTGGTTTTAAACTCTTCCAAATGGATGTAAAAAGTTCCTTCTTGAATGGCTACATCAATGAGGAAATCTATGTAGATCAACCACCGGGTTTTGAAGACCACAAGTATCCCAACCATGTCTTCAAGTTGAAGAAAGCTTTGTATGGACTGAAACAAGCTCCAAGGCAGTGGTATGAGAGGCTTAGCAACTTTCTGCTATCTCTTGGCTATGAAAGAGGAATGATAGACAAGACTCTCTTCATCAAGAAGTCACATGCAGAAATAATTCTAGTGCAAATATATGTTGATGACATCATCTTTGGTGCTACACAAGATAGGTTGTGTGAAGAATTTGTGGCTGCTATGAAAGGTGAGTTTGAAATGTCTATGATGGGAGAACTATCTTTCTTTCTTGGATTGCAGGTTAAACAAACAAAGGATGGGATCTTCTTAAGTCAATCAAAGTATTGCAAAGAGATTCTCAAAAAGTTTGAAATGGAGAATTGCAAAGAGGCAAGCACTCCAATGCCATCAAGCTGCTACATGGATGCAGATACTGCTGGAACGAGTATAGATCAAACAAAATTCAGAGGTTTGATTGGATCATTGCTTTATCTAACAGCAAGTAGACCGGACATTATGTTTGCGGTGTGTCTATGTGCAAGATTTCAAGCAAATCCTAAAGAGTCACACTTCAAAGCTGCAAAGAGGATTCTGAAATATCTCAAAGGAACATCATATGTAGGATTTTGGTATCCCTCTCATTCTCCAATACATTTAATTGGTTATTCATATTCTGATTTCGCAGGTTGCAAGCTAGATAGAAAAAGCACAAGTGGCACTTGTCACCTTCTTGGCTCTAGCCTAATCTCATGGCATAGCAAGAAACAAGCATGTGTTGCTCTCTCTACTGCTGAGGCAGAATATATAGCTGCTGGTAGCTGCTGTGCACAGATCCTATGGCTCAAACAACAACTTGCAAATTTTGGTGTACAAATCAGCAAAGTTCCTTTGATGTGTGATAACACAAGTGCAATCAATCTTACAAAAAATCAAATCCAGCACTCAAGGACCAAACATATTGAAATAAGACATCATTTCATCAAAGATCATGTGCAAAATGGGAATTGTGAAGTGAAGTTTGTGGAGACCAAACTGCAGCTAGCTGACATCTTCACAAAGCCTTTGCCGAAACAGAGGTTTTTCTTCTTAAGAAATGAGTTAGGTATTCTTGATCTAAATAATCTCTCTTAAAATCTGTGTTTGGTACATGTTAAAATCTATTTGTGAAGACAAATAGGGGGAGAATTATTGGTACTTGTATATCTGTATCTTATATGCATAAAAATGTTTAAATCTCTTAGTATAAAAGTGTTTTCTGCTGCTGCTGATAGAAACAATCGATTGTTTCGTGTAAACAACCGATTGAATTTTATGTTAAGAGAGGTATAATCTAACTTGCTGCTGTAAGAAGCTTTGGATAGTACAAATGTTTTCTCTGCAGGAACTGCTTCAAATTTAATCAGTACAACACAAGCACCAGGGATTTGTCTTCATCAAATAGGGGGAGATTGTTAAACCAAGTGGTGTTCAAGGTTTTGAAGAATCCAAATCCTTTGAAGGATTTTCCTTGCTTGCTGCTGCTGTGCTACTTTGTTGTTTTGTTCTGGGGTAGTTTAAAGTGTAATCCAACCTTAGATTAAATCTCAAAGCAATTAGCATCTCAGTTTTTGATAAAACAAAAGTGTTTTTCAAACTAAGTTGAAACAACCGATTGTTCCATTGAAACAACCGACTGTTTATACTTAGATGTTTTGAGAAAGTTTGAAAACTGTTTTTGAATGGAGAAAACTGTTAAGTGACAAAACAACCGATTGATTCGAGGAAACAACTGATTGTTTGTTTTGGAACCATAACAGAAAAACTGTTTTCTTTGACTGAGCTTTAAATGATTTGAAACTGAATACGCTCCAGTCATTAAATGCTTTGACCAATCTTTCTGAAAGCTTTTATGGGTTTGTTAAGATTTGATAAACAAACTTCCTTTTATATAATTCAGAAAATCTCTTTTAAAGAAGTGAATGCTTTTGAAAAAGTGGAACCAAGAACTAAAAGAGAGTTTTAAAAAGTGCTGAGATTGCTTAAGAGCTAAAAAGATTGATCAAGATGCTGGAATAGGATTCTACTTGTATTGATTTCAGATATTCATCTGTAACAAGTGTAATCTGTGTAAACTGTTGAAACATTTCTTCTGTGTATTGTTGCTGAGATTGGCTGTGTGTTCTTGAGGTGTTCAAGATCAGCAATCTTAGTGTTGGCCAAGGAGAGTGTGTGTCTTGAGGTTTTCAAGGTCATTCTCTTGGTTGTTGTGTAAGTGATCGAGGTGTGATTGCTTAGTGGATTTCCTCAGGGGTTCTGAGAAGACTGGATGTAGCTCTGGGTTGGAGTGAACCAGTATAAACATCTATGTACAATCTCTCTATCCCTTACTCTTTAAATTCCGTTTGTTTGTTGTTTGCTGATATAAACAACTGATTGTTTCGAAGAAACAACCGATTGTTTTTCTGACAGTGCAGTTTTGCTTACTGTTTTGGCTAACTGAATTCCTTAATCAATTGGTTTCTGAGATAAACTCATTCTAGCTTCAAAAAGATTGCGAAAACCTCTTTAAACAATTCACCCCCCATCTAGTTTAAAGCCATAATTTCTAACAATACCCAGTGTTAACCAGCTCGCCATCTTAAGGTTGTGCCCAGATTAGCCTGTGCACTAAGCTACTCCCTGTGTGGATAACTTAGTCGCAGGAGCAAAGTGAAAGTAACGTTTCAACTGTAGGTACTCCAGATGGTGACACGTGTATGACTAGATGTTATCCACGTGTCAAGAGGAATAACCGTCAGGAGAGAGAAAGACTCAGGTATATATATTGAATTCTTAACGGAATTTAAGGGGGGATTCATTTTTGGTGGTGATTCACTTGCACACGGCTCTAAGTTTTCTTTGAAATTCTTTGTTGATTCAATCACTAACTTGAGCGTCGGAGCGCAACCGGCCGCAGAGGCGCCATACTGTTCTTTCAGGTTTCTTGGAGGATTATCAAGTGAAGGTCATCGGTGTACTTGGCGTGAAGCTGGAGGGGACGAGGTTCAAGAAGGATAAGTTCTAACGCTTTGGTCAAGAGGCTGGATCATCAGGCACCCACCGTGGGGCCGTGTAAACTGTGATTCCCATCCATAGTTGAGTTTGTGAGGTTTTCGGTAGTTTCCATTCGATTGCTTGCTGCCGCAATCGTTTTTCAGAGGTTTTAACCGTTTGAATTGAAGTTATATCGGTGAAGAGTGGTTTTCTGGAGGTTTTGACCGTTTGAATTGAAGTTCAATCGGTGAAGAGTGGTTTTCTGGAAGTTTTGACCGTTTGAATCGAAGTTCAATCGGTGAAGAGTGGTTTTCTGGAGGTTTCTACCGATTGATTCTTGGATCAATCGTTGTGCGAAGGAAGTTGAAACGTTTCTTGAGCATTGTTGCGAGATAACTTTTGCGTGTTGAAAGGTAATTGTGTGAAATTAGTAGAAGTTTCATGAGGAAAATGAGGACAACCAGATCTAGTTCAGTTGCGCCACAATCCGGAGAGAGTAACGTGACGATGTCGCAAATGCTGGAGATGATGCGTGCTTTGCAAGAAGATGTGGCAGCATCGCGCGTCAAGCAGACGAAGATGCACGACGACTTGGTCGCTTCTCAGGCCAGGAACGAAGAGCTGAGTAAGGTTAATGAAGAGTTACGTCAGGCTCTTCGCGAGCAGAGGGAAAGTGCTGCGACCAGTGGAGGTGCGCCACCGTCTTCGCCATGAGTTTTTCCAATGCCATTTTCGCAGGCGATCATGGACGCTGCGATTCCTACAAACATCACGGCGGTGAAGACCTCCTTCACTGGAGTGGAAGATCCAGAGGCTCACCTTACCGCGTTCCATACGCAGATGATGCTGTCGGGAGGATCGGATGCGGTCTATTGCAAGATGTTCATGAGCACTCTCCACAGCACAGCGTTGGATTGGTTTGTAAGCCTACCTACTGGACACATTTCCAGTTTCCAACAATTCTCCAAGCTTTTCGTCGATCAGTACATTGTGAATAAGGCGCCGCCTATGGTGTCGTACGACCTGTTCGACGTAAGGCAATTCCAGGGGGAATCTTTGAAGGACTATCTGAATAGGTTTGGAGCTCAGATAGTCTGATTACCAGGTAAAGATGAGGAGATGTTCGTGCACGCCTTTAAGAAGGGCGTTCTACCTGGACCCTTCAGCGAATCGTTAATCAGGAGCCACCCCGCAACGTTTGCAGAGATTCAGCGACGTGCTGTGGCTCACATCGCCGCTGAGAATGAAGTGATAGAGAAGAGAGGGAATATGGCTCCTGCGAAACCACGCACCCAAGCCAAGACTCAGCCTCAGAGGGTGTTGGAGACGGCGACGGTGAAGAAGGATCAAAGGACGTACCATCCTTATGATCCGAAGAAAAACAAAGGTGATGACAGTAGTAGAGGAAGAAGGCCAGGTCGCCTGAGGGAATTCAAGCGCCCTCCGAGGCATGAATTCGTGATGGGATTGGTGGACCTGATCGCCATTCCCAATATAGCTGCCAAGCTAAAGGTGCCTGAAAATATGTCGGATAAGGTGTTGGGGCCAAAGCCAGACGCGTGGTGTGAATTCCACAAAAGTTTTGGCCACACCCTTGACTCTTGCCTGTCGCTGGGATACCAACTCGACGAGTTGGTTAGAAGTGGATTTCTGAAGCACTATTTGCTGGAGAAGAAGGCAGCAAATGCGTCGAGCTCCCAGCCGGCGAGCAGCGAGGACCAACAACATGAAGTGCCCATCCACGGGGAAATCCACACTATAGCTGGGGGTTTCTCAGGAGGTGGGTGCACCGCGTCACAGCGCAAGAAATATGCTCGATCTGTGATTGCAGTGGAAGCATTCGAGGACCACTCGCCCTGATGTGGACATCACGAAACCCCTTTTAGTTTAGTGTATGGCTATGACGCGATGATTCCAATTGAAATCCAGGAGAGCTCGCCGAGTTTTCAACACTTTGTAGTAGAAGAATCAAATGAAGAGACAAGAATGAACCTGGATTTACTGGATGAGGTCAGAGAGGAAGCAAGAGTGAAAGCTGAAGCGGTGAAAAGAAGAATAGAACAAAGATACAATTCTTGAGTAATACCGAGGCAGTTCAGAAGCGGTGATCTGGTGATGAGGAAGGCCCACCAGTACGAGATGGAGAATAAGTTGTCACCCATGTGGACAGGACCGTTTAGAATAACCGAAGCACTCGGGAACGGCGCCTACCGCTTGGAGACACTAGAAGGAGGGGCGATTCCTCGTACTTGGAACGCCACATACCTCATATTTTATTTCAGTTAAAGCTTCGTAAGTAGTACAAACTCAGGGGAATCATGAACAGTTTTGTGAAAACAGTTACAAGGGGGCACTCTTTTTTCCCTAAGGAAGGTTTTTAACGAGGCCACCCAAGAAATAAGATATTCAAAATTGAAATTTTGAAGTATACTAAAGTTTGTGTGCACATCGTTTTAAAGAAGTTTTTGGAAAAACCTTATCACCTAAAGTGATTCAAGGTAGAAGTAAACTGATTGCGCACGTTTTAAGTAAAAGTTTTTAAGACCTCATCGCCCTTAGGCGATTAGAGGCACAAGTGAGAAGTTTTTAAAGTCCTCATCGTCCTTTGGCGATCGGAGGCATCCAGCGAGGTTCAAAGTCCTCGATGTTCTCGCGCATCTTGAGGCAACAGAGGAAGTCCTCCTTGCCTTTGAGCAAGTGCAGGCGAGAAAGAGGAAGTCCTCCTTGCCTTTGAGCAAGTGTAGGCAACAGAGGAAGACCTCCTTGCCTTTGAGCAAGTGCAGGCGAGAAAGAGGAAGTCCTCCTTGCCTTTGAGCAAGTGTAGGCAACAGAAGAAGACCTCCTTGCCTTTGAGCAAGTGCAGGCGAGAAAGAGGAAGTCCTCCTTGCCTTTGAGCAAGTGTAGGCAACAGAGGAAGTCCTCCTTGCCTTTGAGCAAGTGTAGGCAACAGAGGAAGTCCTCCTTGCCTTTGAGCAAGTGTAGGCAACAAAGGAAGTCCTCCTTACCTTTGAGCAAGTGTAGGCAACAGAGGAAGTCCTCCTTGCCTTTGAGCAAGTGCAAGCGAGAAAGAGGAAGACCTCCTTGCCTTTGAGCAAGTACAGGCGAGAAAGAGGAAGTCCTCCTTGCCTTTAAGCAAGTGCAGGCGAGAAAGAGGAAGACCTCCTTGCCTTTGAGCAAGTGCAGGCGAGAAAGAGGAAGTCCTCCTTGCCTTTGAGCAAGTGTAGGCAACAGAGGAAGTCCTCCTTTCCTTTGAGCAAGTGTAGGCAATAGAGGAAGACCTCCTTGCCTTTGAGCAAGTGCAGGCAAGAAAGAGGAAGTCCTCCTTGCCTTTTAGCAAGTGCAGGCGAGAAAGAAGAAGTCCTCCTTGCCTTCGAGCAGGTGCAGGCAAGAAGGGTTCATATAAAGGAACGACAGGTGAAAAAGCGAATAGAAGGTTGCAAAAGGTGATCCCACAAAGGACGCCTTATTTGGATAAAGAAGGCAACATCGCCCAAAATTAATTCGGCGAGTACCAGATCAGAGGAATTTCTGGTGATGATGCAGAACACTTGGCATGTCAGGTAAGTTGTATTTTTTAATACCAGATAAGGTTAAAGCTTATTGCCTAGTGTGAAGTTGGTTTGTGTGTTGAGGTTTTTCACCTTAAGTTCACGAGTTCTATTGGATGTCATCGCCCAGAATTGATATCTGAACAAATTGATAATTTTAAATTAGTAGTTTGTTTAGTTTCAAGCAGGGTATGAAAGGTCAAAGTTTCAGTTACATTGAGTTACATTTGGTTAAGTGTGTTTCACCTGTTACGTTAGTTAAACGCACAAAGAAACAAGGCTAAGTGAAGAGAACGAAAGATAACCTATATGCTTGTCTAGCTGGTCTTCGAGAAACTCAAAGCTGATGATAGACGCTGTGGGAAGGGTGATGTTGGAGGCGGCTACGCTTTTCCAAAAAAGGCAGAGGTCTCTGTCCAGTGCTCCCATGTTGTCAGGGCTCCTTGCCCTCCTGAAGCTATCCTTGGAGCCTTTATTTCCCTTGTCCACCCAGTACAAGGGAAAGCCATCGAGCAAAGAAGGGTCCTCGTCGTTTTTACAAACCTTTACAAACTTTCCCTTCCAATCCTTATAAGATTGCTGGGATATCGAGAAGAAGGACTTTCCAGCAATCCCGTTCAGGCTTACCCAGAGGCGATCTCCAGGATTTTTGGCTTCGAACAAGAATAAGAAGACATCCACTGAAGAGGTCCTCCTCAGCTTATCAGCCAAGGTCGACTCAGGAGGAATCTCCCATCACCAGAGTATAAACAAGAGGTATTCTGGAGCTTATCAGTCGAGAAGGGGACTTCAAAGATTAATCAGTCAAGGAAATCAGCATGAGTCAAGAAGTAAAGTTAGCACCACATCAAGTTAGCTCAGGGAAGGTTTCTGCTGTGGATTGAAGGGTGAGATGCACACATCAGTTAGCACGGTCACCAAGCACAACCCACACAAGGTGAAAGTTGAGCTGTAAAGGAGAAAGAGTGATTCAAGTTGTAAAGACAAGATTTATAATTCATTCATTACAAGCAGATAATGGTCGTCGAAGGAAAGGGGCAGAAGTAAGAACATTTATGTACTGGCAAGACCTCGGTCGTTGGCCAAGAGGTGAGAACCCGTCAGCCCGGTAGGGCGGTGATCAGGCGAGTTGTAAGGCTCTTCGTTGAGACAAGTCACAACTCGAGCCTGGGAGGCTTGTGTAGTGGCCAAACCTCGGTCGTTGAGAACAGATAGTAAAGGGTGAACCACGTCAGCTGGGTCCCACAGCATGGGCCAAAGCCACGTGGAGTGGACCTCGCAGGCAACTTGGATTAGCGGGTGATCGGTCATCAGTGTCCCCTCATAGAGGGGTGATCAGTCATCGGTGTGTTCCCTCGGAGAAGGGTGATCGGCGTGCCTCCTCAGAAAGGGGTGATCAGTCATCGGTGTGTTCCCTCAGAGAAGGGTGATCGGTGTGCCTCCTCAGAGAGGGGTGATCAGTCATCAGTGTTTTGCCTCAGAGAAGGGTGATCAGTCATCGGTGTGTTCCCTCGGAGAAGGGTGATCGGTGTGTACTGACCAAGTAGTCAGGTGTGATGACGTAATTGTGAGGTAATCCTGTGGGCATGCTTGAGGAGGACACGTGGATCAAGAAGAGTAAGAGAAAGGAAAGTGTAGCTTAGAAGTCGATGAGATTGTCGTTTGTTGAAGAAGGCGGCGGTCTCTGATTTCTCTCGTATGTAATCGGTAATCGCCTAGATTGCACATGATTGCCGTGTGTGAAGATTAGGAGATCAGGTGGTCAACAAGTCGCCGAAAGGAGCACATCGCCGAGTATTTGAGAAGATTTGGTAAGCGCTTATTATATGGTCTAAATGCAGAAGATAAGTGGCATGTTTGCCGCCAAAGTAGAGAAGATAAGTGGCATATCTGCCACCATGTGTAGTGTGAGCCGTGATACCCAGTGTTAACCAGCTCACCATGTTAAGGTTGTGCCCATATTAGCCTGTGCACTAAGCTACTCCCTGTGTGGATAACTTAGTCGCAGGAGCAAAGTGAAAGTAACATTTCAGCTGCAGGTACTCCAGATGGTGACACGTGTATGACTAGATGTTATCCACGTGTCAAGAGGAATAACCGTCAGGAGAGAGAAAGACTCAGGTATATATATTGAATTCTTAACGGAATTTAAGGGGGGATTCATTTTTGGTGGTGATTCACTTGCACACGGCTCTAAGTTTTCTTTGAAATTCTTTGTTGATTCAATCACTGACTTGAGCGTCGGAGCGCAACCGGCCGCAGAGGCGCCATACTGTTCTTTCAGGTTTCTTGGAGGATTATCAGGTGAAGGTCATCGGTGTACTTTGCGTGAAGCTGGAGGGGACGAGGTTCGAGAAGGATAAGTTCTAACGCTTTGGTCAAGAGGCTGGATCAAGAAATGATCGATTTCTGTAACTAGAAATTTCATAAGAGAAGAAAGATCGTAGCGTAGAAAAGAAAGGCCATTCCTTCACGGGCTTACTTAGTGCTTGTGCGGCTCGGTTTGAGCTTGACCTAAACAACAATGGCTAACGAGCCCTTGAGAAAGCCCCCTTGGTAGGTAAAGTCAAGCACGTTAGCTCTTTGAAGTGAAGGCACGCATCCTCTTGCTGGGAGAGGAGAAATTGTTTTGATTCAAGGTGGATCTCTTTTTTGTTTGCCTTTACGAGTTGAGTAAAAAAAAAATCTCATTATTTAAGGTAAGGTTATAACACTCTAATGACAAAGTGTCCGCTCACTGGCCCTTTGAATCTGGAGATGTAGTTGCATGTACTGATTGTCATCGAGATTGGGTTGGTCTTCAGTGTACCGCTTGTGTAGCCTATGCGAAGCAAACAAACAAGGATTGAGGCGAAAGCCGCGTTCGCGCATTCGTTGGTTTTCTTGCTGGGTACAAGATCGAAAAGAATGCATTGGATGGATGCCCGGGCATTGAGAAGGAAGGACGCTTTCGCGAAAGGCCATAGGGAGATACCGTCTGTGATCCATGGATCTCTGATCGGTAAACCGTATCCAAGCTCCGCGGCTAGTCTGTGCTCTTTGAACTTTGAAAACTTAGCGAACTGAAACATCTTAGTAGCTAAAGGAAGGGAAATCAACCGAGACCCCGTTAGTAGCGGCGAGCAAGAGCGGATTGGGGTTTGAAGAAAAAAAAACACAAAGCTTCATTTCTCTTTCGAGTATGATAAATTCCTCAACACCAAAGTGTTCACTTCTTTTTCGCCAGGTTTCATTCGATTTATTGTGGATTGGATGGTGGAAAAACCAGCAAGCCCCTTTCATTGAAAGGGCGCAGTGAATTGTAATTGTGAAAAGATTGGAAGATTTGGCCAAAGAAGGTGATAGCCTTATAGATTCGTTCCCATGGTTCGATCCTTCCCTGTAAAACACGGCGTGTTTGAATTCTGATCGCTTTTATGCGAGAAAGGGGGACCACCCTCTAAGCCTAAGTATTCCTCAATGACCGATAGCGTACAAGTACCGTGAGGAAAGGGTGAAAAGAACCCTATTTAGGGAGTGCAATAGAGAACCTGAGATCCGATGCGAATAATCAGTCGAAGGAGCTTAGAGCCTTTACTTGAGATTTAGTAAAGTGCACTCACTCTAACGGCATACCTTTTGCATGATGGGTCAACGAGAAAATGGGAACAACGGCTTAAGCCATTAGGTGTAGGCGCCTTGCAGAGGTGGAATCTTCTAGTTCTTCCTATTTGACCCGAAACCGATCGATCTAGCCATGAGCAGGTTGAAGAGAGCTTAACAAGCCTTGGAGGATCGAACCCACATATGTGGCAAAATACGAGGATGACTTGTGGCTAGGGGTGAAAGGCCAACCAAGATCAGAGATAGCTAGTTTTCCGCAAAATCTATTTAAGTAAAGCGTATGATGTCGATGTCCCGAGGTAGAGCACTCAATGGGCTAGGGTGGCCCCATTTCGCCTTACCAACCCCAGGGAAACTCTGAATACAAGCCTAGATCGTTTGTACAGACAGACTTTTAGGGTGCTAAGATCCAAAGTCGAGAGGGAAACAGCCCAGATCGTACACTAAGGTCCCTAAGCAATCACTTAGTGGAAAAGGAAGTGATCGAGCGATGACAACCAGGAGGTGGGCTTGGAAGCAACCATCCTTTGAAGAAAGCGTAATAGCTCACTGGTCTAGCTCCATGGCACCGAAAATGTATTAGGGCTCAAGTGATTCACCGAAGCGACGAGACATTGAAAGTTTCTTTTTCAAGTGTCAGTAGCGGGACGTTCTATCAATCGGGGAAGGTTTTTGGTGACAACACCTGGAGATATCATAAGTGAGAATGCTGACATGAGTAATGAGAAATCCTGTGAAAAACACGATTGCCTGCCAGTGGAAGGCTTTCTGCATTCAGTCAATCTACATAGAGTGAATCGGTCCCTAAGGAAGCCCCGACCTTGAAAGGGCTGTCGTCCGATGGGTACACGAAAGTGACGAAGTTGCTTTGACTACAGAACCATGCCTGTCTGTTGGAGTGAAGTGGATGATCGGGCCGAGGGTTGCCCCCTCTCCCCCTCCTTCTCCTTTCCCTAATATGAACCTTGCTTGAGTCATCAAAGCCTTTCTGACTAGGCCTGGCCCGGTTGCCCTACGCGACTAGCGCTTCAAAAGGTAGTTGACTTGCTTACTTGTTAGAGTAGGGGTTGGAAGAGAGCAGAGCGTACCGCCCTACCATAGTCGCGAGTCTTTTTATAGTAACGACTGTTGTCATAGCCAACAAGGTTGAAACTTCCAGGAAAAAACTTCGAATTGGGAGGGCGATCCTCCCGGTGAACTGACTGTACCCCAAACCGACACAGGTGAAAAAGTAGAGTATATTAGGGCGCTTGAGAGAACCATGTCAAAGGAACTCGGCAAAATGACCTCGTAACTTCGGGAGAAGGGGTGCTCTCCTATCTTTTGATTAGGAAAGCAGCACATACCAGGGGGTAGCGACTGTTTATTAAAAACACAGGACTCTGCTAAGCGGTAACAGGATGTATAAAGTATGACACCTGCCCGATGTCGGAAGGTTGGAAGGAGAAGTGTTATAAGCTTTGAATGGAAGCCCCGGTAAACGACGGTAGTAACTCTAACTGTCCTAAGGTAGCGAAATTCCTTGTCGCATAAGTAGCGACCTGCACGAATGGTGTAACGACTGCCCTGCTATCTCCGTCATGGACCCGATGAAATTGAATTCTCCGTGAAGGTAGGCTCAAGCTAAGATTCTGCTCGTGAGCATAATGGTATAAGCCTGCCTAACTGTGAGACTGACTGGTCGAACAGAGACGAAAGTCGACCATAGTGATCCGGGAGTCCCGTGTGGAAGGGCTCTCGCTCAACGAATCTAAGGTACGACGGGGATAACAGGATGATGACTCCCAAGAGCTCTTATCGACGGAGTCGTTTGGCAGCTCGATGTTGACTCATCACATCCTGGGGTTCAAGAAGGTCCCAAAGGTTCGGTTGTTCGCCGATTCAAGTGGTACGTGAGTTGGGTTTAGAACGTCGTGAGACAGTTCGGTTCCTATCTACCGCTGGTCTTAAAGGGAGAACTGCAAGGAGCCAACCCTAGTACGAGAGGACTGGGTTGGGCTAGCCTATTGATGGCATTTTCATGTGTTCTTCTTGAATCAAAGTAGAAATAGATGGAGCGGAAGCAATGGATGAGTGAAACAAGACCCTCCTAGGAGTTGTGTTGGTCTTGAAGGTGCATGATGAGTATGGGTTGAGTGGTTCGGCCAGCTCAAGGGAGAAGGTGAAAGGATTGAAGTTTATAGCCTAGATTTCTAGGAGGAGTAAAGCTTGTGCACAAAAATGGCAGCATAACATTACTCAAATAAACTTGAAAATACATGAGGTAGGCCTCCTTATTTATAGATTTAGGAGCCTTGGTGAGCAAGCTTAAAGGGTAGGGATGGAAATACAAAAAGTGGGGGCTGCCTAGGGTATTGACTTTAGTCAAACCACACCATCATCCTAATATTCTAGAAGATAGGTCAAAAATGCAACATTTGATAGTACACCCCTCCCTCCTTTGCTAAAGGCACCTATTTGCTAGCACACCCCTCCTTCTATTGCTAAGGGCACCTTTTTGATAGCACACCCCTAAGTTAGCAAGTTTTGCTTTCTACACTACACTAATCTACTAAGCTACCCCTAATGGGCCTCCAAGTAGCATGTACAAGGTCTTCTCCCTCCCATCCGTGGCTTCTTCTATGTGTGCTTGGATATGTTTAGCCATGGATCTTGTGAGAGGTCCTAGACGGTCTAGCTCCATGGATAGCCTCCCTCCTTCACGTCCTAGACGCTCACTTCTTGGAGCTAGACGCTCCTCTTGGTCTAGACGGTCTTCTTGGTTTGGGCCTTGGCTTCCTTGGTTAGATGTGCTTGGCCCTCCTCCATCATCCCCTCCCCCTTGGAAAGGATTTGTCCTCAAATCCAGCTCGTCATCGTCATTGGTACCTACAAATGGAGAAAGATCAATTACATTAAATGTGTCATGTACTCCATATTCAAGAGGTAGGTCCAATTTATATGCATTGTTGTTGACTCGCTTAAGGACTTGGAAGGGTCCCTCACCTCGGGGACTTAGTTTGGACTTCCTTTGATTTGGAAATCTTTCTTTTCGAAGATGAAGCCAAACTAAGTCTCCTTCCTCAAAAATTATTTCTCTCTTCCCTTTGTTGTTGTGTTTTGTGTACTTCTCATTTTGTTGTTGTATTTGAATTTTAATCTTCTCATGCATTTTCTTGACAAAATCAGCCTTGATTACTCCTTCCTTATGCACAAAATCTTGTGGATTAGGAAGAGGAATTAAATCCATGGGCGTGAGAGGATTAAAACCATATACTACCTCAAAAGGAGAAGCATTAGTAGTCTTGTGAACTACTCTATTGTAAGCAAATTCAATGTGGGGAAGGTACTCATCCCAAGATTTGTGGCTGCCCTTCATGATAGCCCTAAGCATAGTTCCAAGAGATCTATTGACTACTTCGGTTTGCCCATCCGTTTGAGGATGACAAGAAGTTGAAAATTGTAGTCTTGTTCCAAGTTTACCCCAAAGAGTTTTCCAAAAGTGACTTATAAACTTGGGATCTCTATCGGACACTATACTTCTAGGGAGACCATGGAGTCTCACCACTTCTCTAAAGAAGAGTTTAGAAATATTTTGAGCATCATCTACTTTGTGGCATGGAATAAAGTGAGACATTTTGCTAAAACGGTCCACTACCACAAAGATAGAGTCATGGCCTCTTGCAGTCCTAGGAAGTCCTAAAATGAAATCCATGCTAATGTCTTCCCAAGGAGCATTTGCAATCGGCAAAGGGGTGTAGAGTCCATGCGGCATTGTTCTAGACTTTGCTTTTAAACATGAGATACATCTAGAGCAATGGTGTTGGACATCTTTCCTCATGTGTGGCCAACAAAATTTTGCTTTCAAAAGATCTAGAGTCTTATCAACTCCAAAATGGCCCATGAATCCCCCTTCATGTGATTCTTTGACAAGGAGTTTTCTATGTGTTCCTTGGGGAATGCAAAGTTTTCCTTCTTTAAAAAGATATCCCTCGGACACATAGTAACCTCCTTGCGCTCTATGTAGACATTGGGCATAGATGGATGAAAGTTCTTGATCTTCTTGGTAAAGCTCTCTTATGTGGTCAAATCCAAGAATTTGGACACCCAATTTTGAAAAGAGTGTGTGGCGTCTTGAAAGAGCATCGGCCACTATATTGGTGCTTCCTTTCTTGTATTTGATTACATAAGGAAATTGTTCAAGAAATTCCATCCATTTTGCATGTCTCTTATTGAGCTTGTGTTGGCCCTTTAAATATTTTAAAGACTCGTGATCACTATGGATAACAAATTCTTTGGACACAAGATAGTGTTCCCAAGTCTTTAGGGCTCTCACAAGAGCATAGAGCTCTTTGTCATAAGTGGGGTAGTTGAGGGTGGCACCATGGAGTTTTTCACTAAAATAAGCAATGGGGTGTCCACCTTGCAACAATACCGCGCCTATGCCTACTCCCGATGCATCACACTCTATCTCAAAAGTTTTGGAAAAATTTGGGAGAGATAGGATGGGTGCATTGGTGAGTTGAGCTTTTAGCCTTTGAAAGGCTTGCTCATGCTTTTCATTCCAACAAAATGCAACATCTTTTTTAACAAGTTCATTCAAAGGAGAAGCTAGGCTAGAAAAATTAGGCACAAACCTTCTATAGAAGCTAGCTAACCCATGAAAACTTCTTACATCACTTACATTTTGTGGAGTTGGCCACTCTTGGATGGCTTTGATTTTCTCGGGATCTACATGTACCCCCGTTTTGTTTACTGTAAAGCCTAAAAAGACTACACTATCTACACCAAAGGTACACTTATTCCTATTTGCAAAAAGACTATTTTTCCTAAGAACTAGAAAGACTTCCCTAAGGTGACTTAGATGGTCTTCTAGGGTTTTACTATACTAAGATATCATCAAAGTAAACTACTACATATTTACCTATACAATCCCTTAAGGTGTGATTCATAAGCCTCATGAATGTGCTTGGAGCGTTAGTGAGTCCAAAGGGCATCACCAACCACTCATATAATCCAAATTTGGTCTTAAAAGCGGTTTTCCACTCATCACCCTCCTTGATTCGAATTTGGTGATATCCACTTTTAAGGTCAATTTTGGAGAATAGAGTTGACCCATGCAATTCATCAAGCATATCATCAAGCCTTGGGATTGGATGCCTATACTTGATAGTGATGTTGTTGATTGCTCTACAATCACAACACATGCGCCATTTTCCATCTTTTTTAGGCACCAACAAGACAGGTACAACACAAGGGCTTAGACTCTTTTGAACCCAACCCTTCTCCAACAAGTCTTGAACTTGTGATTCTATCTCCTTTGTTTCCTCGGGGTTGGTTCTATAAGCAGGCCTATTTGGTAGGCTTGCCCCCGGAATGAAGTCAATTTGATGTTCTATCCCCCTAAGAGGAGGAAGCCCATTGGGTCCTTCTTGTGAGAATAGATCGTCAAATTCACTCAAAAGGTTTTCTATTTGAGGAGGTAAAACCGTGAGTTCATTACTTGTGGCAGTGCATGTAAGTGCTCCTTTACAAAAGATAAGGCTTGGTTGTTCAACAAGAAGCAAGTTTTCTAAAACATTTTCAAAAGGCTTTTCTTGTAGACCAACCTTGTGGGAAGGAACACTCTTCTCCCACGCCTTCCTATCCCTAAGGATTTTCTCTTTTTCTAGCACTCTTTTTTTTTTGTTTTCCTCATTCCTCTTTTGTTTCATTTGTATTTGGTCTTTCACCACTTGAGAATGTGGTAAAGGACTAAGTACAAACTTCTTATATTTATGGGTGAAGGAAATCTCGTTAGTGAGACCATCATGCAAGGTTTTCTTGTCAAATTGCCATGGCCTCCCTAATAAGATATGACAAGCTTCCATAGGCACTACATCACATAAAACTTTATCTTTGTATTTCCCTATGGAAAACTTGATTTCCACTTGCTTATCTACATGTAGTTCCCCATTTTCATTAAGCCATTGAAGTTTGTAAGGTTTTGGGTGAGGAACCACTTGTAGCTTAAGCTTTTCAACCATCCTAGCACTTTACAACTAGATCCACTATCCACAATGAGGGAACATATATTTTCTAAAACATTGCATCTTGTATGAAATATGTTCTCCCTTTGTGTTTCAATGGATGTGCTAGGGTGATTGTTGAGGGTTCTCCTAATCATAAGCAATTCTCCCTCTAATGGAGCTACCCTCTCATCCTCTCCCCCTTCCTCTTTCTCACTAAGCTCATCCTCGCCACTAGTGTATTCGTCTACACCTTTAAGAAACAAAGTCCTTTGGTTTGGACATTGTGCTTGCACATGCCCCCTACCATAGCACTTAAAACATTTAACATCTCTAGCTCGGATGGGTGGGGTTGAGGTTTCTTTGGTGAAGGGTTTGGTAGGTTCTTTTGGTTTTTCCTTAGATGTACTACCCTCCCTTTTAAACTCTCTTTTGGGATAAAAGTTAGAATAGGGGCTCACCTTTTGACTTGATGTTTTGCGCAAATTTTGTTGCTCAACTTTAATGCAAAGTTGAACCAAATCATTCAAGTCTTGATAAGGTAAGAGCTCTACTCTATCTCTTATCTCAAGTGATAGGCCACTAAGGAACCTAGATATGGTGGTTTCCTCTTCCTCTCTAATAGAGGCTCTCATCATATAGAGCTCCATCTTTTGCCTATACTCTTCTACACTCATATTCTTTTGTTGGAGTCTTTGGAGCTTGTCCATCAACTCCCTATGGTAGTAAGAAGGTATATGTCGACGTCTTAGGGCTCCCCTAAGGTCATTCCAATATTCTATGGGAGGTTCCCTATGAAGACGTCGGTCTCTTTCTAAAGAGGTCCACCAATACATGGCATTTCCTTGGAAACTAAGGGTGGCTAAGGGTACTTTTCGTTCCTCACTTACCCTATGGCAAGCAAAGAGTTGCTCTACCTTCATCTCCCAATCTAGATATATTTCTACATTTTCCTTTCCATGAAAATGAGGTAGGTCTACTCTAGTTTCCCTTGGCACCTCTTGTTCCCTTTGCCTAGTTCTTCTAGGGGGTGGTTGGTAGTAGTCATTAATTCTAAGGCTTCCCTCCCCTAGAGTTGCAATGCTTTGGGATGCATGAGTATTTGTTTTTTTTGATTTTTGAGATTTTTGGGATTTCTCTTCTTGAGCTCTAGCCAACTCATTAATCTTGTTTTCATTCTCCAATTGCCTAGAAGAGATTAATTGTACCGCTTGGGATACCTCTTTCAAAAGGGCTTTCAAAGATTTTACTTCACATTCTATAGACTTTGGAGAATGAGAAGAAGAAGACATGGCTAGACCTTTGTGTATTTAGGCGTTTTTACTTTGAGAAAGATTAGGGAAGATAAAGAAGGTAGTTTTCCAGGTAAGGGAGGTGAGTCTCAAATGACTACTTAAGTACCAAGCCTTTTCCTTGCCAAAAACTAGTCTCCAATGCCTTCTCACAAAAATTTCTCTTAGTGAAACACTTAAAACACAAGAAGTTGAGAAATCACAAAGCAATAAAACTATGTAAGCTAAAAAAAAGATATGCAACAAACTAGTCGGTTTTAGCACAAATTAAACTAAACTAATCATGCAAAACGTTTCTACCAAAACAATAGAAAACAAGTTCAAACAAGCAACAAATTACTAAGCAAAAAATTTACTATGCTATTCGGCCCTAGGTGAGGCTTCTTGGACACTTTGAGCCCTTGAAGACACACTCACCGTCTAAACGTAATTAAAGAGGTAATTAACAATAAACCAAGTTGCAAAGGAAAAGAAGACTCCCTTTGTTGATCCTCTTTTGGGTTAGTGCACTTCCTTGTTGTCTTGAATTTTTTTTTGATCTTCTAGGTGTTTGTATTGTTTGTTTCAAGCAACCTTGTTTCGGCTTTAGCTTTGTCTCCTCCTTAAAATGATGGCTTTAATTCTCCAATTTCCAGCACCTATTCACAAGAGCTAAACCTAAACCAAGTCAAGTTCCATGCACATATGCACCAAGGAGAATTAAATTCCAGCACCCAAAAGAGAGGTCAAGAAACAAAAGCAAGAAACAAATTTGATTGAATAAAAACAGTACCACCAAAAGGATTTATAATATGACAACTTAGAAAGAGAGTCAAGAAATTAAAGCAAACAATTAAAGGTACTCAAAAAAAGTTGGCACACAAAAGGAATTCCTAAAGAAAAGCACTAGATTAGATGACCAAATAAAAAAAAACAGCACCACTGAAAATTGTTGTGGGCCAGAAAACGTGTTTGTTCCCCGATTTATGCTGAGCTGTATTTTTAAAATTTGTCTCTGAAATTTATATGCAAGAAAATTCAGGATCTTATCTAAACAATGGCTTTGGAATCACCTAAAACGCATGCACCATTTTTTTTTAATAATTTTTGCAAATTTGGTGTGCAGTTAGGCCAGCTGGAGCGCTCAAGATTTGCACTCTGATTTTGTAAGATTTATCATATTTTTTCTATTGCCTTTTTTGATCTGATTCTTTTTTTTGTCCTTTTTGTAACACTTCAAACTTGCATTTTCCAGAGAATCACAAATTTCCTATGAGTGGAAATAATTTTTGAAACAAAAAACAGCCAGACAGAGAGAGAAACAGGGGAAAACTGGAAAACTGGAGAAAAAAAAAACAGCAAGATACCAAAATTTAACACAAAGGAAAATGTAAGAAGGAAATTGTGTAAGAACTAAGACACAATTATGAACTCAAACTAAAATTAAAAAGGCAGCAAAGGATCAAAATAACAGCAGATTAAGGCAATTTAAAGAGACCCAAAAACAAGAAACAATCAAGCCAAAAATAGGACTACTAAGAATTGATGACAATTATGGATTCACATGACTTGACACAACATTTATAGATTCAGAAAATAAAGACTCAAAGCATAAAATGAAGCAATTATAAGAAAGCAATAAAGACTCAAATTCCTAAAAGAAAACAGCCACTCAATGTGTAAGGAATCCTATCACAATTGCACAAGAAAATGTTCAAGATCAATTGAACACATGTGCTTCGGTTGGATCTTCCATAAGCACACCAAGAACAATTTAAAATATAAAAAAAAAAAACAGCAAGAAAATTATGGAATTGAAATGACAAGATGAAAATAAAGAAGAACTGAAAATTTAAAAAGACAAGCTACTCATCTTGAAGAACCAAAAGCTCATGATACCAAATGATGGCATTTTCATGTGTTCTTCTTGAATCAAAGTAGAAATAGATGGAGCGGAAGCAATGGATGAGTGAAACAAGACCCTCCTAGGAGTTGTGTTGGTCTTGAAGGTGCATGATGAGTATGGGTTGAGTGGTTCGGCCAGCTCAAGGGAGAAGGTGAAAGGATTGAAGTTTATAGCCTAGATTTCTAGGAGGAGTAAAGCTTGTGCACAAAAATGGCAGCATAACATTACTCAAATAAACTTGAAAATACATGAGGTAGGCCTCCTTATTTATAGATTTAGGAGCCTTGGTGAGCAAGCTTAAAGGGTAGGGATGGAAATACAAAAAGTGGGGGCTGCCTAGGGTATTGACTTTAGTCAAACCACACCATCATCCTAATATTCTAGAAGATAGGTCAAAAATGCAACATTTGATAGTACACCCCTCCCTCTTTTGCTAAAGGCACCTATTTGCTAGCACACCCCTCCTTCTATTGCTAAGGGCACCTTTTTGATAGCACACCCCTAAGTTAGCAAGTTTTGCTTTCTACACTACACTAATCTACTAAGCTACCCCTAATGGGCCTCCAAGTAGCATGTACAAGGTCTTCTCCCTCCCATCCGTGGCTTCTTCTATGTGTGCTTGGATATGTTTAGCCATGGATCTTGTGAGAGGTCCTAGACGGTCTAGCTCCATGGATAGCCTCCCTCCTTCACGTCCTAGACGCTCACTTCTTGGAGCTAGACGCTCCTCTTGGTCTAGACGGTCTTCTTGGTTTGGGCCTTGGCTTCCTTGGTTAGATGTGCTTGGCCCTCCTCCATCACCTATGGTGTACCGGTTGTTATGCCAATAGCAGATGTTTAGGGAAGAGATGATGTGTTTGTAAAAATCCTCTTAAAAGGTTAGAACCTTTGAGAGGTTCTTTATCAAATATGTCAAGTATTTAGAATATTTGAAAAATGAAAAGGATAAAGAAGGAAAACACCTTGGAGGTGCAAGTTGTAGCATAGCTCGAGTCAACATGATTGATATAGGTGCATATGATGAGACTTGGAGACTTGGTTGTTCTTTACTTTCATTCTCTTTTTCATTTTCTCTTTTGTCTTTCATTTTTAATTGGTCTTGTTTAACCATGTTTAACATTATGGTTTGTTTAGTTGGACATGAGGCAGCTATGTGCCCAAAACTTAGACATTTAAAACATTTGAGTTTTGAAGGTTTGGTGGGTAACATAAGGGTAGAGGATGAAAGGTTGGTTTTAGAAACTTCGTGGTTAGAAGTGGTTTTATGTGAAAAATTGGAAGGAGAAGTATTTGTAGAAATTTTGTTTTCATCCTTTCGTGAAGATTTGTAGAAACCATTAATATGAGTATTTTTGAAATGATTTTTCTTTAAAAGGTGTGATTCTACCTTGATGGCTTGAACCACTTTCTTTAAAGAGGAGTACTCACTTAATTCTACAAAATCTTTAATTTCTCTTCTTAAACCACTTACAAACCATTTTATCTTTGATTCTTCAATAACAATACATGTTAAAAAAAAAAAAAGTGGGCCAGCCCGGCCCGCATTTTGCAGGGCTAAGCGGGGCGGGCTAGCCCGCTTTGCCACCCCCATTTTTTACTAACACCATGTTGGCCAGCCACTTGATGACCTGCCGTTTTTCTTCATTAAACTTCCGTCGTCTTTGGCAGACAAGTTAGACCTGGGGGTCCATGGTGAGACGGTGGCACAAAACATCAGGGTCTATTCCTGGCATGTCTGAGGCAGTCCATGCAAAGGCATCTAGATGTCGGGCCAAGACCCTGGCAACCTGGTCCTGCGCCTCCTGGCTCAATGACTTACGAAGCTTGAAAGGCTTACCCCTGACCTCTTGTTCCACGACCTCCTCCGCGGGCTCGGCACGCCTGTCTGGGGCGACCTCTATGCGGATGTCCTCCTTGTCCCTGGGCAGCCTGGCGGTCATAGCACATACACCTCTTTTGGTTTTGAGGCTGTCTTTGTAGCACTTTCTAGCTGTCTTCTGGTCTGACCTCATAGTGATCATCGCACCATCAAGAGAGGCAAGTTTTAACTTCATGTGCCTCGACGAAGGTACTGCTCCTAACCTATTCAAAGCAGGCCTACCCAAAAGAATGTTATAAGCGGATGACGCATTGACTACAAGGTACCTGATGTTAATTGTGCGAGATGCCTTGTCGTCTGTGAACGTGGTTCTCAACTCAATGTATCCTCTGACCTCCACCTGGTCTCCTGCAAATCCATACAAACATCCGTCATAGGGCCTCAACTGGTCGGAGGATAACTGTAGTTTGTTGAAGGTCGGCCAAAACATCACATCCGCCGAGCTTCCTTGATCGACCAAGACTCGGTGCACCCTCCTTCCCACGGTCACGACCGAGATCACTATAGGGTCATTGTCATATGGGACCACATCAGCCCTATCTGCCTTTTTAAAAGTGAGGTCAGGCTCGAGGAACCGGTCGAGGTCTACTTCCCCAACAGCCATTACCTCCCTAGTGTACTTCCTTCGCTGGGAGGCGGTAGACCCTCCGCTCGAGAAACCCCCGGAGATAGTGTTGATTTCTCCATGGATGGGTACCTCATGCCCCTGATCTACCGCAGGAGTCGTCAATGCAAAGCTTCCCTGAGGTTCCTGCAAATAATCCGTCAAAAAGCCACTCCTTACAAGGTCGTATACCTGATACCCCAAGGAGAGACAGTTGCTTAGAGTGTGACCATGCGCTTGATGGAAGTCATGTAACGCCCCTAAAATCCCATTCATATTTATATCATAAAATAAACATAAAACAATAATATCAAAAATTTGCATATGTATATATAATAAAAAACATCCATCAATACATTGTATTTCAAAATAATATCCCTTCTCTAGGGAATTTTAATACATAACCGTCAAGTGTTTCAAAATAAAACAAAACACAGCATAAGAACATGCGATCTCCTTGTCCATCCACTCACTGAGGAGCTCCACTGCCTGCAACATCATCTGCTCCCGTGTAAATTACACACGATCATCACAGTTTTAAGAAAACAACCACAAAATACAACACAGGGGTAAGCTAGACATTTTTTAAAAAAAACTTTAAATATGAAACTTTAAAATCAACATAACCAGCTTTTAAACACCCACATAAATCCATCACTTTCTCATTCATATCTCACAACCATCAAGTGTCTATCAACAATTTTCAATATTCCTCTTTCTCACGTCGGAATTCCCACTGACTCACAACACATAGACACTTGACTCTACTTCCGGAAGACTCGTGCGTTGACTCAGACTCAGAGATCTGCACCTGTCATACCACACCACTGTGAAATCCACACAGGGTCGCTGTGAAATCCACACAGCCATGTGCATACATAATCTCAATATCATCACTCTCCCGGTATGACAGGGTTAATTCATATAACAGGTCAAGTCAGTTATCTTTCAAACAACTTACCCATACATATGAACCTCCTTTGACTCTCAACAACTGAATAACTTCATCTATGTGATTCCATTATATCAGCAGAGTCAGGATATCTCCTTCTAGACAAGTCCCTAGTCAATGCACATTACACACGATCTTACACGGTATTTTCTTTCCTGAAAATACTATGCCTTGATCCCACATTCACAACATTCAATGCATCATACCACACATAAAAACACAATTCCATCATATAATATTTTGAATCTTTTCTTAAACAATCCCAATCACAGAAACAATCATACCAAAGTTTAGATTTTCGAATATCATGTGCATTTCACATTTCAATATCCAACAATTTCAAAATGACACTAAAACAAGGGATTTCGAAATTTGCATTAAAACCGGCGATCTCATCACCCAAACATCAGAATCTTCTAGCTTAAGGTTTTTATTGGAAATAAAGCTAGCTTCCCTTACCTGGACTAGCGTAAAATCTCACTAAGAGCTCCAAACCCACGGAGACTTAAGGATACCTTAACCTGCACCATGGAGCCTTAGTCATAAACTAACGACATTACCCATATTCTGCGTTAACAGAGGCTAATTCTAAAGCTAAAAGAGTTGAATGCAAAGCCCATGCAGAAGCAACTCTCTCAAGTTCAGAAGCAACTCCAAAAACAGAGCACGAAGAACTTACTCTATTTCACGGCTTTGATCAAAAAACTTGCAGGGCACAACGTCAGGAATCCAAGGGTAGCCGCCGATCTTCAACTGGTTCGCTAGGACGTCTGAACGCAGGGAGAAGGAGAGGAAAGAAACAGGGAACCAAAGCTAACTCACTCAATCACTCTTGAACCACAGCAACGTCCACTGCCTCTCAGGAGTGAGTTTTGAATCTAAACCAACTTGCCCAGAAATGCCGCTGCTACTACCCACTCTGCAGCAAAGCTTGCGTGCACACTTCCTTGAACAGTATGACCACGTGGGTTTCTGCGCATACCAACTCTCTGATGCTAACTATTCTGAAACACCCTTTCTGCCAACGTGTCGCGCATGCAGAACGTTCATGCTGGGAGCCTAGGTCCCACCTTATCTGTGTGAAACACTACCTCGCGCGATAACCATCCACCGATGACTGCTCGCGCGATGACCATGCCTCGCATATCGGCGATGACCGATGCCTCTAATACTGGCGATGACTGATTCCTCTTCCTGACGGATGACTGATTCCTCACCCTGGCAGACAACCAATGTCTCACCCTGGCAGACAACCGATGTCTCACCCTGGCAGACAATCGATGTCTCACCCTGGCAGACAACCGATGTCTCACCCTGGCAGACCACTGATGTCTCACCCTAGCAGACCACCGATGTGTCTCCCATCCTGGTTGATGACCGATGTTCCTCTCATCCTGTTGGCGATCTCTTATCGCCCTTGTGTGTGACGAGAACACATCGCCTCACTCTGGTCACCGATGCCACATCATCACACCCAGCTAAGGGCTCGTCCTCCCATTCCTCTAAGTCTGTGGTATTCCGGCTCACACTACTCATGGTGGCAGATACGCCACCTATCTTCTATATCACTCATCTTCTGTATTTAGACCACATACTAAGTGCTTACCAGGTCTTCTCGAATACTCGGCGATGTGCTCTTTTCGGTGATCATGTACACCATAGGCGATTGGCGGTCATGTACACCATAGGCGATTGGCGATTTCATACGGGGGAAGTCGGAGGCCGCCGCCTTCTTCAACAAACGGCGATCTCATCGACTTCTAAGCTACACCTTCCTTTCTCTTACCCTTCTTGATTCACGTGCCCCCTCCCTTCAAGCACGCCCACGTGATTACCTCACGATAAAGTCATCGCACCTGACTACTTGGTTAGTACAATGGTCAACCGATCGCCCTCTACCAGCTGATCCCAGACCTTGGGCGACGTCCGAGGTCTGACCACTATGAGATTTTCTATTTTTGTGTCCTTTTTATTTTAAATAATAACATACTCAGAAATCATTTAAAATATATCACTTTTATTCCAAATAAATTTATAGGTCCTTACAAGTCACACCACTTGTTTTTGTGTGGGCCCAGCTTCTTGTCAGACTTCGGTGGAAATTTCAACTTTTTTGCCACCTCGGGGATGGCTATCAATTCCTTGAGCTCTATTTTGAAACTGTGCCTCGTTGGCTTAGGCTTTCTGGGCTCATACGGTGTTGCTTTGGCCTTCTTCCCCATGGAGGCCTCGCGTACCCTCAAGGGCTGAGAGCGTCCCGGTAAACGGGCTTTGGGTGGTTCCACCCTAGGACGCTTCTCCGCCAAACGCCCTTTTGCTATAATATGTGCCACAGAACGACACTGGATCTCCTCACATGTCCTGGGTGGACACCTTATCAACGCGTCACTAAAGGGTCCTGGGAGGATCCCCCTTTCAAACACATGCACGATCATGACCTCATCTTTCGTCTACAATCTGACCACAAGTGTCGCAAACCGGTTTAGGAAGTCTTTCAGTGGTTCTTCATGGAACTGCCTTACATCAAAGAGATCGAACGCGATAGGTGGGCGCGCGCAGTTGACAATGAACTGTTTCTTGAACAACTCCGTGAACTGGCCAAAAGACGTGATGTGCCCATCTGGGAGCTCGATGAACCAGTTCAAGGCCGTACCTACAAAAATACCCATAAATAGCTTACAGTGCATAGCGTTCGTTCCTCTAGAGATCATCATCTAGGTGTGGAAAGCTGTTATGTGGGCCTCTGGATCCTTGACCCCACTGAAGGAGATTTTTGGGATTGCAAAGGACGCTGGTGTGACCGTCTCCATGATCTCTGGAAAGAAAGGCATGGGGCGAACCCTAGCTAGAGGTGGCACCCCTGGATCCGCCACTGCACGTTCTCGTATCCCTCTCCTCAACTCTTCATTGGCCCTATGTAGTTCTTCGTTTTCCGCTAACAATGCATTTAGGTCTGCCCTAAATTGATCTTGGTTGGCGGTGGACGCTGCAAATGCCTGCTGAAGGTTGCAGATTGTCTGCATGAGTTATTGGATGGTTGCAGTTTGATCACCCTTATCTCTTCCAGTGCCACCTTGTCTTGTACTCTTCATGTTGTTTGGTTCTCCTGATCACGATTGTGGATGGGACCTAGTTTTATGGGCCCTATGGTGGGCGCCAAATGTTCTCGCCGGTTGACTCGGTTGCCGTTGACTCTGAAATAGGTAATGACTCCTTTCTACCTTGCAGTGGATTGGTGGCTCCGTTGAGGCAAAGGGGCCCTACCTATAATTGCAATCCGACGCTCAAGTCAGTAGAGGGCAAGAAACATCAAACAACTAAGATATCTCAAGCCGAGAGTGTATGAGAACTCTAAGCTTGCAAAGAATTGTGTTCGTGTGTGAACCTATATTTACCTTGGGCGTTACCCCATTATATAGCTGTTTTTAGGTTACCTGCCGCCTACATGCCTCTGCCCAAGTGCTGCCTCTAACGAATTTAGGGTTATCTTTTCGGGATTCTAGGGCACAATTTCCCTATAATCTCGTGGCAACTTTCCTTTCTTAGAGTGCAACTCTTGTGGGCCTATCTCTTTCTTGGAGTGCGTAACTTAAGGAGTGGCTGTTAGGGTTTCAGTGCCTAACCCAGCGCCGCCAGCCCAAACTTATCTAATAACTTAATATCTCATGTGCCTCAAAACCTTCACGTGCCTACCTTGCGTTTCTAAGGATAATTCTATCCTGTCAAAGCCTTACGTCTTGAACACATCCTGCATGCATGGCATATCTATGAATCTGGTTTCGTGCCTTGACACGTGTAATTCTGTGGACCCCTCTGTGGGCCCTACCATGCCGACCTCTCCTGTGCCGACCTCTCACCCATATGCCGACGTCCGAGGTTTGACCACTACAAAATATATATATATATATATAACCTTTGTTACTGTTATTTTTTAATGTATAAAGTCGATAATTCAATAAAAAAATATAATTAAAAACCACTACAAAAATTTACTCTTAGGTGGCGGATTGTAGTTTATTGCTAAGACATTAGTTCGCTCGTCTAACATTCTAAAGGAAGCTACAAGACTAATATTTTTTATATTATTTAAGATTTTTATATTTATGTTTTCACATTTGCAACTAACATATTTGTTATATATAAGACTAGTATGGCACGTGAAAAAGAAAAAATTGTTTACATACAAATAAATAAATATATAGATATAAATAGATAGAGGTGGAGGCCGAGACAAGTGCGCATTACAGTATATACTCTTATCTTTGTTACAGTCTATATACATATAAACATATGTCCCGATTCATCTTTAAATAAATGATATTTACTTTACTATTATACAAATATTTTCTTGAGGTTCAAGTACATTTTGCCATCTATCTATATTTAGAGTACTAATATTAGTTTATATGAAAATGTTATTCTAGAGAAAAATATAACTTGTTTATCATTAATCAATTGTGTAATAATGTATACAATGTATTCTTTAATAAATACTATCTACCATATATTTCTATTTTCAAATCTTTAGAAATTGGTTGCTCAGTACGATAATGAACTATAAGGCGAGATTGTTGTTGTAATTATGAAAGAAATTGCACGTTCTAATCAACACATGCATTACATCAAACAACACATGCATTATATCAATGCCAAAAGGACATTTGTCTTCATGGGAATGGAGAGGATTCTCTCCAATTAGAGGAGGACACTTGTCAACCTCTAATTTGAGAGGATTTGCTCCAATTAGAGAGAGCCACTTGTCCTTTTGAGTGGAGAGATTTTAGGGTTAAAGCTTGCACCTTGGCTACACATAGCACTATAAATACATGTGCTAGCCCCCTTGTAAATTACATTTTAATTGATAATGAAATGTTGCCCAAGTTGCTAGTTCATTTGTCTTCAAATTCTCACTCTCAAGTTTGCACTTTTATTAGTGTTTTTCTTGAATCTTAGAAGTTGGCCACACGTCTTCTAAGCTTCTACTTCTACTTCTCCTCTTCATTTCATCTTCTCCACACTTCAATTCAGTCATTGATGTCACTTTCAAGTCCACTCTTCCGCAACATACAAAACTACAACAAAGAATAAGCCAAAACAAGCTAGGATTGCATCAAAAGTACTTCTAAGTTTCTGACTCAAATGATAATGCTTAACATATTTGAATGCTAGAAATAGGTTTGAAATGTTAATTGCTACCAATGTCTGATCTTATTGATAAGAAACTTTTATAAATATGCGACGAATTGATATATAGGAGACATCTTAATAATTTTATATATGAGGAATCAATATAAATAATTTTTATAAAGACATTAATATCAATTAAAGGACACAATATTGTCATGCTAATCAAAATACAAAAGAGTGAAAAAGATGAACCATAATCCCTATTTTTCCAATTGAAACAACAAACTCTTTGACTTGTTTTCTTATTAATCATTGTAATCATAAAAAATCCCAACAAATTTTATTATTTTGTTTTATATTTAGTGAATATTTTACTTGATTATTCAAATGTTCCTTGTGGGTTCGATATCCGTCTTTAGGGATAAATTATTACTTATCACAACACGATGCACTTGCCATAAAAAGTCATCAAGTTTTTGGCATCATTGTAGGAGAACAATTTAATTTTTTAGCATAAATTCCTAAATATTGTGAATAAAAACAAAACTAAAATAGATTTAAATGAGATAAGGGATAGAAAGATCATACAACAAATTTATACTAGTTCACTCTTATCCAAGAGTTACATCCAGTCCCTAGAAACCTCTGAGTATTTCACAAACCAATAAAAAATGCCGATTACAAACCACACACCAAAGAGGTGATCTTGAACCCTTCTAGAACACACACCTCCTTTGGCAAACACAACACAGATCCCAGAACAAACTCTGGATATGCACAACAACAATCTTTACATAAATACAATATACAAGAGAGAAAAGGAATGATCACACCTAATAGAATCATAGATTGAATTTAAAAATACAAAGCAATCCTATTCCACTCTTAGAAAGAATTCAAAGCTTGAAGTAATCTTGGAGAAAAGTGATTTCAAAGAGATAATATGATTTTATAACAACTAGGAGCGTAAAATAGATTATTTAAACTCCAAATAGTTGTTAAAAACATTTAATTCTAGAGCCAAATCAGTTTTGAATCAATTAAAACATATTTAACAAACTTAAGAAATTCTATTATGGATTTTAAAAAATCAACCGCTTGAAAACACAAAACAATCAATTGAATTGACTTTGACAGCAAGGTCAACTGTAACGCCCCTCAAATCTTATTCATATTTATATCATAAAATAAACATGAAACAATAATATCAAAATTAACATATGTTTATATAATAAAATACATCCATCTCATACATTGTATTTTCTTCAAAATAATATCCCTTCTCTAGGGAATTTTTAATACATAACCATCCAGTGTTTCAAAATAAAACAAAATGCAGCATAAGAACAGGCGATCTCCTTGTCCAACCACTCACTGAGGAGCTCTACTGCCTGCAACATCATCTGCTCCCGTGTAATTACACGATCATCACAGTTTTAAGAAAGCAAACACAAAACAAAACACAGGGTAAGCTAGATATTTTTAAAACTTTAAAACATGAAACTTGATATTAACGTAAACCATCAAATATTCACACATTTCACAATTCCCTCAAGTGTCGTTCATTTCACATAATCATCAAGTGTCTATCAAATTTCAATATTCATCTTTCTCACGTCAGACTTCCACTGACTCATCACACATAGACACTTGACACTACTTCCGGAAGACTCGTGCATTGACTAGACTCAGAGATATGCACCTGTCATACTACACCACTGTGAAATCCACACAGCTATGCGCATAAACAATAATCTCAATCTCAATATCATCACTCTCCTAGTATGACAGGGTTAATCCATACAACAGGTCAAGTTAGTTATCTTTCAAACAACTTACCCATACATATGAACCTCCTTCGACTCTCAACACCTGAATAACTTCATCTATATGATTCCATTATATCAGGAGAGTCAGGATATCTCCTTCTAGACGAATCACCGGTCAATGCACATTCTACACGATCTTACACGGTATTTTCTTTCCTGAAAATACTATGCCTTGATCACATTTTCACATCATTCCATATTCATACAACACATCCATGAACGATTCAATCATATCATATTTTCAACCGTTTCTAAACAATCCAACACATACCAAAGTTCAAGATTTCGAAAATCATATGTATTTCACAGCATCTACCATATTTAAAGTATCACATTTTCAAGCTCAAACAAATTTCCAATCCACACACCAAAACAGAGCATCGTGTAAGAACGTTTGAAACCGGCGACCACGTCGCCCCAACATAAGAATCTTCTAGCTTAAGGTTCTATTGAAAATAAATCTAGCTTCCCTTACTTGGACTTGAGCCAATCTCACTAAGAGGTCCAAACCCACCGAGACTTAGAGGATGCCTTAACCTGCACCATAGAGTCCCGATCACAAATCTAACGAGATTACTCATTTTCTGCGTTAACAGAGACGATTTCTAAAGTTAAAAGAGTTGTATGCAAAACCTATGCAGAGACGACCCTCTCAAATTCAGACTCGACTCAAAGAACAGAGCAAAACGACTTACTCTGTTTTAGGGCTTTGAGCAGAAAACTTGCAGAGTAACTTCCCAGAAGGACAATGGCAGTCGCCGATCATAGCACTGGTACGTGAGGATAGCTGCGTCTTCGAGTGGAGGAGAAAGGAGAAAGGGGAACGAAATGAGCTGATTCCCTCAGCTCTTAAGGTCGAACGACTCTTTAGCCTTCACTGCCATTACCCACTCTCTGAGCAACCTTGCGTGTGGGTTTCCTCTAACAGGATGGCCACGTGGGTCTCTGCGCACACCAACTCTGGGTTACCTGCCTTACCAACTGATGGCATTTTCATGTGTTCTTCTTGAATCAAAGTAGAAATAGATGGAGCGGAAGCAAAGGATGAGTGAAACAAGACCCTCCTAGGAGTTGTGTTGGTCTTGAAGGTGCATGATGAGTATGGGTTGAGTGGTTCGGCCAGCTCAAGGGAGAAGGTGAAAGGATTGAAGTTTATAGCCTAGATTTCTAGGAGGAGTAAAGCTTGTGCACAAAAATGGCAGCATAACATTACTCAAATAAACTTGAAAATACATGAGGTAGGCCTCCTTATTTATAGATTTAGGAGCCTTGGTGAGCAAGCTTAAAGGGTAGGGATGGAAATACAAAAAGTGGGGGCTGCCTATGGTATTGACTTTAGTCAAACCACACCATCATCCTAATATTCTAGAAGATAGGTCAAAATGCAACATTTGATAGTACACCCCTCCCTCTTTTGCTAAAGGCACCTATTTGCTAGCACACCCCTCCTTCTATTGCTAAGGGCACCTTTTTGATAGCACACCCCTAAGTTAGCAAGTTTTGCTTTCTACACTACACTAATCTACTAAGCTACCCCTAATGGGCCTCCAAGTAGCATGTACAAGGTCTTCTCCCTCCCATCCGTGGCTTCTTCTATGTGTGCTTGGATATGTTTAGCCATGGATCTTGTGAGAGGTCCTAGACGGTCTAGCTCCATGGATAGCCTCCCTCCTTCACGTCCTAGACGCTCACTTCTTGGAGCTAGACGCTCCTCTTGGTCTAGACGGTCTTCTTGGTTTGGGCCTTGGCTTCCTTGGTTAGATGTGCTTGGCCCTCCTCCATCATCCCCTCCCCCTTGGAAAGGATTTGTCCTCAAATCCAGCTCGTCATCGTCATTGGTACCTACAAATGGAGAAAGATCAATTACATTAAATGTGTCATGTACTCCATATTCAAGAGGTAGGTCCAATTTATATGCATTGTTGTTGACTCGCTTAAGGACTTGGAAGGGTCCCTCACCTCGGGGACTTAGTTTGGACTTCCTTTGATTTGGAAATCTTTCTTTTCGAAGATGAAGCCAAACTAAGTCTCCTTCCTCAAAAATTATTTCTCTCTTCCCTTTGTTGTTGTGTTTTGTGTACTTCTCATTTTGTTGTTGTATTTGAATTTTAATCTTCTCATGCATTTTCTTGACAAAATCAGCCTTGATTACTCCTTCCTTATGCACAAAATCTTGTGGATTAGGAAGAGGAATTAAATCCATGGGCGTGAGAGGATTAAAACCATATACTACCTCAAAAGGAGAAGCATTAGTAGTCTTGTGAACTACTCTATTGTAAGCAAATTCAATGTGGGGAAGGTACTCATCCCAAGATTTGTGGCTGCCCTTCATGATAGCCCTAAGCATAGTTCCAAGAGATCTATTGACTACTTCGGTTTGCCCATCCGTTTGAGGATGACAAGAAGTTGAAAATTGTAGTCTTGTTCCAAGTTTACCCCAAAGAGTTTTCCAAAAGTGACTTATAAACTTGGGATCTCTATCGGACACTATACTTCTAGGGAGACCATGGAGTCTCACCACTTCTCTAAAGAAGAGTTTAGAAATATTTTGAGCATCATCTACTTTGTGGCATGGAATAAAGTGAGACATTTTGCTAAAACGGTCCACTACCACAAAGATAGAGTCATGGCCTCTTGCAGTCCTAGGAAGTCCTAAAATGAAATCCATGCTAATGTCTTCCCAAGGAGCATTTGCAATCGGCAAAGGGGTGTAGAGTCCATGCGGCATTGTTCTAGACTTTGCTTTTAAACATGAGATACATCTAGAGCAATGGCATTGGACATCTTTCCTCATGTGTGGCCAACAAAATTTTGCTTTCAAAAGATCTAGAGTCTTATCAACTCCAAAATGGCCCATGAGTCCCCCTTCATGTGATTCTTTGACAAGGAGTTTTCTATGTGTTCCTTGGGGAATGCAAAGTTTTCCTTCTTTAAAAAGATATCCCTCGGACACATAGTAACCTCCTTGCGCTCTATGTAGACATTGGGCATAGATGGATGAAAGTTCTTGATCTTCTTGGTAAAGCTCTCTTATGTGGTCAAATCCAAGAATTTGGACACCCAATTTTGAAAAGAGTGTGTGGCGTCTTGAAAGAGCATCGGCCACTATATTGGTGCTTCCTTTCTTGTATTTGATTACATAAGGAAATTGTTCAAGAAATTCCATCCATTTTGCATGTCTCTTATTGAGCTTGTGTTGGCCCTTTAAATATTTTAAAGACTCGTGATCACTATGGATAACAAATTCTTTGGACACAAGATAGTGTTCCCAAGTCTTTAGGGCTCTCACAAGAGCATAGAGCTCTTTGTCATAAGTGGGGTAGTTGAGGGTGGCACCATGGAGTTTTTCACTAAAATAAGCAATGGGGTGTCCACCTTGCAACAATACCGCGCCTATGCCTACTCCCGATGCATCACACTCTATCTCAAAAGTTTTGGAAAAATTTGGGAGAGATAGGATGGGTGCATTGGTGAGTTGAGCTTTTAGCCTTTGAAAGGCTTGCTCATGCTTTTCATTCCAACAAAATGCAACATCTTTTTTAACAAGTTCATTCAAAGGAGAAGCTAGGCTAGAAAAATTAGGCACAAACCTTCTATAGAAGCTAGCTAACCCATGAAAACTTCTTACATCACTTACATTTTGTGGAGTTGGCCACTCTTGGATGGCTTTGATTTTCTCGGGATCTACATGTACCCCCGTTTTGTTTACTATAAAGCCTAAAAAGACTACACTATCTACACCAAAGGTACACTTATCCCTATTTGCAAAAAGACTATTTTTCCTAAGAACTAGAAAGACTTCCCTAAGGTGACTTAGATGGTCTTCTAGGGTTTTACTATACTAAGATATCATCAAAGTAAACTACTACATATTTACCTATACAATCCCTCAAGGTGTGATTCATAAGCCTCATGAATGTGCTTGGAGCGTTAGTGAGTCCAAAGGGCATCACCAACCACTCATATAATCCAAATTTGGTCTTAAAAGCGGTTTTCCACTCATCACCCTCCTTGATTCGAATTTGGTGATATCCACTTTTAAGGTCAATTTTGGAGAATAGAGTTGACCCATGCAATTCATCAAGCATATCATCAAGCCTTGGGATTGGATGCCTATACTTGATAGTGATGTTGTTGATTGCTCTACAATCACAACACATGCGCCATTTTCCATCTTTTTTAGGCACCAACAAGACAGGTACAACACAAGGGCTTAGACTCTTTTGAACCCAACCCTTCTCCAACAAGTCTTGAACTTGTGATTCTATCTCCTTTGTTTCCTCGGGGTTGGTTCTATAAGCAGGCCTATTTGGTAGGCTTGCCCCCGGAATGAAGTCAATTTGATGTTCTATCCCCCTAAGAGGAGGAAGCCCATTGGGTCCTTCTTGTGAGAATAGATCGTCAAATTCACTCAAAAGGTTTTCTATTTGAGGAGGTAAAACCGTGAGTTCATTACTTGTGGCAGTGCATGTAAGTGCTCCTTTACAAAAGATAAGGCTTGGTTGTTCAACAAGAAGCAAGTTTTCTAAAACATTTTCAAAAGGCTTTTCTTGTAGACCAACCTTGTGGGAAGGAACACTCTTCTCCCACGCCTTCCTATCCCTAAGGATTTTCTCTTTTTCTAGCACTCTTTTTTTTTTGTTTTCCTCATTCCTCTTTTGTTTCATTTGTATTTGGTCTTTCACCACTTGAGAATGTGGTAAAGGACTAAGTACAAACTTCTTATATTTATGGGTGAAGGAAATCTCGTTAGTGAGACCATCATGCAAGGTTTTCTTGTCAAATTGCCATGGCCTCCCTAATAAGATATGACAAGCTTCCATAGGCACTACATCACATAAAACTTTATCTTTGTATTTCCCTATGGAAAACTTGATTTCCACTTGCTTATCTACATGTAGTTCCCCATTTTCATTAAGCCATTGAAGTTTGTAAGGTTTTGGGTGAGGAACCACTTGTAGCTTAAGCTTTTCAACCATCCTAGCACTTTACAACTAGATCCACTATCCACAATGAGGGAACATATATTTTCTAAAACATTGCATCTTGTATGAAATATGTTCTCCCTTTGTGTTTCAATGGATGTGCTAGGGTGATTGTTGAGGGTTCTCCTAATCATAAGCAATTCTCCCTCTAATGGAGCTACCCTCTCATCCTCTCCCCCTTCCTCTTTCTCACTAAGCTCATCCTCGCCACTAGTGTATTCGTCTACACCTTTAAGAAACAAAGTCCTTTGGTTTGGACATTGTGCTTGCACATGCCCCCTACCATAGCACTTAAAACATTTAACATCTCTAGCTCGGATGGGTGGGGTTGAGGTTTCTTTGGTGAAGGGTTTGGTAGGTTCTTTTGGTTTTTCCTTAGATGTACTACCCTCCCTTTTAAACTCTCTCTTGGGATAAAAGTTAGAATAGGGGCTCACCTTTTGACTTGATGTTTTGCGCAAATTTTGTTGCTCAACTTTAATGCAAAGTTGAACCAAATCATTCAAGTCTTGATAAGGTAAGAGCTCTACTCTATCTCTTATCTCAAGTGATAGGCCACTAAGGAACCTAGATATGGTGGTTTCCTCTTCCTCTCTAATAGAGGCTCTCATCATATAGAGCTCCATCTTTTGCCTATACTCTTCTACACTCATATTCTTTTGTTGGAGTCTTTGGAGCTTGTCCATCAACTCCCTATGGTAGTAAGAAGGTATATGTCGACGTCTTAGGGCTCCCCTAAGGTCATTCCAATATTCTATGGGAGGTTCCCTATGAAGACGTCGGTCTCTTTCTAAAGAGGTCCACCAATACATGGCATTTCCTTGGAAACTAAGGGTGGCTAAGGGTACTTTTCGTTCCTCACTTACCCTATGGCAAGCAAAGAGTTGCTCTACCTTCATCTCCCAATCTAGATATATTTCTACATTTTCCTTTCCATGAAAATGAGGTAGGTCTACTCTAGTTTCCCTTGGCACCTCTTGTTCCCTTTGCCTAGTTCTTCTAGGGGGTGGTTGGTAGTAGTCATTAATTCTAAGGCTTCCCTCCCCTAGAGTTGCAATGCTTTGGGATGCATGAGTATTTGTTTTTTTTGATTTTTGAGATTTTTGGGATTTCTCTTCTTGAGCTCTAGCCAACTCATTAATCTTGTTTTCATTCTCCAATTGCCTAGAAGAGATTAATTGTACCGCTTGGGATACCTCTTTCAAAAGGGCTTTCAAAGATTTTACTTCACATTCTATAGACTTTGGAGAATGAGAAGAAGAAGACATGGCTAGACCTTTGTGTATTTAGGCGTTTTTACTTTGAGAAAGATTAGGGAAGATAAAGAAGGTAGTTTTCCAGGTAAGGGAGGTGAGTCTCAAATGACTACTTAAGTACCAAGCCTTTTCCTTGCCAAAAACTAGTCTCCAATGCCTTCTCACAAAAATTTCTCTTAGTGAAACACTTAAAACACAAGAAGTTGAGAAATCACAAAGCAATAAAACTATGTAAGCTAAAAAAAAGATATGCAACAAACTAGTCGGTTTTAGCACAAATTAAACTAAACTAATCATGCAAAACGTTTCTACCAAAACAATAGAAAACAAGTTCAAACAAGCAACAAATTACTAAGCAAAAAATTTACTATGCTATTCGGCCCTAGGTGAGGCTTCTTGGACACTTTGAGCCCTTGAAGACACACTCACCGTCTAAACGTAATTAAAGAGGTAATTAACAATAAACCAAGTTGCAAAGGAAAAGAAGACTCCCTTTGTTGATCCTCTTTTGGGTTAGTGCACTTCCTTGTTGTCTTGAATTTTTTTTTTGATCTTCTAGGTGTTTGTATTGTTTGTTTCAAGCAACCTTGTTTCGGCTTTAGCTTTGTCTCCTCCTTAAAATGATGGCTTTAATTCTCCAATTTCCAGCACCTATTCACAAGAGCTAAACCTAAACCAAGTCAAGTTCCATGCACATATGCACCAAGGAGAATTAAATTCCAGCACCCAAAAGAGAGGTCAAGAAACAAAAGCAAGAAACAAATTTAATTGAATAAAAACAGTACCACCAAAAGGATTTATAATATGACAACTTAGAAAGAGAGTCAAGAAATTAAAGCAAACAATTAAAGGTACTCAAAAAAAGTTGGCACACAAAAGGAATTCCTAAAGAAAAGCACTAGATTAGATGACCAAATAAAAAAAAACAGCACCACTGAAAATTGTTGTGGGCCAGAAAACGTGTTTGTTCCCCGATTTATGCTGAGCTGTATTTTTAAAATTTGTCTCTGAAATTTATATGCAAGAAAATTCAGGATCTTATCTAAACAATGGCTTTGGAATCACCTAAAACGCATGCACCATTTTTTTTTAATAATTTTTGCAAATTTGGTGTGCAGTTAGGCCAGCTGGAGCGCTCAAGATTTGCACTCTGATTTTGTAAGATTTATCATATTTTTTCTGTTGCCTTTTTTGATCTGATTCTTTTTTTTTGTCCTTTTTGTAACACTTCAAACTTGCATTTTCCAGAGAATCACAAATTTCCTATGAGTGGAAATAATTTTTGAAACAAAAAAACAGCCAGACAGAGAGAGAAACAGGGGAAATCTGGAAAACTGGAAAAAAAAAACAGCAAGATACCAAAATTTAACACAAAGGAAAATGTAAGAAGGAAATTGTGTAAGAACTAAGACACAATTATGAACTCAAACTAAAATTAAAAAGGCAGCAAAGGATCAAAATAACAGCAGATTAAGGCAAATTAAAGAGACCCAAAAACAAGAAACAATCAAGCCAAAAATAGGACTACTAAGAATTGATGACAATTATGGATTCACATGACTTGACACAACATTTATAGATTCAGAAAATAAAGACTCAAAGCATAAAATGAAGCAATTATAAGAAAGCAATAAAGACTCAAATTCCTAAAAGAAAACAGCCACTCAATGTGTAAGGAATCATATCATAATTGCACAAGAAAATGTTCAAGATCAATTGAACACATGTGCTTCGGTTGGATCTTCCATAAGCACACCAAGAACAATTTAAAATGTAAAAAAACAGCAAGACAATTATGGAATTGAAATGACAAGATGAAAATAAAGAAGAACTGAAAATTTAAAAAGACAAGCTACTCATCTTGAAGAACCAAAAGCTCTGATACCAAATGATGGCATTTTCATGTGTTCTTCTTGAATCAAAGTAGAAATAGATGGAGCGGAAGCAAAGGATGAGTGAAACAAGACCCTCCTAGGAGTTGTGTTGGTCTTGAAGGTGCATGATGAGTATGGGTTGAGTGGTTCGGCCAGCTCAAGGGAGAAGGTGAAAGGATTGAAGTTTATAGCCTAGATTTCTAGGAGGAGTAAAGCTTGTGCACAAAAATGGCAGCATAACATTACTCAAATAAACTTGAAAATACATGAGGTAGGCCTCCTTATTTATAGATTTAGGAGCCTTGGTGAGCAAGCTTAAAGGGTAGGGATGGAAATACAAAAAGTGGGGGCTGCCTATGGTATTGACTTTAGTCAAACCACACCATCATCCTAATATTCTAGAAGATAGGTCAAAATGCAACATTTGATAGTACACCCCTCCCTCTTTTGCTAAAGGCACCTATTTGCTAGCACACCCCTCCTTCTATTGCTAAGGGCACCTTTTTGATAGCACACCACTAAGTTAGCAAGTTTTGCTTTCTACACTACACTAATCTACTAAGCTACCCGTAATGGGCCTCCAAGTAGCATGTACAAGGTCTTCTCCCTCCCATCCGTGGCTTCTTCTATGTGTGCTTGGATATGTTTAGCCATGGATCTTGTGAGAGGTCCTAGACGGTCTAGCTCCATGGATAGCCTCCCTCCTTCACGTCCTAGACGCTCACTTCTTGGAGCTAGACGCTCCTCTTGGTCTAGACGGTCTTCTTGGTTTGGGCCTTGGCTTCCTTGGTTAGATGTGCTTGGCCCTCCTCCATCACCAACTCTCTGATGCCAACTATTCTGAAGCACTCCTAATGTCTACGTGTCGCGCATGCAGAATGTTCATGTTGGGAGTCTGGGTCCTACCTTATCTGTGTGAAACACGACATCGCTCGATGACCATCCACCGACGACTGATGTGCCTCTCATCCCGGCGATGACTGATGTTCTTCTCATCTCGGCGATGACTAGTGTGCCTCTCATCCCGGCGATGACTGATGTGCCTCTCATCCCGGCGATGACTGGTGTCCTTCTCATCCCGGTGATGACTGGTGTGCCTCTCATCCCGGCGATGACTGATGTTCCTCTCATCCCGGCGATGACTGGTGTCCTTCTCATCCCGACGATGACTGGTGTGCCTCTCATCCCGGCGATGACTGATGTTCCTCTCATCCCGTTGGCGATCTCTGATCGCCCTTGTGTGTGACGAGGACACATCGCCTCACTCTGGTCACCGATGTCACATCGTCACACCCAGCTGAGGGCTCGTCCTCCCATTCCTCCAAGTCTGTAGTATCACGACTCACACTACTCATGGTGGCAGATATGCCACCTATCTTCTATATCACTCATCTTCTGTATTTAGACCACATACTAAGTGCTTACCAAGTCTTCTCGAATACTCGGCAATGTGCTCTTTTTCGGCGATCATGTACTCCATAGGCGATCGGCGATCATGTGAAATCTTCGCACACGGCGATCATGCGCAAAAATAGGCGATTACTGATTTCATACGGGGGAAGTCGGAGGCCGCCGCCTTCTTCAACAAACGGCGATCTCATCGACTTCTAAGCTACACCTTCCTTTCTCTTACCCTTCTTGATTCATGTGCCCTCCCCCTTCGAGCACGCCCACGTGATTACCTCACGATAAAGTCATCGCACCTGACTACTTGGTTAGTACAATGGTCAACCGACCGCCCTCTACCAGCTGACCCCAGACCTTGGGCGACGTCCGCGGTCTGACCACTATGATATTTTCTATTTTTATGTCCTTTTTATTTTAAATAATAACATACTCAGAAATTATTTAAAATCTATCACTTCTATTCCAAATAATTTATAGGTCCTTACATTCTCCCCAACAAGAAAAATTTTCATCCTCGAAAATTGAACTACTAGGAAAAGAGGTAGGGATAGGCTTCCCTCATTGCTCATACAAACATAGCTATTCATTAGTTAACCTTTCAGGCTACTTAAAGCAGAACCACCTCCAAAAGGGGCCAACACTATACCACAAAGTTGGTTGACCCTTGCCTAACTTGAGTGTTGCTTGCCTACTCCAACATTAAAACACCAATATATACCTGCAACAAACTGATGACTTACGGGGAAACTCAGCTTCCCACTCCAGCTATATGCTCCTTCATGTACCTACCCACAACTAGCTCATAACTTGACATACCCAAGCAAAATCCAACAGAATCCAAACGCTTGCTGCTCCCTCTTACTACTCCAATACTTCATCAAATCCCATTCTACATCCCTGCATATGGAATATGCTGCATTAATATCTTTCTAGAAATCAACTTCTGCGTCTTAATCAAAACCATCCATCGATTTCCCAACTGCAGATCTAATTCTCACGCTCCTTGAAGGAAAACACCTTTGGTTCACCACTATACTACATAATTCTGCATCTTATAAAGACAAGGTTCCTGTAAAAACTTCATATCTATATTAGTTAAAAAGTTGTTCCTGTTGCTGTTTACTTCCTAAATCATTATCATGACTTCTTTTGCCAACCTGGCTTCCTGCTCCCATTATTACCTCCTTTTTCAACGTATACATTGAATGCATTGATTTGGGTTCAGGTGCCAATCCAAAAAGGCATACGAGAACGAACGCACCCTATATTTCAACCACAACCATACAAGTAGTGGAGCCGATTGGAAAATTTCCTCTGCATCCGGAACTCTTTGCTTAAAGACAACTCTATTCCTCTTCTCCCAGATACAACATACTATTGCCACCCACATTCCCTTCCACACCTGATTCTACTTGGATGACATATGTATAGCATAAAAGTTCTCAAGGTGGGACCTCAAATCCTTATGTTGAACAAATAGAACACCTAACCACCTGAAGCACATAGACCAAACACGTCGCGCAATGGTTCAATCCAAGAAAAGGTGTTGAGTGAATTCTTATGCTACAAAGTGCACGTGTAGTAGAATTTATTGCCACCCCTCTCCTTAGAAGGTTAAAACATAGTTGAAATTTTGTCCAGTAGGATTCTCCACTCAGCGATTATTGCTTTAGGCATTGCTTTTGCTTGCCATAGGCTGGAGAAAACTCCATCCGTTGGTCCGTTGGTTTGGTTAGCCAAGTGAACATAAGCTGATTTCACAGGAAAGACCCCTGTGGTATCCCCTCTCCCAACAAGACGATCCTTGGATTCCTTGTTGATGTTGCCCCTGTTTATGTACGTCAACAAATTTTCCTCCAAGCCCAATTCCCATTCAAATCTATCCCTCTTCCAATTTAGCCGCCATTGCCAACCAGAATCCTCCCAAAAACCTACCTCTCCCACCGTCTTGCCTTGGTCCATAGAAATGGAGTAAAGTCTAGGAAACAAAGATTTAAAGTTAGAGTTAGTGGCCCACGCATCCTCCTGAAATCTAACATTCTCTCCGTCTCCAACTTTCCAAACAATAACTTTTTGGAACCAACCATCATCTTCACCCTCCTCACACTTTACATACCTGTCTCCACCACCACGATTTGATATTTCAAAAGAGCTTGGCTTCTTCCAAGTTCCGAGCCATATTTGGATACAAGAATATCTTCCCGTTTCCCCTTTTTTTTTTCATCACTCATCATCCACCATTTCCATTTCGCCAGAAGAGCCAAGTTAAAATTTCTGATATCTCTTCAATTCTTCATTTGCTGGTATGCAAATTCCGCCATTAATCTCAATATCCCATCTTCACCCATTACAAAGTCCTTAGCTTGATTTGTACCTATTAACTCCACAGTACATTTCAGACTAAAATCCTCTAACTGCTTTTTCTTTATTATTCCAAGAAAATCATTGGTTATAATTAACTCACTACAACTAATATGATCATCATGGAATTTCATTCCTAAACTTAGATCTCTGAACTGCTCCACTAGTTTCTGCTCTTCAATCCTCATCATTGACACCTGTACTGACTTCCTGCTAAGAGCATATGAAACTATATCAACCTTCCCTGAATAGTACATCAGTTGGAAATCATAATCTTTCATAAACTCCACCCCTTTTCTCTACCTCATGTTCAACTCTTTCTGATCAAACAAGTATTCATTGAACATCTGAAATTGAGTTTCATACAATTACTGTCTTCAAATCTTCAAAACAACACCACCACTGCCAACTCTAAATCATAAGTAGAATAATTTCTCTCATGAAATTTGAGTTGCATTGAACATATGCAACTCCTGTCTTCTCTCGTATTGAGACACAATTAAATCTTTGATGTGAAGCATCATACTAAACCTCAAAAGGCTTGTCTTCTGCACATCTTCTCCCTTAGCAAAATCTGGTTTTATTCAGATCTCAAATAAAACTTGAGAACACTGAGGTTTCCTGTAACTGATCCCTCAAATCATCAATTACGGTTAGAGGATAGTTGTCCTTGATGGTCAACTTATTCAACTTCCTGTAGTCCATACACAATTGAGACCCTTCATCTTCCTTTTTAACCAACAACACTGGAAACCCCATGGAGATATATTGGGCTTGACGGACTGCGTCTCTAACAACTCTTCCACTTGTTTTCTTCAATTTAATCAACTCAGCTGAAATTTGGAAACACTATCTTTTGTTGAGCATAACCTTTGAAAATGTGATTGACATATAGCCAATCCATTCCTGGAATAACATCCAATTCATCTCCTACATACTTGACATAAACTAGTGTGCAAATTCGAATCACATAATGCTTTCAAATCCAAATCAACTAAACAACATCCATTCTGCGTGAAACTTTCTCTTTTATCCAAGTAATTTCTCTGCCTGCTGCTTTTCAACAATTTTCTTTGTCTAACTGTAACTTTAAACACAAATAAGATATCTCATCTTTCTTCTTTCTCAATATCATTGATACTTCTCAAGATGATATAATCAACTTGTAAACTTCTTTCTCCACCAAGTCTAAAATTTCCTTTTAAGCTTTGTTGTTCAGTTAGAGCCATCTTATGCTTTGTTATCGACATTAACAACCTCCAAGCTTTAGATAAAAGAAAATTCATACTTTCATCTTGGAACTTAACTCTGGTACTTCCCATGGATACACATGCTTAAATCTTTAAACCCTCAACATACTGCTTATGTCTTCTTCATAACTTATATGGATCTGAAACCAAACCTTGGTACAACTAAATCTAACTTGCACTTACTCTACACTTATTGGTAACTACCCATTTTTACTTTCTAGAGATTTTTAAACTATCGTTTTCTATTCATATTCCTATAAAATGAAATTGATAAAGAATCAATTCATTTAGAAGACCACATCTAGGTCTTACAAAGGTCAGCATTTCAAAATCATCTAGAATTTTGAGTTTATCAGCAAGATCATGGTACTTATAACATCCAGCAAAACACCAGAACAGCTACTGGTATAAAACCATCAATCCAGACAGCCACTTTCAATCAATTACAAAAACACTCAATAAAATGAAATAATTCACACCAGAATTCAATATATGCTAAACATCAAACCTTTAGAATTAAGATTGAGAATCATCTCGATCCAGTTATGAGTGTGCACCCTCACTACTTTATCAAGATCCTTTCATTCTTAATACTAAAATTTTCAGTTAGAGCATACATTTACTAAAGCACACACAAAATTTCAATAAGAAAAACATTTAAAAACCTTTCACTATAGCTTTAATTCAAAACTCCAATAAATTTTGTAAGCAGAAGAAACGCAATGGATCCACTACCCTCAGATCATCCTAAGGACGAACTGCTAACGCCCTTCAAATCTTATTCATATTTATATCATAAAATAAACATGAAACAATAATATCAAAATTAACATATGTTTATATAATAAAATACATCCATCTCATACATTGTATTTTCTTCAAAATAATATCCCTTCTCTAGGGAATTTTTAATACATAACCATCCAGTGTTTCAAAATAAAACAAAATGCAGCATAAGAACAGGCGATCTCCTTGTCCAACCACTCACTGAGGAGCTCTACTGCTTGCAACATCATCTGCTCCCGTGTAATTACACGATCATCACAGTTTTAAGAAAGCAAACACAAAACAAAACACAGGGTAAGCTAGATATTTTTAAAACTTTAAAACATGAAACTTGATATTAACGTAAACCATCAAATATTCACACATTTCACAATTCCCTCAAGTGTCGTTCATTTCACATAATCCACCAAGTGTCTATGAAATTTCAATATTCATCTTTCTCACGTCAGACTTCCACTGACTCATCACACATAGACACTTGACACTACTTCCGGAAGACTCGTGCATTGACTAAACTCAGAGATCTGCACCTGTCATACTACACCACTGTGAAATCCACACAGGGTCGCTGTGAAATCCACACAGCTATGCGCATAAACAATAATCTCAATCTCAATATCATCACTCTCCTAGTATGACAGGGTTAATCCATACAACAGGTCACGTTAGTTATCTTTCAAACAACTTACCCATACATATGAACCTCCTTCGACTCTCAACACCTGAATAACTTCATCTATATGATTCCATTATATCAGGAGAGTCAGGATATCTCCTTCTAGACGAATCACCGGTCAATGCACATTCTACACGATCTTACACGGTATTTTCTTTCCTGAAAATACTATGCCTTGATCACATTTTCACATCATTCCATATTCATACAACACATCCATGAACGATTCAATCATATCATATTTTCAACCGTTTCTAAACAATCCAACACATACCAAAGTTCAAGATTTCGAAAATCATATGTATTTCACAGCATCTACCATATTTAAAGTATCACATTTTCAAGCTCAAACAAATTTCCAATCCACACACCGAAACAGAGCATCGTGTAAGAACGTTTGAAACCGGCGACTAAGTCGCCCCAACATCAGAATCTTCTAGTTTGAGGTTCTATTGAAAATAAATCTAGCTTCCCTTACCTGGACTTGAGCCGATCTCACTAAGAGCTCCAAACCCACCGAGAACTCAAGGATGCCTTAACCTGCACCATAGAGTCCCGATCACAAATCTAACGAGATTACTCATTTTCTGCGTTAACAGAGACGATTTCTGAAGTTAAAAGAGTTGTATGCACAACCTATGCAGAGACGACCCTCTCAAATTCAGACTCGACTCAAAGAACAGAGCAAAACGACTTACTCTGTTTTAGGGCTTTGAGCAGAAAACTTGCAGAGTAACTTCCCAGAAGGACAATGGCAGTCGCCGATCGTAGCACTGGTACGTGAGGATAGCCGCGTCTTCGAGTGGAGGAGAAAGGAGAAAGGGGAACGAAATGAGCTGATTCCCTCAGCTCTTAAGGTCGAACGACTCTTTAGCCTTCACTGCCATTACCCACTCTCTGAGCAACCTTGCGTGTGGGTTTCCTCTAACAGGATGGCCACGTGGGTCTCTGCACACACCAACTCTGGGTTACCTGCCTTACCAACTCTCTGATGCCAACTATTCTGAAGCACTCCTAATGTCTACGTGTCGCGCATGCAGAACGTTCATGCTGGGAGCCTGGGTCCTACCTTATCTGTGTGAAACACGACATCGCTCGATGACCATCCACCGACAACTAATGTGCCTCTCATCCCGGCGATGACTGATGTTCTTCTCATCCCGGCGATGACTGGTGTGCCTCTCATCCCGGCGATGACTGATGTGCCTCTCATCCCGGCGATGACTGGTGTCCTTCTCATCCCGGCGATGACTGGTGTCCTTCTCATCCCGGGGATGACTGGTGTGCCTCTCATCCCGGCGATGACTGGTGTGCCTCTCATCCCGGCGATGACTGATGTTCCTCTCATCCCGTTGGCGATCTCTGATCGCCCTTGTGTGTGACGAGGACACATCGCCTCACTCTGGTCACCGATGTCACATCGTCACACCCAGCTGAGGGCTCGTCCTCCCATTCCTCCAAGTATGTGGTATCACGACTCACACTACTCATGGTGGCAGATATGCCACCTATCTTCTATATCACTCATCTTCTGTATTTAGACCACATACTAAGTGCTTACCAAGTCTTCTCGAATACTCGGCGATGTGCTCTTTTTCGGCGATCATGTACTCCATAGGCGATCGGCGATCATGTGAAATCTTCGCACACGGCGATCATGCGCAAAAATAGGCGATTACTGATTTCATATGGGGGAAGTCGGAGGCCGCCGCCTTCTTCAACAAACGGCGATCTCATCGACATCTAAGCTACACCTTCCTTTCTCTTATCCTTCTTGATTCACGTGCCCTCCCCCTTCAAGCATGCCCACGTGATTACCTCACGATAAAGTCATCGCACCTGACTACTTGGTTAGTACAATGGTCAACCGACCGCCCTCTACCAGCTGACCCCAGACCTTGGGCGACGTCCGAGGTCTGACCACTATGATATTTTCTATTTTTATGTCCTTTTTATTTTAAATAATAACATACTCATAAATTATTTAAAATCTATCACTTCTATTCCAAATAATTTATAGGTCCTTACATCAACCAATTTCAAGCTTTTTCAAATATTTCAAACACACTTTTGGCCCAAAATAAAATTCTGACACAACAATTGGAAGCATTAACTGCACAAATGGATAAATTTTCGCAACAATTACAAGTTCTGCAGGCTTCTCAGAGTTAGAGTCAAATAATAAGGTGTGGTTTGTGTGGAGGTGATCATTCAAATGAGCAATGTGCTTATAAAAATTCATCTAAAGAAGAAGCTCATTATATGGGGAATCAAGGAAGGCAAGATGGGTTCTCCAACAAAAATTCTCAAGGTTGGAAAAGCAATAAAAATTAAAGTTTTAAGCAAGGCCCCTTTCAACAATAACAACCACTATATCCTTCGTCCCAAGAGAGAATAAGCAAAGTGGAGGAACTTTAGAGAAATTTATGCAAACAACATTGTCCAACCAAACGAACTTTCATATTGTTGTTCAAAGTTTGGAGACACAAATGGGACAAATTGCACAACTGTTGAAGAAATCCAGGGAGCAATGTAAGTCAATCACTACTAGAAGTGGAATAGTTGTAGGAAAGGGCATTGGTGATAATTTGATTGTTGAGAAAGAAAGAAAAATTAAGGAAAGAGAAATTGGGAGTGAAGAAGAGAGAAAAAGTGAAGAAAGAAAAATTGAGAGTGAAGAGGAAAAAGAAAAGGAGAAAGAAAAAACAAGAGTGAAGAGGAAAAAGAAGAAAAAGAGAAAGAAAAAAAATGAGAATGTACATTGCAATTCTGAGACAACTAGAGATAAATATTCCTTTCACTAAAGCTTTGGAACAAATGCCTACTTATGCTAGATTTATGAAGGGTTTGTTGACAAAAAAAGAGAAGATTAAAGGAGCATGAAACTGTGGAACTAGAAGCAGGATGTAGTGCCATCATTCAGAAATCTTTGCCACAAAAATCTAGAGATCCTAAGAGTTTTACCTTACCAATCACAATAGGAAATTTTACAGTTGGTAAGGCATTACTTGATCTTGGGACAAGCATTAATCTCGTGCCTCTATCTATGTTGAAGAAAATAGGAGATGTTTAAGTTTTTCCTACAAAGATGACATTGCAATTAGCTGACAGATCAATAAAACATCCACAAGGAATAGTTAAAGATCTTATGGTGAAGGTAGACAAATTTTATTTCCCAGTTAACATTGTAAACATGGACATAGAGGAAGATGTTGAAGTACCTGTCATTCTTGGACATCCATTTATGAAAACTACAAAAATTATGATTGATGTGGACAAAGGAAAGTTGAAAGTCCGGGTATAGGATGAAGAAGTTAGCTTTGATGTATTTGAAGCAATGAAACATCCGACTGACCAGAGAGATTGTTTTAGAATGGATGCACTTAATGAACTATATTTGGAAAATCAAAGGCAAATATTTGCAGATGATCCTTTGGTGAAAGAAGACCTAAACAATAATGATGATCTAGAAGACTGGGAGGATAAGGAAGTCAAGGAATGTTTGCAAGATCTGGGGAAGGCAAAAGAAGTACATCAAGGGGTTTTTGATGAATTAGAGTTAAATAACGGCAACACTCCTTGGAAAATAGAATTGAAACAGTTTCCATCTCGTCTAAAGTATGTTTTTCTTGAAGAAAATGGGGAGAAGCCAATTATCATAAGCAATCCTGTTATCAGAAAAAGAAGAGCAACAAGTAATAAAATTGCTGAAGGTAAATAAAAAAGTTACAAGATGGACGTTTGCTGACTTGAAAGGTATAAGCCCATCATATTGTATGCATAAAATTCACATGGAGCAAGATTTCAAACTTGTAGCTCAACATCCAAGGCGCTTAAATCCTTCTATGAAGGAAGTTGTTATAAAGGAGGTGCAAAAGCTTTTAGAAGCATGAATGATTTATCCCATTTTAGACAGTGCTTGGGTTAGTCATGTACAGGTGGTGCCTAATGTAAGGACCTGGAAAATCCTATTGGAATAAAAGTGATATATTTTAAGTAAATTCTAAGTATGTTTTATTTAAAATAAAAGTAAAGGAAAGTGTAGTTAGAAAGCCATGAGATCGCATAGAACATGATCGCCAGGGCGCGAGAGGCATGCGGACATCGCCAGGGCGCGAGACACGCGAGCATTTCCAGGGCGCGAGAGGCATGCGGACATCGCCAGGGCGCGAGACATGCGAGCATCGCTAGAGCGCGAGAGGCATGCGGGCATCGCCAGGGCGCGAGATATATGTGGGCTTGGCCAGGCGCGAGAGTCATGCGGGTGTCGCCAAGAGGAGACCTCGGTCGGTCTCCAGGAGGAAGAGACCTCGGTCGGTCTCCAGGAGGATGGAGACATCGGTCGTCTTCCAGAGAGAGACATCGGTCGTCTTCCAGAGAGAGACATCGGTCGTCCTCCAGGATGGGTCATCGGTGGATTGTCTTTGCGCGAGTGGTCATCGGCGAAAGGTTATCGCGCGATGTCGCGTTTCACGCAGATGAAGTGGGGCCCTGGTTTCCAGGATGAACGTGCTGCATGTGCGACATGTAGGCAGTGAAGGTCCTGCAGGAGCAGTAGCTCCATGTGCGCAGAGAACGCCACGTGGCCATACTGTCAGGTTGCACTGAATTTGAGGAAGGAAAACCCACCCAGGAGGGTTAGTTAGAGAATAGGTAATGATGGCTACATGGCAGGCCTATGTTCCTAGTGTCAGAGTACACCGCCTCTTAGGGAGTATAAAAACGCAGTGAGAGTATGAAAGGTGAAAGAGTAAGTTCACCTTCAGCTTTCTCTTTTCTCTCCTTTGCACTGCGACTCAGAAATTCCAGGCACCAGTTAAATTACCAGCGATTGCCATAGAGCATTTGAGAAGGGTCTCTGCAAGTTTTACCAATTAGAACGCTTAGGCAGAGTTCAGACATCCTTTACGTTCGGCGGTTTAGAGCTTAAAAGTGAGATATCACGCTGATCCAGGTAAGGGAAGCTAGCCTTACTTCAAATGAAAACTGTATGCGTGATGATTTTGATGTTGGGGGCAACGTGATCGCAGGGTGTTCAAACTGTTCTTGCTTTAAACCCAGTTTTGTTTGTAATCGCCGGTTTTTCATCTGTCATAGAAATATCCCCTGTTTTATGCTGTTTCAAAAGTGTTTGAGATTTTAAATGTGGTTTTCGAAAATTTGAACCTTGGTATGAGATTTGCTGTGATTGAACTCGTTTCATTGAAGTGTTATGTGATGTGTTGAACGTTGTGATTGTGGATCGAGGCATAGTATTTTCAGGAAAGAAAATACCGTGTAAGGTCGTGTAATAGGTGTATTGATCGGTGATCCTATAATGAGACATCCAGACTCTACTGAGGTAATGAAATCACGTAGAGGAAGTTACTCAGTTGTGGAGAGTCGATGGAGGTTCATACGTATGGGTGTCTCGTGTGAAAAAGAACGAGCTCCACCTGTTGTATGGATTAACCCTGGTCATACCGTGATAATGAGAACATTGATATGGTGTGATGCGCATGGCTGAGGTCACTTTCCAGCCTTTGGTATGACAGGTGCGAATCTCTGGGTCTAATCAACGCACGAGTCTCCGGAAATAGTGGTCAAGTGTCTGGTGTGATGAGTCAGTGGAAAGTCTGACGTGAGAAATGAGAAATTGAATTAATAGACACTTGATTTCTGATGTGAATTGGAATACTCTTGGATTGATTTGTGAAATATGGGATTTCTGATAGTCTTGTGGAATATGGAAATGTAATGGCTGATACTGTTATGGTTCGTGGATGTTGTGAAGTTCTTATGTATGCTCTTGATTCAAATGTTTTCTTAAATATATAGCTTACCCTGTATTTTGTTTCTGTGGCTGTTTTTCTTAAACCTGTGATGATCGTGTAACTTTACACGGGAGCAGATGATGTTGCAGGAAGTGGATTTCCCTTGTGAGTGATCGCCGTATGTGGTCGCCGGTTTTTCTGTTCTTGTTGGGCGATCGCCCCCTTTTACTATTTTCTGATAGGCGATCTCCGTTTTCTGTTAGGAGATCGGTAGTTTTGTATTTTTGCTGTTTTCTTTATGTTTAAGTTTTGTACTAAACTCCCTGCGAGGAGAACTCCTTGTATATATATATACAATTATGTTTATTTCAATATATTCGTTTTACCATTATTTCATATTACGAAAATGCAAAAATGCGAAATGTATATTGGAGGGATGTTACAAGAGATCGCCGTTTTTTTTTTATCTCTTGGTGGTGATCGCCGGTTTTATGTCCTGTAGCAGATCGCCTGTTTTGGGGCCTTCTGTTACCAGATCGCCGGTTCATGTATGGAGATCGCCGGTCTTGTAGTTTTGATTGAATTTCATTAAATTTGTAAGCATTTTGACTGGTTATGTATTAAACTCCATGAGAGGAGTAAGTTCATTACTTATATATATATATATATTACCATGTACTCTTCAATATTAATTGTGTACCTTTATTTTCATTATACATGTATGTCTAGTTTTATTTTGGCGGGATGTTACATTAATGGTATCAGAGCAGTTCGTCCTTTGGATGACCTGAGGGCTGTGGATCCATTGTGTTTTCTTCTGCTCATGAAAACTTATTTGAGTTTTAAGTGACAACTATTGTGAAAGGTTTTCAAACGTTTTTGTATTGAACTTTTTGTGTGTGCTGTAGTGAATGTATGCCTAACTGAAGATCTTAGTATTTAGAATGAGAGGGTCTTGATAAGGTGGTGAGGGTGCACACTCATGACCGGATCAGGGTGATTCTCAATCTAAATTCCAGAGGTTTAATGTTTAGCATACTTTGAATTCTGGTGTGATCTATTTCATGTTATTGAGTGTTCTTGTAATTGATTGTGAGTGGCTGTGTGGATTGATGGTTGCACACCAGTAGCTGTTCTGGTGTTTTGCTTGAGGTTATAAGCTTTTTTTTTGGTTCTGTAGATGGACTCAAATTCCTAAGGAATTTGAGAAGCTGACCTTGTAAGGTCGTGATATTATCCCCCTTGAATGAATTGATTCCTTATCGATCTCATTCTTATAGTTGTAGGGAATATAGGAGCTAGTAGTTTAGGAATCTGAGAACGAGGGAGATGACTCGTAGACCTCCTACCTCTCCCCAACCTTCTCCTGAAATGGGCCAGATCGCCAGGGCCGTTGAGATGATGGCGGGTGCCATCCAACAGCAGAATGCAGTGATGGCTCAGAGTCATCAAGCTGCGATGCAGCAGTGGGAGAGCTTCACGGTGAAGTTTCTGGAGGAATGTTTTCCAGATAGTGCAAGGTTGGCGAAGGAAGCCGAATTTCTAAGGTTGGAGCAGGGAGAGATGTCTGTGGACGCCTATGCTGCTCGGTTTAAGTACTTCGCTCGTTTTTATACACAGGCGACCTCCGAGGCTTGGAGGTGCAGGAAGTTTGAGGAGGGGCTGAAGCATGGGCTGAAGAGGACTATAGCCCCGATGTGCATCAGGGAATTTCACGCCTTAGTAGAGAAGGCGAAGATGGTGGAAAACCTGGAAAAGGGTGATCCCCGGGTGATCAGGTCACACCCAGGGGGTTCTTCCAGTGGGCGGGCTAAGGTGCAGCATTCACAAGGCAGGCCATATGAGAGACCTCCACAGCATAGGGCAAGAGCAGCACCGCCCCAGCCTCAGCAGCAACCACCTTGGGAACCCAGATGTTTCACGTGCAAAAGGATGGGACACATTTCTAGAAATTGCCCCAACAGAAAAGAGATAAGTCAACCCAGGGGACCTCGGCGGTAGAGGAATGAAAGTAGCAGACCTCAGGCAACAGGGAGAGCGTTTGCCATGGCAGGAGTTGAGGCGTCCCAGTCAGGTATTTTGGTATAAGATGTTTGTTTTATATCTGGTAGGGGTGTAGAAGCTTTGTTTGATCCTGAGCGACACACTCCTTTGTGTCAAGTCGGTGTAGCCGAGCTGGGCCTTATAGTGAAGGAGTTACCCTTCGAACTGTTGGTCTCTACACCTGTGTCAGGGCAGGTGGTGACCTCTACAGTTGCCCCGAATGTTCAGTGATAGTAGAGGGACACAGATTCAAAGTGAATTTGATCTGTCTATCTCTGCAGGATCTGGATGTTATCCTGTGAATGGATTGGCTGTCTGCCGATCACGTTCCCATAGTTTGCGGTAGGCAGAAAGTGGTGTTTTCCGATCTCCAAGAGCCAGATGTGAGATCTGCTCGGCATGGGCGATCAGAGTTGGAAGAAGAGGCGAGGTGTTTCGTGATGGTAGCTCGGTTGGAAGTGAAGGATGAAGAGGACGTAAGCAGGATTCACGTGGTGAAAGATTGGATGGATGTATTTCCAGAAGAAGTACCTGGGTTACCTCCTAAGAGAGAAGTGGAATTCTCTACTGATTTGGTACCTGTAGCTGGACCAGTGTCAATGGCACCTTGCAGGATGACTCCAGCCGAGTTGGTAGAATTGAAGAAGCAAGTGGAAGAGCTGTTGGGGAAGCCTTTCATCAAATCCAGCGTATCTCCATGAGGTACTCCAGTGCTGGTAATTCCAGAGGTCGGAAGACCTTTTGACGTCTACTGTGGTACTTAACATCAAGGGTTGGGATGCGTTTTGGATGCAAGAGAAGAGAGTGGTTGCATATGCTTCAAGGCAACTCAAAGTTCATGAGAGATAATTATTCTACTTATGATTTAGAATCGGCAGTGGTAGTGGTTGATCGGGTTGGCTATCAGCAGTAGATGATGCCAGCAACAGTTGATTACGTAGATCGTTCAAAGGAGTCATGTGGTAGAGGGTGACAAGTGAATCGGAGAGGCAATCGCCCAGAATGGTGATTGGTTAGGGTGGTTAAGGGACCAACACTTGCGGATCAGTATCAGGCGAGCGCCTGTAAGCTGAACCCGAGAAGTAAAGAAACACAGAGTAGCAATCGCCTATCGCCGTGTGTTAAGAATAGAACACGCCTATCGCCGTGTGTTAAGAATAGAACACGCCTATCGCCGTGTGTTAAGAATAGAACACGCCTATCGCCGTGTGTTAAGAATAGAACACGCCTATCGCCAGGAGAGAAAATCAGTACACGCCTATCGACCGTGTGTGGAGAATACGAGATCAGTGGTCAACAAAACGCCGAAAGGAGCACATCGCCTGATATTCAGATCGCCGGGGTTTTCACATCGCCGTACATTTGAGAAGATTAGTTCATCACGTTAAGGCTGCCAGTTCATCGTGTTAAGGCTGCGCCCACAGTAGCTAGCGCACTAGGCTACTCCCTGTGTGGATAACTTAGCCACAGGAGCAAAGTGGAAGTAACGACTCAGTTGTAGGTTCTCCAGATGACGACACGTGTGTGACCAGATATCCTCCACGTGTCAAGAGGGATAACCGTCAGGAGAGAGAAAGATTCAGAGGCGCCAACTTGTTCTTTCAGGTGAAGTCATTGAGGTGCTTGGCGCGAAGCTGGTGAGAAGGAGGAGGCTAGAAGAATAAGCTCTGGCGTCGGGTCAAGGGGCTGGATCAGTGGTGTTATGGGGTTTTGAAGTCAGTGATTGTATGAAGCTCTGTATGGGGGAAAATGCAGAACTCCCTTATGGTTGGAACCAGGAGGGCGAACCAGTTTTGATTGAACATTTAGGGGAGCCTAGTCTGAAGCGTATTATGGGAGTTCTAGGCACCGAGCAAGCTAAAAGCTTTGTAATGGGTAATGAGAAATGGAAATGGTGAATGATGAGTGATGAGAAAGGGAATGGAATTTGATGAAGTATTGGAGTAGTAAGAGTTGGTTCAGCAGACAACCGAGGAGCTGAAGCTGATACAAGGCAGAATGAGAGCTTCTCAAAGTCGGCAGATTCAGAGGAGAAGACCTTTGGAGTTCGCTGCTGAAGACCATGTGTTTATGAGAGTGACACCAACCAAGGGTGTAGGACGAGCTATCAGACCAAAGAAGCTGTCTCCTAAGTTTGTTGGACCTTACCAGATCTTGAGGAAAATTGGTCCAGTAGCCTATGAGATCGCCCTACCTCCACATTTGGCAAATCTGCATAATGTCTTCCACGTATCACAGTTAAGGAAATATCTCGCCGACCCTTGTCACGTGTTGGAGATGGACGACGTGCAGATCAGGGACGACTTGTCTTTTGAAGCAAGACCAGTCAGGATAGACGATCACCAAAGCAAACAGCTCAGGAATAAGACCATCCATATGGTTAAGGTGGTGTGGGATGAGAGATCCGGTGATTCGACTTGGGAGGTTGAAGAGGACATGAGAAACGACTATCCACATCTATTTTCTTTGTAATTCAATTTTCGAGGACGAAAATTTTTGTTGTTAGGGAGATTGTAAGGACCTGGAAAATCCTATTGGAATAAAAGTGATATATTTTAAGTAAATTCTAAGTATGTTTTATTTAAAATAAAAGTAAAGGAAAGTGTAGTTAGAAAGCCATGAGATCGCATAGAACATGATCGCCAGGGCGCGAGAGGCATGCGGACATCGCCAGGGCGCGAGACACGCGAGCATTTCCAGGGCGCGAGAGGCATGCGGACATCGCCAGGGCGCGAGACATGCGAGCATCGCTAGAGCGCGAGAGGCATGCGGGCATCGCCAGGGCGCGAGATATATGTGGGCTTGGCCAGGCGCGAGAGTCATGCGGGTGTCGCCAAGAGGAGACCTCGGTCGGTCTCCAGGAGGAAGAGACCTCGGTCGGTCTCCAGGAGGATGGAGACATCGGTCGTCTTCCAGAGAGAGACATCGGTCGTCTTCCAGAGAGAGACATCGGTCGTCCTCCAGGATGGGTCATCGGTGGATTGTCTTTGCGCGAGTGGTCATCGGCGAAAGGTTATCGCGCGATGTCGCGTTTCACGCAGATGAAGTGGGGCCCTGGTTTCCAGGATGAACGTGCTGCATGTGCGACATGTAGGCAGTGAAGGTCCTGCAGGAGCAGTAGCTCCATGTGCGCAGAGAACGCCACGTGGCCATACTGTCAGGTTGCACTGAATTTGAGGAAGGAAAACCCACCCAGGAGGGTTAGTTAGAGAATAGGTAATGATGGCTACATGGCAGGCCTATGTTCCTAGTGTCAGAGTACACCGCCTCTTAGGGAGTATAAAAACGCAGTGAGAGTATGAAAGGTGAAAGAGTAAGTTCACCTTCAGCTTTCTCTTTTCTCTCCTTTGCACTGCGACTCAGAAATTCCAGGCACCAGTTAAATTACCAGCGATTGCCATAGAGCATTTGAGAAGGGTCTCTGCAAGTTTTACCAATTAGAACGCTTAGGCAGAGTTCAGACATCCTTTACGTTCGGCGGTTTAGAGCTTAAAAGTGAGATATCACGCTGATCCAGGTAAGGGAAGCTAGCCTTACTTCAAATGAAAACTGTATGCGTGATGATTTTGATGTTGGGGGCAACGTGATCGCAGGGTGTTCAAACTGTTCTTGCTTTAAACCCAGTTTTGTTTGTAATCGCCGGTTTTTCATCTGTCATAGAAATATCCCCTGTTTTATGCTGTTTCAAAAGTGTTTGAGATTTTAAATGTGGTTTTCGAAAATTTGAACCTTGGTATGAGATTTGCTGTGATTGAACTCGTTTCATTGAAGTGTTATGTGATGTGTTGAACGTTGTGATTGTGGATCGAGGCATAGTATTTTCAGGAAAGAAAATACCGTGTAAGGTCGTGTAATAGGTGTATTGATCGGTGATCCTATAATGAGACATCCAGACTCTACTGAGGTAATGAAATCACGTAGAGGAAGTTACTCAGTTGTGGAGAGTCGATGGAGGTTCATACGTATGGGTGTCTCGTGTGAAAAAGAACGAGCTCCACCTGTTGTATGGATTAACCCTGGTCATACCGTGATAATGAGAACATTGATATGGTGTGATGCGCATGGCTGAGGTCACTTTCCAGCCTTTGGTATGACAGGTGCGAATCTCTGGGTCTAATCAACGCACGAGTCTCCGGAAATAGTGGTCAAGTGTCTAGTGTGATGAGTCAGTGGAAAGTCTGACGTGAGAAATGAGAAATTGAATTAATAGACACTTGATTTCTGATGTGAATTGGAATACTCTTGGATTGATTTGTGAAATATGGGATTTCTGATAGTCTTGTGGAATATGGAAATGTAATGGCTGATACTGTTATGGTTCGTGGATGTTGTGAAGTTCTTATGTATGCTCTTGATTCAAATGTTTTCTTAAATATATAGCTTACCCTGTATTTTGTTTATGTGGCTGTTTTTCTTAAACCTGTGATGATCGTGTAACTTTACACGGGAGCAGATGATGTTGCAGGAAGTGGATTTCCCTTGTGAGTGATCGCCGTATGTGGTCGCCGGTTTTTCTGTTCTTGTTGGGCGATCGCCCCCTTTTACTATTTTCTGATAGGCGATCTCCGTTTTCTGTTAGGAGATCGGTAGTTTTGTATTTTTGCTGTTTTCTTTATGTTTAAGTTTTGTACTAAACTCCCTGCGAGGAGAACTCCTTGTATATATATATACAATTATGTTTATTTCAATATATTCGTTTTACCATTATTTCATATTACGAAAATGCAAAAATGCGAAATGTATATTGGAGGGATGTTACAAGAGATCGCCGTTTTTTTTTTATCTCTTGGTGGTGATCGCCGGTTTTATGTCCTGTAGCAGATCGCCTGTTTTGGGGCCTTCTGTTACCAGATCGCCGGTTCATGTATGGAGATCGCCGGTCTTGTAGTTTTGATTGAATTTCATTAAATTTGTAAGCATTTTGACTGGTTATGTATTAAACTCCATGAGAGGAGTAAGTTCATTACTTATATATATATATATTACCATGTACTCTTCAATATTAATTGTGTACCTTTATTTTCATTATACATGTATGTCTAGTTTTATTTTGGCGGGATGTTACACCTAAGAAAGGAGGTATGACAGTTATTCATAATGAAAAAAATGATTTAATTCCTACAGGAACTGTTACAGGATGGAGAATGTGAATTGACTATAGGAAACTAAACCAAGCTACACGAAAGGATCATTATCCATTACCTTTTATGGATCAAATGTTGGAAAGATTGGCAGGTAAAGCATACTATTATTTTTTGGATGGTTATTCAAGTTATAATCAAATTGTGGTGAATCTAGAAGATCAAGAGAAGACAACATTTACTTGCCCATTTGGAGTTTTTGCTTACCGAAAAATGTCGTTTGGGTTATATAATGTTGTAGCAACTTTCCAAAGGTGTATGTTTGCTATTTTTTCAGATATGATAGAGAAATGCATTGAAGTATCCATGGATGATTTTTCTGTGTTTGGATCTTCTTTTGATGCTTGCCTATCAAATCTTGACATCGTACTGAAGTGATCTATGGAGACAAATCTTGTGTTAAATTGGGAGAAATGTCATTTCATGGTCACGGAAGGAATTGTCTTAGGCCATAAAATTTCTCAAAGAGGGATTGAGGTAGATAAAGCAAAAGTTGAAGTCATTGAGAAGTTACCTCCACCAGTCAACATTAAAGGAATCAAAAGTTTTCTAGGGCATGCTGGATTTTACAAAAGACATATTAAAGACTTGTCCAAGATTGAAAAGCCCTTATGCAACCTTCTCAATAAGCATAATCCTTTTAAATTTGATGATAATTGTTTAACTTCTTTTAACATTTGCAAAGAAGGGATGTGAGAACAATGTAGGTGATCATTTATCAAGATTAGAAAATGATGAGGTAACCACATTGGAACCTGAAGTTCTTGTTGAATTTCCATATGAGAAGCTCTTGGTAATCAAGGAGAGGCAATGGTTTGTAGACATGGCCAATTTTAAAGTTACTGGAGCAATGCCGAAGAATTTGGACTAGCACCAAAGAAGAAATTTTTTTAAAGATTTCAATCATTATGTTTGGGATGACCCTTATTTGTTTAAAATTGTGCAGATAATTTGTTGAGAAGATGTGTCTCACTAGATGAAGCCAATAGAATTATATGGCAATGCCATAATTCAGCATATGGAGGACACTTTAATGGGAAAAGACAGTTGCAAAAATTCTTCAATTAGGTTTTTCTGGCCTTTGTTTTTTAAAGATACACATGCTTTAATGCAAAGATGTGACAGGTGCCAAAGAACAGGATGCATTTTTAGAAGACATGAGATGCCATTACAAAACATTCAAGAAATTGAAGTTTTTTACTATTGAGGCATTGATTTTATAAGGCCTTTGCCATCTTCTTTTTCAAATGAATATATATTATTGGTAGTTGAGTATGTTTCTAGATGGGTGGAAGTAATTCTAACATAGAATGCAGATTCCAAGACAGTCATTAAATTTCTTAAAAGGAATATCTTCTGCAGGTTTGGTACTCCTAAAGTATTGATAAGTGATGGTGGTTCTCTTGTTTTGCAATACCCAGTTGAAGAAAGTTTTAAAGCATTATGGGGTTAGTCATAAGGTGGCTTCAACCTATCATCCACAAACAAATGGGCAAACAAAAGTTTCTAATAGAGAAATAAAGAAAATATTAGAAAAAACAGTGGCTTCATCTAGGATAGATTGGTAAATCAAGCTTTATGAAGCTCTGTGGGCTTATAGGATTTCATATAAAACTCTTACTGCTCTTTCTCCATTTCAGCTGATTTATGGGAAAGCATGTCATCTTCTAGTGGAATTGGAGTACAAAGCATACTAGGCATTAAAGATGCTAAATTTAGATGTTAAAGGTGCTGGAGAAAAAAGAAAACTTCAAATCCAGGAACTTGAAGAAATGAGATTAAATGCATATAGTTCTTCAAAGCTCTATAAAGAACGCACAAAGAAATATCATGACAAGAAGATTGTAGAAAGAAATTTTAATATTGGTCAATTTGTGCTTCTATTCAACTCTAGATTGAGACTTTTTCCTGGAAAGTTAAAATCTAAATGGTCAGGCCAGTATATTGTGAAAGAGGTAAAGCCTTATGGAGCAATAGAGTTAGAAGACCCAATATCACGTAGAAGCTGGGTAGTAAATGGTCAAAGAGTAAAGTCCTACTTGGGTAATGAACAGGAAAACCTCACTACAATCCTTTTAAATGACCCTTAGAGAAAGAGGCATCAAGTTATATGACGTTAAACAAGCGCTTACTGGGAGGCAACCCAGTACACATTTAAGTTTTATGTTGATTTGTTCTTTTTGTTTTGATTTTTAATTCTAAAGTTCGAATTTTGTGCAGGGAACCTTGTCAGGCGCAGTATATCTCGCCTAAATGAGTTAGGAGGACAAACAACGGGTGCTCTGTGGAGTGATCTCGCCCAAGCGAGATAAATCTTGCTTATGCGAGTTAGATGACGTAAAATTGAGTTTTATTGCAAGGAATCTCACCTGAGCGAGTTTTACGACGAAAATTTGAGTTTTCTTGCACGGAATCTCGCTTGGGCGAGATTTCCAAAAACAAATTTAAAAAAAAATGAAAGTTGAACTTTTTTTCCCTTAAGGGGCAACCCAAACCCTATATGCCTCTAGATCAATTTGAGACTTATGTATCTCGGCATGGGGACAAGTTTTATTATTTAGGGGACAAATCCAACAAATGAAAGAGGGTCATCTATAGTTGTAGATGAAGATACAGACCTGGATGATTTCTTAGAAAAGAGAATTAAGCAAAACTATGGTTTTATCTTTCTAATTTTCTTTTCCTTTCAATTATTTAAATTTTGTTTTATTTTTCTGTTATTTTTTTTATTGTTTGTTTTCTTTTTATTCGCTTATTTTGTTATTCTTTTTGTTTTAATGGTTTGAATTTCCATTCTTGAATTATACGCTTGAATTATTTCCAATTTTAATTTAATTGGTTTTCTAGTTTTATTTTTCTTAAATAAAAAAAATTGCAATATTAAATTTGAATTGTGAAAAAAAGAAGAAATTTTTGTTTAAACAATAATAGTGAGATGAATTAACCGCAAGTTAGAAAAGAAAATATGATTGAATCCCCATTCAAATGTAGTTGAAATTATGATACATGAAAATTTAACAGGATGATTGATTAGAATAGAGAATGACAAAACAATAAGGAATAAGTAAACCAAGTGAGTGTGTGAACCTTAAACAGTTTTGAGAGTTTTATTGATGAATTGACAGTTGTGGTTACTTAATTTTTATATTTTTGTTACATCATAAAAAAGCATGAAGATGATTGAGGCATTTGTGTTAATAGGAAGCCAGGGCCACATAGCCAACCTTTATCTTATTAGAATTGAAGTTTTTTATATATCCCTTTTGAGGCAAGAATTTTCGTTATTATTGCACCCTAAACCTTTAATGATATTTTCCTACCTTTTGACATGTTTATGGAAGGATAACATAGATACAATATATATAGGAAAGGGGATGGTTGGTTCTAATTGTTGAAAACTCAAAAACTTGAAAATAGGAAGAATTTATTCCTATTGATGAAAAAAAAAAGAAAAATTCATGTGAAATCAAGAATATGTAAAAAGAAAATGAGGAAAAGTGTGAAGGCAAAAGAAAATGGTGATTAGATAACACATATGTGCTATAATTGAATTGTAGGTATGTTCTTCTTCTTTAAAATGTGCATTTTGTTATATGAAAAACCAATGCTTTTTGGAAGCCCAGGCTTATTATAACCTTGGAAAAGATCTCAAGATTCATGTTCTAATATGTTTGTGATATGAAGATGAAATGAAAAGCAACTTTGATTTGTTATTATTCAGTAAAAATAGAGAGAAACACTTACCTATGAACATATGAGAAGGAATTCCTTGATGAATTGTCATTTATTTGTTTTGATTTGATCCTTGAAGTTGATTTTATCTATATTTTTTCTATATTTGAATTTGGAAGCATCATAATTTTCTAATTTAATGTGTTGTTTATGAATTCATCTATTTTGATATTTAAATTCAAATATATTCATTTACTTTGCTTGAGGTCAAGCAAGATTCTAAGTTGGGGAGAGTTGATAAGTGTCAAATTTCAATAATATTGCATATTAAAACACAAATACTTATGGATATTAATTGATAAAATAAACATAAAATAACCCCTAATTTATGAGTTTATACTTTTTACATATTTTGTGATTTTAATTTGAATAGGAACGATTTATTCACAAATTTGTGTTAATTTCAGGATTCTAGGGAAGAATGGAAATTATTGAGCAAAATGAGAATATACAAAGCTAAAAAGGGGAAGTTAGAACGCACTAGCTATCACCAAAACTTGCCCTAACTTGCCTAAGCCAGACCCCCCTAGAGGATCTCGCTCAAGCGAGCTCAATCTCGCCTAAGTAAGGTTGCCCTAGTGATGTTGGGCCTATTTTCGTGAAACTTGCCCAGGCGAGCCCAATAATGCCCAAGAGAGAAGTCACTTAGCCCAAGGCAATTAGGTTAAATAGGAGGCTTGAGGCACAACCCTATACATGGAAGATTGAGAGGAAAACACCATTGAGTGAATTGTGATCCAATTGGGAGGGTAGGAGGTGTTAGAAACCCTAGAGGAGGCAGTCGTCAAGGAGAAAAATCATGGATCTTGTTTTCTTGCTCTCCCTGCTTGTAACAACCATCATGTGTGGCTAATTCTACCCTTTGAGATTGGGAGTAATCTATTCAAACTCTTATGTATTAAGGTGATATCTAAACATAATATTATGTTCTTGATTGATGATTGGTATTATCATTTTGTTAGTAATGCTTGTTCGCCTTGATCTCGAAATTTAGAATTGACTGAAAAGTACTTCTAAGTTTCTGACCCAAATGATAATGCTTAACATATGTGAATATACTTCTATATTTGAAATATTAATTTCTATCACCGTCTGATCCTACTAATAAGAAGTTTTTATAAATATGCGAGGAATTGATATTTAGGATACATCTTAATAATTTTATATACGAGGAATTGATATAAATAATTTTTATGTGGGCATCAATATCAATCAAAGGACACAATATTGTCATGCTAATCAAAATACAAAAGAGTGAGAAAGATGAACTCCAATCCTTATTTTTCCAATTTAAACAAAAAACTCTTTGACTTGTTTTCTTATTAGTCATTGCAATGAGAACAAATCCCAACAAATTTTATTATTGTGTTTTATATTTAGTGGATCTTTTACTTGATTATTCAATTGTTCCTTGTGTTCGATATCCGTCCTTAGGAGCAAATTATTAAGTCTAATAACATGGTGCAGTTGTCATAAAAAGTCATCAATACACACACGAGTGTTTTTTATTTTTTTCTTTAGATTTAAACTGGGGGATTATTTGCAAGTTTAAAATTATTTTTAGTAGTATAAGGGCTCATAAAAAAGTTACTTGTGCATAAAAAGTATTAAGTTAGCAACTGTTCTCGCCGGTTGACTCGGTTGTCCTTGACTTTGAGGTAGGTAGTGACTCCTTTCTATCTCGCGATGGGTTGATGGATCCGTTGAAACAGAGGGGCCCTACCTGTAATTACATTCTGACGCTCAAGTCAGTACAGGGCAAGAAACATCAAACAACTAAGATATCTCAAGCCAAGAGTGTGTGAGAAACTCTAAGCTTGCAAAAAATTGTGTTGGTGTGTGAACCTGTGTTTACCTTGGGCGTTACCCCATTATATAGCTATTTTTAGGTTACCAGCCGCATACATGCCCCTGCCCAAGCGCTGCCTCTAGCGAATTTAGGGTTACCTTTTTGGGATTCTAGGACACAATTCCCCTATAATCCCGTGGCAACCTTCCTTTCTGAGAGTGCAACTCTCGTGGGCCTATCCCTTTCTTGGAGTGCGTAACTTAAGGTGTGGCCGCTAGGGTTTCAGTGCCTACCCCAACGCCGCCAGCCCAAACTTATCTAATAACTTAATATCTCACGTGCCTCAAAACCTTCACATGCCTCCCATGCGTTTCTAAGGATAATTCTATCGTGTCAGAGCCTCACGTCTTGAACACATCCTGCATGCATGTCATATCTGTGAATCTGGTTTTAGGCCGTGACACGTGTAATTTTGTTGACCCCTCTGTGGGTCCTACCATGCCGACCTCTCCTGTGTCGATCTCTCACTCATGTGCCGACGTCCGAGGTCTGGCCACTACACAAGCCCCCCAGGCTCGAGCTGGAACTTGTTTCAGCGAGAAGCCTAATAGGTCGACCTACGTGGCACTGCCCTACTTGGCACTGCGATGAGACTGAGTGATGGGACGCGCACAGTGCTTCGAGGTGACATTTCACCATACTTTCCCTAGAGCGTACACGTGGCAATCTCAACGGCTAGGGTGCATTGTCGATTCGCGCTTCCCCTATACGTTAACCCTTTGCCTCCTACACTCTTCACTGTTTCATTCCTTCTCATTTCATCTTTTTAAAACTCCTTGCTTCTTCGAGCACTCTTTTATTCTCTCTCGACCCTTCATCAACTTCACTCATAATCTGTTAAAGGTACGTTCTTTTCATCATTTAGACTTTCCTTTGCTATTGCGATGCCTCTCCATGTATTTATAATTGCCTGGGACTATTTACGTTTTCTACTCATCTCATCTCATCGTACCCTACTTTCTCGTCGCGACACTCCGTTGAAGTGCGTTTGTTCTATTCCCCTTCTGAGTCTGTCTTCTTCCTCTTTTTTTTCTTTGTGTGTTTAGCCTTCATCGCTCTCAAATGGACCACTCTACCTCCTCCCACTCGGGGGTTGATTCAGATTCCTCCCAGCCCCCCGTTCGCCAAGTAGTCCTAGGGCTTCATTCTGACTTCTACCAGTCGCTGTACCCTTGGGCTCCTGAAGGACTTCTGAAGGACGTGTCCGAGTTCACCACCTCCAAAGCCATAGTTGATTATAGGAAAAAGGAGGTGAGAAACAAAGCCAGCCACGCCTCCCATGTCTTCAGAAAGGAAGACGATATGTACGTGGCGGTAGTCCCCTGCAAGGTGGGTGAGCCCGTCTGCTGAGATGAGGCTTCGGTTCAGGAGGCCCCCTTTCACTTCATCTATTCCACTGTCTTCTAGAGGGTGTGTCTGTGGCTCCCCTTCAGCGGGTTTGAGCGGGCGCTGCTAACCGAGATGAATGTTGCCGCCGCCCAACTTCACCCCAACGGCTAGGCCTTCTTAAGGGCTTTCGCCGTCCTCTGCAACTACTTTGGGTGCCTACCTTCGGTAGACTCCTTCCTATACTTCTTCGAGGCCAAGAGTCCGGGGTAGAACTTCTAGGACAGCATCAACGGGGTTGCTGGAAGAGCACTACTGACCCTCTTCCAACAATCCTACAAAGGGTTCAAGGGCAAGTTCTTCAAGACTTGCTGTCATGCCACCGACCCCACCGTTTTGGATGGGTTTCCCCTTTACTGGGTGGAAAACTCTAACCTGGCCAAACCCTGGACCTTAACAGACTTGCACCCTCAGGACAGGGAGGTGTGTGAGTTCCTGTCTGGGTTCGAAGCGGTGTTTAGCAGCGTCGAGGTCATAAAAAACGAACACCACCCCAAAACCTTGTGGGGGTATATAGGTATTTTTTTTCACCTTGTTTCTTCTTGCCTTCATGCCTGCATTTATTCTTATCTATTTTGCATGTTAATCTGCTGCTAACTTGGTATGTTTCTGTTTCCCATCAGTGGCAGAAATGACCATCGGCGCTGAAAGGAGGAAGCAACTGGCAGCCCGTGCTGCGCCAAGAAGGGTGCTGCAGGCATCTCCCAACCAGTCCAAGCCAACCCTTCCACCGGTGACGACCCCAACTCTGCCACTCTTGTCGTCGCTCCTCTTGCTGTCACGGCCCTAGCTCAACTCCTTACCCCCCAACCTCAAGGTGCACTGGTAGCGGCTGGCCCTCTCCCATCAGATGATGAGGGTACCCACTCCGGGTTAGTCTTCAAGCACAAACGCTAGGCTGGGGCAGCTCTGCCCCTTGCCTCTGAATCAGAAGGGGAAAGACCCCAAGACTACCTGGCGTGCCCTCCAAGCGCCTCTTCTCCCCTTCTCGCTGCTGAACCCGATGGCCGGGGAGAATGCGCCCTTGAAGAGGCACAGAGGAGTAGCCCCGCCAGCCTGGCCCCCTTCCTCTAACGCACTCTGAAGTCTTCCCAAGAAGTTGAAGACATTGAAGATATGGAGGTAGGGCCTCTGATGGAGCAGGTGGCTCTAAGCTTCGGGAAGGCACTTAGTGGATCCAGCCTCCTTTTCAAAAAAATGCGGAAGGTGCAGCTGGACGCCAAGCACTGGGCCTCTGCTTCAGTGAGGTCAGAGCACCGCCTGACCAACCTCACCCTTGAGGTTGCCGAGTTGCGGAAGTCCGACAAAGAGGTGAGGGACCTCCTGTTTTCAAAGTTCCAGGAGGCCCTTCGCCTCCACTCCAAGTTCAACGACTTCCGCCTGGCTATGGAAGACCTGAAGGGTGAGCTGTAGCACAAAGAGAAGGACGCTGCAAACCTAAAGGAGGAGCCGGCTCGACGTGTCGATGACCTGGCACGACGAGAGGCAGAGATGGCCCAGATGCGGCAAGAGATGGGTCAGCTGAAGAGGGAAGCGGCTGAGTTCTATGCAGAGATGGGGGCGGAAATGGCTCGTAGGGAGCAGCTCCACCAGAAGGTCAAAGAGGAGCTCAATTACAAGGCAGTTGAAGCCTACGACGCCGAATTTGGTGATGCCCTTGCCCAGGTTGCCTGCGCGCATCCCGAGGTGGACCTCTCCTAAACAGGTCTAAAGAAGATCATCGTCGATGGGCAACTGGTGGATGCTCCGGAAGATTCTTAGACTCCCCCTCTCTCCTCTTGTATTTTTGATGTTACTCTATTTGTAGATATATGTATATTTTTATTTAATGTAGTTAACACTTTGCTTTCGGCTTTTGTGTTAATGACTTTTACCTTCCATTCTAACATAACTTTGTTGTTGTAATTCTTCCTTAATATTGCAATCGTCCCTCTCTGCATATCTTGCTTTCTTGACCTGTAATATATCTCAATGACGATCTCACCAACCTGTACCAGCCTGACCTGCCAACCTGCATCTCTAATTCTCTATATGAGTCGCAGAAGAGGATTCCATGGTGTGGCTTGTAAGGACCTGTAAAATTAAATTGGAATAAAAGGAATATATTTTAAATGAATTTTAAGTATGTTTTTATTTAAAATAAAAAGGGAGGAAAGTGTAGCTTAGAAGACTATGAGATCGCCTGGTTAGTACATAATCGCCTGTCGCCTAGACTACCCATGCGGACGTCGCCAGGGCGCGAGGGACGTCGCCAGGGCGCGAGGTATGCGGACATCGCCAGGGCGCGAGGTATGCAGACATCGCCAGGGCGCGAGGTATACGGACATCGCCAGGGCGCCAGAGGCATGCGGGCATCGCCAGGGCGCGAGAGGCATGCTGGCATCGGCGGGGCGCGAGAGGCATGCGGGCATCGTCAGGGCGTGAGGCATGTGGGCATCGCCAGGGCGCGAGAGACATGCGGGCGTCGCCAGGGATAGACATCGGTCGTCTCCCAGAGAGAGACATCGGTCGTCTCCCAGAGAGAGAGATCGGTCGTCTTCCAGGTTGAGTCATCGGTGGAAGGTTAACGCACGATGTCGTATTTCACGCAGATGAAGTGGGGCCCAGGCCCCCAGCATGAGCGTCTTGCATGCGCGACACGTAGTCAGGGAGCGTACTTCAGAGCAATGATTTCAGAGAGTTGGTATGGAAAGTGACCCAGAGACCCACGTGGTCATACTGTTCAAGGAAGTGTGCACGCAAGCTTTCCTGCAGAGTGGGTGGTGGCAGCGGCAATTCTGGGCAAGTTGAGTTAGATTTAAAAACTTACTTCTGAGAGGCAAGGAACGTGCTGTGGTTCAAGAGTGACAGAGTGAGTGAGTGAGTTACCTTCATCCTTCTCTTTTCCCTCCTTCGCGCTGCGATCCAGGCACCATCAAGCACCAGTACGACGAGCGACGACTACCACAGGCCACCTGGGAGGTTCTCTGCAAGTCCTCCAAACCGGACGCTAAAACAGAGTAAGTCGTTCCCTCTGTTTTTCAAGTCGATCCTGCACCTGAGAGGGTTGCCTCTGCATTAGTGTTGCATGCAGTTCTCTTAGCTTCAGGAATCGTCCCTGTTAGCGTAGAAATGAGGACTATAGCTAGTTTTGTGACTAAGGATCCATGGTGCAGGTTAAGGCATCCTTGAAGCTCGTTGGGTTGGAGCTCTTAGTACTTTTCACGCAAGTCCAGGTAAGGGAAGCTAGCCTTATTTCCAACGAAAACCTTAAGTTAGATGATTTTGATGATGGGGCGACGTGGTCGCCGGTTTTCAACTGTTATTGCATAATCCTCTGTTTTTGATGTTGGGGCGATGTGGTCGCCAGTTTTTCCCTTGTGTTTCGAAATCCCCTGTTTTGGATGTGATCGCCGGTTTTAAATATTGATTTCGAAACTCCCCTGTTTTTAGTGTTGTTTGAAATTGTTTGAGATTGAAATGTGAAATGCATGCAATATTCGAAAATCTGGACCTCTGAATGATTGCTGTTGTGATTGGAATCGTTCATTTAAGTGTCATATGATGTGTTGAATGTTGTGAATGTGGGATCAAGGCATAGTATTTTCAGGAAAGAAAATACCGTGTAAGATTGTGTAGGATGTGCATTGATCGGTGATTTCTATAATGAGATATCCTGACTCTCCTGATATAATGGAACCATATAGAGGAAGTTATTCAGGCGTTGAGAGTCGAAGGAGGTTCATGAATGGGTGAGTCGTGTGAAAAAGAACGAGCTTGGCCTGTTACATGGATTAACCCTGTCATACTAGGAGAGTGATGAGATTGAGATTGAGATTATGTTCATGTGCACAGCTGTGGAAACTTTACAGCAATGTAGTATGACAGGTGCAGATCTCTGAGTCTAGTCAATGCACGTGTCTTCCGGAAGTAGTGTCAAGTGTCTATGTGTGATGAGTCAGTGGAAGTCTCACGTGAGAAATGTGAAATATTGAGAATTTTGATAGACACTTGATGGTTATGTGATATGAATGAGAAAGTGATGGACTCTTGTGAATGTTTAAAATGGCTGATCTACGTTGGTTGTCCAGTTTATAATTTGAAGTTTTAAAAATATCTAGCTTACCCTTTGTATTGTTCTGTGGCTGTTTTCTCTTAAAACTGTGATGATCGTGTACTTTACACGGGAGCAGATGATCTTCCAGGGAGTAGAGCTCCTCATTGAGTGGTCGCCGGAAGGAGATCGCCTTTTCTGTGCTGATAGCAGATCGGCTGTTTTGGGTCTTCGGACCGGAGATCGCCTGTTTTATGTTGGGAGACCGCCGGTTTCATTTTATTTGGCTGTATTTTGTTAAGTTTGGAAAACTGGCTGGATATGTATTAATTTTCCCTGTGGGGAGCAATTTCATTATATATATATATATATGTTCACTTCGAAAATTTTGTTTTATCTTTATTTCATTATATAAATGTGAAATGTATTTTGGTGGGATGTTACATGGCTCTTGGTTTGCTTGACAAACCCAATCGTCTTTGGTCGACCTTGGTTGACATGCCAAAGAAAAACTTATTTTTGTTGACCTTGGTTGATAAGTTAAGGAAAACCTCATCTTTGTCGACCTCAATTGACAAGCCATGGAAGACCTCATCTTGGTCGACCTCGTCTGATAAGACAAGGAAGACCTCATCTTGGTCGACCTCGACTAATAAGCCAAGGAAGACCTCATCTTGGTCGACCTCAACTAGTAAGCCAAGGAAGACCTCACCTTGGTCGACCTCGACTGATAAGCCAAGGAAGACCTCACCTTGGTTGACCTCGACTGATAAGCCAAGGAAGACCTCATCTTGGTCGACCTCGACTGATAAGCCAAGGAAGACATCACTGCCTCAACCTTGGCTGTTTAGGCCACGGAGGACTTCTCTCGGAACCATACTATTCTCCCCCTTTCTTTAACAAGGTAGGAGAGGTTCATTTACATGCCTCAACCATGGCTGCTTAGGCCGTGGAGGACTTACTGTTCAACACAAATATATCTTTCTCAATTCTTTTCTTTTATTGGGTGACCTCGTTAAAAAACCCCGTAGGGAAAAAGAGTGTCCCCTTCACTGAATAATACAATTGTGTTGAATACAAAGTAATTAACTTAAAATAAAATCACAAAGTCATTAACTGAAATAAAACTTGAGGTTGGCAGCATTCCATGTTCGCGGGATTGCCCCACCTTCCAAGGTCTCCAACCTGTATGCTCCATTCCCAAGGGCCTCGGTTACACGAAATGGGCCAGTCCACTTGGGAGATAACTTATTTTCTAACTGGTATGGATGGGCCTTTCGCATCACCAAGTCTGCTACCTGGAACTGTTGAGGTTTCAGCTTAGATTTGTACTAGCATTCTACCCTCCTTTTTAAAGCTCAGACCTGATGCGGGCTTCTTCTCTCAACTCGTCCAATAGATCTAAGTTCACCCTTCTTTCTTCATTAGATTCTTCAGCCACAAAGTTCTGGAAGCGTGGCGAGCTTTCTTGAATTTCTACTGGAATCATGGAGTCCGACCCATATACCAAACTAAAGGGTGTTTCCTTGGTAGTGGATTGCGGGGTGGTATGATATGCCCACACAATCCTGGGAACCTCTTCCGCTCAAGTCCCCTTAGCCTTTTCCAGTCTCCTTTTTAAGCCCCTTAGTAGGACTCTGTTAGTCGATTTGACCTGCCCATTGGTTTGAGGATGCTCGACTGATGCAAAAACCTGTTTGATGCCGAGCTCTGTGCACAACTTTCCCAGCTGCTGGCTTGTAAACTGGGTGCCATTATCCAACACCAGACACTTTGGTATTCAAAAACGATACACTATATTCTTCCACACAAAGTGCTGGACTTTGTGCGCTGTGATCTGTGCTACTGGTTCAACCTCGATCCATTTAGTGAAATATTCGATGGCCACAACGAAGTACTTCATCTGCCTGATTGCAAAGGGAAATGGTCCCAGAATGTCGATTCCCCAGGTGTGTAAAGGCCATGGACTGTGGAGGGATCTCAGCTCTTCTAGGGGTACATTATACCAGTCTGCATGTTGTTGGCATTTTTTGCAGTGTTGTTTGTGCTTTATGCAATCTTCCCTCATCGTTGGCCAATAAGACCCTACTCAAATGGCCTTGGCCGACAAAGCTCGGCCGTCGATGTGACTTCCACATATGCCTTCGTGGAGTTCAGCGATGATACGGGTGCACTACTCCCCACTTACATAGGTTAAGATAGGATGGGTGTAGCCATGCCTAAATAACTTGTCGTCAATCAGAGTGTAGCGGGCTGCATGTTTTTTTACAGTTTTGGCCTCTGCTAGGTCTATGGGGAGTCTCCCTTGGGCCAGGTATCGTCTGTAAGGCATCATCCATGTTTCCCCTTCTTCGACCAAATGAACCCGTGACGACTTCCCCCTTGGTGGACCATATGAGCTTATGCGGGGCGTTTTCAACGTTTCCTGGGTAAGAGACTTATGGCCTCTTGTTCCTGCATCTGAGACATTTATCATCTGTACGTCAATGCCACCTTCTATGCCTGTTCGAGGTGCTCTCAGAGTTTCTTGAATGACTGTCCTCTGCCTGCCCCCCGTTGCCTGAGTTGGCGAGTTTTGCCAACAAGTCAGCTCTAGCATTCTGTTCTTGAGGGACATGTAGCAATTCAAACTCCACAAAGGTCCTTTTTAAAAGGTCAACATACTCGAGGTAAGCGGCCATCTGCAGATCCTTGGCTTGGTATTCACCTGTTACCTGCCCCGTGACCAACGGCAAATCGCTCTTGGCTAGTAAACATTCTGCACCCATCTCTTTTGCTAGTAGCATCCTTGCAATCAAAGCCTCGTATTCCGCCTGGTTGTTACTTTCTTTGAAGGAAAAACGCAGAGCTTGCTCTATAAGGACTCCTCTTGGTCCTTCCAAAATCACTCCAGCCCCACTACCTTGCTAGTTCGACGACCCATCTACGGAGAGAACCCACCTGAAACCTGCTTCTTCCTGCTGAATGGCCTCTACGGAGACCTCTGCCACAAAATCTGCGTAAACCTAACCCTTGATGGGTCCTTGCGGTTCATATTGCACATCAAATTCAAATAGTTCTACTGCCCAATGAACCATTCTTCCTGCAACATTTGGTTTCTGTAGGACCTTTTGAATGGGGAGGTTCATCATCACAATGATCGTGAAGCTATGGAAATAGTGACGAAGCCTCCTTGCTGAGAATACCACGGCTAGCGCCGCCTTCTCGATGGCCTAATAACGTGCCTCAGACCCCTGCAAGACCTTGTTGATAAAATATATTGGTCTTTGAGCTTGGTCTTGTTCCTGGACGAGGACCGAGCTGATCGCCCTTTCTGTAATGGAGAAGTACAAACAAAGTGGTAGACTCGGTCGTGGCTTGTGCAACACTGGAGGACTGGCTAGATACTCTTTTAATTCAAGGAAATATTTTTCACACTCAGCGGTCCATACGAACCTGTTGTTCCTTTTCAAACACCAGAAGAAAGGGTAACCCCTTTCGCCTCCTGCGGAAACAAAACGTGTCAGGGTGGCTAGCCGACCTGTCAGCTGCTGTACCTCTTTCACAGAAATTGGGCGCCACATCTTCGCTATGGCTGCACATTTTTCTGGGTTGACCTCTATTCCATGTTCAGTCAGCAAGAATCCCAAGAATTTTCCTGCTTCTACCCCAAACACACATTTTTCAGGGTTCAACTTGAGATTATACTTGGAAATGGTGCTGAAGAGTTCCTCAAGGTCAACCACATGCTAGTCTTTCTCTTGGGAGGTGACGACCATGTCATCTACATATGCCTGCACATTTCGCCCAACCATAGGGGCAAGTATTTTGTTCATCAGCCTCTGGTACGTGGCTCCTGCATTCTTCTGACCAAAGGGCATCGCATCATCTTGTAGCAGTAACTGGAGTGCTCTGTCATGAACGCCGTCTTCCATTCGTCCTTTGGGTGCATTTGTATCTAGTTGTACCCAGAAAATGCATCCAAAAAACTAAGTAGTTTCCATCCTGAGGCACTATCTACCAAGGCGTCGATGCTAGGAAGTGGGTACGAATCCTTGGGGCAGGCCTTGTTCAAATCAGTGAAGTCGACGCACATTCTCCACTTGTCATTAGCCTTCTTTACCAACACCATGTTGGCCAAAAACTCAGGGTATTGGATCTCTCTTATGTGACTGGCCTCCAACAACTTCTGGGTCTCCAGCCTGATGACCTGTCGCCTCTCTTCGTTAAACTTTCGCCGTCTCTGATGAACAGGTTTGACCTGGGGGTTCATGGTGAGACGGTGGCACAAAAAATTAGGGTCTATCCTTGGCATGTCTGAGGCAGTCCACGCAAAGGCATCCAGATGTCGGGCCAAAACCTCGGTGACCTGGTCCTGCGCTTCTTGGCTTAATGATTTGCCAAGCTCGAAGTGTTTACCCCTGACCTCTCGTTCCACGACCTCCTCCACAGGCTCGGAACGTCTGCCTAAGGTGACCTCTAGGCGGATGTCTTCCTCGTCCCTAGGCGGCCCGGTGGTCATAGCACACACGCCTCGCTTGGACTTGAGGCTGTCTTCGTAGCACTTTCTAGCCGTCTTCTGGTCTAACTTCATAGTTATTACCACACCATCAAGAGAGGGAAGCTTTAACTTCATGTGCCCCGACGAAGGTATTGCTCCTAACCTATTCAAAGCAGGCCTACCCAAAAGAATGTTATAAGCGGATGGTGCACTAACTACAAGGAACCTGATGTTAACCGAGTGAGACCCCTTCTCATCTGTGAATGTGGTTCTTAACTCGATGTATCCCCTGATCTCCTGCAAATCCGTACAAACATCCGTCATAGGGTATCAGCTGGTCGGGGGATAACTGTAGTTTGTTGAAGATCGGCCAAAACATCACATCTATCGAGCTTCCCTAATCGACCAGAACCCGGTGCACCCTCCTTCCCACGGTCACAACTGAGATTACTGTGGGGTCATTTTCATGTGGGACCACATCTGCTCTATCTGCTTTTGTAAAAGTGAGGTCAGGCTCTGGGAATCGGTCGAGGTCTACCTCCCCAATAGCCATTACCTCTCTGGTGTATTTCCTTCGTAGGGAAGCGGTGCACCCTCCGCCCAAGAAACCCCCAGAGATAGTGTTAATTTCTCCATGGATGGGTACCTCATGCCCCTGGTCTGCCGCAGGAGCCGTCAACGAAAATTTTCCCTGAGGTTCCTGCAAATAATCTGTCAGAAAACCACTCCTTACCAGGTCATCTATTTGATACCCCAAAGAGAGACAATTGCTCAGAGTGTGACCATGCGCTTGGTGGAAGTCACATCACTTTTTTTTTTGTGGACCCAGCTTCTTGTCAGATTTCGGGGGAAATTTTAACCTGTTTGCCACCTCGGGGATGGCTATCAACTCCTTGAGCTCTATTCTGAAATTGTGCCTCGTGAGCTTAGGCTTCCTTGGCTCATACGGTGCCGCTTTGGCCTTCTTTCCCGTGGTGGTCTCATGTACCCTCAAGGGCTGAGAGCGCCCTGGTAGACGGGTTTTGGGTGGTTCCACCCTGGTACGCTTCTCCGCCACGTGCTCCTTTATAGTAATGTGTGCCACAGCGCGGCACTGGATCTCCTCAAACATCCTTGGTGGACACCGTATCAGTGTATCGCTAAAGGGTCCTAGAAGGATTCCCCTTTCAAACGCATGCACGATCATGGCCTCATCTTTTGTCTGCAATCTGACCACAAGTGCCCCAAACTGATTCAGAAAGTCTTTCAGTGGTTCTTCTTGGGACTGCCTTACGTCAAAGAGATCGAACGCAACATGTGGACGTGCGCGGTTGACAATGAACTGTTTCTTGAACAACTTCGTGAACTGGCCAAAAGACGTGATATATCAATCTGGGAGCCCGATGAACCAGTTCAAGGTCGTGCCTACAAAAGTACCCATAAATAGCTTACAGTGCATAGCGTCCGTTCCCCCAGAGATCATCATCTGAGTGTGGAAAGCCATTATGTGGGCCTCTGGATCCTCGACCCTTGTGAAGGTGATTTTTGGAATCACAAAGGACACTGGTATGAGCGTCTCCATGATCTCTTGAAAGAAAGGCATGGGGCGAACCCTAGCTGGAGGTGGCACCCCTGGACCCGCCACCGCACGTTCTCCTATCCCTCTCCTTAACTCCTCGTTGGCCCTGCATAATTCTTCGTTTGCCGCCAATGATGCGTTTAGGTCTGTCCTAAACTGATCTTGGTTGGCGGTGGACGCTGCAAACGCCTGCTGAAGGTTGCGGATTGTCTGCATGAGTTCTTGGATGGTCGCGGTTTGACCACCTTCATCCCTTCCAGTGCCACCTTTCCTTGTACTCCTCATGTCGTTTGATTATACTGATCATAACTGTGGATGGGACCTAGTTTTATCGGGCCCCACGGTGGGTGCCAAATGTTCACGTCGGTTGACTCGGTTATCGTTGACTCTGAGGTAGGTAATGACTCCTTTCTATCTCGCGGTGGGTTGATGGCTCCGTTGAAACAAAGGGGCCCTACTTGTAATTACACTCCAACGCTCAAGTCACTACAGGGCAAGAAACATCAAACAACTACAATATCTCAAGCCTAGAGTGTGTGAGAAACTTTAAGCTTGCAAAGAATTGTGTTGGTGTGTGAACCTGTGTTTACCTTGGGCGTTACCCCATTATATAGTTGTTTTTAGGTTACTTGCCGCATACAAGCCCCTATCCCTTTCCTAGAGTGCGTAACTTAAGGTGTGGCCACTAGGGGTTCAGTGCCTACCCCAGCGCCGCCAGCCCAAACTTATCTAATAACTTAATATCTCACGTGCCTCAAAACCTTCACGTGCCTCCCATGCGTTTCTAAGGATAATTCTATCGTGTCAGAGCCTCACGTCTTGAACACATCCTGCATGCATAGCATATCTATGAATCTGGTTTCGGGCCTTGACACGTGTAACTCTGTGGACCCCTCTGTGGGTCCTACCATGCCGACCTCTCCTGTGCCGACCTCTCAGTCATGTGCTGACGTCCGAGGTCTGGAACAAAGAATGGAAGTTGATTTTCCAATAGCATCAAGTCATGCTGAATATCCACTTGCAACCATGGTTTTACCAACAAAGGGTCTTCTCGCTTCCAATCATGGTATCTATGCATTCTTAGAAAAAGCTCAATTATGAAGCAAGCATCAACCAAAATCATCTTTAAGAAATCATCTCTATTATATTTCATAGGATCTGCATAACAAAGACGAATTTCTTCTTCCATCTCTTTAATTTTGACAACAAATTCTCTCATAGGTAGTGGTGTTCGATTTAGAAATCCCTTGAGATATTTGAGTTTAAGCTCTTCCATTGGCTCAAAACTATTGTCTGCTCTATGATGATAAAGGTCAATGGAAACCATTTGAGGAGTGTAGGCTTTGGGATTATTTTCACGAATATTTGGTGGTACCCTATTAATGCATTGCATATGGAAACCATACTCTTCTGGAGGTTTAACATTTTGAAGCATCTTAGTACATTTAGTCTCTAAACGTTGTATTTCAATAGCTAAATCTCTCGATTGTTCTTCCATCTATTAAAACTCTGTAAAATGAAGATTTGATAAATATTAACTTGAATACTAATAAATTTGATAGAGATCAATTTATTCTTTACGCTATAAAAGAAATTCAATAGTTAAAAGTTCAAAATGATTTCTATGATTCTAGGGATTTGATAATAAAAATAAGGAACAAAGAAATAGTTTCACAACTAGATGTTATAAAAACTATATTTAAAAATATATTTTAAATATTATTTGGGTATATGTGCTTTGAATAAATTATAAAAAAAATTAGTGCAAGTTGATGGAATAAAAGGACTTCAAGATGAATAAATTCAATCTTAGATAGTAATGGTATGAACTTCAGAGGATGATACAATAGCAATTAGTTGAAGTTGCAAAATATATAGATAGTTTATCATTGATAATTTTTTCACAAATATTTCCATAAAATTAGAATCGTTGATATTAAATAATTAAATTCAAAGTTACTAATTTCAAATATTTATTAAGTTTAATAGATTATTTTCCTATGATGTGGTTGGATCATATCCATTTTGCTCTCTTTCAAAAATATGACTGCTTAAACAATGAAAGGTCAATATTCATTCTTATTTTTTAGTTTAGTCAAAATTAAAAACACCACCAACCTTGTGCGTGAAGGGCAGAACAGTGGTGAAGGCAGTGGCGACGACAACAGGCAGTGACAATGAAACAGTGGTAGCAACAAAGAAACTTCGCACAAAACGAAGGAGGGATTTTACCAATGAAACAGTGATGACAGCTGCAAAAACCTTCACCAATGAAATCGATAAGAGAAACAGAAAATAATAAGCAATGGAGGAGAATGAAATGAAGGAGAAAGAACTTACAACAACGGAGATGAAGAACCAGATAGTAAGAGAGTAAGAACTAGCGAAAAGACAAACGAAAAACAAAAGTGCAAGTGACAAGCTTCGAATTAGGGTAATAAAACGAGTCTAAAACGGCGGTTCCATCCACAACCGCCATATTAGACCAAGAAACTTTGGGCTAAAATGGCGGTTTCCCACAATCACCATTTTACACTCGTTTAAATTTAAAAAATGTCACCGTATTTTGATGGACAACATTTGACAGTAAAAGCGATGTGTATATAGTGTTATAAATAAGCTTTTCTCCATTAGTGACTAAAGCTATGTTGCTTTGCTGCTCAAGCTTAATTACCTAGACCATTTGATGGAAACCATCTAGCCACACACAACCACATAATAAGGAGGATAAAGACATAGAGGTTGTTTAGGGATTTATTTGCAAATATAGGTCTAATTGGGCTGTTGTTTCTTTTTGTAGGCCTAATCAAGAGGACAACTCTAGGGTGAAAGAATGTAAAAAAATATCCAAGAAGACCTCCAAGTCAGCAAAACATAAACTAAAGCTTTGGTCAGAAGAACATAAGAAGACTGAGTTGCTGTTGACTAGTCAACATTATTTTTGGGCCAAGCTTTTAGCTTAAATAAATTGTATAAAGTTGTTTAGGATTTCATGGGCCATGTATTGGGCCTAGTAGCATAAAATAATTGGACCAAATATTTGGGCCAAGTAGCATAGGTTTTTGGGCTTGTATTTGGGCCAATAGTAAAATATGACTAGTTAGGGTAACAATTGGGCTTCTTTAAGCCCAATGTAACCCTAAAACATCTAGGGTATATTGGAGGACGAAAATCACCTTGGCATGGAGCACATGGGCGTCCACATGGCAGCCTAGGAGTGGAGAGGATTTAGCATGGAAGGTGTGAGCTAAAACATGGAAAGCATGACTACACATGGCACCTTCTCATTGGAGAGTTTTATTTTGAATTTTCAAATTTTGGCTCCAAAATGTCCAGCCCTCTCTCCTATATAATGAGGTGCTTGGCTCATGTGATTAGAAGATTAATTTGAGTGAAATTGCTGCCAACTTTGTGCCAATTATCACTCTTGTCTCCTACCTCTAGGATAGACACCTTAGTCTTCATTCTTCATCTTTTCCAAGTGAGATGGCCTCACCACTTACTCTCCACACCTAACACTTCACCTTCAAGGAAACCACAACTCCTAGGAGCTCCTTGCACATCTTCAACCATAGCTTCCGCCACCTTCAAATTCATTTTCGGCTCATGGAAGAAAGCACTCAAGCTAGGCTACATCAAGTGGTATCTAGAGCCATGGTTCTTCAAGAGCTAAATGTCTTCTTCTAATTTTTTTTGATTTTTTGTTGTTCTTCATATTTCCATGTTGTTCTTCATTAGATCCTTGAATGTCTTGCTGTTTTTTTCAATTTAATTTTGATTTGAATGCTGTTTGGATGAATCCAATCGGTAGAATGTGTTCAACTTGTTCTTGAGCTTCTAATTTCAATTTTGTGTAGGATTCTTGTGTGTTTTGGTGTGCTGTTTGATTTTATTACGATTTTGAGTCTTTCTTGCACATTTTAATTGGTTCAATCTGTTTTAATTTGAGTCATTTTGATTTTGAGATCTATACATGTTTTGTCAAGTCATGTTTCTCCAACAAATGTCATCAAATCCTAGTAGTACTTTTCTTGATTGATTTTGTTTCTTGATTTGATCTTGAGTCCAGTTTTTAATCTGAATTGTTTGATCCTTTGGTGCATTTTTCTTTTAGATTTGAGTTCATATTTGTGTGATAGAACCACACAAATTCTTATACAATCATTCTATTGTGTCTTTGCAAGTTTTCAACTCTGTTTTTAATTCCAGATTAGGATTTCTAAACTGTGCTGGCTGTTTTTCATTGTGAAAATTAATTCTGCTGGAGAAAAATTCTGGAAATCTGGATCTGAAAATTTTGATGTCTTAGAAAAAAAGGAAAAAAAAAAGTGAATCAAAATTCGAAGTGAAAAAAAAATAATAAATCAAACAAAATCAGTGTTCAAAACTGGCGCGAAAAAAAAAACGGTAATCTGGCACCAGATTTGAAACTTTTATTGTAATTGATTGGTGCATGTGTTTTGAGTGATTTCAGCGCCAAAATTTGGTTAACATCTTGAAGTATCTGTGTTTAAAATTTCAAATTCAAATTTGAAAAATACAGCTCAGCATAAATCGTGTAAGTCACGTTTTTTGACACTTAAATTCCAGTAGTTCAGTTTTGGTTTTTGTAATCCAATTCTAGTACCTTTCCCTAGGTTCATTTTGTGTGCCAGCTTTGTTGATTAACTTATTTTGCTTGATTGTCAATTTTTCTTCAATATTCCTTCTAGTTTTGTCACATTTAAATCCCTTTGCTGTTGTCCAAATTTAAATTGAGCTTTTGTTGCTTTAATTTTTGTTGACCTCTTAAGTGGTGAAAGTTTTCAAAAGGTGCTTGTAAAGTTTGGTGCTAACCTTTGTGGTGAGTGCCATTTTTACTTAGTAGGTGCTGAATTGATTACTTTAGTGACTATCCTAAAAGAGGTAAAGCAAGAGTGCAGCAACAAAAATATACAACCATACATCAAAGAGAGGAGTGCAAAGCAAAAAGGAGGAGTACCAAAAAGAAAAGGAAGCATAGAATAGGATTCTAAACTTTTGTAATTCAAAATTTCCATTGTATTTCTTTTGAGTTGTAAGTTGTTAAACATTCAATAATTAGTGGAATTAATCACGCCAATTAGACGGTGAGTGTGTCTTCAAAGGTTCTAAGTGCCAAAGAAGCCTCACCTTAGGAATTCGCCTAGTTTAAATGCTTTTGAATTAGAGTTAATTGTTCATTGTGATTAATTGTTTTTTTTAAGTAATTTCGTTTTCTTGTATTAAAGCTTGTGTTTTCATTTTTGATTGTGCTCTAAGTGAATTACTTAGAGAAAGGTTTGTGAAAGTCTTGGAGGATAGAATCTGGCTAGGAAAGGCTTGGTACTTAAGTGATCCAAGTGATCCACCTCCCTTTCCTGGGAATCTACGTACATTGCTCCACCTATCTTTCTTGTGGTAAATTGCTTTTAACACATAACTTTAATCATGTCTTCTCATTCTCCTCATTCTAATGAAAATGATAGAAAGTCTATTAAATCTCTTTTGAAACAATTAGCTCAAGACTTTCAATCATTTTCACATAGACAATTGCAACATGAGGCCCAACTCAAAGAAAGGGATGCTCATCTTGCTTTGTTAGAAGAAGAGTTGAAAATGGTTAAAGAAAGGGATGAATACATCAACAAAACAAAAAGAAATTCTCATGCATTTATCTCTAGGGTGAGTGATTCTTTTAAAGAAGAGAGTCTTAGAATTAATGAATACTATCAACCTCAACCTAGGAGAGTTAGAAAAGAAAGAAAAGAAAGCCCAAGGGAGGTTAGGGTAGATCTACCTTATTTCTATGGGAAAGAAAACATAGAAACCTACCTAGATTGGGAAATGAAGGTAGAACAATTGTTTGCTTGTCATCAAGTAGGTGAGGAAAGAAAAGTACCCTTAGCCATCTTAAGCTTTCAAGGTAATGCTATGAATTGGTGGATTTCCCTAAAAAGAGAGAGACATCTCCACAAGGACCCTCCCATTACGTGTTGGAATGATCTTAGGGGAGCCTTGAGATGTCGCCATATTCCCTCAATTTACAATAGGAAGTTGATGGACAAGCTCCAAAGACTTCATCAAAAAAATCTGAGTGTAGAAGAATATTGGCAAAAGATGGTGTTATATATTATAAGGGCAGGGATTAAGGAAGAAATTAATACCACCATTTCAAGGTTTTTAAATGGTCTCAAACTTGAGATAAGAAACAAAGTTGAACTTTTACCTTATAAAGATTTAAATGACTTGATTCAACTTTGCATTAAAGTTGAAAAACAAATTTTGAAAAAAGAATCAAGTCAAAAACAAAGTTCATACTTTGTACCTTATCAAAAGGATGAGTGCCAAAGAGGGGAAGGGCATATAAAAGAAACATCTCTAGAACCTTCCCAAGAGATATCTAAAAATGAGCACATCTCCCATACTCAAACTAAAGAAATTCAATGTTTTAAATGTCTTGGTAGAGGTCACATAGCATCCCAATGTCCAAATAGGAGAACTATGATCCTAAGAGGGAGTGATAAGTATAGTAGCCAAGAAGATGAGTCTAGTGGGGGAGAGGAAAAAGGAAATAGTGAGGGGGCATATCCTTGTGAGGGAGAATTAATGATCCAAAGAACCCTCAACAATCACCCTAGTGTAAACCAAGAGACACAAAGAGAGAACAATTTCCATACAAGATGCAAAGTTTTAGAAAATGTTTGTTTTCTCATTGTGAATGGTGGCTCTTGCTACAATTGTTGTAGCACTAGGATGATTGAAAAGCTAAATCTACAATTAATACTTCACCCTAAGCCTTATAAACTTCAGTGGATTAATGAAGGTGGGGAATTAATTGTAGACAAGCAAGTGAAAGTCAAGTTTTTTGTGGGAAACTATAAAGATAAAGTTTTATATGGTGTAGTTCCCATGGAAGCTTGTCATATTTTGTTGGATAGACCATGGAAATTTAATCAGAAAGCTTTGCATAATGGTCTTACCAAAAAGATTACTTTTACTCATAAAGAGGAAAAGTTTGTACTCTATCCTTTAACACCATTAAAAGTGGTAAAGGACCAAGTACAAATGAAACAAAAAAGAGAAAAAAAGAAAATAAAAACTGAAAAATCGCTAGCTCTTCTAAAACAAAAGCTAGTGTCTAAAGATTTTAGTAATAAAAATTCAAAACAAGGGAGGAAAGACTTAGAAAAGAAAATTATGTACTCCTCTCTAAAGAAATCTTGTGAAAAGTTGCCAAAAACAAGAAAAAAACAAGAGGAATGGCAACTTAAAAAGAGTGATTTTTGTACAACTGCTGAAACTTACTCATTTGATTTGTTTGATGACTCCAACAGATGGACATTTGATCCTGGAGAAGCATAGTTTTCCAAGCAAGAATAAGGCTGCTCTTCGAGATCAACCTTGTAGATCTGAGGACAGATCCTCTCAAGAGGGAGGGGATGATGGAAACCATCTAGCCACACACAACCACATAATAAGGAGGATAAAGACATAGAGGTTGTTTAGGGATTTATTTGCAAATATAGGTCTAATTGGGTTGTTGTTTCTTTTTGTAGGCCTAATCAAGAGGACAACTCTAGGGTGAAGGAATGTACAAAAATATCCAAGAAGACCTCCAAGTCAGCAAAACATAAACTAAAGCTTTGGTCAGAAGAACATAAGAAGACTGAGTTGCTGTTGACTAGTCAACATTATTTTTGGGCCAAGCTTTAGCTTAAATAAATTGTATAAAGTTGTTTAGGATTTCATGGGCCATGTATTGGGCCTAGTAGCATAAAATAATTGGACCAAATATTTGGGCGAAGTAGCATAGGTTTTTGGGCTTGTATTTGGGCCAATAGTAAAATATGACTAGTTAGGGTAACAATCGGGCTTCTTTGAGCCCAATGTAACCCTAAAACATCTAGGGTATATTGGAGGACGAAAATCACCTTGGCATGGAGCACATAGACGTCCACATGGCAGCCTAGGAGTGGAGAGGATTTAGTATGGAAGGTGTGAGCTAAAACATGGAAAGCATGACTACACATGGCACCTTCTCATTGGAGAGTTTTATTTTGAATTTTCAAATTTTGGCTCCAAAATGTCCAGCCCTCTCTCTTATATAATGAGGTGCTTGGCTCATGTGATTAGAAGATTAATTTGAGTGAAATTGCTGCCAACTTTGTGCCAATTATCACTCTTGTCTCCTACCTCTAGGATAGACACCTTTGTCTTCATTCTTCATCTTTTCCAAGTGAGATGGCCTCACCACTTACTCTCCACACCTAACACTTCACCTTCAAGGAAACCACAACTCCTAGGAGCTCCTTGCACATCTTCAACCATAGCTTTCGCCACCTTCAAATTCATTTTCAGCTCATGGAAGAAAGCACTCAAGCTAGGCTACATCACCATTGAACAATGAAGAATCTATGTAGATGCTCTCCTTTAGAAGAATATGGTAGTGATACTTCTACTTGTTGAATATCTGTATTGGATGAGTTTGAATTGTCTAAAGTGGATTATTTCTTATATGAGACTACTTGGAGATATTAGGTAGAGTTTGTACAAATTTAATACTATAAATGAACTAAAATGGTTTAGGAAAAGAATAATGATATAAATATTGCATAATATTGAAATAAGTTTGTGTTCTTGTCGGTTGACTCTCTTGTCGGTTGACTCTACGACGATCACACGCCTCCTTCCCTCACCTTAAGTTATTCTTTGCTGTATCGAAACAACCTGCACCTGCAAGATAGAAAGGGGCGCCCTAGAGGCCATTTGCACTCCGACGCTCAAGTCAATACTGGGCAAGCACACCAAGTGTATTGAGTATCTGAGTTTAGGTCTAGAAACTGCCTACCTTTGTGAAGTGTTTTACTACCCTTTATATAGTCTAGGGTTTTCTCTACGCCGCTATCCATATTGAGGGTTTACAGGAATACCCTTGTGCCGCTATCACCCAGTCTTAGGGTAATCTAGCGCGTAGGGTTTCCCTTAACTGGAGTGCAAATTCTAACAAGATGGCCACCTGGGTGCCCCTTCGTGCACCTAATCTCTGGGGCCACCTGTTCTGGGAGTGCGCTCACTGTTCACGTGCCATGCTTGTAGCTTCACTTGGAAACCTAATCCTGATGGGCACTTAAACCCTTCAAAACTCTGCACCTAACTGTGCTTTCCCTGCCACACGCATAGGTGCTTCGTGACTTAGGCCTCTCTCTACCTCTGGGCATTTTACTAGTAACTGGTCTTCTCTCGGGGCCCACCTTAGATCTTCTAGTTCTGTTGTTCAAAACACCCAAGACCGATATCACCTCATCGCACTCTGTTGCCGAGGACTCATCACCCCGTTGTGTGACGAGGACACCTCAGTCCACTCTGGTGGTCAACACGCTGATGACTAATCATCCCACTAGTCCATACTACCAGTGGGACCCACCCCACGTGGCTTTGGCCCATGCTGTGGGACCCAGCTGACGTGACTCACCATTACTAGCTGTTCTCGGTGTTCAAGGACTAGTCGGTATAGTTTGAAATATGAATTAATCATATTGATGATGTGAGACAACTATTACAAGGGGTTAAGTTATGATTTGTTGAGATATGTTGAGTTATTTTAGGGAGAAATACCTAAGATGATAATTCAACCTAATTGTTGTAGTGGTAGTGTTCAGTATATGAACTCATTAATTGAAGGAGATGTCATGACTCATTAATTGTTCAAAATCATATAGATTAAAATATCATACGATATAAGATGACAAGTTTATTTAATAAATTTCTTGCATTAAACTTTGTAAAGTAAATACAATGAACTATCTTAACTAGATTAACTAGATTCTGTCAACCAATGAGTAAGATTTAATATGAGTAACATATTAGTCATTGGGAATTATTTACTATGTGTCGTGTAGAAGACGTTGTAGTCCCGTACACCTTTGTTAAGGTGAGGGAGAGTCTATTGATACAAATGTCTTGAACATTTGGTGAGGTGAGGTGAGAAATGTGAGTGTGTGAATCCTTATAAACTTTGTGGAGGTAAGGATGTTATTCAAATTATGATGAAAATGTGAAAATATGTTAGATGTGTTATATAACTATGCTATTAATTATTTGTTTTGATTGTTCATTTCTTTATTTTGTTTGATTTTTTTGTGTTGAAGATAGTGAAGATGCTTATCAACATTTACTATTTTAGAAAAAAAAAGCCTATCATCATCAACATTAGTAGCATTAACACAAATTAAATAAATATTTAATGTGAACAGAGAATATAACTTTTATTTTACTGTTATTTTTCAAATAAGAATACAGTCTCTCTAAATAGTCTTACAATAGACTTCTCAAATTCTACCTTCTCTCTCATAAAACCTATACTATAAATTACATTTAAAATCATAGTATATGATCCTGCCGCGGACTTGAACGTGGAGGATGTGCCTCGTCACTCCTTCATCTAGCCTTCTGCAACTGCACGTTCTGCAAGAACGCTCCAAGAACCTTCGCCGGAACTCCAAACAATGCCTGCAAAACAACACAGACGACGCCTCTAGCGGCCGTGTGCACTCCAACACTCAAGTTAGGCAACAAGAACACCGAAAACTCTCACTGAATCTCTCTGTGAGACTCGTGTGTGCTCTGATCCACTTTCTCTCTGTGTGTAACTCAATTCTGTCATCACTGTGCAATGTGTATAAACGTCCCCACAATGACTCAGAAACTGTGTGTAGTGTAAAAACTGTAAGTGTAATTCTGTGTTAGAATGTGTGTACCTTACATGAGGTGAAGTACCTTTATACCTGGGCCGCGCCTCTCTCTCAGATGGTGACACGTGGAGGCATGCAACTGGCATCTACAGTACACGTGTCACACCTGAAGGGCTTCTTCGCTTTTCTCTGTGCGGCTAAGTTTTCCTCTTGAAGAGTAACTTAGCGCGTTTCTTCTCTTTGAGTGAGTCGCATGCTCCCAGGAGAGCACCAGGTGTGGCTGGTCTGAGCATACTCACCAGGCGCATCCTGCCTGCATGGCCTCGCCGCACGTCCTCTGAGTGGATGCATGCTCCCAGGAGAGCACCGGGTGTGGCTATTCTGAGCACACTCACCAGGCGCATCCTGCTTGCATGGTCTCACCGCACGTCCTCTGAGTGGGCATCATGCGAGGTGCATGCGGAACGCTCTCACTGAGAACCTGGGTCCCAGCTTAACACGTGTTGGCAAGAACACCGATGACCGATCTAGCTCTGCATGCACCAACGACCGAGCGGTGCCTCATGACCTTCCACCGATGACCGTGCGGTGCCTCATTACTTTCGACCGACGTCCGTGCGGTGCCTCATGACCTTCCACCGACGTCCGTACGGTGCCTCATTACTTTCCACCGACGTTCGTACGGTGCCTCATGACCTTCCACCGACATCCGTGCGGTGCTTCCAGGAGCTTATCTAGGCACCGCTCTGGGGATGGTGGCCACTTGGTAACTGACCACCGATCACCATTCTAAGTGGTCTCCTCCCTGATTCTCCTGTTATCTCATGCAACGTGTCACCCTGTGACTGGTCCACGTGGTCATCTACTGCTGACGTCATCACCTACCGATGACCGACCGGATCACAAGCCCCCTAGTCTCGAGCTGTGAACTTGTTCTCAGCGAAGAGACTAAGTGGTCGCGCCCTCGGTCCATGTGGCAGGTGGGGCCACACCACGTGCTGCCTATGTCTCTGCTCTCTCGACACGTGGACGCATCAATGGCCCACACTGAGTGCCGCTAACGCTTCCTTCATTCAAAAGAGGTGCGCGCGCATTCTCCTTGATCATTCGACCTTCAACTCTTCTCTAATCATCTACAGGTTCATCTTTTCTGTTTTCTTCTTCCCAACCGCACTAGGATTCACTGCATTTCTCTCTCACTCTCTGCTTCTCCTTCTTCCTCTTCTTCACCTGAACCTTCCTTCCCGCTTCATTCACCTGATCTTGCTCCTAGCTTTCCTCCATTGCAGCTTTTGGCAATGGCTCGTGTAAAGCAAACGGCACGCCTTGTTGCCTCTTCTTCTGGTGCTGAGGCTTTGATAGATGGGTTCAGGATGGCCTTGGAGCAGATTCTCTGCGTCCCACCAGACTTGGACCTTGCCCAATTCAGTCTCCGCCATTCAGTGGTCGATGGCAAGCTTGTAACATCCCGCCAAAATGCTTTTCATATTTATATAATGAAAATAAAGGTAAACAAATATATTGAAGTGAACATAATTATATATATGTAATGAAGTTTCTCCTCACAGGGAGTTTAATACATAATCGGTCAATTCCAAAACTTAAACAAAATACAGCAAAATAAAAAAAACAGGCGATCTCCTGATAGAAAACAGAAAACAGCAATCTCCTAACAGATAAGGCGATCTCCTATCAGAAAACAGAAAAAGGGGTGATCGCCTAACAGAAACAGAAACAGGCGATCTCCTTCCGGCGACCACTCACTGAGGAGCTCTACTTCCTGCAACATCATCTGCTCCCGTGTAAAATCATACACGATCATCACAGGTTTAAGAAAACATCCACAAACAAGAACACAGGGTAAGCTAGATATTTTAAAGAGAATTTAGATATGAAACTTTAAAATCAAGATAAAACAAATTTAAGACACCCACGTAAAAACCATCAACTTTCTCATTCCCATCACATGACCATCAAGTAATCACATATTTCACAATTTCCTCAAGAGTCTTTCAATTCACATAATTCATCAAGTGTCTACCAATTTCAATGTTTCTCATTTCTCACGTCAGACTTCCACTGACTCATCACACACCGACACTTGACACTACTTCCGGAAGACTCGTGCATTGAACTTAGCATCCAGAGACCTGCACCTGTCATACTTCATTGCTGTAATGTTCCCACAGCCATGCGCATCAACATAATCTCGATCTCAATCTCATCACTCTCACAGTATGACAGGGTTAATCCATATAACAGGTCAAGTCAGTTATCTTTCAAACGACTTACCCATACATATGGACCTCCTTCGACTCTCACCAACCGAATGACTTCATCTATGTGACTCCATCATATCAGCAGAGTCAGGATCGTCTCATTCACAGGATACTCACTGATCAATACACCTCATAACTAATCTCAACACGGTATTTCCTTTCCTGAAAATACTATGTCTTGATCCCACATTCAAACATTCAACACATCATATAACACTTAAATGAACGATTTCCAATCACAGCAACAATCATTCCAAGGTTCAGACTTTAAAATATCACATTTCAATCTCAAACAATTTCAAACGACACTAAAACAGGGGAGTTCGAAAACAACACCAAAACCGGCGATCTCATCCAAAAACAGGGGATTATGCAATAACAGTTGAAAAACCGGCGACCACGTCGCCCCATCATCAAAATCATCTAACGTAAGGTTTTCGTTGGAAATAAGGCTAGCTTCCCTTACCTGGACTAGTGTAAAACACCAAGAGCTCCGAAAACCCACCGAAGCTTAAAGATGCTTTCACTCTGTTTTAGCGTCCCGGTCTGGAGAACTTGCAGAGAACCTCCCAGGTTTCCAAGGGCAGTCGTCGCTCGTCGTACTGGTGCTTGAGGGTGCCTAAATCGCAGCGCGAAGGAGACAAAAGAGAAGGGTGAAGGTGAACTCACTCTTTCGCTCTTGAATTACTGCAACGTTCTTTGCCTTCCCGAAGTGGGTTTTTGAATCTACACTAACTTGTCCACACATGCTGCTGCCACCACCCACTTTGCAGGAAAGCCTGAGTGTACGTTTCCCTGAACAGTACGACCACGGTGTCTCTTGCGCATGCCAACCACTTCCATGAACAGTACGGCCGTGGGTGTCTCTTGCGCATGCCAACTTTCTGATGTCACTATTCTGCACCACCCTTTTTGTCCACGTGGCGCGCGTGCAGGACGTTTCATGCTGGGAGCCTGGGTCCCACCTTATCTGTGTGAAACACGACATCGCGCGATAACCTTCCACCGATGACTCATCCTGGAGGACGACCGATGTCTCTCTCTGGAAGACGACCGATGTCTCTCTCTGGAAGACGACCGATGTCTCTCCCTGGGAGATGATCGATGTCTATCCCTGGCGACGCCCGCATGTCTCTCGCGCCCCGGCGATGCCCGCATGCCTCTCGCGCCCCGGCGATGTCCGCATACCTCGCGCCCTGGCGATGACCGCATCCCTCGCGCCCTGGCGATGTCCGCATGTGTCTCGCGCCCTGGCGATGTCCGCATACCTCGCGCCCTGGCGATGTCTGTAAGGACCTGGAAAATATTACTGGAATAAAAGGATATAATTTAATGGATTCGAAGAATGGTTGTACTTAAAATGAAAAGGAAGGAAAGTGTAGTTTAGAAGACTATGAGATCGCCTGTCGCCTACTACGCATGATCGTCAGGGCGCGAGAGGCATGCGGACATCGCCAGGGCGCGAGACATGCGAGCATCGTCAGGGCGCGAGAGTCATGCGGGTGTCGCCAAGAGGAGACCTCGGTCGGTCTCCAGGAGGAAGAGACCTCGGTCGGTCTCCAGGAGGAGGAGACATCGGTCGTCTTCCAGAGAGAGACATCGGTCGTCTTCCAGAGAGAGACATCGGTCGTTTTCCAGGATGGATACCGGTGGATGGTTATCAGGGGTCCGGTTATACGCAGACGAGGTGGGGCCCTGGTTTCCAGGACGAACGTGCTGCATTTGCGACATGTAGGCAGTGAAAGTCTTCGGAACAGTAGCTCCATGCACATAGAGACGCCAGGTGGCCATTCTGTCAAGTCTGCATTTAATTCGAGGAAGAAACCCACACGGAAGTGTTAGTTAGAGAGTAGGTAATGATAGCTATATGGTAGGCCTATGTTCCTAGTATCAGAATGCACCGCCTCTTAGTGAGTTTAGAAATGCAGTAAGAGGAAATAGTGACAGAGTTTCATCTTTCTCTTTTCTCTCCTTTGCGCTGCGACTCAGTATTCCCCAGGCACCAGCTTGACTACCAGCGATTTCCATAGAGCATTTGAGAAGGTTCTCTGCAAGTTTTACCAATTAGAACGCTTAGGCAGAGTTCAGGCATCCTTTACGTTCGGCGGTTTAGAGCTTGAAGTGAGATTTCACGCTGATCCAGGTAAGGGAAGCTAGCCTTACTTCTAATGAAAATTGTATGTGTGATGATTTTGATGTTGGGGGCGACGTGGTCGCCGGTGTTCAAAATGTTCTTGCTTAAGAAAACTCAGTTCTGTTCGTGATCGCCGATTTCTGGAGGTGATCGCCGGTTTTCATCTGTTATTGAAATATCCTCTGTTTTTGTGTTGTTTGGAAACTGTTTGAGATTTAAATGTGATATTCGAAAATCTGAACCTTGGCATGAGTTTTGCTGTGACTGGAATCATTTGTTGAAATGTTATGTGATGTGTGAATGTTGTGAATGTGGGATCGAGGCATAGTATTTTCAGGAAAGGAAATACCGTGTAAGATCTGTGTAGGATGTGTATTGATCAGTGAGTGTCCTGTTAATGAGACGATCCTGACTCTGCTGACATGATGGAATTACGTAAATGAAGTCATTCGGTGGTGAGAGTCGAAGGAGGTCCTATGAATGAGTGGCCCGTGTGAAACAGAACGAGCTCAGCCGTCATATGGATTCACCCTGTCACACTGTGATAACGATGATATTGAGATTGTGTGATGCGCATGGCTGAGGTCATTTTCCAGCCTTTTAGCGTGACAGGTGCAGGTCTCTGGATGCTAAGTTCAACACACGAGTCTCCGGAATAGTGGTCAAGTGTCTGGTGTGATGAGTCAGTGGAAAGTCTGACGTGTGAAATATTGAGAAATTGAATTGATAGACACTTGATTGCTGATGTGAATTTTGAGACTCTGGAATTGATTTGTGAGATATGTGATTATCGAATGGTTTGGTGGAATATGAGAAAGTTGATGGTTTTTATGTGGATGTCTTAAATTGGTTTTCATCTTGATTTTTAAGTTCATATTCAAACTCTCTTTTAATTGTCTAGCTTACCCTGCGTTTTGGTTCTATGGCTGTTTTCTTAAAACCTGTGATGATCGTGAAATCTTTACACGGGAGCAGATGACGTTACAGGAAGTTGAGATCGCCGGTTTGATAGGAGATCGCCTGCCTGATAGGAGATCGCCTGGTTGATAAGAGATCGCCTGCCTGATAGGAGATCGCCTGGTTGATAGGAGATCGCCTGCCTGATAGGAGATCGCCCTTTTTATGTTGGGAGATCGGTTGTTTGGTTGTTTTTGCTGTTTTTATGTTTAAGTTTTGGAAAATGACCGTTTTGTATTAAACTCCCTGCGAGGAGAAACATCATTACATATATATAATTATGTTCATTTCAACACTTTGGTTTTACGTATATTTTCATTTTATATATTTGTGAAACGTTTTGGCGGGATGTTACATTAATGGTATCAGAGCAGTTTGTCCTTTGGATGACCTGAGGGCTGTGGATCCATTGTGTTTTCTTCTGCTCATGAAAACTTATTTGAGTTTTAAGTGACAACTATTGTGAAAGGTTTTCAAACGTTTTAGTATTGAACTTTTTGTGTGAGCTGTAGTGAATGTATGCCTAACTGAAGATCTTAGTATTTGGAATGAGAGGGTCTTGATAAGGTGGTGAGGGTGCACACTCATGACCGGATCGGGGTGATTCTCAATCTAAATTCCAGAGGTTTAATGTTTAGCATACTTTGAATTCTGGTGTGATCTATTTCATGTTATTGAGTGTTCTTGTAATTGATTGTGAGTGGCTGTGTGGATTGATGGTTGCACACCAGTAGCTGTTCTGGTGTTTTGCTTGAGGTTATAAGCTTCATGTTTCTATTGATGGACTCAATTTCCTAAGGAATTTGAGAAGCTGACCTTGTGAGGTCGAGATGTTATCCCCCTTGAATGAATTGATTCCTTATCGATCTCATTCTTATAGTTGTAGGGAATATAGAAGCTAGTAGTTTCGGAATCTTAGAACGAGGGAGATGACTCGTAGACCTCCTACCTCTCCCCAACTTTCTCCTGAAATGGGCCAGATCGCCAGGGCCGTTGAGATGATGGCGGGTGCCATCCAACAGCAGAATGCAGTGATGGCTCAGAGTCATCAAGCTGCGATACAGCAGTGGGAGAGCTTCACGGTGAAGTTTCTGGAGGAATGTTTTCCAGATAGTACAAGGTTGGCGAAGGAAGCCGAATTTCTAAGGTTGGAGCAGGGAGAGATGTCTGTGGACGCCTATGCTGCTCGGTTTGAGTACTTCGCCAGATTTTATACCCAGGCGACCTCCGAGGCTTGGAGGTGCAGGAAGTTTGAGGAGGGGCTGAAGCATGGGCTGAAGAGGACTATAGCCCCGATGTGCATCAGGGAATTTCACGCCTTAGTAGAGAAGGCGAAGATGGTGGAAAACCTGGAAAAGGGTGATTCTCGGGTGATCAGGTCACACCCAGGGGGTTCTTCCAATGGGAAGACAAGGATGCAGCAACAGCAGTTTGAGCCTTATGAGAGACCTCCACAGCATAGGGCAAGAGCAGCACCGCCCCAGCCTCAGCAGCAATCACCTTGGGAACCCAGATGTTTCACGTGCAAAAGGATGGGGCACATTTCTAGAAATTGCCCCAACAGAAAAGAGATGACTCAACCCAGGGGACCTCGGCGGTAGAGGAATGAAAGTAGCAGACCTCAGGCAACAGGGAGAGTGTTTGCCATGGCAGGAACTGAGGCGTCCCAGTCAGGTATTTTGGTATAAGATGTTTGTTTTATATCTGGTAGGGGTGTAGAAGCTTTGTTTGATCCTGAGCGACACACTCCTTTGTGTCAAGTCGGTGTAGCCGAGCTGGGCCTTATAGTGAAGGAGTTACCCTTCGAACTGTTGGTCTCTACACCTGTGTCAGGGCAGGTGGTGACCTCTACAGTTGCCCCGAATGTTCAGTGATAGTAGAGGGACGCAGATTCAAAGTGAATTTGATCTGTCTATCTCTGCAGGATCTGGATGTTATCCTGTGAATGGATTGGCTGTCTGCCGATCACGTTCCCATAGTTTGCGGTAGGCAGAAAGTGGTGTTTTCCGATCTCCAAGAGCCAGATGTGAGATCTGCTCGGCATGGGCGATCAGAGTTGGAAGAAGAGGCGAGGTGTTTTGTGATGGTAGTTCGGTTGGAAGTGAAGGATGAAGAGGACGTAAGCAGGATTCATGTGGTGAAAGATTGGATGGATGTATTTCCAGAAGAAGTACCTGGGTTACCTCCTAAGAGGGAAGTGGAATTCTCTATTGTTTTGGTACCCGGAGCTGGACCAGTGTCAATGGCACCTTGCAGGATGGCTCCAGCCGAGTTGGTAGAATTGAAGAAGCAAGTGGAAGAGCTGTTGGAGAAGCATTTCATCAAACCCAGCGTATCTCCATGAGGTACTCCAGTGCGGGTAATTCCAGAGGTCGGAAGACCTTTTGACGTCTACTGTGGTGCTTCACATCAAGGGTTGGGATGCGTTTTGGATGCAAGAGAAGAGAGTGGTTGCATATGCTTCAAGGCAACTCAAAGTTCATGAGAGATAATTATTCTACTTATGATTTAGAATCGGCAGTGGTAGTGGTTGATCTGGTTGGCTATCAGCAGTAGATGATGCCAGCAACAGTTGATTACGTAGATCGTTCAAAGGAGTCATGTGGTAGAGGGTGGCAAGTGAATCGGAGAGGCGATCGCCCAGAATGGTGATTGGTTGGGGTGGTTAAGGGACCAACACTTGCGGATCAGTATCAGGCGAGCGCCTGTAAGCTGAACCCGAGAAGTAAAGAAACACAGAGTAGCAATCGCCTATCGCCGTGTGGATCAATACACGCCTATCGCCGGGAGAGAAAATCAGTACACGCCTATCAACCGTGTGTGGAGAATACGAGATCAGTGGTCAACAAAACGCCGAAAGGAGCACATCGCCTGATATTCAGATCGCCGGGGTTTTCACATCGCCGTACATTTGAGAAGATTAGTTCATCACGTTAAGGCTGCCAGTTCATCGTGTTAAGGCTGCGCCCACAGTAGCTAGCGCACTAGGCTACTCCCTGTGTGGATAACTTAGCCGCAGGAGCAAAGTAGAAGTAACGACTCAGTTGTAGGTTCTCCAGACGACGACACGTGTGTGACCAGATATCCTCCACGTGTCAAGAGGGATAACCGTCAGGAGAGAGAAAGATTCAGAGGCGCCAACTTGTTCTTTCAGGTGAAGTCATTGAGGTGCTTGGCGCGAAGCTGGTGAGAAGGAGGAGGCTAGAAGAAGAAGCTCTGGCGTCTGGTCAAGGGGCTGGATCAGTGGTGTTATGGGGTTTTGAAGTCAGTGTTTGTATGAAGTTTTGTATGGGAGGAAATGCAGAACTCCCTTATTATGGGAACCAGGAGGGCGAACCAGTTTTGATTGAACAATTAGAGGAGCCTAGTCTGAAGCGTGTTGTGAGAGTTCTAGGCGCCGAGCCAGCTAAGGGCCTTGTAATGGGTAAAGATGGGATATTAAGGTTAAGGGCAGAACTTGCATACCAGTAAATGAATAATTTAAGGGATAACAGAAAATTTAACTTTGCTCTTCTGGCGAAATGGAAATGGTGGATGATGGGTGATGAGAAAGGGAAATAGAAAGATATTCTTGTATCCAAATATGACTCGGAACTTGGGAGAAGCCGAGCTCATTTGAAATATCAATCGTGGTGGTGAAGAGATGTATGTAAGGTGTTCCTTTAGGGAGCGTGAGAATTAGATCAGCAGTTGGGATGTCGATGGATGGTTTTGATCAAGATGCAGAAGTTGATTCCTAGAAGGATATTTCGGATCCTAGTTTGTATTAGCTAGGGGGCATGAGCAGTAGGCAGTTGTTCTCTTTCCTTCCGATGAAGGGATCATGCTCGCTTTTCTCTAAGGAGGCTAGGCCTGGTTCTGTTAAGAGCCTAGTTGTGGAAATGCTCGACCAAGTCTTCAAGGTTGGGATTAGAGTGTGAATGCTGGAGTTGGCGCTCAATGGAGCAGCATATCCCATATGCAGGGATGTACAATGGAATTTGATGAAGTAGTGGAGTAGTAAGAGTTGGTTCAGCAGGCAACCGAGAAGGTGATGCTGATACAAGGCAGGATGAAAGCTTCTCAAAATCGGCAGATTCAGAGGAGAAGACCTTTGGAGTTTGCTGCTGGAGACCATGTGTTTATGAGAGTGACACCAACCAAGGGTGTAGGACGAGCTATCAAATCAAGGAAGCTGTCTTCTAAGTTTGTTGGACCATACCAGATCTGGAGGAAGATAGGTCCTGTAGCGTATGAGATCGCCCTATCTTCCCTTTTTGCAACCCTGCATAATGTCTTTCACGTATCACAGCTGAGGGAGTACATGGCAGACCTTAGTCACGATTTTTTTTGAAAGTGGGCGATGTGCAGATCAGGGATGATTGTTCGTTTGAAGCAACCAGTCAAGATCGACGATCGCTAAAGTAATCAGCTCAGAGGTAAGACCATCAACCTGATGAAAGTGGTGTGGGATGAGAGATCGGGTGATTCCACTTGGGAGTTAGGAGAGACCATGAGAAAGGACTATCCACATCTCTTTCCTTGTAATTCAATTTTCGAGGACGAAAATTTTTGTTGTTAGGGAGATTGTAAGGACCTGGAAAATATTACTGGAATAAAAGGATATAATTTAATGGATTCGAAGAATGGTTGTACTTAAAATGAAAAGGAAGGAAAGTGTAGTTTAGAAGACTATGAGATCGCCTGTCGCCTACTACGCATGATCGTCAGGGCGCGAGAGGCATGCGGACATCGCCAGGGCGCGAGACATGAGAGCATCGTCAGGGCGCGAGAGTCATGCGGGTGTCGCCAAGAGGAGACCTCGGTCGGTCTCCAGGAGGAAGAGACCTCGGTCGGTCTCCAGGAGGAGGAGACATCGGTCGTCTTCCAGAGAGAGACATCGGTCGTCTTCCAGAGAGAGACATCGGTCGTTTTCCAGGATGGATACCGGTGGATGGTTATCAGGGGTCCGGTTATACGCAGACGAGGTGGGGCCCTGGTTTCCAGGACGAACGTGCTGCATTTGCGACATGTAGGCAGTGAAAGTCTTCGGAACAGTAGCTCCATGCACATAGAGACGCCAGGTGGCCATTCTGTCAAGTCTGCATTTAATTCGAGGAAGAAACCCACACGGAAGTGTTAGTTAGAGAGTAGGTAATGATAGCTATATGGCAGGCCTATGTTCCTAGTATCAGAATGCACCGCCTCTTAGTGAGTTTAGAAATGCAGTAAGAGGAAATAGTGACAGAGTTTCATCTTTCTCTTTTCTCTCCTTTGCGCTGCGACTCAGTATTCCCCAGGCACCAGCTTGACTACCAGCGATTTCCATAGAGCATTTGAGAAGGTTCTCTGCAAGTTTTACCAATTAGAACGCTTAGGCAGAGTTCAGGCATCCTTTACGTTCGGCGGTTTAGAGCTTGAAGTGAGATTTCACGCTGATCCAGGTAAGGGAAGCTAGCCTTACTTCTAATGAAAATTGTATGTGTGATGATTTTGATGTTGGGGGCGACGTGGTCGCCGGTGTTCAAAATGTTCTTGCTTAAGAAAACTCAGTTCTGTTCGTGATCGCCGATTTCTGGAGGTGATCGCCGGTTTTCATCTGTTATTGAAATATCCTCTGTTTTTGTGTTGTTTGGAAACTGTTTGAGATTTAAATGTGATATTCGAAAATCTGAACCTTGGCATGAGTTTTGCTGTGACTGGAATCATTTGTTGAAATGTTATGTGATGTGTGAATGTTGTGAATGTGGGATCGAGGCATAGTATTTTCAGGAAAGGAAATACCGTGTAAGATCTGTGTAGGATGTGTATTGATCAGTGAGTGTCCTGTTAATGAGACGATCCTGACTCTGCTGACATGATGGAATTACGTAAATGAAGTCATTCGGTGGTGAGAGTCGAAGGAGGTCCTATGAATGAGTGGCCCGTGTGAAACAGAACGAGCTCAGCCGTCATATGGATTCACCCTGTCACACTGTGATAACGATGATATTGAGATTGTGTGATGCGCATGGCTGAGGTCATTTTCCAGCCTTTTAGCGTGACAGGTGCAGGTCTCTGGATGCTAAGTTCAACACACGAGTCTCCGGAATAGTGGTCAAGTGTCTGGTGTGATGAGTCAGTGGAAAGTCTGACGTGTGAAATATTGAGAAATTGAATTGATAGACACTTGATTGCTGATGTGAATTTTGAGACTCTGGAATTGATTTGTGAGATATGTGATTATCGAATGGTTTGGTGGAATATGAGAAAGTTGATGGTTTTTATGTGGATGTCTTAAATTGGTTTTCATCTTGATTTTTAAGTTCATATTCAAACTCTCTTTTAATTGTCTAGCTTACCCTGCGTTTTGGTTCTATGGCTGTTTTCTTAAAACCTGTGATGATCGTGAAATCTTTACACGGGAGCAGATGACGTTACAGGAAGTTGAGATCGCCGGTTTGATAGGAGATCGCCTGCCTGATAGGAGATCGCCTGGTTGATAAGAGATCGCCTGCCTGATAGGAGATCGCCTGGTTGATAGGAGATCGCCTGCCTGATAGGAGATCGCCCTTTTTATGTTGGGAGATCGGTTGTTTGGTTGTTTTTGCTGTTTTTATGTTTAAGTTTTGGAAAATGACCGTTTTGTATTAAACTCCCTGCGAGGAGAAACATCATTACATATATATAATTATGTTCATTTCAACACTTTGGTTTTACGTATATTTTCATTTTATATATTTGTGAAACGTTTTGGCGGGATGTTACAATGTCCGCATGTGTAGTCTAGGCGACAGGCGATTATGTAATAACCAGGCGATCTCATACTCTTCTAAGCTACAGTTTCCTTCCTTTTTATTTTAAATAAAAACATACTTAGAATTCATTTAAAATATATTCCTTTTATTCCAATTTAATTTTACAGGTCCTTACATTCTTCCTCCTTGAGCTTCTTCTGTGTAATTTCTTTTTCTGCTTCATAACTTGTGTATAAACCTTTTAGCTGTAAAGGCTCTCTGTATTGACTTCAATATGAATGGAATCTTTGCTCCAGCTGCATGTCTCTTTCCATTTTGGAACTCTCTGCATGTGACTAACCGTTAACTAGCTTAGGCTTTAGCGCGATCTCACTGTAACCCTTCAAACTTGGTTTCTGACTTGATCACTACTAACTGTTACCTCAACATTGTCTTTAACAGCTTTTATGCATAACTTGATGCTGGACGACTGACTTGACGGGCCTAAATGCTTCGGCTTCTCGCAGCGGAACTTGCTTCTACCACCGACCACTGACTAGCATTTTAGTGCACCACCGATCAGTCATCGCGCTTCAGGCTCTGCTTTACTTCTCTGTTACTCCAGCGCTAAGCACATAGAGGGCCTGAACGCCAAAGATGATACCTGTGTTTTGGGGAAGAAAAGTGCTTCTCGATGACCCCTCTTGCCTCAGCCTCGCTGTAAGAAGTCGTGGTGAGGTCTTTCTCCTCTCGCCTCAGCCTCGCTGTACAAAGTCGAGGTGAGGTCTTTCTCCTCTCGCCCCAGCCTCGCTGTACAAAGTCGAGGTGAGGTCTTTCTCCTCTCGCCTCAGCCTCGCTGTACAAAGTCGAGGTGAGGTCTTTCTGCTCTCGCCTCAGCCTCGCTATACAAAGTCGAGGGTGAGGACTTTCTTATCTCGCCTCAGCCTCGCTGTACAAAGTCGAGGGTGAGGTCTTGCTCCTCTCGCCTCAGCCTCGCTGTACAAAGTCGAGGTGAGGACTTTCTCCACTCGCCTCAGCCTCGCTGTACAAAGTCGAGGTGAGGACTTTTTCCTCTTGCCTCAGCCTCGCTGTACAAAGTCGAGGTGAGGACTTTTTTACCTCGCCTCAGCCTCGCTGTACAAAGTCGAGGTGAGGACTTTTTTACCTCGCCTCAGCCTCGCTGTACAAAGTCGAGGGTGAGGTCTTTCTGCTCTCGCCTCATCCTCGTTGTACAAAGTCAAGGGTGAGGTCTTTCTCTCGCCTCAGCCTCGCTGTACAAAGTTGAGGTGAGGACTTTTTTCTCTTAGTGGGTGCATGCTCCCAGGAGAGCACCAGGTGTGGCTGTCTAAGCGCACTCACCAGGCGCATCCTGCCTGCATGGTCTCACCGCACGCCTTCTGAGTGGGCAACTCTTCTTCTGGTTTGAAATCATGCGAGGTGCATGCGTAACGCTCTCGCTGGGAGCCTGGGTCCCAGCTTAACACGTGTTGGCAAGTCCCAGATGACCATGCCCTGACCGAGTGCTCGCGCTCTACATGCACTGACGGCCGACCTCGGTCTTTATGCAACGACCGAGTCCTCTGCTTCTGGAATCATGCGATGTGCATGCGTAACGCTCTCGCTGGGAGCCTGGGTCCCAGCTTAACACGTGTTGGCAAGACCTCGATGACATTGCACCGACCGAGTGCTCGCGGTCTGCATGCACCGACGTTTGATCGCGCTCTACACCCAGGCGGTCCTCTAGGCACTGATCTGTGAGTGGTGGGCATTCGGTAACTGACCACCGATCACCTGTACTTGCCTCTGGGGCAAGGAGAACTTTAAACTGGGAACACTTGCACACTTTATGTACTGAAATCTTTTTTATTGGGTGGCCTTGTTAAAAAGGTGCCCCCTGATCTGCTCAACTGTTTACAGTAGATATACTGAGTGTGTGTACTGCGCGAGAACGCATCTACTTTACAACTTAACTGAAGTAGAAACTTAAGTGTGTAGCGTTCCACCTCCTGGGGATAGCTGCTCCATCCAGAGTCTCCAGCCGATAAGTGTAACATCCCGCCAAATCCTTTTCATATTTATATAATAAAATAAACGTAGACATTTATTTATAAAATCAACATATGTATATATATTGAAAGTACATCATCCCATACATTGTATCTAAAAAAGAAACGTCCCTCTTATAGGGGTTTTAATACATTCCATCAACTCTTTCAAAATAAAACCAAAATACAGCATAAAAAGAAAACAGGCGATCTCTTCCTCCAACTGCTCACTGAGGAGCTCGACTACCTGCAACATCATCTGCTCCCGTGTAAAATACACGATCATCACAGTTTTAAGAAAAACAGCCACAGAACAAAAACGCAGGGTAAGCTAGATATTTTAAAGAGAATTTAGATATGAAACTTTAAAATCAAGATAAAACAAATTTAAAACACCCACGTAAAATCCATCAATTTTCCCATTCCCTTCACTTGATCATCAAGAAATCACATATTTCACAATTTCCTCAAGAGTCGTTCAATTCACATAATTCCATCAAGTGTCTATCAAATTTCAATATTTCTCTTTCTCACGTCAGACTTCCACTAACTCACCACACGTAGACACATACCACACCACTGTAAAGTCCACACAGGACAGCTAGTGAAGTCTACACAGGACAGCTAATGAAGTCCACACAGGACAGCTAATGAAGTCCACACAGGACAGCTAATGAAGTCCACACAGGACAGCTAATAACATCAATTCACCCAATGCACCATACAACACTTAAATGAACGATTCCAAACACAGCCACAATCGTACCAAGGTTCAGATTTTCGAAATATCACATGCATTTCACATTTCAATCTCAAACGGTTTCAAACGACACTAACACAGGGGAGTTCGAAAACAACATTAAAACCGGCGATCACATCCAAAAACAGGGGATTATGCAATAACAGTTGAAAACCGGCGACCACGTCGCCCCATCATCAAAATCATCTAACTTAAGGTTTTCGTTGGAAATAAGGCTAGCTTCCCTTACCTGAACTTGCGCAAAAACACCAAGAGCTCCAAAACCCACCGAAGCTTAGAGATGCCTTAACTCTGTTCTAGCGTCCTGACGGGAGAACTTGCAGAGAACCTCCCAGGTGCTCTGTGGTAGTCGCCGATAGCCAACTAATGCGCTAGGGCGTCTGAACGTATGGAGAAGGAGAAGAAGAAACATGGAGCTAAAACCAACTCACTCAATTTCTCTCTACTCAAGCAGCGTTCGCACCTTCCTATCCAAACTGAAGTTTGAACTTAAGCCACCCTTCCCAGGCATGCCGCTGCCACCACCCACTCTGCAGGGAAGCTTGCGTATACATTTCCTCTAACAGTATGACCACGTGGGTTTCTGCGCGTACCAACTCTCTGACGCTAACTATTCTGAGACACCCTTTCTGTCTACGTGTCGCGCCTGCAAGACGTCTCATGCTGGGAGCCTGGGTCCCACCTTATCTGTGTGAAACACGACATCGCGCGATAACCTTCCACCGATGACTGCTCGCGCGATGACTACCCACTGATGTCTCATCCTGGCGGACGACCGATGTCTCTCCCTGGAAGACGACCAATGTCTCTCCCTGGAAGACGAACGATGTCTCTCCCTGGAAGACGACCGATGTCTCTCCCTGGAAGACGAATGATGTCTCTCCCTGGAAGACGACTGATGTCTCTCCCTGGAAGACGACCGATGCGTCCCTCATCCTGGCGATGCCCGTCTATCTCCCGCCCTGGCCTAAACAAAAATGGCAACTTCATACAATTAAGTTCTCTCCAATTGCTCACACTAACACCTTTACTTTGTTTGATGATTTCCATAGGTGGACGTTTGATCCGGGAGGACAAGCCTTGCCGAAACAATAGGCTGCTATCCGAGATCAAATCTGTAGATCTGAGGATAGATCTTCTCAAAGGAGGAGGAGATGATGGACACCATGCAACCCCATCCATCCCCCTAGTTGAAGACAAAGCAAGGGATTTGAGGACAAATCCTTTTTCAAGAGGGAGGGGATGATGGAAGAGGGCCAAGCACAACCTTCCATGAAAGGCAAGAGCCAAGTCAAGAGCGTCTAAGACCAAGCTAGGAGCGTCTAAGACAAGCTAGGAGCGTCTAGGACGAGAAGGCCAAGCTAGAAGCGTCTAGGACAAGAAGACTTGGATCAAAGCTATGAATGGGAGAGTGGCATACTAGCACATATTCCGTGAAGGCCCATCAAATGTAGTTTAGCTTTAATTGGGGTGTAAATAGCATAGCCATGTGGACAAATGTTTATTTTTCTGCACATTAGAATTAAGGAGAAGTTAACCTTCCCACTATTCTAGAAAGCCCATGGAGGGGGTGAACTTACAAACTAGACACACACCTCCCCATGTGCTCACACTTTCCATGTGGCCCATGTGCTTCACATTTACATTTCATTTGGCTAGCATTAGGGTTGCATTATGGTCCTCCTTAGCCTATAAAAGGAGGAGCCTACTGTAAGGACCTAGAAAATCTTATTGGAATAAAAGTGATATATTTTAAGTAAATTCTAAGTATGTTTTATTTAAAATAAAAGAAAAGGAAAGTGTAGTTAGAAGACTATGAGATCGCCTGGAACATGATCGCCGTAATTGAAAGAGTAGGCGATCTCCGACTTCTCTGGCACATGATCGCCTGTCGCCTTGATTGCACCTGAACGCCAATCGCCTGTAGTGTACCTAGTCGCCTGTCGCCTAGAGTACACATGATCGCCGAAAACTACACTTAGTGTGTAGTCAAGATGTTGGATCAACCATAGTGGGTTCCCAAAAACCACGTGCATCAAGGTGTGGGTTAAGCCTTAGACACGCTGAGCAGGCGAAACTCTATGCTTGAGCATAAGAAATCTTCTTATTGTTGCATGCATGGGCACACGAGGAGTGGTACTGCTCTGCTCAGGGAAATGTGAAGCTACTGAAGTCATCAAGTCTTTGGAGAGGAACGTAACGTGGTGGGGCCCTGGTTTCCAGGATGAACGTGCTGCATGTGCAACATGTAGGCAATGAAAATCCTGCAGGAGCAGTAGCTCCATGTGCGCAGAGACGCCACGTGGCCATACTGTCAGGTTGCACTGAATTTGAGGAAGGAAAACCCACCCAGGAGGGTTAGTTAGAGAATAGGTAATGATGGCTACATGGCAGGCCTATGTTCCTAGTGTCAGACTACACCGCCTCTTAGTGAGTATAAAAACGCAGTGAGAGTATGAAAGGTGACAGAGTGAGTTCACCTTCAGCTTTCTCTTTTCTCTCCTTTGCACTGCAACTCAGAAATTCCAGGCACCAGTTAAATTACCAGCGATTGCCAAAGAGCATTTGAGAAGGGTCTCTGCAAGTTTTACCAATTAGAACGCTTAGGCAGAGTTCAGGCATCCTTTACGTTCGGCGGTTTAGAGCTTAAAGTGAGATTTCACGCTGATCCAGGTAAGGGAAGCTAATCTTTTTCCAACGATAACTGGATATTTAATGTTTGAAATGGTAGGGCGACATGGTCGCCGGTTTTACTTCGATTTCAAGGTGTTTTTGATGTTGTAAGGAAAGCTAGCCTTACTTCTAATGAAAAACTGTATGCGTGATGATTTTGATATTGGCGGCAACGTGATCGCAGGGTGTTCAAACTGTTCTTGCTTTAAACCCAGTTTTGTTTGTAATCGCCGGTTTTTCATCTGTCATAGAAATATCCCCTGTTTTATGCTGTTTCAAAAGTGTTTGAAATTTTAAATGTGGTTTTCGAAAATTTGAACCTTGGTATGAGATTTGCTGTGATTGAAATTGTTTCATTGAAGTGTTATGTGATATGTTGAATGTTGTGATTGTGGATCGAGGCATAGTATTTTCAGGAAAGAAAATACCGTGTAAGGTCGTGTAATAGGTGTATTGATCGGTGATCCTATAATGAGACATCCAGACTCTACTGAGGTAATGAAATCACATAGAGGAAGTTACTCAGTTGTGGAGAGTCGATGGAGGTTCATACGTATGGGTGTCTCGTGTGAAAAAGAACGAGCTCCACCTGTTGTATGGATTAACCCTGGTCATACCGTGATAATGAGAATATTGAGATAGTGTGATGCGCATGGCTGAGGTCACTTTCCAGCCTTTGGTATGACAGGTGCGAATCTCTGGGTCTAATCAACGCACGAGTCTCCGGAATAGTGGTCAAGTGTCTGGTGTGATGAGTCAGTGGAAAGTCTGACGTGAGAAATGAGAAATTGAATTAATAGACACTTGATTTCTGATGTGAATTGGAATACTCTTGGATTGATTTGTGAAATATGGGATTTCTGATAGTCTTGTGGAATATGGAAATGTAATGGCTGATACTGTTATGGTTCGTGGATGTTGTGAAGTTCTTATGTATGCTCTTGATTCAAATGTTTTCTTAAATATATAGCTTACCCTGTATTTTGTTTCTGTGGCTGTTTTTCTTAAACCTGTGATGATCGTGTAACTTTACACGGGAGCAGATGATGTTACAGGAAGTGGATTTCCCCTGTGAGTGATCGCCGTATGTGGTCGCCGGTTTTTCTGTTCTTGTTGGGCGATCGCCCCCTTTTACTATTTTCTGATAGGCGATCTCCGTTTTCTGTTAGGAGATCGGTAGTTTTGTATTTTTGCTGTTTTCTTTATGTTAAGTTTTGTACTAAACTCCCTGCGAGGAGAACTCCTTGTATATATATATACAATTATGTTTATTTCAATATATTCGTTTTACCATTATTTCATATTACGAAAATGCAAAAATGCGAAATGTATATTGGAGGGATGTTACAAGAGATCGCCGTTTTTTATCTCTTGGTGGTGATCGCCGGTTTTATGTCCTGTATCAGATCGCCTGTTTTGGGGCCTTCTGTTACCAGATCGCCGGTTCATGTATGGAGATCGCCGGTCTTGTAGTTTTGATTGAATTTCATTAAATTTGTAAGCATTTTGACTGGTTATGTATTAAACTCCATGAGAGGAGTAAGTTCATTACTTATATATATATATATTACCATGTACTCTTCAATATTAATTGTGTACCTTTATTTTCATTATACATGTATGTCTAGTTTTATTTTGGCGGGATGTTACATTAATGGTATCAGAGCAGTTCGTCCTTTGGATGACCTGAGGGCTGTGGATCCATTGTGTTTTCTTCTGCTCATGAAAACTTATTTGAGTTTTAAGTGACAACTATTGTGAAAGGTTTTCAAACGTTTTTGTATTGAACTTTTTGTGTGTGCTGTAGTGAATGTATGCCTAACTGAAGATCTTAGTATTTAGAATGAGAGGGTCTTGATAAGGTGGTGAGGGTGCACACTCATGACCGGATCGGGGTGATTCTCAATCTAAATTCCAGAGGTTTAATGTTTAGCATACTTTGACTTCTGGTGTAATCTATTTCATGTTATTGAGTGTTCTTGTAATTGATTGTGAGTGGCTGTGTGGATTGATTTTTGCACACCAGTAGCTGTTCTGGTGTTTTGCTTGAGGTTATAAGCTTTATGGTTCTGTAGATGGACTCAAATTCCTAAGGAATTTGAGAAGCTGACCTTGTAAGGTCGTGATGTTATCCCCCTTGAATGAATTGATTTCCTTATCGATTTCATTCTTGTAGTTGTAGGTGTAAGGACCTAGAAAATCTTATTGGAATAAAAGTGATATATTTTAAGTAAATTCTAAGTATGTTTTATTTAAAATAAAAGAAAAGGAAAGTGTAGTTAGAAGACTATGAGATCGCCTGGAACATGATCGCCGTAATTGAAAGAGTAGGCGATCTCCGACTTCTCTGGCACATGATCGCCTGTCGCCTTGATTGCACCTGAACGCCAATCGCCTGTAGTGTACCTAGTCGCCTGTCGCCTAGAGTACACATGATCGCCGAAAACTACACTTAGTGTGTAGTCAAGATGTTGGATCAACCATAGTGGGTTCCCAAAAACCACGTGCATCAAGGTGTGGGTTAAGCCTTAGACACGCTGAGCAGGCGAAACTCTATGCTTGAGCATAAGAAATCTTCTTATTGTTGCATGCATGGGCACACGAGGAGTGGTACTGCTCTGCTCAGGGAAATGTGAAGCTACTGAAGTCATCAAGTCTTTGGAGAGGAACGTAACGTGGTGGGGCCCTGGTTTCCAGGATGAACGTGCTGCATGTGCAACATGTAGGCAATGAAAATCCTGCAGGAGCAGTAGCTCCATGTGCGCAGAGACGCCACGTGGCCATACTGTCAGGTTGCACTGAATTTGAGGAAGGAAAACCCACCCAGGAGGGTTAGTTAGAGAATAGGTAATGATGGCTACATGGCAGGCCTATGTTCCTAGTGTCAGACTACACCGCCTCTTAGTGAGTATAAAAACGCAGTGAGAGTATGAAAGGTGACAGAGTGAGTTCACCTTCAGCTTTCTCTTTTCTCTCCTTTGCACTGCAACTCAGAAATTCCAGGCACCAGTTAAATTACCAGCGATTGCCAAAGAGCATTTGAGAAGGGTCTCTGCAAGTTTTACCAATTAGAACGCTTAGGCAGAGTTCAGGCATCCTTTACGTTCGGCGGTTTAGAGCTTAAAGTGAGATTTCACGCTGATCCAGGTAAGGGAAGCTAATCTTTTTCCAACGATAACTGGATATTTAATGTTTGAAATGGTAGGGCGACATGGTCGCCGGTTTTACTTCGATTTCAAGGTGTTTTTGATGTTGTAAGGAAAGCTAGCCTTACTTCTAATGAAAAACTGTATGCGTGATGATTTTGATATTGGCGGCAACGTGATCGCAGGGTGTTCAAACTGTTCTTGCTTTAAACCCAGTTTTGTTTGTAATCGCCGGTTTTTCATCTGTCATAGAAATATCCCCTGTTTTATGCTGTTTCAAAAGTGTTTGAAATTTTAAATGTGGTTTTCGAAAATTTGAACCTTGGTATGAGATTTGCTGTGATTGAAATTGTTTCATTGAAGTGTTATGTGATATGTTGAATGTTGTGATTGTGGATCGAGGCATAGTATTTTCAGGAAAGAAAATACCGTGTAAGGTCGTGTAATAGGTGTATTGATCGGTGATCCTATAATGAGACATCCAGACTCTACTGAGGTAATGAAATCACATAGAGGAAGTTACTCAGTTGTGGAGAGTCGATGGAGGTTCATACGTATGGGTGTCTCGTGTGAAAAAGAACGAGCTCCACCTGTTGTATGGATTAACCCTGGTCATACCGTGATAATGAGAATATTGAGATAGTGTGATGCGCATGGCTGAGGTCACTTTCCAGCCTTTGGTATGACAGGTGCGAATCTCTGGGTCTAATCAACGCACGAGTCTCCGGAATAGTGGTCAAGTGTCTGGTGTGATGAGTCAGTGGAAAGTCTGACGTGAGAAATGAGAAATTGAATTAATAGACACTTGATTTCTGATGTGAATTGGAATACTCTTGGATTGATTTGTGAAATATGGGATTTCTGATAGTCTTGTGGAATATGGAAATGTAATGGCTGATACTGTTATGGTTCGTGGATGTTGTGAAGTTCTTATGTATGCTCTTGATTCAAATGTTTTCTTAAATATATAGCTTACCCTGTATTTTGTTTCTGTGGCTGTTTTTCTTAAACCTGTGATGATCGTGTAACTTTACACGGGAGCAGATGATGTTACAGGAAGTGGATTTCCCCTGTGAGTGATCGCCGTATGTGGTCGCCGGTTTTTCTGTTCTTGTTGGGCGATCGCCCCCTTTTACTATTTTCTGATAGGCGATCTCCGTTTTCTGTTAGGAGATCGGTAGTTTTGTATTTTTGCTGTTTTCTTTATGTTAAGTTTTGTACTAAACTCCCTGCGAGGAGAACTCCTTGTATATATATATACAATTATGTTTATTTCAATATATTCGTTTTACCATTATTTCATATTACGAAAATGCAAAAATGCGAAATGTATATTGGAGGGATGTTACAAGAGATCGCCGTTTTTTATCTCTTGGTGGTGATCGCCGGTTTTATGTCCTGTATCAGATCGCCTGTTTTGGGGCCTTCTGTTACCAGATCGCCGGTTCATGTATGGAGATCGCCGGTCTTGTAGTTTTGATTGAATTTCATTAAATTTGTAAGCATTTTGACTGGTTATGTATTAAACTCCATGAGAGGAGTAAGTTCATTACTTATATATATATATATTACCATGTACTCTTCAATATTAATTGTGTACCTTTATTTTCATTATACATGTATGTCTAGTTTTATTTTGGCGGGATGTTACATTAATGGTATCAGAGCAGTTCGTCCTTTGGATGACCTGAGGGCTGTGGATCCATTGTGTTTTCTTCTGCTCATGAAAACTTATTTGAGTTTTAAGTGACAACTATTGTGAAAGGTTTTCAAACGTTTTTGTATTGAACTTTTTGTGTGTGCTGTAGTGAATGTATGCCTAACTGAAGATCTTAGTATTTAGAATGAGAGGGTCTTGATAAGGTGGTGAGGGTGCACACTCATGACCGGATCGGGGTGATTCTCAATCTAAATTCCAGAGGTTTAATGTTTAGCATACTTTGACTTCTGGTGTAATCTATTTCATGTTATTGAGTGTTCTTGTAATTGATTGTGAGTGGCTGTGTGGATTGATTGTTGCACACCAGTAGCTGTTCTGGTGTTTTGCTTGAGGTTATAAGCTTTATGGTTCTGTAGATGGACTCAAATTCCTAAGGAATTTGAGAAGCTGACCTTGTAAGGTCGTGATGTTATCCCCCTTGAATGAATTGATTTCCTTATCGATTTCATTCTTGTAGTTGTAGGGAATATAGAAACTAGTGGTTTCAGAATCTTAGAACGAAGAAGATGACTCGTAGACCTTCTACCCCTTCCCAACCTTCTTCTGAGATGGGCCAGATCGCCAGGGCCATTGAGATGATGGCAGGTGCCATCCAGCAGCAGAATGCGGCGATGGCGCAGAACCATCAAGCTACCATGCAGCATTGGGAGACTACTCGGTCGGCTGATACGAATTCGCCTGTCGGTCAGCCTCAGGAGCGGATGGGACTGGCTGAGTTTGTGAGGCACAACCCACCCAAGTTCTGTGGGAATGCTACCCCTGATCAAGCAGATCAGTGGGTCAGAGAAATGGAGAAAATCTTTAGGGCGACCTCCTGCCCTGAAGAGAAGAAGTTGTTGTTTGCCACCTATCTGCTGTCTGGAGAAGCAGAGTTCTGGTGGATGGGAGCTCAGCAAATGATGGAGGCCAGAGAAGAGGTGTTAGACTGGGAGAGCTTTAGGGTAAGGTTCTTGGAGAAATACTTCCCTGACAGCGCAAAGTTTGCGCGGGAAGCGGAGTTTTTAAAGTTGGAGCAGGGGGTGATGACGGTGAACGCCTATGCTGCCAGGTTTGAGTACCTCGCGCGATTCTACACTCAGGCGACCTCCGAAGCTTGGAGGTGCAGGAAGTTTGAGGAAGGGCTGAAGCACGGGCTGAAGAGGACGATAGCCCCAATGTGCATCAGAGAATTTCACGCCTTGGTAGAAAAGGCGAAGATGGTGGAGACCCTGGAAAAGGGTGGTCCCCGGGTGATCAGGTCACACCCAGGGGGTTCTTTCAGTGGGCGGGCTAAGGTGCAGCATTCCCAAGGCAGGCCATATGCGAGACCTCCACTACATCGGGCGGGGACAGGGCCACCCCAGTTTCAACAGCAGCAACCCTGGAAACTAAAATGTTCCCTCTGTGGTGGACCACACATGCCAAATGTGTGCCCCAAGAAGAATTTGGAGAGAAGGTGTTTCGTATGCCAAAGGACAGGGCACGTTGCTAGAGAATGCCCTAACCGGAGTGGGACGACTCAACCTGGTAGTTCTCAGCAGTTGAGAAATGAAGGCAGCAGACCCCAGGCAGCAGGGAGGGTGTTTGCCATGTCAGGAGCAGAGGCGTCTCAATCAGGTAACCTCGTGCAAGGTGTCTGTTTTATATCTGGTAGAAGTGTAGAAGCGTTGTTTGATTCTGGAGCGACACACTCTTTTGTGTCAAGTCGGTGTATAGCCGAGTTGGGCCTCCTAGTGAAGGAGCTGCCTTTTGAACTGTTGGTCTCCACACCTGCATCAGGACAGGTTATGACCTCTACAGTTTGCCCTGAATGTCCAGTAATAGTAGAGGGACGCAGATTCAAGGTGAACTTGATCTGCCTGCCTCTTCAGGACCTGGATGTTATCCTGGGAATGGATTGGCTCTCTGCCAATCACGTTCTCATAGATTGCGGTAGGCAGAAAGTGGTGTTGCCCGATCTCCAAGAGCAGGATGTAGTATCTGCTGGGCAAAGGCGGTTGGAGATGGAAGAAGGGGCGAGGTGCTTCGTGATGCTAGCTCGGTTGGAAGTGAAGAACGAAGGGGACGTGAGCAGGATACCTGTGGTGAAAGACTTCATGGATGTGTTCCCAGAAGAGGTACCTGGGTTACCTCCTAAGAGAGAGGTAGAATTCTCTATTGATTTGGTACCTGGGGCTGGACCAGTGTCTATGGCGCCCTACAGGATGGCACCAGCCGAGTTGGTGGAATTAAAGAAGCAAGTGGAAGAGTTGCTGGAGAAACAATTCATCAGACCCAGTGTATCTCCATGGGGGGCTCCAGTACTCCTAGTTAAGAAAAAGGATGGAGGGTCTCGGCTGTGTATAGATTACAGGCAGTTAAACAAGTTGACCATCAAGAACAAGTACCCTCTACCCAGAATTGATGACTTAATGGATCAAGTAAATGGGGCCTCGGTGTTCTCAAAGATTGATCTGAGATCGGGGTACCATCAAATTTTGGTAAAGGCCGACGATGTCCAGAAAACAGCCTTTAGGTCCCGGTATGGGCACTATGAGTACGTGGTGATGCCGTTTGGAGTGACCAATGCCCCAGCTCTGTTCATGGATTATATGAATAGGATTTTCCGCCCTTTCTTGGATAAGTTTGTGGTAGTCTTCATAGATGACATACTTGTCTATTCAAAGACCGAGGAAGAACATGAAGGACATCTGAGGGCGGTGTTGGAGGTTCTGAGGGAGAAGCAACTCTATGCCAAGTTCTCCAAGTGTGAGTTCTGGCTGAAGGAAGTCAACTTTCTAGGACACGTGATATCTGCCCAGGGGATCTCGGTAGACCCAGCCAAAGTAGAGACAGTGCTGCAGTGGGAACGTCCCAAGACAGTCACTGAGATAAGGAGCTTTGTGGGTTTGGCGGGTTACTATCGGAGATTTATTGAGGACTTTTCCAAGGTGGTGGCTCCGTTAACACAGCTGACCCGTAAGGACCAACCTTTTGCTTGGACCGACCGATGTGAGCTCAGCTTCAGGGAACTAAAGGAGAGATTGACCAGTGCCCCAGTGCTGGTGATCCCCGAGGTAGGAAGACCTTTTGACGTCTACTGTGATGCCTCACATCAGGGACTGGGATGCGTTTTAATGCAAGAGAAAAGGGCAGTCGCCTATGCTTCAAGGCAACTCAAGGTCCATGAGAGGAACTACCCTACGCATGATTTGGAGTTGGCGGCAGTGGTCTTCGCCCTAAAGATCTGGAGGCACTACTTATATGGAGCTCGGTTCCAGGTGTTCAGCGACCATAAGAGCCTGAAATACCTGTTCGATCAGAAGGAACTGAACATGAGGCAAAGAAGGTGGATGGAGTTCCTTAAGGACTACGATTTTCAACTCATGTATCACCCAGGGAAGGCCAACGTAGTGGCAGACGCTTTGAGTAGAAAATCAATGCAAGTAGCCACCATGATGATAAAAGAGCAGAAACTGATCGAGCAGTTCAGAGACTTAAACTTTGGAGTGGAATTTCACGTAAATCACATTAGTTGTAGTAAGCTGGCTATAACTAATGACTTCCTTGGGATGTTAAAGGATAAGCAGTTGGAGGACCCTAGTCTGAAGCATACTATGGAGTCACTAGGGACAGATCAGGCGAGAGACTTTGTAATGGGCGATGATGGGATCTTGAGATTTAATGGCAGAATTTGCATACCTGCAAATGAAGAGTTGAAGAAGATGATCCTAGAGGAAGGTCATAAGAGTCGCCTTAACCTACACCCAGGTATGAACAAGATGTACCATGACTTGAAGGAGTCATTTTGGTGGTCAGGCATGAAGAGGGACATCGCCCAGTATGTTGCAACCTGCTTGACGTGTCAGAAGGCGAAGGTAGAGCATCAAAGACCTGGCGGGCTGTTGCAGCAACTGGATATCCCTGAGTGGAAATGGGACAGCATTGCCATGGATTTTGTCACCCATTTACCCAGATCGGTGAAGGGTCATGATGCAATCTGGGTCATCATTGATAGGCTGACAAAGAGTGCCCACTTCCTTCAAGTGAATATGAAGATGCCTATGGCCAAGCTGGCACAGTTATACATCCAAGAAATAGTAAGATTGCATGGAGTGCCTTCCAGCATCGTTTCAGATAGAGATCCCAGGTTCACTTCACGGTTTTGGCAGACCTTGCAAGAGTGCTTGGGAACTAAGTTGAGGATGAGCTCTGCATATCATCCCCAAACAGACGGTCAGTCAGAGAGAACGATCCAATCCTTGGAAGATCTGCTGAGGGCGTGCGTCTTGGATCAATTGGGGAGTTGGGACGAGGTGTTGCCACTGGTGGAGTTTACGTATAATAACAGTCACCACGCCAGCATTGGGATGGCACCTTATGAAGCCCTGTACGGGAGAAAGTGCAGGACTCCCTTATGTTGGTATCAGGAGGGCGATGCAATCTTGGTTGGGCCAGAATTGATTCAGCAGACGACCGAGAAGGTGAAACAGATACAAAGCAGAATGAAAGCTTCTCAGAGTAGGCAGAAGTCCTATGCAGATCAGAGGAGAAGACCTTTGGAGTTTGCTGCTGGAGAACATGTATTTTTGAGAGTGACCCCAACCAAGGGTGTAGGACGAGCTATCAGACCAAAGAAGCTGTCTCCTAAGTTTGTTGGACCTTACCAGATCTTGAGGAAAATTGGCCCAGTAGCCTATGAGATCGCCCTACCTCCACATTTGGCAAACCTGCATAATGTCTTCCACGTATCACAGTTAAGGAAATATCTCGCCGACCCTTGTCACGTGTTGGAGGTGGACGACGTGCAGATCAGGGACGACTTATCTTTTGAAGCAAGACCAGTCAGGATAGACGATCACCAAAGCAAACAGCTCAGGAATAAGACCATCCATATGGTTAAGGTGGTGTGGGATGAGAGATCCGGTGATTCGACTTGGGAGTTGGAAGAGGACATGAGAAACGACTATCCCCATCTCTTTTTCTTGTAATTCCATTTTCGAGGACGAAAATTTTTGTTGTTAGGGAGATTGTAAGGACCTAGAAAATCTTATTGGAATAAAAGTGATATATTTTAAGTAAATTCTAAGTATGTTTTATTTAAAATAAAAGAAAAGGAAAGTGTAGTTAGAAGACTATGAGATCGCCTGGAACATGATCGCCGTAATTGAAAGAGTAGGCGATCTCCGACTTCTCTGGCACATGATCGCCTGTCGCCTTGATTGCACCTGAACGCCAATCGCCTGTAGTGTACCTAGTCGCCTGTCGCCTAGAGTACACATGATCGCCGAAAACTACACTTAGTGTGTAGTCAAGATGTTGGATCAACCATAGTGGGTTCCCAAAAACCACGTGCATCAAGGTGTGGGTTAAGCCTTAGACACGCTGAGCAGGCGAAACTCTATGCTTGAGCATAAGAAATCTTCTTATTGTTGCATGCATGGGCACACGAGGAGTGGTACTGCTCTGCTCAGGGAAATGTGAAGCTACTGAAGTCATCAAGTCTTTGGAGAGGAACGTAACGTGGTGGGGCCCTGGTTTCCAGGATGAACGTGCTGCATGTGCAACATGTAGGCAATGAAAATCCTGCAGGAGCAGTAGCTCCATGTGCGCAGAGACGCCACGTGGCCATACTGTCAGGTTGCACTGAATTTGAGGAAGGAAAACCCACCCAGGAGGGTTAGTTAGAGAATAGGTAATGATGGCTACATGGCAGGCCTATGTTCCTAGTGTCAGACTACACCGCCTCTTAGTGAGTATAAAAACGCAGTGAGAGTATGAAAGGTGACAGAGTGAGTTCACCTTCAGCTTTCTCTTTTCTCTCCTTTGCACTGCAACTCAGAAATTCCAGGCACCAGTTAAATTACCAGCGATTGCCAAAGAGCATTTGAGAAGGGTCTCTGCAAGTTTTACCAATTAGAACGCTTAGGCAGAGTTCAGGCATCCTTTACGTTCGGCGGTTTAGAGCTTAAAGTGAGATTTCACGCTGATCCAGGTAAGGGAAGCTAATCTTTTTCCAACGATAACTGGATATTTAATGTTTGAAATGGTAGGGCGACATGGTCGCCGGTTTTACTTCGATTTCAAGGTGTTTTTGATGTTGTAAGGAAAGCTAGCCTTACTTCTAATGAAAAACTGTATGCGTGATGATTTTGATATTGGCGGCAACGTGATCGCAGGGTGTTCAAACTGTTCTTGCTTTAAACCCAGTTTTGTTTGTAATCGCCGGTTTTTCATCTGTCATAGAAATATCCCCTGTTTTATGCTGTTTCAAAAGTGTTTGAAATTTTAAATGTGGTTTTCGAAAATTTGAACCTTGGTATGAGATTTGCTGTGATTGAAATTGTTTCATTGAAGTGTTATGTGATATGTTGAATGTTGTGATTGTGGATCGAGGCATAGTATTTTCAGGAAAGAAAATACCGTGTAAGGTCGTGTAATAGGTGTATTGATCGGTGATCCTATAATGAGACATCCAGACTCTACTGAGGTAATGAAATCACATAGAGGAAGTTACTCAGTTGTGGAGAGTCGATGGAGGTTCATACGTATGGGTGTCTCGTGTGAAAAAGAACGAGCTCCACCTGTTGTATGGATTAACCCTGGTCATACCGTGATAATGAGAATATTGAGATAGTGTGATGCGCATGGCTGAGGTCACTTTCCAGCCTTTGGTATGACAGGTGCGAATCTCTGGGTCTAATCAACGCACGAGTCTCCGGAATAGTGGTCAAGTGTCTGGTGTGATGAGTCAGTGGAAAGTCTGACGTGAGAAATGAGAAATTGAATTAATAGACACTTGATTTCTGATGTGAATTGGAATACTCTTGGATTGATTTGTGAAATATGGGATTTCTGATAGTCTTGTGGAATATGGAAATGTAATGGCTGATACTGTTATGGTTCGTGGATGTTGTGAAGTTCTTATGTATGCTCTTGATTCAAATGTTTTCTTAAATATATAGCTTACCCTGTATTTTGTTTCTGTGGCTGTTTTTCTTAAACCTGTGATGATCGTGTAACTTTACACGGGAGCAGATGATGTTACAGGAAGTGGATTTCCCCTGTGAGTGATCGCCGTATGTGGTCGCCGGTTTTTCTGTTCTTGTTGGGCGATCGCCCCCTTTTACTATTTTCTGATAGGCGATCTCCGTTTTCTGTTAGGAGATCGGTAGTTTTGTATTTTTGCTGTTTTCTTTATGTTTAAGTTTTGTACTAAACTCCCTGCGAGGAGAACTCCTTGTATATATATATACAATTATGTTTATTTCAATATATTCGTTTTACCATTATTTCATATTACGAAAATGCAAAAATGCGAAATGTATATTGGAGGGATGTTACAAGAGATCGCCGTTTTTTTATCTCTTGGTGGTGATCGCCGGTTTTATGTCCTGTATCAGATCGCCTGTTTTGGGGCCTTCTGTTACCAGATCGCCGGTTCATGTATGGAGATCGCCGGTCTTGTAGTTTTGATTGAATTTCATTAAATTTGTAAGCATTTTGACTGGTTATGTATTAAACTCCATGAGAGGAGTAAGTTCATTACCTATATATATATATATTACCATGTACTCTTCAATATTAATTGTGTACCTTTATTTTCATTATACATGTATGTCTAGTTTTATTTTGGCGGGATGTTACAGTAGGGAATATAGAAACTAGTGGTTTCAGAATCTTAGAACGAAGAAGATGACTCGTAGACCTTCTACCCCTTCCCAACCTTCTTCTGAGATGGGCCAGATCGCCAGGGCCATTGAGATGATGGCAGGTGCCATCCAGCAGCAGAATGCGGCGATGGCGCAGAACCATCAAGCTACCATGCAGCATTGGGAGACTACTCGGTCGGCTGATACGAATTCGCCTGTCGGTCAGCCTCAGGAGCGGATGGGACTGGCTGAGTTTATGAGGCACAACCCACCCAAGTTCTGTGGGAATGCTACCCCTGATCAAGCAGATCAGTGGGTCAGAGAAATGGAGAAAATCTTTAGGGCGACCTCCTGCCCTGAAGAGAAGAAGTTGTTGTTTGCCACCTATCTGCTGTCTGGAGAAGCAGAGTTCTGGTGGATGGGAGCTCAGCAAATGATGGAGGCCAGAGAAGAGGTGTTAGACTGGGAGAGCTTTAGGGTAAGGTTCTTGAAGAAATACTTCCCTGACAGCGCAAAGTTTGCGCGGGAAGCGGAGTTTTTAAAGTTGGAGCAGGGGGTGATGACGGTGAACGCCTATGCTGCCAGGTTTGAGTACCTCGCGCGATTCTACACTCAGGCGACCTCCGAAGCTTGGAGGTGCAGGAAGTTTGAGGAAGGGCTGAAGCACGGGCTGAAGAGGACGATAGCCCCAATGTGCATCAGAGAATTTCACGCCTTGGTAGAAAAGGCGAAGATGGTGGAGACCCTGGAAAAGGGTGATCCCCGGGTGATCAGGTCACACCCAGGGGGTTCTTTCAGTGGGCGGGCTAAGGTGCAGCATTCCCAAGGCAGGCCATATGCGAGACCTCCACTACATCGGGGGGGGACAGGGCCACCCCAGTTTCAACAGCAGCAACCCTGGAAACTAAAATGTTCCCTCTGTGGTGGACCACACATGCCAAATGTGTGCCCCAAGAAGAATTTGGAGAGAAGGTGTTTCGTATGCCAAAGGACAGGGCACGTTGCTAGAGAATGCCCTAACCGGAGTGGGACGACTCAACCTGGTAGTTCTCAGCAGTTGAGAAATGAAGGCAGCAGACCCCAGGCAGCAGGGAGGGTGTTTGCCATGTCAGGAGCAGAGGCGTCTCAATCAGGTAACCTCGTGCAAGGTGTCTGTTTTATATCTGGTAGAAGTGTAGAAGCGTTGTTTGATTCTGGAGCGACACACTCTTTTGTGTCAAGTCGGTGTATAGCCGAGTTGGGCCTCCTAGTGAAGGAGCTGCCTTTTGAACTGTTGGTCTCCACACCTGCATCAGGACAGGTTATGACCTCTACAGTTTGCCCTGAATGTCCAGTAATAGTAGAGGGACGCAGATTCAAGGTGAACTTGATCTGCCTGCCTCTTCAGGACCTGGATGTTATCCTGGGAATGGATTGGCTCTCTGCCAATCACGTTCTCATAGATTGCGGTAGGCAGAAAGTGGTGTTGCCCGATCTCCAAGAGCAGGATGTAGTATCTGCTGGGCAAAGGCGGTTGGAGATGGAAGAAGGGGCGAGGTGCTTCGTGATGCTAGCTCGGTTGGAAGTGAAGAACGAAGGGGACGTGAGCAGGATACCTGTGGTGAAAGACTTCATGGATGTGTTCCCAGAAGAGGTACCTGGGTTACCTCCTAAGAGAGAGGTAGAATTCTCTATTGATTTGGTACCTGGGGCTGGACCAGTGTCTATGGCGCCCCACAGGATGGCACCAGCCGAGTTGGTGGAATTAAAGAAGCAAGTGGAAGAGTTGCTGGAAAAACAATTCATCAGACCCAGTGTATCTCCATGGGGGGCTCCAGTACTCCTAGTTAAGAAAAAGGATGGAGGGTCTCGGCTGTGTATAGATTACAGGCAGTTAAACAAGTTGACCATCAAGAACAAGTACCCTCTACCCAGAATTGATGACTTAATGGATCAAGTAAATGGGGCCTCGGTGTTCTCAAAGATTGATCTGAGATCGGGGTACCATCAAATTTTGGTAAAGGCCGACGATGTCCAGAAAACAGCCTTTAGGTCCCGGTATGGGCACTATGAGTACGTGGTGATGCCGTTTGGAGTGACCAATGCCCCAGCTCTGTTCATGGATTATATGAATAGGATTTTCCGCCCTTTCTTGGATAAGTTTGTGGTAGTCTTCATAGATGACATACTTGTCTATTCAAAGACCGAGGAAGAACATGAAGGACATCTGAGGGCGGTGTTGGAGGTTCTGAGGGAGAAGCAACTCTATGCCAAGTTCTCCAAGTGTGAGTTCTGGCTGAAGGAAGTCAACTTTCTAGGACACGTGATATCTGCCCAGGGGATCTCGGTAGACCCAGCCAAAGTAGAGACAGTGCTGCAGTGGGAACGTCCCAAGACAGTCACTGAGATAAGGAGCTTTGTGGGTTTGGCGGGTTACTATCGGAGATTTATTGAGGACTTTTCCAAGGTGGTGGCTCCGTTAACACAGCTGACCCGTAAGGACCAACCTTTTGCTTGGACCGACCGATGTGAGCTCAGCTTCAGGGAACTAAAGGAGAGATTGACCAGTGCCCCAGTGCTGGTGATCCCCGAGGTAGGAAGACCTTTTGACGTCTACTGTGATGCCTCACATCAGGGACTGGGATGCGTTTTAATGCAAGAGAAAAGGGCAGTCGCCTATGCTTCAAGGCAACTCAAGGTCCATGAGAGGAACTACCCTACGCATGATTTGGAGTTGGCGGCAGTGGTCTTCGCCCTAAAGATCTGGAGGCACTACTTATATGGAGCTCGGTTCCAGGTGTTCAGCGACCATAAGAGCCTGAAATACCTGTTCGATCAGAAGGAACTGAACATGAGGCAAAGAAGGTGGATGGAGTTCCTTAAGGACTACGATTTTCAACTCATGTATCACCCAGGGAAGGCCAACGTAGTGGCAGACGCTTTGAGTAGAAAATCAATGCAAGTAGCCACCATGATGATAAAAGAGCAGAAACTGATCGAGCAGTTCAGAGACTTAAACTTTGGAGTGGAATTTCACGTAAATCACATTAGTTGTAGTAAGCTGGCTATAACTAATGACTTCCTTGGGATGTTAAAGGATAAGCAGTTGGAGGACCCTAGTCTGAAGCATACTATGGAGTCACTAGGGACAGATCAGGCGAGAGACTTTGTAATGGGCGATGATGGGATCTTGAGATTTAATGGCAGAATTTGCATACCTGCAAATGAAGAGTTGAAGAAGATGATCCTAGAGGAAGGTCATAAGAGTCGCCTTAACCTACACCCAGGTATGAACAAGATGTACCATGACTTGAAGGAGTCATTTTGGTGGTCAGGCATGAAGAGGGACATCGCCCAGTATGTTGCAACCTGCTTGACGTGTCAGAAGGCGAAGGTAGAGCATCAAAGACCTGGCGGGCTGTTGCAGCAACTGGATATCCCTGAGTGGAAATGGGACAGCATTGCCATGGATTTTGTCACCCATTTACCCAGATCGGTGAAGGGTCATGATGCAATCTGGGTCATCATTGATAGGCTGACAAAGAGTGCCCACTTCCTTCAAGTGAATATGAAGATGCCTATGGCCAAGCTGGCACAGTTATACATCCAAGAAATAGTAAGATTGCATGGAGTGCCTTCCAGCATCGTTTCAGATAGAGATCCCAGGTTCACTTCACGGTTTTGGCAGACCTTGCAAGAGTGCTTAGGAACTAAGTTGAGGATGAGCTCTGCATATCATCCCCAAACAGACGGTCAGTCAGAGAGAACGATCCAATCCTTGGAAGATCTGCTGAGGGCGTGCGTCTTGGATCAATTGGGGAGTTGGGACGAGGTGTTGCCACTGGTGGAGTTTACGTATAATAACAGTCACCACGCCAGCATTGGGATGGCACCTTATGAAGCCCTGTACGGGAGAAAGTGCAGGACTCCCTTATGTTGGTATCAGGAGGGCGATGCAATCTTGGTTGGGCCAGAATTGATTCAGCAGACGACCGAGAAGGTGAAACAGATACAAAGCAGAATGAAAGCTTCTCAGAGTAGGCAGAAGTCCTATGCAGATCAGAGGAGAAGACCTTTGGAGTTTGCTGCTGGAGAACATGTATTTTTGAGAGTGACCCCAACCAAGGGTGTAGGACGAGCTATCAGACCAAAGAAGCTGTCTCCTAAGTTTGTTGGACCTTACCAGATCTTGAGGAAAATTGGCCCAGTAGCCTATGAGATCGCCCTACCTCCACATTTGGCAAACCTGCATAATGTCTTCCACGTATCACAGTTAAGGAAATATCTCGCCGACCCTTGTCACGTGTTGGAGGTGGACGACGTGCAGATCAGGGACGACTTATCTTTTGAAGCAAGACCAGTCAGGATAGACGATCACCAAAGCAAACAGCTCAGGAATAAGACCATCCATATGGTTAAGGTGGTGTGGGATGAGAGATCCGGTGATTCGACTTGGGAGTTGGAAGAGGACATGAGAAACGACTATCCCCATCTCTTTTTCTTGTAATTCCATTTTCGAGGACGAAAATTTTTGTTGTTAGGGAGATTGTAAGGACCTAGAAAATCTTATTGGAATAAAAGTGATATATTTTAAGTAAATTCTAAGTATGTTTTATTTAAAATAAAAGAAAAGGAAAGTGTAGTTAGAAGACTATGAGATCGCCTGGAACATGATCGCCGTAATTGAAAGAGTAGGCGATCTCCGACTTCTCTGGCACATGATCGCCTGTCGCCTTGATTGCACCTGAACGCCAATCGCCTGTAGTGTACCTAGTCGCCTGTCGCCTAGAGTACACATGATCGCCGAAAACTACACTTAGTGTGTAGTCAAGATGTTGGATCAACCATAGTGGGTTCCCAAAAACCACGTGCATCAAGGTGTGGGTTAAGCCTTAGACACGCTGAGCAGGCGAAACTCTATGCTTGAGCATAAGAAATCTTCTTATTGTTGCATGCATGGGCACACGAGGAGTGGTACTGCTCTGCTCAGGGAAATGTGAAGCTACTGAAGTCATCAAGTCTTTGGAGAGGAACGTAACGTGGTGGGGCCCTGGTTTCCAGGATGAACGTGCTGCATGTGCAACATGTAGGCAATGAAAATCCTGCAGGAGCAGTAGCTCCATGTGCGCAGAGACGCCACGTGGCCATACTGTCAGGTTGCACTGAATTTGAGGAAGGAAAACCCACCCAGGAGGGTTAGTTAGAGAATAGGTAATGATGGCTACATGGCAGGCCTATGTTCCTAGTGTCAGACTACACCGCCTCTTAGTGAGTATAAAAACGCAGTGAGAGTATGAAAGGTGACAGAGTGAGTTCACCTTCAGCTTTCTCTTTTCTCTCCTTTGCACTGCAACTCAGAAATTCCAGGCACCAGTTAAATTACCAGCGATTGCCAAAGAGCATTTGAGAAGGGTCTCTGCAAGTTTTACCAATTAGAACGCTTAGGCAGAGTTCAGGCATCCTTTACGTTCGGCGGTTTAGAGCTTAAAGTGAGATTTCACGCTGATCCAGGTAAGGGAAGCTAATCTTTTTCCAACGATAACTGGATATTTAATGTTTGAAATGGTAGGGCGACATGGTCGCCGGTTTTACTTCGATTTCAAGGTGTTTTTGATGTTGTAAGGAAAGCTAGCCTTACTTCTAATGAAAAACTGTATGCGTGATGATTTTGATATTGGCGGCAACGTGATCGCAGGGTGTTCAAACTGTTCTTGCTTTAAACCCAGTTTTGTTTGTAATCGCCGGTTTTTCATCTGTCATAGAAATATCCCCTGTTTTATGCTGTTTCAAAAGTGTTTGAAATTTTAAATGTGGTTTTCGAAAATTTGAACCTTGGTATGAGATTTGCTGTGATTGAAATTGTTTCATTGAAGTGTTATGTGATATGTTGAATGTTGTGATTGTGGATCGAGGCATAGTATTTTCAGGAAAGAAAATACCGTGTAAGGTCGTGTAATAGGTGTATTGATCGGTGATCCTATAATGAGACATCCAGACTCTACTGAGGTAATGAAATCACATAGAGGAAGTTACTCAGTTGTGGAGAGTCGATGGAGGTTCATACGTATGGGTGTCTCGTGTGAAAAAGAACGAGCTCCACCTGTTGTATGGATTAACCCTGGTCATACCGTGATAATGAGAATATTGAGATAGTGTGATGCGCATGGCTGAGGTCACTTTCCAGCCTTTGGTATGACAGGTGCGAATCTCTGGGTCTAATCAACGCACGAGTCTCCGGAATAGTGGTCAAGTGTCTGGTGTGATGAGTCAGTGGAAAGTCTGACGTGAGAAATGAGAAATTGAATTAATAGACACTTGATTTCTGATGTGAATTGGAATACTCTTGGATTGATTTGTGAAATATGGGATTTCTGATAGTCTTGTGGAATATGGAAATGTAATGGCTGATACTGTTATGGTTCGTGGATGTTGTGAAGTTCTTATGTATGCTCTTGATTCAAATGTTTTCTTAAATATATAGCTTACCCTGTATTTTGTTTCTGTGGCTGTTTTTCTTAAACCTGTGATGATCGTGTAACTTTACACGGGAGCAGATGATGTTACAGGAAGTGGATTTCCCCTGTGAGTGATCGCCGTATGTGGTCGCCGGTTTTTCTGTTCTTGTTGGGCGATCGCCCCCTTTTACTATTTTCTGATAGGCGATCTCCGTTTTCTGTTAGGAGATCGGTAGTTTTGTATTTTTGCTGTTTTCTTTATGTTAAGTTTTGTACTAAACTCCCTGCGAGGAGAACTCCTTGTATATATATATACAATTATGTTTATTTCAATATATTCGTTTTACCATTATTTCATATTACGAAAATGCAAAAATGCGAAATGTATATTGGAGGGATGTTACAAGAGATCGCCGTTTTTTATCTCTTGGTGGTGATCGCCGGTTTTATGTCCTGTATCAGATCGCCTGTTTTGGGGCCTTCTGTTACCAGATCGCCGGTTCATGTATGGAGATCGCCGGTCTTGTAGTTTTGATTGAATTTCATTAAATTTGTAAGCATTTTGACTGGTTATGTATTAAACTCCATGAGAGGAGTAAGTTCATTACTTATATATATATATATTACCATGTACTCTTCAATATTAATTGTGTACCTTTATTTTCATTATACATGTATGTCTAGTTTTATTTTGGCGGGATGTTACACCTACACCTTGTATTTTCAAGATTAAATAGAGTATTGTTATGCTGCCAAAATTGTGCCATACACCACTCTTTGCCTAACACTTAGGTTTTAGTCTTCAATTCATCACTACCAAAGGGGCTGGCCAAACCTCCCCATTTCCTCACTCTTCATGCACCTTCAAGGCACCCATGCTTCCTAGGAAGGCCTTGCTCACCTCCTCCATAAGCTTCCGCATCCATCATCACCAAGGAACTCCAAAAATCCAAAGAAGAGCTCATAGGAATGCTATCATTTGGTATCTAGAGCTATGGTTCTTCAAAGATGAGTATCTCTTTTCATTTTCTTTTTGAGTTCTTCTTTTCTCCAAGTTGTTCATCTTTATTCCAAGTTGTCTTGCTGTTTTCTGTGTTTTAATATGATTTGAATGCTTGTTTATTCATTTCACTTGGTGGGTTTGTTCAAACTTGTGCTTGAACATCTATTTTCAATTTTGTGTAGGATTCTTGATATATTTGTGTTGCTGTTTTTATTTTTAGGTATTTGAGTCTTGCTTGAAATTTCATTTGGGTCATATGATGTTCTTGTGTCTTTTCATTTTATGAATCCATAAGTTTTGTCTAAGTCATGTGTTTCCATATTTGTCATCAAATCCTAGTAGTACTCTTTTTGATTTATTTGTTTCTTGTTTTTGGTCTGAATGTTTGATCTGAAATCTGTTTTGTGTTGATCCTTTGGTGCATTTTTAATTTTAGTTTGAGTTCTTATTTGTGTGTTAGATCCACACAAATTCCATCATATTAACTCCATTGTGTTTTTAAGGTATATCATTCTGTTTTTCATTCCAGTTTTCAGAACCCCTTGTTTTTCACTTTTCTGTGCTGACTGTTTTGATTTATGAAAATCACATACATCATCAAAAATTTCTGAGCCTCTGGATTTCACAAATTTGAGGTGTTAGTTAGCAAAAGGACAAAAAAAGAACCATCTGAAAAGAAGAAATAGAAAAAAAAAGATAAATATTACAAAAAAAGTGTGCAATCCTGACGTTCTAGCTGGCAGCTCTGAGCACTGATTTTATAAAATTTACCAAAATTAATTGGTACATGCGTTTGGAGTGAAACCAACGCCAAAAGTTTGTTAAGATCTTGTTCTGCAATATTGTGTCTCAATTTTCAGAAGCAAATACAAAAGGGTCAGCTCAGCATAAATCTTTTAAAGATACGCTTTCTGGACCACAACAATATGTGCTTTTCTGTGGTGCTGTTTTTTGGTTTTTAAATCAAATCTAGTGCTATTCCTAGGTTCCTTTTTGTGTGCCATCCATTATTTGAGTACCTTTTATTTGCTTGTCTAATTTCATTTGAACTCTTTCTAGTTGTGTCACATTTAAATTCCATTTGTGTGGTACTGTTTTTCAAATTAATTTGTTTCTTGCTTTCTTTCTTTGGCCTCTAAGCTTGTTGGTGGATTAAATATCAATTGGTACTTGTTGAGTGAGAATTTGACTTGAGGGGAGTCTAGCTTGCTTAATAGGTGCTGGATTGAAGATTTTATTGACCTAATTCCAAGATGAACAAAGGCAAAGGGCAGCAACAAACACCATACTATACAAATACACCACACACTTTGGAAGGCCCAACAAGTAGAAAAGCAACAAAAGGGGTGCAACTAGAAGAACAACAAAAGGGGTGCAAATAGTAAAAGCAACAAAGGGAGTGTCATTTAATTTCTTTGCAATCTTGCTTGTGTTAATTACTTGTTAATCACGCAATTAGTCGGTGAGTGTGTCTTCAAGGGCTCCAAGTGTCCAAGAAGCCTCACCTAGGGCCGTCTAGCTTAATTTTGTTTTTATTAATTGCTTTAATTGAACCAACTTGCCTTAATCACTTCGTTAATTTCTTGTTTAATCTTGTTTAAGGCTTTCATAACTTGCATTGTTTTCTTGCATTAAAAATTTGATTTCTTCAACCTAATTGTGTTTTAAGTGGTTTACTAAGAGAAAGCTTTGTGTGAAGACATTGAGGGATAGTCTTTGGCTAAGGCAAGGCTTGGTATTTAAGTAGTCCATTGTGACTCACCTCCCTTACCTGGAAGACTACCTTCTTTGACTTCCCTAAATTTTCTCAAGGTAAAATATTTCTATACACAAAGGTCTAGTCATGTCTTCTCATTCCTTTAAATCTCTTAAAAGTGAGGTGAAATCCTTGAAATCTCTTTTGGAACAACTTTCCAAGAATATTCAATCAATTTCATCTAAACAATTGGAGAATGAGGCCAAAACTAATGAATTGACTAAATCAAAGGATGAGAAGTCTCACATTTCAAAAAAATTACCTTCTCATGCATCTATCTCTAAAAAGCATGATTCTTTTGGGGAGGGAAGACATAGAAGAGATAGAAAAGAACAAGAAAGCCCAAGAGAGGTTAAGGTAGACCTACCCCATTCCCATGGAAAAGAAAATATAGAAACTTGCCTAGATTGGGAAATGAGGGTAGAAAAATTGTTTGCTTCCCATAAAGAAAGAAAGGAAAGAAAGATACAAAAGAAAAGAGAGGAAGCCGAAAGGGAAGCTAAAGAAAAAGAAAAAGAAAAAGAAAAAGAAAAGCATGAGAAGACTCTTGAGAAACAAAAGGCGTGGGAGAATAGTGTTCCTTCTCACAAGGTCATTCAACAAGACAAAAGATTTAAAAATACCTTTGAAAATATGCGTCTTGTTGAACAACCTAGCCTTTCCTTTTGTAAAGGAACACTTGCAAGCATAGTAACAAAAAAAGAGTCTTTAAAAGAAGCTTGCATAGATAAAGATAAAGTGGATTATTTCTCATATGTGCTAGGATATCACCAAGTGAATGTCAAGTTATTTACAAGCATCTACAAAAACAAATTTTTATGTGAAGTAGTGCCTAAAGAAACTTGTCATGTCCTATTGAGACAACCATTGCCAAGTGTGCAACTTCTCATAAACAATGGTTGTAACAACGAGACTATCTTTACACATAAGAGAAAAATTCTTCATGAAGGAGAACTCATGGACCAAATTAGAGTTGATAAAACTCTAGAGCTTTTAAAAGGAAAACTTTTGTCACCCATGAGAAAAGATGTTCAAAGACATTACCCTAGATATATTTCTTGTTTTAAAAATACACCTAAGGTGATGTCTCATGAACTCTATACTCCTTTACCTTTTGCAAATGATCCTTGGGAAGACATAAACCTCAATTTTATCTTAGAGCTTCCTAGGACAACAAAAGGTTTTGATTCCATTTTTATGGATATGGATAATCTCTTCTATATAGAAGTGACAAGTCTTCATGGTTTATCTTCAAGCATAGTATTGGATAGAGCTCCAAAATTTGAAAACCATCATTTGAGGAATCTTTTAGAAAAACTTGAAATTAAGTTGTACTCTTCAAATTTTTATCCTCAAAAGAATGGTCAAAATAAAATTGAAAACATAGCTCTTTTTACTATGCCTAGAGAAATCATGAAAGACAATCACAATTCTTGGGATGAGTATCCTTTTGAGCATGCATACAATGGAGTAGTCCACAAGACTACTAATATTTCTACATTTGAAATTGCATGTGGACTTAATCCTCTTTCGCTTTTTAAGTTGTTACCCTTTCCTAAAGGTATTGTGCCTAAGGAAAAGGTAACCAATATTGAAAATTTTCAAATACATAAGAGGATTAGAGAACACATACAACCATCAAAAGAGAAATATTGTACAAAGTTGCCAAAAACAAAAGAAAAACAAAAATGGCAACTTCATACAATTAAGTTCTCTCCAATTGCTCACACTAACACCTTTACTTTGTTTGATGATTTCCATAGGTGGACGTTTGATCCGGGAGGACAAGCCTTGCCGAAACAATAGGCTGCTATCCGAGATCAAATCTGTAGATCTGAGGATAGATCTTCTCAAAGGAGGAGGAGATGATGGACACCATGCAACCCCATCCATCCCCCTAGTTGAAGACAAAGCAAGGGATTTGAGGACAAATCCTTTTTCAAGAGGGAGGGGATGATGGAAGAGGGCCAAGCACAACCTTCCATGAAAGGCAAGAGCCAAGTCAAGAGCGTCTAAGACCAAGCTAGGAGCGTCTAAGACAAGCTAGGAGCGTCTAGGACGAGAAGGCCAAGCTAGAAGCGTCTAGGACAAGAAGACTTGGATCAAAGCTATGAATGGGAGAGTGGCATACTAGCACATATTCCGTGAAGGCCCATCAAATGTAGTTTAGCTTTAATTGGGGTGTAAATAGCATAGCCATGTGGACAAATGTTTATTTTTCTGCACATTAGAATTAAGGAGAAGTTAACCTTCCCACTATTCTAGAAAGCCCATGGAGGGGGTGAACTTACAAACTAGACACACACCTCCCCATGTGCTCACACTTTCCATGTGGCCCATGTGCTTCACATTTACATTTCATTTGGCTAGCATTAGGGTTGCATTATGGTCCTCCTTAGCCTATAAAAGGAGGAGCCTACACCTTGTATTTTCAAGATTAAATAGAGTATTGTTATGCTGCCAAAATTGTGCCATACACCACTCTTTGCCTAACACTTAGGTTTTAGTCTTCAATTCATCACTACCAAAGGGGCTGGCCAAACCTCCCCATTTCCTCACTCTTCATGCACCTTCAAGGCACCCATGCTTCCTAGGAAGGCCTTGCTCACCTCCTCCATAAGCTTCCGCATCCATCATCACCAAGGAACTCCAAAAATCCAAAGAAGAGCTCATAGGAATGCTATCATTTGGTATCTAGAGCTATGGTTCTTCAAAGATGAGTATCTCTTTTCATTTTCTTTTTGAGTTCTTCTTTTCTCCAAGTTGTTCATCTTTATTCCAAGTTGTCTTGCTGTTTTCTGTGTTTTAATATGATTTGAATGCTTGTTTATTCATTTCACTTGGTGGGTTTGTTCAAACTTGTGCTTGAACATCTATTTTCAATTTTGTGTAGGATTCTTGATATATTTGTGTTGCTGTTTTTATTTTTAGGTATTTGAGTCTTGCTTGAAATTTCATTTGGGTCATATGATGTTCTTGTGTCTTTTCATTTTATGAATCCATAAGTTTTGTCTAAGTCATGTGTTTCCATATTTGTCATCAAATCCTAGTAGTACTCTTTTTGATTTATTTGTTTCTTGTTTTTGGTCTGAATGTTTGATCTGAAATCTGTTTTGTGTTGATCCTTTGGTGCATTTTTAATTTTAGTTTGAGTTCTTATTTGTGTGTTAGATCCACACAAATTCCATCATATTAACTCCATTGTGTTTTTAAGGTATATCATTCTGTTTTTCATTCCAGTTTTCAGAACCCCTTGTTTTTCACTTTTCTGTGCTGACTGTTTTGATTTATGAAAATCACATACATCATCAAAAATTTCTGAGCCTCTGGATTTCACAAATTTGAGGTGTTAGTTAGCAAAAGGACAAAAAAAGAACCATCTGAAAAGAAGAAATAGAAAAAAAAAGATAAATATTACAAAAAAAGTGTGCAATCCTGACGTTCTAGCTGGCAGCTCTGAGCACTGATTTTATAAAATTTACCAAAATTAATTGGTACATGCGTTTGGAGTGAAACCAACGCCAAAAGTTTGTTAAGATCTTGTTCTGCAATATTGTGTCTCAATTTTCAGAAGCAAATACAAAAGGGTCAGCTCAGCATAAATCTTTTAAAGATACGCTTTCTGGACCACAACAATATGTGCTTTTCTGTGGTGCTGTTTTTTGGTTTTTAAATCAAATCTAGTGCTATTCCTAGGTTCCTTTTTGTGTGCCATCCATTATTTGAGTACCTTTTATTTGCTTGTCTAATTTCATTTGAACTCTTTCTAGTTGTGTCACATTTAAATTCCATTTGTGTGGTACTGTTTTTCAAATTAATTTGTTTCTTGCTTTCTTTCTTTGGCCTCTAAGCTTGTTGGTGGATTAAATATCAATTGGTACTTGTTGAGTGAGAATTTGACTTGAGGGGAGTCTAGCTTGCTTAATAGGTGCTGGATTGAAGATTTTATTGACCTAATTCCAAGATGAACAAAGGCAAAGGGCAGCAACAAACACCATACTATACAAATACACCACACACTTTGGAAGGCCCAACAAGTAGAAAAGCAACAAAAGGGGTGCAACTAGAAGAACAACAAAAGGGGTGCAAATAGTAAAAGCAACAAAGGGAGTGTCATTTAATTTCTTTGCAATCTTGCTTGTGTTAATTACTTGTTAATCACGCAATTAGTCGGTGAGTGTGTCTTCAAGGGCTCCAAGTGTCCAAGAAGCCTCACCTAGGGCCGTCTAGCTTAATTTTGTTTTTATTAATTGCTTTAATTGAACCAACTTGCCTTAATCACTTCGTTAATTTCTTGTTTAATCTTGTTTAAGGCTTTCATAACTTGCATTGTTTTCTTGCATTAAAAATTTGATTTCTTCAACCTAATTGTGTTTTAAGTGGTTTACTAAGAGAAAGCTTTGTGTGAAGACATTGAGGGATAGTCTTTGGCTAAGGCAAGGCTTGGTATTTAAGTAGTCCATTGTGACTCACCTCCCTTACCTGGAAGACTACCTTCTTTGACTTCCCTAAATTTTCTCAAGGTAAAATATTTCTATACACAAAGGTCTAGTCATGTCTTCTCATTCCTTTAAATCTCTTAAAAGTGAGGTGAAATCCTTGAAATCTCTTTTGGAACAACTTTCCAAGAATATTCAATCAATTTCATCTAAACAATTGGAGAATGAGGCCAAAACTAATGAATTGACTAAATCAAAGGATGAGAAGTCTCACATTTCAAAAAAATTACCTTCTCATGCATCTATCTCTAAAAAGCATGATTCTTTTGGGGAGGGAAGACATAGAAGAGATAGAAAAGAACAAGAAAGCCCAAGAGAGGTTAAGGTAGACCTACCCCATTCCCATGGAAAAGAAAATATAGAAACTTGCCTAGATTGGGAAATGAGGGTAGAAAAATTGTTTGCTTCCCATAAAGAAAGAAAGGAAAGAAAGATACAAAAGAAAAGAGAGGAAGCCGAAAGGGAAGCTAAAGAAAAAGAAAAAGAAAAAGAAAAAGAAAAGCATGAGAAGACTCTTGAGAAACAAAAGGCGTGGGAGAATAGTGTTCCTTCTCACAAGGTCATTCAACAAGACAAAAGATTTAAAAATACCTTTGAAAATATGCGTCTTGTTGAACAACCTAGCCTTTCCTTTTGTAAAGGAACACTTGCAAGCATAGTAACAAAAAAAGAGTCTTTAAAAGAAGCTTGCATAGATAAAGATAAAGTGGATTATTTCTCATATGTGCTAGGATATCACCAAGTGAATGTCAAGTTATTTACAAGCATCTACAAAAACAAATTTTTATGTGAAGTAGTGCCTAAAGAAACTTGTCATGTCCTATTGAGACAACCATTGCCAAGTGTGCAACTTCTCATAAACAATGGTTGTAACAACGAGACTATCTTTACACATAAGAGAAAAATTCTTCATGAAGGAGAACTCATGGACCAAATTAGAGTTGATAAAACTCTAGAGCTTTTAAAAGGAAAACTTTTGTCACCCATGAGAAAAGATGTTCAAAGACATTACCCTAGATATATTTCTTGTTTTAAAAATACACCTAAGGTGATGTCTCATGAACTCTATACTCCTTTACCTTTTGCAAATGATCCTTGGGAAGACATAAACCTCAATTTTATCTTAGAGCTTCCTAGGACAACAAAAGGTTTTGATTCCATTTTTATGGATATGGATAATCTCTTCTATATAGAAGTGACAAGTCTTCATGGTTTATCTTCAAGCATAGTATTGGATAGAGCTCCAAAATTTGAAAACCATCATTTGAGGAATCTTTTAGAAAAACTTGAAATTAAGTTGTACTCTTCAAATTTTTATCCTCAAAAGAATGGTCAAAATAAAATTGAAAACATAGCTCTTTTTACTATGCCTAGAGAAATCATGAAAGACAATCACAATTCTTGGGATGAGTATCCTTTTGAGCATGCATACAATGGAGTAGTCCACAAGACTACTAATATTTCTACATTTGAAATTGCATGTGGACTTAATCCTCTTTCGCTTTTTAAGTTGTTACCCTTTCCTAAAGGTATTGTGCCTAAGGAAAAGGTAACCAATATTGAAAATTTTCAAATACATAAGAGGATTAGAGAACACATACAACCATCAAAAGAGAAATATTGTACAAAGTTGCCAAAAACAAAAGAAAAACAAAAATGGCAACTTCATACAATTAAGTTCTCTCCAATTGCTCACACTAACACCTTTACTTTGTTTGATGATTTCCATAGGTGGACGTTTGATCCGGGAGGACAAGCCTTGCCGAAACAATAGGCTGCTATCCGAGATCAAATCTGTAGATCTGAGGATAGATCTTCTCAAAGGAGGAGGAGATGATGGACACCATGCAACCCCATCCATCCCCCTAGTTGAAGACAAAGCAAGGGATTTGAGGACAAATCCTTTTTCAAGAGGGAGGGGATGATGGAAGAGGGCCAAGCACAACCTTCCATGAAAGGCAAGAGCCAAGTCAAGAGCGTCTAAGACCAAGCTAGGAGCGTCTAAGACAAGCTAGGAGCGTCTAGGACGAGAAGGCCAAGCTAGAAGCGTCTAGGACAAGAAGACTTGGATCAAAGCTATGAATGGGAGAGTGGCATACTAGCACATATTCCGTGAAGGCCCATCAAATGTAGTTTAGCTTTAATTGGGGTGTAAATAGCATAGCCATGTGGACAAATGTTTATTTTTCTGCACATTAGAATTAAGGAGAAGTTAACCTTCCCACTATTCTAGAAAGCCCATGGAGGGGGTGAACTTACAAACTAGACACACACCTCCCCATGTGCTCACACTTTCCATGTGGCCCATGTGCTTCACATTTACATTTCATTTGGCTAGCATTAGGGTTGCATTATGGTCCTCCTTAGCCTATAAAAGGAGGAGCCTACACCTTGTATTTTCAAGATTAAATAGAGTATTGTTATGCTGCCAAAATTGTGCCATACACCACTCTTTGCCTAACACTTAGGTTTTAGTCTTCAATTCATCACTACCAAAGGGGCTGGCCAAACCTCCCCATTTCCTCACTCTTCATGCACCTTCAAGGCACCCATGCTTCCTAGGAAGGCCTTGCTCACCTCCTCCATAAGCTTCCGCATCCATCATCACCAAGGAACTCCAAAAATCCAAAGAAGAGCTCATAGGAATGCTATCATTTGGTATCTAGAGCTATGGTTCTTCAAAGATGAGTATCTCTTTTCATTTTCTTTTTGAGTTCTTCTTTTCTCCAAGTTGTTCATCTTTATTCCAAGTTGTCTTGCTGTTTTCTGTGTTTTAATATGATTTGAATGCTTGTTTATTCATTTCACTTGGTGGGTTTGTTCAAACTTGTGCTTGAACATCTATTTTCAATTTTGTGTAGGATTCTTGATATATTTGTGTTGCTGTTTTTATTTTTAGGTATTTGAGTCTTGCTTGAAATTTCATTTGGGTCATATGATGTTCTTGTGTCTTTTCATTTTATGAATCCATAAGTTTTGTCTAAGTCATGTGTTTCCATATTTGTCATCAAATCCTAGTAGTACTCTTTTTGATTTATTTGTTTCTTGTTTTTGGTCTGAATGTTTGATCTGAAATCTGTTTTGTGTTGATCCTTTGGTGCATTTTTAATTTTAGTTTGAGTTCTTATTTGTGTGTTAGATCCACACAAATTCCATCATATTAACTCCATTGTGTTTTTAAGGTATATCATTCTGTTTTTCATTCCAGTTTTCAGAACCCCTTGTTTTTCACTTTTCTGTGCTGACTGTTTTGATTTATGAAAATCACATACATCATCAAAAATTTCTGAGCCTCTGGATTTCACAAATTTGAGGTGTTAGCAAAAGGACAAAAAAAGAACCATCTGAAAAGAAGAAATAGAAAAAAAAAGATAAATATTACAAAAAAAGTGTGCAATCCTGACGTTCTAGCTGGCAGCTCTGAGCACTGATTTTATAAAATTTACCAAACTTAATTGGTACATGCGTTTGGAGTGAAACCAACGCCAAAAGTTTGTTAAGATCTTGTTCTGCAATATTGTGTCTCAATTTTCAGAAGCAAATACAAAAGGGTCAGCTCAGCATAAATCTTTTAAAGATACGCTTTCTGGACCACAACAATATGTGCTTTTCTGTGGTGCTGTTTTTTGGTTTTTAAATCAAATCTAGTGCTATTCCTAGGTTCCTTTTTGTGTGCCATCCATTATTTGAGTACCTTTTATTTGCTTGTCTAATTTCATTTGAACTCTTTCTAGTTGTGTCACATTTAAATTCCATTTGTGTGGTACTGTTTTTCAAATTAATTTGTTTCTTGCTTTCTTTCTTTGGCCTCTAAGCTTGTTGGTGGATTAAATATCAATTGGTACTTGTTGAGTGAGAATTTGACTTGAGGGGAGTCTAGCTTGCTTAATAGGTGCTGGATTGAAGATTTTATTGACCTAATTCCAAGATGAACAAAGGCAAAGGGCAGCAACAAACACCATACTATACAAATACACCACACACTTTGGAAGGCCCAACAAGTAGAAAAGCAACAAAAGGGGTGCAACTAGAAGAACAACAAAAGGGGTGCAAATAGTAAAAGCAACAAAGGGAGTGTCATTTAATTTCTTTGCAATCTTGCTTGTGTTAATTACTTGTTAATCACGCAATTAGTCGGTGAGTGTGTCTTCAAGGGCTCCAAGTGTCCAAGAAGCCTCACCTAGGGCCGTCTAGCTTAATTTTGTTTTTATTAATTGCTTTAATTGAACCAACTTGCTTTAATCACTTCGTTAATTTCTTGTTTAATCTTGTTTAAGGCTTTCATAACTTGCATTGTTTTCTTGCATTAAAAATTTGATTTCTTCAACCTAATTGTGTTTTAAGTGGTTTACTAAGAGAAAGCTTTGTGTGAAGACATTGAGGGATAGTCTTTGGCTAAGGCAAGGCTTGGTATTTAAGTAGTCCATTGTGACTCACCTCCCTTACCTGGAAGACTACCTTCTTTGACTTCCCTAAATTTTCTCAAGGTAAAATATTTCTATACACAAAGGTCTAGTCATGTCTTCTCATTCCTTTAAATCTCTTAAAAGTGAGGTGAAATCCTTGAAATCTCTTTTGGAACAACTTTCCAAGAATATTCAATCAATTTCATCTAAACAATTGGAGAATGAGGCCAAAACTAATGAATTGACTAAATCAAAGGATGAGAAGTCTCACATTTCAAAAAAATTACCTTCTCATGCATCTATCTCTAAAAAGCATGATTCTTTTGGGGAGGGAAGACATAGAAGAGATAGAAAAGAACAAGAAAGCCCAAGAGAGGTTAAGGTAGACCTACCCCATTCCCATGGAAAAGAAAATATAGAAACTTGCCTAGATTGGGAAATGAGGGTAGAAAAATTGTTTGCTTCCCATAAAGAAAGAAAGGAAAGAAAGATACAAAAGAAAAGAGAGGAAGCCGAAAGGGAAGCTAAAGAAAAAGAAAAAGAAAAAGAAAAAGAAAAGCATGAGAAGACTCTTGAGAAACAAAAGGCGTGGGAGAATAGTGTTCCTTCTCACAAGGTCATTCAACAAGACAAAAGATTTAAAAATACCTTTGAAAATATGCGTCTTGTTGAACAACCTAGCCTTTCCTTTTGTAAAGGAACACTTGCAAGCATAGTAACAAAAAAAGAGTCTTTAAAAGAAGCTTGCATAGATAAAGATAAAGTGGATTATTTCTCATATGTGCTAGGATATCACCAAGTGAATGTCAAGTTATTTACAAGCATTTACAAAAACAAATTTTTATGTGAAGTAGTGCCTAAAGAAACTTGTCATGTCCTATTGAGACAACCATTGCCAAGTGTGCAACTTCTCATAAACAATGGTTGTAACAACGAGACTATCTTTACACATAAGAGAAAAATTCTTCATGAAGGAGAACTCATGGACCAAATTAGAGTTGATAAAACTCTAGAGCTTTTAAAAGGAAAACTTTTGTCACCCATGAGAAAAGATGTTCAAAGACATTACCCTAGATATATTTCTTGTTTTAAAAATACACCTAAGGTGATGTCTCATGAACTCTATACTCCTTTACCTTTTGCAAATGATCCTTGGGAAGACATAAACCTCAATTTTATCTTAGAGCTTCCTAGGACAACAAAAGGTTTTGATTCCATTTTTATGGATATGGATAATCTCTTCTATATAGAAGTGACAAGTCTTCATGGTTTATCTTCAAGCATAGTATTGGATAGAGCTCCAAAATTTGAAAACCATCATTTGAGGAATCTTTTAGAAAAACTTGAAATTAAGTTGTACTCTTCAAATTTTTATCCTCAAAAGAATGGTCAAAATAAAATTGAAAACATAGCTCTTTTTACTATGCCTAGAGAAATCATGAAAGACAATCACAATTCTTGGGATGAGTATCCTTTTGAGCATGCATACAATGGAGTAGTCCACAAGACTACTAATATTTCTACATTTGAAATTGCATGTGGACTTAATCCTCTTTCGCTTTTTAAGTTGTTACCCTTTCCTAAAGGTATTGTGCCTAAGGAAAAGGTAACCAATATTGAAAATTTTCAAATACATAAGAGGATTAGAGAACACATACAACCATCAAAAGAGAAATATTGTACAAAGTTGCCAAAAACAAAAGAAAAACAAAAATGGCAACTTCATACAATTAAGTTCTCTCCAATTGCTCACACTAACACCTTTACTTTGTTTGATGATTTCCATAGGTGGACGTTTGATCCGGGAGGACAAGCCTTGCCGAAACAATAGGCTGCTATCCGAGATCAAATCTGTAGATCTGAGGATAGATCTTCTCAAAGGAGGAGGAGATGATGGACACCATGCAACCCCATCCATCCCCCTAGTTGAAGACAAAGCAAGGGATTTGAGGACAAATCCTTTTTCAAGAGGGAGGGGATGATGGAAGAGGGCCAAGCACAACCTTCCATGAAAGGCAAGAGCCAAGTCAAGAGCGTCTAAGACCAAGCTAGGAGCGTCTAAGACAAGCTAGGAGCGTCTAGGACGAGAAGGCCAAGCTAGAAGCGTCTAGGACAAGAAGACTTGGATCAAAGCTATGAATGGGAGAGTGGCATACTAGCACATATTCCGTGAAGGCCCATCAAATGTAGTTTAGCTTTAATTGGGGTGTAAATAGCATAGCCATGTGGACAAATGTTTATTTTTCTGCACATTAGAATTAAGGAGAAGTTAACCTTCCCACTATTCTAGAAAGCCCATGGAGGGGGTGAACTTACAAACTAGACACACACCTCCCCATGTGCTCACACTTTCCATGTGGCCCATGTGCTTCACATTTACATTTCATTTGGCTAGCATTAGGGTTGCATTATGGTCCTCCTTAGCCTATAAAAGGAGGAGCCTACACCTTGTATTTTCAAGATTAAATAGAGTATTGTTATGCTGCCAAAATTGTGCCATACACCACTCTTTGCCTAACACTTAGGTTTTAGTCTTCAATTCATCACTACCAAAGGGGCTGGCCAAACCTCCCCATTTCCTCACTCTTCATGCACCTTCAAGGCACCCATGCTTCCTAGGAAGGCCTTGCTCACCTCCTCCATAAGCTTCCGCATCCATCATCACCAAGGAACTCCAAAAATCCAAAGAAGAGCTCATAGGAATGCTATCATTTGGTATCTAGAGCTATGGTTCTTCAAAGATGAGTATCTCTTTTCATTTTCTTTTTGAGTTCTTCTTTTCTCCAAGTTGTTCATCTTTATTCCAAGTTGTCTTGCTGTTTTCTGTGTTTTAATATGATTTGAATGCTTGTTTATTCATTTCACTTGGTGGGTTTGTTCAAACTTGTGCTTGAACATCTATTTTCAATTTTGTGTAGGATTCTTGATATATTTGTGTTGCTGTTTTTATTTTTAGGTATTTGAGTCTTGCTTGAAATTTCATTTGGGTCATATGATGTTCTTGTGTCTTTTCATTTTATGAATCCATAAGTTTTGTCTAAGTCATGTGTTTCCATATTTGTCATCAAATCCTAGTAGTACTCTTTTTGATTTATTTGTTTCTTGTTTTTGGTCTGAATGTTTGATCTGAAATCTGTTTTGTGTTGATCCTTTGGTGCATTTTTAATTTTAGTTTGAGTTCTTATTTGTGTGTTAGATCCACACAAATTCCATCATATTAACTCCATTGTGTTTTTAAGGTATATCATTCTGTTTTTCATTCCAGTTTTCAGAACCCCTTGTTTTTCACTTTTCTGTGCTGACTGTTTTGATTTATGAAAATCACATACATCATCAAAAATTTCTGAGCCTCTGGATTTCACAAATTTGAGGTGTTAGTTAGCAAAAGGACAAAAAAAGAACCATCTGAAAAGAAGAAATAGAAAAAAAAAGATAAATATTACAAAAAAAGTGTGCAATCCTGACGTTCTAGCTGGCAGCTCTGAGCACTGATTTTATAAAATTTACCAAAATTAATTGGTACATGCGTTTGGAGTGAAACCAACGCCAAAAGTTTGTTAAGATCTTGTTCTGCAATATTGTGTCTCAATTTTTAGAAGCAAATACAAAAGGGTCAGCTCAGCATAAATCTTTTAAAGATACGCTTTCTGGACCACAACAATATGTGCTTTTCTGTGGTGCTGTTTTTTGGTTTTTAAATCAAATCTAGTGCTATTCCTAGGTTCCTTTTTGTGTGCCATCCATTATTTGAGTACCTTTTATTTGCTTGTCTAATTTCATTTGAACTCTTTCTAGTTGTGTCACATTTAAATTCCATTTGTGTGGTACTGTTTTTCAAATTAATTTGTTTCTTGCTTTCTTTCTTTGGCCTCTAAGCTTGTTGGTGGATTAAATATCAATTGGTACTTGTTGAGTGAGAATTTGACTTGAGGGGAGTCTAGCTTGCTTAATAGGTGCTGGATTGAAGATTTTATTGACCTAATTCCAAGATGAACAAAGGCAAAGGGCAGCAACAAACACCATACTATACAAATACACCACACACTTTGGAAGGCCCAACAAGTAGAAAAGCAACAAAAGGGGTGCAACTAGAAGAACAACAAAAGGGGTGCAAATAGTAAAAGCAACAAAGGGAGTGTCATTTAATTTCTTTGCAATCTTGCTTGTGTTAATTACTTGTTAATCACGCAATTAGTCGGTGAGTGTGTCTTCAAGGGCTCCAAGTGTCCAAGAAGCCTCACCTAGGGCCGTCTAGCTTAATTTTGTTTTTATTAATTGCTTTAATTGAACCAACTTGCTTTAATCACTTCGTTAATTTCTTGTTTAATCTTGTTTAAGGCTTTCATAACTTGCATTGTTTTCTTGCATTAAAAATTTGATTTCTTCAACCTAATTGTGTTTTAAGTGGTTTACTAAGAGAAAGCTTTGTGTGAAGACATTGAGGGATAGTCTTTGGCTAAGGCAAGGCTTGGTATTTAAGTAGTCCATTGTGACTCACCTCCCTTACCTGGAAGACTACCTTCTTTGACTTCCCTAAATTTTCTCAAGGTAAAATATTTCTATACACAAAGGTCTAGTCATGTCTTCTCATTCCTTTAAATCTCTTAAAAGTGAGGTGAAATCCTTGAAATCTCTTTTGGAACAACTTTCCAAGAATATTCAATCAATTTCATCTAAACAATTGGAGAATGAGGCCAAAACTAATGAATTGACTAAATCAAAGGATGAGAAGTCTCACATTTCAAAAACATTACCTTCTCATGCATCTATCTCTAAAAAGCATGATTCTTTTGGGGAGGGAAGACATAGAAGAGATAGAAAAGAACAAGAAAGCCCAAGAGAGGTTAAGGTAGACCTACCCCATTCCCATGGAAAAGAAAATATAGAAACTTGCCTAGATTGGGAAATGAGGGTAGAAAAATTGTTTGCTTCCCATAAAGAAAGAAAGGAAAGAAAGATACAAAAGAAAAGAGAGGAAGCCGAAAGGGAAGCTAAAGAAAAAGAAAAAGAAAAAGAAAAAGAAAAGCATGAGAAGACTCTTGAGAAACAAAAGGCGTGGGAGAATAGTGTTCCTTCTCACAAGGTCATTCAACAAGACAAAAGATTTAAAAATACCTTTGAAAATATGCGTCTTGTTGAACAACCTAGCCTTTCCTTTTGTAAAGGAACACTTGCAAGCATAGTAACAAAAAAAGAGTCTTTAAAAGAAGCTTGCATAGATAAAGATAAAGTGGATTATTTCTCATATGTGCTAGGATATCACCAAGTGAATGTCAAGTTATTTACAAGCATCTACAAAAACAAATTTTTATGTGAAGTAGTGCCTAAAGAAACTTGTCATGTCCTATTGAGACAACCATTGCCAAGTGTGCAACTTCTCATAAACAATGGTTGTAACAACGAGACTATCTTTACACATAAGAGAAAAATTCTTCATGAAGGAGAACTCATGGACCAAATTAGAGTTGATAAAACTCTAGAGCTTTTAAAAGGAAAACTTTTGTCACCCATGAGAAAAGATGTTCAAAGACATTACCCTAGATATATTTCTTGTTTTAAAAATACACCTAAGGTGATGTCTCATGAACTCTATACTCCTTTACCTTTTGCAAATGATCCTTGGGAAGACATAAACCTCAATTTTATCTTAGAGCTTCCTAGGACAACAAAAGGTTTTGATTCCATTTTTATGGATATGGATAATCTCTTCTATATAGAAGTGACAAGTCTTCATGGTTTATCTTCAAGCATAGTATTGGATAGAGCTCCAAAATTTGAAAACCATCATTTGAGGAATCTTTTAGAAAAACTTGAAATTAAGTTGTACTCTTCAAATTTTTATCCTCAAAAGAATGGTCAAAATAAAATTGAAAACATAGCTCTTTTTACTATGCCTAGAGAAATCATGAAAGACAATCACAATTCTTGGGATGAGTATCCTTTTGAGCATGCATACAATGGAGTAGTCCACAAGACTACTAATATTTCTACATTTGAAATTGCATGTGGACTTAATCCTCTTTCGCTTTTTAAGTTGTTACCCTTTCCTAAAGGTATTGTGCCTAAGGAAAAGGTAACCAATATTGAAAATTTTCAAATACATAAGAGGATTAGAGAACACATACAACCATCAAAAGAGAAATATTGTACAAAGTTGCCAAAAACAAAAGAAAAACAAAAATGGCAACTTCATACAATTAAGTTCTCTCCAATTGCTCACACTAACACCTTTACTTTGTTTGATGATTTCCATAGGTGGACGTTTGATCCGGGAGGACAAGCCTTGCCGAAACAATAGGCTGCTATCCGAGATCAAATCTGTAGATCTGAGGATAGATCTTCTCAAAGGAGGAGGAGATGATGGACACCATGCAACCCCATCCATCCCCCTAGTTGAAGACAAAGCAAGGGATTTGAGGACAAATCCTTTTTCAAGAGGGAGGGGATGATGGAAGAGGGCCAAGCACAACCTTCCATGAAAGGCAAGAGCCAAGTCAAGAGCGTCTAAGACCAAGCTAGGAGCGTCTAAGACAAGCTAGGAGCGTCTAGGACGAGAAGGCCAAGCTAGAAGCGTCTAGGACAAGAAGACTTGGATCAAAGCTATGAATGGGAGAGTGGCATACTAGCACATATTCCGTGAAGGCCCATCAAATGTAGTTTAGCTTTAATTGGGGTGTAAATAGCATAGCCATGTGGACAAATGTTTATTTTTCTGCACATTAGAATTAAGGAGAAGTTAACCTTCCCACTATTCTAGAAAGCCCATGGAGGGGGTGAACTTACAAACTAGACACACACCTCCCCATGTGCTCACACTTTCCATGTGGCCCATGTGCTTCACATTTACATTTCATTTGGCTAGCATTAGGGTTGCATTATGGTCCTCCTTAGCCTATAAAAGGAGGAGCCTACACCTTGTATTTTCAAGATTAAATAGAGTATTGTTATGCTGCCAAAATTGTGCCATACACCACTCTTTGCCTAACACTTAGGTTTTAGTCTTCAATTCATCACTACCAAAGGGGCTGGCCAAACCTCCCCATTTCCTCACTCTTCATGCACCTTCAAGGCACCCATGCTTCCTAGGAAGGCCTTGCTCACCTCCTCCATAAGCTTCCGCATCCATCATCACCAAGGAACTCCAAAAATCCAAAGAAGAGCTCATAGGAATGCTATCATTTGGTATCTAGAGCTATGGTTCTTCAAAGATGAGTATCTCTTTTCATTTTCTTTTTGAGTTCTTCTTTTCTCCAAGTTGTTCATCTTTATTCCAAGTTGTCTTGCTGTTTTCTGTGTTTTAATATGATTTGAATGCTTGTTTATTCATTTCACTTGGTGGGTTTGTTCAAACTTGTGCTTGAACATCTATTTTCAATTTTGTGTAGGATTCTTGATATATTTGTGTTGCTGTTTTTATTTTTAGGTATTTGAGTCTTGCTTGAAATTTCATTTGGGTCATATGATGTTCTTGTGTCTTTTCATTTTATGAATCCATAAGTTTTGTCTAAGTCATGTGTTTCCATATTTGTCATCAAATCCTAGTAGTACTCTTTTTGATTTATTTGTTTCTTGTTTTTGGTCTGAATGTTTGATCTGAAATCTGTTTTGTGTTGATCCTTTGGTGCATTTTTAATTTTAGTTTGAGTTCTTATTTGTGTGTTAGATCCACACAAATTCCATCATATTAACTCCATTGTGTTTTTAAGGTATATCATTCTGTTTTTCATTCCAGTTTTCAGAACCCCTTGTTTTTCACTTTTCTGTGCTGACTGTTTTGATTTATGAAAATCACATACATCATCAAAAATTTCTGAGCCTCTGGATTTCACAAATTTGAGGTGTTAGCAAAAGGACAAAAAAAGAACCATCTGAAAAGAAGAAATAGAAAAAAAAAGATAAATATTACAAAAAAAGTGTGCAATCCTGACGTTCTAGCTGGCAGCTCTGAGCACTGATTTTATAAAATTTACCAAAATTAATTGGTACATGCGTTTGGAGTGAAACCAACGCCAAAAGTTTGTTAAGATCTTGTTCTGCAATATTGTGTCTCAATTTTCAGAAGCAAATACAAAAGGGTCAGCTCAGCATAAATCTTTTAAAGATACGCTTTCTGGACCACAACAATATGTGCTTTTCTGTGGTGCTGTTTTTTGGTTTTTAAATCAAATCTAGTGCTATTCCTAGGTTCCTTTTTGTGTGCCATCCATTATTTGAGTACCTTTTATTTGCTTGTCTAATTTCATTTGAACTCTTTCTAGTTGTGTCACATTTAAATTCCATTTGTGTGGTACTGTTTTTCAAATTAATTTGTTTCTTGCTTTCTTTCTTTGGCCTCTAAGCTTGTTGGTGGATTAAATATCAATTGGTACTTGTTGAGTGAGAATTTGACTTGAGGGGAGTCTAGCTTGCTTAATAGGTGCTGGATTGAAGATTTTATTGACCTAATTCCAAGATGAACAAAGGCAAAGGGCAGCAACAAACACCATACTACAAATACACCACACACTTTGGAAGGCCCAACAAGTAGAAAAGCAACAAAAGGGGTGCAACTAGAAGAACAACAAAAGGGGTGCAAATAGTAAAAGCAACAAAGGGAGTGTCATTTAATTTCTTTGCAATCTTGCTTGTGTTAATTACTTGTTAATCACGCAATTAGTCGGTGAGTGTGTCTTCAAGGGCTCCAAGTGTCCAAGAAGCCTCACCTAGGGCCGTCTAGCTTAATTTTGTTTTTATTAATTGCTTTAATTGAACCAACTTGCCTTAATCACTTCGTTAATTTCTTGTTTAATCTTGTTTAAGGCTTTCATAACTTGCATTGTTTTCTTGCATTAAAAATTTGATTTCTTCAACCTAATTGTGTTTTAAGTGGTTTACTAAGAGAAAGCTTTGTGTGAAGACATTGAGGGATAGTCTTTGGCTAAGGCAAGGCTTGGTATTTAAGTAGTCCATTGTGACTCACCTCCCTTACCTGGAAGACTACCTTCTTTGACTTCCCTAAATTTTCTCAAGGTAAAATATTTCTATACACAAAGGTCTAGTCATGTCTTCTCATTCCTTTAAATCTCTTAAAAGTGAGGTGAAATCCTTGAAATCTCTTTTGGAACAACTTTCCAAGAATATTCAATCAATTTCATCTAAACAATTGGAGAATGAGGCCAAAACTAATGAATTGACTAAATCAAAGGATGAGAAGTCTCACATTTCAAAAAAATTACCTTCTCATGCATCTATCTCTAAAAAGCATGATTCTTTTGGGGAGGGAAGACATAGAAGAGATAGAAAAGAACAAGAAAGCCCAAGAGAGGTTAAGGTAGACCTACCCCATTCCCATGGAAAAGAAAATATAGAAACTTGCCTAGATTGGGAAATGAGGGTAGAAAAATTGTTTGCTTCCCATAAAGAAAGAAAGGAAAGAAAGATACAAAAGAAAAGAGAGGAAGCCGAAAGGGAAGCTAAAGAAAAAGAAAAAGAAAAAGAAAAAGAAAAGCATGAGAAGACTCTTGAGAAACAAAAGGCGTGGGAGAATAGTGTTCCTTCTCACAAGGTCATTCAACAAGACAAAAGATTTAAAAATACCTTTGAAAATATGCGTCTTGTTGAACAACCTAGCCTTTCCTTTTGTAAAGGAACACTTGCAAGCATAGTAACAAAAAAAGAGTCTTTAAAAGAAGCTTGCATAGATAAAGATAAAGTGGATTATTTCTCATATGTGCTAGGATATCACCAAGTGAATGTCAAGTTATTTACAAGCATCTACAAAAACAAATTTTTATGTGAAGTAGTGCCTAAAGAAACTTGTCATGTCCTATTGAGACAACCATTGCCAAGTGTGCAACTTCTCATAAACAATGGTTGTAACAACGAGACTATCTTTACACATAAGAGAAAAATTCTTCATGAAGGAGAACTCATGGACCAAATTAGAGTTGATAAAACTCTAGAGCTTTTAAAAGGAAAACTTTTGTCACCCATGAGAAAAGATGTTCAAAGACATTACCCTAGATATATTTCTTGTTTTAAAAATACACCTAAGGTGATGTCTCATGAACTCTATACTCCTTTACCTTTTGCAAATGATCCTTGGGAAGACATAAACCTCAATTTTATCTTAGAGCTTCCTAGGACAACAAAAGGTTTTGATTCCATTTTTATGGATATGGATAATCTCTTCTATATAGAAGTGACAAGTCTTCATGGTTTATCTTCAAGCATAGTATTGGATAGAGCTCCAAAATTTGAAAACCATCATTTGAGGAATCTTTTAGAAAAACTTGAAATTAAGTTGTACTCTTCAAATTTTTATCCTCAAAAGAATGGTCAAAATAAAATTGAAAACATAGCTCTTTTTACTATGCCTAGAGAAATCATGAAAGACAATCACAATTCTTGGGATGAGTATCCTTTTGAGCATGCATACAATGGAGTAGTCCACAAGACTACTAATATTTCTACATTTGAAATTGCATGTGGACTTAATCCTCTTTCGCTTTTTAAGTTGTTACCCTTTCCTAAAGGTATTGTGCCTAAGGAAAAGGTAACCAATATTGAAAATTTTCAAATACATAAGAGGATTAGAGAACACATACAACCATCAAAAGAGAAATATTGTACAAAGTTGCCAAAAACAAAAGAAAAACAAAAATGGCAACTTCATACAATTAAGTTCTCTCCAATTGCTCACACTAACACCTTTACTTTGTTTGATGATTTCCATAGGTGGACGTTTGATCCGGGAGGACAAGCCTTGCCGAAACAATAGGCTGCTATCCGAGATCAAATCTGTAGATCTGAGGATAGATCTTCTCAAAGGAGGAGGAGATGATGGACACCATGCAACCCCATCCATCCCCCTAGTTGAAGACAAAGCAAGGGATTTGAGGACAAATCCTTTTTCAAGAGGGAGGGGATGATGGAAGAGGGCCAAGCACAACCTTCCATGAAAGGCAAGAGCCAAGTCAAGAGCGTCTAAGACCAAGCTAGGAGCGTCTAAGACAAGCTAGGAGCGTCTAGGACGAGAAGGCCAAGCTAGAAGCGTCTAGGACAAGAAGACTTGGATCAAAGCTATGAATGGGAGAGTGGCATACTAGCACATATTCCGTGAAGGCCCATCAAATGTAGTTTAGCTTTAATTGGGGTGTAAATAGCATAGCCATGTGGACAAATGTTTATTTTTCTGCACATTAGAATTAAGGAGAAGTTAACCTTCCCACTATTCTAGAAAGCCCATGGAGGGGGTGAACTTACAAACTAGACACACACCTCCCCATGTGCTCACACTTTCCATGTGGCCCATGTGCTTCACATTTACATTTCATTTGGCTAGCATTAGGGTTGCATTATGGTCCTCCTTAGCCTATAAAAGGAGGAGCCTACACCTTGTATTTTCAAGATTAAATAGAGTATTGTTATGCTGCCAAAATTGTGCCATACACCACTCTTTGCCTAACACTTAGGTTTTAGTCTTCAATTCATCACTACCAAAGGGGCTGGCCAAACCTCCCCATTTCCTCACTCTTCATGCACCTTCAAGGCACCCATGCTTCCTAGGAAGGCCTTGCTCACCTCCTCCATAAGCTTCCGCATCCATCATCACCAAGGAACTCCAAAATCCAAAGAAGAGCTCATAGGAATGCTATCATTTGGTATCTAGAGCTATGGTTCTTCAAAGATGAGTATCTCTTTTCATTTTCTTTTTGAGTTCTTCTTTTCTCCAAGTTGTTTATCTTTATTCCAAGTTGTCTTGCTGTTTTTTGTGTTTTAATATGATTTGAATGCTTGTTTATTCATTTCATTTGGTGGGTTTGTTCAAACTTGTGCTTGAACATCTATTTTCAATTTTGTGTAGGATTCTTGATATATTTGTGTTGCTGTTTTTATTTTTAGGTATTTGAGTCTTCCTTGAAATTTCATTTGGGTCATATGATGTTCTTGAGTCTTTTCATTTTATGAATCCATAAGTTTTGTCTAAGTCATGTGTTTCCATATTTGTCATCAAATCCTAGTAGTACTCTTGTTGATTTATTTGTTTCTTGTTTTTGGTCTGGATGTTTGATCTGAAATCTGTTTTGTGTTGATCCTTTGGTGCATTTTTAATTTTAGTTTGAGTTCTTATTTGTGTGTTAGATCCACACAAATTCCATCATATTAACTCCATTGTGTTTTTGAGGTATATCATTCTGTTTTTGATTCCAGTTTTCAGAACCCCTGTTTTCACTTTTATGTGCTGACTGTTTTGATTTATGAAAATCACATACATCATCAAAAATTTCTGAGCCTCTGGATTTCACAAATTTGAGGTGTTAGAAAAAGGACAAAAAAAGAACCATCTGAAAAGAAGAAATAGAAAAAAAAAGATAAATATTACAAAAAAAGTGTGCAATCCTGACGTTCCAGCTGGCAGCTCTGAGCACTGATTTTATAAAATTTACCAAAATTAATTGGTACATGCGTTTGGAGTGAAACCAACGCCAAAAGTTTGTTAAGATCTTGTTCTGCAATATTGTGTCTCAATTTTCAGAAGCAAATACAAAAGGGTCAGCTCAGCATAAATCTTTTAAAGATACGCTTTCTGGACCACAACAATATGTGCTTTTCTGTGGTGCTGTTTTTTGGTTTTTAAATCAAATCTAGTGCTATTCCTAGGTTCCTTTTTGTGTGCCATCCATTATTTGAGTACCTTTTATTTGCTTGTCTAATTTCATTTGAATTCTTTCTAGTTGTGTCACATTTAAATTCCATTTGTGTGGTACTGTTTTTCAAATTAATTTGTTTCTTGCTTTCTTTCTTTGGCCTCTAAGCTTGTTGGTGGATTAAATATCAATTGGTACTTGTTGAGTGAGAATTTGACTTGAGGGGAGTCTAGCTTGCTTAATAGGTGCTGGATTGAAGATTTTATTGACCTAATTCCAAGATGAACAAAGGCAAAGGGCAGCAACAAACACCATACTACAAATACACCACACACTTTGGAAGGCCCAACAAGTAGAAAAGCAACAAAAGGGGTGCAACTAGAAGAACAACAAAATGGGTGCAAATAGTAAAAGCAACAAAGGGAGTGTCATTTAATTTCTTTGCAATCTTGCTTGTGTTAATTACTTGTTAATCACGCAATTAGTCGGTGAGTGTGTCTTCAAGGGCTCCAAGTGTCCAAGAAGCCTCACCTAGGGCCGTCTAGCTTAATTTTGTTTTTATTAATTGCTTTAATTGAACCAACTTGCCTTAATCACTTCGTTAATTTCTTGTTTAATCTTGTTTAAGGCTTTCATAACTTGCATTGTTTTCTTGCATTAAAAATTTGATTTCTTCAACCTAATTGTGTTTTAAGTGGTTTACTAAGAGAAAGCTTTGTGTGAAGACATTGAGGGATAGTCTTTGGCTAAGGCAAGGCTTGGTATTTAAGTAGTCCATTGTGACTCACCTCCCTTACCTGGAAGACTACCTTCTTTGACTTCCCTAAATTTTCTCAAGGTAAAATATTTCTATACACAAAGGTCTAGTCATGTCTTCTCATTCCTTTAAATCTCTTAAAAGTGAGGTGAAATCCTTGAAATCTCTTTTGGAACAACTTTCCAAGAATATTCAATCAATTTCATCTAAACAATTGGAGAATGAGGCCAAAACTAATGAATTGACTAAATCAAAGGATGAGAAGTCTCACATTTCAAAAAAATTACCTTCTCATGCATCTATCTCTAAAAAGCATGATTCTTTTGGGGAGGGAAGACATAGAAGAGATAGAAAAGAACAAGAAAGCCCAAGAGAGGTTAAGGTAGACCTACCCCATTCCCATGGAAAAGAAAATATAGAAACTTGCCTAGATTGGGAAATGAGGGTAGAAAAATTGTTTGCTTCCCATAAAGAAAGAAAGGAAAGAAAGATACAAAAGAAAAGAGAGGAAGCCGAAAGGGAAGCTAAAGAAAAAGAAAAAGAAAAAGAAAAAGAAAAGCATGAGAAGACTCTTGAGAAACAAAAGGCGTGGGAGAATAGTGTTCCTTCTCACAAGGTCATTCAACAAGACAAAAGATTTAAAAATACCTTTGAAAATATGCGTCTTGTTGAACAACCTAGCCTTTCCTTTTGTAAAGGAACACTTGCAAGCATAGTAACAAAAAAAGAGTCTTTAAAAGAAGCTTGCATAGATAAAGATAAAGTGGATTATTTCTCATATGTGCTAGGATATCACCAAGTGAATGTCAAGTTATTTACAAGCATCTACAAAAACAAATTTTTATGTGAAGTAGTGCCTAAAGAAACTTGTCATGTCCTATTGAGACAACCATTGCCAAGTGTGCAACTTCTCATAAACAATGGTTGTAACAACGAGACTATCTTTACACATAAGAGAAAAATTCTTCATGAAGGAGAACTCATGGACCAAATTAGAGTTGATAAAACTCTAGAGCTTTTAAAAGGAAAACTTTTGTCACCCATGAGAAAAGATGTTCAAAGACATTACCCTAGATATATTTCTTGTTTTAAAAATACACCTAAGGTGATGTCTCATGAACTCTATACTCCTTTACCTTTTGCAAATGATCCTTGGGAAGACATAAACCTCAATTTTATCTTAGAGCTTCCTAGGACAACAAAAGGTTTTGATTCCATTTTTATGGATATGGATAATCTCTTCTATATAGAAGTGACAAGTCTTCATGGTTTATCTTCAAGCATAGTATTGGATAGAGCTCCAAAATTTGAAAACCATCATTTGAGGAATCTTTTAGAAAAACTTGAAATTAAGTTGTACTCTTCAAATTTTTATCCTCAAAAGAATGGTCAAAATAAAATTGAAAACATAGCTCTTTTTACTATGCCTAGAGAAATCATGAAAGACAATCACAATTCTTGGGATGAGTATCCTTTTGAGCATGCATACAATGGAGTAGTCCACAAGACTACTAATATTTCTACATTTGAAATTGCATGTGGACTTAATCCCCTTTCCTAAAGGTATTGTGCCTAAGGAAAAGGTAACCAATATTGAAAATTTTCAAATACATAAGAGGATTAGAGAACACATACAACCATCAAAAGAGAAATATTGTACAAAGTTGCCAAAAACAAAAGAAAAACAAAAATGGCAACTTCATACAATTAAGTTCTCTCCAATTGCTCACACTAACACCTTTACTTTGTTTGATGATTTCCATAGGTGGACGTTTGATCCGGGAGGACAAGCCTTGCCGAAACAATAGGCTGCTATCCGAGATCAAATCTGTAGATCTGAGGATAGATCTTCTCAAAGGAGGAGGAGATGATGGACACCATGCAACCCCATCCATCCCCCTAGTTGAAGACAAAGCAAGGGATTTGAGGACAAATCCTTTTTCAAGAGGGAGGGGATGATGGAAGAGGGCCAAGCACAACCTTCCATGAAAGGCAAGAGCCAAGTCAAGAGCGTCTAAGACCAAGCTAGGAGCGTCTAAGACAAGCTAGGAGCGTCTAGGACGAGAAGGCCAAGCTAGAAGCGTCTAGGACAAGAAGACTTGGATCAAAGCTATGAATGGGAGAGTGGCATACTAGCACATATTCCGTGAAGGCCCATCAAATGTAGTTTAGCTTTAATTGGGGTGTAAATAGCATAGCCATGTGGACAAATGTTTATTTTTCTGCACATTAGAATTAAGGAGAAGTTAACCTTCCCACTATTCTAGAAAGCCCATGGAGGGGGTGAACTTACAAACTAGACACACACCTCCCCATGTGCTCACACTTTCCATGTGGCCCATGTGCTTCACATTTACATTTCATTTGGCTAGCATTAGGGTTGCATTATGGTCCTCCTTAGCCTATAAAAGGAGGAGCCTACACCTTGTATTTTCAAGATTAAATAGAGTATTGTTATGCTGCCAAAATTGTGCCATACACCACTCTTTGCCTAACACTTAGGTTTTAGTCTTCAATTCATCACTACCAAAGGGGCTGGCCAAACCTCCCCATTTCCTCACTCTTCATGCACCTTCAAGGCACCCATGCTTCCTAGGAAGGCCTTGCTCACCTCCTCCATAAGCTTCCGCATCCATCATCACCAAGGAACTCCAAAATCCAAAGAAGAGCTCATAGGAATGCTATCATTTGGTATCTAGAGCTATGGTTCTTCAAAGATGAGTATCTCTTTTCATTTTCTTTTTGAGTTCTTCTTTTCTCCAAGTTGTTTATCTTTATTCCAAGTTGTCTTGCTGTTTTTTGTGTTTTAATATGATTTGAATGCTTGTTTATTCATTTCATTTGGTGGGTTTGTTCAAACTTGTGCTTGAACATCTATTTTCAATTTTGTGTAGGATTCTTGATATATTTGTGTTGCTGTTTTTATTTTTAGGTATTTGAGTCTTCCTTGAAATTTCATTTGGGTCATATGATGTTCTTGAGTCTTTTCATTTTATGAATCCATAAGTTTTGTCTAAGTCATGTGTTTCCATATTTGTCATCAAATCCTAGTAGTACTCTTGTTGATTTATTTGTTTCTTGTTTTTGGTCTGGATGTTTGATCTGAAATCTGTTTTGTGTTGATCCTTTGGTGCATTTTTAATTTTAGTTTGAGTTCTTATTTGTGTGTTAGATCCACACAAATTCCATCATATTAACTCCATTGTGTTTTTGAGGTATATCATTCTGTTTTTGATTCCAGTTTTCAGAACCCCTGTTTTCACTTTTATGTGCTGACTGTTTTGATTTATGAAAATCACATACATCATCAAAAATTTCTGAGCCTCTGGATTTCACAAATTTGAGGTGTTAGAAAAAGGACAAAAAAAGAACCATCTGAAAAGAAGAAATAGAAAAAAAAAGATAAATATTACAAAAAAAGTGTGCAATCCTGACGTTCCAGCTGGCAGCTCTGAGCACTGATTTTATAAAATTTACCAAAATTAATTGGTACATGCGTTTGGAGTGAAACCAACGCCAAAAGTTTGTTAAGATCTTGTTCTGCAATATTGTGTCTCAATTTTCAGAAGCAAATACAAAAGGGTCAGCTCAGCATAAATCTTTTAAAGATACGCTTTCTGGACCACAACAATATGTGCTTTTCTGTGGTGCTGTTTTTTGGTTTTTAAATCAAATCTAGTGCTATTCCTAGGTTCCTTTTTGTGTGCCATCCATTATTTGAGTACCTTTTATTTGCTTGTCTAATTTCATTTGAATTCTTTCTAGTTGTGTCACATTTAAATTCCATTTGTGTGGTACTGTTTTTCAAATTAATTTGTTTCTTGCTTTCTTTCTTTGGCCTCTAAGCTTGTTGGTGGATTAAATATCAATTGGTACTTGTTGAGTGAGAATTTGACTTGAGGGGAGTCTAGCTTGCTTAATAGGTGCTGGATTGAAGATTTTATTGACCTAATTCCAAGATGAACAAAGGCAAAGGGCAGCAACAAACACCATACTACAAATACACCACACACTTTGGAAGGCCCAACAAGTAGAAAAGCAACAAAAGGGGTGCAACTAGAAGAACAACAAAATGGGTGCAAATAGTAAAAGCAACAAAGGGAGTGTCATTTAATTTCTTTGCAATCTTGCTTGTGTTAATTACTTGTTAATCACGCAATTAGTCGGTGAGTGTGTCTTCAAGGGCTCCAAGTGTCCAAGAAGCCTCACCTAGGGCCGTCTAGCTTAATTTTGTTTTTATTAATTGCTTTAATTGAACCAACTTGCCTTAATCACTTCGTTAATTTCTTGTTTAATCTTGTTTAAGGCTTTCATAACTTGCATTGTTTTCTTGCATTAAAAATTTGATTTCTTCAACCTAATTGTGTTTTAAGTGGTTTACTAAGAGAAAGCTTTGTGTGAAGACATTGAGGGATAGTCTTTGGCTAAGGCAAGGCTTGGTATTTAAGTAGTCCATTGTGACTCACCTCCCTTACCTGGAAGACTACCTTCTTTGACTTCCCTAAATTTTCTCAAGGTAAAATATTTCTATACACAAAGGTCTAGTCATGTCTTCTCATTCCTTTAAATCTCTTAAAAGTGAGGTGAAATCCTTGAAATCTCTTTTGGAACAACTTTCCAAGAATATTCAATCAATTTCATCTAAACAATTGGAGAATGAGGCCAAAACTAATGAATTGACTAAATCAAAGGATGAGAAGTCTCACATTTCAAAAAAATTACCTTCTCATGCATCTATCTCTAAAAAGCATGATTCTTTTGGGGAGGGAAGACATAGAAGAGATAGAAAAGAACAAGAAAGCCCAAGAGAGGTTAAGGTAGACCTACCCCATTCCCATGGAAAAGAAAATATAGAAACTTGCCTAGATTGGGAAATGAGGGTAGAAAAATTGTTTGCTTCCCATAAAGAAAGAAAGGAAAGAAAGATACAAAAGAAAAGAGAGGAAGCCGAAAGGGAAGCTAAAGAAAAAGAAAAAGAAAAAGAAAAAGAAAAGCATGAGAAGACTCTTGAGAAACAAAAGGCGTGGGAGAATAGTGTTCCTTCTCACAAGGTCATTCAACAAGACAAAAGATTTAAAAATACCTTTGAAAATATGCGTCTTGTTGAACAACCTAGCCTTTCCTTTTGTAAAGGAACACTTGCAAGCATAGTAACAAAAAAAGAGTCTTTAAAAGAAGCTTGCATAGATAAAGATAAAGTGGATTATTTCTCATATGTGCTAGGATATCACCAAGTGAATGTCAAGTTATTTACAAGCATCTACAAAAACAAATTTTTATGTGAAGTAGTGCCTAAAGAAACTTGTCATGTCCTATTGAGACAACCATTGCCAAGTGTGCAACTTCTCATAAACAATGGTTGTAACAACGAGACTATCTTTACACATAAGAGAAAAATTCTTCATGAAGGAGAACTCATGGACCAAATTAGAGTTGATAAAACTCTAGAGCTTTTAAAAGGAAAACTTTTGTCACCCATGAGAAAAGATGTTCAAAGACATTACCCTAGATATATTTCTTGTTTTAAAAATACACCTAAGGTGATGTCTCATGAACTCTATACTCCTTTACCTTTTGCAAATGATCCTTGGGAAGACATAAACCTCAATTTTATCTTAGAGCTTCCTAGGACAAAAAAAGGTTTTGATTCCATTTTTATGGATATGGATAATCTCTTCTATATAGAAGTTACAAGTCTTCATGGTTTATCTTCAAGCATAGTATTGGATAGAGCTCCAAAATTTGAAAACCATCATTTGAGGAATCTTTTAGAAAAACTTGAAATTAAGTTGTACTCTTCAAATTTTTATCCTCAAAAGAATGGTCAAAATAAAATTGAAAACATAGCTCTTTTTACTATGCCTAGAGAAATCATGAAAGACAATCACAATTCTTGGGATGAGTATCCTTTTGAGCATGCATACAATGGAGTAGTCCACAAGACTACTAATATTTCTACATTTGAAATTGCATGTGGACTTAATCCCCTTTCCTAAAGGTATTGTGCCTAAGGAAAAGGTAACCAATATTGAAAATTTTCAAATACATAAGAGGATTAGAGAACACATACAACCATCAAAAGAGAAATATTGTACAAAGTTGCCAAAAACAAAAGAAAAACAAAAATGGCAACTTCATACAATTAAGTTCTCTCCAATTGCTCACACTAACACCTTTACTTTGTTTGATGATTTCCATAGGTGGACGTTTGATCCGGGAGGACAAGCCTTGCCGAAACAATAGGCTGCTATCCGAGATCAAATCTGTAGATCTGAGGATAGATCTTCTCAAAGGAGGAGGAGATGATGGACACCATGCAACCCCATCCATCCCCCTAGTTGAAGACAAAGCAAGGGATTTGAGGACAAATCCTTTTTCAAGAGGGAGGGGATGATGGAAGAGGGCCAAGCACAACCTTCCATGAAAGGCAAGAGCCAAGTCAAGAGCGTCTAAGACCAAGCTAGGAGCGTCTAAGACAAGCTAGGAGCGTCTAGGACGAGAAGGCCAAGCTAGAAGCGTCTAGGACAAGAAGACTTGGATCAAAGCTATGAATGGGAGAGTGGCATACTAGCACATATTCCGTGAAGGCCCATCAAATGTAGTTTAGCTTTAATTGGGGTGTAAATAGCATAGCCATGTGGACAAATGTTTATTTTTCTGCACATTAGAATTAAGGAGAAGTTAACCTTCCCACTATTCTAGAAAGCCCATGGAGGGGGTGAACTTACAAACTAGACACACACCTCCCCATGTGCTCACACTTTCCATGTGGCCCATGTGCTTCACATTTACATTTCATTTGGCTAGCATTAGGGTTGCATTATGGTCCTCCTTAGCCTATAAAAGGAGGAGCCTACACCTTGTATTTTCAAGATTAAATAGAGTATTGTTATGCTGCCAAAATTGTGCCATACACCACTCTTTGCCTAACACTTAGGTTTTAGTCTTCAATTCATCACTACCAAAGGGGCTGGCCAAACCTCCCCATTTCCTCACTCTTCATGCACCTTCAAGGCACCCATGCTTCCTAGGAAGGCCTTGCTCACCTCCTCCATAAGCTTCCGCATCCATCATCACCAAGGAACTCCAAAATCCAAAGAAGAGCTCATAGGAATGCTATCATTTGGTATCTAGAGCTATGGTTCTTCAAAGATGAGTATCTCTTTTCATTTTCTTTTTGAGTTCTTCTTTTCTCCAAGTTGTTTATCTTTATTCCAAGTTGTCTTGCTGTTTTTTGTGTTTTAATATGATTTGAATGCTTGTTTATTCATTTCATTTGGTGGGTTTGTTCAAACTTGTGCTTGAACATCTATTTTCAATTTTGTGTAGGATTCTTGATATATTTGTGTTGCTGTTTTTATTTTTAGGTATTTGAGTCTTCCTTGAAATTTCATTTGGGTCATATGATGTTCTTGAGTCTTTTCATTTTATGAATCCATAAGTTTTGTCTAAGTCATGTGTTTCCATATTTGTCATCAAATCCTAGTAGTACTCTTGTTGATTTATTTGTTTCTTGTTTTTGGTCTGGATGTTTGATCTGAAATCTGTTTTGTGTTGATCCTTTGGTGCATTTTTAATTTTAGTTTGAGTTCTTATTTGTGTGTTAGATCCACACAAATTCCATCATATTAACTCCATTGTGTTTTTGAGGTATATCATTCTGTTTTTGATTCCAGTTTTCAGAACCCCTGTTTTCACTTTTATGTGCTGACTGTTTTGATTTATGAAAATCACATACATCATCAAAAATTTCTGAGCCTCTGGATTTCACAAATTTGAGGTGTTAGAAAAAGGACAAAAAAAGAACCATCTGAAAAGAAGAAATAGAAAAAAAAAGATAAATATTACAAAAAAAGTGTGCAATCCTGACGTTCCAGCTGGCAGCTCTGAGCACTGATTTTATAAAATTTACCAAAATTAATTGGTACATGCGTTTGGAGTGAAACCAACGCCAAAAGTTTGTTAAGATCTTGTTCTGCAATATTGTGTCTCAATTTTCAGAAGCAAATACAAAAGGGTCAGCTCAGCATAAATCTTTTAAAGATACGCTTTCTGGACCACAACAATATGTGCTTTTCTGTGGTGCTGTTTTTTGGTTTTTAAATCAAATCTAGTGCTATTCCTAGGTTCCTTTTTGTGTGCCATCCATTATTTGAGTACCTTTTATTTGCTTGTCTAATTTCATTTGAATTCTTTCTAGTTGTGTCACATTTAAATTCCATTTGTGTGGTACTGTTTTTCAAATTAATTTGTTTCTTGCTTTCTTTCTTTGGCCTCTAAGCTTGTTGGTGGATTAAATATCAATTGGTACTTGTTGAGTGAGAATTTGACTTGAGGGGAGTCTAGCTTGCTTAATAGGTGCTGGATTGAAGATTTTATTGACCTAATTCCAAGATGAACAAAGGCAAAGGGCAGCAACAAACACCATACTACAAATACACCACACACTTTGGAAGGCCCAACAAGTAGAAAAGCAACAAAAGGGGTGCAACTAGAAGAACAACAAAATGGGTGCAAATAGTAAAAGCAACAAAGGGAGTGTCATTTAATTTCTTTGCAATCTTGCTTGTGTTAATTACTTGTTAATCACGCAATTAGTCGGTGAGTGTGTCTTCAAGGGCTCCAAGTGTCCAAGAAGCCTCACCTAGGGCCGTCTAGCTTAATTTTGTTTTTATTAATTGCTTTAATTGAACCAACTTGCCTTAATCACTTCGTTAATTTCTTGTTTAATCTTGTTTAAGGCTTTCATAACTTGCATTGTTTTCTTGCATTAAAAATTTGATTTCTTCAACCTAATTGTGTTTTAAGTGGTTTACTAAGAGAAAGCTTTGTGTGAAGACATTGAGGGATAGTCTTTGGCTAAGGCAAGGCTTGGTATTTAAGTAGTCCATTGTGACTCACCTCCCTTACCTGGAAGACTACCTTCTTTGACTTCCCTAAATTTTCTCAAGGTAAAATATTTCTATACACAAAGGTCTAGTCATGTCTTCTCATTCCTTTAAATCTCTTAAAAGTGAGGTGAAATCCTTGAAATCTCTTTTGGAACAACTTTCCAAGAATATTCAATCAATTTCATCTAAACAATTGGAGAATGAGGCCAAAACTAATGAATTGACTAAATCAAAGGATGAGAAGTCTCACATTTCAAAAAAATTACCTTCTCATGCATCTATCTCTAAAAAGCATGATTCTTTTGGGGAGGGAAGACATAGAAGAGATAGAAAAGAACAAGAAAGCCCAAGAGAGGTTAAGGTAGACCTACCCCATTCCCATGGAAAAGAAAATATAGAAACTTGCCTAGATTGGGAAATGAGGGTAGAAAAATTGTTTGCTTCCCATAAAGAAAGAAAGGAAAGAAAGATACAAAAGAAAAGAGAGGAAGCCGAAAGGGAAGCTAAAGAAAAAGAAAAAGAAAAAGAAAAAGAAAAGCATGAGAAGACTCTTGAGAAACAAAAGGCGTGGGAGAATAGTGTTCCTTCTCACAAGGTCATTCAACAAGACAAAAGATTTAAAAATACCTTTGAAAATATGCGTCTTGTTGAACAACCTAGCCTTTCCTTTTGTAAAGGAACACTTGCAAGCATAGTAACAAAAAAAGAGTCTTTAAAAGAAGCTTGCATAGATAAAGATAAAGTGGATTATTTCTCATATGTGCTAGGATATCACCAAGTGAATGTCAAGTTATTTACAAGCATCTACAAAAACAAATTTTTATGTGAAGTAGTGCCTAAAGAAACTTGTCATGTCCTATTGAGACAACCATTGCCAAGTGTGCAACTTCTCATAAACAATGGTTGTAACAACGAGACTATCTTTACACATAAGAGAAAAATTCTTCATGAAGGAGAACTCATGGACCAAATTAGAGTTGATAAAACTCTAGAGCTTTTAAAAGGAAAACTTTTGTCACCCATGAGAAAAGATGTTCAAAGACATTACCCTAGATATATTTCTTGTTTTAAAAATACACCTAAGGTGATGTCTCATGAACTCTATACTCCTTTACCTTTTGCAAATGATCCTTGGGAAGACATAAACCTCAATTTTATCTTAGAGCTTCCTAGGACAAAAAAAGGTTTTGATTCCATTTTTATGGATATGGATAATCTCTTCTATATAGAAGTTACAAGTCTTCATGGTTTATCTTCAAGCATAGTATTGGATAGAGCTCCAAAATTTGAAAACCATCATTTGAGGAATCTTTTAGAAAAACTTGAAATTAAGTTGTACTCTTCAAATTTTTATCCTCAAAAGAATGGTCAAAATAAAATTGAAAACATAGCTCTTTTTACTATGCCTAGAGAAATCATGAAAGACAATCACAATTCTTGGGATGAGTATCCTTTTGAGCATGCATACAATGGAGTAGTCCACAAGACTACTAATATTTCTACATTTGAAATTGCATGTGGACTTAATCCCCTTTCCTAAAGGTATTGTGCCTAAGGAAAAGGTAACCAATATTGAAAATTTTCAAATACATAAGAGGATTAGAGAACACATACAACCATCAAAAGAGAAATATTGTACAAAGTTGCCAAAAACAAAAGAAAAACAAAAATGGCAACTTCATACAATTAAGTTCTCTCCAATTGCTCACACTAACACCTTTACTTTGTTTGATGATTTCCATAGGTGGACGTTTGATCCGGGAGGACAAGCCTTGCCGAAACAATAGGCTGCTATCCGAGATCAAATCTGTAGATCTGAGGATAGATCTTCTCAAAGGAGGAGGAGATGATGGACACCATGCAACCCCATCCATCCCCCTAGTTGAAGACAAAGCAAGGGATTTGAGGACAAATCCTTTTTCAAGAGGGAGGGGATGATGGAAGAGGGCCAAGCACAACCTTCCATGAAAGGCAAGAGCCAAGTCAAGAGCGTCTAAGACCAAGCTAGGAGCGTCTAAGACAAGCTAGGAGCGTCTAGGACGAGAAGGCCAAGCTAGAAGCGTCTAGGACAAGAAGACTTGGATCAAAGCTATGAATGGGAGAGTGGCATACTAGCACATATTCCGTGAAGGCCCATCAAATGTAGTTTAGCTTTAATTGGGGTGTAAATAGCATAGCCATGTGGACAAATGTTTATTTTTCTGCACATTAGAATTAAGGAGAAGTTAACCTTCCCACTATTCTAGAAAGCCCATGGAGGGGGTGAACTTACAAACTAGACACACACCTCCCCATGTGCTCACACTTTCCATGTGGCCCATGTGCTTCACATTTACATTTCATTTGGCTAGCATTAGGGTTGCATTATGGTCCTCCTTAGCCTATAAAAGGAGGAGCCTACACCTTGTATTTTCAAGATTAAATAGAGTATTGTTATGCTGCCAAAATTGTGCCATACACCACTCTTTGCCTAACACTTAGGTTTTAGTCTTCAATTCATCACTACCAAAGGGGCTGGCCAAACCTCCCCATTTCCTCACTCTTCATGCACCTTCAAGGCACCCATGCTTCCTAGGAAGGCCTTGCTCACCTCCTCCATAAGCTTCCGCATCCATCATCACCAAGGAACTCCAAAATCCAAAGAAGAGCTCATAGGAATGCTATCATTTGGTATCTAGAGCTATGGTTCTTCAAAGATGAGTATCTCTTTTCATTTTCTTTTTGAGTTCTTCTTTTCTCCAAGTTGTTCATCTTTATTCCAAGTTGTCTTGCTGTTTTCTGTGTTTTAATATGATTTGAATGCTTGTTTATTCATTTCATTTGGTGGGTTTGTTCAAACTTGTGCTTGAACATCTATTTTCAATTTTGTGTAGGATTCTTGATATATTTGTGTTGCTGTTTTTATTTTTAGGTATTTGAGTCTTCCTTGAAATTTCATTTGGGTCATATGATGTTCTTGTGTCTTTTCATTTTATGAATCCATAAGTTTTGTCTAAGTCATGTGTTTCCATATTTGTCATCAAATCCTAGTAGTACTCTTTTTGATTTATTTGTTTCTTGTTTTTGGTCTGAATGTTTGATCTGAAATCTGTTTTGTGTTGATCCTTTGGTGCATTTTTAATTTTAGTTTGAGTTCTTATTTGTGTGTTAGATCCACACAAATTCCATCATATTAACTCCATTGTGTTTTTAAGGTATATCATTCTGTTTTTCATTCCAGTTTTCAGAACCCCTTGTTTTTCACTTTTCTGTGCTGACTGTTTTGATTTATGAAAATCACATACATCATCAAAAATTTCTGAGCCTCTGGATTTCACAAATTTGAGGTGTTAGCAAAAGGACAAAAAAAGAACCATCTGAAAAGAAGAAATAGAAAAAAAAAGATAAATATTACAAAAAAAAGTGTGCAATCCTGACGTTCTAGCTGGCAGCTCTGAGCACTGATTTTATAAAATTTACCAAAATTAATTGGTACATGCGTTTGGAGTGAAACCAACGCCAAAAGTTTGTTAAGATCTTGTTCTGCAATATTGTGTCTCAATTTTCAGAAGCAAATACAAAAGGGTCAGCTCAGCATAAATCTTTTAAAGATACGCTTTCTGGACCACAACAATATGTGCTTTTCTGTGGTGCTGTTTTTTGGTTTTTAAATCAAATCTAGTGCTATTCCTAGGTTCCTTTTTGTGTGCCATCCATTATTTGAGTACCTTTTATTTGCTTGTCTAATTTCATTTGAACTCTTTCTAGTTGTGTCACATTTAAATTCCATTTGTGTGGTACTGTTTTTCAAATTAATTTGTTTCTTGCTTTCTTTCTTTGGCCTCTAAGCTTGTTGGTGGATTAAATATCAATTGGTACTTGTTGAGTGAGAATTTGACTTGAGGGGAGTCTAGCTTGCTTAATAGGTGCTGGATTGAAGATTTTATTGACCTAATTCCAAGATGAACAAAGGCAAAGGGCAGCAACAAACACCATACTACAAATACACCACACACTTTGGAAGGCCCAACAAGTAGAAAAGCAACAAAAGGGGTGCAACTAGAAGAACAACAAAAGGGGTGCAAATAGTAAAAGCAACAAAGGGAGTGTCATTTAATTTCTTTGCAATCTTGCTTGTGTTAATTACTTGTTAATCACGCAATTAGTCGGTGAGTGTGTCTTCAAGGGCTCCAAGTGTCCAAGAAGCCTCACCTAGGGCCGTCTAGCTTAATTTTGTTTTTATTAATTGCTTTAATTGAACCAACTTGCTTTAATCACTTCGTTAATTTCTTGTTTAATCTTGTTTAAGGCTTTCATAACTTGCATTGTTTTCTTGCATTAAAAATTTGATTTCTTCAACCTAATTGTGTTTTAAGTGGTTTACTAAGAGAAAGCTTTGTGTGAAGACATTGAGGGATAGTCTTTGGCTAAGGCAAGGCTTGGTATTTAAGTAGTCCATTGTGACTCACCTCCCTTACCTGGAAGACTACCTTCTTTGACTTCCCTAAATTTTCTCAAGGTAAAATATTTCTATACACAAAGGTCTAGTCATGTCTTCTCATTCCTTTAAATCTCTTAAAAGTGAGGTGAAATCCTTGAAATCTCTTTTGGAACAACTTTCCAAGAATATTCAATCAATTTCATCTAAACAATTGGAGAATGAGGCCAAAACTAATGAATTGACTAAATCAAAGGATGAGAAGTCTTGATCCGGTCCGTCATCAGTAATAGATGACGTCGCCAGCAATTTACCATGTTGACTGTTCAAGGGGTGTCACGTGGTAGAGGATAGTAAGCCAGTTGGAGAGGCGATCACCCAGAATGGTGGTTGGTTGTCAGTGGCTAAGGCGATCACCCAGTGTTAAGAGAGCGCCTGGAAGCAAAGCGCGAGAAGTAAAGAAGCACAGATCGGTAGTCGCCTATCACCGCGTGTAAAGAGTAGTGATCGCCTATCGCCATGTGTGCGAAGATATAAGTGATCGCCTATCGCCATGCGTGCGAAGATATAAGTGATCGCCTATCGCCATGTGTGCGAAGATATAAGTGATCGCCTATCGCCAGGTGTGTGAAGATATAAGTGGTCGCATATCGCCTGCAGGTATTCACATCGCCGGGTGTTCACATGATCGGGTTGTCAGCAAGTCGCCGACAGGAGCACATCGCCGAGTGTTTGAGAAGACTTGTGTGAGCTGTGATACCCAGTGTTAACCAGATCGCCAGGTTAAGGTTGTGCCCAGAGTAGCCTGTGCACTAAGCTACTCCCTGTGTGGATAACTTAGTCGCAGGATCAAGGTGAAAGTAGCGTTTTAGCTGCAGGTACTCCAGATGGTGACACGTGAATGACCAGATGATGTCCACGTGTCAAGAGGAGTAACCGTCAGGAGAGAGAAAGACTCAGGTATATATAGCTAATCCTTAACAGAAAGGTGGGGGATGCACTTTTTGGTGTTTCACTGATACGCGGTCTTGAGCTTTTCTCTGAGTTTTCTTGAATGATCCAATCACTGACTTGAGCGTCGGAGCTACAACGGCCGCAGAGGCGCCATCTTGTTCTTTCAGGTTTCTTGGAGGAGCTTCAGGCGAAGGTCACTGAGGCATTTGGCGTGAAGCTGGTGGAGACGAGGTCAAAGAAGGCGAAGTTCTAGCGCTCGAGTCAAGGGGCCGGATCATTTGGCGCCCACCGTGGGGCCGTGTAAATTGTGATTCCCATCCACAGTTGAGTTGGTAAGGTTTTCGGTAGTTTCTGTTCGATTGTTTGCTGCTGCAATTGTTTTTTGGAAATTGTAGCTGTTTGAATCGAAGTTCAAACGGTGAAGAGTGATTTTCTGGGATTTCTACCGATCTTGGAAGAATCGTTGTGCGAAGGAGGTGGAAATGTTTCTTTAGCGTTGTTACGAGTTAGCTTGTGCGTGTTGAAAGGCAACTGCGTGGGTAAAAGTTTCATGAGGAAAATGAGAGCAACGAGATCTGGTTCAGCTGCGCCACAATCTGGGGAGAACAACGTGACGATGACGCAAATGCTGGAGATGATGCGCGCTTTGCAAGAAGATGTGGCAGCATCGCGCGTCGAGCAAGCGAAGATGCACGACGATCTGGTAGCTTCTCAGGCCAGAAGCGAAGAGCTGAGTAAGGTCAATGAAGAGTTACGTCAGGCTCTTCGCGAGCAGAGGGAGAGTGCTGCGACCAGTGGAGGTGCGCCACCGTCTCCACCACGAGTTTTTCCGATGCCATTCTCGCAGGCGATCATGGATGCTGTGATTCCTACAAGCACCACGGCGGTTAAGGCCTCCTTCACTGGAGTGGAAGATCCAGAGGCTCATCTTACCACGTTCCATACACAGATGATGCTGTCGGGAGGATCGGACGAGGTTTATTGCAAGATGTTCATGAGCACTCTCCACAGCACAGCGTTGGATTGGTTTGTAAGCCTACCTACTGGACACATTTCCAGTTTTCAGCAGTTCTCCAAGCTTTTCGTCGATCAGTACAGTGTGAACAAGGCGCCACCTATGGTGTTGTACGACCTGTTTGACGTAAGGCAGTTCCAGGGGGAATCTCTGAAGGACTATATGAATAGGTTTGGAGCTCAGATAGTCCGGTTACCCGAAAAGGATGAGGAGATGTTCGTGCACGCCTTCAAGAAGGGCGTGCTGCCTGGACCCTTCAGCGAATCATTAATCAGGAGCCACCCCACAACGTTTGTAGAGATCCGGCGACGTGCTGTGGCTCACATCGCCGCTGAGAATGAAGTGATTGAGAAGAGAGGGAATATGGCTCCTGTGAAACCACACACCCAAGCCGAGCCTCAACCTCAGTGGGTGCTGGAGTCGACGATGCTGACGAAGGATCAAAGGGCATACCATCCTTATGATCAGAAGAAAAACAAAGGTGATATCAGTAGTAGAGGAAGAGGGCCAGGTCGCCCGAGGGAACTCAAACGCCCTCCAAGGCATGAGTTCGTGATGGGATTGGTGGACCTGATCACCATTCCCCATATAGCTGCAAAGTTGAAGGCGCCTGAAAAGGTGTCAGATAAGATGTTGGGGCCAAAGCCAGACGCATGGTGTGAATTCCACAAAGGTTTTGGCCACACCCTTGACTCCTGCCTGTCACTGGGATATCAGCTCGACGAGTTGGTTAGAGGTGGATTTCTGAAGGCCTTTTTGATGGAGAAGAAGGCGGCCAGTGCGTCGAGCTCCCAGCCGGCGAGCGGTGAAGGCCAACAACATGAGGTGCCCATCTACGGGGAAATCCACGCTATAGCTGGGGGTACTCAGGAGGTGGGTGCATTGCGTCACAGCACAAGAAATGTGCTCGACCTGTGATGGCAGTGGAAGCATTCGAGGACCACTCGTCAGATGTGGACACCACTAAACCCCTTCCAGTTTAGTGCGTAGCTGTGACGCGATGGTTCCAGTTGAAATCCAGGAGAGATCGCCGGGTTTTCAACACTTTGTAGCAGAGAAATCAAATGAAAAGAGAAGAATGAACCTGGATTTACTGGATGAGGTCAGAGAGGAAGTGAGTGTGAAAGCTAAAGCGGTGAAAGAGGAATAGAACGAAGATACAGTTTTAGAGGAATATCGAGGCAGTCCAGAAGCGGCGATCTGGTGATGAGGAACGCCACACGCCTCATGTCTCATTTCAGTTAAAGCTTCTTAAGCATTATGAACTCAGTGTAATCATAAACACTTTTGTAAGAACAGTTGCAAGGGGGCTATCTTTGTTCCCTAAGAAAGGTTTTCAACGGGCCACCCAAGAAACAAGATATTCAAACTAAAGTGTGTATGTGTATTGTTGTGAAGAAGAGAAAAACCTTATCACCTAAAGTGATTCAAGGTAGAGGTAAAATGATTGCCCACGTTATAAGTAAAAGTTTTAAGTCCTCATCGTCCTTAGGCGATCGGAGGCCTCTAGTAAAAGTCCTCATCGCCCTTAGGCGATCAAAGGCACAAGGAGAAGGTTTCCAAAGTCCTCATCGCCCTTAGGCGATCAAAGGCACAAGGAGAAGGTTTCCAAAGTCCTCATCGCCCTTAGGCGATCAGAGGCACAAGTTGAAGGTTTTCAAAGTCCTCATCGTCCTTTGGCGATCGGCACCATCCAGCGAAAGTCCTCTCGCCCTTAGGCGATCAGAGGCACGAGTGAAGAGTTTTCAAAGTCCTCATCGTCCTTTGGCGATTGGAGGCATCCAGCGAAGTTCAAAGTCCTCAAGGCTCTCGCGCATCTTGAGGCAACAGGTGTGGTCTGATCGGTCATCGGTAGTCGATGGCATCAGGCGATCAGGCGAGAGAAGAGGAAGACCTCCTTGCCATTGAGCAAGTGCAGGCGAGAGAAGAGGAAGTCCTCCTTGCCATTGAGCAAGTGCAGGCGAGAGAAGAGGAAGACCTCCTTGCCTTTGAGCAAGTGCAGGCGAGAGAAGAGGAAGACCTCCTTGCCTTTGAGCAAGTGCAGGCGAGAGAAGAGAAAGACCCCTTGCCTTTGAGCAAGTGTAGGCAACAGAGGAAGTCCTCCTTGCCTTTGAGCAAGTGTAGGCAACAGAGGAAGTCCTCCTTGCCTTTGAGCAAGTGTAGGCAACAGAGGAAGTCCTCCTTGCCTTTGAGCAAGTGTAGGCAACAGAGGAAGTCCTCCTTGCCTTTGAGCAAGTGTAGGCGAGAGAAGAGGAAGTCCTCCTTGCCATTGAGCAAGTGCAGGCGAGAGAAGAGGAAGACCTCCTTGCCTTTGAGCAAGTGCAGGCGAGAGAAGAGGAAGTCCTCCTTGCCTTTGAGCAAGTGTAGGCAACAGAGGAAGTCCTCCTTGCCTTTGAGCAAGTGTAGGCGAGAGAAGAGGAAGTCCTCCTTGCCATTGAGCAAGTGCAGGCGAGAGAAGAGGAAGACCTCCTTGCCTTTGAGCAAGTGCAGGCGAGAGAAGAGGAAGTCCTCCTTGCCTTGGAGCAAGTGGAGGCAACAGAGGAAGTCCTCCTTGCCTTTGAGCAAGTGGAGGCAACAGAGGAAGACCTCCTTGCCTTTGAGCAAGTGCAGGCGAGAGAAGATGAAGTCCTCCTTGCCTTTGAGCAAGTGTAGGCAACAGAGGAAGTCCTCTCGCCCTTGGGTGATCAGAGGCACGAGTGAAGAGTTTCCAAAGTCCTCATCGTCCTTTGGCGATTGGAGGCATCCAGCGAAGTTCCAAGTCCTCAAGGCTCCCGCGCATCCTGAGGCAACAAACGCCTCTGATCGGTCATCGGTAGTCGATGGCATCAATCGATCAGGCGAGAGAAGAGGAAGTCCTCCTTGCCTTTGAGCAAGTGCAGGCGAGAGAAGAGGAAGTCCTCCTTGCCTTTGAGCAAGTGTAGGCGAGATATAAGAAGTCCTCCTTGCCTTTGAGCAAGCGTAGGCGAGGTATGAGAAATCCTCCTTGCCTTTGAGCAAGTGTAGGCGAGATATAAGAAGTCCTCCTTGCCTTTGAGCAAGTGTAGGCGAGATATAAGAAATCCTTCTTGCCTTTGAGCAAGTGTAGGTGACAGAGGAAAGCCATGGTGCAGGCGAGAAGGGTTCATATAAAAGAACGACAGGTGAAAAGGTGAATAGAAGGTTGCAAAAGGTGATCCCACCATGGACGCCTTATTTTGAATAAAGAAGGCAACATCGCCCAACATTAAGGCGGCGAGTACCAGATCAGAGGAATTCCCGGCGATGATGCAGAACGCCTGGCATGCAGTTAAACGTAAAAAGTAACAAGGCTAAGTGAAGAGAGCAAAAGAAAGGGTAGAGGTCTCTGTCCAGTGCTCCCACGTTGTCAGGACTCCTTGCCCTCGTGAAGCTATCCTTGGAGCTTTTATTTCCCTTCTCCACCCAGTGCAAGGGAAAGCCACCAAGAAGAAGGACGTTACAGCAATTCCCATTCAGGCTTACCCAGAGGTGATCTCCAGGATTTTTGGCTTCGAACAAGAACAGGGAGGCATCCACTGAAGAGGTTCTCCTTAGCTTATCAGCCAAGGTCGACTCAGGAGGAATCTCCCATCACCAGAGTATAAACAAGAGGTATTCTGGAGCTTGCCAGTCGAGAAGGGGGGCTTCAAAGATTAATCGCCCAAGGAAACCAGCACGAGTCAAGAAGTAGAGATAGCACCACATCAGTTAGTACGGTCACCAAGCAACCCACACAAGGTGAAGGTTGAGCTATGAAGGAGAAAGAGTGATTCAAGTTGTAAAGACAAGGTGTATAATTCATTACAAGCAGATGATGGTCGTCGAAGGGAAAGAGGCAGAAGTAAGAACGTTTACGTAGTGGCAAGACCTCGGTCGTCGGCCAAGAGGTGACAGCCCGGTCGGGTCAATAGCTATCAGGCGAGTTGTAAGACTCTTCGTTGAGACAAGTCACAACTCGAGCCTGGGGGGCTTGTGATCCGGTCCGTCATCAGTAATAGATGACGTCGCCAGCAATTTACCATGTTGACTGTTCAAGGGGTGTCACGTGGTAGAGGATAGTAAGCCAGTTGGAGAGGCGATCACCCAGAATGGTGGTTGGTTGTCAGTGGCTAAGGCGATCACCCAGTGTTAAGAGAGCGCCTGGAAGCAAAGCGCGAGAAGTAAAGAAGCACAGATCGGTAGTCGCCTATCACCGCGTGTAAAGAGTAGTGATCGCCTATCGCCATGTGTGCGAAGATATAAGTGATCGCCTATCGCCATGCGTGCGAAGATATAAGTGATCGCCTATCGCCATGTGTGCGAAGATATAAGTGATCGCCTATCGCCAGGTGTGTGAAGATATAAGTGGTCGCATATCGCCTGCAGGTATTCACATCGCCGGGTGTTCACATGATCGGGTTGTCAGCAAGTCGCCGACAGGAGCACATCGCCGAGTGTTTGAGAAGACTTGTGTGAGCTGTGATACCCAGTGTTAACCAGATCGCCAGGTTAAGGTTGTGCCCAGAGTAGCCTGTGCACTAAGCTACTCCCTGTGTGGATAACTTAGTCGCAGGATCAAGGTGAAAGTAGCGTTTTAGCTGCAGGTACTCCAGATGGTGACACGTGAATGACCAGATGATGTCCACGTGTCAAGAGGAGTAACCATCAGGAGAGAGAAAGACTCAGGTATATATAGCTAATCCTTAACAGAAAGGTGGGGGATGCACTTTTTGGTGTTTCACTGATACGCGGTCTTGAGCTTTTCTCTGAGTTTTCTTGAATGATCCAATCACTGACTTGAGCGTCGGAGCTACAACGGCCGCAGAGGCGCCATCTTGTTCTTTCAGGTTTCTTGGAGGAGCTTCAGGCGAAGGTCACTGAGGCATTTGGCGTGAAGCTGGTGGAGACGAGGTCAAAGAAGGCGAAGTTCTAGCGCTCGAGTCAAGCGGCCGGATCAAGTCTCACATTTCAAAAAAATTACCTTCTCATGCATCTATCTCTAAAAAGCATGATTCTTTTGGGGAGGGAAGACATAGAAGAGATAGAAAAGAACAAGAAAGCCCAAGAGAGGTTAAGGTAGACCTACCCCATTCCCATGGAAAAGAAAATATAGAAACTTGCCTAGATTGGGAAATGAGGGTAGAAAAATTGTTTGCTTCCCATAAAGAAAGAAAGGAAAGAAAGATACAAAAGAAAAGAGAGGAAGCCGAAAGGGAAGCTAAAGAAAAAGAAAAAGAAAAAGAAAAAGAAAAGCATGAGAAGACTCTTGAGAAACAAAAGGCGTGGGAGAATAGTGTTCCTTCTCACAAGGTCATTCAACAAGACAAAAGATTTAAAAATACCTTTGAAAATATGCGTCTTGTTGAACAACCTAGCCTTTCCTTTTGTAAAGGAACACTTGCAAGCATAGTAACAAAAAAAGAGTCTTTAAAAGAAGCTTGCATAGATAAAGATAAAGTGGATTATTTCTCATATGTGCTAGGATATCACCAAGTGAATGTCAAGTTATTTACAAGCATCTACAAAAACAAATTTTTATGTGAAGTAGTGCCTAAAGAAACTTGTCATGTCCTATTGAGACAACCATTGCCAAGTGTGCAACTTCTCATAAACAATGGTTGTAACAACGAGACTATCTTTACACATAAGAGAAAAATTCTTCATGAAGGAGAACTCATGGACCAAATTAGAGTTGATAAAACTCTAGAGCTTTTAAAAGGAAAACTTTTGTCACCCATGAGAAAAGATGTTCAAAGACATTACCCTAGATATATTTCTTGTTTTAAAAATACACCTAAGGTGATGTCTCATGAACTCTATACTCCTTTACCTTTTGCAAATGATCCTTGGGAAGACATAAACCTCAATTTTATCTTAGAGCTTCCTAGGACAAAAAAAGGTTTTGATTCCATTTTTATGGATATGGATAATCTCTTCTATATAGAAGTTACAAGTCTTCATGGTTTATCTTCAAGCATAGTATTGGATAGAGCTCCAAAATTTGAAAACCATCATTTGAGGAATCTTTTAGAAAAACTTGAAATTAAGTTGTACTCTTCAAATTTTTATCCTCAAAAGAATGGTCAAAATAAAATTGAAAACATAGCTCTTTTTACTATGCCTAGAGAAATCATGAAAGACAATCACAATTCTTGGGATGAGTATCCTTTTGAGCATGCATACAATGGAGTAGTCCACAAGACTACTAATATTTCTACATTTGAAATTGCATGTGGACTTAATCCCCTTTCCTAAAGGTATTGTGCCTAAGGAAAAGGTAACCAATATTGAAAATTTTCAAATACATAAGAGGATTAGAGAACACATACAACCATCAAAAGAGAAATATTGTACAAAGTTGCCAAAAACAAAAGAAAAACAAAAATGGCAACTTCATACAATTAAGTTCTCTCCAATTGCTCACACTAACACCTTTACTTTGTTTGATGATTTCCATAGGTGGACGTTTGATCCGGGAGGACAAGCCTTGCCGAAACAATAGGCTGCTATCCGAGATCAAATCTGTAGATCTGAGGATAGATCTTCTCAAAGGAGGAGGAGATGATGGACACCATGCAACCCCATCCATCCCCCTAGTTGAAGACAAAGCAAGGGATTTGAGGACAAATCCTTTTTCAAGAGGGAGGGGATGATGGAAGAGGGCCAAGCACAACCTTCCATGAAAGGCAAGAGCCAAGTCAAGAGCGTCTAAGACCAAGCTAGGAGCGTCTAAGACAAGCTAGGAGCGTCTAGGACGAGAAGGCCAAGCTAGAAGCGTCTAGGACAAGAAGACTTGGATCAAAGCTATGAATGGGAGAGTGGCATACTAGCACATATTCCGTGAAGGCCCATCAAATGTAGTTTAGCTTTAATTGGGGTGTAAATAGCATAGCCATGTGGACAAATGTTTATTTTTCTGCACATTAGAATTAAGGAGAAGTTAACCTTCCCACTATTCTAGAAAGCCCATGGAGGGGGTGAACTTACAAACTAGACACACACCTCCCCATGTGCTCACACTTTCCATGTGGCCCATGTGCTTCACATTTACATTTCATTTGGCTAGCATTAGGGTTGCATTATGGTCCTCCTTAGCCTATAAAAGGAGGAGCCTACACCTTGTATTTTCAAGATTAAATAGAGTATTGTTATGCTGCCAAAATTGTGCCATACACCACTCTTTGCCTAACACTTAGGTTTTAGTCTTCAATTCATCACTACCAAAGGGGCTGGCCAAACCTCCCCATTTCCTCACTCTTCATGCACCTTCAAGGCACCCATGCTTCCTAGGAAGGCCTTGCTCACCTCCTCCATAAGCTTCCGCATCCATCATCACCAAGGAACTCCAAAATCCAAAGAAGAGCTCATAGGAATGCTATCATTTGGTATCTAGAGCTATGGTTCTTCAAAGATGAGTATCTCTTTTCATTTTCTTTTTGAGTTCTTCTTTTCTCCAAGTTGTTCATCTTTATTCCAAGTTGTCTTGCTGTTTTCTGTGTTTTAATATGATTTGAATGCTTGTTTATTCATTTCACTTGGTGGGTTTGTTCAAACTTGTGCTTGAACATCTATTTTCAATTTTGTGTAGGATTCTTGATATATTTGTGTTGCTGTTTTTATTTTTAGGTATTTGAGTCTTGCTTGAAATTTCATTTGGGTCATATGATGTTCTTGTGTCTTTTCATTTTATGAATCCATAAGTTTTGTCTAAGTCATGTGTTTCCATATTTGTCATCAAATCCTAGTAGTACTCTTTTTGATTTATTTGTTTCTTGTTTTTGGTCTGAATGTTTGATCTGAAATCTGTTTTGTGTTGATCCTTTGGTGCATTTTTAATTTTAGTTTGAGTTCTTATTTGTGTGTTAGATCCACACAAATTCCATCATATTAACTCCATTGTGTTTTTAAGGTATATCATTCTGTTTTTCATTCCAGTTTTCAGAACCCCTTGTTTTTCACTTTTCTGTGCTGACTGTTTTGATTTATGAAAATCACATACATCATCAAAAATTTCTGAGCCTCTGGATTTCACAAATTTGAGGTGTTAGTTAGCAAAAGGACAAAAAAAGAACCATCTGAAAAGAAGAAATAGAAAAAAAAAGATAAATATTACAAAAAAAGTGTGCAATCCTGACGTTCTAGCTGGCAGCTCTGAGCACTGATTTTATAAAATTTACCAAAATTAATTGGTACATGCGTTTGGAGTGAAACCAACGCCAAAAGTTTGTTAAGATCTTGTTCTGCAATATTGTGTCTCAATTTTCAGAAGCAAATACAAAAGGGTCAGCTCAGCATAAATCTTTTAAAGATACGCTTTCTGGACCACAACAATATGTGCTTTTCTGTGGTGCTGTTTTTTGGTTTTTAAATCAAATCTAGTGCTATTCCTAGGTTCCTTTTTGTGTGCCATCCATTATTTGAGTACCTTTTATTTGCTTGTCTAATTTCATTTGAACTCTTTCTAGTTGTGTCACATTTAAATTCCATTTGTGTGGTACTGTTTTTCAAATTAATTTGTTTCTTGCTTTCTTTCTTTGGCCTCTAAGCTTGTTGGTGGATTAAATATCAATTGGTACTTGTTGAGTGAGAATTTGACTTGAGGGGAGTCTAGCTTGCTTAATAGATGCTGGATTGAAGATTTTATTGACCTAATTCCAAGATGAACAAAGGCAAAGGGCAGCAACAAACACCATACTACAAATACACCACACACTTTGGAAGGCCCAACAAGTAGAAAAGCAACAAAAGGGGTGCAACTAGAAGAACAACAAAAGGGGTGCAAATAGTAAAAGCAACAAAGGGAGTGTCATTTAATTTCTTTGCAATCTTGCTTGTGTTAATTACTTGTTAATCACGCAATTAGTCGGTGAGTGTGTCTTCAAGGGCTCCAAGTGTCCAAGAAGCCTCACCTAGGGCCGTCTAGCTTAATTTTGTTTTTATTAATTGCTTTAATTGAACCAACTTGCTTTAATCACTTCGTTAATTTCTTGTTTAATCTTGTTTAAGGCTTTCATAACTTGCATTGTTTTCTTGCATTAAAAATTTGATTTCTTCAACCTAATTGTGTTTTAAGTGGTTTACTAAGAGAAAGCTTTGTGTGAAGACATTGAGGGATAGTCTTTGGCTAAGGCAAGGCTTGGTATTTAAGTAGTCCATTGTGACTCACCTCCCTTACCTGGAAGACTACCTTCTTTGACTTCCCTAAATTTTCTCAAGGTAAAATATTTCTATACACAAAGGTCTAGTCATGTCTTCTCATTCCTTTAAATCTCTTAAAAGTGAGGTGAAATCCTTGAAATCTCTTTTGGAACAACTTTCCAAGAATATTCAATCAATTTCATCTAAACAATTGGAGAATGAGGCCAAAACTAATGAATTGACTAAATCAAAGGATGAGAAGTCTCACATTTCAAAAAAATTACCTTCTCATGCATCTATCTCTAAAAAGCATGATTCTTTTGGGGAGGGAAGACATAGAAGAGATAGAAAAGAACAAGAAAGCCCAAGAGAGGTTAAGGTAGACCTACCCCATTCCCATGGAAAAGAAAATATAGAAACTTGCCTAGATTGGGAAATGAGGGTAGAAAAATTGTTTGCTTCCCATAAAGAAAGAAAGGAAAGAAAGATACAAAAGAAAAGAGAGGAAGCCGAAAGGGAAGCTAAAGAAAAAGAAAAAGAAAAAGAAAAAGAAAAGCATGAGAAGACTCTTGAGAAACAAAAGGCGTGGGAGAATAGTGTTCCTTCTCACAAGGTCATTCAACAAGACAAAAGATTTAAAAATACCTTTGAAAATATGCGTCTTGTTGAACAACCTAGCCTTTCCTTTTGTAAAGGAACACTTGCAAGCATAGTAACAAAAAAAGAGTCTTTAAAAGAAGCTTGCATAGATAAAGATAAAGTGGATTATTTCTCATATGTGCTAGGATATCACCAAGTGAATGTCAAGTTATTTACAAGCATCTACAAAAACAAATTTTTATGTGAAGTAGTGCCTAAAGAAACTTGTCATGTCCTATTGAGACAACCATTGCCAAGTGTGCAACTTCTCATAAACAATGGTTGTAACAACGAGACTATCTTTACACATAAGAGAAAAATTCTTCATGAAGGAGAACTCATGGACCAAATTAGAGTTGATAAAACTCTAGAGCTTTTAAAAGGAAAACTTTTGTCACCCATGAGAAAAGATGTTCAAAGACATTACCCTAGATATATTTCTTGTTTTAAAAATACACCTAAGGTGATGTCTCATGAACTCTATACTCCTTTACCTTTTGCAAATGATCCTTGGGAAGACATAAACCTCAATTTTATCTTAGAGCTTCCTAGGACAAAAAAAGGTTTTGATTCCATTTTTATGGATATGGATAATCTCTTCTATATAGAAGTTACAAGTCTTCATGGTTTATCTTCAAGCATAGTATTGGATAGAGCTCCAAAATTTGAAAACCATCATTTGAGGAATCTTTTAGAAAAACTTGAAATTAAGTTGTACTCTTCAAATTTTTATCCTCAAAAGAATGGTCAAAATAAAATTGAAAACATAGCTCTTTTTACTATGCCTAGAGAAATCATGAAAGACAATCACAATTCTTGGGATGAGTATCCTTTTGAGCATGCATACAATGGAGTAGTCCACAAGACTACTAATATTTCTACATTTGAAATTGCATGTGGACTTAATCCCCTTTCCTAAAGGTATTGTGCCTAAGGAAAAGGTAACCAATATTGAAAATTTTCAAATACATAAGAGGATTAGAGAACACATACAACCATCAAAAGAGAAATATTGTACAAAGTTGCCAAAAACAAAAGAAAAACAAAAATGGCAACTTCATACAATTAAGTTCTCTCCAATTGCTCACACTAACACCTTTACTTTGTTTGATGATTTCCATAGGTGGACGTTTGATCCGGGAGGACAAGCCTTGCCGAAACAATAGGCTGCTATCCGAGATCAAATCTGTAGATCTGAGGATAGATCTTCTCAAAGGAGGAGGAGATGATGGACACCATGCAACCCCATCCATCCCCCTAGTTGAAGACAAAGCAAGGGATTTGAGGACAAATCCTTTTTCAAGAGGGAGGGGATGATGGAAGAGGGCCAAGCACAACCTTCCATGAAAGGCAAGAGCCAAGTCAAGAGCGTCTAAGACCAAGCTAGGAGCGTCTAAGACAAGCTAGGAGCGTCTAGGACGAGAAGGCCAAGCTAGAAGCGTCTAGGACAAGAAGACTTGGATCAAAGCTATGAATGGGAGAGTGGCATACTAGCACATATTCCGTGAAGGCCCATCAAATGTAGTTTAGCTTTAATTGGGGTGTAAATAGCATAGCCATGTGGACAAATGTTTATTTTTCTGCACATTAGAATTAAGGAGAAGTTAACCTTCCCACTATTCTAGAAAGCCCATGGAGGGGGTGAACTTACAAACTAGACACACACCTCCCCATGTGCTCACACTTTCCATGTAGCCCATGTGCTTCACATTTACATTTCATTTGGCTAGCATTAGGGTTGCATTATGGTCCTCCTTAGCCTATAAAAGGAGGAGCCTACACCTTGTATTTTCAAGATTAAATAGAGTATTGTTATGCTGCCAAAATTGTGCCATACACCACTCTTTGCCTAACACTTAGGTTTTAGTCTTCAATTCATCACTACCAAAGGGGCTGGCCAAACCTCCCCATTTCCTCACTCTTCATGCACCTTCAAGGCACCCATGCTTCCTAGGAAGGCCTTGCTCACCTCCTCCATAAGCTTCCGCATCCATCATCACCAAGGAACTCCAAAATCCAAAGAAGAGCTCATAGGGACAAGGCCTTCCCTGAGCCTTCTTCCCTACCTTGGTCTCATGCACCCGTGCCTGATGCTGTTGCTTCCCCTGACCTCCGCACGGCTTCGACGGTGCAGCACTGCCTCTCTTCTCAGAGACCTCTGTCTCTGCTACTATGTGCGCCACCGCACGTCGCCGAATCTCAGCAAAGGTGGCAGGGTGGCTCCTGATGAGCGATTCACTGAAAAGGCCAGGCAGTACGCCTTTCTTGAATGCGTGCACCAGCATGCTCTCGTCCTTGCTGGGCAACCTCATCACCTGCACACCGAAACGATTGAGGAAGTCCTTCAGCGACTCCCCTTGGTACTGGCGCACGTCGAACAGATCATAAGACACCACTGGTGGCGCTCTGTTGACGATGTACTGCTCCATGAACAGCTTCGAAAATTGATGGAAAGAAGTGATGTGGCCCTCTGGCAGGCTCACGAACCACTCCATAGCTACTCCGCTCAACGTGCTCATAAACATCTTGCAGTACACAGCATCTGAACCTCCAAACAACATCATCTGAGTGTGGAAGGATGTCAGGTGTGCTTCTGGATCTTCCACCCCCGTGAACGACGCCTTCAGTCCCACCAGATTGGGAGGCACCTCTGTGTTCATGATTTCGGGGGAGAAAGGCATAGGAAATGCTATAGGAGGCGACGACGGCGTCGACGTCCTATCTTCGACTGCGCGTTCCTTCTGCTCCTGCAACTCCCTACGCAGTTCCTCGTTTATGCTGTTCAACTCCTCATTTCTGCCATGCGATGCAGTCAGCTCTGCACGCATCTTCTGATGGAAGAGGCCCAAGCCCAAGTCCAAGCCCAAACCCATGTTCAAGTCCAAGACCTATCTCAATCCCACCAAATAGAAGATATGGGCCAACTACAAGGGGTATGGCAAGAAGAATACAAGAGGATTCAGACACTGCTACTGATGGCAGAGAGACTTTCCTCTACATGATAAAGATGCCATAAGTTTAGTGTAGAAGTAGAATTTAATTTTCTTGTCAAAATTAGAATAGGAAAATAATTGTAATCTTCTTAGAATTAATTTTGGCACCTAAAACACCAACCTAGGTTAATTTAGGGTTTTTAAAACCACTAAATTAACCAAGGTCAGTTTGGAAAGCCTAGAGAGGGTGAGCGTGAAATACTAATCACACCCCTCCCATGTGCTCTCATTTTTAGGCTCCACCTTGAGGAGAATTTCATTTTGAATTTCCCTCCATTTAATTTGAATTTTCAGCCCTCTAAACACTATAAATAAGAGGGCTTGGCTCATGTAATTCTCAAAATTAATTTGAGTGAAATTGCTGCCAACTTTGTGCCAATTATCACTCTTGTCTTCTACCTCTAGGATAGACACCTTAGTCTTCATTCTTCATCTTTTCCAAGTGAGATGGCCTCACCACTCACTCTCCACACCTAACACTTCACCTTCAAGGAAACCACAACTCCTAGGAGCTCCTTGCACATCTTCAACCATAGCTTCCGCCACCTTCAAATTCATTTTCAGCTAATGGAAGAAAGCACTCAAGCTAGGCTACATCAAGTGGTATCTAGAGCCATGGTTCTTCAAGAGCTAAGTGTCTTCTTCTAATTTTTTTTGATTTTGTGTTGTTCTTCATATTTCCATGTTATTCTTCATTAGATCCTTGAATGTCTTGCTGTTTTTTGCAATTTAATTTTGATTTGAATGCTGTTTGGATGAATCCAATCGGTAGAATGTGTTCAACTTGTTCTTGAGCTTCTAATTTCAATTTTGTGTAGGATTCTTGTGTGTTTTGGTGTGCTGTTTGATTTTATTACGATTTTGAGTCTTTCTTGCACATTTTAATTGGTTCAATCTGTTTTAATTTGAGTCATTTTGATTTTGAGATCTATACATGTTTTGTCAAGTCATGTTTCTCCAACAAATGTCATCAAATCCTAGTAGTACTTTTCTTGATTGATTTTGTTTCTTGATTTGATCTTGAGTCCAGTTTTTAATCTGAATTGTTTGATCCTTTGGTGCATTTTTCTTTTAGATTTGAGTTCATATTTGTGTGATAGAACCACACAAATTCTTATACAATCATTCTATTGTGTCTTTGCAAGTTTTCAACTCTGTTTTTAATTCCAGATTAGGATTTCTAAACTGTGCTGGCTGTTTTTCATTGTGAAAATTAATTCCGCTGGAGAAAAATTCTGGAAATCTGGATCTGAGAAGCTTGATGATGTCTTAGAAAAAAAGGAAAAAGAAAGTGAATCAAAATTCGAAGTGAAAAAAAAATGATAAATCAAACAAAATCAGTGTTCAAAACTGGCGCGAAAAAAAAAACGGTAATCTGGCACCAGATTTGAAAATTTTATTGTAATTGATTGGTGCATGTGTTTTGAGTGATTTCAGCGCCAAAATTTGGTTAACATCTTGAAGTATCTGTGTTTAAAATTTCAAATTTAAATTTGAAAAATACAGCTCAGCATAAATCGTGTAAGTCACGTTTTTTGACACTTAAATTCTAGTAGTTCAGTTTTGGTTTTTGTAATCCAATTCTAGTACCTTTCCCTAGGTTCATTTTGTGTGCCAGCTTTGTTGATTACCTTATTTTGCTTGATTGTCAATTTTTCTTCAATATTCCTTCTAGTTTTGTCACATTTAAATCCCTTTGCTGTTGTCCAAATTTAAATTGAGCTTTTGTTGCTTTAATTTTTGTTGACCTCTTAAGTGGTGAAAGTTTTCAAAAGGTGCTTGTAAAGTTTGGAGCTAACCTTTGTGGTGAGTGCCATTTTTACTTAGTATGTGCTGAATTGATTACTTTAGTGACTATCCTAAAAGAGGTAAAGCAAGAGTGCAGCAACAAAAATATACAAACATACATCAAAGAGAGGAGTGCAAAGCAAAAAGGAGGAGTACCAAAAAGAAAAGGAAGCATAGAATAGGATTCTAAACTTTTGTAATTCAAAATTTCCATTGTATTTCTTTTGAGTTGTAAGTTGTTAAACATTCAATAATTAGTGGAATTAATCACGCCAATTAGACAGTGAGTGTGTCTTCAAAGGTTCTAAGTGCCAAAGAAGCCTCACCTTAGGAATTCGCCTAGTTTAAATGCTTTTGAATTAGAATTAATTGTTCATTGTGATTAATTGTTTTTTTAAGTTATTTCGTTTTTTTGTATTAAAGCTTGTGTTTTCATTCTTGCTTGTGCTCTAAGTGAATTACTTACCACCTATCTTTCTTGTGGTACATTGCTTTTAACACATAGCTTTAATCATGTCTACTCATTCTCCTAACTCTAGTGAAGATGATAGAAAGTCAATCAAATCTCTTTTAAAACAATTAGCACAAGACTTTCAATCACTTTCATATAGACAACTCCAACATGAGACGCAACTCAAAGAGAGGGATGCTCATGTTGCTTTGTTGGAGAACGAGTTGAGGATGGTTAAAGAAAAAGATGAATGCACCCATAAAACAAAAAGAAGTTCACATGCATCTTGCTCTAGGGGTAGTGATTCTCTTGGTGAACAAAGCCTTAGGATTAATGAGTATTATCAACCACCCCCTAGGAGAGCTAGAAAAGAAAGAAAAGAAAGTAGTAAGGAGGTTAGGGTAGACTTACCTTATTTCCATGGCAAAGAAAATGTAGAAGCTTACCTAGATTGGGAAATGAAGGTAGAACAATTATTTGCTTGCCATAGAGTAAGTGAGGAACGAAAGGTACCCCTAGCTACCCTTAGCTTTCAGGGAAATGCTATGTATTGGTGGACTGCTTTAGAGAGAGATAGGCGCCTTCATAAGGACCCTCCCATAGAATACTAGAATGACCTTAGGGGAGCCTTAAGACGCCGTCATATCCCTTCTTACTATAATAGGGAGTTAATGGACAAACTCCAGAGACTCCAACAGAAATGTATGAGTGTGGAAGAATATAGGCAGAAAATGGAGCTTTATAGTATGAGAGCCTCCATTAGGGAGGAAGAATCCACCACAATAGCAAGATTTTTGAGTGGACTCAATCTTGAGATTAGAGATAGAGTTGAACTTTTACCCTACAGAGACTTGAATGATTTAATTCAACTTTGCATCAAAGTTGAACAACAAAATTTGAGAAAAATATCAAGTCGTAGGGAAGGTTCATATTCTAACTCCTATCCCAAGAGAAAGTATAAAAGGGAGGAACCCATAAAAGAAAAACCAAAAGAAACTCCCAAGAAAACAGAAATAGATACCTCTAGCTCACAACCCCATAGCAGAGACATTAAATGTTTTAAGTGCTTTGGTAGAGGTCATATAGCTGCCCAGTGCCCAAACAAGAGAACCATACTCTTAATAGGGAAGGATGAATATAGTAGCCAAAGTGAAGAAGTTAGCGGGGGAGAAGAGAAAGTAAATAGTGAGGGAGTGTATCCATGTGAGGGGGAGTTAATGATGATCCGTAGAACCCTAAACAACCAACCTAGTGTGGACCAAGAGTCACAAAGAGAGAACATCTTCCACACAAGATGTAAAGTTTTTGAAAATGTATGTTCTCTCATTATGGACAGTGGTTCCTGCTGCAACTGCTGTAGCTCTAGGATGGTTGAAAAGCTGAATCTACAGGTAATACCTCATCCTAAACCTTATAAACTTCAGTGGATAAATGAAGATGGGGAATTAACTGTAGATAAGCAAGTGAAAGTCGAGTTCTCTGTGGGAAACTATAAAGACAAAGTTTTATGTGATGTAGTTCCCATGGAAGCTTGTCATATTTTATTGGGTAGACCATGGCAATTTGATAAGAAAACTATGCACAATGGTCTTACCAATGAGATTACTTTCACTCACAGGGATAAAAAGTTTGTACTCTATCCATTATCACACTCACATGTGATAAAGGATCAAGTACAAATGAAACTCAAAAGAGAGGAAGAAAAAAAAAATAGAAAACCAAGAAAAAGCCCTTAGGGAAAAAGAGGCGTGGGAGAAGAGTGTTCCTTCCCACAAGGTCATTCAGAAGGAAGAAAAGGTTGAAAACAAAGTTAAAAAAATACTTCTTTCTGAACAACCTACAGGCCTCCTGCTGTGTAAAGGAACACTTACATGCACTGCCACATCTTCTAAAACTAGTATTCTACCTCCTCAGGTAAAAGAACTTTTAAAAGAGTTTGATGATTTATTTCCTAAGGAAGAAGGACCATTGGGACTTCCCCCTTTTAGAGGAATAGAACATCAAATAGATTTAGTTCCAGGAGCTAGTCTTCCTAATAGACCAACTTATAGAACTGATCCTGAGGAAACCAAGGAGATAGAATCACAAGTTCAGGATTTGTTGGAGAAGGGTTGGGTTCAAAAGAGCCTTAGTCCTTGTGCTGTACCTGTCTTGTTGGTGCCTAAAAAAGATGGCAAGTGGAGAATGTGTTGTGATTGTAGGGCCATCAATAACATCACCATCAAGTACAGGCATCCAATTCCAAGACTAGATGACATGCTTGATGAATTGCATGGGTCCACTATATTTTCCAAAATTGATCTTAAGAGCGGATATCACCAAATACGAATTAAAGAGGGTGATGAGTGGAAAACCGCTTTTAAAACCAAATTTGGGCTATATGAATGGTTAGTGATGCCTTTTGGTCTCACTAATGCACCTAGCACATTCATGAGGCTAATGAATCATGTCTTGAGAGATTGTATAGGTAAATATGTAGTAGTTTATTTTGATGATATCCTAGTATATAGCCAAAACCTAGAAGCCCACCTAACTCACCTTAGGGAAGTTCTCTTAGTGCTTAGGGAGAATAGTCTTTTTGCTAATATTGATAAGTGTACCTTTTGTGTTGATAGCGTAGTGTTTTTAGGTTTTATAGTTAGCAAAAATGGGGTACATGTTGACCCTGAGAAAATCAAAGCCATCCAAGAATGGCCAACCCCACAAAATGTAGGAGATGTTAGGAGTTTTCATGGATTAGCAAGCTTTTATAGAAGATCTGTGCCTAACTTCTCGAGTCTAGCTTCACCACTCAATGAGTTAGTGAAGAAGGACACTCCATTTTGTTGGACAGAGAAGCAAGATCAAGCCTTCAAGAGGCTTAAAGCTCTGCTCACTAATGCACCCGTTTTAGCTCTACCAAATTTTGCAAACACTTTTGAGCTAGAATGTGATGCATCAGGAGTAGGCATAGGTGCGGTATTGTTGCAAGGTGGACACCCTATTGCTTATTTCAATGAAAAACTCCATGGTGCCACCCTCAACTACCCAACCTATGATAAAGAGCTCTATGCACTTGTGAGGGCCCTGAAGACTTGGGAGCACTATCTAGTATCCAAAGAATTTGTAATTCATAGTGATCATGAGTCTTTAAAATACTTGAAGGGTCAGCATAAGTTGAATAAACGTCATGCAAAATGGATGGAATTTCTTGAACAATTCCCTTATGTTATCAAATACAAGAAGGGCAGTACTAATATTGTGGTTGATGCTCTCTCCAGGAGACACGCCCTCTTTTCAAAACTTGGTGCCCAGATTCTTGGATTTGAAAACATACCTGAACTGTATAAAGAAGATCGAGACTTTGCATCCACTTTTGTTAAATGTGATCATAGAGCACAAGGAGGATTTTATGTGTCCGAGGGTTATCTTTTTAAAGAAGGAAAACTATGTATACCCCAAGGAACACATAGAAAGCTTCTTGTAAAAGAAACACATGAAGGAAGTCTCATGGGCCATTTTGGAGTTGATAAAACTCTAGAGCTTTTAAAAGGAAAATTCTTTTGGCCACACATGAGAAAAGATGTTCAAAGACATTGTTTTAGATGCATTTCATGTTTAAAAGCCAAATCTAAAATAATGCCTCATGGACTCTATACTCCTTTGCCTGTTGCAAATGCTCCATGGGAAGACATTAGCATGGATTTTATTTTAGGACTCCCTAGGACGCAAGAGGTTTTGATTCTATTTTTGTGGTTGTGGATAGGTTCAGTAAGATGGCACATTTTATACCATGCTACAAAATAGATGATGCAAACAATATCTCTAGACTCTTCTTTAGAGAAGTGGTGAGACTTCATGGTCTACCCAAAAGCATAGTGTCTGATAGAGATCCAAAATTTATAAGTCATTTCTGCAGGACTCTCTGGGAAAGGCTTGGAACTAAACTGAAATTTTCAACTTCTTGTCATCCTCAAACGGATGGACAAACTGAAGTAGTAAATAGATCTCTTTCAACTATGCTTAGGGCAGTTATGAAAGGAAACCACAAATCTTGGGATGAGTACCTTCCCCATATTGAGTTTGCATATAACCGGGTAGTCCATAAAACTACCAATATTTCTCCATTTGAAGTTGTATATGGGTTTAATCCTCTTACACCTTTAGATTTGTTGCCTCTTCCTAATCCACAAGAATTTGTGCATAAAGAAGGAGTAGCAAAAGCTGAATTTGTTAAGAAAATGCATGAGAGGATTAAAAAACAAATACAACGGCAAACAGAGAAATATGTAAAACATGGCAATAAGGGGAAGCGAGAGATAATTTTTGAGGAAGGAGACTGGGTTTGGCTACATCTTAGAAAGGATAGATTTCCCACTAGAAGAAAATCTAAGCTTAGCCCCCGAGGAGATGGACCCTTCCAAGTTCTCAAGAGAATCAATGACAATGCATACATTCTGGATTTACCTGAAGAATATGGAGTTCATAATACTTTCAATGTTATGGACCTAATCCCTTTTGCAGGAAGTAATGAAGAAGATGGAGCATTGGATTTGAGGACAAATCCTTCTCAAGAGGGAGGGGATGATGGAAGAGGCCCAAGCCCAAGTCCAAGCCCAAACCCATGTTCAAGTCCAAGACCTATCTCAAGCCCATCAAATAGAAGATATGGGCCAACTACAAGGGCTATGGCAAGAAGAATACAAGAGGATTGGGACACTGCTACTGATGGCAGAGAGACTTTCCTCTACATGATAAAGATGCCATAAGTTTAGTGTAGAAGTAGAATTTAATTTTCTTGTCAAAATTAGAATAGGAAAATAATTGTAATTTTCTTAGAATTAATTTTGGCACCTAAAACACCAACCTAGGTTAATTTAGGGTTTTTAAAACCACTAAATTAACCAAGGTCGATTTGGAAAGCCTAGAGAGGGTGAGCGTGAAATACTAATCACACCCCTCCCATGTGCTCTCATTTTTAGGCTCCACCTTGAGGAGAATTTCATTTTGAATTTCCCTCCATTTTCATTTGAATTTTCAGCCCTCTAAACACTATAAATAAGAGGGCTTGGCTCATGTAATTCTCAAGATTAATTTGAGTGAAATTGCTGCCAACTTTGTACCAATTATCACTCTTGTCTCCTACCTCTAGGATAGACACCTTAGTCTTCATTTTTCATCTTTTCCAAGTGAGATGGCCTCACCACTCACTCTCCACACCTAACACTTCACCTTCAAGGAAACCACAACTCCTAGGAGCTCCTTGCACATCTTCAACCATAGCTTCCGCCACCTTCAAATTCATTTTCAGCTCATGGAAGAAAGCACTCAAGCTAGGCTACATCATCTTCTCCTGCTCCGCTCTCGATGCCGCGACATTATCTTGCAGCGCGCGCATCATCTCCATGACCTGCACCATGGTAACAGCTCCTTCTTCCGCAGGTGGCGCAGGTATGGTTTGTCTGGTTCTCCTACTCATCTTCTCAAGAACTTCGACGAACGCTTCAAGAAACTACAAGAACTTCAAGAAACTTCAAGAACTGCAATGTGGATGGGAACAAGATTCACACGGGCCCCACGGTGGGCGCCAAATGATCCTACCGCGGACTTGAACGTGGAGGATGTGCCTCGTCACTCCTTCGTCTAGCCTTCTACAACTGCACGTTCTGCAAGAACGCTCCAAGAACCTTCGCCGGAACTCCAAACAATGCCTGCAAAACAACACAGACGGCGCCTCTAGCAGTCGTGTGCACTCCAACGCTCAAGTCAGGCAACAGGAACACCGAAAACTCTCACTGAATCTCTCTGTGAGACTCGTGTGTGCTCTGATCCACTTTCTCTCTGTGTGTAACTCAATTCTGTCATCACTGTGCAACGGGTATAAACGTCCCCACAATGACTCAGAAACTATGTGTAGTGTAAAAATTGTAAGTGTAATTCTGTGTCAGAATGTGTGTACCTTACATGAGGTGGAGTACCTTTATACCTGGGCCGCGCCTCTCTCTCAGATGGTGACACGTGGAGGCATGCAACTGGCATCTACCGTACACGTGTCACACTTGAAGGGCTTCTTCGCTTTTCTCTGTGCGGCTAAGTTTTCCTCTTGCGGAGTAACTTAGCGTGTTTCTTCTCTCTGAGTGAGTCGCATGCTCCCAGGAGAGCACCAGGTGTGGCTGGTCTGAGCACACTCACCAGGCGCATCCTGCCTGCATGGCCTCGCCGCACGTCCTCTGAGTGGATGCATGCTCCCAGGAGAGCACTGGGTATGGCTGTTCTGAGCACAGTCACCAGGCGCATCCTGCCTGCATGGTCTCACTGCACGTCCTCTGAGTGGGCATCATGCGAGGTGCATGCGGAACGCTCTCGCTGGGAACCTGGGCCCTAGCTTAACATGTGTTGGCAAGAACACCGATGACCGATCTAGCTCTGCATGCACCAACGACCGAGCGGTGCCTCATGACCTTCCACCGACGACCGTGCGGTGCCTCATTACTTTCCACCGATGTCCGTGCGGTGCCTCATGACCTTCCACCGACGTCCGTGCGGTGCCTCATTACTTTTCACCGACGTCCGTGCGGTGCCTCATGACCTTCCACCGACGTCCGTGCGGTGCTTCCAGGAGCTTATCTGGGCACTGCTCTGGGGGTGGTGGCCACTTGGTAACTGACCACCGATCACCATTCTAAGTGGTCTCCTCCCTGATTCGCCTGCCATCTCATGCCACGTGTCACCCTGTGACTGGTCCACGTGGTCATTTGCTGCTGACGTCATCGCTTACCGATGACCGACCGGATCAGTATAAATGACATTCAAAACTAGAATTAAAAGTAATAATTATTGGCTATTCAAATGCTAAAATAAAACTGATAACGACTTTAAGTTTAATGTTAACAATATCATCATCAACATCAGTAGCATTAACACAAATTATATAAATATTTAAAATACATTTCATCTAACAATTGACTATGCTAACTTAAATGAATTTGAAAAACTATATTTGTATCGTCTTGACACTAAATCATTCTAATTAAAATTTAATTTAAAACTTAAAGTTGACAATGAGATAATGTTAATGCTTTTAGAATACATTGCATATGCAACACAAATCTAGTATTAATAACTAATTAGAATTAACTTTTTATTGACGTTAAATGCATGTTTTTCTTGTACTGATAATATATTTAGTAATAATATATCAATACACTATAGACAAATCATGAATACACATAAAGAAGAAGAAAAATTCTTTAAGGTGAGACTCTCTAAAGAATCTTTCTTTTATAACAACTATAGTTATTAAAGTTCAAGTACATGCATATTGTACCGACCAGTCCTCGGACACCGATAACAGCTAGTAAGGGGTGAGCCACGTCAGTTGGGTCCCACAGTGTGGGCCAAAGCCACGTGGGATGGACCCCACAAGTGGTAAGGTCTAGTAGGGTGATTAGTCATCAGCGTGATGATCACCAGAATAGGCTGATGTGTCTTCGTCACTCCGCAGGTTGAGGAGTCCTCGGCAACAGAGTGTGACGAGGTGACATCGGTCGTGAGTGATTTGAATAACATAACCAGAACAGCTAAGATTGGTTCCCAGAGTGGGCCAATGAGAAGGGAATACCCAGAGGTAAGGAGAGGCCTGAATCATGAAGAGCTTACGCGTGTGGCAGGGAAAGCACGGTTAGGTGCAGAGTCCTGAGAGGTCGAGTACTCATCAGAACTAGGGTTTCCCAATGAAGCTACATGCATGGCATGTGAACAGTGAAGGCACTCCCAGAACAGGCGGCCCTAGAGATTAGGTGCACGAGGAGGCACCCAGGTGGTCACCCTGTTAGAGTTTGCACTCTAGGAAAGGAAACCTTATGTGCTAGATTACCCTAAGATTGGGTGATAGCGGCGCGAGGGCATTCCGGTAAATCCTGAATATGGCTAGCAGCGCAGTGAACCCTAATTAGGGCTAGCGGCGCAGTAAACCCTAGACTATATAAGGGACAGTAAAATACTTCACAAAGGTACGCAATTACAAACCCTAAACACAGTTACTCAAACACTTGGTATTTCTTGCCCAATCTTGACTTGAGCGTCGGAGTGCAAACGGCCTCTAGGGCGCCCCCTTTCTCTTTTGTAGGTGCAGATTGCTTCGAAAGAACCAAGCACAACACAACATGAGGAAGAAGGCGTGTGAGTGTCGTGGAGTCAACCGATAGGCGAGTCAATCGGCAAGAACATATATATAGAAAGAAACTAGGTAGAAATAAAAGTTACACAGTTACAGAAAATAATCTAAGATCTTTTTGTTTTCTGCTTTCAAACCTTCTTTCTTTCTATACACTTCATAAAATTATTGTAAATCTTCTATGTTTAACTTTCTCCTTTTTATATCTTTGAGAGTTGTTAAGTGGGGACCTAGTAAGCTTATTGTGTATAAATGTGTTAGCTCCAGACACTTTAGTATTTAGTATTTAAACTTACACATTCACTTTTTTTTTTAATTGGTAATCAATAAATTAAATAAAGGCAACACAAAGCAATGTTTCAACTCTTATATAAAAAAAATATCAAACAGTTTATTTAAGAATAAAAAAAATTAGATAAGCGTTTAAAATGGAAAACTCACCGCACATTCACTAATTTTAATTATTTTAACGATTTATAATAACTTATTGAAATATTACAGTTTTAGAAAAACATTTTTAAACTAGTAGTAACTAGTAATTATAAATACTTATGTGTGTAGGGATTAGCAGAAAATCCCTTGTATGCCAACCGGCTCCAATTAATATTATCCTGAAAAGCGAAACACTTGAGCACAATCCCCCTAAAAGAAAATGCTGTCTCCTCCTCCCAAAGGCGATGGCAAAACTCCAAGTAAAGTACCTACTATTAAGGAAATGACTAGAGGAATCAAGAAATAGTGGGACTCAGCAAGTCAAACACAGACACACTCTTACGTATTTTTAAATCCATGACCTAGTTGTAATTATTAGAATAGAAATATTTTTATCTTGTAAATAAATTGGGTCTAGTCTTGAACCTAGTAGTGTAGAATTTGGGCTTGTATTTTGGCCCATTGAATTAGATGATGGGTTAGGGTTTCTAAATCTTAGCTAGGGTTTCCACTGAGTCTTCTTAACCCAAAGAAAATCCTAAGTTGATCACATGGGAGAGTGCACACACCTAGGTTATGCTCGACACATTAAACACATGTTTAATGTGAGCTTGCATCCAGCACCTAATTTCCATCTATAAATAAGTGTAATCAGCCATTGAATTTTTAGATCATTGAATATAGAGTTATGTTGATGAATTGCTTAGCCAAAAATCTCTTAAGTCTCCTCTCTTTAGGATAGATATCTCTTTTTAAATCTCTACCCTCATTCTTTCAAGTGATTAAGCTTAACCTATCACTTTTCACACACCTCACAGCTACTTCAAGATTTTTAGAGTTTCTTGAGTTCTTCCTTACTACGACAATCTGTTTGCTTCCGCTTAAACTCCATTCCATTAGACTTTCAATTCCAAATGACAAAGAATGAGTTACTATCATATAGTATCTAGAGTCAAGGTTAGAAACAAGATTAAAAAAGAAAACTTCTTCTATTTGTTTTCTTTAATTTCGTGTTGTCTACATATACTTTTATTTGTCTTGAACTGAATTCAATCACATTTCACCGATTAGTTTGTGTTTGTTTTAATTTTCTACGGTTCCAATTTACATTTCCATCTTGAACCTTCCATTTTTTCAGCAATTAGGATATTTCTTTGAGTTTACCGTAGGTGCTTTTGATTTTTTTAGTCTTGTTTCATTTTTTAATTTGATGCAAACTGTCGATATTTGAGTCAATTTTATTTTACAAATCGTAATTCAGTCATGTCAAGTCATGTATCTCCATTAATGTCACAGATTCTAAGTAGTCCTTGTTCTTGAATTTCAATTTCTTCCTTTGAATTGAGTCATGTTTCAATCTGTTTTGATTCACGTTAATTGTTTTTTTTTTAATGTTTTTTAATTTTACATTTTTGAGTTCAATACTTGTTAGTAGATCCGTAACAAGTTTCTTTGAAGTACTAATTCCATTATGTCTTTTTTAATGTGCAAATTTCATTGGACTCCATTAGGTGCTTCTTTCATTCAAGATTCAGATTTTAAGTAACTTTCTGAAAAAATTTATTGCAATATGTTCTTATTGAATTTTGCTGTATAATTCTGAATTTAAATAATTTAAAGTGTTAATATAGAAAAAAAAAAGGCGAAATGAAAATCATACAGGAAAAATTAAGATGAATTGCAAAAGCCAAGGGCCTTAGTTCGTAAAGCCCCAACGTAAAGAATTCTCGTTCAGCACCATGAACATAACACTAATTTTCCAGAATTTATGGCAATTAATTTTTTCACTATTTTGATGCAATTCCAGTGCCAAACAGTGGCTTCTTGACCTAATTTTGAGGGATTAAAATTTCAATAAAATATTCCAAAAATATAAAAAAAAATTAAATCAAACATGTTACCTTGTTCATATTTCAATTCTTAGATAATTTTGTTTTGTTATTCTATTCTAACTCCTTTCTTTAGAATTGGAATTGTGTGCTTTCCATTTCTTGTCTGCCTTAATGTTAGATTGTCAATTTGTTCTTATTCCTTTTGTTTTGTGAATTTGAATTTCTTTAAAGTAGTCCTTATTTCAAGTTAAACTTTTGTCAAATTTTGCTTGGAGTACCACTTTGGTGAACTGGGAGACTTGAATTAGTGATATTAATTCCTTGAAGAAGGAGAGCAGCTGATCACTAAAGGTTGAATAACTTAAAGAGAGCAAGCAAAAGGATTTGGCACAAATAAGGAGTGACAATCACTGGGAGGATTAGTATTACGAAATGCTTATTGTAATTTTTTAGTGATTGTATTCTTTTTAGTTGTAATTTAACCTTTTTATTAGTGGATCAATAATTCATTTTAGACGATGAGTGTGTTTTAAAGGTCTATGGTGCCAATGAGTCTAGTGAAGTGCATTTCAATAGGGTCTGGTTAGGAAAGACTTGGTATTTAAATGATCCACAACGGTTCACCTCCCTTTCCTGGGAACCTAACTTATGGACTGAACTCGATTTTTCTCTTAGAAATTTGTGCTAAGACAAACTCTTAATTAAATGTCAAGGCATTCTTCTCACCATAGTGGTACTAATTCTAGTTACTTTAAAAAAAAAATATGAAACAAATTTCAAAGGATCTATAGTCACTCCAACTATAGAGAATTCATGATGAGTGCCAAAGAGAAAAAGAAAGAATTGAAAGGGAGGCTCATCTTGTGGTTCTAGAGGAAGAGCTAAGACTATTGAGAGAAAAGGATGACATCATACATGAAACTCATAAAAATAAAAAAGTCATTAACATAGAAGTTCTAGGTCAAGTGACTCCCAAGATGAAGGAGAGTCTTAGAATTAATGAACATTACCAGCCTACACCTCTACAAGAAAATCTGGAATTGCATACCGATTATTACATACGGATAAACATTCATATGTAAAATGAACATCACATACGAATATTTACATATGGATTATATTCCGTATGTAAATAGACATTACATACGGATTTTTCGTATGTAAACCAAAGGTCATTACATACGGCTATAATCCGTATGTAACTTTGGCGCCATGAAGCGAGAATAATTCCATTAATCCGTATGCAACAGTTTTTTTTTAATTACATTTTTAAATTATTACATATTGTAGTGGCCAAACCTCGGTCGTCGAGAACAGATAGTAAAGGGTGAACCACGTCAGCTGGGTCCCACAGCATGGGCCAAAGCCACGTGGAGTGGACCTCGCAGGCAGCTTGGATTAGCGGGTGATCGGTCATCAGTGTCCCCTCAGAGAGGGCTGATCAGTCATCGGTGTGTTCCCTCGGAGAAGGGTGATCGGTGTGCCTCCTCAGAAAGGGGTGATCAGTCATCGGTGTGTTCCCTCAGAGAAGGGTGATCGGTGTGCCTCCTTAGAGAGGGGTGATCAGTCATCAGTGTTTTGCCTCAGAGAAGGGTGATCAGTCATCGGTGAGTTCCCTCGGAGAAGGGTGATCGGTGTGTACTAACCAAGTAGTCATGTGTGATGACGTAATTGTGAGGTAATCCTGTGGGCATGCTTGAGGAGGACACCTGGATCAAGAAGAGTAAGAGAAAGGAAAGTGTAGCTTAGAAGTCGATGAGATTGTCGTTTGTTGAAGAAGGCGGCGGTCTCCAATTTCTCTCGTATGTAATCGGTAATCGCCTAGATTGCACATGATCGCCGTGTGTGAAGATTAGGAGATTAGGTGGTCAACAAGTCGCCGAAAGGAGCACATCGCCGAGTATTTGAGAAGATTTGGTAAGCGCTTATTATATGGTCTAAATGCAGAAGATAAGTGGCATGTTTGCTGCCAAAGTAGAGAAGATAAGTGGCATATCTGCCACCATGTGTAGTGTGAGCCGTGATACCCAGTGTTAACCAGCTCGCCATGTTAAGGTTGTGCCCAGATTAGCCTGTGCACTAAGCTACTCCCTGTGTGGATAACTTAGTCGCAGGAGCAAAGTGAAAGTAACGTTTCAGCTGTAGGTACTCCAGATGGTGACATGTGTATGACTAGATGTTATCCACGTGTCAAGAGGAATAACCGTCAGGAGAGAGAAAGACTCAGGTATATATATTGAATTCTTAACGGAATTTAAGGGGGGATTCATTTTTGGTGGTGATTCACTTGTACACGGCTCTAAGTTTTCTTTGAAATTCTTTGTTGATTCAATCACTGACTTGAGCGTCGGAGCGCAACTGGCCGCAGAGGCGCCATACTGTTCTTTCAGGTTTCTTGGAGGATTATCAGGTGAAGGTCATCGGTGTACTTGGCGTGAAGCTGGAGGGGACGAGGTTCGAGAAGGATAAGTTCTAATGCTTTGGTCAAGCGGCTGGATCACATACGGATATAATTCGTATGTAACTTATTTCAAAATTAATTAAAAAATTACAAAAAGTGTTACATACAGATTTTATTTGTATGTAATTAAAAAAAAAGTGTTACATATGGATATAATCCTTATGTAATATATTACATATGTTATCATAATTATTATTTTATTATTAATGTTAAAAGCAACCTACAATAGTAGCGATTTCAGTGACCAGAGAGAAGCATTAACCACTATACCAGACAAGTTCTTTTATTATATTATGATTTTTATTATACTTATTATTATTATTAATATAAATAACATAAATCATAAAAATCATAAAAATAATATAAATAGTATAAATAATATAAATAATATATATTATTTATATTATTAATAATAATAATATGAATAATATAAATATTATTAATATTATTATAATAATATAAATATTATTAATATTATTATAATAATATAAATATTATTAATATTATTAATAAAATATAAATAAAAAAAATTGAAAAATATAATAGAAAATATTATTGTGTTAAATATAAATAAATTTATTAACTATGCTAAATAATATTAATAATATTTAATAATATTTAGTGAGGAAAGAAAAGTACCACTAGCCACTTTAAGTTTTCAAAGGTATGCAATGTATTTGTGGACTTCCCTAGAAAGAGAGAGACGCCTCCATAATGACCTTCCAATTTTATATTGAAATGATCTTAGGAGTGCATTGAGGCGTTGCCATGCCCCTTCTTCTATAACAGGAAGCTTATGGATAAGCTCCAAAGACTTCATCAAAAGAACATTATTGTAGAAAAGTATATGAGAAAGATGGAGTTGTACATGATAAGGGTTGGGATTAGGGAAGAAGAAACATAACCTTTGCTAGGCCTTTGAGTGGACTTAGGTTTGAAATAAGAGATAAAGTAGGACTATTGCCCTACAGAGATTAAAATGATTTGGTCAAATTCTATATAAAGGTTGAACAACAAAAATTTGAGAAAAAGATCAAGTAGAAGGGATAATTCTTACTCTATTTTTTATTCCAAGAGAGAGTCCAAGAGGGAGGGAGGTACCAAAAAGAAACACCTAAACAGAACCTTTTTAAAAATCTAGCTAAAGAAAAAGAAAAAGTTAAGCCCACTCAACACACTCGAACTTGGGATATTTAGTGTTTCAAATGTCTTGGTAGAGGCCATATAGCATCTCAATGCCCTAAAAAAAAAGTCATGATCTTAATGTGATACAAACCACAACAATCAACAAATGACTAAGGACACATCAAGCAACTCACAAAAAGGTTAGTCATCTCAGTATACAAAGTCGGGCCCCACCAAACCTCGAGAAAACATTAGCTGAAGAAGAACCAGCTATATACCAGAATATCAGAAGTTCTTCCTTCTGGTCTTTCTACAAGAGAAAAGTTATGTAAATAATTTGGGCTCACTTTGGGGGTCCAAATAGCAAGATATGCTAGAATAAGGTGTCTTTAGCATAATAGGGGGGGTGTAGTTATCATTTTAGCTTGTTTCTAGCCTATTAGAAAGGAAATTTGACCTAGTTTCTAGAAGAACAAACCTAGGGTGTGGTTTTGACTTAGTCAAACCCTAAAGGTCACCCCTCTTTAGTGTTTCCCATCCTACCCTTGCTTCTTGTTCTCCAAGGCACCATCTCCTATAAATAGGGTGTCTTACTCCATGTATTTTTACATGTTGAATTTGATTAAGAAAAGTTACTTTGCATAAATTGTGTGAGGTGTTTCTGAGGCTTGAGTCCTCTACCATTTAGGTCTTATCTTGAGTAAGTTGAGAGCTCTCAAGTGGCGGCCCTTTGTACTCATCTTGGAGAAACCACACTTCAAGTGGCGTGATCCTTCTCAACCATCACCATAAGCATCCCTTTCCTTCATCTCTTTTCCATTGTTTCCATTCCGCCATTTGTTCTTTGGTTTTATGTTCTTGTCTTGTTTGTTTATCCATTCGGTTTCCTTCATTATAATGTCTTCCTTTCGTGCTCTTTAATTACATCCATCATCATCTTTTACCATATACCTGTGTTTCCCTTGTGAAGTGAACTTCACACTTACTTAACCACTTGGTTAACTTCGTGTCTAGTGGGGATCTTCTTAGGGTTCTCACCATAATTGTGCAAAATCTCAATCCTAAGTAAAGTGTCACCTAAGAAAATTGACAAAGCTAAAATCAGCTCACATCATGAATATAGCAGCCAAGATGAAGAGTCTAGTGAGAGTGTTGCATCTGATGAAGAGAAAAGTGAGGTTGTATATCCATGTGAGGGAGATTTATTGATGATTCATAGAACCCTCAACAATCAACCTAGTGCTTAATAAGAGTCACAAAGGGAGAAAATTTTTCATACTCATTGAAAATTTGTAGAAAATACATGTTCTCTCATTATTGACAGTGGTTGTTGTTGCAACTATTGTAGCACGAGGTTGGTTGAGAAACTTAATTTGTCAGTCATTCCCCACCCTAAACTCTATTAATTGCATTGGCTAAATGAATATGGGGATTTAATTGAAAATAAGTAGGTGAAAGTCAAGCTTTTTGTGGGCAACTATAATGATAGAGTTTTATGTGATGTCGTGCCCATGGAAGCTTGTCATGTCTTATTGGGAAGGCCTTGACAATTTGACAAGAAAACCATGCATAATGGCCTCACCAACTAGATTAATTTCACTCATAAAGAGAAAGAGTTTTTACTTTTTCCTTTGACACCCTCTCAAGTGTTGGATAATAAGACAAATGAAAATAAAGAGATAAAATGAAAAAAAAAAAGTTCATTAAAACAAAAGTAGTCCTTAGGGATGATATTGAGGCATGGAAGAAGGGTGCTCCTTCCCACAAGGTCATTCAAATGGAGAAAAATTTATTAAAAAAGAAATAAAAAGAGTACTCTTATCTGAACAACCTCTAATCCACCTTCTTTGTAAAGGAGCACTTACATGCACTGTCACTACTTCTGAACCTGGTGTTTTATCTCCTAAAATCCGAAAACTTCTAAAAGAATTTGATGATGTATTCCCAAAGGAAGACCCAACGGGACTTCCTCCTTTTCGAGGGTATAGAACATCCAGTAGAACTTTTTCTTGGAGTTAGTCTACCTAATAGACCAACATGCAGAACAAATTCAAATGAGACTAAGGAGATAGAATCCCACGTTCAAGAATTGTTGGATAAGGGCTGGGTATTATCTAGAGTTATTATCTTCTAGAATATTAGGATGATGGTGTGGTTTGACTAAAGTCAATACCCTAGGCAGCCCCCACTTTTTGTATTTCCATCCCTACCCTTTAAGCTTGCTCACCAAGGCTCCTAAATCTATAAATAAGGAGGCCTACCTCATGTATTAACAAGATTAATTTGAGTAAAGTTATGCTGCCAAATTTGTGCCATACTTACTCCCTTGCCTAAATCTCTTGATTTATGGTTTTAATCTTCACTCCTTCACCACCAAAGAGAGCTGGCCAAACCTCTCTCATTTTCATACACTTCATGCACCTTCAAGATCACCATCACTCCTAGGAGGGTCTTGCTCATTTCAACCATTGCTTCCGCACCATCTTCAACATCCAAGGAGAGCTCAACATGTGAAGGCCATCACTTCATGAAAGGGTTTAAAACCAAATACAACAACAAATGGAGAGATACTCAAACATAACAATAAGGTGAGGAGAGACATGATTTTTGAAGAGGGAGAATGGGTTTGGCTTCACCTTCGTAAAGACAAATTTCCTACTAAGAGGAAGTCTAAAATCAGTCCCCATGGTTATGGTTCTTTTCAGATCCTCAAAAGAGTAAATAGTAATGCATATCAGTCACATCTACTTGAGGATTTTGGAGTACATGCTACTTTTAATGTTCATAACTTCCTTTTGTAGGTAGAACAAATAATGATGCAAAAGATTTAGATTTGAGCACAATCCTCTTTAAGAGGGAGGAAATGATGGTAAAGCAATGACTAGGAGAATTCAGGAAGAGTGAGACTCAACAGAGTCGAGTAGAGACACATTCTTACATATTTTTAAAGCCATGACCTAGTTGTAAATAGTATAATAGATTTTGTTTTATCTTGGAAATAAATTGGGCCTAGTAGTGTAGGATTTAGACTTGCATTTTGGAGCATTGAATTAGATGATGGATTAGGGTTTCTAAAATCTACCTAGGACCAGGGTTTCCATTTGGCCTTCTTAGCCCAAAGAAAACTCTACGCTAATTACATGGGAGAGTGATGTGAGTTGATTTTATGATTGTTCATTTTTATGGTGAAACTTTACTTAGAATTGGATTTTATGAGACAAGTATGGTGAAAATGATGGAGGAGGGCCAAGCACATCTAACCAAGGAAGCCAAGGCCCAAACCAAGAAGACCGTCTAGACCAAGAGGAGCGTCTAGCTCCAAGAAGTGAGCGTCTAGGACGTAAAGGAGGGAGGCTATCCATGGAGCTAGACCGTCTAGGACCTCTCACAAGATCCATGGCTAAACATATCCAAGCACACATAGAAGAAGCCACGGATGGGAGGGAGAAGACCTTGTACATGCTACTTGGAGGCCCATTAGGGGTAGCTTAGTAGATTAGTGTAGTGTAGAAAGCAAAACTTGCTAACTTAGGGGTGTGCTATCAAAAAGGTGCCCTTAGCAATAGAAGGAGGGGTGTGCTAGCAAATAGGTGCCTTTAGCAAAAGAGGGAGGGGTGTACTATCAAATGTTGCATTTTTGACCTATCTTCTAGAATATTAGGATGATGGTGTGGTTTGACTAAAGTCAATACCCTAGGCAGCCCCCACGTTTTGTATTTCCATCCCTACCCTTTAAGCTTGCTCACCAAGGCTCCTAAATCTATAAATAAGGAGGCCTACCTCATGTATTTTCAAGTTTATTTGAGTAATGTTATGCTGCCATTTTTGTGCACAAGCTTTACTCCTCCTAGAAATCTAGGCTATAAACTTCAATCCTTTCACCTTCTCCCTTGAGCTGGCCGAACCACTCAACCCATACTCATCATGCACCTTCAAGACCAACACAACTCCTAGGAGGGTCTTGTTTCACTCATCCATTGCTTCCGCTCTATCTATTTCTACTTTGATTCAAGAAGAACACATGAAAATGCCATCATTTGGTATCATGAGCTTTTGGTTCTTCAAGATGAGTAGCTTGTCTTTTTAAATTTTCAGTTCTTCTTTATTTTCATCTTGTCATTTCAATTCCATAATTGTCTTGCTGTTTTTTTTTACATTTTAAATTGTTCTTGGTGTGCTTATGGAAGATCCAACCGAAGCACATGTGTTCAATTGATCTTGAACATTTTCTTGTGCAATTGTGATAGGATTCCTTACACATTGAGTGGCTGTTTTCTTTTAGGAATTTGAGTCTTTATTGCTTTCTTATAATTGCTTCATTTTATGCTTTGAGTCTTTATTTTCTGAATCTATAAATGTTGTGTCAAGTCATGTGAATCCATAATTGTCATCAATTCTTAGTAGTCCTATTTTTGGCTTGATTGTTTCTTGTTTTTGGGTCTCTTTAATTTGCCTTAATCTGCTGTTATTTTGATCCTTTGCTGCCTTTTTAATTTTAGTTTGAGTTCATAATTGTGTCTTAGTTCTTACACAATTTCCTTCTTACATTTTCCTTTGTGTTAAATTTTGGTATCTTGCTGTTTTTTTTTCCAGTTTTCCAGTTTTCCCCTGTTTCTCTCTCTGTCTGGCTGTTTTTTGTTTCAAAAATTATTTCCACTCATAGGAAATTTGTGATTCTCTGGAAAATGCAAGTTTGAAGTGTTACAAAAAGGACCAAAACAAGAATCATATCAAAAAAGGCAACAGAAAAAATATGATAAATCTTACAAAATCAGAGTGCAAATCTTGAGCGCTCCAGCTGGCCTAACTGCACACCAAATTTGCAAAAATTATTAAAAAAAAATGGTGCATGCGTTTTAGGTGATTCCAAATCCATTGTTTAGATAAGATCCTGAATTTTCTTGCATATAAATTTCAGAGACAAATTTTAAAAATACAGCTCAGCATAAATCGGGGAACAAACACGTTTTCTGGCCCACAACAATTTTCAGTGGTGCTGTTTTTTTTTATTTGGTCATCTAATCTAGTGCTTTTCTTTAGGAATTCCTTTTGTGTGCCAACTTTTTTTGAGTACCTTTAATTGTTTGCTTTAATTTCTTGACTCTCTTTCTAAGTTGTCATATTATAAATCCTTTTGGTGGTACTGTTTTTATTCAATTAAATTTGTTTCTTGCTTTTGTTTCTTGACCTCTCTTTTGGGTGCTGGAATTTAATTCTCCTTGGTGCATATGTGCATGGAACTTGACTTGGTTTAGGTTTAGCTCTTGTGAATAGGTGCTGGAAATTGGAGAATTAAAGCCATCATTTTAAGGAGGAGACAAAGCTAAAGCCGAAACAAGGTTGCTTGAAACAAACAATACAAACACCTAGAAGATCAAAAAAAAAAATTCAAGACAACAAGGAAGTGCACTAACCCAAAAGAGGATCAACAAAGGGAGTCTTCTTTTCCTTTGCAACTTGGTTTATTGTTAATTACCTCTTTAATTACGTTTAGACGGTGAGTGTGTCTTCAAGGGCTCAAAGTGTCCAAGAAGCCTCACCTAGGGCCGAATAGCATAGTAAATTTTTTGCTTAGTAATTTGTTGCTTGTTTGAACTTGTTTTCTATTGTTTTGGTAGAAACGTTTTGCATGATTAGTTTAGTTTAATTTGTGCTAAAACCGACTAGTTTGTTGCATATCTTTTTTTTTTAGCTTACATAGTTTTATTGCTTTGTGATTTCTCAACTTCTTGTGTTTTAAGTGTTTCACTAAGAGAAATTTTTGTGAGAAGGCATTGGAGACTAGTTTTTGGCAAGGAAAAGGCTTGGTACTTAAGTAGTCATTTGAGACTCACCTCCCTTACTTGGAAAACTACCTTCTTTATCTTCCCTAATCTTTCTCAAAGTAAAAACGCCTAAATACACAAAGGTCTAGCCATGTCTTCTTCTTCTCATTCTCCAAAGTCTATAGAATGTGAAGTAAAATCTTTGAAAACCCTTTTGAAAGAGGTATCCCAAGCGGTACAATTAATCTCTTCTAGGCAATTGGAGAATGAAAACAAGATTAATGAGTTGGCTAGAGCTCAAGAAGAGAAATCCCAAAAATCTCAAAAATAAAAAAAAACAAATACTCATGCATCCCAAAGCATTGCAACTCTAGGGGAGGGAAGCCTTAGAATTAATGACTACTACCAACCAACCCTAAACCCTAAACCCTAAACCCTAAACCCTAGAAGAACTAGGCAAAGGGAACAAGAGGTGCCAAGGGAAACTAGAGTAGATCTACCTCATTTTCATGGAAAGGAAAATGTAGAAATATATCTAGATTGGGAGATGAAGGTAGAGCAACTCTTTGCTTGCCATAGGGTAAGTGAGGAACGAAAAGTACCCTTAGCCACCCTTAGTTTCCAAGGAAATGCCATGTATTGGTGGACCTCTTTAGAAAGAGACCGACGTCTTCATAGGGAACCTCCCATAGAATATTGGAATGACCTTAGGGGAGTCCTAAGACGTCGACATATACCTTCTTACTACCATAGGGAGTTGATGGACAAGCTCCAAAGACTCCAACAAAAGAATATGAGTGTAGAAGAGTATAGGCAAAAGATGGAGCTCTATATGATGAGAGCCTCTATTAGAGAGGAAGAGGAAACCACCATATCTAGGTTCCTTAGTGGCCTATCACTTGAGATAAGAGATAGAGTAGAGCTCTTACCTTATCAAGACTTGAATGATTTGGTTCAACTTTGCATTAAAGTTGAGCAACAAAATTTGCGCAAAACATCAAGTCAAAAGGTGAGCCCCTATTCTAACTTTTATCCCAAGAGAGAGTTTAAAAGGGAGGGTAGTACATCTAAGGAAAAACCAAAAGAACCTACCAAACCCTTCACCAAAGAAACCTCAACCCCACCCATCCGAGCTAGAGATGTTAAATGTTTTAAGTGCTATGGTAGGGGGCATGTGCAAGCACAATGTCCAAACCAAAGGACTTTGTTTCTTAAAGGTGTAGACGAATACACTAGTGGCGAGGATGAGTTTAGTGAGAAAGAGGAAGGGGGAGAGGATGAGAGGGTAGCTCCATTAGAGGGAGAATTGCTTATGATTAGGAGAACCCTCAACAATCACCCTAGCACATCCATTGAAACACAAAGGGAGAACATATTTCATACAAGATGCAATGTTTTAGAAAATATATGTTCCCTCATTGTGGATAGTGGATCTAGTTGTAATTGTTGTAGTGCTAGGATGGTTGAAAAGCTTAAGCTACAAGTGGTTCCTCACCCAAAACCTTACAAACTTCAATGGCTTAATGAAAATGGGGAACTACATGTAGATAAGCAAGTGGAAATCAAGTTTTCCATAGGGAAATACAAAGATAAAGTTTTATGTGATGTAGTGCCTATGGAAGCTTGCCATATCTTATTAGGGAGGCCATGGCAATTTGACAAGAAAACCTTGCATGATGGTCTCACTAACGAGATTTCCTTCACCCATAAATATAAGAAGTTTGTACTTAGTCCTTTACCACATTCTCAAGTGGTGAAAGACCAAATACAAATGAAACAAAAGAGGAATGAGGAAAACGAAAAAAAAAGAGTGCTAGAAAAAGAGAAAATCCTTAGGGATAGGAAGGCGTGGGAGAAGAGTGTTCCTTCCCACAAGGTTGGTCTACAAGAAAAGCCTTTTGAAAATGTTTTAGAAAACTTGCTTCTTGTTGAACAACCAAGCCTTATCTTTTGTAAAGGAGCACTTACATGCACTGCCACAAGTAATGAACTCACGGTTTTACCTCCTCAAATTGAAAACCTTTTGAGTGAATTTGACGATCTATTCTCACAAGAAGGACCCAATGGGCTTCCTCCTCTTAGGTGGATAGAACATCAAATTGACTTCATTCCGGGGGCAAGCCTACCAAATAGGCCTGCTTATAGAACCAACCCCGAGGAAACAAAGGAGATAGAATCACAAGTTCAAGACTTGTTGGAGAAGGGTTGGGTTCAAAAGAGTCTAAGCCCTTGTGCTGTACCTGTCTTGTTGGTGCCTAAAAAAGATGGAAAATGGCGCATGTGTTGTGATTGTAGAGCAATCAACAACATCACCATCAAGTATAGGCATCCAATCCCAAGGCTTGATGATATGCTTGATGAATTGCATGGGTCAACTCTATTCTCCAAAATTGACCTTAAAAGTGGATATCACCAAATTCGAATCAAGGAGGGTGATGAGTGGAAAACCGCTTTTAAGACCAAATTTGGATTATATGAGTGGTTGGTGATGCCCTTTGGACTCACTAACGCTCCAAGCACATTCATGAGGCTTATGAATCACACCTTGAGGGATTGTATAGGTAAATATGTAGTAGTTTACTTTGATGATATCTTAGTATATAGTAAAACCCTAGAAGACCATCTAAGTCACCTTAGGGAAGTCTTTCTAGTTCTTAGGAAAAATAGTCTTTTTGCAAATAGGGATAAGTGTACCTTTGGTGTAGATAGTGTAGTCTTTTTAGGCTTTATAGTAAACAAAACGGGGGTACATGTAGATCCCGAGAAAATCAAAGCCATCCAAGAGTGGCCAACTCCATAAAATGTAAGTGATGTAAGAAGTTTTCATGGGTTAGCTAGCTTCTATAGAAGGTTTGTGCCTAATTTTTCTAGCCTAGCTTCTCCTTTGAATGAACTTGTTAAAAAAGATGTTGCATTTTGTTGGAATGAAAAGCATGAGCAAGCCTTTCAAAGGCTAAAAGCTCAACTCACCAATGCACCCATCCTATCTCTCCCAAATTTTTCCAAAACTTTTGAGATAGAGTGTGATGCATCGGGAGTAGGCATAGGCGCGGTATTGTTGCAAGGTGGACACCCCATTGCTTATTTTAGTGAAAAACTCCATGGTGCCACCCTCAACTACCCCACTTATGACAAAGAGCTCTATGCTCTTGTGAGAGCCCTAAAGACTTGGGAACACTATCTTGTGTCCAAAGAATTTGTTATCCATAGTGATCACGAGTCTTTAAAATATTTAAAGGGCCAACACAAGCTCAATAAGAGACATGCAAAATGGATGGAATTTCTTGAACAATTTCCTTATGTAATCAAATACAAGAAAGGAAGCACCAATATAGTGGCCGATGCTCTTTCAAGACGCCACACACTCTTTTCAAAATTGGGTGCCCAAATTCTTGGATTTGACCACATAAGAGAGCTTTACCAAGAAGATCAAGAACTTTCATCCATCTATGCCCAATGTCTACATAGAGCGCAAGGAGGTTACTATGTGTCCGAGGGATATCTTTTTAAAGAAGGAAAACTTTGCATTCCCCAAGGAACACATAGAAAACTCCTTGTCAAAGAATCACATGAAGGGGGACTCATGGGCCATTTTGGAGTTGATAAGACTCTAGATCTTTTGAAAGCAAAATTTTGTTGGCCACACATGAGGAAAGATGTCCAACGCCATTGCTCTAGATGTATCTCATGTTTAAAAGCAAAGTCTAGAACAATGCCGCATGGACTCTACACCCCTTTGCCGATTGCAAATGCTCCTTGGGAAGACATTAGCATGGATTTCATTTTAGGACTTCCTAGGACTGCAAGAGGCCATGACTCTATCTTTGTGGTAGTGGACCGTTTTAGCAAAATGTCTCACTTTATTCCATGCCACAAAGTAGATGATGCTCAAAATATTTCTAAACTCTTCTTTAGAGAAGTGGTGAGACTCCATGGTCTCCCTAGAAGTATAGTGTCCGATAGAGATCCCAAGTTTATAAGTCACTTTTGGAAAACTCTTTGGGGTAAACTTGGAACAAGACTACAATTCTCAACTTCTTGTCATCCTCAAACGGATGGGCAAACCGAAGTAGTCAATAGATCTCTTGGAACTATGCTTAGGGCTATCATGAAGGGCAGCCACAAATCTTGGGATGAGTACCTTCCCCACATTGAATTTGCTTACAATAGAGTAGTTCACAAGACTACTAATGCTTCTCCTTTTGAGGTAGTATATGGTTTTAATCCTCTCACGCCCATGGATTTAATTCCTCTTCCTAATCCACAAGATTTTGTGCATAAGGAAGGAGTAATCAAGGCTGATTTTGTCAAGAAAATGCATGAGAAGATTAAAATTCAAATACAACAACAAAATGAGAAGTACACAAAACACAACAACAAAGGGAAGAGAGAAATAATTTTTGAGGAAGGAGACTTAGTTTGGCTTCATCTTCGAAAAGAAAGATTTCCAAATCAAAGGAAGTCCAAACTAAGTCCCCGAGGCGAGGGACCCTTCCAAGTCCTTAAGCGAGTCAACAACAATGCATATAAATTGGACCTACCTCTTGAATATGGAGTACATGACACATTTAATGTAATTGATCTTTCTCCATTTGTAGGTACAAATGACGATGACGAGCTGGATTTGAGGACAAATCCTTTCCAAGGGGGAGGGGATGATGGAGGAGGGCCAAGCACATCTAACCAAGGAAGCCAAGGCCCAAACCAAGAAGACCGTCTAGACCAAGAGGAGCGTCTAGCTCCAAGAAGTGAGCGTCTAGGACGTGAAGGAGGGAGGCTATCCATGGAGCTAGACCGTCTAGGACCTCTCACAAGATCCATGGCTAAACATATCCAAGCACACATAGAAGAAGCCACGGATGGGAGGGAGAAGACCTTGTACATGCTACTTGGAGGCCCATTAGGGGTAGCTTAGTAGATTAGTGTAGTGTAGAAAGCAAAACTTGCTAACTTAGGGGTGTGCTATCAAAAAGGTGCCCTTAGCAATAGAAGGAGGGGTGTGCTAGCAAATAGGTGCCTTTAGCAAAAGAGGGAGGGGTGTACTATCAAATGTTGCATTTTTTGACCTATCTTCTAGAATATTAGGATGATGGTGTGGTTTGACTAAAGTCAATACCCTAGGCAGCCCCCACTTTTTGTATTTCCATCCCTACCCTTTAAGCTTGCTCACCAAGGCTCCTAAATCTATAAATAAGGAGGCCTACCTCATGTATTTTCAAGTTTATTTGAGTAATGTTATGCTGCCATTTTTGTGCACAAGCTTTACTCCTCCTAGAAATCTAGGCTATAAACTTCAATCCTTTCACCTTCTCCCTTGAGCTGGCCGAACCACTCAACCCATACTCATCATGCACCTTCAAGACCAACACAACTCCTAGGAGGGTCTTGTTTCACTCATCCATTGCTTCCGCTCCATCTATTTCTACTTTGATTCAAGAAGAACACATGAAAATGCCATCAGAAAACCTAAGGAAAATCCCCACTGGACATTAACTTAACCAAGTGGTTAAGTAGATGTGAAGGTTCATTTCACAAAGACAAAAGGAAAACACAATTATAAGGTGATGATGATGACAAGTTATGGTGTGGAATTACATAAGGAAAACAAGAGCAACATATAAAAACCGAATAGACATAATGAAGCAAAATAAGAATATGTTTATGAATAGATGGAATGATAATGGAAGGAAAAGATGAAGGAAAGGGAAGCTTATGAGAAATGGAATTGAGAATGGTTGCACGCCACTTTGATGGTGAAATGACTCCAAGATAAGTGAAGGATGCCGCCACTTGAGAGCTCTCAAAACTCACAAGATAAGACCAAGAGAGGAGGAATTTCACTCACTCACAAATCACACAAAAATTGTGTATAGTTTCTTTACTCTAATTTTCAACTTGTGAATACATGAGGTAGGCCTCCCTATTTATAGATTTAGGAGCCTTGGAAAGCAAGCTTAAAGGGTAGAATGGGAAAAGGGAAAAAAGTGGGCAGCCATAGGGTTTGACTAAGTCAATCCCGTATTCTAGGCTTATCCTTCTAGAAATTAGGTCAAAATGCCTTCAAATAGGCTAGGAACAAGCAATAATGCTACCCACACCCCCTACTATGCTAAAGGAACTTTATTCTACCTTATTTCTACTATTTGGACGCCTTATTTGAGCCCAATTTATTTACAACATTTTTCTAAATATTAAAAAAGACTAATAGGAAGAACTTCAAATGTTTTGGCCCTTATCCATTCCTCCTATGAATGAAGTCCTTATTTGCTTGTTGAGATGACCCTTTATAGTTGGCACTCTTGGTCATGTTCTTGTGGACTTGGTTTTGGAGTCTTTGTGGGTTTGTATCACACGCCTAGGTCATGCTTGATACATTAAACACTTATTTAATGTGAGCTTGCATCTGACACCTAAATTAGGAAGAATTAAGGTTTGAATTTCCTTATCTTTTTGTCTACACTTTACCCTAATTCCCATATTTAAATTAGTGTATTCATCCATTGAACTTTTAGATAATTGAATATAGAGTAGTGTTGCTGAATTGTTTAGCCAAAACTCTTCTAAGTCTCCTCTCTTTGATCTCTCCTCTCATTCTCCAAGTAATTAGGCCTATCCTATCACTCTCCACACACCTCACGACTACACCAAGGTCCTTAGAGCTCTTAGAGTTCTTCCTTGCTTAATCCATTTGTTTGCTTCCGCTTAAACTCCATTCCATTTAACTACAATTCCAAACTCATCAACAGAAGTCGCTTCCTGTAACGCCCCTCAATTTCTACTCATACATATAAAATAATAAAAAAAACGGTAGAACAATAATATCAAATTAACATTTTGTATATATAATAAAATACATCTGTCCCATACATCGTATCTCAAAAGAACATCCCTTGTCTAGGGGTTTTAATACATATCCATCAAAAGTTTCAAAATAACCGAAACAGAGCATTAAAACCTAAAACTATCCCATCCTCCAGCACGCTCACTGAGGAGGTCTGTCACCTGCCACCTTGTCTGCTCCCGTGTAAATTAACACGATCATCACAGGTTTAAGAAAACAAAGCACAAAACAAAACACAGGGGTAAGCTAGATATTTTAAAAACTTCATATATAAAGCTTGACATCAACATAAACCATCATTTTTCACACATTTCACAATTTCATCAAGTGTCTATCATTTCACATAACCATCAAGTGTCTACCAATAATTTCAATATTCCTCTTTCTCATGTCAGACTTCTACTGACTCATAACAGGTAGACACTTGACTCTATTTCCGGAAGACTCGTGCGTTGAACTTAGCATCCAGAGACCTGCACCTGTCATACTACACCACTGTGAATCCACACAGCTATGCGCATAAATAATCTCAATATCATCACTCTCCTAGTATGACAGGGTTAATCCATATAACAGGTCAAGTCAGTTATCTTTCAAACGACTTACCCATACATATGAACCTCCTTCGACTCTCACCAACTAAATAATTTCATCTATGTGATTCCATTATCTCAGTACAGTCAGGATCGTCTCATTCACAGGATACTCACAGATCAATACACCCTCATAACAATCTCAACATGGTATTTCCTTTCCTGAAAATACTATGTCTTGACCACATTTTCACAGCATCCAGCATCTCATACGACACATGAATGACCAATTCAAACATATCTCAATCAAATCATACCAAAGTTGAGAATTTCGAAAGTCATATACATTTCACATTTCAATCTCAAACCAATACAAATTTACACAAAACAGGGGATTGAGAAATAGAATTTAAAACTGGTGACCACGTCACCCAACTTCAGAATCTCCTAGCCTAAGGTTTTTATTGAAATTAAAGCTAGCTTCCCTTACCTGGACTTGAGTAAAATCTCACTAAGCTCCAAACCCACCGAAAAGACCTAAGGATATCCTAACCTGCACCAAAGAGTCTTGATCACAAATCTAACGAGATTACTCATTTTCTGCGTTAACAGAGACGATTTCTGAAGCTAAAAGAGTCGCATGCAAAGCCTATGCAGAGGCAACCCTCTCAAGTTCAGAATCGATTCGAAGAACAGAGCAAAACGACTTACTCTGTTTTAAGGCTTTGATCAGAAAACTTGCAGAGTAACTTCCCCAGGAGTCCAATGGCAGGTCGTCGATCCTTAACTGGCGAGGGAGGGTGGCCGCGTCGTAGAGTGAAGGAGAAAAAGGTAGAAGGGAAACCGAAATGAACTTAATCCCTCAGAGGACCGTCCATAAATCTTCGTTGCCATCACCCACTCTCTGGGAGAACTTTTGCGTGCAAGTTTCCTCTGACAGGATGGCCACGTGGTGTCTCTGCGAGCACCAACTTTGGGTTACCTGCCCTACCAAAACTCTAACGCCAACGACTCTGGGCGCCCTTACTGTCTACGTGTCGCACCTGCAGAACGCCTTCGCTGGAAGCCTGGGTCCCAGCTTATCTGCGTATAACACGACCCCCCGATGACCAGGAACCGATGATTGATCTCGCGATGACTATCCACCGATGTCTCTCCCTGGAAGACGACCGATGTCTCTCCCTGGCAGACGACCGATGTTTGATGACACCTCGTCACCCCTGCTGAAGGCTCATCGACTCACTACTCCACTTCTGTGTTATCACCCCCACATGGCTCGGTGACATCGGTAGCTTCTCCTGCCCGAGGACAGGTCGGTACTAACTCCTCACGCGCCAATGCATGCAACACTGAGGACAATCTGTAACGCCCCTCAAAATCTTATTCATTTTTATATAATAAAATAAAGGTAAAACAATAATATCAAAATTAACATTTGTATATATATATAATAAAATACATCCCTTCCATACAATGTATTCTTCAAAAGGAACATCCCTCCTCGCAGGGAGTTTAATTTATACATCAAGAGTTTTCAAAACGGAAAATACAACAATTGAGTCAAATTAAAACTATTCTTGTTCTCCATCTGCTCACTGAGGAGCTCTACTGCCTGCAACATCATCTGCTCCCGTGTAGTTACACGATCATCACAGTTTTAAGAAAGCAAACACAAAACAAAACACAGGGTAAGCTAGATATTTTTTTTAAACTTTAAAACATGAAACTTGATATTAACGTAAACCATCAAATATTCACACATTTCACAATTCCCTCAAGTTTCATTCATTTCACATAATCCATCAAGTGTCTATCAATAATTTCAATATTCATCTTTCTCACGTCAGACTTCCACTGACTCATCACACATAGACACTTGACACTACTTCCGGAAGACTCGTGCATTGACTAGACTCAGAGATCTGCACCTGTCATACTACACCACTGTGAAATCCACACAGGGTCGCTGTGAAATCCACACAGCTATGCGCATAAACAATAATCTCAATCTCAATATCATCACTCTCCTAGTATGACAGGGTTAATCCATACAACAGGTCAAGTTAGTTATCTTTCAAACAACTTACCCATACATATGAACCTCCTTCGACTCTCAACACCTGAATAACTTCATCTATATGATTCCATTATATCAGGAGAGTCAGGATATCTCCTTCTAGACGAATCACCGGTCAATGCACATTCTACACGATCTTACACGGTATTTTCTTTCCTGAAAATACTATGCCTTGATCACATTTTCACATCATTCCATATTCATACAACACATCCATGAACGATTCAATCATATCATATTTTCAACCGTTTCTAAACAATCCAAATCATACCAAAGTTCAAGATTTCGAAAATCATATGTATTTCACAGCATCTACCATATTTAAAGTATCACATTTTCAAGCTCAAACAAATTTCCAAATCCACACACCGAAAAAAGAGCATCGTGTAAGAACGTTTCAAACCGGCGACCACGTCGCCCCAACATCAGAATCTTCTAGCTTAAGGTTCTATTGAAAATAAATCTAGCTTCCCTTACCTGGACTTGCGTAAAATCTCACTACGAGCTCTAACCCACCGAACTTAAGGACACCCGAACTCTGTTTTAAGGCTTGATTGGAAACTTGCAGCGAACCTTTCCAGGTGCTCTATGGCAGTCGCCGGTAGCCAAGCTGGGACGTGAGAAAGCCTGAATCGCAGAGTGAAGGAGAGGAAGGAACAAAGGATGAAGACTAAACTCACTCTATCTCTCGCTACTCCAACAACGTTCGAACTCCAACTAAGAGGAGGTGTGTTATGAGACTAAGAAACGTAGACCCGCTATGCAGCTGCCATTACCCACTCTGTGGGAAGCTTGCGTGCACGTTTCCTCTGACAGAACTGCCACGGGATGTCTCTGCGCGTACCAACTTTGGGTTACCTGCCTTACCAACTCTCTGGCGTCAACTGTTCTGAAGCACTCCTAATGTCTACGTATCGCGCATGCAGAACGTTCATGCTGGGAGCCTGGGTCCCACATTATCTGCGTGAAACACTACCTCGCGCGATAACCATCCACCGATGACTGATCGCGCGATGACCATGCCTCTCATACCGGCGATGACCGATGCCTCTCATACTGGCGATGACTGATTCCTCTCCCTGACGGACGACTGATTCCTCACCCTGGCAGACAACCGATGTCTCACCCTGGCAGATAACCGATGTCTCACCCTGGCAGACAACCGATGTCTCACCCTGGCAGACAACCGATGTCTCACCCTGGCAGACAACCGATGTCTCACCCTGGCAAACAACCGATGTGTCTCCCATCCTGGTTGATGACCGATGTTCCTCTCATCCTGTTGGCGATCTCTTATCGCCCTTGTGTGTGACGAGGACACATCGCCTCACTCTGATCATCGATGTCACATCGTCACACCCAGCTGAGGGCTCGTCCTCCCATTCCTCTAAGTCTGTGGTATCACGGCTCACACTACTCATGGTGGCAGATACGCCACCTATCTTCTATATCACTCATCTTCTGTATTTAGACCACATACTAAGTGCTTACCAAGTCTTCTCGAATACTCGACGATGTGCTCTTTTCGGCGATCATGTACACCATAGGCGATTGGCGGTCATGTACACCATAGGCGATTGGTGATTTCATACGGGTGAAGTCGGAGGCCGCTGCCTTCTTCAACAAATGGCGATCTCGTCGACTTCTAAGCTACACCTTCCTTTCTCTTACCCTTCTTGCTTCACGTGCCCCCCTCCCCTTCAAGCACGCTCACGTGATTACCTCACGATAAAGTCATTGCACCTGACTACTTGGTTGGTACAATGGTCAATCGACCGCCCTCTGCCAGCTGACCCCAGACCTTAGGCGACGTCCGAGGTCTGACCACTATGATAATTTTCTATTTTTATGTCCTTTTTATTTTAAATAATCACATACTCAGAAATTATTTAAAATCTATCACTTCTATTCCAATTAATTTATAGGTCCTTACACAATCTCTTATGCCAAAGCATAGAGTTTCGCATTTATCCCGCATGCATGGCATATCTAAGGTTCAAATCACACCCTGATACATGTGATTTCTGGAACCCACTATGGTCCACCGACTGACCTCTACCATACTGACCTCAGACCTCTTGGGCGACGTCCGAGGTCTGACTACTATGAATTTTCTATTATATGTTCTTTTCATTTCAAATAATAACATACTCAGAAATCATTTAAAATATACCACTTCTATTCCAAATAAATTTCTAGATCCTTACATTCTCCCCAACAAGAAAAATTTTCGTCCCCGAAAATTGACTTACCAGGAAAAGAGGTAGGGATAGGCTTCTCTCATGGTTTCTTCTAATTCCCAAGTTGAATCACCAGATCTGTCATCCCACACCACCTTTACCATATTGATAGTCTTGCCTCTGAGCTGTTTACTCTGTTGATCGTCGATCCTAACTGGTTTTGCTTCAAACGACAAGTTATCCTTGATCTGCACATCGTCCACTTCCAACACGTGACTAGGGTCTGGAATATACTTTCGCAGCTGTGATACATGAAAGACATTATGCAGATTTGCTAATTGGGGAGGTAGAGGAATCTCGTAAGCCACTGGACCTATTGATGGAAGAGGCCTAAGCTCAGGCCCAACAACTAGGTCCATGGCAAAGAGGATTCAAGAAGAGTGGGACTCTGCTACTGATGGCAGAGAAACTTTTCTCTACATATTCAAAGACCCTTCAGAGGACTACAAGGAGTAAAGCCCAAGCCATGGGAGCTGAGCATAAATTAATTTTAGTTTATTTATAATTTCAGTAGAGTAAGGTTCATTTAGCACAATAGGGGGTGTATTTAACAATTTAGCTTGTACCTAGGCCTTTTAGGGTAGGAATGTAGCCCTACCTTCTAGAAGCATGCTAAGGGGCTGCATTGACCTTTAGTCAACACCCTAGCAGCCCCCTCTTTTATGTATTCCCCATCCTACCCTTGCTCCTTACTCTCCAAGGCACCATCTCCTATAAATAGGGTGCTTTGGCTCATGTTTTTTTAAGATCAATTTATATGAGTAAATGCTGCCAAAATTATGCTAGCTTCTACTCTTTGTCTAGTCTCTCTAGGTTAGACACTTTGATCTTCATCTTCACCTTCCTCCAAGTGATTTGGCCTAACCTATCACTCTCCACACCTTTCATGCACCTACAAGGAACCCATAGCTCTATATGAGCCATCCTTGACCCATATCATCCATAGCTTCCACCACCTTTTTACCTCATATTTCAAGAAGAACAAATGGTCATGAAGAACAACCCATCATTTGGTATCTAGAGCTTTGGTTCTTCAAGAGATAAGTGTTCTCTTCATTTTATTTTTTGAGTCTTCTTTATTCCATGTTGTTCATCATATCCTTAAATGTCTTGCTGTTTTTAATTTCTTTTTAAGTTGGTGTTGCTGTTTTTTAAATTTCTATTTGGTATTTTTGGTTCAACTTGATCTTGAACTTCCTTTTTTCAAACTGTTTTAGGTTCCTTTTGTGTTGGCTGTTCTGTTTTTATTTTATTTGAGTCTTATTGATGTTTTTAATCGGTGCAAACTGTTGGTGGTTGAGTCATTTTGATTTTTGAATCCATACAAGTTTTGTCAAAGTCATGTTCATCCTACAATGTCATAAATTCAAAGTGGTGCCTTTTATTGTTGATTTGGTTGCTTGATTTTGTTTTGAGTGCAGTTTATATTTCTGGTTTTGAAGCTTTGGTGCCTTTTATATTTTCATATTTGAGTTCATACTTGTGTGTTAGTTCCATACAAGTTCGTTTCCAATCATTTCCATTGTGTTTTTGAAGTTTCTTTACCGTTTTCTAATTCCAAGTTAGGATTTCTCTGTTTTCACTGCTACTGTGCTGGCTGGAATCATTCCCAGAAATTACACTTGTTGGTAAAAAATTCTGAAATTTCGGATTTGAGTAGTTTCATGTGTTAAGAAAAAGTGAAAAAAAGAAGCACACCAAAATTGAAAATACAAAAAAAATGATAAATGAAATATGAACAGAGTGCAAAAATCCTGACTCTGAAAAAACGCTGACGCGGCAGTGATTTCGGAAAAATTATTACAATTATTTGGCTCACTGTTTTGGTGAAATTCCAACGCCTATATTGAGCTAAAACATTGAAATTTCTGTGGTTAAAATTTCAAGCTCAAATTTGAAGTATTCTGTCCAGCATAAAATTGGAAAGTTGTGAAAAATTTACACAAAAAAATTCTGTAGTGTTGTTTTGGTTTTTATTCATCTATTCTAGTTCCATTCACTAGGATTTCACTTTGTGTGCTACCTTTTCTTGTGTGCCTTAATTTTTTGCTTGTCAAATTTTATTGAATACTCTTTCAAGTCTTGTCAAATATCAACTCCATTTGCAGTAGTCCTTGATTTTAAATTTGAGTTTTGTTGCTTTAAAACTTGCTTGACCTCTCTTTGGTGGATTTGACCTAAAAAGTGCTTTGGTGAGTGTGGAGCTAAAATTTTGTTTTGGTGAAAGCCATATCACTAAAGAGGAGCTGGATTAAAGATTTAAGGTTGAATAACCTAAGGAGACAAAGCAAGGGACAGCAGCAACCTCATTGAAAAATACACAAATATACACAAAGGAGCTACAAGTGAAGGAGTGCATAGAATAGGACTTTAAATTTTTGTGCATCAAAATTTGTTAACCTAATTTCTTTGTATTTCTTTGAGTTGTAATTTGCAAGGACATTGATTAATTAGTGGATTAATACGTCTTAGACGGTGAGTGTGTCTTCAAGGTTCCAAAGTGCCAAGAAGAAGCCTCACCTTAGGATTCGACTAGTTTTAAAAGCTTTCTAGATAGCAATTTTCATTTGTGTTTTATTGCTTTACATATAGTTTTTCTTGCATAAAAAATTTGTTTTTTTATCTTTGATTGTGCTCTAACTAAATTGCTTAAAGAAAGGTTTTTGAAAGTGTTGTGGGAAATTATCTGGCTAAGGAAAGGCTTGGTACTTAAGAGATCCTAGTGATCCACCTCCCTTTCCTGGGAAATTACCTACTTCACTCCACTTATCTTTCTTTTTGAAAATTACTTTTATCACAAACCCTAAACATGTCTACTCATTCTTCAAGTCATAGTGAAAGTGATAGAAAATCCACAAAATCTCTTTTGAAACAATTGGCTAGAGATTTTCAATCACTATCACTAAGACAATTGCAACATGAGGCTCAACTTTTGGAAGATAAAAAAGAAAGAGATGCCCATCTTGCACTTTTGGAAGAGGAGTTGAGAATTGTTAGAGAAAAAGATGAATACATTCGAAAATTAAAAAAATCACATGCATCACATGCATCTAGTTCTAGGTCAAGTGACTCACATGTTGAGGGGAGTTTGAGAGTAAATGATTATTATCAACCTCCACCTAGAAGAACTAGGAGAGAAAGCCACCTAAAAGAGACTAGGGTAGACTTACCTCATTTTTATGGAAAGGAAAATGTTGAAACATACCTAGATTGGGAAATGAAAGTAGAACAACTTTTTGCTTGCCATCATGTTAGTGAGGAAAGGAAAGTACCCTTAGCCACTTTAAGGTTTCAAGGAAATGCTATGTATTGGTGGACAGCCCTAGAGAGAGATAGACGCCTCCACAGGGACCCTCCCATAGAATATTGGAATGACCTTTGGGGAGCCTTGAGACGCCGCCATATTCCTTCATACTATGATAGGGAGTTAATGGACAAGCTCCAAAGACTCCAACAGAAAAACATGAGTGTAGAGGAGTATAGGCAAAAGATGGAGCTCTACATGATGAGAGCCTCTATTAGGGAAGAAGCCACCACCACCATAGCTAGGTTCCTAAGTGGTCTCAATCTTGAGATAAGGGATAAAGTAGAACTTTTGCCCTAGAGGGACTTGAATGATTTGATCCAACTTTGTATAAAAGTTGAACAACAAAATTTGAGAAAGGGATCAAGTCGCAAGGAGAGTTCTTACTCTAACTCTTATCCCAAGAGAGAGTATAGAAGAGAAAAGGAGGATAGTCTTTCAAAGGATAAATCCAAAGAAACTTCCAAGAGTGTAGGAAAAGATGTGTCTACCTCACAACCCCGCAGTAGAGACATCCAGTGCTTCAAGTGTCTTGGTAGAGGCCATATAGCATCCCAATGCCCAAATAGGAGAACCATGATCTTAAGAGGGAGGGATGAGTATAGCAGCCAAGATGAAGAGTCTAGTGGGTAAGAAGAGAAGGAAAGTAGTGAGGGGGCATATCCTTGTGAGGGAGAATTAATGATGATCAGAAGAACCCTCAACAATCAACCTAGTGTGAACCATGAAACACAGAGAGAGAACATCTTTCATACAAGATGCAAAGTTTCAGAAAACATTTGTTCTCTCATTGTGGATAGTGGCTCTTGCTGCAATTGTTGTAGCACTAGGATGGTTGAAAAGCTTAATCTACAATTAATACCTCATCCAAAACCTTACAAACTTCAGTGGATAAATGAAGATGGGGAATTAACTGTAGATAAGCGAGTAAAAATCAGTCTTTCTGTGGGGAACTATAAAGATGAGATTTTATGTGATGTAGTACCATGGAAGCCTGCCACATCTTATTGGGAAGACCATGGCAATTTGACAAGAAAACCATCCATAATGGTCTTACCAACGAGATAACTTTTACCCATAGGGAAAAAAAGTTTGTACTTTATCCTTTAACACCTTCACAAGTGGTAAAGGACCAAGTACAAATGAAAATAAAAAGAGAAAATGAGAAAAAGAAAAAAAAAAGGAAAACAAGAGAAAATCCTTAGGAACGATGTTGAGGCGTGGGAGAAGAGTGTTCCTTCCCACAAGGTTATTCAGAAAGAAGAAAAATTTGAAAGTAAAATTGAAAAGATACTTCTATCTGAACAACCTTCAGGCCTCCTTCTGTGTAAAGGAACACTTGCATGCACTGCCACACTTTCTGAAGTTTGTGAACTACCTCTTCAAGTCCAAAAACTTTTAAAAGAATTTGGTGATGTATTCCCTGAGGAAGGACCTATTGGACTTCCACCTGTTAGGGGTATAGAACACCAAATAGATTTAGTTCCGGGAGCTAGTTTACCAAATAGACCAACTTACAGAACTAATCCGGAAGAGACTAAGGAGATAGAGTCACAGGTTCAGGATTTGTTGGAGAAAGGCTGGGTTCAAAAAAAGCCTAAGTCCTTGTGCTGTACCTGTTTTGTTGGTTCCAAAGAAAGATGGCAAGTGGAGAATGTGTTGTGATTGTAGGGCCATCAACAATATCACCATCAAATACAGGCATCCAATTCCTAGACTTGATGATATGCTTGATGAATTGCATGGGTCTACCATATTTTCCAAGATTGACCTTAAAAGTGGATATCACCAAATTAGAATTAAAGAAGGTGATGAGTGGAAAACTGCTTTTAAGACCAAATTTGGACTACATGAGTGGTTAGTGATGCCTTTTGGACTCACTAATGCACCTAGCACTTTCATGAGGCTTATGAATCATGTCTTTAGGGATTGCATAGGTAAGTATATAGTAGTCTATTTTGATGATATCTTAGTATATAGTCAAAGCCTAGAGTCCCACCTAAGTCACGTTAGGGAGGTTCTTTTAGTGCTTAGGAAAAATAGTTTGTTTGCCAATATAGATAAATGCACTTTTTGTGTAGATAGTGTAGTGTTTTTAGGTTTTATAGTAAACAAAAATGGGGTACATGTTGACCCCGAGAAAATCAAAGCCATCCAAGAGTGGCCAACCCCGCAAAATGTAGGAGATGTTAGGAGCTTTCATGGTCTAGCAAGTTTTTATAGAAGATTTGTTCCTAACTTCTCAAGTCTAGCTTCACCACTCAATGAGTTAGTAAAGAAAGACACTCCATTTTGTTGGACAGAGAAGCATGAGCAAGCCTTTCAAAGTTTGAAAGCTCAACTCACTAATGCACCCATTCTAGCTTTGCCAAACTTTTCAAAAAATTTTGAGCTAGAGTGTGATGCATCAGGAGTAGGAATAGGTGTTGTGTTGTTGCAAGGTGGGCACCCAATTTCATACTTTAGTGAAAAACTTCACGGTGCCACCCTCAACTACCCCACCTATGACAAAGAGCTTTATGCACTTGTGAGGGCCCTACATACTTGGGAACACTATCTAGTTTCAAAAGAATTTATCATACATAGTGATCATGAGTCTTTGAAATATCTAAGGGGTCAACACAAGTTGAACAAAAGACATGCAAAGTGGATGGAATTTCTTGAGCAATTTCCATATGTTATCAAATACAAGAAGGGCAGTACAAACATTGTGGCTGATGCTCTCTCAAGGAGACATATCCTCTTTTCTAAACTTGGAGCCCAAATTCTTGGATTTGAAAACATACCTGAACTTTATAAAGAAGATCAGGATTTTGCACCCACTTTTGCTGAGTACCAACATAGAGAGCACAAGGAGGTTTTTATGTTTCTGAGGGGTACTTATTTAAAGAAGGAAAACTTTGCATACCCCAAGGAACACATAGAAAACTCCTTGTAAAAGAATCACATGAAGGAGGACTCATGGGCCATTTTGGAGTTGATAAAACTCTTGAGCTTTTGAAAGGAAAATTCTTTTGGCCACACATGAGGAAAGATGTCCAAAGACATTGTCATAGATGCATTTCATGTTTAAAAGCTAAGTCTAAGACAATGCCTCATGGACTCTACACTCCTTTACCTTTTGCAAGTGCTCCTTGGGAAGATATAAGCATGGATTTCATATTAGGACTTCCTAGGACACAAAGAGGTTTTGATTCCATTTTTGTGGTAGTGGATAGGTTTAGCAAGATGGCTCATTTTATACCTTGCCATAAAGTGGATGATGCTAGCAACATCTCTAAGCTCTTCTTTAGAGAAGTGGTAAGACTACATGGTTTACCTAAGACCATAGTGTCGGATAGAGATCCTAAATTTATTGGCCATTTCTGGAGAACTCTTTGGGAAAAGCTAGGAACTAAGTTGAACTTCTCAACTTCTTGTCATCCTCAAACGGATGGACAAACTGAAGTTGTAAATAGATCTCTTTCCACTATGCTTAGGTCAATCATGAAAGGAAACCACAAATCTTGGGATGAGTACCTTCCTCATATTGAGTTTGCATATAATAGGGTAGTTCATAAAACTACTAATATTTCTCCTTTTGAGGCTGTGTATGGGTTCAATCCTCTTACTCCTTTGGATTTGTTACCTCTACCTAATCCACAAAATTTTGTGCATATGGAAGGAGTAACGAAGGCTAAATTTGTAAAGAAAATGCATGAGAGGATTAAGAACCAAATACAACAACAAACAGAGAAATACATGAAACATAGCAATAAGGGGAAGAGAGAGATGATTTTTGAGGAGGGAGACTGGGTTTGGCTTCACCTTAGAAAAGATAGATTCCCTAATCAGAGGAAGTGTAAACTTAGTCCTCGGGGTGATGGTCCTTTCCAAGTTCTCAAAAGAATCAATAATAATGCATATCAAATTGACCTGCCTGAGGAATATGGAGTACATACTACCTTCAATGTTATGGATCTAACACCCTTTGCAGGTAGAGAAAATGAAGAGGCAGAAGCATGTGATTTGAGGACAAATCCTCTTCAAGAGGGAGGGGATGATGGAAGAGGCCTAAGCTCAGGCCCAACAACTAGGTCCATGGCAAAGAGGATTCAAGAAGAGTGGGACTCTGCTACTGATGGCAGAGAAACTTTTCTCTACATATTCAAAGACCCTTCAGAGGACTACAAGGAGTAAAGCCCAAGCCATGAGAGCTGGGCATAAATTAATTTTAGTTTATTTATAATTTCAGTAGAGTAGGGTTCATTTAGCACAATAGGGGGTGTATTTAACAATTTAGCTTGTACCTAGGCCTTTTAGGGTAGGAATGTAGCCCTACCTTCTAGAAGCATGCTAAGGGGCTGCATTGACCTTTAGTCAACACCCTAGCAGCCCCCTCTTTTATGTATTCCCCATCCTACCCTTGCTCCTTACTCTCCAAGGCACCATCTCCTATAAATAGGGTGCTTTGGCTCATGTTTTTTTAAGATCAATTTATATGAGTAAATGCTGCCAAAATTATGCTAGCTTCTACTCTTTGTCTAGTCTCTCTAGGTTAGACACTTTGATCTTCATCTTCACCTTCCTCCAAGTGATTTGGCCTTAACCTATCACTCTCCACACCTTTCATGCACCTACAAGGAACCCATAGCTCTATATGAGCCATCCTTGACCCATATCATCCATAGCTTCCACCACCTTTTTACCTCATATTTCAAGAAGAACAAATGGTCATGAAGAATAACCCATCACCTATCCTCCTCAAGATCTGATATGGTCCAACGAACTTAGGAGATAGCTTCTTTGATCTGATAGCTCGTCCTACACCCTGGGTCGGTGTCACTCTCATAAACACGTGATCTCCAGCTGCATACTCCAAAGGTTTTCTCCTCTGATCTGCATAGGATTTCTGCCGACTTTGAGAAGCTTTCATTCTGTCTTTTATCTGTCTCACCTTCTCGGTCGTCTGCTGAATCAACTCTGGCCCAACCAAAACTGATTCACCCTCCTGATACCAGCATAGAGGAGTTTTGCATTTCCTTCCATACAAGGCTTCATATGGTGACATCCCAATACTGGCGTGATAACTGTTATTATAAGTAAACTCCACCAGAGGCAACATCTCATCCCAGCTTCCCAATTGATCCAAGACACATGTCCTCAACAGATCTTCTAAGGACTGGATCGTTCTCTCTGACTGTCCATCTGTTTGAGGATGATATGCCGAGCTCATTCTCAACTTAGTTCCCAAGGAATCTTGTAAGGTCTGCCAAAACCGTGAAGTAAACCTGGGATCTCTATTCGAAACAATGCTGGAAGGCACTCCATGCAACCTCACAATTTCTCTGATGTACAGCTATGCCAACTTGGCCATAGATATCCTCAGATTAACTGGAAGAAAGTGAGCACTCTTTGTCAGCCGATCAACTCTGACCCAGATTGCATCATGACCCCTTACCGATCTAGGTAAATGAGTAACAAAATCCATGGCAATGCTGTCCCATTTCCATTCAGGAATATCCAATTACTGCAACAAACCACCAAGCCTTTGATGTTCTACCTTCGCCTTCTGACATGTCGAGCAGGTAGCAACATACCGAGCTATTTCCTTCTTCATGCCCGACCACCAAAATGATTGCTTTAAATCTTGGTACATCTTATTCATACTTGGATGTAAACTAAGATAACTCTTGTGGCCTTCTTCTAGGATCATCTTCTTCAACTCTTCATTTGCAGGTATGCAAATTCTGTCATTAAATCTCAAGATTCCATCGTCTCCCATCACAAAGCTTTTAGCCTGATCGGTGCCTAGTAATTCCACAATACGCTTCAGACTAGGATCCTCTAATTGCTTATCCTTTATCATTCCAATGAAATCATTAGTTATAGTTAACTTACTACAACTAATATGATTAACATGAAATTCTACTCCAAAGTTTAAATCTCTAAACTGCTCGATCAACTTCTGCTCTTCAATCATCATGGTTGATACTTGTATTGATTTTCTACTCAAAGCATCCGCTACTACATTAGCCTTTCCTGGATGATACATCAGTTGGAAATCATAATCCTTTAGAAACTCCATCCATCTTCTTTGTCTCATATTTAACTCCTTTTGATCAAACAGATATTTCAGGCTTTTATGGTCACTAAACACCTGAAACCGAGCTCCATACAAATAATGCCTCCAAATCTTCAAGGCAAACACCACAGCCGCCAACTCTAAGTCATGAGTAGGATAGTTTCTCTCATGAACTTTGAGTTGCCTTGAAGCATATGCAACTACTCTTTTCTCTTGCATCAAAACACATCCCAAACCTTGATGTGAAGCATCACAGTAAACCTCAAAAGGTTTTCCTATATCCGGGATCACTAACACCGGAGCACTAGTCAATCTCTTCTTTAGCTCCATGAAACTCTGCTCACATTTGTCAGTCCAAGCAAAAGGTTGATCTTTGCGAGTTAACTGAGTCAAAGGAGCTACTACCCTGGAAAAATCTTCAATGAACCTCCGATAGTAGCCAGCTAGACCCACAAAACTCCTTATCTCCGTGACTGTCTTAGGACGTTCCCACTGAAGCACTTCCTCTACCTTGGCTGGATCCACTGAGATCCCCTGAGCAGATATTACATGTCCTAAGAAGTTGACTTCCTTCAGCCAGAACTCACACTTAGAGAACTTAGCATATAATTGCTTCTCCCTCAGAATCTCCAACACTGTCTTCAGATGTTCTTCCTCGGTCCTTGAATAGATAAGTATGTCGTCTATATAGACTACAACAAACTTATCCAAGAAAGGATGAAAAATTCTATTCATGTAATCCATTAACAGAGCTGGAGCATTTGTTACTCCAAACGGCATCACCACATACTCATAGTGTCCATAACGAGACCTAAATGCTGTCTTCTGAACATCTTCAGCCTTTACCAAAATTTGGTGGTATCCCGTTCTCAGATCAATCTTTGAGAACACTGAGGCTCCATGCAATTGATCCATCAAATCATCAATTCTTGGCAGAGGATACTTGTTCTTGATGGTCAACTTATTCAACTGCCTGTAATCCACACACAACCGAGACCCTCCATCTTTTTTCTTAACTAGAAGCACTGGAGCCCCCCATGGAGATACACAAGGTCTGATGAGTCGCTTCTCTAACAAATCTTCTACTTGCTTCTTTAATTCTACCAACTCAGCTGGAGCCATTCGGTAAGGTCCCATTGACACTGGTCCAGCTCCAGGTACCAAATCAATAGAGAATTTCACTTCTCTCTTAGGAGGCAACCCAGGTATTTCTTCTGGAAATACATCCATGAAATCCCTCACCACATGTATACTGCTTATGTCTTCTTCATTCTTCACTTCCATTTGAGCTAGGATCACAAAGCACCTCGACCCTTCCTTCAACTTCGACCACACATGTTGAGCAGATATCACATCTGACTCTTGGAATTCCAAAAACGCTATTTTCTGTTTACCGCAATCTATGAGAATGTGATTGGCAGACAGCCAATCCATTCCTAGGATAACATCCAGATCCTGAAGAGGTAGGCAGATCAAATTTACTTTGAACCTACGTCCCTCTACTATTACTGGACATTCAGAGCAAACTGTAGAGGTCAATACCTGTCCTGATGCAGGTGTAGAGACCAACAGTTCAAACGGCAACTCCTTCACCAGAAGGCCCAACTCGGCTACACACAGACTTAACACAAAAGAGTGTGTCGCTCCAGAATCAAACAAGGCTTTTACACTTCTACCAGCTATAAAACAAACACCTTGCACTAAGTTACCTGACTGAGATGCCTCAGCTCCTGACATAGCAAACACTCTCTCCCTGCTGCCTGAGGTTTGCTGCCATCATTCCTAAACTGCTGAGAACCACCGGATTGAGTCATCCTATTCTTGTTAGGACAATCTCTAGAAATATGTCCCGTCTTTTGGCATGTGAAGCACCTTCTCTCGGGAGTCCCCTTGGGGCACACATTGGTGTTATGTGGTCCACCACAATGGAAACATCTAGGTTTCCATGGTTGTTGCGGCTGAAATTGGGGCGGAACTGCTACTGCTCTATGCTGTGGAGGTCTAGCATAAGGCTTGTTTTGTTGATGTTGTACCTTGGCCTTCCCACTGGAAGACCCCCCTGGGTGTGATCTGATCACCCTGGAATTACCCCTTTCCATGGTCTCCACCATCTTTGCCTTCTCCACTAAGGCATGAAACTCCCTGATGCACATAGGTGCTAGGGTCTTCTTCAGCTCATGCTTTAAACCTTCTTCAAACTTTCTACACCTCCAAGCCTCAGAGGTAGCTTGGGTATAAAATCTGGCTAGGTACTCAAACCTAGCAGCATAAGTGTTCACGGACATCTCTCCTTGCTCCAACCTGAGAAATTCCGCTTCCTTCGCAAACCTTGCACTATCTGGAAAATATTTCTCCAGCAACCTCACCCTGAAACTTTCCCAGTCTACTACTTCAGCTCTGGCTTCCATCATCTGTTGAGCTCCCATCCACCAGAACTCGGCTTCTCCCGACAACAAATACACAACAAAGACCAATTTCTTATCTTCAGGGCAGGAGGTCGCCCTAAAAATTTTCTCTAACTCCCTGATCCATTGATCTGCTTGGTCAGGAGTAGCATTCCCACTAAACTTGGGTAGGTTGTTCCTCATGAACTCGGTCAGTCCCATCTGCTCCTGAGGCTGACCGACGTGGGAAGCTGTTGCAGCTGATCTAGCAGTTTCCCAATGATGCATTGTAGCCTGATGATTCTGAGCCATTGCCGCATTCTGTTGTTGGATAGCACTTGCCATCATCTCAATACCCTTGGCAATCTGGCTCATCTCAGAAGAAGGTTGGGGAGGGGTAGGCGGTCTAGGAGCCATTTTTCTGTTTAAGATATTGAAACTATCATTCTCTAATCATATTCCTATAAAATGAACTTGATAAAGAATCAATTCATTTAGAAGACAACATCTAGGTCTTACAAAGATCAGCATCTCAACTCATCTAGAATTTGAGTTTATCAACAAGATCATAATGCTTATAATATAAAGCATAACACCAAAATAATTATTGTGTAAAACTATCAATCAAAAGACAACTTTCAATCAAATACAAAACACTTAACAAAATGAAATAAATCACACCAGAATTTAATATATGCCAAACATCAAACTTTTAAAATTAAGATTGAGAACCATCTCGATCCAGTTATGAGTGTGCACCCTCACTACTTTATCAAGATCCTTTCATTCTTAATACTAAAATTTTCATTTAGAACATATTTTTACGAGAGCACAAACAAGACTTCAATAAGAAAAACATTTGAAAACATTTCACTAAAGCTGTAATTAAGACTCCAATAATTATTTATAAGCAGAAGAAACACAATGAACCCACTATCCTCAGGTCATCCTAAGGACGAACTGCTCTGATACCATTAATGTAACGCCCCTCAATTTCTACTCATACATATAAAATAATAAAAAAAATGGTAGAACAATAATATCAAATTAACATTTTGTATATATAATAAAATACATCCATCCCATACATCGTATCTCAAAAGAACATCCCTTGTCTAGGGGTTTTAATACATATCCATCAAAAGTTTCAAAATAACCGAAACAGAGCACTAAAACCTAAATCTATCCCATCCTCCAGCACGCTCACTGAGGAGGTCTGTCACCTGCCACCTTGTCTGCTCCAGTGTAAATTAACACGATCATCACAGGTTTAAGAAAACAAAACACAAAACAAAACACAGGGGTAAGCTAGATATTTTAAAAACTTCATATATAAAGCTTGACATCAACATAAACCATCATTTTTCACACATTTCACAATTTCATCAAGTGTCTATCATTTCACATAACCATCAAGTGTCTACCAATAATTTCAATATTCCTCTTTCTCATGTCAGACTTCTATTGACTCATAACATGTAGACACTTGACTCTACTTCCGGAAGACTCGTGCGTTGAACTTAGCATCCAGAGACCTGCACCTGTCATACTACACCACTGTGAATCCACACAGGGTCGCTGTGAATCCACACAGCTATGCGCATAAATAATCTCAATATCATCACTCTCCTAGTATGACAGGGTTAATCCATATAACAGGTCAAGTCAGTTATCTTTCAAACGACTTACCCATACATATGAACCTCCTTCGACTCTCACCAACTGAATAATTTTATCTATGTGATTCCATTATCTCAGTAGAGTCAGGATCGTCTCATTCACAGGATACTCACAGATCAATACACCCTCATAACAATCTCAACATGGTATTTCCTTTCCTGAAAATACTATGTCTTGACCACATTTTCACAGCATCCAGCATCTCATACGACACATGAATGACCAATTCAAACATATCTCAATCAAATCATACCAAAGTTGAGAATTTTGAAAGTCATATACATTTCATTTTTCAATCTCAAACCAATACAAATTTACACAAAACAGGGGATTGAGAAATAGAATTTAAAACTGGTGACCACGTCACCCCAACTTCAGAATCTGCTAGCCTAAGGTTTCTATTGAAATTAAAGCTAGCTTCCCTTACCTGGACTTGAGTAAAATCTCACTAAGCTCCAAACCCACCGAAAAGACCTAAGGATATCCTAACCTGCACCAAAGAGTCTTGATCACAAATCTAACGAGATTACTCATTTTCTGCGTTAACAGAGACGATTTCTGAAGCTAAAAGAGTCGCATGCAAAGCCTATGCAGAGGCAACCCTCTCAAGTTCAAAATCGATTCGAAGAACAGAGCAAAACGACTTACTCTGTTTTAAGGCTTTGATCAGAAAACTTGCAGAGTAACTTCCCCAAGAGTCCAATGGCAGGTCATCGATCCTTAACTGGCGAGGGAGGGTGGCCGCATCGTAGAGTGAAGGAGAAAAAGGTAGAAGGGAAACCGAAATGAACTTAATCCCTCAGAGGACCGTCCATAAATCTTCGTTGCCATCACCCACTCTCTGGGAGAACTTTTGCGTGCAAGTTTCCTCTGACAGGATGGCCACGTTGTGTCTCTGCGAGCACCAACTTTGGGTTACCTGCCCTACCAAAACTCTGACGCCAACGACTCTGGGTGCCCTTACTGTCTACGTGTCGCGCCTGCAGAACGCCTTCGCTGGAAGCCTAGGTCCCAGCTTATCTGCGTATAACACGACCCCCCGATGACCAGGAACCGATGATTGATCTCGCGATGACTATCCACCGATGTCTCTCCCTGGAAGACGACCAATGTCTCTCCCTGGAAGACGACCGATGTCTCTCCCTGGCAGACGACCGATGTCTGATGACACCTCGTCACCCCTGCTGAAGGCTCATCGACTCACTACTCCACTTCTGTGTTATCACCCCCACATGGCTCGGTGACGTCGGTAGCTTCTCCTGCCCGAGGACAGGTCGGTACTAACTCCTCACGCGCCAATGCATGCAACGCTGAGGACAATCTCTTATGCCAAAGCATAGAGTTTCGCATTTATCCCGCATGCATGGCGTATCTAAGGTTCAAATCACACCTTGATACATGTGATTTCTGGAACCCACTATGGTCCACCGACCGACCTCTACCATACTGACATCAGACCTCTTGGGCGACGTCCGAGGTCTGACTACTATGAATTTTCTATTATATGTTCTTTTCATTTCAAATAATAACATACTCAGAAATCATTTAAAATATACCACTTCTATTCCAATTAAATTTCTAGATCCTTACACTTCCCATATAGGATAAAAATGCAAACCTATAGCCACAAAAGTAGGAATAATCGCACCAGAAATGATATTGTTTCCATAAAGTAGAGATCCAGAAACAGGTTCACGAATACCATCAATATCTACTGGAAGGGAAGCGATAAAAGCGATAATAAATACAGAAGTTGCAGTCAATAAAGTAGGAATCATCAAAACACCAAACCATTCTATGTAAAGACGATTTTGGGTGTTGGCTATCTAGTGATGAAGAAGAAGTCACTATCACTATAAGAAAATTACATATTACCGACGAAAAATTACCGACAGATATATCACAAAGCTTAATCGCCAAGACAGGTATGTGTGAAGCTTAAACAACCTCTTCCTAAAAACAAATAAAGCACAACAAGCTCTCCTTTCTACCCCCTCTCTCCTTTTCATTTTCTATCTCATTTTTCTCCTCCCAAATCTCATCTTGTTTAGAGTTTGATTGTACTTCACAGTAGCTAAGGAAGAAAAGATCAATTCGAACCGATTTGATTTTTAAACAGAGTCTCTAGAGTTTTGAAGTAATGCTATTATTAATTTCAGAAATATATTTGGAGACAAGTTTTTCCAGGTAAGGGAAGCCACTAATTAAAATGCTTTCGAATACAACTTCAAAAATATATTTGATTTGTTGGAAAGGTTAGATTACTGGTACAATCTAAGTTTTAATATGTAAAATTTGTTAAATCGTTCAGCGCATTGCCTAAGCGGATCAACACGCAATTTTTGGATGTTTTCTATCCCAAATCCGCTCAGCATTTCCCCTACACTCAACAATTTTAAATTGCATTTTTAGGGTGCTCTCTGCCCCAAATTTGCTCAATTTTTTCCCTTGTGTTTAATGGATTTGAGATATTTAAGGTGCTCTTTGTCCTAAATCCGCTTAGCCAAATCCCATGCGCTCACCGGATTTGAGATTTCAATTTTTTGGTGTTTTTCGTCCTAGATTCGCTCAGCCAAATTTCCAGCTTGATAAGTTCCTAATTTCAGTAATATTTCATATTAAAATATAGCCACTTATGGGTATTAATTGTTGTTCTTGCCAGTTGACCTGGTCGTTGGTTGACTCCAATGACTGGTTCTGCCTCCGCCTATCTCCGTCAAAATCTGTACTTCCCTTGCTTGGACGTGGCTTCGTTGAGATAGAGGGTGCCCTACCTGTCTATTGCACTCCGAGGATCAAGTCAATACAGGGCATATAAGAAACAAGAAGTATCTAGTTTCAAGCTTAGAAACAACGTACTTTTCTCATGGGATCTCAAGTCCCTTTTATAGACTAGCTTTAGGCTACCTCTTGTAACAACCTTCCCTCATGAGAATCTTATCTCGAGTGAGAGCATATTCAATGGGAGAAGATCCCGCTACAATGTGCACAATCTTTATGCTACAACTGCACAGAATCTTATCTCCTTGGAGTGCATAAAATCTTAACAGAATAACCACCTGGGTACCAACTCATGTACCAACATTCGGGGTCCAATCTATTCCACATAGGCATACATGCCCTTAACGTATCATGCATATGCCCTTATGTACCATGCTTGAAAACTGTTCTATCGAGCCCTAGCGCTGTAGGGCTTAGGCTTATAGAGAATGTTTTGTTCGTACTAGACCCAAATGCTCTAAATGCACCCCTAGGCCTTATTAACACGCTTCGCTGACCGACCAAGCCCTGTAGCAAAGGATTATATTGAATATATGAATGAGAGTTAATATGCACATACCTGAACCCAATCATATGTCCCGTTAACTCGACCCAACAGAGCCGAGCTGACCTGGTTATCGCAGACGCTGATGTTCGGCAATGAGTGTAAGGACCTGGAAAATCTTATTGGAATAAAAGTGTCATATTTAAATGGATTCGAAGCATGTTGTATTTAAAATGAAAAGGAAAGAAAGTGTAGTTTAGAAGACTATGAGATCGCCTGGAACATGATCGCCGGTCGCCTACTACACATGATCACCAGGGCGTGTAAGGACCTAGAAAATCTTATTGGAATAAAAGTGATATATTTTAAGTAAATTCTAAGTATGTTTTATTTAAAATAAAAGAAAAGGAAAGTGTAGTTAGAAGACTATGAGATCGCCTGGAACATGATCGCCGTAATTGAAAGAGTAGGCGATCTCCGACTTCTCTGGCACATGATCGCCTGTCGCCTTGATTGCACCTGAACGCCAATCGCCTGTAGTGTACCTAGTCGCCTGTCGCCTAGAGTACACATGATCGCCGAAAACTACACTTAGTGTGTAGTCAAGATGTTGGATCAACCATAGTGGGTTCCCAAAAACCACGTGCATCAAGGTGTGGGTTAAGCCTTAGACACGCTGAGCAGGCGAAACTCTATGCTTGAGCATAAGAAATCTTCTTATTGTTGCATGCATGGGCACACGAGGAGTGGTACTGCTCTGCTCAGGGAAATGTGAAGCTACTGAAGTCATCAAGTCTTTGGAGAGGAACGTAACGTGGTGGGGCCCTGGTTTCCAGGATGAACGTGCTGCATGTGCAACATGTAGGCAATGAAAATCCTGCAGGAGCAGTAGCTCCATGTGCGCAGAGACGCCACGTGGCCATACTGTCAGGTTGCACTGAATTTGAGGAAGGAAAACCCACCCAGGAGGGTTAGTTAGAGAATAGGTAATGATGGCTACATGGCAGGCCTATGTTCCTAGTGTCAGACTACACCGCCTCTTAGTGAGTATAAAAACGCAGTGAGAGTATGAAAGGTGACAGAGTGAGTTCACCTTCAGCTTTCTCTTTTCTCTCCTTTGCACTGCAACTCAGAAATTCCAGGCACCAGTTAAATTACCAGCGATTGCCAAAGAGCATTTGAGAAGGGTCTCTGCAAGTTTTACCAATTAGAACGCTTAGGCAGAGTTCAGGCACCCTTTACGTTCGGCGGTTTAGAGCTTAAAGTGAGATTTCACGCTGATCCAGGTAAGGGAAGCTAATCTTTTTCCAACGATAACTGGATATTTAATGTTTGAAATGGTAGGGCGACATGGTCGCCGGTTTTACTTCGATTTCAAGGTGTTTTTGATGTTGTAAGGAAAGCTAGCCTTACTTCTAATGAAAAACTGTATGCGTGATGATTTTGATATTGGCGGCAACGTGATCGCAGGGTGTTCAAACTGTTCTTGCTTTAAACCCAGTTTTGTTTGTAATCGCCGGTTTTTCATCTGTCATAGAAATATCCCCTGTTTTATGCTGTTTCAAAAGTGTTTGAAATTTTAAATGTGGTTTTCGAAAATTTGAACCTTGGTATGAGATTTGCTGTGATTGAAATTGTTTCATTGAAGTGTTATGTGATATGTTGAATGTTGTGATTGTGGATCGAGGCATAGTATTTTCAGGAAAGAAAATACCGTGTAAGGTCGTGTAATAGGTGTATTGATCGGTGATCCTATAATGAGACATCCAGACTCTACTGAGGTAATGAAATCACATAGAGGAAGTTACTCAGTTGTGGAGAGTCGATGGAGGTTCATACGTATGGGTGTCTCGTGTGAAAAAGAACGAGCTCCACCTGTTGTATGGATTAACCCTGGTCATACCGTGATAATGAGAATATTGAGATAGTGTGATGCGCATGGCTGAGGTCACTTTCCAGCCTTTGGTATGACAGGTGCGAATCTCTGGGTCTAATCAACGCACGAGTCTCCGGAATAGTGGTCAAGTGTCTGGTGTGATGAGTCAGTGGAAAGTCTGACGTGAGAAATGAGAAATTGAATTAATAGACACTTGATTTCTGATGTGAATTGGAATACTCTTGGATTGATTTGTGAAATATGGGATTTCTGATAGTCTTGTGGAATATGGAAATGTAATGGCTGATACTGTTATGGTTCGTGGATGTTGTGAAGTTCTTATGTATGCTCTTGATTCAAATGTTTTCTTAAATATATAGCTTACCCTGTATTTTGTTTCTGTGGCTGTTTTTCTTAAACCTGTGATGATCGTGTAACTTTACACGGGAGCAGATGATGTTACAGGAAGTGGATTTCCCCTGTGAGTGATCGCCGTATGTGGTCGCCGGTTTTTCTGTTCTTGTTGGGCGATCGCCCCCTTTTACTATTTTCTGATAGGCGATCTCCGTTTTCTGTTAGGAGATCGGTAGTTTTGTATTTTTGCTGTTTTCTTTATGTTTAAGTTTTGTACTAAACTCCCTGCGAGGAGAACTCCTTGTATATATATATACAATTATGTTTATTTCAATATATTCGTTTTACCATTATTTCATATTACGAAAATGCAAAAATGCGAAATGTATATTGGAGGGATGTTACAAGAGATCGCCGTTTTTTTATCTCTTGGTGGTGATCGCCGGTTTTATGTCCTGTATCAGATCGCCTGTTTTGGGGCCTTCTGTTACCAGATCGCCGGTTCATGTATGGAGATCGCCGGTCTTGTAGTTTTGATTGAATTTCATTAAATTTGTAAGCATTTTGACTGGTTATGTATTAAACTCCATGAGAGGAGTAAGTTCATTACTTATATATATATATATATTACCATGTACTCTTCAATATTAATTGTGTACCTTTATTTTCATTATACATGTATGTCTAGTTTTATTTTGGCGGGATGTTACATTAATGGTATCAGAGCAGTTCGTCCTTTGGATGACCTGAGGGCTGTGGATCCATTGTGTTTTCTTCTGCTCATGAAAACTTATTTGAGTTTTAAGTGACAACTATTGTGAAAGGTTTTCAAACGTTTTTGTATTGAACTTTTTGTGTGTGCTGTAGTGAATGTATGCCTAACTGAAGATCTTAGTATTTAGAATGAGAGGGTCTTGATAAGGTGGTGAGGGTGCACACTCATGACCGGATCGGGGTGATTCTCAATCTAAATTCCAGAGGTTTAATGTTTAGCATACTTTGACTTCTGGTGTAATCTATTTCATGTTATTGAGTGTTCTTGTAATTGATTGTGAGTGGCTGTGTGGATTGATTGTTGCACACCAGTAGCTGTTCTGGTGTTTTGCTTGAGGTTATAAGCTTTATGGTTCTGTAGATGGACTCAAATTCCTAAGGAATTTGAGAAGCTGACCTTGTAAGGTCGTGATGTTATCCCCCTTGAATGAATTGATTTCCTTATCGATTTCATTCTTGTAGTTGTAGGGAATATAGAAACTAGTGGTTTCAGAATCTTAGAACGAAGAAGATGACTCGTAGACCTTCTACCCCTTCCCAACCTTCTTCTGAGATGGGCCAGATCGCCAGGGCCATTGAGATGATGGCAGGTGCCATCCAGCAGCAGAATGCGGCGATGGCGCAGAACCATCAAGCTACCATGCAGCATTGGGAGACTACTCGGTCGGCTGATACGAATTCGCCTGTCGGTCAGCCTCAGGAGCGGATGGGACTGGCTGAGTTTATGAGGCACAACCCACCCAAGTTCTGTGGGAATGCTACCCCTGATCAAGCAGATCAGTGGGTCAGAGAAATGGAGAAAATCTTTAGGGCGACCTCCTGCCCTGAAGAGAAGAAGTTGTTGTTTGCCACCTATCTGCTGTCTGGAGAAGCAGAGTTCTGGTGGATGGGAGCTCAGCAAATGATGGAGGCCAGAGAAGAGGTGTTAGACTGGGAGAGCTTTAGGGTAAGGTTCTTGGAGAAATACTTCCCTGACAGCGCAAAGTTTGCGCGGGAAGCGGAGTTTTTAAAGTTGGAGCAGGGGGTGATGACGGTGAACGCCTATGCTGCCAGGTTTGAGTACCTCGCGCGATTCTACACTCAGGCGACCTCCGAAGCTTGGAGGTGCAGGAAGTTTGAGGAAGGGCTGAAGCACGGGCTGAAGAGGACGATAGCCCCAATGTGCATCAGAGAATTTCACGCCTTGGTAGAAAAGGCGAAGATGGTGGAGACCCTGGAAAAGGATGATCCCCGGGTGATCAGGTCACACCCAGGGGGTTCTTTCAGTGGGCGGGCTAAGGTGCAGCATTCCCAAGGCAGGCCATATGCGAGACCTCCACTACATCGGGCGGGGACAGGGCCACCCCAGTTTCAACAGCAGCAACCCTGGAAACTAAAATGTTCCCTCTGTGGTGGACCACACATGCCAAATGTGTGCCCCAAGAAGAATTTGGAGAGAAGGTGTTTCGTATGCCAAAGGACAGGGCACGTTGCTAGAGAATGCCCTAACCGGAGTGGGACGACTCAACCTGGTAGTTCTCAGCAGTTGAGAAATGAAGGCAGCAGACCCCAGGCAGCAGGGAGGGTGTTTGCCATGTCAGGAGCAGAGGCGTCTCAATCAGGTAACCTCGTGCAAGGTGTCTGTTTTATATCTGGTAGAAGTGTAGAAGCGTTGTTTGATTCTGGAGCGACACACTCTTTTGTGTCAAGTCGGTGTATAGCCGAGTTGGGCCTCCTAGTGAAGGAGCTGCCTTTTGAACTGTTGGTCTCCACACCTGCATCAGGACAGGTTATGACCTCTACAGTTTGCCCTGAATGTCCAGTAATAGTAGAGGGACGCAGATTCAAGGTGAACTTGATCTGCCTGCCTCTTCAGGACCTGGATGTTATCCTGGGAATGGATTGGCTCTCTGCCAATCACGTTCTCATAGATTGCGGTAGGCAGAAAGTGGTGTTGCCCGATCTCCAAGAGCAGGATGTAGTATCTGCTGGGCAAAGGCGGTTGGAGATGGAAGAAGGGGCGAGGTGCTTCGTGATGCTAGCTCGGTTGGAAGTGAAGAACGAAGGGGACGTGAGCAGGATACCTGTGGTGAAAGACTTCATGGATGTGTTCCCAGAAGAGGTACCTGGGTTACCTCCTAAGAGAGAGGTAGAATTCTCTATTGATTTGGTACCTGGGGCTGGACCAGTGTCTATGGCGCCCTACAGGATGGCACCAGCCGAGTTGGTGGAATTAAAGAAGCAAGTGGAAGAGTTGCTGGAGAAACAATTCATCAGACCCAGTGTATCTCCATGGGGGGCTCCAGTACTCCTAGTTAAGAAAAAGGATGGAGGGTCTCGGCTGTGTATAGATTACAGGCAGTTAAACAAGTTGACCATCAAGAACAAGTACCCTCTACCCAGAATTGATGACTTAATGGATCAAGTAAATGGGGCCTCGGTGTTCTCAAAGATTGATCTGAGATCGGGGTACCATCAAATTTTGGTAAAGGCCGACGATGTCCAGAAAACAGCCTTTAGGTCCCGGTATGGGCACTATGAGTACGTGGTGATGCCGTTTGGAGTGACCAATGCCCCAGCTCTGTTCATGGATTATATGAATAGGATTTTCCGCCCTTTCTTGGATAAGTTTGTGGTAGTCTTCATAGATGACATACTTGTCTATTCAAAGACCGAGGAAGAACATGAAGGACATCTGAAGGCGGTGTTGGAGGTTCTGAGGGAGAAGCAACTCTATGCCAAGTTCTCCAAGTGTGAGTTCTGGCTGAAGGAAGTCAACTTTCTAGGACACGTGATATCTGCCCAGGGGATCTCGGTAGACCCAGCCAAAGTAGAGACAGTGCTGCAGTGGGAACGTCCCAAGACAGTCACTGAGATAAGGAGCTTTGTGGGTTTGGCGGGTTACTATCGGAGATTTATTGAGGACTTTTCCAAGGTGGTGGCTCCGTTAACACAGCTGACCCGTAAGGACCAACCTTTTGCTTGGACCGACCGATGTGAGCTCAGCTTCAGGGAACTAAAGGAGAGATTGACCAGTGCCCCAGTGCTGGTGATCCCCGAGGTAGGAAGACCTTTTGACGTCTACTGTGATGCCTCACATCAGGGACTGGGATGCGTTTTAATGCAAGAGAAAAGGGCAGTCGCCTATGCTTCAAGGCAACTCAAGGTCCATGAGAGGAACTACCCTACGCATGATTTGGAGTTGGCGGCAGTGGTCTTCGCCCTAAAGATCTGGAGGCACTACTTATATGGAGCTCGGTTCCAGGTGTTCAGCGACCATAAGAGCCTGAAATACCTGTTCGATCAGAAGGAACTGAACATGAGGCAAAGAAGGTGGATGGAGTTCCTTAAGGACTACGATTTTCAACTCATGTATCACCCAGGGAAGGCCAACGTAGTGGCAGACGCTTTGAGTAGAAAATCAATGCAAGTAGCCACCATGATGATAAAAGAGCAGAAACTGATCGAGCAGTTCAGAGACTTAAACTTTGGAGTGGAATTTCACGTAAATCACATTAGTTGTAGTAAGCTGGCTATAACTAATGACTTCCTTGGGATGTTAAAGGATAAGCAGTTGGAGGACCCTAGTCTGAAGCATACTATGGAGTCACTAGGGACAGATCAGGCGAGAGACTTTGTAATGGGCGATGATGGGATCTTGAGATTTAATGGCAGAATTTGCATACCTGCAAATGAAGAGTTGAAGAAGATGATCCTAGAGGAAGGTCATAAGAGTCGCCTTAACCTACACCCAGGTATGAACAAGATGTACCATGACTTGAAGGAGTCATTTTGGTGGTCAGGCATGAAGAGGGACATCGCCCAGTATGTTGCAACCTGCTTGACGTGTCAGAAGGCGAAGGTAGAGCATCAAAGACCTGGCGGGCTGTTGCAGCAACTGGATATCCCTGAGTGGAAATGGGACAGCATTGCCATGGATTTTGTCACCCATTTACCCAGATCGGTGAAGGGTCATGATGCAATCTGGGTCATCATTGATAGGCTGACAAAGAGTGCCCACTTCCTTCAAGTGAATATGAAGATGCCTATGGCCAAGCTGGCACAGTTATACATCCAAGAAATAGTAAGATTGCATGGAGTGCCTTCCAGCATCGTTTCAGATAGAGATCCCAGGTTCACTTCACGGTTTTGGCAGACCTTGCAAGAGTGCTTGGGAACTAAGTTGAGGATGAGCTCTGCATATCATCCCCAAACAGACGGTCAGTCAGAGAGAACGATCCAATCCTTGGAAGATCTGCTGAGGGCGTGCGTCTTGGATCAATTGGGGAGTTGGGACGAGGTGTTGCCACTGGTGGAGTTTACGTATAATAACAGTCACCACGCCAGCATTGGGATGGCACCTTATGAAGCCCTGTACGGGAGAAAGTGCAGGACTCCCTTATGTTGGTATCAGGAGGGCGATGCAATCTTGGTTGGGCCAGAATTGATTCAGCAGACGACCGAGAAGGTGAAACAGATACAAAGCAGAATGAAAGCTTCTCAGAGTAGGCAGAAGTCCTATGCAGATCAGAGGAGAAGACCTTTGGAGTTTGCTGCTGGAGAACATGTATTTTTGAGAGTGACCCCAACCAAGGGTGTAGGACGAGCTATCAGACCAAAGAAGCTGTCTCCTAAGTTTGTTGGACCTTACCAGATCTTGAGGAAAATTGGCCCAGTAGCCTATGAGATCGCCCTACCTCCACATTTGGCAAACCTGCATAATGTCTTCCACGTATCACAGTTAAGGAAATATCTCGCCGACCCTTGTCACGTGTTGGAGGTGGACGACGTGCAGATCAGGGACGACTTATCTTTTGAAGCAAGACCAGTCAGGATAGACGATCACCAAAGCAAACAGCTCAGGAATAAGACCATCCATATGGTTAAGGTGGTGTGGGATGAGAGATCCGGTGATTCGACTTGGGAGTTGGAAGAGGACATGAGAAACGACTATCCCCATCTCTTTTTCTTGTAATTCCATTTTCGAGGACGAAAATTTTTGTTGTTAGGGAGATTGTAAGGACCTAGAAAATCTTATTGGAATAAAAGTGATATATTTTAAGTAAATTCTAAGTATGTTTTATTTAAAATAAAAGAAAAGGAAAGTGTAGTTAGAAGACTATGAGATCGCCTGGAACATGATCGCCGTAATTGAAAGAGTAGGCGATCTCCGACTTCTCTGGCACATGATCGCCTGTCGCCTTGATTGCACCTGAACGCCAATCGCCTGTAGTGTACCTAGTCGCCTGTCGCCTAGAGTACACATGATCGCCGAAAACTACACTTAGTGTGTAGTCAAGATGTTGGATCAACCATAGTGGGTTCCCAAAAACCACGTGCATCAAGGTGTGGGTTAAGCCTTAGACACGCTGAGCAGGCGAAACTCTATGCTTGAGCATAAGAAATCTTCTTATTGTTGCATGCATGGGCACACGAGGAGTGGTACTGCTCTGCTCAGGGAAATGTGAAGCTACTGAAGTCATCAAGTCTTTGGAGAGGAACGTAACGTGGTGGGGCCCTGGTTTCCAGGATGAACGTGCTGCATGTGCAACATGTAGGCAATGAAAATCCTGCAGGAGCAGTAGCTCCATGTGCGCAGAGACGCCACGTGGCCATACTGTCAGGTTGCACTGAATTTGAGGAAGGAAAACCCACCCAGGAGGGTTAGTTAGAGAATAGGTAATGATGGCTACATGGCAGGCCTATGTTCCTAGTGTCAGACTACACCGCCTCTTAGTGAGTATAAAAACGCAGTGAGAGTATGAAAGGTGACAGAGTGAGTTCACCTTCAGCTTTCTCTTTTCTCTCCTTTGCACTGCAACTCAGAAATTCCAGGCACCAGTTAAATTACCAGCGATTGCCAAAGAGCATTTGAGAAGGGTCTCTGCAAGTTTTACCAATTAGAACGCTTAGGCAGAGTTCAGGCACCCTTTACGTTCGGCGGTTTAGAGCTTAAAGTGAGATTTCACGCTGATCCAGGTAAGGGAAGCTAATCTTTTTCCAACGATAACTGGATATTTAATGTTTGAAATGGTAGGGCGACATGGTCGCCGGTTTTACTTCGATTTCAAGGTGTTTTTGATGTTGTAAGGAAAGCTAGCCTTACTTCTAATGAAAAACTGTATGCGTGATGATTTTGATATTGGCGGCAACGTGATCGCAGGGTGTTCAAACTGTTCTTGCTTTAAACCCAGTTTTGTTTGTAATCGCCGGTTTTTCATCTGTCATAGAAATATCCCCTGTTTTATGCTGTTTCAAAAGTGTTTGAAATTTTAAATGTGGTTTTCGAAAATTTGAACCTTGGTATGAGATTTGCTGTGATTGAAATTGTTTCATTGAAGTGTTATGTGATATGTTGAATGTTGTGATTGTGGATCGAGGCATAGTATTTTCAGGAAAGAAAATACCGTGTAAGGTCGTGTAATAGGTGTATTGATCGGTGATCCTATAATGAGACATCCAGACTCTACTGAGGTAATGAAATCACATAGAGGAAGTTACTCAGTTGTGGAGAGTCGATGGAGGTTCATACGTATGGGTGTCTCGTGTGAAAAAGAACGAGCTCCACCTGTTGTATGGATTAACCCTGGTCATACCGTGATAATGAGAATATTGAGATAGTGTGATGCGCATGGCTGAGGTCACTTTCCAGCCTTTGGTATGACAGGTGCGAATCTCTGGGTCTAATCAACGCACGAGTCTCCGGAATAGTGGTCAAGTGTCTGGTGTGATGAGTCAGTGGAAAGTCTGACGTGAGAAATGAGAAATTGAATTAATAGACACTTGATTTCTGATGTGAATTGGAATACTCTTGGATTGATTTGTGAAATATGGGATTTCTGATAGTCTTGTGGAATATGGAAATGTAATGGCTGATACTGTTATGGTTCGTGGATGTTGTGAAGTTCTTATGTATGCTCTTGATTCAAATGTTTTCTTAAATATATAGCTTACCCTGTATTTTGTTTCTGTGGCTGTTTTTCTTAAACCTGTGATGATCGTGTAACTTTACACGGGAGCAGATGATGTTACAGGAAGTGGATTTCCCCTGTGAGTGATCGCCGTATGTGGTCGCCGGTTTTTCTGTTCTTGTTGGGCGATCGCCCCCTTTTACTATTTTCTGATAGGCGATCTCCGTTTTCTGTTAGGAGATCGGTAGTTTTGTATTTTTGCTGTTTTCTTTATGTTTAAGTTTTGTACTAAACTCCCTGCGAGGAGAACTCCTTGTATATATATATACAATTATGTTTATTTCAATATATTCGTTTTACCATTATTTCATATTACGAAAATGCAAAAATGCGAAATGTATATTGGAGGGATGTTACAAGAGATCGCCGTTTTTTTATCTCTTGGTGGTGATCGCCGGTTTTATGTCCTGTATCAGATCGCCTGTTTTGGGGCCTTCTGTTACCAGATCGCCGGTTCATGTATGGAGATCGCCGGTCTTGTAGTTTTGATTGAATTTCATTAAATTTGTAAGCATTTTGACTGGTTATGTATTAAACTCCATGAGAGGAGTAAGTTCATTACTTATATATATATATATATATTACCATGTACTCTTCAATATTAATTGTGTACCTTTATTTTCATTATACATGTATGTCTAGTTTTATTTTGGCGGGATGTTACAGGGCGCGAGGCATGTGGGCATCGCCAGGGCGCGAGGCATGTAGGCATCGCCAGGGCGCGAGAGACATGCGGGCATCGCCAGGGCGCGAGATGCATGTGGGCTTTGCCGGGCGCGAGAGGCATGCGGGCGTCGCCAAGAGGAGACCTCGGTCGGTCTCCAGGAAGAGGAGACCTCGGTCGGTCTCCAGGAAGAGGAGACCTCGGTCGGTCTCCAGGAAGAGGAGACCTCGGTCGGTCTCCAGGAGGAAGAGACCGCGGCCGGTCTCCAGGAGGAAGAGACCGCGGCCGGTCACCAGGAGGAAGAGACCTCGGTCGGTCTCCAGGAGGAAGAGACCTCGGTCGGTCTCCAGGAGGAGGAGACATCGGTCGTCTTCCAGAGAGAGACATCGGTCGTCCTCCAGGATGGGTCATCGGTGGATTGTCACCGCGCGAGAGGTCATCGGCGGATTGTCTTTGCGCGAGTGGTCATCGGCGAAAGGTTATCGCGCGATGTCGTGTTTCACGCAGATGAAGTGGGGCCCTGGTTTCCAGGATGAACGTGCTGCATGTGCGACATGTAGGCAGTGAAAGTCCTTCGGAACAGTAGCTCCATGTGCGCAGAGACGCCACGTGGCCATACTGTCAGGTTGCATTTAATTCGAGGAAGAAAACCCACCCAGGAGGGTTAGTTAGAGAGTAGGTAATGATAGCTACATGGCAGGCCTATGTTCCTAGTATCGGAATGCACCGCCTCTTAGTGAGTTTAGAAACGCAGTGAGAGTATAAAAGGTGACAGAGTGAGTTCACCTTCATCTTTCTCTTTTCTCTCCTTGCGCTGCGACTCAGTATTCCCCAGGCACCAGCTTGACTACCAGTGATTGCCATAGAGCATTTGAGAAGGTTCTCTACAAGTTTTACCAATTAGAACGCTTAGGCAGAGTTCAGGCATCCTTTACGTTCGGTGGTTAGAGCTTGAAGTGAGTTTCACGCTGATCCAGGTAAGGGAAGCTAGTCTTTTTCCAACGAAAACGTTATATTTGCTGATTGAGATGTTGGGGCGACGTAGTCGCGGGTTCTTGCTTTCGTTCTGGGGTTCTGATGTTGAAATGCGAAGTGTTTACTGTAATCGATTCTGTTTTGATGTTAAGGGCGACGAGGTCGCCGGTTTCAAAATGTTCTTGTTTAAAACCCAGTTTTGTTCGTGATCGCCGGTTTCTGGAAGTGATCGCCGGTTTTCATCTGTTATTGAAATATCCTCTGTTTTTGTGATTATTTGAAACTGTTTGAGATTTAAATGTGATATTCGAAAATCTGAACCTTGGCATGAGTTTTTCTGTGACTGGAATCATTTGTTGAAATGTTATGTGATGTGTGAATGTTGTGAATGTGGGATCGAGGCATAGTATTTTCAGGAAAGGAAATACCGTGTAAGATCTGTGTAGGATGTGTATTGATCAGTGAGTGTCCTGGTGTAATGAGACGATCCTGACTCTACTGAGGTAATGAAATCACATAGAAGAAGTTACTCAGTTGTGGAGAGTCGAAGGAGGTCATACGTATGGGTGTCTCGTGTGAAACAGAACGAGTTCGGCCTGTAGTATGGATTTACCCTGTCATGCTGTGATAATGATGATATTGAGATTGTGTAATGCGCATGGCTGAGGGCACTTTCCAGCCTTTTAGCATGACAGGTGCATGTCTCAGGACGCTAAGTTCAATGACGTGTTTTCCGGAATAGTGGTCAAGTGTCTGGTGTGATGAGTCAGTGGAAAGTCTGACGTGGGAAATATTGAGAAATTGAATTGATAGACACTTGATTGCTGATGTGAATTGAGAGACTCTGGAATTGATTTGTGAGTTATGTGATTATCGAATGGTTTGGTGGAATATGAGAAAGTTGATGGTTTTATGTGGATGTCTTAAATTGATTTCATCTTGATTTTTTAAGTTCATTTTGAAACTCTCTTTTAAATGTCTAGCTTACCCCTTTGCGTTTTGGTTCTGTGATTGTTTCTTAAAACCTGTGATGATCGTGTAATCTTTACACGGGAGCAGATGAATCTTGCAGGAAGAAGAGCCCCTCAGTGAGTGGTCGCCGGGAGGAGATCGCCCGTTTTGCTTCTGTTGGGCGATCACCCGTTTCCTGTTCTCTGATCGGAGATCGCCCTTTTGATAGGAGATCGCCCTTTTGATAGGAGATCGCCCTTTTGTTAGGAGATCGCCTTTTTATGTTGGGAGATCGGTTGTTTGGTTGTTTTTGCTGTTTTTATGTTTAAGTTTTGGAAAATGACCGTTTTGTATTAAACTCCCTGCGAGGAGAACTCCTTTGTACATATATACAATTATGTTTATTTCAATATATTTGTTTTACCGTTATTTCATATTACGAAAATGCAAAAAAATGCGAAATGTATTTGGCGGGATGTTACATTAATGGTATCAGAGCAGTTCGTCCTTTGGATGACCTGAGGGCTGTGGATCCATTGTGTTTTCTTCTGCTCATGAAAACTTATTTGAGTTTTAAGTGACAACTATTGTGAAAGGTTTTCAAACGTTTTTGTATTTAACTTTTTGTGTGTGCTGTAGTGAATGTATGCCTAACTGAAGATCTTAGTATTTAGAATGAGAGGGTCTTGATAAGGTGGTGAGGGTGCACACTCATGACCGGATCGGGGTGATTCTCAATCTAAATTCCAGAGGTTTAATGTTTAGCATACTTTGACTTCTGGTGTGATCTATTTCATGTTATTGAGTGTTCTTGTAATTGATTGTGAGTGGCTGTGTGGATTGATGGTTGCACACCAGTAGCTGTTCTGGTGTTTTGCTTGAGGTTATAAGCTTTATGGTTCTGTAGATGGACTCAAATTCCTAAGGAATTTGAGAAGCTGACCTTGTAAGGTCGTGATGTTATCCCCCTTGAATGAATTGATTTCCTTATCGATTTCATTCTTGTAGTTGTAGGGAATATAGAAGCTAGTGGTTTCGAAATCTTAGAACGAAGAAGATGACTCGTAGACCTCCTACCTCTCCCCAACCTTCTTCTGAAATGGGCCAGATCGCCAGGGCCATTGAGATGATGGCAGGTGCCATCCAGCAACAGAATGCGGCGATGGCTCAGAACCATCAAGATACCATGCAGCACTGGGAAACTGCTCGGTCGGCAGATACGATTTCGCCCGTCGGTCAGCCCCAAGAACGGATGGGACTGGCCGAGTTCATGAGGTACAACCCACCCAAGTTCCGTGGGGATGCTACCCCTGATCAAGCAGATCAGTGGGTCAGAGAGTTGGAGAAAATCTTTAGGGCGACCTCCTGCCCTGAAGAGAAGAAGTTGTTGTTCGCCACCTATCTACTATCTGGTGAAGCCGAATTCTGGTGGATGGGAGCTCAGCAAATGATGGAGGCCAGAGAGGAGGTGTTGGACTGGGAGAGCTTCAGGGTGAGGTTCTTGGAGAAATACTTCCCTGACAGCGCAAAGTTTGCGAGGGAAGCTGAGTTCTTAAAGTTGGAGCAGGGGGAGACGTCTGTGAACGCCTATGCTGCTCGGTTTGAGTACCTCGCCAGATTTTATACCCAGGCGACCTCCGAGGCTTGGAGGTGCAGGAAGTTTGAGGAGGGGCTGAAGCATGGGCTGAAGAGGACTATAGCCCCGATGTGCATCAGGGAATTTCACGCCTTAGTAGAGAAGGCGAAGATGGTGGAAACCCTGGAAAAGGGTGATTCTCGGGTGATCAGGTCACACCCAGGGGGTTCTTCCAGTGGGAAGACAAGGATGCAGCAACAGCAGTTTGAGCCTTATGAGAGACCTCCACAGCATAGGGCAAGAGCAGCACCGCCCCAGCCTCAGCAGCAACCACCTTGGGAACCCAGATGTTTCACGTGCAAAAGGATGGGGCACATTTCTAGAAATTGCCCCAACAGAAAAGAGATGAGTCAACCCAGGGGACCTCGGCGGTAGAGGAATGAAAGTAGCAGACCTCAGGCAACAGGGAGAGTGTTTGCCATGGCAGGAGCTGAGGCGTCCCAGTCAGGTATTTTGGTATAAGATGTTTGTTTTATATCTGGTAGGGGTGTAGAAGCTTTGTTTGATCCTGAGCGACACACTCCTTTGTGTCAAGTCGGTGTAGCCGAGCTGGGCCTTATAGTGAAGGAGTTACCCTTCAAACTGTTGGTCTCTACACCTGTGTCAGGGCAGGTGGTGACCTCTACAGTTGCCCCGAATGTTCAGTGATAGTAGAGGGATGCAGATTCAAAGTGAATTTGATCTGTCTACCTCTGCAGGATCTGGATGTTATCCTGTGAATGGATTGACTGTCTGCCGATCACGTTCCCATAGTTTGCGGTAGGCAGAAAGTGGTGTTTTCCGATCTCCAAGAGCCAGGTGTGAGATCTGCTCGGCATGGGCGATCAGAGTCGGAAGAAGGGGCGAGGTGTTTCGTGATGGTAGCTCGGTTGGAAGTGAAGGATGAAGAGGACGTAAGCAGGATTCATGTGGTGAAAGATTGGATGGATGTATTTCCAGAAGAAGTACCTGGGTTACCTCCTAAGAGGGAAGTGGAATTCTCTATTGTTTTGGTACCCGGAGCTGGACCAGTGTCAATGGCACCTTGCAGGATGGGTCCAGCCGAGTTGGTAGAATTGAAGAAGCAAGTGGAAGAGCTGTTGGAGAAGCATTTCATCAAACCCAGCGTATCTCCATGAGGTACTCCAGTGCGGGTAATTCCAGAGGTCGGAAGACCTTTTGACGTCTACTGTGGTGCTTCACATCAAGGGTTGGGATGCGTTTTGGATGCAAGAGAAGAGAGTGGTTGCATATGCTTCAAGGCAACTCAAAGTTCATGAGAGATAATTATTCTACTTATGATTTAGAATCGGCAGTGGTAGTGGTTGATCTGGTTGGCTATCAGCAGTAGATGATGCCAGCAACAGTTGATTTCGTAGATCGTTCAAAGGAGTCATGTGGTAGAGGGTGGCAAGTGAATCGGAGAGGCGATCGCCCAGAATGGTGATTGGTTGGGGTGGTTAAGGGACCAACACTTGCGGATCAGTATCAGGCGAGCGCCTGTAAGCTGAACCCGAGAAGTAAAGAAACACAGAGTAGCAATCGCCTATCGCCGTGTGTTAAGAATAGAACACGCCTATCGCCGTGTGGATCAATACACGCCTATCGCCGGGAGAGAAAATCAGTACACGCCTATCGACCGTGTGTGGAGAATACGAGATCAGTGGTCAACAAAACGCCGAAAGGAGCACATCGCCTGATATTCAGATCGCCGGGGTTTTCACATCGCCGTACAATTGAGAAGATTAGTTCATCACGTTAAGGCTGCCAGTTCATCGTGTTAAGGCTGCGCCCACAGTAGCTAGCGCACTAGGCTACTCCCTGTGTGGATAACTTAGCCGCAGGAGCAAAGTAGAAGTAACGACTCAGTTGTAGGTTCTCCAGATGACGACACGTGTGTGACCAGATATCCTCCACGTGTCAAGAGGGATAACCGTCAGGAGAGAGAAAGATTCAGAGGCGCCAACTTGTTCTTTCAGGTGAAGTCATTGAGGTGCTTGGCGCGAAGCTGGTGAGAAGGAGGAGGCTAGAAGAAGAAGCTCTGGCGTCTGGTCAAGGGGCTGGATCAGTGGTGTTATGGGGTTTTGAAGTCAGTGATTGTATGAAGCTCTGTATGGGGGAAAATGCAGAACTCCCTTATGGTTGGAACCAGGAGGGCGAACCAGTTTTGATTGAACATTTAGGGGAGCCTAGTCTGAAGGGTATTATGGGAGTTCTAGGCACCGAGCAAGCTAAAGGCTTTGTAATGGGGGAAGATGGGATATTAAGATTAAGGGCAAAAAAAAAAAAATTTGCATACCAGTAAATGAATAATTTAAGGGATAACAGAAAATTTAACTTTGCTCTTTTGGCGAAATGGAAGTGGCGAATGATGAGTGATGAGAAAGGGAATGGAATTTGATGAAGTATTGGAGTAGTAAGAGTTGGTTCAGCAGACAACCGAGGAGCTGAAGCTGATACAAGGCAGAATGAGAGCTTCTCAAAGTCGGCAGATTCAGAGGAGAAGACCTTTGGAGTTTGCTGCTGAAGACCATGTGTTTATGAGAGTGACACCAACCAAGGGTGTAGGACGAGCTATCAGACCAAAGAAGCTGTCTCCTAAGTTTGTTGGACCTTACCAGATCTTGAGGAAAATTGGTCCAGTAGCCTATGAGATCGCCCTACCTCCACATTTAGCAAATCTGCATAATGTCTTCCACGTATCACAGTTAAGGAAATATCTCGCCGACCCTTGTCACGTGTTGGAGGTGGACGACGTGCAGATCAGGGACGACTTGTCTTTTGAAGCAAGACCAGTCAGGATAGACGATCACCAAAGCAAACAGCTCAGGAGTAAGACCATCCATATGGTTAAGGTGGTGTGGGATGAGAGATCCGGTGATTCGACGTGGGAGTTGGAAGAGAACATGAGAAACGACTATCCACATCTCTTTTCCTTGTAATTCAATTTTCGAGGACGAAAATTTTTGTTGTTAGGGAGATTGTAAGGACCTGGAAAATCTTATTGGAATAAAAGTGTCATATTTAAATGGATTCGAAGCATGTTGTATTTAAAATGAAAAGGAAAGAAAGTGTAGTTTAGAAGACTATGTGATCGCCTGGAACATGATCGCCGGTCGCCTACTACACATGATCACCAGGGCGCGAGGCATGTGGGCATCGCCAGGGCGCGAGGCATGTAGGCATCGCCAGGGCGCGAGAGACATGCGGGCATCGCCAGGGCGCGAGATGCATGTGGGCTTTGCCGGGCGCGAGAGGCATGCGGGCGTCGCCAAGAGGAGACCTCGGTCGGTCTCCAGGAAGAGGAGACCTCGGTCGGTCTCCAGGAGGAAGAGACCGCGGCCGGTCTCCAGGAGGAAGAGACCGCGGCCGGTCACCAGGAGGAAGAGACCTCGGTCGGTCTCCAGGAGGAAGAGACCTCGGTCGGTCTCCAGGAGGAGGAGACATCGGTCGTCTTCCAGAGAGAGACATCGGTCGTCCTCCAGGATGGGTCATCGGTGGATTGTCACCGCGCGAGAGGTCATCGGCGGATTGTCTTTGCGCGAGTGGTCATCGGCGAAAGGTTATCGCGCGATGTCGTGTTTCACGCAGATGAAGTGGGGCCCTGGTTTCCAGGATGAACGTGCTGCATGTGCGACATGTAGGCAGTGAAAGTCCTTCGGAACAGTAGCTCCATGTGCGCAGAGACGCCACGTGGCCATACTGTCAGGTTGCATTTAATTCGAGGAAGAAAACCCACCCAGGAGGGTTAGTTAGAGAGTAGGTAATGATAGCTACATGGCAGGCCTATGTTCCTAGTATCGGAATGCACCGCCTCTTAGTGAGTTTAGAAACGCAGTGAGAGTATAAAAGGTGACAGAGTGAGTTCACCTTCATCTTTCTCTTTTCTCTCCTTGCGCTGCGACTCAGTATTCCCCAGGCACCAGCTTGACTACCAGTGATTGCCATAGAGCATTTGAGAAGGTTCTCTACAAGTTTTACCAATTAGAACGCTTAGGCAGAGTTCAGGCATCCTTTACGTTCGGTGGTTAGAGCTTGAAGTGAGTTTCACGCTGATCCAGGTAAGGGAAGCTAGTCTTTTTCCAACGAAAACGTTATATTTGCTGATTGAGATGTTGGGGCGACGTAGTCGCGGGTTCTTGCTTTCGTTCTGGGGTTCTGATGTTGAAATGCGAAATGTTTACTGTAATCGATTCTGTTTTGATGTTAAGGGCGACGAGGTCGCCGGTTTCAAAATGTTCTTGTTTAAAACCCAGTTTTGTTCGTGATCGCCGGTTTCTGGAAGTGATCGCCGGTTTTCATCTGTTATTGAAATATCCTCTGTTTTTGTGATTATTTGGAACTGTTTGAGATTTAAATGTGATATTCGAAAATCTGAACCTTGGCATGAGTTTTTCTGTGACTGGAATCATTTGTTGAAATGTTATGTGATGTGTGAATGTTGTGAATGTGGGATCGAGGCATAGTATTTTCAGGAAAGGAAATACCGTGTAAGATCTGTGTAGGATGTGTATTGATCAGTGAGTGTCCTGGTGTAATGAGACGATCCTGACTCTACTGAGGTAATGAAATCACATAGAAGAAGTTACTCAGTTGTGGAGAGTCGAAGGAGGTCATACGTATGGGTGTCTCGTGTGAAACAGAACGAGTTCGGCCTGTAGTATGGATTTACCCTGTCATGCTGTGATAATGATGATATTGAGATTGTGTAATGCGCATGGCTGAGGGCACTTTCCAGCCTTTTAGCATGACAGGTGCATGTCTCAGGACGCTAAGTTCAATGCACGTGTTTTCCGGAATAGTGGTCAAGTGTCTGGTGTGATGAGTCAGTGGAAAGTCTGACGTGGGAAATATTGAGAAATTGAATTGATAGACACTTGATTGCTGATGTGAATTGAGAGACTCTGGAATTGATTTGTGAGTTATGTGATTATCGAATGGTTTGGTGGAATATGAGAAAGTTGATGGTTTTATGTGGATGTCTTAAATTGATTTCATCTTGATTTTTTAAGTTCATTTTGAAACTCTCTTTTAAATGTCTAGCTTACCCCTTTGCGTTTTGGTTCTGTGATTGTTTCTTAAAACCTGTGATGATCGTGTAATCTTTACACGGGAGCAGATGAATCTTGCAGGAAGAAGAGCCCCTCAGTGAGTGGTCGCCGGGAGGAGATCGCCCGTTTTGCTTCTGTTGGGCGATCACCCGTTTCCTGTTCTCTGATCGGAGATCGCCCTTTTGATAGGAGATCGCCCTTTTGATAGGAGATCGCCCTTTTGTTAGGAGATCGCCTTTTTATGTTGGGAGATCGGTTGTTTGGTTGTTTTTGCTGTTTTTATGTTTAAGTTTTGGAAAATGACCGTTTTGTATTAAACTCCCTGCGAGGAGAACTCCTTTGTACATATATACAATTATGTTTATTTCAATATATTTGTTTTACCGTTATTTCATATTACGAAAATGCAAAAAAATGCGAAATGTATTTGGCGGGATGTTACAATGAGCTCTACGTGCTCTGGTCCAATACACAAGCCCCCTAGTCTCGAGCTGAAATTGTTTCAGTGAAGAGACTAATTGCTTGTCCACTGAGACCTACGTGTCCTGTGAATTGAGCGACCTGCACAGTATCTTGAGGTGATGCGATGCAAGCCATGACCATATAAAGATGACCAAGGATGTTAAACTTGAAGGGTCATCTCAACAAGCAAATAAAGACTTCATTCATAGGAGGAATGGACAAGGGCCAAAACATTTGAAGTTCTTCCTATTAGTCTTCTTTAATATTTAGAAAAATGTTGTAAATAAATTGGGCTCTAATGAGGGGTCCAAATAGTAGAAATAAGGTAGAATAAAGTGCTTTTAGCATAGTAAGGGGTGTGGGTAGCATTCTTGCTTGTTCCTAGCCCATTTGAAGGCATTTTGACCTAATTTCTAGAAGGATAAGCCTAGAATACGGGATTGACTTAGTCAAACCCTATGGCTGCCCACTTTTTCCCTTTTGCCATTCTACCCTTTAAACTTGCTTTCAAAGGCTCCTAAATATATAAATAGGGAGGCCTACCTCATGTATTTAGAAGTTGAAAATTAGAGTAAAGTTACTATACACAAATTCTTGTGTGAATTGTGAGTGAGTGAGCTCCTCCAAAATTGGTCCTATCTTGTGAGTTTTAAAAGCTCTCAAGTGGCGGCATCCTTCACTTATCTTGGAGTCATTTCACCATCCAAGTGGCGTGCAACCATTCTCAATTCCATTTCTCATAAGCTTCCCTTTCCTTCATCTTTTCCTTCCATTATCATTCCATCTATTCATAAACATATTCTTATTTTGCTTCATTATATCTATTCGGTCTTTATATGTTGCTCTTGTTTTCCTTATGTAATTCCACACCATAACTTGTCATCATCATCACCTTATAATTGTGTTTTTCTTTTGCCTTTGTGAAATGAACCTTCACATCTACTTAACCACTTGGTTAAGTTAATGTCCAGTGGGGATTTTCCTTAGGTTTCTCACCTTAAATTGCTAAGTAATCTCAATCTTAATTCTAAAGTTCCACCTAAATGAATCAATCTAAAATCAACTCACATCATGTGGTTATCAGAGCTTAGGTTCTTATGCTTAATTTTTTGAGTTGATTTGGCACTTTACATTCAAGCAATTTAAATTCTAGCACCTTTAAATTCAAGTACCTTTAATTTCTTGTCATTTATTTTCTTGCCTTTATTTTCCAGCCCTTTATTTAGTGCAGATTTTTTTTCCAGCACCTTATATTCATAGCATTTTTCGTTTTGAATATGTTCCTTCTTATACCTTTCTTTGATCTTGCTTTTTACTTTGAGTCTTATGTTCATTAGTGTTCTAGGTGTCCTTGTTTTTGCTTCTACTTATTTGCTTTTAATTTTGAAAGTTTGCAAAGTCTTTAGATATTTGTTTTAGTAGAGATTGATTTAGAGTTCCAAACATATGATTTCAAGTGTTCAATTATATTGAATCCATCACAAAACTTTTTGTGCAAATTGAATGTTCTTCAAAATTGTAATGATGCAATCTATGGATCTTTCTTTCCATAATTCAATTTAAGTATAAAAAAAAAAAAGTACCCAAAACAGTATAAAACAGATTGGTATTGCACCTATACCTCTCATTTGCACATTAAATTCACCTTCAAATTTGGATTCAACTTGATTGGCAAATTGTTATCTACTTTGTGGAATTTTTGATCCATTTGCTTTTACAAATTCTAGACCAACATATTCTTTCTTGATTAAAAGTTTAGTGAGTTTCTTTGAGTCTTCTTTTGTACTTTTCTTGATTGTCTTTTATTCTCAAGTTTTGTCATATCTCTCTTTCCATCTTTGGTTTAGCTTTTCTTGTTTAAGTTTTTCTTGCTTGTCTTCTTGTTTCCTTCAAGTTTTGTTTCGGTTTCATCTTGCTTGAGTGATTGAGGCTTTGTCCTTTTTCATTTGAGGGTTTTCATCAATCAAGAAAGACCTTTGAGGAGTGGGAAAAATTTCTTGAGTGCTTTGAGTGTTTCTCCTCCAAACCGCAAGCTTGAGCTTGTTTTTCCACTAACTTTGCTTTCCTAATTGTTTGTTCTTTGTGTTTTTGTGTTTAATTGTTGTGATGGCTCCTATTTCAAGTGCTGCATCTTCCAAACCGCATGCCTATCACAAAGTTCACCTTTTGGGAGAACTTGTGGAGGTCAAGAAACAACTTGTCCACAAAGAAGAAAAACTTAGCCAATTTGCCAAAAGATTACAAAGACTAGAAGAAGCTCAAGTAAGGCAAAATCAACATGATGAGAACAAATGGAATTTGCATAATTTTGCCAAAAGGCACCATCAACACCAACCACAACCACAACATTCTTTTAATTTTGTAAAGTTACCTAGTTTTAGTGGGGTCCAATGACCCTTCTTTGTATTTAGATTGGGAAGCTAAGGTTGAACATCTCTTTCATGTGTATAAGGTCCCCGAGGACCAAAAGGTTAGGTTAGCTTCCTTATTTTTCTTAGACTATGCCAACCAATGGTGGCACAAACTTGTAATGGACATTGGGCCAAACAAGAGGCCAACCGTGGTCTCTTGGTATGATTTAAAGGCATGCATGCCCGCGAGGTTTGTTCCTCCTCCTTATAGGAAGGAACACTTGTTGAAGTTCCAAAGGCTTCATCAAGGACATAGGCTCGTAGATGAATATTTTCAAGAATTTGAAACATCTTTGATTAAAATGAATATGCATGTTAATGAAGAATCAAAGATAAAATGGTTTGTAAGTGGTTTAAGAAGAGAAATTAAAGATTTTGTAAAATTAAGTGAGTACTCCTCTTTAAAGAAAGTGGTTCACCTAGCCATCAAGGTAGAATCACACCTTTTGAAGAAAAATCCTTTCAAAAATACTAATAGTGATGATTTCTACAAATCTTCAAGGAAGGATGAAAACAAAATTTCTACAAATACTTCTCCTTCCAATTTTTCACATAAAACCACTTCTAACCACGAAGTTTCTAAAACCAACCTTTCACCCTCTACCCCCTATGTTACCTACCAAAACTTCAAAACTCAAATGTTTTAAATGTTTAAATTTTGGGCACATAGCTACCTCATGTCCAACTAAACAAACCATAATGTTAAACATGGCTAAACAAGACCAACTTAACCTAAACACTAAAAGAGAAAATGAAAGAGAAAAAGAAGGACAAGATACAATGAGTCTCATTCCTTCACTTCCAAGGTGTTTTCCTTCATTCTCTTTTTCATTTTTTAAAAATTCTAAATACTTGACATATTTGATAAAGAAGTTTACAGATGCTCTTCCAAAACCTCTCAAAGGTTCTAACCTTTTAAGAGGATTTTTACAAACACATCATCTCGTCCCTAAACATTCTATACAAACATGGCTTATATCGAGAATTTATTCATATAAACTCACCAAGCTTAAAGAGCAAAAGTTTGTTCCCAATTCAACCCATTGCATTATTTTGTCTATGAACAAACTAACATTGTTATATACAAGGGTTCTGAATTCGTGGTCGAATTCTCTCCAACTTCGGGGGTATGATGCAAGCCACGACCACATAAAGATGACCAAGGATGTTAACCTTGAAGGGTCATCTCAACAAGCAAATAAAGACTTCATTCATAGGAGGAATGGACAAGGGCCAAAACATTTGAAGTTTTTCCTATTAGTCTTCTTTAATATTTAGAAAAATGTTGTAAATAAATTGGGCTCTAATGAGGGGTCCAAATAGTAGAAATAAGGTAGAATAAAGTGCTTTTAGCATAGTAAGGGGTGTGGGTAGCATTCTTGCTTGTTCCTAGCCCATTTGAAGGCATTTTGACCTAATTTCTAGAAGGATAAGCCAAGAATACGGGATTGACTTAGTCAAACCCTATGGCTGCCCACTCTTTTCCCTTTTCCCATTCTACCCTTTAAACTTGCTTTCAGAGGCTCCTAAATATATAAATAGGGAGGCCTACCTCATGTATTTAGAAGTTGAAAATTAGAGTAAAGTTACTATACACAAATTCTTGTGTGAATTGTGAGTGAGTGAGCTCCTCCAAAATTGGTCCTATATTGTGAGTTTTAAAAGCTCTCAAGTGGCGGCATCCTTCACTTATCTTGGAGTCATTTCACCATCCAAGTAGCGTGCAACCATTCTCAATTCCATTTCTCATAAGCTTCCTTTTCCTTCATCTTTTCCTTCCATTATCATTCCATATATTCATAAACATGTTCTTATTTTTCTTCATTATATCTATTCGGTCTTTATATGTTGCTCTTGTTTTCCTTATGTAATTCCACACCATAACTTGTCATCATCATCACCTTATAATTGTGTTTTCCTTTTGCCTTTGTGAAATGAACCTTCACATCTATTTAACCACTTGGTTAAGTTAATGTCCAGTGGGGATTTTCCTTAGGTTTCTCACCTTAAATTGCCAAGTAATCTCAATCTTAATTCTAAAGTGCCACCTAAATGAATCAATCTAAAATCAAGTCACATCATGATGTCTCACCACACTCTATCGCGAGCATACACGTGGCCATCATCAACGGCTAGAAAGTGTTACCGCTTGCGCTTCCTCAATACGTTAATACTTCGAAAACTCAAACCCTTCTTCACTATTTCATTACACTTTCAAGGACTTTGCGACTCTCTTTGAACGCTCTGCTCTTTCTTCTTCAACTCAAACAAGCCTCCTCGCCCTAGCTCATCAATCGAATCAAGGTACATCCTTTAACTCATGAATGCTCGTCCATATCATTTTAATGCTTTTAATCTATTCATATCAACTGTGCTGGGACTGCTTATCTTTCGTGCGATTGCGATTGTCACCTCTGTTTTTGCTTCGTTGTTTTCTCTTTATCGAATTGCATGCGCTTCCTTTATCTGAACACTTGCCTATGTTTGCTTGGTTTGCTTTTCTTGTTTATAGATTCTCTGTGTGATGGATTACAAAACCCTATATCCTTGGGCTCCTGATAACCTATTAGCTGAGACCTCTGAGTATACCACCCACGAGAAGATAGTGCTATATAGGAAGAGTGAGCACCCTAAGAAAAAATGTCTTTTTGGTAGAGAGGATGACAAGTATGTCAAAGTAGTGCCATGTAGGGTAGACGAGCCAGTATGTTGTGATGATCTGTCAGACCTAGAAGGTCCTTTCTGTTTCTTCTATTCAACTATTTTTAAAAAAGTTCTCCTTCGCTTACCCCTATACCATTTTGAGAGAGCCTTCCTCACTGAAATCAATGTCGCCCCTGCCCAGCTACATCCAAACAGATGGGCGTTTGTTTGGGGTTTCTCCATTCTCTGCAACCACTTTGGCCATCTGCCATCAATGGAAGTTTTCTTATACTTCTTCGAAGCCAAACACTTGGGTCATCAGCTATGGGTGAGCTTCAACAAGGTTGTTGGAGAGCTTTGTTGTCCCTCTTCCAGCAATCTTACAAAGGTTTCAAGGGGAAATTCTTCAAAATTTGTTGCAATAAGAGAGACCCAACCCTTCTGGATGGGTTTCCTTTGTACTGGACCGAGGAACCCAGATTCCAAAGCCCTAGGCGCTTAGAAGACATGCCCAGTGAGAACGAGAGGTGTGCCTCTTCCTTTCCAAACTCAAGGTGGTTTTTGACACTGCCGCTTTGATAAAGAATGAGTTCTCCCCAGTGGGACTCAAAGCGTGCATTGGTATCCTTCTTTCCCTTACCCTTGCTAATGGTACTTCGCATGTGTGTGTTACTGAGTTCTCACTTTTTTCTCATGCAGACAGTATGCTGGGTACCCTGGAAAAGAAGGACTTGGCTACTAGAGCCAAGCTACTGAAAGATACTGCTCAAGTTCCTCCTACTGAGGACTTGAAGTTGAATGAAATGGTCGAGGTGGCCCCCTCAGACGATGAGGACACATGCTCAGGGCCTCTCTTCAAGAGGAGACGAAAGGTTGTCTCCGTACCTACTGAGCACTCAGCCGCAGATGGTCGGGCTCCCTCTCAACAAGCCCTTCCACCCAGCCCCTCTCCTCCTCGTGGTATCATGGTACAGGAGAGCAGGGGAGAGAACTTGTGATGAGGACTGTAAGGACCTATAAATTATTTGGAATAGAAGTGATAGATTTTAAATAATTTCTGAGTATGTTATTATTTAAAATAAAAAGGACAAAAAAAATAGAAAATATCATAGTGGTCAGACCTCGGACGTCGCCCAAGGTCTGGGGTCAGCTGGTAGAGGGTGGTCGGTTGACCATTGTACTAACCAAGTAGTCAGATGCGATGACTTTATCGTGAGGTAATCACGTGGGCGTGCTTGAAGGGGGGGGCACGTGAAGCAAGAAGGGTAAGAGAAAGGAAGGTGTAGCTTAGAAGTCGACGAGATCGCCGTTTGTTGAAGTAGGCGGCCTCCGACTTCATTCGTATGAAATCAGCAATCGCCTATGGTGTACATGACCGCCAATCGCCTATGGTGTACATGATCGCCGAAAAGAGCACATCCCCGAGTATTCGAGAAGACTTGGTAAGCACTTAGTATGTGGTCTAAATACAGAGGATGAGTGATATAGAAGATAGGTGGCGTATCTGCCACCATGAGTAGTGTGAGCCGTAATACCACAGACTTAGAGGAATGGGAGGACGAGCCCTCAGCTGGGTGTGACGATGTGACATCGGTGACCAGAGTGAGGCGATGTGTCCTCGTCACACACAAGGGCGATAAGAGATCACCAACAGGATGAGAGGAACATCGGTCATCAACCAGGATGGGAGACACATCGGTTGTCTGCCAGGGTGAGACATCGGTTGTCTGCCAGGGTGAGACATCACCGGTATGGGAGGCATGGTCATCGCGCGATCAGTCATCGGTGGATGGTTATCGCACGAGGTAGTGTTTCACGCAGATAATGTGGGACCCAGGCTCCCAGCATGAACGTTCTGCATGCGCGACACGTAGACATTAGGAGTGCTTCAGAACAGTTGACGCCAGAGAGTTGGTAAGGCAGGTAACCCAAAGTTGGTACGCGCGGAGACATCCCGTGGCAGTTCTGTCAGAGGAAACGTGCACGCAAGCTTCCCACAGAGTGGGAAATGGCAGCTGCATAGCGGGTCTACGTTTCTTAGTCTCAGAACACACCTCCTCTTAGTTGGAGTTCGAACGCTGTTGGAGTAGCGAGAGATAGAGTGAGTTTAGTCTTCATCCTTTGTTCCTTCCTCTCCTTCACTCTGCGATTCAGGCTTTCTCACGTCCCAGCTTGGCTACCGGCGACTGCCATAGAGCACCTGGGAAGGTTCGCTGCAAGTTTCCAATCAAGCCTTAAAACAGAGTTCGGGTGTCCTTAAGTTCGGTGGGTTAGAGCTCGTAGTGAGATTTTACGCAAGTCCAGGTAAGGGAAGCTAGCTTTATTTTCAATAACAACCGTAGGCTAGAAGATTCTGAAGTTGGGGCGACGTGGTCGCCAGTTTCAAACTTTCTTGCATGATGCTCTGTTTTTGGTGTGTGGATTTGGAAATTTGTTTGAGCTTGAAAATGTGATACTTTAAATATGGTAGATGCTGTGAAATACATATGATTTTCGAAATCTTGAACTTTGGTATGATTTGGATTGTTTAGAAACGGTTGAAAATATGATATGATTGAATCGTTCATGGATGTGTTGTATGAATATGGAATGATGTGAAAATGTGATCAAGGCATAGTATTTTCAGGAAAGAAAATACTGTGTAAGATCGTGTAGAATGTGCATTGACCGGTGATTCGTCTAGAAGGAGATATCCTGACTCTCCTGATATAATGAAATCATATAGATGAAGTTATTCAGGTGTTGAGAGTCGAAGGAGGTTCATATGTATGGGTAAGTTGTTTGAAAGATAACTAACTTGACCTGTTGTATGGATTAACCCTGTCATACTAGGAGAGTGATGATATTGAGATTGAGATTATTGTTTATGCGCATAGTTGTGTGGATTTCACAGCGACCCTTTGTGGATTTCACAGTGGTGTAGTATGACAGGTGCAGATCTCTGAGTCTAGTCAATGCACGAGTCTTCCGGAAGTAGTGTCAAGTGTCTATGTGTGATGAGTCAGTGCAAGTCTGACGTGAGAAAGATGAATATTGAAATTATTGATAGACACTTGATGGATTATGTGAAATGAATGACACTTGAGGGAATTGTGAAATGTGTGAATATTTGATGGTTTACGTTAATATCAAGTTTCATGTTTTAAAGTTTAAAAAAAAATATCTAGCTTACCCTGTGTTTTGTTTTGTGTTTGCTTTCTTAAAACTGTGATGATCGTGTAACTACACGGGAGCAGATGATGTTGCAGGCAGTATAGCTCCTCAGTGAGCAGATGGAGAACAAGAATAGTTTAATTTGACTCAATTGTTGTATTTTCCGTTTTGAAAACTCTTGATGTATAAATTAAACTCCCTGCGAGGAGGGATGTTCCTTTTGAAGAATACATTGTATGGAAGGGATGTATTTTATTATATATATATATACGAATGTTAATTTTGATATTATTGTTTTACCTTTATTTTATTATATAAAAATGAATAAGATTTTGAGGGACGTTACAAGGACCTAGAAGGGAATACGCCTACTGACCAAGCCCAACCTCAGAGGAGACAGACTAGGAGCATGACACAAGACCAAGGGCCAAGTCAGGATGCTCCAACCATTGCCTTAGCTCCCACCATACCTCAGAGGATTACAAGAAGCAGAGCACAAGCCTTGGGTGTTGAGCATCAATTGTTTTCTTTATTTGTAATAGTAGAAAAATAGGTGTCCTTAAGTATTAGAGGGGGGTGTACTAGCAAATAGGTGCCTTTCGCAATAGAAGGGGGAGGTGCTATCAAAAAGGTGTCCTTAGCAATAGAAGGAGGGGTGTGCTAGCAAATAGGTGCCTTTAGCAAAAGAAGGAGGGGTGTACTATCAAATGTTGCATTTTTTACCTATCTTCTAGAAGATTAGGATGATGGTGTGGTTTGACTAAAGCCAATACCCTAGGCAGCCCCACTTTTTGTATTTCCATCCCTACCCTTTAAGCTTGCTCACCAAGGCTCCTAAACCTATAAATAAGGAGGCTTACCTCATGTATTTCCAAGTTGAAAATTAGAGTAAAGTTACTATACACAAATTCTTGTGTGAATTGTGAGTGACTGAGCTCTTCCAAAATTGGTCTTATCTTGTGAGTTTTGAGAGCTCTCAAGTGGCGGCATCCTTCACTTATCTTGGAGTCATTTCACCATCCAAGTGGCGTGCAACCATTCTCAATTCCATTTTCTCATAATCTTCCTTTTCCTTCATCTTTTCCTTTCATTATCATTTCATCTATTCATAAACATGTTCTTATTTTGCTTCATTATGTCTATTCGGTTTTTATATGTTGTTCTTGTTTTCCTTATGTAATTCCACACCATAACTTGTCATCATCATCACCTTATAATTGTGTTTTCCTTTTGCCTTTGTGAAATGAACCTTCACATCTACTTAACCACTTGGTTAAGTTAATGTCCAGTGGGGATTTTCCTTAGGTTCTCACCTTAATCATCCTAAAATCTCAATCCTAATTAAAGTGTCACCATAAAATGCTAAATCATAAAATCAACTCACATCAACTTGCAAAGGAGAAGCCTGTGGGATCCCTCCTTGGATCCCCTTTCTTTTCTTGAGAAGACCCTGCTTCCCTCCGAGGCCAAAGAAGAGTTGGATAGCTTGGAGGAGGACTAGCTAATGGGGCAGACAACGAGGCAACTAGGGCAGGCCTTGGCTGCAAATTGCCTTGTCCTTTCCAAGCTTAAGAGATGGAAGAATTAGGCCAGGGAGGAAGCACACAAGGTTGCCAAGCTCGTCCAGCAAGTTGAGGAGCTCCAAATGACACACTAAGAGACCAAGGTCCTCCTAACGGAAAAGTCCAAGGAGGCCTTGGAATTAACTATGAAGAATGCCGAAGTCCATGCTGAGGTGAAGAGATTGAAGGAGGAGCTAGCCAGAAGAGGCGAGGAACTGGTACAAAAGGATGAGCTTCTGGAAAAAACCAAGGAAGACCTGACAAATGATGCCGCCAACTCCTACATGGCGGGCTTTGATGACGCTGTCGCCCAGACCACCTGCATCTACCCTGATTGAAACTTCTCCCAACTTGGCTTGGGCAAGATTGTGGTGGATGGGCGATTAGTGGATGAAGAGTAGTTGAATAGGTCTTCTTTGTAATCATCTTCCTTTTGTAACCCTGCAAACAATCTCTAACTTTTGTATATGTATGTGAATACTTGTTGTTCTTGCCGGTTGACTCTCCCGTCGGTTGACTCTACGACGATCCCACGCCTCTTTTCCTCACCTTGAACTATGCTTTGCTGTCTCAAAACAACCTGCACCTGCAAGATAGAAAGGGGCGCCCTAGAGGCCGTTTGCACTCTGACGCTCAAGTCAAAACTAGGGCAAGCACACCAAGTGTATTCAGTATCTGTGTTTAGGTCTAGAAATTGCGTACCTTTGTGAAGTGTTTTACTATCCTTTATATAGTCTAGGGTTTCCTCTGCGTCGCTACCCATATTTAGGGTTTACTGAAATACCCTCGCGCCACTATCACCCAGACTTAGGGTAATCTAGCACGTAAGGTTTCCTTAACTAGAGTGTAAATTCTAACAGGATGGCCACTTGGATGCCCCCTCATGCACCTAGTCTCTGGGGCCACCTGTCATGGGAGCGCCTTCACTGTTTACGTGCCATGCGTGTAGCTTTACTAGGAAACCCTAATCCTGATGAGTACTCGACCCTTCAGGATTGTGCACCTAACTGTGCTTTCCCTGCCACACGCATGGACGCTTCGTGACTTAGGCTTCTCCCTACCTCTGGGCATTTTACTGATAACTGGTCTTCTTTCAGGACCCACATCAGATGCTCTAGTTCTGTTGTTCAAAACACCAAGACCGATGTCACATCGTCCCACTCTGTTGCCGAGGACTCGTCATCCTGCTGAGTGATGGGGACACCTCAGTTCACTCTGCTGGTCGACATGCTGATGACCAATCATCCCATTAGTCCCTACTACCTGTGGGACCAAGCCCACGTGGCTCTGGCCCATGCTGTGGGACCCAGCTGACGCGACTCACCTTTACTAGCTGTTCTCGGTGTCCGAGGACTAGTCGGTACACTTGCCTTTCTTTACCATACTTCAAATAGTATAGCGACATTGCATGCTTCTAATAAACATGAATACCATAGCTTAACCAACTAATGACAATGCATGTGATTACCTCATGCTTAAGTAACGTTGATGGAGCCTAGCTTGAGTGCTTTCTTCCATGAGCCGAAAATGAATTTGAAGGTGGCGGAAACTATGGTTGAAGACGTGCAAGGAGCTCCTAGGAGTTGTGGTTTCCTTGAAGGTGAAGTGTTAGGTGTGGAGAGTGAGTGGTGAGGCCATCTCACTTGGAAAAGATGAAGAATGAAGACTAAAGGTGTCTATCCTAGAGGTAGGAGACAAGAGTGATAATTGGCACAAAGTTGGCAGCAATTTCACTCAACTTAATCTTGAGAATTACATGAGCCAAGCCCTCTTATTTATAGTGTTAGAGGGCTGAAAATTCAAATGAAAGTGGAGGGAAAATTCAAATGAAATGCAAGCTAAATTGGCGCCTAAAAGAGAGCACATGGAAGGTGTGACTAGGGAGGTGTGACTAGCGTTTCTCATTCACCCCTTCATGGAGCTTCTCATGACCGGCCTTGATTAAATTAGGTGTTTTAGAAACCCTAATTTAATCTAGGTTGGTAATTAGGTGCCAAAATTATCCTAAGAAAAATTACAAATAAATTTCCTATTCTAATTTTGACAAGAAATTTAAAATTCTACTTTTACACTAAACTTATGGCCTTTTTAACATATAGAGGAAAGTTTCTCTGCCATCAGTAGCACTGTCCCAATCGTCTTGAATCCTTCTTGCCATAACTCTTGTATTTGGCCCATATCTTTTATTTGTTGGGCTTTGGCTTGGGCTTTGACTTGGGCTTGGGCTTCTTCCATCAAATGTGACTATCATAACTTAATCAACTAATGATGAATCTCGCCATATTAACATAACAAGGTAATTTACAATGCACTTCAATCAATTGATGCAACTAACCATCTTAACAAGGTAACATACCAATTAAGCATGGTGAACTTGGGTGCTCTTAACACAGCTATCTGTGGGACGACCTGGGATTAGAAACAACATAAGAAACAAGAAGTATCTAGTTTCAAGCTTAGAAACAACATACCTTTCACCTGGGATCTCAAGTCCATTTTGTAGACTAGCTCTAGACTACCTCTTGTAACAACCTTCCCTCACGAGAATCTTATCTCGAGTGAGAGCATATTCAATGGGAGAAGACCCCGATACAGTGTGCACAATCTTACCGCTACAACTGCACAGAATCTTATCTCCTTGGAGTGCATAAAATGTTAATAGAATAACCACCTGGGTTCCAACTCATGTACTAACATCCGGGGTCCAATATGTTCCATGTAGGCATACATGCCCTTACGTATCATGCATATGCCCTTACGTATCATGCATGCAAACTGTTCTATCAAGCCCTAGCGCTCTTGGGCTTAGGCTTATAGAGAATGTTTTGCTTGTACTAGACCCAAATGCTCTAAATGCACCCCTAGGCCCTATTAACACGTTTCACTGACCGACCAGGCCATGTACGCGAAGGCTTATACTGAATGTATGAATGAGAGTTAATATGCACATACCTGACCCCAATCATGTGACCCGTCAACTCGACCCAACAGAGCCGAGCTGACCTGGTTGTCGCAAACGCTGATGTCTGACCACCGAGCATTGAGCTCTACGCGCTCTGGTCCAATACAATTGCTAAAATACATATAAAATAATCCCTAATTTATGAATTTATACCTTTTTTTACATTTTTTATGATCTTTATTTGAATAAGAGCATTTTATTCCCAAATTTGGTGTTAATTTCAGGTTTCTAGGGAAGAATGCAGACGATTGGGCTAAAGAGAATAAGATGAGCTAAAAGGAGAAAGCTGGAAGACCCGGTACACACAAAAAGAGCAAAAAATTCCAACTCAGCAACGGAGTTTCTTGCTCAAGCGAGATATTCTCGCTTGAGCAAGAATGCGTCAGATAAATTGGGCCATTTTATGTTTTTATCAAAAAGTCCATTAGCGCGATGCAAGAAGTCACCTAACCTTAGTGAATTAGGTTAAATAGGGGGCTAGAGGCTCAACCTTAGTGTGCCAGATTGAGTGGAAAACACCATTGAGTGAATTGTAACCAATTGGGAGAATGGAAGGTGCTAGAAGTATGCATGTGCCTAATTCTACCATTTGCGATTAGGAGTAATCTGTTTGAACTCTTATATATTGCGGTGATATTTAAATATCATATAATATTTTGTTCTTGATTGATAATTGATATTGTTGTTTTGCTTTTTAATAGTTGTGACATGTTTGAGAATCTTAAATCTAACTGAGATGTATTTTTAGGGTTTTGACCTAAACAACAATACTTAACATATTTGAGTGCTAAAGATAGACTTGAAATGTTAATTGCCATTAACATCTGAGTGTGATTTCTAATATGATTTTATAAGTATGCGAGATATCAATATTCAGGAAACATTCTTAAGAATTTATATTCGAGAGATCGATATAAATGATTTTTTTATGGGCATCAATTTCAATCAAAGAACATAATGTTACCACGCTAATCAAAATACATCAGAGTGAGAAAAGATGAAACCCAATCCCTATTTTTCCAATTGAAGCAAAAACTCTTTGATTTGTTTTCCTGTTAATTTTTGTCATTATAACAATTCTCAACCAACTTTTTATTGTTCTGTTTTATATTTAGAGAATATTGTATTTGAAAATTCAATTGTTCCTTATGGGATCGATATTCGTCCTTAGGGACAAATTATTACTTTTAACAACGCGGTGCACTTGCCATAAAAAGTCATCACAACTCAACCAATTTTTTAGGGCTTAAGCCCTTTTCAATTGGCTCAAGCCATTTTGACCATTTTCTATAGGTTATGGAATTGAATTAAATCTTTTGAAAACTTATCATTTTTTATATTGTATTTGATTTCAACTTTCTAATGTTAATATTTGATTCCATTCTTGCAATTTAAATGTGTAAAATAAGTAGATCTAATCCTTACTATAACACTAGCTTGTATCTTTCAATTGATTTGTGAATTCAATGTTATGTGACTATTGTTTATATTTTCTAACTGTTTTAAAAGTATAAATTTCAGTATGATTGAATGATACGTTGAGGAATGAGATGAAATATGAATCATGTGAAATGTGATCAAGACATAGTATTTGCAGGAAAGAAAATACCGTGTTGAGATTGGTTAGGGATTCGTCTAGAAGGAGATGTCCTAACTATATTGTAGATGAAGATATTCAAGTGGTGAGACTTGAAGGAGGTTCATATAACTTTGTATTCGGTTTGAAAAATAATTTAGTATTGCAGGTCATATGAATTAACCCTGTCATATGAGGTGATGGATTTCACAGCGGGGTAGTATGACATGTGCATATCTCTAAGTTTGAATCAATGCACAAGTCTTCTCAAAGTAGAGTCGAGTGTTTGTGTGTGGATGCTAGTGGATTTCTAACGTGAATGATATTGAACTATTAGTGAATTTATGGTATGAGTTATGTGAAACATGAAATAATTACAAACACTTTATTGTTTAGTATATTTGAAATGAATGAAGTATGGTGAATTATGTGATTATGATTGGATGATTTAAATCTAAATCTTTATTGAAGGTTTAAATTATCACTAGCTTATTCTTTTCTTGTTGTATTGGGAACTACGATGAATGAACTATATACACAAGTATATATTGATACAAGTGTATGAGCATATGATATGAGAGATCATAGGTTACTTTGGGAGATTGGTTTTACAAATCCTTTATTAGGGAAGTTTTGAAAGACTTCAAGTTTTATATGAAACTATCTAGAACCATTCTTAAATAATTGATATAATATTTTAAAAATTGATACAAAGGCAAAAAAGAAAAAAATATCTTACTATTTATTAAAAATATCATGAAGTATATGGGCTGGTCAATATGCAATACTGGTAAAGCAGTTAAAAAAATGGATTATAATTAGTATTTACCAAACATAAAATATGGTTCTAAGATTGAGAATACTTCATTTGATACTAAAGCTGAATTAGATACTTCACAGCAACAAAAAAATGAACCCACTTAAAAATAATCTGAATCAGTATAGTGCTTGAACCAACAAGTTAGTACAATGTTCAACACAGACCCTCTCCAGCTAAAATAATCAGTGCAGAAACTAATCTATTCATGGATGCCTCAAAAGGGAAGAAGATAGGAAGTAAATAGAGCAAAAAGGAGGAGAAAGAACCTGAGATGGTGAAATTGTTGAGAAATATGATTAATCTTCAGCAATTAAATCACCTTTTCCACAACTCATTAAGTGCTTTTTGATTCATCTAATACAATGGTTCATGCTTTATATAATAATTCCTCAAGTTAAAACCAGTTTTTCAAAGTCAACACACGAATGAACACTATCCAAAATCGAATGGCTATAAGTTGCAGTTCATTAATGGATTATTTCGTGAATAATATTAATATATGGACCACTGTGTCATTCATGCCAACTAAGCTTCAAAGATGAAATTACACTGCTAGCTTAACTTCTACCCATTTTGATATGTTATTCAATTACTCTTTTAGTTGGATTTTTTTAGTTTTTTGTTTGCATAAAGGATGCTTAAAATTATATATTAATCTTTTTTAATGTATTAATGTATCTAAATTAACATTGTAACTGTAACGCCCCTCAATATCTTATTCATATTTATATAATAAAATAAAGGTAAAACAACAATATCAAAATTAATATATGTATATATAATAAAATACATTCATCTCATACATTGTATTTCAAATATACTATCCCTTTTCTAGGGAATTTTAATACATAACCATCCAGTGTTTCAAAATAAAACAAACTACAGCATAAGAACAGGTGATCTCCTTGTCCAACCACTCACTGAGGAGCTCTACTGCTTGCAACATCATCTGCTCCCGTGTAATTACACGATCATCACAGTTTTAAAGAAAACAACCACAAAACAAAACAAGGGGTAAGCTAGATATTTTTAAAAACTTTAAAACATGAAACTTGATATTAACGTAAACCATCCAATATTCACACATTTCACAATTCCCTCAAGTGTCATTCATTTCACATAATCCATCAAGTGTCTATCAACAATTTCAATATTTCTCTTTCTCACGTCAGACTTCCACTGACTCATCACACATAGACACTTGACACTACTTCCGGAAGACTCGTGCATTGACTAGACTCAGAGATCTGCACCTGTCATACTACACCACTGTGAAATCCACACAGGGTCGCTGTGAAATCCACACAGCTATACGCATAAACAATAATCTCAATCTCAATATCATCACTCTCCTAGTATGACAGGGTTAATCCATACAACAGGTCAAATTAGTTATCTTTCAAACAACTTACCCATACATATGAACCTCCTTCGACTCTCAACACCTGAATAACTTCATCTATATGATTCCATTATATCAGGAGAGTCAGGATATCTCCTTCTAGACGAATCACCGGTCAATGCACATTCTACACGATCTTACACGGTATTTTCTTTCCTGAAAATACTATGCCTTGATCACATTTTCACATCATTCCATATATCACACAACACCCAAACTGAACCAGTCAATCATACATATTTTTAAAACCGTTTCTAAACAATCCAAATCATACTAACGTTCAAGATTCCGAAATCATATGTATTTCACAGCATCTACCATATTTAAAGTATCACATTTTCAAGCTCAAATAAATTTCCAATCCACACACCAAAAACAGAGCATCGTGTAAGAACATTTAAAACCGGCGACCACGTCGCCCCAACATCAGAATCTTCTAGCTTAAGGTTATATTGAAAACAAATCTAGCTTCCCTTACCTGGACTAGCGTAAAATCTCACTAAGAGTTCCAAACCCACGGAGACTTAAGGATACCTTAACCTGCACCATGGAGCCTTAGTCATAAACTAACGACATTACCCATATTCTGCGTTAACAGAGGCTAATTCTGAAGCTAAAAGAGTTGAATGCAAAGCCCATGTAGAAGCAACTCTCTCAAGTTCAGAAACAACTCCAAAAACAGAGCACGAAGAACTTACTCTGTTTCACGGCTTTGATCAGAAAACTTGCAGGGCACAACGTCAGGAATCCAGGGGCAGTCGCCGATCTTCAACTGGTTCGCTAGGACGTCTGAACGCAGGGAGAAGGAGAGGAAAGAAACAGGGAACCAAAACTAACTCACTCAATCACTCTCGAATCACAGCAACGTCCACTGCCTCTCAGGAGTGAGTTTTGAATCTAAACCAACTTGCCCAGAAATGCCGCTGCTACTACCCACTCTGCAGGAAAGCTTGCGTGCACACTTCCTTGAACAGTATGACCACGTGGGTTTCTGCGCATACCAACTCTCTGATGCTAACTATTCTGAAACACCCTTTCTGTCTACGTGTCGCGCATGCAGAACGTTCATGCTGGGAGCCTGGGTCCCACGTTATCTGTGTGAAACACTACCTCGCGCGATAACCATCCACCGATGACTGCTTGCGCGATGACCATGCCTCGCATACCGGCAATGACCGATGCCTCTAATACTGGCGATGACTGATTCCTCTTCCTGACGGACGACTGATTCCTCACCCTGGCAGACAACCGATGTCTCACCCTGGCAGACAACCGATGTCTCACCCTGGCAGACAACCGATGTCTCACCCTGGCAGACAACCGATGTCTCACCCTGGCAGACCACCGATGTCTCACCCTGGCAGACCACCGATGTCTCACCCTGGCAGACCACCGATGTGTCTCCCATCCTGGTTGATGACCGATGTTCCTCTCATCCTGTTGGCGATCTCTTATCGCCCTTGTGTGTGACGAGGACACATCACCTCACTCTGGTCATCGATGTCACATCGTCACACCTTGCTGAAGGTTCATCCTCCCATTCCTCTAAGTCTGGGGTATCACGGCTCACACTACTCATGGTGGCAGATATGCCACCTGTCTTCTATATCACTCATCTTCTGTATTTAGACCACATACTAAATGCTTACCAGGTCTTCTCGAATACTCGGCGATGTGCTCTTTTCGGCGATCATGTACACCATAGGCGATTGGCGGTCATGTACACCATAGACGATTGGCGATTTCATACGGGGGGGAAGTCGGAGGCCGCCGCCTTCTTCAACAAACGGCGATCTCATCGACTTCTAAGCTACACCTTCCTTTCTCTTACCCTTCTTGATTCACGTGCCCCCTCCCTTCAAGCACGCCCACGTGATTACCTCACGATAAACTCATCGCACATGACTACTTGGTTAGTACAATGGTCAACCGATCACCCTCTACCAGCTGATCCCAGACCTTGGGCGACGTCCGAGGTCTGACCACTATGAGATTTTCTATTTTTATGTCCTTTTTATTTTAAATAATAACATACTCAGAAATCATTTAAAATATATCACTTTTATTCCAAATAAATTTATAGGTCCTTACAGTAACATTCCTCTCTCCTGTATTATAGAGTCTATAAATTCAATATTTTACGCTTCATAGCACTAAAATTTAGTTATGGTTGACCGGGTTATACAGTTTTAAAAAGTATATAAAAATAAGAAAGTTTTCGATTTGTTTTCATGACATACCAATTCCACTATCCAAACATGCAATCTTTTTTCTTATATAAGAGAATATGATCACAGTTCAAAATTATGAAACTTCAGTGAGTACAAAAGAGTGTAGAAGATCAATAATGACTTAAAATCATGAATGATAAATTTGAATATTTAAAGAAGAATTACATAATGCAAGTGATTATTAAAAAAATATCAAATATGAAAAAGAAATGTTCAAGGAAAGTGGAGAAATAAACTATAAAGAGATTTTAAATTATGTTTACAATAAATATTAACCATTAAACTTAAACTATTTTGAAATAATTAATATAGATCTTGTTTAAAATATTAAGAATGAAATTGTAATTTTTTAAGAAAAATAATAAAATATTTAGAACACTTTTAAAATAATTAAAACTAAAATTAAAAATATATAAATATTTATTTAATTCTTAAAATTCCCAATTTTTAGGAAGTCTGTATAATGATTTAAAAAATTTTATGTTTTCAAAAAGAATTTATAAGAAGTTTTGAAATTTCTTCTCCTAAGGTTATTTTTAGTTGGGATTCTATTTTTCACATACCTCTAAATAAAAAAAGTCATTAGAAGGAACTTTTAGTTTTCATATCTTCCAATATGTTGTTGTCACTCCCAAGCCAATTCATGCAAAACTCCATAGGTGGAAACTACACCAAACTTCCTTGCTCAACTAGATATGTATCTTCTTCCCACGTAAACCACCTTCTCCTCCAATTAAACTTTCCTTCCTACTTTACCTTGTCTCCACACCTCCATGTTCTTTAGAACTTCATATTTTTTATTCTGAATTCAGGAAGAGCCTTAGGTAGATTAGAACCAATAATTCTTCTCCCTTCCCCTTGTCCAATCAAAAGTGGATATTACCCCATCTTCTATATTCCATTCAATCATCTTCCAAAACTAACTAGCTTGGTTTGCTTCATCACATATATCCCTCCACCATATTGAAGAAACACGTTATTTGTGGTGTTCATCTTCATTAAATATCCTCAACCTCATACTTTGCTTCTAATACTAAACACTAGAAAGAATCTCTAGATTGGAAGATGTTCCACCCCCATTAAGCTAATAATGTACTGTTAAACAACTTCACGTCTCTCACCCCAATCGTCCTTAACTTCTAGGTACATATACCTTTCAACCGACCCAAGATATCTTTAATCCTCCTTCCTTACCCCATAAAAATTGACATTGAATACCTTAGATAATTGCAGCCATCCCACTTGGAATTTTGAAGAAAGGCATGAAAAACAGGTAAAGAAGAAGAACTAAGTTTATAAGGTATACCCTACCATAAAGGTTAGTTGTCCCAAGTCGCCTTTTTCCTAAGGTTCTGCACCAATAGACATCCCTAGGTACACAAATGGAATAAAAAGAATCTTACAATTCAAGAAGTTTACCACTAACAATTTGAGATTGGTCCACCCCAATATCTATCCCTTATTTTTTGTCTTAAATGGATTCATTGTACATATCCAATGACCACAACACCTCTTGTAATTCTTTTTTCCTTTTGCACTCTTTATCTGTGATTGTTTCCTCTAGACTTTTATTCTCTAGACTATTGATGATCTCCCTTTCCATCTCCTTGAGTCGTTGTTAAACACTACAAAACGTATCCCTATTTCGTTCCTTTAGTTTTTCTTTCAACAATTTAAATTTCACTGGTGCAAAAACATAGAACAAGTGCGGTTTTTTTAAATTTATAAATGCGGCTATATAACCGCATTTGATCAGCATGCACTTGTAAATCAAAGAGATACAAATGCGGCTATATAGCCGCATTTATAAATACCATTTACAAGTGCGGCTATTTCTTGTAGCCGCACTTGTATATGCTTCAGATATTAAAAAAAATTCAAAATTTAATAAATACTAAATAATATAAAATTTAAAATATACAAATTATAATACATAAAAAAATAACTTTAAAATATTAAAGAAAAATTCAAAAAAATTTAAAAAACTACACCAACCTTGTGTGTGAACGAACGTTGGTGGTGAAGAGTGGCAGGGGAGCGCCAGCAACAGCGACAACAGCGAAAGCGGTGGCGAAGCAACGACAGAGCAGGGAAGCCAAAAGAACAATACCTTCGACCACCAATGCAAGAAAAATAAACAAATATAATGAAAACGTAAAAATATTATACGTAGTGAAGATGCAGAGGAAGAAACGATTCAAGAGAACATACAATGGCCCAAATTAATGAAGATGCAAAGGAAGATGAACTCCAACAACGTTCGCGAGTGCAAGAACAGTGCAAACGAAAGGCAAGAGGAGAAGTAAAAAAGTGTGGTGCGCTTCAAAATTTAGGGTAAAAAACTATTTACAAATGCGGCTAAAATTTAAAACCGCATTTGTAAATCAAGCGCCAATCAAAATAATTTCAAAAATGCCACCCCATTTTTTACCAATGCGTGTGAACGCAAACCGCATTAAATAAACAACATTTTTTTACTCACTTTGCACTAGTGTTTTACTCTTAGCACATAGACGCCCTAACCTCTTATCCTCTAAATTTTTCCATTTCTCCATGACATAGTTGATCCGGTCGATCATCGGTAGTCGATGACGTCAGCAGCAGATGACCACATGGACCATTCACAGGGTGACACGTGGAATAAGATACCAGGTGAATCAGGGAGGAGATCACTCAGAACGGTGATCGGTGGTCAGTTACTAAGTGACCACCACCCCCAGATTAGTGCCTAGATGAGCGCCTGGAAGCAGAGCGCGAGAAGTAATGAAGCACCGATCAGTCATCGGTGCATGATCCTCGGGGTTTCTTGCTACACGCAGTTAAACTGGGACCCAGGCTCCCAGCGAGAGTGTTACGCATGCACCTCGCATGATTCCAAACCAGAAGAAGAAGAGCTGCTCGCCAGTAGGGTCGTGCATGAGGATGGTATAAGAGAGCTGCCTTTAACAAAAGAGGGAGGGGTGTACTATCAAATGTTGCATTTTTGACCTATCTTCTAGAATATTAGGATGATGGTGTGGTTTGACTAAAGTCAATACCCTAGGCAGCCCCCACTTTTTGTATTTCCATCCCTACCCTTTAAGCTTGCTCACCAAGGCTCCTAAATCTATAAATAAGGAGGCCTACCTCATGTATTTTCAAGTTTATTTGAGTAATGTTATGCTGCCATTTTTGTGCACAAGCTTTACTCCTCCTAGAAATCTAGGCTATAAACTTCAATCCTTTCACCTTCTCCCTTGAGCTGGCCGAACCACTCAACCCATACTCATCATGCACCTTCAAGACCAACACAACTCCTAGGAGGGTCTTGTTTCACTCATCCATTGCTTCCGCTCCATCTATTTCTACTTTGATTCAAGAAGAACACATGAAAATGCCATCATTTGGTATCATGAGCTTTTGGTTCTTCAAGATGAGTAGCTTGTCTTTTTAAATTTTCAGTTCTTCTTTATTTTCATCTTGTCATTTCAATTCCATAATTGTCTTGCTGTTTTTTTTTTACATTTTAAATTGTTCTTGGTGTGCTTATGGAAGATCCAACCGAAGCACATGTGTTCAATTGATCTTGAACATTTTCTTGTGCATTTGTGATAGGATTCCTTACACATTGAGTGGCTGTTTTCTTTTAGGAATTTGAGTCTTTATTGCTTTCTTATAATTGCTTCATTTTATGCTTTGAGTCTTTATTTTCTGAATCTATAAATGTTGTGTCAAGTCATGTGAATCCATAATTGTCATCAATTCTTAGTAGTCCTATTTTTGGCTTGATTGTTTCTTGTTTTTGGGTCTCTTTAATTTGCCTTAATCTGCTGTTATTTTGATCCTTTGCTGCCTTTTTAATTTTTAGTTTGAGTTCATAATTGTGTCTTAGTTCTTACACAATTTCCTTCTTACATTTTCCTTTGTGTTAAATTTTGGTATCTTGCTGTTTTTTTTTTCCAGTTTTCCAGATTTCCCCTGTCTCTCTCTGTCTGGCTGTTTTTTGTTTCAAAAAATTATTTCCACTCATAGGAAATTTGTGATTCTCTGGAAAATGCAAGTTTGAAGTGTTACAAAAAGGACAAAAAAAAGAATCAGATCAAAAAAGGCAACAGAAAAAATATGATAAATCTTACAAAATCAGAGTGCAAATCTTGAGCGCTCCAGCTGGCCTAAAGGGTAGGGATGGAAATACAAAAAGTGGGGGCTGCCTAGGGTATTGACTTTAGTCAAACCACACCATCATCCTAATATTCTAGAAGATAGGTCAAAAAATGCAACATTTGATAGTACACCCCTCCCTCTTTTGCTAAAGGCACCTATTTGCTAGCACACCCCTCCTTCTATTGCTAAGGGCACCTTTTTGATAGCACACCCCTAAGTTAGCAAGTTTTGCTTACTACACTACACTAATCTATTAAGCTACCCCTAATGGGCCTCCAAGTAGCATGTACAAGGTCTTCTCCCTCCCATCTGTGGCTTCTTCTATGTGTGCTTGGATATGTTTAGTCATGGATCTTGTGAGAGGTCCTAGACGGTCTAGCTCCATGGATAGCCTCCCTCCTTCACGTCCTAGACGCTCACTTCTTGGAGCTAGACGCTCCTCTTGGTCTAGACGGTCTTCTTGGTTTGGGCCTTGGCTTCCTTGGTTAGATGTGCTTGGCCCTCCTCCATCATCCCCTCCCCCTTGGAAAGGATTTGTCCTCAAATCCAGCTCGTCATCGTCATTGGTACCTACAAATGGAGAAAGATCAATTACATTAAATGTGTCATGTACTCCATATTCAAGAGGTAGGTCCAATTTATATGCATTGTTGTTGACTCGCTTAAGGACTTGGAAGGGTCCCTCACCTCGGGGACTTAGTTTGGACTTCCTTTGATTTGGAAATCTTTCTTTTCGAAGATGAAGCCAAACTAAGTCTCCTTCCTCAAAAATTATTTCTCTCTTCCCTTTGTTGTTGTGTTTTGTGTACTTCTCATTTTGTTGTTGTATTTGAATTTTAATCTTCTCATGCATTTTCTTGACAAAATCAGCCTTGATTACTCCTTCCTTATGCACAAAATCTTGTGGATTAGGAAGAGGAATTAAATCCATGGGCGTGAGAGGATTAAAACCATATACTACCTCAAAAGGAGAAGCATTAGTAGTCTTGTGAACTACTCTATTGTAAGCAAATTCAATGTGGGGAAGGTACTCATCCCAAGATTTGTGGCTGCCCTTCATGATAGCCCTAAGCATAGTTCCAAGAGATCTATTGACTACTTCGGTTTGCCCATCCGTTTGAGGATGACAAGAAGTTGAGAATTGTAGTCTTGTTCCAAGTTTACCCCAAAGAGTTTTCCAAAAGTGACTTATAAACTTGGGATCTCTATCGGACACTATACTTCTAGGGAGACCATGGAGTCTCACCACTTCTCTAAAGAAGAGTTTAGAAATATTTTGAGCATCATCTACTTTGTGGCATGGAATAAAGTGAGACATTTTGCTAAAACGGTCCACTACCACAAAGATAGAGTCATGGCCTCTTGCAGTCCTAGGAAGTCCTAAAATGAAATCCATGCTAATGTCTTCCCAAGGAGCATTTGCAATCGGCAAAGGGGTGTAGAGTCCATGCGGCATTGTTCTAGACTTTGCTTTTAAACATGAGATACATCTAGAGCAATGGCGTTGGACATCTTTCCTCATGTGTGGCCAACAAAATTTTGCTTTCAAAAGATCTAGAGTCTTATCAACTCCAAAATGGCCCATGAGTCCCCCTTCATGTGATTCTTTGACAAGGAGTTTTCTATGTGTTCCTTGGGGAATGCAAAGTTTTCCTTCTTTAAAAAGATATCCCTCGGACACATAGTAACCTCCTTGCGCTCTATGTAGACATTGGGCATAGATGGATGAAAGTTCTTGATCTTCTTGGTAAAGCTCTCTTATGTGGTCAAATCCAAGAATTTGGGCACCCAATTTTGAAAAGAGTGTGTGGCGTCTTGAAAGAGCATCGGCCACTATATTGGTGCTTCCTTTCTTGTATTTGATTACATAAGGAAATTGTTCAAGAAATTCCATCCATTTTGCATGTCTCTTATTGAGCTTGTGTTGGCCCTTTAAATATTTTAAAGACTCGTGATCACTATGGATAACAAATTCTTTGGACACAAGATAGTGTTCCCAAGTCTTTAGGGCTCTCACAAGAGCATAGAGCTCTTTGTCATAAGTGGGGTAGTTGAGGGTGGCACCATGGAGTTTTTCACTAAAATAAGCAATGGGGTGTCCACCTTGCAACAATACCGCGCCTATGCCTACTCCCGATGCATCACACTCTATCTCAAAAGTTTTGGAAAAATTTGGGAGAGATAGGATGGGTGCATTGGTGAGTTGAGCTTTTAGCCTTTGAAAGGCTTGCTCATGCTTTTCATTCCAACAAAATGCAACATCTTTTTTAACAAGTTCATTCAAAGGAGAAGCTAGGCTAGAAACATTAGGCACAAACCTTCTATAGAAGCTAGCTAACCCATGAAAACTTCTTACATCACTTACATTTTGTGGAGTTGGCCACTCTTGGATGGCTTTGATTTTCTCGGGATCTACATGTACCCCCGTTTTGTTTACTATAAAGCCTAAAAAGACTACACTATCTACACCAAAGGTACACTTATCCCTATTTGCAAAAAGACTATTTTTCCTAAGAACTAGAAAGACTTCCCTAAGGTGACTTAGATGGTCTTCTAGGGTTTTACTATATACTAAGATATCATCAAAGTAAACTACTACATATTTACCTATACAATCCCTCAAGGTGTGATTCATAAGCCTCATGAATGTGCTTGGAGCGTTAGTGAGTCCAAAGGGCATCACCAACCACTCATATAATCCAAATTTGGTCTTAAAAGCGGTTTTCCACTCATCACCCTCCTTGTTTCGAATTTGGTGATATCCACTTTTAAGGTCAATTTTGGAGAATAGAGTTGACCCATGCAATTCATCAAGCATATCATCAAGCCTTGGGATTGGATGCCTATACTTGATGGTGATGTTGTTGATTGCTCTACAATCACAACACATGCGCCATTTTCCATCTTTTTTTAGGCACCAACAAGACAGGTACAGCACAAGGGCTTAGACTCTTTTGAACCCAACCCTTCTCCAACAAGTCTTGAACTTGTGATTCTATCTCCTTTGTTTCCTCGGGGTTGGTTCTATAAGCAGGCCTATTTGGTAGGCTTGCCCCCGGAATGAAGTCAATTTGATGTTCTATCCCCCTAAGAGGAGGAAGCCCATTGGGTCCTTCTTGTGAGAATAGATCGTCAAATTCACTCAAAAGGTTTTCTATTTGAGGAGGTAAAACCGTGAGTTCATTACTTGTGGCAGTGCATGTAAGTGCTCCTTTACAAAAGATAAGGCTTGGTTGTTCAACAAGAAGCAAGTTTTCTAAAACATTTTCAAAAGGCTTTTCTTGTAGACCAACCTTGTGGGAAGGAACACTCTTCTCCCACGCCTTCCTATCCCTAAGGATTTTCTCTTTTTCTAGCACACTTTTTTTTTTGTTTTCCTCATTCCTCTTTTGTTTCATTTGTATTTGGTCTTTCACCACTTGAGAATGTGGTAAAGGACTAAGTACAAACTTCTTATATTTATGGGTGAAGGAAATCTCGTTAGTGAGACCATCATGCAAGGTTTTCTTGTCAAATTGCCATGGCCTCCCTAATAAGATATGGCAAGCTTCCATAGGCACTACATCACATAAAACTTTATCTTTGTATTTCCCTATGGAAAACTTGATTTCCACTTGCTTATCTACATGTAGTTCCCCATTTTCATTAAGCCATTGAAGTTTGTAAGGTTTTGGGTGAGGAACCACTTGTAGCTTAAGCTTTTCAACCATCCTAGCACTACAACAATTACAACTAGATCCACTATCCACAATGAGGGAACATATATTTTCTAAAACATTGCATCTTGTATGAAATATGTTCTCCCTTTGTGTTTCAATGGATGTGCTAGGGTGATTGTTGAGGGTTCTCCTAATCATAAGCAATTCTCCCTCTAATGGAGCTACCCTCTCATCCTCTCCCCCTTCCTCTTTCTCACTAAACTCATCCTCGCCACTAGTGTATTCGTCTACACCTTTAAGAAACAAAGTCCTTTGGTTTGGACATTGTGCTTGCACATGCCCCCTACCATAGCACTTAAAACATTTAACATCTCTAGCTCGGATGGGTGGGGTTGAGGTTTCTTTGGTGAAGGGTTTGGTAGGTTCTTTTGGTTTTTCCTTAGATGTACTACCCTCCCTTTTAAACTCTCTCTTGGGATAAAAGTTAGAATAGGGGCTCACCTTTTGACTTGATGTTTTGCGCAAATTTTGTTGCTCAACTTTAATGCAAAGTTGAACCAAATCATTCAAGTCTTGATAAGGTAAGAGCTCTACTCTATCTCTTATCTCAAGTGATAGGCCACTAAGGAACCTAGATATGGTGGTTTCCTCTTCCTCTCTAATAGAGGCTCTCATCATATAGAGCTCCATCTTTTGCCTATACTCTTCTACACTCATATTCTTTTGTTGGAGTCTTTGGAGCTTGTCCATCAACTCCCTATGGTAGTAAGAAGGTATATGTCGACGTCTTAGGGCTCCCCTAAGGTCATTCCAATATTCTATGGGAGGTTCCCTATGAAGACGTCGGTCTCTTTCTAAAGAGGTCCACCAATACATGGCATTTCCTTGGAAGCTAAGGGTGGCTAAGGGTACTTTTCGTTCCTCACTTACCCTATGGCAAGCAAAGAGTTGCTCTACCTTCATCTCCCAATCTAGATATATTTCTACATTTTCCTTTCCATGAAAATGAGGTAGGTCTACTCTAGTTTCCCTTGGCACCTCTTGTTCCCTTTGCCTAGTTCTTCTAGGGGGTGGTTGGTAGTAGTCATTAATTCTAAGGCTTCCCTCCCCTAGAGTTGCAATGCTTTGGGATGCATGAGTATTTGTTTTTTTTGATTTTTGAGATTTTTGGGATTTCTCTTCTTGAGCTCTAGCCAACTCATTAATCTTGTTTTCATTCTCCAATTGCCTAGAAGAGATTAATTGTACCGCTTGGGATACCTCTTTCAAAAGCGTTTTCAAAGATTTTACTTCACATTCTATAGACTTTGGAGAATGAGAAGAAGAAGACATGGCTAGACCTTTGTGTATTTAGGCGTTTTTACTTTGAGAAAGATTAGGGAAGATAAAGAAGGTAGTTTTCCAGGTAAGGGAGGTGAGTCTCAAATGACTACTTAAGTACCAAGCCTTTTCCTTGCCAAAAACTAGTCTCCAATGCCTTCTCACAAAAATTTCTCTTAGTGAAACACTTAAAACACAAGAAGTTGAGAAATCAAAAAGCAATAAAACTATGTAAGCTAAAAAAAAAAGATATGCAACAAACTAGTCGGTTTTAGGACAAATTAAACTAAACTAATCATGCAAAACGTTTCTACCAAAACAATAGAAAACAAGTTCAAACAAGCAACAAATTACTAAGCAAAAAATTTACTATGCTATTCGGCCCTAGGTGAGGCTTCTTGGACACTTTGAGCCCTTGAAGACACACTCACCGTCTAAACGTAATTAAAGAGGTAATTAACAATAAACCAAGTTGCAAAGGAAAAGAAGACTCCCTTTGTTGATCCTCTTTTGGGTTAGTGCACTTCCTTGTTGTCTTGAATTTTTTTTTTTTTGATCTTCTAGGTGTTTGTATTGTTTGTTTCAAGCAACCTTGTTTCGGCTTTAGCTTTGTCTCCTCCTTAAAATGATGGCTTTAATTCTCCAATTTCCAGCACCTATTCACAAGAGCTAAACCTAAACCAAGTCAAGTTCCATGCACATATGCACCAAGGAGAATTAAATTCCAGCACCCAAAAGAGAGGTCAAGAAACAAAAGCAAGAAACAAATTTAATTGAATAAAAACAGTACCACCAAAAGGATTTATCATATGACAACTTAGAAAGTGAGTCAAGAAATTAAAAGCAAACAATTAAAGGTACTCAAAAAAAGTTGGCACACAAAAGGAATTCCTAAAGAAAAGCACTAGATTAGATGACCAAATAAAAAAAAAAACAGCACCACTGAAAATTGTTGTGGGCCAGAAAACGTGTTTGTTCCCCGATTTATGCTGAGCTGTATTTTTAAAATTTGTCTCTGAAATTTATATGCAAGAAAATTCAGGATCTTATCTAAACAATGGCTTTGGAATCACCTAAAACGCATGCACCATTTGTTTTTAATAATTTTTGCAAATTTGGTGTGCAGTTAGGCCAGCTGGAGCGCTCAAGATTTGCACTCTGATTTTGTAAGATTTATCATATTTTTTCTGTTGCCTTTTTTGATCTGATTCTTTTTTTTGTCCTTTTTGTAACACTTCAAACTTGCATTTTCCAGAGAATCACAAATTTCCTATGAGTGGAAATAATTTTTGAAACAAAAAAACAGCCAGACAGAGAGAGAAACAGGGGAAATCTGGAAAACTGGAAAAAATAAAAGCAAGATACCAAAATTTAACACAAAGGAAAATGTAAGAAGGAAATTGTGTAAGAACTAAGACACAATTATGAACTCAAACTAAAATTAAAAAGGCAGCAAAGGATCAAAATAACAGCAGATTAAGGCAAATTAAAGAGACCCAAAAACAAGAAACAATCAAGCCAAAAATAGGACTACTAAGAATTGATGACAATTATGGATTCACATGACTTGACACAACATTTATAGATTCAGAAAATAAAGACTCAAAGCATAAAATGAAGCAATTATAAGAAAGCAATAAAGACTCAAATTCCTAAAAGAAAACAGCCACTCAATGTGTAAGGAATCCTATCACAATTGCACAAGAAAATGTTCAAGATCAATTGAACACATGTGCTTCGGTTGGATCTTCCATAAGCACACCAAGAACAATTTAAAATGTAAAAAAACAGCAAGACAATTATGGAATTGAAATGACAAGATGAAAATAAAGAAGAACTGAAAATTTAAAAAGACAAGCTACTCATCTTGAAGAACCAAAAGCTCATGATACCAAATGATGGCATTTTCATGTGTTCTTCTTGAATCAAAGTAGAAATAGATGGAGCGGAAGCAATGGATGAGTGAAATAAGACCCTCCTAGGAGTTGTGTTGGTCTTGAAGGTGCATGATGAGTATGGGTTGAGTGGTTCGGCCAGCTCAAGGGAGAAGGTGAAAGGATTGAAGTTTATAGCCTAGATTTCTAGGAGGAGTAAAGCTTGTGCACAAAAATGGCAGCATAACATTACTCAAATAAACTTGAAAATACATGAGGTAGGCCTCCTTATTTATAGATTTAGGAGCCTTGGTGAGCAAGCTTAAAGGGTAGGGATGGAAATACAAAAAGTGGGGGCTGCCTAGGGTATTGACTTTAGTCAAACCACACCATCATCCTAATATTCTAGAAGATAGGTCAAAAAATGCAACATTTGATAGTACACCCCTCCCTCTTTTGCTAAAGGCACCTATTTGCTAGCACACCCCTCCTTCTATTGCTAAGGGCACCTTTTTGATAGCACACCCCTAAGTTAGCAAGTTTTGCTTACTACACTAATCTACTAAGCTACCCCTAATGGGCCTCCAAGTAGCATGTACAAGGTCTTCTCCCTCCCATCCGTGGCTTCTTCTATGTGTGCTTGGATATGTTTAGCCATGGATCTTGTGAGAGGTCCTAGACGGTCTAGCTCCATGGATAGCCTCCCTCCTTCACGTCCTAGACGCTCACTTCTTGGAGCTAGACGCTCCTCTTGGTCTAGACGGTCTTCTTGGTTTGGGCCTTGGCTTCCTTGGTTAGATGTGCTTGGCCCTCCTCCATCATGTACTCTAGGCGACAGGCGATTATGTGCCAGAGAAGTCGGAGATCGCCTCCATCTACAACAACGGCGATCTCGTAGACTTCTAAGCTATACTTTTCTTCCTTTACTCTTCTTGATCCACATGTCTTCCTCGAGCACCCCTACGTGATTACCTCACGATAAAGTCATCGCACCTGACTACTTGGTTAATACAATGGTCAGTCGACCGATCTCTACCAGCTGACCCCAGACCTTGGGCGACGTCTGAGGTCCGACTACTACGAAACTTCTATTACCAGCTCTTTGTATTTTAAATAATAACATCTTCTGAAATTATTTAAATATAACACTTTTATTCCAATTAAAGTTTCTAGGTCCTTACACCTCAGCTTTCTGGACGCGCTCTCAGGCTACAACCAGATCAGGATGGACCCCATGGACGAGTGCAAGACCGCTTTCATGACGGAACGATCTTGCTACTGCTACAAGGTAATGCCGTTCGGGCTGAAGAACGCGGGAGCTACCTATCAGAGACTTATGGATAGGGTGCTCTCGCCCATGCTTGGAAGGAATGTGCATGCATACGTAGATGACATGGTGGTCACGTCGCGAGAGAAGGCACATCATGTAGTTGATCTGGAGGAACTTTTCACCACCATCGCCAAGTACAGGTTGAAGCTCAACCCTGAAAAGTGTATCTTCGGCGTGGAGGCTAGGAAGTTCTTGGGCTTCCTCCTAACAGAGCGAGGGATCGAGGCGAATCCAGAGAAATGCGCAGCAATCGTGGCGATGAGGAGCCCAACGATGGTGAAGGAGGTGCAGCAGCTCACCGGTCGGTTGGCCGCATTGTCACGGTTTATGTCTGCTGGAGGAGATAAGGGTCATCCGTATTTCCAGTGTCTCAAGCGCAACAGCAGATTCCTTTGGACACAGGAGTGCGAAGAGGCCTTCCTAAAGCTGAAGGAGTATCTGGCGAGCCCACCAGTATTGTGTAAACTGTAACGCCCCTCAAAGTCTTTTCATATTTATATAATAAAATAAGCGTAGACATTTATTTATAAAATCAGCATATGTATATATATTGAAAGTACATCATCCCATACATTGTATCTCAAAAAGAAACGTCCCTCTTATAGGGGTTTTAATACATTCCATCAACTCTTTCAAAATAAAACCAAAATACAGCATAAAAAGAAAACAGACGATCTCTTCCTCCAACTGCTCACTGAGGAGCTCGACTACCTGCAACATCATCTGCTCCCGTGTAAAATACACGATCATCACAGTTTTAAGAAAAACAGCCACAGAACAAAAACGCAGGGTAAGCTAGATATTTTAAAGAGAATTTAGATATGAAACTTTAAAATCAAGATAAAACAAATTTAAAACACCCACGTAAAATCCATCAATTTTCCCATTCATTTCACACACTTCACAATTTCATCAAGTGTTATTTGTTTCACATAAAACATCAAGTGTTTATCAAATTTCAATATTTCTCTTTCTCACGTCAGACTTCCACTGACTCACCACACGTAGACACATACCACTCCACTGTAAAGTCCACACAGGACAGCTAGTGAAGTCCACACAGGACAGCTAATGAAGTCCACACAGGACAGCTAATGAAGTCCACACAGGACAGCTAATGAAGTCCACACAGGACAGCTAATGAAGTCCACACAGGACAGCTCGATATCATCAATTCACCCAATGCACCATACAACACTTAAATGAACGATTCCAAACACAGCAACAATCGTACCAAGGTTCAGATTTTCGAATATCACATGCATTTCACATTTCAATCTTAAACGGTTTCAAACGACACTAAAATAGGGGAGTTCGAATTCAACATTTAAAATCGGCGATCACGTCGCCCCACACATAAAAACAGAGCATCGTGAAAAAGAATATAAAACCGGCGACCACGTCGCCCTCACTTTAGAACCTACTCGCCTAACGTTTTTATAAACGAAAATGCCAGCTTCCCTTACCTGAACTTGCGCAAAATCACCAAGAGCTCCAAAACCCACCGAAGCTTAAAGATGCCTTAACTCTGTTCTAGCGTCCTGACGGGAGAACTTGCAGAGAACCTCCCAGGTGCTCTATGGTAGTCGCCGATAGCCAACTGATGCGCTAGGACGTCTGAACGTATGGAGAAGGAGAAGAAGAAACAGGGAGCTAAAACCAACTCACTCAATTTCTCTCTACTCAAGCAGCGTTCGAACCTTGCCTATCCAAACTGAAGTTTGAACTTAAGCCACCCTTCCCAGGCATGCCGCTGCCACCACCCACTCTGCAGGGAAGCTTGCGTATACATTTCCTCTAACAGTATGACCACGTGGGTTTCTGCGCGTACCAACTCTCTGACGCTAACTATTCTGAGACACCCTTTCTATCTACGTGTCGCGCCTGCAAGACGTCTCATGCTGGGAGCCTGGGTCCCACCTTATCTGTGCGAAACAAGACATCGCGCGATGACTATCCACCGATGACTGCTCGCGCGATGACTATCCACCGATGTCTCATCCTGGCGGACGAACGATGTCTCTCCCTGGAAGACGACCGATGTCTATCCCTGGCGATGACCGCATGTCTCTCGCCCTGGCGATGCCCGCATGTCTCTCGCCCTAGCGATGACTGATAACACATCGCCACGCCTTGCTGAAGGTTCTTCATCCCACTATGTTACGTCCAAGGTATCACCTCCACATGGCTTGGTGACGTCGGTAGCTTCACATTTCCAAGAATAGATCAGCACTACTCCTCGTGCGCCCATGCATGCAACACTAAGGACGAATTCTTATGCTCAAGCATAGAGCTTCGCATGCACAGCGTATCTAAGGCTTAACCCACACCTTGATACGCGTGGTTTTTGGAACCCACTATGGTTGATCCAGCATCTTGACCACATACTAAGTGCACTTTCGGCGATCATGTACACCATAGGCGATTGGCGATTGACCACATACTAAGTGCACTTTTATTCCAATTAAAGTTTCTAGGTCCTTACATTCTCCCCAACAAGAAAAATTTTCGTCCTCGAAAATTGAATTACAAGGAAAAGAGGTAGGGATAGGCTTCTCTCATGGTTTCTTCTAACTCCCAAGTTGAATCCTCTGATCTGTCATTTCATTGGTTGAAGTAGAGACTTGCAGACCAGAAAAGCTTTCTCAAATACTTGATCCTTAAAACTTCTAATTCCTCTTGTTTTAGATGTCTTTCATTGGCATGAACTGATCTGCAATGACTTGGATTGACATCAACATTATTATTCTGTCTAGAAACTGCAGAGATGGAGTTTCTTCCAGGATTTTCATTTTTTTTTCAGTTCAGAAACAACCGGTTTGTAGCTTGACTTCACATTAGGCACCGTTTCTTGTCAAACCGATGGTGAAGCAGCAAAAGCTTGAGGGAGCACGGTTTCTTTCTTCGGGCGCCCCTCTGGTTCATTTCTTCTTTGATTACTAATAGCAGATCAGGAAAAACCCACCCCTTTAGCAGATGGTTGGGATTTCAGAGCTGCTAACTCAGGAATTCCAATGGATACATCCATATTAGCATTGCATGGGATCTCAGGGTGCTCAGTATTCAACACCCAGATCATAAATCCCTCACTGTGTTCAGGGTGAGGACTTGTTGCTACAGCTGACGATGCAGCATTGTTTCTAGGATCAGAAACGAAACGCTGACCACCATAACTGCCCATTTAAAGGATTAGCTGCAACTTCCATCCCATTAGAAACACAAGGCACGGAAAGTTCTACTTCCCCATCCAACTTTCTGCAATTTACTAACATCGCTAGAAGAACTCCACATCATCATAACACGGCTTACCCTTATTCTTATCCATAGCCGTTACCTCCTTCCCTTCTACATTCACAGGCAGAAACTGCATCCTCATTTGCCAAGTTCAGGAGACTTACGGCATCAGGAGCCTTTAATCTCAACCCACCATTTCCATACTCATCTTTCAAATCACGATCAACAAAACAACATCCATTCTGCGTGAAGCTTTCTCTCTTATCCCAGTAACTTCTCTACCTAGTATTTTTCAGCAAATTTCTCTGTCTAATTGAACTTTAGACATAAATACAATATCTCATCTTTCCTTTTAAGCTTGTGGTTAAGCTAGAGTCATCTCATGCCGTTTCATCGACATAAACATCTTCCAAGCTTCAAATAAAAGAAAATTCATTCTTTCATTCTTGGAACTTAACTCTGGTACTTCCCATGGATACACATGCTTAAGTCTTTAAACCCTCAACATACTGCTTATTTACTCTCCATAACTTATATGTAGCTGAAACTAAACCTTGGTGCAACTAAATCTAACTTAGACTTGCTTCTTTAATTCCATCAACTCAGCTGGAGCCATTCTGTAGGGAGCCATTGACACTGGTCCAGCTCCAGGTACCAAAACAATAGAGAATTCCATCTCTCTCTTAGGAGGTAGTCCAGGTATTTCTTCTGGAAATACATCCATGAAATCCTTCACCACATGTATACTGCCCATATCTTCATCATTCTTCACTCCCCCTTGAGCTAGGATCACAAGACACGTCGCCCCTTCTTTCAACTCTGACCATACATGCTGAGCAGATATCATATCTGACTTTTGGAGATCTGGAAACACCACTTTCTGCCTACTGCAATCTATGAGAACGTGATTGGCAGATAGCCAATCCATTCCGAGGATAACATCCAGATCCTGAAGAGGTAGACATATCAAATTCACTTTGAACCTGCGTCCCTCTACTATCACTGGACATTCAGAGCAAACTGGGGAGGTCAAAACCTGTACTGATGCAGGTGTAGAGACCAACCGTTCAAACGGCATCTCCTTCACTAGAAGGCCCAGTTCGATTGCACACCGATTTGACACAAAAGAGTGTGTCACTCCAGAATCAAACAAAACTCTAACGTATCTACCAGCTATAAACAAGCACCTTGTACTAGGTTACCTGACTGAGATGCCTCCGCTCCAGACATGGCAAACTGATGGAAGAGGCCCAAGCTCCAACCCAAGTTCAGGCCCAACACAAGGTCCATGGCCAAGCACATTCACGCCCAAATGAGTCAAGCCACGGATGGGAGGGAGAAGACCTTGTACATGCTACTTGGAGGCCCATTAGGGGTAGCTTAGTAGATTAGTGTAGTGTAGAAAGCAAAACTTGCTCACTTAGGGGTGTGCTATCAAATAGGTGCCTTAAGCAAAAGAATGAGGGGTGTACAATCAAATGTTGCATTTTTGACCTATCTTCTAGAATATTAGGATGATGGTGTGGTTTGACTAAAGTCAATACCCTAGGCAACCCCCACTTTTTGTATTTCCATCCCTACCCTTTAAGCTTGCTCACCAAGGCTCCTAAATCTATAAATAAGGAGGCCTACCTCATGTATTTTCAAGATTAAATAGAGTATTGTTATGCTGCCCAAATTGTGCCATACACTACTCCTTGCCTAACACTTAGGTTTTAGTCTTCAATTCATCACTACCAAAGGGGCTGGCCAAACCTCCCCATTTCCTCACTCTTCATGCACCTTCAAGGCACCCATGCTTCCTAGGAAGGCCTTGCTCACCTCCTCCATAAGCTTCCGCATCCATCATCACCAAGGAACTCCAAAATCCAAAGAAGAGCTCATAGGAATGCTATCATTTGGTATCTAGAGCTATGGTTCTTCAAAGATGAGTATCTCTTTTCATTTTCTTTTTGAGTTCTTCTTTTCTCCAAGTTGTTCATCTTTATTCCAAGTTGTCTTGCTGTTTTTTGTGTTTTAATATGATTTGAATGCTTGTTTATTCATTTCATTTGGTGGGTTTGTTCAAACTTGTGCTTGAACATCTATTTTCAATTTTGTGTAGGATTCTTGATATATTTGTGTTAATGTTTTTATTTTTAGGTATTTGAGTCTTGCTTGAAATTTCATTTGGGTCATATGATGTTCTTGTGTCTTTTCATTTTATGAATCCATAAGTTTTGTCTAAGTCATGTGTTTCCATATTTGTCATCAAATCCTAGTAGTACTCTTTTTGATTTATTTGTTTCTTGTTTTTGGTCTGAATGTTTGATCTGAAATCTGTTTTGTGTTGATCCTTTGGTGCATTTTTAATTTTAGTTTGAGTTCTTATTTGTGTGTTAGATCCACACAAATTCCATCATATTAACTCCATTGTGTTTTTAAGGTATATCATTCTGTTTTTCATTCCAGTTTTCAGAACCCCTTGTTTTTCACTTTTCTGTGCTGACTGTTTTGATTTATGAAAATCACATACATCGTCAAAAATTTCTGAGCCTCTGGATTTCACAAATTTGAGGTGTTAGCAAAAGGAAAAAAAAAGAACCATCTGAAAAGAAGAAATAGAAAAAAAAAAGATAAATATTACAAAAAAAGTGTGCAATCCTGACGTTCCAACTGGCAGCTCTGAGCACTGATTTTATAAAATTTACCAAAATTAATTGGTACATGCGTTTGGAGTGAAACCAACGCCAAAAGTTTGTTAAGATCTTGTTCTGATTGTGTCTCAATTTTCAGAAGCAAATACAAAAGGGTCAGCTCAGCATAAATCTTTTAAAGATACGCTTTCTGGACCATAACAATTTGTGCTTTTCTGTGGTGCTGTTTTTTGGTTTTTAAATCAAATCTAGTGCTATTCCTAGGTTCCTTTTTGTGTGCCATCCATTATTTGAGTACCTTTTATTTTCTTGTCTAATTTCATTTGAACTCTTTCTAGTTGTGTCACATTTAAATTCCATTTGTGTGGTACTGTTTTTCAAATTAATTTGTTTCTTGCTTTCTTTCTTTGGCCTCTAAGCTTGTTGGTGGATTAAATATCAATTGGTACTTGTTGAGTGAGAATTTGACTTGAGGGGAGTCTAGCTTGCTTAATAGGTGCTGGATTGAAGATTTTATTGACCTAATTCCAAGAGGAACAAAGGCAAAGGGCAGCAACAAACACCATACTACAAATACACCACACACTTTGGAAGGCCCAACAAGTAGAAAAGCAACAAAAGGGGTGCAACTAGAAGAACAACAAAATGGGTGCAAATAGTAAAAGCAACAAAGGGAGTGTCATTTAATTTCTTTGCAATCTTGCTTGTGTTAATTACTTGTTAATCACGCAATTAGTCGGTGAGTGTGTCTTCAAGGGCTCTAAGTGTCCAAGAAGCCTCACCTAAGGCCGTCTAGCTTAATTTTGTTTTTATTAATTGCTTTAATTGAACCAACTTGCTTTAATCACTTCGTTAATTTCTTGTTTAATCTTGTTTAAGGCTTTGATAGCTTGCATTGTTTTCTTGCATTAAAAATTTGATTTCTTCATCCTCATTGTGTTCTAAGTGTTTTACCTAAAGAAGGACTTGTGTAAAGGTTTTGGAGGGATAGTTTTTGGCTAAGGCAAGACTTGGTATTTAAGTAGTCCATTATGACTCACCTCTCTTACCTGGAAAGCTATCTTCATTAACTTTCCTCTTCTTTCTTAAAAGTAAAACATTTCTATACACAAAGTTCTAGTCATGTCTACTCACTCTTCCAAGTCCATTGAAAGTGATGTAAGGTCCATAAAATCTCTTTTGAAACAACTTGCCAAGGATGTAAAACATCTTTCATATAGACAATTGGAAAATGAATCTAAAATCAATGAATTGGCTAGAGCAAGGAAAGAGAAATCACAAAATTCAAAAAAATCTCATTCACATGCATCTCATTCTCAACTCCAAGAGTCTCTAGGAGAGGTAAGCATTAGAAACCATGAGTATTACCAACCACCACCTAGAAGACTTAGGCAAAGAGAGGAAGAAGCCCCAAGGGAAGTAAGGGTAGACCTACCACATTTCTATGGTAAGGACAATGTAGAAGTTTACCTAGATTGGGAAATGAAAGTGGAACAACTCTTTGCTTGTCATAGGGTGAGTGAAGAGAGAAAGGTACCCTTAGCCACCCTTAGTTTTCAAGGAAATGCCATGTATTGGTGGACCTCTCTAGAGAGAGATAGACGTCTTCATAGGGACCCTCCCATAGAGTATTGGAATGACCTTAGGGGATCCCTAAGACGTCGCCACATACCTTCCTACTACCATAGGGAGCTAATGGAAAGGCTCCAAAGGCTCCAACAAAAGAACATGAGTGTGGAAGAGTATAGGCAAAAGATGGAGCTATACATGATGAGAGCCTCTATTAGAGAGGAAGAGGTCACCACCATATCTCAGTTTTTAAGTGGACTCAACCTTGAGATAAGAGATAAAGTAGAGCTTCTTCCCTACCAAGACTTGAATGATTTGGTTCAACATTGCATTAAAGTTGAACAACAAAATTTGCGCAAAACTTCAAGTCAAAGGGTGGGAATCTACTCTAACTCTTATCCCAAGAGAGAGTATAGAAGAGAAAGGGAGGATAGTTTTTCAAAGGATAAATCCAAAGAAACTCCCAAGAGTGTAGGAAAAGATGTGTCTACCTCACAACCCCGCAGTAGAGACACCCAGTGCTTCAAGTGTCTTGGTAGAGGCCATATAGCATCCCAGTGTCCAAATAGGAGAACCATGATCTTAAAAGGGAGGGATGAGTATAGCAGCCAAGATGAAGAGTCTAGTGGGGAAGAAGAGAAGGAAAGTAGTGAGGGGGCATATCCTTGTGATTGTGAGGGAGAATTAATGATGATCAGAAGAACCCTCAACAATCAACCTAGTGTGAACCATGAAACACAGAGAGAGAACATCTTTCATACAAGATGTAAAGTTTCAGAAAACATTTGTTCTCTCATTGTGGATAGTGGCTCTTGCTGCAATTGTTGTAGCACTAGGATGGTTAAAAAGCTTAATCTACAATTAATACCTCATCCAAAACCTTACAAACTTCAGTGGATAAATGAAGATGGGGAATTAACTGTAGATAAGCGGGTAAAAATCAGTCTTTCTGTGGGGAACTATAAAGATGAGATTTTATGTGATGTAGTACCCATGGAAGCCTACCACATCTTATTGGGAAGACCATGGCAATTTGACAAGAAAACTATGCATAATGGTCTTACCAACGAGATAACTTTTAACCATAGGGAGAAAAAGTTTGTACTCTATCCTTTAACACCTTCACAAGTGGTAAAGGACCAAGTACAAATGAAAATAAAAAGAGAAAATGAGAAAAAGAAAAAAGAATTAAAGGAAAATCCTTTGTTTGGAGTTGAACCAGGCATTGACTTAAATTCTTCTTCCACAGAAAACCCTTGTGAGAATATGCTTGAAGATAAATCTGTGATTGGAGCTGAACCAGATATAGATATAAACCTTTCCTCCACAGAAAAGCCAAGTGAGGGGTTGTTTGTAAAAGAAGAAGAGGAATCTAGAAAGAATGAAGAGTATCTTACAACACCTCCTACAAGCATAGTGGGAAAAGAATCCTTAAAGGGGGATTGCAATAATTTTAACTCTCCTTTTCCTTTGAATCATGATGCTTACTCTTATTTTCAAAAATCACAAAAACAACACTTTGTGATGTTGTTGCTTATCTTGGGCAATGAACAACAGAAAGGAAGCAAAAATATTTTTGTAAAGGGCCCTATTTCTTTCCAACAAAACTTTTATAAAAATAGCAAAGGGGCTTATTTCCTTACTATTTTATTTGAATACACTAGTCTTAATTTTCTTATCTCACTTTTCTTTGATGTTTATTGTAGGTTAATATTTGATCCTGGAGGACAAGCATAGTTTTCAAAGCAAGAATAAGGCTATTGTTTGAGATCAACCCTGTAGATCTGAGGACAGATCCTCTCAAGAAAGAGGGGATGATGGAAGAGGCCCAAGCTCCAACCCAAGTTCAGGCCCAACACAAGGTCCATGGCCAAGCACATTCACGCCCAAATGAGTCAAGCCACGGATGGGAGGGAGAAGACCTTGTACATGCTACTTGGAGGCCCATTAGGGGTAGCTTAGTAGATTAGTGTAGTGTAGAAAGCAAAACTTGCTCACTTAGGGGTGTGCTATCAAATAGGTGCCTTTAGCAAAAGAAGGAGGGGTGTACAATCAAATGTTGCATTTTTGACCTATCTTCTAGAATATTAGGATGATGGTGTGGTTTGACTAAAGTCAATACCCTAGGCAACCCCTACTTTTTGTATTTCCATCCCTACCCTTTAAGCTTGCTCACCAAGGCTCCTAAATCTATAAATAAGGAGGCCTACCTCATGTATTTTCAAGATTAAATAGAGTATTGTTATGCTGCCCAAATTGTGCCATACACTACTCCTTGCCTAACACTTAGGTTTTAGTCTTCAATACATGTTGCAAGAAGGCCCATCATGAAATTAGCTTAGTTTATGTGGTGTAAATAGCATTTTTCTTTCAAGACTTGACCTATCTTGCTTGGCAAGTTTGTGCCCACTTTTGCATTTCATTTCAAACACATTTGGTTAGCATCTAGGGTAAAATTTAAGGTACTCCTTAGCTTATGAAAGGGGTAGCCTCCTTCATGAAACTTAAGATTAATTTGAGTAAAGTTATGCTGCCAAATTTGTGCCATACTTACTCCCTTGCCTAAATCTCTTGATTTATGGTTTTAATCTTCACTCCTTCACCACCAAAGAGAGTTGGCCAAACCTCTCTCATTTTCATACACTTCATGCACCTACAAGCCACCACCACTCTTAGGAGGGCTTGACCCATTTCATCCATTGAACTTCCGCTGCATTCATCACCCAAAACGCACCATGAAGAACTCAAGAATGCCACCATTTGGTATCATGAGCTATGGTTCTTCAAAGATGAGTGTCTCTTCATTTTATTTTTTTTGTGTTCTTCTTATATTCAAGTTTTTCATCTTGGCTCCAAGTTGTCTTGCTGTTTTTTGCTTTTTATTTTTGCATTGGATGCTATTCTTGGCATTTCAACCAGTAGAGTTGTTCAATTTGTGCTTGAGCATCTCTTGTCAAATTTTTTTGTAGGTTTCTTGCTATATTTGTGTGGCTGTCTTTTATTTTTAGGTATTTGAGTCTTGCTTGTTTTTATTTTCTTTTGGGTCATATGATGCTTTGAGTCTTTTTATTTTATGAATCCATATGTTTTGTCTAAGTCATGTGTTTCCAAATTTGTCATCAAAATCTTAGTGGTACTTATTCTTGATGATTTGGTTTCTTGCTTTATTTTGGGTCCAGTTTTTATTTTTCTGTTTTGGATGATCTTTTGGTGCATTTTTCTTTTAGTTTGAGTTCATATTTGGGTGTTAGATCCACGCAAATTCCTATATCTTCACTCCATTGTGTTCTTGAAAATTTTCTTTGCTGTTTTTGGTTCCAGCTTTAGGATCCCCTGTTTTCATTGCAACTGGCCTGGCTGTTTTTATGTGTTAAAATTAAATACGTCACAAGAAATTTATGAGCCTCTGGATTTGAGTCATTTGATATCTTAGCAAAAGAATACAAAAAGAATCAGTTGAAAAGGACAAATAGAAAAAAAATGATAAATCATACAAAAAAAGTGTTCAATCTGTTGTTTCAGCTGGCGGAAAATAAGCACTGGTAGTAAAAAATTTATCAAAATTAATTGGTGCATGCGTTTGGCGTGAAACCAACTCCAAAAGTTTGTTAAGATCTTGACCTAATTGTGTCTCAAATTTCTAAAGGAAAGTCAAAATATCCAGCTCAGTACACACGTTTTAAGTGACGCTTTTTGTGCCAGGGAACTTTTTCAGTAGTGCTGTTTTGGTTTTTCAAATCAATTCTAGTACCATTCTAGGATTCCTTTTGTGTGCCCACTTTATTTGTGTACCTTTTATTTGCTTGTCACATTTTATTGCAACTCTTCCTAGTTGTGTCACATTATAACTCCATTTGTGTGGTCCTATTTTTTGCAATTAATTTGTTTCTTGCTTTATTTCCTTGACCTCTAAGTTTTTGTGGTGGATGAAATTTTCATTTGGTGCTTGTTGAGTGAGATTTTGACATGGGCTGTCCAGCTCGCTTAATAGGTGCTGGAATGAGGATTTTATTGACCTAATTTCAAGAGGAACAAAGGCCAAAGGTGCAGAAACAAATACATACCACAAATACCCATACACTTTGGAAGGCCCAACAAGTAGAAAGACAACAAAAAGGGGGGGTGCATATAGTCAAGCAACAAAGGGAGTGTTCTTTAACTTTCTTGCAAGATTAACTTTCTATTAATTACTTGTTAATCACGTTTTAGATGGTGAGTGTGTCTTCAAGGGCTCCAAGTGTCCAAGAAGCCTCACCTAGGGCCGCCTAGAATTAATTGTTGCTATTTCAATTTCTTTGGGATTTGCTTAATCTTGTTTAATCTTGCTATTTGCGCATTTTGTTTTGGGCTTTGCATAAGCTTTCATTTGCATAAAAAAAAAAAAAAATTTCTCATTGTGTTCTAAGTGTTTAACCTAAAGGGAGGATTGTGTGAAGATTTTGAGGGATGGTTTTTGGCTAAGGCAAGACTTGGTACTTAAGAAGTCCTTTGTGACTCACCTCTCTTACCTAGAAAGCTACCTTCATTAACTTCCCTATTTTTTCTTGAAGAAGAACATTTATATACACAACGTTTTAACCATGTCTTCTCATGCATCCAAGTCTAGTGATAGTGATGAAAAGTCCATTAACTCTCTTTTGAAACAACTTGTCAAGGATGTACAACATCTTTCATATAGACAATTGGAAAATGAATCTAAAATCAATGATTTGGCTAGAGCAAGGAAACAGAAATCACAAAATTCAAAAAAATCTCATTCACATGCATCTCATTCTCAACTCCAAGAGTCTCTAGGAGAGGTAAGCATTAGAAACCATGAGTATTACCAACCACCACCTAGAAGACTTAGGCAAAGAGAGGAAGAAGCCCCAAGGGAAGTAAGGGTAGACCTACCACATTTCTATGGTAAGGACAATGTAGAAGTTTACCTAGATTGGGAAATGAAAGTGGAACAACTTTTTGCTTGTCATAGGGTGAGTGAAGAGAGAAAGGTACCCTTAGCCACCCTTAGTTTTCAAGGAAATGCCATGTATTGGTGGACTTCTCTAGAGAGAGATAGACGTCTTCATAGGGACTCTCCCATAGAGTATTGGAATGACCTTAGGGGAGCCCTAAGACGTCACCACATACCTTCCTACTACCATAGGGAGCTAATGGACAAGCTCCAAAGGCTCCAACAAAAGAACATGAGTGTGGAAGAGTATAGGCAAAAGATGGAGCTATACATGATGAGAGCCTCTATTAGAGAGGAAGAGGTCACCACCATATCTCGGTTTTTAAGTGGACTCAACCTTGAGATAAAAGATAAAGTAGAGCTTCTTCCCTACCAAGACTTGAATGATTTGGTTCAACTTTGCATTAAAGTTGAACAACAAAATTTGCGCAAAACTTCAAGTCAAAGGATGGGAATCTACTCTAACTCCTATCCCAAGAGAGAATATAAAAGGGAGGGTAGTACATCTAGAGAAAAACCAAAGGAAACTACCAAGCCCATAACCAAAGACACCTCTACCCCACCCATCCGAGCTAGGGACATCAAGTGCTTTAAGTGTTTTGGAAGAGGACATGTGCAAGCCCAATGCCCAAACCAAAGGACCATGTTTTTAATAGGCAAGGATGAGTACACTAGTGGTGAGGATGAGCCTAGTGTAGAAGAAGAAGAAGGGGGAGAGGATGAGAGGGTTAGTCCTTTAGAAGGAGAATTACTCATGATTAGGAGAACCCTCAACAATCATCCTAGCACATCCATGGAAACACAAAGAGAGAACATCTTTCACACAAGGTGTAATGTTTTAGAAAATATATGTTCTCTTATTGTGGATAGTGGATCAAGTTGCAATTGTTGTAGCTCTAGGATGGTTGAGAAGCTCAATCTACAATTAGTTCCTCATCCTAAGCCATACAAGTTGCAATGGATCAATGAGAATGGGGAACTAAGTGTAGATAAGCAAGTGGAAATCAAGTTCTCCATAGGTAACTACAAAGATAAAGTTTTATGTGATGTAGTACCAATGGAAGCTTGCCATATCTTGTTAGGTAGACCATGACAATTTGATAAAAAAACCATGCATGATGGTCTAACTAATGAGATTTCCTTCACCCATAGGCAAAAGAGATTTGTACTTAGTCCCTTACCACATTCTCAAGTGGTGAGAGACCAAATACAAATGAGAGAAAAGAGGGATGAAGAAAATAAGAGAAAGAAGAAAGAAAAACAAAGAGATCTAGAAAAAGAGAAAGTTCTTAAGGATAGAAAGGAGTGGGAGAAGAGTGTTCCTTCCCACATGGTTGCTCAACAAGAAAGATCTTTTGAAAACATTTTGGAAAACTTGCTTCTTGTTGAACAACCAAGCCTTGTTTTTTGTAAGGGAACACTTGCATGCACTGCCACAAGTAGTGAACTTATGAGTCTACCTCCTCAAGTGGAAAATCTTTGGAGTAAATTTGATGATGTATTCTTTAGTGAGGGACCCCATGGTCTTCCTCCCATTAGAGGTATAGAACATCAAATTGACTTTATCCCGGGGGCTAGCCTACCAAATAGGCCAGCTTATAGAACTAACCCCGAGGAAATCAAGGAGATAGAGTCACAAGTTCAAGACTTGTTGGATAAGGGTTGGGTTCAAAAGAGCCTTAGTCCTTGTGCTGTACCTGTCTTGTTGGTGCCAAAAAAAGATGGAAAATGGCGCATGTGTTGTGATTGCCGAGCAATCAACAACATCACCATCAAGTACAGGCACCCAATCCCAAGGCTTGATGACATGCTTGATGAACTACAAGGATCCACCATATTTTCCAAGATTGACCTTAAAAGTGGTTATCACCAAATTAGGATCAAAGAGGGTGATGAGTGGAAAACTGCTTTTAAGACCAAATTTGGATTATATGAGTGGTTAGTGATGCCTTTTGGCCTTACTAATGCTCCTAGTACATTCATGAGGCTCATGAATCATACCTTAAGGGATTGCATAGGTAAATATGTAGTAGTTTACTTTGATGATATCCTAGTGTATAGCAAAACCCTAGAAGACCATCTAAGTCACCTTAGGGAAGTCCTTCTAGTGCTTAGGAAAAATAGTTTGTTTGCCAATAAGGATAAGTGTACCTTCTGTGTAGATAGTGTAGTTTTCTTAGGTTTCATAGTTAACCAAAAGGGGGTGCATGTTGATCCTGCGAAAATCCAAGCCATCAAAGAGTGGCCCACTCCACAAAATGTAAGTCAAGTAAGAAGTTTTCATGGGTTAGCTAGCTTCTATAGAAGGTTTGTGCCTAATTTTTCAAGTTTAGCTTCCCCTCTCAATGAACTTGTTAAAAAGGATGTTGCATTTTTTTGGAATGAAAAGCATGAACAAGCCTTTCAAAGGCTAAAAGCTCAACTCACCCATGCTCCCATTCTAGCTCTCCCAAATTTTTCTAAAACTTTTGAGATAGAATGTGATGCATCGGGAGTGGGCATAGGTGCGGTGTTGTTACAAGGTGGACACCCCATTGCATATTTTAGTGAAAAGCTACATGGTGCCACCCTTAACTACCCCACTTATGACAAAGAGCTATATGCACTTGTGAGGGCCTTAAAGACTTGGGAACATTATCTCATTTCAAAAGAGTTTGTTATCCATAGTAATCATGAGTCCCTAAAGTACTTAAAAGGCCAACACAAGCTCAACAAAAGACATGCTAAATGGATGGAGTTTCTTGAACAATTTCCTTATGTAATCAAATACAAGAAAGGAAGCACCAATGTAGTAGTCGATGCTCTCTCCAGGAGGCATATTCTCTTTTCAAAATTGGGTGCCCAAATTCTTGGATTTGATCACATAAAAGAACTTTACCAAGAAGACCAAGAATTCTCATCCATCTATGCTAAGTGCAAACATAGAGCACAAGGAGGTTACTATGTGGCCGAAGGGTATCTCTTTAAAGAAGGAAAACTTTGTATTCCCCAAGGCACACATAGGAAGCTCCTTGTAAAAAGAATCACATGAAGGAGGTCTCGTGGGCCATTTTGGAGTTGATAAAACTTTAGATCTTTTAAAAGAAAAAATTTATTGGCCACACATGAGAAAGGATGTCCAAAGACATTGTTCTAGATGCATATCATGTTTGAAAGCAAAGTCTAGAGCAATGCCTCATGGACTCTACACCCCTTTGCCGATTGCAAATGCTCCTTGGGAAGACATTAGCATGGATTTCATTTTAGGACTCCCTAGGACTGCAAGAGGCCATGATTCTATCTTTGTAGTGGTGGACCGTTTTAGCAAAATGTCCCATTTTATTCCATGCCACAAGATAGATGATGCTCAAAATATTTCTAGACTCTTCTTTAAAGAAGTGGTGAGACTCCAGGGTATACCTAGAAGTATAGTGTCCGATCGAGATCCCAAGTTTGTAGGCCACTTTTGGAAAACTCTTTGGGGCAAACTTGGTACGAGACTACAATTTTCAACTTCTTGTCATCCTCAAACGGATGGTCAAACTGAAGTAGTCAATAGATCTCTTGGAACTATGCTTAGGGCTATCATGAAGGGAAACCACAAATCTTGGGATGAGTATCTTCCCCATATTGAGTTTGCTTACAATAGAGTAGTCCACAAGACTACTAATGCTTCTCCTTTTGAAGTTGTATATGGGTTTAATCCTCTCACACCTTTGGATTTGTTACCTTTACCTAATCCACAAGAATTTGTGCATAAGGAAGGAGTAATCAAAGCCGATTTTGTTAAGAAAATGCATGAGAAGATTAAACTCCAAATCCAACAACAAAATGAAAAGTATGCAAAATACCACAATAAAGGGAGGAGAGAAATCATTTTTGAAGAAGGAGACTTAGTTTGGCTTCACCTTCGCAAAGATAGATTTCCCACTCAAAGGAAGTCCAAACTAAGTCCCGAGGAGATGGACCCTTTCAAGTCCTCAAGAGAGTCAACAAAAATGCATATAAGTTGGACCTACCTCTAGAATATGCAGTACATGATACTTTCAATGTAACTGACTTATCTCCATTTGTAGGTACCAATGAAGACTTAGATTTGAGGACAAATCCTTTTCAAGGGGGAGGGGATGATGGAGGACGGCTAGTCACACCCCCTCTAGTGCCAAGACGTGAGCTTGAAAGGATAGATCAAGAGCTTCTAGACCAAGAGGAAGACCGTCTAGCACCTTGCATGGAGCGTCTAGGACCTATCACAAGGTCCATGGCCAAACAAATCCAAGAGGAGACGGCCCAAGCTAAGGATGGGAGAGAAAGATACCTATACATGTTGCAAGAAGGCCCATCATGAAATTAGCTTAGTTTATGTGGTGTAAATAGCATTTTTCTTTCAAGACTTGACCTATCTTGCTTGGCAAGTTTGTGCCCACTTTTGCATTTCATTTCAAACACATTTGGTTAGCATCTAGGGTAACATTTAAGGTACTCCTTAGCTTATAAAAGGGGTAGCCTCCTTCATGAAACTTAAGATTAATTTGAGTAAAGTTATGCTGCCAAATTTGTGCTGATGGAAGAGGCCTAAGCTCAGGCCCAACAACTAGGTCCATGGCAAAGAGGATTCAAGAAGAGTGGGACTCTGCTACTGATGGCAGAGAAACTTTTCTCTACATATTCAAAGACCCTTCAGAGGACTACAAGGAGTAAAGCCCAAGCCATGGGAGCTGAGCATAAATTAATTTTAGTTTATTTATAATTTTAGTAGAGTAGGGTTCATTTAGCACAATCGGGGGTGTATTTAACAATTTAGCTTGTACCTAGGCCTTTTAGGGTAGGAATGTAGCCCTACCTTCTAGAAGCATGCTAAGGGGCTGCATTGACCTTTAGTCAACACCCTAGCAGCCCCCTCTTTTATGTATTCCCCATCCTACCCTTGTTCCTTACTCTCCAAGGCACCATCTCCTATAAATAGGGTGCTTTGGCTCATGTTTTTTTAAGATCAATTTATATGAGTAAATGCTGCCAAAATTATGCTAGCTTCTACTCTTTGTCTAGTCTCTCTAGGTTAGACACTTTGATCTTCATCTTCACCTTCCTCCAAGTGATTTGGCCTAACCTATCACTCTCCATACCTTTCATGCACCTACAAGGAACCCATAGCTCTATATGAGCCATCCTTGACCCATATCATCCATAGCTTCCACCACCTTTTTACCTCATATTTTAAGAAGAACAAATGGTCATGAAGAACAACCCATCATTTGGTATCTAGAGCTTTGGTTCTTCAAGAGATAAGTGTTCTCTTCATTTTATTTTTTGAGTCTTTTTCTTTATTCCATGTTGTTCATCATATCCTTAAATGACTTGTTGTTTTTAATTTCTTTTTAAGTTGGTGTTGCTGTTTTTAAATTTCTATTTGGTATTTTTGGTTCAACTTGATCTTGAACTTCCATTTTCAAACTGTTTTAGGTTCCTTTTGTGTTTGCTGTTCTGTTTTTATTTTATTTGAGTCTTATTGATGTTTTTAATCAGTGCAAAGTGTTTGTGGTTGAGTCATTTTGATTTTTGAATCCATACAAGTTTTGTCAAAGTCATGTTCATCCTACAATGTCATAAATTCCAAGTGGTGTCTTTTATTGTTGATTTGGTTGCTTGATTTTGTTTTGAGTGCAGTTTATATTTCTGGTTTTGAAGCTTTGGTGCCTTTTATATTTTCATATTTGAGTTCATACTTGTGTGTTAGTTCCATACAAGTTCGTTTCCAATCATTTCCATTGTGTTTTTGAAGTTTCTTTACCGTTTTATAATTCCAAGTTAGGATTTCTCTGTTTTCACTGCTACTGTGCTGGCTGGAATCGTTCCCAGAAATTACATTTGTTGGTAAAAAATTCTGAAATTTTGGATTTTAGTAGTTTGATGTGTTAAGAAAAAGTGAAAAAAAGAATCACATCAAAATTCAAAATACAAAAAAAATGATAAATGAAATACGAACAGAGTGCAAAAATCCTGACTCTGAAAAAACGCTGACGCGGCAGTGATTTCGGAAAAATTATTACAATTATTTGGCTCACTTTTTTGGTGAAATTCCAACGCCTATATTGAGCTAAAACATTGAAGTTTCTGTGGTTAAAATTTCAAGCTCAAATTTGAAGTATTCTGACCAGCATAAAATTGGAAAGTTGTGAAAAATTTACACAAAAAAATTCTGTAGTGCTGTTTTGGTTTTATTCATCTATTTTAGTTCCATTCACTAGGATTCCACTTTGTGTGCTATCTTTTCTTGTGTGCCTTAATTTTTTTGCTTGTCAAATTTTATTGAATACTCTTTCAAGTCTTGTCAAATATCAACTCCATTTGCAGTAGTCCTTGATTTTAAATTTGAGTTTTGTTACTTTAAAACTTGCTTGACCTCTCTTTGGTGGATTTGACCTAAAAAGTGCTTTGGTGAGTGTGGAGCTAAAATTTTGTTTTGGTGAAAGCCATATAACTAAAGAGGAGCTGGATTAAAGATTTAAGGTTGAATAACCCAAGGAGACAAAGCAAGGGACAGCAGCAACCTCATTGAAAAATACACAAATATACACAAAGGAGCTACAAGTGAAGGAGTGCATAGAATAGGACTTTAAATTTTTGTGCATCAAAATTTGTTAACCTAATTTCTTTGTATTTCTTTGAGTTGTAATTTGCAAGGACATTGATTAATTAGTGGATTAATACGTCTTAGACGGTGAGTGTGTCTTCAAGGTTCCAAAGTGCCAAGAAGCCTCACCTTAGGATTCGACTAGTTTTAAAAGCTTTCTAGATAGCAATTTTCATTTGTGTTTTATTGCTTTACATATAGTTTTTCTTGCATAAAAATTTTGTTTTTATCTTTGATTGTGCTCTAAGTAAATTGCTTAGAGAAAGGTTTTTGAAAGTGTTGTGGGATAGTATCTGGCTAAGGAAAGGCTTGGTACTTAAGAGATCCTAGTGATCCACCTCCCTTTCCTGGGAAATTACCTACTTCACTCCACTTATCTTTCTTTTTGAAAATTACTTTTATCACAAACCCTAAACATGTCTACTCATTCTTCAAGTCATAGTGAAAGTGATAGAAAATCCACAAAATCTCTTTTGAAACAATTGGCTAGAGATTTTCAATCACTATCCCTAAGACAATTGCAACATGAGGCTCAACTTTTGGAAGATAAAAAAGAAAGAGATGCCCATCTTGCACTTTTGGAAGAGGAGTTGAGAATTGTTAGAGAAAAAGATGAATACATTCGAAAATTAAAAAAATCACATGCATCACATGCATCTAGTTCTAGGTCAAGTGACTCACATGTTGAGGGGAGTCTGAGAGTAAATGATTATTATCAACCTCCACCTAGAAGAACTAGGAGAGAAAGCCACCTAAAAGAGACTAGGGTAGACTTACCTCATTTTTATGGAAAGGAAAACGTTGAAACATACCTAGATTGGGAAATGAAAGTACAACAACTTTTTGCTTGCCATCATGTTAGCGAGGAAAGGAAAGTACCCTTAGCCACTTTAAGCTTTCAAGGAAATGCTATGTATTGGTGGACAGCCCTAGAGAGAGATAGGCGCCTCCACAGGGACCCTCCCATAGAATATTGGAATGACCTTAGGGGAGCCTTGAGACGCCGCCATATTCCTTCATACTATGATAGGGAGTTAATGGACAAGCTCCAAAGACTCCAACAGAAAAACATGAGTGTAGAGGAGTATAGGCAAAAGATGGAGCTCTACATGATGAGAGCCTCTATTAGGGAAGAAGCCACCACCACCATAGCTAGGTTCCTAAGTGGTCTCAATCTTGAGATAAGGAATAAAGTAGAACTTTTGCCCTACAGGGACTTGAATGATTTGATCCAACTTTGTATAAAAGTTGAACAACAAAATTTGAGAAAGGGATCAAGTCGCAAGGAGAGTTCTTACTCTAACTCTTATCCCAAGAGAGAGTATAGAAGAGAAAAGGAGGATAGTCTTTCAAAGGATAAATCCAAAGAAACTCCCAAGAGTGTAGGAAAAGATGTGTCTACCTCACAACCCCGCCGTAGAGACATCCAGTGCTTCAAGTGTCTTGGTAGAGGCCATATAGCATCCCAATGCCCAAATAGGAGAACCATGATCTTAAGAGGGAGGGATGAGTATAGCAACCAAGATGAAGAGTCTAGTGGGGAAGAAGAGAAGGAAAGTAGTGAGGGGGCATATCCTTGTGATTGTGAGGGAGAATTAATGATGATCAGAAGAACCCTCAACAATCAACCTAGTGTGAACCATGAAACACAGAGAGAGAACATCTTTCATACAAGATGCAAAGTTTCAGAAAACATTTGTTCTCTCATTGTGGATAGTGGCTCTTGCTGCAATTGTTGTAGCACTAGGATGGTTGAAAAGCTTAATCTAGAATTAATACCTCATCCAAAACCTTACAAACTTCAGTGGATAAATGAAGATGGGGAATTAACTGTAGATAAGCGAGTAAAAATCAGTCTTTCTGTGGGGAACTATAAAGATGAGATTTTATGTGATGTAGTACCCATGGAAGCCTGCCACATCTTATTGGGAAGACCATGGCAATTCGACAAGAAAACCATCCATAATGGTCTTACCAACGAGATAACTTTTACCCATAGGGAAAAAAAAGTTTGTACTTTATCCTTTAACACCTTCACAAGTGGTAAAGGACCAAGTACAAATGAAAATAAAAAGAGAAAATGAGAAAAAGAAAAAAAAAAGGAAAACAAGAGAAAATCCTTAGGAACGATGTTGAGGCGTGGGAGAAGAGTGTTCCTTCCCACAAGGTTATTCAGAAAGAAGAAAAATTTGAAAGTAAAATTGAAAAGATACTTCTATCTGAACAACCTTCAGGCCTCCTTCTGTGTAAAGGAACACTTGCATGCACTGCCACACTTTCTGAAGTTTGTGAACTACCTCTTCAAGTCCAAAAACTTTTAAAAGAATTTGGTGATGTATTCCCTGAGGAAGGACCTATTGGACTTCCACCTGTTAGGGGTATAGAACACCAAATAGATTTAGTTCCGGGAGCTAGTTTACCAAATAGACCAGCTTACAGAACTAATCTGGAAGAGACTAAGGAGATAGAGTCACAGGTTCAGGATTTGTTGGAGAAAGGCTGGGTTCAAAAAAGCCTAAGTCCTTGTGCTGTACCTGTTTTGTTGGTTCCAAAGAAAGATGGCAAGTGGAGAATGTGTTGTGATTGTAGGGCCATCAACAATATCACCATCAAATACAGGCATCCAATTCCTAGACTTGATGATATGCTTGATGAATTGCATGGGTCTACCATATTTTCCAAGATTGACCTTAAAAGTGGATATCACCAAATTAGAATTAAAGAAGGTGATGAGTGGAAAACTGCTTTTAAGACCAAATTTGGACTATATGAGTGGTTAGTGATGCCTTTTGGACTCACTAATGCACCTAGCACTTTCATGAGGCTTATGAATCATGTCTTTAGGGATTGCATAGGTAAGTATATAGTAGTCTATTTTGATGATATCTTAGTATATAGTCAAAGCCTAGAGTCCCACCTAAGTCACCTTAGGGAGGTTCTTTTAGTGCTTAGGAAAAATAGTTTGTTTGCCAATATAGATAAATGCACTTTTTGTGTAGATAGTGTAGTGTTCTTAGGTTTTATAGTAAACAAAAATGGGGTACATGTTGACCCCGAGAAAATCAAAGCCATCCAAGAGTGGCCAACCCCGCAAAATGTAGGAGATGTTAGGAGCTTTCATGGTCTAGCAAGTTTTTATAGAAGATTTGTTCCTAACTTCTCAAGTCTAGCTTCACCACTCAATGAGTTAGTAAAGAAAGACACTCCATTTTGTTGGACAGAGAAGCATGAGCAAGCCTTTCAAAGTTTGAAAGCTCAACTCACTAATGCACCCATTCTAGCTTTGCCAAACTTTTCAAAAAATTTTGAGCTAGAGTGTGATGCATCAGGAGTAGGAATAGGTGCTGTGTTGTTGCAAGGTGGGCACCCAATTGCATATTTTAGTGAAAAACTTCACGGTGCCACCCTCAACTACCCCACCTATGACAAAGAGCTTTATGCACTTGTGAGGGCCCTACAGACTTGGGAACACTATCTAGTTTCAAAAGAATTTATCATACATAGTGATCATGAGTCTTTGAAATATCTAAGGGGTCAACACAAGTTGAACAAAAGACATGCAAAGTGGATGGAATTTCTTGAGCAATTTCCATATGTTATCAAATACAAGACGGGTAGTACAAACATTGTGGCTGATGCTCTCTCAAGGAGACATATCCTCTTTTCTAAACTTGGAGCCCAAATTCTTGGATTTGAAAACATACCTGAACTTTATAAAGAAGATCAGGATTTTGCACCCACTTTTGCTGAGTGCCAACATAGAGCACAAGGAGGTTTTTATGTTTATGAGGGGTACTTATTTAAGGAAGGAAAACTTTGCATACCCCAAGGAACACATAGAAAACTCCTTGTAAAAGAATCACATGAAGGAGGACTCATGGGCCATTTTGGAGTTGATAAAACTCTTGAGCTTTTGAAAGGAAAATTCTTTTGGCCACACATGAGGAAAGATGTCCAAAGACATTGTCATAGATGCATTTCATGTTTAAAAGCTAAGTCTAAGACAATGCCTCATGGACTCTACACTCCTTTACCTTTTGCAAGTGCTCCTTGGGAAGATATAAGCATGGATTTCATATTAGGACTTCCTAGGACACAAAGAGGTTTTGATTCCATTTTTGTGGTAGTGGATAGGTTTAGCAAGATGGCTCATTTTATACCTTGCCATAAAGTGGATGATGCTAGCAACATCTCTAAGCTCTTCTTTAGAGAAGTGGTAAGACTACATGGTTTACCTAAGACCATAGTGTCGGATAGAGATCCTAAATTTATTGGCCATTTCTGGAGAACTCTGGGAAAAGCTAGGAACTAAGTTGAACTTCTCAACTTCTTGTCATCCTCAAACGGATGGACAAACTGAAGTTGTAAATAGATCTCTTTCCACTATGCTTAGGTCAATCATGAAAGGAAACCACAAATCTTGGGATGAGTACCTTCCTCATATTGAGTTTGCATATAATAGGGTAGTTCATAAAACTACTAATATTTCTCCTTTTGAGGCTGTGTACGGGTTCAATCCTCTTACTCCTTTGGATTTGTTACCTCTACCTAATCCACAAAATTTTGTGCATAAGGAAGGAGTAACGAAGGCTGAATTTGTAAAGAAAATGCATGAGAGGATTAAGAACCAAATACAACAACAAACAGAGAAATACATGAAACATAGCAATAAGGGGAAGAGAGAGATGATTTTTAAGGAGGGAGACTGGGTTTGGCTTCACCTTAGAAAAGATAGATTCCCTAATAAGAGGAAGTGTAAACTTAGTCCCCGGGGTGATGGTCCTTTCCAAGTTCTCAAAAAAATCAATAATAATGCATATCAAATTGACCTGCCTGAGGAATATGGAGTACATACTACCTTCAATGTTATGGATCTAACACCCTTTGCAGGTAGAGAAAATGAAGAGGCAGAAGCATGTGATTTGAGGACAAATCCTCTTCAAGAGGGAGGGGATGATGGAAGAGGCCTAAGCTCAGGCCCAACAACTAGGTCCATGGCAAAGAGGATTCAAGAAGAGTGGGACTCTGCTACTGATGGCAGAGAAACTTTTCTCTACATATTCAAAGACCCTTCAGAGGACTACAAGGAGTAAAGCCCAAGCCATGGGAGCTGAGCATAAATTAATTTTAGTTTATTTATAATTTTAGTAGAGTAGGGTTCATTTAGCACAATCGGGGGTGTATTTAACAATTTAGCTTGTACCTAGGCCTTTTAGGGTAGGAATGTAGCCCTACCTTCTAGAAGCATGCTAAGGGGCTGCATTGACCTTTAGTCAACACCCTAGCAGCCCCCTCTTTTATGTATTCCCCATCCTACCCTTGTTCCTTACTCTCCAAGGCACCATCTCCTATAAATAGGGTGCTTTGGCTCATGTTTTTTTAAGATCAATTTATATGAGTAAATGCTGCCAAAATTATGCTAGCTTCTACTCTTTGTCTAGTCTCTCTAGGTTAGACACTTTGATCTTCATCTTCACCTTCCTCCAAGTGATTTGGCCTAACCTATCACTCTCCATACCTTTCATGCACCTACAAGGAACCCATAACTCTATATGAGCCATCCTTGACCCATATCATCCATAGCTTCCACCACCTTTTTACCTCATATTTTAAGAAGAACAAATGGTCATGAAGAACAACCCATCATGTGCCATACTTACTCCCTTGCCTAAATCTCTTGATTTATGGTTTTAATCTTCACTCCTTCACCACCAAAGAGAGTTGGCCAAACCTCTCTCATTTTCATACACTTCATGCACCTACAAGCCACCACCACTCTTAGGAGGGCTTGACCCATTTCATCCATTGAACTTCCGTTGCATTCATCACCCAAAATGCACCATGAAGAACTCAAGAATGCCACCACAACCTGCTAAGTCGCGCACAGCAGGTGGCTAAGGCCCTACTGGCCCTTCTTTACCAGTTGTGGTTGCCCCAGGTCCAACTGCTGACAAATCAAAGAGGGTAGCCCCAGTGGTGATCTCTGAAGATGAAGACACCTGTTCTGGTCTCGTCTTCAAGAGAAAAAAATTGGAAGTTGCTGCAGAGACCTCTTCTACAACAGAAGGGCGACTTCCATCCTTCAGGGAGCACCCTCCCAGTGCCTCGTCTCCCCCGGAGCCACTATTGGCGCTCGAGGGTGGAGGGGAGGGTGCCCCTCCAACTGGCCAAGCACCTCCTGCACCTGAACTCCCTCCTCTCCTGCAGCGAACACTCGCTCACATGCCTAGCCAAGCTGCGATGGAGGCCATGGATAGGAACTCTCTAGGGGACCTCATTAGTCACGGCCTTGGGGAGTTCCTTGCCGCCTCCAACTTCTTGCTGGTCAAAGGAACTGCTGAGGCAGAGCTATTGGAGAAGGTTGCTAGATTGGAGAGAGAGCTAGAGCATAAGAAAGACTTGGATCTCCAACTCCAACAAGCTGCTAAGCGTGAGACTGCTTTGAACCAAGAGCTGGGAAGGAGACCAAGAGGCTCCTCTTCTCCAAAGGGCAGGAGGCCCTCCAGCTTGAGGCAAAGATTCTCTCCCTCCGCAACAAGATCATTGAACTGGAAGAGCAGTTGGAGGGGGCTCAGACTAAAATGACCAAGCTGGAGGAGAGGGCCACAAACCAAGAGGTTCAGTTGGGCAGAGTTGAGGAAGAACTTGCCCAAAAATCCCAGCTGCTTAAGAAGACCGAGGTCGAGCTCACTGAAGATGCCGCCGACGCCTATGGGGAGGGTTTCGGCGATGCCCTTGCTTAGTTTGCCTGCGTGCATCCTGAGATGGACCTCTCGCCATTCTCTGTAACTATGCAGGTGGTCGACGGGCAAATAGTGCCTAGATAGGTCTTCTAAGCAACTGCATCTCATAGCTGAACATCTTGTACAAAAGCTTCCAATTTTATATAACTAATTTGTTTACTTGGCTTACATACTTGTGATCCGGTCGGTCATCGGTAGTCGATGACGTCAGCAGCAGATGACCACGTGGACCATTCACAGGGTGAGACGTGGAATAAGATAGCAGGTGAATCAGGGAGGAGATCACTCAGAACGGTGATCGGTGGTCAATTGTTAAGTGACCACCACCAGCAGATCAGTGCCTAGATGAGCGCCTGGAAGCAGAGCGCGAGAAGTAATGAAGCACTGATCAGTCATCGGTGCATGGTCATTGGTGTTTCTTGTTAACACGGAGTTAAGCTAGCACCTAGGCTCCCAGCGAGAGCGTTACGCAGGAAGCACTGATCCGTCATCGATGCATGGTCATCGATGTTTCTTGTTAACACGTAGTTAAGCTGGGACCCAGGCTCCCAGCGAGAGCGTTACGCAAGAATCACTGATCCGTCATCGTTGCATGGTCATCGGGGTTTCTTGCTAACACGCAGTTAAGCTGGGACCCAGGCTCCCAGCGAGAGCGTTACGCAAGAAGCACAGATCAGTCATCGAGGTTCCTTGCTAACACGCAGTTAAGCTGGGACCCAGGCTCCCAGCGAGAGCGTTACGCATGCACCTCGCATGATTCCAAACCAGAAGAAGTAGAGCTACTCGCCAGTAGGGTCGTGTGTAACGCCCCTCAAAATATTGTTCATTTTTATATAATAAAATAAAGGTGAAACAATAATATCAAAAATTTAACATAGGTATATATAATATAATTCATCCATTAATACAAATGTGCCTCAGAATAATATCCCTTTTCGAGGAAGTTTTAATACATCTCCATACAGGAGTTTTCAAAATAAAACAAAACAACAGCATTCAAAAACCGGCGATCTCCTCCTCCAGAAATGCTCACTGAGGAGTTCTACCACCTGCAACCTCATCTGCTCCCGTGCAAATATACACGATCATCACAGGTTTAAGAAAAACAACCACGATACAAAACAAAGGGTAAGCTAGATATTCTTAAAAACTTTAAATATGAAACTTTATATCAATAGAAAGCATAAATCTTCACACCATTCATAATCTATATCAATTTTCAACCATCAATATCCCCATATTCCACAAACTCGTCAAGTGTCTATTCAATACATTCAATACTCATGGTTCACATGTCATACTTTCCACTGACTCGTAACACAGACACATGACTCTACTTCCGGAAGACTCGTGCGTTGAACTTAGCATCCAGAGACCTGCACCTGTCATACTACATTGCTGTAAAGTTCCCACAACTATGCGCATAAACATAATCTCGATCTCAATCTCAATATCCTCACTCTCTCAGTATGACAGGGTTAATCCATATAACAGGTCAAGTCAGTTATCTTTCAAACGACTTACCCATACATATGGACCTCCTTCGACTCTCACCAACTGAATGACTTCATCTATGTGATTCCATCATATCAGCAGAGTCAGGATCGCCTCATTCACAGGATACTCACAGATCAATACACCCTCATAAAATCTCCACACGGTATTTTCTTTCCTGAAAATACTATGCTTTGATCACTCTTTCACATTCATCCAGTACATCATACCACACGTAAAAGCACAATTCCATCATATAATATTTTGAATCTTTTCTTAAACAACCCCAATCACAGAAACAATCATACCAAAGTTCAGATTTTCGAATATCATATGCATTTCGCCTTTCAATCTCAAACAATTTCAAAACGACACTAAAACAGGGGATTTCTAAATTTGCATTAAAACCGGCGATCACGTCGCCCCACACATAAAAACAGAGCATCGTGAAATAGAATATGAAACCGGCGACCACGTCGCCCTCACTTCAGAACCTACTCGCCTAAAGTTTTTATAAACGAAAATGCTAGCTTCCCTTACCTGGACTTGCGTAAAATCTCACTAAGAGCTCCAAACCCACCGAGAACTCAAGGATGCCATAACTCTGTTTTAGGGCTTTGAGCAGAAAACTTACAGAGTAACTTCCCAGGAGGACAATGGCAGTCGCCGATCGTAGCACTGGTACGTGAGGATAGCCGCGTCTTCGAGTGGAGGAGAAAGGAGAAAGGGGAACTAAATGAGCTGATTCCCTCAGCTCTTAAGGTCGAACGGCTCTTTAGCCTTCACTGCCATTACCCACTCTCTGAGCAACCTTGCGTGCACACTTCCTTGAACAGTATGACCACGTGGGTTTCTGCGCATACCAACTCTCTGATGCTAACTATTCTGAAACACCCTTTTTGTCTACGTGTCGTGCATGCAGGACGTCTCATGCTGGGAGCCTGGGTCCCACCTTATCTGTGTGAAACACGACATCGCGCGATAACCTTCGACCGATGACTGCTCGCGCGATGACTATGCCTCTCATACCGGCGATGACCGATTCCTCTTCCTGACAGACGACCGATGTCTCACCCTGGCAGACAACCGACGTCTCACCCTGGCAGACCACCGATGTCTCACCCTGGCAGACCACCGATGTCTCACCCTGGCAGACAACCGATGTCTCACCCTGGCAGACAACCGATGTCTCATTCAGGAAGACGACCGATGTGTCTCCCATCCTGGTTGATGACCGATGTTCCTCTCATCCTGTTGGCGATCTCTTATCGCCCTTGTGTGTGACGAGGACACATCGTCCCACTCTGGTCACCGATGTCACATCGTCACACCTTGCTGAAGGTTCATCCTCCCATTCCTCTAAGTCTGTGTTATTACGGTTCACACTACTCATGGTGGCAGACATGCCACCTATCTTCTATATCACTCATCTTCTGTATTTAGACCACATACTAAGTGCTTATCAAGTCTTCTCGAATACACGGCGATGTGCTCTTTTTGGCGATCGTGTACACCATAGGCGATTGGCGATTTCATACAGGAGAAGTCGGAGGCCGCCGTCTTCTTCAAAAACGGCGATCTCCTTGACTTCTAAGCTACACCTTCCTTTCTCTTTCCCTTCTTGATTCACGTGCCTCCCCCCTTCAAGCACGCCCACGTGATTACCTCACGATGAAGTCATCGCACCTGACTACTTGGTTAGTACACTGGTCAACCGACCGACCTCTACCAACTGACCCCAGACCTTGGGCGACGTCCGAGGTCTGACCACTACGGTATTTTCTATTTTTATGCCCTTTTTATTTTAAATAATAACATACCCAAAATTTATTTAAAATCTATCACTTCTATTCCAAATAATTTATAGGTCCTTACATCGTGCATGAGGATGGCATAAGAGAGCTAGTAAGCAGGTCAGTCATCAGTGAGTCTCTTAACCCATTACGTGCATGGCACTGTGCAGTGAGACCATGCATGCAGGATGCAGCGCCTGGTGAGTGTTGTGGTGGCCAGACCTCGGACGTTGGCCAAGAGCTGAGAGGTCGGCACAAGAGATGATGGAGGAGGGCCAAGCACATCTAACCAAGGAAGCCAAGGCCCAAACCAAGAAGACCGTCTAGACCAAGAGGAGCGTCTAGCTCCAAGAAGTGAGCGTCTAGGACGTGAAGGAGGGAGGCTATCCATGGAGCTAGACCGTCTAGGACCTCTCACAAGATCCATGGCTAAACATATCCAAGCACACATAGAAGAAGCCACGGATGGGAGGGAGAAGACCTTGTACATGCTACTTGGAGGCCCATTAGGGGTAGCTTAGTAGATTAGTGTAGTGTAGAAAGCAAAACTTGCTAACTTAGGGGTGTGCTATCAAAAAGGTGCCCTTAGCAATAGAAGGAGGGGTGTGCTAGCAAATAGGTGCCTTTAGCAAAAGAGGGAGGGGTGTACTATCAAATGTTGCATTTTTTACCTATCTTCTAGAATATTAGGATGATGGTTTCAAGATCACCATCACTCCTAGGAGGGTCTTGCTCATTTCAACCATTGCTTCCGCACCATCTTCAACATCCAAGGAGAGCTCAACATGTGAAGGCCATCAACACCCCTAAGTGAGCAAGTTTTGCTTTCTACACTACACTAATCTACTAAGCTACCCCTAATGGGCCTCCAAGTAGCATGTACAAGGTCTTCTCCATCCCATCCGTGGCTTGACTCATTTGGGCGTGAATGTGCTTGGCCATGGACCTTGTGAGAGGTCCTAGATGGTCTAGGCTCCTTCCTAGACGCTCCTCATGTAGCTCCCCCTTGTCTTGTGCTAGATGCTCTCCATGTGGTTCTATACGGTCTAGTCTTGGCCCTTGACTTTCATGGTGGGGTGAGCTTGGCCTCTCTCCATCATTCCCTCCCCCTTGGAAAGGATTTGTCCTCAAATCCAAGTCTTCATTGGTACCGACAAATGGAGATAGGTCAATTACATTAAATGTGTCATGCACTCCATATTCAAGAGGTAGGTCCAACTTGTATGCATTGTTGTTGACTCTCTTGAGGACTTGAAAGGCTCCATCTCCTCGGGGACTTAGTTTGGACTTCCTTTGTGTGGGAAATCTATCTTTTCAAAGATGAAGCCAAACTAAGTCTCCTTCCTCAAAAATCATTTCCCTCTTTTCTTTCATTTGTATTTGGTCTTTCACCACTTGGGAATGTGGTAAAGGACTAAGTACAAACTTTTTATGCTTATGGGTGAAGGAAATCTCATTAGTAAGACCATCATGCAAGGTTTTTTTATCAAATTGCCATGGTCTTCCTAAGAGTATATGGCAAGCTTCCATAGGCACTACATCACATAAAACCTTGTCTTTGTAGTTCCCTATGGAAAACTTGATTTCCACTTGCTTATCTACACTTAGTTCCCCATTCTCATTTATCCATTGCAACTTGCATGGCTTAGGATGAGGAACTACTTGTAGATTGAGCTTTTCAACCATTCTTGAGCTACAACAATTGCAGCTTGATCCACTATCCACAATGAGAGAATATATATTTTCTAAAACTTTACATCTTGTGTGAAAGATGTTCTCTCTTTGTGTCTCCATGGATGCACTAGGATGATTGTTGAGTGTTCTCCTAATCATTAGCAATTCTCCCTCTAATGGATCTACCCTCTCATCGTCTCCCCCTTCCTCTCTTTCACTTGGCTCATCCTCGCCACTAGTATACTCATCTACACCTTTCAAAAACAAAGTCCTTTGGTTTGGGCATTGTGCTTGCACATGCCCTCTTCCATGGCACTTAAAGCACTTAACGTCCCTAGCTCGAATGGGTGGGGTGGAGGCATCTTTGGCTAAGGTTTTGGTAGTTTCCCTAGGTTTTTCTTTTGATGTACTACCCTCCCTTCTATATTCTCTCTTGGGATAGGAGTTAGAGTAGGATCCAACCTTTAGACTTGAAGTTTTGTGCAAATTTTGTTGCTCAACTTTAATGCAAAGTTGGACCAAGTCATTCAAGTCTTGGTATGGCAGAAGTTCTACTCTATCCCTTATCCCAAGTGAGAGGCCACTAAGGAATCTAGCTATGGTGATATGCTCTTCTTCTCTAATGGAGGCTCTCATCATGTAGAGCTCCATTTTTTGTCTATACTCCTCAACACTCATATTATTTTGCCGGAGTCTTTGGAGCTTGTCCATCAACTCCCTATGGTAGTATGAGGGTATGTGGCGACGTCTTAGGGCTCCCCTAAGGTCGTTCCAATATTCAATTGAAGGTTCCCTATGAAGACATCTTTCTCTTTCGAGAGAGGTCCACCAATACATGGCGTTCCCTTGGAAGCTAAGGGTGGCTAGAGGTACCTTGCGTTCTTCACTCACCCTATGGCAAGCAAAGAGTTGTTCTACTTTCATCTCCCAATCTAGGTAGGTTTCTACACTCTCCTTACCATGGAAATGAGGTAGGTCTACTCTAACCTCCCTTGGGCCCTCTTGCTCCCTTTGCCTATTTCTTCTAGGGGGTGGTTGGTAGTAGTCATACATTCTAAGGCTTCCCTCCCCTAGAGAGTCTTGGACTTGTGAATGAGATGCATGAGTTTGAGATTTTTTTGATTTTTGTGACTTCTCTTCTTGGGCTTTAGTCAACTCATTAATTTTAGACTCATTCTCCAATTGTCTAAAAGAAATCATTTGTACGGCTTGTGAAACTTCTTCCAAAAGAGTTTTCATAGATTTTAATTCATTTTCAATAGGCTTTGGAGAATGAGAAGAAGAAGACATGACTAAAGCTTTGTGCGTAGAAGTATTTTACCTTGAGAAAATTTAGGGAAGTCAAAGAAGGTAGTCTTCCAGGTAAGGGAGGTGAGTCACAATGGACTACTTAAATACCAAGCCTTGCCTTAGCCAAAGACTATTCCTCAATGTCTTCACACAAAGTTTTCTCTTAGTAAACCACTTAAAACACAATTAAGTTGAAGAAATCCTTTTTTTTTTTTTTGATGCAAGAAAACAATGCAAACTAGCTAAATAACCAAGCAAAAAAAAATAACAAACTTAAACAAGGCAAGACAATTAGCAAACGTAATTAATTAAGCAAGGAAAACAATTAAAAACAATTAACACATGCTAAACCAATTAAAGTCTACACTAGTCGGTCCTAGGTGAGGCTTCTTGGACACTTGGAGCCCTTGAAGACACACTCACCGTCTAATCACGTAATTAAAGAAGTAATTAACAAGGTTAAGTTGCAAAGAAGATTAAGAAAACCCCCTTTGTGGATCCTTGTTTTGCTATTGGCACTCCCTTGGTTGTCTTTTCTTTGTTGGGCCCTCCAAGTGTTTGTGGTGTTTTTGGGTAATATTTGTTTGCTGCCCTTGCTTTGGCTCCTCTTAGAATTAGGAAATTAATTCTCCAATCCAGCACCTATCACACAAACTAGACCTCACTCAAGTTAAATTTCTACTCAAATAGGCACCAATTGAGAAACAATTCCAGCACCAAATTTAGAGGCCAAAGGATTGAAGCAAGAAACAAATTAATTAGAAAAACAGTACCACCAAATGGAGTTAAAATTGTGACAACTAGAAAGAGTTCCAAAGAAATATAAAACAAGCAAATAAAGGTACTCAAAGAAAGGTAGGCACACAAAGTGAATCCTAAGAATAGCACTAGAATTGATTTAAAAAAACAAAAACAGCACCACTGAAAAACTGTTGTGGCCAGAAAACGTGATTTTCCCCACTTTATACTGAGCTTTCCTTTAAAGATTTGCCTCTGAAAATTGATATGCAAATATTTCAAGATCTCAACAAAATTCTGGGACAGATTTCACCCAAAACGCATGAGCCATTTTTTTTTAATGAATTTTTCCAAATCAGTGTTCAGTTATGCCAGCTGGAGCGCCCAGATTTGCACACTGTTTTTAAAATATTTTTCATTTTTTTTCTATTTCTTTTTTTGACCTGATTCTTTTTTTTTCTTTTCAATAACACCTCAATATTGCATATTCCAGAGAATAAAAATTTTTCTATGTGGAAAAATAACTTTTTCTAAGCAAAAACAGCCAGCACAGATTGATGCAAAACAGGGGGATTCTGGGTAAAATGGAAAAAACAGCAAGATATATCAAAAGACACAAAGGAAAAGATATGAATGAATTTGTGTAGAACTAAAACACATATATGAACTCAACCTAAAAATAAAAAGGCACCAAAATCTCAAAAACCCAGCAGATTCAAATCAAACTTTTAGACGCAAAATCAATAAACAAATAAGCCAAACAAAGTACTACCTATGATTTTATGACATTTTGGAGAAACATGACTTAGACAACATATATAGATTCAAAAATTAAAGACTCAAAGAACATAAAATGAACCAAAATAAAATTGCAATAAAGACTCAAAACCTAAAAGAAAAACAGCAACACAAAGGTGTATGGAATCCTACCAAAAATTGCACAAAGATTGCTCAAGAACAATTGAACAAGATGCACCAATTGGAATTTCCAAACAGCACACCAATTCAAATTAAAAATTAAAAAACAGCAAGACAAGTATGGAAAACAAAGATGAACAACAAGGATTAAAGAAGAACTCAAAATTAAAAAGGACCAAGAACTACTCATCTTTGAAGAACCCCATGCTCATGATACCAAATGATGGCCTTCACATGTTGAGCTCTCCTTGGATGTTGAAGATGGTGCAGAAGCAATGGTTGAAATGAGCAAGACCCTCCTAGGAGTGATGGTGATCTTGAAGGTTCATGATGTGTATGGGAGTAGGGAGGTTCGGCCAACCCTTGGTGAGGTGAAGGAGATGAAGATCAATTCCTAGAAACTAGGAGAGAGCAAAGCTTGGCACAAATTTGGCAGCATAACTTTACTCATATTAATCTTGAAAATACATGAGGTAGGCCTCCATATTTATAGATTTAGGAGCCTTGGTGAGCAAGCTTAAAGGGTAGGGATGGAAATACAAAAAGTGGGGGCTACCTAGGGTATTGACTTTAGTCAAACCACACCATCATCCTAATATTCTAGAAGGTAGGTCAAAAATGCAATATTTGATAGTACACCCCTCCTTCTTTTGCTAAAGGCACCTATTTGCTAGCACACCCCTCCTTCTATTGCTAAGGGCACCTTTTTGATAGCACACACCTAAGTGAGCAAGTTTTGCTTTCTACACTACACTAATCTACTAAGCTACCCCTAATGGGCCTCCAAGTAGCATGTACAAGGTCTTCTCCCTCCCATCCGTGGCTTGACTCATTTGGGCGTGAATGTGCTTGGCCATGGACCTTGTGAGAGGTCCTAGATGGTCTAGGCTCCCTCCTAGATGCTCCTCATGTAGCTCCCCCTTGTCTTGTGCTAGATGCTCTCCATGTGGTTCTATACGGTCTAGTCTTGGCCGTTGACTTTCATGGTGGGGTGAGCTTGGCCTCTCTCCATCAGGGAGGATGGTACGATGGGCAGTGGAATTATCTGAGTTCGACATACAGTATGAGCCCAGAGGCCCGATCAAATGCCAAGTTTACGCCGACTTCGTAGCCGAGATGTCCTCGGCGGAAACCCAGCAGGATGGACCTGACTTCAGATGGGTGCTCTCGATAGATGGATCTTCCAATCAACAAGGTAGTGGGGCTGGGGTGATCTTGGAGGGACCAAAAGGGCTGTTGATTGAGCAAGCCCTACGGTTTGCCTTTAAGGCCAGCAACAACTAGGCTGAGTATGAGGCTCTAATCGCTGGAATGTTGTTGGCTAAGGAGATGGGAGCACAGAGTCTTTTGGCAAAGAGTGACTCCCTATTGGTCACAGGTCAGGTGGCGGGTTAGTACAAGGCCCAAGATCCTCAGATGGCCTCCTACCTAGAGTATGTCCAGGTGTTGAGGAGTTCCTTTGAGACTTTTGAATTGGTGCATGTTCCCAGAGATCAGAATGACCGAGCTAACTTGTTAGCAAAACTCGCAAGCTCGGGCAAGGGGGGAAGGTAGAGGACGGTCATCCAGGAGACCCTGAGGGCACCTCGCACCTACACAGTTGATAACTTAGCAGGAGTCCACCAGATCAGCCAGACAGACGGTAGGAGGAGGAGTCATCGGTCGTTGACCACGGAAACTTTGAAGAAGCCAAGGGTCAACGCGTGTGTGGCATTAGGTGTCGTCACAAGTCTGCTTGTTGCAGAGTGGGGAAACGTGGATGACGCCCTATAAGCGATACTTAGCTGATGGGATGTTTCCAATGGAGCTAGTAGAGGCGAGGAAGGTAAAGAAGAACTCAACCAAGTACACACTCATTGATGGGGAGTTATACAGGCATGGGTTCACCCACCCTATTCTGGTGTGTGTGCATGGCGAACAGTGCGTGCGTATAATGGCAGAGCTCCATGAAGGAATATGTGGGAGCCACATAAGAGGTCGTGCTTTGGCTTCTAAGGCCATTCGAGCAGGGTATTATTGGCCAACCATGAGGGAAGATTACACGACGTATGCGCAGCAATTCAAATAGTGTCAGCTACACGTAGATTGGCACAAGGCGCCTCCAGAGGAGCTTAGATCTATATACAGCCCCTGGCCATTCCACACATAGGGAATTGATATTCTGGGGCCCTTTCCTTTGGCTGTGTGGCAGATGAAGTACCTTGTGGTCGCCATAGAATACTTCACGAAGTGATCGAGGCTGAACCAGTAGCACAAATCACAGCCCACAAGATCCAGCACTTTGTGTGGAAGAATATAGTGTGCCGCTTTGGTGTACCCAAGCGCTTGGTGTCTGATAATGGCACCCAGTTTGCAAGCCAACAGTTGGGAAAGCTATGCACAGAGTTGGGAATCAAGCAGGTGTTCGCATCAGTTAAGCATCCTCAGACTAATGGGCAGGTTGAGTGGGCCAACTGAGTCCTACTCAGAGGACTGAAGAGAAGGCTGGAGAAGGCAAAGGGGACTTGGGCTAAGGAGGTTCCCAGAATTGTATGGGCCTATCATACTACTCCTCAATCCACCACCAAGGAGACCCCTTTCAACTTGGTGTACGGTTCGGACGCCATGATCCCTGTAGAGATCCAGGGGAGCTCACCACGTTTCCAGAACTTTGTGGCTGAGGAATCCAACGAAGAAAGGAAGGTGAATTTAGATCTCTTAGATGAAGTAAGGGAAGAGGCGGGAATCAAAGCTGAAGCATTGAAGAGAAGGGTTGAGCTCAAGCACAGTTCCAAGTTGAGAGCTCGGCAGTTCCAGGTCGCCGACCTAGTCATGCGGAAGGTATCTCCCTACTAGATAGAGAACAAGCTATCCCCTAAGTGGACTGATCCCTTTAGAGTGACAGAGGCCATGGGGAATGGAGCGTATAGGCTTGAGACTCTAGAAGGTGGTCCGATTCCTCATACATGGAATGCGACTCACCTGAAGTTTTATTTCAGTTAAGACTATGTAACATTGTACATAGTTTAGGGGACACTCTTTTTTCCCTTCTAAGGGTTTTTAATGAGGTCACCCAATAAAATTTTCAGTTAAGATATATTCTTGAATTTGTTTGTACAATGCAGTTAGAACATGTCACTTGGGGTTAGAAGTCTCGTAAGTAGGAAGGTAGGTTCGTAAGGAACACCTCCTCTTCGAGTGAGAACGCCAAGTTGAACATAAAGGTTCACCAGCAAAATCCTCCCTCGCCTAAGAGCGATGTGAGGTCAGTTCGAACCTGTCATTTGGGGTTAGAGGTCTCGATGGTGGGAGGGTAGGTTCGTGGAGAACACCCCCCCCTTCGAGTGAGAACTCCCAACTTGAACAGAAAGGTTCAACAGTGAAATCCTCCCTCGCCTATGAGCGATGTGAGGTCAGTTCGAACCTGTCATTTGGGGTTAGAGGTCTCGATGGTGGGAGGGTAGGTTCGTAGAGAACACCCCCCCTTCGAGTGAGAACTCCCAACTTGAACAGAAAGGTTCACCAGCAAAATCCTCCCTCGCCTATGAGCGATGTGAGGTCAGTTCGAACCTGTCATTTGGGGTTAGAGGTCTCGATGGTGGGAAGGTAGGTTCGCAGAGAACACCCCCTCCCTTCAAGTGAGAACTTCCAACTTAAACAGAAAGGTTCACCAGTTAAATCCTCCACGCCTATGAGCGATGTGAGGTCAGTTCAAACCTGTCATTTGGGGTTAGAGGTCTCGATTGCGGGAAGGTAGGTTCGTAGAGAACACCCCCCCCCCCCTTTCGAGTGAGAACTCCCAATTTGAACAAAAAGGTTCACTATTTAAATTCTCCTCTACCTTTGGGTGATGCGGGCTTAGGAAGGACTCGTCAGATTGGGTTAGAAGCCCTAGAAGCGGGAAAGGAAGGTTCATAGAGAACACCTCCCCTTTCGAGTGAGAACACCAAGGACGACTTGTACCAGTGAAATCACACATGCCTATGGGCGATGAGAGGTCAGCCAAGGAAAAGCCTGTGTGTTAGAAGTCTCGAAGTGGAAGAGAGGGGTTCGCAGGTGATACCCTCCCACTTGAGTGAGAACGCCAGGGTCGATAGAGATGGTTTGAAAGGAGAGTTCACTGAAGTGATGTAGTCCACTCTTCAGGGCTCAGCCACGGTGTGGTCTCTTATCCTAAAGAGGAACTACACTCATCAGTTCTCATCAGAGTCAAGCGTGCTACTTTGCAAGGAGTCGAAGCTATAAGCTAAGTACGCTAAAGTGTCCTAGAAACCATTAAGTACCAAATATGCAGGTTGTGCAAAGGAAATGTGAAGCGCCAGCGAAAGTAAGTTGGTCAAGACAAGTTATGTGCACAAAGTTAAATGTTATTATATTACTAGATTGGAAGAGCGATTACACAAGATAATTACAAGAAGTCCACCTACAGAATAAATCTATTCAAGAGACCTATCTAGGCACTATTTGCCCGTCGACTACCTGCATGGACATGGAGAAGGGCGAGAGGTCCATCTCAGGATGCGTGCAGGCAACCTGAGCAAGGGCATCGCCAAACCCCTCCCTATAGGCATCGGCGGCGTCTTCAGTTAGTTCCGCCTCGGTCTTCTTGAATAGCTCGGCTTGTTGAGCAAGCTCTTCCTCGACTTTGCCTAGCTGAACTTCTTGATTGGTAGCCCTTTCCTCCAGCTTGGTCATCTTAGCTTGGGCCCCCTCCAACTGCTCTTCCAGGTCGATGACTTTGTTGCGGAGGGGCAAAATTTTGGTCTCAAGCTGGAGGGCTTCCTGCCCCTTGGTGAAGAGAAGTTTCTTGGTCTCCTTCTCAAACTAGCAGAGACTGCTCAGCTCCTGGTTCAGGGTAGTCTCACGCTTGGCAGCCAGCTGCACTTGGAGCTCCAAGTCTTTCTTTTGCTCCAACTCCTTCTCCAATCTGGCTATTTTATCTTGGAGCTCCACCTCGGCATCCCCTTTGACCAGTAAAATGTTGGAGGTAGCAAGGAACTCACCAAGGCCGTGGCTGATGAGGTCCCTTAGTGAATTCCTGTCCCTGGCCTCCTTCACTTCTTTAGCAGGCAAGTGGGCGAGGGTCCACTGGAGGAGAGGAGGGAGTTCGAGGGCAGAAGGTGCTTGGCTGGTTTGGGGGGCACTCTCTCCCCCACCCTTGAGCGCCAGGACTGGCTCGGGGGGAGAAGAGGCAATGGAAGGGTGCTCCCTGAAAGAGGGAGGTTGCCCCTCTGTCGTAGAAGAGGTCACCGCAGCAACCTCCACCCTATTCCTTTTGAAGACGAGGCCTGAGCATGTATCGTCATCCTCAGAGATCACTATCGCGGCTGCCCTCTTTAACTTGTTATCCGAAGTGGGGCCTGGGGCAGCCGCGGCAGGTGAAGAAGGACCAGCAGGGCATGAGCCACTTGCTGTGCGGCGATCCAGCAAGGCGACTAGCCTCTTCTTCTTCTCAGCATCCAATACCATACCTGCGATGAATAACAAGTAAAGAGTGAGAAGAGGCATGCAAAAAACACAAATGCTGACAGATACAAAATGAAGGAAGTTATATCGATATAGATGCTGAGGGTTTCAACATCGTATTCGTGCCTGATCAGCTGGGTGGTGTCGAACACCACACCCCAGCTTGAGAGGAGTTGGCACACATCACAATCAAAGGACGTCAGCTCCTCAAGTCCGCGGGGCTTCTTGAACCTCAACTTCTCCACCCAATATAATGGGAACCCTTCAAGCATGATGGAGTCGTATGAGCTACAGCAGACTCGAAAGAACTTCCCCTTGAAGCCCTTGTAGGACTGCGAGAATAGGGTTAGCAGAACCCTTCTCACTACTCCATTAAGGCTTACCCAAAGCCTTTTCCCAGGGCTCTTCGCCTCGAAGAAGTGCAAGAAGACATCTACCGAGGGAGGAAACCCCAGGTTGTTGCAAAGGATGGAGAAGGCCCTGATGAAGGCCCAGCTGTTAGGGTGCAGCTGGGCAGGTGCCACATTGAGCTCGGTAAGTAGGGCCCTCTCGAATCTGGTGAAGGGCAGGCAAACCTTAACCCGTTTGAAGATGGTGGCATACAGGAAGAAGAAGGGCTCCCCGTCATTGCAGCGATCATCAGCGCATACAGGTTCACCCTCAGTGCAGGGTTAAACCAAAATATACGCGTCACTCTCCCTGCCAAAGACGCGCCCCTTGATCTCGTTCTCGTCGTCCCTGTGTTTTCTTAGGTCCTCACAGGTTGTAAGCTTAGAGGTTTCGGCAAGGAGATCCTCTGATGCCCAGGAGTAGAGGGCCCTGTAGTCAACGGCTGGAGGAGGGTTGGAGGTGGTTTTGGTTCTGGCCATCTCGAATCTAAAACAAATGAGAGGCAGGGAGAAGGAGAAAGGGGTTTAGAAGAAAGTGATGTTGTGAACAAATGGCGGACAAAGACTCTCAGAAGAAGAACGAAAATGAGAAAGAAGAACAGAAACCCTAAAATGCATAAATCATAAACAGACCCAGCGCAGTTATGGCATGTAAAGGGTAGCGGAATCATAAAACAAAGGCGAGAAGAAGATTAAAAACCATACCCTTTGAGTAAGCGAAGATGAGGAGTTGCGAGGGTTGGAGTAGAAAAGAAGTGTACAAGAGAAGTTAGAAAGTATGGAGGTTCGAATGAAAAGTGATGAAACAGTGTTGAGGCACGGGGTTTTGAAAGGGTTTAACGTAGGCAAGGAAGCGCAAATGTTAAGAAACCCTAACCGTTGATCTAGAAACGTGTCCGCAGATTAAGAGGGGGTTGGTGAGATGTCCCTTCAGCGCGCTGTTCATGTCCTTTCGCTTAGTGCCACGTAGGTCACCCGAGCTGATGACTTAGTCTCTTCGCTGAACAAGTTAACAGCTCAAGATTGGGGGGCTTGTGTATCGACCAGTCCTCGGACGCCGAGAACAGCTAGTGAAGGTGAGCTGCGTCAGCTGGGCCCCACAGTAGGGACCTGAGCCACGTGGGCTGGATCCCACAGGTAGTAGGGACTAATGAGATGATTAGTCCTCAGCATGTCGACCACTAGAAGGAACTGAGGTGTCCTCGTCGCTCAGTAGGGTGATGAGTCCTCTGTAATTGGGTGTGACGAGGTGACATCGGCCTTGGATGTTTCGAACAACAGAACTATAACATCTACGATGGGCCTTAAGGGAAGACCAGTTATCAGTGAAATGCCCAGAGGTAGGGAGAGGCCTAAGTCATGAAGCACCCATGTGTGTGGCAAGTAAAGCACAGTTAGGTGTAGAGTCATGAAGGGTTGAGTGCCCATCAGGATTAGGGTTTCCAAGTGAGGCTGCATGCATGGCACGTGAACAGTGAAGGCACTCCCAGGACAGGTGGCCCCAAAGACTAGGTGCACAAGGGGGTACCCAGGTGGCCATCCTATTAGAGTTTGCACTCTAGTTAAGGAAACCTTACGTGCTAGATTACCCTAAGTTTGGGTGATAGCAGCGCAAGGGTATTCCTGTAAACCCTAAATATGGGTAGCGGCGTAAAGAAAACCCTAGACTATATAAAGGGTAGTAAAACATTTCGCAAAGGTACGCAGTTTCTAGACCTAAACACAGATACTCAATACACTTGGTGTGCTTGCCCTAGTTTTTGACTTGAGCGTCGGAGTGCAAACGGCCTCTAGGGCTCCCCCTTTCTATCTTGCAGGTGCAGGTTGTGTCGAGACAGCAAATCATAATTCAAGATGAGGAAAGGAAGCGTGTGATTGTCGTAGGGTCAACCGACAGGAGAGTCAACTGGCAAGAACAATAACATTACAATCAAATATAGGCATCCCATTCCTAGGTTAGATGACTTGTTGAGTGAATTACATGGATCTAAAATATTTTCCAAGATTGATCTCAAGAGTGGTTATAACCAAATCCGGATTAAACCGGGGGATGAATGGAAAACCGCTTTTAAGACCAAATTTGGTTTATATGAGTGGTTGGTCATGCCTTTTGGCTTGACTAATGCGCCTAGTACCTTCATGCGACTCATGCATCATATCTTAAGGCCATTGATTGGCAAGTTTGTTGTGGTTTATTTTGATGATATTCTTATATATAGTTTGTCTTTGAAAGATCATGAGAAGCATGTTAGGGAAGTCTTAGAAACCCTTAGGAAGGAACATTTGTATGCTAATCTTGCTAAATGTATGTTTGCACTTCTTCATATAGAATTCCTAGGGTTTGTTGTAAGTTATAAAGGGGTGCATGTTGATCAAACAAAGGTTGCAGCAATTCAACATTGGCCAACACCCTCCAATGTTAGTGAAGTACGAAGTTTTCATGGACTTGCTAGCTTTTATAGGCGGTTTGTGAAAGACGTTAGTACTATTGCCGCACCTCTCAATGCTATAGTAAAGAAGGATGTGGTTTTTAAGTGGGGACAAGAGTAGGAAAATGCTTTTCAAACTTTGAAAGAAAAATTGACTAAGGCCCCTGATCCAGCATCTTGACCAAAGCGCTAGAGCTTCTCCTTCTCGAACCTCATCCTTACCAGCTTCACGCCAAACACACCAATGACCTCCACCTTCAGCTCCTCCAAGACACCTGAAAGAACAATATGGCGCCTCTGCGGCCGGTTGCGCTCCAACGCTCAAGTCAGTGATTGAATCAACAAAGAACTTCAACGAAAACTTAGAACCATGTAAAAGTGAATCACCACTGAAAATGACTCCCCCCCTTGATTCCGTTAAGAATTTCGTATATATACCTGAGTCTTTCTCTCTCCTGACGGTTATCCCTCTTGACACGTGGATAACATCTGGTCATACATGTGTCACCATCTGGAGTACCTGCAGCTGAAACGTTACTTCCACTGTGCTCCTGCGACTAAGTTATCCACACAGGGAGTAGCTTAGTACACAGGCTACTCTGGGCGCAACCTTAACATGGCGAGCTGGTTAACACTGGGTACCACAGCTCACACTACACATAGTGGCAGATATGCCACTTATCTTCTCTACTTTGGCGGCAGACATGCCACTTATCTTCTGTATTTACACCATACAACAAGTGCTTGCCAAGTCTTCTCAAATACCCGGCGATGTGCTCTTTCGGCGACTTGCTGACCACCTGATCTCCTAACCTTCACACGGCGATCATGTGCAATCTAGGCGATTACTGATCCTCGCGCACGGCGATAGGCGATCATTGATCTGTGCTTCTTGCATAACGCTCTCGCTGGGAGCCTGGGTCCCAGCTTAACTATGAGTTAAAAGGAAACCCCCGATGACTGATCAGTGCTTCTTTACTTCTCGTGCTCTGCTTCCAGGCGCTCATTGCGCTTTGCCTCCAAGCGCTCATCACGCTTTGCCTCCAGGCGCTCACCTGACACTGATCTGCGAGTGGCGGTCCCTTAGCAACCGACCACCGATCACCATTCTGAATGATCGCCTCCCTTATTCACCTGCTATCCTCTACCACGTGTCACCCTGTGAATGGTCCACGTAGTCAACTGCTGCTGACGTCATCTACTACCGATGACCGACCGGATCATGAAGCTTTGGGAATCTCAAGTGGCGCAAATCTGCACTTATCTTGGATCATCACCTCCAAGTGGCGTGTCCATTCCCAATCGATGGCTACAACCACATAAGTTTAATCTTCTTTCATCTTCTATAGTCATTTCAATCGGTAGTTTTGATTCTATGTCTTGTTCTTGAATTTCAATCGGTTCTTTTGTTTTAATTTGTGTTTCCATTCTGTTTTTGTGTTTAAATTCTGTACCTATTCTGTTTTGAGTTCAGCACCTTGTTATTCATTCATTCATCACCATTAATTGTGCGTTAATCTTGGACCTTTGGAAATGAACCTTCACATCTAATTAACACTTGTTAAGTTAATGTCCAGTGGACATTTTCCTTAGGTGACTCACTCTAAATTGCTAAGAATCTTGATCCTAATTCTAAGAAAGTGTCACAAATACTCCCCAGTCCACCACCAAGGAAACACCATTTAGTTTGGTATATGGTTCGGACGCAATGATTCCTATAAAGATCCAGGAGAACTCGCCGCGTTTTCAGAACTTCGTAGCCAAAGAGTCCAATGAAGAAAGGAAGGTGAACCTAGACCTACTGGATGAGGTAAGGGAGGAAGCAAGAATCAAGGCTGAAGCCTTGAAGAGAAGGGTGGAACACAAGCACAACTCCAAGCTGAGACCTCAACAATTCCAGGTCACCGACCTGGTGATGAGGAAGGCCCACCCATACCAGCTAGAGAACAAGTTGTCTCCCAAGTAGACTGATACCTTCCGAGTGACAGAGGCCCTTGGAAACGGAGCATACAAGCTCGAGACTTTGGAAGGTGGAGCGATACCTCGTACTTGGAATGTAACCAATCTAAAATTTTACTTTAGTTGAATTGTTAAAGCTGTATTTCAGTCGAACTATCGCATTGTACACAGTTTTAGGGGACACTCTTTTTCCCTTATAAGGGTTTTTTAATGAGGTCACCTAATAAAGTTTCAGTTTAAAAGTATATTTTGTACAGTGCAGTTATGGACCCTCAACCTTGAGTTAGAAGTCTTAGTTGGGGAAGGAAGGTTCGCAGAGAACACCTCCCTACTGAGTGAAAACACCAAGGTCAAATAGTATGATTCGCCAATTAAAATCCTTTCCTGCCTTAAACGGCGAGGACGAGGTCAGTTATGGACCCTCGACCTTGAGTTAGAAGTCTTAGTTGGGGAAGGAAGGTTCGCAAAGAACGCCTCCCTACTGAGTGAAAACACATCATGAAAGACAATCACAATTCTTGGGATGAGTATCCTTTTGAGCATGCATACAATGGAGTAGTCCACAAGACTACTAATATTTCTACATTTGAAATTGCATGTGGACTTAATCCCCTTTCCTAAAGGTATTGTGCCTAAGGAAAAGGTAACCAATATTGAAAATTTTCAAATACATAAGAGGATTAGAGAACACATACAACCATCAAAAGAGAAATATTGTACAAAGTTGCCAAAAACAAAAGAAAAACAAAAATGGCAACTTCATACAATTAAGTTCTCTCCAATTGCTCACACTAACACCTTTACTTTGTTTGATGATTTCCATAGGTGGACGTTTGATCCGGGAGGACAAGCCTTGCCGAAACAATAGGCTGCTATCCGAGATCAAATCTGTAGATCTGAGGATAGATCTTCTCAAAGGAGGAGGAGATGATGGACACCATGCAACCCCATCCATCCCCCTAGTTGAAGACAAAGCAAGGGATTTGAGGACAAATCCTTTTTCAAGAGGGAGGGGATGATGGAAGAGGGCCAAGCACAACCTTCCATGAAAGGCAAGAGCCAAGTCAAGAGCGTCTAAGACCAAGCTAGGAGCGTCTAAGACAAGCTAGGAGCGTCTAGGACGAGAAGGCCAAGCTAGAAGCGTCTAGGACAAGAAGACTTGGATCAAAGCTATGAATGGGAGAGTGGCATACTAGCACATATTCCGTGAAGGCCCATCAAATGTAGTTTAGCTTTAATTGGGGTGTAAATAGCATAGCCATGTGGACAAATGTTTATTTTTCTGCACATTAGAATTAAGGAGAAGTTAACCTTCCCACTATTCTAGAAAGCCCATGGAGGGGGTGAACTTACAAACTAGACACACACCTCCCCCCCCATGTGCTCACACTTTCCATGTGGCCCATGTGCTTCACATTTACATTTCATTTGGCTAGCATTAGGGTTGCATTATGGTCCTCCTTAGCCTATAAAAGGAGGAGCCTACACCTTGTATTTTCAAGATTAAATAGAGTATTGTTATGCTGCCAAAATTGTGCCATACACCACTCTTTGCCTAACACTTAGGTTTTAGTCTTCAATTCATCACTACCAAAGGGGCTGGCCAAACCTCCCCATTTCCTCACTCTTCATGCACCTTCAAGGCACCCATGCTTCCTAGGAAGGCCTTGCTCACCTCCTCCATAAGCTTCCGCATCCATCATCACCAAGGAACTCCAAAAATCCAAAGAAGAGCTCATAGGAATGCTATCATTTGGTATCTAGAGCTATGGTTCTTCAAAGATGAGTATCTCTTTTCATTTTCTTTTTGAGTTCTTCTTTTCTCCAAGTTGTTCATCTTTATTCCAAGTTGTCTTGCTGTTTTCTGTGTTTTAATATGATTTGAATGCTTGTTTATTCATTTCACTTGGTGGGTTTGTTCAAACTTGTGCTTGAACATCTATTTTCAATTTTGTGTAGGATTCTTGATATATTTGTGTTGCTGTTTTTATTTTTAGGTATTTGAGTCTTGCTTGAAATTTCATTTGGGTCATATGATGTTCTTGTGTCTTTTCATTTTATGAATCCATAAGTTTTGTCTAAGTCATGTGTTTCCATATTTGTCATCAAATCCTAGTAGTACTCTTTTTGATTTATTTGTTTCTTGTTTTTGGTCTGAATGTTTGATCTGAAATCTGTTTTGTGTTGATCCTTTGGTGCATTTTTAATTTTAGTTTGAGTTCTTATTTGTGTGTTAGATCCACACAAATTCCATCATATTAACTCCATTGTGTTTTTAAGGTATATCATTCTGTTTTTCATTCCAGTTTTCAGAACCCCTTGTTTTTCACTTTTCTGTGCTGACTGTTTTGATTTATGAAAATCACATACATCATCAAAAATTTCTGAGCCTCTGGATTTCACAAATTTGAGGTGTTAGCAAAAGGACAAAAAAAGAACCATCTGAAAAGAAGAAATAGAAAAAAAAAGATAAATATTACAAAAAAAGTGTGCAATCCTGACGTTCTAGCTGGCAGCTCTGAGCACTGATTTTATAAAATTTACCAAAATTAATTGGTACATGCGTTTGGAGTGAAACCAACGCCAAAAGTTTGTTAAGATCTTGTTCTGCAATATTGTGTCTCAATTTTCAGAAGCAAATACAAAAGGGTCAGCTCAGCATAAATCTTTTAAAGATACGCTTTCTGGACCACAACAATATGTGCTTTTCTGTGGTGCTGTTTTTTGGTTTTTAAATCAAATCTAGTGCTATTCCTAGGTTCCTTTTTGTGTGCCATCCATTATTTGAGTACCTTTTATTTGCTTGTCTAATTTCATTTGAACTCTTTCTAGTTGTGTCACATTTAAATTCCATTTGTGTGGTATTGTTTTTCAAATTAATTTGTTTCTTGCTTTCTTTCTTTGGCCTCTAAGCTTGTTGGTGGATTAAATATCAATTGGTACTTGTTGAGTGAGAATTTGACTTGAGGGGAGTCTAGCTTGCTTAATAGGTGCTGGATTGAAGATTTTATTGACCTAATTCCAAGATGAACAAAGGCAAAGGGCAGCAACAAACACCATACTACAAATACACCACACACTTTGGAAGGCCCAACAAGTAGAAAAGCAACAAAAGGGGTGCAACTAGAAGAACAACAAAAGGGGTGCAAATAGTAAAAGCAACAAAGGGAGTGTCATTTAATTTCTTTGCAATCTTGCTTGTGTTAATTACTTGTTAATCACGCAATTAGTCGGTGAGTGTGTCTTCAAGGGCTCCAAGTGTCCAAGAAGCCTCACCTAGGGCCGTCTAGCTTAATTTTGTTTTTATTAATTGCTTTAATTGAACCAACTTGCTTTAATCACTTCGTTAATTTCTTGTTTAATCTTGTTTAAGGCTTTCATAACTTGCATTGTTTTCTTGCATTAAAAATTTGATTTCTTCAACCTAATTGTGTTTTAAGTGGTTTACTAAGAGAAAGCTTTGTGTGAAGACATTGAGGGATAGTCTTTGGCTAAGGCAAGGCTTGGTATTTAAGTAGTCCATTGTGACTCACCTCCCTTACCTGGAAGACTACCTTCTTTGACTTCCCTAAATTTTCTCAAGGTAAAATATTTCTATACACAAAGGTCTAGTCATGTCTTCTCATTCCTTTAAATCTCTTAAAAGTGAGGTGAAATCCTTGAAATCTCTTTTGGAACAACTTTCCAAGAATATTCAATCAATTTCATCTAAACAATTGGAGAATGAGGCCAAAACTAATGAATTGACTAAATCAAAGGATGAGAAGTCTCACATTTCAAAAAAATTACCTTCTCATGCATCTATCTCTAAAAAGCATGATTCTTTTGGGGAGGGAAGACATAGAAGAGATAGAAAAGAACAAGAAAGCCCAAGAGAGGTTAAGGTAGACCTACCCCATTCCCATGGAAAAGAAAATATAGAAACTTGCCTAGATTGGGAAATGAGGGTAGAAAAATTGTTTGCTTCCCATAAAGAAAGAAAGGAAAGAAAGATACAAAAGAAAAGAGAGGAAGCCGAAAGGGAAGCTAAAGAAAAAGAAAAAGAAAAAGAAAAAGAAAAAGAAAAAGAAAAGCATGAGAAGACTCTTGAGAAACAAAAGGCGTGGGAGAATAGTGTTCCTTCTCACAAGGTCATTCAACAAGACAAAAGATTTAAAAATACCTTTGAAAATATGCGTCTTGTTGAACAACCTAGCCTTTCCTTTTGTAAAGGAACACTTGCAAGCATAGTAACAAAAAAAGAGTCTTTAAAAGAAGCTTGCATAGATAAAGATAAAGTGGATTATTTCTCATATGTGCTAGGATATCACCAAGTGAATGTCAAGTTATTTACAAGCATCTACAAAAACAAATTTTTATGTGAAGTAGTGCCTAAAGAAACTTGTCATGTCCTATTGAGACAACCATTGCCAAGTGTGCAACTTCTCATAAACAATGGTTGTAACAACGAGACTATCTTTACACATAAGAGAAAAATTCTTCATGAAGGAGAACTCATGGACCAAATTAGAGTTGATAAAACTCTAGAGCTTTTAAAAGGAAAACTTTTGTCACCCATGAGAAAAGATGTTCAAAGACATTACCCTAGATATATTTCTTGTTTTAAAAATACACCTAAGGTGATGTCTCATGAACTCTATACTCCTTTACCTTTTGCAAATGATCCTTGGGAAGACATAAACCTCAATTTTATCTTAGAGCTTCCTAGGACAACAAAAGGTTTTGATTCCATTTTTATGGATATGGATAATCTCTTCTATATAGAAGTGACAAGTCTTCATGGTTTATCTTCAAGCATAGTATTGGATAGAGCTCCAAAATTTGAAAACCATCATTTGAGGAATCTTTTAGAAAAACTTGAAATTAAGTTGTACTCTTCAAATTTTTATCCTCAAAAGAATGGTCAAAATAAAATTGAAAACATAGCTCTTTTTACTATGCCTAGAGAAATCATGAAAGACAATCACAATTCTTGGGATGAGTATCCTTTTGAGCATGCATACAATGGAGTAGTCCACAAGACTACTAATATTTCTACATTTGAAATTGCATGTGGACTTAATCCCCTTTCCTAAAGGTATTGTGCCTAAGGAAAAGGTAACCAATATTGAAAATTTTCAAATACATAAGAGGATTAGAGAACACATACAACCATCAAAAGAGAAATATTGTACAAAGTTGCCAAAAACAAAAGAAAAACAAAAATGGCAACTTCATACAATTAAGTTCTCTCCAATTGCTCACACTAACACCTTTACTTTGTTTGATGATTTCCATAGGTGGACGTTTGATCCGGGAGGACAAGCCTTGCCGAAACAATAGGCTGCTATCCGAGATCAAATCTGTAGATCTGAGGATAGATCTTCTCAAAGGAGGAGGAGATGATGGACACCATGCAACCCCATCCATCCCCCTAGTTGAAGACAAAGCAAGGGATTTGAGGACAAATCCTTTTTCAAGAGGGAGGGGATGATGGAAGAGGGCCAAGCACAACCTTCCATGAAAGGCAAGAGCCAATTCAAGAGCGTCTAAGACCAAGCTAGGAGCGTCTAAGACAAGCTAGGAGCGTCTAGGACGAGAAGGCCAAGCTAGAAGCGTCTAGGACAAGAAGACTTGGATCAAAGCTATGAATGGGAGAGTGGCATACTAGCACATATTCCGTGAAGGCCCATCAAATGTAGTTTAGCTTTAATTGGGGTGTAAATAGCATAGCCATGTGGACAAATGTTTATTTTTCTGCACATTAGAATTAAGGAGAAGTTAACCTTCCCACTATTCTAGAAAGCCCATGGAGGGGGTGAACTTACAAACTAGACACACACCTCCCCATGTGCTCACACTTTCCATGTAGCCCATGTGCTTCACATTTACATTTCATTTGGCTAGCATTAGGGTTGCATTATGGTCCTCCTTAGCCTATAAAAGGAGGAGCCTACACCTTGTATTTTCAAGATTAAATAGAGTATTGTTATGCTGCCAAAATTGTGCCATACACCACTCTTTGCCTAACACTTAGGTTTTAGTCTTCAATTCATCACTACCAAAGGGGCTGGCCAAACCTCCCCATTTCCTCACTCTTCATGCACCTTCAAGGCACCCATGCTTCCTAGGAAGGCCTTGCTCACCTCCTCCATAAGCTTCCGCATCCATCATCACCAAGGAACTCCAAAATCCAAAGAAGAGCTCATAGGAATGCTATCATTTGGTATCTAGAGCTATGGTTCTTCAAAGATGAGTATCTCTTTTCATTTTCTTTTTGAGTTCTTCTTTTCTCCAAGTTGTTCATCTTTATTCCAAGTTGTCTTGCTGTTTTCTGTGTTTTAATATGATTTGAATGCTTGTTTATTCATTTCATTTGGTGGGTTTGTTCAAACTTGTGCTTGAACATCTATTTTCAATTTTGTGTAGGATTCTTGATATATTTGTGTTGCTGTTTTTATTTTTAGGTATTTGAGTCTTGCTTGAAATTTCATTTGGGTCATATGATGTTCTTGTGTCTTTTCATTTTATGAATCCATAAGTTTTGTCTAAGTCATGTGTTTCCATATTTGTCATCAAATCCTAGTAGTACTCTTTTTGATTTATTTGTTTCTTGTTTTTGGTCTGAATGTTTGATCTGAAATCTGTTTTGTGTTGATCCTTTGGTGCATTTTTAATTTTAGTTTGAGTTCTTATTTGTGTGTTAGATCCACACAAATTCCATCATATTAACTCCATTGTGTTTTTAAGGTATATCATTCTGTTTTTCATTCCAGTTTTCAGAACCCCTTGTTTTTCACTTTTCTGTGCTGACTGTTTTGATTTATGAAAATCACATACATCATCAAAAATTTCTGAGCCTCTGGATTTCACAAATTTGAGGTGTTAGCAAAAGGACAAAAAAAGAACCATCTGAAAAGAAGAAATAGAAAAAAAAAGATAAATATTACAAAAAAAGTGTGCAATCCTGACGTTCTAGCTGGCAGCTCTGAGCACTGATTTTATAAAATTTACCAAAATTAATTGGTACATGCGTTTGGAGTGAAACCAACGCCAAAAGTTTGTTAAGATCTTGTTCTGCAATATTGTGTCTCAATTTTCAGAAGCAAATACAAAAGGGTCAGCTCAGCATAAATCTTTTAAAGATACGCTTTCTGGACCACAACAATATGTGCTTTTCTGTGGTGCTGTTTTTTGGTTTTTAAATCAAATCTAGTGCTATTCCTAGGTTCCTTTTTGTGTGCCATCCATTATTTGAGTACCTTTTATTTGCTTGTCTAATTTCATTTGAACTCTTTCTAGTTGTGTCACATTTAAATTCCATTTGTGTGGTATTGTTTTTCAAATTAATTTGTTTCTTGCTTTCTTTCTTTGGCCTCTAAGCTTGTTGGTGGATTAAATATCAATTGGTACTTGTTGAGTGAGAATTTGACTTGAGGGGAGTCTAGCTTGCTTAATAGGTGCTGGATTGAAGATTTTATTGACCTAATTCCAAGATGAACAAAGGCAAAGGGCAGCAACAAACACCATACTACAAATACACCACACACTTTGGAAGGCCCAACAAGTAGAAAAGCAACAAAAGGGGTGCAACTAGAAGAACAACAAAAGGGGTGCAAATAGTAAAAGCAACAAAGGGAGTGTCATTTAATTTCTTTGCAATCTTGCTTGTGTTAATTACTTGTTAATCACGCAATTAGTCGGTGAGTGTGTCTTCAAGGGCTCCAAGTGTCCAAGAAGCCTCACCTAGGGCCGTCTAGCTTAATTTTGTTTTTATTAATTGCTTTAATTGAACCAACTTGCTTTAATCACTTCGTTAATTTCTTGTTTAATCTTGTTTAAGGCTTTCATAACTTGCATTGTTTTCTTGCATTAAAAATTTGATTTCTTCAACCTAATTGTGTTTTAAGTGGTTTACTAAGAGAAAGCTTTGTGTAAAGACATTGAGGGATAGTCTTTGGCTAAGGCAAGGCTTGGTATTTAAGTAGTCCATTGTGACTCACCTCCCTTACCTGGAAGACTACCTTCTTTGACTTCCCTAAATTTTCTCAAGGTAAAATATTTCTATACACAAAGGTCTAGTCATGTCTTCTCATTCCTTTAAATCTCTTAAAAGTGAGGTGAAATCCTTGAAATCTCTTTTGGAACAACTTTCCAAGAATATTCAATCAATTTCATCTAAACAATTGGAGAATGAGGCCAAAACTAATGAATTGACTAAATCAAAGGATGAGAAGTCTCACATTTCAAAAAAATTACCTTCTCATGCATCTATCTCTAAAAAGCATGATTCTTTTGGGGAGGGAAGACATAGAAGAGATAGAAAAGAACAAGAAAGCCCAAGAGAGGTTAAGGTAGACCTACCCCATTCCCATGGAAAAGAAAATATAGAAACTTGCCTAGATTGGGAAATGAGGGTAGAAAAATTGTTTGCTTCCCATAAAGAAAGAAAGGAAAGAAAGATACAAAAGAAAAGAGAGGAAGCCGAAAGGGAAGCTAAAGAAAAAGAAAAAGAAAAAGAAAAAGAAAAAGAAAAAGAAAAGCATGAGAAGACTCTTGAGAAACAAAAGGCGTGGGAGAATAGTGTTCCTTCTCACAAGGTCATTCAACAAGACAAAAGATTTAAAAATACCTTTGAAAATATGCGTCTTGTTGAACAACCTAGCCTTTCCTTTTGTAAAGGAACACTTGCAAGCATAGTAACAAAAAAAGAGTCTTTAAAAGAAGCTTGCATAGATAAAGATAAAGTGGATTATTTCTCATATGTGCTAGGATATCACCAAGTGAATGTCAAGTTATTTACAAGCATCTACAAAAACAAATTTTTATGTGAAGTAGTGCCTAAAGAAACTTGTCATGTCCTATTGAGACAACCATTGCCAAGTGTGCAACTTCTCATAAACAATGGTTGTAACAACGAGACTATCTTTACACATAAGAGAAAAATTCTTCATGAAGGAGAACTCATGGACCAAATTAGAGTTGATAAAACTCTAGAGCTTTTAAAAGGAAAACTTTTGTCACCCATGAGAAAAGATGTTCAAAGACATTACCCTAGATATATTTCTTGTTTTAAAAATACACCTAAGGTGATGTCTCATGAACTCTATACTCCTTTACCTTTTGCAAATGATCCTTGGGAAGACATAAACCTCAATTTTATCTTAGAGCTTCCTAGGACAACAAAAGGTTTTGATTCCATTTTTATGGATATGGATAATCTCTTCTATATAGAAGTGACAAGTCTTCATGGTTTATCTTCAAGCATAGTATTGGATAGAGCTCCAAAATTTGAAAACCATCATTTGAGGAATCTTTTAGAAAAACTTGAAATTAAGTTGTACTCTTCAAATTTTTATCCTCAAAAGAATGGTCAAAATAAAATTGAAAACATAGCTCTTTTTACTATGCCTAGAGAAATCATGAAAGACAATCACAATTCTTGGGATGAGTATCCTTTTGAGCATGCATACAATGGAGTAGTCCACAAGACTACTAATATTTCTACATTTGAAATTGCATGTGGACTTAATCCTCTTTCGCTTTTTAAGTTGTTACCCTTTCCTAAAGGTATTGTGCCTAAGGAAAAGGTAACCAATATTGAAAATTTTCAAATACATAAGAGGATTAGAGAACACATACAACCATCAAAAGAGAAATATTGTACAAAGTTGCCAAAAACAAAAGAAAAACAAAAATGGCAACTTCATACAATTAAGTTCTCTCCAATTGCTCACACTAACACCTTTACTTTGTTTGATGATTTCCATAGGTGGACGTTTGATCCGGGAGGACAAGCCTTGCCGAAACAATAGGCTGCTATCCGAGATCAAATCTGTAGATCTGAGGATAGATCTTCTCAAAGGAGGAGGAGATGATGGACACCATGCAACCCCATCCATCCCCCTAGTTGAAGACAAAGCAAGGGATTTGAGGACAAATCCTTTTTCAAGAGGGAGGGGATGATGGAAGAGGGCCAAGCACAACCTTCCATGAAAGGCAAGAGCCAAGTCAAGAGCGTCTAAGACCAAGCTAGGAGCGTCTAAGACAAGCTAGGAGCGTCTAGGACGAGAAGGCCAAGCTAGAAGCGTCTAGGACAAGAAGACTTGGATCAAAGCTATGAATGGGAGAGTGGCATACTAGCACATATTCCGTGAAGGCCCATCAAATGTAGTTTAGCTTTAATTGGGGTGTAAATAGCATAGCCATGTGGACAAATGTTTATTTTTCTGCACATTAGAATTAAGGAGAAGTTAACCTTCCCACTATTCTAGAAAGCCCATGGAGGGGGTGAACTTACAAACTAGACACACACCTCCCCATGTGCTCACACTTTCCATGTAGCCCATGTGCTTCACATTTACATTTCATTTGGCTAGCATTAGGGTTGCATTATGGTCCTCCTTAGCCTATAAAAGGAGGAGCCTACACCTTGTATTTTCAAGATTAAATAGAGTATTGTTATGCTGCCAAAATTGTGCCATACACCACTCTTTGCCTAACACTTAGGTTTTAGTCTTCAATTCATCACTACCAAAGGGGCTGGCCAAACCTCCCCATTTCCTCACTCTTCATGCACCTTCAAGGCACCCATGCTTCCTAGGAAGGCCTTGCTCACCTCCTCCATAAGCTTCCGCATCCATCATCACCAAGGAACTCCAAAATCCAAAGAAGAGCTCATAGGGACAAGGCCTTCCCTGAGCCTTCTTCCCTACCTTGGTCTCATGCACCCGTGCCTGATGCTGTTGCTTCCCCTGACCTCCGCACGGCTTCGACGGTGCAGCACTGCCTCTCTTCTCAGAGACCTCTGTCTCTGCTACTATGTGCGCCACCGCACGTCGCCGAATCTCAGCAAAGGTGGCAGGGTGGCTCCTGATGAGCGATTCACTGAAAAGGCCAGGCAGTACGCCTTTCTTGAATGCGTGCACCAGCATGCTCTCGTCCTTGCTGGGCAACCTCATCACCTGCACACCGAAACGATTGAGGAAGTCCTTCAGCGACTCCCCTTGGTACTGGCGCACGTCGAACAGATCATAAGACACCACTGGTGGCGCTCTGTTGACGATGTACTGCTCCATGAACAGCTTCGAAAATTGATGGAAAGAAGTGATGTGGCCCTCTGGCAGGCTCACGAACCACTCCATAGCTACTCCGCTCAACGTGCTCATAAACATCTTGCAGTACACAGCATCTGAACCTCCAAACAACATCATCTGAGTGTGGAAGGATGTCAGGTGTGCTTCTGGATCTTCCACCCCCGTGAACGACGCCTTCAGTCCCACCAGATTGGGAGGCACCGCTGTGTTCATGATTTCGGGGGAGAAAGGCATAGGAAATGCTATAGGAGGCGACGACGGCGTCGACGTCCTATCTTCGACTGCGCGTTCCTTCTGCTCCTGCAACTCCCTACGCAGTTCCTCGTTTATGCTGTTCAACTCCTCATTTCTGCCATGCGATGCAGTCAGCTCTGCACGCATCTTCTGATGGAAGAGGCCCAAGCCCAAGTCCAAGCCCAAACCCATGTTCAAGTCCAAGACCTATCTCAATCCCACCAAATAGAAGATATGGGCCAACTACAAGGGGTATGGCAAGAAGAATACAAGAGGATTCAGACACTGCTACTGATGGCAGAGAGACTTTCCTCTACATGATAAAGATGCCATAAGTTTAGTGTAGAAGTAGAATTTAATTTTCTTGTCAAAATTAGAATAGGAAAATAATTGTAATCTTCTTAGAATTAATTTTGGCACCTAAAACACCAACCTAGGTTAATTTAGGGTTTTTAAAACCACTAAATTAACCAAGGTCAGTTTGGAAAGCCTAGAGAGGGTGAGCGTGAAATACTAATCACACCCCTCCCATGTGCTCTCATTTTTAGGCTCCACCTTGAGGAGAATTTCATTTTGAATTTCCCTCCATTTAATTTGAATTTTCAGCCCTCTAAACACTATAAATAAGAGGGCTTGGCTCATGTAATTCTCAAGATTAATTTGAGTGAAATTGCTGCCAACTTTGTGCCAATTATCACTCTTGTCTCCTACCTCTAGGATAGACACCTTAGTCTTCATTCTTCATCTTTTCCAAGTGAGATGGCCTCACCACTCACTCTCCACACCTAACACTTCACCTTCAAGGAAACCACAACTCCTAGGAGCTCCTTGCACATCTTCAACCATAGCTTCCGCCACCTTCAAATTCATTTTCAGCTAATGGAAGAAAGCACTCAAGCTAGGCTACATCAAGTGGTATCTAGAGCCATGGTTCTTCAAGAGCTAAGTGTCTTCTTCTAATTTTTTTTGATTTTGTGTTGTTCTTCATATTTCCATGTTATTCTTCATTAGATCCTTGAATGTCTTGCTGTTTTTTGCAATTTAATTTTGATTTGAATGCTGTTTGGATGAATCCAATCGGTAGAATGTGTTCAACTTGTTCTTGAGCTTCTAATTTCAATTTTGTGTAGGATTCTTGTGTGTTTTGGTGTGCTGTTTGATTTTATTACGATTTTGAGTCTTTCTTGCACATTTTAATTGGTTCAATCTGTTCTAATTTGAGTCATTTTGATTTTGAGATCTATACATGTTTTGTCAAGTCATGTTTCTCCAACAAATGTCATCAAATCCTAGTAGTACTTTTCTTGATTGATTTTGTTTCTTGATTTGATCTTGAGTCCAGTTTTTAATCTGAATTGTTTGATCCTTTGGTGCATTTTTCTTTTAGATTTGAGTTCATATTTGTGTGATAGAACCACACAAATTCTTATACAATCATTCTATTGTGTCTTTGCAAGTTTTCAACTCTGTTTTTAATTCCAGATTAGGATTTCTAAACTGTGCTGGCTGTTTTTCATTGTGAAAATTAATTCCGCTGGAGAAAAATTCTGGAAATCTGGATCTGAGAAGCTTGATGATGTCTTAGAAAAAAAGGAAAAAGAAAGTGAATCAAAATTCGAAGTGAAAAAAAAATGATAAATCAAACAAAATCAGTGTTCAAAACTGGCGCGAAAAAAAAAACGATAATCTGGCACCAGATTTGAAAATTTTATTGTAATTGATTGGTGCATGTGTTTTCAGTGATTTCAGCGCCAAAATTTGGTTAACATCTTGAAGTATCTGTGTTTAAAATTTCAAATTTAAATTTGAAAAATACAGCTCAGCATAAATCGTGTAAGTCACGTTTTTTGACACTTAAATTCTAGTAGTTCAGTTTTGGTTTTTGTAATCCAATTCTAGTACCTTTCCCTAGGTTCATTTTGTGTGCCAGCTTTGTTGATTACCTTATTTTGCTTGATTGTCAATTTTTCTTCAATATTCCTTCTAGTTTTGTCACATTTAAATCCCTTTGCTGTTGTCCAAATTTAAATTGAGCTTTTGTTGCTTTAATTTTTGTTGACCTCTTAAGTGGTGAAAGTTTTCAAAAGGTGCTTGTAAAGTTTGGAGCTAACCTTTGTGGTGAGTGCCATTTTTACTTAGTATGTGCTGAATTGATTACTTTAGTGACTATCCTAAAAGAGGTAAAGCAAGAGTGCAGCAACAAAAATATACAAACATACATCAAAGAGAGGAGTGCAAAGCAAAAAGGAGGAGTACCAAAAAGAAAAGGAAGCATAGAATAGGATTCTAAACTTTTGTAATTCAAAATTTCCATTGTATTTCTTTTGAGTTGTAAGTTGTTAAACATTCAATAATTAGTGGAATTAATCACGCCAATTAGACAGTGAGTGTGTCTTCAAAGGTTCTAAGTGCCAAAGAAGCCTCACCTTAGGAATTCGCCTAGTTTAAATGCTTTTGAATTAGAATTAATTGTTCATTGTGATTAATTGTTTTTTTAAGTTATTTCGTTTTTTTGTATTAAAGCTTGTGTTTTCATTCTTGCTTGCTCTAAGTGAATTACTTACCACCTATCTTTCTTGTGGTACATTGCTTTTAACACATAGCTTTAATCATGTCTACTCATTCTCCTAACTCTAGTGAAGATGATAGAAAGTCAATCAAATCTCTTTTAAAACAATTAGCACAAGACTTTCAATCACTTTCATATAGACAACTCCAACATGAGACGCAACTCAAAGAGAGGGATGCTCATGTTGCTTTGTTGGAGAACGAGTTGAGGATGGTTAAAGAAAAAGATGAATGCACCCATAAAACAAAAAGAAGTTCACATGCATCTTGCTCTAGGGGTAGTGATTCTCTTGGTGAACAAAGCCTTAGGATTAATGAGTATTATCAACCACCCCCTAGGAGAGCTAGAAAAGAAAGAAAAGAAAGTAGTAAGGAGGTTAGGGTAGACTTACCTTATTTCCATGGCAAAGAAAATGTAGAAGCTTACCTAGATTGGGAAATGAAGGTAGAACAATTATTTGCTTGCCATAGAGTAAGTGAGGAACGAAAGGTACCCCTAGCTACCCTTAGCTTTCAGGGAAATGCTATGTATTGGTGGACTGCTTTAGAGAGAGATAGGCGCCTTCATAAGGACCCTCCCATAGAATACTGGAATGACCTTAGGGGAGCCTTAAGACGCCGTCATATCCCTTCCTACTATAATAGGGAGTTAATGGACAAGCTCCAGAGACTCCAACAAAAATCTATGAGTGTGGAAGAATATAGGCAGAAAATGGAGCTTTATATGATGAGAGCCTCCATTAGGGAGGAAGAATCCACCACAATAGCAAGATTTTTGAGTGGACTCAATCTTGAGATTAGAGATAGAGTTGAGCTTTTACCCTACAGAGATTTGAATGATTTAATTCAACTTTGCATCAAAGTTGAACAACAAAATTTGAGAAAAATATCAAGTCGTAGGGAAGGTTCATATTCTAACTCCTATCCCAAGAGACAGTATAAAAGGGAGGAACCCATAAAAGAAAAACCAAAAGAAACTCCTAAGAAAACAGAAATAGATACCTCTAGCTCACAACCTCGTAGTAGAGACACTAAATGTTTTAAGTGCTTTGGTAGAGGTCATATAGCTGCCCAGTGCCCAAACAAGAGAACCATACTCTTAATAGGGAGGGATGAATATAGTAGCCAAAGTGAAGAAGTTAGCGGGGGAGAAGAGAAAGTAAATAGTGAGGGAGTGTATCCATGTGAGGGGGAGTTAATGATGATCCGTAGAACCCTCAACAACCAACCTAGTGTGGACCAAGAGTCACAAAGAGAGAACATCTTCCACACAAGATGTAAAGTTTTTGAAAATGTATGTTCTCTCATTGTGGACAGTGGTTCCTGCTGCAACTGCTATAGCTCTAGGATAGTTGAGAAGCTGAATCTACAGGTAATACCTCATCCTAAACCTTATAAACTTCAGTGGATAAATGAAGATGGGGAATTAACTGTAGATAAGCAAGTGAAAGTCGAGTTCTCTGTGGGAAACTATAAAGACAAAGTTTTATGTGATGTAGTTCCCATGGAAGCTTGTCATATTTTATTGGGTAGACCATGGCAATTTGATAAGAAAACTATGCACAATGGTCTTACCAATGAGATTACTTTCACTCACAGGGATAAAAAGTTTGTACTCTATCCATTATCACACTCACATGTGATAAAGGATCAAGTACAAATGAAACTCAAAAGAGAGGAAGAAAAAAAAAATAGAAAACCAAGAAAAAGCCCTTAGGGAAAAAGAGGCGTGGGAGAAGAGTGTTCCTTCCCACAAGGTCATTCAGAAGGAAGAAAAGGTTGAAAACAAAGTTAAAAAAATACTTCTTTCTGAACAACCTACAGGCCTCCTGCTGTGTAAAGGAACACTTACATGCACTGCCACATCTTCTAAAACTAGTATTCTACCTCCTCAGGTAAAAGAACTTTTAAAAGAGTTTGATGATTTATTTCCTAAGGAAGAAGGACCATTGGGACTTCCCCCTTTTAGAGGAATAGAACATCAAATAGATTTAGTTCCAGGAGCTAGTCTTCCTAATAGACCAGCTTATAGAACTGATCCTGAGGAAACCAAGGAGATAGAATCACAAGTTCAGGATTTGTTGGAGAAGGGTTGGGTTCAAAAGAGCCTCAGTCCTTGTGCTGTACCTGTCTTGTTGGTGCCTAAAAAAGATGGCAAGTGGAGAATGTGTTGTGATTGTAGGGCCATCAATAACATCACCATCAAGTACAGGCATCCAATTCCAAGACTAGATGACATGCTTGATGAATTGCATGGGTCCACTATATTTTCCAAAATTGATCTTAAGAGCGGATATCACCAAATACGAATTAAAGAGGGTGATGAGTGGAAAACCGCTTTTAAAACCAAATTTGGGCTATATGAATGGTTAGTGATGCCTTTTGGTCTCACTAATGCACCTAGCACATTCATGAGGCTAATGAATCATGTCTTGAGAGATTGTATAGGTAAATATGTAGTAGTTTATTTTGATGATATCCTAGTATATAGCCAAAACCTAGAAGCCCACCTAACTCACCTTAGGGAAGTTCTCTTAGTGCTTAGGGAGAATAGTCTTTTTGCTAATATTGATAAGTGTACCTTTTGTGTTGATAGCATAGTGTTTTTAGGTTTTATAGTTAGCAAAAATGGGGTACATGTTGACCCTGAGAAAATCAAAGCCATCCAAGAATGGCCAACCCCACAAAATGTAGGAGATGTTAGGAGTTTTCATGGATTAGCAAGCTTTTATAGAAGATCTGTGCCTAACTTCTCGAGTCTAGCTTCACCACTCAATGAGTTAGTGAAGAAGGACACTCCATTTTGTTGGACAGAGAAGCAAGATCAAGCCTTCAAGAGGCTTAAAGCTCTGCTCACTAATGCACCCGTTTTAGCTCTACCAAATTTTGCAAACACTTTTGAGCTAGAATGTGATGCATCAGGAGTAGGCATAGGTGCGGTATTGTTGCAAGGTGGACACCCTATTGCTTATTTCAATGAAAAACTCCATGGTGCCACCCTCAACTACCCAACCTATGATAAAGAGCTCTATGCACTTGTGAGGGCCCTGAAGACTTGGGAGCACTATCTAGTATCCAAAGAATTTGTAATTCATAGTGATCATGAGTCTTTAAAATACTTGAAGGGTCAGCATAAGTTGAATAAACGTCATGCAAAATGGATGGAATTTCTTGAACAATTCCCTTATGTTATCAAATACAAGAAGGGCAGTACTAATATTGTGGTTGATGCTCTCTCCAGGAGACACGCCCTCTTTTCAAAACTTGGTGCCCAGATTCTTGGATTTGAAAACATACCTGAACTGTATAAAGAAGATCGAGACTTTGCATCCACTTTTGTTAAATGTGATCATAGAGCACAAGGAGGATTTTATGTGTCCGAGGGTTATCTTTTTAAAGAAGGAAAACTATGTATACCCCAAGGAACACATAGAAAGCTTCTTGTAAAAGAAACACATGAAGGAAGTCTCATGGGCCATTTTGGAGTTGATAAAACTCTAGAGCTTTTAAAAGGAAAATTCTTTTGGCCACACATGAGAAAAGATGTTCAAAGACATTGTTTTAGATGCATTTCATGTTTAAAAGCCAAATCTAAAATAATGCCTCATGGACTCTATACTCCTTTGCCTGTTGCAAATGCTCCATGGGAAGACATTAGCATGGATTTTATTTTAGGACTCCCTAGGACTGCAAGAGGTTTTGATTCTATTTTTGTGGTTGTGGATAGGTTCAGTAAGATGGCACATTTTATACCATGCTACAAAATAGATGATGCAAACAATATCTCTAGACTCTTCTTTAGAGAAGTGGTGAGACTTCATGGTCTACCCAAAAGCATAGTGTCTGATAGAGATCCAAAATTTATAAGTCATTTCTGCAGGACTCTCTGGGAAAGGCTTGGAACTAAACTGAAATTTTCAACTTCTTGTCATCCTCAAACGGATGGACAAACTGAAGTAGTAAATAGATCTCTTTCAACTATGCTTAGGGCAGTTATGAAAGGAAACCACAAATCTTGGGATGAGTACCTTCCCCATATTGAGTTTGCATATAACCGGGTAGTCCATAAAACTACCAATATTTCTCCATTTGAAGTTGTATATGGGTTTAATCCTCTTACACCTTTAGATTTGTTGCCTCTTCCTAATCCACAAGAATTTGTGCATAAAGAAGGAGTAGCAAAAGCTGAATTTGTTAAGAAAATGCATGAGAGGATTAAAAAACAAATACAACGGCAAACAGAGAAATATGTAAAACATGGCAATAAGGGGAAGCGAGAGATAATTTTTGAGGAAGGAGACTGGGTTTGGCTACATCTTAGAAAGGATAGATTTCCCACTAGAAGAAAATCTAAGCTTAGCCCCCGAGGAGATGGACCCTTCCAAGTTCTCAAGAGAATCAATGACAATGCATACATTCTGGATTTACCTGAAGAATATGGAGTTCATAATACTTTCAATGTTATGGACCTAATCCCTTTTGCAGGAAGTAATGAAGAAGATGGAGCATTGGATTTGAGGACAAATCCTTCTCAAGAGGGAGGGGATGATGGAAGAGGCCCAAGCCCAAGTCCAAGCCCAAACCCATGTTCAAGTCCAAGACCTATCTCAAGCCCATCAAATAGAAGATATGGGCCAACTACAAGGGCTATGGCAAGAAGAATACAAGAGGATTGGGACACTGCTACTGATGGCAGAGAGACTTTCCTCTACATGATAAAGATGCCATAAGTTTAGTGTAGAAGTAGAATTTAATTTTCTTGTCAAAATTAGAATAGGAAAATAATTGTAATTTTCTTAGAATTAATTTTGGCACCTAAAACACCAACCTAGGTTAATTTAGGGTTTTTAAAACCACTAAATTAACCAAGGTCGATTTGGAAAGCCTAGAGAGGGTGAGCGTGAAATACTAATCACACCCCTCCCATGTGCTCTCATTTTTAGGCTCCACCTTGAGGAGAATTTCATTTTGAATTTCCCTCCATTTTCATTTGAATTTTCAGCCCTCTAAACACTATAAATAAGAGGGCTTGGCTCATGTAATTCTCAAGATTAATTTGAGTGAAATTGCTGCCAACTTTGTACCAATTATCACTCTTGTCTCCTACCTCTAGGATAGACACCTTAGTCTTCATTTTTCATCTTTTCCAAGTGAGATGGCCTCACCACTCACTCTCCACACCTAACACTTCACCTTCAAGGAAACCACAACTCCTAGGAGCTCCTTGCACATCTTCAACCATAGCTTCCGCCACCTTCAAATTCATTTTCAGCTCATGGAAGAAAGCACTCAAGCTAGGCTACATCATCTTCTCCTGCTCCGCTCTCGATGCCGCGACATTATCTTGCAGCGCGCGCATCATCTCCATGACCTGCACCATGGTAACAGCTCCTTCTTCCGCAGGTGGCGCAGGTATGGTTTGTCTGGTTCTCCTACTCATCTTCTCAAGAACTTCGACGAACGCTTCAAGAAACTACAAGAACTTCAAGAAACTTCAAGAAACTTCAAGAACTGCAATGTGGATGGGAACAAGATTCACACGGGCCCCACGGTGGGCGCCAAATGATCCTACCGCGGACTTGAACGTGGAGGATGTGCCTCGTCACTCCTTCGTCTAGCCTTCTACAACTGCACGTTCTGCAAGAACGCTCCAAGAACCTTCGCCGGAACTCCAAACAATGCCTGCAAAACAACACAGACGACGCCTCTAGCAGTCGTGTGCACTCCAACGCTCAAGTCAGGCAACAGGAACACCGAAAACTCTCACTGAATCTCTCTGTGAGACTCGTGTGTGCTCTGATCCACTTTCTCTCTGTGTGTAACTCAATTCTGTCATCACTGTGCAACGGGTATAAACGTCCCCACAATGACTCAGAAACTGTGTGTAGTGTAAAAATTGTAAGTGTAATTCTGTGTCAGAATGTGTGTACCTTACATGAGGTGGAGTACCTTTATACCTGGGCCGCGCCTCTCTCTCAGATGGTGACACGTGGAGGCATGCAACTGGCATCTACCGTACACGTGTCACACTTGAAGGGCTTCTTCGCTTTTCTCTGTGCGGCTAAGTTTTCCTCTTGCGGAGTAACTTAGCGTGTTTCTTCTCTCTGAGTGAGTCGCATGCTCCCAGGAGAGCACCAGGTGTGGCTGGTCTGAGCACACTCACCAGGCGCATCCTGCCTGCATGGCCTCGCCGCACGTCCTCTGAGTGGATGGATGCTCCCAGGAGAGCACTGGGTATAGCTGTTCTGAGCACAGTCACCAGGCGCATCCTGCCTGCATGGTCTCACTGCACGTCCTCTGAGTGGGCATCATGCGAGGTGCATGCGGAACGCTCTCGCTGGGAACCTGGGTCCTAGCTTAACATGTGTTGGCAAGAACGCCGATGACCGATCTAGCTCTGCATGCACCAACGACCGAGCGGTGCCTCATGACCTTCCACCGACGACCGTGCGGTGCCTCATTACTTTCCACCGATGTCCATGCGGTGCCTCATGACCTTCCACCGACGTCCGTGCGGTGCCTCATTACTTTTCACCGACGTCCGTGCGGTGCCTCATGACCTTCCACCGACGTCCGTGCGGTGCTTCCAGGAGCTTATCTGGGCACTGCTCTGGGGGTGGTGGCCACTTGGTAACTGACCACCGATCACCATTCTAAGTGGTCTCCTCCCTGATTCGCCTGCCATCTCATGCCACGTGTCACCCTGTGACTGGTCCACGTGGTCATTTGCTGCTGACGTCATCGCCTACCGATGACCGACCGGATCAGTATAAATGACATTAAAACTAGAATTAAAAGTAATAATTATTGGCTATTCAAATGCTAAAATAAAACTGATAACGACTTTAAGTTTAATGTTAACAATATCATCATCAACATCAGTAGCATTAACACAAATTATATAAATATTTAAAATACATTTCATCTAACAATTGACTATGCTAACTTAAATGAATTTGAAAAACTATATTTGTATCGTCTTGACACTAAATCATTCTAATTAAAATTTAATTTAAAACTTAAAGTTGACAATGAGATAATGTTAATGCTTTTAGAATACATTGCATATGCAACACAAATCTAGTATTAATAACTAATTAGAATTAACTTTTTATTGACGTTAAATGCATGTTTTTCTTGTACTGATAATATATTTAGTAATAATATATCAATACACTATAGACAAATCATGAATACACATAAAGAAAGAAGAAAAATTCTTTAAGGTGAGACTCTCTAAAGAATCTTTCTTTTATAACAACTATAGTTATTAAAGTTCAAGTACATGCATATTGTACCGACCAGTCCTCGGACACCGATAACAGCTAGTAAGGGGTGAGCCACGTCAGCTGGGTCCCACAGTGTGGGCCAAAGCCACGTGGGATGGACCCCACAAGTGGTAAGGTCTAGTAGGGTGATTAGTCATCAGCGTGATGATCACCAGAATAGGCTGATGTGTCTTCGTCACTCCGCAGGTTGAGGAGTCCTCGGCAACAGAGTGTGACGAGGTGACATCGGTCGTGAGTGATTTGAATAACATAACCAGAACAGCTAAGATTGGTTCCCAGAGTGGGCCAATGAGAAGGGAATACCCAGAGGTAAGGAGAGGCCTGAATCATGAAGAGCTTACGCGTGTGGCAGGGAAAGCACGGTTAGGTGCAGAGTCCTGAGAGGTCGAGTACTCATCAGAACTAGGGTTTCCCAATGAAGCTACATGCATGGCATGTGAACAGTGAAGGCACTCCCAGAACAGGCGGCCCCAGAGATTAGGTGCACGAGGAGGCACCCAGGTGGTCACCCTGTTAGAGTTTGCACTCTAGGAAAGGAAACCTTATGTGCTAGATTACCCTAAGATTGGGTGATAGCGGCGCGAGGGCATTCCGGTAAATCCTGAATATGGCTAGCAGCGCAGTGAACCCTAATTAGGGCTAGCGGCGCAGTAAACCCTAGACTATATAAGGGACAGTAAAATACTTCACAAAGGTACGCAATTACAAACCCTAAACACAGTTACTCAAACACTTGGTATTTCTTGCCCAATCTTGACTTGAGCGTCGGAGTGCAAACGGCCTCTAGGGCGCCCCCTTTCTCTTTTGTAGGTGCAGATTGCTTCGAAAGAACCAAGCACAACACAACATGAGGAAGAAGGCGTGTGAGTGTCGTGGAGTCAACCGATAGGCGAGTCAATCGGCAAGAACATATATATAGAAAGAAACTAGGTAGAAATAAAAGTTACACAGTTACAGAAAATAATCTAAGATCTTTTTGTTTTCTGCTTTCAAACCTTCTTTCTTTCTATACACTTCATAAAATTATTGTAAATCTTCTATGTTTAACTTTCTCCTTTTTATATCTTTGAGAGTTGTTAAGTGGGGACCTAGTAAGCTTATTGTGTATAAATGTGTTAGCTCCAGACACTTTAGTATTTAGTATTTAAACTTACACATTCACTTTTTTTTTTTTAATTGGTAATCAATAAATTAAATAAAGGCAACACAAAGCAATGTTTCAACTCTTATATAAAAAAAATATCAAACAGTTTATTTAAGAATAAAAAAAATTAGATAAGCGTTTGAAATGGAAAACTCACCGCACATTCACTAATTTTAATTATTTTAACGATTTATAATAACTTATTGAAATATTACAGTTTTAGAAAAACATTTTTAAACTAGTAGTAACTAGTAATTATAAATACTTATGTGTGTAGGGATTAGCAGAAAATCCCTTGTATGCCAACCGGCTCCAATTAATATTATCCTGAAAAGCGAAACACTTGAGCACAATCCCCCTAAAAGAAAATGCTGTCTCCTCCTCCCAAAGGCGATGGCAAAACTCCAAGTAAAGTACCTACTATTAAGGAAATGACTAGAGGAATCAAGAAATAGTGGGACTCAGCAAGTCAAACACAGACACACTCTTACGTATTTTTAAATCCATGACCTAGTTGTAATTATTAGAATAGAAATATTTTTATCTTGTAAATAAATTGGGTCTAGTCTTGAACCTAGTAGTGTAGAATTTGGGCTTGTATTTTGGCCCATTGAATTAGATGATGGGTTAGGGTTTCTAAATCTTAGCTAGGGTTTCCACTGAGTCTTCTTAACCCAAAGAAAATCCTAAGTTGATCACATGGGAGAGTGCACACACCTAGGTTATGCTCGACACATTAAACACATGTTTAATGTGAGCTTGCATCCAGCACCTAATTTCCATCTATAAATAAGTGTAATCAGCCATTGAATTTTTAGATCATTGAATATAGAGTTATGTTGATGAATTGCTTAGCCAAAAATCTCTTAAGTCTCCTCTCTTTAGGATAGATATCTCTTTTTAAATCTCTACCCTCGTTCTTTCAAGTGATTAAGCTTAACCTATCACTTTTCACACACCTCACAGCTACTTCAAGATTTTTAGAGTTTCTTGAGTTCTTCCTTGCTACGACAATCTGTTTGCTTCCGCTTAAACTCCATTCCATTAGACTTTCAATTCCAAATGACAAAGAATGAGTTACTATCATATAGTATCTAGAGTCAAGGTTAGAAACAAGATTAAAAAAGAAAACTTCTTCTATTTGTTTTCTTTAATTTCGTGTTGTCTACATATACTTTTATTTGTCTTGAACTGAATTCAATCACATTTCACCGATTAGTTTGTGTTTGTTTTAATTTTCTACGGTTCCAATTTACATTTCCATCTTGAACCTTCCATTTTTTCAGCAATTAGGATATTTCTTTGAGTTTACCGTAGGTGCTTTTGATTTTTTTAGTCTTGTTTCATTTTTTAATTTGATGCAAACTGTCGATATTTGAGTCAATTTTATTTTACAAATCGTAATTCAGTCATGTCAAGTCATGTATCTCCATTAATGTCACAAATTCTAAGTAGTCCTTGTTCTTGAATTTCAATTTCTTCCTTTGAATTGAGTCATGTTTCAATCTGTTTTGATTCACGTTAATTGTTTTTTTTTAATGTTTTTTAATTTTACATTTTTGAGTTCAATACTTGTTAGTAGATCCGTAACAAGTTTCTTTGAAGTACTAATTCCATTATGTCTTTTTTAATGTGCAAATTTCATTGGACTCCATTAGGTGCTTCTTTCATTCAAGATTCAGATTTTAAGTAACTTTCTGAAAAAATTTATTGCAATATGTTCTTATTGAATTTTGCTGTATAATTCTGAATTTAAATAATTTAAAGTGTTAATATAGAAAAAAAAAGGCGAAATGAAAATCATACAGGAAAAATTAAGATGAATTGCAAAAGCCAAGGGCCTTAGTTCGTAAAGCCCCAACGTAAAGAATTCTCGTTCAGCACCATGAACATAACACTAATTTTCCAGAATTTATGGCAATTAATTTTTTCACTATTTTGATGCAATTCCAGTGCCAAACAGTGGCTTCTTGACCTAATTTTGAGGGATTAAAATTTCAATAAAATATTCCAAAAATATAAAAAAAAATTAAATCAAACATGTTACCTTGTTCATATTTCAATTCTTAGATAATTTTGTTTTGTTATTCTATTCTAACTCCTTTCTTTAGAATTGGAATTGTGTGCTTTCCATTTCTTGTCTGCCTTAATGTTAGATTGTCAATTTGTTCTTATTCCTTTTGTTTTGTGAATTTGAATTTCTTTAAAGTAGTCCTTATTTCAAGTTAAACTTTTGTCAAATTTTGCTTGGAGTACCACTTTGGTGAACTGGGAGACTTGAATTAGTGATATTAATTCCTTGAAGAAGGAGAGCAGCTGATCACTAAAGGTTGAATAACTTAAAGAGAGCAAGCAAAAGGATTTGGCACAAATAAGGAGTGACAATCACTGGGAGGATTAGTATTACGAAATGCTTATTGTAATTTTTTAGTGATTGTATTCTTTTTAGTTGTAATTTAACCTTTTTATTAGTGGATCAATAATTCATTTTAGACGATGAGTGTGTTTTAAAGGTCTATGGTGCCAATGAGTCTAGTGAAGTGCATTTCAATAGGGTCTGGTTAGGAAAGACTTGGTATTTAAATGATCCACAACGGTTCACCTCCCTTTCCTGGGAACCTAACTTATGGACTGAACTCGATTTTTCTCTTAGAAATTTGTGCTAAGACAAACTCTTAATTAAATGTCAAGGCATTCTTCTCACCATAGTGGTACTAATTCTAGTTACTTTAAAAAAAAAAAATGAAACAAATTTCAAAGGATCTATAGTCACTCCAACTATAGAGAATTCATGATGAGTGCCAAAGAGAAAAAGAAAGAATTGAAAGGGAGGCTCATCTTGTGGTTCTAGAGGAAGAGCTAAGACTATTGAGAGAAAAGGATGACATCATACATGAAACTCATAAAAATAAAAAAGTCATTAACATAGAAGTTCTAGGTCAAGTGACTCCCAAGATGAAGGAGAGTCTTAGAATTAATGAACATTACCAGCCTACACCTCTACAAGAAAATCTGGAATTGCATACCGATTATTACATACGGATAAACATTCATATGTAAAATGAACATCACATACGAATATTTACATATGGATTATATTCCGTATGTAAATAGACATTACATACGGATTTTTCGTATGTAAACCAAAGGTCATTACATACGGCTATAATCCGTATGTAACTTTGGCGCCATGAAGCGAGAATAATTCCATACGGATTACATCCGTATGCAACAGTTTTTTTTTAATTACATTTTTAAATTATTACATATTGTAGTGGCCAAACCTCGGTCATCGAGAACAGATAGTAAAGGGTGAACCACGTCAGCTGGGTCCCACAGCATGGGCCAAAGCCACGTGGAGTGGACCTCGCAGGCAGCTTGGATTAGCGGGTGATCGGTCATCAGTGTCCCCTCAGAGAGGGCTGATCAGTCATCGGTGTGTTCCCTCGGAGAAGGGTGATCGGTGTGCCTCCTCAGAAAGGGGTGATCAGTCATCGGTGTGTTCCCTCAGAGAAGGGTGATCGGTGTGCCTCCTCAGAGAGGGGTGATCAGTCATCAGTGTTTTGCCTCAGAGAAGGGTGATCAGTCATCGGTGAGTTCCCTCGGAGAAGGGTGATCGGTGTGTACTAACCAAGTAGTCATGTGTGATGACGTAATTGTGAGGTAATCCTGTGGGCATGCTTGAGGAGGACACCTGGATCAAGAAGAGTAAGAGAAAGGAAAGTGTAGCTTAGAAGTCGATGAGATTGTCGTTTGTTGAAGAAGGCGGCGGTCTCCGATTTCTCTCGTATGTAATCGGTAATCGCCTAGATTGCACATGATCGCCGTGTGTGAAGATTAGGAGATTAGGTGGTCAACAAGTCGCCGAAAGGAGCACATCGCCGAGTATTTGAGAAGATTTGGTAAGCGCTTATTATATGGTCTAAATGCAGAAGATAAGTGGCATGTTTGCTGCCAAAGTAGAGAAGATAAGTGGCATATCTGCCACCATGTGTAGTGTGAGCCGTGATACCCAGTGTTAACCAGCTCGCCATGTTAAGGTTGTGCCCAGATTAGCCTGTGCACTAAGCTACTCCCTGTGTGGATAACTTAGTCGCAGGAGCAAAGTGAAAGTAACGTTTCAGCTGTAGGTACTCCAGATGGTGACATGTGTATGACTAGATGTTATCCACGTGTCAAGAGGAATAACCGTCAGGAGAGAGAAAGACTCAGGTATATATATTGAATTCTTAACGGAATTTAAGGGGGGATTCATTTTTGGTGGTGATTCACTTGTACACGGCTCTAAGTTTTCTTTGAAATTCTTTGTTGATTCAATCACTGACTTGAGCGTCGGAGCGCAACTGGCCGCAGAGGCGCCATACTGTTCTTTCAGGTTTCTTGGAGGATTATCAGGTGAAGGTCATCGGTGTACTTGGCGTGAAGCTGGAGGGGACGAGGTTCGAGAAGGATAAGTTCTAATGCTTTGGTCAAGCGGCTGGATCACATACGGATATAATTCGTATGTAACTTATTTCAAAATTAATTAAAAAATTACAAAAAGTGTTACATACAGATTTTATTTGTATGTAATTAAAAAAAAAGTGTTACATATGGATATAATCCTTATGTAATATATTACATATGTTATCATAATTATTATTTTATTATTAATGTTAAAAGCAACCTACAATAGTAGCGATTTCAGTGACCAGAGAGAAGCATTAACCACTATACCAGACAAGTTCTTTTATTATATTATGATTTTTATTATACTTATTATTATTATTAATATAAATAACATAAATCATAAAAATCATAAAAATAATATAAATAGTATAAATAATATAAATAATATATATTATTTATATTATTAATAATAATAATATGAATAATATAAATATTATTAATATTATTATAATAATATAAATATTATTAATATTATTAATAAAATATAAATAAAAAAATTGAAAAATATAATAGAAAATATTATTGTGTTAAATATAAATAAATTTATTAACTATGCTAAATAATATTAATAATATTTAATAATATTTAGTGAGGAAAGAAAAGTACCACTAGCCACTTTAAGTTTTCAAAGGTATGCAATGTATTTGTGGACTTCCCTAGAAAGAGAGAGACGCCTCCATAATGACCTTCCAATTTTATATTGAAATGATCTTAGGAGTGCATTGAGGCGTTGCCATGCCCCTTCTTCTATAACAGGAAGCTTATGGATAAGCTCCAAAGACTTCATCAAAAGAACATTATTGTAGAAAAGTATATGAGAAAGATGGAGTTGTACATGATAAGGGTTGGGATTAGGGAAGAAGAAACATAACCTTTGCTAGGCCTTTGAGTGGACTTAGGTTTGAAATAAGAGATAAAGTAGGACTATTGCCCTACAGAGATTAAAATGATTTGGTCAAATTCTATATAAAGGTTGAACAACAAAAATTTGAGAAAAAGATCAAGTAGAAGGGATAATTCTTACTCTATTTTTTATTCCAAGAGAGAGTCCAAGAGGGAGGGAGGTACCAAAAAGAAACACCTAAACAGAACCTTTTTAAAAATCTAGCTAAAGAAAAAGAAAAAGTTAAGCCCACTCAACACACTCGAACTTGGGATATTTAGTGTTTCAAATGTCTTGGTAGAGGCCATATAGCATCTCAATGCCCTAAAAAAAAAGTCATGATCTTAATGTGATACAAACCACAACAATCAACAAATGACTAAGGACACATCAAGCAACTCACAAAAAGGTTAGTCATCTCAGTATACAAAGTCGGGCCCCACCAAACCTCGAGAAAACATTAGCTGAAGAAGAACCAGCTATATACCAGAATATCAGAAGTTCTTCCTTCTGGTCTTTCTACAAGAGAAAAGTTATGTAAATAATTTGGGCTCACTTTGGGGGTCCAAATAGCAAGATATGCTAGAATAAGGTGTCTTTAGCATAATAGGGGGGGTGTAGTTATCATTTTAGTTTGTTTCTAGCCTATTAGAAAGGAAATTTGACCTAGTTTCTAGAAGAACAAACCTAGGGTGTGGTTTTGACTTAGTCAAACCCTAAAGGTCACCCCTCTTTAGTTTTTCCCATCCTACCCTTGCTTCTTGTTCTCCAAGGCACCATCTCCTATAAATAGGGTGTCTTACTCCATGTATTTTTACATGTTGAATTTGATTAAGAAAAGTTACTTTGCATAAATTGTGTGAGGTGTTTCTGAGGCTTGAGTCCTCTACCATTTAGGTCTTATCTTGAGTAAGTTGAGAGCTCTCAAGTGGCGGCCCTTTGTACTCATCTTGGAGAAACCACACTTCAAGTGGCGTGATCCTTCTCAACCATCACCATAAGCATCCCTTTCCTTCATCTCTTTTCCATTGTTTCCATTCCGCCATTTGTTCTTTGGTTTTATGTTCTTGTCTTGTTTGTTTATCCATTCGGTTTCCTTCATTATAATGTCTTCCTTTCGTGCTCTTTAATTACATCCATCATCATCTTTTACCATATACCTGTGTTTCCCTTGTGAAGTGAACTTCACACTTACTTAACCACTTGGTTAACTTCGTGTCTAGTGGGGATCTTCTTAGGGTTCTCACCATAATTGTGCAAAATCTCAATCCTAAGTAAAGTGTCACCTAAGAAAATTGACAAAGCTAAAATCAGCTCACATCATGAATATAGCAGCCAAGATGAAGAGTCTAGTGAGAGTGTTGCATCTGATGAAGAGAAAAGTGAGGTTGTATATCCATGTGAGGGAGATTTATTGATGATTCATAGAACCCTCAACAATCAACCTAGTGCTTAATAAGAGTCACAAAGGGAGAAAATTTTTCATACTCATTGAAAATTTGTAGAAAATACATGTTCTCTCATTATTGACAGTGGTTGTTGTTGCAACTATTGTAGCACGAGGTTGGTTGAGAAACTTAATTTGTCAGTCATTCCCCACCCTAAACTCTATTAATTGCATTGGCTAAATGAATATGGGGATTTAATTGAAAATAAGTAGGTGAAAGTCAAGCTTTTTGTGGGCAACTATAATGATAGAGTTTTATGTGATGTCGTGCCCATGGAAGCTTGTCATGTATTGGGAAGGCCTTGACAATTTGACAAGAAAACCATGCATAATGGCCTCACCAACTAGATTAATTTCACTCATAAAGAGAAAGAGTTTTTACTTTTTCCTTTGACACCCTCTCAAGTGTTGGATAATAAGACAAATGAAAATAAAGAGATAAAATGAAAAAAAAAAAGTTCATTAAAACAAAAGTAGTCCTTAGGGATGATATTGAGGCATGGAAGAAGGGTGCTCCTTCCCACAAGGTCATTCAAATGGAGAAAAATTTATTAAAAAAGAAATAAAAAGAGTACTCTTATCTGAACAACCTCTAATCCACCTTCTTTGTAAAGGAGCACTTACATGCACTGTCACTACTTCTGAACCTGGTGTTTTATCTCCTAAAATCCGAAAACTTCTAAAAGAATTTGATGATGTATTCCCAAAGGAAGACCCAACGGGACTTCCTCCTTTTCGAGGGTATAGAACATCCAGTAGAACTTTTTCTTGGAGTTAGTCTACCTAATAGACCAACATGCAGAACAAATTCAAATGAGACTAAGGAGATAGAATCCCACGTTCAAGAATTGTTGGATAAGGGCTGGGTATTATCTAGAGTTATTATCTTCTAGAATATTAGGATGATGGTGTGGTTTGACTAAAGTCAATACCCTAGGCAGCCCCCACTTTTTGTATTTCCATCCCTACCCTTTAAGCTTGCTCACCAAGGCTCCTAAATCTATAAATAAGGAGGCCTACCTCATGTATTAACAAGATTAATTTGAGTAAAGTTATGCTGCCAAATTTGTGCCATACTTACTCCCTTGCCTAAATCTCTTGATTTATGGTTTTAATCTTCACTCCTTCACCACCAAAGAGAGCTGGCCAAACCTCTCTCATTTTCATACACTTCATGCACCTTCAAGATCACCATCACTCCTAGGAGGGTCTTGCTCATTTCAACCATTGCTTCCGCACCATCTTCAACATCCAAGGAGAGCTCAACATGTGAAGGCCATCACTTCATGAAAGGGTTTAAAACCAAATACAACAACAAATGGAGAGATACTCAAACATAACAATAAGGTGAGGAGAGACATGATTTTTGAAGAGGGAGAATGGGTTTGGCTTCACCTTCGTAAAGACAAATTTCCTACTAAGAGGAAGTCTAAAATCAGTCCCCATGGTTATGGTTCTTTTCAGATCCTCAAAAGAGTAAATAGTAATGCATATCAGTCACATCTACTTGAGGATTTTGGAGTACATGCTACTTTTAATGTTCATAACTTCCTTTTGTAGGTAGAACAAATAATGATGCAAAAGATTTAGATTTGAGCACAATCCTCTTTAAGAGGGAGGAAATGATGGTAAAGCAATGACTAGGAGAATTCAGGAAGAGTGAGACTCAACAGAGTCGAGTAGAGACACATTCTTACATATTTTTAAAGCCATGACCTAGTTGTAAATAGTATAATAGATTTTGTTTTATCTTGGAAATAAATTGGGCCTAGTAGTGTAGGATTTAGACTTGCATTTTGGAGCATTGAATTAGATGATGGATTAGGGTTTCTAAAATCTACCTAGGACCAGGGTTTCCATTTGGCCTTCTTAGCCCAAAGAAAACTCTACGCTAATTACATGGGAGAGTGATGTGAGTTGATTTTATGATTGTTCATTTTTATGGTGAAACTTTACTTAGAATTGGATTTTATGAGACAAGTATGGTGAAAATGATGGAGGAGGGCCAAGCACATCTAACCAAGGAAGCCAAGGCCCAAACCAAGAAGACCGTCTAGACCAAGAGGAGCGTCTAGCTCCAAGAAGTGAGCGTCTAGGACGTGAAGGAGGGAGGCTATCCATGGAGCTAGACCGTCTAGGACCTCTCACAAGATCCATGGCTAAACATATCCAAGCACACATAGAAGAAGCCACGGATGGGAGGGAGAAGACCTTGTACATGCTACTTGGAGGCCCATTAGGGGTAGCTTAGTAGATTAGTGTAGTGTAGAAAGCAAAACTTGCTAACTTAGGGGTGTGCTATCAAAAAGGTGCCCTTAGCAATAGAAGGAGGGGTGTGCTAGCAAATAGGTGCCTTTAGCAAAAGAGGGAGGGGTGTACTATCAAATGTTGCATTTTTGACCTATCTTCTAGAATATTAGGATGATGGTGTGGTTTGACTAAAGTCAATACCCTAGGCAGCCCCCACGTTTTGTATTTCCATCCCTACCCTTTAAGCTTGCTCACCAAGGCTCCTAAATCTATAAATAAGGAGGCCTACCTCATGTATTTCAAGTTTATTTGAGTAATGTTATGCTGCCATTTTTGTGCACAAGCTTTACTCCTCCTAGAAATCTAGGCTATAAACTTCAATCCTTTCACCTTCTCCCTTGAGCTGGCCGAACCACTCAACCCATACTCATCATGCACCTTCAAGACCAACACAACTCCTAGGAGGGTCTTGTTTCACTCATCCATTGCTTCCGCTCTATCTATTTCTACTTTGATTCAAGAAGAACACATGAAAATGCCATCATTTGGTATCATGAGCTTTTGGTTCTTCAAGATGAGTAGCTTGTCTTTTTAAATTTTCAGTTCTTCTTTATTTTCATCTTGTCATTTCAATTCCATAATTGTCTTGCTGTTTTTTTTTACATTTTAAATTGTTCTTGGTGTGCTTATGGAAGATCCAACCGAAGCACATGTGTTCAATTGATCTTGAACATTTTCTTGTGCAATTGTGATAGGATTCCTTACACATTGAGTGGCTGTTTTCTTTTAGGAATTTGAGTCTTTATTGCTTTCTTATAATTGCTTCATTTTATGCTTTGAGTCTTTATTTTCTGAATCTATAAATGTTGTGTCAAGTCATGTGAATCCATAATTGTCATCAATTCTTAGTAGTCCTATTTTTGGCTTGATTGTTTCTTGTTTTTGGGTCTCTTTAATTTGCCTTAATCTGCTGTTATTTTGATCCTTTGCTGCCTTTTTAATTTTAGTTTGAGTTCATAATTGTGTCTTAGTTCTTACACAATTTCCTTCTTACATTTTCCTTTGTGTTAAATTTTGGTATCTTGCTGTTTTTTTTTCCAGTTTTCCAGTTTTCCCCTGTTTCTCTCTCTGTCTGGCTGTTTTTTGTTTCAAAAATTATTTCCACTCATAGGAAATTTGTGATTCTCTGGAAAATGCAAGTTTGAAGTGTTACAAAAAGGACCAAAAAAAGAATCATATCAAAAAAGGCAACAGAAAAAATATGATAAATCTTACAAAATCAGAGTGCAAATCTTGAGCGCTCCAGCTGGCCTAACTGCACACCAAATTTGCAAAAATTATTAAAAAAAAATGGTGCATGCGTTTTAGGTGATTCCAAATCCATTGTTTAGATAAGATCCTGAATTTTCTTGCATATAAATTTCAGAGACAAATTTTAAAAATACAGCTCAGCATAAATCGGGGAACAAACACGTTTTCTGGCCCACAACAATTTTCAGTGGTGCTGTTTTTTTTTATTTGGTCATCTAATCTAGTGCTTTTCTTTAGGAATTCCTTTTGTGTGCCAACTTTTTTTGAGTACCTTTAATTGTTTGCTTTAATTTCTTGACTCTCTTTCTAAGTTGTCATATTATAAATCCTTTTGGTGGTACTGTTTTTATTCAATTAAATTTGTTTCTTGCTTTTGTTTCTTGACCTCTCTTTTGGGTGCTGGAATTTAATTCTCCTTGGTGCATATGTGCATGGAACTTGACTTGGTTTAGGTTTAGCTCTTGTGAATAGGTGCTGGAAATTGGAGAATTAAAGCCATCATTTTAAGGAGGAGACAAAGCTAAAGCCGAAACAAGGTTGCTTGAAACAAACAATACAAACACCTAGAAGATCAAAAAAAAAAATTCAAGACAACAAGGAAGTGCACTAACCCAAAAGAGGATCAACAAAGGGAGTCTTCTTTTCCTTTGCAACTTGGTTTATTGTTAATTACCTCTTTAATTACGTTTAGACGGTGAGTGTGTCTTCAAGGGCTCAAAGTGTCCAAGAAGCCTCACCTAGGGCCGAATAGCATAGTAAATTTTTTGCTTAGTAATTTGTTGCTTGTTTGAACTTGTTTTCTATTGTTTTGGTAGAAACGTTTTGCATGATTAGTTTAGTTTAATTTGTGCTAAAACCGACTAGTTTGTTGCATATCTTTTTTTTTTAGCTTACATAGTTTTATTGCTTTGTGATTTCTCAACTTCTTGTGTTTTAAGTGTTTCACTAAGAGAAATTTTTGTGAGAAGGCATTGGAGACTAGTTTTTGGCAAGGAAAAGGCTTGGTACTTAAGTAGTCATTTGAGACTCACCTCCCTTACTTGGAAAACTACCTTCTTTATCTTCCCTAATCTTTCTCAAAGTAAAAACGCCTAAATACACAAAGGTCTAGCCATGTCTTCTTCTTCTCATTCTCCAAAGTCTATAGAATGTGAAGTAAAATCTTTGAAAACCCTTTTGAAAGAGGTATCCCAAGCGGTACAATTAATCTCTTCTAGGCAATTGGAGAATGAAAACAAGATTAATGAGTTGGCTAGAGCTCAAGAAGAGAAATCCCAAAAATCTCCAAAATCAAAAAAAACAAATACTCATGCATCCCAAAGCATTGCAACTCTAGGGGAGGGAAGCCTTAGAATTAATGACTACTACCAACCACCCCCTAGAAGAACTAGGCAAAGGGAACAAGAGGTGCCAAGGGAAACTAGAGTAGATCTACCTCATTTTCATGGAAAGGAAAATGTAGAAATATATCTAGATTGGGAGATGAAGGTAGAGCAACTCTTTGCTTGCCATAGGGTAAGTGAGGAACGAAAAGTACCCTTAGCCACCCTTAGTTTCCAAGGAAATGCCATGTATTGGTGGACCTCTTTAGAAAGAGACCGACGTCTTCATAGGGAACCTCCCATAGAATATTGGAATGACCTTAGGGGAGTCCTAAGACGTCGACATATACCTTCTTACTACCATAGGGAGTTGATGGACAAGCTCCAAAGACTCCAACAAAAGAATATGAGTGTAGAAGAGTATAGGCAAAAGATGGAGCTCTATATGATGAGAGCCTCTATTAGAGAGGAAGAGGAAACCACCATATCTAGGTTCCTTAGTGGCCTATCACTTGAGATAAGAGATAGAGTAGAGCTCTTACCTTATCAAGACTTGAATGATTTGGTTCAACTTTGCATTAAAGTTGAGCAACAAAATTTGCGCAAAACATCAAGTCAAAAGGTGAGCCCCTATTCTAACTTTTATCCCAAGAGAGAGTTTAAAAGGGAGGGTAGTACATCTAAGGAAAAACCAAAAGAACCTACCAAACCCTTCACCAAAGAAACCTCAACCCCACCCATCCGAGCTAGAGATGTTAAATGTTTTAAGTGCTATGGTAGGGGGCATGTGCAAGCACAATGTCCAAACCAAAGGACTTTGTTTCTTAAAGGTGTAGACGAATACACTAGTGGCGAGGATGAGTTTAGTGAGAAAGAGGAAGGGGGAGAGGATGAGAGGGTAGCTCCATTAGAGGGAGAATTGCTTATGATTAGGAGAACCCTCAACAATCACCCTAGCACATCCATTGAAACACAAAGGGAGAACATATTTCATACAAGATGCAATGTTTTAGAAAATATATGTTCCCTCATTGTGGATAGTGGATCTAGTTGTAATTGTTGTAGTGCTAGGATGGTTGAAAAGCTTAAGCTACAAGTGGTTCCTCACCCAAAACCTTACAAACTTCAATGGCTTAATGAAAATGGGGAACTACATGTAGATAAGCAAGTGGAAATCAAGTTTTCCATAGGGAAATACAAAGATAAAGTTTTATGTGATGTAGTGCCTATGGAAGCTTGCCATATCTTATTAGGGAGGCCATGGCAATTTGACAAGAAAACCTTGCATGATGGTCTCACTAACGAGATTTCCTTCACCCATAAATATAAGAAGTTTGTACTTAGTCCTTTACCACATTCTCAAGTGGTGAAAGACCAAATACAAATGAAACAAAAGAGGAATGAGGAAAACGAAAAAAAAAGAGTGCTAGAAAAAGAGAAAATCCTTAGGGATAGGAAGGCGTGGGAGAAGAGTGTTCCTTCCCACAAGGTTGGTCTACAAGAAAAGCCTTTTGAAAATGTTTTAGAAAACTTGCTTCTTGTTGAACAACCAAGCCTTATCTTTTGTAAAGGAGCACTTACATGCACTGCCACAAGTAATGAACTCACGGTTTTACCTCCTCAAATTGAAAACCTTTTGAGTGAATTTGACGATCTATTCTCACAAGAAGGACCCAATGGGCTTCCTCCTCTTAGGTGGATAGAACATCAAATTGACTTCATTCCGGGGGCAAGCCTACCAAATAGGCCTGCTTATAGAACCAACCCCGAGGAAACAAAGGAGATAGAATCACAAGTTCAAGACTTGTTGGAGAAGGGTTGGGTTCAAAAGAGTCTAAGCCCTTGTGCTGTACCTGTCTTGTTGGTGCCTAAAAAAGATGGAAAATGGCGCATGTGTTGTGATTGTAGAGCAATCAACAACATCACCATCAAGTATAGGCATCCAATCCCAAGGCTTGATGATATGCTTGATGAATTGCATGGGTCAACTCTATTCTCCAAAATTGACCTTAAAAGTGGATATCACCAAATTCGAATCAAGGAGGGTGATGAGTGGAAAACCGCTTTTAAGACCAAATTTGGATTATATGAGTGGTTGGTGATGCCCTTTGGACTCACTAACGCTCCAAGCACATTCATGAGGCTTATGAATCACACCTTCAGGGATTGTATAGGTAAATATGTAGTAGTTTACTTTGATGATATCTTAGTATATAGTAAAACCCTAGAAGACCATCTAAGTCACCTTAGGGAAGTCTTTCTAGTTCTTAGGAAAAATAGTCTTTTTGCAAATAGGGATAAGTGTACCTTTGGTGTAGATAGTGTAGTCTTTTTAGGCTTTATAGTAAACAAAACGGGGGTACATGTAGATCCCGAGAAAATCAAAGCCATCCAAGAGTGGCCAACTCCATAAAATGTAAGTGATGTAAGAAGTTTTCATGGGTTAGCTAGCTTCTATAGAAGGTTTGTGCCTAATTTTTCTAGCCTAGCTTCTCCTTTGAATGAACTTGTTAAAAAAGATGTTGCATTTTGTTGGAATGAAAAGCATGAGCAAGCCTTTCAAAGGCTAAAAGCTCAACTCACCAATGCACCCATCCTATCTCTCCCAAATTTTTCCAAAACTTTTGAGATAGAGTGTGATGCATCGGGAGTAGGCATAGGCGCGGTATTGTTGCAAGGTGGACACCCCATTGCTTATTTTAGTGAAAAACTCCATGGTGCCACCCTCAACTACCCCACTTATGACAAAGAGCTCTATGCTCTTGTGAGAGCCCTAAAGACTTGGGAACACTATCTTGTGTCCAAAGAATTTGTTATCCATAGTGATCACGAGTCTTTAAAATATTTAAAGGGCCAACACAAGCTCAATAAGAGACATGCAAAATGGATGGAATTTCTTGAACAATTTCCTTATGTAATCAAATACAAGAAAGGAAGCACCAATATAGTGGCCGATGCTCTTTCAAGACGCCACACACTCTTTTCAAAATTGGGTGCCCAAATTCTTGGATTTGACCACATAAGAGAGCTTTACCAAGAAGATCAAGAACTTTCATCCATCTATGCCCAATGTCTACATAGAGCGCAAGGAGGTTACTATGTGTCCGAGGGATATCTTTTTAAAGAAGGAAAACTTTGCATTCCCCAAGGAACACATAGAAAACTCCTTGTCAAAGAATCACATGAAGGGGGACTCATGGGCCATTTTGGAGTTGATAAGACTCTAGATCTTTTGAAAGCAAAATTTTGTTGGCCACACATGAGGAAAGATGTCCAACGCCATTGCTCTAGATGTATCTCATGTTTAAAAGCAAAGTCTAGAACAATGCTGCATGGACTCTACACCCCTTTGCCGATTGCAAATGCTCCTTGGGAAGACATTAGCATGGATTTCATTTTAGGACTTCCTAGGACTGCAAGAGGCCATGACTCTATCTTTGTGGTAGTGGACCGTTTTAGCAAAATGTCTCACTTTATTCCATGCCACAAAGTAGATGATGCTCAAAATATTTCTAAACTCTTCTTTAGAGAAGTGGTGAGACTCCATGGTCTCCCTAGAAGTATAGTGTCCGATAGAGATCCCAAGTTTATAAGTCACTTTTGGAAAACTCTTTGGGGTAAACTTGGAACAAGACTACAATTCTCAACTTCTTGTCATCCTCAAACGGATGGGCAAACCGAAGTAGTCAATAGATCTCTTGGAACTATGCTTAGGGCTATCATGAAGGGCAGCCACAAATCTTGGGATGAGTACCTTCCCCACATTGAATTTGCTTACAATAGAGTAGTTCACAAGACTACTAATGCTTCTCCTTTTGAGGTAGTATATGGTTTTAATCCTCTCACGCCCATGGATTTAATTCCTCTTCCTAATCCACAAGATTTTGTGCATAAGGAAGGAGTAATCAAGGCTGATTTTGTCAAGAAAATGCATGAGAAGATTAAAATTCAAATACAACAACAAAATGAGAAGTACACAAAACACAACAACAAAGGGAAGAGAGAAATAATTTTTGAGGAAGGAGACTTAGTTTGGCTTCATCTTCGAAAAGAAAGATTTCCAAATCAAAGGAAGTCCAAACTAAGTCCCCGAGGCGAGGGACCCTTCCAAGTCCTTAAGCGAGTCAACAACAATGCATATAAATTGGACCTACCTCTTGAATATGGAGTACATGACACATTTAATGTAATTGATCTTTCTCCATTTGTAGGTACAAATGACGATGACGAGCTGGATTTGAGGACAAATCCTTTCCAAGGGGGAGGGGATGATGGAGGAGGGCCAAGCACATCTAACCAAGGAAGCCAAGGCCCAAACCAAGAAGACCGTCTAGACCAAGAGGAGCGTCTAGCTCCAAGAAGTGAGCGTCTAGGACGTGAAGGAGGGAGGCTATCCATGGAGCTAGACCGTCTAGGACCTCTCACAAGATCCATGGCTAAACATATCCAAGCACACATAGAAGAAGCCACGGATGGGAGGGAGAAGACCTTGTACATGCTACTTGGAGGCCCATTAGGGGTAGCTTAGTAGATTAGTGTAGTGTAGAAAGCAAAACTTGCTAACTTAGGGGTGTGCTATCAAAAAGGTGCCCTTAGCAATAGAAGGAGGGGTGTGCTAGCAAATAGGTGCCTTTAGCAAAAGAGGGAGGGGTGTACTATCAAATGTTGCATTTTTTGACCTATCTTCTAGAATATTAGGATGATGGTGTGGTTTGACTAAAGTCAATACCCTAGGCAGCCCCCACTTTTTGTATTTCCATCCCTACCCTTTAAGCTTGCTCACCAAGGCTCCTAAATCTATAAATAAGGAGGCCTACCTCATGTATTTTCAAGTTTATTTGAGTAATGTTATGCTGCCATTTTTGTGCACAAGCTTTACTCCTCCTAGAAATCTAGGCTATAAACTTCAATCCTTTCACCTTCTCCCTTGAGCTGGTCGAACCACTCAACCCATACTCATCATGCACCTTCAAGACCAACACAACTCCTAGGAGGGTCTTGTTTCACTCATCCATTGCTTCCACTCCATCTATTTCTACTTTGATTCAAGAAGAACACATGAAAATGCCATCAGAAAACCTAAGGAAAATCCCCACTGGACATTAACTTAACCAAGTGGTTAAGTAGATGTGAAGGTTCATTTCACAAAGACAAAAGGAAAACACAATTATAAGGTGATGATGATGACAAGTTATGGTGTGGAATTACATAAGGAAAACAAGAGCAACATATAAAAACCGAATAGACATAATGAAGCAAAATAAGAATATGTTTATGAATAGATGGAATGATAATGGAAGGAAAAGATGAAGGAAAGGGAAGCTTATGAGAAATGGAATTGAGAATGGTTGCACGCCACTTTGATGGTGAAATGACTCCAAGATAAGTGAAGGATGCCGCCACTTGAGAGCTCTCAAAACTCACAAGATAAGACCAAGAGAGGAGGAATTTCACTCACTCACAAATCACACAAAAATTGTGTATAGTTTCTTTACTCTAATTTTCAACTTGTGAATACATGAGGTAGGCCTCCCTATTTATAGATTTAGGAGCCTTGGAAAGCAAGCTTAAAGGGTAGAATGGGAAAAGGGAAAAAAGTGGGCAGCCATAGGGTTTGACTAAGTCAATCCCGTATTCTAGGCTTATCCTTCTAGAAATTAGGTCAAAATGCCTTCAAATAGGCTAGGAACAAGCAATAATGCTACCCACACCCCCTACTATGCTAAAGGAACTTTATTCTACCTTATTTCTACTATTTGGACGCCTTATTTGAGCCCAATTTATTTACAACATTTTTCTAAATATTAAAAAAGACTAATAGGAAGAACTTCAAATGTTTTGGCCCTTATCCATTCCTCCTATGAATGAAGTCCTTATTTGCTTGTTGAGATGACCCTTTATAGTTGGCACTCTTGGTCATGTTCTTGTGGACTTGGTTTTGGAGTCTTTGTGGGTTTGTATCACACGCCTAGGTCATGCTTGATACATTAAACACTTATTTAATGTGAGCTTGCATCTGACACCTAAATTAGGAAGAATTAAGGTTTGAATTTCCTTATCTTTTTGTCTACACTTTACCCTAATTCCCATATTTAAATTAGTGTATTCATCCATTGAACTTTTAGATAATTGAATATAGAGTAGTGTTGCTGAATTGTTTAGCCAAAACTCTTCTAAGTCTCCTCTCTTTGATCTCTCCTCTCATTCTCCAAGTAATTAGGCCTATCCTATCACTCTCCACACACCTCACGACTACACCAAGGTCCTTAGAGCTCTTAGAGTTCTTCCTTGCTTAATCCATTTGTTTGCTTCCGCTTAAACTCCATTCCATTTAACTACAATTCCAAACTCATCAACAGAAGTCGCTTCCTGTAACGCCCCTCAATTTCTACTCATACATATAAAATAATAAAAAAAACGGTAGAACAATAATATCAAATTAACATTTTGTATATATAATAAAATACATCTGTCCCATACATCGTATCTCAAAAGAACATCCCTTGTCTAGGGGTTTTAATACATATCCATCAAAAGTTTCAAAATAACCGAAACAGAGCATTAAAACCTAAAACTATCCCATCCTCCAGCACGCTCACTGAGGAGGTCTGTCACCTGCCACCTTGTCTGCTCCCGTGTAAATTAACACGATCATCACAGGTTTAAGAAAACAAAGCACAAAACAAAACACAGGGGTAAGCTAGATATTTTAAAAACTTCATATATAAAGCTTGACATCAACATAAACCATCATTTTTCACACATTTCACAATTTCATCAAGTGTCTATCATTTCACATAACCATCAAGTGTCTACCAATAATTTCAATATTCCTCTTTCTCATGTCAGACTTCTACTGACTCATAACAGGTAGACACTTGACTCTATTTCCGGAAGACTCGTGCGTTGAACTTAGCATCCAGAGACCTGCACCTGTCATACTACACCACTGTGAATCCACACAGCTATGCGCATAAATAATCTCAATATCATCACTCTCCTAGTATGACAGGGTTAATCCATATAACAGGTCAAGTCAGTTATCTTTCAAACGACTTACCCATACATATGAACCTCCTTCGACTCTCACCAACTAAATAATTTCATCTATGTGATTCCATTATCTCAGTAGAGTCAGGATCGTCTCATTCACAGGATACTCACAGATCAATACACCCTCATAACAATCTCAACATGGTATTTCCTTTCCTGAAAATACTATGTCTTGACCACATTTTCACAGCATCCAGCATCTCATACGACACATGAATGACCAATTCAAACATATCTCAATCAAATCATACCAAAGTTGAGAATTTCGAAAGTCATATACATTTCACATTTCAATCTCAAACCAATACAAATTTACACAAAACAGGGGATTGAGAAATAGAATTTAAAACTGGTGACCACGTCACCCCAACTTCAGAATCTCCTAGCCTAAGGTTTTTATTGAAATTAAAGCTAGCTTCCCTTACCTGGACTTGAGTAAAATCTCACTAAGCTCCAAACCCACCGAAAAGACCTAAGGATATCCTAACCTGCACCAAAGAGTCTTGATCACAAATCTAACGAGATTACTCATTTTCTGCGTTAACAGAGACGATTTCTGAAGCTAAAAGAGTCGCATGCAAAGCCTATGCAGAGGCAACCCTCTCAAGTTCAGAATCGATTCGAAGAACAGAGCAAAACGACTTACTCTGTTTTAAGGCTTTGATCAGAAAACTTGCAGAGTAACTTCCCCAGGAGTCCAATGGCAGGTCGTCGATCCTTAACTGGCGAGGGAGGGTGGCCGCGTCGTAGAGTGAAGGAGAAAAAGGTAGAAGGGAAACCGAAATGAACTTAATCCCTCAGAGGACCGTCCATAAATCTTCGTTGCCATCACCCACTCTCTGGGAGAACTTTTGCGTGCAAGTTTCCTCTGACAGGATGGCCACGTGGTGTCTCTGCGAGCACCAACTTTGGGTTACCTGCCCTACCAAAACTCTAACGCCAACGACTCTGGGCGCCCTTACTGTCTACGTGTCGCACCTGCAGAACGCCTTCGCTGGAAGCCTGGGTCCCAGCTTATCTGCGTATAACACGACCCCCCGATGACCAGGAACCGATGATTGATCTCGCGATGACTATCCACCGATGTCTCTCCCTGGAAGACGACCGATGTCTCTCCCTGGCAGACGACCGATGTTTGATGACACCTCGTCACCCCTGCTGAAGGCTCATCGACTCACTACTCCACTTCTGTGTTATCACCCCCACATGGCTCGGTGACATCGGTAGCTTCTCCTGCCCGAGGACAGGTCGGTACTAACTCCTCACGCGCCAATGCATGCAACACTGAGGACAATCTGTAACGCCCCTCAAAATCTTATTCATTTTTATATAATAAAATAAAGGTAAAACAATAATATCAAAATTAACATTTGTATATATATATAATAAAATACATCCCTTCCATACAATGTATTCTTCAAAAGGAACATCCCTCCTCGCAGGGAGTTTAATTTATACATCAAGAGTTTTCAAAACGGAAAATACAACAATTGAGTCAAATTAAAACTATTCTTGTTCTCCATCTGCTCACTGAGGAGCTCTACTGCCTGCAACATCATCTGCTCCCGTGTAGTTACACGATCATCACAGTTTTAAGAAAGCAAACACAAAACAAAACACAGGGTAAGCTAGATATTTTTTTTAAACTTTAAAACATGAAACTTGATATTAACGTAAACCATCAAATATTCACACATTTCACAATTCCCTCAAGTTTCATTCATTTCACATAATCCATCAAGTGTCTATCAATAATTTCAATATTCATCTTTCTCACGTCAGACTTCCACTGACTCATCACACATAGACACTTGACACTACTTCCGGAAGACTCGTGCATTGACTAGACTCAGAGATCTGCACCTGTCATACTACACCACTGTGAAATCCACACAGGGTCGCTGTGAAATCCACACAGCTATGCGCATAAACAATAATCTCAATCTCAATATCATCACTCTCCTAGTATGACAGGGTTAATCCATACAACAGGTCAAGTTAGTTATCTTTCAAACAACTTACCCATACATATGAACCTCCTTCGACTCTCAACACCTGAATAACTTCATCTATATGATTCCATTATATCAGGAGAGTCAGGATATCTCCTTCTAGACGAATCACCGGTCAATGCACATTCTACACGATCTTACACGGTATTTTCTTTCCTGAAAATACTATGCCTTGATCACATTTTCACATCATTCCATATTCATACAACACATCCATGAACGATTCAATCATATCATATTTTCAACCGTTTCTAAACAATCCAAATCATACCAAAGTTCAAGATTTCGAAAATCATATGTATTTCACAGCATCTACCATATTTAAAGTATCACATTTTCAAGCTCAAACAAATTTCCAAATCCACACACCAAAAAAAGAGCATCGTGTAAGAACGTTTCAAACCGGCGACCACGTCGCCCCAACATCAGAATCTTCTAGCTTAAGGTTCTATTGAAAATAAATCTAGCTTCCCTTACCTGGACTTGCGTAAAATCTCACTACGAGCTCTAACCCACCGAACTTAAGGACACCCGAACTCTGTTTTAAGGCTTGATTGGAAACTTGCAGCGAACCTTTCCAGGTGCTCTATGGCAGTCGCCGGTAGCCAAGCTGGGACGTGAGAAAGCTTGAATCGCAGAGTGAAGGAGAGGAAGGAACAAAGGATGAAGACTAAACTCACTCTATCTCTCGCTACTCCAACAACGTTCGAACTCCAACTAAGAGGAGGTGTGTTATGAGACTAAGAAACGTAGACCCGCTATGCAGCTACCATTACCCACTCTGTGGGAAGCTTGCGTGCACGTTTCCTTTGACAGAACTGCCACGGGATGTCTCTGCGCGTACCAACTTTGGGTTACCTGCCTTACCAACTCTCTGGCGTCAACTGTTCTGAAGCACTCCTAATGTCTACGTATCGCGCATGCAGAACGTTCATGCTGGGAGCCTGGGTCCCATATTATCTGCGTGAAACACTACCTCGCGCGATAACCATCCACCGATGACTGATCGCACGATGACCATGCCTCTCATACCGGCGATGACCGATGCCTCTCATACTGGCGATGACTGATTCCTCTCCCTGACGGACGACTGATTCCTCACCCTGGCAGACAACCGATGTCTCACCCTGGCAGATAACCGATGTCTCACCCTGGCAGACAACCGATGTCTCACCCTGGCAGACAACCGATGTCTCACCCTGGCAGACAACCGATGTCTTACCCTGGCAAACAATCGATGTGTCTCCCATCCTGGTTGATGACCGATGTTCCTCTCATCCTGTTGGCGATCTCTTATCGCCCTTGTGTGTGACGAGGACACATCGCCTCACTCTGATCATCGATGTCACATCGTCACACCCAGCTGAGGGCTCGTCCTCCCATTCCTCTAAGTCTGTGGTATCACGGCTCACACTACTCATGGTGGCAGATACGCCACCTATCTTCTATATCACTCATCTTCTGTATTTAGACCACATACTAAGTGCTTACCAAGTCTTCTCGAATACCCGACGATGTGCTCTTTTCGGCGATCATGTACACCATAGGCGATTGGCGGTCATGTACACCATAGGCGATTGGCGGTCATGTACACCATAGGCGATTGGTGATTTCATACGGGTGAAGTCGGAGGCCGCTGCCTTCTTCAACAAATGGCGATCTCGTCGACTTCTAAGCTACACCTTCCTTTCTCTTACCCTTCTTGCTTCACGTGCCCCCCTCCCCTTCAAGCACGCTCACGTGATTACCTCACGATAAAGTCATTGCACCTGACTACTTGGTTGGTACAATGGTCAATCGACCGCCCTCTGCCAGCTGACCCCAGATCTTAGGCGACGTCCGAGGTCTGACCACTATGATAATTTTCTATTTTTATGTCCTTTTTATTTTAAATAATCACATACTCAGAAATTATTTAAAATCTATCACTTCTATTCCAATTAATTTATAGGTCCTTACACAATCTCTTATGCCAAAGCATAGAGTTTCGCATTTATCCCGCATGCATGGCATATCTAAGGTTCAAATCACACCCTGATACATGTGATTTCTGGAACCCACTATGGTCCACCGACTGACCTCTACCATACTGACCTCAGACCTCTTGGGCGACGTCCGAGGTCTGACTACTATGAATTTTCTATTATATGTTCTTTTCATTTCAAATAATAACATACTCAGAAATCATTTAAAATATACCACTTCTATTCCAAATAAATTTCTAGATCCTTACATTCTCCCCAACAAGAAAAATTTTCGTCCCCGAAAATTGACTTACCAGGAAAAGAGGTAGGGATAGGCTTCTCTCATGGTTTCTTCTAATTCCCAAGTTGAATCACCAGATCTGTCATCCCACACCACCTTTACCATATTGATAGTCTTGCCTCTGAGCTGTTTACTCTGTTGATCGTCGATCCTAACTGATTTTGCTTCAAACGACAAGTTATCCTTGATCTGCACATCGTCCACTTCCAACACGTGACTAGGGTCTGGAATATACTTTCGCAGCTGTGATACATGAAAGACATTATGCAGATTTGCTAATTGGGGAGGTAGAGGAATCTCGTAAGCCACTGGATCTATTGATGGAAGAGGCCTAAGCTCAGGCCCAACAACTAGGTCCATGGCAAAGAGGATTCAAGAAGAGTGGGACTCTGCTACTGATGGCAGAGAAACTTTTCTCTACATATTCAAAGACCCTTCAGAGGACTACAAGGAGTAAAGCCCAAGCCATGGGAGCTGAGCATAAATTAATTTTAGTTTATTTATAATTTCAGTAGAGTAGGGTTCATTTAGCACAATAGGGGGTGTATTTAACAATTTAGCTTGTACCTAGGCCTTTTAGGGTAGGAATGTAGCCCTACCTTCTAGAAGCATGCTAAGGGGCTGCATTGACCTTTAGTCAACACCCTAGCAGCCCCCTCTTTTATGTATTCCCCATCCTACCCTTGCTCCTTACTCTCCAAGGCACCATCTCCTATAAATAGGGTGCTTTGGCTCATGTTTTTTTAAGATCAATTTATATGAGTAAATGCTGCCAAAATTATGCTAGCTTCTACTCTTTGTCTAGTCTCTCTAGGTTAGACACTTTGATCTTCATCTTCACCTTCCTCCAAGTGATTTGGCCTAACCTATCACTCTCCACACCTTTCATGCACCTACAAGGAACCCATAGCTCTATATGAGCCATCCTTGACCCATATCATCCATAGCTTCCACCACCTTTTTACCTCATATTTCAAGAAGAACAAATGGTCATGAAGAACAACCCATCATTTGGTATCTAGAGCTTTGGTTCTTCAAGAGATAAGTGTTCTCTTCATTTTATTTTTTGAGTCTTCTTTATTCCATGTTGTTCATCATATCCTTAAATGTCTTGCTGTTTTTAATTTCTTTTTAAGTTGGTGTTGCTGTTTTTTAAATTTCTATTTGGTATTTTTGGTTCAACTTGATCTTGAACTTCCTTTTTTCAAACTGTTTTAGGTTCCTTTTGTGTTGGCTGTTCTGTTTTTATTTTATTTGAGTCTTATTGATGTTTTTAATCGGTGCAAACTGTTGGTGGTTGAGTCATTTTGATTTTTGAATCCATACAAGTTTTGTCAAAGTCATGTTCATCCTACAATGTCATAAATTCAAAGTGGTGCCTTTTATTGTTGATTTGGTTGCTTGATTTTGTTTTGAGTGCAGTTTATATTTCTGGTTTTGAAGCTTTGGTGCCTTTTATATTTTCATATTTGAGTTCATACTTGTGTGTTAGTTCCATACAAGTTCGTTTCCAATCATTTCCATTGTGTTTTTGAAGTTTCTTTACCGTTTTCTAATTCCAAGTTAGGATTTCTCTGTTTTCACTGCTACTGTGCTGGCTGGAATCATTCCCAGAAATTACACTTGTTGGTAAAAAATTCTGAAATTTCGGATTTGAGTAGTTTCATGTGTTAAGAAAAAGTGAAAAAAAGAAGCACACCAAAATTGAAAATACAAAAAAAATGATAAATGAAATATGAACAGAGTGCAAAAATCCTGACTCTGAAAAAACGCTGACGCGGCAGTGATTTCGGAAAAATTATTACAATTATTTGGCTCACTGTTTTGGTGAAATTCCAACGCCTATATTGAGCTAAAACATTGAAATTTCTGTGGTTAAAATTTCAAGCTCAAATTTGAAGTATTCTGTCCAGCATAAAATTGGAAAGTTGTGAAAAATTTACACAAAAAAATTCTGTAGTGTTGTTTTGGTTTTTATTCATCTATTCTAGTTCCATTCACTAGGATTTCACTTTGTGTGCTACCTTTTCTTGTGTGCCTTAATTTTTTGCTTGTCAAATTTTATTGAATACTCTTTCAAGTCTTGTCAAATATCAACTCCATTTGCAGTAGTCCTTGATTTTAAATTTGAGTTTTGTTGCTTTAAAACTTGCTTGACCTCTCTTTGGTGGATTTGACCTAAAAAGTGCTTTGGTGAGTGTGGAGCTAAAATTTTGTTTTGGTGAAAGCCATATCACTAAAGAGGAGCTGGATTAAAGATTTAAGGTTGAATAACCTAAGGAGACAAAGCAAGGGACAGCAGCAACCTCATTGAAAAATACACAAATATACACAAAGGAGCTACAAGTGAAGGAGTGCATAGAATAGGACTTTAAATTTTTGTGCATCAAAATTTGTTAACCTAATTTCTTTGTATTTCTTTGAGTTGTAATTTGCAAGGACATTGATTAATTAGTGGATTAATACGTCTTAGACGGTGAGTGTGTCTTCAAGGTTCCAAAGTGCCAAGAAGCCTCACCTTAGGATTCGACTAGTTTTAAAAGCTTTCTAGATAGCAATTTTCATTTGTGTTTTATTGCTTTACATATAGTTTTTCTTGCATAAAAAATTTGTTTTTTTATCTTTGATTGTGCTCTAACTAAATTGCTTAAAGAAAGGTTTTTGAAAGTGTTGTGGGAAATTATCTGGCTAAGGAAAGGCTTGGTACTTAAGAGATCCTAGTGATCCACCTCCCTTTCCTGGGAAATTACCTACTTCACTCCACTTATCTTTCTTTTTGAAAATTACTTTTATCACAAACCCTAAACATGTCTACTCATTCTTCAAGTCATAGTGAAAGTGATAGAAAATCCACAAAATCTCTTTTGAAACAATTGGCTAGAGATTTTCAATCACTATCACTAAGACAATTGCAACATGAGGCTCAACTTTTGGAAGATAAAAAAGAAAGAGATGCCCATCTTGCACTTTTGGAAGAGGAGTTGAGAATTGTTAGAGAAAAAGATGAATACATTCGAAAATTAAAAAAATCACATGCATCACATGCATCTAGTTCTAGGTCAAGTGACTCACATGTTGAGGGGAGTTTGAGAGTAAATGATTATTATCAACCTCCACCTAGAAGAACTAGGAGAGAAAGCCACCTAAAAGAGACTAGGGTAGACTTACCTCATTTTTATGGAAAGGAAAATGTTGAAACATACCTAGATTGGGAAATGAAAGTAGAACAACTTTTTGCTTGCCATCATGTTAGTGAGGAAAGGAAAGTACCCTTAGCCACTTTAAGCTTTCAAGGAAATGCTATGTATTGGTGGACAGCCCTAGAGAGAGATAGACGCCTCCACAGGGACCCTCCCATAGAATATTGGAATGACCTTAGGGGAGCCTTGAGACGCCGCCATATTCCTTCATACTATGATAGGGAGTTAATGGACAAGCTCCAAAGACTCCAACAGAAAAACATGAGTGTAGAGGAGTATAGGCAAAAGATGGAGCTCTACATGATGAGAGCCTCTATTAGGGAAGAAGCCACCACCACCATAGCTAGGTTCCTAAGTGGTCTCAATCTTGAGATAAGGGATAAAGTAGAACTTTTGCCCTACAGGGACTTGAATGATTTGATCCAACTTTGTATAAAAGTTGAACAACAAAATTTGAGAAAGGGATCAAGTCGCAAGGAGAGTTCTTACTCTAACTCTTATCCCAAGAGAGAGTATAGAAGAGAAAAGGAGGATAGTCTTTCAAAGGATAAATCCAAAGAAACTTCCAAGAGTGTAGGAAAAGATGTGTCTACCTCACAACCCCGCAGTAGAGACATCCAGTGCTTCAAGTGTCTTGGTAGAGGCCATATAGCATCCCAATGCCCAAATAGGAGAACCATGATCTTAAGAGGGAGGGATGAGTATAGCAGCCAAGATGAAGAGTCTAGTGGGTAAGAAGAGAAGGAAAGTAGTGAGGGGGCATATCCTTGTGAGGGAGAATTAATGATGATCAGAAGAACCCTCAACAATCAACCTAGTGTGAACCATGAAACACAGAGAGAGAACATCTTTCATACAAGATGCAAAGTTTCAGAAAACATTTGTTCTCTCATTGTGGATAGTGGCTCTTGCTGCAATTGTTGTAGCACTAGGATGGTTGAAAAGCTTAATCTACAATTAATACCTCATCCAAAACCTTACAAACTTCAGTGGATAAATGAAGATGGGGAATTAACTGTAGATAAGCGAGTAAAAATCAGTCTTTCTGTGGGGAACTATAAAGATGAGATTTTATGTGATGTAGTACCCATGGAAGCCTGCCACATCTTATTGGGAAGACCATGGCAATTTGACAAGAAAACCATCCATAATGGTCTTACCAACGAGATAACTTTTACCCATAGGGAAAAAAAGTTTGTACTTTATCCTTTAACACCTTCACAAGTGGTAAAGGACCAAGTACAAATGAAAATAAAAAGAGAAAATGAGAAAAAGAAAAAAAAAAGGAAAACAAGAGAAAATCCTTAGGAACGATGTTGAGGCGTGGGAGAAGAGTGTTCCTTCCCACAAGGTTATTCAGAAAGAAGAAAAATTTGAAAGTAAAATTGAAAAGATACTTCTATCTGAACAACCTTCAGGCCTCCTTCTGTGTAAAGGAACACTTGCATGCACTGCCACACTTTCTGAAGTTTGTGAACTACCTCTTCAAGTCCAAAAACTTTTAAAAGAATTTGGTGATGTATTCCCTGAGGAAGGACCTATTGGACTTCCACCTGTTAGGGGTATAGAACACCAAATAGATTTAGTTCCGGGAGCTAGTTTACCAAATAGACCAGCTTACAGAACTAATCCGGAAGAGACTAAGGAGATAGAGTCACAGGTTCAGGATTTGTTGGAGAAAGGCTGGGTTCAAAAAAAGCCTAAGTCCTTGTGCTGTACCTGTTTTGTTGGTTCCAAAGAAAGATGGCAAGTGGAGAATGTGTTGTGATTGTAGGGCCATCAACAATATCACCATCAAATACAGGCATCCAATTCCTAGACTTGATGATATGCTTGATGGCATGGGTCTACCATATTTTCCAAGATTGACCTTAAAAGTGGATATCACCAAATTAGAATTAAAGAAGGTGATGAGTGGAAAACTGCTTTTAAGACCAAATTTGGACTATATGAGTGGTTAGTGATGCCTTTTGGACTCACTAATGCACCTAGCACTTTCATGAGGCTTATGAATCATGTCTTTAGGGATTGCATAGGTAAGTATATAGTAGTCTATTTTGATGATATCTTAGTATATAGTCAAAGCCTAGAGTCCCACCTAAGTCACGTTAGGGAGGTTCTTTTAGTGCTTAGGAAAAATAGTTTGTTTGCCAATATAGATAAATGCACTTTTTGTGTAGATAGTGTAGTGTTTTTAGGTTTTATAGTAAACAAAAATGGGGTACATGTTGACCCCGAGAAAATCAAAGCCATCCAAGAGTGGCCAACCCCGCAAAATGTAGGAGATGTTAGGAGCTTTCATGGTCTAGCAAGTTTTTATAGAAGATTTGTTCCTAACTTCTCAAGTCTAGCTTCACCACTCAATGAGTTAGTAAAGAAAGACACTCCATTTTGTTGGACAGAGAAGCATGAGCAAGCCTTTCAAAGTTTGAAAGCTCAACTCACTAATGCACCCATTCTAGCTTTGCCAAACTTTTCAAAAAATTTTGAGCTAGAGTGTGATGCATCAGGAGTAGGAATAGGTGTTGTGTTGTTGCAAGGTGGGCACCCAATTTCATACTTTAGTGAAAAACTTCACGGTGCCACCCTCAACTACCCCACCTATGACAAAGAGCTTTATGCACTTGTGAGGGCCCTACATACTTGGGAACACTATCTAGTTTCAAAAGAATTTATCATACATAGTGATCATGAGTCTTTGAAATATCTAAGGGGTCAACACAAGTTGAACAAAAGACATGCAAAGTGGATGGAATTTCTTGAGCAATTTCCATATGTTATCAAATACAAGAAGGGCAGTACAAACATTGTGGCTGATGCTCTCTCAAGGAGACATATCCTCTTTTCTAAACTTGGAGCCCAAATTCTTGGATTTGAAAACATACCTGAACTTTATAAAGAAGATCAGGATTTTGCACCCACTTTTGCTGAGTGCCAACATAGAGAGCACAAGGAGGTTTTTATGTTTCTGAGGGGTACTTATTTAAAGAAGGAAAACTTTGCATACCCCAAGGAACACATAGAAAACTCCTTGTAAAAGAATCACATGAAGGAGGACTCATGGGCCATTTTGGAGTTGATAAAACTCTTGAGCTTTTGAAAGGAAAATTCTTTTGGCCACACATGAGGAAAGATGTCCAAAGACATTGTCATAGATGCATTTCATGTTTAAAAGCTAAGTCTAAGACAATGCCTCATGGACTCTACACTCCTTTACCTTTTGCAAGTGCTCCTTGGGAAGATATAAGCATGGATTTCATATTAGGACTTCCTAGGACACAAAGAGGTTTTGATTCCATTTTTGTGGTAGTGGATAGGTTTAGCAAGATGGCTCATTTTATACCTTGCCATAAAGTGGATGATGCTAGCAACATCTCTAAGCTCTTCTTTAGAGAAGTGGTAAGACTACATGGTTTACCTAAGACCATAGTGTCGGATAGAGATCCTAAATTTATTGGCCATTTCTGGAGAACTCTTTGGGAAAAGCTAGGAACTAAGTTGAACTTCTCAACTTCTTGTCATCCTCAAACGGATGGACAAACTGAAGTTGTAAATAGATCTCTTTCCACTATGCTTAGGTCAATCATGAAAGGAAACCACAAATCTTGGGATGAGTACCTTCCTCATATTGAGTTTGCATATAATAGGGTAGTTCATAAAACTACTAATATTTCTCCTTTTGAGGCTGTGTATGGGTTCAATCCTCTTACTCCTTTGGATTTGTTACCTCTACCTAATCCACAAAATTTTGTGCATAAGGAAGGAGTAACGAAGGCTAAATTTGTAAAGAAAATGCATGAGAGGATTAAGAACCAAATACAACAACAAACAGAGAAATACATGAAACATAGCAATAAGGGGAAGAGAGAGATGATTTTTGAGGAGGGAGACTGGGTTTGGCTTCACCTTAGAAAAGATAGATTCCCTAATCAGAGGAAGTGTAAACTTAGTCCTCGGGGTGATGGTCCTTTCCAAGTTCTCAAAAGAATCAATAATAATGCATATCAAATTGACCTGCCTGAGGAATATGGAGTACATACTACCTTCAATGTTATGGATCTAACACCCTTTGCAGGTAGAGAAAATGAAGAGGCAGAAGCATGTGATTTAAGGACAAATCCTCTTCAAGAGGGAGGGGATGATGGAAGAGGCCTAAGCTCAGGCCCAACAACTAGGTCCATGGCAAAGAGGATTCAAGAAGAGTGGGACTCTGCTACTGATGGCAGAGAAACTTTTCTCTACATATTCAAAGACCCTTCAGAGGACTACAAGGAGTAAAGCCCAAGCCATGAGAGCTGAGCATAAATTAATTTTAGTTTATTTATAATTTCAGTAGAGTAGGGTTCATTTAGCACAATAGAGGGTGTATTTAACAATTTAGCTTGTACCTAGGCCTTTTAGGATAGGAATGTAGCCCTACCTTCTAGAAGCATGCTAAGGGGCTGCATTGACCTTTAGTCAACACCCTAGCAGCCCCCTCTTTTATGTATTCCCCATCCTACCCTTGCTCCTTACTCTCCAAGGCACCATCTCCTATAAATAGGGTGCTTTGGCTCATGTTTTTTTAAGATCAATTTATATGAGTAAATGCTGCCAAAATTATGCTAGCTTCTACTCTTTGTCTAGTCTCTCTAGGTTAGACACTTTGATCTTCATCTTCACCTTCCTCCAAGTGATTTGGCCTTAACCTATCACTCTCCACACCTTTCATGCACCTACAAGGAACCCATAGCTCTATATGAGCCATCCTTGACCCATATCATCCATAGCTTCCACCACCTTTTTACCTCATATTTCAAGAAGAACAAATGGTCATGAAGAATAACCCATCACCTATCCTCCTCAAGATCTGATATGGTCCAACGAACTTAGGAGATAGCTTCTTTGATCTGATAGCTCGTCCTACACCCTGGGTCGGTGTCACTCTCATAAACACGTGATCTCCAGCTGCATACTCCAAAGGTTTTCTCCTCTGATCTGCATAGGATTTCTGCCGACTTTGAGAAGCTTTCATTCTGTCTTTTATCTGTCTCACCTTCTCGGTCGTCTGCTGAATCAACTCTGGCCCAACCAAAACTGATTCACCCTCCTGATACCAGCATAGAGGAGTTTTGCATTTCCTTCCGTACAAGGCTTCATATGGTGACATCCCAATACTGGCGTGATAACTGTTATTATAAGTAAACTCCACCAGAGGCAACATCTCATCCCAGCTTCCCAATTGATCCAAGACACATGTCCTCAACAGATCTTCTAAGGACTGGATCGTTCTCTCTGACTGTCCATCTGTTTGAGGATGATATGCTGAGCTCATTCTCAACTTAGTTCCCAAGGAATCTTGTAAGGTCTGCCAAAACCGTGAAGTAAACCTGGGATCTCTATTCGAAACAATGCTGGAAGGCACTCCATGCAACCTCACAATTTCTCTGATGTACAGCTATGCCAACTTGGCCATAGATATCCTCAGATTAACTGGAAGAAAGTGAGCACTCTTTGTCAGCCGATCAACTCTGACCCAGATTGCATCATGACCCCTTACCGATCTAGGTAAATGAGTAACAAAATCCATGGCAATGCTGTCCCATTTCCATTCAGGAATATCCAATTACTGCAACAAACCACCAAGCCTTTGATGTTCTACCTTCGCCTTCTGACATGTCGAGCAGGTAGCAACATACCGAGCTATTTCCTTCTTCATGCCCGACCACCAAAATGATTGCTTTAAATCTTGGTACATCTTATTCATACTTGGATGTAAACTAAGATAACTCTTGTGGCCTTCTTCTAGGATCATCTTCTTCAACTCTTCATTTGCAGGTATGCAAATTCTGTCATTAAATCTCAAGATTCCATCGTCTCCCATCACAAAGCTTTTAGCCTGATCGGTGCCTAGTAATTCCACAATACGCTTCAGACTAGGATCCTCTAATTGCTTATCCTTTATCATTCCAATGAAATCATTAGTTATAGTTAACTTACTACAACTAATATGATTAACATGAAATTCTACTCCAAAGTTTAAATCTCTAAACTGCTCGATCAACTTCTGCTCTTCAATCATCATGGTTGATACTTGTATTGATTTTCTACTCAAAGCATCCGCTACTACATTAGCCTTTCCTGGATGATACATCAGTTGGAAATCATAATCCTTTAGAAACTCCATCCATCTTCTTTGTCTCATATTTAACTCCTTTTGATCAAACAGATATTTCAGGCTTTTATGGTCACTAAACACCTGAAACCGAGCTCCATACAAATAATGCCTCCAAATCTTCAAGGCAAACACCACAGCCGCCAACTCTAAGTCATGAGTAGGATAGTTTCTCTCATGAACTTTGAGTTGCCTTGAAGCATATGCAACTACTCTTTTCTCTTGCATCAAAACACATCCCAAACCTTGATGTGAAGCATCACAGTAAACCTCAAAAGGTTTTCCTATATCCGGGATCACTAACACCGGAGCACTAGTCAATCTCTTCTTTAGCTCCATGAAACTCTGCTCACATTTGTCAGTCCAAGCAAAAGGTTGATCTTTGCGAGTTAACTGAGTCAAAGGAGCTACTACCCTGGAAAAATCTTCAATGAACCTCCGATAGTAGCCAGCTAGACCCACAAAACTCCTTATCTCCGTGACTGTCTTAGGACGTTCCCACTGAAGCACTTCCTCTACCTTGGCTAGATCCACTGAGATCCCCTGAGTAGATATTACATGTCCTAAGAAGTTGACTTCCTTCAGCCAGAACTCACACTTAGAGAACTTAGCATATAATTGCTTCTCCCTCAGAATCTCCAACACTGTCTTCAGATGTTCTTCCTCGGTCCTTGAATAGATAAGTATGTCGTCTATATAGACTACAACAAACTTATCCAAGAAAGGATGAAAAATTCTATTCATGTAATCCATTAACAGAGCTGGAGCATTTGTTACTCCAAACGGCATCACCACATACTCATAGTGTCCATAACGAGACCTAAATGCTGTCTTCTGAACATCTTCAGCCTTTACCAAAATTTGGTGGTATCCCGTTCTCAGATCAATCTTTGAGAACACTGAGGCTCCATGCAATTGATCCATCAAATCATCAATTCTTGGCAGAGGATACTTGTTCTTGATGGTCAACTTATTCAACTGCCTGTAATCCACACACAACCGAGACCCTCCATCTTTTTTCTTAACTAGAAGCACTGGAGCCCCCCATGGAGATACACAAGGTCTGATGAGTCGCTTCTCTAACAAATCTTCTACTTGCTTCTTTAATTCTACCAACTCAGCTGGAGCCATTCGGTAAGGTCCCATTGACACTGGTCCAGCTCCAGGTACCAAATCAATAGAGAATTTCACTTCTCTCTTAGGAGGCAACCCAGGTATTTCTTCTGGAAATACATCCATGAAATCCCTCACCACATGTATACTGCTTATGTCTTCTTCATTCTTCACTTCCATTTGAGCTAGGATCACAAAGCACCTCGACCCTTCCTTCAACTTCGACCACACATGTTGAGCAGATATCACATCTGACTCTTGGAATTCCAAAAACGCTATTTTCTGTTTACCGCAATCTATGAGAATGTGATTGGCAGACAGCCAATCCATTCCTAGGATAACATCCAGATCCTGAAGAGGTAGGCAGATCAAATTTACTTTGAACCTACGTCCCTCTACTATTACTGGACATTCAGAGCAAACTGTAGAGGTCAATACCTGTCCTGATGCAGGTGTAGAGACCAACAGTTCAAACGGCAACTCCTTCACCAGAAGGCCCAACTCGGCTACACACAGACTTAACACAAAAGAGTGTGTCGCTCCAGAATCAAACAAGGCTTTTACACTTCTACCAGCTATAAAACAAACACCTTGCACTAAGTTACCTGACTGAGATGCCTCAGCTCCTGACATAGCAAACACTCTCCCTGCTGCCTGAGGTTTGCTGCCATCATTCCTAAACTGCTGAGAACCACCGGATTGAGTCATCCTATTCTTGTTAGGACAATCTCTAGAAATATGTCCCGTCTTTTGGCATGTGAAGCACCTTCTCTCGGGAGTCCCCTTGGGGCACACATTGGTGTTATGTGGTCCACCACAATGGAAACATCTAGGTTTCCATGGTTGTTGCGGCTGAAATTGGGGCGGAACTGCTACTGCTCTATGCTGTGGAGGTCTAGCATAAGGCTTGTTTTGTTGATGTTGTACCTTGGCCTTCCCACTGGAAGACCCCCCTGGGTGTGATCTGATCACCCTGGAATTACCCCTTTCCATGGTCTCCACCATCTTTGCCTTCTCCACTAAGGCATGAAACTCCCTGATGCACATAGGTGCTAGGGTCTTCTTCAGCTCATGCTTTAAACCTTCTTCAAACTTTCTACACCTCCAAGCCTCAGAGGTAGCTTGGGTATAAAATCTGGCTAGGTACTCAAACCTAGCAGCATAAGTGTTCACGGACATCTCTCCTTGCTCCAACCTGAGAAATTCCGCTTCCTTCGCAAACCTTGCACTATCTGGAAAATATTTCTCCAGCAACCTCACCCTGAAACTTTCCCAGTCTACTACTTCAGCTCTGGCTTCCATCATCTGTTGAGCTCCCATCCACCAGAACTCGGCTTCTCCCGACAACAAATACACAACAAAGACCAATTTCTTATCTTCAGGGCAGGAGGTCGCCCTAAAAATTTTCTCTAACTCCCTGATCCATTGATCTGCTTGGTCAGGAGTAGCATTCCCACTAAACTTGGGTAGGTTGTTCCTCATGAACTCGGTCAGTCCCATCTGCTCCTGAGGCTGACCGACGTGGGAAGCTGTTGCAGCTGATCTAGCAGTTTCCCAATGATGCATTGTAGCCTGATGATTCTGAGCCATTGCCGCATTCTGTTGTTGGATAGCACTTGCCATCATCTCAATACCCTTGGCAATCTGGCTCATCTCAGAAGAAGGTTGGGGAGGGGTAGGCGGTCTAGGAGCCATTTTTCTGTTTAAGATATTGAAACTATCATTCTCTAATCATATTCCTATAAAATGAACTTGATAAAGAATCAATTCATTTAGAAGACAACATCTAGGTCTTACAAAGATCAGCATCTCAACTCATCTAGAATTTGAGTTTATCAACAAGATCATAATGCTTATAATATAAAGCATAACACCAAAATAATTATTGTGTAAAACTATCAATCAAAAGACAACTTTCAATCAAATACAAAACACTTAACAAAATGAAATAAATCACACCAGAATTTAATATATGCCAAACATCAAACTTTTAAAATTAAGATTGAGAACCATCTCGATCCAGTTATGAGTGTGCACCCTCACTACTTTATCAAGATCCTTTCATTCTTAATACTAAAATTTTCATTTAGAACATATTTTTACGAGAGCACAAACAAGACTTCAATAAGAAAAACATTTGAAAACATTTCACTAAAGCTGTAATTAAGACTCCAATAATTATTTATAAGCAGAAGAAACACAATGAACCCACTATCCTCAGGTCATCCTAAGGACGAACTGCTCTGATACCATTAATGTAACGCCCCTCAATTTCTACTCATACATATAAAATAATAAAAAAAATGGTAGAACAATAATATCAAATTAACATTTTGTATATATAATAAAATACATCCATCCCATACATCGTATCTCAAAAGAACATCCCTTGTCTAGGGGTTTTAATACATATCCATCAAAAGTTTCAAAATAACCGAAACAGAGCACTAAAACCTAAATCTATCCCATCCTCCAGCACGCTCACTGAGGAGGTCTGTCACCTGCCACCTTGTCTGCTCCAGTGTAAATTAACACGATCATCACAGGTTTAAGAAAACAAAACACAAAACAAAACACAGGGGTAAGCTAGATATTTTAAAAACTTCATATATAAAGCTTGACATCAACATAAACCATCATTTTTCACACATTTCACAATTTCATCAAGTGTCTATCATTTCACATAACCATCAAGTGTCTACCAATAATTTCAATATTCCTCTTTCTCATGTCAGACTTCTATTGACTCATAACATGTAGACACTTGACTCTACTTCCGGAAGACTCGTGCGTTGAACTTAGCATCCAGAGACCTGCACCTGTCATACTACACCACTGTGAATCCACACAGGGTCGCTGTGAATCCACACAGCTATGCGCATAAATAATCTCAATATCATCACTCTCCTAGTATGACAGGGTTAATCCATATAACAGGTCAAGTCAGTTATCTTTCAAACGACTTACCCATACATATGAACCTCCTTCGACTCTCACCAACTGAATAATTTTATCTATGTGATTCCATTATCTCAGTAGAGTCAGGATCGTCTCATTCACAGGATACTCACAGATCAATACACCCTCATAACAATCTCAACATGGTATTTCCTTTCCTGAAAATACTATGTCTTGACCACATTTTCACAGCATCCAGCATCTCATACGACACATGAATGACCAATTCAAACATATCTCAATCAAATCATACCAAAGTTGAGAATTTTGAAAGTCATATACATTTCATTTTTCAATCTCAAACCAATACAAATTTACACAAAACAGGGGACTGAGAAATAGAATTTAAAACTGGTGACCACGTCACCCCAACTTCAGAATCTGCTAGCCTAAGGTTTCTATTGAAATTAAAGCTAGCTTCCCTTACCTGGACTTGAGTAAAATCTCACTAAGCTCCAAACCCACCGAAAAGACCTAAGGATATCCTAACCTGCACCAAAGAGTCTTGATCACAAATCTAACGAGATTACTCATTTTCTGCGTTAACAGAGACGATTTCTGAAGCTAAAAGAGTCGCATGCAAAGCCTATGCAGAGGCAACCCTCTCAAGTTCAAAATCGATTCGAAGAACAGAGCAAAACGACTTACTCTGTTTTAAGGCTTTGATCAGAAAACTTGCAGAGTAACTTCCCCAAGAGTCCAATGGCAGGTCGTCGATCCTTAACTGGCGAGGGAGGGTGGCCGCATCGTAGAGTGAAGGAGAAAAAGGTAGAAGGGAAACCGAAATGAACTTAATCCCTCAGAGGACCGTCCATAAATCTTCGTTGCCATCACCCACTCTCTGGGAGAACTTTTGCGTGCAAGTTTCCTCTGACAGGATGGCCACGTGGTGTCTCTGCGAGCACCAACTTTGGGTTACCTGCCCTACCAAAACTCTGACGCCAACGACTCTGGGTGCCCTTACTGTCTACGTGTCGCGCCTGCAGAACGCCTTCGCTGGAAGCCTAGGTCCCAGCTTATCTGCGTATAACACGACCCCCCGATGACCAGGAACCGATGATTGATCTCGCGATGACTATCCACCGATGTCTCTCCCTGGAAGACGACCAATGTCTCTCCCTGGAAGACGACCGATGTCTCTCCCTGGCAGACGACCGATGTCTGATGACACCTCGTCACCCCTGCTGAAGGCTCATCGACTCACTACTCCACTTCTGTGTTATCACCCCCACATGGCTCGGTGACGTCGGTAGCTTCTCCTGCCCGAGGACAGGTCGGTACTAACTCCTCACGCGCCAATGCATGCAACGCTGAGGACAATCTCTTATGCCAAAGCATAGAGTTTCGCATTTATCCCGCATGCATGGCGTATCTAAGGTTCAAATCACACCTTGATACATGTGATTTCTGGAACCCACTATGGTCCACCGACCGACCTCTACCATACTGACATCAGACCTCTTGGGCGACGTCCGAGGTCTGACTACTATGAATTTTCTATTATATGTTCTTTTCATTTCAAATAATAACATACTCAGAAATCATTTAAAATATACCACTTCTATTCCAATTAAATTTCTAGATCCTTACACTTCCCATATAGGATAAAAATGCAAACCTATAGCCACAAAAGTAGGAATAATCGCACCAGAAATGATATTGTTTCCATAAAGTAGAGATCCAGAAACAGGTTCACGAATACCATCAATATCTACTGGAAGGGAAGCGATAAAAGCGATAATAAATACAGAAGTTGCAGTCAATAAAGTAGGAATCATCAAAACACCAAACCATTCTATGTAAAGACGATTTTGGGTGTTGGCTATCTAGTGATGAAGAAGAAGTCACTATCACTATAAGAAAATTACATATTACCGACGAAAAATTACCGACAGATATATCACAAAGCTTAATCGCCAAGACAGGTATGTGTGAAGCTTAAACAACCTCTTCCTAAAAACAAATAAAGCACAACAAGCTCTCCTTTCTACCCCCTCTCTCCTTTTCATTTTCTATCTCATTTTTCTCCTCCCAAATCTCATCTTGTTTAGAGTTTGATTGTACTTCACAGTAGCTAAGGAAGAAAAGATCAATTCGAACCGATTTGATTTTTAAACAGAGTCTCTAGAGTTTTGAAGTAATGCTATTATTAATTTCAGAAATATATTTGGAGACAAGTTTTTCCAGGTAAGGGAAGCCACTAATTAAAATGCTTTCGAATACAACTTCAAAAATATATTTGATTTGTTGGAAAGGTTAGATTACTGGTACAATCTAAGTTTTAATATGTAAAATTTGTTAAATCGTTCAGCGCATTGCCTAAGCGGATCAACACGCAATTTTTGGATGTTTTCTATCCCAAATCCGCTCAGCATTTCCCCTACACTCAACAATTTTAAATTGCATTTTTAGGGTGCTCTCTGCCCCAAATTTGCTCAATTTTTTCCCTTGTGTTTAATGGATTTGAGATATTTAAGGTGCTCTTTGTCCTAAATCCGCTTAGCCAAATCCCATGCGCTCACCGGATTTGAGATTTCAATTTTTTGGTGTTTTTCGTCCTAGATTCGCTCAGCCAAATTTCCAGCTTGATAAGTTCCTAATTTCAGTAATATTTCATATTAAAATATAGCCACTTATGGGTATTAATTGTTGTTCTTGCCAGTTGACCTGGTCGCTGGTTGACTCCAATGACTGGTTCTGCCTCCGCCTATCTCCGTCAAAATCTGTACTTCCCTTGCTTGGACGTGGCTTCGTTGAGATAGAGGGTGCCCTACCTGTCTATTGCACTCCGAGGATCAAGTCAATACAGGGCATATAAGAAACAAGAAGTATCTAGTTTCAAGCTTAGAAACAACGTACTTTTCTCATGGGATCTCAAGTCCCTTTTATAGACTAGCTTTAGGCTACCTCTTGTAACAACCTTCCCTCATGAGAATCTTATCTCGAGTGAGAGCATATTCAATGGGAGAAGATCCCGCTACAATGTGCACAATCTTTATGCTACAACTGCACAGAATCTTATCTCCTTGGAGTGCATAAAATCATAACAGAATAACCACCTGGGTACCAACTCATGTACCAACATTCGGGGTCCAATCTATTCCACATAGGCATACATGCCCTTAACGTATCATGCATATGCCCTTATGTACCATGCTTGAAAACTGTTCTATCGAGCCCTAGCGCTGTAGGGCTTAGGCTTATAGAGAATGTTTTGTTCGTACTAGACCCAAATGCTCTAAATGCACCCCTAGGCCTTATTAACACGCTTCGCTGACCGACCAAGCCCTGTAGCAAAGGATTATATTGAATATATGAATGAGAGTTAATATGCACATACCTGAACCCAATCATATGTCCCGTTAACTCGACCCAACAGAGCCGAGCTGACCTGGTTATCGCAGACGCTGATGTTCGGCAATGAGCTCTACGTGCTCTGGTCCAATACACAAGCCCCCTAGTCTCGAGCTGAAATTGTTTCAGTGAAGAGACTAATTGCTTGTCCACTGAGACCTACGTGTCCTGTGAATTGAGCGACCTGCACAGTATCTTGAGGTGATGCGATGCAAGCCATGACCATATAAAGATGACCAAGGATGTTAAACTTGAAGGGTCATCTCAACAAGCAAATAAAGACTTCATTCATAGGAGGAATGGACAAGGGCCAAAACATTTGAAGTTCTTCCTATTAGTCTTCTTTAATATTTAGAAAAATGTTGTAAATAAATTGGGCTCTAATGAGGGGTCCAAATAGTAGAAATAAGGTAGAATAAAGTGCTTTTAGCATAGTAAGGGGTGTGGGTAGCATTCTTGCTTGTTCCTAGCCCATTTGAAGGCATTTTGACCTAATTTCTAGAAGGATAAGCCTAGAATACGGGATTGACTTAGTCAAACCCTATGGCTGCCCACTTTTTCCCTTTTGCCATTCTACCCTTTAAACTTGCTTTCAAAGGCTCCTAAATATATAAATAGGGAGGCGTACCTCATGTATTTAGAAGTTGAAAATTAGAGTAAAGTTACTATACACAAATTCTTGTGTGAATTGTGAGTGAGTGAGCTCCTCCAAAATTGGTCCTATCTTGTGAGTTTTAAAAGCTCTCAAGTGGCGGCATCCTTCACTTATCTTGGAGTCATTTCACCATCCAAGTGGCGTGCAACCATTCTCAATTCCATTTCTCATAAGCTTCCCTTTCCTTCATCTTTTCCTTCCATTATCATTCCATCTATTCATAAACATATTCTTATTTTGCTTCATTATATCTATTCGGTCTTTATATGTTGCTCTTGTTTTCCTTATGTAATTCCACACCATAACTTGTCATCATCATCACCTTATAATTGTGTTTTTCTTTTGCCTTTGTGAAATGAACCTTCACATCTACTTAACCACTTGGTTAAGTTAATGTCCAGTGGGGATTTTCCTTAGGTTTCTCACCTTAAATTGCTAAGTAATCTCAATCTTAATTCTAAAGTTCCACCTAAATGAATCAATCTAAAATCAACTCACATCATGTGGTTATCAGAGCTTAGGTTCTTATGCTTAATTTTTTGAGTTGATTTGGCACTTTACATTCAAGCAATTTAAATTCTAGCACCTTTAAATTCAAGTACCTTTAATTTCTTGTCATTTATTTTCTTGCCTTTATTTTCCAGCCCTTTATTTAGTGCAGATTTTTTTTCCAGCACCTTATATTCATAGCATTTTTCGTTTTGAATATGTTCCTTCTTATACCTTTCTTTGATCTTGCTTTTTACTTTGAGTCTTATGTTCATTAGTGTTCTAGGTGTCCTTGTTTTTGCTTCTACTTATTTGCTTTTAATTTTGAAAGTTTGCAAAGTCTTTAGATATTTGTTTTAGTAGAGATTGATTTAGAGTTCCAAACATATGATTTCAAGTGTTCAATTATATTGAATCCATCACAAAACTTTTTGTGCAAATTGAATGTTTTTCAAAATTGTAATGATGCAATCTATGGATCTTTCTTTCCATAATTCAATTTAAGTATAAAAAAAAAAAAGTACCCAAAACAGTATAAAACAGATTGGTATTGCACCTATACCTCTCATTTGCACATTAAATTCACCTTCAAATTTGGATTCAACTTGATTGGCAAATTGTTATCTACTTTGTGGAATTTTTGATCCATTTGCTTTTACAAATTCTAGACCAACATATTCTTTCTTGATTAAAAGTTTAGTGAGTTTCTTTGAGTCTTCTTTTGTACTTTTCTTGATTGTCTTTTATTCTCAAGTTTTGTCATATCTCTCTTTCCATCTTTGGTTTAGCTTTTCTTGTTTAAGTTTTTCTTGCTTGTCTTCTTGTTTCCTTCAAGTTTTGTTTCGGTTTCATCTTGCTTGAGTGATTGAGGCTTTGTCCTTTTTCATTTGAGGGTTTTCATCAATCAAGAAAGACCTTTGAGGAGTGGGAAAAATTTCTTGAGTGCTTTGAGTGTTTCTCCTCCAAACCGCAAGCTTGAGCTTGTTTTTCCACTAACTTTGCTTTCCTAATTGTTTGTTCTTTGTGTTTTTGTGTTTAATTGTTGTGATGGCTCCTATTTCAAGTGCTGCATCTTCCAAACCGCATGCCTATCACAAAGTTCACCTTTTGGGAGAACTTGTGGAGGTCAAGAAACAACTTGTCCACAAAGAAGAAAAACTTAGCCAATTTGCCAAAAGATTACAAAGACTAGAAGAAGCTCAAGTAAGGCAAAATCAACATGATGAGAACAAATGGAATTTGCATAATTTTGCCAAAAGGCACCATCAACACCAACCACAACCACAACATTCTTTTAATTTTGTAAAGTTACCTAGTTTTAGTGGGGTCCAATGACCCTTCTTTGTATTTAGATTGGGAAGCTAAGGTTGAACATCTCTTTCATGTGTATAAGGTCCCCGAGGACCAAAAGGTTAGGTTAGCTTCCTTATTTTTCTTAGACTATGCCAACCAATGGTGGCACAAACTTGTAATGGACATTGGGCCAAACAAGAGGCCAACCGTGGTCTCTTGGTATGATTTAAAGGCATGCATGCCCGCGAGGTTTGTTCCTCCTCCTTATAGGAAGGAACACTTGTTGAAGTTCCAAAGGCTTCATCAAGGACATAGGCTCGTAGATGAATATTTTCAAGAATTTGAAACATCTTTGATTAAAATGAATATGCATGTTAATGAAGAATCAAAGATAAAATGGTTTGTAAGTGGTTTAAGAAGAGAAATTAAAGATTTTGTAAAATTAAGTGAGTACTCCTCTTTAAAGAAAGTGGTTCACCTAGCCATCAAGGTAGAATCACACCTTTTGAAGAAAAATCCTTTCAAAAATACTAATAGTGATGATTTCTACAAATCTTCAAGGAAGGATGAAAACAAAATTTCTACAAATACTTCTCCTTCCAATTTTTCACATAAAACCACTTCTAACCACGAAGTTTCTAAAACCAACCTTTCACCCTCTACCCCCTATGTTACCTACCAAAACTTCAAAACTCAAATGTTTTAAATGCTTAAATTTTGGGCACATAGCTACCTTATGTCCAACTAAACAAACCATAATGTTAAACATGGCTAAACAAGACCAACTTAACCTAAACACTAAAAGAGAAAATGAAAGAGAAAAAGAAGGACAAGATACAATGAGTCTCATTCCTTCACTTCCAAGGTGTTTTCCTTCATTCTCTTTTTCATTTTTTAAAAATTCTAAATACTTGACATATTTGATAAAGAAGTTTACATATGCTCTTCCAAAACCTCTCAAAGGTTCTAACCTTTTAAGAGGATTTTTACAAACACATCATCTCGTCCCTAAACATTCTATACAAACATGGCTTATATCGAGAATTTATTCATATAAACTCACCAAGCTTAAAGAGCAAAAGTTTGTTCCCAATTCAACCCATTGCATTATTTTGTCTATGAACAAACTAACATTGTTATATACAAGGGTTCTGAATTCGTGGTCGAATTCTCTCCAACTTCGGGGGTATGATGCAAGCCACGACCACATAAAGATGACCAAGGATGTTAACCTTGAAGGGTCATCTCAACAAGCAAATAAAGACTTCATTCATAGGAGGAATGGACAAGGGCCAAAACATTTGAAGTTTTTCCTATTAGTCTTCTTTAATATTTAGAAAAATGTTGTAAATAAATTGGGCTCTAATGAGGGGTCCAAATAGTAGAAATAAGGTAGAATAAAGTGCTTTTAGCATAGTAAGGGGTGTGGGTAGCATTCTTGCTTGTTCCTAGCCCATTTGAAGGCATTTTGACCTAATTTCTAGAAGGATAAGCCAAGAATACGGGATTGACTTAGTCAAACCCTATGGCTGCCCACTCTTTTCCCTTTTCCCATTCTACCCTTTAAACTTGCTTTCAAAGGCTCCTAAATATATAAATAGGGAGGCCTACCTCATGTATTTAGAAGTTGAAAATTAGAGTAAAGTTACTATACACAAATTCTTGTGTGAATTGTGAGTGAGTGAGCTCCTCCAAAATTGGTCCTATATTGTGAGTTTTAAAAGCTCTCAAGTGGCGGCATCCTTCACTTATCTTGGAGTCATTTCACCATCCAAGTAGCGTGCAACCATTCTCAATTCCATTTCTCATAAGCTTCCTTTTCCTTCATCTTTTCCTTCCATTATCATTCCATATATTCATAAACATGTTCTTATTTTTCTTCATTATATCTATTCGGTCTTTATATGTTGCTCTTGTTTTCCTTATGTAATTCCACACCATAACTTGTCATCATCATCACCTTATAATTGTGTTTTCCTTTTGCCTTTGTGAAATGAACCTTCACATCTATTTAACCACTTGGTTAAGTTAATGTCCAGTGGGGATTTTCCTTAGGTTTCTCACCTTAAATTGCCAAGTAATCTCAATCTTAATTCTAAAGTGCCACCTAAATGAATCAATCTAAAATCAAGTCACATCATGATGTCTCACCACACTCTATCGCGAGCATACACGTGGCCATCATCAACGGCTAGAAAGTGTTACCGCTTGCGCTTCCTCAATACGTTAATACTTCGAAAACTCAAACCCTTCTTCACTATTTCATTACACTTTCAAGGACTTTGCGACTCTCTTTGAACGCTCTGCTCTTTCTTCTTCAACTCAAACAAGCCTCCTCGCCCTAGCTCATCAATCGAATCAAGGTACATCCTTTAACTCATGAATGCTCGTCCATATCATTTTAATGCTTTTAATCTATTCATATCAACTGTGCTGGGACTGCTTATCTTTCGTGCGATTGCGATTGTCACCTCTGTTTTTGCTTCGTTGTTTTCTCTTTATCGAATTGCATGCGCTTCCTTTATCTGAACACTTGCCTATGTTTGCTTGGTTTGCTTTTCTTGTTTATAGATTCTCTGTGTGATGGATTACAAAACCCTATATCCTTGGGCTCCTGATAACCTATTAGCTGAGACCTCTGAGTATACCACCCACGAGAAGATAGTGCTATATAGGAAGAGTGAGCACCCTAAGAAAAAATGTCTTTTTGGTAGAGAGGATGACAAGTATGTCAAAGTAGTGCCATGTAGGGTAGACGAGCCAGTATGTTGTGATGATCTGTCAGACCTAGAAGGTCCTTTCTGTTTCTTCTATTCAACTATTTTTAAAAAAGTTCTCCTTCGCTTACCCCTATACCATTTTGAGAGAGCCTTCCTCACTGAAATCAATGTCGCCCCTGCCCAGCTACATCCAAACAGATGGGCGTTTGTTTGGGGTTTCTCCATTCTCTGCAACCACTTTGGCCATCTGCCATCAATGGAAGTTTTCTTATACTTCTTCAAAGCCAAACACTTGGGTCATCAGCTATGGGTGAGCTTCAACAAGGTTGTTGGAGAGCTTTGTTGTCCCTCTTCCAGCAATCTTACAAAGGTTTCAAGGGGAAATTCTTCAAAATTTGTTGCAACAAGAGAGACCCAACCCTTCTGGATGGGTTTCCTTTGTACTGGACCGAGGAACCCAGATTCCAAAGCCCTAGGCGCTTAGAAGACATGCCCAGTGAGAACGAGAGGTGTGCCTCTTCCTTTCCAAACTCAAGGTGGTTTTTGACACTGCCGCTTTGATAAAGAATGAGTTCGCCCCAGTGGGACTCAAAGCGTGCATTGGTATCCTTCTTTCCCTTACCCTTGCTAATGGTACTTCGCATGTGTGTGTTACTGAGTTCTCACTTTTTTCTCATGCAGACAGTATGCTGGGTACCCTGGAAAAGAAGGACTTGGCTACTAGAGCCAAGCTACTGAAAGATACTGCTCAAGTTCCTCCTACTGAGGACTTGAAGTTGAATGAAATGGTCGAGGTGGCCCCCTCAGACGATGAGGACACATGCTCAGGGCCTCTCTTCAAGAGGAGACGAAAGGTTGTCTCCGTACCTACTGAACACTCAGCCGCAGATGGTCGGGCTCCCTCTCAACAAGCCCTTCCACCCAGCCCCTCTCCTCCTCGTGGTATCATGGTACAGGAGAGCAGGGGAGAGAACTTGTGATGAGGACTGTAAGGACCTATAAATTATTTGGAATAGAAGTGATAGATTTTAAATAATTTCTGAGTATGTTATTATTTAAAATAAAAAGGACAAAAAAAATAGAAAATATCATAGTGGTCAGACCTCGGACGTCGCCCAAGGTCTGGGGTCAGCTGGTAGAGGGTGGTCGGTTGACCATTGTACTAACCAAGTAGTCAGATGCGATGACTTTATCGTGAGGTAATCACGTGGGCGTGCTTGAAGGGGGGGGCACGTGAAGCAAGAAGGGTAAGAGAAAGGAAGGTGTAGCTTAGAAGTCGACGAGATCGCCGTTTGTTGAAGTAGGCGGCCTCCGACTTCATTCGTATGAAATCAGCAATCGCCTATGGTGTACATGACCGCCAATCGCCTATGGTGTACATGATCGCCGAAAAGAGCACATCCCCGAGTATTCGAGAAGACTTGGTAAGCACTTAGTATGTGGTCTAAATACAGAGGATGAGTGATATAGAAGATAGGTGGCGTATCTGCCACCATGAGTAGTGTGAGCCGTAATACCACAGACTTAGAGGAATGGGAGGACGAGCCCTCAGCTGGGTGTGACGATGTGACATCGGTGACCAGAGTGAGGCGATGTGTCCTCGTCACACACAAGGGCGATAAGAGATCACCAACAGGATGAGAGGAACATCGGTCATCAACCAGGATGGGAGACACATCGGTTGTCTGCCAGGGTGAGACATCGGTTGTCTGCCAGGGTGAGACATCACCGGTATGGGAGGCATGGTCATCGCGCGATCAGTCATCGGTGGATGGTTATCGCACGAGGTAGTGTTTCACGCAGATAATGTGGGACCCAGGCTCCCAGCATGAACGTTCTGCATGCGCGACACGTAGACATTAGGAGTGCTTCAGAACAGTTGACGCCAGAGAGTTGGTAAGGCAGGTAACCCAAAGTTGGTACGCGCGGAAACATCCCGTGGCAGTTCTGTCAGAGGAAACGTGCACGCAAGCTTCCCACAGAGTGGGAAATGGCAGCTGCATAGCGGGTCTACGTTTCTTAGTCTCAGAACACACCTCCTCTTAGTTGGAGTTCGAACGCTGTTGGAGTAGCGAGAGATAGAGTGAGTTTAGTCTTCATCCTTTGTTCCTTCCTCTCCTTCACTCTGCGATTCAGGCTTTCTCACGTCCCAGCTTGGCTACCGGCGACTGCCATAGAGCACCTGGGAAGGTTCGCTGCAAGTTTCCAATCAAGCCTTAAAACAGAGTTCGGGTGTCCTTAAGTTCGGTGGGTTAGAGCTCGTAGTGAGATTTTACGCAAGTCCAGGTAAGGGAAGCTAGCTTTATTTTCAATAACAACCGTAGGCTAGAAGATTCTGAAGTTGGGGCGACGTGGTCGCCAGTTTCAAACTTTCTTGCATGATGCTCTGTTTTTGGTGTGTGGATTTGGAAATTTGTTTGAGCTTGAAAATGTGATACTTTAAATATGGTAGATGCTGTGAAATACATATGATTTTCGAAATCTTGAACTTTGGTATGATTTGGATTGTTTAGAAACGGTTGAAAATATGATATGATTGAATCGTTCATGGATGTGTTGTATGAATATGGAATGATGTGAAAATGTGATCAAGGCATAGTATTTTCAGGAAAGAAAATACTGTGTAAGATCGTGTAGAATGTGCATTGACCGGTGATTCGTCTAGAAGGAGATATCCTGACTCTCCTGATATAATGGAATCATATAGATGAAGTTATTCAGGTGTTGAGAGTCGAAGGAGGTTCATATGTATGGGTAAGTTGTTTGAAAGATAACTAACTTGACCTGTTGTATGGATTAACCCTGTCATACTAGGAGAGTGATGATATTGAGATTGAGATTATTGTTTATGCGCATAGTTGTGTGGATTTCACAGCGACCCTTTGTGGATTTCACAGTGGTGTAGTATGACAGGTGCAGATCTCTGAGTCTAGTCAATGCACGAGTCTTCCGGAAGTAGTGTCAAGTGTCTATGTGTGATGAGTCAGTGCAAGTCTGACGTGAGAAAGATGAATATTGAAATTATTGATAGACACTTGATGGATTATGTGAAATGAATGACACTTGAGGGAATTGTGAAATGTGTGAATATTTGATGGTTTACGTTAATATCAAGTTTCATGTTTTAAAGTTTAAAAAAAAATATCTAGCTTACCCTGTGTTTTGTTTTGTGTTTGCTTTCTTAAAACTGTGATGATCGTGTAACTACACGGGAGCAGATGATGTTGCAGGCAGTATAGCTCCTCAGTGAGCAGATGGAGAACAAGAATAGTTTAATTTGACTCAATTGTTGTATTTTCCGTTTTGAAAACTCTTGATGTATAAATTAAACTCCCTGCGAGGAGGGATGTTCCTTTTGAAGAATACATTGTATGGAAGGGATGTATTTTATTATATATATATACGAATGTTAATTTTGATATTATTGTTTTACCTTTATTTTATTATATAAAAATGAATAAGATTTTGAGGGACGTTACAAGGACCTAGAAGGGAATACGCCTACTGACCAAGCCCAACCTCAGAGGAGACAGACTAGGAGCATGACACAAGACCAAGGGCCAAGTCAGGATGCTCCAACCATTGCCTTAGCTCCCACCATACCTCAGAGGATTACAAGAAGCAGAGCACAAGCCTTGGGTGTTGAGCATCAATTGTTTTCTTTATTTGTAATAGTAGAAAAATAGGTGTCCTTAAGTATTAGAGGGGGGTGTACTAGCAAATAGGTGCCTTTCGCAATAGAAGGGGGAGGTGCTATCAAAAAGGTGTCCTTAGCAATAGAAGGAGGGGTGTGCTAGCAAATAGGTGCCTTTAGCAAAAGAAGGAGGGGTGTACTATCAAATGTTGCATTTTTTACCTATCTTCTAGAAGATTAGGATGATGGTGTGGTTTGACTAAAGCCAATACCCTAGGCAGCCCCACTTTTTGTATTTCCATCCCTACCCTTTAAGCTTGCTCACCAAGGCTCCTAAACCTATAAATAAGGAGGCTTACCTCATGTATTTCCAAGTTGAAAATTAGAGTAAAGTTACTATACACAAATTCTTGTGTGAATTGTGAGTGACTGAGCTCTTCAAAAATTGGTCTTATCTTGTGAGTTTTGAGAGCTCTCAAGTGGCGGCATCCTTCACTTATCTTGGAGTCATTTCACCATCCAAGTGGCGTGCAACCATTCTCAATTCCATTTTCTCATAATCTTCCTTTTCCTTCATCTTTTCCTTTCATTATCATTTCATCTATTCATAAACATGTTCTTATTTTGCTTCATTATGTCTATTCGGTTTTTATATGTTGTTCTTGTTTTCCTTATGTAATTCCACACCATAACTTGTCATCATCATCACCTTATAATTGTGTTTTCCTTTTGCCTTTGTGAAATGAACCTTCACATCTACTTAACCACTTGGTTAAGTTAATGTCCAGTGGGGATTTTCCTTAGGTTCTCACCTTAATCATCCTAAAATCTCAATCCTAATTAAAGTGTCACCATAAAATGCTAAATCATAAAATCAACTCACATCAACTTGCAAAGGAGAAGCCTGTGGGATCCCTCCTTGGATCCCCTTTCTTTTCTTGAGAAGACCCTGCTTCCCTCCGAGGCCAAAGAAGAGTTGGATAGCTTGGAGGAGGACTAGCTAATGGGGCAGACAACGAGGCAACTAGGGCAGGCCTTGGCTGCAAATTGCCTTGTCCTTTCCAAGCTTAAGAGATGGAAGAATTAGGCCAGGGAGGAAGCACACAAGGTTGCCAAGCTCGTCCAGCAAGTTGAGGAGCTCCAAATGACACACTAAGAGACCAAGGTCCTCCTAACGGAAAAGTCCAAGGAGGCCTTGGAATTAACTATGAAGAATGCCGAAGTCCATGCTGAGGTGAAGAGATTGAAGGAGGAGCTAGCCAGAAGAGGCGAGGAACTGGTACAAAAGGATGAGCTTCTGGAAAAAACCAAGGAAGACCTGACAAATGATGCCGCCAACTCCTACATGGCGGGCTTTGATGACGCTGTCGCCCAGACCACCTGCATCTACCCTGATTGAAACTTCTCCCAACTTGGCTTGGGCAAGATTGTGGTGGATGGGCGATTAGTGGATGAAGAGTAGTTGAATAGGTCTTCTTTGTAATCATCTTCCTTTTGTAACCCTGCAAACAATCTCTAACTTTTGTATATGTATGTGAATACTTGTTGTTCTTGCCGGTTGACTCTCCCGTCGGTTGACTCTACGACGATCCCACGCCTCTTTTCCTCACCTTGAACTATGCTTTGCTGTCTCAAAACAACCTGCACCTGCAAGATAGAAAGGGGCGCCCTAGAGGCCGTTTGCACTCTGACGCTCAAGTCAAAACTAGGGCAAGCACACCAAGTGTATTCAGTATCTGTGTTTAGGTCTAGAAATTGCGTACCTTTGTGAAGTGTTTTACTATCCTTTATATAGTCTAGGGTTTCCTCTGCGTCGCTACCCATATTTAGGGTTTACTGAAATACCCTCGCGCCACTATCACCCAGACTTAGGGTAATCTAGCACGTAAGGTTTCCTTAACTAGAGTGTAAATTCTAACAGGATGGCCACTTGGATGCCCCCTCATGCACCTAGTCTCTGGGGCCACCTGTCATGGGAGCGCCTTCACTGTTTACGTGCCATGCGTGTAGCTTTACTAGGAAACCCTAATCCTGATGAGTACTCGACCCTTCAGGATTGTGCACCTAACTGTGCTTTCCCTGCCACACGCATGGACGCTTCGTGACTTAGGCTTCTCCCTACCTCTGGGCATTTTACTGATAACTGGTCTTCTTTCAGGACCCACATCAGATGCTCTAGTTCTGTTGTTCAAAACACCAAGACCGATGTCACATCGTCCCACTCTGTTGCCGAGGACTCGTCATCCTGCTGAGTGATGGGGACACCTCAGTTCACTCTGCTGGTCGACATGCTGATGACCAATCATCCCATTAGTCCCTACTACCTGTGGGACCAAGCCCACGTGCCTCTGGCCCATGCTGTGGGACCCAGCTGACGCGACTCACCTTTACTAGCTGTTCTCGGTGTCCGAGGACTAGTCGGTACACTTGCCTTTCTTTACCATACTTCAAATAGTATAGCGACATTGCATGCTTCTAATAAACATGAATACCATAGCTTAACCAACTAATGACAATGCATGTGATTACCTCATGCTTAAGTAACGTTGATGGAGCCTAGCTTGAGTGCTTTCTTCCATGAGTCGAAAATGAATTTGAAGGTGGCGGAAACTATGGTTGAAGACGTGCAAGGAGCTCCTAGGAGTTGTGGTTTCCTTGAAGGTGAAGTGTTAGGTGTGGAGAGTGAGTGGTGAGGCCATCTCACTTGGAAAAGATGAAGAATGAAGACTAAAGGTGTCTATCCTAGAGGTAGGAGACAAGAGTGATAATTGGCACAAAGTTGGCAGCAATTTCACTCAACTTAATCTTGAGAATTACATGAGCCAAGCCCTCTTATTTATAGTGTTAGAGGGCTGAAAATTCAAATGAAAGTGGAGGGAAAATTCAAATGAAATGCAAGCTAAATTGGCGCCTAAAAGAGAGCACATGGAAGGTGTGACTAGGGAGGTGTGACTAGCGTTTCTCATTCACCCCTTCATGGAGCTTCTCATGACCGGCCTTGATTAAATTAGGTGTTTTAGAAACCCTAATTTAATCTAGGTTGGTAATTAGGTGCCAAAATTATCCTAAGAAAAATTACCAATAAATTTCCTATTCTAATTTTGACAAGAAATTTAAAATTCTACTTTTACACTAAACTTATGGCCTTTTTAACATATAGAGGAAAGTTTCTCTGCCATCAGTAGCACTGTCCCAATCGTCTTGAATCCTTCTTGCCATAACTCTTGTATTTGGCCCATATCTTTTATTTGTTGGGCTTTGGCTTGGGCTTTGACTTGGGCTTGGGCTTCTTCCATCAAATGTGACTATCATAACTTAATCAACTAATGATGAATCTCGCCATATTAACATAACAAGGTAATTTACAATGCACTTCAATCAATTGATGCAACTAACCATCTTAACAAGGTAACATACCAATTAAGCATGGTGAACTTGGGTGCTCTTAACACAGCTATCTGTGGGACGACCTGGGATTAGAAACAACATAAGAAACAAGAAGTATCTAGTTTCAAGCTTAGAAACAACATACCTTTCACCTGGGATCTCAAGTCCATTTTGTAGACTAGCTCTAGACTACCTCTTGTAACAACCTTCCCTCACGAGAATCTTATCTCGAGTGAGAGCATATTCAATGGGAGAAGACCCCGATACAGTGTGCACAATCTTACCGCTACAACTGCACAGAATCTTATCTCCTTGGAGTGCATAAAATGTTAATAGAATAACCACCTGGGTTCCAACTCATGTACTAACATCCGGGGTCCAATATGTTCCATGTAGGCATACATGCCCTTACGTATCATGCATATGCCCTTACGTATCATGCATGCAAACTGTTCTATCAAGCCCTAGCGCTCTTGGGCTTAGGCTTATAGAGAATGTTTTGCTTGTACTAGACCCAAATGCTCTAAATGCACCCCTAGGCCCTATTAACACGTTTCACTGACCGACCAGGCCATGTACGCGAAGGCTTATACTGAATGTATGAATGAGAGTTAATATGCACATACCTGACCCCAATCATGTGACCCGTCAACTCGACCCAACAGAGCCGAGCTGACCTGGTTGTCGCAAACGCTGATGTCTGACCACCGAGCATTGAGCTCTACGCGCTCTGGTCCAATACAATTGCTAAAATACATATAAAATAATCCCTAATTTATGAATTTATACCTTTTTTTACATTTTTTATGATCTTTATTTGAATAAGAGCATTTTATTCCCAAATTTGGTGTTAATTTCAGGTTTCTAGGGAAGAATGCAGACGATTGGGCTAAAGAGAATAAGATGAGCTAAAAGGAGAAAGCTGGAAGACCCGGTACACACAAAAAGAGCAAAAAATTCCAACTCAGCAACGGAGTTTCTTGCTCAAGCGAGATATTCTCGCTTGAGCAAGAATGCGTCAGATAAATTGGGCCATTTTATGTTTTTATCAAAAAGTCCATTAGCGCGATGCAAGAAGTCACCTAACCTTAGTGAATTAGGTTAAATAGGGGGCTAGAGGCTCAACCTTAGTGTGCCAGATTGAGTGGAAAACACCATTGAGTGAATTGTAACCAATTGGGAGAATGGAAGGTGCTAGAAGTATGCATGTGCCTAATTCTACCATTTGCGATTAGGAGTAATCTGTTTGAACTCTTATATATTGCGGTGATATTTAAATATCATATAATATTTTGTTCTTGATTGATAATTGATATTGTTGTTTTGCTTTTTAATAGTTGTGACATGTTTGAGAATCTTAAATCTAACTGAGATGTATTTTTAGGGTTTTGACCTAAACAACAATACTTAACATATTTGAGTGCTAAAGATAGACTTGAAATGTTAATTGCCATTAACATCTGAGTGTGATTTCTAATATGATTTTATAAGTATGCGAGATATCAATATTCAGGAAACATTCTTAAGAATTTATATTCGAGAGATCGATATAAATGATTTTTTTATGGGCATCAATTTCAATCAAAGAACATAATGTTACCACGCTAATCAAAATACATCAGAGTGAGAAAAGATGAAACCCAATCCCTATTTTTCCAATTGAAGCAAAAACTCTTTGATTTGTTTTCCTGTTAATTTTTGTCATTATAACAATTCTCAACCAACTTTTTATTGTTCTGTTTTATATTTAGAGAATATTGTATTTGAAAATTCAATTGTTCCTTATGGGATCGATATTCGTCCTTAGGGACAAATTATTACTTTTAACAACGCGGTGCACTTGCCATAAAAAGTCATCACAACTCAACCAATTTTTTAGGGCTTAAGCCCTTTTCAATTGGCTCAAGCCATTTTGACCATTTTCTATAGGTTATGGAATTGAATTAAATCTTTTGAAAACTTATCATTTTTTATATTGTATTTGATTTCAACTTTCTAATGTTAATATTTGATTCCATTCTTGCAATTTAAATGTGTAAAATAAGTAGATCTAATCCTTACTATAACACTAGCTTGTATCTTTCAATTGATTTGTGAATTCAATGTTATGTGACTATTGTTTATATTTTCTAACTGTTTTAAAAGTATAAATTTCAGTATGATTGAATGATACGTTGAGGAATGAGATGAAATATGAATCATGTGAAATGTGATCAAGACATAGTATTTGCAGGAAAGAAAATACCGTGTTGAGATTGGTTAGGGATTCGTCTAGAAGGAGATGTCCTAACTATATTGTAGATGAAGATATTCAAGTGGTGAGACTTGAAGGAGGTTCATATAACTTTGTATTCGGTTTGAAAAATAATTTAGTATTGCAGGTCATATGAATTAACCCTGTCATATGAGGTGATGGATTTCACAGCGGGGTAGTATGACATGTGCATATCTCTAAGTTTGAATCAATGCACAAGTCTTCTCAAAGTAGAGTCGAGTGTTTGTGTGTGGATGCTAGTGGATTTCTAACGTGAATGATATTGAACTATTAGTGAATTTATGGTATGAGTTATGTGAAACATGAAATAATTACAAACACTTTATTGTTTAGTATATTTGAAATGAATGAAGTATGATGAATTATGTGATTATGATTGGATGATTTAAATCTAAATCTTTATTGAAGGTTTAAATTATCACTAGCTTATTCTTTTCTTGTTGTATTGGGAACTACGATGAATGAACTATATACACAAGTATATATTGATACAAGTGTATGAGCATATGATATGAGAGATCATAGGTTACTTTGGGAGATTGGTTTTACAAATCCTTTATTAGGGAAGTTTTGAAAGACTTCAAGTTTTATATGAAACTATCTAGAACCATTCTTAAATAATTGATATAATATTTTAAAAATTGATACAAAGGCAAAAAAGAAAAAAATATCTTACTATTTATTAAAAATATCATGAAGTATATGGGCTGGTCAATATGCAATACTGGTAAAGCAGTTAAAAAAATGGATTATAATTAGTATTTACCAAACATAAAATATGGTTCTAAGATTGAGAATACTTCATTTGATACTAAAGCTGAATTAGATACTTCACAGCAACAAAAAAATGAACCCACTTAAAAATAATCTGAATCAGTATAGTGCTTGAACCAACAAGTTAGTACAATGTTCAACACAGACCCTCTCCAGCTAAAATAATCAGTGCAGAAACTAATCTATTCATGGATGCCTCAAAAGGGAAGAAGATAGGAAGTAAATAGAGCAAAAAGGAGGAGAAAGAACCTGAGATGGTGAAATTGTTGAGAAATATGATTAATCTTCAGCAATTAAATCACCTTTTCCACAACTCATTAAGTGCTTTTTGATTCATCTAATACAATGGTTCATGCTTTATATAATAATTCCTCAAGTTAAAACCAGTTTTTCAAAGTCAACACACGAATGAACACTATCCAAAATCGAATGGCTATAAGTTGCAGTTCATTAATGGATTATTTCGTGAATAATATTAATATATGGACCACTGTGTCATTCATGCCAACTAAGCTTCAAAGATGAAATTACACTGCTAGCTTAACTTCTACCCATTTTGATATGTTATTCAATTACTCTTTTAGTTGGATTTTTTTAGTTTTTTGTTTGCATAAAGGATGCTTAAAATTATATATTAATCTTTTTTAATGTATTAATGTATCTAAATTAACATTGTAACTGTAACGCCCCTCAATATCTTATTCATATTTATATAATAAAATAAAGGTAAAACAACAATATCAAAATTAATATATGTATATATAATAAAATACATTCATCTCATACATTGTATTTCAAATATACTATCCCTTTTCTAGGGAATTTTAATACATAACCATCCAGTGTTTCAAAATAAAACAAACTACAGCATAAGAACAGGTGATCTCCTTGTCCAACCACTCACTGAGGAGCTCTACTGCTTGCAACATCATCTGCTCCCGTGTAATTACACGATCATCACAGTTTTAAAGAAAACAACCACAAAACAAAACAAGGGGTAAGCTAGATATTTTTAAAAACTTTAAAACATGAAACTTGATATTAACGTAAACCATCCAATATTCACACATTTCACAATTCCCTCAAGTGTCATTCATTTCACATAATCCATCAAGTGTCTATCAACAATTTCAATATTTCTCTTTCTCACGTCAGACTTCCACTGACTCATCACACATAGACACTTGACACTACTTCCGGAAGACTCGTGCATTGACTAGACTCAGAGATCTGCACCTGTCATACATACTACACCACTGTGAAATCCACACAGGGTCGCTGTGAAATCCACACAGCTATACGCATAAACAATAATCTCAATCTCAATATCATCACTCTCCTAGTATGACAGGGTTAATCCATACAACAGGTCAAATTAGTTATCTTTCAAACAACTTACCCATACATATGAACCTCCTTCGACTCTCAACACCTGAATAACTTCATCTATATGATTCCATTATATCAGGAGAGTCAGGATATCTCCTTCTAGACGAATCACCGGTCAATGCACATTCTACACGATCTTACACGGTATTTTCTTTCCTGAAAATACTATGCCTTGATCACATTTTCACATCATTCCATATATCACACAACACCCAAACTGAACCAGTCAATCATACATATTTTTAAAACCGTTTCTAAACAATCCAAATCATACTAACGTTCAAGATTCCGAAATCATATGTATTTCACAGCATCTACCATATTTAAAGTATCACATTTTCAAGCTCAAATAAATTTCCAATCCACACACCAAAAACAGAGCATCGTGTAAGAACATTTAAAACCGGCGACCACGTCGCCCCAACATCAGAATCTTCTAGCTTAAGGTTATATTGAAAACAAATCTAGCTTCCCTTACCTGGACTAGCGTAAAATCTCACTAAGAGTTCCAAACCCACGGAGACTTAAGGATACCTTAACCTGCACCATGGAGCCTTAGTCATAAACTAACGACATTACCCATATTCTGCGTTAACAGAGGCTAATTCTGAAGCTAAAAGAGTTGAATGCAAAGCCCATGTAGAAGCAACTCTCTCAAGTTCAGAAACAACTCCAAAAACAGAGCACGAAGAACTTACTCTGTTTCACGGCTTTGATCAGAAAACTTGCAGGGCACAACGTCAGGAATCCAGGGGCAGTCGCCGATCTTCAACTGGTTCGCTAGGACGTCTGAACGCAGGGAGAAGGAGAGGAAAGAAACAGGGAACCAAAACTAACTCACTCAATCACTCTCGAATCACAGCAACGTCCACTGCCTCTCAGGAGTGAGTTTTGAATCTAAACCAACTTGCCCAGAAATGCCGCTGCTACTACCCACTCTGCAGGAAAGCTTGCGTGCACACTTCCTTGAACAGTATGACCACGTGGGTTTCTGCGCATACCAACTCTCTGATGCTAACTATTCTGAAACACCCTTTCTGTCTACGTGTCGCGCATGCAGAACGTTCATGCTGGGAGCCTGGGTCCCACGTTATCTGTGTGAAACACTACCTCGCGCGATAACCATCCACCGATGACTGCTTGCGCGATGACCATGCCTCGCATACCGGCGATGACCGATGCCTCTAATACTGGCGATGACTGATTCCTCTTCCTGACGGACGACTGATTCCTCACCCTGGCAGACAACCGATGTCTCACCCTGGCAGACAACCGATGTCTCACCCTGGCAGACAACCGATGTCTCACCCTGGCAGACAACCGATGTCTCACCCTGGCAGACCACCGATGTCTCACCCTGGCAGACCACCGATGTCTCACCCTGGCAGACCATCGATGTGTCTCCCATCCTGGTTGATGACCGATGTTCCTCTCATCCTGTTGGCGATCTCTTATCGCCCTTGTGTGTGACGAGGACACATCACCTCACTCTGGTCATCGATGTCACATCGTCACACCTTGCTGAAGGTTCATCCTCCCATTCCTCTAAGTCTGGGGTATCACGGCTCACACTACTCATGGTGGCAGATATGCCACCTGTCTTCTATATCACTCATCTTCTGTATTTAGACCACATACTAAATGCTTACCAGGTCTTCTCGAATACTCGGCGATGTGCTCTTTTCGGCGATCATGTACACCATAGGCGATTGGCGGTCATGTACACCATAGACGATTGGCGATTTCATACGGGGGGGAAGTCGGAGGCCGCCGCCTTCTTCAACAAACGACGATCTCATCGACTTCTAAGCTACACCTTCCTTTCTCTTACCCTTCTTGATTCACGTGCCCCCTCCCTTCAAGCACGCCCACGTGATTACCTCACGATAAACTCATCGCACCTGACTACTTGGTTAGTACAATGGTCAACCGATCACCCTCTACCAGCTGATCCCAGACCTTGGGCGACGTCCGAGGTCTGACCACTATGAGATTTTCTATTTTTATGTCCTTTTTATTTTAAATAATAACATACTCAGAAATCATTTAAAATATATCACTTTTATTCCAAATAAATTTATAGGTCCTTACAGTAACATTCCTCTCTCCTGTATTATAGAGTCTATAAATTCAATATTTTACGCTTCATAGCACTAAAATTTAGTTATGGTTGACCGGGTTATACAGTTTTAAAAAGTATATAAAAATAAGAAAGTTTTCGATTTGTTTTCATGACATACCAATTCCACTATCCAAACATGCAATCTTTTTTCTTATATAAGAGAATATGATCACAGTTCAAAATTATGAAACTTCAGTGAGTACAAAAGAGTGTAGAAGATCAATAATGACTTAAAATCATGAATGATAAATTTGAATATTTAAAGAAGAATTACATAATGCAAGTGATTATTAAAAAAATATCAAATATGAAAAAGAAATGTTCAAGGAAAGTGGAGAAATAAACTATAAAGAGATTTTAAATTATGTTTACAATAAATATTAACCATTAAACTTAAACTATTTTGAAATAATTAATATAGATCTTGTTTAAAATATTAAGAATGAAATTGTAATTTTTTAAGAAAAATAATAAAATATTTAGAACACTTTTAAAATAATTAAAACTAAAATTAAAAATATATAAATATTTATTTAATTCTTAAAATTCCCAATTTTTAGGAAGTCTGTATAATGATTTAAAAAATGTTTTCAAAAAGAATTTATAAGAAGTTTTGAAATTTCTTCTCCTAAGGTTATTTTTAGTTGGGATTCTATTTTTCACATACCTCTAAATAAAAAAAGTCATTAGAAGGAACTTTTAGTTTTCATATCTTCCAATATGTTGTTGTCACTCCCAAGCCAATTCATGCAAAACTCCATAGGTGGAAACTACACCAAACTTCCTTGCTCAACTAGATATGTATCTTCTTCCCACGTAAACCACCTTCTCCTCCAATTAAACTTTCCTTCCTACTTTACCTTGTCTCCACACCTCCATGTTCTTTAGAACTTCATATTTTTTATTCTGAATTCAGGAAGAGCCTTAGGTAGATTAGAACCAATAATTCTTCTCCCTTCCCCTTGTCCAATCAAAAGTTGATATTACCCCATCTTCTATATTCCATTCAATCATCTTCCAAAACTAACTAGCTTGGTTTGCTTCATCACATATATCCCTCCACCATATTGAAGAAACACGTTATTTGTGGTGTTCATCTTCATTAAATATCCTCAACCTCATACTTTGCTTCTAATACTAAACACTAGAAAGAATCTCTAGATTGGAAGATGTTCCACCCCCATTAAGCTAATAATGTACTGTTAAACAACTTCACGTCTCTCACCCCAATCGTCCTTAACTTCTAGGTACATATACCTTTCAACCGACCCAAGATATCTTTAATCCTCCTTCCTTACCCCATAAAAATTGACATTGAATACCTTAGATAATTGCAGCCATCCCACTTGGAATTTTGAAGAAAGGCATGAAAAACAGGTAAAGAAGAAGAACTAAGTTTATAAGGTATACCCTACCATAAAGGTTAGTTGTCCCAAGTCGCCTTTTTCCTAAGGTTCTGCACCAATAGACATCCCTAGGTACACAAATGGAATAAAAAGAATCTTACAATTCAAGAAGTTTACCACTAACAATTTGAGATTGGTCCACCCCAATATCTATCCCTTATTTTTTGTCTTAAATGGATTCATTGTACATATCCAATGACCACAACACCTCTTGTAATTCTTTTTTCCTTTTGCACTCTTTATCTGTGATTGTTTCCTCTAGACTTTTATTCTCTAGACTATTGATGATCTCCCTTTCCATCTCCTTGAGTCGTTGTTAAACACTACAAAACGTATCCCTATTTCGTTCCTTTAGTTTTTCTTTCAACAATTTAAATTTCACTGGTGCAAAAACATAGAACAAGTGCGGTTTTTTTAAATTTATAAATGCGGCTATATAACCGCATTTGATCAGCATGCACTTGTAAATCAAAGAGATACAAATGCGGCTATATAGCCGCATTTATAAATACCATTTACAAGTGCGGCTATTTCTTGTAGCCGCACTTGTATATGCTTCAGATATTAAAAAAAATTCAAAATTTAATAAATACTAAATAATATAAAATTTAAAATATACAAATTATAATACATAAAAAAATAACTTTAAAATATTAAAGAAAAATTCAAAAAAATTTAAAAAACTACACCAACCTTGTGTGTGAACGAACGTTGGTGGTGAAGAGTGGCAGGGGAGCGCCAGCAACAGCGACAACAGCGAAAGCGGTGGCGAAGCAACGACAGAGCAGGGAAGCCAAAAGAACAATACCTTCGACCACCAATGCAAGAAAAATAAACAAATATAATGAAAACGTAAAAATATTATACGTAGTGAAGATGCAGAGGAAGAAACGATTCAAGAGAACATACAATGGCCCAAATTAATGAAGATGCAAAGGAAGATGAACTCCAACAACGTTCGCGAGCGCAAGAACAGTGCAAACGAAAGGCAAGAGGAGAAGTAAAAAAGTGTGGTGCGCTTCAAAATTTAGGGTAAAAAACTATTTACAAATGCGGCTAAAATTTAAAACCGCATTTGTAAATCAAGCGCCAATCAAAATAATTTCAAAAATGCCACCCCATTTTTTACCAATGCGTGTGAACGCAAACCGCATTAAATAAACAACATTTTTTTACTCACTTTGCACTAGTGTTTTACTCTTAGCACATAGACGCCCTAACCTCTTATCCTCTAAATTTTTCCATTTCTCCATGACATAGTTGATCCGGTCGATCATCGGTAGTCGATGACGTCAGCAGCAGATGACCACGTGGACCATTCACAGGGTGACACGTGGAATAAGATACCAGGTGAATCAGGGAGGAGATCACTCAGAACAGTGATCGGTGGTCAGTTACTAAGTGACCACCACCCCCAGATTAGTGCCTAGATGAGCGCCTGGAAGCAGAGCGCGAGAAGTAATGAAGCACCGATCAGTCATCGGTGCATGGTCCTCGGGGTTTCTTGCTACACGCAGTTAAACTGGGACCCAGGCTCCCAGCGAGAGTGTTACGCATGCACCTCGCATGATTCCAAACCAGAAGAAGAAGAGCTGCTCGCCAGTAGGGTCGTGCATGAGGATGGTATAAGAGAGCTGCCTTTAGCAAAAGAGGGAGGGGTGTACTATCAAATGTTGCATTTTTGACCTATCTTCTAGAATATTAGGATGATGGTGTGGTTTGACTAAAGTCAATACCCTAGGCAGCCCCCACTTTTTGTATTTCCATCCCTACCCTTTAAGCTTGCTCACCAAGGCTCCTAAATCTATAAATAAGGAGGCCTACCTCATGTATTTTCAAGTTTATTTGAGTAATGTTATGCTGCCATTTTTGTGCACAAGCTTTACTCCTCCTAGAAATCTAGGCTATAAACTTCAATCCTTTCACCTTCTCCCTTGAGCTGGCCGAACCACTCAACCCATACTCATCATGCACCTTCAAGACCAACACAACTCCTAGGAGGGTCTTGTTTCACTCATCCATTGCTTCCGCTCCATCTATTTCTACTTTGATTCAAGAAGAACACATGAAAATGCCATCATTTGGTATCATGAGCTTTTGGTTCTTCAAGATGAGTAGCTTGTCTTTTTAAATTTTCAGTTCTTCTTTATTTTCATCTTGTCATTTCAATTCCATAATTGTCTTGCTGTTTTTTTTTTTTACATTTTAAATTGTTCTTGGTGTGCTTATGGAAGATCCAACCGAAGCACATGTGTTCAATTGATCTTGAACATTTTCTTGTGCATTTGTGATAGGATTCCTTACACATTGAGTGGCTGTTTTCTTTTAGGAATTTGAGTCTTTATTGCTTTCTTATAATTGCTTCATTTTATGCTTTGAGTCTTTATTTTCTGAATCTATAAATGTTGTGTCAAGTCATGTGAATCCATAATTGTCATCAATTCTTAGTAGTCCTATTTTTGGCTTGATTGTTTCTTGTTTTTCGGTCTCTTTAATTTGCCTTAATCTGCTGTTATTTTGATCCTTTGCTGCCTTTTTAATTTTTAGTTTGAGTTCATAATTGTGTCTTAGTTCTTACATAATTTCCTTCTTACATTTTCCTTTGTGTTAAATTTTGGTATCTTGCTGTTTTTTTTTTCCAGTTTTCCAGATTTCCCCTGTCTCTCTCTGTCTGGCTGTTTTTTGTTTCAAAAAATTATTTCCACTCATAGGAAATTTGTGATTCTCTGGAAAATGCAAGTTTGAAGTGTTACAAAAAGGACAAAAAAAAGAATCAGATCAAAAAAGGCAACAGAAAAAATATGATAAATCTTACAAAATCAGAGTGCAAATCTTGAGCGCTCCAGCTGGCCTAAAGGGTAGGGATGGAAATACAAAAAGTGGGGGCTGCCTAGGGTATTGACTTTAGTCAAACCACACCATCATCCTAATATTCTAGAAGATAGGTCAAAAAATGCAACATTTGATAGTACACCCCTCCCTCTTTTGCTAAAGGCACCTATTTGCTAGCACACCCCTCCTTCTATTGCTAAGGGCACCTTTTTGATAGCACACCCCTAAGTTAGCAAGTTTTGCTTTCTACACTACACTAATCTACTAAGCTACCCCTAATGGGCCTCCAAGTAGCATGTACAAGGTCTTCTCCCTCCCATCCGTGGCTTCTTCTATGTGTGCTTGGATATGTTTAGCCATGGATCTTGTGAGAGGTCCTAGACGGTCTAGCTCCATGGATAGCCTCCCTCCTTCACGTCCTAGACGCTCACTTCTTGGAGCTAGACGCTCCTCTTGGTCTAGACGGTCTTCTTGGTTTGGGCCTTGGCTTCCTTGGTTAGATGTGCTTGGCCCTCCTCCATCATCCCCTCCCCCTTGGAAAGGATTTGTCCTCAAATCCAGCTCGTCATCGTCATTTGTACCTACAAATGGAGAAAGATCAATTACATTAAATGTGTCATGTACTCCATATTCAAGAGGTAGGTCCAATTTATATGCATTGTTGTTGACTCGCTTAAGGACTTGGAAGGGTCCCTCGCCTCGGGGACTTAGTTTGGACTTCCTTTGATTTGGAAATCTTTCTTTTCGAAGATGAAGCCAAACTAAGTCTCCTTCCTCAAAAATTATTTCTCTCTTCCCTTTGTTGTTGTGTTTTGTGTACTTCTCATTTTGTTGTTGTATTTGAATTTTAATCTTCTCATGCATTTTCTTGACAAAATCAGCCTTGATTACTCCTTCCTTATGCACAAAATCTTGTGGATTAGGAAGAGGAATTAAATCCATGGGCGTGAGAGGATTAAAACCATATACTACCTCAAAAGGAGAAGCATTAGTAGTCTTGTGAACTACTCTATTGTAAGCAAATTCAATGTGGGGAAGGTACTCATCCCAAGATTTGTGGCTGCCCTTCATGATAGCCCTAAGCATAGTTCCAAGAGATCTATTGACTACTTCGGTTTGCCCATCCGTTTGAGGATGACAAGAAGTTGAGAATTGTAGTCTGTTCCAAGTTTACCCCAAAGAGTTTTCCAAAAGTGACTTATAAACTTGGGATCTCTATCGGACACTATACTTCTAGGGAGACCATGGAGTCTCACCACTTCTCTAAAGAAGAGTTTAGAAATATTTTGAGCATCATCTACTTTGTGGCATGGAATAAAGTGAGACATTTTGCTAAAACGGTCCACTACCACAAAGATAGAGTCATGGCCTCTTGCAGTCCTAGGAAGTCCTAAAATGAAATCCATGCTAATGTCTTCCCAAGGAGCATTTGCAATCGGCAAAGGGGTGTAGAGTCCATGCGGCATTGTTCTAGACTTTGCTTTTAAACATGAGATACATCTAGAGCAATGGCGTTGGACATCTTTCCTCATGTGTGGCCAACAAAATTTTGCTTTCAAAAGATCTAGAGTCTTATCAACTCCAAAATGGCCCATGAGTCCCCCTTCATGTGATTCTTTGACAAGGAGTTTTCTATGTGTTCCTTGGGGAATGCAAAGTTTTCCTTCTTTAAAAAGATATCCCTCGGACACATAGTAACCTCCTTGCGCTCTATGTAGACATTGGGCATAGATGGATGAAAGTTCTTGATCTTCTTGGTAAAGCTCTCTTATGTGGTCAAATCCAAGAATTTGGGCACCCAATTTTGAAAAGAGTGTGTGGCGTCTTGAAAGAGCATCGACCACTATATTGGTGCTTCCTTTCTTGTATTTGATTACATAAGGAAATTGTTCAAGAAATTCCATCCATTTTGCATGTCTCTTATTGAGCTTGTGTTGGCCCTTTAAATATTTTAAAGACTCGTGATCACTATGGATAACAAATTCTTTGGACACAAGATAGTGTTCCCAAGTCTTTAGGGCTCTCACAAGAGCATAGAGCTCTTTGTCATAAGTGGGGTAGTTGAGGGTGGCACCATGGAGTTTTTCACTAAAATAAGCAATGGGGTGTCCACCTTGCAACAATACCGCGCCTATGCCTACTCCCGATGCATCACACTCTATCTCAAAAGTTTTGGAAAAATTTGGGAGAGATAGGATGGGTGCATTGGTGAGTTGAGCTTTTAGCCTTTGAAAGGCTTGCTCATGCTTTTCATTCCAACAAAATGCAACATCTTTTTTAACAAGTTCATTCAAAGGAGAAGCTAGGCTAGAAAAATTAGGCACAAACCTTCTATAAAAGCTAGCTAACCCATGAAAACTTCTTACATCACTTACATTTTGTGGAGTTGGCCACTCTTGGATGGCTTTGATTTTCTCGGGATCTACATGTACCCCCGTTTTGTTTACTATAAAGCCTAAAAAGACTACACTATCTACACCAAAGGTACACTTATCCCTATTTGCAAAAAGACTATTTTTCCTAAGAACTAGAAAGACTTCCCTAAGGTGACTTAGATGGTCTTCTAGGGTTTTACTATATACTAAGATATCATCAAAGTAAACTACTACATATTTACCTATACAATCCCTCAAGGTGTGATTCATAAGCCTCATGAATGTGCTTGGAGCGTTAGTGAGTCCAAAGGGCATCACCAACCACTCATATAATCCAAATTTGGTCTTAAAAGCGGTTTTCCACTCATCACCCTCCTTGATTCGAATTTGGTGATATCCACTTTTAAGGTCAATTTTGGAGAATAGAGTTGACCCATGCAATTCATCAAGCATATCATCAAGCCTTGGGATTGGATGCCTATACTTGATGGTGATGTTGTTGATTGCTCTACAATCACAACACATGCGCCATTTTCCATCTTTTTTTAGGCACCAACAAGACAGGTACAGCACAAGGGCTTAGACTCTTTTGAACCCAACCCTTCTCCAACAAGTCTTGAACTTGTGATTCTATCTCCTTTGTTTCCTCGGGGTTGGTTCTATAAGCAGGCCTATTTGGTAGGCTTGCCCCCGGAATGAAGTCAATTTGATGTTCTATCCCCCTAAGAGGAGGAAGCCCATTGGGTCCTTCTTGTGAGAATAGATCGTCAAATTCACTCAAAAGGTTTTCTATTTGAGGAGGTAAAACCGTGAGTTCATTACTTGTGGCAGTGCATGTAAGTGCTCCTTTACAAAAGATAAGGCTTGGTTGTTCAACAAGAAGCAAGTTTTCTAAAACATTTTCAAAAGGCTTTTCTTGTAGACCAACCTTGTGGGAAGGAACACTCTTCTCCCACGCCTTCCTATCCCTAAGGATTTTCTCTTTTTCTAGCACACTTTTTTTTTTTGTTTTCCTCATTCCTCTTTTGTTTCATTTGTATTTGGTCTTTCACCACTTGAGAATGTGGTAAAGGACTAAGTACAAACTTCTTATATTTATGGGTGAAGGAAATCTCGTTAGTGAGACCATCATGCAAGGTTTTCTTGTCAAATTGCCATGGCCTCCCTAATAAGATATGGCAAGCTTCCATAGGCACTACATCACATAAAACTTTATCTTTGTATTTCCCTATGGAAAACTTGATTTCCACTTGCTTATCTACATGTAGTTCCCCATTTTCATTAAGCCATTGAAGTTTGTAAGGTTTTGGGTGAGGAACCACTTGTAGCTTAAGCTTTTCAACCATCCTAGCACTACAACAATTACAACTAGATCCACTATCCACAATGAGGGAACATATATTTTCTAAAACATTGCATCTTGTATGAAATATGTTCTCCCTTTGTGTTTCAATGGATGTGCTAGGGTGATTGTTGAGGGTTCTCCTAATCATAAGCAATTCTCCCTCTAATGGAGCTACCCTCTCATCCTCTCCCCCTTCCTCTTTCTCACTAAACTCATCCTCGCCACTAGTGTATTCGTCTACACCTTTAAGAAACAAAGTCCTTTGGTTTGGACATTGTGCTTGCACATGCCCCCTACCATAGCACTTAAAACATTTAACATCTCTAGCTCGGATGGGTGGGGTTGAGGTTTCTTTGGTGAAGGGTTTGGTAGGTTCTTTTGGTTTTTCCTTAGATGTACTACCCTCCCTTTTAAACTCTCTCTTGGGATAAAAGTTAGAATAGGGGCTCACCTTTTGACTTGATGTTTTGCGCAAATTTTGTTGCTCAACTTTAATGCAAAGTTGAACCAAATCATTCAAGTCTTGATAAGGTAAGAGCTCTACTCTATCTCTTATCTCAAGTGATAGGCCACTAAGGAACCTAGATATGGTGGTTTCCTCTTCCTCTCTAATAGAGGCTCTCATCATATAGAGCTCCATCTTTTGCCTATACTCTTCTACACTCATATTCTTTTGTTGGAGTCTTTGGAGCTTGTCCATCAACTCCCTATGGTAGTAAGAAGGTATATGTCGACGTCTTAGGGCTCCCCTAAGGTCATTCCAATATTCTATGGGAGGTTCCCTATGAAGACGTCGGTCTCTTTCTAAAGAGGTCCACCAATACATGGCATTTCCTTGGAAGCTAAGGGTGGCTAAGGGTACTTTTCGTTCCTCACTTACCCTATGGCAAGCAAAGAGTTGCTCTACCTTCATCTCCCAATCTAGATATATTTCTACATTTTCCTTTCCATGAAAATGAGGTAGGTCTACTCTAGTTTCCCTTGGCACCTCTTGTTCCCTTTGCCTAGTTCTTCTAGGGGGTGGTTGGTAGTAGTCATTAATTCTAAGGCTTCCCTCCCCTAGAGTTGCAATGCTTTGGGATGCATGAGTATTTGTTTTTTTTGATTTTTGAGATTTTTGGGATTTCTCTTCTTGAGCTCTAGCCAACTCATTAATCTTGTTTTCATTCTCCAATTGCCTAGAAGAGATTAATTGTACCGCTTGGGATACCTCTTTCAAAAGCGTTTTCAAAGATTTTACTTCACATTCTATAGACTTTGGAGAATGAGAAGAAGAAGACATGGCTAGACCTTTGTGTATTTAGGCGTTTTTACTTTGAGAAAGATTAGGGAAGATAAAGAAGGTAGTTTTCCAGGTAAGGGAGGTGAGTCTCAAATGACTACTTAAGTACCAAGCCTTTTCCTTGCCAAAAACTAGTCTCCAATGCCTTCTCACAAAAATTTCTCTTAGTGAAACACTTAAAACACAAGAAGTTGAGAAATCAAAAAGCAATAAAACTATGTAAGCTAAAAAAAAAAGATATGCAACAAACTAGTCGGTTTTAGCACAAATTAAACTAAACTAATCATGCAAAACGTTTCTACCAAAACAATAGAAAACAAGTTCAAACAAGCAACAAATTACTAAGCAAAAAATTTACTATGCTATTCGGCCCTAGGTGAGGCTTCTTGGACACTTTGAGCCCTTGAAGACACACTCACCGTCTAAACGTAATTAAAGAGGTAATTAACAATAAACCAAGTTGCAAAGGAAAAGAAGACTCCCTTTGTTGATCCTCTTTTGGGTTAGTGCACTTCCTTGTTGTCTTGAATTTTTTTTTTTTTTGATCTTCTAGGTGTTTGTATTGTTTGTTTCAAGCAACCTTGTTTCGGCTTTAGCTTTGTCTCCTCCTTAAAATGATGGCTTTAATTCTCCAATTTCCAGCACCTATTCACAAGAGCTAAACCTAAACCAAGTCAAGTTCCATGCACATATGCACCAAGGAGAATTAAATTCCAGCACCCAAAAGAGAGGTCAAGAAACAAAAGCAAGAAACAAATTTAATTGAATAAAAACAGTACCACCAAAAGGATTTATCATATGACAACTTAGAAAGAGAGTCAAGAAATTAAAAGCAAACAATTAAAGGTACTCAAAAAAAGTTGGCACACAAAAGGAATTCCTAAAGAAAAGCACTAGATTAGATGACCAAATAAAAAAAAAAACAGCACCACTGAAAATTGTTGTGGGCCAGAAAACGTGTTTGTTCCCCGATTTATGCTGAGCTGTATTTTTAAAATTTGTCTCTGAAATTTATATGCAAGAAAATTCAGGATCTTATCTAAACAATGGCTTTGGAATCACCTAAAACGCATGCACCATTTGTTTTTAATAATTTTTGCAAATTTGGTGTGCAGTTAGGCCAGCTGGAGCGCTCAAGATTTGCACTCTGATTTTGTAAGATTTATCATATTTTTTCTGTTGCCTTTTTTGATCTGATTCTTTTTTTTGTCCTTTTTGTAACACTTCAAACTTGCATTTTCCAGAGAATCACAAATTTCCTATGAGTGGAAATAATTTTTGAAACAAAAAAACAGCCAGACAGAGAGAGAAACAGGGGAAATCTGGAAAACTGGAAAAAATAAAAGCAAGATACCAAAATTTAACACAAAGGAAAATGTAAGAAGGAAATTGTGTAAGAACTAAGACACAATTATGAACTCAAACTAAAATTAAAAAGGCAGCAAAGGATCAAAATAACAGCAGATTAAGGCAAATTAAAGAGACCCAAAAACAAGAAACAATCAAGCCAAAAATAGGACTACTAAGAATTGATGACAATTATGGATTCACATGACTTGACACAACATTTATAGATTCAGAAAATAAAGACTCAAAGCATAAAATGAAGCAATTATAAGAAAGCAATAAAGACTCAAATTCCTAAAAGAAAACAGCCACTCAATGTGTAAGGAATCCTATCACAATTGCACAAGAAAATGTTCAAGATCAATTGAACACATGTGCTTCGGTTGGATCTTCCATAAGCACACCAAGAACAATTTAAAATGTAAAAAAACAGCAAGACAATTATGGAATTGAAATGACAAGATGAAAATAAAGAAGAACTGAAAATTTAAAAAGACAAGCTACTCATCTTGAAGAACCAAAAGCTCATGATACCAAATGATGGCATTTTCATGTGTTCTTCTTGAATCAAAGTAGAAATAGATGGAGCGGAAGCAATGGATGAGTGAAATAAGACCCTCCTAGGATTTGTGTTGGTCTTGAAGGTGCATGATGAGTATGGGTTGAGTGGTTCGGCCAGCTCAAGGGAGAAGGTGAAAGGATTGAAGTTTATAGCCTAGATTTCTAGGAGGAGTAAAGCTTGTGCACAAAAATGGCAGCATAACATTACTCAAATAAACTTGAAAATACATGAGGTAGGCCTCCTTATTTATAGATTTAGGAGCCTTGGTGAGCAAGCTTAAAGGGTAGGGATGGAAATACAAAAAGTGGGGGCTGCCTAGGGTATTGACTTTAGTCAAACCACACCATCATCCTAATATTCTAGAAGATAGGTCAAAAAATGCAACATTTGATAGTACACCCCTCCCTCTTTTGCTAAAGGCACCTATTTGCTAGCACACCCCTCCTTCTATTGCTAAGGGCACCTTTTTGATAGCACACCCCTAAGTTAGCAAGTTTTGCTTACTACACTAATCTACTAAGCTACCCCTAATGGGCCTCCAAGTAGCATGTACAAGGTCTTCTCCCTCCCATCCGTGGCTTCTTCTATGTGTGCTTGGATATGTTTAGCCATGGATCTTGTGAGAGGTCCTAGACGGTCTAGCTCCATGGATAGCCTCCCTCCTTCACGTCCTAGACGCTCACTTCTTGGAGCTAGACGCTCCTCTTGGTCTAGACGGTCTTCTTGGTTTGGGCCTTGGCTTCCTTGGTTAGATGTGCTTGGCCCTCCTCCATCATGTACTCTAGGCGACAGGCGATTATGTGCCAGAGAAGTCGGAGATCGCCTCCATCTACAACAACGGCGATCTCGTAGACTTCTAAGCTATACTTTTCTTCCTTTACTCTTCTTGATCCACATGTCTTCCTCGAGCACCCCCACGTGATTACCTCACGATAAAGTCATCGCACCTGACTACTTGGTTAATACAATGGTCAGTCGACCGATCTCTACCAGCTGACCCCAGACCTTGGGCGACGTCTGAGGTCCGACTACTACGAAACTTCTATTACCAGCTCTTTGTATTTTAAATAATAACATCTTCTGAAATTATTTAAATATAACACTTTTATTCCAATTAAAGTTTCTAGGTCCTTACACCTCAGCTTTCTGGACGCGCTCTCAGGCTACAACCAGATCAGGATGGACCCCATGGACGAGTGCAAGACCGCTTTCATGACGGAACGATCTTGCTACTGCTACAAGGTAATGCCGTTCGGGCTGAAGAACGCGGGAGCTACCTATCAGAGACTTATGGATAGGGTGCTCTCGCCCATGCTTGGAAGGAATGTGCATGCATACGTAGATGACATGGTGGTCACGTCGCGAGAGAAGGCACATCATGTAGTTGATCTGGAGGAACTTTTCACCACCATCGCCAAGTACAGGTTGAAGCTCAACCCTGAAAAGTGTATCTTCGGCGTGGAGGCTAGGAAGTTCTTGGGCTTCCTCCTAACAGAGCGAGGGATCGAGGCGAATCCAGAGAAATGCGCAGCAATCGTGGCGATGAGGAGCCCAACGATGGTGAAGGAGGTGCAGCAGCTCACCGGTCGGTTGGCCGCATTGTCACGGTTTATGTCTGCTGGAGGAGATAAGGGTCATCCGTATTTCCAGTGTCTCAAGCGCAACAGCAGATTCCTTTGGACACAGGAGTGCGAAGAGGCCTTCCTAAAGCTGAAGGAGTATCTGGCGAGCCCACCAGTATTGTGTAAACTGTAACGCCCCTCAAAGTCTTTTCATATTTATATAATAAAATAAGCGTAGACATTTATTTATAAAATCAGCATATGTATATATATTGAAAGTACATCATCCCATACATTGTATCTCAAAAAGAAACGTCCCTCTTATAGGGGTTTTAATACATTCCATCAACTCTTTCAAAATAAAACCAAAATACAGCATAAAAAGAAAACAGACGATCTCTTCCTCCAACTGCTCACTGAGGAGCTCGACTACCTGCAACATCATCTGCTCCCGTGTAAAATACACGATCATCACAGTTTTAAGAAAAACAGCCACAGAACAAAAACGCAGGGTAAGCTAGATATTTTAAAGAGAATTTAGATATGAAACTTTAAAATCAAGATAAAACAAATTTAAAACACCCACGTAAAATCCATCAATTTTCCCATTCATTTCACACACTTCACAATTTCATCAAGTGTTATTTGTTTCACATAAAACATCAAGTGTTTATCAAATTTCAATATTTCTCTTTCTCACGTCAGACTTCCACTGACTCACCACACGTAGACACATACCACACCACTGTAAAGTCCACACAGGACAGCTAGTGAAGTCCACACAGGACAGCTAATGAAGTCCACACAGGACAGCTAATGAAGTCCACACAGGACAGCTAATGAAGTCCACACAGGACAGCTAATGAAGTCCACACAGGACAGCTCGATATCATCAATTCACCCAATGCACCATACAACACTTAAATGAACGATTCCAAACACAGCAACAATCGTACCAAGGTTCAGATTTTCGAATATCACATGCATTTCACATTTCAATCTCAAACGGTTTCAAACGACACTAAAATAGGGGAGTTCGAATTCAACATTTAAAATCGGCGATCACGTCGCCCCACACATAAAAACAGAGCATCGTGAAAAAGAATATAAAACCGGCGACCACGTCGCCCTCACTTCAGAACCTACTCGCCTAACGTTTTTATAAACGAAAATGCCAGCTTCCCTTACCTGAACTTGCGCAAAATCACCAAGAGCTCCAAAACCCACCGAAGCTTAAAGATGCCTTAACTCTGTTCTAGCGTCCTGACGGGAGAACTTGCAGAGAACCTCCCAGGTGCTCTATGGTAGTCGCCGATAGCCAACTGATGCGCTAGGACATCTGAACGTATGGAGAAGGAGAAGAAGAAACAGGGAGCTAAAACCAACTCACTCAATTTCTCTCTACTCAAGCAGCGTTCGAACCTTGCCTATCCAAACTGAAGTTTGAACTTAAGCCACCCTTCCCAGGCATGCCGCTGCCACCACCCACTCTGCAGGGAAGCTTGCGTATACATTTCCTCTAACAGTATGACCACGTGGGTTTCTGCGCGTACCAACTCTCTGACGCTAACTATTCTGAGACACCCTTTCTATCTACGTGTCGCGCCTGCAAGACGTCTCATGCTGGGAGCCTGGGTCCCACCTTATCTGTGCGAAACAAGACATCGCGCGATGACTATCCACCGATGACTGCTCGCGCGATGACTATCCACCGATGTCTCATCCTGGCGGACGAACGATGTCTCTCCCTAGAAGACGACCGATGTCTATCCCTGGCGATGACCGCATGTCTCTCGCCCTGGCGATGCCCGCATGTCTCTCGCCCTAGCGATGACTGATAACACATCGCCACGCCTTGCTGAAGGTTCTTCACCCCACTATGTTACGTCCAAGGTATCACCTCCACATGGCTTGGTGACGTCGGTAGCTTCACTTTCCAAGAATAGATCAGCACTACTCCTCGTGCGCCCATGCATGCAACACTAAGGACGAATTCTTATGCTCAAGCATAGAGCTTCGCATGCACAGCGTATCTAAGGCTTAACCCACACCTTGATACGCGTGGTTTTTGGAACCCACTATGGTTGATCCAGCATCTTGACCACATACTAAGTGCACTTTCGGCGATCATGTACACCATAGGCGATTGGCGATTGACCACATACTAAGTGCACTTTTATTCCAATTAAAGTTTCTAGGTCCTTACATTCTCCCCAACAAGAAAAATTTTCGTCCTCGAAAATTGAATTACAAGGAAAAGAGGTAGGGATAGGCTTCTCTCATGGTTTCTTCTAACTCCCAAGTTGAATCCTCTGATCTGTCATTTCATTGGTTGAAGTAGAGACTTGCAGACCAGAAAAGCTTTCTCAAATACTTGATCCTTAAAACTTCTAATTCCTCTTGTTTTAGATGTCCTTCATTGGCATGAACTGATCTGCAATGACTTGGATTGACATCAACATTATTATTCTGTCTAGAAACTGCAGAGATGGAGTTTCTTCCAGGATTTTCATTTTTTTTTCAGTTCAGAAACAACCGGTTTGTAGCTTGACTTCACATTAGGCACCGTTTCTTGTCAAACCGATGGTGAAGCAGCAAAAGCTTGAGGGAGCACGGTTTCTTTCTTCGGGCGCCCCTCTGGTTCATTTCTTCTTTGATTACTAATAGCAGATCAGGAAAAACCCACCCCTTTAGCAGATGGTTGGGATTTCAGAGCTGCTAACTCAGGAATTCCAATGGATAGATCCATATTAGCATTGCATGGGATCTCAGGGTGCTCAGTATTCAACACACAGATCATAAATCCCTCACTGTGTTCAGGGTGAGGACTTGTTGCTACAGCTGACGATGCAGCATTGTTTCTAGGATCAGAAACGAAACGCTGACCACCATAACTGCCCATTTAAAGGATTAGCTGCAACTTCCATCCCATTAGAAACACAAGGCACGGAAAGTTCTACTTCCCCATCCAACTTTCTGCAATTTACTAACATCGCTAGAAGAACTCCACATCATCATAACACGGCTTACCCTTATTCTTATCCATAGCCGTTACCTCCTTCCCTTCTACATTCACAGGCAGAAACTGCATCCTCATTTGCCAAGTTCAGGAGACTTACGGCATCAGGAGCCTTTAATCTCAACCCACCATTTCCATACTCATCTTTCAAATCACGATCAACAAAACAGCATCCATTCTGCGTGAAGCTTTCTCTCTTATCCCAGTAACTTCTCTACCTAGTATTTTTCAGCAAATTTCTCTGTCTAATTGAACTTTAGACATAAATACAATATCCCATCTTTCCTTTTAAGCTTGTGGTTAAGCTAGAGTCATCTCATGCCGTTTCATCGACATAAACATCTTCCAAGCTTCAAATAAAAGAAAATTCATTCTTTCATTCTTGGAACTTAACTCTGGTACTTCCCATGGATACACATGCTTAAGTCTTTAAACCCTCAACATACTGCTTATTTACTCTCCATAACTTATATGTAGCTGAAACTAAACCTTGGTGCAACTAAATCTAACTTACACTTGCTTCTTTAATTCCATCAACTCAGCTGGAGCCATTATGTAGGGAGCCATTGACACTGGTCCAGCTCCAGGTACCAAAACAATAGAGAATTCCATCTCTCTCTTAGGAGGTAGTCCAGGTATTTCTTCTGGAAATACATCCATGAAATCCTTCACCACATGTATACTGCCCATATCTTCATCATTCTTCACTCCCCCTTGAGCTAGGATCACAAGACACGTCGCCCCTTCTTTCAACTCTGACCATACATGCTGAGCAGATATCATATCTGACTTTTGGAGATCTGGAAACACCACTTTCTGCCTACTGCAATCTATGAGAACGTGATTGGCAGATAGCCAATCCATTCCGAGGATAACATCCAGATCCTGAAGAGGTAGACATATCAAATTCACTTTGAACCTGCGTCCCTCTACTATCACTGGACATTCAGAGCAAACTGGGGAGGTCAAAACCTGTACTGATGCAGGTGTAGAGACCAACCGTTCAAACGGCATCTCCTTCACTAGAAGGCCCAGTTCGATTGCACACCGATTTGACACAAAAGAGTGTGTCACTCCAGAATCAAACAAAACTCTAACGTATCTACCAGCTATAAACAAGCACCTTGTACTAGGTTACCTGACTGAGATGCCTCCGCTCCAGACATGGCAAACTGATGGAAGAGGCCCAAGCTCCAACCCAAGTTCAGGCCCAACACAAGGTCCATGGCCAAGCACATTCACGCCCAAATGAGTCAAGCCACGGATGGGAGGGAGAAGACCTTGTACATGCTACTTGGAGGCCCATTAGGGGTAGCTTAGTAGATTAGTGTAGTGTAGAAAGCAAAACTTGCTCACTTAGGGGTGTGCTATCAAATAGGTGCCTTAAGCAAAAGAAGGAGGGGTGTACAATCAAATGTTGCATTTTTGACCTATCTTCTAGAATATTAGGATGATGGTGTGGTTTGACTAAAGTCAATACCCTAGGCAACCCCCACTTTTTGTATTTCCATCCCTACCCTTTAAGCTTGCTCACCAAGGCTCCTAAATCTATAAATAAGGAGGCCTACCTCATGTATTTTCAAGATTAAATAGAGTATTGTTATGCTGCCCAAATTGTGCCATACACTACTCCTTGCCTAACACTTAGGTTTTAGTCTTCAATTCATCACTACCAAAGGGGCTGGCCAAACCTCCCCATTTCCTCACTCTTCATGCACCTTCAAGGCACCCATGCTTCCTAGGAAGGCCTTGCTCACCTCCTCCATAAGCTTCCGCATCCATCATCACCAAGGAACTCCAAAATCCAAAGAAGAGCTCATAGGAATGCTATCATTTGGTATCTAGAGCTATGGTTCTTCAAAGATGAGTATCTCTTTTCATTTTCTTTTTGAGTTCTTCTTTTCTCCAAGTTGTTCATCTTTATTCCAAGTTGTCTTGCTGTTTTTTGTGTTTTAATATGATTTGAATGCTTGTTTATTCATTTCATTTGGTGGGTTTGTTCAAACTTGTGCTTGAACATCTATTTTCAATTTTGTGTAGGATTCTTGATATATTTGTGTTAATGTTTTTATTTTTAGGTATTTGAGTCTTGCTTGAAATTTCATTTGGGTCATATGATGTTCTTGTGTCTTTTCATTTTATGAATCCATAAGTTTTGTCTAAGTCATGTGTTTCCATATTTGTCATCAAATCCTAGTAGTACTCTTTTTGATTTATTTGTTTCTTGTTTTTGGTCTGAATGTTTGATCTGAAATCTGTTTTGTGTTGATCCTTTGGTGCATTTTTAATTTTAGTTTGAGTTCTTATTTGTGTGTTAGATCCACACAAATTCCATCATATTAACTCCATTGTGTTTTTAAGGTATATCATTCTGTTTTTCATTCCAGTTTTCAGAACCCCTTGTTTTTCACTTTTCTGTGCTGACTGTTTTGATTTATGAAAATCACATACATCATCAAAAATTTCTGAGCCTCTGGATTTCACAAATTTGAGGTGTTAGCAAAAGGAAAAAAAAAGAACCATCTGAAAAGAAGAAATAGAAAAAAAAAGATAAATATTACAAAAAAAGTGTGCAATCCTGACGTTCCAACTGGCAGCTCTGAGCACTGATTTTATAAAATTTACCAAAATTAATTGGTACATGCGTTTGGAGTGAAACCAACGCCAAAAGTTTGTTAAGATCTTGTTCTGATTGTGTCTCAATTTTCAGAAGCAAATACAAAAGGGTCAGCTCAGCATAAATCTTTTAAAGACACGCTTTCTGGACCATAACAATTTGTGCTTTTCTGTGGTGCTGTTTTTTGGTTTTTAAATCAAATCTAGTGCTATTCCTAGGTTCCTTTTTGTGTGCCATCCATTATTTGAGTACCTTTTATTTTCTTGTCTAATTTCATTTGAACTCTTTCTAGTTGTGTCACATTTAAATTCCATTTGTGTGGTACTGTTTTTCAAATTAATTTGTTTCTTGCTTTCTTTCTTTGGCCTCTAAGCTTGTTGGTGGATTAAATATCAATTGGTACTTGTTGAGTGAGAATTTGACTTGAGGGGAGTCTAGCTTGCTTAATAGGTGCTGGATTGAAGATTTTATTGACCTAATTCCAAGAGGAACAAAGGCAAAGGGCAGCAACAAACACCATACTACAAATACACCACACACTTTGGAAGGCCCAACAAGTAGAAAAGCAACAAAAGGGGTGCAACTAGAAGAACAACAAAATGGGTGCAAATAGTAAAAGCAACAAAGGGAGTGTCATTTAATTTCTTTGCAATCTTGCTTGTGTTAATTACTTGTTAATCACGCAATTAGTCGGTGAGTGTGTCTTCAAGGGCTCTAAGTGTCCAAGAAGCCTCACCTAAGGCCGTCTAGCTTAATTTTGTTTTTATTAATTGCTTTAATTGAACCAACTTGCTTTAATCACTTCGTTAATTTCTTGTTTAATCTTGTTTAAGGCTTTGATAGCTTGCATTGTTTTCTTGCATTAAAAATTTGATTTCTTCATCCTCATTGTGTTCTAAGTGTTTTACCTAAAGAAGGACTTGTGTAAAGGTTTTGGAGGGATAGTTTTTGGCTAAGGCAAGACTTGGTATTTAAGTAGTCCATTATGACTCACCTCTCTTACCTGGAAAGCTATCTTCATTAACTTTCCTCTTCTTTCTTAAAAGTAAAACATTTCTATACACAAAGTTCTAGTCATGTCTACTCACTCTTCCAAGTCCATTGAAAGTGATGTAAGGTCCATAAAATCTCTTTTGAAACAACTTGCCAAGGATGTAAAACATCTTTCATATAGACAATTGGAAAATGAATCTAAAATCAATGAATTGGCTAGAGCAAGGAAAGAGAAATCACAAAATTCAAAAAAATCTCATTCACATGCATCTCATTCTCAACTCCAAGAGTCTCTAGGAGAGGTAAGCATTAGAAACCATGAGTATTACCAACCACCACCTAGAAGACTTAGGCAAAGAGAGGAAGAAGCCCCAAGGGAAGTAAGGGTAGACCTACCACATTTCTATGGTAAGGACAATGTAGAAGTTTACCTAGATTGGGAAATGAAAGTGGAACAACTCTTTGCTTGTCATAGGGTGAGTGAAGAGAGAAAGGTACCCTTAGCCACCCTTAGTTTTCAAGGAAATGCCATGTATTGGTGGACCTCTCTAGAGAGAGATAGACGTCTTCATAGGGACCCTCCCATAGAGTATTGGAATGACCTTAGGGGATCCCTAAGACGTCGCCACATACCTTCCTACTACCATAGGGAGCTAATGGAAAGGCTCCAAAGGCTCCAACAAAAGAACATGAGTGTGGAAGAGTATAGGCAAAAGATGGAGCTATACATGATGAGAGCCTCTATTAAAGAGGAAGAGGTCACCACCATATCTCAGTTTTTAAGTGGACTCAACCTTGAGATAAGAGATAAAGTAGAGCTTCTTCCCTACCAAGACTTGAATGATTTGGTTCAACATTGCATTAAAGTTGAACAACAAAATTTGCGCAAAACTTCAAGTCAAAGGGTGGGAATCTACTCTAACTCTTATGCCAAGAGAGAGTATAGAAGAGAAAGGGAGGATAGTTTTTCAAAGGATAAATCCAAAGAAACTCCCAAGAGTGTAGGAAAAGATGTGTCTACCTCACAACCCCGCAGTAGAGACACCCAGTGCTTCAAGTGTCTTGGTAGAGGCCATATAGCATCCCAGTGTCCAAATAGGAGAACCATGATCTTAAAAGGGAGGGATGAGTATAGCAGCCAAGATGAAGAGTCTAGTGGGGAAGAAGAGAAGGAAAGTAGTGAGGGGGCATATCCTTGTGATTGTGAGGGAGAATTAATGATGATCAGAAGAACCCTCAACAATCAACCTAGTGTGAACCATGAAACACAGAGAGAGAACATCTTTCATACAAGATGTAAAGTTTCAGAAAACATTTGTTCTCTCATTGTGGATAGTGGCTCTTGCTGCAATTGTTGTAGCACTAGGATGGTTAAAAAGCTTAATCTACAATTAATACCTCATCCAAAACCTTACAAACTTCAGTGGATAAATGAAGATGGGGAATTAACTGTAGATAAGCGGGTAAAAATCAGTCTTTCTGTGGGGAACTATAAAGATGAGATTTTATGTGATGTAGTACCCATGGAAGCCTACCACATCTTATTGGGAAGACCATGGCAATTTGACAAGAAAACTATGCATAATGGTCTTACCAACGAGATAACTTTTAACCATAGGGAGAAAAAGTTTGTACTCTATCCTTTAACACCTTCACAAGTGGTAAAGGACCAAGTACAAATGAAAATAAAAAGAGAAAATGAGAAAAAGAAAAAAGAATTAAAGGAAAATCCTTTGTTTGGAGTTGAACCAGGCATTGACTTAAATTCTTCTTCCACAGAAAACCCTTGTGAGAATATGCTTGAAGATAAATCTGTGATTGGAGCTGAACCAGATATAGATATAAACCTTTCCTCCACAGAAAAGCCAAGTGAGGGGTTGTTTGTAAAAGAAGAAGAGGAATCTAGAAAGAATGAAGAGTATCTTACAACACCTCCTACAAGCATAGTGGGAAAAGAATCCTTAAAGGGGGATTGCAATAATTTTAACTCTCCTTTTCCTTTGAATCATGATGCTTACTCTTATTTTCAAAAATCACAAAAACAACACTTTGTGATGTTGTTGCTTATCTTGGGCAATGAACAACAGAAAGGAAGCAAAAATATTTTTGTAAAGGGCCCTATTTCTTTCCAACAAAACTTTTATAAAAATAGCAAAGGGGCTTATTTCCTTACTATTTTATTTGAATACACTAGTCTTAATTTTCTTATCTCACTTTTCTTTGATGTTTATTGTAGGTTAATATTTGATCCTGGAGGACAAGCATAGTTTTCAAAGCAAGAATAAGGCTATTGTTTGAGATCAACCCTGTAGATCTGAGGACAGATCCTCTCAAGAAAGAGGGGATGATGGAAGAGGCCCAAGCTCCAACCCAAGTTCAGGCCCAACACAAGGTCCATGGCCAAGCACATTCACGCCCAAATGAGTCAAGCCACGGATGGGAGGGAGAAGACCTTGTACATGCTACTTGGAGGCCCATTAGGGGTAGCTTAGTAGATTAGTGTAGTGTAGAAAGCAAAACTTGCTCACTTAGGGGTGTGCTATCAAATAGGTGCCTTTAGCAAAAGAAGGAGGGGTGTACAATCAAATGTTGCATTTTTGACCTATCTTCTAGAATATTAGGATGATGGTGTGGTTTGACTAAAGTCAATACCCTAGGCAACCCCTACTTTTTGTATTTCCATCCCTACCCTTTAAGCTTGCTCACCAAGGCTCCTAAATCTATAAATAAGGAGGCCTACCTCATGTATTTTCAAGATTAAATAGAGTATTGTTATGCTGCCCAAATTGTGCCATACACTACTCCTTGCCTAACACTTAGGTTTTAGTCTTCAATACATGTTGCAAGAAGGCCCATCATGAAATTAGCTTAGTTTATGTGGTGTAAATAGCATTTTTCTTTCAAGACTTGACCTATCTTGCTTGGCAAGTTTGTGCCCACTTTTGCATTTCATTTCAAACACATTTGGTTAGCATCTAGGGTAAAATTTAAGGTACTCCTTAGCTTATGAAAGGGGTAGCCTCCTTCATGAAACTTAAGATTAATTTGAGTAAAGTTATGCTGCCAAATTTGTGCCATACTTACTCCCTTGCCTAAATCTCTTGATTTATGGTTTTAATCTTCACTCCTTCACCACCAAAGAGAGTTGGCCAAACCTCTCTCATTTTCATACACTTCATGCACCTACAAGCCACCACCACTCTTAGGAGGGCTTGACCCATTTCATCCATTGAACTTCCGCTGCATTCATCACCCAAAACGCACCATGAAGAACTCAAGAATGCCACCATTTGGTATCATGAGCTATGGTTCTTCAAAGATGAGTGTCTCTTCATTTTATTTTTTTTGTGTTCTTCTTATATTCAAGTTTTTCATCTTGGCTCCAAGTTGTCTTGCTGTTTTTTGCTTTTTATTTTTGCATTGGATGCTATTCTTGGCATTTCAACCAGTAGAGTTGTTCAATTTGTGCTTGAGCATCTCTTGTCAAATTTTTTTGTAGGTTTCTTGCTATATTTGTGTGGCTGTCTTTTATTTTTAGGTATTTGAGTCTTGCTTGTTTTTATTTTCTTTTGGGTCATATGATGCTTTGAGTCTTTTTATTTTATGAATCCATATGTTTTGTCTAAGTCATGTGTTTCCAAATTTGTCATCAAAATCTTAGTGGTACTTGTTCTTGATGATTTGGTTTCTTGCTTTATTTTGGGTCCAGTTTTTATTTTTCTGTTTTGGATGATCTTTTGGTGCATTTTTCTTTTAGTTTGAGTTCATATTTGGGTGTTAGATCCACGCAAATTCCTATATCTTCACTCCATTGTGTTCTTGAAAATTTTCTTTGCTGTTTTTGGTTCCAGCTTTAGGATCCCCTGTTTTCATTGCAACTGGCCTGGCTGTTTTTATGTGTTAAAATTAAATACGTCACAAGAAATTTATGAGCCTCTGGATTTGAGTCATTTGATATCTTAGCAAAATAATACAAAAAGAATCAGTTGAAAAGGACAAATAGAAAAAAAATGATAAATCATACAAAAAAAGTGTGCAATCTGTTGTTTCAGCTGGCGGAAAATAAGCACTGGTAGTAAAAAATTTATCAAAATTAATTGGTGCATGCGTTTGGCGTGAAACCAACTCCAAAAGTTTGTTAAGATCTTGACCTAATTGTGTCTCAAATTTCTAAAGGAAAGTCAAAATATCCAGCTCAGTACACACGTTTTAAGTGACGCTTTTTGTGCCAGGGAACTTTTTCAGTAGTGCTGTTTTGGTTTTTCAAATCAATTCTAGTATCATTCTAGGATTCCTTTTGTGTGCCCACTTTATTTGTGTACCTTTTATTTGCTTGTCACATTTTATTGCAACTCTTCCTAGTTGTGTCACATTATAACTCCATTTGTGTGGTCCTATTTTTTGCAATTAATTTGTTTCTTGCTTTATTTCCTTGACCTCTAAGTTTTTGTGGTGGATGAAATTTTCATTTGGTGCTTGTTGAGTGAGATTTTGACATGGGCTGTCCAGCTCGCTTAATAGGTGCTGGAATGAGGATTTTATTGACCTAATTTCAAGAGGAACAAAGGCCAAAGGTGCAGAAACAAATACATACCACAAATACCCATACACTTTGGAAGGCCCAACAAGTAGAAAGACAACAAAAAGGGGGGGTGCATATAGTCAAGCAACAAAGGGAGTGTTCTTTAACTTTCTTGCAAGATTAACTTTCTATTAATTACTTGTTAATCACGTTTTAGATGGTGAGTGTGTCTTCAAGGGCTCCAAGTGTCCAAGAAGCCTCACCTAGGGCCGCCTAGAATTAATTGTTGCTATTTCAATTTCTTTGGGATTTGCTTAATCTTGTTTAATCTTGCTATTTGCGCATTTTGTTTTGGGCTTTGCATAAGCTTTCATTTGCATAAAAAAAAAAATTTCTCATTGTGTTCTAAGTGTTTAACCTAAAGGGAGGATTGTGTGAAGATTTTGAGGGATGGTTTTTGGCTAAGGCAAGACTTGGTACTTAAGAAGTCCTTTGTGACTCACCTCTCTTACCTAGAAAGCTACCTTCATTAACTTCCCTATTTTTTCTTGAAGAAGAACATTTATATACACAACGTTTTAACCATGTCTTCTCATGCATCCAAGTCTAGTGATAGTGATGAAAAGTCCATTAACTCTCTTTTGAAACAACTTGTCAAGGATGTAAAACATCTTTCATATAGACAATTGGAAAATGAATCTAAAATCAATGATTTGGCTAGAGCAAGGAAACAGAAATCACAAAATTCAAAAAAATCTCATTCACATGCATCTCATTCTCAACTCCAAGAGTCTCTAGGAGAGGTAAGCATTAGAAACCATGAGTATTACCAACCACCACCTAGAAGACTTAGGCAAAGAGAGGAAGAAGCCCCAAGGGAAGTAAGGGTAGACCTACCACATTTCTATGGTAAGGACAATGTAGAAGTTTACCTAGATTGGGAAATGAAAGTGGAACAACTTTTTGCTTGTCATAGGGTGAGTGAAGAGAGAAAGGTACCCTTAGCCACCCTTAGTTTTCAAGGAAATGCCATGTATTGGTGGACTTCTCTAGAGAGAGATAGACGTCTTCATAGGGACCCTCCCATAGAGTATTGGAATGACCTTAGGGGAGCCCTAAGACGTCACCACATACCTTCCTACTACCATAGGGAGCTAATGGACAAGCTCCAAAGGCTCCAACAAAAGAACATGAGTGTGGAAGAGTATAGGCAAAAGATGGAGCTATACATGATGAGAGCCTCTATTAGAGAGGAAGAGGTCACCACCATATCTCGGTTTTTAAGTGGACTCAACCTTGAGATAAAAGATAAAGTAGAGCTTCTTCCCTACCAAGACTTGAATGATTTGGTTCAACTTTGCATTAAAGTTGAACAACAAAATTTGCGCAAAACTTCAAGTCAAAGGATGGGAATCTACTCTAACTCCTATCCCAAGAGAGAATATAAAAGGGAGGGTAGTACATCTAGAGAAAAACCAAAGGAAACTACCAAGCCCATAACCAAAGACACCTCTACCCCACCCATCCGAGCTAGGGACATCAAGTGCTTTAAGTGTTTTGGAAGAGGACATGTGCAAGCCCAATGCCCAAACCAAAGGACCATGTTTTTAATAGGCAAGGATGAGTACACTAGTGGTGAGGATGAGCCTAGTGTAGAAGAAGAAGAAGGGGGAGAGGATGAGAGGGTTAGTCCTTTAGAAGGAGAATTACTCATGATTAGGAGAACCCTCAACAATCATCCTAGCACATCCATGGAAACACAAAGAGAGAACATCTTTCACACAAGGTGTAATGTTTTAGAAAATATATGTTCTCTTATTGTGGATAGTGGATCAAGTTGCAATTGTTGTAGCTCTAGGATGGTTGAGAAGCTCAATCTACAATTAGTTCCTCATCCTAAGCCATACAAGTTGCAATGGATCAATGAGAATGGGGAACTAAGTGTAGATAAGCAAGTGGAAATCAAGTTCTCCATAGGTAACTACAAAGATAAAGTTTTATGTGATGTAGTACCAATGGAAGCTTGCCATATCTTGTTAGGTAGACCATGACAATTTGATAAAAAAACCATGCATGATGGTCTAACTAATGAGATTTCCTTCACCCATAGGCAAAAGAGATTTGTACTTAGTCCCTTACCACATTCTCAAGTGGTGAGAGACCAAATACAAATGAGAGAAAAGAGGGATGAAGAAAATAAGAGAAAGAAGAAAGAAAAACAAAGAGATCTAGAAAAAGAGAAAGTTCTTAAGGATAGAAAGGAGTGGGAGAAGAGTGTTCCTTCCCACATGGTTGCTCAACAAGAAAGATCTTTTGAAAACATTTTGGAAAACTTGCTTCTTGTTGAACAACCAAGCCTTGTTTTTTGTAAGGGAACACTTGCATGCACTGCCACAAGTAGTGAACTTATGAGTCTACCTCCTCAAGTGGAAAATCTTTGGAGTAAATTTGATGATGTATTCTTTAGTGAGGGACCCCATGGTCTTCCTCCCATTAGAGGTATAGAACATCAAATTGACTTTATCCCGGGGGCTAGCCTACCAAATAGGCCAGCTTATAGAACTAACCCCGAGGAAATCAAGGAGATAGAGTCACAAGTTCAAGACTTGTTGGATAAGGGTTGGGTTCAAAAGAGCCTTAGTCCTTGTGCTGTACCTGTCTTGTTGGTGCCAAAAAAAGATGGAAAATGGCGCATGTGTTGTGATTGCCGAGCAATCAACAACATCACCATCAAGTACAGGCACCCAATCCCAAGGCTTGATGACATGCTTGATGAACTACAAGGATCCACCATATTTTCCAAGATTGACCTTAAAAGTGGTTATCACCAAATTAGGATCAAAGAGGGTGATGAGTGGAAAACTGCTTTTAAGACCAAATTTGGATTATATGAGTGGTTAGTGATGCCTTTTGGCCTTACTAATGCTCCTAGTACATTCATGAGGCTCATGAATCATACCTTAAGGGATTGCATAGGTAAATATGTAGTAGTTTACTTTGATGATATCCTAGTGTATAGCAAAACCCTAGAAGACCATCTAAGTCACCTTAGGGAAGTCCTTCTAGTGCTTAGGAAAAATAGTTTGTTTGCCAATAAGGATAAGTGTACCTTCTGTGTAGATAGTGTAGTTTTCTTAGGTTTCATAGTTAACCAAAAGGGGGTGCATGTTGATCCTGCGAAAATCCAAGCCATCAAAGAGTGGCCCACTCCACAAAATGTAAGTCAAGTAAGAAGTTTTCATGGGTTAGCTAGCTTCTATAGAAGGTTTGTGCCTAATTTTTCAAGTTTAGCTTCCCCTCTCAATGAACTTGTTAAAAAGGATGTTGCATTTTTTTGGAATGAAAAGCATGAACAAGCCTTTCAAAGGCTAAAAGCTCAACTCACCCATGCTCCCATTCTAGCTCTCCCAAATTTTTCTAAAACTTTTGAGATAGAATGTGATGCATCGGGAGTGGGCATAGGTGCGGTGTTGTTACAAGGTGGACACCCCATTGCATATTTTAGTGAAAAGCTACATGGTGCCACCCTTAACTACCCCACTTATGACAAAGAGCTATATGCACTTGTGAGGGCCTTAAAGACTTGGGAACATTATCTCATTTCAAAAGAGTTTGTTATCCATAGTAATCATGAGTCCCTAAAGTACTTAAAAGGCCAACACAAGCTCAACAAAAGACATGCTAAATGGATGGAGTTTCTTGAACAATTTCCTTATGTAATCAAATACAAGAAAGGAAGCACCAATGTAGTAGTCGATGCTCTCTCCAGGAGGCATATTCTCTTTTCAAAATTGGGTGCCCAAATTCTTGGATTTGATCACATAAAAGAACTTTACCAAGAAGACCAAGAATTCTCATCCATCTATGCTAAGTGCAAACATAGAGCACAAGGAGGTTACTATGTGGCCGAAGGGTATCTCTTTAAAGAAGGAAAACTTTGTATTCCCCAAGGCACACATAGGAAGCTCCTTGTAAAAAGAATCACATGAAGGAGGTCTCGTGGGCCATTTTGGAGTTGATAAAACTTTAGATCTTTTAAAAGAAAAAATTTATTGGCCACACATGAGAAAGGATGTCCAAAGACATTGTTCTAGATGCATATCATGTTTGAAAGCAAAGTCTAGAGCAATGCCTCATGGACTCTACACCCCTTTGCCGATTGCAAATGCTCCTTGGGAAGACATTAGCATGGATTTCATTTTAGGACTCCCTAGGACTGCAAGAGGCCATGATTCTATCTTTGTAGTGGTGGACCGTTTTAGCAAAATGTCCCATTTTATTCCATGCCACAAGATAGATGATGCTCAAAATATTTCTAGACTCTTCTTTAAAGAAGTGGTGAGACTCCAGGGTATACCTAGAAGTATAGTGTCCGATCGAGATCCCAAGTTTGTAGGCCACTTTTGGAAAACTCTTTGGGGCAAACTTGGTACGAGACTACAATTTTCAACTTCTTGTCATCCTCAAACGGATGGTCAAACTGAAGTAGTCAATAGATCTCTTGGAACTATGCTTAGGGCTATCATGAAGGGAAACCACAAATCTTGGGATGAGTATCTTCCCCATATTGAGTTTGCTTACAATAGAGTAGTCCACAAGACTACTAATGCTTCTCCTTTTGAAGTTGTATATGGGTTTAATCCTCTCACACCTTTGGATTTGTTACCTTTACCTAATCCACAAGAATTTGTGCATAAGGAAGGAGTAATCAAAGCCGATTTTGTTAAGAAAATGCATGAGAAGATTAAACTCCAAATCCAACAACAAAATGAAAAGTATGCAAAATACCACAAGAAAGGGAGGAGAGAAATCATTTTTGAAGAAGGAGACTTAGTTTGGCTTCACCTTCGCAAAGATAGATTTCCCACTCAAAGGAAGTCCAAACTAAGTCCCGAGGAGATGGACCCTTTCAAGTCCTCAAGAGAGTCAACAAAAATGCATATAAGTTGGACCTACCTCTAGAATATGCAGTACATGATACTTTCAATGTAACTGACTTATCTCCATTTGTAGGTACCAATGAAGACTTAGATTTGAGGACAAATCCTTTTCAAGGGGGAGGGGATGATGGAGGACGGCTAGTCACACCCCCTCTAGTGCCAAGACGTGAGCTTGAAAGGATAGATCAAGAGCTTCTAGACCAAGAGGAAGACCGTCTAGCACCTTGCATGGAGCGTCTAGGACCTATCACAAGGTCCATGGCCAAACAAATCCAAGAGGAGACGGCCCAAGCTAAGGATGGGAGAGAAAGATACCTATACATGTTGCAAGAAGGCCCATCATGAAATTAGCTTAGTTTATGTGGTGTAAATAGCATTTTTCTTTCAAGACTTGACCTATCTTGCTTGGCAAGTTTGTGCCCACTTTTGCATTTCATTTCAAACACATTTGGTTAGCATCTAGGGTAACATTTAAGGTACTCCTTAGCTTATAAAAGGGGTAGCCTCCTTCATGAAACTTAAGATTAATTTGAGTAAAGTTATGCTGCCAAATTTGTGCTGATGGAAGAGGCCTAAGCTCAGGCCCAACAACTAGGTCCATGGCAAAGAGGATTCAAGAAGAGTGGGACTCTGCTACTGATGGCAGAGAAACTTTTCTCTACATATTCAAAGACCCTTCAGAGGACTACAAGGAGTAAAGCCCAAGCCATGGGAGCTGAGCATAAATTAATTTTAGTTTATTTATAATTTTAGTAGAGTAGGGTTCATTTAGCACAATCGGGGGTGTATTTAACAATTTAGCTTGTACCTAGGCCTTTTAGGGTAGGAATGTAGCCCTACCTTCTAGAAGCATGCTAAGGGGCTGCATTGACCTTTAGTCAACACCCTAGCAGCCCCCTCTTTTATGTATTCCCCATCCTACCCTTGTTCCTTACTCTCCAAGGCACCATCTCCTATAAATAGGGTGCTTTGGCTCATGTTTTTTTAAGATCAATTTATATGAGTAAATGCTGCCAAAATTATGCTAGCTTCTACTCTTTGTCTAGTCTCTCTAGGTTAGACACTTTGATCTTCATCTTCACCTTCCTCCAAGTGATTTGGCCTAACCTATCACTCTCCATACCTTTCATGCACCTACAAGGAACCCATAGCTCTATATGAGCCATCCTTGACCCATATCATCCATAGCTTCCACCACCTTTTTACCTCATATTTTAAGAAGAACAAATGGTCATGAAGAACAACCCATCATTTGGTATCTAGAGCTTTGGTTCTTCAAGAGATAAGTGTTCTCTTCATTTTATTTTTTGAGTCTTTTTCTTTATTCCATGTTGTTCATCATATCCTTAAATGACTTGTTGTTTTTAATTTCTTTTTAAGTTGGTGTTGCTGTTTTTAAATTTCTATTTGGTATTTTTGGTTCAACTTGATCTTGAACTTCCATTTTCAAACTGTTTTAGGTTCCTTTTGTGTTTGCTGTTCTGTTTTTATTTTATTTGAGTCTTATTGATGTTTTTAATCAGTGCAAAGTGTTTGTGGTTGAGTCATTTTGATTTTTGAATCCATACAAGTTTTGTCAAAGTCATGTTCATCCTACAATGTCATAAATTCCAAGTGGTGCCTTTTATTGTTGATTTGGTTGCTTGATTTTGTTTTGAGTGCAGTTTATATTTCTGGTTTTGAAGCTTTGGTGCCTTTTATATTTTCATATTTGAGTTCATACTTGTGTGTTAGTTCCATACAAGTTCGTTTCCAATCATTTCCATTGTGTTTTTGAAGTTTCTTTACCGTTTTATAATTCCAAGTTAGGATTTCTCTGTTTTCACTGCTACTGTGCTGGCTGGAATCGTTCCCAGAAATTACATTTGTTGGTAAAAAATTCTGAAATTTTGGATTTTAGTAGTTTGATGTGTTAAGAAAAAGTGAAAAAAAGAATCACATCAAAATTCAAAATACAAAAAAAATGATAAATGAAATACGAACAGAGTGCAAAAATCCTGACTCTGAAAAAACGCTGACGCGGCAGTGATTTCGGAAAAATTATTACAATTATTTGGCTCACTTTTTTGGTGAAATTCCAACGCCTATATTGAGCTAAAACATTGAAGTTTCTGTGGTTAAAATTTCAAGCTCAAATTTGAAGTATTCTGACCAGCATAAAATTGGAAAGTTGTGAAAAATTTACACAAAAAAATTCTGTAGTGCTGTTTTGGTTTTATTCATCTATTTTAGTTCCATTCACTAGGATTCCACTTTGTGTGCTATCTTTTCTTGTGTGCCTTAATTTTTTTGCTTGTCAAATTTTATTGAATACTCTTTCAAGTCTTGTCAAATATCAACTCCATTTGCAGTAGTCCTTGATTTTAAATTTGAGTTTTGTTGCTTTAAAACTTGCTTGACCTCTCTTTGGTGGATTTGACCTAAAAAGTGCTTTGGTGAGTGTGGAGCTAAAATTTTGTTTTGGTGAAAGCCATATAACTAAAGAGGAGCTGGATTAAAGATTTAAGGTTGAATAACCTAAGGAGACAAAGCAAGGGACAGCAGCAACCTCATTGAAAAATACACAAATATACACAAAGGAGCTACAAGTGAAGGAGTGCATAGAATAGGACTTTAAATTTTTGTGCATCAAAATTTGTTAACCTAATTTCTTTGTATTTCTTTGAGTTGTAATTTGCAAGGACATTGATTAATTAGTGGATTAATACGTCTTAGACGGTGAGTGTGTCTTCAAGGTTCCAAAGTGCCAAGAAGCCTCACCTTAGGATTCGACTAGTTTTAAAAGCTTTCTAGATAGCAATTTTCATTTGTGTTTTATTGCTTTACATATAGTTTTTCTTGCATAAAAATTTTTTTTTTATCTTTGATTGTGCTCTAAGTAAATTGCTTAGAGAAAGGTTTTTGAAAGTGTTGTGGGATAGTATCTGGCTAAGGAAAGGCTTGGTACTTAAGAGATCCTAGTGATCCACCTCCCTTTCCTGGGAAATTACCTACTTCACTCCACTTATCTTTCTTTTTGAAAATTACTTTTATCACAAACCCTAAACATGTCTACTCATTCTTCAAGTCATAGTGAAAGTGATAGAAAATCCACAAAATCTCTTTTGAAACAATTGGCTAGAGATTTTCAATCACTATCCCTAAGACAATTGCAACATGAGGCTCAACTTTTGGAAGATAAAAAAGAAAGAGATGCCCATCTTGCACTTTTGGAAGAGGAGTTGAGAATTGTTAGAGAAAAAGATGAATACATTCGAAAATTAAAAAAATCACATGCATCACATGCATCTAGTTCTAGGTCAAGTGACTCACATGTTGAGGGGAGTCTGAGAGTAAATGATTATTATCAACCTCCACCTAGAAGAACTAGGAGAGAAAGCCACCTAAAAGAGACTAGGGTAGACTTACCTCATTTTTATGGAAAGGAAAACGTTGAAACATACCTAGATTGGGAAATGAAAGTACAACAACTTTTTGCTTGCCATCATGTTAGCGAGGAAAGGAAAGTACCCTTAGCCACTTTAAGCTTTCAAGGAAATGCTATGTATTGGTGGACAGCCCTAGAGAGAGATAGGCGCCTCCACAGGGACCCTCCCATAGAATATTGGAATGACCTTAGGGGAGCCTTGAGACGCCGCCATATTCCTTCATACTATGATAGGGAGTTAATGGACAAGCTCCAAAGACTCCAACAGAAAAACATGAGTGTAGAGGAGTATAGGCAAAAGATGGAGCTCTACATGATGAGAGCCTCTATTAGGGAAGAAGCCACCACCACCATAGCTAGGTTCCTAAGTGGTCTCAATCTTGAGATAAGGAATAAAGTAGAACTTTTGCCCTACAGGGACTTGAATGATTTGATCCAACTTTGTATAAAAGTTGAACAACAAAATTTGAGAAAGGGATCAAGTCGCAAGGAGAGTTCTTACTCTAACTCTTATCCCAAGAGAGAGTATAGAAGAGAAAAGGAGGATAGTCTTTCAAAGGATAAATCCAAAGAAACTCCCAAGAGTGTAGGAAAAGATGTGTCTACCTCACAACCCCGCCGTAGAGACATCCAGTGCTTCAAGTGTCTTGGTAGAGGCCATATAGCATCCCAATGCCCAAATAGGAGAACCATGATCTTAAGAGGGAGGGATGAGTATAGCAACCAAGATGAAGAGTCTAGTGGGGAAGAAGAGAAGGAAAGTAGTGAGGGGGCATATCCTTGTGATTGTGAGGGAGAATTAATGATGATCAGAAGAACCCTCAACAATCAACCTAGTGTGAACCATGAAACACAGAGAGAGAACATCTTTCATACAAGATGCAAAGTTTCAGAAAACATTTGTTCTCTCATTGTGGATAGTGGCTCTTGCTGCAATTGTTGTAGCACTAGGATGGTTGAAAAGCTTAATCTAGAATTAATACCTCATCCAAAACCTTACAAACTTCAGTGGATAAATGAAGATGGGGAATTAACTGTAGATAAGCGAGTAAAAATCAGTCTTTCTGTGGGGAACTATAAAGATGAGATTTTATGTGATGTAGTACCCATGGAAGCCTGCCACATCTTATTGGGAAGACCATGGCAATTCGACAAGAAAACCATCCATAATGGTCTTACCAACGAGATAACTTTTACCCATAGGGAAAAAAAAGTTTGTACTTTATCCTTTAACACCTTCACAAGTGGTAAAGGACCAAGTACAAATGAAAATAAAAAGAGAAAATGAGAAAAAGAAAAAAAAAAGGAAAACAAGAGAAAATCCTTAGGAACGATGTTGAGGCGTGGGAGAAGAGTGTTCCTTCCCACAAGGTTATTCAGAAAGAAGAAAAATTTGAAAGTAAAATTGAAAAGATACTTCTATCTGAACAACCTTCAGGCCTCCTTCTGTGTAAAGGAACACTTGCATGCACTGCCACACTTTCTGAAGTTTGTGAACTACCTCTTCAAGTCCAAAAACTTTTAAAAGAATTTGGTGATGTATTCCCTGAGGAAGGACCTATTGGACTTCCACCTGTTAGGGGTATAGAACACCAAATAGATTTAGTTCCGGGAGCTAGTTTACCAAATAGACCAGCTTACAGAACTAATCTGGAAGAGACTAAGGAGATAGAGTCACAGGTTCAGGATTTGTTGGAGAAAGGCTGGGTTCAAAAAAGCCTAAGTCCTTGTGCTGTACCTGTTTTGTTGGTTCCAAAGAAAGATGGCAAGTGGAGAATGTGTTGTGATTGTAGGGCCATCAACAATATCACCATCAAATACAGGCATCCAATTCCTAGACTTGATGATATGCTTGATGAATTGCATGGGTCTACCATATTTTCCAAGATTGACCTTAAAAGTGGATATCACCAAATTAGAATTAAAGAAGGTGATGAGTGGAAAACTGCTTTTAAGACCAAATTTGGACTATATGAGTGGTTAGTGATGCCTTTTGGACTCACTAATGCACCTAGCACTTTCATGAAGCTTATGAATCATGTCTTTAGGGATTGCATAGGTAAGTATATAGTAGTCTATTTTGATGATATCTTAGTATATAGTCAAAGCCTAGAGTCCCACCTAAGTCACCTTAGGGAGGTTCTTTTAGTGCTTAGGAAAAATAGTTTGTTTGCCAATATAGATAAATGCACTTTTTGTGTAGATAGTGTAGTGTTCTTAGGTTTTATAGTAAACAAAAATGGGGTACATGTTGACCCCGAGAAAATCAAAGCCATCCAAGAGTGGCCAACCCCGCAAAATGTAGGAGATGTTAGGAGCTTTCATGGTCTAGCAAGTTTTTATAGAAGATTTGTTCCTAACTTCTCAAGTCTAGCTTCACCACTCAATGAGTTAGTAAAGAAAGACACTCCATTTTGTTGGACAGAGAAGCATGAGCAAGCCTTTCAAAGTTTGAAAGCTCAACTCACTAATGCACCCATTCTAGCTTTGCCAAACTTTTCAAAAAATTTTGAGCTAGAGTGTGATGCATCAGGAGTAGGAATAGGTGCTGTGTTGTTGCAAGGTGGGCACCCAATTGCATATTTTAGTGAAAAACTTCACGGTGCCACCCTCAACTACCCCACCTATGACAAAGAGCTTTATGCACTTGTGAGGGCCCTACAGACTTGGGAACACTATCTAGTTTCAAAAGAATTTATCATACATAGTGATCATGAGTCTTTGAAATATCTAAGGGGTCAACACAAGTTGAACAAAAGACATGCAAAGTGGATGGAATTTCTTGAGCAATTTCCATATGTTATCAAATACAAGACGGGTAGTACAAACATTGTGGCTGATGCTCTCTCAAGGAGACATATCCTCTTTTCTAAACTTGGAGCCCAAATTCTTGGATTTGAAAACATACCTGAACTTTATAAAGAAGATCAGGATTTTGCACCCACTTTTGCTGAGTGCCAACATAGAGCACAAGGAGGTTTTTATGTTTATGAGGGGTACTTATTTAAGGAAGGAAAACTTTGCATACCCCAAGGAACACATAGAAAACTCCTTGTAAAAGAATCACATGAAGGAGGACTCATGGGCCATTTTGGAGTTGATAAAACTCTTGAGCTTTTGAAAGGAAAATTCTTTTGGCCACACATGAGGAAAGATGTCCAAAGACATTGTCATAGATGCATTTCATGTTTAAAAGCTAAGTCTAAGACAATGCCTCATGGACTCTACACTCCTTTACCTTTTGCAAGTGCTCCTTGGGAAGATATAAGCATGGATTTCATATTAGGACTTCCTAGGACACAAAGAGGTTTTGATTCCATTTTTGTGGTAGTGGATAGGTTTAGCAAGATGGCTCATTTTATACCTTGCCATAAAGTGGATGATGCTAGCAACATCTCTAAGCTCTTCTTTAGAGAAGTGGTAAGACTACATGGTTTACCTAAGACCATAGTGTCGGATAGAGATCCTAAATTTATTGGCCATTTCTGGAGAACTCTGGGAAAAGCTAGGAACTAAGTTGAACTTCTCAACTTCTTGTCATCCTCAAACGGATGGACAAACTGAAGTTGTAAATAGATCTCTTTCCACTATGCTTAGGTCAATCATGAAAGGAAACCACAAATCTTGGGATGAGTACCTTCCTCATATTGAGTTTGCATATAATAGGGTAGTTCATAAAACTACTAATATTTCTCCTTTTGAGGCTGTGTACGGGTTCAATCCTCTTACTCCTTTGGATTTGTTACCTCTACCTAATCCACAAAATTTTGTGCATAAGGAAGGAGTAACGAAGGCTGAATTTGTAAAGAAAATGCATGAGAGGATTAAGAACCAAATACAACAACAAACAGAGAAATACATGAAACATAGCAATAAGGGGAAGAGAGAGATGATTTTTGAGGAGGGAGACTGGGTTTGGCTTCACCTTAGAAAAGATAGATTCCCTAATAAGAGGAAGTGTAAACTTAGTCCCCGGGGTGAAGGTCCTTTCCAAGTTCTCAAAAGAATCAATAATAATGCATATCAAATTGACCTGCCTGAGGAATATGGAGTACATACTACCTTCAATGTTATGGATCTAACACCCTTTGCAGGTAGAGAAAATGAAGAGGCAGAAGCATGTGATTTGAGGACAAATCCTCTTCAAGAGGGAGGGGATGATGGAAGAGGCCTAAGCTCAGGCCCAACAACTAGGTCCATGGCAAAGAGGATTCAAGAAGAGTGGGACTCTGCTACTGATGGCAGAGAAACTTTTCTCTACATATTCAAAGACCCTTCAGAGGACTACAAGGAGTAAAGCCCAAGCCATGGGAGCTGAGCATAAATTAATTTTAGTTTATTTATAATTTTAGTAGAGTAGGGTTCATTTAGCACAATCGGGGGTGTATTTAACAATTTAGCTTGTACCTAGGCCTTTTAGGGTAGGAATGTAGCCCTACCTTCTAGAAGCATGCTAAGGGGCTGCATTGACCTTTAGTCAACACCCTAGCAGCCCCCTCTTTTATGTATTCCCCATCCTACCCTTGTTCCTTACTCTCCAAGGCACCATCTCCTATAAATAGGGTGCTTTGGCTCATGTTTTTTTAAGATCAATTTATATGAGTAAATGCTGCCAAAATTATGCTAGCTTCTACTCTTTGTCTAGTCTCTCTAGGTTAGACACTTTGATCTTCATCTTCACCTTCCTCCAAGTGATTTGGCCTAACCTATCACTCTCCATACCTTTCATGCACCTACAAGGAACCCATAGCTCTATATGAGCCATCCTTGACCCATATCATCCATAGCTTCCACCACCTTTTTACCTCATATTTTAAGAAGAACAAATGGTCATGAAGAACAACCCATCATGTGCCATACTTACTCCCTTGCCTAAATCTCTTGATTTATGGTTTTAATCTTCACTCCTTCACCACCAAAGAGAGTTGGCCAAACCTCTCTCATTTTCATACACTTCATGCACCTACAAGCCACCACCACTCTTAGGAGGGCTTGACCCATTTCATCCATTGAACTTCCGTTGCATTCATCACCCAAAATGCACCATGAAGAACTCAAGAATGCCACCACAACCTGCTAAGTCGCGCACAGCAGGTGGCTAAGGCCCTACTGGCCCTTCTTTACCAGTTGTGGTTGCCCCAGGTCCAACTGCTGACAAATCAAAGAGGGTAGCCCCAGTGGTGATCTCTGAAGATGAAGACACCTGTTCTGGTCTCGTCTTCAAGAGAAAAAAATTGGAAGTTGCTGCAGAGACCTCTTCTACAACAGAAGGGCGACTTCCATCCTTCAAGGAGCACCCTCCCAGTGCCTCGTCTCCCCCGGAGCCACTATTGGCGCTCGAGGGTGGAGGGGAGGGTGCCCCTCCAACTGGCCAAGCACCTCCTGCACCTGAACTCCCTCCTCTCCTGCAGCGAACACTCGCTCACATGCCTAGCCAAGCTGCGATGGAGGCCATGGATAGGAACTCTCTAGGGGACCTCATTAGTCACGGCCTTGGGGAGTTCCTTGCCGCCTCCAACTTCTTGCTGGTCAAAGGAACTGCTGAGGCAGAGCTATTGGAGAAGGTTGCTAGATTGGAGAGAGAGCTAGAGCATAAGAAAGACTTGGATCTCCAACTCCAACAAGCTGCTAAGCGTGAGACTGCTTTGAACCAAGAGCTGGGAAGGAGACCAAGAGGCTCCTCTTCTCCAAAGGGTAGGAGGCCCTCCAGCTTGAGGCAAAGATTCTCTCCCTCCGCAACAAGATCATTGAACTGGAAGAGCAGTTGCAGGGGGCTCAGACTAAAATGACCAAGCTGGAGGAGAGGGCCACAAACCAAGAGGTTCAGTTGGGCAGAGTTGAGGAAGAACTTGCCCAAAAATCCCAACTGCTTAAGAAGACCGAGGTCGAGCTCACTGAAGATGCCGCCGACGCCTATGGGGAGGGTTTCGGCGATGCCCTTGCTCAGTTTGCCTGCGTGCATCCTGAGATGGACCTCTCGCCATTCTCTGTAACTATGCAGGTGGTCGACGGGCAAATAGTGCCTAGATAGGTCTTCTAAGCAACTGCATCTCATAGTTGAACATCTTGTACAAAAGCTTCCAATTTTATATAACTAATTTGTTTACTTGGCTTACATACTTGTGATCCGGTCGGTCATCGGTAGTCGATGACGTCAGCAGCAGATGACCACGTGGACCATTCACAGGGTGAGACGTGGAATAAGATAGCAGGTGAATCAGGGAGGAGATCACTCAGAACGGTGATCGGTGGTCAGTTGTTAAGTGACCACCACCAGCAGATCAGTGCCTAGATGAGCGCCTGGAAGCAGAGCGCGAGAAGTAATGAAGCACTAATCAGTCATCGGTGCATGGTCATTGGTGTTTCTTGTTAACACGGAGTTAAGCTAGCACCTAGGCTCCCAGCGAGAGCGTTACGCAGGAAGCACTGATCCGTCATCGATGCATGGTCATCGATGTTTCTTGTTAACACGTAGTTAAGCTGGGACCCAGGCTCCCAGCGAGAGCGTTACGCAAGAATCACTGATCCGTCATCGTTGCATGGTCATCGGGGTTTCTTGCTAACACGCAGTTAAGCTGGGACCCAGGCTCCCAGCGAGAGCGTTACGCAAGAAGCACAGATCAGTCATCGAGGTTCCTTGCTAACACGCAGTTAAGCTGGGACCCAGGCTCCCAGCGAGAGCGTTACGCATGCACCTCGCATGATTCCAAACCAGAAGAAGTAGAGCTACTCGCCAGTAGGGTCGTGTGTAACGCCCCTCAAAATATTGTTCATTTTTATATAATAAAATAAAGGTGAAACAATAATATCAAAAATTTAACATAGGTATATATAATATAATTCATCCATTAATACAAATGTGCCTCAGAATAATATCCCTTTTCGAGGAAGTTTTAATACATCTCCATACAGGAGTTTTCAAAATAAAACAAAACAACAGCATTCAAAAACCGGCGATCTCCTCCTCCAGAAATGCTCACTGAGGAGTTCTACCACCTGCAACCTCATCTGCTCCCGTGCAAATATACACGATCATCACAGGTTTAAGAAAAACAACCACGATACAAAACAAAGGGTAAGCTAGATATTCTTAAAAACTTTAAATATGAAACTTTATATCAATAGAAAGCATAAATCTTCACACCATTCATAATCTATATCAATTTTCAACCATCAATATCCCCATATTCCACAAACTCGTCAAGTGTCTATTCAATACATTCAATACTCATGGTTCACATGTCATACTTTCCACTGACTCGTAACACAGACACATGACTCTACTTCCGGAAGACTCGTGCGTTGAACTTAGCATCCAGAGACCTGCACCTGTCATACTACATTGCTGTAAAGTTCCCACAACTATGCGCATAAACATAATCTCGATCTCAATCTCAATATCCTCACTCTCTCAGTATGACAGGGTTAATCCATATAACAGGTCAAGTCAGTTATCTTTCAAACGACTTACCCATACATATGGACCTCCTTCGACTCTCACCAACTGAATGACTTCATCTATGTGATTCCATCATATCAGCAGAGTCAGGATCGCCTCATTCACAGGATACTCACAGATCAATACACCCTCATAAAATCTCCACACGGTATTTTCTTTCCTGAAAATACTATGCTTTGATCACTCTTTCACATTCATCCAGTACATCATACCACACGTAAAAGCACAATTCCATCATATAATATTTTGAATCTTTTCTTAAACAACCCCAATCACAGAAACAATCATACCAAAGTTCAGATTTTCGAATATCATATGCATTTCGCCTTTCAATCTCAAACAATTTCAAAACGACACTAAAACAGGGGATTTCTAAATTTGCATTAAAACCGGCGATCACGTCGCCCCACACATAAAAACAGAGCATCGTGAAATAGAATATGAAACCGGCGACCACGTCGCCCTCACTTCAGAACCTACTCGCCTAAAGTTTTTATAAACGAAAATGCTAGCTTCCCTTACCTGGACTTGCGTAAAATCTCACTAAGAGCTCCAAACCCACCGAGAACTCAAGGATGCCATAACTCTGTTTTAGGGCTTTGAGCAGAAAACTTACAGAGTAACTTCCCAGGAGGACAATGGCAGTCGCCGATCGTAGCACTGGTACGTGAGGATAGCCGCGTCTTCGAGTGGAGGAGAAAGGAGAAAGGGGAACTAAATGAGCTGATTCCCTCAGCTCTTAAGGTCGAACGGCTCTTTAGCCTTCACTGCCATTACCCACTCTCTGAGCAACCTTGCGTGCACACTTCCTTGAACAGTATGACCACGTGGGTTTCTGCGCATACCAACTCTCTGATGCTAACTATTCTGAAACACCCTTTTTGTCTACGTGTCGTGCATGCAGGACGTCTCATGCTGGGAGCCTGGGTCCCACCTTATCTGTGTGAAACACGACATCGCGCGATAACCTTCGACCGATGACTGCTCGCGCGATGACTATGCCTCTCATACCGGCGATGACCGATTCCTCTTCCTGACAGACGACCGATGTCTCACCCTGGCAGACAACCGACGTCTCACCCTGGCAGACCACCGATGTCTCACCCTGGCAGACCACCGATGTCTCACCCTGGCAGACAACCGATGTCTCACCCTGGCAGACAACCGATGTCTCATTCAGGAAGACGACCGATGTGTCTCCCATCCGGGTTGATGACCGATGTTCCTCTCATCCTGTTGGCGATCTCTTATCGCCCTTGTGTGTGACGAGGACACATCGTCCCACTCTGGTCACCGATGTCACATCGTCACACCTTGCTGAAGGTTCATCCTCCCATTCCTCTAAGTCTGTGTTATTACGGTTCACACTACTCATGGTGGCAGACATGCCACCTATCTTCTATATCACTCATCTTCTGTATTTAGACCACATACTAAGTGCTTATCAAGTCTTCTCGAATACACGGCGATGTGCTCTTTTCGGCGATCGTGTACACCATAGGCGATTGGCGATTTCATACAGGGGAAGTCGGAGGCCGCCGTCTTCTTCAAAAACGGCGATCTCCTTGACTTCTAAGCTACACCTTCCTTTCTCTTTCCCTTCTTGATTCACGTGCCTCCCCCCCTTCAAGCACGCCCACGTGATTACCTCACGATGAAGTCATCGCACCTGACTACTTGGTTAGTACACTGGTCAACCGACCGACCTCTACCAGCTGACCCTAGACCTTGGGCGACGTCCGAGGTCTGACCACTACGGTATTTTCTATTTTTATGCCCTTTTTATTTTAAATAATAACATACCCAAAATTTATTTAAAATCTATCACTTCTATTCCAAATAATTTATAGGTCCTTACATCGTGCATGAGGATGGCATAAGAGAGCTAGTAAGCAGGTCAGTCATCAGTGAGTCTCTTAACCCATTACGTGCATGGCACTGTGCAGTGAGACCATGCATGCAGGATGCAGCGCCTGGTGAGTGTTGTGGTGGCCAGACCTCGGACGTTGGCCAAGAGCTGAGAGGTCGGCACAAGAGATGATGGAGGAGGGCCAAGCACATCTAACCAAGGAAGCCAAGGCCCAAACCAAGAAGACCGTCTAGACCAAGAGGAGCGTCTAGCTCCAAGAAGTGAGCGTCTAGGACGTGAAGGAGGGAGGCTATCCATGGAGCTAGACCGTCTAGGACCTCTCACAAGATCCATGGCTAAACATATCCAAGCACACATAGAAGAAGCCACGGATGGGAGGGAGAAGACCTTGTACATGCTACTTGGAGGCCCATTAGGGGTAGCTTAGTAGATTAGTGTAGTGTAGAAAGCAAAACTTGCTAACTTAGGGGTGTGCTATAAAAAAGGTGCCCTTAGCAATAGAAGGAGGGGTGTGCTAGCAAATAGGTGCCTTTAGCAAAAGAGGGAGGGGTGTACTATCAAATGTTGCATTTTTTACCTATCTTCTAGAATATTAGGATGATGGTTTCAAGATCACCATCACTCCTAGGAGGGTCTTGCTCATTTCAACCATTGCTTCCGCACCATCTTCAACATCCAAGGAGAGCTCAACATGTGAAGGCCATCAACACCCCTAAGTGAGCAAGTTTTGCTTTCTACACTACACTAATCTACTAAGCTACCCCTAATGGGCCTCCAAGTAGCATGTACAAGGTCTTCTCCATCCCATCCGTGGCTTGACTCATTTGGGCGTGAATGTGCTTGGCCATGGACCTTGTGAGAGGTCCTAGATGGTCTAGGCTCCTTCCTAGACGCTCCTCATGTAGCTCCCCCTTGTCTTGTGCTAGATGCTCTCCATGTGGTTCTATACGGTCTAGTCTTGGCCCTTGACTTTCATGGTGGGGTGAGCTTGGCCTCTCTCCATCATTCCCTCCCCCTTGGAAAGGATTTGTCCTCAAATCCAAGTCTTCATTGGTACCGACAAATGGAGATAGGTCAATTACATTAAATGTGTCATGCACTCCATATTCAAGAGGTAGGTCCAACTTGTATGCATTGTTGTTGACTCTCTTGAGGACTTGAAAGGCTCCATCTCCTCGGGGACTTAGTTTGGACTTCCTTTGTGTGGGAAATCTATCTTTTCAAAGATGAAGCCAAACTAAGTCTCCTTCCTCAAAAATCATTTCCCTCTTTTCTTTCATTTGTATTTGGTCTTTCACCACTTGGGAATGTGGTAAAGGACTAAGTACAAACTTTTTATGCTTATGGGTGAAGGAAATCTCATTAGTAAGACCATCATGCAAGGTTTTTTTATCAAATTGCCATGGTCTTCCTAAGAGTATATGGCAAGCTTCCATAGGCACTACATCACATAAAACCTTGTCTTTGTAGTTCCCTATGGAAAACTTGATTTCCACTTGCTTATCTACACTTAGTTCCCCATTCTCATTTATCCATTGCAACTTGCATGGCTTAGGATGAGGAACTACTTGTAGATTGAGCTTTTCAACCATTCTTGAGCTACAACAATTGCAGCTTGATCCACTATCCACAATGAGAGAATATATATTTTCTAAAACTTTACATCTTGTGTGAAAGATGTTCTCTCTTTGTGTCTCCATGGATGCACTAGGATGATTGTTGAGTGTTCTCCTAATCATTAGCAATTCTCCCTCTAATGGATCTACCCTCTCATCGTCTCCCCCTTCCTCTCTTTCACTTGGCTCATCCTCGCCACTAGTATACTCATCTACACCTTTCAAAAACAAAGTCCTTTGGTTTGGGCATTGTGCTTGCACATGCCCTCTTCCATGGCACTTAAAGCACTTAACGTCCCTAGCTCGAATGGGTGGGGTGGAGGCATCTTTGGCTAAGGTTTTGGTAGTTTCCCTAGGTTTTTCTTTTGATGTACTACCCTCCCTTCTATATTCTCTCTTGGGATAGGAGTTAGAGTAGGATCCAACCTTTAGACTTGAAGTTTTGTGCAAATTTTGTTGCTCAACTTTAATGCAAAGTTGGACCAAGTCATTCAAGTCTTGGTATGGCAGAAGTTCTACTCTATCCCTTATCCCAAGTGAGAGGCCACTAAGGAATCTAGCTATGGTGATATGCTCTTCTTCTCTAATGGAGGCTCTCATCATGTAGAGCTCCATTTTTTGTCTATACTCCTCAACACTCATATTATTTTGCCGGAGTCTTTGGAGCTTGTCCATCAACTCCCTATGGTAGTATGAGGGTATGTGGCGACGTCTTAGGGCTCCCCTAAGGTCGTTCCAATATTCAATTGAAGGTTCCCTATGAAGACATCTTTCTCTTTCGAGAGAGGTCCACCAATACATGGCGTTCCCTTGGAAGCTAAGGGTGGCTAGAGGTACCTTGCGTTCTTCACTCACCCTATGGCAAGCAAAGAGTTGTTCTACTTTCATCTCCCAATCTAGGTAGGTTTCTACACTCTCCTTACCATGGAAATGAGGTAGGTCTACTCTAACCTCCCTTGGGCCCTCTTGCTCCCTTTGCCTATTTCTTCTAGGGGGTGGTTGGTAGTAGTCATACATTCTAAGGCTTCCCTCCCCTAGAGAGTCTTGGACTTGTGAATGAGATGCATGAGTTTGAGATTTTTTTGATTTTTGTGACTTCTCTTCTTGGGCTTTAGTCAACTCATTAATTTTAGACTCATTCTCCAATTGTCTAAAAGAAATCATTTGTACGGCTTGTGAAACTTCTTCCAAAAGAGTTTTCATAGATTTTAATTCATTTTCAATAGGCTTTGGAGAATGAGAAGAAGAAGACATGACTAAAGCTTTGTGCGTAGAAGTATTTTACCTTGAGAAAATTTAGGGAAGTCAAAGAAGGTAGTCTTCCAGGTAAGGGAGGTGAGTCACAATGGACTACTTAAATACCAAGCCTTGCCTTAGCCAAAGACTATTCCTCAATGTCTTCACACAAAGTTTTCTCTTAGTAAACCACTTAAAACACAATTAAGTTGAAGAAATCCTTTTTTTTTTTTTTGATGCAAGAAAACAATGCAAACTAGCTAAATAACCAAGCAAAAAAAATTAACAAACTTAAACAAGGCAAGACAATTAGCAAACGTAATTAATTAAGCAAGGAAAACAATTAAAAACAATTAACACATGCTAAACCAATTAAAGTCTACACTAGTCGGTCCTAGGTGAGGCTTCTTGGACACTTGGAGCCCTTGAAGACACACTCACCGTCTAATCACGTAATTAAAGAAGTAATTAACAAGGTTAAGTTGCAAAGAAGATTAAGAAAACCCCCTTTGTGGATCCTTGTTTTGCTATTGGCACTCCCTTGGTTGTCTTTTCTTTGTTGGGCCCTCCAAGTGTTTGTGGTGTTTTTGGGTAATATTTGTTTGCTGCCCTTGCTTTGGCTCCTCTTAGAATTAGGAAATTAATTCTCCAATCCAGCACCTATCACACAAACTAGACCTCACTCAAGTTAAATTTCTACTCAAATAGGCACCAATTGAGAAACAATTCCAGCACCAAATTTAGAGGCCAAAGGATTGAAGCAAGAAACAAATTAATTAGAAAAACAGTACCACCAAATGGAGTTAAAATTGTGACAACTAGAAAGAGTTCCAAAGAAATATAAAACAAGCAAATAAAGGTACTCAAAGAAAGGTAGGCACACAAAGTGAATCCTAAGAATAGCACTAGAATTGATTTAAAAAAACAAAAACAGCACCACTGAAAAACTGTTGTGGCCAGAAAACGTGATTTTCCCCACTTTATACTGAGCTTTCCTTTAAATATTTGCCTCTGAAAATTGATATGCAAATATTTCAAGATCTCAACAAAATTCTGGGACAGATTTCACCCAAAACGCATGAGCCATTTTTTTTTAATGAATTTTTCCAAATCAGTGTTCAGTTATGCCAGCTGGAGCGCCCAGATTTGCACACTGTTTTTAAAATATTTTTCATTTTTTTTCTATTTCTTTTTTTGACCTGATTCTTTTTTTTTCTTTTCAATAACACCTCAATATTGCATATTCCAGAGAATAAAAATTTTTCTATGTGGAAAAATAACTTTTTCTAAGCAAAAACAGCCAGCACAGATTGATGCAAAACAGGGGGATTCTGGGTAAAATGGAAAAAACAGCAAGATATATCAAAAGACACAAAGGAAAAGATATGAATGAATTTGTGTAGAACTAAAACACATATATGAACTCAACCTAAAAATAAAAAGGCACCAAAATCTCAAAAACCCAGCAGATTCAAATCAAACTTTTAGACGCAAAATCAATAAACAAATAAGCCAAACAAAGTACTACCTATGATTTTATGACATTTTGGAGAAACATGACTTAGACAACATATATAGATTCAAAAATTAAAGACTCAAAGAACATAAAATGAACCAAAATAAAATTGCAATAAAGACTCAAAACCTAAAAGAAAAACAGCAACACAAAGGTGTATGGAATCCTACCAAAAATTGCACAAAGATTGCTCAAGAACAATTGAACAAGATGCACCAATTGGAATTTCCAAACAGCACACCAATTCAAATTAAAAATTAAAAAACAGCAAGACAAGTATGGAAAACAAAGATGAACAACAAGGATTAAAGAAGAACTCAAAATTAAAAAGGACCAAGAACTACTCATCTTTGAAGAACCCCATGCTCATGATACCAAATGATGGCCTTCACATGTTGAGCTCTCCTTGGATGTTGAAGATGGTGCGGAAGCAATGGTTGAAATGAGCAAGACCCTCCTAGGAGTGATGGTGATCTTGAAGGTTCATGATGTGTATGGGAGTAGGGAGGTTCGGCCAACCCTTGGTGAGGTGAAGGAGATGAAGATCAATTCCTAGAAACTAGGAGAGAGCAAAGCTTGGCACAAATTTGGCAGCATAACTTTACTCATATTAATCTTGAAAATACATGAGGTAGGCCTCCATATTTATAGATTTAGGAGCCTTGGTGAGCAAGCTTAAAGGGTAGGGATGGAAATACAAAAAGTGGGGGCTACCTAGGGTATTGACTTTAGTCAAACCACACCATCATCCTAATATTCTAGAAGGTAGGTCAAAAATGCAATATTTGATAGTACACCCCTCCTTCTTTTGCTAAAGGCACCTATTTGCTAGCACACCCCTCCTTCTATTGCTAAGGGCACCTTTTTGATAGCACACCCCTAAGTGAGCAAGTTTTGCTTTCTACACTACACTAATCTACTAAGCTACCCCTAATGGGCCTCCAAGTAGCATGTACAAGGTCTTCTCCCTCCCATCCGTGGCTTGACTCATTTGGGCGTGAATGTGCTTGGCCATGGACCTTGTGAGAGGTCCTAGATGGTCTAGGCTCCCTCCTAGACGCTCCTCATGTAGCTCCCCCTTGTCTTGTGCTAGATGCTCTCCATGTGGTTCTATACGGTCTAGTCTTGGCCGTTGACTTTCATGGTGGGGTGAGCTTGGCCTCTCTCCATCAGGGAGGATGGTACGATGGGCAGTGGAATTATCTGAGTTCGACATACAGTATGAGCCCAGAGGCCCGATCAAATGCCAAGTTTACGCCGACTTCGTAGCCGAGATGTCCTCGGCGGAAACCCAGCAGGATGAACCTGACTTCAGATGGGTGCTCTCGATAGATGGATCTTCCAATCAACAAGGTAGTGGGGCTGGGGTGATCTTGGAGGGACCAAAAGGGCTGTTGATTGAGCAAGCCCTACGGTTTGCCTTTAAGGCCAGCAACAACTAGGCTGAGTATGAGGCTCTAATCGCTGGAATGTTGTTGGCTAAGGAGATGGGAGCACAGAGTCTTTTGGCAAAGAGTGACTCCCTATTGGTCACAGGTCAGGTGGCGGGTTAGTACAAGGCCCAAGATCCTCAGATGGCCTCCTACCTAGAGTATGTCCAGGTGTTGAGGAGTTCCTTTGAGACTTTTGAATTGGTGCATGTTCCCAGAGATCAGAATGACCGAGCTAACTTGTTAGCAAAACTCGCAAGCTCGGGCAAGGGGGGAAGGTAGAGGACGGTCATCCAGGAGACCCTGAGGGCACCTCGCACCTACACAGTTGATAACTTAGCAGGAGTCCACCAGATCAGCCAGACAGACGGTAGGAGGAGGAGTCATCGGTCGTTGACCACGGAAACTTTGAAGAAGCCAAGGGTCAACGCGTGTGTGGCATTAGGTGTCGTCACAAGTCTGCTTGTTGCAGAGTGGGGAAACGTGGATGACGCCCTATAAGCGATACTTAGCTGATGGGATGTTTCCAATGGAGCTAGTAGAGGCGAGGAAGGTAAAGAAGAACTCAACCAAGTACACACTCATTGATGGGGAGTTATACAGGCATGGGTTCACCCACCCTATTCTGGTGTGTGTGCATGGCGAACAGTGCGTGCGTATAATGGCAGAGCTCCATGAAGGAATATGTGGGAGCCACATAAGTGGTCGTGCTTTGGCTTCTAAGGCCATTCGAGCAGGGTATTATTGGCCAACCATGAGGGAAGATTACACGACGTATGCGCAGCAATTCAAATAGTGTCAGCTACACGTAGATTGGCACAAGGCGCCTCCAGAGGAGCTTAGATCTATATACAGCCCCTGGCCATTCCACACATAGGGAATTGATATTCTGGGGCCCTTTCCTTTGGCTGTGTGGCAGATGAAGTACCTTGTGGTCGCCATAGAATACTTCACGAAGTGATCGAGGCTGAACCAGTAGCACAAATCACAGCCCACAAGATCCAGCACTTTGTGTGGAAGAATATAGTGTGCCGCTTTGGTGTACCCAAGCGCTTGGTGTCTGATAATGGCACCCAGTTTGCAAGCCAACAGTTGGGAAAGCTATGCACAGAGTTGGGAATCAAGCAGGTGTTCGCATCAGTTAAGCATCCTCAGACTAATGGGCAGGTTGAGTGGGCCAACTGAGTCCTACTCAGAGGACTGAAGAGAAGGCTGGAGAAGGCAAAGGGGACTTGGGCTAAGGAGGTTCCCAGAATTGTATGGGCTTATCATACTACTCCTCAATCCACCACCAAGGAGACCCCTTTCAACTTGGTGTACGGTTCGGACGCCATGATCCCTGTAGAGATCCAGGGGAGCTCACCACGTTTCCAGAACTTTGTGGCTGAGGAATCCAACGAAGAAAGGAAGGTGAATTTAGATCTCTTAGATGAAGTAAGGGAAGAGGCGGGAATCAAAGCTGAAGCATTGAAGAGAAGGGTTGAGCTCAAGCACAGTTCCAAGTTGAGAGCTCGGCAGTTCCAGGTCGCCGACCTAGTCATGCGGAAGGTATCTCCCTACTAGATAGAGAACAAGCTATCCCCTAAGTGGACTGATCCCTTTAGAGTGACAGAGGCCATGGGGAATGGAGCGTATAGGCTTGAGACTCTAGAAGGTGGTCCGATTCCTCATACATGGAATGCGACTCACCTGAAGTTTTATTTCAGTTAAGACTATGTAACATTGTACATAGTTTAGGGGACACTCTTTTTTCCCTTCTAAGGGTTTTTAATGAGGTCACCCAATAAAATTTTCAGTTAAGATATATTCTTGAATTTGTTTGTACAATGCAGTTAGAACATGTCACTTGGGGTTAGAAGTCTCGTAAGTAGGAAGGTAGGTTCGTAAGGAACACCTCCTCTTCGAGTGAGAACGCCAAGTTGAACATAAAGGTTCACCAGCAAAATCCTCCCTCGCCTAAGAGCGATGTGAGGTCAGTTCGAACCTGTCATTTGGGGTTAGAGGTCTCGATGGTGGGAGGGTAGGTTCGTGGAGAACACCCCCCCCTTCGAGTGAGAACTCCCAACTTGAACAGAAAGGTTCAACAGTGAAATCCTCCCTCGCCTATGAGCGATGTGAGGTCAGTTCGAACCTGTCATTTGGGGTTAGAGGTCTCGATGGTGGGAGGGTAGGTTCGTAGAGAACACCCCCCCTTCGAGTGAGAACTCCCAACTTGAACAGAAAGGTTCACCAGCAAAATCCTCCCTCGCCTATGAGCGATGTGAGGTCAGTTCGAACCTGTCATTTGGGGTTAGAGGTCTCGATGGTGGGAAGGTAGGTTCGCAGAGAACACCCCCTCCCTTCAAGTGAGAACTTCCAACTTAAACAGAAAGGTTCACCAGTTAAATCCTCCACGCCTATGAGCGATGTGAGGTCAGTTCAAACCTGTCATTTGGGGTTAGAGGTCTCGATTGCGGGAAGGTAGGTTCGTAGAGAACACCCCCCCCCCTTTCGAGTGAGAACTCCCAATTTGAACAAAAAGGTTCACTAGTTAAATTCTCCTCTACCTTTGGGTGATGCGGGCTTAGGAAGGACTCGTCAGATTGGGTTAGAAGCCCTAGAAGCGGGAAAGGAAGGTTCATAGAGAACACCTCCCCTTTCGAGTGAGAACACCAAGGACGACTTGTACCAGTGAAATCACACATGCCTATGGGCGATGAGAGGTCAGCCAAGGAAAAGCCTGTGTGTTAGAAGTCTCGAAGTGGAAGAGAGGGGTTCGCAGGTGATACCCTCCCACTTGAGTGAGAACGCCAGGGTCGATAGAGATGGTTTGAAAGGAGAGTTCACTGAAGTGATGTAGTCCACTCTTCAGGGCTCAGCCACGGTGTGGTCTCTTATCCTAAAGAGGAACTACACTCATCAGTTCTCATCAGAGTCAAGCGTGCTACTTTGCAAGGAGTCGAAGCTATAAGCTAAGTACGCTAAAGTGTCCTAGAAACCATTAAGTACCAAATATGCAGGTTGTGCAAAGGAAATGTGAAGCGCCAGCGAAAGTAAGTTGGTCAAGACAAGTTATGTGCACAAAGTTAAATGTTATTATATTACTAGATTGGAAGAGCGATTACACAAGATAATTACAAGAAGTCCAGCTACAGAATAAATCTATTCAAGAGACCTATCTAGGCACTATTTGCCCGTCGACTACCTGCATGGACATGGAGAAGGGCGAGAGGTCCATCTCAGGATGCGTGCAGGCAACCTGAGCAAGGGCATCGCCAAACCCCTCCCTATAGGCATCGGCGGCATCTTCAGTTAGTTCCGCCTCGGTCTTCTTGAATAGCTCGGCTTGTTGAGCAAGCTCTTCCTCGACTTTGCCTAGCTGAACTTCTTGATTGGTAGCCCTTTCCTCCAGCTTGGTCATCTTAGCTTGGGCCCCCTCCAACTGCTCTTCCAGGTCGATGACTTTGTTGCGGAGGGGCAAAATTTTGGTCTCAAGCTGGAGGGCTTCCTGCCCCTTGGTGAAGAGAAGTTTCTTGGTCTCCTTCTCAAACTAGCAGAGACTGCTCAGCTCCTGGTTCAGGGTAGTCTCACGCTTGGCAGCCAGCTGCACTTGGAGCTCCAAGTCTTTCTTTTGCTCCAACTCCTTCTCCAATCTGGCTATTTTATCTTGGAGCTCCACCTCGGCATCCCCTTTGACCAGTAAAATGTTGGAGGTAGCAAGGAACTCACCAAGGCCGTGGCTGATGAGGTCCCTTAGTGAATTCCTGTCCCTGGCCTCCTTCACTTCTTTAGCAGGCAAGTGGGCGAGGGTCCACTGGAGGAGAGGAGGGAGTTCGAGGGCAGAAGGTGCTTGGCTGGTTTGGGGGGCACTCTCTCCCCCACCCTTGAGCGCCAGGACTGGCTCGGGGGGAGAAGAGGCAATGGAAGGGTGCTCCCTGAAAGAGGGAGGTTGCCCCTCTGTCGTAGAAGAGGTCACCGCAGCAACCTCCACCCTATTCCTTTTGAAGACGAGGCCTGAGCATGTATCGTCATCCTCAGAGATCACTATCGCGGCTGCCCTCTTTAACTTGTTATCCGAAGTGGGGCCTGGGGCAGCCGCGGCAGGTGAAGAAGGACCAGCAGGGCATGAGCCACTTGCTGTGCGGCGATCCAGCAAGGCGACTAGCCTCTTCTTCTTCTCAGCATCCAATACCATACCTGCGATGAATAACAAGTAAAGAGTGAGAAGAGGCATGCAAAAAACACAAATGCTGACAGATACAAAATGAAGGAAGTTATATCGATATAGATGCTGAGGGTTTCAACATCGTATTCGTGCCTGATCAGCTGGGTGGTGTCGAACACCACACCCCAGCTTGAGAGGAGTTGGCACACATCACAATCAAAGGACGTCAGCTCCTCAAGTCCGCGGGGCTTCTTGAACCTCAACTTCTCCACCCAATATAATGGGAACCCTTCAAGCATGATGGAGTCGTATGAGCTACAGCAGACTCGAAAGAACTTCCCCTTGAAGCCCTTGTAGGACTGCGAGAATAGGGTTAGCAGAACCCTTCTCACTACTCCATTAAGGCTTACCCAAAGCCTTTTCCCAGGGCTCTTCGCCTCGAAGAAGTGCAAGAAGACATCTACCGAGGGAGGAAACCCCAGGTTGTTGCAAAGGATGGAGAAGGCCCTGATGAAGGCCCAGCTGTTAGGGTGCAGCTGGGCAGGTGCCACATTGAGCTCGGTAAGTAGGGCCCTCTCGAATCTGGTGAAGGGCAGGCAAACCTTAACCCGTTTGAAGATGGTGGCATACAGGAAGAAGAAGGGCTCCCCGTCATTGCAGCGATCATCAGCGCATACAGGTTCACCCTCAGTGCAGGGTCAAACCAAAATATACGCGTCACTCTCCCTGCCAAAGACGCGCCCCTTGATCTCGTTCTCGTCGTCCCTGTGTTTTCTTAGGTCCTCACAGGTTGTAAGCTTAGAGGTTTCGGCAAGGAGATCCTCTGATGCCCAGGAGTAGAGGGCCCTGTAGTCAACGGCTGGAGGAGGGTTGGAGGTGGTTTTGGTTCTGGCCATCTCGAATCTAAAACAAATGAGAGGCAGGGAGAAGGAGAAAGGGGTTTAGAAGAAAGTGATGTTGTGAACAAATGGCGGACAAAGACTCTCAGAAGAAGAACGAAAACGAGAAAGAAGAACAGAAACCCTAAAATGCATAAATCATAAACAGACCCAGCGCAGTTATGGCATGTAAAGGGTAGCGGAATCATAAAACAAAGGCGAGAAGAAGATTAAAAACCATACCCTTTGAGTAAGCGAAGATGAGGAGTTGCGAGGGTTGGAGTAGAAAAGAAGTGTACAAGAGAAGTTAGAAAGTATGGAGGTTCGAATGAAAAGTGATGAAACAGTGTTGAGGCACGGGGTTTTGAAAGGGTTTAACGTAGGCAAGGAAGCGCAAATGTTAAGAAACCCTAACCGTTGATCTAGAAACGTGTCCGCAGATTAAGAGGGGGTTGGTGAGATGTCCCTTCAGCGCGCTGTTCATGTCCTTTCGCTTAGTGCCACGTAGGTCACCCGAGCTGATGACTTAGTCTCTTCGCTGAACAAGTTAACAGCTCAAGATTGGGGGGCTTGTGTATCGACCAGTCCTCGGACGCCGAGAACAGCTAGTGAAGGTGAGCTGCGTCAGCTGGGCCCCACAGTAGGGACCTGAGCCACGTGGGCTGGATCCCACAGGTAGTAGGGACTAATGAGATGATTAGTCCTCAGCATGTCGACCACCAGAAGGAACTGAGGTGTCCTCGTCGCTCAGTAGGGTGATGAGTCCTCTGTAATTGGGTGTGACGAGGTGACATCGGCCTTGGATGTTTCGAACAACAGAACTATAACATCTACGATGGGCCTTAAGGGAAGACCAGTTATCAGTGAAATGCCCAGAGGTAGGGAGAGGCCTAAGTCATGAAGCACCCATGTGTGTGGCAAGTAAAGCACAGTTAGGTGTAGAGTCATGAAGGGTTGAGTGCCCATCAGGATTAGGGTTTCCAAGTGAGGCTGCATGCATGGCACGTGAACAGTGAAGGCACTCCCAGGACAGGTGGCCCCAAAGACTAGGTGCACAAGGGGGTACCCAGGTGGCCATCCTATTAGAGTTTGCACTCTAGTTAAGGAAACCTTACATGCTAGATTACCCTAAGTTTGGGTGATAACAGCGCAAGGGTATTCCTGTAAACCCTAAATATGGGTAGCGGCGTAAAGAAAACCCTAGACTATATAAAGGGTAGTAAAACATTTCGCAAAGGTACGCAGTTTCTAGACCTAAACATAGATACTCAATACACTTGGTGTGCTTGCCCTAGTTTTTGACTTGAGCGTCGGAGTGCAAACGGCCTCTAGGGCTCCCCCTTTCTATCTTGCAGGTGCAGGTTGTGTCGAGACAGCAAATCATAATTCAAGATGAGGAAAGGAAGCGTGTGATTGTCGTAGGGTCAACCGATAGGAGAGTCAACTGGCAAGAACAATAACATTACAATCAAATATAGGCATCCCATTCCTAGGTTAGATGACTTGTTGAGTGAATTACATGGATCTAAAATATTTTCCAAGATTGATCTCAAGAGTGGTTATAACCAAATCCGGATTAAACCGGGGGATGAATGGAAAACCGCTTTTAAGACCAAATTTGGTTTATATGAGTGGTTGGTCATGCCTTTTGGCTTGACTAATGCGCCTAGTACCTTCATGCGACTCATGCATCATATCTTAAGGCCATTGATTGGCAAGTTTGTTGTGGTTTATTTTGATGATATTCTTATATATAGTTTGTCTTTGAAAGATCATGAGAAGCATGTTAGGGAAGTCTTAGAAACCCTTAGGAAGGAACATTTGTATGCTAATCTTGCTAAATGTATGTTTGCACTTCTTCATATAGAATTCCTAGGGTTTGTTGTAAGTTATAAAGGGGTGCATGTTGATCAAACAAAGGTTGCAGCAATTCAACATTGGCCAACACCCTCCAATGTTAGTGAAGTACGAAGTTTTCATGGACTTGCTAGCTTTTATAGGCGGTTTGTGAAAGACGTTAGTACTATTGCCGCACCTCTCAATGCTATAGTAAAGAAGGATGTGGTTTTTAAGTGGGGACAAGAGTAGGAAAATGCTTTTCAAACTTTGAAAGAAAAATTGACTAAGGCCCCTGATCCAGCATCTTGACCAAAGCGCTAGAGCTTCTCCTTCTCGAACCTCATCCTTACCAGCTTCACGCCAAACACACCAATGACCTCCACCTTCAGCTCCTCCAAGACACCTGAAAGAACAATATGGCGCCTCTGCGGCCGGTTGCGCTCCAACGCTCAAGTCAATGATTGAATCAACAAAGAACTTCAACGAAAACTTAGAACCATGTAAAAGTGAATCACCACTGAAAATGACTCCCCCCCTTGATTCCGTTAAGAATTTCGTATATATACCTGAGTCTTTCTCTCTCCTGACGGTTATCCCTCTTGACACGTGGATAACATCTGGTCATACACGTGTCACCATCTGGAGTACCTGCAGCTGAAACGTTACTTCCACTGTGCTCCTGCGACTAAGTTATCCACACAGGGAGTAGCTTAGTACACAGGCTACTCTGGGCGCAACCTTAACATGGCGAGCTGGTTAACACTGGGTACCACGGCTCACACTACACATGGTGGCAGATATGCCACTTATCTTCTCTACTTTGGCGGCAGACATGCCACTTATCTTCTGTATTTACACCATACAACAAGTGCTTGCCAAGTCTTCTCAAATACCCGGCGATGTGCTCTTTCGGCGACTTGCTGACCACCTGATCTCCTAACCTTCACACGGCGATCATGTGCAATCTAGGCGATTACTGATCCTCGCGCACGGCGATAGGCGATCACTGATCTGTGCTTCTTGCATAACGCTCTCGCTGGGAGCCTGGGTCCCAGCTTAACTATGAGTTAAAAGGAAACCCCCGATGACTGATCAGTGCTTCTTTACTTCTCGTGCTCTGCTTCCAGGCGCTCATCGCGCTTTGCCTCCAAGCGCTCATCACGCTTTGCCTCCAGGCGCTCACCTGACACTGATCTGCGAGTGGCGGTCCCTTAGCAACTGACCACCGATCACCATTCTGAATGATCGCCTCCCTTATTCACCTGCTATCCTCTACCACGTGTCACCCTGTGAATGGTCCACGTAGTCAACTGCTGCTGACGTCATCTACTACCGATGACCGACCGGATCATGAAGCTTTGGGAATCTCAAGTGGCGCAAATCTGCACTTATCTTGGATCATCATTGTAACATCCCGCCAAATACATTTCGCATTTTTTTTTTCATTTTTCGTAATATGAAATAACGGTAAAACAAATATATTGAAATAAACATAATTGTATATATATACAAAGGAGTTCTCCTCGCAGGGAGTTTAATACAAAGCGGTCGTTTTCCAAAACTTAAACATAAAGACAGCAAAATACAAAACTACCGATCTCCTAACAGAAAACGGAGATCGCCTATCGGAAAAATGGCAAAAGGGGGCGATCGCCCAGCAAGAACAGAAAAACCGGCGACCACATACGGCGATCACTCACAGGGGAATTCCACTTCCTGCAACCTCATCTGCTCCCGTGTAAAGTTACACGATCATCACAGGTTTAAGAAAACAGCCACAGAAACAAAATACAGGGTAAGCTATATATTTAAGAAAACTTTGAATCAAGAGCATACATAAGAACTTCCCAACATACATGAACCATATCAATATCAGCCATCACATTTCCATATTCCACAAGACTATCAGGAAATCCCATCTTTCACAAATCAATCCAAGAGTATTTCAATTCACATCAGCAATCAAGTGTCTATTAATTCAATTTCTCATTTCTCACGTCAGACTTTCCACTGACTCATCACACCAGACACTTGACCACTATTTCCGGAGACTCGTGCGTTGATTAGACCCAGAGATTCGCACCTGTCATACCAAAAGGCTGGAAAGTGCCCTCAGCCATGCGCATCACACCATCTCAATACTCTCATTATCACGGTATGACAAGGTTAATCCATACAACAGGCCGAACTCGTTCTGTTTCACACGAGACACCCATACGTATGAACCTCCATCGACTCTCCACAACTGAGTAACTTCCTCTATGTGATTTCATTACCTCAGTAGAGTCAGGATGTCTCATTATAGGATCACCGATCAATACACCTATTACACGACCTTACACGGTATTTTCTTTCCTGAAAATACTATGCCTCGATCCACAATCACAACATTCAACACATCACATAACACTTCAATGAACGATTTCAATCACAGCAAAACTCATACCAAGGTTCAAATTTTCGAAAACCACATTTAAAATCTCAAACACTTTTGAAACAGCATAAAACAGGGGATATTTCAATAACAGATGAAAAACCGGCGATCACGAACAAAACTGGGTTTAAAGCAAGAACAGTTTGAACACCCGGCGACCACGTCGCCCCCCAACATCAAAAATCATCACACATACAGTTTTCATTAGAAGTAAGGCTAGCTTCCCTTACCTGGATCAGCGTGAAACTCACTTCAAGCTCTAACCACCGAACGTAAAGGATGCCTGAACTCTGCCTAAGCGTTCTAACCGGTAAAACTTGTAGAGAACCTTCTCAAATGCTCTATGGCAATCGCTGGTAAATAAACTGGTGCCTGGAATTACTGAGTCGCAGCGCAAAGGAGAGAAAAGAGAAAGATGAAGGTGAACTCACTCTGTCACCTTTTATACTCTCACTGCGTTTTCTAAACTCACTAAGAGGCGGTGCATTCCGATACTAGGAACATAGGCCTGCCATGTAGCTATCATTACCTATTCTCTAACTAACCCTTCTGTGTGGGTTTTCTTCCTCGAATTAAATGCAACCTGACAGTATGGCCACGTGGCTTCTCTGCGCACATGGAGCTACTGTTTCGAAGGACTTTCGCTGCCTACATGTCGCACATGCAGCACGTTCATCCTGGAAACCAGGGCCCCACTTCATCTGCGTGAAACTCGACATCGCGCGATAACCTCTCGCGCGATGACAATCCACCGGTGACCCATCCTGGAGGACGACCGATGTCTCTCTCTGGAAGACGACCGATGTCTCCTCCTCCTGGAGACCGACCGATGTCTCCTCCTCCTGGAGACCGACCGAGGTCTCCTCTTCCTGGAGACCGACCGAGGTCTCCTCTTCCTGGAGACCGACCGAGGTCTCCTCTTGGCGACACCCGCATGACTCTCGCGCCCGGGCAAAGCCCACATGCATCTCGCGCCCTGGCGATGCCCGCATGTCTCTCGCGCCCTGGCGATGCCCGCATGCCTCGCGCCCTGGCGATGTCCGCATGCCTCTCGCGCCCTGGCGATGCTCGCATGTCTCGCGCGCCCTGGCGATCATGTTCCAGGCGATCTCATGGCTTTCTAACTACACTTTCCTTCATTTTTATTTTAAATAAAAACATACTTAGAATTCACTTAAAATATATCACTTTTATTCCAATAAGATTTTCCAGGTCCTTACAATCTCCCTAACAACAAAAATTTTCGTCCTCGAAAATTGAATTACAAGGAAAAGAGATGTGGATAGTCGTTTCTCATGTTCTCTTCCAACTCCCACGTCGAATCACCGGATCTCTCATCCCACACCACCTTAACCATATGGATGGTCTTACTCCTGAGCTGTTTGCTTTGGTGATCGTCTATCCTGACTGGTCTTGCTTCAAAAGACAAGTCGTCCCTGATCTGCACGTCGTCCACCTCCAACACGTGACAAGGGTCGGCGAGATATTTCCTTAACTGTGATACGTGGAAGACATTATGCAGATTTGCTAAATGTGGAGGTAGGGCGATCTCATAGGCTACTGGACCAATTTTCCTCAAGATCTGGTAAGGTCCAACAAACTTAGGAGACAGCTTCTTTGGTCTGATAGCTCGTCCTACACCCTTGGTTGGGGTCACTCTCAAAAATACATGGTCTCCAGCAGCAAACTCCAAAGGTCTTCTCCTCTGATCTGCATAGGACTTCTGCCTACTCTGAGAAGCTTTCATTCTGCTTTGTATCTGTTTCACCTTCTCGGTCGTCTGCTGAATCAACTCTGGCCCAACCAAGACTGCCTCGCCCTCCTGGTACCAACATAAGGGAGTTCTGCATTTCCTCCCATACAGGGCTTCATATGGTGCCATCCCAATACTGGCGTGGTAGCTATTATTATAGGTAAACTCCACCAGTGGCAACACCTCGTCCCAACTTCCCAATTGATCCAAGACGCACGCCCTCAGCAGATCTTCCAAGGATTGGATCGTTCTCTCTGACTGACCATCTGTTTGGGGATGATATGCAGAGCTCATCCTCAACTTAGTTCCCAAGCACTCTTGCAAGGTCTGCCAAAACCGTGAAGTGAACCTGGGATCTCTATCTGAAACGATGCTGGAAGGCACTCCATGCAACCTCACTATTTCTTGGATGTATAACTGTGCCAGCTTGGCCATAGGCATCTTCATATTCACTGGAAGGAAGTGGGCACTCTTCGTCAGCCTATCAATGATAACCCAGATTGCATCATGACCCTTTACCGATCTGGGTAAATGGGTGACAAAATCCATGGCGATACTGTCCCATTTCCACTCAGGGATATCCAGTTGCTGCAACAGCCCGCCAGGTCTTTGATGCTCTACCTTCGCCTTCTGACACGTTAAGCAGGTTGCAACATACTGGGCGATGTCCCTCTTCATGCCTGACCACCAAAATGACCCCTTCAAGTCATGGTACATCTTGTTCATACCTGGGTGTAGGTTGAGGCGACTCTTGTGACCTTCATCCAAGATCATCCTCTTCAACCCTTCGTCTGCAGGTACGCAAATTCTGCCATTAAACCTCAAGACCCCATCATCGCCCATTACAAAGTCTCTCGCCTGATCTGTCCCTAGTGACTCCATAGTACGCTTCAGACTAGGGTCCTCCAACTGCTTATCCTTTAACATCCCAAGGAAGTCATTAGTTATAGCCAGCTTACTACAACTAATGTGATTTACGTGAAATTCTACTCCAAGGTTTAAGTCTCTGAACTGCTCGATCAGTTCCTGCTCTTTCATCATCATGGTGGCGACTTGTATTGATTTTCTACTCAAAGCATCTGCCACTACATTGGCCTTCCCTGGGTGATACATGAGTTGAAAATCGTAGTCCTTTAGGAACTCCATCCACCTTCTTTGCCTCATGTTCAGTTCCTTCTGATCGAACAGGTATTTCAGGCTCTTATGGTCGCTGAACACCTGGAACCGAGCTCCATATAAGTAGTGCCTCCAGATCTTTAGGGCGAAGACCACTGCCGCCAACTCCAAATCATGCGTAGGGTAGTTCCTCTCATGAACCTTGAGTTGCCTTGAAGCATAGGCGACTGCCCTTTTCTCTTGCATTAAAACGCATCCCAGACCCTGATGTGAGGCATCACAGTAGACGTCAAAAGGTCTTCCGACCTCTGGAATCACCAGCACTGGAGCACTCGCCAATCTTTTCTTTAGTTCCCTGAAGCTGAGCTCACATCGGTCGGTCCAAGCAAAAGGTTGGTCCTTACGGGTCAGCTGTGTTAATGGAGCCACCACCTTGGAAAAGTCCTCAATAAATCTCCGATAGTAACCCGCCAAACCCACAAAGCTCCTTATCTCAGTGACTGTCTTGGGACGTTCCCACTGCAGCACTGTCTCTACTTTGGCTGGGTCTACCGAGATCCCCTGGGCAGATATCACGTGTCCTAAGAAGTTGACTTCCCTCAGCCAGAACTCACACTTGGAGAACTTGGCATAGAGTTGCTTCTCCCTCAGAACCTCCAACACCGACCTCAGATGTCCCTCATGTTCTTCCTCGGTCTTTGAATAGACAAGTATGTCGTCTATGAAGACTACCACAAACTTATCCAAGAAAGGGCGGAAAATCCTATTCATATAATCCATGAACAGAGCTGGGGCATTGGTCACTCCAAACGGCATCACCACGTACTCATAGTGCCCATACCGGGACCTAAAGGCTGTTTTCTGGACATCGTCGGCCTTTACCAAAATTTGATGGTACCCCGATCTCAGATCAATCTTTGAGAACACCGAGGCCCCATTTACTTGATCCATTAAATCATCAATTCTGGGTAGAGGGTACTTGTTCTTGATGGTCAACTTGTTCAACTGCCTGTAATCTATACACAGCCGAGACCCTCCATCCTTTTTCTTAACTAGGAGTACTGGAGCCCCCCATGGAGATACACTGGGTCTGATGAATTGTTTCTCCAGCAACTCTTCCACTTGCTTCTTTAATTCCACCAACTCGGCTGGTGCCATCCTGTAGGGCGCCATAGACACTGGTCCAGCCCCAGGTACCAAATCAATAGAGAATTCTACTTCTCTCTTAGGAGGTAACCCAGGTACCTCTTCTGGGAACACATCTGTGAAGTCTTTCACTACAGGTATCCTGCTCACGTCCCCTTTGTTCTTCACTTCCAACCGAGCTAGCATCACGAAGCACCTCGCCCCTTCTTCCATCTCCAACCGCCCATGCCGAGTAGATACCACATCCTGCTCTTGGAGATCGGGCAACACCACTTTCTGACTACCGCAATCTATGAGAACGTGATTGGCAGAAAGCCAATCCATTCCCAGGATAACATCCAGGTCCTGAAGAGGTAGGCAGATCAAGTTCACTTTGAATCTGCGTCCCTCTACTATTACTGGACATTCAGGGCAAACCGTAGAGGTCATAACCTGTCCTGATGCAGGTGTGGAGACCAACAGTTCAAAAGGCAGCTCCTTCACTAGGAGGCCCAGCTCGACTATACACCGACTTGACACAAAAGAGTGTGTCGCTCCAGAATCAAACAAAGCTTCTACACTTCTACCAGATATAAAACAGACACCTTGCACGAGGTTACCTGATTGGGACGCCTCTGCTCCTGACATGGCAAACACCCTCCCTGCTGCCTGGGGTCTGTTGCCTTCATTTCTCAACTGCTGAGAACTACTGGGTTGAGTCGCCCCATTCCGGTTAGGGCATTCTCTAGCAACGTGCCCTGTCCTTTGGCATGCAAAACACCTTCTCTCCGAATTCTTCTTGGGGCACACATTGGGCACGTGTGGTCCACCACAGAGGGAACATTTTGGTTTCCAGGGTTGCTGCTGTTGAAATTGGGGTGACCCTGTTCCCGCCCGATGTAGTGGAGGTCTCGCATATGGCCTGCCTTGTGAATGTTGCACCTTAGCCCGCCCACTGGAAGAACCCCCTGGGTGCGACCTGATCACCCGGGGATCACCCTTTTCCAGGGTCTCCACCATCTTCGCCTTTTCTACCAAGGCGTGAAATTCCCTGATGCACATTGGGGCTATCGTCCTCTTCAGCCCGTGCTTCAGCCCCTCCTCAAACTTCCTGCACCTCCAAGCTTCGGAGGTCGCCTGAGTGTAGAATCGGGCGAGGTACTCAAACCTAGCAGCATAGGCGTTCACCGACATCACCCCCTGCTCCAACTTTAAGAACTCCGCTTCCCGCGCAAACTTTGCGCTGTCAGGGAAGTATTTCTCCAAGAACCTCACCCTGAAGCTCTCCCAGTCCAACACCTCCTCTCTAGCCTCCATCATTTGCTGAGCTCCCATCCACCAGAATTCGGCTTCACCCGATAGCAGATAGGTGGCGAACAACAACTTCTTCTCTTCAGGGCAGGAGGTCGCCCTAAAGATTTTCTCCATTTCCCTGACCCACTGATCTGCTTGATCAGGGGTAGCATTCCCACAGAACTTGGGTGGGTTGTGCCTCATGAACTCGGCCAGTCCCATCCGCTCCTGAGGCTGACCGACGGGCGAATTCGTATCAGCCGACCAAGTAGCTTCCCAGTGGTGCATGGTATCTTGATGGTTCTGAGCCATCGCCGCATTCTGTTGTTGGATGGCACCTGCCATCATCTCAATGGCCCTGGCGATCTGGCCCATTTCAGAAGAAGGTTGGGGAGAGGTAGGAGGTCTACGAGTCATCTTCTTCGTTCTCAGATTCCGAAACCACTAGCTTCTATATTCCCTACAACTACAAGAATGAAATCGATAAGGAAATCAATTCATTCAAGGGGGATAACATCTCGACCTCACAAGGTCAGCTTCTCAAATTCCTTAGGAATTTGAGTCCATCTACAGAACCATAAAGCTTATAACCTCAAGCAAAACACCAGAACAGCTACTGGTGTGCAACCATCAATCCACACAGCCACTCACAATCAATTACAAGAACACTCAATAACATGAAATAGATCACACCAGAAGTCAAAGTATGCTAAACATTAAACCTCTGGAATTTAGATTGAGAATCACCCCGATCCGGTCATGAGTGTGCACCCTCACCACCTTATCAAGACCCTCTCATTCTAAATACTAAGATCTTCAGTTAGGCATACATTCACTACAGCACACACAAAAAGTTAAATACAAAAACGTTTGAAAACCTTTCACAATAGTTGTCACTTAAAACTCAAATAAGTTTTCATGAGCAGAAGAAAACACAATGGATCCACAGCCCTCAGGTCATCCAAAGGACGAACTGCTCTGATACCATTAATGTAACATCCCGCCAAATACATTTCGCATTTTTTTTTTCATTTTTCGTAATAGGAAATAACGGTAAAACAAATATATTGAAATAAACATAATTGTATATATATACAAAGGAGTTCTCCTCGCAGGGAGTTTAATACAAAGCGGTCGTTTTCCAAAACTTAAACATAAAGACAGCAAAATACAAAACTACCGATCTCCTAACAGAAAACGGAGATCGCCTATCGGAAAAATGGCAAAAGGGGGCGATCGCCCAGCAAGAACAGAAAAACCGGCGACCACATACGGCGATCACTCACAGGGGAATTCCACTTCCTGCAACCTCATCTGCTCCCGTGTAAAGTTACACGATCATCACAGGTTTAAGAAAACAGCCACAGAAACAAAATACAGGGTAAGCTATATATTTAAGAAAACTTTGAATCAAGAGCATACATAAGAACTTCCCAACATACATGAACCATATCAATATCAGCCATCACATTTCCATATTCCACAAGACTATCAGGAAATCCCATCTTTCACAAATCAATCCAAGAGTATTTCAATTCACATCAGCAATCAAGTGTCTATTAATTCAATTTCTCATTTCTCACGTCAGACTTTCCACTGACTCATCACACCAGACACTTGACCACTATTTCCGGAGACTCGTGCGTTGATTAGACCCAGAGATTCGCACCTGTCATACCAAAAGGCTGGAAAGTGCCCTCAGCCATGCGCATCACACCATCTCAATACTCTCATTATCACGGTATGACAAGGTTAATCCATACAACAGGCCGAACTCGTTCTGTTTCACACGAGACACCCATACGTATGAACCTCCATCGACTCTCCACAACTGAGTAACTTCCTCTATGTGATTTCATTACCTCAGTAGAGTCAGGATGTCTCATTATAGGATCACCGATCAATACACCTATTACACGACCTTACACGGTATTTTCTTTCCTGAAAATACTATGCCTCGATCCACAATCACAACATTCAACACATCACATAACACTTCAATGAACGATTTCAATCACAGCAAAACTCATACCAAGGTTCAAATTTTCGAAAACCACATTTAAAATCTCAAACACTTTTGAAACAGCATAAAACAGGGGATATTTCAATAACAGATGAAAAACCGGCGATCACGAACAAAACTGGGTTTAAAGCAAGAACAGTTTGAACACCCGGCGACCACGTCGCCCCCCAACATCAAAAATCATCACACATACAGTTTTCATTAGAAGTAAGGCTAGCTTCCCTTACCTGGATCAGCGTGAAACTCACTTCAAGCTCTAACCACCGAACGTAAAGGATGCCTGAACTCTGCCTAAGCGTTCTAACCGGTAAAACTTGTAGAGAACCTTCTCAAATGCTCTATGGCAATCGCTGGTAAATAAACTGGTGCCTGGAATTACTGAGTCGCAGCGCAAAGGAGAGAAAAGAGAAAGATGAAGGTGAACTCACTCTGTCACCTTTTATACTCTCACTGCGTTTTCTAAACTCACTAAGAGGCGGTGCATTCCGATACTAGGAACATAGGCCTGCCATGTAGCTATCATTACCTATTCTCTAACTAACCCTTCTGTGTGGGTTTTCTTCCTCGAATTAAATGCAACCTGACAGTATGGCCACGTGGCTTCTCTGCGCACATGGAGCTACTGTTTCGAAGGACTTTCGCTGCCTACATGTCGCACATGCAGCACGTTCATCCTGGAAACCAGGGCCCCACTTCATCTGCGTGAAACTCGACATCGCGCGATAACCTCTCGCGCGATGACAATCCACCGGTGACCCATCCTGGAGGACGACCGATGTCTCTCTCTGGAAGACGACCGATGTCTCCTCCTCCTGGAGACCGACCAATGTCTCCTCCTCCTGGAGACCGACCGAGGTCTCCTCTTCCTGGAGACCGACCGAGGTCTCCTCTTCCTGGAGACCGACCGAGGTCTCCTCTTGGCGACACCCGCATGACTCTCGCGCCCGGGCAAAGCCCACATGCATCTCGCGCCCTGGCGATGCCCGCATGTCTCTCGCGCCCTGGCGATGCCCGCATGCCTCGCGCCCTGGCGATGTCCGCATGCCTCTCGCGCCCTGGCGATGCTCGCATGTCTCGCGCGCCCTGGCGATCATGTTCCAGGCGATCTCATGGCTTTCTAACTACACTTTCCTTCATTTTTATTTTAAATAAAAACATACTTAGAATTCACTTAAAATATATCACTTTTATTCCAATAAGATTTTCCAGGTCCTTACAATCACCTCCAAGTGGCGTGTCCATTCCCAATCGATGGCTACAACCACATAAGTTTAATCTTCTTTCATCTTCTATAGTCATTTCAATCGGTAGTTTTGATTCTATGTCTTGTTCTTGAATTTCAATCGGTTCTTTTGTTTTAATTTGTGTTTCCATTCTGTTTTTGTGTTTAAATTCTGTACCTATTCTGTTTTGAGTTCAGCACCTTGTTATTCATTCATTCATCACCATTAATTGTGCGTTAATCTTGGACCTTTGGAAATGAACCTTCACATCTAATTAACACTTATTAAGTTAATGTCCAGTGGACATTTTCCTTAGGTGACTCACTCTAAGTTGCTAAGAATCTTGATCCTAATTCTAAGAAAGTGTCACAAATACTCCCCAGTCCACCACCAAGGAAACACCATTTAGTTTGGTATATGGTTCGGACGCAATGATTCCTATAAAGATCCAGGAGAACTCGCCGCGTTTTCAGAACTTCGTAGCCAAAGAGTCCAATGAAGAAAGGAAGGTGAACCTAGACCTACTGGATGAGGTAAGGGAGGAAGCAAGAATCAAGGCTGAAGCCTTGAAGAGAAGGGTGGAACACAAGCACAACTCCAAGCTGAGACCTCAACAATTCCAGGTCACCGACCTGGTGATGAGGAAGGCCCACCCATACCAGCTAGAGAACAAGTTGTCTCCCAAGTAGACTGATACCTTCCGAGTGACAGAGGCCCTTGGAAACGGAGCATACAAGCTCGAGACTTTGGAAGGTGGAGCGATACCTCGTACTTGGAATGTAACCAATCTAAAATTTTACTTTAGTTGAATTGTTAAAGCTGTATTTCAGTCGAACTATCGCATTGTACACAGTTTTAGGGGACACTCTTTTTCCCTTATAAGGGTTTTTTAATGAGGTCACCTAATAAAGTTTCAGTTTAAAAGTATATTTTGTACAGTGCAGTTATGGACCCTCAACCTTGAGTTAGAAGTCTTAGTTGGGGAAGGAAGGTTCGCAGAGAACACCTCCCTACTGAGTGAAAACACCAAGGTCAAATAGTATGATTCGCCAATTAAAATCCTTTCCTGCCTTAAACGGCGAGGACGAGGTCAGTTATGGACCCTCGACCTTGAGTTAGAAGTCTTAGTTGGGGAAGGAAGGTTCGCAAAGAACGCCTCCCTACTGAGTGAAAACACCAAGGTCGAACAGTATGGTTCACCGATTAAATCCTTTCTCGCCCTTGGGCGACAACGAGGTTAGCTATGAACCGTTTGCTTGTGTTAGAAGTCTCAAGTCCAGGGAAGGTAGGTTCACAGAGAACTCCTCTCCCTTGAACAATAGGTGATAGCATTCCTATGAGCTCTTCTTTGGATTTTGGAGTTCCTTGGTGATGATGGATGCGGAAGCTTATGGAGGAGGTGAGCAAGGCCTTCCTAGTAAGCATGGGTGCCTTGAAGGTGCATGAAGAGTGAGGAAATGGGGAGGTTTGGCCAGCCCCTTTGGTAGTGATGAATTGAAGACTAAAACCTAAGTGTTAGGCAAGGAGTAGTGTATGGCACAATTTGGGCAGCATAACAATACTCTATTTAATCTTCAAAATACAAGGTGTAGGCTCCTCCTTTTATAGGCTAAGGAGGATCATAATGCAACCCTAATGCTAGCCAAATGAAATGTAAATGTGAAGCACATGGGCCACATGGAAAGTGTGAGCACATGGGGAGGGGTGTGTCTAGTTTGTAAGTTCACCCCCTCCATGGGCTTTCTAGAATAGTGGGAAGGTTAACTTCTCCTTAATTCTAATGTGCAGAAAAATAAACATTTGTCCACATGGCTATGCTATTTACACCCCAATTAAAGCTAAACTACATTTGATGGGCCTTCACGGAATATGTGCTAGTATGCCACTCTCCCATTCATAGCTTTGATCCAAGTCTTCTTGTCCTAGACGCTTCTAGCTTGGCCTTCTCGTCCTAGACGCTCCTAGCTTGTCTTAGACGCTCCTAGCTTGGTCTTAGACACTCTTGACTTGGCTCTTGCCTTTCATGGAAGGTTGTGCTTGGCCCTCTTCCATCAATAGGGTTCACCAGTTAAATCCTCCCTTGACTTCATACATCAAGGACGAGGTCAGTTACGAACTCCCCCTTGGTTTAGAAGTCTCAAAGTTGGGATAGAATGGTTCGTAGAGAATGTCTCCCTCTTGAGTGAGAACGCCAAGGTGAAGACAGCGTGGTTCAAATAGGTAACCCTTCCCTCGTTCCCATGAAGCGAGGTCAAGGTTAAAAGAGCGAACCTCTCCCTTGTTTGTAAGTTGAGGTTGTACCGACCAGTCCTCGAACACCGAGAACAACTAGTATGGGGTGAGCCACGTCAGCTGGGTCCCATAGTGTGGACCAAAGCCACGTGGGATGGACCCCACAAGTGGTAAGGTCTAGTAGGGTGATTAGTCATCAGCGTATCCCCACAGGAAAGGGTGATTAGTCGTCAGCGTGATGATCACTAGAATAGGCTGATGTGTCGTCGTCACTCCGCAGGTTGAGGAGTCCTCGGCAACAGAGTGTGACGAGGTGACATCGGTCGTGGGTGATTTGAACAACATAACCAGAACAGCTGAGATTGGTTCCCAGAGTGAGCCAATGAGAAGGAAATACCCAGAGGTAAGGAGAGGCCTGAATCACAAAGAGCTTATGTGTGTGGCAGGGAAAGCACGGTTAGGTGCAGAGTCTTGAGGGGTCGAGTACTCATCAAAACTAGGGTTTCCCAGTGAAGTTACATGCATGGCACGTGAACAGTGAAGGCACTCCCAGAACAGGTGGCCCCAGAGATTAGGTGCATGAGGAGGCACCTAGGTGGTCATCCTGTTAGAGTTTGCACTCCAGATAAGGAAACCTTATGTGCTAGATTACTCTAAGACTGGGTAATAGCGGCGTAAGGGTATTCTAGGAAACCCTGAATATGGCTAGCAGCGTAGCGAACCCTAATTAGGGCTAGCGGCGCAGTAAACCATAGACTATATAAGGGACAGTAAAATACTTCACAAAGGTACGCAATTACAAACCCTAAACATAGTGACTAAAGACTTGGTGTATCTTGCCCAATCTTGACTTGAGTGTCAGAGTGCAAACGGCCTCTAGGGCGCCCCCTTTCTCTTTTGTAGGTGCAGATTGCTTCGAAAGAACCAAGCACAACACAACGTGAGGAAGAAGGCGTGTGAGTGTCGTGGAGTCAACTGATAAGCGATTCAACCGGCAAGAACATTTGGCGCCCACCGTGGGACCCGAAGTAAAACAAGGTCCCATACACGAGAGTGAGAGTAGAAACCACAAAAGATGAGGAATACTAGACACGGATCCATTCCACCAAATGGGGGCGAAAGCGTTACCATGCAACAACTCATGGAAATGATGCACACTCTTCAAGAGACGGTGGCAGAGTCCAGAGCGCATCAGGTGCGTATGCAGGAGGACCTGGCCGCTTCACAGGCCAGGAATGAGGAGTTACACAGAGCAAATGAGGACTACGTTTGAACCTGCACCACATGCAGCAAGCTGGAGACCGCGGGGGAGATGATCGGGCTCCACCAATGCCCCCAAGGGCATTTCCCATGCCCTTCTCCCAAGCGATCATGGACACGGTGGTCCCAGCCACCTTCGTGGGGCCCAAGACCGTGTTCACCGGGAAAGAAGATCCTGAAGCACATCTCACTGCCTTCCACACGCAGATGATGCTGTCAGGTGGGTGTGATGCAGTCAATTGCAAGCTCTTCATGACCACGTTGACAGGAACGACGCTGGAATGGTTTGTGAGTTTGCCCGAGGGACATATCACGTCTGTCGCACAATTCTCCACGCTGTTCAGGGAGCAGTACCTTGTTAACAGGGCCCCTCCACCAGTGTCTTATGATCTTTTTGATGTAGGGCAGCATCAGAGGGAGTCCCTTAGTGATGGAGGAGGGCCAAGCACATCTAACCAAGGAAGCCAAGGCCCAAACCAAGAAGACCGTCTAGACCAAGAGGAGCGTCTAGCTCCAAGAAGTGAGCGTCTAGGACGTGAAGGAGGGAGGCTATCCATGGAGCTAGACCGTCTAGGACCTCTCACAAGATCCATGGCTAAACATATCCAAGCACACATAAAAGAAGCCACGGATGGGAGGGAGAAGACCTTGTACATGCTACTTGGAGGCCCATTAGGGGTAGCTTAGTAGATTAGTGTAGTGTAGAAAGCAAAACTTGCTAACTTAGGGGTGTGCTATCAAAAAGGTGCCCTTAGCAATAGAAGGAGGGGTGTGCTAGCAAATAGGTGCCTTTAGCAAAAGAGGGAGGGGTGTACTATCAAATGTTGCATTTTTGACCTATCTTCTAGAATATTAGGATGATGGTGTGGTTTGACTAAAGTCAATACCCTAGGCAGCCCCCACTTTTTGTATTTCCATCCCTACCCTTTAAGCTTGCTCACCAAGGCTCCTAAATCTATAAATAAGGAGGCCTACCTCATGTATTTTCAAGTTTATTTGAGTAATGTTATGCTGCCATTTTTGTGCACAAGCTTTACTCCTCCTAGAAATCTAGGCTATAAACTTCAATCCTTTCACCTTCTCCCTTGAGCTGGCCGAACCACTCAACCCATACTCATCATGCACCTTCAAGACCAACACAACTCCTAGGAGGGTTTTGTTTCACTCATCCATTGCTTCCGCTCCATCTATTTCTACTTTGATTCAAGAAGAACACATGAAAATGCCATCATTTGGTATCATGAGCTTTTGGTTCTTCAAGATGAGTAGCTTGTCTTTTTAAATTTTCAGTTCTTCTTTATTTTCATCTTGTCATTTCAATTCCATAATTGTCTTGCTGTTTTTTTTTTACATTTTAAATTGTTCTTGGTGTGCTTATGGAAGATCCAACCGAAGCACATGTGTTCAATTGATCTTGAACATTTTCTTGTGCAATTGTGATAGGATTCCTTACACATTGAGTGGCTGTTTTCTTTTAGGAATTTGAGTCTTTATTGCTTTCTTATAATTGCTTCATTTTATGCTTTGAGTCTTTATTTTCTGAATCTATAAATGTTGTGTCAAGTCATGTGAATCCATAATTGTCATCAATTCTTAGTAGTCCTATTTTTGGCTTGATTGTTTCTTGTTTTTGGGTCTCTCTAATTTGCCTTAATCTGCTGTTATTTTGATCCTTTGCTGCCTTTTTAATTTTAGTTTGAGTTCATAATTGTGTCTTAGTTCTTACACAATTTCCTTCTTACATTTTCCTTTGTGTTAAATTTTGGTATCTTGCTGTTTTTTTTTTTCCAGTTTTCCAGTTTTCCCCTGTTTCTCTCTCTGTCTGGCTGTTTTTTTGTTTCAAAAATTATTTCCACTCATAGGAAATTTGTGATTCTCTGGAAAATGCAAGTTTGAAGTGTTACAAAAAGGACAAAAAAAAGAATCAGATCAAAAAAGGCAACAGAAAAAATATGATAAATCTTACAAAATCAGAGTGCAAATCTTGAGCGCTCCAGCTGGCCTAACTGCACACCAAATTTGCAAAAATTATTAAAAAAAAATGGTGCATGCGTTTTAGGTGATTCCAAAGCCATTGTTTAGATAAGATCCTGAATTTTCTTGCATATAAATTTCAGAGACAAATTTTAAAAATACAGCTCAGCATAAATCGGGGAACAAACACGTTTTCTGGCCCACAACAATTTTCAGTGGTGCTGTTTTTTTTTTATTTGGTCATCTAATCTAGTGCTTTTCTTTAGGAATTCCTTTTGTGTGCCAACTTTTTTTGAGTACCTTTAATTGTTTGCTTTAATTTCTTGACTCTCTTTCTAAGTTGTCATATTATAAATCCTTTTGGTGGTACTGTTTTTATTCAATTAAATTTGTTTCTTGCTTTTGTTTCTTGACCTCTCTTTTGGGTGCTGGAATTTAATTCTCCTTGGTGCATATGTGCATGGAACTTGACTTGGTTTAGGTTTAGCTCTTGTGAATAGGTGCTGGAAATTGGAGAATTAAAGCCATCATTTTAAGGAGGAGACAAAGCTAAAGCCGAAACAAGGTTGCTTGAAACAAACAATACAAACACCTAGAAGATAAAAAAAAAATTCAAGACAACAAGGAAGTGCACTAACCCAAAAGAGGATCAACAAAGGGAGTCTTCTTTTCCTTTGCAACTTGGTTCATTGTTAATTACCTCTTTAATTACGTTTAGACGGTGAGTGTGTCTTCAAGGGCTCAAAGTGTCCAAGAAGCCTCACCTAGGGCCGAATAGCATAGTAAATTTTTTTTTTTGCTTAGTAATTTGTTGCTTGTTTGAACTTGTTTTCTATTGTTTTGGTAGAAACGTTTTGCATGATTAGTTTAGTTTAATTTGTGCTAAAACCGACTAGTTTGTTGCATATCTTTTTTTTTTAGCTTACATAGTTTTATTGCTTTTTGATTTCTCAACTTCTTGTGTTTTAAGTGTTTCACTAAGAGAAATTTTTGTGAGAAGGCATTGGAGACTAGTTTTTGGCAAGGAAAAGGCTTGGTACTTAAGTAGTCATTTGAGACTCACCTCCCTTACCTGGAAAACTACCTTCTTTATCTTCCCTAATCTTTCTCAAAGTAAAAACGCCTAAATACACAAAGGTCTAGCCATGTCTTCTTCTTCTCATTCTCCAAAGTCTATAGAATGTGAAGTAAAATCTTTGAAAACCCTTTTGAAAGAGGTATCCCAAGCGGTACAATTAATCTCTTCTAGGCAATTGGAGAATGAAAACAAGATTAATGAGTTGGCTAGAGCTCAAGAAGAGAAATCCCAAAAATCTCAAAAATAAAAAAAAAACAAATACTCATGCATCCCAAAGCATTGCAACTCTAGGGGAGGGAAGCCTTAGAATTAATGACTACTACCAACCACCCCCTAGAAGAACTAGGCAAAGGGAACAAGAGGTGCCAAGGGAAACTAGAGTAGACCTACCTCATTTTCATGGAAAGGAAAATGTAGAAATATATCTAGATTGGGAGATGAAGGTAGAGCAACTCTTTGCTTGCCATAGGGTAAGTGAGGAACGAAAAGTACCCTTAGCCACCCTTAGTTTCCAAGGAAATGCCATGTATTGGTGGACCTCTTTAGAAAGAGACCGACGTCTTCATAGGGAACCTCCCATAGAATATTGGAATGACCTTAGGGGAGCCCTAAGACGTCGACATATACCTTCTTACTACCATAGGGAGTTGATGGACAAGCTCCAAAGACTCCAACAAAAGAATATGAGTGTAGAAGAGTATAGGCAAAAGATGGAGCTCTATATGATGAGAGCCTCTATTAGAGAGGAAGAGGAAACCACCATATCTAGGTTCCTTAGTGGCCTATCACTTGAGATAAGAGATAGAGTAGAGCTCTTACCTTATCAAGACTTGAATGATTTGGTTCAACTTTGCATTAAAGTCGAGCAACAAAATTTGCGCAAAACATCAAGTCAAAAGGTGAGCCCCTATTCTAACTTTTATCCCAAGAGAGAGTTTAAAAGGGAGGGTAGTACATCTAAGGAAAAACCAAAAGAACCTACCAAACCCTTCACCAAAGAAACCTCAACCCCACCCATCCGAGCTAGAGATGTTAAATGTTTTAAGTGCTATGGTAGGGGGCATGTGCAAGCACAATGTCCAAACCAAAGGACTTTGTTTCTTAAAGGTGTAGACGAATACACTAGTGGCGAGGATGAGCTTAGTGAGAAAGAGGAAGGGGGAGAGGATGAGAGGGTAGCTCCATTAGAGGGAGAATTGCTTATGATTAGGAGAACCCTCAACAATCACCCTAGCACATCCATTGAAACACAAAGGGAGAACATATTTCATACAAGATGCAATGTTTTAGAAAATATATGTTCCCTCATTGTGGATAGTGGATCTAGTTGTAATTGTTGTAGTGCTAGGATGGTTGAAAAGCTTAAGCTACAAGTGGTTCCTCACCCAAAACCTTACAAACTTCAATGGCTTAATGAAAATGGGGAACTACATGTAGATAAGCAAGTGGAAATCAAGTTTTCCATAGGGAAATACAAAGATAAAGTTTTATGTGATGTAGTGCCTATGGAAGTTGCCATATCTTATTAGGGAGGCCATGGCAATTTGACAAGAAAACCTTGCATGATGGTCTCACTAACGAGATTTCCTTCACCCATAAATATAAGAAGTTTGTACTTAGTCCTTTACCACATTCTCAAGTGGTGAAAGACCAAATACAAATGAAACAAAAGAGGAATGAGGAAAACAAAAAAAAAAGAGTGCTAGAAAAAGAGAAAATCCTTAGGGATAGGAAGGCGTGGGAGAAGAGTGTTCCTTCCCACAAGGTTGGTCTACAAGAAAAGCCTTTTGAAAATGTTTTAGAAAACTTGCTTCTTGTTGAACAACCAAGCCTTATCTTTTGTAAAGGAGCACTTACATGCACTGCCACAAGTAATGAACTCACGGTTTTACCTCCTCAAATAGAAAACCTTTTGAGTGAATTTGACGATCTATTCTCACAAGAAGGACCCAATGGGCTTCCTCCTCTTAGGGGGATAGAACATCAAATTGACTTCATTCCGGGGGCAAGCCTACCAAATAGGCCTGCTTATAGAACCAACCCCGAGGAAACAAAGGAGATAGAATCACAAGTTCAAGACTTGTTGGAGAAGGGTTGGGTTCAAAAGAGTCTAAGCCCTTGTGCTGTACCTGTCTTGTTGGTGCCTAAAAAAGATGGAAAATGGCGCATGTGTTGTGATTGTAGAGCAATCAACAACATCACCATCAAGTATAGGCATCCAATCCCAAGGCTTGATGATATGCTTGATGAATTGCATGGGTCAACTCTATTCTCCAAAATTGACCTTAAAAGTGGATATCACCAAATTCGAATCAAGGAGGGTGATGAGTGGAAAACCGCTTTTAAGACCAAATTTGGATTATATGAGTGGTTGGTGATGCCCTTTGGACTCACTAACGCTCCAAGCACATTTATGAGGCTTATGAATCACACCTTGAGGGATTGTATAGGTAAATATGTAGTAGTTTATGTAACATCCCGCCAAAACGTTTCCCAAATATATAAAATGAAAATATACGTAAAACCAAAGTGTTGAAATGAACATAATTATATATATGTAATGATGTTTCTCCTCGCAGGGAGTTTAATACAAAACGGTCATTTTCCAAAACTTAAACATAAAAACAGCAAAAACAACCAAACAACCGATCTCCCAACATAAAAAGGGCGATCTCCTATCAGGCAGGCGATCTCAACTTCCTGTAACGTCATCTGCTCCCGTGTAAAGATTACACGATCATCACAGGTTTTAAGAAAACAGCCATAGAACCAAAATACAGGGTAAGCTAGACATTTAAAAGAGAGTTTGAATATGAACTTAAAAGAAACCAATCCTGAAACCAATTTAAGACATCCACATAAAACCATCAACTTTCTCATTTTCCACAAAACCATCAGGTAATCACATATTTCACAAATCAATTCAAGAGTCTTTCAATTCATATCAGCAATCAAGTCCCTAACAATTCAATTTCTCAATTCACATACCACTGTGAAATCCACACATTCACATGGTCGCTGTGAAATCCACACATTCACAAGCGTATAGAGGAATCCACACATCCTCACATGGTCGCTGTGAAATCCACACATTCACAAGCGTATAGAGGAATCCACACATCCTCACATGGTCGCTGTGAAATCCACACATTCACAAGCGTATAGAGGAATCCACACATCCTCACATGGTCGCTGTGAAATCCACACATTCACAAGCGTATAGAGGAATCCACACATCCTCACATGGTCGCTGTGAAATCCACACATTCACAAGCGTATAGAGGAATCCACACATCCTCACATGGTCGCTGTGAAATCCACACATTCACAAGCGTATAGAGGAATCCACACATCCTCACATGGTCGCTGTGAAATCCACACATTCACAAGCGTATAGAGGAATCCACACATCCTCACATGGTCGCTGTGAAATCCACACATTCACAAGCGTATAGAGGAATCCACACATCCTCACATGGTCGCTGTGAAATCCACACATTCACAAGCGTATAGAGGAATCCACACATCCTCACATAACATTTCAACAAATGATTCCAGTCACAGCAAAACTCATGCCAAGGTTCAGATATTCAAATATCACATGCATTTCACATATAAACCTCAAACAGTTCTCAAACAATACAAAAAAACAGGGGATATTTCAATAACAGATGAAAAACCGGCGATCACCTCAAGAAACCGGCGATCACGAACAGAACTGGGTTTTAAACAAGAACATTTTGAAAACCGGCGACCACGTCGCCCCCAACATCAAAACAGAATCGATTACAGTAAACACTTCGCATCCAACATCAGAACACCAGAACAAGAAACAAAACCGGCGACCCCGTCGCCCCACATCTCAATCAGCAAGTACACAGTTTTCATTTGAAACAAGGCTAGCTTCCCTTACCTGGATCAGCGTGAAACTCACTTCAAGCTCTGAACCGCCGAACGTAAAGGATGTCCGAACTCTGCCTAAGCGTTCAAATAGGTAAATCTTGTAGAGAACCTTCCCAAAAGCTCTATGGCAGTCGTCGCTCGTCTTGCTTTTGCTTGAAGGTGCCTGGGAAATACTGAGTCGCAGTGCAAGGGAGAGAAAGAGAAAGATGAAGGTGAACTCACTCTGTCACCTTTTATCTCCCACTGCGTTTCAAAACTCCCTAAGAGGAGCCTTCTGAAGCTAAGGACGTAGGCCTGCTGTGTAGCCGCCCTAGCCTACTCTCTGAGATACCTAGCGTGTGAGTTTTCCTTTACTCAAGCACAAACCTGACAGTAAGGTTCCGTGGTTGACTTTGCGCACACAAACACTGTGCACTACCGTACCAACTCTCTGGAGCCACTGACTACGTGTCGCGCATGCAAGACGTTCATGCTGGGCCCTGGGCCCCCACTTCATCTGCATGAAACACGACATCGTGCGATAACCTTTCGCCGATGACCACTCGCGCGATGACAATCCACCGATGACCCATCCTGGAGGACGACCGATGTCTCTCTCTGGAAAACGACCGATGTCTCCTCCTCCTGGAGACCGACCGAGGTCTCCTCCTCCTGGAGACCGACCGAGGTCTCCTCTTCCTGGAGACCGACCGAGGTCTCCTCTTGGCGACGCCCGCATGCCTCTCGCGCCCGGGCAAAGCCCACATGCATCTCGCGCCCTGGCGATGCCCGCATGTCTCTCGCGCCCTGGCGATGCCCGCATGCCTCGCGCTCTGGCGATGTCCGCATGCCTCTCGCGCCCGGCGATCATGTTCCAGGCGATCTCATAGTCTTCTAAACTACACTTTCTTTCCTTTTCATTTCAAATACAACATGCTTCGAATCCATTTAAATATGACACTTTTATTCCAATAAGATTTTCCAGGTCCTTACAATCTCCCTAACAACAAAAATTTTCGTCCTCGAAAATTGAATTACAAGGAAAAGAGATGTGGATAGCCCTTTTTCATGGTCTCTTCCAACTCCCAAGTTGAATCACCCGATCCCTCATTCCACACCACTTTCACCATGTTGATGGTCATACCTCTGAGCTGTTTACTTCGCTGATCGTCAATCCTTACTGGTTTTACTCCAAAGGAAAAGTTATCCCTGATCTGCCATCGTCCTCTCCCAGCACATAACTAGGGTCTGCCATGTACTTCCTCAGCTGTGATATGTGAAGGACATTATGCAGATTCGCTAAAAGGGAAGACAGGGCGATCTCGTACGCTACAGGACCTTTCTTCCTCAAAATCTGGTATGGTCCAACAAACTTAGGAGACAGCTTCTTTGATCTGATAGCTCGTCCTACACCCTTGGTTGGTGTCACTCTCATAAACACATGGTCTTCAGCAGCAAACTCCAAAGGTCTTCTCCTCTGAATCTGCCGACTTTGAGAAGCTCTCATTCTGCCTTGTATCATCTTCAGCTCCTCGGTTGTCTGCTGAACCAACTCTTACTACTCCAATACTTCATCAAATTCCATTCCCTTTCTCATCACTCATCATTCACCACTTCCATTTCGCCAAAAGAGCAAAGTTAAATTTTCTGTTATCCCTTAAGTCATTCATTTACTGGTATGCAAATTTTTTTTTTTTTGCCCTTAATCTTAATATCCCATCTTCACCCATTACAAGGCCTTTAGCTTGCTCGGTGCCTAGAACTCCCATAATACGCTTCAGACTAGGCTCCCCTAATTGTTCAATCAAAACTGGTTCGCCCTCCTGGTTCCAACAATAAGGGAGTTCTGCATTTTCCCCCATACAGAGCTTCATACAATCACTGACTTCAAAACCCCATAACACCACTGATCCAGCCCCTTGACCAGACGCCAGAGCTTCTTCTTCTAGCCTCCTCCTTCTCACCAGCTTCGCGCCAAGCACCTCAATGACTTCTCCTGAAAGAACAAGTTGGCGCCTCTGAATTTCTCTCTCTCCTGACGGTTATCCCTCTTGACACGTGGAGGATATCTGGTCACACACGTGTCGTCATCTGGAGAACCTACAACTGAGTCGTTACTTCTACTTTGCTCCTGCGGCTAAGTTATCCACACAGGGAGTAGCCTAGTGCGCTAGCTACTGTGGGCGCAGCCTTAACACGATGAACTGGCAGCCTTAACGTGATGAACTAATCTTCTCAAATGTACGGCGATGTGAAAACCCCAGCGATCTGAATATCAGGCGATGTGCTCCTTTCGGCGTTTTGTTGACCACTGATCTCGTATTCTCCACACACGGTCGATAGGCGTGTACTGATTTTCTCTCCCGGCGATAGGCGTGTATTGATCCACACGGCGATAGGCGTGTTCTATTCTTAACACACGGCGATAGGCGATTGCTACTCTGTGTTTCTTTACTTCTCGGGTTCAGCTTACAGGCGCTCGCCTGATACTGATCCGCAAGTGTTGGTCCCTTAACTACCCCAACCAATCACCATTCTGGGCGATCGCCTCTCCGATTCACTTGCCACCCTCTACCACATGACTCCTTTGAACGATCTACGTAATCAACTGTTGCTGGCATCATCTACTGCTGATAGCCAACCAGATCAACCACTACCACTGCCGATTCTAAATCATAAGTAGAATAATTATCTCTCATGAACTTTGAGTTGCCTTGAAGCATATGCAACCACTCTCTTCTCTTGCATCCAAAACGCATCCCAACCCTTGATGTGAAGCACCACAGTAGACGTCAAAAGGTCTTCCGACCTCTGGAATTACCCGCACTGGAGTACCTCATGGAGATACGCTGGGTTTGATGAAATGCTTCTCCAACAGCTCTTCCACTTGCTTCTTCAATTCTACCAACTCGGCTGGAGCCATCCTGCAAGGTGCCATTGACACTGGTCCAGCTCCGGGTACCAAAACAATAGGGAATTCCACTTCCCTCTTAGGAGGTAACCCAGGTACTTCTTCTGGAAATACATCCATCCAATCTTTCACCACATGAATCCTGCTTACGTCCTCTTCATCCTTCACTTCCAACCGAGCTACCATCACGAAACACCTCGCCTCTTCTTCCAACTCTGATCGCCCATGCCGAGCATATCTCACATCTGGCTCTTGGAGATCGGAAAACACCACTTTCTGCCTACCGCAAACTATGGGAACGTGATCGGCAGACAGCCAATCCATTCACAGGATAACATCCAGATCCTGCAGAGATAGACAGATCAAATTCACTTTGAATCTGCGTCCCTCTACTATCACTGAACATTCGGGGCAACTGTAGAGGTCAACACCTGCCCTGACACAGGTGTAGAGACCAACAGTTTCGAAGGGTAACTCCTTCACTAGAAGGTCCAGCTCGGCTACACCGACTTGACACAAAAGAGTGTGTCGCTCAGAAACAAACAAGGCTCTTATTCTTCTACCAGCAATAAAACAAGCATCTTACACCAAATTACCTGACTGGGACGCCTCAGCTCCGGCCATGGCAAACACTCTCCCTGTTGCCTGAGGTCTGCTGCCTTCGTTCCTCACATGCTGGATTCCACCGGCTTGAGTCATCCCATTCCGAGTAGGACAATCTCTAGCAAAGTGTCCCGTCTTCTGGCAGGCAAAACATCTTCTCTCTGAATCTTTCTTGGGGCACACCTTGGCTAGGTGTGGTCCACTACAATGGAAACATTTAAGCTGCCAGGGTTGTTGTTGCTGAGACTGGGGCGGTGCTGCTCCTGCCCTATGCTGTGGAGGTCTCGCATAAGGCTCCAACTGCGGTTGCTGCATCCTCATCTTCCCACTGGAAGAACCCCCTGGGTGTGACCTGATCACGCGAGAATCACCCTTTTCCAGGGTTTCCACCATCTTCGCCTTCTCTACTAAGGCGTGAAATTCCCTTATGCACATCGGGGCTATAGCCCTCTTCAGCCCATGCTTCAGCCCCTCCTCAAACTTCCTGCACCTCCAAGCTTCGGAGGTCGCCTGAGTGTAGAATCGGGCGAGGTACTCAAACCTAGCAGCATAGGCGTTTACCGACATCACCCCCTGCTCCAATTTTAAGAACTCCGCTTCCCGCGCAAACTTTGCGCTGTCAGGGAAGTATTTCTCCAAGAACCTCACCCTAAAGCTCTCCCAGTCCAACACCTCCTCTCTGGCCTCCATCATTTGCTGAGCTCCCATCCACCAGAACTCTGCTTCTCCAGACAGCAGATAAGTGGCGAACAACAACTTCTTCTCTTCAGGGCAGGAGGTCGCCCTAAAGAATTTCTCCATTTCCCTGACCCACTGATCTGCTTGATCAGGGGTAGCATTCCCACAGAACTTGGGTGGGTTGTGCCTCATGAACTCAGTCAGTCCTATCCGTTCCTGAGGCTGACCGACGGGCGAATTCGTATCAGCCGACCGAGCAGTCTCCCAATGCTGCATGGTAGCTTGATGGTTCTGCGCCATCGCCGCATTCTGCTGCTGGATGGCACCTGCCATCATCTCAATGGCCCTGGCGATCTGGCCCATCTCAGAAGAAGGTTGGGAAGGGGTAGGAGGTCTACGAGGCATCTTCCTTCTTTCTCAGGTTCCGAAACTACTAGCTTCTATATTCCCTACAACTACAAGAATGCAATCGATAAGGAAATCAATTCATTCAAGGGGGGTAACATCACGACCTTACAAGGTCAGCTTCTCAAATTCCTTAGGAATTTGAGTCCATCTACAGAACCATAAAGCTTATAACCTCAAGCAAAACACCAGAACAGCTACTGGTGTGCAACCATCAATCACACAGCCACTCAAAATCAATTACAAGAACACTCAATAACATGAAATAGATCACACCAGAATTCAAAGTATGCTAAACATTAAACCTCTGGAATCTAGATTGAGAATCACCCCGATCCGGTCATGAGTGTGCACCCTCACCACCTTATCAAGACCCTCTCATTCTAAATACTAAGATCTTCAGTTAGGCATACATTCACTACAGCACACACAAAAAGTTCAATACAAAACGTTTGAAAACCTTTCACAATAGTTGTCACTTAAAACTCAAATAAGTTTTCATGAGCAGAAGAAAACACAATGGATCCACAGCCCTCAGGTCATCCAAAGGACGAACTGCTCTGATACCATTAATGTAACATCCCGCCAAAACGTTTCCCAAATATATAAAATGAAAATATACGTAAAACCAAAGTGTTGAAATGAACATAATTATATATATGTAATGATGTTTCTCCTCGCAGGGAGTTTAATACAAAACGGTCATTTTCCAAAACTTAAACATAAAAACAGCAAAAACAACCAAACAACCGATCTCCCAACATAAAAAGGGCGATCTCCTATCAGGCAGGCGATCTCAACTTCCTGTAACGTCATCTGCTCCCGTGTAAAGATTACACGATCATCACAGGTTTTAAGAAAACAGCCATAGAACCAAAATACAGGGTAAGCTAGACATTTAAAAGAGAGTTTGAATATGAACTTAAAAAAAACCAATCCTGAAACCAATTTAAGACATCCACATAAAACCATCAACTTTCTCATTTTCCACAAAACCATCAGGTAATCACATATTTCACAAATCAATTCAAGAGTCTTTCAATTCATATCAGCAATCAAGTCCCTAACAATTCAATTTCTCAATTCACATACCACTGTGAAATCCACACATTCACATGGTCGCTGTGAAATCCACACATTCACAAGCGTATAGAGGAATCCACACATCCTCACATGGTCGCTGTGAAATCCACACATTCACAAGCGTATAGAGGAATCCACACATCCTCACATGGTCGCTGTGAAATCCACACATTCACAAGCGTATAGAGGAATCCACACATCCTCACATGGTCGCTGTGAAATCCACACATTCACAAGCGTATAGAGGAATCCACACATCCTCACATGGTCGCTGTGAAATCCACACATTCACAAGCGTATAGAGGAATCCACACATCCTCACATGGTCGCTGTGAAATCCACACATTCACAAGCGTATAGAGGAATCCACACATCCTCACATGGTCGCTGTGAAATCCACACATTCACAAGCGTATAGAGGAATCCACACATCCTCACATGGTCGCTGTGAAATCCACACATTCACAAGCGTATAGAGGAATCCACACATCCTCACATGGTCGCTGTGAAATCCACACATTCACAAGCGTATAGAGGAATCCACACATCCTCACATAACATTTCAACAAATGATTCCAGTCACAGCAAAACTCATGCCAAGGTTCAGATATTCAAATATCACATGCATTTCACATATAAACCTCAAACAGTTCTCAAACAATACAAAAAAACAGGGGATATTTCAATAACAGATGAAAAACCGGCGATCACCTCAAGAAACCGGCGATCACGAACAGAACTGGGTTTTAAACAAGAACATTTTGAAAACCGGCGACCACGTCGCCCCCAACATCAAAACAGAATCGATTACAGTAAACACTTCGCATCCAACATCAGAACACCAGAACAAGAAACAAAACCGGCGACCCCGTCGCCCCACATCTCAATCAGCAAGTACACAGTTTTCATTTGAAACAAGGCTAGCTTCCCTTACCTGGATCAGCGTGAAACTCACTTCAAGCTCTGAACCGCCGAACGTAAAGGATGTCCGAACTCTGCCTAAGCGTTCAAATAGGTAAATCTTGTAGAGAACCTTCCCAAAAGCTCTATGGCAGTCGTCGCTCGTCTTGCTTTTGCTTGAAGGTGCCTGGGAAATACTGAGTCGCAGTGCAAGGGAGAGAAAGAGAAAGATGAAGGTGAACTCACTCTGTCACCTTTTATCTCCCACTGCGTTTCAAAACTCCCTAAGAGGAGCCTTCTGAAGCTAAGGACGTAGGCCTGCTGTGTAGCCGCCCTAGCCTACTCTCTGAGATACCTAGCGTGTGAGTTTTCCTTTACTCAAGCACAAACCTGACAGTAAGGTTCCGTGGTTGACTTTGCGCACACAAACACTGTGCACTACCGTACCAACTCTCTGGAGCCACTGACTACGTGTCGCGCATGCAAGACGTTCATGCTGGGCCCTGGGCCCCCACTTCATCTGCATGAAACACGACATCGTGCGATAACCTTTCGCCGATGACCACTCGCGCGATGACAATCCACCGATGACCCATCCTGGAGGACGACCGATGTCTCTCTCTGGAAAACGACCGATGTCTCCTCCTCCTGGAGACCGACCGAGGTCTCCTCCTCCTGGAGACCGACCGAGGTCTCCTCTTCCTGGAGACCGACCGAGGTCTCCTCTTGGCGACGCCCGCATGCCTCTCGCGCCCGGGCAAAGCCCACATGCATCTCGCGCCCTGGCGATGCCCGCATGTCTCTCGCGCCCTGGCGATGCCCGCATGCCTCGCGCTCTGGCGATGTCCGCATGCCTCTCGCGCCCGGCGATCATGTTCCAGGCGATCTCATAGTCTTCTAAACTACACTTTCTTTCCTTTTCATTTCAAATACAACATGCTTCGAATCCATTTAAATATGACACTTTTATTCCAATAAGATTTTCCAGGTCCTTACAGTTTACTTTGATGATATCTTAGTATATAGTAAAACCCTAGAAGACCATCTAAGTCACCTTAGGGAAGTCTTTCTAGTTCTTAGGAAAAATAGTCTTTTTGCAAATAGGGATAAGTGTACCTTTGGTGTAGATAGTGTAGTCTTTTTAGGCTTTATAGTAAACAAAACGGGGATACATGTAGATCCCGAGAAAATCAAAGCCATCCAAGAGTGGCCAACTCCACAAAATGTAAGTGATGTAAGAAGTTTTCATGGGTTAGCTAGCTTCTATAGAAGGTTTGTGCCTAATTTTTCTAGCCTAGCTTCTCCTTTGAATGAACTTGTTAAAAAAGATGTTGCATTTTGTTGGAATGAAAAGCATGAGCAAGCCTTTCAAAGGCTAAAAGCTCAACTCACCAATGCACCCATCCTATCTCTCCCAAATTTTTCCAAAACTTTTGAGATAGAGTGTGATGCATCGGGAGTAGGCATAGGCGCGGTATTGTTGCAAGGTGGACACCCCATTGCTTATTTTAGTGAAAAACTCCATGGTGCCACCCTCAACTACCCCACTTATGACAAAGAGCTCTATGCTCTTGTGAGAGCCCTAAAGACTTGGGAACACTATCTTGTGTCCAAAGAATTTGTTATCCATAGTGATCACGAGTCTTTAAAATATTTAAAGGGCCAACACAAGCTCAATAAGAGACATGCAAAATGGATGGAATTTCTTGAACAATTTCCTTATGTAATCAAATACAAGAAAGGAAGCACCAATATAGTGGCCGATGCTCTTTCAAGACGCCACACACTCTTTTCAAAATTGGGTGCCCAAATTCTTGGATTTGACCACATAAGAGAGCTTTACCAAGAAGATCAAGAACTTTCATCCATCTATGCCCAATGTCTACATAGAGCGCAAGGAGGTTACTATGTGTCCGAGGGATATCTTTTTAAAGAAGGAAAACTTTGCATTCCCCAAGGAACACATAGAAAACTCCTTGTCAAAGAATCACATGAAGGGGGACTCATGGGCCATTTTGGAGTTTATAAGACTCTAGATCTTTTGAAAGCAAAATTTTGTTGGCCACACATGAGGAAAGATGTCCAACGCCATTGCTCTAGATGTATCTCATGTTTAAAAGCAAAGTCTAGAACAATGCCGCATGGACTCTACACCCCTTTGCCGATTGCAAATGCTCCTTGGGAAGACATTAGCATGGATTTCATTTTAGGACTTCCTAGGACTACAAGAGGCCATGACTCTATCTTTGTGGTAGTGGACCGTTTTAGCAAAATGTCTCACTTTATTCCATGCCACAAAGTAGATGATGCTCAAAATATTTCTAAACTCTTCTTTAGAGAAGTGGTGAGACTCCATGGTCTCCCTAGAAGTATAGTGTCCGATAGAGATCCCAAGTTTATAAGTCACTTTTGGAAAACTCTTTGGGGTAAACTTGGAACAAGACTACAATTCTCAACTTCTTGTCATCCTCAAACGGATGGGCAAACCGAAGTAGTCAATAGATCTCTTGGAACTATGCTTAGGGCTATCATGAAGGGCAGCCACAAATCTTGGGATGAGTACCTTCCCCACATTGAATTTGCTTACAATAGAGTAGTTCACAAGACTACTAATGCTTCTCCTTTTGAGGTAGTATATGGTTTTAATCCTCTCACGCCCATGGATTTAATTCCTCTTCCTAATCCACAAGATTTTGTGCATAAGGAAGGAGTAATCAAGGCTGATTTTGTCAAGAAAATGCATGAGAAGATTAAAATTCAAATACAACAACAAAATGAGAAGTACACAAAACACAACAACAAAGGGAAGAGAGAAATAATTTTTGAGGAAGGAGACTTAGTTTGGCTTCATCTTCGAAAAGAAAGATTTCCAAATCAAAGGAAGTCCAAACTAAGTCCCCGAGGTGAGGGACCCTTCCAAGTCCTTAAGCGAGTCAACAACAATGCATATAAATTGGACCTACCTCTTGAATATGGAGTACATGACACATTTAATGTAATTGATCTTTCTCCATTTGTAGGTACCAATGACGATGACGAGCTGGATTTGAGGACAAATCCTTTCCAAGGGGGAGGGGATGATGGAGGAGGGCCAAGCACATCTAACCAAGGAAGCCAAGGCCCAAACCAAGAAGACCGTCTAGACCAAGAGGAGCGTCTAGCTCCAAGAAGTGAGCGTCTAGGACGTGAAGGAGGGAGGCTATCCATGGAGCTAGACCGTCTAGGACCTCTCACAAGATCCATGGCTAAACATATCCAAGCACACATAGAAGAAGCCACGGATGGGAGGGAGAAGACCTTGTACATGCTACTTGGAGGCCCATTAGGGGTAGCTTAGTAGATTAGTGTAGTGTAGAAAGCAAAACTTGCTAACTTAGGGGTGTGCTATCAAAAAGGTGCCCTTAGCAATAGAAGGAGGGGTGTGCTAGCAAATAGGTGCCTTTAGCAAAAGAGGGAGGGGTGTACTATCAAATGTTGCATTTTTTGACCTATCTTCTAGAATATTAGGATGATGGTGTGGTTTGACTAAAGTCAATACCCTAGGCAGCCCCCACTTTTTGTATTTCCATCCCCTACCCTTTAAGCTTGCTCACCAAGGCTCCTAAATCTATAAATAAGGAGGCCTACCTCATGTATTTTCAAGTTTATTTGAGTAATGTTATGCTGCCATTTTTGTGCACAAGCTTTACTCCTCCTAGAAATCTAGGCTATAAACTTCAATCCTTTCACCTTCTCCCTTGAGCTGGCCGAACCACTCAACCCATACTCATCATGCACCTTCAAGACCAACACAACTCCTAGGAGGGTCTTGTTTCACTCATCCATTGCTTCCGCTCCATCTATTTCTACTTTGATTCAAGAAGAACACATGAAAATGCCATCACTTGTCATCCTCAAACGGATGGGCAAACCGAAGTAGTCAATAGATCTCTTGGAACTATGCTTAGGGCTATCATGAAGGGCAGCCACAAATCTTGGGATGAGTACCTTCCCCACATTGAATTTGCTTACAATAGAGTAGTTCACAAGACTACTAATGCTTCTCCTTTTGAGGTAGTATATGGTTTTAATCCTCTCACGCCCATGGATTTAATTCCTCTTCCTAATCCACAAGATTTTGTGCATAAGGAAGGAGTAATCAAGGCTGATTTTGTCAAGAAAATGCATGAGAAGATTAAAATTCAAATACAACAACAAAATGAGAAGTACACAAAACACAACAACAAAGGGAAGAGAGAAATAATTTTTGAGGAAGGAGACTTAGTTTGGCTTCATCTTCGAAAAGAAAGATTTCCAAATCAAAGGAAGTCCAAACTAAGTCCCCGAGGTGAGGGACCCTTCCAAGTCCTTAAGCGAGTCAACAACAATGCATATAAATTGGACCTACCTCTTGAATATGGAGTACATGACACATTTAATGTAATTGATCTTTCTCCATTTGTAGGTACCAATGACGATGACGAGCTGGATTTGAGGACAAATCCTTTCCAAGGGGGAGGGGATGATGGAGGAGGGCCAAGCACATCTAACCAAGGAAGCCAAGGCCCAAACCAAGAAGACCGTCTAGACCAAGAGGAGCGTCTAGCTCCAAGAAGTGAGCGTCTAGGACGTGAAGGAGGGAGGCTATCCATGGAGCTAGACCGTCTAGGACCTCTCACAAGATCCATGGCTAAACATATCCAAGCACACATAGAAGAAGCCACGGATGGGAGGGAGAAGACCTTGTACATGCTACTTGGAGGCCCATTAGGGGTAGCTTAGTAGATTAGTGTAGTGTAGAAAGCAAAACTTGCTAACTTAGGGGTGTGCTATCAAAAAGGTGCCCTTAGCAATAGAAGGAGGGGTGTGCTAGCAAATAGGTGCCTTTAGCAAAAGAGGGAGGGGTGTACTATCAAATGTTGCATTTTTTGACCTATCTTCTAGAATATTAGGATGATGGTGTGGTTTGACTAAAGTCAATACCCTAGGCAGCCCCCACTTTTTGTATTTCCATCCCCTACCCTTTAAGCTTGCTCACCAAGGCTCCTAAATCTATAAATAAGGAGGCCTACCTCATGTATTTTCAAGTTTATTTGAGTAATGTTATGCTGCCATTTTTGTGCACAAGCTTTACTCCTCCTAGAAATCTAGGCTATAAACTTCAATCCTTTCACCTTCTCCCTTGAGCTGGCCGAACCACTCAACCCATACTCATCATGCACCTTCAAGACCAACACAACTCCTAGGAGGGTCTTGTTTCACTCATCCATTGCTTCCGCTCCATCTATTTCTACTTTGATTCAAGAAGAACACATGAAAATGCCATCACTTGTCATCCTCAAACGGATGGGCAAACCGAAGTAGTCAATAGATCTCTTGGAACTATGCTTAGGGCTATCATGAAGGGCAGCCACAAATCTTGGGATGAGTACCTTCCCCACATTGAATTTGCTTACAATAGAGTAGTTCACAAGACTACTAATGCTTCTCCTTTTGAGGTAGTATATGGTTTTAATCCTCTCACGCCCATGGATTTAATTCCTCTTCCTAATCCACAAGATTTTGTGCATAAGGAAGGAGTAATCAAGGCTGATTTTGTCAAGAAAATGCATGAGAAGATTAAAATTCAAATACAACAACAAAATGAGAAGTACACAAAACACAACAACAAAGGGAAGAGAGAAATAATTTTTGAGGAAGGAGACTTAGTTTGGCTTCATCTTCGAAAAGAAAGATTTCCAAATCAAAGGAAGTCCAAACTAAGTCCCCGAGGTGAGGGACCCTTCCAAGTCCTTAAGCGAGTCAACAACAATGCATATAAATTGGACCTACCTCTTGAATATGGAGTACATGACACATTTAATGTAATTGATCTTTCTCCATTTGTAGGTACCAATGACGATGACGAGCTGGATTTGAGGACAAATCCTTTCCAAGGGGGAGGGGATGATGGAGGAGGGCCAAGCACATCTAACCAAGGAAGCCAAGGCCCAAACCAAGAAGACCGTCTAGACCAAGAGGAGCGTCTAGCTCCAAGAAGTGAGCGTCTAGGACGTGAAGGAGGGAGGCTATCCATGGAGCTAGACCGTCTAGGACCTCTCACAAGATCCATGGCTAAACATATCCAAGCACACATAGAAGAAGCCACGGATGGGAGGGAGAAGACCTTGTACATGCTACTTGGAGGCCCATTAGGGGTAGCTTAGTAGATTAGTGTAGTGTAGAAAGCAAAACTTGCTAACTTAGGGGTGTGCTATCAAAAAGGTGCCCTTAGCAATAGAAGGAGGGGTGTGCTAGCAAATAGGTGCCTTTAGCAAAAGAGGGAGGGGTGTACTATCAAATGTTGCATTTTTTGACCTATCTTCTAGAATATTAGGATGATGGTGTGGTTTGACTAAAGTCAATACCCTAGGCAGCCCCCACTTTTTGTATTTCCATCCCCTACCCTTTAAGCTTGCTCACCAAGGCTCCTAAATCTATAAATAAGGAGGCCTACCTCATGTATTTTCAAGTTTATTTGAGTAATGTTATGCTGCCATTTTTGTGCACAAGCTTTACTCCTCCTAGAAATCTAGGCTATAAACTTCAATCCTTTCACCTTCTCCCTTGAGCTGGCCGAACCACTCAACCCATACTCATCATGCACCTTCAAGACCAACACAACTCCTAGGAGGGTCTTGTTTCACTCATCCATTGCTTCCGCTCCATCTATTTCTACTTTGATTCAAGAAGAACACATGAAAATGCCATCACTTGTCATCCTCAAACGGATGGGCAAACCGAAGTAGTCAATAGATCTCTTGGAACTATGCTTAGGGCTATCATGAAGGGCAGCCACAAATCTTGGGATGAGTACCTTCCCCACATTGAATTTGCTTACAATAGAGTAGTTCACAAGACTACTAATGCTTCTCCTTTTGAGGTAGTATATGGTTTTAATCCTCTCACGCCCATGGATTTAATTCCTCTTCCTAATCCACAAGATTTTGTGCATAAGGAAGGAGTAATCAAGGCTGATTTTGTCAAGAAAATGCATGAGAAGATTAAAATTCAAATACAACAACAAAATGAGAAGTACACAAAACACAACAACAAAGGGAAGAGAGAAATAATTTTTGAGGAAGGAGACTTAGTTTGGCTTCATCTTCGAAAAGAAAGATTTCCAAATCAAAGGAAGTCCAAACTAAGTCCCCGAGGTGAGGGACCCTTCCAAGTCCTTAAGCGAGTCAACAACAATGCATATAAATTGGACCTACCTCTTGAATATGGAGTACATGACACATTTAATGTAATTGATCTTTCTCCATTTGTAGGTACCAATGACGATGACGAGCTGGATTTGAGGACAAATCCTTTCCAAGGGGGAGGGGATGATGGAGGAGGGCCAAGCACATCTAACCAAGGAAGCCAAGGCCCAAACCAAGAAGACCGTCTAGACCAAGAGGAGCGTCTAGCTCCAAGAAGTGAGCGTCTAGGACGTGAAGGAGGGAGGCTATCCATGGAGCTAGACCGTCTAGGACCTCTCACAAGATCCATGGCTAAACATATCCAAGCACACATAGAAGAAGCCACGGATGGGAGGGAGAAGACCTTGTACATGCTACTTGGAGGCCCATTAGGGGTAGCTTAGTAGATTAGTGTAGTGTAGAAAGCAAAACTTGCTAACTTAGGGGTGTGCTATCAAAAAGGTGCCCTTAGCAATAGAAGGAGGGGTGTGCTAGCAAATAGGTGCCTTTAGCAAAAGAGGGAGGGGTGTACTATCAAATGTTGCATTTTTTGACCTATCTTCTAGAATATTAGGATGATGGTGTGGTTTGACTAAAGTCAATACCCTAGGCAGCCCCCACTTTTTGTATTTCCATCCCCTACCCTTTAAGCTTGCTCACCAAGGCTCCTAAATCTATAAATAAGGAGGCCTACCTCATGTATTTTCAAGTTTATTTGAGTAATGTTATGCTGCCATTTTTGTGCACAAGCTTTACTCCTCCTAGAAATCTAGGCTATAAACTTCAATCCTTTCACCTTCTCCCTTGAGCTGGCCGAACCACTCAACCCATACTCATCATGCACCTTCAAGACCAACACAACTCCTAGGAGGGTCTTGTTTCACTCATCCATTGCTTCCGCTCCATCTATTTCTACTTTGATTCAAGAAGAACACATGAAAATGCCATCACTTGTCATCCTCAAACGGATGGGCAAACCGAAGTAGTCAATAGATCTCTTGGAACTATGCTTAGGGCTATCATGAAGGGCAGCCACAAATCTTGGGATGAGTACCTTCCCCACATTGAATTTGCTTACAATAGAGTAGTTCACAAGACTACTAATGCTTCTCCTTTTGAGGTAGTATATGGTTTTAATCCTCTCACGCCCATGGATTTAATTCCTCTTCCTAATCCACAAGATTTTGTGCATAAGGAAGGAGTAATCAAGGCTGATTTTGTCAAGAAAATGCATGAGAAGATTAAAATTCAAATACAACAACAAAATGAGAAGTACACAAAACACAACAACAAAGGGAAGAGAGAAATAATTTTTGAGGAAGGAGACTTAGTTTGGCTTCATCTTCGAAAAGAAAGATTTCCAAATCAAAGGAAGTCCAAACTAAGTCCCCGAGGTGAGGGACCCTTCCAAGTCCTTAAGCGAGTCAACAACAATGCATATAAATTGGACCTACCTCTTGAATATGGAGTACATGACACATTTAATGTAATTGATCTTTCTCCATTTGTAGGTACCAATGACGATGACGAGCTGGATTTGAGGACAAATCCTTTCCAAGGGGGAGGGGATGATGGAGGAGGGCCAAGCACATCTAACCAAGGAAGCCAAGGCCCAAACCAAGAAGACCGTCTAGACCAAGAGGAGCGTCTAGCTCCAAGAAGTGAGCGTCTAGGACGTGAAGGAGGGAGGCTATCCATGGAGCTAGACCGTCTAGGACCTCTCACAAGATCCATGGCTAAACATATCCAAGCACACATAGAAGAAGCCACGGATGGGAGGGAGAAGACCTTGTACATGCTACTTGGAGGCCCATTAGGGGTAGCTTAGTAGATTAGTGTAGTGTAGAAAGCAAAACTTGCTAACTTAGGGGTGTGCTATCAAAAAGGTGCCCTTAGCAATAGAAGGAGGGGTGTGCTAGCAAATAGGTGCCTTTAGCAAAAGAGGGAGGGGTGTACTATCAAATGTTGCATTTTTTGACCTATCTTCTAGAATATTAGGATGATGGTGTGGTTTGACTAAAGTCAATACCCTAGGCAGCCCCCACTTTTTGTATTTCCATCCCCTACCCTTTAAGCTTGCTCACCAAGGCTCCTAAATCTATAAATAAGGAGGCCTACCTCATGTATTTTCAAGTTTATTTGAGTAATGTTATGCTGCCATTTTTGTGCACAAGCTTTACTCCTCCTAGAAATCTAGGCTATAAACTTCAATCCTTTCACCTTCTCCCTTGAGCTGGCCGAACCACTCAACCCATACTCATCATGCACCTTCAAGACCAACACAACTCCTAGGAGGGTCTTGTTTCACTCATCCATTGCTTCCGCTCCATCTATTTCTACTTTGATTCAAGAAGAACACATGAAAATGCCATCACTTGTCATCCTCAAACGGATGGGCAAACCGAAGTAGTCAATAGATCTCTTGGAACTATGCTTAGGGCTATCATGAAGGGCAGCCACAAATCTTGGGATGAGTACCTTCCCCACATTGAATTTGCTTACAATAGAGTAGTTCACAAGACTACTAATGCTTCTCCTTTTGAGGTAGTATATGGTTTTAATCCTCTCACGCCCATGGATTTAATTCCTCTTCCTAATCCACAAGATTTTGTGCATAAGGAAGGAGTAATCAAGGCTGATTTTGTCAAGAAAATGCATGAGAAGATTAAAATTCAAATACAACAACAAAATGAGAAGTACACAAAACACAACAACAAAGGGAAGAGAGAAATAATTTTTGAGGAAGGAGACTTAGTTTGGCTTCATCTTCGAAAAGAAAGATTTCCAAATCAAAGGAAGTCCAAACTAAGTCCCCGAGGTGAGGGACCCTTCCAAGTCCTTAAGCGAGTCAACAACAATGCATATAAATTGGACCTACCTCTTGAATATGGAGTACATGACACATTTAATGTAATTGATCTTTCTCCATTTGTAGGTACCAATGACGATGACGAGCTGGATTTGAGGACAAATCCTTTCCAAGGGGGAGGGGATGATGGAGGAGGGCCAAGCACATCTAACCAAGGAAGCCAAGGCCCAAACCAAGAAGACCGTCTAGACCAAGAGGAGCGTCTAGCTCCAAGAAGTGAGCGTCTAGGACGTGAAGGAGGGAGGCTATCCATGGAGCTAGACCGTCTAGGACCTCTCACAAGATCCATGGCTAAACATATCCAAGCACACATAGAAGAAGCCACGGATGGGAGGGAGAAGACCTTGTACATGCTACTTGGAGGCCCATTAGGGGTAGCTTAGTAGATTAGTGTAGTGTAGAAAGCAAAACTTGCTAACTTAGGGGTGTGCTATCAAAAAGGTGCCCTTAGCAATAGAAGGAGGGGTGTGCTAGCAAATAGGTGCCTTTAGCAAAAGAGGGAGGGGTGTACTATCAAATGTTGCATTTTTTGACCTATCTTCTAGAATATTAGGATGATGGTGTGGTTTGACTAAAGTCAATACCCTAGGCAGCCCCCACTTTTTGTATTTCCATCCCCTACCCTTTAAGCTTGCTCACCAAGGCTCCTAAATCTATAAATAAGGAGGCCTACCTCATGTATTTTCAAGTTTATTTGAGTAATGTTATGCTGCCATTTTTGTGCACAAGCTTTACTCCTCCTAGAAATCTAGGCTATAAACTTCAATCCTTTCACCTTCTCCCTTGAGCTGGCCGAACCACTCAACCCATACTCATCATGCACCTTCAAGACCAACACAACTCCTAGGAGGGTCTTGTTTCACTCATCCATTGCTTCCGCTCCATCTATTTCTACTTTGATTCAAGAAGAACACATGAAAATGCCATCACTTGTCATCCTCAAACGGATGGGCAAACCGAAGTAGTCAATAGATCTCTTGGAACTATGCTTAGGGCTATCATGAAGGGCACCACAAATCTTGGGATGAGTACCTTCCCCACATTGAATTTGCTTACAATAGAGTAGTTCACAAGACTACTAATGCTTCTCCTTTTGAGGTAGTATATGGTTTTAATCCTCTCACGCCCATGGATTTAATTCCTCTTCCTAATCCACAAGATTTTGTGCATAAGGAAGGAGTAATCAAGGCTGATTTTGTCAAGAAAATGCATGAGAAGATTAAAATTCAAATACAACAACAAAATGAGAAGTACACAAAACACAACAACAAAGGGAAGAGAGAAATAATTTTTGAGGAAGGAGACTTAGTTTGGCTTCATCTTCGAAAAGAAAGATTTCCAAATCAAAGGAAGTCCAAACTAAGTCCCCGAGGTGAGGGACCCTTCCAAGTCCTTAAGCGAGTCAACAACAATGCATATAAATTGGACCTACCTCTTGAATATGGAGTACATGACACATTTAATGTAATTGATCTTTCTCCATTTGTAGGTACCAATGACGATGACGAGCTGGATTTGAGGACAAATCCTTTCCAAGGGGGAGGGGATGATGGAGGAGGGCCAAGCACATCTAACCAAGGAAGCCAAGGCCCAAACCAAGAAGACCGTCTAGACCAAGAGGAGCGTCTAGCTCCAAGAAGTGAGCGTCTAGGACGTGAAGGAGGGAGGCTATCCATGGAGCTAGACCGTCTAGGACCTCTCACAAGATCCATGGCTAAACATATCCAAGCACACATAGAAGAAGCCACGGATGGGAGGGAGAAGACCTTGTACATGCTACTTGGAGGCCCATTAGGGGTAGCTTAGTAGATTAGTGTAGTGTAGAAAGCAAAACTTGCTAACTTAGGGGTGTGCTATCAAAAAGGTGCCCTTAGCAATAGAAGGAGGGGTGTGCTAGCAAATAGGTGCCTTTAGCAAAAGAGGGAGGGGTGTACTATCAAATGTTGCATTTTTTGACCTATCTTCTAGAATATTAGGATGATGGTGTGGTTTGACTAAAGTCAATACCCTAGGCAGCCCCCACTTTTTGTATTTCCATCCCCTACCCTTTAAGCTTGCTCACCAAGGCTCCTAAATCTATAAATAAGGAGGCCTACCTCATGTATTTTCAAGTTTATTTGAGTAATGTTATGCTGCCATTTTTGTGCACAAGCTTTACTCCTCCTAGAAATCTAGGCTATAAACTTCAATCCTTTCACCTTCTCCCTTGAGCTGGCCGAACCACTCAACCCATACTCATCATGCACCTTCAAGACCAACACAACTCCTAGGAGGGTCTTGTTTCACTCATCCATTGCTTCCGCTCCATCTATTTCTACTTTGATTCAAGAAGAACACATGAAAATGCCATCACTTGTCATCCTCAAACGGATGGGCAAACCGAAGTAGTCAATAGATCTCTTGGAACTATGCTTAGGGCTATCATGAAGGGCACCACAAATCTTGGGATGAGTACCTTCCCCACATTGAATTTGCTTACAATAGAGTAGTTCACAAGACTACTAATGCTTCTCCTTTTGAGGTAGTATATGGTTTTAATCCTCTCACGCCCATGGATTTAATTCCTCTTCCTAATCCACAAGATTTTGTGCATAAGGAAGGAGTAATCAAGGCTGATTTTGTCAAGAAAATGCATGAGAAGATTAAAATTCAAATACAACAACAAAATGAGAAGTACACAAAACACAACAACAAAGGGAAGAGAGAAATAATTTTTGAGGAAGGAGACTTAGTTTGGCTTCATCTTCGAAAAGAAAGATTTCCAAATCAAAGGAAGTCCAAACTAAGTCCCCGAGGTGAGGGACCCTTCCAAGTCCTTAAGCGAGTCAACAACAATGCATATAAATTGGACCTACCTCTTGAATATGGAGTACATGACACATTTAATGTAATTGATCTTTCTCCATTTGTAGGTACCAATGACGATGACGAGCTGGATTTGAGGACAAATCCTTTCCAAGGGGGAGGGGATGATGGAGGAGGGCCAAGCACATCTAACCAAGGAAGCCAAGGCCCAAACCAAGAAGACCGTCTAGACCAAGAGGAGCGTCTAGCTCCAAGAAGTGAGCGTCTAGGACGTGAAGGAGGGAGGCTATCCATGGAGCTAGACCGTCTAGGACCTCTCACAAGATCCATGGCTAAACATATCCAAGCACACATAGAAGAAGCCACGGATGGGAGGGAGAAGACCTTGTACATGCTACTTGGAGGCCCATTAGGGGTAGCTTAGTAGATTAGTGTAGTGTAGAAAGCAAAACTTGCTAACTTAGGGGTGTGCTATCAAAAAGGTGCCCTTAGCAATAGAAGGAGGGGTGTGCTAGCAAATAGGTGCCTTTAGCAAAAGAGGGAGGGGTGTACTATCAAATGTTGCATTTTTTGACCTATCTTCTAGAATATTAGGATGATGGTGTGGTTTGACTAAAGTCAATACCCTAGGCAGCCCCCACTTTTTGTATTTCCATCCCCTACCCTTTAAGCTTGCTCACCAAGGCTCCTAAATCTATAAATAAGGAGGCCTACCTCATGTATTTTCAAGTTTATTTGAGTAATGTTATGCTGCCATTTTTGTGCACAAGCTTTACTCCTCCTAGAAATCTAGGCTATAAACTTCAATCCTTTCACCTTCTCCCTTGAGCTGGCCGAACCACTCAACCCATACTCATCATGCACCTTCAAGACCAACACAACTCCTAGGAGGGTTTTTTTTCACTCATCCATTGCTTCCGCTCCATCTATTTCTACTTTGATTCAAGAAGAACACATGAAAATGCCATCACTTAGAGATTACCTCAATAGGTTTGGGGCAATGGTGGTAAGGTTGCACACCAAAGATGAAGATATGGTGGTGCACGCCTTTAGGAAAGGAGTATTGCCAGGGCCTTTTAGCGAGTCCTTGATCTGCAATCGCCCCAAGACCTTCGGTGACATTAAACGACGTGCTGTTGCACACATTGTCGCCGAGGAAGAGCTCAATGAGAAGCGAGAAAACACAGTCTCATCAAGGCCCCGAGTGCCCAGTCGGCCTCAACCCCTGCGGGTGCACGAGGCCACAACAGAAAAAAAGTCTCAAGGAAACCAGAAGCCCTATGAGGTCCGAAAGCCCCAGACTAGGACACGCGCCAAGGATGATGTGCCCCCTAGGCATGATTTCCTGGTGGAGTTGAAGGAGCTGATTGCCATTCCCAATGTGGCAGAGAGGTTGAAGATGCCCCCAAAGACGGACAAGAGGCTGGGGCCAAACAAGAACGCCTGGTGCGAATTCCATCAAGCCTTTGGGCACCCCATTTGCAACTGTTTGGCCTTGAGCCACCTGCTAGACGAGTTGGTCAAAAGTGGTTTCCTGAGCGATTACCTCAAGGAGGCGCAAGGGGGCGAGGCGGTGGTGGCACCGAGGGCTGATCAGGGGCACGAAGTGCCCATACATGGTGAGATCCACACTATAGTGGGTGGATTCTCAGGAGGAGGGTGCACCTCGTCGCAACGCAAAAAATATGCACATTCAGTGATGATAGTGGGAACATGTGAGGAAGACCACTTCCCAGACATCGACCTTGTCTTCACAAAGGCAAATCGCCGGGATGTTGTCCCTCACGATAATGATCCGTAGTCACCGCAGGACGCAGGGTGCATGGAGTTCTGGTACATCAAGTAAGTTTGGCCGACGTGATGTTCTGGTCAACCTTCAACAAATTGCAGTTGTCCCCTGACCAGCTGCGACCCTACGTCGGCTGTTTATACGGATTTGCAGGAGACCAAGTAGAGGTGCGGGGGTACATAGAGCTAAGGACCACTTTCACTAATGGAGTGGCCTCCCGCACAGAGAGTATCAAGTATCTGGTGGTGAACGCCCCATCTGCCTATAACATGCTGTTGGGTAGACCAGCCCTGAATAGGTTAGGGGCGGTGGCGTCCACGAGGCATATGAAGATGAAGTTGCCTTCGATGGAGGGGATGGTGATAACCATCAAATCAGACCAAAAGGAGGCTAAGAAGTGTTATGAGAACAGCCTCAAGACGAGAAGGGGAGTCTACATGGTGACCATCCAACCGCCCGGTGGGAGGTGTGATAACCCTGACATGCCCCAAGGAGACGTCGGGGCCACGCGAGCAGAGGTTGCCCGGGATAGGCGACCTGAACCGGCAGAGGAGGTGGTGGAAAAGGAGATCGGGGGCAGGGTTTTTAAACTTGGCAAGTCCCTGCCTCAAGAGACCCGGGACCAAGTGGTAGGAGTGATAGAGCGGCACATGGACGCCTTCGCTTGGTCCACTTCTAACATGCCAGGAATCGACTCTAATTTCCTGTGTCATCGCCTGGCACTAGATCCCCAAGTCAGACCAATCCGCCAGAGGAGGAGTAAGTTCAACGAAGAGCGAAGGCAGGTGGTCAGGGAGGAGACACAGAAGTTAGTCAAGGCAGGCCATGTGCGGGAAATCCAGTATCCTGAGTGGCTAGCGAACGTCGTATTGGTAAAGAAGGCCAATGGAAAATGGAGGATGTGCGTAGACTTCACAGATCTCAACAAGGCATGCCCGAAGGACTCCTACCCTCTGCCCAACATTGATGCGTTGGTAGATAACGCCTCGGGGTGCAAGCTGCTCAGTTTCTTGGATGCCTTCTCTGGATATAATCAGATCAAGATGCACCCGATGGACGAATGCAAGACTGCGTTCATGACTGAGCTGTCGTGCTACTGCTACACCGTCATGCCATTCGGGTTAAAGAATGCGGGTGCCATTTATCAGAGGCTGATGGACAAGGTCCTTGCGCCTATGCTGGGACGCAATGTACAAGCCTATGTGGATGACATGGTGGTGACGTCCCAGGCACGAGATCAGCATGTCGCTGACTTGGAGGAGCTATTCGATACCATAGCCAAGTACAGGTTGAAGCTGAATCCTGAAAAATGCATCTTTGGGGTAGAGGCAGGCAAATTCCTTGGTTTCCTCCTTAGGGAACGGGGGATTAAGGCCAACCCGGACAAGTGCGCGACGATCATCGCCATGAGGAGCCCTACATCGGTCAAGGAGGTGCAGCAATTAACAGGTCGAATGGCTGCCCTTTCTAGGTTCGTCTCAGCAGGCGGAGACAAGGGCCATCCATATTTCCAGTGCTTGAGAAGGAACAGCAGATTCTCGTGGACCCCAGAATGTGAGCAGGCTTTCATCAAGCTCACAGAGTATCTAGCCAGCCCGCCAGTCTTGTGCAAGCCTCAGCTTGGCATACCCCTGCGGCTGTACTTTGCAGTCACGGAGAAGGCGGTAAGTTCAGTATTGGTCAAGGAATAGGAGCAGACCCAAAGGCCCATATACTTTGTCAGTAAGGTGTTGCAGGGGCCAGAGGTGAGGTATCAGGCCATCGAAAAGGCAGCGTTGGCCGTGGTGTTCTCAGCGCGGTGACTTCGGCACTACTTCCAGAGTTTCACCGTGGTGGTGATGACAGACCTGCCAATACGAAAGGTTTTGCAAAAAACCAGATGTGGCGGGAAGAATGGTGCGATGGACGGTCGAACTGTTAGAGTTTGACGTGCAGTATGAGCCTAGAGGTCCAATCTAGGGAAAGGTCTATGCTGATTTTGTGGCCGAGATGTCCTCGGCAGAGACCCAACAGGAAGAGCCTAGCTTCAAGTGGGTGTTATCAGTGGATGGGTCCTCGAACCAGCAGGGCAGTGGAGCGGGGGTAATTCTCGAGGGGCCCAAGGGGTTATTGATAGAACAAGCCCTGCGGTTTGCCTTCAAAGCCAGCAATAACCAAGCAGAGTACGAAGCCTTGATTGCTGGAATGTTGTTGGCCAAAGAGATGGGAGCGCAGAGTCTCATGGCGAAGAGTGACTCATTGTTGGTCTCAGGGCAGGTGGCTGGAGAGTATCAGGCCAAAGATCCCCAGATGGCCTCCTACTTGGAGTATGTCCAGCGGTTGAAAAGTTCTTTCCAGACCTTCGAGCTGGTGCATGTGCCCAGGGAGCAGAATGCCAGAGCTGACTTGTTGGCCAAACTCGCCAGCTCAGGCAAGGGGAGCAGGCAGAGGATGGTCATCCAGGAGACCTTGAGGGCACCTCGTACTTATACAGCTGATAATTTGGTAGGAATCCATCAGATCAACCTGTCAGATGGTGAGAAGAGGAGTCATCGGTCGTTGACCCAGGAGTCTGAAGAAGCCACGGGTCAACGCGTGTATACCGCCAGAGGAGGGATCATCGCAAGTCTACCTGTTGTAGAGTGGGGACACATGGATGACGCCCTATAAGCGTTACATAGCCGATGGGATGCTACCAATGGAGCCAATGGAGGCGAGGAAGATAAAGAAGAACTCGGCCAAGTACACACTCATTGATGGCGAGCAATACAGGCATGGGTTTACTCACCCCATCCTGGTGTGCGTACATGGTGAGCATTGTGCGAGAATAATGGCAGAGCTCCATGAAGGCATATGCGGGAGTCATATCGGAGGTCGTGCTTTGGCATCTAAGGTCGTTCGAGCAGGGTATTATTGGTTGACTATGAGGGAGGATTGCACTAAGTACGCGCAACAGTGTAAGCAGTGCCAATTGCATGCTGATTGGTATAAGGCGCCACCAGAAGAGCTCAGGTCGATATACAGCCCTTGGCCATTCCATACCTAGGGAATTGATATCCTGCGGCCTTTTCCTTTGGCGGTGCGGAAAATGAAGTACCTCGTGGTCGCCATTGAATATTTCACAAAGTGGATCGAGGCTGAGCCAATAGCCCAGATCACAGCCAAGAAGATCCAGCACTTTGTGTGGAAGAATATAATGTGCCGCTTTGGAGTACCCAAGTGTTTGGTGTCTGATAATGGCACCCAATTCGCAAGTCAACAGTTGGGAAAGCTATGCACAGAACTGGGGATCAAGCAGGTGTTTGCATCGGTCGAGCACCCACAAACCAATGGGCAGGTCGAGTCGGCCAATCGAGTCTTACTTAGGGGACTGAAGAGAAGGCTGGAGAAAGCGAAAGGAAGGTGGGCTGAGGAGGTTCCCAGAATTGTATGGGCTTACCATACTACCCCCCAGTCCACCACCGAGGAGACCCCTTTCAGCCTGGTGTATAGTTCAGATGCCATGATCCCTGTGGAGATCCAGGAGAGATCACCACGATTCCAGAACTTTGTGGTGGAGGAGTCCAACGAAGAAAGGAAGGTGAATCTTGATCTCTTGGATGAAGTAAGGGAGGAGGCAGGACTCAAGGCTGAGGCGTTGAAGAGGAGAGTCGAGCTCAAGCAAAGTTCCAAATTGAGAGCTCGGCAGTTCCAGGTGGCTCGGCAGTTCCAAATTGAGAACTCTCAATGTGAGCAGAAGGGTTCACCCAGCTAAATCCTCCCTCGCCATGAGCGATGTGAGGTCAGTTCGAATTTGTCATTTGGGGTTAGAGGTCTCGTAAGTGCGAAGGTTGGTTCGTAAGGAACAGCTCCTCTTCGAGTGAGAACTCCCATATTGAAAGAAAGGTTCACCAGCGAAGTCACCCGTGATATCCTCTCTCGCCCATGGTGATCAAGGGTCAGGTTGAGCCTTTCGGGTGAGGTTAAAGTCTCAACGGTTAGAAAGTGAGTTTGCACAAAGCACCTCCTCGTCGACGAGAGAGTCCTCTATTTAAGCAGAAGGTTTGTCAGGAAGTTCCACCTTCGCCTAAGGGCGACGAGTGGCCATATAAAGCTTGATTGCTAAACACGTACAGATCAACTCTGTCGAGGTGGTGAGGTAAGTTTTTGAGAAAAAAGTTTTTATGAGGTTTTGCCAACAGCAGCTCAATAAAGTCAAGCGTGCTACCTGTAGTAATTCTGAGTCAAGCGCGCTATTTATGGTTTGAATCTATACTAAGTAGAGAGTTCGACCAAGCATATCAAACAGGTAAACAACAGCAAAAGTAGAATACAAAGGCAAACAAATATGAAGGCGAGTAAATGAATTATTAACATTATAATGAAGGTTAGCTACAAGAAGTTCAGTCATGAGATACAATTGCCTAGAAGACCTATCTGGGCACTATTTGCCCGTCGACCACCTGCGAAGTTACGGAGAATGGCGAGATTTCCATCTCAGGATGCACGCAGGCAAACATAGCAAGGGCATCGCTAAACCCCTCCCCGTAGGCGTCGGCGGCATCTTCAGTGAGCTCCGCCTCAGTCTTCTTCAGCAATTCAGTTTGTTGGGCAAGTTCCTCCTCAACTTTGCCCAGCTGAACCTCTCGGTTGGTGGCCTTCTCCTCTAGCTTAGTCATTTTGGTTTGAGGCCCCTCCAACTGCTCCTCCAGTTCAATAATTCTGTTGCGAAGGGGGAGTATCTTTGCCTCAAGCTGGAGGGCCTCCTGCCCCTTGGAGAAGACGAGCTTCTTGGTCTCCTTCTTAGACTAGCGGAGGCTGCCCAACTCCTGGTTCAAGGCAGTCTCGCGCGTGGTCGCCTGGTGGAGTTGGAGATCTTTATGCTCCAACTCCTTCTCCAGTTTGGAAGCCTTCTCTAGCAGCTCTGCCTCTGCGCTATTCTTGACCAGGAGGAAATTGGTAGCAGCAAGGAACTCCCTAAGGCCATGGCTGATGAGGTCCCCTAGGGAGTTCCCGTCCATGGCCTCCATGGCAGTTTGACCAGGCATCTGCACAAGAGCCCGCTAGAGAAGGGGAGGCAGCTCTGGAGCAGGAGGCATTTGGCTGGTTGAGGGGCACTCTCCCCTCCATCCTCGAGTGCTAAGATTGGCTCAGGGGGAGACGAAGCACTAGGAGGGTGCTCCCTGAAGGAAGGAGGTTGCCCCCTATTGCGGAAGAGACCTCTGCCGCAACCTCCACCCTTTTCCTCTTCAAGACGAAGCCAGAGCAGGTGTCCTCGTCCTCAGAGACCTCTACTGGGGCCGCCCTCTTTGATTTCTCAGTAGTTGGTTCTGGGGCAGCCACAGCAGGCGATGAAGGGCCAGCGGGGCCTGAGCCACCCGCAGTACGGTGACTCAGCACAGCAGCCAGCCTTTTCTTCTTCTCAGCGTCTAACACCATGCCTGCAGTATAAAACAAGGAAAGGTGAGAAGGCTGAAACATAAAAAACAAAGGCAAGTAGAAACGAGAAAAGATAATGTACCAAGGTAGACGCTGAGGGTCTCAGCATCATATTCATGCCTAATCAGCTGGGTGGTGTCCCCCAGCTGGAGAGTGTTTGGCACACTTCTCGGTCAAAGGGCGTCAGCTCTTCGAGTCCGCGAGGCTTTTTGAACTTCAACTTCTCCACCCAATATAGAGGGAAACCATCGAGCATGGTGGAGTCGTAGGAGCTGCAGTAGACTCGGAAGAACTTCCCTTTGAAGCCCTTATATGATTGAGAGAAGAGGGTGAGCAGAACCCTCCCAGCCACCCTGTTCAGGCTTACCCAAAGCCTTTTCCCAGGGCTATTCACCTAGAAGAAGTATAGGAATACATCTACTGAGGGAGTGAACCCTAGGTTGTTGCAAAGAACGGAGAAGGCCCTGATGAAGGCCCAGCTGTTGGGGTGCAGCTGGGCGGGTGCCACGTTCAGTTTCGTGAGCAAAGCCCTCTCGAACCCAGTGAAGGGAAGGCAGACTTTGACCCGTTTGAACACAGTGGCATAGAAGAAGAAGAAGAAGGGGTCCTCGCCATTGCATCGCTCGTCGGTGCAGACAGGTTCGCCCTTGGTGCAAGGACGCACTGAGATGTACGCGTCGCTCTCCCTACCGAAGACGTGCCCTTTGATCTCGTTTTCATTGTCCTTGTGTTTCCTCCAATCTTCAGTGGAGGTGAGTTTGGAGGTTTCAGCGAGGAGATCCTCCAAAGCCCAGGGGTAGAGGGCCTTGTAATCAACCGCTACAGTTGGAGGAGGGTTGGAGGTGGTTTTGGTTCTGGCCATCTCGAATCTAAAACAAATGAGAGGCAAGGGGTAGAGGGCCCTGTAATCAACCGCTACGGTTGGAGGAGGGTTGGAGGTGGTTTTGGTTCTGGCCATCTTGAATCTAAAAGAAATGAGAGGCAAGAAGAAGGAAAATGGTTTTAGAAGAAAATGATGACGAAACTATGGTGGACAAAGTGATGGAGAGAGGCCAAGCTCACCCCACCATGAAAGCCAAGGGCCAAGACTATACCGTCTAGAACCACATGGAGAGCGTCTAGAACAAGACAAGGGGGAGCTACATGAGGAGCGTCTAGGAGGGAGCCTAGACCGTCTAGGACCTCTCACAAGGTTCATGGCCAACCACATTCACGCCCAAATAAGTCAAGCCACGGATGGGAGGGAGAAGACCTTGTACATGCTACTTGGAGGCCCATTAGGGGTAGCTTAGTAGATTAGTGTAGTGTAGAAAGCAAAACTTGCTCACTTAGGGGTGTGCTATCAAAAAGGTGCCCTTAGCAATAGAAGGAGGGGTGTGCTAGTAAATAGGTGCCTTTAGGAAAAGAAGGAGGGGTGTACTATCAAATGTTGCATTTTTGACCTATCTTCTAGAATATTAGGATGATGGTGTGGTTTGACTAAAGTCAATACCCTAGGCAGCCCCACTTTTTGTATTTCCATCCCTACCCTTTAAGCTTGCTCACCAAGGCTCCTAAATCTATAAATAAGGAAGCCTACCTCATGTATTTTCAAGATTAATATGAGTAAAGTTATGCTGCCAAATTTGTGCCAAGCTTTGCTCTCTCCTAGTTTCTAGGAATTGATCTTCATCTCCTTCACCTCACCAAGGGTTGGCCGAACCTCCCTACTCCCATACTCATCATGCACCTTCAAGATCATCATCACTCCTAGGAGGGTCTTGCTCATTTCAACCATTGCTTCCGCACCATCTTCAACATCCAAGGAGAGCTCAACATGTGAAGGCCATCATTTGGTATCATGAGCATGGGGTTCTTCAAAGATGAGTAGTTCTTGGTCCTTTTTCATTTTTGAGTTCTTCTTTAATCCTTGTTATTCATCTTTGTTTTCCATACTTGTCTTGATGTTTTTTTTAATTTTTAATTTGAGTGGGTGTGCTGTTTGGAAATTCCAATTGGTGCATCTTGTTCAATTGTTCTTGAGCAATCTTTGTGCAATTTTTGGTAGGATTCCATACACTTTTGTGTTGCTGTTTTTCTTTTAGGTTTTGAGTCTTTATTGCAATTTTTATTTTGGTTCATTTTATGCTCTTTGAGTCTTTAATTTTTGAATCTATATATGTTGTCTAAGTCATGTTTCTCCAAAATGTCATAAAATCATAAGTAGTACTTTGTTTGGCTTATTTGTTTCTTGATTTTGGTCTAAAAGTTTGATTTGAATCTGTTGGGTTTTTGAGCTTTTGGTGCCTTTTTAATTTTAGGTTGAGTTCATATTTGTGTTTTAGTTCTACACAAATTCTTTCACATCTTTTCCTTTGTGTCTTTTGGTATATCTTGCTGTTTTTCCATTCTACACAGAATCCCCTGTTTTGCATCAATCTATGCTGGCTGTTTTTGCTTAGAAAAATTATTTTGCCACCTAGAAAAATTTTGATTCTCTGGAATATGCAAGATCGAGGTGTTATTGAAAATAAAAAAAAAAGAATCAGGTCAAAAAAAGAAATAGAAAAAAAATGAAAAATATTTTAAAAACAGTGTGCAAATCTGGGCGCTCCAGCTGGCATAACTAAACACTGATTTTGCAAAATTCATTAAAAAAAAATGGCTCATGAGTTTGGGTGAAATCTGTCCCAGAATTCTTTTGAGATCTTGAAATATTTTCATATCAATTTTCAGAGGCAAATATTTAAAGGACAGCTCAGTATAAAGTGGGGAAAGTCACGTTTTCTGGCCACAACAGATTTTCAGTGGTGCTGTTTTTGTTTTTTTTTAAATCTATTCTAGTGCTATTCTTAGGATTCACTTTGTGTGCCTACCTTTCTTTGAGTACCTTTATTTGCTTGTTTTATATTTCTTTGGAACTCTTTCTAGCTGTCACAAATTTTAACTCCATTTGGTGGTACTGTTTTTCTAATTAATTTGTTTCTTGCTTTAATCCTTTGGCCTCTAAATTTGGTGCTGGAATTGTTTCTCAATTGGTGCCTATTTGAGTAGAAATTTAATTTGAGTGAGGTCTAGCTTGTGTGATAGGTGCTGGATTGGAGAATTAATTTCCTAATTCTAAGAGGAGCCAAAGCAAGGGCAGCAAACAAATATTACCCAAAAACACCACAAACACTTGGAGGGCCCAACAAAGAAAAGACAACCAAGGGAGTGCCAATAGCAAAACAAGGATCAACAAAAGGGGTTTTCTTAATCTTCTTTGCAACTTAACCTTGTTAATTACTTCTTTAATTACGTGATTAGACGGTGAGTGTGTCTTCAAGGGCTCCAAGTGTCCAAGAAGCCTCACCTAGGACCGACTAGTGTAGACTTTAATTGGTTTAGCATGTGTTAATTGTTTTTAATTGTTTTCCTTGCTTAATTAATTACGTTTGCTAATTGTCTTGCCTTGTTTAAGTTTGTTAATTTTTTTTGCTTGGTTATTTAGCTAGTTTGCATTGTTTTCTTGCATAAAAAAAAAAAGGATTTCTTCAACTTAATTGTGTTTTAAGTGGTTTATTAAGAGAAAACTTTGTGTGAAGACATTGAGGAGTAGTCTTTGGCTAAGGCAAGGCTTGGTATTTAAGTAGTCCATTGTGACTCACCTCCCTTACCTGGAAGACTACCTTCTTTGACTTCCCTAAATTTTCTCAAGGTAAAATACTTCTACACACAAAGCTTTAGTCATGCCTTCTTCTTCTCATTCTCCAAAGCCTATTGAAAATGAATTAAAATCTATGAAAACTCTTTTGGAAGAAGTTTCACAAGCCGTGCAAATGATTTCTTTTAGACAATTGGAGAATGAGCCTAAAATTAATGATTTGACTAAAGCCCAAGAAGAAAAGTCACAAAAATCAACAAAATCTCAAACTCATGCATCTCATTCGCAAGTCCAAGAGTCTCTAGGGGAGGGAAGCCTTAGAATGTATGACTACTACCAACCACCCCCTAGAAGAAATAGGCAAAGGGAGCAAGAGGGGCCAAGGGAGGTTAGAGTAGACCTACCTCGTTTCCATGGTAAGGAGAGTGTAGAAACCTACTTAGATTGGGAGATGAAAGTAGAGCAACTCTTTGCTTGCCATAGGGTGAGTGAAGAACGCAAGGTACCTCTAGCCACCCTTAGCTTCCAAGGGAACGCCATGTATTGGTGGACCTCTCTCGAAAGAGAAAGACGTCTTCATAGGGAACCTCCAATTGAATATTGGAACGACCTTAGGGGAGCCCTAAGACGTCGCAACATACCTTCATACTACCATAGGGACTTGATGGACAAGCTCCAAAGACTCCGGCAAAACAATATGAGTATTGAAGAGTATAGACAAAAAATGGAGCTCTACATGATGAGAGCCTCCATTAGAGAAGAGGAGCATATCACCATAGCTAGGTTCCTTAGTGGCCTCTCACTTGAGATAAGGGATAGAGTAGAACTCCTTCCATACCAAGACTTGAATGACTTGGTCCAACTTTGCATTAAAGTTGAGCAACAAAATTTACGCAAAACTTCAAGTCTAAAGGTTGGATCCTACTCTAACTCCTATCCCAAGAGAGAATATAGAAGGGAGGGTAGTACATCAAAAGAAAAACCTAGGGAAACTACCAAACCCTTAGCCAAAGATGCCTCCACCCCACCCATCCGAGCTAGGGACGTTAAGTGCTTTAAGTGCCATGGAAGAGGGCATGTGCAAGCACAATGCCCAAACCAAAGGACTTTGTTTTTGAAAGGTGTAGATGAGTAAACTAGTGGCGAGGATGAGCCAAGTGAAAGAGAGGAAGGGGGAGAGGATGAGAGGGTAGATCCATTAGAGGGAGAATTGCTAATGATTAGGAGAACCCTCAACAATCATCCTAGTGCATCCATGGAGACACAAAGAGAGAACATCTTTCACACAAGATGTAAAGTTTTAGAAAATATATGTTCTCTCATTGTGGATAGTGGATCAAGCTGCAATTTTTGTAGCTCTAGAATGATTGAAAAGCTCAAGCTACAAGTAGTTCCTCATCCTAAGCCATACAAGTTGCAATGGATAAATGAGAATGGGGAACTAAGTGTAGATAAGCAAGTGGAAATCAAGTTTTCCATAGGGAACTACAAAGACAAGGTTTTATGTGATGTAGTGCCTATGGAAGGTTGCCATATACTATAACATCCCGCCAAATTCTTTCCATATTTATATAATAAAATAAGCGTAGACATTTATTTATAAAATCAACATATGTATGTATATTGAAAGTACATCATCCCATACATTGTATCTCAAAAAGAAACGTCCCTCTTATAGGGGTTTTAATACATTCCATCAACTGTTTCAAAATAAAACTAAAATACAGCATAAAAAGAAAACAGGCGATCTCTTCCTCCAACTGCTCACTCAGGAGCTCGACTACCTGCAACATCATCTGCTCCCGTGTAAAATACACGATCATCCCAGTTTTAAGAAAAACAGCCACAGAACAAAAACGCAGGGTAAGCTAGATATTTTAAAGAGAATTTAGATATGAAACTTTAAAATCAAGATAAAACAAATTTAAGACACCCACGTAAAATCCATCAATTTCCCATTCATTTCACACACTTCAAAATTTCATCAAGAGTTATTTGTTTCACATAAAACATCAAATGCCTATCAAATCTTAATATTTCTCTTTCTCACGTCCGACTTCCACGGACTCACCACACATAGACACATACCACACCACTGTAAAGTCCACACAGGACAGCTAGTGAAGTCCACACAGGACAGCTAATGAAGTCCACACAGGACAGCTACTGAAGTCCACACAGGACAGCTACTGAAGTCCACACAGGACAGCTACTGAAGTCCACACAGGACAGCTACTGAAGTCCACACAGGACATCTACTGAAGTCCACACAGGACAGCTACTGAAGTCCACACAGGACAGCTACTGAAGTCCACACAGGACAGCTACTGAAGTCCACACAGGACAGCTACTGAAGTCCACACAGGACAGCTAATGAAGTCCACACAGGACAGCTACTGAAGTCCACACAGGACAGCTACTGAAGTCCACACAGGACAGCTACTGAAGTCCACACAGGACAGCTACTGAAGTCCACACAGGACAGCTACTGAAGTCCACACAGGACAGCTACTGAAGTCCACACAGGACAGCTACTGAAGTCCACACAGGACAGCTACTGAAGTCCACACAGGACAGCTACTGAAGTCCACACAGGACAGCTACTGAAGTCCACACAGGACAGCTAATGAAGTCCACACAGGACAGCTACTGAAGTCCACACAGGACAGCTACTGAAGTCCACACAGGACAGCTACTGAAATCCACACAGGATAGCTACTGAAGTCCACACAGGACAGCTACTGAAGTCCACACAAGACAGCTTTTTAACATCAATTCACCCAATGCACCATACAACACTTAAATGAACACAGCAACAATCATTCCACGGTTCAGATTTTCCAATATCACATGCATTTCACATTTAAATCTCAAACAGTCTCAACGACACTAAAACAGGGGAGTTCGAAATCAATAATAACACAGGCGATCACGTCCAACACAGGGGATTTCGAAATCTGTATTTAAAACCGGCGATCACGTCGCCCAAACACATAAGAACAGAACATCATGAAAAAAGGGTTTAAACCCGGCGACCACGTCGCCCAAACACATAGAACAGAGCATCGCGAAAAGAATATGAAACCGGCGACCACGTCGCCCTCACTTCAGAAACAGCTAGCCTACGGCTTTTATTTAAAATAAAGCTAGCTTCCCTTACCTGAACTTGCGCCAAAACACCAAGAGCTCCAACACCCACCGAAGCTTAAAGATGTCCTAACTCTGTTCTAGCGTCCTGACGGAAAACTCGCAGAGAACTCCCCAGGTATCCAAGTGCAGTCGTCGCTCGTCGTACTGGTGCTTGGGGATGTCTGAAATGTAGCGCGAAGGAGAGAAAAGAGAAGGATGAAGGTAGACTCACTCTGTCACTCTTGAACCACAGCAACGTTCTCCCTCTCAGAAGTGGTTTTTGAATCTAAACCAACTTGTCCACAAATGCCGCTGCCACCACCCACTCTGCAGGAAGGCTTGCGTGCACGCTTCCTTGAACAGTACGGCCACGTGTGTCTCTGCGCATGCCAACTCTCTGATGTCACTCTTCTGAAACACCCTTTTTGTCTACGTGTCGCGCGTGCAGGACGTTTCATGCTGGGAGCCTGGGTCCCACCTTATCTGTGTGAAACACAACATCGCACGATAACCTTCCACCGATGACTCATCCTGGCGAACGACCGATGTCTCTCTCTGGAAGACGACCGATCTCTCTCTCTGGAAGACGACCGATGTCTCTCCCTGCAAGACGACCGATCTCTCTCTCTGGAAGACGACCGATGTCTCTCCCTGCATGACGACCGATGTCTCTCTCTGGAAGATGACCGATGTCTCTCTGGAAGACGACCGATGTCTCTCCCTGGCGACGCCCGCATGCCTCTCGCCCTGGCGATGTGCGCATGTGTCTCGCCCCCTGGCGATGCCGCATGTCTCTCGCGCCCTGGCGATGCCCGCATGCCTCGCGCCGTGGCGATGTCCATGTGCCTCTCGCGCCCCGGCGATGCCCGCATGCCTCGCGCCCTGGCGATGACTGATGACAATCGCCACGCCTGGATGAAGGTTCTTCATCCCACAATGTTACGTCCAAGGTATCACCTCCACATGATTACCTCACGATAAAGTCATCGCACCTGACTACTTGGTTAATAAAATGGTCAGCCGACCGACCTCTACCAGCTGACCCCAAACCTTGGGCGATGTCCGAGGTCCGACTACTACGAAACTTCTATTACCAGCTCTTTGTATTTTAAATAATAACATCTTCTGAAATTATTTAAATATAACACTTTTATTCCAATTAAAGTTTCTAGGTCCTTACATTCTCCCCAACAAGAAAAATTTTCGTCCTCGAAAATTGAATTACAAGGAAAAGAGGTAGGGATAGGCTTCTCTCATGGTTTCTTCTAACTCCCAAGTTGAATCCCCTGATCTGTCATTTCATTGGTTGAAGTGGAGACTTGCAGACCAGAAAACCTGTCTCAAATACTTGATCCTTAAAACTCCTAATTCCTCTTGTTTTAGATGTCCTTCATTGGCATGAACTGATCTGCGATGACTTGGGTGACATCAACATTATTATTCTGTCTAGAAACTGCAGAGATGGAGTTTCTTCCAGGATTTTCATTTTTCAGTTCAGAAACAACCGGTTTGTAGCTTGGCTTCACATTAGACACCGTTTCTTGTCAAACCGATGGTGAAACAGCAAAAACTTGAGGGAGCACGGTCTCTTTCTTCAGGCGCCCCTCTGGTTCATCTCTTCTTTGATTACTAATAGCAGATCAGGAAAAACCCACCCCTTTAACAGATGGTTGGGATTTCAGAGCTGCTAACTCAGGAATTCCATTGGATACATCCATATTAGCATTGCATGGGATCTCAAGGTGCTCAGTATTCAACACGCAGATCATAAATCCCTCACTGTGTTCAAGGTGAGGACTTGTTGCCACAGCTAACAATGCAGCAGTGTTTCTAGGATCAGAAACGAAACGCTGACCACCACAACTGCCCATTTAAAGGATTAGCTGTAAATCCCATCCCATTAGAAACACAAGGCACGGAAAGTTCTGCTTCCACATCCAACTTTCTGCAATTTACTAACATCGCTAGAAGAACTCAACATCATCATAACACGGCTTACCCTTATTCTTATCCATAGCCATTACCTCCTTCCCTTCTACATTCACAGGCAGAACTGCATCCTCATTTGCCAAGTTCAGGAGATCTACGGCATCAGGAGCCTTTAGTCTCAACCCACCATTTCCATACTCATCTTTCGAATCACGATCAACAAAACAGCATCCATTCTGCGTGAAGCTTTCTCTCTTATCCCAGTAACTTCTCTACCTAGTATTTTTCAGCAAATTTCTCTGTCTAATTGAACTTTAGACATAAATACAATATCTCATCTTTCCTTTTAAGCTTGTGGTTAAGCTAGAGCCATCTCATGTTGTTTCATCGACATAACCATCTTCCAAGCTTCAAATAAAAGAAAATTCATTCTTTCATTCTTGGAACTTAACCCTGGTACTTCCCATGGATACACATGCTTAAGTCTTTAAACCCTCAACATACTGCTTATTTACTCTCCATAACTTATATGTAGCTGAAACTAAACCTTGGTACAACTAAATCTAACTTACACTTGCTTCTTTAATTCCATCAACTCTGCTGGAGCCATTGACACTGGTCCAGCTCCAGGTACCAAAACAATAGAGAATTCCATCTCTCTCTTAGGAGGTAGTCCAGGTATTTCTTCTGAAATACATCCATGAAATCCTTCACCACATGTATACTGCCCATATCTTCATCATTCTTCACTCCCCCTTGAGCTAGGATCACAAGGCACGTCGCCCCTTCTTTCAACTCCGACCATACATGCTTAGCAGATATCATATCTGTCTCTTGGAGATCTGGAAACACCACTTCCTGCCTACTGCAATCTATGAGAATGTGATTGGCAGATAGCCAATCCATTCCCAGGATAACATCCAGATCCTGAAGAGGTAGACAGATCAAATTCACTTTGAACCTGCGTCCCTTACTATCACTGGACATTCAGAGCAAACTGGGGAGGTCAAAACCTGTCCTGATGCAGGTGTAGAGATCAACCGTTCAAACGGCAACTCCTTCCCTAGAAGGCCCAGTTCGGTTGCACACCGATTTGACACAAAAGAGTGTGTCGCTCCAGAATCAAACAAAACTCTAACGTATCTACCAGCTATAAACAAGCACCTTGTACTAGGTTACCTGACTGAGATGCCTCCGCTCCAGACATGGCAAACACTCTCCCTGCTGCCTGAGGTCTGCTGCCTTCGTTGCTCAACTGCTGGGAACCACTGGGTTGAGTCGCCCTATTCCCGTTAGGACACTCTCTAGCAAGGTGTCCCGTCTCTCGGCAGATGTAGCATCTTCTTCCTAAATCTCTCTTGGGGCACACATTAGATGTGTGTGGCCCACCACAATGGAAACATCTGAGTTTCCAGGGCTGTTGCTGCTGAAACTGGGGAGGTGCTGCTTCTGCCCTATGCTGTGGAGGTCTCGCATAAGGCTTATTCTGCTGTTGCTGCACCTTGGCCTTCCCATTGGAAGAACCCCCTGGGTATGACCTGATCACCCGGGAGTCACTCTTCTCCAGTGTCTCCACCATCTTCGCCTTCTCCACTAAGGCGTGAAATTCTCTTATGCACATAGGTGCTATGGTCCTCTTCAGCTCATGCTTCAGTCCTTCTTCAAATTTCCTACACCTCCAAGCCTCAGAGGTCGCCTGGGTATAGAATCGGGCGAGGTACTCAAACCGAGCAGCATAAGCATTCACTGACATCTCCCCCTGCTCCAACCTGAGGAATTCTGCTTCCTTCGCAAACCTTGCACTATCTGGGAAGTATTTTTCCAGAAATCTCACCCTGAAGCTCTCCCAGTCTAAAACATCAGCTCTGGCTTCCATCATCTGCTGAGCTCCCATCCACCAGAACTCGGCTTCTCCAGATAGCAGATAGGTGGCGAATACCAATTTCTTCTCTTCAGGGCAGGAGGTCGCCCTAAAGATTTTCTCCAACTCCCTGACCCACTGATCTGCTTGATCAGGGGTAGCATTCCCACTGAACTTGGGTGGGTTGTGCCTCATGAACTCGGTCAGTCCCATCTGTTCCTGAGGCTGACCGACGTGAGAAGTTGTTTCAGCCGACCGAGCAGTTTCCCAATGGTGCATTGCAGCTTGATGATTTTGAGCCATTGCTGCATTCTGTTGTTGGATAGCACTCGCCATCATCTCAATGGCCCTGGCGATCTGGCCTATTTCCGAAGAAGGTTGGGGAGGGGTAGGAGGTCTACGTGAAATCTTCTGTGTAAGATTAGGAAACTATTATTCTCTAATCATATTCCTATAAAATGAACTTGATGAGGAATCAATTCATTTAGAAGACCACATCTAGGTCTTACAAAGGCCAGCATCTCAAATTCATCAAGAATTTTGAGTTTATCAGCCGATCATGATACTTACAGCAGCAAGCATAACACCAAAACAGCCACTGGTATAAAACCATCAGTCCAAACAACCACTTTCAATCAATTACAAAGACACTCAACAAAGTGAAATAATTCACACCAGAATCCAATATATGCTAAACATCAAACTTTCAGGACTAAGATTGAGAATCATCTTGATCCAGTTATGAGTGTGCACCCTCACTACTTTATCAAGATCCTTTCATTCTTAATACTAAAATTTTCAGTTAGGGCATATATTCACTAAAGCACACACAAAATTTCAATACAAAAACGTTTGAAAACCTTTCACTATAGTTTTTATTTAAAACTCAAATAAATTTTATGAGCAGAAGAAACACAATGGATCCACAGCCCTCAGGTCATCCTAAGGACGAACTGCTCTGATACCATTAATGTAACATCCCGCCAAATTCTTTCCATATTTATATAATAAAATAAGCGTAGACATTTATTTATAAAATCAACATATGTATGTATATTGAAAGTACATCATCGCATACATTGTATCTCAAAAAGAAACGTCCCTCTTATAGGGGTTTTAATACATTCCATCAACTGTTTCAAAATAAAACTAAAATACAGCATAAAAAGAAAACAGGTGATCTCTTCCTCCAACTGCTCACTGAGGAGCTCGACTACCTGCAACATCATCTGCTCCCGTGTAAAATACACGATCATCACAGTTTTAAGAAAAACAGCCACAGAACTAAAACGCAGGGTAAGCTAGATATTTTAAAGAGAATTTAGATATGAAACTTTAAAATCAAGATAAAACAAATTTAAGACACCCACGTAAAATCCATCAATTTCCCATTCATTTCACACACTTCACAATTTCATCAAGAGTTATTTGTTTCACATAAAACATCAAATGCCTATCAAATCTTAATATTTCTCTTTCTCACGTCCGACTTCCACGGACTCACCACACATAGACACATACCACACCACTGTAAAGTCCACATAGGACAGCTAGTGAAGTCCACACAGGACAGCTAATGAAGTCCACACAGGATAGCTACTGAAGTCCACACAGGACAGCTACTGAAGTCCACACAGGACAGCTACTGAAGTCCACACAGGACAGCTACTGAAGTCCACACAGGACAGCTACTGAAGTCCACACAGGACAGCTACTGAAGTCCACACAGGACAGCTACTGAAGTCCACACAGGACAGCTACTGAAGTCCACACAGGACAGCTACTGAAGTCCACACAGGACAGCTACTGAAGTCCACACAGGACAGCTACTGAAGTCCACACAGGACAGCTACTGAAGTCCACACAGGACAGCTAATGAAGTCCACACAGGACAGCTACTGAAGTCCACACAGGACAGCTACTGAACTCCACACAGGACAGCTACTGAAGTCCACACAGGACAGCTACTGAAATCCACACAGGACAGCTACTGAAGTCCACACAGGACAGCTACTGAAGTCCACACACGACAGCTATTTAACATCAATTCACCCAATGCACCATACAACACTTAAATGAACACAGCAACAATCATTCCACGGTTCAGATTTTTGAATATCACATGCATTTCACATTTAAATCTCAAACAGTCTCAACGACACTAAAATAGGGGAGTTCGAAATCAATAATAACACAGGCGATCACGTCCAACACAGGGGATTTCGAAATCTGTATTTAAAACCGGCGATCACGTCGCCCAAACACATAAGAACAGAACATCATGAAAAAGGGGTTTAAACCCGGCGACCACGTCGCCCAAACACATAGAACAGAGCATCGCAAAAAGAATATGAAACCGGCGACAACGTCGCCCTCACTTCAGAAACAGCTAGCCTACGACTTTTATTGAAAATAAAGCTAGCTTCCCGTACCTGAACTTGCGCCAAAACACCAAGAGCTCCAACACCCACCGAAGCTTAAAGATGTCCTAACTCTGTTCTAGCGTCCTGACGGAAAACTCGCAGAGAACTCCCCAGGTATCCAAGTGCAGTCGTCGCTCGTCGTACTGGTGCTTGGGGATGTCTGAAATGCAGCGCGAAGGAGAGAAAAGAGAAGGATGAAGGTAGACTCACTCTGTCACTCTTGAACCACAGCAACGTTCTCCCTCTCAGAAGTGGTTTTTGAATCTAAACCAACTTGTCCACAAATGCCGCTGCCACCACCCACTCTGCAGGAAGGCTTGCGTGCACGCTTCCTTGAACAGTACGGCCACGTGTGTCTCTGCACATGCCAACTCTCTGATGTCACTCTTCTGAAACACCCTTTTTGTCTACGTGTCGCGCGTGCAGGACGTTTCATGCTGGGAGCCTGGGTCCCACCTTATCTGTGTGAAACACGACATCGCGCGATAACCTTCCACCGATGACTCATCCTGGCGAACGACCGATGTCTCTCTCTGGAAGACGACCGATCTCTCTCTCTGGAAGACGACCGATGTCTCTCCCTGCAAGACGACCGATCTCTCTCTCTGGAAGACGACCGATGTCTCTCCCTGCATGACGACCGATGTCTCTCTCTGGAAGACGACCGATGTCTCTCTGGAAGAAGACCCATGTCTCTCCCTGGCGACGCCCGCATGCCTCTCGCCCTGGCAATGTCCGCATGTGTCTCGCCCCCTGGCGATGGCGCATGTCTCTCGCGCCCTGGCGATGCCCACATGCCTCGCGCCCTGGCGATGTCCATGTGCCTCTCGCGCCCCGGCGATGCCCGCATGCCTCGCGCCCTGGCTATGACTGATGACAATCGCCACGCCTGGCTAAAGGTTCTTCATCCCACAATGTTACGTCCAAGGTATCACCTCCACATGATTACCTCACGATAAAGTCATCGCACCTGACTACTTGGTTAATAAAATGGTCAGCCGACCGACCTCTACCAGCTGACCCCAGACCTTGGGCGATGTCCGAGGTCCGACTACTACGAAACTTCTATTACCAGCTCTTTGTATTTTAAATAATAACATCTTCTGAAATTATTTAAATATAACACTTTTATTCCAATTAAAGTTTCTAGGTCCTTACATATACTCTTAGGAAGACCATGGCAATTTGATAAAAAAACCTTGCATGATGGTCTTACTAATGAGATTTCCTTCACCCATAAGCATAAAAAGTTTGTACTTAGTCCTTTACCACATTCCCAAGTGGTGAAAAACCAAATACAAATGAAAGAAAAGAAGGATGAGGAAAAGAAAAGAGGGATGAGGAAAAGAAAAAGAAAAGAGAGCTTGAAAAGGAAAAAGTCCTTAGGGATAGGAAGGAGAGGGAGAAGAGTGTTCCTTCCCCCAAGGTTGCTCAACAAGAGAAGCCTTTTGAAAACATCTTGGAAAATTTACTTCTTGTTGAACAACCAAGCCTTGTCTTTTGTAAAGGAACACTTGCATGCACTGCCACAAGTAGTGAACTTATGAGTCAACCTCCTAAAGTAGAAAAACTTTTAAGTGAATTTGATGATGTATTCTCTAATGAGGGGCCCAATGGACTCCCTCCCATTAGAGGTATAGAACACCAAATTGACTTGATTCCGGGGGCAAGCCTGTAACATCCCGCCAAATCGTTTCACAAATATATAATGAAAATAAACGTAAAACCAAAATGTTGAAATGTGCATAATTATATATATGTAATGAAGTTTCTCCCCGCAGGGAGTTTAATACAAAACGGTCGTTTTCCAAAACTTAACATAAAAACAGCAAAATATAACCAAACAGCCGATCTCCCAACATAAAAAGGGCGATCTCCTAACATAAAAGGCGATCTCCTATCAAAAAGGGGCGATCTCCGATCAGAGAATAGGAAAGGGGGTGATCGCCCAACAGAAGCAAAACCGGCGATGTCCTCCCGGCGACCACTCACTGAGGAGCTCTTCTTCCTGCAAGATCATCTGCTCCCGTGTAAAAATTACACGATCATCACAGGTTTTAAGAAACAATCACAGAACCCAAAAACAGGGTAAGCTAGACATTTAAAAGAGAGTTTGAATACGAACTTAAGAATCAAGATGAAACCAATTTAAGACATCCACGTAAAACCATCCACTTTCTCAGATTCCACAAAACCATCAAGTAATCACATTTTTCACAATTCAACCAAGAGTCTTTCAATTCACATACGCAATCAAGTGTCTATCAATTCAATTTCTCAAAACTTCACGTCAGACTTTCCACTGACTCATCACACCAGACACTTGACCACTATTTCCGGAACACACGTGCATTGACTAGACTCAGAGATCTGCACCTGTCATACTACATTGCTGTAAAGTTTCCACAGCTGTGCACATGAACATAATCTCAATCTCATCACTCTCCTAGTATGACAGGGTTAATCCACGTAACAGGCCAAGCTCGTTCTTTTTCACACGACTCGCCCATTCATGAACCTCCTTCGACTCTCAACGCCTGAATAACTTCCTCTATATGGTTCCATCATATCAGGAGAGTCAGGATATCTCATTATAGAAATCACCGATCAATGCACATCCTACACAATCTTACACGGTATTTTCTTTCCTGAAAATACTATGCCTCGATCCACATTCACAACATTCAACACATCACATAACATTTCAACGAATGATTCCAACCAAAACAACAACCATTCCAAGGTTCAGATTTTCAAATATCACATTTAAATCTCAAACAGTTTTCAAACAACACAAAAACAGGAGATCATTCAATAACAGATGAAAACCGGCGATCACCTCCAGGAACCGGCGATCACGAACAAAACTGGGTTTAAAGCAAGAACAGTTTGAACACCCGGCGACCACGTCGCCCCCAACATCAAAATCATCACACATACAGTTTTCATTAGAAGTAAGGCTAGCTTCCCTTACCTGGACTTGCGCAAAACACCAAGAGCTCCAAAACCCAACGAAGCTTAAAGAATGCCTTGGCTCTGGTTTTGCGTCTGGTTTGAAGGACTTGCAGAGAACTTCCCAGGTGCTCTAATGGTGGCTGTCGCTCGTCGTACTCTTGTGTGAAGGTACCAGAATCGCAGCGCGAAAGAGAGAAATGGAGGAGAAAGGAGGTAGCTCACTCTTTCGTTCTTGAACAACTGCAACGTTCCTTTTCCTCTCAGAAGTGGGTTTTTGCATCTTAAACCTACTTGTTCCACAATTTCCGCTGCCACCGCCCACTCTTGCAGGAAAAGCTTGCCTGCACACTTCCTTGAATAGTGTGCCCACGTGGGTTTTGGGTCACTTTCCGTACCAACTCTCTGGAGCCACTGCTCTGAAGTACGCTACCTGACTACGTGTCGCGCATGCAAGACGCTCATGCTGGGCCCTGGGCCCCACTTCATCTGCGTGAAACACGACATCGCGCGATAACCTTTCGCCGATGACCACTGGCGCGAAGACAATCCACCGATGACCTCTCGCGCAAAGACAAACCACCGATGACCTCTCGCGCGAAGGCTATCCGCCGATGACCTCTCGCGCGAAGACTACCCACCGATGACCTCTTGCGCGAAGACTAACCCCGCATGCCTCGCGCCCTGGCGATCACGTGAAGTCTAGGCGACCGGCGATTATGTGTTAACAAGGAACTCTTGTAGTCTTCTAAGCTACACTTTCCTTCCTTTTTATTTTAAATAAAAACATACTTAGAATTCATTTAAAATATACTCTTTTATTCCAATTTAATTTTTCAGGTCCTTACAAAGCCTACCAAATAGGCCCGCCTATAGAACTAACCCCGAGGAGACCAAGGAGATAGAGTCACAAGTTCAAGACTTGTTGGAGAAGGGTTGGGTTCAAAAGAGCCTAAGCCCTTGTGCTGTACTTGTCTTGTTGGTGCCCAAAAAAGATGGAAAATGGCGCATGTGTTGTGATTGTAGAGCAATCAACAACATCACCATCAAGTATAGGCATCCAATCCCGAGGCTTGATGACATGCTTGATGAATTGCATGGGTCCACCATGTTTTCCAAAATTGACCTTAAAAGTGGATATCACCAAATTAGAATTAAAGAAGGTGATGAGTGGAAAACTGCTTTTAAGACCAAATTTGGACTATATGAGTGGGTAGTGATGCCTTTTGGACTCACTAATGCACCTAGCACTTTCATGAGGCTTATGAATTATGTATTTAGGGATTGCATAGGTAAGTATGTAGTAGTCTATTTTGATGATATCTTAGTATATAGTCAAAGCCTAGAGTCCCACCTAAGTCACCTTAGGGAGGTTCTTTTAGTGCTTAGGAAAAATAGTTTGTTTGCCAATATAGATAAATGCACTTTTTGTGTAGATAGTGTAGTGTTTTTAGGTTTCATAGTCAACCAAAAGGGGGTGCATGTTGACCCCGAGAAAATCAAAGCCATCCAAAAGTGGCCCACTCCACAAAATGTAAGTGATGTAAGAAGTTTCCATGGGTTAGCTAGCTTTTATAGAAGGTTTGTGCCTAATTTTTCAAGTCTAGCTTCTCCTTTGAATGAACTTGTGAAAAAGAATGTTGCATTTTGTTGTAATGATAAGCATGAGCAAGCCTTCCAAAGGCTAAAAGCTCAACTCACCAATGCACCAATTCTAGCTCTCCCAAATTTTTCCAAAACTTTTGAGATAGAATGTGATGCATCGGGAGTAGGCATAGGTGTTGTATTATTACAAGGTGGTCACCCCATTGCATATTTTAGTGAAAAACTCCATGGTGCCACCCTCAATTATGACAAAGAGCTTTATGCTCTTGTGAGAGCCCTAAAGACTTGGGAACACTACCTTGTGACCAAAGAATTTGTAATTCATAGTGATCACGAGTCTTTAAAATATCTAAAGGGCCAACACAAGCTCAACAAGAGACATGCTAAATGGATGGAATTTCTTGAACAATTTCCTTATGTAATCAAGTACAAGAAAGGAAGCACCAATATAGTGGCCGATGCTCTTTCAAGACGGCACACACTCTTTTCAAAATTGGGTGCTCAAATTCTTGGATTTGATCACATAAGAGAGCTTTATCAAGATGATCAAGAATTTTCATCCATCTATGCCCAATGTCAACATAGAGCGCTAGGAGGTTACTATGTGTCCGAGGGATATCTTTTTAAAGAAGGAAAACTTTGCACTCCCCAAGGCACACATAGGAAACTCCTTGTCAAAGAATCACATGAGGGGGGACTCATGGGCCATTTTGGAGTTGATAAGACTCTAGACATTTTGAAAGTAAAATTTTGTTGGCCACACATGAGGAAAGATGTCCAAAGACATTGTTCTAGATGCATAGCATGTTTGAAAGAAAAATCTAGAGCAATGCCTCATGTAAGGACCTGGAAAATATTACTGGAATAAAAGGATATAATTTAATGGATTCGAAGTATGGTTGTACTTAAAATGAAAATGGAAGGAAAGTGTAGTTTAGAAGACTATGAGATCGCCTACTACACATTATCGCCGGGGCGCGAGGCATGTGGGCATCGCCGGGGCGCGAGGCATACGGTCATCGCCGGGGCGCGAGGCATGCGGGCATCGCCGGGGCGCGAGGCATGCGGGCATCGTCTTCCAGAGAGAGACATCGGTCGTCCTCCAGGATGAGTCATCGGTGGATAGCCTTCGCGCGGAAGGTCATCGGTGGAGAGTCTTCGCGAGGAAGGTCATCGGTGGAGAGTCTTCGCGCGAGAGGACATCGGTGGAGATTCTTCGCGCAAGAGGTCATCGGTGGATTGTCATCGCGCGAGAGGTCATCGGTGGATGGTCATTGGGGGTTCTGTTATACGCGGATGAGGTGGGGCCCTGGTTTCCAGGATGAACGTGCTGCATGTGCGACATGTAGGCAGTGAAAGTCCTTCGGAACAGTAGCTCCATGTGCGCAGAGACGCCACGTGGCCATACTGTCAGGTTTGCATTTAATTCGAGGAAGAAACCCACACGGAAGTGTTAGTTAGAGAGTAGGTAATGATAGCTACATGGCAGGCCTATGTTCCTAGTATCGGAATGCACCGCCTCTTAGTGAGATTAGAACGCAGTAAGAGAAAATAGTGACAGAGTTTCATCTTTCTCTTTTCTCTCCTTTGCGCTGCGATTCAGTCATCCCCAGGCACCAGCTTGACTACCAGCGACTGCCATAGAGCATTTGGGAAGGTTCTCTGCAAGTTCTACAAACCAGACGCTAAAACCGAACTAAGACATCCTTTAAGCTCGGTGGGTTTAGGAACTCTTGGTGTTTTACGCTAGTCCAGGTAAGGGAAGCTAGCCTTACTTCTAATGAAAACTGTATGTGTGATGATTTTGATGTTGGGGGCGACGTGGTCGCCGGGTGTTCAAACTGTTCTTGCTTTAAACCCAGTTTTGTTCGTGATCGCCGGTTCCTGGAGGTGATCGCCGGTTTTCATCTGTTATTGAATGATCTCCTGTTTTTGTGTTGTTTGAAAACTGTTTGAGATTTAAATGTGATATTCGAAAATCTGAACCTTGGAATGGTTGTTGTTTTGGTTGGAATCATTCGTTGAAATGTTATGTGATGTGTGAATGTTGTGAATGTGGGATCGAGGCATAGTATTTTCAGGAAAGAAAATACCGTGTAAGATCTGTGTAGGATGTGTATTGATCAGTGAGTATCCTGTTAATGAGACGATCCTGACTCTGCTGATATGATGGAGTTACGTAGATGAAGTCATTCAGTGGTGAGAGTCGAAGGAGGTCCCTATGTATGAGTGGCCCGTGTGAAAAAGAACGAGCTCAGCCGTCATATGGATTCACCCTGTCACACTGTGAGAGTGATGAGATTGAGATTGTGTGATGCGCATGGCTGTGGAAACATTACAGCATTTTAGTGTGACAGGTGCAGGTCTCTGGATGCTAAGTTCAACACACGAGTCTCCGGAAATAGTGGTCAAGTGTCTGGTGTGATGAGTCAGTGGAAAGTCTGACGTGTGAAATGAGAAATTGAATTGATAGACACTTGATTGCTTATGTGAATTGAAAGACTCTTGGATTGATTTGTGAAATATGTGATTACCTGATGGTTTTGTGGAATATGGAAATGTGATGGCTGATATTGATATGGATCATGAATGGTGTGAAGATTTATGTTTTCTGTGGATTTTAAGTTTTCAAAACATCTAGCTTACCCTTTTTATCTGGTATTGTGATTGCTGTCTTAAACCTGTGATGATCGTGTATTTTGCACGGGAGCAGACGAGGTTGCAGAAGGAAGAGCTCCTCAGTGAGAGGTCGGCTGTTAGGAGGTCGGCTGTTATGAGGTCGGCTGTTAGGAGGTCGGCTGTTAGGAGGTCGGCTGTTATGAGCGCGGCTGGTAGGAGATCAGCTGTTAGGAGATCGGTTGTTTTCTTTTTTTCGTTTTTTTCTTTGCTGTATCTTGCTTAAGATTTTGGAATATTGACCGATGTTGTATTAAACTCCCTGTGAGGAGAAACTTCATTACATATATATAATTATGCACATTTCAACATTTTGATTTTACGTTTATTTTCATTATATATTTGTGAAACGATTTGGCGGGATGTTACATTAGTGGTATCAGAGCAGTTCGTCCTTAGGATGACCTGAGGGCTGTGGATCCATTGTGTTTTCTTCTGCTCATGAAAACTTATTTGAGTTTTAAGTGACAACTATTGTGAAAGGTTTTCAAACGTTTTTGTATTTAAATTTTTTGTGTGTGCTGTAGTGAATGTATGCCTAACTGAAAATCTTAGTATTTAGAATGAGAGGGTCTTGATAAGGTGGTGAGGGTGCACACTCATGACCGGATCAGGGTGATTCTCAATCTAAATTCCAGAGGTTTAATGTTTAGTATATTCTGAATTCTGGTGTGAATTATTTCATTTTATTGAGTGTTGGTGAAATTGATTGAGATTGGTTGTTTGGATTGATGGTTGTATACCAGTAGCTGTTCTGGTGTTTTGCTTGAGGTCATAAGTATTATGATTCTGTTGACGAACTCAAATTCTTATTGACTTGGAGATGCTGACCTTTGTAAGGTCTAGAGGTTACTCCTGAATGAATTGATTTCTGATCGATCTCATTCTTGTAGTTGTAGGGAATATTGAAGCATATAGTTTCAAAATCTGAAACGAAGAAGATGACTCGTAGACCCCCTACCCCTCCCCAACCTTCTTCAGAAATGAGCCAGATTGCTAAGGCCATTGAGATGATGGCAACTGCCATCCAACAACAGAATGCAGCGATGGCTCAGAACCATCAAGCTACAATGCACCACTGGGAAACTGCTCGGTCGGCTGAGACAAACTCTCACGTCGGTCAGCCTCAGGAACAGATGGGACTGACCGAGTTCATGAGGCACAACCCACCCAAGTTCAGTGGGAATGCTACCCCTGATCAAGCAGATCAGTGGGTTAGGGAGGTGGAGAAAATCTTTAGGGCGACCTCCTGCCCTGAAGAGAAGAAATTGTTGTTTGCTACCTATCTGCTTTTTGGAGAGGCCGAGTTCTGGTGGGTGGGAGCTCAGCAGATGATGGAGGCCCGGGAGGATGTGTTGGATTGGGAGAGCTTCAGGGTGAGGTTCCTGGAGAAATACTTCCCAGACAGCGCAAGGTTTGCGAGGGAAGCTGAGTTCCTGAAGTTGGAGCAGGGGGATATGTCTGTGAACGCCTATGCTGCTCGGTTTGAGTACCTCGCCCGATTCTATACTCAGGCGACCTCCGAGGCTTGGAGGTGCAGGAAGTTTGAAGAGGGACTGAAGCATGGGCTGAAGAGGACTATAGCCCCCATGTGCATTAGAGAATTCCACGCCTTAGTAGAGAAGGCGAAGATGGTGGAGACCCTGGAAAAGGGTGATTCTCGGGTGATCAGGTCACACCCAGGGGGTTCTTCCAGTGGGAAAGCTAAGGTGCTGCATCCACAAAGCAAGCCTTATGCGAGACCTCCACCACATCGGACGGGAACAATGTCATCCCGGTTGCAGCAACAACAACCTTGGGCACCCAGATGTTTCACGTGCCAAAAGATGGGGCACATTTCTAGAGATTGCCCTGACAGACATAGGATGACTCAAACTGCGGGTCCTCGGCAGTTGAAGAAAGAAGGCAGCAAACCTCAGGCAACAGGGAGAGTGCTTGCCATGACAGGAGCTGAAGCGTCTCAGTCAGGTAACCTCGTGCAAGGTGTTTGTTTTATATCTGGTAAGGGTGTAAAAGCTTTATTTGATTCTGGAGCGACACACCCCTTTGTGTCAAGCCTGTGTGTAACCGAGCTGGGCCTTCTAGTGAAGGAGCTACCTTTCGAACTGTTGGTCTCCACACCTGCGTCAGGACAGGTGCTGAGCTCTACAGTTTGCCCCGAATGTCCAGTGATAGTAGAGGGACGCAAATTCAAAGTGAACTTGATCTGCCTACCTCTGCAGGACCTGGATGTTATCCTGGGAATGGATTGGCTAGCTGCCAATCACGTTCTCATAGACTGCGGTAGTCAGAAGATAATGTTTTCTGACCCCCACGAGTCAGATGTGATATCTGCTCGGCAAGGGCAGACGGAGTTGGACGAAGGGGCGAGGTGCTTCGTGATGATAGCTCGGTTGGAAGTGAAGAATGAAGGGGACGTAAGCAGGATACATGTAGTGAAAGACTTCACGGATGTATTTCCAGAAAAGGTACCTGGATTACCCCCTAAGAGAGAAGTGGAATTCTCTATTGATTTGGTACCTGGAGCTGGACCAGTGTCAATGGCACCTTATAGGATGGCACCAGCCGAGTTGGTAGAATTAAAGAAGCAAGTGGAAGAGTTGTTGGAGAAACAATTCATCAGACCCAGTGTATCTCCATGGGGGGCTCCAGTGCTCCTAGTTAAGAAAAAGGATGGAGGGTCTCGGCTGTGTATAGATTACAGGCAGTTGAACAAGTTGACCATCAAGAACAAGTACCCTCTACCTAGAATTGACGATTTAATGGATCAAGTGAATGGGGCCTCGGTGTTCTCAAAGATTGATCTGAGATCGGGGTACCATCAGATTTTGGTAAAGGCCGGCGATGTTCAGAAAACGGCTTTTAGGTCTCGGTATGGGCACTATGAGTATGTGGTGATGCCGTTTGGAGTCACAAATGCTCCAGCTCTGTTCATGGACTACATGAATAGAATCTTTCGCCCTTTCTTGGATAAGTTTGTGGTAGTCTTCATAGATGACATCCTAATTTATTCAAGGACCGAGGAGGAACATGAAGGACATCTGAGGTCGGTGTTGGAGATTTTGAGGGAGAAGCAACTCTATGCCAAGTTCTCTAAGTGTGAGTTCTGGCTAAAGGAAGTCAACTTCTTAGGACACGTGATATCTGTCCAAGGGATCTCGGTAGATCCAGCCAAAGTGGAGGCAGTACTTCAATGGGAACGTCCCAAGACGGTTACCGAGATAAGGAGTTTTGTGGGGTTAGCTGGCTACTATCGGAGGTTTATTGAGGATTTTTCCAAGGTAGTGGCCCCCTTAACCCAGTTGACCCGCAAGGATCAACCTTTTGCTTGGACCGACCGATGTGAGCAGAGCTTCATGGAACTAAAGAGAAGGTTGACTAGTGCTCCAGTGCTGGTGATCCCAGAGGTAGGAAGACCTTTTGACGTATACTGTGATGCTTCACATCAGGGTTTGGGATGTGTCTTGATGCAAGAGAACAGAGCGGTGGCGTATGCTTCAAGGAAACTCAAGGCTCATGAGAGAAACTACCCTACGCATGATTTGGAGCTGGCGGCTGTGGTGTTTGCCTTGAAGATCTGGAGGCACTATTTATATGGAGCTCGGTTCCAGGTGTTCAGTGACCATAAGAGCCTGAAATACCTGTTCGATCAGAAGGAACTAAACATGAGGCAAAGAAGGTGGATGGAGTTTCTAAAGGACTATGATTTTCAACTCATGTATCATCCGGGGAAGGCCAATGTAGTGGCAGATGCTTTGAGTAGAAAATCAATACAAGTCGCCGCCATGATGATGGAAGAGCAGAAACTAATCGAGCAATTCAGAGACCTGAACCTTGGGATAGAATTTCACGTAAATCACATTGGTTGTAGTAAGCTGTCTATAACTAATGATTTCCTTGGGATGATAAAGGATAAGCAGTTGGAGGACCCTATCCTGAAGCGTGCTGTGGAATCACTAGGGACCGACCAGGCTAGAGACTTTGTGATGGGCGGTGATGGGATCTTGAGATTTAATGGCAGAATTTGCATACCTGCAAATAAAGAGTTGAAGAAGATGATCCTAGAGGAAAGTCACAAGAGTCGCTTTAGCCTACATCCAGGCATGAACAAGATGTACCATGACCTGAAGGAGTCATTTTGGTGGTCGGGCCTGAAGAAAGACGTCGCCCAGTATGTGACAACCTGCTTAACATGTCAGAAGGCGAAGATAGAGCATCAAAGACCTGGCGGGTTGTTACAGCAGCTGGATATCCCTGAGTGGAAATGGGACAGCATTTCCATGGATTTTGTTACCCATTTACCCAGATCGGTAAAGGGTCAAGATGCAATCTGGGTCATCATTGATCGGTTGACAAAGAGTGCCCACTTTCTCCCAGTGAATATGAAGATGCCTATGTCCAAGTTGGCACAATTGTACATCAAAGAAATAGTGAGGTTGCATGGAGTGCCTTCCAGCATTATTTCAGATAGAGATCCCAGGTTCACTTCACGGTTTTGGCAGACTTTACAGGATTGCCTGGGAACTAAGTTGAGAATGAGCTCGGCATATCATCCTCAAACAGATGGACAGTCGGAGAGAACGATCCAGTCCTTGGAAGATCTGCTGAGGACGTGTGTCTTGGATCACTTGGGAAGTTGGGATGAGGTGTTGCCGCTGGTGGAGTTTACTTATAATAACAGTTACCACGCTAGTATTGGAATGGCACCATATGAAGCCCTGTATGGGAGGAAATGCAGAACTCCCTTATGTTGGTACCAGGAGGGCGAAGCAGTATTGGTTGGGCCAGAGTTGATTCAGCAGACAACCGAGAAGGTGAAACAGATACAAGACAGAATGAAAGCTTCTCAAAGCCGACAGAAATCCTATGCAGATCAGAGGAGAAGACCTTTGGAGTTTGCTGCTGGAGATCATGTGTTCATGAAAGTGACACCGACCAAGGGTGTAGGACGGGCGATCAGATCAAAGAAGTTGTCCCCTAAGTTCGTGGGACCATATCAGATCTTAAGGAGGATTGGTCCAGTGGCTTATGAGATCGCCCTACCTCCCCATTTAGCGAATCTGCATAACGTCTTTCACGTATCACAGCTGAGGAAGTACATGGCAGACCCTAGTCATGTGCTGGAAGCGGACGATGTGCAGATCAGGGATGACTTGTCCTTTGAAGCAAAACCAGTTAGGATTGACGATTGGCAAAGTAAACAGCTCAGAGGCAAGACCATCAACATGGTGAAAGTGGTGTGGAATGAGAGATCGGGTGATTCAACTTGGGAGCTAGAAGAATCCATGAGAGAAGCCTATCCATACCTCTTTTCCGTGTAATTCAATTTTCGAGGACGAAAATTTTTGTTGTTAGGGAGATTGTAAGGACCTGGAAAATATTACTGGAATAAAAGGATATAATTTAATGGATTCGAAGTATGGTTGTACTTAAAATGAAAATGGAAGGAAAGTGTAGTTTAGAAGACTATGAGATCGCCTACTACACATTATCGCCGGGGCGCGAGGCATGCGGGCATCGCCGGGGCGCGAGGCATACGGTCATCGCCGGGGCGCGAGGCATGCGGGCATCGCCGGGGCGCGAGGCATGCGGGCATCGTCTTCCAGAGAGAGACATCGGTCGTCCTCCAGGATGAGTCATCGGTGGATAGCCTTCGCGCGGAAGGTCATCGGTGGAGAGTCTTCGCGAGGAAGGTCATCGGTGGAGAGTCTTCGCGCGAGAGGACATCGGTGGAGATTCTTCGCGCAAGAGGTCATCGGTGGATTGTCATCGCGCGAGAGGTCATCGGTGGATGGTCATTGGGGGTTCTGTTATACGCGGATGAGGTGGGGCCCTGGTTTCCAGGATGAACGTGCTGCATGTGCGACATGTAGGCAGTGAAAGTCCTTCGGAACAGTAGCTCCATGTGCGCAGAGACGCCACGTGGCCATACTGTCAGGTTTGCATTTAATTCGAGGAAGAAACCCACACGGAAGTGTTAGTTAGAGAGTAGGTAATGATAGCTACATGGCAGGCCTATGTTCCTAGTATCGGAATGCACCGCCTCTTAGTGAGATTAGAACGCAGTAAGAGAAAATAGTGACAGAGTTTCATCTTTCTCTTTTCTCTCCTTTGCGCTGCGATTCAGTCATCCCCAGGCACCAGCTTGACTACCAGCGACTGCCATAGAGCATTTGGGAAGGTTCTCTGCAAGTTCTACAAACCAGACGCTAAAACCGAACTAAGACATCCTTTAAGCTCGGTGGGTTTAGGAACTCTTGGTGTTTTACGCTAGTCCAGGTAAGGGAAGCTAGCCTTACTTCTAATGAAAACTGTATGTGTGATGATTTTGATGTTGGGGGCGACGTGGTCGCCGGGTGTTCAAACTGTTCTTGCTTTAAACCCAGTTTTGTTCGTGATCGCCGGTTCCTGGAGGTGATCGCCGGTTTTCATCTGTTATTGAATGATCTCCTGTTTTTGTGTTGTTTGAAAACTGTTTGAGATTTAAATGTGATATTCGAAAATCTGAACCTTGGAATGGTTGTTGTTTTGGTTGGAATCATTCGTTGAAATGTTATGTGATGTGTGAATGTTGTGAATGTGGGATCGAGGCATAGTATTTTCAGGAAAGAAAATACCGTGTAAGATCTGTGTAGGATGTGTATTGATCAGTGAGTATCCTGTTAATGAGACGATCCTGACTCTGCTGATATGATGGAGTTACGTAGATGAAGTCATTCAGTGGTGAGAGTCGAAGGAGGTCCCTATGTATGAGTGGCCCGTGTGAAAAAGAACGAGCTCAGCCGTCATATGGATTCACCCTGTCACACTGTGAGAGTGATGAGATTGAGATTGTGTGATGCGCATGGCTGTGGAAACATTACAGCATTTTAGTGTGACAGGTGCAGGTCTCTGGATGCTAAGTTCAACACACGAGTCTCCGGAAATAGTGGTCAAGTGTCTGGTGTGATGAGTCAGTGGAAAGTCTGACGTGTGAAATGAGAAATTGAATTGATAGACACTTGATTGCTTATGTGAATTGAAAGACTCTTGGATTGATTTGTGAAATATGTGATTACCTGATGGTTTTGTGGAATATGGAAATGTGATGGCTGATATTGATATGGATCATGAATGGTGTGAAGATTTATGTTTTCTGTGGATTTTAAGTTTTCAAAACATCTAGCTTACCTTTTTTATCTGGTATTGTGATTGCTGTCTTAAACCTGTGATGATCGTGTATTTTGCACGGGAGCAGACGAGGTTGCAGAAGGAAGAGCTCCTCAGTGAGAGGTCGGCTGTTAGGAGGTCGGCTGTTATGAGGTCGGCTGTTAGGAGGTCGGCTGTTAGGAGGTCGGCTGTTATGAGCGCGGCTGGTAGGAGATCAGCTGTTAGGAGATCGGTTGTTTTCTTTTTTTCGTTTTTTTCTTTGCTGTATCTTGCTTAAGATTTTGGAATATTGACCGATGTTGTATTAAACTCCCTGTGAGGAGAAACTTCATTACATATATATAATTATGCACATTTCAACATTTTGATTTTACGTTTATTTTCATTATATATTTGTGAAACGATTTGGCGGGATGTTACACCTCATGGACTCTACACTCCCTTGTCGATTGCAAATGCTCCTTGGGAAGATATTAGCATGGATTTCATTTTAGGACTCCCTAGGACTGCAAGAGGCCATGACTCTATCTTTGTGGTAGTGGACTGTTTTAGCAAAATGTCCCATTTTATTCCATGCCACAAGGTAGATGATGCTCAAAATATTTCTAGGCTCTTCTTTAGAGAAGTGGTGAGACTCCATGGTATACCTAGAAGTATAGTGTCCGATAGAGATCCCAAGTTTATAAGCCACTTTTGGAAAACTCTTTGGAGTAAACTTGGAACAAGACTACAATTTTCCACTTCTTGGCATCCTCAAACGGATGGTCAAACCGAAGTAGTCAATAAATCTCTAGGAACTATGCTTAGGGCTATCATGAAGGGAAACCACAAGTCTTGGGATGAGCACCTTCCCCACATTGAGTTTGCTTATAATAGAGTAGTCCACAAGACTACTAATGCTTCTCCTTTTGAAGTAGTATATGGATTTAATCCTCTCACACCTATGGACTTGTTGTCCCTTCCTAATCCACAAGATTTTGTGCATAAGGAAGGAGCAATCAAGACCGATTTTGTTAAGAAAATTCATGAGAAGGTTAAACATCAAATACAACAACAAAATGAGAAGTATGCAAAATACCACAATAAGGGGAAGAGGGAAATGATTTTTGAGGAAGGAGACTTAGTTTGGCTTCATCTTCGAAAAGATAGATTTCCCACTCAAAGGAAGTCCAAACTAAGTCCCAGAGGAGATGGACCCTTTCAAGTCCTCAAGAGAGTCAACAACAATGCATACAAGTTGGACCTACCTCTTGAATATCGAGTGCATGACACATTTAATGTAATTGACCTATCTCCATTTATAGGTACCAATGAAGACTTGGATTTGAGGACAAATCCTTTCCAAGGGGGAGGGGATGATGGAGAGAGGCCAAGCTCACCCCACCATGAAAGCCAAGGGCCAAGATTAGACCGTCTAGAACCACATGGAGAGCGTCTAGCACAAGACAAGGGGGAGCTACATGAGGAGCGTCTAGGAGGGAGCCTAGACCATCTAGGACCTCTCACAAGGTTCATGGCCAAGCACATTCACGCTCAAATAAGTCAAGCCACGGATGGGAGGGAGAAGACCTTGTACATGCTACTTGGAGGCCCATTAGGGGTAGCTTAGTAGATTAGTGTAGTGTAGAAAGCAAAACTTGCTCACTTAGGGGTGTGCTATCAAAAAGGTGCCCTTAGCAATAGAAGGAGGGGTGTGCTAGTAAATAGGTGCCTTTAGCAAAAGAATGAGGGGTGTACTATCAAATGTTGCATTTTTTACCTACCTTCTAGAATATTAGGATGATGGTGTGGTTTGACTAAAGTCAATACCCTAGGCAACCCCACTTTTTGTATTTCCATCCCTACCCTTTAAGCTTGCTCACCAAGGCTCCTAAATCTATAAATAAGGAGGCCTACCTCATGTATTTTCAAGATTAATGAGTAAAGTTATGCTGCCAAATTTGTGCCAAGCTTTGCTCTCTCCTAGTTTCTAGGAATTGATCTTCATCTCCTTCACCTCAAGGGTTGGCCGAACCTCCCTACTCCCATACTCATCATGCACCTTCAAGATCACCATCACTCCTAGGAGGGTCTTGCTCATTTCAACCATTGCTTCCGCACCATCTTCAACATCCAAGGAGAGCTCAACATGTGAAGGCCATCACAAAGACTCAAAAGAAGAACGAATGTAGAAAAGAAGAACAGAAACCTTAAATGCAGAAATGGTAAACAGACCCAGCGTAGTTAGAAGATGCAAAGAGAAGCAGAATCATAAGGAGAAAGCAGAAAGGGAGAGTAAAGATTATACCTTTGCATGAGCGAGGTTGAAAGGGCGTGAGCGTAGGGGTTGGAGTAAGGCAGAAGCGTGCGAGAGAAGTTAGAAGATATGAACGCTGGAATGCAAAGTGATGAAATAGTGAAGTGGTGCGGGATTTTGAAGGGGTTTAACATAGCCCTAGGGAACGCAAACGTTAAGAATCCCAGACCGTTGATGCGGCCACGTGTCTACAGATAAAAGGGGGTTGGTGAAACGTCCCCTCAGCGCACTGTTCATGTCCTTATGTGCAGCGCCACGTAGGTCACTGGGTCGATTACTTAGTCTCTTCGCTGAAACAAGTTGACAGCTCGAGACTGGGGGGCTTGTGTACCGACCAGTCCTCAGACACCGAGAATAGCTAGTATGGGGTGAGCCACGTCAGCTGGGTCCCACAGTGTGGACCAAAGCCACATGGGATGGACCCCACAAGTGGTAATGTCTAGTAGGGTGATTAGTCATCAGCGTATCCCCACAGGAAAGGGTGATTAGTCGTCAGCGTGATGATCACTAGAATAGGCTGATGTGTCTTCGTCACTCCGCAGGTTGAGGAGTCCTCGACAACAGAGTGTGACGAGGTGACATCGGTCGTGGGTGATTTGAACAACATAACCAGAATAGCTAAGATTGGTTCCCAGAGTGAGCCAATGAGAAGGAAATACCCAGAGGTAAGGAGAGGCCTGAATCACAAAGAGCTTGTGTGTGTGGCAGGGAAAGCACGGTTAGGTGCAGAGTCCTGAGGGGTCAAGTACTCATCAGAACTAGGGTTTCCCAGTGAAGTTACATGCATGGCACGTGAACAGTGAAGGCACTCCCAGAACAGGTGGCCCCAGAGATTAGGTGCATGAGGAGGCACCCAGGTGGTCATCCTGTTAGAGTTTGCACTCCAGATAAGGAAACCTTATGTGCTAGATTACTCTAAGAATGGGTAATAGCGACGCAAGGGTATTCCAGGAAACCCTGAATATGGCTAGCAGCGTAGCGAACCCTAATTAGGGCTAGCAGCGCAGTAAACCCTAGACTATATAAGGGACAGTAAAATACTTCACAAAGGTACGCAATTACAAACCCTAAACATAGTGACTAAAGACTTGGTGTATCTTGCCCAATTTTGACTTGAGCGTCGGAATGCAAACGGCCTCTAAGGCGCCCTCTTTCTCTTTTGTAGGTGCAGATTGCTTCGAAAGAACCAAGCACAACACGTGAGGAAGAAGGCATGTGAGTGTCGTGGAGTCAACTGATAAGCGAGTCAACCGGCAAGAACAGAGGCTGAGAGCAGCATGCCTCACCAACGGCATCAGGAAGACATCTCCGGACTCAGTGAAGTAAGGGCGAGGTCAGTTAGTGGATCTCTCTTTCCTTCTCTTGTCTTGTGAGGTAGGATCGAAGAGCAACAAAGAATTCCCTTATCTTAGCGTAGCCAAGGTAAGACCAGTTAAGGGTTTGTGCGCGCATCACTGTTACCTTAGGCCACTAAAGAATCGAAGAAGGCAAGGTTGAGCAAGTGGTGGACAAGCGTGCTACCTAGAGTATGAATATTCATCAACTGTGTTGTTAGCGATGTTAGGGTGAGACACGGTAGTTAGCAACCAAGGCAAACAACTAGCTTAAAGCAGATAGATTCACAAATAAGGACAAAGTATATATATAGAGTACAAATTGTTCTTCAAAAGGCCAAGTTATTACAAATTAAAGTGAGCTAGATCCTGGGTGCGAGCTGCCCATCAACGACGCGCTTCATCACCACGAAGGGAGAGAGGTCCAGCTCAGGGTGCAAGCAGGCAACCTGAGCGAGGGCATCCTCAAACCCTGCTCCATACGTGTCGGCAGCGTCTTCGGTGAGCTCCACCTCAGTCTTGTTGAAGAGCTCAATCTTTTGAGCAAGCTCACCCTCCACACGGCCTAACTGGACCTCTTGTTGGGTGGCCTGCTCCTCTAGCTTGGCCATCTTAGCCTTTGCCCCCTCTGCCTGCTCCTTCAGATCGAGCACTTTGTTGCGCAGAGGTAGGATCTTCGCCTCCAGCTGAAGGGCCTCTTGACCCTTGTCAAAAAGAAACTTCTTGATCTCCTTCTCTGATTGACGGAGGCTACTCAACTCTTGGTTTATGGCTGTTTTACGGTTGGCAAAGACCCGAGCTTGGAGGGCAAGTTCCCCTTTCATCCTTGCCTCCGCTTGGCTCACGAAGGCGAGGGAGTTGACGAGGAACTCCCCAAGGCTCTAGCCCATGCACTCCTTCAACAAGTCTCCGTCCAAAGCCCTCACCGCCTCCTTATCTTGGAAGCACTTGAGGGCTTGTTGGAGTACGACAGGGAGCTCAGGGGCAGGGGGCAGTTGGTCACCCCCAAGAGTGCTCTCCCCACAGCCTTCGAGCGCGGGATGCCTGCAAGGAGAAAAGGCGCTAGGGGGTTGTCCCTGAATGACATAGGGTGGTCATCAGAAGCAGAGAGTGAGGTTGTCGCGACCCCCACCCTTGGCCTCTTGAAGACAAGACCCTCCTCGGTTACCTCGTCCTCAGAGTCGATCGCAACCACCCCTTTACTCTTATTAGTGGGGGCTGGGTTGGATGAGTCCTGGGCAACAATTAGAGGACCGGCAGGGGCTGGGCCACTTGCACCAGTAGGAGCCGCTTGGCGGCAAGCAATCAGCTCAACCAGTCTTTTCCTCTTCTCCTCATTGAGCACCATACCTGCACCAAGACAATGAAACATGAGAAGATAATCCTACACAGCACACAACCAGCAACAAGAAGCACAAGAGCCACAGTATGCAAAGGGTAAATCAGTGGATGCACAAGCATAAAAAGACAAAGTGCGTGATGTTTAAGCTAACAACAGATACGCAAAACGAGGCAGGGGAAATGATGGGTTGTTCTTCATGACCAATGTTCTTCTTTGAGGAAATGAGGTGAAAGGTGGCGGAAGCAATGGAGGTGATGATTAAGGATGGCTCATATAGAGCTATGGTTTCCTTGTAGGTGCATGAAAGGTATGGAGAGTGATAGGTTAGGCCAAATCACTTGGAGGAAGATGAAGATGAAAATCAAAGTGTCTAACCTAGAGAGACTAGACAAAGAGTAGAAGCTAGCATAATTTTGGCAGCATTTCTCATATGAATTGATCTTCCAAAAAAACATGAGCCAAGCACCTTTATTTATAGGTGCAAGTGCCTTGGAGAGCAAGGAGGAAGGGTAGGATGGGGAATACACAAAAGAGGGGGCTGCTAGGGTATTGACTAAAGTCAATGCCACACCCTAGGAGCAAACTTCTAGAAGCTAGGTCAACTTCCTACCCTAAAAGGCTCTACTCAAGCTAAAATGATAAGCACACCTTCCCTATTTTGCTAAAGGCACCTTATTCTAACCTATCTTGCTATTTGGACCCCCAAAGTGAGCCCTACTCTACTGAAAATACAAATAAACTAAAATTACAAATAAAGAAACTAGCTCCCATGGCTTGGGCTTTACTTTTTGTGGTCCTCTGAGGAATCTTTGAACATATAAAGAAAAGTTTCTCTGCCATCAGTAGCAAAGTCTCAATCTTCTTGAATACTCTTTGCCATGGACCTAGTTGTTGGGCTTGAACTTGGGTCGGAGCTTGGGCATCTTCCATCAGGAAAGGTAGAAACAAGTACCAAGTACCGATGTAACCCTTGAGGGCCTTGGCGTTGAACTCATGCTTGATTACTTGAGTGGTGTTAAACACCACTCCCAAGCTTGAGAGGAACTGACATAGTTCGCGATTAGGGGGAGTTAGCTCCTCAAGACCCCTGGGTTTCTTGAACTTCAATTTCTCCACCCAGTAAAGGGGAAACTCATCTAGCAGGGTGGGGTCATGATCGGTGCAGCACACCTTAAAGAACTTCCCTTTGAAGCCCTTATAAAATTGCTGGAAGAGGGTTAGGAGAACTCTCCCCGCTACCCCGTTGAAGCTTACCCAAAGCCTCTTCCCTGGGCTCTTTGCCTCAAAGAAGTAGAGGAAGACGTCCACTGAGGGGGTGTGCCCTAGATGGTTGCACAGGATTGCAAATGCCCTCACGAAGGCTCAGCTGTTGGGGTGCAGTTGAGTAGGGGCCACATTTATTTCAGTTAAGAGCACCTGCTCGAACCCCGTGAGTGGCAAGCGGAGTTTGATCCGCTTGAAGATGGTGGCGTTAAGGAAGAAGAAGGGCTCCCCATCGTTGACGCGATCGTCAGCACATACAGGTTCACCCTTCGCATAGGGTCGAACGAAGACGTAAGTGTCGCACTCCCTTCCAAACACGCGGGTCATACAGGAAGCCTCGTCCTCCCTGTGCTGTGTCACGTCCCCACTGGAAGTGAGTTGGGAGGTCTCAGCAAGGGAGGTCCTCAGAGGCCCAGGGGTAGAGGGCTTTGTAATCAACGTTGGGGGGAGGGTTGGGGGTGGTTTTGGTTCTGGCCATCTTGAAGAAAGCTAAAAAGGGAGAGGAGAAAGGAAGAAATACAAGGGTTCAGAAGAAGCAACGGTGTGACTCAATGAACCAGAGAAATAGAAAGGAAGAACACAAAAGTGTAAAATGCAGGAAAACCTAAAGTGTGGAAATCTTAAACAAACCCAGAGCAGTTATAGCATGTTATGAGCAGCGAAATCACGAAACAAGAGCAAGTCGTGAGATAAAAATCGTACCTTTAAAGCAGTTGAGGGTTGAAGGTCGAGATTAATGAAAGAGAAGTGAGAGCATTTGAGAGAAGGAGAATGATCGAAGAGAGTATGTGGTGAAATGATGGAATAGTGAAGAAGCGCGGGGTTTTGAAAGAGTTAACATAAACAAGGGAGCGCAAGTGGCGATAAGTCCTAGCCGTTGATCAAGCCACGTGTGCGCAGATTAAAATGAGTACGGAGAGACGTCATTTCGGTGCACTGTTCACGTCCTTTCACCAAGTGCCACATAGGTCGCCAAGGGCAATGACTTAGTCTTTTCGCTGAATAAGTTAACAGCACGAGACTAGGGGCCTTGTGTACCGACCAGTCCTCGGACGTTGATGACCACTAGTAATGGTGGGCCATGTAAGATGGGTCCCACAAGCGACGTGAGACAGTGTCCCACAAGCGGCATGAGCCAATGTGCCGATTAGTGGTCGGTTGTCAATAACCAGGATATGTCGACGTGTACTCGGCAACAGAGTGAGGCCGATGTGACGTCGGGCATCGGTGGTTCAAACAGCTAAATTGGGCCACGAAAGGTGGACCTCAGGAAACACACCAGTTATTAGTGAAATGCCCAGAGGTAGGGGGAAGCCTAAGTCACAAGGTGCTCACGCGTGTGGTGTGAATAGCGCATTTGGGTGCGGCACAAGCAAAAGGCCCTAGGGACGCTGAGGCCCGTTAAGGTCAGGGTTTCTCGGGGGCAGACCGCATGCATGGCACGTGAACAGTTAAGGCCCCCCTAGAACGGATGACCCCAGAAACTAGGTGCACAAGTTGGTACCTAGGTGGTCATACCGTTAGAGGTTGCACTCCAGTAAGGAGGGCCTGTGAGCTAGATTACACTAAGAATGGGTAATAGCAGCGTGAGGGCACTCCTCCAGAAACCCTAAATGCGGGTAACAGAAACCGAGGAAACCCTAGACTATATAAAGGGTAGTAAGAAACCCTAAAGAGGTACGTAGTTTCTGAAACTAAAACTATTACACTCACATACTATTTCTTGTCCTAGGATTGACTTGAGCATCGGAGTGCAAACGGCCTCTAGGGCACCTCCTTTGTCTTTGCAGGTACAGGTGTTTCGACCAAGAAAGGCACAAACCCAGGCGGAGATAAGAGGGCTGTGAACATCGTTAGAGTCAGCCGAAAAGTGAGTCAACCGGTGAGAACAAAAAGGATTTTTTTTTCTTTAATGTTAAATATAAGATAAAGGATATACTAGTACCTATCTTTTTATTGTCTCATATGTGAATTAAATATTTTTTAAAAAAATTAAAATTACAATAAAAAAGACATGATATTATGAAAGATTGACTGTCAAAAGGATTTTTTTTTCTTTAATATTTGTTCTTGCCAGTTGACTCTCCTATCGATTGACTCTACGACACTCACACGCCTCCTTCCTCACTTTGGTATATGCTTGGTTCTCTCGAAGCAATCTGCACCTGCAAAAGAGAAAGGGGGCGCCCTAGAGGCCGTTTGCACTCCGACGCTCAAGTCAAAACTAGGGCAAGCACACCAAGTGTATTCAGTATCTGTGTTTAGGTCTAGAAACTGCTTACCTTTATCAAGCATTTTACTACCCTTTATATAGTCTAGGTTTCCTCTGCGCCGCTACCCATATTTAGGGTTTACAAGAATGCCCTTACGCCGCTATCACCCAAACTTAGGGCAATCTAGCGCGTAAGGCTTCTCTTAATTGGAATGCAAATTCTAACAGGATGGCCACCTGGGTACTCCTTCGTGCACCTAGTCTCTGGGACCACCTGTCCTGGGAGTGCCTTCACTGTTCACGTGCCACGCATGCAGTCTCACTTGGAAACCCTGATCCTGATGGGCACTCAACCCTTCAAGACTCTGCACTTAACTGTGCTTTCCTTGCCGCACGCATGGATGCTTTGTGATTTAGGCCTCTCCCTATCTCTAGGCATTTTGCTGATAACTGGTCTTCTCTCGGGACCCACCTTAGATGTTCTGGTTCTGTTGCTCAAAACATCAAAGACCGAAGTCACCTCGTCACACTCTGTTGCCGAGGACTCATCAACCTGCTGAGTGACGAGGACACATCAGTCCACTTTGGCGATCAACATGCTGATGACTAATCATCATGGTAGTTCGTACTACTTGCAGGGTCCATCCCACGTGGCTTTGGGCCACACTGTGGGACCCAACTGACGTGGCTCACCATTACTAGCTGTTCTCGGTGTCCGAGGACTGGTCGGTACACAAGCCCTCCAGTCTCAAGATATTAACTTGTTCAGCGAAGAGACTAAGTCATCGGCTCGGGCGACCTACGTGGCACTGACCGAAAGGACATGAACAGTGTGCTGAAGGGACATCTCACCAACCCCCTCTTAATCTGCGGACACGTGTCTAGATCAACGGTTAGGGTTTTTAACGTTTGTGCTTCCTTGCTTACGTTAAACCCTTTCAAAACCCCGCCCCTTTACATTGTTTCATCACTTTCCACTCTAGCCTTCATACCTTCTAACTTCTCTTGCACGCTTCTGTCCTACTCCAACCTCCACACACGCGACCCTTCAACTTTGCTCACACAAAGGTATGATCTTTACTTTTCCTTTCTGCCTTCACTTTATGATTCTGCTTCTCTTCACATACCTTAACTGCACTGGGTCTGTTTACTATTTATGCATTTAGGGTTTCTGTTCTTCTTTTCTGTGTTCGTTCTTCTTTTGAGTCTTCGTCCACCACAATTTTCGTCATCGCTTCTTCTAAGCCCACTTTTCTTCTTCCTGCCTCTCATTTGTTTTAGATTCGAGATGGCCAGAACCAAAACCACCTCCAACCATAGCCGTTGACTACAAGGCCCTGTACTCCTGGGCTTTTGAGGAGCTCCTTGCTAAGACCTCTAAACTCACGACCTGTGAAGACCTAAGAAAACACAGGGACGATGAGAACGAGATCAAAGGGCGTGTCTTTGGCAGGGAGTCTGACGCGTACATCTCGGTGCGACCCTGCACAAAGGGTGAACCCGTATGCGTTGATGATCGCTGCAATGACGGGGAGCCCTTCTTCTTCTTGTACGCCACTATTTTCAAGCGAGTCAAAGTCCGTATTCCCTTCACCGGGTTTGAGAGGGCTTTGCTCACAGAGCTGAACGTAGCGCCTGCCCAGCTGCACCCCAACAGTTGGGCCTTCATCAGGGCTTTCTCCATTCTTTCAACTACCTAGGGTTCACTCCCTCGGTAGATGTATTTCTCTACTTCTTCGAGGCGAAGAGCCCTGGGAAAAGGCTTTGGGTAAGCCTTAATGGTGTGGCGAGAGGGTCCTGCTTACTCTCTTCTCGCAATCATACAAGGGCTTCAGGGGGAAGTTCTTTCGAGTCTGCTGCAGCTTCTATGACTCCACCATGCTCGATGGGTTCCCACTATATTGGGTGGAGAAGTTGAAGTATAAGAAGCCCTGCGGACTTGAGGAGCTGACGCCCTTTGACCGTGATGTGTGCCAACTCCTCTCCAGCTGGGGCATGGTGTTCGACACCACCCAGCTGATTAGGCACGAGTATGATGCTGAGACCCTCAGCGTCTATATTGGTACATTGCCTTTATCTCACACCTGCCAACACTTGTGTTTTATGCATGACTCTTCTCACCCTTTACTTGTTGTTCATTGCAGGTATGGTACTGGACGCTGAGAAGAAGAAGAGGCTGGCTGACCTGCTAAGTCGTCGCACAGCAAGTGGCTCAGGCCCTGCTGGCCCTTCTTCACCTGCTGTGGTTGCCCCAGGTCCAACTTCTAATAAATCAAAAAGGGCAGCCGTAGTGGTGATCTTTGAAGATGAAGACACCTGTTCTGGTCTCGTTTTCAAGAGGAAGAGGGTGGAGGTTGCTGCAGAGACCTCTTCTGCAACAGAGGGGCAACCTCCTTCCTTTAGGGAGCACCCTCCCAGTGCTTCATCTCCCCCCGAGCCACTCTTGGCACTCAAGGGTGTTGGGAAGAGTGCCCCTTCAACTAGCCAAGCACCTCTTGCTCTTGAACTGCCTCCTCTCCTCCAACGGACTCTCGCTCAAATGCCTGGCCAAGCTGCGATGGAGGCCATGGACAGGAACTCTCTAGGGGACCTCATCAGTCACGGTCTTGGGGAGTTCCTTGCCGCCTCCAACTTCCTCCTGGTCAAGGGAAATGCTAAGGCAAAGCTGCTAGAAAAGGTTGCAAAATTGGAGAGAGAGCTGGAGCAACAGAAAGACTTGGAGCTCCAACTTCAGCAAGCTGCCAAGTGCAAGACTGCCCTGAACCAGGAGCTGGGCAGTCTCCGCCAATCAGAGAAGGAAACCAAGAAGATCCTCTTCTCCAAGGGGCAGGAGGCCCTCTAGCTTGAGGCCAAAATCCTCCCCTTCTGCAACAAGATCATCGAACTGGAAGAGCAGCTGGAGGGGGCTCAAACTAAGATGACCAAGCTGGAGGAAAGGGCTACAAGCCAAGAGGTTCAGCTGGGCAAAGTTAAGGAGGAACTTGCCCAACAAACTGAGCTGATTAAGAAGACCGAGGCTGAGCTCACTGAAGATGCCGCCGACGCCTATGGGGAGGGTTTCGGCGATGCCCTTGCTCAGTTTGCCTGCGTGTATCCTAAGATGCACCTCTCGCCATTTTCTGTAAATATGCAAGTGGTCGATGGGCAAATAGTGCCTAGATAGGTCTTCTAAGCAGCTGTATCTTACAGCTAAATGTCTTGTACTAAAGTTTCATTGTAATATGATTAATTCGTTTACTTGCCTTCATACTTGTTTGACTTTATGCTTCGATTTACTTGCGTTGGTATCTATGTCGTTTGGTTAAGTTCTCTCTTCATCATAGAATCAACCCATAAGTAGAACGCTTGACTCAGAATAACCCATAGGTAGCACGCTTAATTCTGTTACGTCATTATGAGCTTTGCTTTTTGATCCGGTCGGTCATCGGTAGTCGATGACGTCAGCAGCAGATGACCACGTGGACCATTCACAGGGTGACACGTGGAATAAGATAGCAGGTGAATCTAGGAGGAGATCACTCAGAACGGTGATCGGTGGTCAGTTACCGAGTGACCACCACCCGCAGATCAGTACCTAGATGAGCGCCTGGAAGCAGAGCGCGATAAGAAATGAAGCACAGATCAGTCATCGGTGCATGGTCATCGGGGTTTCTTGCTACACACAGTTAAACTGGGACCAAGGTCCCAGCGAGAGTGTTACGCATGAACCTCCATGATTCCAAACCAGAAGAAGAAGAGCTGCTCGCCAGTAGGGTCGTGCATGAGGATGGTATAAGGGAGCTAGTAAATTGGTCAGTGATCAGTGACTCTCTTAACCCATTACGTGCATGGCACTGTGCGGTGAGGTCATGCATGCAGGATGCAACGCTTGGTGAGTGTGCTTAGGCCAGCCACACCTGGTGCTCTCCTGGGAGCATGCGACTTACTCAGAGGGAAGAAACGCCCTAAGTTACTCCGCAAGGGAATAACTTAGGCGCACAGAGAAAAGCGCAAAGGCCCTTCAGGTGTGACACGTGTACGGTTAGATGCAAGTTGCATGCCTCCATGTGTCACCATCTGAGAGAGAGGCGCGGCCCAAGTATAAAAGCACTCCACGTCATGTAAGGTACACACAGATTTTACAGTTTTACAGACAGTTTTTACACACATTTCTGAGTCATTGTGAGCACGTTTTACACACGTTGCACAATGATAACAGAATTCAGTTATAGAGAGAGAAAGTGGATCTGAGAGCACACACGAGTCTCACAGAGAGATTCAGAGAGAGTTTTTGGTGGTTCTGTTACCTGACTTGAGCGTCGGAGTGCACACGGCCGCTAAAGGCGCCGTCTGTGTTGTTTTGCAGGCATCGTTTGGAGTTCCAGAGAAGGTTCTTGGAGCGTTCTTGTAGAACACGCGGTTGCAGAAGGCTAGATGAAGGAGTGATGAGGCATATCCTCCACATTCGAGTCAGCGGCAGGATCACTTTTTATAAGGACAGGTGACCATACCATGGACAAGACTTCATAAGAACTTCTCTGCTGAAAAGTACCTCACCTGCCTCGTCATCGCCCACATCTCTTAGCCTTGTGAGGACTTCAGCGTCGATCTGTATACGCCTGACCCCTCCTTGCTCGAGGCAGAGGGGAATGCTAACGAATTTCATCCGACCGCTCATCGCCCTTAGGCGAGGGTGGATCTCACTGGTGAACCCTTCTGTTCAAGTTGGGAGTTCTCACTCGAAGAGGAGGTGTTCTCTACGAACCTACCTTCCCACTTACGAGACCTCTAACCCCACTCGAAAGGCTTGAGCTGACCTCTGATCGCTCATGGGCGAAGGGGGATTTCACTGGTATGGGTCGTCCTTGGTGTTCTCACTCAGAGGGGGAGGCGTTCTCTATGAATCTTCCTTTCCCGCTTCCAAGGCTTCTAACACAATCTGACGAGTCCTTGCAGACCTCACATCGCCCAAGGCAGAGGAGGATTTTGATGAATGAACCTTTCTGCTCAAGTTGGGAGTTCTTACTCGAAGGGGAGGTGTTCTTTACAAACCTACCTTCCACTTACGAGACCTCTAACCCCAACTGATAGGTTCGAATTGACCTCACGTCGCTCATAGGCGAAGGAGGATTTAACTGGGTGAACCGTCCTGTTCACGTTGGGAGTTCTCACTCAAAGAGGAGGTGTTCTCTACGAACTTTCCTTCCTACTTACGAGACCTCTAACCCCAACTGATAGGTTCTGTCTGACCTCACATCACTCATCGGTGAAGGAGGATTTAACTGGGTGAACCCTTCTGTTCGACTTCGCATTCTCACTCGAAGAGGAGGTGTTCTTGACGAACCTACCTTTTCTACTTACGAGACCTCTAACCCCAAGTAACAGGTTCTATCTGACCTCACATCGCTCATCGACGAAGGAGGATTTAACTGGTGAACCCTTCTGTTCGACTTGGCGTTCTCACTCGAAGAGGAGGTGTTCTTGACGAACCTACCTTCCTACTTAGGAGACCTCTAACCCAAGTGACAGGTTCTAACTGCATTGTACAAACTCATTCAGATATATATCTTTAACTGAAAATTTTATTGGTGACCTCATTAAAAACCCTTAAAAGGGAAAAAAGAGTGTCCCCTAAACTGTGTACAATATTACATAGCTTTAGCTAAAATAAAACTTCAGGTGAGTCGCATTCCATGTACGAGGAATAGGACCACCTTCTAAAGTCTCAAGTCTATATGCTCCATTCCCCAGGGCCTCTGTCACTCTAAAGGGACCAGTCCACTTAGGGGATAGCTTGTTCTCTATCTGGTAGGGAGATGCCTTTCGCATGACTAGGTCAGCCACCTGGAACTGCCGAGCTCTCAACTTAGAACTGTGCTTGAGCTCAACTCTCCTCTTCAACGCTTCGGCTTTGATTCCTGCCTCTTCCCTAACTTCGTCCAAGAGATCCAAATTCACCTTCCTTTCTTCATTGGACTCCTCAGCCACAAAGTTCTAGAAACGCGGTGAGCTCTCCTGGATCTCTACAGGGATCATGGCATCTAAACCGTACACTAAGCTGAAAGGAGTCTCCTTGGTAGTTGACTGGGGTGTGGTATGGTAGGCCCATACAATTCTGGGAACCTCCTCAGCCCACATCCCCTTCGCCTTCTCCAGCCTTCTCTTCAGTCCTCTGAGTAGGACTCGATTGGCCGACTTGACCTGCCCATTGGTTTGAGGATGCTCGACCGATGCGAATACTTGCTTGATCCCCAACTCTATGCATAGATTTCCCAACTGTTGACTTGCGAACTGGGTGCCATTATCAGACACCAGGTGCTTGGGTACACCAAAGCGACACACTATATTCTTCCACACAAAGTGTTGGATCTTGTGGGCTGTGATCTGTGCTACTGGCTCAACCTCGATCCACTTTGTGAAGTATTCTATGGCGACCACGAGGTACTTCATCTGCCGCACAGCCAAAGGACATGGCCCTAGGATGTCAATTCCCCAGGTGTGGAATGGCCAAGGGCTGTATATAGATCTGAGCTGCTCTGGAGGCGCCTTGTGCCAATCTGCATATAGCTGACATTGTTTGCACTGTTGCGCATACTTCGTGCAATCCTCCCTCATGGTTGGCCAATAACACCTTGCTCGAATGGCCTTAGATGCCAAAGCACGTCCCCTTGTGTCGCTCCCACATATTCCTTCATGGAGCTCTGCCATTATACGCACACACTGCTCACCATGCACACACACCAGGATGGGATGCGTAAATTCGTGCCTATAGCTCCCCATCAATGAGTGTGTACTTAGTCGAGTTCTTCTACACCTTCCTCGCCTCTGTTGGCTCTATGGGCAACATCCCATTAGCCAAGTAGCGCTTGTAGGGTGTCATCCACGTTTCCCCACTCTGCAACAAGCATACCTGTGGCGACGTCTCCTCCAGTGCCACATACGCGTTGACCCTTGGCTTCTTCAAAGTTTCCTGGGTCAACGACCGATGACTCCTTCTCCCACCATCTGTCTGGCTGATCTGGTGGACTCCTGCCAAGTTATCAGCGGTGTAGGTGCGAGGTGCCCTCAGGGTCTCCTAGATGACGGTTCTCTGCCTTCCCCCCTTGCCCGAGCTTGCGAGTTTTGCCAACAAGTCAGCTTGGGCATTCTGATCTCTGGCCACATGCACCAATTCAAAATCCGTGAAGGAACTCTTTAACACCTGGACATACTCTAGGTAGGAGGCCATCTGAGGATCTTTGGCTTAGTACTCTCCCGCCACCTGGCCTATGACCAATAGGGAGTCACTCTTTGCCAAAAGACTCTGTGCTCCCATCTCCTTAGCCAACAGCATTCCAGCGATTAGAGCCTCATACTCAGCCTGGTTGTTACTGGCCTTGAAGGCAAACCGTAGAGCTTGCTCAATCAATAGCCCTTTCGGTCCTTCCAAGATCACCCCAGCCCCACTACCTTGCTGATTGGAAGACCCATCTACCGAGAGCACCCATCTGAAGTGAGGTCCTTCCTCCTGGGTTTCTGCTGAGGACATCTCGGCTATGAAGTCAGCATAAACTTGGCCTTTGATTGGGCCTATGGGCTCATACTGTATGTCAAACTCAGACAACTCCACTACCCATCGCACCATCCTTCCCGCTACATCTGGCTTCTACAAGACCTTCCTGATGGGCAGATTTGTCATTACCACCACTGTAAAGCTCTAGAAGTAGTGACGTAGCCTACGCGCTGAGAACACCACGGCCAAGGCTGCCTTTTCTATGGCCTGGTACCTCACCTCGGACCTTGCAGCACCTTGCTAACAAAGTAGATAGGATTTTGGGTTTGGTCCTGTTTCTGTACCAAGACTGAACTCACCGCCCTTTCGGTGACCGCGAAGTATAGGCGCAATGGGGTGTCGATCTGTGGTCTGCACAACACTGGTGGGCTGGACAGATATTGTTTCAGCTTGAGGAATGCTTCTTCACACTCCTGGGTCCACAAGAACCTACTATTCCTCCTCAGGCATTGGAAGTAAGGGTGACCCTTATCACCCCCAGCTGACACAAACCTGGAAAGGGCAGCCATCCGACCTGTCAATTGCTGCATTTCCTTGATCGACGTCGGGCTCCTCATGGCTAAGATCGTCGCGCACTTGTCTGGGTTGGCCTCAATCCCTTGTTCGGTGAGCAAGAAACCGAGGAACTTGCCTGCCTTCACTCCAAAGACACACTTCTCTAGGTTCAGCTTTAACCCATACTTAGCTATTGTATTGAATAGCTCCTCCAAATCAGCGATGTACTGATCTCTCACCTGGGATGTCACCACCATGTCATCCATATAGGCTTGCACGTTGCGCCCTATCATGGGTGCAAGGACCTTGTCCATCAGCCTTTGGTAGGTGGCGCCTGCATTCTTCAACCCAAATGGCATGACTGTGTAGAAGTAGCAGGACAGCTCGTTCATAAACGTTGTCTTGCTCTCGTCCATCGGATGCATCTTGATTTGGTTATACCCAGAAAAAGCATCTAAGAAGCTGAGCAGGTTGCACCCCGAGGCGTTATCTACCAGCGCATCAATACTCGGTAGAGGATAAGAGTCCTTTGGACACGCCTTATTGAGGTCAGTGAAGTCCACACACATCTGCCACTTCCCATTGGCCTTCTTCACCAACACCACATTCGCTAGCCACTCAGGGTATTGGATCTCCCGTATGTGACCAGCCTTAAGCAGCTTTTGTGTCTCTTCTCTGATCACCTGCCTCCTTTCTTCGTTGAATTTTCGCCTCCTCTGTCGGACAGGTTTGGCTTGGGGATTCAATGCAAGGCGATGACATAAGAAGTCTGGATCAATACCTGGCATATCCGAGGCAGACCAAGCAAAAGCGTCCATATTTCGTTCTATGACTCCCGCTATCTGGTCTTGTGTCTCCCAGCGTAGGGATTTGTCGAGTTTGAACATCTTGCCTCCAATCTCCCTTTCTACCACCTCCTCCGCTGGTTCTGGTCGTCTCTCTCGGGCGACCTCTGCTCGTGCAACCCCGACTCCTCCTCGGGGTAGATCAGTACCAGGGCACTCTCCTCTTGCGCACTCTCCACCCGGTGGTTGGGTGGTCACCGTGCACACTCCCCTTCTCATCTTAAGGCTATTCTCGTAACACTTCTTAGCCTCTTTCTGGTCTGACCTAATGGTGATCACCATACCCTCCATCAAGGACAACTTCATCTTTATATGCCTCGTCGACACTACGACTCCCAATCTGTTCAATGTTGGCTTGCCCAACAGCATGTTGTAGGCTGATGGGGCGTTGACGACCAGATACTTGATGTTCTTGGTGAGGAAGGCCACCCCATCAGTAAAAGTGGTCCTCAGCTCTATATATCCTCGCGCCTCAACCTGGTCACCTGCGAACCCATACAGGCAGCCAGTGTAAGGCCTTAGCTGATCTGGGGACAGCTGCAACTTGTTAAAGGTCGACCAGAACATAACATCGGTTGAACTTCCTTGGTCGACGAGGACCCGGTGCACCCTTCTCCCTACAGTAACCACTGATATCACCACTGGATCGTTGTCGTGAGGGATGACGTCTAGGCGATCTGCCTTTGTGAATGTGAGGTCGATATCTGGGAAGTGGTCTGAAAATCCACCCACGATGGTGTGGATCTCACCATGTATGGGCACTTTGTGCCCCTGATTAGTCCTCGGTGCTGCCACCACCTCTCCTGATGGAAGAGGGCCAAGCACAACCTTCCATGAAAGGCAAGAGCCAAGTCAAGAGCGTCTAAGACCAAGCTAGGAGCGTCTAAGACAAGCTAGGAGCGTCTAGGACGAGAAGGCCAAGCTAGAAGCGTCTAGGACAAGAAGACTTGGATCAAAGCTATGAATGGGAGAGTGGCATACTAGCACATATTCCGTGAAGGCCCATCAAATGTAGTTTAGCTTTAATTGGGGTGTAAATAGCATAGCCATGTGGACAAATGTTTATTTTTCTGCACATTAGAATTAAGGAGAAGTTAACCTTCCCACTATTCTAGAAAGCCCATGGAGGGGGTGAACTTACAAACTAGACACACCCCTCCCCATGTGCTCACACTTTCCATGTGGCCCATGTGCTTCACATTTACATTTCATTTGGCTAGCATTAGGGTTGCATTATGGTCCTCCTTAGCCTATAAAAGGAGGAGCCTACACCTTGTATTTTCAAGATTAAATAGAGTATTGTTATGCTGCCAAAATTGTGCCATACACCACTCTTTGCCTAACACTTAGGTTTTAGTCTTCAATTCATCACTACCAAAGGGGCTGGCCAAACCTCCCCATTTCCTCACTCTTCATGCACCTTCAAGGCACCCATGCTTCCTAGGAAGGCCTTGCTCACCTCCTCCATAAGCTTCCGCATCCATCATCACCAAGGAACTCCAAAATCCAAAGAAGAGCTCATAGGAATGCTATCATTTGGTATCTAGAGCTATGGTTCTTCAAAGATGAGTATCTCTTTTCATTTTCTTTTTGAGTTCTTCTTTTCTCCAAGTTGTTCATCTTTATTCCAAGTTGTCTTGCTGTTTTTTGTGTTTTAATATGATTTGAATGCTTGTTTATTCATTTCATTTGGTGGGTTTGTTCAAACTTGTGCTTGAACATCTATTTTCAATTTTGTGTAGGATTCTTGATATATTTGTGTTGCTGTTTTTATTTTTAGGTATTTGAGTCTTGCTTGAAATTTCATTTGGGTCATATGATGTTCTTGTGTCTTTTCATTTTATGAATCCATAAGTTTTCTCTAAGTCATGTGTTTCCATATTTGTCATCAAATCCTAGTAGTACTCTTTTTGATTTATTTGTTTCTTGTTTTTGGTCTGAATGTTTGATCTGAAATCTGTTTTGTGTTGATCCTTTGGTGCATTTTTAATTTTAGTTTGGGTTCTTATTTGTGTGTTAGATCCACACAAATTCCATCATATTAACTCCATTGTGTTTTTGAGGTATATCATTTTGTTTTTTATTCCAGTTTTCAGAACCCCTGTTTTCACATTTCTGTGCTGACTGTTTTGTCTTATGAAAATTACATACATCATCAAAAATTTCTGAGCCTCTGGATTTCACAAATTTGAGGTGTTATCAAAAGGACAAAAAAAGAACCATCTGAAAAAAAGAAATAGAAAAAAAAAGATAAATATTACAAAAAAAGTGTGCAATCCTGACGTTCCAGCTGGCAGCTCTGAGCACTGATTTTATAAAATTTACCAAAATTAATTGGTACATGCGTTTGGAGTGAAACCAACGCCAAAAGTTTGTTAAGATCTTGTTCTGATTGTGTCTCAATTTTCAGAAGCAAATACAAAAGGGTCAGCTCAGGATAAATCTTTTAAAGATACGCTTTCTGGACCACAACAATATGTGCTTTTCTGTGGTGCTGTTTTTTTGGTTTTTAAATCAAATCTAGTGCTATTCCTAGGTTCCTTTTTGTGTGCCATCCATTATTTGAGTACCTTTTATTTGCTTGTCTAATTTCATTTGAACTCTTTCTAGTTGTGTCACATTTAATTCCATTTGTGTGGTACTGTTTTTCAAATTAATTTGTTTCTTGCTTTCTTTCTTTGGCCTCTAAGCTTGTTGGTGGATTAAATATCAATTGGTACTTGTTGAGTGAGAATTTGACTTGAGGGGAGTCTAGCTTGCTTAATAGGTGCTGGATTAAAGATTTTATTGACCTAATTCCAAGAGGAACAAAGGCAAAGGGCAGCAACAAACACCATACTACAAATACACCACACACTTTGGAAGGCCCAACAAGTAGAAAAGCAACAAAAGGGGTGCAACTAGAAGAACAACAAAAGGGGTGCAAATAGTAAAAGCAACAAAGGGAGTGTCATTTAATTTCTTTGCAATCTTGCTTGTGTTAATTACTTGTTAATCACGCAATTAGTCGGTGAGTGTGTCTTCAAGGGCTCCAAGTGTCCAAGAAGCCTCACCTAGGGCCGTCTAGCTTAATTTTGTTTTTATTAATTGCTTTAATTGAACCAACTTGCTTTAATCACTTCGTTAATTTCTTGTTTAATCTTGTTTAAGGCTTTCATAGCTTGCATTGTTTTCTTGCATTAAAAATTTGATTTCTTCAACCTAATTGTGTTTTAAGTGGTTTACTAAGAGAAAGCTTTGTGTGAAGATATTGAGGGATAGTCTTTGGCTAAGGCAAGGCTTGGTATTTAAGTAGTCCATTGTGACTCACCTCCCTTACCTGGAAGACTACCTTCTTTGACTTCCCTAAATTTTCTCAAGGTAAAATATTTCTATACACAAAGGTCTAGTCATGTCTTCTCATTCCTTTAAATCTCTTAAAAGTGAGGTGAAATCCTTGAAATCTCTTTTGGAACAACTTTCCAAGAATATTCAATCAATTTCATCTAAACAATTGGAGAATGAGGCCAAAACTAATGAATTGACTAAATCAAAGGATGAGAAGTCTCACATTTCAAAAAAATTACCTTCTCATGCATCTATCTCTAAAAAGCATAATTCTTTTGGGGAGGGAAGACATAGAAGAGATAGAAAAGAACAAGAAAGCCCAAGAGAGGTTAGGGTAGACCTACCCCATTCCCATGGAAAAGAAAATATAGAAACTTGCCTAGATTGGGAAATGAGGGTAGAAAAATTGTTTGCTTCCCATAAAGAAAGAAAGGAAAGAAAGATACAAAAGAAAAGAGAGGAAGCCGAAAGGGAAGCTAAAGAAAAAGAAAAAGAAAAAGAAAAAGAAAAGCATGAGAAGACCCTTGAGAAACAAAAGGCGTGGGAGAATAGTGTTCCTTCTCACAAGGTCATTCAACAAGACAAAAGATTTAAAAATACCTTTGAAAATATGCGTCTTGTTGAACAACCTAGCCTTTCCTTTTGTAAAGGAACACTTGCAAGCATAGTAACAAAAAAAGAGTCTTTAAAAGAAGCTTGCATAGATAAAGATAAAGTGGATTATTTCTCATATGTGCTAGGATATCACCAAGTGAATGTCAAGTTATTTACAAGCATCTACAAAAACAAATTTTTATGTGAAGTAGTGCCTAAAGAAACTTGTCATGTCCTATTGAGACAACCATTGCCAAGTGTGCAACTTCTCATAAACAATGGTTGTAACAACGAGACTATCTTTACACATAAGAGAAAAATTCTTCATGAAGGAGAACTCATGGACCAAATTAGAGTTGATAAAACTCTAGAGCTTTTAAAAGGAAAACTTTTGTCACCCATGAGAAAAGATGTTCAAAGACATTACCCTAGATACATTTCTTGTTTTAAAAATACACCTAAGGTGATGTCTCATGAACTCTATACTCCTTTACCTTTTGCAAATGATCCTTGGGAAGACATAAACCTCAATTTTATCTTAGAGCTTCCTAGGACAACAAAAGGTTTTGATTCCATTTTTATGGATATGGATAATCTCTTCTATATAGAAGTGACAAGTCTTCATGGTTTATCTTCAAGCATAGTATTGGATAGAGCTCCAAAATTTGAAAACCATCATTTGAGGAATCTTTTAGAAAAACTTGAAATTAAGTTGTACTCTTCAAATTTTTATCCTCAAAAGAATGGTCAAAATAAAATTGAAAACATAGCTCTTTTTACTATGCCTAGAGAAATCATGAAAGACAATCACAATTCTTGGGATGAGTATCCTTTTGAGCATGCATACAATGGAGTAGTCCACAAGACTACTAATATTTCTACATTTGAAATTGCATGTGGACTTAATCCTCTTTCGCTTTTTAAGTTGTTACCCTTTCCTAAAGGTATTGTGCCTAAGGAAAAGGTAACCAATATTGAAAATTTTCAAATACATAAGAGGATTAGAGAACACATACAACCATCAAAAGAGAAATATTGTACAAAGTTGCCAAAAACAAAAGAAAAACAAAAATGGCAACTTCATACAATTAAGTTCTCTCCAATTGCTCACACTAACACCTTTACTTTGTTTGATGATTTCCATAGGTGGACGTTTGATCCGGGAGGACAAGCCTTGCCGAAACAATAGGCTGCTATCCGAGATCAAATCTGTAGATCTGAGGATAGATCTTCTCAAAGGAGGAGGAGATGATGGACACCATCCAGCCCTATCCATCCCCCTAGTTGAAGACAAAGCAAGGGATTTGAGGACAAATCCTTTTTCAAGAGGGAGGGGATGATGGAAGAGGGCCAAGCACAACCTTCCATGAAAGGCAAGAGCCAAGTCAAGAGCGTCTAAGACCAAGCTAGGAGCGTCTAAGACAAGCTAGGAGCGTCTAGGACGAGAAGGCCAAGCTAGAAGCGTCTAGGACAAGAAGACTTGGATCAAAGCTATGAATGGGAGAGTGGCATACTAGCACATATTCCGTGAAGGCCCATCAAATGTAGTTTAGCTTTAATTGGGGTGTAAATAGCATAGCCATGTGGACAAATGTTTATTTTTCTGCACATTAGAATTAAGGAGAAGTTAACCTTCCCACTATTCTAGAAAGCCCATGGAGGGGGTGAACTTACAAACTAGACACACCCCTCCCCATGTGCTCACACTTTCCATGTGGCCCATGTGCTTCACATTTACATTTCATTTGGCTAGCATTAGGGTTGCATTATGGTCCTCCTTAGCCTATAAAAGGAGGAGCCTACACCTTGTATTTTCAAGATTAAATAGAGTATTGTTATGCTGCCAAAATTGTGCCATACACCACTCTTTGCCTAACACTTAGGTTTTAGTCTTCAATTCATCACTACCAAAGGGGCTGGCCAAACCTCCCCATTTCCTCACTCTTCATGCACCTTCAAGGCACCCATGCTTCCTAGGAAGGCCTTGCTCACCTCCTCCATAAGCTTCCGCATCCATCATCACCAAGGAACTCCAAAATCCAAAGAAGAGCTCATAGGAATGCTATCATCTCCCCCTTGCGACTCCCTCAAGTAATCGTTCAGGAAGCCGCTTTTGACCAACTCATCTAGCTGATGACCAAGGGCCAAGCAGTTTCGAATGGGATGGCCAAACGCTTGATGGAATTCACACCAGGAGCTCTTGTTGGGCCCCAATCTCTTGTCTGTCTTTGGGGGCACCTTCTGCCTCTCTACCACGTTGGGAATGACGATCAGCTCTTTGAGCTCCACCAGGAAGTTATGTCTGGGGGGCACATCCTCCTTAGCGCATGCCCTAGTCTGGGGCTTCCTGGCCTCGTAGGGCTTCTACTTTCCCTGGGCTCTCTTTTCTATCGTTGCCTCATGTAACCGCAAGGGCTGAGGCCGACTAGGTACTCGTTGCCGTGTGGAGGTTGCGCTCTCCTGCTTCTCAATAAGTTCTCCTTCAGTGGCAATGTGAGTAACAACCCGATGCTTGATGTCACCGAAGGTCTTCGGGCGACTCCTAATAAGGGACTCACTGAAAGGTCTTGGCAATATCCCCTTTCTGAAGGCGTGCACCACCATATCTTCATCTTTGGTATGCAACCTCACTACCATCGCCCCAAATCTGTTGAGGTAATCTTTAAGGGACTCCGTCTGATATTGCCTCACGTCAAAAAGGTCATAGGACACCGGTGGAGGGGCTCGGTTGACAATGTATTGTTCTCTGAACATCATGGAGAACTGCGCGAAAGACGTGATATGTCCCTCAGGCAGGCTAACAAACCATTCCAGCGCTGTCCCTGTCAACGTGGTCATGAAGAGCTTGCAATGCACCGCATCAGACCCTCCTGACAGCATCATCTACGTGTGAAACGCTGTGAGATGCGCTTCAGGATCCTCTACCCCGGTGAACACGGTCTTAGGGCCCACGAAGGTGGCTGGGACCACCGCTGGGACCACCGTGTCCATGATTGCTTGGGAGAAGGGCATGGGGAAAGCCCTTGGCGGCGTTGGTGGAGCCCGATCGTCCACCACGCGATCCCCTGCTTGCTGCAAATTACGCAGGTTCACGCGCAACTCTTCGTTCGCCCTGTGTAATTCTTCGTTTCTGGCCTGTGATGCGGCCAGATCCATTTGCATTCGCACCTGATCTGCCCTTGACTCCGCCACCTTCTTATGGAGGGCACGCATCGTTTCCATGAGTTGTTGCATGGTAACGCTTTCGCCCCCATTTGGTGGGACAGATCCTTGTCTGGTATTCCTCATCTCTGTGGTTTCTTCTCTTACTCTCGTGTATGGGACTTTGTTATACTTCGGCCCCACGGTGGGCGCCAAATGTTCTTGCTGGTTGACTCTCCTGTCGGTTGACTCTACGACACTCACACGCCTCCTTCCTCACTTTGGTATATGCTTGGTTCTCTCGAAGCAATCTGCACCTGCAAAAGAGAAAGGGGGCGCCCTAGAGGCCGTTTGCACTCCGACGCTCAAGTCAAGACTAGGGCAAGCACACCAAGTGTATTCAGTATCTGTGTTTAGGTCTAGAAACTGCGTACCTTTATCAAGCATTTTACTACCCTTTATATAGTCTAGGTTTCCTCTGCGTCGCTACCCATATCTAGGGTTTACAGGAAAGCCCTTGCGCCGCTATCACCCAAACTTAGGGCAATCTAGCGCGTAAGACTTCCCTTAATCGGAGTGCAACTTCTAACAGGATGGCCACCTTGGTACTCCCTCATGCACCTAGTCTCTGGGACCACCTGTCCTGGGAGTGCCTTCACTATTCACGTGCCATGGATGCAGCCTCACTTGGAAACCCTGATCCTGATGGGCACTCAACCCTTCAAGACTCTGCACTTAACTGTGCTTTCCTTGCCGCACGCATGGATGCTTTGTGACTTAGGCCTCTCCCTATCTCTAGGCATTTTGCTGATAACTGGTCTTCTCTCGAGACCCACGTGGCTTTGGGCCACACTGTGGGACCCAACTGATGTGGCTCACCATTACTAGCTGTTCTCGGTGTCCGAGGACTGGTCGGTACAATATCACATATAAATTTGTTTTTACAATTATACGAATCTGAGAGTGTTAAATTATATTTTGATAAAGATCTATTTATTATAAAAAAAAGGTAAAATTAATCAAATATATGTCAAAAAATAAATTACAAAATTAAGAATTAAAAAAAATTAATACAAACTTTTTTTGTTATCTAATAAACTAAAAACATTTCACTAATTTAAAATGGAAACTCGAACGAGACGAGATAAATAAGTACATATTCAATTTAAAAAGTTAAGTATTATTTATGTTTATATTTGATCTGGTCAGTCATCGCTAGTCGATAACGTCAGCAGCAGATGACCACGTGGGCCAGTCGCAGAGTGACGCGTGGCATGAGATAGCAGATGAACCAGGGTGGAGATCGTTCAAGAACGGCGATCAGTGGTCAGTTACCGAGTGACCACCACCAGCAGATCAGTTCCTACATGAGCGCCTGGAAGCAAAGCGCGAGAAGTGATGAAGCACCGATCAGTCATCGGTGCATGCAGAGCGATCAGTCGTCAGGGGTTCCTTGCCAAACACGAGTTAAATTGGGACCCAGGCTCCCGGGGAGAACGTTACCCAAGGACCTCGCATGATTCCATAAGGAAAGCACGACAACGTAAAGAAGCGCCATTGGTCATCGGCCAGGATGAGGGACACCTCGGTCATCGGTATGTGTCGAGATGACATCGACCGCGGCGATGTGAGCAACGCGACCAGTGATCAGTAAAGCGCCCAGAGGCAGGGAGTGGCCTTGGCCGCGAGACGACCATGCATGAAGATGGGAAGACGCAGTTAGGTGCAGAATCCTGCTGGGACAAGAACCCATCAAGGTTAGAGTCTCCCAGTGAGGTTGCATGCATGCCACGTGGACCGTGAAGGTGTTCCCAGAGATTAGGTAGGGCAGATGGGCACAGAAATTGAGGGGTATAGAGGTACCCACGCGGCCTCCCCTGTCAGACTTTCCACTCAAGTAGAGGAAACTTGCATGCAAGATACGGTAGAGAGTGGGTGATGGCAGTGCAGGGGTACTCAAGTGAGGCCTAGACGTAGCCAGTAGACCTCGAAGGTATATGGGTGGCAGAGAAACACTGAACTAGGTACGCAATTTTTGCCACACAATACACAACACGAACAGAGAACACTAAGTTTTCGAATCAAAGAGGACTGAGGGCACACACGAGTCTCACACAGATAGATCCGAGAGAGAGTTTTGGTGTTCCCATTGCCTGACTTGAGCGTCGGAGCTACAACGGCCGCTAGAGGCGCCGTCTGTGTGTTTTGCAGGCATCATTTGGAGTTCCGGCGAAGGTTCCTGGAGCCTCCTTGCAGAACGTGCAGCAGTTTGAAGGCTAGACGAAGGAGTGACGAGGCACTTTGCCCACGCTCGAGCCAGCGGCCGGATCATTTGGCGCCCACCATGGGGCCCGTGTGAAATTTGTTCCCATCCACATCGCGGTTCTTGAAGTTTGTTCGTCGAAGCTTCGGAGAAGATGAGTAGAAGAACCAGACAAACGGCACCTGCGCCATCTGCTGAAGAAGGAGCTGTTACCATGGCGCAGGTCATGGAGATGATGCGCGCGCTGCAAGATACTGTCGCGGCGTCGAGAGTTGAGCAAGAGAAGATGCATGCAGAGCTGACTGCATCGTGTAACATCCCGCCAAATCCTTTTCACAAATATTAGATGAAATAAAGGTAAAACAATAATATTGAAGTGAACATACGTATTTATAAAAAAATGGAGTTGCTCCTCACAGGGAGTTTAATACATAACCGGTCAATTTTCCAAAACTTAAACAAAATACAGCCAAATAAAATGAAACCGGCGGTCTCCCTACATAAACCGGCGATCTCCTATCAGAAGACCCAAAACAGCCGATCTGCTATCAGAACAGAAAAACAGGCGATCACCACATAGAGACAGAAACAGGCGATCTCCTTCCGGCGACCACTCACTGAGGAGCTCTACTCCCTGGAAGATCATCTGCTCCCGTGTAAAATACACGATCATCACAGTTTTAAGAGAAAACAGCCACAGAACAATACAAAGGGCAAGCTAGATATTTTCAAAACTTTAAATTATAAACTGGACAACCAACGTAGATCGGCCCTTTTTAAACATTCACAAGAGTCCATCACTTTCTCATTCATATCACACAACCATCAAGTGTCTATCAACAATTTCTCAACATTTCTCACGTCAGACTTCCACTGACTCATCACACATAGACACTTGACACTACTTCCGGAAGACACGTGCGTTGACTCAGACCCAGAGATCTGCACCTGTCATACTACATCACCCACACAGGGTCGCTGTGAAACTCACACAGCCATGCGCATAAATGAATCTCAACATCTTCATTCTCCTAGTATGACAGGGTTAATTCATATAACAGGCCGAGCTCGTTCTTTTGCACACGACTCACCCATTCATATGAACCTCCTTCGACTCTCACCAACTGAATAACTTCATCTACGTGATTCCATTATCTCAGCAGAGTCAGGATATCTCCTTCTAGACAAGTCCCTAGTCAATACACTTTACTCATGATCTTACACGGTATTCCCTTTCCTGAAAATACTATGCCTTGATCCCACATCCACAACATTCAGACCATCATACCACTCAAATGAATGATTCAATTTACAGCAACAATCATTTCAAAGGTTCAGATTTTCGAATATCACATGCATTCCACATTTAAATCTCAAACAGTCTCAACGACACTAAAACAGGGGATTTCGAAAGCTGTATTTTAAAACCGGCGATCACGTCGCCCAAATACATAAAAACAGAACATCGTGAAATAGAGTTTAAAACCGGCGACCACGTCGCCCAAACACATAGAACAGAGCATCGTGAAATAGAGTTTAAAACCGGCGACCACGTCGCCCTCACTTCAGAAACAGCTAATCTACGGCTTTTATTGAAAAACAAAGCTAGCTTCCCTTACCTGGACTTGCGTAAACTTCACTAAGAGTTCCAACCCAACGAGCTTCAAGGATGCCTTAACTCTGTTTTAGCGTCTGGTTTGGAGGACTTGCAGAGAACCTCCCAGGTGCTCTATGGCAGTCGTCGATAGCCAAGCAGGGACGTGATAAGGCCTGAATCGCAGAGTGAAGGAGAGAAAAGAGAAGGATGAAGGTAACTCACTCTGTCACTCTTGAACCACAACAACCTTCTTTGCCTCTCTGAAGTGAGTTTTTTTTAAAACTAAACCAACTTGTTCCACAATTGCCGCTGCCACCACCCACTCTGCAGGAAAGCTTGCGTGCACACTTCCTTGAACAGTGTGGCCACGTGGGTTTTGGGTCACTTTCCATACCAACTCTCTGGAGCCAAAGTACGCTCACTGACTACGTGTCGCGCATGCAAGACGCTCATGTTGGGGGCCTGGGCCCCACTTCATCTGCGTGAAACACGACATCGCGCGATATCCTTCCACCGATGACTATCCACCGATGACTCATCCTGGCGGACGAACGATGTCTCTCCCTAGAAGACGACCGATGTCTCTCAGTGGAAGACGACCGATGCACCCTTCATCCTGGCGATGATGTGTGTCTCTCGTCCTGGCGACGCTCGCGTGCTTCTCGCCCTGACGATGACGGATGTGCGTCTCATCTCGGCGATGACTGATGACACATCGCCACGCCCTGCTGAAGGTTCTTCATCTCACTACTCCACGTCTGTTTCATCACGCCCACATGGCTCGCTGACGTCAGTAGCTTCTCCTGCCCGAGGGCAGCTCAGTACTCAATCCTTACGTGCCTAAGCATGCAACACCAAGGCAAATCTCTTATGTCCAAGCGTAAAGTTCCGCAATTATCCTGCATGCATGGCGCTTCTAAGGTTCAAATCACACCGCCATACATGTGAATTTCTGAAACCCATTATGGTCCACCGACCGACCTCTACAGCGTCGCCCTCAGACCTTGGGCGACATCCGAGGTCTGACCACTATGAAATTCCATTATAAGCCCTTTTTGTTTTTAAGTAATAACATATTCAGAATTCATTAAAATTATACTTCTTCTATTCCAAATAAATATCTAGGTCCTTACACATCGCATAGCAGAAATGAAGAGCTGAACCGCGTGAACGAGGAGTTGCGTAGGGAATTGCAGGCGCAGAATGAGCGCGTATTCGAAGATAAGACGTCGATGCCGCTGTCCCCTCCTAGAGCATTTCCTATGCCTTTCTATCCCGAGATCATGACCACGGTGGTGCCTCCCAGCCTGGTGGGAGTGAAAGCGTCGTTCACTGGGGTGGAAGACCCAGAAGCGCATTTGACGGCATTCCACACTCAGATGATGCTGTCTGGAGGCTCAGACGCTGTGTACTGCAAAATGTTTATGAGTACACTGAGCGGAATAGCTATGGAGTGGTTCGTGAGCCTGCCGGAGGGCCACATCACCTCCTTCCATCAGTTCTCAAAGCTATTCACGGAGCAGTATATAGTCAACAGAGCGCCGCCGGTGGTGTCTTACAACCTGTTTGACGTGCGCCAGTACCAGGGGGAGTCGCTGAAGGACTTCCTCAACCGCTTTGGTGCGTAGGTGGTGAGATTGCCCAACAAGGATGAGAGCATACTGGTGCATGCATTCAAGAAAGGCGTGCTACCTGGCCCTTTCAGTGAATCGCTCATCAGAAGCCACCCTGCCACCTTCGCTGAGATTCGGCGACGAGCGGTGGTGCACATAGTAGCGGAGACAGAGGTCTCTGAGAAAAGAGGCAGTGCTGCACCGACGAAGCCGCGCGGAGGTCAAGGGAAGCAGCAGCAACAGGCGCGGGTGTATGAGGCCAAGGAAGGGAAGAAGGCACAGGGAAGGCCTCGTCCCTACGCGCCCAGGAAGGACCAGGCCAGGGGGCGTGCAAGGGAGAACAACGCACCCCCTAGGTATGATTTCATGGTAGAGTTGGTGGAGCTGATCGCCATCCCTGTCGTGGCTGCAAGACTCCGAGTACCAGAGAAAACTGACAAGGTACTTGGAGGGAGGAAGGACGAGTGGTGTGAGTTCCATCAGGCTTATGGACACACACTCTACACCTGCCTGGCGTTGGGGCGTCAACTTGCTGAGTTGGTGAAGACAGGTTTCCTGACCGATTACCTGAGGGAGGCGCAAGGTGATCGCGCTTCAGGGTCCCAGGCAGGTGATCAGCAGCTTGAAATCCCTGTGCACGGGGAAATCAGGTGATAGAGGAGGCTACACTGGGGGGGCTCCCAGGTAGCTCAGGTGGAAGATGATGCAGAGTCTTTGAGCTCGGCGATAGAAAGTTGCAAAGAGAAAAGCGAAGAGTCCAGTGCTTTAGCTGTTGACTTTGTATATTTGCCAGTCGATCCCGAAACTTGGATGAACAAGGGTTACGCTTCTGTGAACTTCACCAGACCCCAGGTAGCGTGGGATTTCTGCGCGTTTGCAGGAGAAAGAGGGATTGGAGAAGCACTTGAAATCATGAGCTTCCCGCACGAGTTCGAGGAAGTTCAGTCAGTTCGCTTTAACCCACCTTGCGATGATGTAACGAACGGGAAGCAACGAACTCATGGAGAGCTTGGGAAGCGCGAACAAGTTTGAAGTGAAGGACAAAGCTTTTCGTCGTTGCTGGAAGAATGGTGTGCTCGCCAGGTCGGTCATCGCCAAGGTCCATACAGAGTATTGGAGAATGGAGCTTATCGGCTGGAGACTCTGGATGGAGCACCTATCCCCAGGACATGGAACGCTGCACGCTTGAGATTCTACTTCAGTTAAGTTGTAAGGTAGATGCGTTCTTGCGCTGTACACACACTCAATGTATATACTGTAAATAGTTGGGCATATCAGGGGGGTACTCTTTTCCCTAAGGAGAGTTTTTAACGAGGCCACCCAATAAAACAGATTTCAGTACATAAAGTGTGCAAGCGTTTCCTAGTTTAAAGTTCTCCTTGCCCCAGGCGAAAGTGCAAGTAGTCGGTGGTCAGTTACCGAGTAACCACCACCCACAGATCAGCGCCTGGATGTAGAGCGCGAGCACTCATTGGTGCATGGTCATCGGGGTCTTGCCAACACGTGTTAAGCTGGGACCCAGGCTCCCAGCGAGAGCGTTACGCATGCACCTCGCATGATTCCAGAAGCAGAGCACTCATCGGTGCATGGTCATCGGGGTCTTGCCAACACGTGTTAAGCTGGGACCCAGGCTCCCAGCGAGAGCGTTACGCATGCACCTCGCATGATTCCAGAACAAGAGCACTCATCGGTGCATGGTCATCGGGGTCTTGCCAACACGTGTTAAGCTGGGACCCAGGCTCCCAACGAGAGCGTTACGCATGCACCTCGCATGATTCTAGAAGCAAAGCACTCATCGGTGCATGGTCATCGGGGTCTTGCTAACACGTGTTAAGCTAGGACCCAGGCTCCCAGCGAGAGCGTTACGCATGCACCTAGCATGATTCCAAACCAGAAGAAGAGAAGGCACCCACTCAAAGAACGTGCGGTGAGACCATGCAGGCAAGGATGCGCCTAGTGAGTGCGCTTAGACAGCCACCCCTGGTGCTCCCCTGGGAGCATGCACCCACTCTGAGAAGAAAGTCCTCACCCTCGACTTTGTACAGCGAGGTGCAGGCAGAGAAAGTCCTCTTCCTCTGCTTTTTACAGCAAGGTTGAGGTGAGAGAAAGTCCTCACCCTCGACTTTGTACAGCGAGGTGCAAGCGAGAGAAAGTCCTCTCCCTCGACTTCGTACAGCGAGGCATGGGCCAGAGAAGAAAGTCCTCACCCTCGACTTTGTACAGCGAGGTGCAGGCAGAGAAAGTCCTCTTCCTCTGCTTTTTACAGCAAGGTTGAGGCGAGAGAAAAGTCCTCTTCCTCTGCTTCTTACAGCAAGGTTGAGGCAAGAGAACCAAGTCCTCTTCCTCTGCTTCTTACAGCAAGGTAGAGGCAAGAGAACCAAGTCCTCACCTCGACTTTATACAGCGAGGCTGAGGCGAGATAAAAAAGTCCTCACCTCAACTTTGTACAGCGAGGCTGAGGCGAGAGGAGAAAGACCTCACCTCGACTTCTTACAGCAAGGCTGAGGCAAGAGGGGTCATCGAGAAGCACTTTCCTTCCCCAAAACACAGGCGTCATCTTTGGCGTTCGGGCCCTCTATGCACCTAGCGCTGGAGTGACAGAGAAGTAAAGCAAAGCCTGAAGCGCGATGACTGATCAGAGGTGCGCTAACAAGCTAGTCGGTGGTCGGTGGTAAAGCTCTGAGTATGAAAGCTTTCCCAAGCAAGTTGTTGTGCGATCAGCCGAAGCATTTAGGCCCCGTCAGGTCAGTCATCCAACATGAATTTATGCATAAAAACTGTTAAAGAGAATGCTAAGGTACAGTTGGTCGCGATCAAGTTAGAAGCCAAGTTTGAAGGGTCACAGTGAGATCGCGCTGAAGCCTAAGCCAGTTAACAGTTAGTCAGATGCAGAGAGTTAAAGATGGAGAAAGGCAAGCAGCTGAAGCAAATAGATTTCATTCATATTGAAGTCAATACTAAGAGCCTTTACAGCTAAAAGGTTTATACACAAGTTATGTAGCAGAAAGAGAAATTACACAAAAGGAGAAGTCGCAAGGGAAGAAGCTCAAGGAGGAGGAATGAGCCTGCCATCGGCCACTGAATGGTGGAGGCTAGGTTGGGTAGAGTCCAAGTCTGCCAGGACGTAGTGAACCTGCCGCAAGCCCATGGAACCCATCTATCAGAGCCTCGGCACCAGCAACCATGGTCTCAGGTACATCGGCTCCGAGCTCCTTCTTCTCTTTGGCAAGGAAGACCACTTAGTCTCTTTGCTGAGAACAAGTTCACAGCTCGAGACTGGGGGGCTTGTGATCCGGTCGGTCATCGGTAGTCGATGACGTCAGTAGCAGATGACCACGTGGACCAGTCGCAGAACGACGCGTGGCATGAGATAGCAGATGAACCAGGGTGTTCAAGAATGGCGATCAGTGGTCAGTTACCGAGTGACCACCACCAGCAGATCAGTTCCTACATGAGCGCCTGGAAGCAGAGCGCGAGAAGTGATGAAGCACCGATCAGTCATCGGTGCATGCAGGGCGATCAGTCGTCGGGGGTTCCTTGCCAAACACGAGTTAAACTGGGACCCAGGCTCCCGGCGAGAACGTTACCCAAGGACCTCGCATGATTCCATAAGGAAAGCACGACAACGTAAAGAAGCGCCATCGGTCATCGGCCAGGATGAGGGACACCTCGGTCATCGGTATGTGTCGAGGTGACATCGGCCGCGGCGATGTGAACAACGCGACCAGTGATCAGTAAAGCGCCCAAAGGCAGGGAGTGGCCTTGGCCGCGAGACGACCATGCATGAAGATGGGAAGACGCAGTTAGGTGCAGAATCCTGCTGGGACAAGAACCCATCAAGGTTAGAGTCTCCCAGTGAGGTTGCATGCATGCCACGTGGACCGTGAAGGTGTTCCCAGAGATTAGGTAGGGCAGATGGGCACAGAAATTGAGGGGTACAGAGGTACCCACGCGGCCTCCCCTGTCAGACTTTCCACTCAAGTAGAGGAAACTTGCACGCAAGATACGGCAGAGAGTGGGTGATGGCAGTGCAGGGGTACTCAAGTGAGGCCTAGACGTAGCCAGTAGACCTCGAAGGTATATGGGTGGCAGAGAAACACTGAACCAGGTACGCAATTTTTGCCGCACAATACACAACACGAACAGAGAACACTCAGTTTTCGAATCAAAGAGGACTGAGGGCACACACGAGTCTCACACAGATAGATCCGAGAGAGAGTTTTGGTGTTCCCGTTGCCTGACTTGAGCGTCGGAGCTACAACGGCCGCTAGAGGCGCCGTCTGTGTGTTTTGCAGGCATCATTTGGAGTTCCAGCGAAGGTTCCTGGAGCCTCCTTGCAGAACGTGCAGCAGTTTGAAGGCTAGACGAAGGAGTGACGAGGCACTTTCACCACGCTCGAGTCCGCGGCGGGATCAATATTTATACTTTATTAATATGAGATTCCCGTTAAAATTGAAAAAGATTAAAAAAAAAAGTACTTTAGAGAATAAATTCATTTGATATCCATATTTCCTAGCAACTTTGTACTAGAACGTTTTGGCATCAGACTACTTATATGTGCCAAATTGTGTATAACAAGATTTAGCTTATGATTGACTTTTATGGTGTTGTAAAATCTTCCTTTTAATTTTCTAAGAATTTTAGGAGATGTGAAATTTTATAAATGGACACAAATTTAATCTGACTGGATTAAGTAAGGTTAAAAGTTTGCATCAAAGATACTGATTACAGACAACGAGGATATCACACAAACAATTAAAAAACGCAAACAAATGCAAATGGAAAGACAAAGCGACTAGATAACAAAAAAGGAAGAATAAAAGATATAAGTTAAGCCACATCACTTCAAAATGATTCCAAAATGAAGAAAATTGTCAATTGATTCAACATAGCAAGATAAAATTTAAGTCAATATAACTTTTTCTCTTTTAAAAAAACTCACTAGAGTAACAACATTTTTCATTCAAAATTCAGAGTCATTTGTAAAGAGTTTATGGTCCTATTAATAGAATGATAATCAACGAGATTTGGAAAAAAAATTTAAATTCAAACAATAAATGGTGAATTTGGCCATTTGCAAAGATTATTCGCATGCTTTACACATTGAAAACATGTTAAATATGTTGCATGTTTTACATATGAAAAGTATGTTAAATGTTAAATTTTGTTGTAATTATTAAAATAATTTATCATTAAGCACAATACATATCAATGTTATAGCAATATCGTTAGGTAAATTTTTTTAATGAGATGGACAAAAAAGTTAAACTAAAAAGAAAATACTTGTATAATAGCTAAAATATAGATAGTTTTCAAATGCGAATAGTTAATGTAAAATAATTGTAAAAATACATTTTAAATATATAATTAATTTTTTATACTTCCATAATTTTAAAATTGACAATGTTGTGTTAGATTTATTATATACATATAAGTGTAAATGATAATGAGTTGATATGAGTATGTGAGTTCACCCATCTTATTTTAATTTGTCTTGTATTTCACTCACAAAAAGCATGATAGGTTGATAAGAATTATGGGTTGGTTTCGTTTGTTTGTCCTACATTAAGGTTGGCTCGTGGACCAGGGCCAGTTCGTATGAACAAAAGCTTTTGAAAAATATACATACAAAGGCATCTTATTCTAAAGTTTCAAATCTTTGTTGTATTTCATGAGTGTACATTCGATAATAAAATTTAGATGAGTTAAATATTAACACCTACATCAAAAAAGTTACATGTTTCATGAATAAGAAAACATAAAAACAAAATATTGTTTAAACTACTAAACAATTATAGTAATTAATTGTGATCTTGTATTGACTTCAAAACACCCTTTTTGTTCTTCTATTTCAAGAACATTGAATGCAACCTTGAATTGAAGAATAAAATATTATGTGAATTATGCAGATTGACCGTCCGTCCCATAACTAGCCTACATAGACTTCAAGTTATGTGGAACGAGCTTAAGTAGGTCAGCAAGTTAACAAAATCAGTCTACCCCACATTTTTTTCTATCGGGCTGGGGGTCCAACCACGCAACACACCCCACATTGTCATCCCTATTTTGATCCAAACACAAAGACCAAAGTGTAAAAAACATATTTGTGTAAAGCTTTTTCTTTATAAATCCCATAATTACTGTTTGCACCCATACTAATAACAAAAGACTAAAATACCCTTAAATTATAATTTAATCTTCGACCCTAATTCTTCCTCATCTCCATTCTACTTTTTCTCTCATTTCCCTTGCACCCCATCCTTCCCAAGCCAGAAGACCACTGTTGAGGTAATCTGATTTTGTTTTTACTTTTGCGTTTTCGAATCTAGAAAATTTCTTGATTACTCCATAACATTTTTTTATTTCACAATCTGAAAACTAGAGATATATGTTTATGCAATATTTTGAATTAATCATTCAAAAATACCCTTTTGGATTGGGTGTTTTAAAATAGTGTAAGATATACATGTTCTGGAAAGTTTGTTCCGTGAAGTTTTCAAAATAGGTAATATGGATCAATGTTTCTGAAATGTTCACCAAGGTAAAATTATAGGAGTGCAGTTTGTAAATATGGGATGCAAGAAGCAAAAGTCTTGATGTAGTCTCATCTTAATTTTGAAGGTTTTTGTTTCCAGCACCCCATCATCAATAATTGCACCCTCATTACTAATAGAAAAAGACTAAATAGCTTCCCTGACACTATTTTCGTGCTACAACAAAAGAAGAAGAGAGGGAGAACTCTACGAGGAAGAAAAAAGGGAAAATGCATGGTGAAAAAAAATTAGAAAGTTTATTTTGGAAAATTTTATTCTGAAATGTATTATATATGTTCTAAAAACTTGTTTCAGAATGTATTTATCATATGTTTTGAAAATTTTACTCCAAAAATTGTTTTGGAAATTCTGTAAAAATTGTTTTGAAAATCCCGTTCCAAAAATTCAAAACAGTGTTCGAGAAAATTTTTAGAACGCGTAATCTGGAAGTTGATTTAAAGAAGGGTAAAGTGTTCATTTTGACCAACGAGGGGTGTGCCAAGAAATTGGAGGGCTGCAGGAAGAAGAAGCTTATTTCCAATGAGTTGTGATTTCTTAGGTCCAGTATAAAAATACAATAGAATATTTTTATCCTTTTAAAAAACTAATTTAAACTTAGAAAATAAAGAAATAAGCATGTACTTTTAAAATTGAAGTTACACTGATAAACTAATTTGTGGTGGTTAAAGGATTTCTTCCTTATCCCACACGGCTACCAATTATTATAGTAAACTTTCTCAGTTTGGAACAGATCAAATTTCATAAGTCAGCTGTAAGGACCTATAAATTTATTTGGAATAAAAGTGATATATTTTTAAATGATTTATGAGTATGTTATTATTTAAAATAAAAAGGACATAAAAATAGAAAATCTCATAGTGGTCAGACCTCGAACGTCGCCCAAGGTCTGGGATCAGCTGGTAGAGGGCGATCGGTTGACCATTGTACTAACCAAGTAGTCAGGTGCGATAACTTTATCGTGAGGTAATTACGTGGGCGTGCTTGAAGGGAGGGGGCACGTGAATCAAGAAGGGTAAGAGAAAGGAAGGTGTAGCTTAGAAGTCAATGAGATCGCCGTTTTTGAAGAAGGCGGCGGCCTCCGACTTCCCCCGTATGAAACCGCCAATCGCCTATGGTGTACATGATCGCCAATCGCCTATGGTGTACATGATCGCCGAAAAGAGCACATCGCCGAGTATTCGAGAAGACCTGGTAAGCATTTAGTATGTGGTCTAAATACAGAAGATGAGTGATATAGAAGATAGGTGGCATATCTGCCACCATGAGTAGTGTGAACCGTGATACCACAGACTTAGAGGAATTGGAGGACGAGCCCTCAGCTGGGTGTGACGATGTGACATCGGTGACCAGAGTAAGGCGATGTGTTCTCGTCACACACAAGGGCGATAAGAGATCGCCAACAGGATGAGAGGAACATCGGTCATCAACCAGGATGGGAGACACATCGGTGGTCTGCCAGGGTGAGACATCGGTGGTCTGCCAGGGTGAGACATCGGTTGTCTGCCAGGGTGAGGAATCAGTCGTCCGTCAGGAAGAGGAATCAGTCACCGCCGGTATGCGACGCATGGTTATCGCGCGAGGTAGTGTTTTACACAGATAAGGTGGGACCCAGGCTCCCAGCATGAACGTTCTGCATGCGCGACACGTAGACAAAAAGGGTGTTTCAGAATAGTTAGCATCAGAGAGTTGGTATGCGCAGAAACCCACGTGGTCATACTGTTCAAGGAAGTGTGCACGCAAGCTTTCCTGCAGAGTGGGTAGTAGCAGCGGCATTTCTGGGCAAGTTGGTTTAGATTCAAAACTCACTCCTGAGAGGCAGTGGACGAGTGAGTTAGTTTTGGTTCCCTGTTTCTTTCCTCTCCTTCTCCCTGCGTTCAGACGTCCTAGCGAACCAGTTGAAGATCGGCGACTGCCCCTGGATTCCTGACGTTGTGCCCTGCAAGTTTTCTGATCAAAGCTGTGAAACAGAGTAAGTTCTTCGTGCTCTGTTTTTGGAGTTGTTTCTGAACTTGATAGAGTTGCTTCTGCATGGGCTTTGCATTCAACTCTTTTAGCTTCAGAATTAGCCTCTGTTAACGCAGAATATGGGTAATGTCGTTAGTTTATGACTAAGGCTCCATGGTGCAGGTTAAGGTATCCTTAAGTCTCCGTGGGTTTGGAGCTCTTAGTGAGATTTTACGCTAGTCCAGGTAAGGGAAGCTAGATTTATTTTCAATATAACCTTAAGCTAGAAGATTCTGATGTTGGGGCGACGTGGTCGCCGGTTTTAAATGTTCTTACACAATGCTCTGTTTTTGGTGTGTGGATTGGAAATTTATTTGAGCTTGAAAATGTGATACTTTAAATATGGTAGATGCTGTGAAATACATATGATTTTGGAATCTTGAACGTTAGTATGATTTGGATTGTTTAGAAACGATTTTAAAAATATGTGTGATTGACTGGTTCAGTTTGGGTGTTGTGTGATATATGGAATGATGTGAAAATGTGATCAAGGCATAGTATTTTCAGGAAAGAAAATACCGTGTAAGATCGTGTAGAATGTGCATTGACCGGTGATTCGTCTAGAAGGAGATATCCTGACTCTCCTGATATAATGGAATCACATAGATGAAGTTATTCAGGTGTTGAGAGTCGAAGGAGGTTCATATGTATGGGTAAGTTGTTTGAAAGATAACTAACTTGACCTGTTGTATGGATTAACCCTGTCATACTAGGAGAGTGATGATATTGAGATTGAGATTATTGTTTATGCGCATAGCTGTGTGGATTTCACAGCGACCCTGTGTGGATTTCACAGTGGTGTAGTATGACAGGTGCAGATCTCTGAGTCTAGTCAATGCACGAGTCTTCCGGAAGTAGTGTCAAGTGTCTATGTGTGATGAGTCAATGGAAGTCTGACGTGAGAAAGAGAAATATTGAAATTGTTGATAGACACTTGATGGATTATGTGAAATGAATGACACTTGAGGGAATTTTGAAATGTGTGAATATTGGATGGTTTATGTAACACCCCTAAAAAACTTATTCATTTTTATATAATAAAATAAAGGTAAAACAATAATATCAAAATTAGCATATGTATATATATATAATAAAACTCATCCATTCCATGCATCGTATCTCCAAAGGAAACATCTCTCCTCGCAGGGAGTTTAATTTATACATCAAAAGTTTTCAAAAACGGAAATACAACAATTGAGTCGAATTAAAACTATTCTTTTTCTCCATCTGCTCACTGAGGAGCTCTACTGCCTGCAACATCATCTGCTCCCGTGTAATTACACGATCATCACAGTTTTAAGAAAGCAAACACAAAACAAAAAGCAGGGTAAGCTAGATATTTTTAAAAACTTTAAAACATGAAACTTGATATTAACGTAAACCATCAAATATTCACACATTTCACAATTCCCTCAAGTGTCAATCATTCCACAAAAATCCATCAAGTGTCTATCACATTTCAATATTTCTCTTTCTCACGTCAGACTTCTACTGACTCACCACAACATAGACACTTGACACTACTTCCGAAAGACTCGTGCGTTGAACTTAGCATCCAGAGACCTGCACCTGTCATACCACACCACTGTGAAATCCACACAGGGTCGCTGTGAAATCCACACAGCCATGCGCATACATAATCTCAATATCATCACTCTCCCGGTATGACAGGGTTAATTCATATAACAGGTCAAGTTAGTTATCTTTCAAACAACTTACCCATACATATGAACCTCCTTCGACTCTCACCAACTGAATAACTTCATCTATGAGATTCCGTTATATCAGTAGAGTCAGGATCGTCTCATTCACAGGATACTCACAGATCAATACACCTCATAATCAATCTCAACACGGTATTTCTTTTCCTGAAAATACTATGTCTTGATCACAATTTCACATTCATCCAGTACATCATACCACACGTGAAAGCACAATTCCATCATATAATATTTTGAATCTTCTCTTAAACAATCCCAATCACAGAAACAATCATACCAAAGTTCAGATTTTCGAATATCATATGCATTTCACCTTTCAATGTCAAACAAGTTCAAAGCGACACTAAAACAGGGGAGTTCGAAACAAACATTAAAATCGGTGATCACGTCACCACAATTTTCAGAATCTTCTAGCCTAAGATTTTTATTGGAAATAAATAAAACTAGCTTCCCTTACCTGGACTTGAGCCGATCTCACTAAGAGCTCCAAACCCACCGAGAACTCAAGGATGCCTTAACCTGCACCATAGAGTCCCGATCACAAATCTAATGAGATTACTCATTTTCTGCGTTAACAGAGACGATTTCTGAAGTTAAAAGAGTTGTATGCACAACCTATGCAGAGACGACCCTCTCAAATTTAGACTTGACTCAAAGAACAGAACAAAACGACTTACTCTGTTTTAAGGCTTTAAGCAGAAAACTTGCAGAGTAACTTCCCAGAAGGACAATGGCAGTCGCCGATCGTAGCACTGGTACGTGAGGATAGCCGCGTCTTCAAGTGGAGGAGAAAGGAGAAAGGGGAACTAAATGAGCTGATTCCCTCAGCTCTTAAGGTCGAACGGCTCTTTAGCCTTCACTGCCATTACCCACTCTCTGAGCAACCTTGCCTGTGGGTTTTCCTCTAACAGGATGGCCACGTGGGTCTCTACACACACCAACTCTGGGTCACTTTCCATACCAACTCTCTGGAGCCACTGTTCTGAAGCACTCTCACTGACTACGTGTCGCGCATGCAAGACGCTCATGCTGGGAGCCTGGGTCCTACCTTATCTGTGTGAAACACGACATCGCGCGATGACCATCCACCGACGACTGACGTGCCTCTCATCCCGGCGATGACTGGTGTTCTTCTCATCCCGATGATGACTGGTGTGCCTCTTATCCCGGCGATGACTGATGTGCCTCTCATCCCGGTGATGACTGGTGTGCCTCTCATCCCGGCGATGACTGATTGCCTCTCATCCCGGCGATGACTGGTGTGCCTCTCATCCCGGCGATGACTGATGTGCCTCTCATACTGGCGATGACTGATGCCTCTCATACTGGCGATGACTGATTCCTCTTCCTGACGGACGACTGATTCCTCACCCTAGCAGACACCCGATGTCTCACCCTGGTAGACAACCGATGTGTCTCCCATCCTGGTTGATGACCGATGTTCCTCTCATCCTGTTGGCGATCTCTTATCGCCCTTGTGTGTGACGAGGACACATCGCCTCACTCTGGTCACCGATGTCACATCGTCACACCCAGCTGAGGGCTCGTCCCTCCCCCCTCATTCCTCTAAGTCTGAGGTATCGCGGCTCACACTACTCATGGTGGCAGATATGCCACCTATCTTCTATATCACTCATCTTCTGTATTTAGACCATATACTAAGTGCTTACCAAGTATTCTCGAATACTCGGCGATGTGCTCTTTTCGGCGATCATGTACACCATAGGCGATTGGCGATCATGTACACCATAGGCGATTGGCAGTCATGTACATTGATCCCGCCGCGGACTCGAGCGTGGATGGGCTCCGCGTTCCTCCCGCGTCCGTGTCTGTTCCTCCGGTTGGCTTCCCTTCGAACGAAGCAAATGGTTCCTGCAAACACAGAGGGGCGCCCTAGCGGCCGGTGTAGCTCCGACGCTCAAGTCAGTTTTGGGCAAGGAAACATCAAGAACTCTCTGTCTAATTTCTGGGTTACCTATCTCATACCTGGTTCAGCGTTCTTCTTCCTCATATAAACCCGCGTCGCCCCTACTGCTACCTCTAGGGCCACTTGATTACTCTGCACCGCCGTTTCTACTCCCCAGGGCTACCTTGCGTGCAGGCCTTCTTCACTTGAGTGCAAAGTCTGACAGGGGAGGCTGCGTGGGTACCTCTGTACCCCTCGATTTCTGTGCCTATCTGCCCTACCTATTCTCTGGGAACATCTCCACGGTCCACGTGGCAGGCATGCAACCTCACTGGGAGACTCTAACCTTGATGGGTTCTTGTCCCAGCAGGATTCTGCACCTGACTGCGTCTTCTCATCTTCATGCATGGTCGTCTCGCGACTAAGGCCACTCCCTGCCTCTGAGCGCTTTACTGATCACTGGTCGCGTTGTTCACATCGCGCGACCGATGTCACCTCGACGCACACTGATGACCGAGGTATCTTTCATCCTGGCCGATGTCCGATGGCCCTTCTTCACGTTGTCGTGCTCTGCTTTATGGAATCAGGCGAGGTCCTTGGGTAACGTTCTCGCTGGGAGCCTGGGTCCCAGTTTAACACGTGTTGGCAAGGAACCCCCGACGACTGATCACTCTGCATGCTCCGATGACTGATCACTCAGCATGCACCGATGACTGATCGGTGCTTCATCACTTCTCGCGCTCCGCTTCCAGGCGCTCATGTAGGAACCGATCTGCTGGTGGAGGTCACCCGGTAACTGGCCACTGATCGCCGTTCTTGAACGATCTCCACCCTGGTTTATCTGCTATCTCATGCCACGCGTCACTCTGTGACTGGCCCACGTAGTCATCTGCTGCTGACGTCATCGCCTACCGATGACCGACCGGATCATACATCATAGGCGATTACTGATTTCATACGGGTGAAGTCGGAGGCCGCCGCCTTCTTCAACAAACGGCGATCTCCTCGACTTCTAAGCTACACCTTCCTTTCTCTTATCCTTCTTGATTCACGTGCTTACCTCACGATAAAGTCATCGCACCTGACTACTTGGTTAGTAAAATGGTCAACCAACCTCCCTCTACCCGCTAACCCCAGTCCTTGGGCGACGTCCGAGGTCTGACCACTATGATATTTTCTATTTTTATGTCCTTTTTATTTTAAATAATAACATGCTCAGAAATTATTTAAAATCTATCACTTCTATTCCAATTAATTTATAGGTCCTTACAATTTACGTTAATATCAAGTTTCATGTTTTAAAGTTTTAAAAATATCTAGCTTACCCCTTGTTTTGTTTTGTGGTTGTTTTCTTTAAAACTGTGATGATCGTGTAATTGCACGGGAGCAGATGATGTTGCAGGCAGTAGAGCTCCTCAGTGAGTGGTTGGACAAGGAGATCACCTGTTCCTATGCTGTAGTTTGTTTTATTTTGAAACACTGGATGGTTATGTATTAAAATTCCCTAGAGAAGGGATAGTATATTTGAAATACAATGTATGGGATGAATGTATTTTATTATATATACATATATTAATTTTGATATTGTTGTTTTACCTTTATTTTATTATATAAATATGAATAAGATATTGAGGGGCGTTACATTAATGGTATCAGAGCAGTTCGTCCTTAGGATGATCTGGGGGTAGTGGGTTCATTGTGTTTCTTCTGCCTACAAAAATTTATTGGAGTTTTTGAATTAAAGCTATAGTGAAAGGTTTTTAAATGTTTTTCTTATTGAAATTTTGTGTGTGCTTTAGTAAATATATGCTCTAACTGAAAATTTTAGTATTAAGAATGAAAGGATCTTGATAAAGTAGTGAGGGTGCACACTCATAACTGGATCGAGATGATTCTCAATCTTAATTCTAAAGGTTTGATGTTTAGCATACATTGAATTCTGGTGTGATTTATTTCATTTTATTGAGTGTTTTTGTAATTGATTGAAAGTGGTTGTTTGGATTGATGGTTTTATACCAGTAGTTGTTCTGGTGTTATGCTTGATGTTATAAGTATCATGATCTTGCTGATAAACTCAAAATTCTAGATGATTTTGAGATGCTGACCTTTGTAAGACCTAAATGTGGTCTTCTAAATGAATTGATTCTTTATCAAGTTCATTTTATAGGAATATGATTAGAGAATAATAGTTTCCTAATCTTACACAGAAAATGGCTCCTAGACCGCCTACCCCTTCCCAACCTTCTGCAGAAATGAGCCAGATTGATGGCCTTCACATGTTGAGCTCTCCTTGGATTTTGAAGATGGTGCGGAAGCAATGGTTGAAATGACCAAGACCCTCCTAGGAGTGATGGTGATCTTGAAGGTGCATGAAGTGTATGAAAATGAGAGAGGTTTGGCCAGCTCTCTTTGGTGGTGAAGGAGTGAAGATTAAAACCATAAATCAAGAGATTTAGGCAAGGGAGTAAGTATGGCACAAATTTGGCAGCATAACTTTACTCAAATTAATCTTGAAAATACATGAGGTAGGCCTCCTTATTTATAGATTTAGGAGCCTTGGTGAGCAAGCTTAAAGGGTAGGGATGGAAATACAAAAAGTGGGGGCTGCCTAGGGTATTGACTTTAGTCAAACCACACCATCATCCTAATATTCTAGAAGATAGGTAAAAAATGCAACATTTGATAGTACACCCCTCCTTCTTTTACTAAAGGCACCTATTTGCTAGCACACCCCTCCTTCTATATCTAAGGGCACCTTTTTGATAGCACACCCCTAAGTGAGCAAGTTTTGCTTTCTACACTACACTAATCTACTAAGCTACCCCTAATGGGCCTCCAAGTAGCATGTACAAGGTCTTCTCCCTCCCATCCGTGGCTTGACTCATTTGGGCAAGAATGTGCTTGGCCATGGACCTTGTGTTGGGCCTGAACTTGGGTTGGAGCTTGGGCCTCTTCCATCACAGATCGCCAAAGCCATTGAGATGATGGCAAGTGCTATCCAGCAGCAGAATGCGGCGATGGCTCAGAATCATCAAGCTGCAATGCAGCATTGGGAGACTGCTAGATCGGCTGCAACAGCTCCCCACGTCGGTCAGCCTCAGGAGCAGATGGGACTGACCGAGTTCCTCAGGCACAGCCCACCTAAGTTCAGTGGGAATGCTACCCCTGACCAAGCAGATCAGTGGATCAGGGGGTTAGAGAAAATCTTCAAGGCGACCTCCTGCCCTGAGGATAAGAAGTTGGTGTTTGCTACGTACCTGCTATCTGGAGAAGCCGAGTTCTGGTGGATGGGAACTCAGCAGATGATGGAAGCCCGAGAGGAAGTATTAGACTGGGAGAGCTTCAGGGTGAGATTTCTAGAAAAATACTTCCCAGATAGTGCAAGGTTTGCGAAGGAAGCAGAATTCCTCAGATTGGAGCAGAGGGAGATGTCAGTGAATGCTTATGCTGCTCGGTTTGAGTACCTTGCCCAATTCTATACCCAGGCGACCTCTGAGGCTTGGAGGTGTAGGAAGTTTGAAGAAGGACTAAAGCATGGGCTGAAGAGGACCATAGCCCCTATGTGCATCAGGGAATTTCACGCCTTAGTAGAGAAGGCGAAGATGGTGGAGACTCTGGAAAAGGGTGATTCTCGGGTGATCAGGTCACACCCAGGGGGTTCCTCCAGTGGGAAGGCAAAGGTGCAGCAGCAGCAGAATAAGCCTTATGCGAGACCTCCACAGCATAGGGCAGGAACAGCACCGCCCCAGTTTCAGCAGCAACAACCATGGAAGCCTAGATGTTTCCATTGTGGTGGACCACACACGTCCAATGTGTGCCCTAAGAGGGCTTCAGGGAGAAGATGTTTTGCATGCCAAAAGACGGGACACGTTTCTAGGGATTGTCCTAACCAAAATAGGATGACTCAATCTGGTGGTTCTCAACAGTTAAGGAATGAAGGCAGCAAACCTCAGGCAGCAGGGAGAGTGTTTGCCATGTCAGGAGCTGAGGCATCCCAGTCAGGTAACTTGGTGCAAGGTGTTTGTTTTATAACTGGTAGAAGTGTAAAAGCCTTGTTTGATTCTGGAGCGACACACTCTTTTGTGTCAAGTCTGTGCGTAGACGAGTTGGGCCTTCTAGTGAAGGAGCTGCCGTTTGAACTGTTGGTCTCTACACCTGCATCAGGACAGGTTATGACCTCCACAGTTTGCTCTGAATGTCCAGTGATAGTAGAGGGACGCAGGTTCAAAGTAAATTTGATCTGCCTACCTCTTCAGGATCTGGATGTTATCCTAGGAATGGATTGGCTATCTGCCAATCACATTCTCATAGATTGCGTTAGGCAGAAAGTAGTGTTTCCAGATCTCGAAGTGTCAGATGTGATGTCTGCTCAGCATGTGCGGTCGGACTTGAAAGAAGGGGCGAGGTGCTTCGTGATCCTCGCTCAAGGGGGAGTGAAGAATGAAGAAGATATGGGCAGTATACATGTGGTGAAGGATTTCATGGATGTATTTCCAGAAGAAATACCTGGACTACCTCCTAAGAGAGAAGTGGAATTCTCTATTGATTTGGTACCTGGAGCTGGACCCGTGTCAATGACACCCTACAGAATGGCTCCAGCTGAGTTGATGGAATTAAAGAAGCAAGTGGAAGAGTTGTTGGAGAAACAATTTATCAGACCTAGTGTATCTCCATGGGGGGCTCCAGTGCTTCTAATTAAGAAAAAGGATGGAGGGTCTCGGTTGTGTGTAGATTACAGGCAATTGAACAGGTTGACCATCAAGAACAAGTATCCTCTGCCTAGAATTGATGACTTGATGGATCAATTGCATGGAGCCTCAGTGTTCTCAAAGATTGATCTGAGAATGGGATACCACCAAATTTTGGTAAAAGCTGAAGATGTTCAGAAGACGGCATTTAGGTCTCGTTATGGACACTATGAGTATGTGGTAATGCCGTTTGGAGTGACAAATGCTCCATCTCTGTTCATGGACTACATGAATAGAATTTTTCGTCCTTTCTTGGATAAGTTTGTTGTAGTCTTCATAGACGACATACTTATTTATTCAAGGACCGAGGAAGAACATGAAGAACATCTAAAGACGGTGTTGGAGATCCTGAGGGAGAAGCAATTATATGCTAAGTTCTCCAAGTGTGAGTTCTGGCTGAAGGAAGTTAACTTCTTAGGACATGTGATATCTGCTCGGGGGATCTCAGTGGATCCAGCCAAGGTAGAGGCAGTGCTCCAGTGGGAACGTCCTAAGATAGTCACGGAGATAAGGAGTTTTGTGGGTCTAGCTGGCTACTATCGGAGGTTGATTGAGGATTTTTCCAAGGTAGTGGCTCCTTTGACTCAGTTAACTCGCAAAGACCAACCTTTTGCTTGGACCGACCGATGTGAGCAGAGTTTCATGGAACTAAAGGAAAGATTGACTAGTGCTCCGGTGCTGGTGATCCCGGATGTAGGAAGGCCCATGGACGTCTACTGTGATGCTTCACATCAGGGCTTGGGATGTGTCTTGATGCAAGAGAAAAGAGTAGTTGCATATGCTTCAAGGAAACTCAAAATTCATGAGAGAAACTATCCTACTCATGACTTGGAGTTAGCAGCTGTGGTGTTTGCCTTGAAAATTTGGAGGCACTATTTGTATGGAGCTCGGTTTCAGGTGTTTAGTGATCATAAAAGCCTGAAATATCTGTTTGATCAGAAGGAATTAAATATGAGACAAAGAAGATGGATGGAGTTTCTAAAGGACTATGATTTCCAACTCATGTATCATCCAGGGAAGGCCAATGTAGTGGTAGATGCTTTGAGTAGAAAATCAATGCAAGTATCAATCATGATGATTGAAGAGCAGAAGCTGATCGAGCAGTTCAGAGATTTAAACTTGGGAGAGGAATTTCATGTTAACCATATTAGTTGTAGTAAGTTAACTATAACTAATGATTTCATTGGAATGATAAAGGATAAGCAATTAGAGGACCCTAGTCTGAAACGTATTGTGGAATTGCTAGGCATCGATCAGGCTAAGGACTTTGTGATGGGAGATGATGGGATCTTGAGATTTAATGGCAGAATTTGCATACCTGCGAATGAGGAGTTGAAGAAGATGATCCTAGAGGAAGGCCACAAGAGTCATCTTAGTTTACATCCAGGAATGAATAAGATGTACCATGACTTGAAGGAGTCATTTTGGTGGTCGGGCATGAAGAAAGACATCGCCCAGTATGTTACTACCTGCTTGACATGTCAGAAGGCGAAGGTAGAACACCAAAGACCTGGCGGTTTGTTACAACAATTGGATATTCCTGAGTGGAAATGGGACAGCATTGCAATGGATTTTGTTACTCATTTACCTAGATCGGTAAGGGGTCATGATGCAATATGGGTCATAGTTGATCGGCTGACGAAGAGTGCTCACTTTCTTCCAGTTAATTTGAGGATATCCATGACCAAGTTGGCTCAGTTGTACATCAAGGAAATTGTGAGGTTGCATGGAGTGCCTTCTAGCATTGTTTTAGATAGAGATCCCAGGTTCACTTCTCGGTTCTGACAGACTCTGCAAGATTCTTTGGGAACTAAGTTGAGGATGAGCTCTGCATATCATCCTCAAACCGATGGACAGTCTGAGAGAACGATCCAGTCCTTGGAAGATCTGCTGAGGACGTGTGTCTTGGATCAATTGGGAAGCTGGGATGAGATGTTGCCGCTGGTGGAGTTCACTTATAATAACAGTTACCACGCCAGTATTGGGATGGCACCATATGAAGCCTTGTATGGGAGGAAATGCAGAACTCCTTTATGTTGGTACCAGGAGGGCGAAGCAGTCTTGGTTGGACCAGAGTTGATTCAGCAGACGACCGAGAAGGTGAAACAGATAAAAGACAGAATGAAAGCTTCTCAAAGTCGGCAGAAATCTTATGCAGATCAGAGGAGAAAACCTTTGGAGTTTGCAGTTGGAGATCATGTGTTTATGAAAGTGACACCGACCAAGGGTGTAGGACGAGCTATCAAATCAAAGAAGTTGTCCCCTAAGTTTGTTTGGCCATATCAGATCCTAAGGAGGATCGGTCCAGTGGCTTATGAGATCGCCCTACCTCCCCAATTAGCAAACCTGCATAATGTCTTTCATGTATCACAGCTGAGGAAGTACATGACAGACCCAAGTCACGTGCTGGAAGTGGATGAGGTGCAGATAAAGGATGACTTGTCTTTTGAAGCAAAACCAGTTAGGATTGACGATCGGTAGAGTAAACAGCTCAGAGGCAAGACCATCAACCTGGTGAAAGTGGTGTGGGATGGCAGATCGGGTGATTCAACTTGGGAATTAGAGGAAACCATGAGAGAAGCCTATCCCTACCTCTTTCCTTAGTAATTCAATTTTCGAGGACGAAAATTTTTCTTGTTGGGGAGAATGTAAGGACCTATAAATTTATTTGGAATAAAAGTGATATATTTTTAAATGATTTCTGAGTATGTTATTATTTAAAATAAAAAGGACATAAAAATAGAAAATCTCATAGTGGTCAGACCTCGGACGTCGCCCAAGGTCTGGGATCAGCTGGTAGAGGGCGATCGGTTGACCATTGTACTAACCAAGTAGTCAGGTGCGATAACTTTATCGTGAGGTAATCACGTGGGCGTGCTTGAAGGGAGGGGGCACGTGAATCAAGAAGGGTAAGAGAAAGGAAGGTGTAGCTTAGAAGTCAATGAGATCGCCGTTTTTGAAGAAGGCGGCGGCCTCCGACTTCCCCCGTATGAAACCGCCAATCGCCTATGGTGTACATGACCGCCAATCGCCTATGGTGTACATGATCGCCGAAAAGAGCACATCGCCGAGTATTCGAGAAGACCTGGTAAGCATTTAGTATGTGGTCTAAAATACAGAAGATGAGTGATATAGAAGATAGGTGGCATATCTGCCACCATGAGTAGTGTGAACCGTGATACCACAGACTTAGAGGAATTGGAGGACGAGCCCTCAGCTGGGTGTGAGGATGTGACATCGGTGACCAGAGTGAGGCGATGTGTTCTCGTCACACACAAGGGCGATAAGAGATCGCCAACAGGATGAGAGGAACATCGGTCATCAACCAGGATGGGAGACACATCGGTGGTCTGCCAGGGTGAGACATCGGTGGTCTGCCAGGGTAAGACATCGGTTGTCTGCCAGGGTGAGGAATCAATCGTCCGTCAGGAAGAGGAATCGATCATCGCTGGTATGCGAGGCATGGTTATCGCACGAGGTAGTGTTTCACACAGATAAGGTGGGACCCAGGCTCCCAGCATGAACGTTCTGCATGCGCGACACGTAGACAGAAAGGGTGTTTCAGAATAGTTAGCATCAGAGAGTTGGTATGCGCAGAAACCCACGTGGTCATACTGTTCAAGGAAGTGTGCACGCAAGCTTTCCTGCAAGTGGGTAGTAGCAGCGGCATTTCTGGGCAAGTTGGTTTAGATTCAAAACTCACTCCTGAGAGGCAGTGGACGAGTGAGTTATTTTTGGTTCCCTGTTTCTTTCCTCTCATTCTCCCTGCGTTCAGACGTCCTAGCGAACCAGTTGAAGATCGGCGACTGCCCCTGGATTCCTGACGTTGTGCCCTGCAAGTTTTCTGATCAAAGCCGTGAAACAGAGTAAGTTCTTCGTGCTCTGTTTTTGGAGTTGTTTCTGAACTTGAGAGAGTTGCTTCTGCATGGGCTTTGCATTCAACTCTTTTAGCTTCAGAATTAGCCTCTATTAACGCAGAATATGGGTAATGTCGTTAGTTTATGACTAAGGCTTCGTGGTGCAGGTTAAGGTATCCTTAAGTCTCCGTGGGTTTGGAGCTCTTAGTGAGATTTTACGCTAGTCCAGGTAAGGGAAGCTAGATTTATTTTCAATATAACCTTAAGTTAGAAGATTCTGATGTTGGGGCGACGTGGTCGCCGGTTTTAAATGTTCTTACACGATGCTCTGTTTTTGGTGTGTGGATTGGAAATTTATTTGAGCTTGAAAATGTGATACTTTAAATATGGTAGATGCTGTGAAATACATATGATTTCGGAATCTTGAACGTTAGTATGATTTGGATTGTTTAGAAACGGTTTTAAAAATATGTATGATTGAGTGGTTCAGTTTGGGTGTTGTGTGATATATGGAATGATGTGAAAATGTGATCAAGGCATAGTATTTTCAGGAAAGAAAATATCGTGTAAGATCGTGTAGAATGTGCATTGACCGGTGATTCGTCTAGAAGGAGATATCCTGACTCTCCTGATATAATGGAATCACATAGATGAAGTTATTCAGGTGTTGAGAGTCGAAGGAGGTTCATATGTATGGGTAAGTTGTTTGAAAGATAACTAACTTGACCTGTTGTATGGATTAACCCTGTCATACTAGGAGAGTGATGATATTGAGATTGAGATTATTGTTTATGCGCATAGCTGTGTGGATTTCACAGCGACCCTGTGTGGATTTCACAGTGGTGTAGTATGACAGGTGCAGATCTCTGAGTCTAGTCAATGCACGAGTCTTCCGGAAGTAGTGTCAAGTGTCTATGTGTGATGAGTCAGTGGAAGTCTGACGTGAGAAAGAGAAATATTGAAATTGTTGATAGACACTTGATGGATTATGTGAAATGAATGACACTTGAGGGAATTGTGAAATGTGTGAATATTGGATGGTTTACGTTAATATCAAGTTTCATGTTTTAAAGTTTTAAAAATATCTAGCTTACCCCTTGTTTTGTTTTGTGGTTGTTTTCTTTAAAACTGTGATGATCGTGTAATTGCACGGGAGCAGATGATGTTGCAGGCAGTAGAACTCCTCAGTGAGTGGTTGGACAAGGAGATCACCTGTTCCTATGCTGTAGTTTGTTTTATTTTGAAACACTGGATGGTTATGTATTAAAATTCCCTAGAGAAGGGATAGTATATTTGAAATACAATGTATGAGATGAATGTATTTTACTATATATACATATATTAATTTTGATATTGTTGTTTTACCTTTATTTTATTATATAAATATGAATAAGATATTGAGGAGCGCTACACCAGCCTTTGAAAACTGGTCCCAGAGGCTGTTGACTTTAGCGTAAACGAGTTATTCAATTTAAAATGGCTTGTTTTATCTTGAATGAGAACAACCAGAAACGGTGGTACATAATTTCAAAATCTCTACAGTAGATCAAGTTGTGCAGAAGTTAAAGTGAATTGCTGAAGATCATTCCTTAAAACCTTCACTATCTGCAGGTTCCTTTCCACTTTATTATTTTCTAATGCATACTACAATTAATATTTAACAGTCTCTTGAAATGGAATTAGTTTGGTGTTTTTGTCTGGAGTTTAATATTACATTAATTTTGTATGCTTTGCTGTAATCATAACATGTCGTATCATTTTTAAATCATAACATGCATAACCTAACATGTTAATTTTGTTACAATGAATTAGGTCCAATTCCAGATTACTAGAATGAGTAAGTGCCCATATACTTCCTAGTTTCAAATTTGTGCTAAACCTTTTTATTGGAATAAATGATACTTGATCCAACTTTAAGTTCATGCTGTTTATCTGTAACTGTCACCATGTGATGTTAGGAAATAGTAAGGAAATGGAGGGACCATCAAATAGTACTTCACAAAATCAAGCCCAGTATTTAGAGACAGAATTGACCAGGAAGCTTCAGAAAGTGGTTGTAGAAGTGTCTGAAGTATTTAAAATCACACATGTACATTATTTTCAACTTCATATTTCATACACAAACTCAAGTTTTTGCAAAAGGATGATGAAGAAGCAACTGTAATAGAATGACATATATCCTACATGTAGTAATTGATATTTGATATAAACAAATTTACTCTAATTCAAGAAGTATTTTCATGTAAGGAGTATGTCATAAGCATAACAAGCTAAATTTAAAAATTCAAAGGTACAACAATAGATTTTGACTATCACATAATTAAGCACAAACAGATTTGGAGCCATAAAAGTTCAGACACACGTTACAAACTACGGAAAAAGGGGATGCAATGTAGAAAGAAAACAAGAAGCATACTTTTGAGGAAAAAAAGAACTGCATAGTTTAGGTGCACGATACCACAAGATTGCAACATAATCCTGAATAAGAGTAAATAGGTAAAATCAGTCAGCAAATTGGTTAGAAGGATGATTCTGGAATGGAAATAATTAATTTGATTGAAGTTTCCAGCTGAAAATCTCCAAAATGCAGAAGCATAACAGAAAGAATAAGTGCATCAACTTCCTAGAATACTTACGGTCCAGAATATAGCTGATGGAGTTTTATTAAATGAAACTAGAGCAGGTCTGAAATCACATTTTTAGTCTGCAATCAGCTTGATTTAGAATATTTTTTTGGGTTCAAATCACAATGAAACAAACTGTAAGAGAAAAAGAATTGATAATGCTCAAGTTTAAGATCATTATTTGCCTTAGTCACTTCATGAAGCTCTGATTCCATCAACTTAAACATAACATACACATCCCTGAACTCTCATCGCGAGGGAGGAAACATTACATGCTTAATTTCAACAATTTCAGGATGTGGAAGCAAACGAAGGAGTTTGATTTCTGTTAGGAACTTCCAATCACTTCTAGGATCTCATACCTACTTGCCTCTCCATGCTTGATAAAAAACTCTATTTCTGCTGTTCCCTGTTTAATAAATCAGAAAAGATTATGTAGAGACAGAAAAATAACATGTAAAGATTATGAGTGCTACAAATTAAGGTAATCTTGTCTTTCAACCTACTACAAGTTCTATGGTAATAGATGTAAACCACAGATACAGGAAGCATAAAAACATGACTAGAATATATATGGGACAGTCACATAGCAGACAATCTCACACTTCACATAAAGTCCCAGAGCCTATCAGGGGAGTTTTATAGTTTCAATGGAGATCAGCTAAAACTTTCAGAAATTGAAAAGAATGGAAAGAACTAGGAAGTAAGGAAGAAAAGAGGGAGAAGTTATCACATACAAATCCAAAACAAATTTCTATGATAATACCATTCTGATTCTGATTTAGTTGCCAATAAATTCCATTTATGTTCAGAATGTTCGCATGAAGATTGTAATCCCATAAAGAACTGTAATGTAAAATGCCACCATGTAGTGCTTTTTATGATAAAATGTTAATTTAATTGCAGTTTTCTTATGAAACTATCAGTTTGAGGCATATCATAACTTCTTAATAGCGAGAATAACTAAACCTTTTTGTAATCATATACACACGAAGGAAGGATGGTGTGACAGTGTTGATCTGTAGAAGTTCAGGCTAAAATATTCAAGAGACAGGACAGGAGGCCGCAGCAAAACCAGCGAGACCCATGGCTTATATACTCTGTATCTTCTACCGTAGTGTCTTCTGAACCTGATAAAAAAAAATATCCAAAATTTGAATTTCATTGATTTATCAGTCGGCCCTCATTTCATTGCATTGAAGCTTATTTACATAATATAAAACTTGTTATGAGTTACATCAATATCAATAAGGTAATATAGTATGATTGTACTCTTCCTCAATGATGTTATTACGTGGTAGAGAACCTCTAGAAGTAAAATGAACTTCGAACTTTCGTCCAACAATTTTCCTATCACATAATTAGCAGCTCTGCATTATCTATTATCACGAGGACTGGAGTTGTCCCAAGTAAGTCCGCTGTTTTTCTTCCTTCTCTCCCCACCTTATTTCCTTGCACACTGAAAGTTTCTTACTGTATGTAAATGTAATTTCTACCATTAAGAAAGAAATAGGGCTTCCCTGAAGTGCAACACTGGTTGCCCTAAAGAAAAATCATCAATAGACTGTGACGATGTTAGGAACCAAGAATTATAAAGAGAAGAAAAGAAAGGTTTTTATTGAATAGAAAGAAAAGAACAAGAAATAGGAGAGCACTCTCTCCTCCAAGGGTTTCCCCTTCACAAAGAGCTAAAGCTCAATCTACAAAATTATTACGCACCCCCCTCCCCCTCTCCTTCTTTCTTATTTATATCTAACTAGCAAAACAAGTAACTAACTCATGACTATTCTAATTCTAACTAACTCCTCCTCCCTGAGTATCCTAACAATACACTCTTCCAAAAAACAACCTTGTCCTCAAGGTTGGAACAGTGGAACCTTGTGGCTCATCTTCAACATCATGATCTTTTTCTATGCTTCCTGAAAATACTGTGATATTGTCTATCATAGGGAGGGAACCCATTGGCTACTGCATGCAAATTCAGGTCTGGAGGCTTAGGTGGTGGTGGGAATGAGAGGGGGTTTTGTATAAAAGTCTCTGCATCCAGTAAGTTGAAATTCCAAGATTCCGATGTCACTGATGTTCTGGCCACCTTCATTATCAAATCTTGATCCCGCAACGACATCTTATGCACATGAAGTAAATCTGAATTTGGGAAAAAATGATTCTTGGTTGCATCTCCACCTTCAACTTTCTTATTGGACAGCTCTATAATTGGCCTATCAAGAAAAAGATCATTACAACACATAGTCTTCACTTTCTTTATTGATGCATCCCCTTCTGCCCCTATCATTTCAGTTTCTCTTGTAGATCTCACTTCATTTTTTATTTTTTCTTCGCTGCAGAGGATGTGATTCTTCATATCTGAACCTTCTCCCACATCTTGGGTCTTCTTCTCTTCGTCATTAACAGATTTTTCTGCTCCCTCCGACATTTTGTCCCCTTTCTTGACTTCCTGCAGCAATTCTTTAATTACTTTCAAGTTGTACCGACCAGTCCTCACCGATGACTTAGTCTCTTCGCTGAAACAAGTTAACAGCTTGAGACTGGGGGGCTTGTGTACCGACCAGTCCTCAGACACCGAGGACAGATGGTAAAGGGTGAACCACGTCAAAGCCATGTGGAATGGACCTCGCAGGTAGTATTGATTAGCGGGTGGTTAGTCATCAGCATGTTCCCAAAGAGAAGGGTGATTAGTCATCAGCATGTTCCTACAGAGAAGGGTGATTAGTCATCAGCATGTTCCTACAGAGAAGGGTGATTAGTCATCAACATGTTCCCACAGAGACAGGTGGTTAGTCATCAGCATGTTCCCACAGAGAAGGGTGATTAGTCATTAGCGTGACGATCACCAGAAAGGGCTGATGTGTCCTCGTCACTCCGCAGGGTGATCAGTCCTCGGCAACAGAGTGTGACGAGGTGACATCGGTCTTGGGTGATTTGAACAGCGTAAACAGAACAGCTAAGATTGGTTCCCAGAGTGGGCCAATGACCAGTTAAATACCTAGAGGTAGGGAGAGGCCTGAATCACGAAGAGCCTATCCGGGTAGCAGGGAGAGCACAGTTAGGTGCAGAGTTCTGAGGGGTCGAGTACTCATCAGAACTAGGGTTTCCCAGTAAAGGCTACATGCATGGCACGTGAACAGCAAGGGCACTCCCAGAACAGGTGGCCCCAGAGACTAGCTGCACAAGGAGGCATCCAGGTGGTCACTCTGTTAGAGTTTGCACTCCAGAGAAGGAAACCTTATGTGCTAGATTACCCTAAGATTGGGTGATAGCGGCGCAAGGGTATTCCAGTAAACCCTGAATATGGCTAGCGGCGCAGTAAACCCTAGACTATATAAGGGACAGTAAAATAGTTCACAAAGGTACGCAGTTTCTAGACCTAAACACAGAGAGACTCAATACACTTGGTGTTTCTTGCCCAACATTGACTTGAGCGTCGGAGTGCAAACAGCCTCTAGGGTGCCCCCTTTCTCTTTTGCAGGTGCAGATTGTTTCGCAAGAATCAAGCACATATCAACGTGAGGAAGGAGGCATGTGAGTGTCGTGGAGTCAACTGACAGGCGAGTCAACCGGCAAGAACACAAGTCCAGAAGGCTTTCCTTCAAGAACATTGTGTCCGCTCTAACAGATTTCTCTCCTCCCTCAGACATTCTGTCCTCTTTCTTGATGTCCCGCAACATTTCTTTTATTTCTTTCAGGTCCAGCTTCATTTCCGCAATCCATCTTCCTTGTTCGCTGGTCAACTTCTCCACTACAGTCATCCTCTGTTCCATCCTCTCTTCCTCCCTCTCTGTTTTTTTTTTGGATCCAGCAGGTCGAACCAATTTGTTAGGAACCAAGAATTATAAAGAGAAGAAAAGAAAGGTTTTTATTGAATAGAAAGAAAAGAACAAGAAATAGGAGAGCACTCTCTCCTCCAAGGGTTTCCCCTTCACAAAGAGCTAATGCTCAATCTACAAAATTATTACGCACCCCCCTCCCCCTCTCCTTCTTTCTTATTTATATCTAACAAGCAAAACAAGTAACTAACTCATGACTATTCTAATTCTAACTAACTCCTCCTCCCTGAGTATCCTAACAGACGACCAGGAATGGGAATATCACACTGATAAAGAAGAAAAAGCCATCAGAATTTTAGACATAGGTAGGGAGGTCACAGTTTTAGTCTTGATGGACAATGAGATCATTAATTTCAACCCCTCTACTCATCATTTAAACAAATTCTACAATAAAAATGCAATTTCAAAGAACACACAAGTTTGATAGCAATCAAAATGCATAGTAGAAAATAAAAAAATATCAACTCTTGAAATCCAATATGCAACACGAAAAACATCACAAACAGAGAGGCCACTGCGTAAACCAACTCCTCTGATCAACCAAATACAAAAATTACTAACCATTCATGCACAGCAAAAACATAAATGTAATTTGATATTCAAATGAGGTGTCACCTTTTATCATTTCAACAAGCCTTTAGAGATCATTTCATGAAAAAATTTCTCAGCCTTCTCAGTCTCATCCTTTTTAAAGAGAGCACGGATGATTATTTCAAAAGTTATAGCATCAGCGACACAACCATTGTCTTCCATTTTGGACCACAACTTCAATGCCTCATCAACCAAACCCTCCTTACAAAGACCATTGATCATAACATTATAAGTGCAGATGTTGGGACTGTGACCTTTAATCAAAAGATCTTGAAAAACTTCGTGTGCATTCTTAAGTCTTCCCCCTCTACACATTCCATCGATAAGTATAGTTGAAGTGTACATAGTGGGCCGAATTCCATTCTCTATCATTTTGCTCAATAATTCAATTGCCTTGTCTAAATGATGGTTTTTGCATAAAGAATCTATCAAGGAATTGTAAGTGATTACATCTGCTTTTTGATTTCTATCATGCATCTCATCCATAAGAGCCCAAGCATAAGAGATCCTTCCAGATTTGCATAAGCCATCAATAAGAGAACTGTAAGTTACATTATTAGGAACCATATTCCTCCCATGCATCTCCTGAAAGAGATTCATGGCCTCATCCACCCTTTTGTTCTTACATAGTCCATTTATTGTGATATTGTAGCTGCAAACATCAGGAGTTACTCCCATATGGGTCATTGTATTGAATACATGTTTTGCATTCTTCACTTTATTAACTAAGTAATACCCATCCATTAAAGCGTTAAGGGTAAAAATATTAGGTTTCACACAAGCTTTCACCATCACAGCTAACATATTCTTGGCTTCTTTTACCTTTCCTTCCTTACATAACGCATCAATCAGTATAGTATAGGTATAAACATTTGGCCTCATGTTATTTGATACCATTTCATTCAGTAATTGAATAGCTTTTTGTAACTGATCCACAATACAAAAGCCATAAACTAGAGTAGTGTAGGTTAAAAGATTAGGAGAAATTCCATTGACAACCATTTCAGAATACAAATCAAAAGCTTCATTTGCAAATTTACCTTTGAATAGAAAGTTAATTATTGTGGTGTACATTACCACACTAGGCTTAGTTGATCGACGTTCAATTATTCTGAGCAATTGGATGGCTGCTTTGGTTTCTCCTACTTTGCACAATCCATTCATCAAAGTACCGTAACTCACAAGGTCTAGCCGAAATCCTTGTGCTACCACCTTGTCATGAAAGTTGAGTGCTTCCTTGAGCTGACCCTTAAGACAGAAACCTTTGATGAGCGTAGTTAAGGTTATGGCATCTGGGAGATAACCCAATTTGAGAATCTTGGAAAAAACAGAGAAAGCCAAGGTCATTTGAGACAAGTGACAGAAACAATTGATGAGGATGTTGAGATTGACAAGGTCACTGTGAATTCCCTTGAGTTCCATTTGCTTAAAAAGGGAAATAGCAGTGGGGTAGTGCTTCATCCTCACAAGGGATCCCAAAATCTTTCCAAATAGGACAAGGGGAGGAACACGGCGCATATGAAGCATACGATTAAATTCGAAGACAACGCGCTGAACAGTGTCATCGTCAAGTAATGGGGTCTGAAAGTGAGAGTGAAAGAGGGAAGTAGGGTTTGGAAGAGAAGGAGGAAAACTGGAGACAGAAGAAGAAAGAGAAAACCTGAAGCTTCTTCTTGAGAGCAACATTGTTATGTAAACTTTGGAGGCTCTAACGAAGTCTCCAGCCAAATCTGCATTTAACTCCTTGGGATGCTGCATTGTCTATTCACTAACAATGCATATAAATATTGTTTTCATCCACATTTTTTTTATGGTATATTTTGGTTTTGTAATTATTATTATTATTATTATTATAAAACTTATTTATAATCTTCATATCATATACATCTTCCACCATTATTCCATCTTCAATAATATTTTTTTCTCAATATTTATTATAATTAGTCAATTTTTTTATTTTTATTTTTATATACATCTTCGTATCATATACGTCTTCCTTAATTATTTATTTTTAATATAGTCTCAAATTTGGTTAAATAGATGTTAAAAAGGGCTAATTTGATCCTTTTCATTAACAACAAAAATAGACATAACATGCATGTGAAGTTTTAAGCCTCTCAAGTGGATACTGCAGACACTCTCACTGCAAGAAAAGATTATTTTACACATGAATAATTACTCATTAATTATTTTACCTATAGATAATTATTTATTGACTTTTTTTATATAATTTATTTTATTTACTGCCTATTTGATGGGTAATATTATCATTTACAAAAAGAGAAAAAAAAAGTGGATAAGGGAAACACATAAAAGTTTTACCCATGAGTGAAAAAAATTTACTAGTAGGTAATTGATTCGGTCGGTCATCGGTAGGCGATGACGTCAGCAGTAGATGAGCACGTGGACCAGTCACAGGGTGACACGAGGCATGAGATGGCAGGTGAATCAGGGAGGAGATCATTTAGAGCGGCGATCGGTGGACAGTTACCAGGTGGCCACCGCCCCGGATCAGTGCCTAGATAAGCACCTGGAAGCAGAGCGCGTGAAGAAATGAGGCACCGCCCGGTCAACGGGGGAAAGAAATGAGGTACCGCGCAATCGGTCGTTAGGTGCTTGAAGAGTGCGATCGGTCGCTAGTGCGTGAAGAGCGCGATCGGTCGTAAGGTGCGAGAAGAGCGCGATCGGTCGTAAGGGCATGAAGAGTGCGATCGGTCGCTAGTGCATGAAGAGTGCGATCGGTCGTAAGGTGCGAGAAGAGTGCGATCGGTCGCTAGGGCATGAAGAGTGCGATCGGTCGCTAGTGCGTGCAGAGCGCGATCGGTCGTCGGGGTTCTTGCCAACACGTGTTAAGCTGGGACCCAGGTTCTCAGCGAGAGCGTTACGCATGCACCTCGCACGATGCCAGAATGGAAGAAGAAGAGTTGCTCGCCGGTGGGGTCGTGCATGAGGATGGTGTAAGGGAGCTAGTTAAGCTGGATAGTGATCAATGTTTCTCTTAGCCCATTATATGCATAGCACCGCGCGATGAGGCCATGCAGGCAGGATGCGCCTGGCGTGTGCGCTCAGACCAGCCACGCCAGGGGCTCTCCTGGGAGCATGCACTCAGTCAGAGAGAAGAAAGGCGCTAAGTTACTCTGCCAGAGGATAACTTAGCCGCACAGAGAAAGCCCAAGAGCCATTCAGGTGTGATACGTGAATGGTCAGATGCCAGTTGCATGCCTCCACGTGTCACCATCTGAGAGAGAGGCGCAACCCAAGTATAAAGGTACTCCACTTCATGTAAGGTACGGACAGAATTACACTTCTTACAGTTTTGACAGTTACACACAGTTTTCTCTGAGTCACGTTGGGAGCGTTTCTACACGTTGCACAGTGATAACAGAGGGTGGATTTGAGCACACACGAGTCTCACAGAGAGATTCAGTGATAGTTTTTGGTGTTCCTGTTGCCTGACTTGAGCATCGGAGTGCACACGGCCGCTAGAGGCGCCGTCTGTGTTGTTTTGCAGGCATCGTCAGGAGTCTCGGAGGAGGTTCTTGGAGCGTTCCTGCAGAACACGCAGTTGCAGAGGGCTAGACGAAGGAGTGACGAGGCACATCCTCCACGTTCAAGTCCGCGGCAAGATCATTTGGCGCCCACCGTGGGGCCCATGTGAAACTTGTTCCCATCCGCATCACAGTTCTCACAGTTCTCGCAGTTCTTGAAGTTTCTTGAGGTTTCTTGAAGTTTCTTGGAGCTTCTTGATCTTTTCGTCGAAGTGTTGAAAAGACGAGTAGAAGAACCAGACAAACCTCGCCTGCGCCATCTGCTGAAGAAGGAGTTGTTACCATGGCGCAGGTAGTGGAGATGATGCACGCGCTGCAAGATAGCGTCGCGGAATCGAGAGCTGAGTAAGAGAAAATGCATGCAGAGCTGGCTGCATCGCAGAGAAGAAACGAAGAGTTGAACCATATGAACGAAGAGCTGCGTAGGGAATTGCAGGCGCAGAAGGAGCGCGCAGTTGAAGAGAGGACGTCAACGCCACCGTCGCCTCCTAGAGCTTTCCCTATGCCTTTCTCTCCCAAAATCATGAACACGGTGGTGCCTCCCAATCTGGTGGGACTGAAAGCGTCGTTCACGGGGGTGGAAGATCCAGAAGCACACCTGACAGCTTTCCACACTTAGATGATGCTGACTGGAGGTTCAGATGCTGTGTACTGCAAGATGTTCATGAGCACGCTGAGCGGGGTAGCCATGGAGTGGTTCGTGAGCTTGCTAGAGGGCCACGTCACCTCTTTCCATCAGTTTGCAAAGCTGTTCGTAGAGCAGTATGTTGTCAATAGAGCTCCACCGGTGGTGTCCTACGATCTGTTCGATGTGCGCCAGGACCAGGGGGAGTCGCTGAAGGACTTCCTCAACCGTTTCAGTGCGCAAGTGGTGAGGTTGCCCAGCAAGGACGAGGGCATGCTGGTGCATGCGTTCAAGAAAGGGGTCCTCCCTGGCCCTTTCAGTGAATCGCTCATCAGGAGCCACCCTGTCACCTTCGCTAAGATTCGGCGACACGCGGTGGCACACATAGTAGCAGAGACAGAGGTCTCTGAGAAGAGAGTAAATGTTGCACCGTCAAGGCCATGCGGAGGTCAGGGGATGCATCAGCAACAGGCGCGGGTGCATGAGACCAAGGAAGGAATGAAGGTGCAGGGTGTTGAACCTAGTGGTGTTCAAGGTTTTGAAGAATCCAAATCCTTTGAAGGATGATGAAGCTTTTGCTGTGCTTGTTGTTGCTGTGCTGGTTTAGTTAGGATCTGGGTAGTTTGAGTTGTGTAACTCAACCTTTGATTGAATCTAAAGCTCAAGCATCTCAACTTTCAAACAAAGTAAAGTGTTTTTTCAAACTGAGTTAAAACAACCGATTGTTTTATCGAAACAACCGATTGTTTAAGCTTAGGTGTTTTGAAAACTGTTTTGAAGTGTGAAAATTGGTTAAGTAACAAAACAACCGATTGATTTGAGGAAACAATCGATTGTTTGTTATGTTTCTATAACAGAAAACAGTTTTGACTTTGACTGAGCTTTAAATGCTTTTAATTCATACGCTCTAGTCATTAAATGCTTTGACCAATCTTTCTAAAGCAATTAAGAGTTTGTTAAGATTTGATTACAAACATCTTCTTTGAATATATACAGAAAAACAGATTTGAGTTTTAAGAATCTAAGTGAATTGAGAAAGTTTTTCTAAGAGTTGGAGATTGCTTAGAGTTTTGGTTGATCAAAGTGCTGAGATAGGATTCTCTTGTACTGATTTCAGATTGCTTCTGTAACAAGTGTAATCCTTGTAATTCTGTGAACATTCGTTTGTGCTGTTGCTAAGAAGAGCTGTGTATTCTTGAGGGGATCAAGATCAGCTTTCTTAGTGTGGTGTGCTGACCAAGAAAAGTGTGTTTCTAGAGGATGTTCAAGGTCACTTTCTTGGTTGTGTGTAAGTAATCTAGTGTTGATTGCTTAGTGGATTTCCTCAGGGGTTCTGAGAAGACTGGATGTAGCTCTGGGTTGGAGTGAACCAGTATAAACATCTGTGTACAATCTCTCTATCCCTAACTCTTTAATTTCAGTTTGTTTGTTGTTTGCTGGTATAAACAACCGATTGTTTCGAAGAAACAACCGATTGTTTTCCTGGCAGTGCTGTTTTGCTTGCTGTTTTGGCAAACTGAATTGCTTAATCATTTGATTTCTGAAAGATATTCTAGCTTCAAAAAGTTTGTGAAAACCTCTTTAAAAAATTCACCCCCCTCTAGTTTAAAGCCATAATTCCTAACAATTGGCATCAAGAGCTTGGTTCTTGAAAGTTATTCAAGTTGATCTAAAATTTTTTTATGGCTGGAAAACTATCTTTTGAGGAAGGTGCTTCAATCTACAAACCACCTTTATTCTGTGGATTGAATTATAAGTTTTGGGAAGCAAGAATGAAAATCTTTATTGAATCAATTTATCAAAGAATTTGGGACTCAATTGAGAATGGTTCTTACATTCCAAAGTTCAAAAAGAATAATTCCTTTACTATAAAACCTTTGTCCAAATGGACAGATGATGAATGTAAGATGGCTCAGCTTGATAGGTCTGCTCAAAACATTATAGCTTCTGCACTAGATACTAATGAATTTTTCAGGATATCAAAGTGCAAAACTGCTAAGGAAATGTGGGAGACTCTCAAGGCTGCTCATGAACCAAAGGAAGCAATGACAAAGAGTCAAGCAAGAAGGAAGAGAAGACAAAATAAGAAAAGTCTCAATCTTTGCTTAATGGCCAAAAGGGAGGATGACTCATGTAGTGTAAGTTCATCAAACTCTTCAAACTCTGAAAATTATGGTCAATTGCTTCAAGCCTTTCAAGAAACACATGAAGAAGCAAACCGATTGGCTCTCTTAAACAATCGATTGAAAGAAAAGAATAGCTGGTGTTCTCGCCGGTTGACTCTGCGTCAGCTGACTTCTGCGGCCGCCACACACCTCCTTCCTCACCTAGTCTGTGCTGGTATGATCGCACCCTGCAAAAGAGAAAGGGGGGCGCCCTCGCGGCCGTGTGCACTCCGACGCTCAAGTCAATATGGGGCAAGAAACATCAAAGTATTAATTCTCTATGTGTTTAGGTCTAGAAACTGCGTACCTCTGTGAAGTATATTACTGTTCCTTATATAGCCTGGGCTGTGCCGCTAACCCTAATTAGGGTTTACTGCGCTGCTAGCCATATTTAGGGTTTACTGGAATACCCTTGCGCCGCTATCACCCAGTCTTGGGGTAATCTAGCACATAGGGTTTCCTTCTCTGGAGTGCAAACACTGATAGGCCGCTATCACCCTCTCTCTGTGGCAGGCTGATGACCGATCTCCCTCTCTCTGCGGGAACAGGCTGATGACCGATCACCCCTCTTTGTGAGAACAGGCTGATGACCGATCTCCCTCTCTCTGCGGGAACAGGCTGATGACCGATCACCCCTCTCTATGAGAACAGGCTGATGACCGATCACCCCTCTCTGTGAGAACAGGCTGATGACCGATCACCCCTCTCTGTGAGAACAGGCTGATGACCGATCACCCCTCTTTGTGTTCCGGACGACCGAGCTCTGGCCACTACACAAGCCCCCCAGGCTCGAGTTGTGACTTGCTTCAACGAAGAGCCTTACAGCTCGCCCAGTCGACCTATGTGGCATGACTCGACGTGGTCAACTGCCGATGACCGACCGGATCACAAGCCCCCCAGTCTCAAGCTGTTAACTTGTTTCAGCGAAGAGACTAAGTCATCGACTCCTTTACTATCTGCTCTCGGTGCCCGAGGACCAGCATTTGGCATCATCGCCAGGGACTCTTCTGATCTGGTACTCGCCGAATTATCTTTGGGCGATTTCCTTTCTCTTACTCTTCTTGATCCACGTGTCCTCCTCAAGCCCCGCTCTAAGAAGCGGAGGGTGAGGTCTTTCTCATCTCGCCTCACTTGCTCAAAGGCAAGGAGGTCTTCCTCTGTTGCCTCAGCCTCGCTGTACAAAGTCGAGGTGAGGACTTTTTCTGTGAACCATACTGTTCTTCTCCTTTCTTTAATATGGTAGAAGAGGTTCTTTTTACAGTTTAACACAAATATGTCTCTCTAAATTCTTCTCTTTATTGGGTGACCTCGTTAAAAAGAGTGTCCCCTAGACTGAAAAATACGATTGTGTTAAAACATGTATCTATTAACTGAAATAAAACTTGGAGGCGAGCTCCGCTGGGAGGCGTGCTCCTCTGGGAGGCGTGCTCCTCTGGGAGGCGTGCTCCGCTGGGAGGCGTGCTCCGCTGGGAGGCGTGCTCCTCTTGGAGGTGTGCTCCGCTGGGAGGCGTGCTCCTCTGGGAGGCGTGCTCCTCTGGGAGGCGTGCTCCTCTGGGAGGCGTGCTCCTCTGGGAGGCGTGCTCCTCTGGGAGGCGTGCTCCTCTGGGAGGCGTGCTCCTCTGGGAGGCGTGCTCCTCTGGGAGGCGTGCTCCTCTGGGAGGCGTGCTCCGCTGGGAGGCGTGCTCCTCTGGGAGGCGTGCTCCTATGGGAGGCGTGCTTTACTGGGAGGCATGCTCCTCTGGGAGGCGTGCTCCTCTTCCTGAAAATCCCCCTGAGATGGTGTAGATTTCTCCATGAATGGGCACCTCGTGCCTCTCGTCTCCCATTGGGTTTGTTGCCGCCGTGTCTCCCTGTGATTCCTGCAGGTAGGGCGCTAAAAAGCCGCTTTTTACCAGGTCATCTAACTGATAACCTAAGCTGAGGCAGTTGCGCAGATTGTGGCCTTGGGCTTGATGGAAATCACACCAATGGCTTTTCCGAGGTCCGACTGGTCCCTCGGCCTTCTGGGGAGGCTTCAACTTGCTTGCCACCTCAGGGATGGTGATGAGCTCCTTGAGGCTGACCTTGAAGCTGTGCCGGGTTGGTCTGGGCCTTCTGGACTCGTAGGGTGCGTGTCTATCCTTCTTCTCTGCGGCCACATGCACCCTTAGGGGTTGGGCGCGTACTGGGGCGCGAGGTTTGGAGAGGTCGCCCCTTGTACGCTTTTCGGCGACTCTTCCTTCTGCCGTGATGTGGGCGAGCGCCCTGCACTGTATCTCATCAAATGTCCTTGCTGGACATCGTATGAGTGCGTCGCTGAATGGTCCAGGAAGGATTCCCCTCTCGAAGGCATGCACTATCACGGCGTCGTCCTTGGTTGGCAGTCTCACCACCAATGCCGCGAACCGGTTGAGGAAATCCTTCAGTGGTTCTTCCTGGAACTGCTTTACATCAAAGAGGTCGAACGCAACCGGCATCCGAGCCCGATTGACAATGAACTGCCTTTTGAACAATTCTGCGAACTGCTCGAAGGATGTAACGTGTCCGTCTGGGAGTCCCACGAACCAGTTTAGCGCTGTCCCTGCAAAGGTACCCATGAACAGCTTGCAGTGCATGGCATCAGTCCCCCCAGAGATCATCATCTGCGTATGGAACGCTGTGATGTGGGCTTCTGGATCTTCTACGCCTGTAAAGGTAATCTTTGGGATTACGAAAGACGCTGGTATTACTGTCTGCATGATCTCCTGCGAGAAAGGCATAGGTCGGGGCCTGGCTGGAGGCATGGCCCCCTGTCCCGCTGCGGCCCTTTCTCCCATTCCTCTCCTCAGTTCCTCGTTGGCTCTCCGCAGCTCCTCATTCGCCGCCAAAGACGCGTTCAGGTCGGCCCTAAACTGCTCCTGCTTTAAGGCCTGATCAGCGCTGGAGGCGGTGAACGCCTGCTGGAGATTGCGGATTGTCTCCATTAGCTCCTGGATGGTGGCGGTGTGATTACCATCGCCTCCTCCAGTGGCACCTTGCCTAGTGCTTCTCATGCTGTCTGGCTTTCCTCTTCACAACTGTGGATGGGACCTTGATTTACTCGGCCCCACGGTGGGCGCCAATGTTCTCGCCGGTTGACTCTGCGTCAGCTGACTTCTGCGGCCGCCACACACCTCCTTCCTCACCTAGTCTGTGCTGGTATGATCGCACCCTGCAAAAGAGAAAGGGGGGCGCCCTCGCGGCCGTGTGCACTCCGACGCTCAAGTCAATATGGGGCAAGAAACATCAAAGTATTAATTCTCTATGTGTTTAGGTCTAGAAACTGCGTACCTCTGTGAAGTATATTACTGTTCCTTATATAGCCTGGGCTGTGCCGCTAACCCTAATTAGGGTTTACTGCGCTGCTAGCCATATTTAGGGTTTACTGGAATACCCTTGCGCCGCTATCACCCAGTCTTGGGGTAATCTAGCACATAGGGTTTCCTTCTCTGGAGTGCAAACACTGATAGGCCGCTATCACCCTCTCTCTGTGGCAGGCTGATGACCGATCTCCCTCTCTCTGCGGGAACAGGCTGATGACCGATCACCCCTCTCTGTGAGAACAGGCTGATGACCGATCTCCCTCTCTCTGCGGGAACAGGCTGATGACTGATCACCCCTCTCTATGAGAACAGGCTGATGACCGATCACCCCTCTCTGTGAGAACAGGCTGATGACCGATCACCCCTCTCTGTGAGAACAGGCTGATGACCGATCACCCCTCTCTGTGAGAACAGGCTGATGACCGATCACCCCTCTTTGTGTTCCGGACGACCGAGCTCTGGCCACTACAGCTGGCTTGAAAACAGGGTAAAAGCACTGGAGGAGGATTTAGAAAATTCAAAAATGGATTTTGAAAATCTGGAAATCATTTACAAAAACTCCTCTTGCAAGTGTGACACTCTAGTTTGTGAAAATTGTGAAAATCTTGAAAAGAAGGTCCACTATCTTGTTAAAACAGTGGATAAGCTTTCTAAAGGCCAATCCAACTTTGAAAGTGTGCTAGCTTCTCAAAAGTGTGTTTTTGGAAAATCAGGATTGGGTTTTAATCCACAAAACCAGCAAGATAGATTTTCAAAAACTTTTTCAAAAAGGCCAGAAAAACAATCGATTGGACCATCGAAACAATCGATTGTTACATGCTTCTATTGCATGAAAAGAGGTCATTCTATGCGATTCTGTAAAATCAGAAAACATGCTATTCCTAAAGGGCTTATGAAGTGGATTCCCAAGAAAAATAAAGCTTGTGTTGATGAGTATACACCAGATGGACCCTCATTCATAAGGGGACCAAACCTATGTACTTGAGAATTTTCTTTGTAGGAAATCTTGGAGGAGAGAAAGCAGCTTTGGTACCTGGACAGTGGATGCTCCAAGCATATGACAGGGGACAAATCAAAGTTCCTGAGAATATCCTTCAAGCAAGAGGGTCATGTCACCTATGGAGATAACAACAAAGGAAGAATACTTGGAAGAGGATCCATAGGAGATGAGAGCATCTTGGTGATTCATGATGTGCTCTTTGTTGAAGGCCTAAAGCATAATCTGCTGAGTATTAGCCAACTGTGTGACAAGGGGTATCAAGTGATGTTCAAGGCAAACACATGTGAAATCTGTCTACCCAACACTAAAGAGGTAATGTTGGTAGGTAAGGGAGTTAATAATGTGTATCTTCTAGATATCTCTTCACCATGTTAAATTGGATGTCTTCTATCCAAGCAAGATGAATCTTGGCTTTGGCATAGAAGAATTGCTCATATTCACATGAATCATTTGAACAAGCTTATATCAAAAGATCTTGTGATTGGGCTGCCAAAACTCAAGTTTGAGAGGGATCACATTTGTGAAGCTTGCCAAAAAGGGAAACAAGTGAAAAGTTCTTTTAAAACCAAAAATGTTGTCTCTTCATTGAGACCTCTTGAACTCCTTCACATGGATCTCTTTGGACCCTCTAGAACTATGAGTCTTGGTGGAAATTATTATGCTCTTGTTATTGTTGATGATTTCTCTAGGTACACTTGGACCTTGTTCTTGGAGTCAAAGAGTGATGCCCTTGCTGCATTCAAAAAGCTAGCAAGAAGACTTTAAAACACAAAGGGCAGTAACATAGGCTCAATAAGGAGTGACCATGGAGGAGAATTCCAAAATGAGAAGTTTGTCAAGTTCTGTGAGAAGTTGGGAATTCTACACAATTTCTCTGCTCCAAGAACACCACAGCAAAATGAAGTTGTAGAGAGGAAGAACAGGTCTCTTGAAGAGCTTTCAAGGACAATGCTTAGTGAATCTTCACTTCCTAAGTATTTTTGGGCAGATGCAGTGAGTACCTCCTGTTATGTGATGAATAGGGTGCTTATAAGGCCCATTTTGAAGAAAACTCCATATGAACTTTTCAATGGAAGAAAGCCTAACATCAGTCACCTCAAAGTCTTTGGCTGTAACTGTTTTGTTCTCAACAATGGAAAGGAAAGCTTGGGAAAATTTGATGAGAAAGCTGACCTTGGCATTTTCATTGGTTATTCCCTCACAAGCCATGCTTATAGAGTCTACAACAAAAGGTTAATGACTGTAGAAGAATCAGTTCATGTAGTCTTTAATGAGGTAGATCGCAGAATCAGTGAGAACCCAAAGATCAGTGCTGAGGAAGACGAACAGAGCATCAGTTTGGAGAAGCTGGAAATCTGTACAGAAAAACAACCGGTTGATTTGCAGAAACAACCGATTGAAATTCTGCAACAGAGTGAGCTACCCAAAGAGTGGAGAATTCCCAGAGATCTGTCAGTGGATAACATCATAGGGCAGATAAAGGAAGGTGTCTCCACACGTAGCTCCATCTCAAACTTCTGCAGACACACAGCTTTTGTCTCTCAAATTGAACCAAAGTCAATTGAAGAAGCTCTCAAGGATGAGAAGTGGGTTGAAGCTATGCAAGAAGAGCTAAATCAATTCGAAAGAAATGAGGTATGGTTTCTTGTTCCTAGAAATAATGAAATGAATATTATTGGTGCAAAATGGGTTTTCAGGAACAAGCTAGATGAGGAAGGAGTTATCACAAGAAACAAAGCAAGGCTAGTTGCCAAGGGCTACAATCAAGAAGAGGGCTTAGACTATGGTGAAACCTTTGCTCCTGTGGCTAGATTGGAGGCTGTGAGGCTGCTGCTGGCCTTTGCATGTATGAGTCATTTTAAACTCTTCCAAATGGATGTAAAAAGTGCCTTCTTGAATGGCTACATCAATGAGGAAATCTATGTAGATCAACCACCGGGTTTTGAAGACCACAAGTATCCCAACCATGTTTTCAAGTTGAAGAAAGCTTTGTATGGTCTGAAACAAGCTCCAAGGCAGTGGTATGAGAGGCTTAGCAACTTTCTGCTATCTCTTGGCTATGAAAGAGGAATGATAGACAAGACTCTCTTCATCAAGAAGTCACATGCAGAAATAATTCTTGTGCAAATATATGTTGATGACATCATCTTTGGTGCTACACAAGATAGGTTGTGTGAAGAATTTGTGGCTACTATGAAAGGTGAGTTTGAAATGTCTATGATGGGAGAACTATCTTTCTTTCTTGGATTGCAGGTTAAACAAACAAAGGATGGGATCTTCTTAAGTCAATCAAAGTATTGCAAGGAGATTCTCAAAAAGTTTGAAATGGAGAATTGCAAAGAGGCAAGCACTCCAATGCCATCAAGCTGCTACATGGATGCAGATTCTGCTGGAAAGAGTATAGATCAAACAAAATTCAGAGGATTGATTGGATCATTGCTTTATCTAACAGCAAGTAGACCGGACATCATGTTTGCGGTGTGTCTATGTGCAAGATTTCAAGCAAATCCTAAAGAGTCACACTTCAAAGCTGCAAAGAGAATTATGACATATCTCAAAGGAACATCATCTGTAGGATTATGGTATCCCTCTCATTCTCCAATATATTTAATTGGTTATTCAGATTCTGATTTCGCAGGTTGCAAGCTAGATAGAAAAAGCACAAGTGGCACTTGTCACCTTCTTGGCTCTAGCCTAATCTCATGGCATAGCAAGAAACAAGCATGTGTTGCTCTCTCTACTGCTGAGGCAGAATATATAGCTGCTGGTAGCTGCTGTGCACAGATCCTATGGCTCAAACAATAACTTGCAGATTTTGGTGTACAAATCAACAAAGTTCCTTTGATGTGTGATAACACAAGTGCAATCAATCTTACCAAAAATCAAATCCAGCACTCAAGGACCAAACATATTGAAATAAGACATCATTTCATCAGAGATCATGTGCAAAATGGGAACTGTTAAGTAAAGTTTGTGGAGACCAAACTGCAGCTAGCTGACATCTTCACAAAGCCTTTGCCAAAAGAGAAGTTTTTCTTTTTAAGAAATGAGTTAGGTATACTTGATCTAAATAATCTCTCTTAAAATCTGTGTTTGGTACATGTTAAAATCTATTTGTGAAGACAAATAGGGGGAGATTTATTGGTACTTGTATATCTGTATCTTATTTGCATAAAAATGTTTAAATCTCTGAGTATAAAAGTGTTTTTCTGCTGCTGCTGATAGAAACAATCGATTGTTTCGTGTAAACAACCGATTGAATTTTATGTTAAAAGAGGTATAATCTAACTGGCTACTGTAAGAAGCTTTGGATGGTACAAATGTTTTCTTTGCAGGAACTGCTTCAGATTTAATCAGTACAACACAAGCACCAGGGATTTGTCTTCATCAAATAGGGGGAGATTGTTGAACCTAGTGGTGTTCAAGGTTTTGAAGAATCCAAATCCTTTGAAGGATGATGAAGCTTTTGCTGTGCTTGCTGTTGCTGTGCTGGTTTAGTTAGGATCTGGGTAGTTTGAGTTGTGTAACTCAACCTTTGATTGAATCTAAAGCTCAAGCATCTCAACTTTCAAACAAAGTAAAGTGTTTTTTCAAACTGAGTTAAAACAACCGATTGTTTTATCGAAACAACCGATTGTTTAAGCTTAGGTGTTTTGAAAACTGTTTTGAAGTGTGAAAATTGGTTAAGTAACAAAACAACCGATTGATTCGAGGAAACAATCGATTGTTTGTTATGTTTCTATAACAGAAAACAGTTTTGACTTTGACTGAGCTTTAAATGCTTTTAATTCATACGCTCCAGTCATTAAATGCTTTGACCAATCTTTCTAAAGCAATTAAGAGTTTGTTAAGATTTGATTACAAACATCTTCTTTGAATATATACAGAAAAACAGATTTGAGTTTTAAGAATCTAAGTGAATTGAGAAAGTTTTTCTAAGAGTTGGAGATTGCTTAGAGTTTTGGTTGATCAAAGTGCTGAGATAGGATTCTCTTGTACTGATTTCAGATTGCTTCTGTAACAAGTGTAATCCTTGTAATTCTGTGAACATTCGTTTGTGCTGTTGCTAAGAAGAGCTGTGTGTTCTTGAGGGGATCAAGATCAACTTTCTTAGTGTGGTGTGCTGACCAAGGAAAGTGTGTTTCTAGAGGGTGTTCAAGGTCACTTTCTTGGTTGTGTGTAAGTAATCTAGTGTTGATTGCTTAGTGGATTTCCTCAGGGGTTCTGAGAAGACTGGATGTAGCTCTGGGTTGGAGTGAACTAGTATAAACATCTGTGTACAATCTCTCTATCCCTAACTCTTTAATTTCAGTTTGTTTGTTGTTTGCTGGTATAAACAACCGATTGTTTCGAAGAAACAATCGATTGTTTTCCTGGCAGTGCTGTTTTGCTTGCTGTTTTGGCAAACTGAATTGCTTAATCATTTTATTTCTGAAAGATATTCATTCTACCTTCAAAAAGTTTGCGAAAACCTCTTTAAACAATTCACCCCCTCTAGTTTAAAGCCATAATTCCTAACACAGGGAAGGCCTCGTCCTTATGCACCAAGGAAGGACCAGACCAGGGGGCGTGCAAGCGCACCCCCCAGGTATGATTTCGTGATAGAATTGGCGGAGCTGATCGCCATCCCTGCAGTGGCTGCAAGACTCCGAGTACCAGAGAAAACTGACAAGGTACTTGGAGGGAGGAAGGATGAGTGGTGTGAGTTCCATCAAGCTTATGGACACACACTCCGCACCTGCCTGGCGTTGGGGCATCAACTTGCTGAGTTGGTGAAGACAGGATTCCTGACCGATTACCTGCAGAAGGCGCAAGGTGATCGCGCTTCGGGGTCTCAGGCAGGCGACCAGCAACATGAAATTCCTGTGCATGGGGACCTGATGTGATGGAAGATGCTACGCTGGGGGGCTCCCCAGTAGCTCAAGTGGAGGCTGAAGCGGAGGGCATGATCGCCCCTCGTGAGTCAGGCATCGCCAGGGCGGTCATCGCCGGTTTTGTGTTTCTATTTCAGTTAAGTTGTAAAGTAGATGCGTTTTCGCGCTGTACACACACTTAGTTGGTATACTGCAAACAGTTGAGCAGATCAGGGGGCACTTCAAGGCCACCCAATAAAAGAGATTTCAGTATATAGAGTGTGCAAGTGTTTCCCAGTTTAAAGTTCTCCTTGCCCCAGACACAAGTGCAGGTGATCGGTGGTCAGTTACTGAGTGGCCACCACCCGCAGACCAATACTTAGACAAGCGCCTGGGTATAGCGCGATCAGACGTTGGGGCATGCAGAGCGCCCATCGGCACATGGTCATCGGGGTCTTGCCAACACGTGTAAAGTCGGGACTCAGGCCCCCAGCAAGAGCGTTACGCATGCATCTCGCATGATTCCAGAAGCCGATCGGTCATCGGGGCTTGCTAACACGTGTTAAGCTGCGACCCAAGTTCCCAGCGAGAGCGTTAAGCATGCACCTCGCATGATTTCAGAAGAAGAGCTCCTCGTCAGTAGGGACGGGCATGGAACCGCACGATGAGGCCATGCAGGCAGGATGCGCCTGGCGAGTGCGCTCAGACCAGCCACGCCAGGTCTTCTCCTGGGAGCATGCACTCACACGGAGGACGCGCGATGAGCCCATGTAGGCAGGATGCGCCTGGCGAGTGCGCTCAGACTAGCCACGTCAGGTGCTCTCCTGGGAGCATGCACTCACACGGAGGACGCGCGATGAGCCCATGCAGGCACGATGCGCCTGGCGAGTGCGCTCAGACCAGCCACGCCAGGTGCTCTCCTGGGAGCATGCACTCACACGGAGGACGCGCGATGAGCCCATGCAGGCACGATGCGCCTGGCGAGTGCGCTCAGACCAGCCACGCCAGGTGCTCTCCTGGGAGCATGCACTCACACGGAGGACGCGCGATGAGCCCATGCAGGCAGGATGCGCCTGGCGAGTGCGCTCAGACCAGCCACGTCAGGTGCTCTCCTAGGAGCATGCACTCACACGAAGGACGCGCGATGAGCCCATGCAGGCAGGATGCGCCTGGCGAGTGCGCTCAGACCAGCCACGTCAGGTGCTCTCCTGGGAGCATGCACTCACACGGTGGACGCGCGATGAGCCCATGCAGGCAGGATGCGCCTGGCGAGTGCGCTCAGACCAGCCACGCCAGGTGCTCTCCTGGGAGTATGCACTCACACAGAGGACGCGCGATGAGGCCATGTAGGCAGGATGCGCCTGGCAAGCGCGCTCAGACCAGCCATGCCAGATGCTCTCCTGGGAGCATGCACTCACTCAGAGAACGTGCGGTGAGACCATGCAGGCAGGGTGCGCCTGGTGAGTGCGCTTAGACAACCATGCCTGGCGCTCCCCTGGGAGCGTGCACCCACGAGAAAGTCCTCCCTCGACTTTGTACAGCGAGGTGCAGGCGAGAGAAAGTCCTCTTCCTCTTCTTTATACAGCAAGGTTGGGGCGAGAGAAGAAAGTCCTCCCTCGACTTTATACAGCAAGGTGCAGGCGAGAGAAAGTCCTCTCCCTCGACTTTGTACAGCGGGGCATGGGCCAGAGAAGAAAGTCCTCCCTCGACTTTATACAGCGAGGTGCAGGCGAGAGAAAGTCCTCTCCCTCGACTTTGTATAGTGGGGCATGGGCCAGAGAAGAAAGTCCTCCCTCGACTTTATATAGCGAGGTGCAGGCGAGAGAAAGTCCTCTCCCTCGACTTTTTACAACGGGGCATGGGCCAGAGAAGAAAGTCCTCCTTCGACTTTATACAGCAAGGTGCAGGCGAGAGAAAGTCCTCTCCCTCGACTTTGTACAACGGGGCATGGGCCAGAGAAGAAAGTCCTCCCTCGACTTTATACAGCGAGGTGCAGGCGAGAGAAAGTCCTCTCCCTCGACTTTGTACAGCGGGGCATGGGCCAGAGAAGAAAGTCCTCCCTCGACTTTATACAGCGAGGTGCAGGCGAGAGAAAGTCCTCTCCCTTGACTTTGTACAGCGGGGCATGGGCCAGAGAAGAAAGTCCTCCCTCGACTTTGTACAGCGAGGTGCAGGCGAGAGAAAGTCCTCTTCCTCTGCTTTATACAGCAAGGTTGAGGCGAGAGAAAAGTCCTCTTCCTCTTCTTCTTACAGTAAGGTTGAGGCAAGAGAACCAAGTCCTTTTCCTCTGCTTTTTACAGCAAGGTTGAGGCAACAGAGAAAGTCCTTTTCCTCTGCTTTATACAGCAAGGTTGGGGCAAGAGCGAAAGTCCTCTTCCTGTGCTTTTTACAGCAAGGTTGAGGCGAGAGAAAAGTCCTCTTCCTCTGCTTCTTACAGCAAGGTTGAGAGGCAAGAGAACCAAGTCCTTTTCCTCTGCTTTTTACAGCAAGGTTGAGGCAACAGAGAAAGTCCTTTCCCTCTGCTTCTTACAGCGAGGATGAGGCGAGAGAACCAAGTCCTTTCCCTCTGCTTTTTACAACAAGGTTGAGGCGAGTGAACAAGACCTCTCCCTCGACTTCTTACAGCGAGGCTGGGGCGAGAAAGAGTAGTACTGTTCGCGTCAATGTGGCGCACGAGGCCAACTCGCCAGGGGGGCTTTCCTTGGCTTGTCGGTCAAGGTCGACTCAGGTAGAATCTCCGATCGCCAAAGGATAAAGAGGAGGTCTTTTGGGGCTTATCGGCCGAGAGTGGGATCATCAGTCATCCAGTATGAAGTTATGCATAAGAGCTGTGGAAGACAATGCTAAAGTAACAGACAATCGTGATCGAGTCAGAAACCCAGTCTGAAGGGGCAATCGCGCGAATGCCTAAGCTAGCTAATAGTTAGTCGCATGCAGAGAGAGTTAAGGATGGAGAGAAAAACAAGCAGCTGAAGCAGATAGATTTCATCCAATTGAGGTCAGTAACAGAAAGCCTTTACAGCTGTGAAGTTTATACACAAGTTATGTCACAGAGAAAAGAGATTACACAGGAGAAGAAGTTGCAAGGGAGGAAGCTCAAAGAAGAAGGAATGAGCTTGCCATCGACCACATAGTCTCTTCGCTGAGAACAAGTTCACAGCTCGAGACTGGGGGGCTTGTGATCCGGTTGGTCATCAGTAGGCGATGACGTCAGCAGCAGATGACCATGTGGACCAGTCACAGGGTGACACGAGGCATGAGATGGCAGGTGAATCAGGGAGGAGATCATTTAGAGTGGCGATCGGTGGACAGTTACCAGGTGGCCACTGCCCCGGATCAGTGCCTAGATAAGCGCCTGGAAGCAGAGCGCGTGAAGAAATGAGGCACCGCCCGGTCAACGGGGGAAAGAAATGAGGTACCGCGCAATCGGTCGTTAGGTGCTTGAAGAGTGCGATCGGTCGCTAGTGCGTGAAGAGCGCGATCGGTCATAAGGTGCGAGAAGAGCACGATCGGTCGTAAGGGCATGAAGAGTGCGATCGGTCGCTAGTGCATGAAGAGTGCGATCGGTCGTAAGGTGCGAGAAGAGTGCGATCGGTCGCTAGGGCATGAAGAGTGCGATCGGTCGCTAGTGCGTGCAGAGCGCGATCGGTCATCGGGGTTCCTTCCAACACGTGTTAAGCTGGGACCTAGGTTCCCTGCGAGAGCGTTACGCATGCACCTCGCATGATGCCAGAATAGAAGAAGAAGAGCTGCTCGCCGGTGGGGTCGTGCATGAGGATGGCGTAAGGGAGCTAGTTAAGCTGGACAGTGATCAATGTTTCTCTTAGCCCATTATATGCATAGCACCGCACGATGAGGCCATGCAGGTAGGATGCGCCTGGCGTGTGCGCTCAGACCAGCCACACCAGGGGCTCTCCTGGGAGCATGCACTCAGTCAGAGAGAAGAAAGGCGCTAAGTTACTCTGCCAGAGGATAACTTAGCCGCACAGAGAAAGCCCAAGAGCCATTCAGGTGTGATACGTGAATGGTCAGATGCCAGTTGCATGCCTCCACGTGTCACCATCTGAGAGAGAGGCGTGACCCAAGTATAAAGGTACTCCACTTCATGTAAGGTACGGACAGAATTACACTTCTTACAGTTTTGACAGTTACACACAGTTTTCTCTGAGTCACTGTGGGAGCGTTTCTACACGTTGCACAGTGATAACAGAGGGTGGATTTGAGCACACACGAGTCTCACAGAGAGATTCAGTGATAGTTTTTGGTGTTCCTATTGCCTGACTTGAGCATCGGAGTGCACACGGCCGCTAGAGGCGCCGTCTGTGTTGTTTTGCAGGCATCGTCAGGAGTCCCGGAGGAGGTTCTTGGAGCGTACCTGCAGAACACGCAGTTGCAGAGGGCTAGACGAAGGAGTGACGAGGCACATCCTCCACGTTCAAGTCCGCGGCAGGATCAGTAATGTTAGGAATCCATAGGTAAAATTATTTTTTTGAAAATTGATCCTGCTGCTTGACTCGAACGTGGAGGATTGCCTCGTCACTCCTTCGTCTAGCCTTCTGTTCTGCAGGAACGCTCCAAGAACCACCACCGGAACTCCAAACGCTGCCTGCAAAACACACAGACGGCGCCTCTGGCGGCCGATGTAGCTCCGACGCTCAAGTCAGGCAACAGGAACACCAAAACTATCACTGAATCTCTCTTTGAGACTCGTGTGTGCTCTCAGATCCACTTTCTCTCTCTATAACCGTTTTCTGTTATCATTGTGTAACGTGTAAGAACGCTCCACAGTGACTCAGAGATTGTGTGTAACTGTAAACTCTAAAATGTGTAAGCTGTAAGAATCTGTAAAACTCTCCCCCTTATTTCATTAAGAGTTTCGTATATATACCTGAGTCTTTCTCTCTCCTGACGGTTATTCCTCTTGACACATGGATAACATCTGGTCATACACGTGTCACCATCTAGAGTACCTGCAGCTGAAACGTTACTTCCACTGTGTTCCTGCGACTAAGTTATCCACACAGGGAGTAGCTTAGTACACAGGCTACTCTGGGCGCAACCTTAACGTGGCGAGCTGGTTAACACTGGGTATCACAGCTCACACTACACATGGTGGCAGATATGCCACTTATCCTCTGTACTTAGACCATACAACAAGTGCTTGCCAAGTCTTCTCAAACACCCGACGATGTGCTCTTTCGGCGACTTGCTGACCACCTGATCTCCTAACCTTCACACACGGCGATCATGTGCAATCTAGGCGATTACTAATCCATACCGGCGATGATTGATTACTCATCCTCAAGGCGATAGGCGATTACTCATCCTCAAGGCGATAGGCGCTTGCTCATCCTCAAGGTGATAGGCGATTACTCATCATGACAGGCGATAGGTGATTACTCATCCTTAAGACGATAGGCGATTACCATTCTGAGTGATCACCTCCCTGATTCTCCTTCTATCCTCTACCACGTGTTACCCTGTGAATGGTCCACGTGGTCAACTGCTGCTGATGTCATCGACTACCGATGACCGACCATATCAAAAATTAAAATAAAAAAAAAAGATATGTTTAAGATTGTGAAACATGATTCATATCTTTTTAAAATAACAATTGAAAAGAGCATGTCCCTTTTTCTTTCTTTTCTAGTATGAAACATTCAAAATCTTAAGTCTTTTTTGAAAAATCGAGAATCCAATTCTAGAATTTAGGGTTGTGAAATGAAAATTGAAACTGTGACGAAAGTTCAAATTGAAACATTGATGCTTTGTTTGGATTAAAGAGTGTGTGGAGTGGAAAGTTGAGGGTGTGGAGGAGTGAAAGTGTGAAGATTTGAGAAGAAAGTGTGAAGAAAGTTAAGGTTGTTTGGATTGGGATATGTTAGACTAGATGTGTGAGGAAAATTTATTGAGATATGTACTGACCAAACATCAGTCGTCGGCATCAGACGTCAAACATCGGTGTGGGCCACGTAAGCGGGCCTCAGATATAATAATAAGATATCCTCCAAAACAGGAAAGACCTAAATTCACAAGAGGATTTATGCATGTGGTGTGTATAGCACGTTCAGGTCTAGCACAAGTAAGTATTCCCTAGAGGCGCTAAGGCCCATGAGGGTTAGGGTTTCCAGGGAAGGCTGCATGCATGGCACGTGAATAATTAGGGCACCCACAGAACAGATAGCCCCGCAGCGCTGGTGCAAGAGTTGGTACCTTAGTGGCCATGCTATTAAGACTTCGCACTCCAGAAGAGGAAAGTTGTGTGTGGCGGTTGCGCTAAGCTTGCACAACACGCACATGATGCCTCATTAGTAACCCTAGTTCCACTTAAGGAAAGGTTTTCGTGGAGAAGAAGGGTTGACCTAGATACAACCTATAAAAAGGGTGGTAAGAACCCTAGAAAGGTACGCAGTTCTAAGCTTGAAGTATCTTACTTACTCATTGTTTCTTAGCCCAGTACTGACTTGATTTTCGGAGTGCAGTCAATAGGTAGGGCCTTTCTGTTTCAACGGAGCCACTCTTGAAAGCGCAGTAACTGTTGGGAATTGGAGGAGCCACCACCTGCCTTTGGAGTCAACGGCGGCTGAGTCAACCGGCGAGAACATTTGGCGCCCACCGTGGGGCCCAATAAAACTAGGTCCCATCCACAGTTGTGATCAGAGCTACCAGGCGATATGAGGAATACTAGGCAAGGCGCTACTGGAAGGGGCAAAGACAATCACGTAACCATGTAGGAACTCATGGAGACTATCCGCAACCTTCAACAGGCGTTTGCGGCGTCCAGGGCTGACCAGGAGAGGGTTCTGGCTGAGGTTCATGCTGAACAGACCCTCAGACAGGATCAGTTCAGGGTCGAACTAGACGCATCGTTGGCAACCAATGAAGAAATACATAGGGCCAACGAGGAAATGAGAAGGGGAATGGGAGAGCGCGCGACTGGAGAGACAGGTGCACCCACCCCGATTAAGGCACGTCCCATGCCTTTCTCCCAGACGATCATGGAGGCAGTGATCCCAGCACCATTCATGATCCCAAAAATCCCCTTTACAGGTGTCGAAGACCCAGAGGCCCACATTACGACCTTTCACTCACAGATGATGATCTCGGGAGGAACCAACGCCATGCACTGTAAGTTGTTTATGGGAACATTTTCAGGAACAGCGCTGGACTGGTTCATTAGCCTCCCCAATTGACACATCACATCGTTTGATCAATTCTGAACACTGTTCAAGGAGCAGTTCATCGTCAACCAGGCTCCCCCTCTCGTTTCCTTCGATCTTTTGGATGTGAAGCAATACCAGATAGAACCGTTGAAGGATTTCCTGAACCAGTTTGGGGCACTCGTGGTGAAACTGCACACCAAAGACGAGACTATGATGGTGCATGCATTTAGGAAGGGAATCTTGCCAGGACCCTTCAGCGATTCCCTGATCAGATGTCGGCCAAAGAGGTTCAGTTAGATCCGCCGTCGAGTTGTGACCCACATCAGTGCAGAAGAAGAGGTAACAGAGAAGCGCACGAAGGTCAACCCGACCAAACCTAATGCAATGGGTCGTACTCAGCCCAGGAGGGTGCATGAGGCAACGATGGGAAAGAAGGCTAAATCGGCGCCATATGGGCCAAAGAAGCCTCAGACCAAGCCCACCACACACAACTTCAGAGTAGACCTTAAAGAGCTGACCATTCCCGAGGTGGAAAACAGGTTGAAGTTGCCTCTGAAGACTGACAAGAAACTAGGGCCTGGCAAGGACGCGTGGTGCGAGTTCCACCAGGAGTTTGGCCACAGCCTGCACAACTGTTTAGTGCTGGGACACCAGTTAGATGAATTGGTAAGGAATGGTTTTTTGTAGGAATACCTACAGAAGAAGTAGGGAGACCAGACATCGGCAGCCTCAGCAGGAGACTAGGGGCATGAGATACCAATCCACGAGGAGATCAACACCATCTCTAGGGGTTTCTCAGGAGGAGGATGCATGGCCTCCCAGCGAAAAAGGTATGTTAGGGGAGTGATGGCAGTAGAAAAAGGGGAGTCCGAAAGTTCCCTGAGCCCGATGTCACCTTTACGAAGGCCGATCGACTAGATGTGGTTCCCTACGACAATGACCTAGTGGTGATCTCAGTAGTGACGATGGGAAGGAAAGTGCATTGAGTCCTTGTTGACTAAGGAAGCTCAGCAAATGTGATGTTCTGGTCGACCTTCAACAAGTTACAGCTACCGCCCGACCAGTTGAGACCATATGACGGCTGTTTGTACGGTTTTGCGGGGGATCAGGTAGAAGTGAGGGGCCATGTGGAGCTAAGGACGACCTTTACATATAACACTATGTCCCGCACTGTCAACATTAGGTATCTCGTAGTTAATGCTCCCTCAGCTTATAATATCCTTTTGGGCAGACCTGCGTTGAATAGGTTGGGAGCAGTGCCCTCATCAAGGCACATGAAGATGAAGCTGCCTTCTCTCGACGGGACTATGATCACCATCAAGACCGACCAGAAGACAACAAAGAAGTGTTATGAAAATATTCTTAAGACAAATAGAGGGGTGTGCACTGTCACCTGCCAACCCCCAATTGGAGGAGGGATCATCCGTGCTGAGAGCACCCGGGAGAGACGACCAGAGCCCGCAGAAGAGGTAATAGAGAGGGAGATCGGGGGAAGGAAGTTCAGACTTGGTAGGTCCCTTAACCAAGAAACATAGGACCAGGTCGCCGAGGTGTTAACACGACATATGGACGCCTTTGCATGGTCTACCTCAGACATGCAAGGTATTGACCCAGATTTTTTGTGCCATCGCCTCACCATGGACCCAGAGGTCCGACCTGTTCGTCCGAGGCGTAGAAAGTACAATGATGAGCCATGACTAGTCATCAGACAGGAGACCTAGAAGTTGCTGGACACTGGTCACATAAGGGAAATCCAATACCCTGAGTGGCTAGCCAACGTGGTGTTAGTCAGGAAGTCCAATGGCAAGTGGAGGTTGTGTGTAGACTTCACGGACTTAAACAAAGCCTGCCCAAAAAGATTCATACCCCCTGCCAAGCATTGATGCTCTAGTGGACAGCGCGTCGGGTTGAAGACTCCTCAGCTTTCTGGATGCCTTCTCTGGGTACAACCAGATCCGGATGCATCCCAAGGACGAGTGCAAGACAACGTTCATTACAGAGCACTTCTGCTACTGTTACAAGGTGATGCCCTTTGGGCTCAAAAATGCTGGCGCCACCTATCAAAGACTGATGGATAGGATACTTGCTCCTGTGATAGGGAGAAACGTCCAGGCATTTGTAGATGACATGGTGGTCACCTCCTAGATGAAGGATCAACATGTCAATGATTTGGAGGAGTTATTCACCATAATAGCCAGGTACATACTGAAGTTGAACCCCAAGAAATGTGTGTTCGGGATAGAGGCAGGCAAATTCTTAGGGTTCCTACTCACTGAGTGTGGGATAGAGTCAAACCCCAAGAAGTGCACTGCAATTATAGCCATGAGGAGTCCAATCTCGGTGAAAGAAGTGTAACAGTTAACAGGTCAGATGGCCGCTTTGTCCCGATTTGTATCGGCAGGTAGGGATAGGGGACATCCCTACTGATGGAAGAGGCCCAAGCTCCAACCCAAGTTCAGGCCCAACACAAGGTCCATGGCCAAGCACATTCACGCCCAAATGAGTCAAGCCACAGATGGGAGGGAGAAGACCTCTTACATGCTACTTGGAGGCCCATTAGGGGTAGCTTAGTAGATTAATGTAGTGTAGAAAGCAAAACTTTCTCACTTAGGGGTGTGCTATCAAAAAGGTGCCCTTAGCAATAGAAGGAGGGGTGTGCTAGCAAATAGGTGCCTTTAGCAAAAGAAGGAGGGGTGTACTATAAAATGTTGCATTTTTGACCTATCTTCTAGAATATTAGGATGATGGTGTGGTTTGACTAAAGTCAATACCCTAGGCAGCCCCCACTTTTTGTATTTCCATCCCTACCCTTTAAGCTTGCTCACCAAGGCTCCTAAATATATAAATAAGGAGGCCTGCCTCATGTATTAACAAGATTAATTTGAGTAAAGTTATGCTGCCAAATTTGTGCCATACTTACTCCCTTGCCTAAATCTCTTGATTTATGGTTTTAATCTTCACTCCTTCACCACCAAAGAGAGCTGGCCAAACCTCTCTCATTTTCATACACTTCATGCACCTTCAAGATCACCATCACTCCTAGGAGGGTCTTGCTCATTTCAACCATTGCTTCCGCACCATCTTCATCATCCAAGGAGAGCTCAACATGTGAAGGCCATCATTTGGTATCATGAGCTATGGTTCTTCAAAGATGAGTGTCTCTTCATTTTATTTTTTTGAGTTCTTATTTTCTCCAAGTTGTTTATCTTTATTCCAAGTTGTCTTGTTGTTTTTTGTGTTTTGATATGATTTGAATGCTTGTTTATTCATTTCATTTGGTGGGTTTGTTCAAACTTGTGCTTGAACATCTATTTTCAATTTTGTGTAGGATTCTTGATATATTTGTGTTGCTGTTTTTGTTTTTTAGGTATTTGAGTCTTGCTTGAAATTTCATTTGGGTCATATGATGTTCTTGAGTCTTTTCATTTTATGAATCCATAAGTTTTGTCTAAGTCATGTGTTTCCATATTTGTCATCAAATCCTAGTAGTACTCTTTTTGATTTATTTGTTTCTTGTTTTTGGTCTGAATGTTTGATCTGAAATTTGTTTTATGTTGATCCTTTGGTGCATTTTTAATTTTATTTTGAGTTCTTATTTGTGTGTTAGATCCACACAAATTCCATCATATTAACTCCATTGTGTTTTTGAGGTATATCATTCTGTTTTTTATTCCAGTTTTCAGAACCCCTGTTTTCACATTTCTGTGCTGACTGTTTTGTCTTATGAAAATTACATACATCATCAAAAATTTCTGAGCCTCTGGATTTCACAAATTTGAGGTGTTAGCAAAAGGAAAAAAAAAGAACCATCTGAAAAAAAGAAAAAGAAAAAAAAAGATAAATATTACAAAAAAAGTGTGCAATCCTGACGTTCCAGCTGGCAGCTCTGAGCACTGATTTTATAAAATTTACCAAAATTAATTGGTACATGCGTTTGGAGTGAAACCAACGCCAAAAGTTTGTTAAGATCTTGTTTTGATTGTGTCTCAATTTTCAGAAGCAAATACAAAAGGGTCAGCTCACCATAAATCTTTTAAAGATACGCTTTCTGGACCACAACAATATGTGCTTTTCTGTGGTGCTGTTTTTTGGTTTTTAAATCAAATCTAGTGTTATTCCTAGGTTCCTTTTTGTGTGCCATCCATTATTTGAGTACCTTTTATTTGTTTGTCTAATTTCATTTGAACTCTTTCTAGTTGTGTCACATTTAATTCCATTTGTGTGGTACTGTTTTTCAAATTAATTTGTTTCTTGCTTTCTTTCTTTGGCCTCTAAGCTTGTTGGTGGATTAAATATCAATTGGTACTTGTTGAGTGGGAATTTGACTTGAGGGGAGTCTAGCTTGCTTAATAGGTGCTGGATTGAAGATTTTATTGACCTAATTCCAAGAGGAACAAAGGCAAAGGGCAGCAACAAACACCATACTACATATACACCACACACTTTGGAAGGCCCAACAAGTAGAAGAGCAACAAAAGGGGTGCAACTAGAAGAACAACAAAAGGGGTGCAAATAGTAAAAGCAACAAAGGGAGTGTCATTTAATTTCTTTGCAATCTTGCTTGTGTTAATTACTTGTTAATAACGCAATTAGTCGGTGAGTGTGTCTTCAAGGGCTCCAAGTGTCCAAGAAGCCTCACCTAGGGCCGTCTAGCTTAATTTGTTTTTGTTAATTGCTTTAATTGAACCAACTTGCTTTAATCACTTTGTTAATTTCTTGTTTAATCTTGTTTAAGGCTTTGATAATTTGCTTCATTTGCTAGATAGCTTGCATTGTTTTCTTGCATTAAAAATTTGATTTCTTCATCCTCATTGTGTTCTAAGTGTTTTACCTAAAGAAGGACTTGTGTAAAGGTTTTGGAGGGATAGTTTTTGGTTAAGGCAAGACTTGGTATTTAAGTAGTCCATTGTGACTCACCTCTCTTACCTGGAAAGCTACCTTCATTAACTTTCCTCTTCTTTCTTAAAAGTAAAACATTTCTATACACAAAGTTCTAGTCATGTCTACTCACTCTTCCAAGTCCATTGAAAGTGATGTAAGGTCCATAAAATCTCTTTCGAAACAACTTGCCAAGGATGTACAACATCTTTCATATAGACAATTGGAAAATGAATCTAAAATCAATGAATTGGCTAGAGCAAGGAAAGAGAAATCACAAAATTCAAAAAAATCTCATTCACATGCATCTCATTCACATGCATCTCATTCTCAACTCCAAGAGTCTCTAGGAGAGGTAAGCATTAGAAACCATGAGTATTACCAACCACCACCTAGAAGACTTAGGCAAAGAGAGGAAGAAGCCCTAAGGGAAGTAAGGGTAGACCTACCACATTTCTATGGTAAGGACAATGTAGAAGTTTACCTAGATTGGGAAATGAAAGTGGAACAACTCTTTGCTTGTCATAGGGTGAGTGAAGAGAGAAAGGTACCCTTAGCCACCCTTAGTTTTCAAGGAAATGCCATGTATTGGTGGACCTCTCTAGAGAGAGATAGACGTCTTCATAGGGACCCTCCCATAGAGTATTGGAATGACCTTAGGGGAGCCCTAAGACGTCGCCACATACCTTCCTACTACCATAGGGAGCTAATGGACAAGCTCCAAAGGCTCCAACACAAGAACATGAGTGTGGAAGAGTATAGGCAAAAAATGGAGCTATACATGATGAGAGCCTCTATTAGAGAGGAAGAGGTCACCACCATATCTCGGTTTTTAAGTGGACTCAACCTTGAGATAAGAGATAAAGTAGAGCTTCTTCCCTACCAAGACTTGAATGATTTGGTTCAACTTTGCATTAAAGTTGAACAACAAAATTTGCGCAAAACTTCAAGTCAAAGGGTGGGAATCTACTCTAACTCTTATCCCAAGAGAGAGTATAGAAGAGAGAGGGAGGATAGTTTTTCAAAGGATAAATCCAAAGAAACTCCCAAGAGTGTTGGAAAAGATGTGTCTACCTCACAACCCCGCAGTAGAGACACCCAGTGCTTCAAGTGTCTTGGTAGAGGCCATATAGCATCCCAGTGCCCAAATAGGAGAACCATGATCTTAAGAGGGAGGGATGAGTATAGCAGCCAAGATGAAGAGTCTAGTGGGGAAGAAGAGAAGGAAAGTAGTGAGGGGGCATATCCTTGTGAGGGAGAATTAATGATGATCAGAAGAACCCTCAACAATCAACCTAGTGTGAACCATGAAACACGGAGAGAGAACATCTTTCATACAAGATGTAAAGTTTAAGAAAACATTTGTTCTCTCATTGTGGATAGTGGCTCTTGCTGCAATTGTTGTAGCACTAGGATGGTTGAAAAGCTTAATCTACAATTAATACCTCATCCAAAACCTTACAAACTTCAGTGGATAAATGAAGATGGGGAATTAACTGTACATAAGCGGGTAAAAATCAGTCTTTCTGTGGGGAACTATAAAGATGAGATTTTATGTGATGTAGTACCCATGGAAGCCTGCCACATCTTATTGGGAAGACCATGGCAATTTGACAAGAAAAATGGTCTTACCAACGAGATAACTTTTACCCATAAGGAGAAAAAGTTTGTACTCTATCCTTTAACACCTTCACAAGTGGTAAAGGACCAAGTACAAATGAAAATAAAAAGAGAAAATGAGGAAAAAAAAAAGAATTAAAGGAAAATCCTTTGTTTGGAGTTGAACCAGGCATTGACTTAAATTCTTCTTCCACAGAAAACCCTTGTGAGAATATGCTTGAAGATAAATCTGTGTCTGGAGCTGAACCAGATATAGATAAAAACCTTTCCTCCACAGAAAAGCCAAGTGAGGGGTTGTTTGGAAAAAGAAGAAGAGGAATCTAGAAAGAATGAAGAGTATCTTACAACACCTCCTACAAGCATAGTGGGAAAAGAATCCTTAAAGGGGGATTGCAATAATTTTAACTCTCCTTTTCCTTTGAATCATGATGCTTACTCTTATTTTCAAAAATCACAAAAATAACACTTTGTGATGTTGTTGCTTATCTTGGGCAATGAACAACACAAAGGAAGCAAAAATATTTTTGTAAAGGGCCCTATTTCTTTCCAACAAAACTTTTACAAAAATAGCAAAGGGGCTTATTTCCTTACTATTTTATTTGAATACACTAGTCTTAAATTTCTTATCTCACTTTTCTTTGATGTTTATTGTAGGTTAATATTTGATCCTGGAGGACAAACATAGTTTTCAAAGCAAGAATAAGGCTGTTGTTTGAGATCAACCCTGTAGATCTGAGGACAGATCCTTTCAAGAAGGAGGGGATGATGGAAGAGGCCCAAGCTCCAACCCATGTTCAGGCCCAACACAAGGTCCATGGCCAAGCACATTCACGCCCAAATGAGTCAAGCCACAGATGGGAGGGAGAAGACCTTGTACATGCTACTTGGAGGCCCATTAGGGGTAGCTTAGTAGATTAGTGTAGTGTAGAAAGCAAAACTTTCTCACTTAGGGGTGTGCTATCAAAAAGGTGCCCTTAGCAATAGAAGGAGGGGTGTGCTAGCAAATAGGTGCCTTTAGCAAAAGAAGGAGGGGTGTACTATCAAATGTTGCATTTTTGACCTATCTTCTAGAATATTAGGATGATGGTGTGGTTTGACTAAAGTCAATACCCTAGGCAGCCCCCACTTTTTGTATTTCCATCCCTACCCTTTAAGCTTGCTCACCAAGGCTCCTAAATCTATAAATAAGGAGGCCTGCCTCATGTATTAACAAGATTAATTTGAGTAAAGTTATGCTGCCAAATTTGTGCCATACTTACTCCCTTGCCTAAATCTCTTGATTTATGGTTTTAATCTTCACTCCTTCACCACCAAAGAGAGCTGGCCAAACCTCTCTCATTTTCATACACTTCATGCACCTTCAAGATCACCATCACTCCTAGGAGGGTCTTGCTCATTTCAACCATTGCTTCCGCACCATCTTCAACATCCAAGGAGAGCTCAACATGTGAAGGCCATCACCTACTTTCAGTGTTTGAAGAGAAACAACAGGTTCATGTGGACCAAGGAATGTGAAGAATCGTTTCTCAAGTTGAAGGAATATCTTGCCAGCCCACCAGTGTTGTGCAAGCCACAACTGGGCACTCCATTTCGTTTATACTTCGCCATCACAAACCGGGTGATCAGTTCGGTCCTCATCTAGGACCAAGATCGTGTGCAGAAGCCGATATACTTTGTTAGCAAGGTGTTGCAGGGGCCAGAGGTGCGTTACTAGGCCATCGAAAAAGTAGCCCTAGCATTTGTGTTCTCAACGCGAAGGCTCCGCCATTTTTTTCTAGAGTTTCACTGTAAGAGTGATGACAGACCTTCCTATTCGCAAGGTCTTGCAGAAGCCCGCGTGCATTAGGCGGTTGAGCTATCAGAATTCGATGTGCAGTACAAGCCAAGAGGACCTATCAAAGGCCAGGTATATGTAGACTTTGTGGTAGAGCTCTCCTCTGCAGCCACACACCAAGATGAAGCAGACTTCAGATGGGTCCTCTCTATAAGGGTCCTCTAACCAACAGGGTAGTGGGCCTGACGTCATTCTGGAAGGGCCAAATGGGTTGCTGATCGAGCAGGCTCTGTAACATCCCGCCAAATCCTTTTCATATTTATATAATGAAATAAAGGTAAAACAATAATATCGAAGTGAACATATATATATATATATATATATATATATATATATATGTAATGAAATTTCTCCTCAGAGGGAGTTTAATACATATCCAGTCAGTTTCCAAAACTTAAACAAAATACAGCAAAATAGAAAACAGGCGATCTCCTAACAGAAACAGAAAACAGGCGATCTCCTTCCGGCGACTTGTAAGGACCTGAAAAATTAAATTGGAATAAAAGGAATATATTTTAAATGAATTTTAAGTATGTTTTTATTTAAAATAAAAAGGGAGGAAAGTGTAGCTTAGAAGACTATGAGATCGCCTGGTTAGTACATAATCGCCTGTCGCCTAGACTACCCATGCGGACGTCGCCAGGGCGCGAGGTATGCGGACATCGCCAGGGCGCGAGGTATGCGGACATCGCCAGGGCGCCAGAGGCATGCGGGCATCGCCAGGGCGCCAGAGGCATGCGGGCATCGCCGGGGCGCGAGAGGCATGCGGGCATCGTCAGGGTGCGAGGCATGCAGGCATCGCCAGGGCGCGAGAGACATGCGGGCGTCGCCAGGGATAGACATCGGTCGTCTCCCAGAGAGAGACATCGGTCGTCTCCCAGAGAGAGACATCGGTCGTCTCCCAGAGAGAGAGATCGGTCGTCTTCCAGGTTGAGTCATCGGTGGAAGGTTAACGCACGATGTCGTATTTCACGCAGATGAAGTGGGGCCCAGGCCCCCAGCATGAGCGTCTTGCATGCGTGACACGTAGTCAGGGAGTGTACTTCAGAGCAAGGATTTCAGAGAGTTGGTATGGAAAGTGACCCAGAGACCCACGTGGTCATACTGTTCAAGGAAGTGTGCACGCAAGCTTTCCTGCAGAGTGGGTGGTGGCAGCGGCAATTCTGGGCAAGTTGAGTTAGATTTAAAAACTCACTTCTGAGAGGCAAGGAACGTGCTGTGGTTCAAGAGTGACAGAGTGAGTGAGTGAGTTACCTTCATCCTTCTCTTTTCCCTCCTTTGCGCTGCGATCCAGGCACCATCAAGCACCAGTACGACGAGCGACGACTACCACAGGCCACCTGGGAGGTTCTCTGCAAGTCCTCCAAACCGGATGCTAAAACAGAGTAAGTCATTCCCTCTGTTCTTCAAGTCGATCCTGCACCTGAGAGGGTTGCCTCTGCATTGGTGTTGCATGCAGTTCTCTTAGCTTCAGGAATCGTCCCTGTTAGCGTAGAAATGAGGAGTATAGCTAGTTTTGTGACTAAGGATCCATGGTGCAGGTTAAGGCATCCTTGAAGCTCGTTGGGTTGGAGCTCTTAGTACTTTTCACGCAAGTCCAGGTAAGGGAAGCTAGCTTTATTTTCAATAAAAGCCGTAGGCTAGCTGTTTCTGAAGTGAGGGCGACGTGGTCGCCGGTTTCATATTCTTTTCGCGATGCTCTGTTCTATGTGTTTGGGCGACGTGGTCGCCGGTTTTAAACCCCTTTTTCATGATGTTCTGTTCTTATGTGTTTGGGCGACGTGATCGCCGGTTTTAAATACAGATTTCGAAATCCCCTGTTTTGGACGTGATCGCCTGTGTTATTATTGATTTCGAACTCCCCTGTTTTAGTGTCGTTGAGACTGTTTGAGATTTAAATGTGGAATGCATGTGATATTCAAAAATCTGAACCTTTGAAATGATTGTTGCTGTGATTTGAATCATTCATTTGAGTGGTATGATGTTTTGAATGTTGTGGATGTGGGATCAAGGCATAGTATTTTCAGGAAAGAAAATACCGTGTAAGATCATGAGTAAAGTGTATTGACTAGGGACTTGTCTAGAAGGAGATATCCTGACTCTGCTGAGATAATGGAATCACGTAGATGAAGTTATTCAGTTGGTGAGAGTCGAAGGAGGTTCATATGAATGGGTGAGTCGTGTGAAAAAGAACGAGCTCGGCCCGTTATATGAATTAACCCTGTCATACTAGGAGAATGAAGATATTGAGATTCATTTATGCGCATGGCTGTGTGAGTTTCACAGCGACCCTATGTGGGTGATGTAGTATGACAGGTGCAGATCTCTGGGTCTGAGTCAACGCACGAGTCTTCCGGAAGTAGTTTCAAGTGTCTATGTGTGATGAGTCAGTGGAAGTCTGACGTGAGAAATGTGAAATATTGAGAATTTTGATAGACACTTGATGGTTATGTGATATGAATGAGAAAGTGATGGACTCTTGTGAATGTTTAAAATGGCTGATCTACGTTGGTTGTCCAGTTTATAATTTAAAGTTTTAAAAATATCTAGCTTACCCTTTGTATTGTTCTGTGGCTGTTTTCTCTTAAAACTGTGATGATCGTGTACTTTACACGGGAGCAGATGATCTTCCAGGGAGTAGAGCTCCTCAGTGAGTGGTCGCCGGAAGGAGATCGCCTTTTCTGTGCTGATAGCAGATCGCCTGTTTTATGTTGGGAGACCGCCGGTTTCATTCTATTTTGCTGTATTTTGTTTAGGTTTTTGGAAAATTGACCGGTTATGTATTAAACTCCCTATGAGGGGCAACTTCATTTTATATATATACATATGTTCACATCAATATTATTGTTTTACCTTTATTTCATTCTATATTTATGAAAAGGATTTGGTGGGATGTTACACGACCACTCACTGAGAAGCTCTACTTCCTGCAACATCATCTACTCCCGTGTAAATTATACACGATCATCACAGGTTTAAGAAAACATCCACAAAACAAAAACGTAGGGTAAGCTAGATATTTTAAAGAGAATTTAGATATGAAACTTTAAAATCAAGATAAAACAAATTTAAGACACCCACGTAAAAACCATCAACTTTCTCATTCCCTTCACATGACCATCAAGTAATCACATATTTCACAATTCCCTCAAGAGTCATTCAATTCACATAATCCATCAAGTATCTATCAATTTCAGTGTTTCTCATTTCTCACGTCAGACTTCCACTGACTCATCACACATAGACACTTGACACTACTTCCGGAAGACACGTGCATTGACTAGACTCAGAGATCTGCACCTGTCATACTGCACCACTGTGAAATCACGCACATTCACAAGCGTATAAATGAATCTCAATATCATCACTATCCTAGCATGACAGGGTTAATCCATACAACGGGTCAAGCTCGTTCTCTTTCAAACAACTCACCCATACATATGAACCTCCTTCGACTCTCAACGCCTGAATAACTTCATCTATATGATTCCATTATATCAGGAGAGTCAGGATATCTCATAATAAACGAATCACCGGTCAATGCACACTCTACACGATCTTACACGGTATTTTCTTTCCTGAAAATACTATGCCTTGATCCCACATTCACCACATTCCATACATCATACCACACATAAAGAACAATTCCATCATAGAATACTTTGAATCTTTTCTTAAACAACCCCACTCACAAAAACAAGCATACCACCGTTCAGGTTTTCGAATAGCATATACATTTTCCATTTCAATCTCAACAAGTTCACAGCGACACTAAAACAGGGGAGTTCGAAAACAACATTAAAACCGGCGATCACATCCAAAAACAGGGGATTATGCAATAACAGTTGAAAACCGGCGACCACGTCGCCCCATCATCAAAATCATCTAACTTAAGGTTTTCGTTGGAAATAAGGCTAGCTTCCCTTACCTGGACTTGCGCAAAATCACCAAGAGCTCCAAAACCCACCGAAGCTTAAAGATGCCTTAACCTGCACCATGGAGCCTTTATCACAAAACTGACTATACTACTCAATTTCTACGCTAACAGAGACGATTTCTGGAGCTAAGGGAGTCGCCAGCAACGCCTATGCAGAGGCAACCCTCTCTAGCTCAGATTCGACTCGAAAAATAGTGTAAAACGACTTACTCTGTTCTAGCGTCCTAACGGGAGAACTTGCAGAGCACAACGTCAGGAATCCAGGGTAGTCGTCGATCTCCAACTGGTTCGCTAGGACGTCTGAACGCAGGGAGAAGGAGAGGGAGAAACAGGGAGCTAAAACCAACTCACTCAATTTCTCTCTACTCAAGCAGCGTTCGCACCTTCCTATCCAAACTGAAGCTTGAACTTAAGCCACCCTTCCCAGGCATGCCGCTGCCACCACCCACTCTGCAGGGAAGCTTGCGTATACATTTCCTCTAACAATATGACCACGTGGGTTTCTGCGCATACCAACTCTCTGACGCTAACTATTCTGAGACACCCTTTCTGTCTACGTGTCGCGCATGCAAGACATCTCATGCTGGGAGCCTGGGTCCCACCTTATCTGTGTGAAACACGACATCGCGCGATAACCTTCCACCGATGACTGCTCGTGCGATCACTATCCACCGATATCTCATCCTGGCGGACGAACGATGTCTCTCCCTGGAAGACGACCGATGTCTCTCCCTGGAAGACGACCGATGTCTCTCCCTGGAAGACGACCGATGCGTCCCTCATCCTGGCGATGACTGTCTGTCTCTTGTCCTGGCGATGCCCGCGTGTCTCTCGCCCTGGCGATGCCCGCGTGTCTCTCGCCCTGGCGATGACTGATGTGCCTCTCATCCCGGCGATGCCCGCATGTCTCTCGCCCTGGCGATGCCCGCATGTCCCTCGCCCTGGCGATGCCCGCATGTCTCTCGCCTTGGCGATGCCCGCATGTCTCTCACCATGGCGATGACTGATGACACATCGCCACGCCTTGCTGAAGGTTCTTCATCCCACTATGTTACGTCCAAGGTATCACCTCCACATGACTTGGTGACGTCGGTAGCTTCACATTTCCAAGAATAGATCAGCACTACTCCTCGTGCTCCCATGCATGCAACACTAAGGACGATTTCTTATGCTCAAGCATAGAGCTTCGCATGCACAGCGTATCTAAGGCTTAACCCACACCTTGATACGCGTGGTTTTTGGAACCCACTATGGTTGATCCAGCATCTTGACCACATACTAAGTGCACTCCCGTCGATCACGTACACCATAGGCGACAGGCGATTATGTGCCAGAGAAGTCGGAGATCGCCTCTGTCTTCAACAACGGCGATCTCGTAGACTTCTAAGCTACACTTTTCTTCCTTTACTCTTCTTGATCTACATGTCTTCCTTGAGCACACCCACGTGATTACCTCACGATAAAGTCATCGCACCTGACTACTTGGTTAATACAATGGTCAACCGACCGACCTCTACCAGTTGACCCCAGACCTTGGGCGATGTCCGAGGTCTGACTACTTACGAAACTTCTATTACCAGCTCTTTGTGTTTTAAATAATAACATCTTCTGAAATTATTTAAATATAACACTTTTATTCCAATTAAAGTTTCTAGGTCCTTACAGGCTCTACGTTTTGCCTTTAAAGCTAGTAACAACCAAGCTGAGTACGAAGCCTTCATTGCGAGAATGTTACTGGCCAAAGAAATGGGCGCTAAGAGTTTGCTAGCGAAAAGTGATTCCCTGTTAATGATAGGGCAGGTTATGGGTGGATACCAGGCCAAAGACCCTCAAATGGCTGCTTACCTGGAGTATGTTCAGATTTTGAAGGAGACTTTTACGAGGTTTGAACTGATACACGTCCCCAGGGAATAGAATGCCCGAGCTGACTTGCTAGCAAAGCTTGCCAGTTCAGGCAAGGGGGACAGACAGAGGACAGTGATACAGGACATTCTGAGGACACCTCGAACCACCTCAAGTGACACATCAGTAGTTTAGCAGGTCAGCACATCAGAAGGCGTCAAGAGGAGTCATCGGTCATTGACTCAAGAGACATTGAAGGCACCAAGATAAGCGCATATAACACATGAGGAGGGGAGTTGTTGCACGGTTTCCTGGTAGAAAAAGGTGAAACTTGGATGACCCCCTACAGGCGTTACCTGGCTGACGGGACACTCCCACTGGAGCCTGCAGAGGCCAGAATAGTCAAGAAAAATTCGAGCAGGTATACCCTTGTGGATGGAAATTTGTTTAGACATGGGTATACTCATCCTATCCTGGCTTGCATAAGTGGTGAACAATGTACATGCATCATGGCAGAACTTCACGAAGGGATATGTGGGAGTCACATCGGTGACCGAGCTCTCTTGTCAAAAGCCATTCGTGCAGGATACTACTGGCCAACTATAAGGGAAGATTACACGAGGTATGCACAGCGATGTAAGCAATGCCAACGACATTCTGACTGGCACAATGCACCCCCAGAGGAGTTATGATCGATCCACAGCCCATGGCCGTTTCATACCTGGGGAATCGATATTCTGGGACCATTCCCTTTAGCAGTGCGGCATATGAAGTACCTTGTGGTTGCCATTGAGTACTTTACAAAGTGGATAGAGGCTGAACCGGTTGCGCAAATCACAGCCCACAAGGTCTAACACTTTGTGTGGAAGAACATAGTATGTCGATTTGGAATCCCAAAACGCTTGGTGTCTGATAATGGCACCCAGTTTGCAAGCCAACAATTGGGCAAGTTGTGCACAGAGCTTGGGATAAAGCAAGTGTTCGCATCAGTCAAGCACCCCCAAATGAATGGGCAGGTTGTGTCTGCCAACCGAGTTCTGCTCAGAGGTCTGAAGAGAAGGCTCGAGAAAGCCAAGGGAACTTGGACAGAGGAAGTTCCTAGAATTGTGTGGGCATACCACACCACTCCCCAGTCCACCACCACGGAAACCCCTTTCAGTTTAGTGTGTGGTTCGGACGCAATGATTCCAGTAGAAATTCAGGAGAGTTCACCATGTTTCCAGAAATTTGTGGCCGAGGAGTCCAATGAAGAAAGAAGGGTGAACCTGGACCTACTGGATGAGGTCAGGGAGGAAGCATACATCAAGGCTGAAGCATTGAAGAGAAGGGTGGAGTACAAGTACAACTCCAAGTTGAGGCCTCGACAGTTCCAGGTCGCCGACTCGGTAATGCGGAAGGCCCACCCCTACCAGCTAGAAAACAAGTTATCTCCCAAGTGGACTGGTCCATTTCGTGTGACAGAGGCGCTTGGGAATGGAGCGTACAAGCTCGAGACCCTAGAAGGGGGGGACGATTCCTCGAAATGGAACGGAGCAAATTTAAAGTTTTATTTCAGTTAATTATTTCAATCGATCATTTCATTGTACACAATTTTAGGGGACATTCTTTTTCCCTTATCAGGGTTTTTTAACGAGGTCACCCAATAAAAATTCAGTTAAAAAGATATATTTGCAAGAGTATTGTACAATGCAGTAAATGAACCTCTCCCTTGGGCAGAGACACCAAGGTCGGGAATAGTAAGGTTCTTAGTGAACCTCCCTCTTGTGTGAGTACGCCAAGGTCGAGGACAGTAAGGTTCCCAGTTAAAAATCCTCTCTTACCCGTATGGGGCAAGGTCGAGGTCAGTAAAAACGAACCCCTCCCTTGACTTGTAAGTCAAGGTCGAGGACAGTAAGGTTCCCAGTTAAAAATCCTCTCTTACCCCTATGGGGCAAGGTCGAGGTAAGTAAAAACGAACCCCTCCCTTGACTTGTAAGTTAAGGCTGAGGACAGTAAGGTTCCCAGTTAAAAATCCTCTCTTACCCCTATGGGGCAAGGTCGAGGTCAGTAAAAGCGAACCTTTCCCTTGACTTGTAAGTCAAGGCTGAGGACAGTAAGGTTCCCAGTTAAAAATCCTCTCTTACCCCTATAGGGCAAGGTCGAGGTTAGCAAAAGTCAAGGCTGAAGACAATAAGGTTCCCCGGTAAGGTAAACCTCTCCCTGGCCTTTACACAGCCAGATCGAGAGTGGCATGGTTGTCGGCAAGTTGACAAGGTTAGTCCAAGACAAGTGAGACGAACGAAAGCCAGCTCAAAGAAGAGAGTGTTTGCGTATGTACAAGACGAGACAAGCAAGGAAGGAAAGACTTCATGAATTAAAGTATATATACAAGAGCCTCAAATGTTTGTTTGATTGACAAATAAATACAGGTCCATCTAGAAATACAAGTCAAATGATGGGAGTCATGGCTGCTACTCAGCATCCACCAAGCGCCCATCAACAATGGTCTTATTCAGACCAGTTTGGGAAAGGTCCACCCCAGGATGCACGCAGGCAACCTGGGCCATGGCATCCCCAAACCCTGCCCCATAGGCCTCAGCAACATCACCGATCAGCTCATCCTTCATCTGCTAAAAGAGTTCATCCTTGCGGGCCAACTTCTCCTCAAGCTTGGCAGATTGCTCCCTCAGCCAGGTCATCTCTTTATCCATCCCACCAACCTTCACCATCAAGCTCTCCACCTCAGCTCAAAGATCGTTGTTCCTAGCATACAGCCTCAAGGCCTCTTGAGATTTCTCGAACAAGATCTTCTTAATCTATCGGTCAGCTTGGCGAAGTTCATCCACCTCTAGGGCCATACCGGTTGATCAGCATTTGAGCTATGTGACCTCAAGGATGCCCTCCTCCCTTGCCTTCCGCATCTTGGAGAGCAGGAGGCTGGACCCCACGAGGACTTCCCCAAGGTGAGTGGATACATGACTTAACAGGGGGTCCTCCTCCAGCGTCTCCAGCCTCGACTGGGTTTGGAAGGAGTGCAGGGCTTTCTGGATGAAGGGTGGCAGGTGGGTCTAGGCCTCGCCCTGGTTTCCTCCTGCAACGCTCTCCCCTCCACCTTCTTCAAAGTTATTAGGAGAAGAGGCGCTAGGGGGTGTTCTCTGAATGAAGGGGCTTAGCCATCTAAGCCTGACGCCTCAGTGGCAACAACGTCATCGGCCTTGTGCTTCCTCTTAAAGATGAGGCCTGAGCAAGTGTCCTTGTCCTCGGAAGCAGAGACCTCGGCCACCCCTTTTTGTCTTTGATCTACAGGGGATGGAATTGAAGGACCAGAGGCTGAGGGGTCTGGAGCAGCTTGTCGTTGAGCTGCCAGGGCATCCAGTTGTTTCCTCTTCTCAGCATTGAGTACCATGTCTGCAAAGAGGATGAAAAACACATAAAAACTCAAACCAACAAAGCCCACAAACAAAGCGTAAACAGAAACAAAGGGGAGGGGGGGTACCAATATAGGCCTTAAGAGCCTCAGGAGAGTACTCAAGCTTGATCAACTCCGCGGTGCTAAACACCACTCCTAGTTTGGAGAAGAATTCGCACACCTCTCGCTCCCGCGAGGGGAGAAGGCACCTAGATTTTTTTAGCCCTGGTTCTTGTACCCAGTAGAGGGGGAACCCATCTAGGAGGGTGGGATCAAATTTACTGCAACGGATTTTGAAGAACATCCCTTTGAAGCCCTTGTATGATTGCTAGAAGAGGGATAGTAAAACCCTTCTAGCTACCCCATTGAAGCTTGTACTGATCGGTCCTCGGACGTCAGAGGGGTCCCACAGCATGGGCCAAAGCCACGTGGAGTAGACCCCATCAGAGGTGATCGGTCATCGCCTGCTCCGTAGGGAGATGGGTAATCGGTCATCGCCTGCTCCACAGAGAGATGGGTGATCGGTCATCGCCTGCTCCACAGAGAGATGGGTGATCGGTCATCGCCTGCTCCGCAGATTATTAGTAAACATTCCCAGAGGTAAAGAGAGTCCCGGATCACGAAGGCTACACGCATGGCACGTGAACAGTGAAGGCCCTCCCAGAACAGGTGTTCATCCTGTTAGACTTTGCACTCCAGAGAAGAAAACCCTATGTGCTAGGTTATCCCAAAGACTGGGTAAGAGTGGCGCAGGGGGCATTCCAGTAAACCTTAAGTGTGTCCAGCAGCGCAATAAACCCTAATTAGGGTTAGCGGCGCAGAAAACCCTAGGTATATAAGGAACAGTAACATGCTTCACAAAGGTACGCAATTCTAGACCTAAACACAGAGAGAAATTCAGACTTTAATGTTTCTGGCCCCGTTCTGACTTGGGCGTCGGAGTGCAAACGGCCGCGAGGGCACCCCCCCTTTCTCTTTTGCAGGTGCGATCATACCATCACAGACTAGGTGAGGAAGGAGGTGCGTGGCGGCCGCAGAAGTCAGCTGACGCAGAGTCAACCGGCAGGAACAAAGCTCACCCACAGCTTCTTCCCTGGGTTTTTGGCCTAAAAAAAGTATAAGAAAACATCCACCAACGGCGTATGGCCAAAATAGTTGCAAAGGACGGAGAAGGGCCTGACGAAGGCCCAGCTATTGGGATGTAGCTGGGTAGGGGCCACGTTGACTTCGGTAAGAAGGGTGCGCTCGAAGCCAGTGAAGGGTAGACGAAGGTTGAGTTTTTTGAAGATTGTGGTATAGATAAAACAAAAAGGGTCCTCTGGGTCTGACGACTCATCGGCGCACACAAGCTTGCCTTCCCCACAAGGCATGACCTTCACGAATCTATCGTGCTCCTTCCCAAAGATACAAGACTTAGGGCAAGTCTCACTCTCCTTATATGCGGTTATGCTCGCAAAGGAAGTATAGCTAGAGATTTCGCTTAGGAGATTGGTGGGAGCCTAACTGTATAGGGATTTATAGTCATAGGTGGGAGGAGTAGGTTTCGGGGGAGCTATCTTAAGAAGAAAAAGGCAAACTTTCAGAAAAAATAAATGGTGTGTTTCGAACATTTGAGAAGTAGAAAAACGAGAAAACGAAGAATAGAGATAATAAAATGCAGAAAACATAAACAGTCCCAGAACAATTAAGATAGATCATGAACATTGAAATGATATAGCAAAGGCAGTTATGAGAAAAAAAATGTACCTTGGAATGATTGTGGTTCGAGGAATCGAGGTGAGCGGGGAAGAAAGGCAGAGCGTTTCTAAAAGAGCAAGAGGTTTCGAGAAATGCTTAAGAGAAGTAATGGAACAGTGAAGGGAGCGTAAGGTTTGAGGGGTTTAAGGTATCAGAGAAGAGCAAGTGGCAACGAGCCTCGACCGTTGATCTTGCCACGTGTACGCTGGTAAAAGAGTATGGTGAGACATCACCTCGATGCACTGTGCACATCTTTCAAATGGTATCTGATCCGGTCGGTCATCGGTAGTCGATGACATCAGCAGCAGATGACCACGTGGACCATTCACAGGGTGACACGTGGAAAAAGATAGCAGGTGAATCAGGGTGGAGATCATTCAGAGAGGTGATCGGTGGACAGTTGCTAAAGCACCACCGCCAGCAGATCAGTGCCTAGAGGAGCGCCTGGAAGGAGAGCGCGACAAAGTAAAGAAGCGCCGATCAGTCATCAGTTCCTGGTCATCGGTCAGGATGAGGCATCGATCATCGGTCAGGATGAGAGACACCTCGGTCATCAGTGTGTGTCGAGGTGACATCGGCCACGGTGACCAGTGATCAGTAAAGCGCCCAGAGGCAGGGAGTGGCCTTAGTCGCGAAACGACCATGCATGAGGCTGGGAAGGCACAGTTAGGTGCAGAATCCTGTTGGGACGAGAACCCATCAAGGTTAGAGATTCCCAGTGAGGTTGCATGCATGGCACGTGGACCGTAAAGGTGTTCCCAGAGATTAGTTAGGGCAGGTGGGCACAGAAATTGAGGGTATATAGAGGTACCCACGTGGCCTTCCCTGTCAAACAATGCACTCAAGTAGGAGAAACCTGCACGCAAGATTGCCCTCTGAGTGGGTGATGGCAGCGCAGGAGCAATCAAGTGAGCCTAGAGGTAGCCAGTAGAGAGGAGACGCTGAGATTATATGAGAGGCAGGGAAGCACCGAAATAGGTATGTAATACGTAACCCAGAACACTCAGTTTTCGAACTCAAGAGCACTGAGGGCACACATGAGTCTCACAGAGAGATTCAGAGAGAGTTTTTGGTGTTCCTGTTGCCTGAATTGAGCGTCGGAGCTACAACGGCCGCTAGAGGCGTTGTCTGTGTGTTTTGCAGGCTTCGTTTGGAGTTCTGGCGAAGGTTCTTGGAGCGTTCTTGCAGAACGCGCAGTTGCAGAAGGCTAGACGAAGGAGTGACGAGGCACATACTCCACGTTCGAGTCAGCAGTGGGATCATTTGGCGCCCACCGTGGGGCCGGAGTAAAACGAAGGTCCCATACACAAGAATGAGAGTAGTAACCACAGAGATGAGGAATCCCAGACAAGGATCTGCTCCTTCAAACGGAGGCGAAGGCGTTACCATGCAACAGCTCATGGAAACGATGCTCGCGCTCCAAGAAACGGTGGCAGAGTCCAGGGCGCACCAGGAGCGAATGCAGGCGGACTTGATCGCTTCCCAGGCCAGAAATGAGGAGTTGCACAGGGCCAATGAAGAGCTACACTTGAATCTGCGCCGCATGCAGCAAGCTGGGGATCGCGTGGGAGAGGATCAGGCTCAACCAACGCCCCCAAGGGCCTTTCCCATGCCCTTCTTGATAGAAGAGGGCCAAGCACAACCTTCCATGAAAGGTAAGAGCCAAGTCAAGAGCGTCTAAGACCAAGCTAGGAGCGTCTAAGACAAGCTAGGAGCGTCTAGGACGAGAAGGCCAAGCTAGAAGCGTCTAGGACAAGAAGACTTGGATCAAAGCTATGAATGGGAGAGTGGCATTCTAGCACATATTCCGTGAAGGCCCATCAAATGTAGTTTAGCTTTAATTGGGGTGTAAATAGCATAGCCATGTGGACAAATGTTTATTTTTCTGCACATTAGAATTAAGGAGAAGTTAACCTTCCCACTATTCTAGAAAGCCCATGGAGGGGGTGAACTTACAAACTAGACACACCCCTCCCCATGTGCTCACACTTTCCATGTGGCCCACGTGCTTCACATTTACATTTCATTTGGCTAGCATTAGGGTTGCATTATGGTCCTCCTTAGCCTATAAAAGGAGGAGCCTACACCTTGTATTTTGAAGATTAAATAGAGTATTGTTATGCTGCCAAATTGTGCCATACACTACTCCTTGCCTAACACTTAGGTTTTAGTCTTCAATTCATCACTACCAAAGGGGCTGGCCAAACCTCCCCATTTCCTCACTCTTCATGCACCTTCAAGGCACCCATGCTTCCTAGGAAGGCCTTGCTCACCTCCTCCATAAGCTTCCGCATCCATCATCACCAAGAAACTCCAAAATCCAAAGAAGAGCTCATAGGAATGCTATCACTTCTCCCCCGAAATCATGAACACGGTGGTGCCTCCCAACCTGGTGGGAGTGAAGGCGTCGTTCACGGGGGTGGAAGATCCAGAAGCACATTTGACAGCCTTCCACACTCAAATGATGCTGTCTGGAGGCTCAGACGCTGTATACTGCAAAACGTTTATGAGTACACTGAGCGGAATAGCCAAGGAGTGGTTCGTGAGCCTGCCAGAGGGCCACATCACCTCCTTCCATCAGTTTTCAAATCTGTTCATGGAGCAGTATATCGTCAACAGAGCGCCACCGGTGGTGTCTTACGATCTGTTTGACGTGCGCCAGTACCAGGGGGACTCGCTGAAGGACTTTCTCAACCGCTTTGGTGGGCAGGTGGTGAGATTGCCCAGAAAGGATGAGAACATGCTGGTGCATGCATTCAAGAAAGGCGTGCTACCTGGTCCTTTTAATGAATTTCTCATCAGAAGCCACCTTGCCACCTTCGTTGAGATTCAGTGACGCGCGGTGACGCACATAGTAGCAGAGACAGAGGTCTCTGAGAAGAGAGGCAGTATTGCACAGTCGAAGCCACGCGAGGGTCAGGGGAAGCAGCAGCAACAGGCGCGGGTGTATGAGGCCAAGGAAGGGAAGAAGGCGCAGGGAAGGCCTCGTCCCTATGCACCCAGGAAGGACCAGGCCAGGGGGCGTGCAAGGGAGAACAACGCACCCCCTAGGTATGATTTCATGATAGAGTTGGCGGAGCTGATCGCCATCCCTGCCGTGGCTGCAAGACTCCGAGTACCAGAGAAAACTGACAAGGTACTTTGAGGGAGGAAGGACGAGTGGTGTGAGTTCCATCAGGCTTATGGACACACGCTCCGCACCTGCCTGGCGTTGGGGCATCAACTTGCTGAGTTGGTGAAGACACGATTCCTGACCGATTACCTGCGGGAGGCACAAGGTGATCGCGCTTCGGGGTCTCAGACAGGTGATCAGCAACACGAAATCCTTGTGCATGGGGACGTGAGGTGATGGAGGATGCAATGCTGCGGGCCTCCCAAGTAGCTCAGGAGGAAGCTCCTCGTGAATCGGGCATCGCCAGGGCGATCATCGCCTATGAAAGGAAGGGGTCCATACAGAGTGGTTGAGGCGTTGGAGAATGGAGCTTATCGGCTGGAGACTCTGGATGGAGCAGCTATCCCCAGGATGTGGAACGCTACACACTTAAGTTTCTACTTCAGTTAAGTTGTAAAGTAGATGCGTTCTCGCGCTGTACACACACTCAGTATATCTACTGTGAGCAGATCAGGGGGCACCTTTTTAACAAGGCCACCCAATAAAAAAGATTTCAGTACATAAAGTGTGCAAGTGTTTCCCAGTTTAAAGTTCTCCTTGCCCCAGGCGCAAGTGCAGGTGATCGGTGGTCAGTTACCGAGTGGCCACCACCCAAAGATCAGTGCCAAGAGGAGCGCCTGGACGTAGAGCGCGATCAGCCGCCGGTGCATGCAGACCGCGATCAGCCTTCGGTGCATGCAGATCGCGATCAGCCGTTATTGCATGTAGAGCGCGAGCACTCGGTCAGTGCATGGTCATCGGGGTCTTGCCAACACGTGTTAAGCTGGGACCCAGGCTCCCAGCGAAAGCGTTACGCATGCACCTCGCATGATTCCAGAAGCAGAGAACTCGGTCGGTGCATGGTCATCGGGGTCTTGCTAACACGTGTTAAGCTAGGACCCAGGCTCCCAACGAGAGCGTTATGCATGCACCTCACATGATTCCAAACCAGAAGAAGAAGAGTTGCCCACTCAAAGGGCGTGCGGTGAGACCATGCAGGCAGGATGCGCCTGGTGAGTGCGCTTAGATAGCCAGACCTGGTGCTCTCCTAGAAGCATGCACCCACTAAGAGAAAAAGTCCTCACCCTTGACTTTGTACAGCGAGGCTGAGGCAAGAGGAAAAAGACCTCACCTCGACTTTGTACAGCGAGGCTGAGGCAAGATAAGAAAGTCCTCTCCCTCGACTTTGTACAGCGAGGCAGAGGCGAGAGAAAAGTCCTCTCCCTCGACTTTGTACAGCGAGGCTGAGGCAAGAGGAAAAAGACCTCACCTCGACTTGGTACAGCGAGGCGGAGGGGAGATAAGAAAGTCCTCTCCCTCGACTTTGTACAGTGAGGCAGAGGCGAGAGAAAAGTCCTCTCCCTCGACTTTGTACAGCGAGGCTGAGGCAAGAAGAAAAAGACCTCACCTCGACTTTGTACAGCGAGGCTGAGGCGAGATAAGAAAGTCCTCTCCCCTCGACTTTGTACAGCGAGGCAGAGGCGAGAGAAAAGTCCTCTCCCTCGACTTTGTACAGCGAGGCTGAGGCAAGAGGAAAAAGGACTCACCTCGACTTTGTACAGCGAGGCTGAGGCGAAATAAGAAAGTCCTCTCCCTCGACTTTGTACAGCGAGGCAGAGGCAAGAGGAAAAAGTCCTCACCTCGACTTTGTACAGCGAGGCTGAGGCGAGATAAGAAAGTCCTCTCCCTCGACTTTGTACAGCGAGGCAGAGGCAAGAGAAAAAAGTCCTCACCTCGACTTTGTACAGCGAGGCTGAGGCGAGATAAGAAAGTCCTCTCCCTCAACTTTGTACAGCGAGGCAGAGGCGTGAGAAAAGTCCTCTCCCTCGACTTTGTACAGCGAGGCTGAGGCAAGAAGAAAAAGACCTCACCTCGACTTTGTACAGCGAGGCTGAGGCGAGATAAGAAAGTCCTCTCCCCTCGACTTTGTACAGCGAGGCAGAGGCGAGAGAAAAGTCCTCTCCCTCGACTTTGTACAGCGAGGCTGAGGCAAGAGGAAAAAGGACTCACCTCGACTTTGTACAGCGAGGCTGAGGCGAGATAAGAAAGTCCTCTCCCTCGACTTTGTACAGCGAGGCAGAGGCAAGAGGAAAAAGTCCTCACCTCGACTTTGTACAGCGAGGCTGAGGCGAGATAAGAAAGTCCTCTCCCTCGACTTTGTACAGCGAGGCAGAGGCGAGAGAAAAGTCCTCTCCCTTGACTTTGTACAGCGAGGCAGAGGCAAGAGAAAAAAGTCCTCACCTCGACTTTGTACAGCGAGGCTGAGGCGAGATAAGAAAGTCCTCTCCCTCAACTTTGTACAGCGAGGCAGAGGCATGAGAAAAGTCCTCTCCCTCGACTTTGTACAGCGAGGCAGAGGCAAGAGAAAAAAGTCCTCACCTCGACTTTGTACAGCGAGGCTGAGGCGAGAGAAAAAGACCTCACCCTCGACTTCTTTCAGCGAGGCTGAGGCGAGAGAAAAAGACCTCACCCTCGACTTCTTACAGCGTGGCTGAGGCGAGAGAAGCAAGACCTCACCCTCGACTTCTTACAGCGAGGCTGAGGCAAGAGGGGTCATCGAGAAACACTTTTCCTCCTCAGAACAAGGTGTCATCGTCGGTGATCGGTGTTCAAACCTAAAGGTCGATGGCCTTGGGGTAAGCAAGAAGGGTCAACGAGAAGCACTCTTCTTCCCCAAAACAGAGGCATCATCTTTAGTGTTCAGGCCCTCTATGCACTCAGCGCTGGAGTGGCAGAGAAGTAAAGCAAAGCCTGAAGCGCGATGAAATATCGGTGGTGCACTAACATGCTAGTCGGTGGTCAGTGGTAAAGCTCTGAGTATGAAAGCTTTCCCAAGCAAGTTCTTGTGCGATCAGTCGAAGCATTTAGGCCCCGTCAGGTCAGTCATCCAACATGAATTTATGCATAAAAAGTTTATACACAAGTTTTGTAGCAGAAAAAGAAATTACACAAAAGGAGAAGTCGCAAGGGAAGAAGCTCAAGGAGGAGGAATGAGCTTGCCATCGACCACTGAATGGTGGAGGCTGAGTTGGGTAGAGTCCAAGTCTGGCAGGACGCAGTGAACCTGCTCCAAGCCCATCCTGAACCCATCTATCGGAGCCTTAGCACTAGCAGCCATGGTCTCAAGTACATCGGCTTCAAGCTCCTTCTTCTCTTTGGCAAAGGAAGACCACTTAGTCTCTTCGCTGAGAACAAGTTCACAGCTCGAGACTGGGGGCATTGTGATCCAGTTAGTCATCGGTAGTCGATGACGTTAGCAGTAGATGACAACGTGGACCATTCACAGGGTGACACGTGGAATAAGATAGTAGGTGAATCAGGGTGGAGATCATTCAGAGAGGTGATCGGTGGACAGTTGCTAAAGCACTACCGCCAGCAGATCAGTGCCTAGAGGAGCGCCTGGAAGGAGAGTGCGACAAAGTAAAGAAGCGCCGATCAGTCATCGGTTCCTGGTCATCGGTTAGGATGAGGCATCGATCATCGGTCAAGATGAGAGACACCTCGGTCATCGGTGTGTGTCAAGGTGACATCGGCCACGGCGACCAGTGATCAGTAAAGCGCCCAGAGGCAGGGAGTGGCCTTAGTCACGAAACGACCATGCATGAGGCTGGGAAGGCACAGTTAGGTGCAGAATCCTGTTGGGACGAGAACCCATCAAGATTAGAGTTTCCCAGTGAGGTTGCATGCATGGCACGTGGACCGTGAAGGTGTTCCCAGAGATTAGGTAGGGCAGGTGGGCACAGAAATTGAGGGTATACAGAGGTACCCACGTGGCCTTCCCTGTCAGACTATGCACTCAAGTAGGAGAAACCTGCACGCAATATTGCCCTCAGAGTGGGTGATGGCAGCGCAGGAGCAATCAAGTGAGCCTAGAGGTAGCCAGTAGAGAGGAGACGCTGAGATTATATGAGAGGCAGGGAAGCACCGAAAAAGGTACGTAATACGTAACCCAGAACACTCAGTTTTCGAACTCAAGAACACTGAGGGCACACACGAGTCTCATAGAGAGATTCAGAGAGAGTTTTTGGTGTTCCTGTTGCCTGACTTGAGCGTCGGAGCTACAACGGCCGCTAGAGGCGCCGTCTGTGTGTTTTGCAGGCTTCGTTTGGAGTTCCAGCGAAGGTTCTTGGAGCGTTCTTGCAGAACGCGCAGTTGCAGAAGGCTAGACGAAAGAGTGACGAGGCACATACTCCACGTTTGAGTCAGCGGCGGGATCAGTATCTAACCCCGCGATAAGGTCTTATTATATTTGGTTTTAACATAAAACTTGCATCACCAAGATAGTATTTTCCCACAAAGATTGTGGAAACCTGCGTTAGTATATAGTACTATAACCTATTTATTGTTATGCACACCCAATCCCCTAAAACTAACCTTCTGGAATAACCAAAGGATCGTGTCGCACCAGAACGTCTTTCAATATCCTTGAATCCGAGGCAGTTCCTTCCCAACCGACCAGGACATATGTTAACTTCATGTCAAAGTCACAAGTTGAAAATATGTTTTGGGTTGGCCAATCTTTTCTCCCTCGAAAACGAGGTGCATCAGCACGTGCAACCTTAGCAGGTACATGAGTCCCATCTATGGCCCCTAAACAATCCTAATGTAAACCAAATTTCATAACTTTAATTAAACACAAAAATATATAAAAAAAAATTATACATGATTTAAAATAATATTATCATAAACAAACCTTGAAGTAGGGATAAAATTGACTGTTGTTAAGGATGTGCGGTTCTACAACTGTTCCATTTGGTTGAATTAAAAGTTCCCCCTCCAACCTTAAAATTACACTTAGAACATTATGAAAGTGACGGGAAACTGTTTCTACAAACCGATGGAAAAAGAATGACACACTTTGATTCTTCACATTATGCCCAATAATGTGCATAAATTTCACAACTTGTTCTTCGACGGTTGCATCTTTAACAAGTCTAGTTCCCCGTATTCATTGACATAATTGAAGGAAAGCTTCCAGTCCCATGGGCCAAAGCCACGTGGGCTGGGCCCCACAGGTAGTATGGACTAGCGGGATGATTATTCATCAGCGTGTCGATCACCAGAGTGGACTGATGTGTCCTCGTCACTCAGCAGGGTGATGAGTCCTCGACAATAGAGTGGGACGATGTGACATCGGTCTTGGGTGTTTTGAACAACAGAACTAGAACATCTAACGTGGGTCTCGAGAGAAGACCAGTGATCAGCAAAATGTCCAGAGGTAGGGAAAGGCTTTAGTCACGAAGCACCCATGCATGTGGTAGGGAAAGCACAGTTAGGTGCAGAGTCTTGAAGGGTTGAGTGCCCATCAGGATTAGGGTTTCCAAGTGAGACCACATGCATGGCACATGAACAATGAAGGCACTCCCGGGACAGGTGTCCCCAGAGATTAGGTGCACAAGAGGGTACCCAGGTGGGCATCCTGTTAGAATTTGCACTCCATTTAAGGGAAGCCTTACGCGCTAGATTACCCTAAGACTGGGTAATAGAGGCGCAAGGGCATTCCTGCAGAAACCCTAAATATGGGTAGCGGTGCAGAGGAAACCCTAAACTATATAAAGGGTAGTAAAACACTTCACAAAGGTACGCAGTTTCTAGACCTAAACTCAGATACTCAATACACTTATTGTGCTTGCCCAGTATTGAATTGAGCGTCGGAGTGCAAATGACCTGTAGGGCGCCTCTTTCTATCTTGCAGGTGTAGTTTGTTTCGATATAGCGAAGCGTAACCTAAGGCGAGGGAAAGAGGTGTGTGATCGTCGTGGAGTCAACCGACAGGAGAGTCAACTGGCGAGAACATGTAACTTAAGGCGAGGGAAGAAGGCGTGTGATCGTCGTGGAGTCAACCGATAGGAGAGTCAACCGACAAGAACATTTGGCGTTCACCGTGGGACCGAAGTAAAACAAGGTCCCATACACAAGTGAAAAAGGAGAATCCAGCGACATGAGGAACACCAGACAAGGATCTATCCCACCAAATGGGGGTGAGAGTGTCGCCATGCAACAACTCATGGAAACGATGTGTGCCCTCCAAGAGACGGTGGCAGAATCTAGGGCAGATCAGGTGTGTATGCAGATGGACTTGGCCACATTACAAGCCAGGAATGAAGAGTTGCACAGGGCGCATGAGGAATTGCGCATGAATCTGCGTAATTTGCAGCAAACAGGGGATCGTGTGGTGGATGATCGGTCCCCACCTACACCACCTAGGGCTTTCCCAATGCCTTTCTCACAAGCGATCATTGTACCGACCAGTCCTCAGACACTGAGAACAACTAGTAATGGTGGGCCACGTCAGTTGGGTCCCACAACGTAGCCTAAAGCCACGTGGGATGGCCCCGCAGGTAGTATGAACTAGCAGGATGGTTAGTCATCAGCGTGTCGATGACCAGGGTGGACAGAGGTGTCATTGTCACTCCGCAGGTTGACCAGTCCTCGGCAACAGAGTGTGACGAGGTGACATCGGTCTTTGGTGTTTCGAACAACAAAGCTAGAACATCTGGTGTGGGTCCTGAAGGAAGACCAGTTATCAGTAACCTGCCCAGAGGTAAGGCGAGGCTTGAATCACAGAGAGCTTATGCGTGGGCAGGGAAAGCACAGTAAGGTGCAGAGTCCTGAGGGGTCGAGTACTCATCAGAACTAGGGTTTCCCACTGTAACATCCCGCCAAATCCTTTTCACAAATATAAAATGAAATAAAGGTAAAACAATAATATTGAAGTGAATATACGTATTTATATAAAATGGAGTTGCTCCTCACAGGGAGTTTAATACATAACCGGTCAATTTTCCAAAACTTAAACAAAATACAGCCAAATAAAATGAAACCGGCGGTCTCCCTACATAAACCGGCGATCTCCTATCAGAAGACCCAAAACAGCCGATCTGCTATCAGAACAGAAAAATAGGCGATCACCACATAGAGACAGAAACAGGCGATCTCCTTCCGGCGACCACTCACTGAGGAGCTCTACTCCCTGGAAGATCATCTGCTCCCGTGTAAAATACACGATCATCACAGTTTTAAGAGAAAACAGCCACAGAACAATACAAAGGGTAAGCTAGATATTTTTAAAACTTTAAATTATAAACTGGACAACCAACGTAGATCAGCCTTTTTAAACATTCTCAAGAGTCCATCACTTTCTCATTCATATCACACAACCATCAAGTGATCACATATTTCACAATTTCCTCAAGAGTCTTTCAATTCACATAATTCCATCAAGTGTCTATCAACAATTTCTCAACATTTCTCACGTCAGACTTCTACTGACTCATCACACATAGACACTTGACACTACTTCCGGAAGACACGTGCATTGACTAGACTCAGAGATCTGCACCTGTCATGCTGCACCACTGTGAAATCACACACATTCACAGGGTCGCTGTGAAATTACACACATTCACAAGCGTATAAATGAATCTCAATATCATCACTATCCTAGCATGACAGGGTTAATCCACACAATGGGTAGAGCTCGTTCTCTTTCAAACCAACTCACCCATACATGTGAACCTCCTTCGACTCTCAACGCCTGAATAACTTCATCTATGTGATTCCATTACATCAGGAGAATCAGGATATCTCATAAAACGAATCATCGGTCATTGCACACTCTACACGATCTTACACGGTATTTTCTTTCCTGAAAATACTATGCCTTGATCCCACATCCACAACATTCAAAGCATCATTCCACACATAAAGAATAAATCCATCATAGAATACCTTGAATCTTTTCTTAAACAACCCCACTCACAAGAACCAGCATACCACCGATCAGGTTTTCGAATAGCATATACATTTTTCATTTCAATCTCAACAAGTTCAGAGCGACACTAAACAGGGGAGTTCGAACAACAACATTAAAACCGGCGATCACCAACCGGCGATCACATCCAAAACAGGGGATTTCGAAACACAAGGGAAAAACTGGCGACCACATCGCCCCAACATCAAAAACAGAGGATTATGCAACAACAGTTGAAAACCGGCGACCACGTCGCCCCATCATCAAAATCATCTAACTTAAGGTTTTCGTTGGAAATAAGGCTAGCTTCCCTTACCTGGACTTGCGTAAACTTCACTAAGAGCTCCAACCCAACGAGCTTCAAGGATGCCTTAACTCTGTTTTAGCGTCTGGTTTGGAGGACTTGCAGAGAACCTCCCAGGTGCTCTATGGCAGTCGTCGATAGCCAAGCAGGGACGTGATAAGGCCTGAATCGCAGAGTGAAGGAGAGAAAAGAGAAGGATGAAGGTAGACTCACTCTGTCACTCTTGAACCACAGCAACGTTCTTTGCCTCCCCGCAGTGGGTTTTTGAATCCAAGTCTACTTGTCCACGCATGCTGCTGCCACCACCCCCTCTGCAGGAAAGCCTGAGTGTACGTTTCACTGAACAGTACGGCCAAGGTTGTCTCTTGCGCATGCCAACTTTCTGATGTCACTATTCTGAACCACCCTTTTTGTCTTCTTGCGCATGCCAACCACTTCCCTGAACAGTACGACCGCGAGTGTCTCTTGCGCATGCCAACTTTCTGATGTCACTATTCTGAACCACCCTTTTCGTCTACGTGGCGCGCCTGCAGGACATTTCATGCTGGGATTCTGGGTCCCACTTTATCTGTGTGAAACACGACATCGCGCGATAACCTTTCACCGATGACTCATCCGGGAAGACGACCGATCTCTCTCTCTGGAAGACAACCGATCTCTCTCTCTGGGAGACGACCGATGTCTCTCTCTGGGAGACGACCGATGTCTCTCTCTGGGAGACGACCGATGTCTCTCGCGCCCTGGCGATGCCCGCATGCCTCGCGCCCTGACGATGCCCGCATGCCTTTCGCGCCCTGGCGATGCCCGCATGCCTGTCGCGCCCTGGCGTTGCCCGCATGCTTCGCGCCCTGGCGATGCCCGCATGCCTCTCGCGCCCTGGCGATGTCCGCATACCTCGCGCCCTGGCGATGTCCGCATACCTCGCGCCCTGGCGATGTCCGCATACCTCGCGCCCTGGCGATGTCCGCATACCTCGCGCCCTGGCGATGTCCGCATGGGTAGTCTAGGCGACAGGCGATTATGTACTAACCAGGCGATCTCATACTCTTCTAAGCTACACTTTCCTTCCTTTTTATTTTAAATAAAAACATACTTAGAATTCATTTAAAATATATTCCTTTTATTCCAATTTAATTTTACAGGTCCTTACATTCTCCCCAACAAGAAAAATTTTCGTCCTCGAAAATTGAATTACAAGGAAAAGAGGTATGGATAAGCTTCTCTCATGGGTTCTTCTAACTCCCAAGTTGAATCACCCGATCTCTCATCCCACACCACTTTCACCATGTTGATGGTCTTGCCTCTGAGCTGTTTACTTTGACGATCGTCAATCCTGACTGGTTTCGCTTCAAAGGACAAGTCATCCCTGATCTGCACATCGTCCACTTCCAGCACATGACTAGGGTCTGCCATGTACTTCCTCAGCTGTGATACGTGAAAGACATTATGCAGATTCGCTAAATGGGGAGGTAGGGCGATCTCATAGGCCACTGGACCAATCCTCCTTAAGATCTGATATGGTCCCACGAACTTAGGGGACAACTTCTTTGATCTGATCGCCCGTCCTACACCCTTGGTTGGTGTCACTCTCATGAACACATGGTCTCCTGCAGCAAACTCCAAAGGTCTTCTCCTCTGAATCTGCCGACTTTGAGAAGCTTTCATGCTGCCTTGTATCAGTTTCACCTTCTCGGTTGTCTGCTGAACCAACTCTTACTACTCAAATACTTCATCAAATTCCATTGTACATCCCTGCATATGGAATATTCTGCTCCATTGAGCGCCAACTCCAGCATTCACACTCTACTTCCAACCTTGAAGACTTGGTCGAGCAAGTCCAGAACTAGGCTCTTAACAGAACCAGGCCTAGCCTCTTTAGAGAAAAGCGAGCAAGATCCCTTCATCGGAAGGAAAGGGGACATCTGCCTACTGCTCATGCCCCTTAGCCAACTCAAACTAGGATCCGAAATATCCTTCTAGGAATCAACTTCTGCATCTTGATCAAAACCATCCATCGACTTCCCAACTGCTGATCTAATTCTCACGCTCCCTAAAGGGACACCTTTGGTTCACCACTATGCTACATAATTCTGCACCTTATAAAGACAAAGTTCCTGTTGCTATTACTTTCTAAATCATTATTATGACTTCTTTTGCCAACTCGGCTTCCTGCTCCCATTACGACCTCCTTTTTCAATGTATACATTGAATGCATTGATTTGGGTTCAGGTGCCAATCCGAAAAGGCATACGAGAACAAACGCACCATATATCTCAACCCACCATTTCCATAATCATCTTTCAAATCACGATCAACAAAACAGCATCCATTCTACGTGAAGCTTAAGCTAGAGCCATCTCATGCTGTTTCATCGACATGAACATCTTCCAAGCTTCAAAAGAAAATTTCATTCTTTCATTCTTGGAACTTAACTCTGGTACTTCCCATGGATACACATGCTTAAGCTTTAAACCCCCAACATACTGTTTATTTACTCTCCATAACTTATATGTAGCTGAAACTAAACCTTGGTACAACTAAATCTAACTTACACTTGCTTATTTAATTCCATCTACTCAGCTGGAGCCATTATGTAGGGAGCCATGGACACTGGTCCAGCTCCAGGTACCAAAACAATAGAGAATTCCATCTCTCTCTTAGGAGGTAGTCCAGGTATTTCTTCTGGAACTACATCCATGAAATTCTTCACCACACGTATACAGCCCATATCTTCATCATTCTTCACTCCCCCTTGAGCTAGGATTACAAGGCACGTCGCCCCTTCTATCAACCCCGACCATACACACTGAGCAGATATCATATCTGACTCTCGGAGGCCCGGAAACACCACGTCCTGCCTACTGCAATCTATGAGAATGTGATTGGCAGATAGCCAATCCATTCCCTGGATAACATCCAGATCCTGAAGAGGTAGACAGATCAAATTCACCTTGAACTTGCGTCTGTAACATCCCGCCAAATCCTTTTCACAATTATAAAATGAAATAAAGGTAAAACAATAATATTGAAGTGAACATACGTATTTATATAAAATGGAGTTGCTCCTCACAGGGAGTTTAATACATAACCGGTCAATTTTCCAAAACTTAAAACAAAATACAGCCAAATAAAATGAAACCGGCGGTCTCCCTACATAAACCGGCGATCTCCTATCAGAAGACCCAAAACAGCCGATCTGCTATCAGAACAGAAAAACAGGCGATCACCACATAGAGACAGAAACAGGCGATCTCCTTCCGGCGACCACTCACTGAGGAGCTCTACTCCCTGGAAGATCATCTGCTCCCGTGTAAAATACACGATCATCACAGTTTTAAGAGAAAACAGCCACAGAACAATACAAAGGGTAAGCTAGATATTTTTAAAACTTTAAATTATAAACTGGACAACCAACGTAGATCGGCCCTTTTTAAACATTCACAAGAGTCCATCACTTTCTCATTCATATCACACAACCATCAAGTGTCTATCAACAATTCTCAATATTTCACATTTCTCACGTCAGACTTCCACTGACTCATCACACATAGACACTTGACACTATTTCCGGAAGACTCGTGCATTGAACTTAGCATCCAGAGACCTGCACCTGTCATACTTCATCGCTGTAATGTTCCCACAGCCATGCGCATCAACATAATCTTGATCTCAATCTCATCACTCTCACAGTATGACAGGGTTAATCCATATAACAGGTCAAGTCAGTTATCTTTCAAACGACTTACCCATACATATGGACCTCCTTCGACTCTCACCAACCGAATGACTTCATCTATGTGACTCCATCATATCAGCAGAGTCAGGATCGTCTCATTCACAGGATACTCACTGATCAATACACCTCATAAATAATCTCAACACGGTATTTCCTTTCCTGAAAATACAATGTCTTGATCCCACATTCAAACATTCAACACATCCTATAACACTTAAATGAACGATTTCCAATCACAGCAACAATCATTCCAAGGTTCAGACTTTAAAATATCCCATTTCAATCTCAAACAATTTCAAACGACACTAAAATAGGGGATTTCGAAAAACAACGCCAAAACCGGCGATCTCGTCCAAAAAACAGGGGATTATGCAATAACAGTTGAAAACCGGCGACCACGTCGCCCCATCATCAAAATCATCTAACGTAAGGTTTTCGTTGGAAATAAGGCTAGCTTCCCTTACCTGGACTTGCGTAAACTTCACTAAGAGCTCCAACCCAACGAGCTTCAAGGATGCCTTAACTCTGGTTTAGCGTCTGGTTTGGAGGACTTGCAGAGAACCTCCCAGGTGCTCTATGGCAGTCGTCGATAGCCAAGCAGGGACGTGATAAGGCCTGAATCGCAGAGTGAAGGAGAGAAAAGAGAAGGATGAAGGTAGACTCACTCTGTCACTCTTGAACCACAGCAACGTTCTTTGCCTCCCCGCAGTGGGTTTTTGAATCCAAGTCTACTTGTCCATGCATGCTGCTGCCACCACCCCCTCTGCAGGAAAGCCTGAGTGTACGTTTCACTGAACAGTACGGCCACGGTTGTCTCTTGCGCATGCCAACTTTCTGATGTCACTATTCTGAACCACCCTTTTTGTCTTTTTGCGCATGCCAACCACTTCCCTGAACAGTACGACCGCGAGTGTCTCTTGCGCATGCCAACTTTCTGATGTCACTATTCTGAACCACCCTTTTTGTCTACGTGGCGCGCCTGCAGGACGTTTCATGCTGGGAGTCTGGGTCCCACTTTATCTCTGTGAAACACGACATCGCGCGAGAACCTTTTGTTGAACCAAGTGGTGTTCAAGGTTTTGAAGAATCCAAATCCTTTGAAGGATGATGAAGCTTTTGCTGTGCTTGCTGTTGCTGTGCTGGTTTAGTTAGGATCTGGGTAGTTTGAGTTGTGTAACTCAACCTTTGATTGAATCTAAAGCTCAAGCATCTCAACTTTCAACAATGTAAAGTGTTTTTTCAAACTGAGTTAAAACAACCGATTGTTTTATCGAAACAACCGATTGTTTAAGCTTAGGTGTTTTGAAAACTGTTTTAAAGTGTGAAAATTGGTTAAGTAACAAAACAACCGATTGATTCGAGGAAACAATCGATTGTTTGTTATGTTTTTATAACAGAAAACAGTTTTGACTTTGACTGAGCTTTAAATGATTTGAAACTGTTTACGCTCCAGTCATTAAATGCTTTGACCAATCTTTCTGAAAGCTTTTATGGGTTTGTTAAGATTTGATAAACAAACTTCCTTTTATATAATTCAGAAATCTCTTTTAAAAGGTTTAGAATGCTTTTAACAATGAGCTGCTAAGAGAGTTTTGGAAAATTGCTGAGATTGCTTAAGAGCTAAAGAGATTGATCAAAGTGCTGAGATAGGATTCTCTTGTACTGATTTCAGATTGCTTCTGTAACAAGTGTAATCCTTGTAAATTCTGTGAACATTCGTTTTGTGCTGTTGCTAAGAAGAGCTGTGTGTTCTTGAGGGGATCAAGATCAGCTTTCTTAGTGTGGTGTGCTGACCAAGGAAAGTGTGTTTCTTGAGGGTGTTCAAGGTCACTTTCTTGGTTGTGTGTAAGTAATCTAGTGTTGATTGCTTAGTGGATTTCCTCAGGGTTTCTGAGAAGACTGGATGTAGCTCTGGGTTGGAGTGAACCAGTATAAACATCTGTGTACAATCTCTCTATCCCTAACTCTTTAATTTCAGTTTATTTGTTGTTTGCTGGTATAAACAACCGATTGTTTCGAAGAAACAACCGATTGTTTTCCTGGCAGTGCTGTTTTGCTTGCTGTTTTGGCAAACTGAATTGCTTAATCATTTGATTTCTGAAAGATATTCATTCTAGCTTGGAAAAGTTTGCGAAAACCTCTTTAAACAATTCACCCCCCCTCTAGTTTAAAGCCATCTTTCCTAACAATTGGCATCAAGAGCTTGGTTCTTGAAAGTCATTCAAGTTGATCCTAAAATCTTTTAAAATGGCTGATAGACTACCTTTTGGGGAAGGTGCTTCAATAAACAGACCACCCTTGTTCTGTGGTTTGAATTACCAGTTTTGGAAAGTTAGAATGAAAATATTCATGGAATCTCTTGACAAAGGAATTTGGGATGCAATTGAAAATGGTCCTTTTATACCAAAGTTTGAAAAAGATGGTTCTGTCATTGAGAAGCCATGGTCTCAATGGACTGATGCAGAAAGCAAAAAGGCCAAATTTGATTGCATTGCCAAAAATATTATAACCTCTGCTTTAAATTCTGATGAGTTTTTCAGGGTATCACAATGTAAATCATCAAAGGAAATGTGGGATACTTTGGAGGTCACTCATGAAGGAACAAATGAAGTTAAAAGAGCTAGAAAGCATGCTCTAATCCAAGAGTATGAAATGTTCAGAATGCTTAAAGGTGAAACAATTGCTGAAGTACAGAAAAGGTTTACTCATATCATCAATCACCTTATGAGCCTAGACAAGACTTTTGACAAAGAAGAACTAAACATCAAGATCTTGAAATGTCTTGATAGAGCATGGCAACCAAAGGTAACTGCAATCTCTGAATCAAAAGATCTAACATCCTTAAGTGTTGCTTCTTTGTTTGGAAAGCTTAGGGAACATGAGCTAGAGATGAATAGACTCAATGTTCAAGAGAATCAAGATAAGCACACAAGGAGCATAGCCTTGAAAGCATCCAAACACAAGGGAAAGCAAGATTCAAGTGATGATAGTGATGAGGAAAATCTGAGTTTGCTGTCAAGAAAATTCAGCAAATTCCTAAAGAGAAACCGCAACAAAGACAACAACAAGGATAGGTATGGAAACAAGAAATCCAATGATTTAAATTCAAATAACTATACTTGTTTTGGTTGTGGTGAGCAAGGTCACATAAAGGCAGATTGTCCCAACAAGAGCAAGGAGAAAAAGACAAGCTATAAGGAGAAGAAAGGCAAGACAAAAAGAGCCTACATAGCTTGGGATGAAAATGAAGTGTCTTCATCAAGTTCCTCATCGATGAAAAAGCCAACATATGTTTGGTGGCTGAGGATGATGATGATGCTTGCAGTTCAAGTGAAGTAAGTTCTTGTGCTTCCTTAAATGAACAAAATTATTGTGAATTGCTTGAAGCTTTTCAAGAAACTCATGATGAAGCTAATCGATTGGTGCTTTCAAACAATCGATTGAGAGATCTTAACAATGGGCTTGAAAAGAGAGTTAAATCACTTGAAGAGGATCTGAGAAAAGCAAAAATTGATTTTGAAAAGATGGAAAATCATTTCAGAAACACCTCTTGTAAATGTGATACTCTCATTTGTGAAAATTGTGAAAATCTTGAGAAAAAGGTTCAATATCTTGTTGAAACTGTGGACAAGCTTTCAAAAGGGAAATCAAACTTTGAGAATGTCTTGGCATCTCAAAGTTGTGTTTTTGGAAAGGCTGGTTTAGGCTTCAATCCACAGAACAAGCAAGATAGGTTTTCAAAAAGTTTGTTAAGAAAACCAGAAAAACAACCGATTGTTAAGACGAAACAATCGATTGTTACATGCTTTTATTGCATGAAAAAGGGCCATTCGGTTAGATTCTGCAAAATAAGAAAGTTTTCTGTTCCAAGAGGCTACATGAAATGGATCCCTAAAGGATGTGAGGTTCCAAGTGTGAAAAAGAAACCAATTGGACCCACATTTGTGAAAGGACCAAATCTTGTTGCTTGAACTAATGTTTGTGCAGGAAAATAAATAGAAAAAGAGGAGCTGAGCCAACTGGTTAGACTGTTAAAGACAAAGGGAAATCATTGAAGCTGAATCAATGCTTTGCAGAAGGTCAACTCAATGAAAAGAAGCCTTCTTGATCAACAAGCAATTGGCTCATTGAGGAAACAACACAAGGATGAGATTTTTTCCTTTTTCTGTCCTCAATTTCAGTATTAAAGTTCTTTCCTGTGATTAATCCCTCTTTGGTCAATGTTATCTGTTGTTATCTGCTTCTTTTTTTTGGTTAAAATTTCTTAAAATCAAGTTTTAACTGCTGCAGAAAAACAACCGATTGTTTCTTCGAAACAACCGATTGTTTTGAGTCTGACAGCACTGTGAAAGAAATTGATTTAATTTTGAATTCTTCTTCTATCCGTTGCAGATCAAATTCAAAAGGGAGAATCTTGGTCAAAATATCTGTATTGAAAACTGAACGTGCTCAGAAAGTGGTTACAACATTCATAAAGGAATATATTCCAAAATCTTTGAAATTCAAGAGCCTTTATGACTAGTCAAAAGACCATGTGTTTTTCAGTTTCTTTTTCTGACATGTTCTGTGCAGAACAGCCTTCTCTCTCTGAAAAACAGGTACCCATTGAATGGAATTAATCACTAATTGATTTTCGGATGGTTATAAAATCAGGTGCAGATGAACAACCAATGGCAACATCTCTTGCAACATCTCTTGCACCATCTCTTGAGAAAATCTGTAAAGAAGAGCTGCCCTCTGTTTTCTCATCTCTGCTGCCATGGAATCAACTCCTCCCACTTCTGGAAGAATCAAAACCAGAGCTGTAAGGTCTGGAGGAAGGCTGGAAGGATGGTTTTCTGGAGATAAAGATCTCATAGAAAAATATAGATATGAGACAAGCCTCAAGAAAATCAACAACCCCAAGGTTGTGAGTTTTGATTGGCTGAAAAGTCAAAAGCTGGACAATGTGAGGAAACTTCTCAAAGATCAGTATCTCAGAAGGTTTCTGGAGATGAAGGGCAACATATATCCAGACTTGGTGAAGGTCTTCTACACCAATTTGAAATTTGAGGGAAACAACCTAGTTTCTCATGTAAAAGGTGTGGACATGGAGATAACCCATGAGGTTTGGGCTGCTGTTGCTGGACTCAAGTTTTCTGGACTGCGAATCAGCAAAGGCAATCTTGGTGTGGTGGAGGATTTCAACAAAATTCAGTTCTACAGAAGCTGTTTGAAAAACACTCAAGCTCAAGTGAGTGCATGCTCAGTTGGAGGGTTGAAACTGGATGAGAGGCTGCTTGCTCTCATTGTGACATGGATTCTAACTCCAAGGGGGAGCAACCATTCTGTTTTGACTGAAGAAGATCTGGTTTACATCTTCTGCATCACCAAGAAGGTCAAGCTAAATTGGATTCACATCATCAAAGAGCACATGCAAAAAGCAATGAGGTTGGGTGACTATCACTATCCCTATGCTGTTTTGATATCTAAATTCCTAAACTATTTTGAAGTTAATCTGGAAGATGAGACTTCTGAGCTGGTCAAGTCAACTCAAGAGTTGAACAATGGATCACTTAGCAAGATGGGATTTACAAAAATAGGTGGAAAATGGGTAAGCAAGGATGGTGATCATGGTGCCTCCTCTAGTGGTGCTGCTCAAGAAGAACCTACAGATATGGATGTTGAACATGAAGATCCAACAGGAGGGTTTCAAGATGCTGGACCCAGTGCGGCTGCTGAACATCCAGAAGAAAGGATTCAATCAATGTCACCTTTTGAAAGGTTCATGATGAATAGGATGGATAGCTTTGCTGAAAACCAAAGAAACCTCCATGATCTGTGTGTTAGCAATTTCCAGAGGTTTGATACCAGGTTTGACAACATGGATGCAAGGTTCATGAGCCTGGATGAACAAATTGAAGCTGTTCAGAACCAAATCTTTGAGCTTCAGTTTGGAAATAAGGAAGAATGAAGAAAAACAACCGATTGGATTGTCGAAACAATCGATTGTTTTTGCTGCTGTTGAAGTTTGATTTTCTTTTCTTTCCTTCTGCTGTTGCTTTTATAATTCTGATGTAATATGAACATTTTATGGCTTTATCTCTTATATTTGTCTATTTGTGAAGAAAAATAGGGGGAGATTTTATGCTTGTTTGCTTATATGCTTGTTTAAGACTGCTTTTAGCTGTTTTTACTGATTTTAATTGTTTAAAGCTTTAATTGTGTATATATTTTCTAACAAAATATCAGAAGCTCTATGTCTGCTAAAAGTTCAATTGAAGGAACTGCTTCAGATCTAATCAGAACAACACAAGCATTAGGGATCAAGCATCAGGGATTTGTCTTCATCAAATAGGGGGAGATTGTTGAACCAAGTGGTGTTCAAGGTTTTGAAGAATCCAAATCCTTTGAAGGATGATGAAGCTTTTGCTGTGCTTGCTGTTGCTGTGCTGGTTTAGTTAGGATCTGGGTAGTTTGAGTTGTGTAACTCAACCTTTGATTGAATCTAAAGCTCAAGCATCTCAACTTTCAACAATGTAAAGTGTTTTTTCAAACTGAGTTAAAACAACCGATTGTTTTATCGAAACAACCGATTGTTTAAGCTTAGGTGTTTTGAAAACTGTTTTAAAGTGTGAAAATTGGTTAAGTAACAAAACAACCGATTGATTCGAGGAAACAATCGATTGTTTGTTATGTTTTTATAACAGAAAACAGTTTTGACTTTGACTGAGCTTTAAATGATTTGAAACTGTTTACGCTCCAGTCATTAAATGCTTTGACCAATCTTTCTGAAAGCTTTTATGGGTTTGTTAAGATTTGATAAACAAACTTCCTTTTATATAATTCAGAAATCTCTTTTAAAAGGTTTAGAATGCTTTTAACAATGAGCTGCTAAGAGAGTTTTGGAAAATTGCTGAGATTGCTTAAGAGCTAAAGAGATTGATCAAAGTGCTGAGATAGGATTCTCTTGTACTGATTTCAGATTGCTTCTGTAACAAGTGTAATCCTTGTAAATTCTGTGAACATTCGTTTTGTGCTGTTGCTAAGAAGAGCTGTGTGTTCTTGAGGGGATCAAGATCAGCTTTCTTAGTGTGGTGTGCTGACCAAGGAAAGTGTGTTTCTTGAGGGTGTTCAAGGTCACTTTCTTGGTTGTGTGTAAGTAATCTAGTGTTGATTGCTTAGTGGATTTCCTCAGGGTTTCTGAGAAGACTGGATGTAGCTCTGGGTTGGAGTGAACCAGTATAAACATCTGTGTACAATCTCTCTATCCCTAACTCTTTAATTTCAGTTTATTTGTTGTTTGCTGGTATAAACAACCGATTGTTTCGAAGAAACAACCGATTGTTTTCCTGGCAGTGCTGTTTTGCTTGCTGTTTTGGCAAACTGAATTGCTTAATCATTTGATTTCTGAAAGATATTCATTCTAGCTTGGAAAAGTTTGCGAAAACCTCTTTAAACAATTCACCCCCCCTCTAGTTTAAAGCCATCTTTCCTAACAATTGGCATCAAGAGCTTGGTTCTTGAAAGTCATTCAAGTTGATCCTAAAATCTTTTAAAATGGCTGATAGACTACCTTTTGGGGAAGGTGCTTCAATAAACAGACCACCCTTGTTCTGTGGTTTGAATTACCAGTTTTGGAAAGTTAGAATGAAAATATTCATGGAATCTCTTGACAAAGGAATTTGGGATGCAATTGAAAATGGTCCTTTTATACCAAAGTTTGAAAAAGATGGTTCTGTCATTGAGAAGCCATGGTCTCAATGGACTGATGCAGAAAGCAAAAAGGCCAAATTTGATTGCATTGCCAAAAATATTATAACCTCTGCTTTAAATTCTGATGAGTTTTTCAGGGTATCACAATGTAAATCATCAAAGGAAATGTGGGATACTTTGGAGGTCACTCATGAAGGAACAAATGAAGTTAAAAGAGCTAGAAAGCATGCTCTAATCCAAGAGTATGAAATGTTCAGAATGCTTAAAGGTGAAACAATTGCTGAAGTACAGAAAAGGTTTACTCATATCATCAATCACCTTATGAGCCTAGACAAGACTTTTGACAAAGAAGAACTAAACATCAAGATCTTGAAATGTCTTGATAGAGCATGGCAACCAAAGGTAACTGCAATCTCTGAATCAAAAGATCTAACATCCTTAAGTGTTGCTTCTTTGTTTGGAAAGCTTAGGGAACATGAGCTAGAGATGAATAGACTCAATGTTCAAGAGAATCAAGATAAGCACACAAGGAGCATAGCCTTGAAAGCATCCAAACACAAGGGAAAGCAAGATTCAAGTGATGATAGTGATGAGGAAAATCTGAGTTTGCTGTCAAGAAAATTCAGCAAATTCCTAAAGAGAAACCGCAACAAAGACAACAACAAGGATAGGTATGGAAACAAGAAATCCAATGATTTAAATTCAAATAACTATACTTGTTTTGGTTGTGGTGAGCAAGGTCACATAAAGGCAGATTGTCCCAACAAGAGCAAGGAGAAAAAGACAAGCTATAAGGAGAAGAAAGGCAAGACAAAAAGAGCCTACATAGCTTGGGATGAAAATGAAGTGTCTTCATCAAGTTCCTCATCGATGAAAAAGCCAACATATGTTTGGTGGCTGAGGATGATGATGATGCTTGCAGTTCAAGTGAAGTAAGTTCTTGTGCTTCCTTAAATGAACAAAATTATTGTGAATTGCTTGAAGCTTTTCAAGAAACTCATGATGAAGCTAATCGATTGGTGCTTTCAAACAATCGATTGAGAGATCTTAACAATGGGCTTGAAAAGAGAGTTAAATCACTTGAAGAGGATCTGAGAAAAGCAAAAATTGATTTTGAAAAGATGGAAAATCATTTCAGAAACACCTCTTGTAAATGTGATACTCTCATTTGTGAAAATTGTGAAAATCTTGAGAAAAAGGTTCAATATCTTGTTGAAACTGTGGACAAGCTTTCAAAAGGGAAATCAAACTTTGAGAATGTCTTGGCATCTCAAAGTTGTGTTTTTGGAAAGGCTGGTTTAGGCTTCAATCCACAGAACAAGCAAGATAGGTTTTCAAAAAGTTTGTTAAGAAAACCAGAAAAACAACCGATTGTTAAGACGAAACAATCGATTGTTACATGCTTTTATTGCATGAAAAAGGGCCATTCGGTTAGATTCTGCAAAATAAGAAAGTTTTCTGTTCCAAGAGGCTACATGAAATGGATCCCTAAAGGATGTGAGGTTCCAAGTGTGAAAAAGAAACCAATTGGACCCACATTTGTGAAAGGACCAAATCTTGTTGCTTGAACTAATGTTTGTGCAGGAAAATAAATAGAAAAAGAGGAGCTGAGCCAACTGGTTAGACTGTTAAAGACAAAGGGAAATCATTGAAGCTGAATCAATGCTTTGCAGAAGGTCAACTCAATGAAAAGAAGCCTTCTTGATCAACAAGCAATTGGCTCATTGAGGAAACAACACAAGGATGAGATTTTTTCCTTTTTCTGTCCTCAATTTCAGTATTAAAGTTCTTTCCTGTGATTAATCCCTCTTTGGTCAATGTTATCTGTTGTTATCTGCTTCTTTTTTTTGGTTAAAATTTCTTAAAATCAAGTTTTAACTGCTGCAGAAAAACAACCGATTGTTTCTTCGAAACAACCGATTGTTTTGAGTCTGACAGCACTGTGAAAGAAATTGATTTAATTTTGAATTCTTCTTCTATCCGTTGCAGATCAAATTCAAAAGGGAGAATCTTGGTCAAAATATCTGTATTGAAAACTGAACGTGCTCAGAAAGTGGTTACAACATTCATAAAGGAATATATTCCAAAATCTTGGAAATTCAAGAGCCTTTATGACTAGTCAAAAGACCATGTGTTTTTCAGTTTCTTTTTCTGACATGTTCTGTGCAGAACAGCCTTCTCTCTCTGAAAAACAGGTACCCATTGAATGGAATTAATCACTAATTGATTTTCGGATGGTTATAAAATCAGGTGCAGATGAACAACCAATGGCAACATCTCTTGCAACATCTCTTGCACCATCTCTTGAGAAAATCTGTAAAGAAGAGCTGCCCTCTGTTTTCTCATCTCTGCTGCCATGGAATCAACTCCTCCCACTTCTGGAAGAATCAAAACCAGAGCTGTAAGGTCTGGAGGAAGGCTGGAAGGATGGTTTTCTGGAGATAAAGATCTCATAGAAAAATATAGATATGAGACAAGCCTCAAGAAAATCAACAACCCCAAGGTTGTGAGTTTTGATTGGCTGAAAAGTCAAAAGCTGGACAATGTGAGGAAACTTCTCAAAGATCAGTATCTCAGAAGGTTTCTGGAGATGAAGGGCAACATATATCCAGACTTGGTGAAGGTCTTCTACACCAATTTGAAATTTGAGGGAAACAACCTAGTTTCTCATGTAAAAGGTGTGGACATGGAGATAACCCATGAGGTTTGGGCTGCTGTTGCTGGACTCAAGTTTTCTGGACTGCGAATCAGCAAAGGCAATCTTGGTGTGGTGGAGGATTTCAACAAAATTCAGTTCTACAGAAGCTGTTTGAAAAACACTCAAGCTCAAGTGAGTGCATGCTCAGTTGGAGGGTTGAAACTGGATGAGAGGCTGCTTGCTCTCATTGTGACATGGATTCTAACTCCAAGGGGGAGCAACCATTCTGTTTTGACTGAAGAAGATCTGGTTTACATCTTCTGCATCACCAAGAAGGTCAAGCTAAATTGGATTCACATCATCAAAGAGCACATGCAAAAAGCAATGAGGTTGGGTGACTATCACTATCCCTATGCTGTTTTGATATCTAAATTCCTAAACTATTTTGAAGTTAATCTGGAAGATGAGACTTCTGAGCTGGTCAAGTCAACTCAAGAGTTGAACAATGGATCACTTAGCAGGATGGGATTTACAAAAATAGGTGGACAATGGGTAAGCAAGGATGGTGATCATGGTGCCTCCTCTAGTGGTGCTGCTCAAGAAGAACCTACAGATATGGATGTTGAACATGAAGATCCAACAGGAGGGTTTCAAGATGCTGGACCCAGTGCGGCTGCTGAACATCCAGAAGAAAGGATTCAATCAATGTCACCTTTTGAAAGGTTCATGATGAATAGGATGGATAGCTTTGCTGAAAACCAAAGAAACCTCCATGATCTGTGTGTTAGCAATTTCCAGAGGTTTGATACCAGGTTTGACAACATGGATGCAAGGTTCATGAGCCTGGATGAACAAATTGAAGCTGTTCAGAACCAAATCTTTGAGCTTCAGTTTGGAAATAAGGAAGAATGAAGAAAAACAACCGATTGGATTGTCGAAACAATCGATTGTTTTTGCTGCTGTTGAAGTTTGATTTTCTTTTCTTTCCTTCTGCTGTTGCTTTTATAATTCTGATGTAATATGAACATTTTATGGCTTTATCTCTTATATTTGTCTATTTGTGAAGACAAATAGGGGGAGATTTTATGCTTGTTTGCTTATATGCTTGTTTAAGACTGCTTTTAGCTGTTTTTACTGATTTTAATTGTTTAAAGCTTTAATTGTGTATATATTTTCTAACAAAATATCAGAAGCTCTATGTCTGCTAAAAGTTCAATTGAAGGAACTGCTTCAGATCTAATCAGAACAACACAAGCATTAGGGATCAAGCATCAGGGATTTGTCTTCATCAAATAGGGGGAGATTGTTGAACCAAGTGGTGTTCAAGGTTTTGAAGAATCCAAATCCTTTGAAGGATGATGAAGCTTTTGTTGTGCTTGCTGTTGCTGTGCTGGTTTAGTTAGGATCTGGGTAGTTTGAGTTGTGTAACTCAACCTTTGATTGAATCTAAAGCTCAAGCATCTCAACTTTCAACAATGTAAAGTGTTTTTTCAAACTGAGTTAAAACAACCGATTGTTTTATCGAAACAACCGATTGTTTAAGCTTAGGTGTTTTGAAAACTGTTTTAAAGTGTGAAAATTGGTTAAGTAACAAAACAACCGATTGATTCGAGGAAACAATCGATTGTTTGTTATGTTTTTATAACAGAAAACAGTTTTGACTTTGACTGAGCTTTAAATGATTTGAAACTGTTTACGCTCCAGTCATTAAATGCTTTGACCAATCTTTCTGAAAGCTTTTATGGGTTTGTTAAGATTTGATAAACAAACTTCCTTTTATATAATTCAGAAATCTCTTTTAAAAGGTTTAGAATGCTTTTAACAATGAGCTGCTAAGAGAGTTTTGGAAAATTGCTGAGATTGCTTAAGAGCTAAAGAGATTGATCAAAGTGCTGAGATAGGATTCTCTTGTACTGATTTCAGATTGCTTCTGTAACAAGTGTAATCCTTGTAAATTCTGTGAACATTCGTTTTGTGCTGTTGCTAAGAAGAGCTGTGTGTTCTTGAGGGGATCAAGATCAGCTTTCTTAGTGTGGTGTGCTGACCAAGGAAAGTGTGTTTCTTGAGGGTGTTCAAGGTCACTTTCTTGGTTGTGTGTAAGTAATCTAGTGTTGATTGCTTAGTGGATTTCCTCAGGGTTTCTGAGAAGACTGGATGTAGCTCTGGGTTGGAGTGAACCAGTATAAACATCTGTGTACAATCTCTCTATCCCTAACTCTTTAATTTCAGTTTATTTGTTGTTTGCTGGTATAAACAACCGATTGTTTCGAAGAAACAACCGATTGTTTTCCTGGCAGTGCTGTTTTGCTTGCTGTTTTGGCAAACTGAATTGCTTAATCATTTGATTTCTGAAAGATATTCATTCTAGCTTGGAAAAGTTTGCGAAAACCTCTTTAAACAATTCACCCCCCCTCTAGTTTAAAGCCATCTTTCCTAACAATTGGCATCAAGAGCTTGGTTCTTGAAAGTCATTCAAGTTGATCCTAAAATCTTTTAAAATGGCTGATAGACTACCTTTTGGGGAAGGTGCTTCAATAAACAGACCACCCTTGTTCTGTGGTTTGAATTACCAGTTTTGGAAAGTTAGAATGAAAATATTCATGGAATCTCTTGACAAAGGAATTTGGGATGCAATTGAAAATGGTCCTTTTATACCAAAGTTTGAAAAAGATGGTTCTGTCATTGAGAAGCCATGGTCTCAATGGACTGATGCAGAAAGCAAAAAGGCCAAATTTGATTGCATTGCCAAAAATATTATAACCTCTGCTTTAAATTCTGATGAGTTTTTCAGGGTATCACAATGTAAATCATCAAAGGAAATGTGGGATACTTTGGAGGTCACTCATGAAGGAACAAATGAAGTTAAAAGAGCTAGAAAGCATGCTCTAATCCAAGAGTATGAAATGTTCAGAATGCTTAAAGGTGAAACAATTGCTGAAGTACAGAAAAGGTTTACTCATATCATCAATCACCTTATGAGCCTAGACAAGACTTTTGACAAAGAAGAACTAAACATCAAGATCTTGAAATGTCTTGATAGAGCATGGCAACCAAAGGTAACTGCAATCTCTGAATCAAAAGATCTAACATCCTTAAGTGTTGCTTCTTTGTTTGGAAAGCTTAGGGAACATGAGCTAGAGATGAATAGACTCAATGTTCAAGAGAATCAAGATAAGCACACAAGGAGCATAGCCTTGAAAGCATCCAAACACAAGGGAAAGCAAGATTCAAGTGATGATAGTGATGAGGAAAATCTGAGTTTGCTGTCAAGAAAATTCAGCAAATTCCTAAAGAGAAACCGCAACAAAGACAACAACAAGGATAGGTATGGAAACAAGAAATCCAATGATTTAAATTCAAATAACTATACTTGTTTTGGTTGTGGTGAGCAAGGTCACATAAAGGCAGATTGTCCCAACAAGAGCAAGGAGAAAAAGACAAGCTATAAGGAGAAGAAAGGCAAGACAAAAAGAGCCTACATAGCTTGGGATGAAAATGAAGTGTCTTCATCAAGTTCCTCATCGATGAAAAAGCCAACATATGTTTGGTGGCTGAGGATGATGATGATGCTTGCAGTTCAAGTGAAGTAAGTTCTTGTGCTTCCTTAAATGAACAAAATTATTGTGAATTGCTTGAAGCTTTTCAAGAAACTCATGATGAAGCTAATCGATTGGTGCTTTCAAACAATCGATTGAGAGATCTTAACAATGGGCTTGAAAAGAGAGTTAAATCACTTGAAGAGGATCTGAGAAAAGCAAAAATTGATTTTGAAAAGATGGAAAATCATTTCAGAAACACCTCTTGTAAATGTGATACTCTCATTTGTGAAAATTGTGAAAATCTTGAGAAAAAGGTTCAATATCTTGTTGAAACTGTGGACAAGCTTTCAAAAGGGAAATCAAACTTTGAGAATGTCTTGGCATCTCAAAGTTGTGTTTTTGGAAAGGCTGGTTTAGGCTTCAATCCACAGAACAAGCAAGATAGGTTTTCAAAAAGTTTGTTAAGAAAACCAGAAAAACAACCGATTGTTAAGACGAAACAATCGATTGTTACATGCTTTTATTGCATGAAAAAGGGCCATTCGGTTAGATTCTGCAAAATAAGAAAGTTTTCTGTTCCAAGAGGCTACATGAAATGGATCCCTAAAGGATGTGAGGTTCCAAGTGTGAAAAAGAAACCAATTGGACCCACATTTGTGAAAGGACCAAATCTTGTTGCTTGAACTAATGTTTGTGCAGGAAAATAAATAGAAAAAGAGGAGCTGAGCCAACTGGTTAGACTGTTAAAGACAAAGGGAAATCATTGAAGCTGAATCAATGCTTTGCAGAAGGTCAACTCAATGAAAAGAAGCCTTCTTGATCAACAAGCAATTGGCTCATTGAGGAAACAACACAAGGATGAGATTTTTTCCTTTTTCTGTCCTCAATTTCAGTATTAAAGTTCTTTCCTGTGATTAATCCCTCTTTGGTCAATGTTATCTGTTGTTATCTGCTTCTTTTTTTTGGTTAAAATTTCTTAAAATCAAGTTTTAACTGCTGCAGAAAAACAACCGATTGTTTCTTCGAAACAACCGATTGTTTTGAGTCTGACAGCACTGTGAAAGAAATTGATTTAATTTTGAATTCTTCTTCTATCCGTTGCAGATCAAATTCAAAAGGGAGAATCTTGGTCAAAATATCTGTATTGAAAACTGAACGTGCTCAGAAAGTGGTTACAACATTCATAAAGGAATATATTCCAAAATCTTGGAAATTCAAGAGCCTTTATGACTAGTCAAAAGACCATGTGTTTTTCAGTTTCTTTTTCTGACATGTTCTGTGCAGAACAGCCTTCTCTCTCTGAAAAACAGGTACCCATTGAATGGAATTAATCACTAATTGATTTTCGGATGGTTATAAAATCAGGTGCAGATGAACAACCAATGGCAACATCTCTTGCAACATCTCTTGCACCATCTCTTGAGAAAATCTGTAAAGAAGAGCTGCCCTCTGTTTTCTCATCTCTGCTGCCATGGAATCAACTCCTCCCACTTCTGGAATAATCAAAACCAGAGCTGTAAGGTCTGGAGGAAGGCTGGAAGGATGGTTTTCTGGAGATAAAGATCTCATAGAAAAATATAGATATGAGACAAGCCTCAAGAAAATCAACAACCCCAAGGTTGTGAGTTTTGATTGGCTGAAAAGTCAAAAGCTGGACAATGTGAGGAAACTTCTCAAAGATCAGTATCTCAGAAGGTTTCTGGAGATGAAGGGCAACATATATCCAGACTTGGTGAAGGTCTTCTACACCAATTTGAAATTTGAGGGAAACAACCTAGTTTCTCATGTAAAAGGTGTGGACATGGAGATAACCCATGAGGTTTGGGCTGCTGTTGCTGGACTCAAGTTTTCTGGACTGCGAATCAGCAAAGGCAATCTTGGTGTGGTGGAGGATTTCAACAAAATTCAGTTCTACAGAAGCTGTTTGAAAAACACTCAAGCTCAAGTGAGTGCATGCTCAGTTGGAGGGTTGAAACTGGATGAGAGGCTGCTTGCTCTCATTGTGACATGGATTCTAACTCCAAGGGGGAGCAACCATTCTGTTTTGATTGAAGAAGATCTGGTTTACATCTTCTGCATCACCAAGAAGGTCAAGCTAAATTGGATTCACATCATCAAAGAGCACATGCAAAAAGCAATGAGGTTGGGTGACTATCACTATCCCTATGCTGTTTTGATATCTAAATTCCTAAACTATTTTGAAGTTAATCTGGAAGATGAGACTTCTGAGCTGGTCAAGTCAACTCAAGAGTTGAACAATGGATCACTTAGCAAGATGGGATTTACAAAAATAGGTGGAAAATGGGTAAGCAAGGATGGTGATCATGGTGCCTCCTCTAGTGGTGCTGCTCAAGAAGAACCTACAGATATGGATGTTGAACATGAAGATCCAACAGGAGGGTTTCAAGATGCTGGACCCAGTGCGGCTGCTGAACATCCAGAAGAAAGGATTCAATCAATGTCACCTTTTGAAAGGTTCATGATGAATAGGATGGATAGCTTTGCTGAAAACCAAAGAAACCTCCATGATCTGTGTGTTAGCAATTTCCAGAGGTTTGATACCAGGTTTGACAACATGGATGCAAGGTTCATGAGCCTGGATGAACAAATTGAAGCTGTTCAGAACCAAATCTTTGAGCTTCAGTTTGGAAATAAGGAAGAATGAAGAAAAACAACCGATTGGATTGTCGAAACAATCGATTGTTTTTGCTGCTGTTGAAGTTTGATTTTCTTTTCTTTCCTTCTGCTGTTGCTTTTATAATTCTGATGTAATATGAACATTTTATGGCTTTATCTCTTATATTTGTCTATTTGTGAAGAAAAATAGGGGGAGATTTTATGCTTGTTTGCTTATATGCTTGTTTAAGACTGCTTTTAGCTGTTTTTACTGATTTTAATTGTTTAAAGCTTTAATTGTGTATATATTTTCTAACAAAATATCAGAAGCTCTATGTCTGCTAAAAGTTCAATTGAAGGAACTGCTTCAGATCTAATCAGAACAACACAAGCATTAGGGATCAAGCATCAGGGATTTGTCTTCATCAAATAGGGGGAGATTGTTGAACCAAGTGGTGTTCAAGGTTTTGAAGAATCCAAATCCTTTGAAGGATGATGAAGCTTTTGCTGTGCTTGCTGTTGCTGTGCTGGTTTAGTTAGGATCTGGGTAGTTTGAGTTGTGTAACTCAACCTTTGATTGAATCTAAAGCTCAAGCATCTCAACTTTCAACAATGTAAAGTGTTTTTTCAAACTGAGTTAAAACAACCGATTGTTTTATCGAAACAACCGATTGTTTAAGCTTAGGTGTTTTGAAAACTGTTTTAAAGTGTGAAAATTGGTTAAGTAACAAAACAACCGATTGATTCGAGGAAACAATCGATTGTTTGTTATGTTTTTATAACAGAAAACAGTTTTGACTTTGACTGAGCTTTAAATGATTTGAAACTGTTTACGCTCCAGTCATTAAATGCTTTGACCAATCTTTCTGAAAGCTTTTATGGGTTTGTTAAGATTTGATAAACAAACTTCCTTTTATATAATTCAGAAATCTCTTTTAAAAGGTTTAGAATGCTTTTAACAATGAGCTGCTAAGAGAGTTTTGGAAAATTGCTGAGATTGCTTAAGAGCTAAAGAGATTGATCAAAGTGCTGAGATAGGATTCTCTTGTACTGATTTCAGATTGCTTCTGTAACAAGTGTAATCCTTGTAAATTCTGTGAACATTCGTTTTGTGCTGTTGCTAAGAAGAGCTGTGTGTTCTTGAGGGGATCAAGATCAGCTTTCTTAGTGTGGTGTGCTGACCAAGGAAAGTGTGTTTCTTGAGGGTGTTCAAGGTCACTTTCTTGGTTGTGTGTAAGTAATCTAGTGTTGATTGCTTAGTGGATTTCCTCAGGGTTTCTGAGAAGACTGGATGTAGCTCTAGGTTGGAGTGAACCAGTATAAACATCTGTGTACAATCTCTCTATCCCTAACTCTTTAATTTCAGTTTATTTGTTGTTTGCTGGTATAAACAACCGATTGTTTCGAAGAAACAACCGATTGTTTTCCTGGCAGTGCTGTTTTGCTTGCTGTTTTGGCAAACTGAATTGCTTAATCATTTGATTTCTGAAAGATATTCATTCTAGCTTGGAAAAGTTTGCGAAAACCTCTTTAAACAATTCACCCCCCCTCTAGTTTAAAGCCATCTTTCCTAACACCTTTCACCGATGACTTATCTCTGGAAGACGACCGATCTCTCTCTCTGGGAGACGACCGATGTCTCTCTCTGGGAGACGACCGATGTTTATCCCAGGCGACGCCCACATGTCTCTCGCGCCCCGGTGATGTCCGCATGGGTAGTCTAGGCGACAGGCGATTATGTACTAACCAGGCGATCTCATAGTCTTCTAAGCTACACTTTCCTTCCTTTACTCTTCTTGATCCACATGTCTTCCTCGAGCACACCCTCGTGATTACCTCATGATAAGGTCATCGCACCTGACTACTTTGTTAATACAAGATTCAGCCGACCGACCTCTACCAGCTGACCCCAGTCCTTAGGTGACGTCCGAGGTGCGACTACTACGAAACTTCTATTACCAGCTCTTTGTATTTTAAATAATAACATCTTCTGAAATTATTTAAATATAACACTTTTATTCCAATTAAAGTTTCTAGGTCCTTACAATCTCCCCAACAAGAAAAATTTTCGTCCCCGAAAATTGAATTACAAGGAAAAGAGGTATGGATAAGCTTCTCTCATGGGTTCTTCTAACTCCCAAGTTGAATCACCCGATCTCTCATCCCACACCACTTTCACCATGTTGATGGTCTTGCCTCTGAGCTGTTTACTTTGCCGATCGTCAATCCTGACTGGTTTCGCTTCAAAGGACAAGTCATCCCTGATCTGTACATCGTCCACTTCCAGCACATGACTAGGGTCTGCCATGTACTTCCTCAGCTGTGATACGTGAAAGACATTATGCAGATTCGCTAAATGGGGAGGTAGGGCGATCTCATAGGCCACTGGACCAATCCTCCTTAAGATCTGATATGGTCCCACGAACTTAGGGGACAACTTCTTTGATCTGATCGCCCGTCCTACACCCTTGGTTGGTGTCACTCTCATGAACACATGGTCTCCTGCAGAAAACTCCAAAGGTTTTCTCCTCTGATCTGCATAGGATTTCTGCCGGCTTTGAGAAGCTTTCATTCTGTCTTGTATCTGTTGCACCTTCTCGGTCGTCTGCTGAATCAACTCTGGTCCAACCAATACTGCTTCGCCCTCCTGGTACCAACATAAGGGAGTTCTGCATTTCCTCCCATACAGGGCTTCATATGGTGCCATCCCAATACTGGCGTGGTAACTGTTATTATAAGTAAACTCTACCAGCGGCAACACCTCATCCCAACTTCCCAATTGATCCAAGACACACGTCCTCAGCAGATCTTCCAAGGACTGGATCGTTCTCTCTGACTGTCCATCTGTTTGAGGATGATATGCCGAGCTCATTCTCAACTTGGTTCCCAAGCAATCTTGTAAGGTCTGCCAAAACCGTGAAGTGAACCTGGGATCTCTATCCGAAACAATGCTGGAAGGCACTCCATGCAACCTTACAATTTCTCTGATGTACAGCTGTGCCAACTTGGCCATAGGCATCCTCATACTCACCGGAAGAAAGTGAGCACTCTTCGTCAGCCGATCAATGATGACCCAGATTGCATCATGACCCTTTACCGATCTGGGTAAATGGGTAACAAAATCCATGGCAATGCTGTCCCATTTCCACTCAGGGATATCCAGTTGCTGTAACAACCCGCCAGGTCTTTGATGCTCTATCTTCGCCTTCTGACATGTTAAGCAGGTTGTAACGTACTGGGCGATGTCTTTCTTCATGCCCGACCACCAAAATGACTCCTTCAAGTCATGGTACATCTTGTTCATGCCTGGATGTAGGCTAAGGCGACTCTGGTGACCTTCCTCTAGGATCATCTTCTTCAACTCTTCATTTGCAGGTATGCAAATTCTGCCATTAAATCTCAAGACCCCATCATCGCCCAACACAAAGTCTTTAGCCTGGTCGGTCCCTAGTGACTCCACAGTACGCTTCAGACTAGGGTCCTCCAACTGCTTATCCTTTATCACTCCAAGGAAGTCATTAGTTATAGCCAGCTTACTACAACTAATGTGATTTACATGAAATTCTACCCCAAGGTTTAAGTCTCTGAATTGCTCGATCAGTTTCTGCTCTTCCATCATCATGGTGGCTACTTGTATTGATTTTCTACTCAAAGCATCTGCCACTACATTGGCCTTCCCTGGATGATACATGAGTTGAAAATCATAGTCCTTTAGAAACTCCATCCACCTTCTTTGTCTCATGTTTAGTTCCTTCTGATCGAACAGGTATTTCAGGCTCTTATGGTCACTGAACACCTGGAACCGAGCTCCATACAAATAGTGCCTCCAAATCTTCAAGGCAAACACCACAGCCGCCAACTCCAAATCATGAGTAGGATAGTTTCTTTCATGAACCTTGAGTTGCCTTGAAGCATATGCAACCACTCTTTTCTCTTGCATCAAAACACATCCCAAACCCTGATGCGAAGCATCACAGAAGACATCAAAAGGTCTTCCTACCTCTGGGATCACCAGCACTGGAGCACTAGTCAACCTTTCCTTTAGTTCCATGAAGCTCTGCTCACATCGGTCGGTCCAAGCAAAAGGTTGATCCTTACGGGTCAACTGTGTTAAAGGAGCCACTACCTTGGAAAAGTCCTCAATGAACCTCCGATAGTAGCCTGCTAAGCCCACAAAACTCCTTATCTCCGTAACTGTCTTAGGACGTTCCCACTGAAGCACTGCCTCCACTTTGGCTGGATCCACCGAGATCCCCTGGGCAGATATCACGTGACCTAAGAAGTTGACTTCCTTCAGCCAGAACTCACACTTAGAGAACTTGGCATAGAGTTGCTTCTCCCTCAGAATCTCCAATACTGTCCTCAGATGTTCTTCATGTTCTTCCTCGGTCCTTGAATAAATGAGTATGTCGTCTATGAAGACTACCACAAACTTATCCAAGAAAGGGCGAAAAATCCTATTCATGTAGTCCATGAACAGAGCTGGAGCATTTGTTACTCCAAACGGCATCACCACATACTCATAGTGCCCATAATGAGACCTAAATGCTGTCTTTTGAACATCTTCAGCTTTTACCAAAATTTGGTGGTACCCCGATCTCAGATCAATCTTTGAGAATACCGAGGCCCCATGTATTTGATCCATCAAATCGTCAATTCTAGGTAGGGGGTACTTGTTCTTGATGGTCAACTTGTTCAACTGCCTGTAATCTATACACAGCCGAGACCCTCCATCCTTTTTCTTAACTAGGAGCACTGGAGCCCCCCATGGAGATACACTGGGTCTGATGAATTGTTTCTCCAACAACTGTTCCACTTGCTTCTTTATTTCTACCAACTCGGCTGGAGCCATCCTGTAAGGTGCCATTGACACTGGTCCAGCTCCAGGTACCAAATCAATAGAGAATTCCACTTCCCTCTTAGGAGGTAATCCAGGTACTTCTTCTGGAAATACATCCATGAAATCTTTCACCACTTGTATCCTACTTACGTCCCCTTCATTCTCCACCTCCAACCGAGCTAGGATCATGAAGCACCTCGCTCCTTCTTCCAACACCGACCACCCTCGCTGAGCAGATATCACGTCTGACTCTTGGAGGTCTGGAAACGCTATCTTCTGACTACCGCAGTCTATGAGAACGTGATTGGCAGATAGCCAATCCATTCCCAGGATAACATCCAGGTCCTGAAGAGGTAGGCAGATCAAGTTCACTTTGAATCTGCGTCCCTCTACTATCATTGGATATTCGGGGCAAACTGTAGAGGTCAACACTTGTCCTGACACAGGTGTAGAGACCAACAGTTCGAAAGGTAACTCCTTCACTAGAAGGCCCAACTCGGCTACACACAGGTTTGACACAAAGGAGTGTGTCGCTCCAGAATCAAACAAGGCTTTTACACCTCTACCAGCTATAAAACAAACACCTTGCACGAGGTTACCTGACTGAGACGCCTCCACTCCTGTCATGGCAAACACTCTCCCTGCTGCCTGAGGTCTGCTGCCTTCCTTCCTCAACTGCTGAGGACCAACGGGTTGAGTCGCCCCATTCCTGTTAGGGCACTCTCTAGAAATGTGCCCCATCTTTTGGCACGTGAAACATCTGGGTTTCCAAGGTTGTTGCTGCTGAAACTGGGATGACGCTGCTCCCGCCCGATGAGGTGGAGGTCTCTCATAGGGCTTGCTTTGTGGGTGCTGCACCTTGGCCTTCCCACTGGATGAACCCCCTGGGTGTGACCTAATCACCCGAGAATCACCCTTTTCCAGGGTCTCCACCATCTTCGCCTTCTCTACTAAGGCGTGAAATTCTCTGATGCACATAGGGGCTATGGTCCTCTTCAGCCCATGCTTCAGCCCTTCTTCAAACTTCCTACACCTCTAAGCCTCGGAGGTCGCCTGGGTATAGAATCGGGCGAGGTACTCAAACCGAGCAGCATAAGCATTCACTGACATATCCCCCTGTTCCAACCTTAGGAACTCAGCTTCCTTCGCAAACTTTGCACTATCTGGGAAATATTTTTCCAGAAACCTCACCCTGAAGCTCTCCCAGTCTAACACTTCAGCTCTAGCTTCCATCATCTGCTGAGCTCCCATCCACCAGAACTCGGTTTCTCCAGATAGCAAATAGGTGGCGAACACCAACTTCTTCTCTTCAGGGCAGGAGGTCGCCCTAAAGATTTTCTCCAACTCTCTGACCCACTGATCTGCCTGATCAGGGGTAGCATTCCCACTGAACTTGGGTGGGTTGTGCCTCATGAACTCGGTCAGTCCCATCTGTTCCTGAGGCTGACCGACGTGGGAATTGGTTTCCGCAGACCGAGCAGTTTCCCAATGGTGCATTGCAGCTTGGTGATTCTGAGCCATTGCTGCATTCTGTTGTTGGATGGCAGTTGCCATCATCTCAATAGCCTTGGCAATCTGGCTCATTTCCGAAGAAGGTTGGGGAGGGGTAGGAGGTCTACGTTCCATCTTCTTCGTTTCATATTTTGAAACTATAGGTTTCTATATTCCCTACAACTACAAGAATGAGATCGATCAGAAATCAATTCATTCAGGAGGTAACATCTAGACCTTACAAAGGTCAACATCTCAAAGTCATTAAGAATTTGAGTTCATCAACAGAATCATTATGCTTGTAACATCAAGCATAACACCAGGATAACTACTGGTATACAATCATCAATCCAAACAACCACTTTCAATCAATTACAAAGACACTCAAGAGAATGAAATAAATCACACCAGAATTCATTGTATGCTAAACATCAGCCTTTAGAATTAAGATTGAGAATCATCTCGATCCAGTTATGAGTGTGCACCCTCACTACTTTATCAAGATCCTTTCATTCTTAATACTAAAATTTTCAGTTAGAGCATATATTCACTACAGCACACACAAAATTTCAGTACAAAAACGTTTGAAAGCCTTTCACTATAGTTTTCATTTAAAACTCAAATAAATTTTATGAGCAGAAGAAACACAATGGATCCACAGCCCTCAGGTCATCCTAAGGACGAACTGCTCTGATACCATTAATGTAACATCCCGCCAAATCCTTTTCACAATTATAAAATGAAATAAAGGCAAAATAATAATATTGAAGTGAACATACGTATTTATATAAAATGGAGTTGCTCCTCACAGGGAGTTTAATACATAACCGGTCAATTTTCCAAAACTTAAAACAAAATACAGCCAAATAAAATGAAACCGGCGGTCTCCCTACATAAACCGGCGATCTCCTATCAGAAGACCCAAAACAGCCGATCTGCTATCAGAACAGAAAAACAGGCGATCACCACATAGAGACAGAAACAGGCGATCTCCTTCCGGCGACCACTCACTAAGGAGCTCTACTCCCTGGAAGATCATCTGCTCCCGTGTAAAATACACGATCATCACAGTTTTAAGAGAAAACAGCCACAGAACAATACAAAGGGTAAGCTAGATATTTTTAAAACTTTAAATTATAAACTGGACAACCAACGTAGATCGGCCCTTTTTAAACATTCACAAGAGTCCATCACTTTCTCATTCATATCACACAACCATCAAGTGTCTATCAACAATTCTCAATATTTCACATTTCTCACGTCAGACTTCCACTGACTCATCACACATAGACACTTGACACTATTTCCGGAAGACTCGTGCATTTAACTTAGCATCCAGAGACCTGCACCTGTCATACTTCATCGTTGTAATGTTCCCACAGCCATGCGCATCAACATAATCTTGATCTCAATCTCATCACTCTCACAGTATGACAGGGTTAATCCATATAACAGGTCAAGTCAGTTATCTTTCAAACGACTTACCCATACATATGGACCTCCTTCGACTCTCACCAACCGAATGACTTCATCTATGTGACTCCATCATATCAGCAGAGTCAGGATCGTCTCATTCACAGGATACTCACTGATCAATACACCTCATAAATAATCTCAACACGGTATTTCCTTTCCTGAAAATACTATGTCTTGATCCCACATTCAAACATTCAACACATCCTATAACACTTAAATGAACGATTTCCAATCACAGCAACAATCATTCCAAGGTTCAGACTTTAAAATATCCCATTTCAATCTCAAACAATTTCAAACGACACTAAAACAGGGGATTTCGAAAAACAACGCCAAAACCGGCGATCTCGTCCAAAAACAGGGGATTATGCAATAACAGTTGAAAACCGGCGACCACGTCGCCCCATCATCAAAATCATCTAACGTAAGGTTTTCGTTGGAAATAAGGCTAGCTTCCCTTACCTGGACTTGCGTAAACTTCACTAAGAGCTCCAACCCAACGAGCTTCAAGGATGCCTTAACTCTGCTTTAGCGTCTGGTTTGGAGGACTTGCAGAGAACCTCCCAGGTGCTCTATGGCAGTCGTCGATAGCCAAGCAGGGACGTGATAAGGCCTGAATCGCAGAGTGAAGGAGAGAAAAGAGAAGGATGAAGGTAGACTCACTCTGTCACTCTTGAACCACAGCAACGTTCTTTGCCTCCCCGCAGTGGGTTTTAGAATCCAAGTCTACTTGTCCACGCATGCTGCTGCCACCACCCCCTCTGCAGGAAAGCCTGAGTGTACGTTTCACTGAACAGTACGGCCACAGTTGTCTCTTGCGCATGCCAACTTTCTGATGTCACTATTCTGAACCACCCTTTTTGTCTTTTTGCGCATGCCAACCACTTCCCTGAACAGTACGACCGCGAGTGTCTCTTGCGCATGCCAACTTTCTGATGTCACTATTCTGAACCACCCTTTTTGTCTACGTGGCGCGCCTGCAGGACGTTTCATGCTGGGAGTCTGGGTCCCACTTTATCTGTGTGAAACACGACATCGCGCGAGAACCTTTCACCGATGACTTATCTCTGGAAGACGACCGATCTCTCTCTCTGGAAGACGACCGATGTCTCTCTTTGGGAGACGACCGATGTCTCTCTCTGGGAGACGACCGATGTCTCTCTCTGGGAGACGACCGATGTCTCTCTCTGGGAGACGACCGATGTTTATCCCAGGCGACGCCCACATGTCTCTCGCGCCCCGGTGATGTCCGCATGGGTAGTCTAGGCGACAGGCGATTATGTACTAACCAGGCGATCTCATAGTCTTCTAAGCTACACTTTCCTTCCTTTACTCTTCTTGATCCACATGTCTTCCTCGAGCACACCCTCGTGATTACCTCACGATAAGGTCATCGCACCTGACTACTTTGTTAATACAAGATTCAGCCGACCGACCTCTACCAGCTGACCCCAGTCCTTGGGTGACGTCCGAGGTGCGACTACTACGAAACTTCTATTACCAGCTCTTTGTATTTTAAATAATAACATCTTCTGAAATTATTTAAATATAACACTTTTATTCCAATTAAAGTTTCTAGGTCCTTACAGCGTCCCTCTACTATCACTGGACATTCAGAGCAAACTGGGGAGGTCAAAACCTGTTTTGATGTAGGTGTAGAGACCAACCGTTCAAACGGCAGCTCCTCCACTAAAAGGCCCAGTTCGGTTGCACACCGATTTGACACAAAAGAGTGTGTCGCTCCAGAATCAAACAAAACCCTAACGTATCTACCAGCTATACACAAGTACCTTGTACTAGGTTACCTGACTGAGACGCTTCTGCTCCTGACATGGCAAACACTCTCCCGGGTGCCTGAGGTCTGCTGCCTTCGTTTCTCAACTGCTGAGAAACACTGGGTTGAGTCGCCCTATACCCGTTAGGACACTCTCTAGCAAGGTGTCCCGTCTTCTGGCAGGCAAAACATCTTCTCTCTGAATCTTTCTTGGGGCACACATTGGCTGTGTGTGGTCCACCACAATGGAAACATTTAAGTTTCCAGGGTTGTTGCTGCTGAGACTGGGGCGGTGCTGCTCTTGCCCTATGCTGTGGAGGTCTCGCATAAGGCTTATTCTGCTGCTGCTGCACCCTTGTCTTCCCACTGGAGGAACCCCCTGGATGGGACCTGATCACTCGAGACTCACCCTCCTCCAGAGTCTCCACCATCTTCGTCTTCTCCACCAAGGCATGAAATTCTCTTATGCACATAGGTGCTATGGTCCTCTTTAGTTCATGTTTCAGTCCTTCTTCAAATTTCCTGCACCTCCAAGCCTCAGAGGTAGCTTGGGTATAGAATCGGGCGAGGTACTCAAATCGAGCAGCATAGGCGCTCACAGACATATCCCCCTGCTCCAACCTTAGGAACTCCGCTTCCTTCGCAAACCTTGCGCTGTCTGGGAAGTATTTCTCCAGGAACCTCACCCTGAAGCTCTCCCAATCCATCACTTCCTCTCGAGCCTCCATCATCTGCTGAGTTCCCATCCACCAGAACTCAGCTTCTCCAGACAGAAGATATGTGGCGAATACCAGCTTCTTATCTTCAGGGCAGGAGGTCGCCCTGTAGATTTTCTCTAAACCCCTGACCCATTGATCTGCTTGGTCAGGAGTAGCATTCCCACTGAACTTAGGTGGGTTGTGCCTGAGGAACTCGGCCAGCCCCATCTGTTCCTGAGGCTGACTAGCGTGGGAGGCTGTTTCAGCCGACCGAGCAGTTTCCCAGTGGTGCATTGCAGCTTGATGATTCTGAGCCATTGCTGCATTCTGTTGTTGGATGGCAGTTGCCATCATCTCAATGGCCCTGGCGATCTGGCCCATCTCCGAAGAAGGTTGGGGAGAGGTAGGAGGTCTACGAGTCATCTTCCTTCGTTCTCAGATTTTGAAACTATTGGTTTCTATATTCCCTACGACTACAAGAATGAGATCGATAAGAAATCAATTCATTCAGGAGGTAACCTCTAGACCTTACAAAGGTCAGCATCTCAAAATCATTTAGAGTTTGAGTTCATCAACAGAATCATAATGCTTGTAACATCAAGCATAACACCAGGATAACTACTGGTATACAATCATCAATCCAAACAACCACTTTCAATCAATTACAAAGACACTCAAGAGAATGAAATAAATCACACCAGAATTCATTGTATGCTAAACATCAACCTTTAGAATTAAGATTGAGAACATCTCGATCCAGTTATGAGTGTGCACCCTCACTACTTTATCAAGATCCTTTCATTCTTAATACTAAAATTTTCAGTTAGAGCATATATTCACTACAGCACACACAAAATTTCAGTACAAAAACGTTTGAAAGCCTTTCACTATAGTTTTCATTTAAAACTCAAATAAATTTTATGAGCAGAAGAAACACAATGGATCCACAGCCCTCAGGTCATCCTAAGGACGAACTGCTCTGATACCATTAATGTAACATCCCGCCAAATCCTTTTCACAAATATAAAATGAAATAAAGGTAAAACAATAATATTGAAGTGAATATACGTATTTATATAAAATGGAGTTGCTCCTCACAGGGAGTTTAATACATAACCGGTCAATTTTCCAAAACTTAAACAAAATACAGCCAAATAAAATGAAACCGGCGGTCTCCCTACATAAACCGGCGATCTCCTATCAGAAGACCCAAAACAGCCGATCTGCTATCAGAACAGAAAAACAGGCGATCACCACATAGAGACAGAAACAGGCGATCTCCTTCCGGCGACCACTCACTGAGGAGCTCTACTCCCTGGAAGATCATCTGCTCCCGTGTAAAATACACGATCATCACAGTTTTAAGAGAAAACAGCCACAGAACAATACAAAGGGTAAGCTAGATATTTTTAAAACTTTAAATTATAAACTGGACAACCAACGTAGATCAGCCTTTTTAAACATTCTCAAGAGTCCATCACTTTCTCATTCATATCACACAACCATCAAGTGATCACATATTTCACAATTTCCTCAAGAGTCTTTCAATTCACATAATTCCATCAAGTGTCTATCAACAATTTCTCAACATTTCTCACGTCAGACTTCTACTGACTCATCACACATAGACACTTGACACTACTTCCGGAAGACACGTGCATTGACTAGACTCAGAGATCTACACCTGTCATGCTGCACCACTGTGAAATCACACACATTCACAGGGTCGCTGTGAAATCACACACATTCACAAGCGTATAAATGAATCTCAATATCATCACTATCCTAGCATGACAGGGTTAATCCACACAACGGGTAGAGCTCGTTCTCTTTCAAACCAACTCACCCATACATGTGAACCTCCTTCGACTCTCAATGCCTGAATAACTTCATCTATGTGATTCCATTACATCAGGAGAATCAGGATATCTCATAAAACGAATCACCGGTCATTGCACACTCTACACGATCTTACACGGTATTTTCTTTCCTGAAAATACTATGCCTTGATCCCACATCCACAACATTCAAAGCATCATTCCACACATAAAGAATAAATCCATCATAGAATACCTTGAATCTTTTCTTAAACAACCCCACTCACAAGAACCAGCATACCACCGATCAGGTTTTCGAATAGCATATACATTTTTCATTTCAATCTCAACAAGTTCAGAGCGACACTAAACAGGGGAGTTCGAACAACAACATTAAAACCGGCGATCACCAACCGGAGATCACATCCAAAACAGGGGATTTCGAAACACAAGGGAAAAACTGGTGACCACATCGCCCCAACATCAAAAACAGAGGATTATGCAATAACAGTTGAAAACTGGCAACCACGTCGCCCATCATCAAAATCATCTAACTTAAGGTTTTCGTTGGAAATAAGGCTAGCTTCCCTTACCTGGACTTGCGTAAACTTCACTAAGAGCTCCAACCCAACGAGCTTCAAGGATGCCTTAACTCTGTTTTAGCGTCTAGTTTGGAGGACTTGCAGAGAACCTCCCAGGTGCTCTATGGCAGTCGTCGATAGCCAAGCAGGGACGTGATAAGGCCTGAATCGCAGAGTGAAGGAGAGAAAAGAGAAGGATGAAGGTAGACTCACTCTGTCACTCTTGAACCACAACAACGTTCTTTTCCTCCCCGCAGTGGGTTTTAGAATCCAAGTCTACTTGTCCACGCATGCTGCTGCCACCACCCCCTCTGCAGGAAAGCCTGAGTGTACGTTTCACTGAACAGTACGGCCACGGTTGTCTCTTGCGCATGCCAACTTTCTGATGTCACTATTCTAAACCACCCTTTTTGTCTTCTTCGCATGCCAACCACTTCCCTGAACAGTACGACCGCGAGTGTCTCTTGCGCATGCCAACTTTCTGATGTCACTATTCTGAACCACCCTTTTCGTCTACGTGGCGCGCCTGCAGGACGTTTCATGCTGGGAGTCTGGGTCCCACTTTATCTGTGTGAAACACGACATCACGCGATAACCTTTCACCGATGACTCATCCGGGAAGATGACCGATCTCTCTCTCTGGAAGACGACCGATCTCTCTCTCTGGGAGACGACCGATGTCTCTCTCTGGGAGACGACCGATGTCTCTCGCGCCCTGGCGATGCCCGCATGCCTCGCGCCCCGACGATGCCCGCATGCCTCTCGCGCCCCGGCGATGCCCGCATGCCTCTCGCGCCCTGGCGTTTTCCGCATGCTTCGCGCCCTGGCGATGCCCGCATGCCTCTCGCGCCCTGGCGATGTCCGCATACCTCGCGCCCTGGCGATGTCCGCATACCTCGCGCCCTGGCGATGTCCGCATGGGTAGTCTAGGCGACAGGCGATTATGTACTAACCAGGCGATCTCATACTCTTCTAAGCTACACTTTCCTTCCTTTTTATTTTAAATAAAAACATACTTAGAATTCATTTAAAATATATTCCTTTTATTCCAATTTAATTTTACAGGTCCTTACACCCACTAAGGCTGCATGCATGGCATGTTAACAGTGACGGCACTCCCAGAACAGGTGGCCCCAGAGACTAGGTGCACAAGGAGGCACCCAGGTGGTCATCCTGTTAGAGTTTGCACTCCAGATAAGGAAACCTTATGTGCTAGATTACCCTAAGACTGGGTGATAGCGGTGCAAGGGTATTCCAGTAAACCCTAAATATGGGTAGCGGCACAGAGGAAACCCTAGACTATATAAAGGATAGTAAAACAATTCACAAAGGTACGCAATTTGAAACCCTAAACACAGTTACTCAAACACTTGGTGTACTTGCCCTAGTCTTGACTTGAGCGTCGGAGTGCAAACGGCCTCTAGGGCGCCCCCTTTCTCTTTTGCAGGTGCAGATTGCTTCGAGAGAACCAAGCATTTACCAAGGTGAGGAAGGAGGCATGTGAGTGTCGTAGAGTCAACCGAGAGGAGAGTCAACCGGCAAGAACATTTGGCACCCACCGTGGGGCCGGAGTAAAACAAGGTCCCATACACAAGTGAGGGAATTAAGTCTAGCAACATGAGGAATACTATGCAAGGATCCGTCCCACCAAACGGGGGTGAGAGCGTTACCATGCAACAACTCATGGAAACAATGCGAGCCCTCCAAAAGATGGTGGCAGAATCTAGAGCGCATCAGGCGCGTATGTAGGCGGATCTGGCCGCATCACAGGCCAGGAATAAGGAACTACATAGGGCAAATGAGGAGTTACGTCTAAACTTGCACCATTTGCAACAAACTAGGGATCGTGTGGTTGACGATTGAGGCCCACTGACACCTCCCAGGGCATTTCCAATGCCCTTCTCACGGAAAATCATGGACACGGTGATTCCTGCCACGTTCGTGGGTCCCAAGACGGTGTTCACAGGGGTGGAGGATCCCGAGGCACACCTCACGGGATTCCATACCCAGATGATGCTGTCAGGAGGATCAGATGTGGTGCACTGCAAGCTCTTTATGACAACGTTAACTGGGATGGCGCTGGAATGGTTCATCAGTCTGCCCGAAGGACATGTCACTTCCTTTGCGCAGTTTTCCATGCTGTTCAGAGAACAATACATCGTCAATCGGGCTCCCCCGCTGGTATCTTACGATCTTTTTGATGTAAGGTAGTATCAGGGAGAGTCTCTGCTGGAGTACCTGAACCACTTTGGAGCGATGGTGGTGAGGCTGCATGATGGAAGAGGCCCAAGCTCCAACCCAAGTTCAGGCCCAACACAAGGTCCATGGCCAAGCACATTCACGCCCAAATGAAATTTCAAGCAAGACTCAAATACCTAAAAATAAAAATAGCAACACAAATATATCAAGAATCCTACACAAAATTGAAAATAGATGTTCAAGCACAAGTTTGAACAAACCCACCAAATGAAATGAATAAACAAGCATTCAAATCATATTAAAACACAAAAAACAGCAAGACAACTTGGAATAAAGATAAAAAACTTGGAGAAAAGAAGAACTAAAAATAAAATAAAATGAAGAGACACTCATCTTTGAAGAACCATAGCTCTGATACCAAATGATGGGTTGTTCTTCATGACCATTTGTTCTTCTTGAAATATGAGGTAAAAAGGTGGTGGAAGCTATGGATGATATGGGTCAAGGATGGCTCATATAGAGCTATGGGTTCCTTGTAGGTGCATGAAAGGTGTGGAGAGTGATAGGTTAGGCCAAATCACTTGGAGGAAGGTGAAGATGAAGATCAATTTATATGAGTAAATGCTGCCAAAATTATGCTAGCTTCTACTCTTTGTCTAGTCTCTCTAGGTTAGACACTTTGGCAGCATAACTTTACTCAAATTAATCTTCACTCCTTCACCACCAAAGAGAGCTGGCCAAACCTCTCTCATTTTCATACACTTCATGCACCTTCAAGATCACCATCACTCCTAGGAGGGTCTTGCTCATTTCAACCATTGCTTCCGCACCATCTTCAACATCCAAGGAGAGCTCAACATGTGAAGGCCATCACTGCACACCAAGGACGAGGACATGGTGGTGCACACCTTTAGGAAGGGAGTACTGCCAGGGCCCTTCAGTGAGTCACTCATCAGGAGTAGACCCAAGACTTTTGGGGATATCAGGCGTCGCGCAGTTGCTCACATTGCGGCGAAGGGAGAGATCAGTGAGAAGCGCGAGAGTGCGGCCCCCTCATGACCACGGGGACCTAGTCGCCCACAACCCATGCGGGTGCATGAGGCGACAACAGAAAAGCGGGCTCAGGGAAAGCGAAAACCCTACGAGCCCAGGAAGCCCCAAACCAAGGCATGTGCAAAGGAGGATGTGCCCCCTATACATGACTTCCTGGTGGAACTGAAGGAGCTGATCGCCCTCCCTAATGTGGCAGAAAGGTTGAAGATGCCCCCGAAGACAGACAAGAGGCTGGGGCCCAACAAGAACGCCTGGTGTGAGTTCCATCAGGCTTTTGGCCATCCCATTCGCAACTGTCTGGCCTAAGGGCACCAGTTGGACGAGTTGGTCAAGAGCGGGTTTTTGAGTGATTACTTGAGGGAGACACAAGGGGGCGAGGTGGTGGTAGCCCCGAGGGCTGATCAGGGGCACGAAGTGCCCATACATGGAGAGATCCACACCATCGCGGGTGGATTCTCAGGAGGAGGATGCACCTCATCGCAGCACAAGAAGTATGCGCGTTCGGTAATGACAATGGAAGCATGTGAAGAAGTACACTTCCCAAACATTGACCTCACCTTCACAAAGGCTGATCGCCGGGACGTTGTCCCTCATGACAATGATCCAGTGGTGATATCGGTGGTTACGGTGGGGAGAAGGGTGCACCGAGTCCTTGTCGATCAAGGAAGTTCAGCCGATGTCATGTTCTAGACAACCTTTAACAAGTTGCAGTTGTCCCCAGATCAGCTAAGACCTTACACCGACTGCCTGTATGGGTTTGCAGGTGACCAGGTGGAGGTGCGAGGTTACATAGAGCTAAGGACCACTTTTACTGATGGAGTGGCCTCCCGCACCGAGAACATCAACTACCTGGTCGTCAATGCCCCATCAGCCTACAACATGCTGTTGGGCAGGCCAGCCTTGAACAGATTGGGAGCTGTAGCGTCGACGAGGCACATGAAGATGAAATTGCCCTCGATGGAAGGTATGGTGATCACCATTAGGTCAGACCAGAAAGAGGCTAAGAAGTGCTACGAGAACAGCCTTAAGACAAGAAGGGGAGTGTGCATGGTGACCACCCAACCATCGGGTGGAGTGCGCGATGATACTGAGCTGCCCCGAGGAGACATCGGGGTCACACGAGCAGTGGTCGCCCGGAAGAGGCGACCTGAACCAGTAGAGGAGGTGGTAGAGAGAGAGATCGGAGGCAAGATGTTCAAACTTGGCAAATCCCTACGCCAGGAGACGCAAGACCAAGTAGCGGGAGTCATAGAGCGGCATATGGACGCTTTCGCTTGGTCAGCCTCAGACATGCCAGGTACTGATCCAGACTTCTTGTGTCATCGCCTTACGTTGAACACCCTAACCAGACCTGTTTGTCAGCGGAGGCGTAAGTTCAATAAAGAAAGGAGGCAGGTGATCAGGGAAGAGACACAAAAGCTGCTTAGGGCTGGTCACATACGGGATATCCAATACCCTGAGTGGCTAGCGAATGTGGTGTTGGTGAAGAAGGCCAATGGGAAGTGGCGGATGTTTGTGGACTTCACCAACCTCAACAAGGCATGTCCAAAGGACTCTTATCCCCTGCCGAGTATTGACGCACTGGTAGATAATGCTTTGGGTTGCAAGCTACTCAGTTTCTTGGATGCTTTTTCCGAGTATAACCAAATCAAGATGCATCCGATGGACGAGAGCAAGACCGCATTTATGACTAAGTTGTCCTGCTACTGCTACACAGTCATGCCATTTGGGCTGAAGAATGCAGGCACCACCTACCAGAGGCTGATGGACAAGGTCCTTGCACCCATGCTAGGGCGCAATGTGCAAGCCTACGTGGATGACATGGTGGTGACGTCCCAGGTGCGAGATCAGCATGTCGCTGATTTGGAAGAGCTATTTAATACAATAGCTAAGTATGGGTTGAAGCTGAACCCAGAGAAGTGCGTCTTTGGGGTACAAGCACGCAAGTTCCTCAGTTTCTTGCTCACGGAACGAGGGATTGAGGCCAACCCAGACAAATGCACGGCAATCTTAGCCATGAGGAGCCCGACGTCGGTAAAGGAAGTGCAGCAATTGACAGGTCGGATGGCTGCACTTTCCAGGTTTGTGTCAACTGGAGGTGATAAGGGTCACCCGTATTTCCAATGCTTGATGAGGAATAGTAGGTTCCTGTAGACTCCGGAGTGTGAACAGGTGTTCCTTAAGCTCAAGGAGTACCTGGCCAGCCCGCGGGTCTTGCGCAAACCCCAGCTCGGCACCCCACTGCGACTGTACTTCGCAGTCACAGAGAAGGCAGTGAGTTCAGTCTTTGTCCAGGAACAGGAGCAGAGCCAAAGGCCCATCTACTTTGTTAGCAAAGTGTTACAGGGGCCAGAGGTGAGATACCAGGCCATTGAAAAGGCAGCCTTGGCCGTTGTGTTCTCAACGCGTAGGCTTCAGCACTACTTTCAGAGTTTTACTATGGTGGTGATGACAGATCTGCCCATACGTAAGGTTTTGCAAAAACCAGACGTGGCAGGAAGAATGGTGCGATGGGCGGTCGAGTTGTCAGAATTCGACATTGAGTATGAGCCTAGAGGTCCGATTAAGGGACAGGTCTACGCTGATTTTGTGGCCGAGATGTCCTCGATAGAGGCCTAGCAGGAGGGACCTAGTTTTAAGTGGGTGTTATCGATGGATGGGTCCTCGAATCAGCAAGGTAGTGGAGTGGGGGTAATTTTGGAAGGGCCCAAGGGGTTGTTGATAGAGCAGGCCCTGCGGTTCACCTTCAAAGCCAACAACAACCAAGCAGAATATGAAGCTTTGATTGCTGGAATGCTGTTGGCCAAGGAGATGGGAGCGCAGAGTCTTGTGGCAAAGAGTGATTCATTGTTGGTCACAGGTCAGGTGGCGGGAGAATACCAGGCCAAAGATCCCCAGATGGCCTCTTAGTTGGAGTATGTTCAGCAGTTGAAGAGTTCTTTTGAAACCTTCGAGCTAGTGCATGTGCCCAGAGAGCAGAATGCCCGAGCTGACTTGTTGGCCAAACTCGCCAGCTCAGGCAAGGGGGGCAGGCTGAGGACGGTCATCCAGGAGACCCTGAGGGCACCTCGCACCTATACAGCTGATAATTTGGTGGGAGTCCATCAGATCAGCCAGTTAGACGGCGAGAAGAGGAGTTATCGGTCGTTGACCCAAGAAACCTTGAAGAAGCCACGGGTCAACGCGTGTATGCTACTAGAGGAGGGGTCATTGCAAGTCTACTTGTTGCATAGTGGAGAGACATGGATGACGCCCTATAAGTGCTACATAGGTGATGGGATGCTCCTAATGGAGCCAATGGAAGCAAGAAAGATAAAGAAGAATTCGGCCAAGTACACACTCATTGATGGCGAGTTGTACAGGCATGGGTTTACCCACCCCATCCTGGTGTGTGTGCATGGTAAGCAGTGCGTGAGGATAATGGCAGAGATCCATGAAGGCATATGTGGGAGTCACATCGGAGGTCGTGCTTTGGCATCCAAGGCCATTCGCGCAGGGTACTACTAGCCAACCATGAGGGAAGATTGCACGAAGTATGCACAGGAGTGCAAACAATGTCAGCTACATGCAGATTGGTACAAGGTGCCTCTAGAGGAGCTCAGATCTATATACAGCCCTTGGCCATTCCACACCTGGGGAATTGACATCCTGGGGCCATTTCCTTTGGCTGTGCGGCAAATGAAGTACCTCGTGGTCGCCATAGAATACTTCACGAAGTGGATCGAGGCTGAGCCAGTAGCATAGATCACAACCCACAAGATCCAACACTTTGTGTGGAAGAATATTGTGTGTCACTTTGGTGTACCCAAGCGCCTGGTGTCTGATAATGGCACCTAGTTCGCAAGTCAACAGTTGGGAAAGCTATGCACGGAGTTGGGGATCAAGCAAGTATTTGCATCGGTTGAGCATCCTCAAACTAATGGGCAGGTTGAGTCGGCCAATCGAGTCCTACTTAGAGGGCTGAAGAGAAGGCTGGAGAAGGCGAAGGGGATGTTGGCTGAGGAGGTCCCCAAAATTGTATGGGCCTACCATACCACTCCCCAGTCCACTACCAAGGAGACTCTTTTCAGCTTGGGGTACGGTTCAGATGCCATGATCCCTGTAGAGATCCAGGAGAGCTCACCGCGTTTCTAGAACTGTGTGGCTGAGGAGTTCAATGAAGAAAGGAAGGTGAATTTGGATCTCTTGGACGAAGTTAGGGAAGAGGCAGGAATCAAAGCCGAAGCATTGAAGAGGAGGGTTGGGCTAAAGCACAGTTCTAAGTTGAGAGCTCGGCAGTTCCAGGTGGCTAACCTAGTCATGTGAAAGACATCTCCCTACCAGATAGAGAACAAGCTATCCCCTAAGTGGACTGGTCCCTTTAGAGTGACAGAGGTCCTGGGGAATGGAGCATATAGGCTCGAGACTTTAGAAGGTGGTCCGATTCCTCGTACATGGAATGCGACTCACCTGAAGTTTTATTTTAGCTAAAGCTATGTAATATTGTACGCAGTTTAGGGGACACTCTTTTTTCCCTTTTAAGGGTTTTTAATGAGGTCACCCAATAAAATTTTCTGTTAAAGATATATCTTTGATTGTGTTTGTACAATGCAAATCGAACCTGTCACTTGGGGTTAGAAGTCTTGTGAGTAGGAAGGAAGGTTCATAGAGAACACCTCCACTTCGAGTGAGAACTCCCAACGTGAACAGAAGGGTTCACCCAGTTAAATCCTCCTTCGCCTATGAGCGATGTGAGGTTAGTTCGAACCTATCAGTTGGGGTTAGAGGTCTCGTAAGTGGGAAGGTAGGTTCGTAGAGAACACCTCCTCTTCGAGTGAGAACTCCCAACGTGAGCAGAACGGTTCACCCAGTTAAATCCTCCTTCGCCTATGAGTGATGTGAGGTTAGTTCGAACCTATCAATTGGGGTTAGAGGTCTTGTAAGTGGGAAGGTAGGTTCGTAGAGAACACCTCCCCTTCGAGTGAAAACTCCCAACTTGAACATAAATGTTCATTCATCGAAATCCTCCTTTGCCTTGGGCGATATGAGGTCAGCAAGGACCCGTCAGATTGGGTTAGAAGCCATGGAGCGGGAAAGGAAGGTTCATAGAGAACGCCTCCTCCTCTGAGTGAGAACACCAAGGACGACTTGTACCAGTGAAATCCTCCTCCGCCTACGAGCGATCAGAGGTCAGTTCGAGCCTTTCGAGTGGGGTTAGAAGTCTCGACAGTTGGAAAGTAGGTTCGTATAGAACACATCCTCGTCGAGGGAGAGCTCCCAATTCGAGTAGAGGGTTCACCAGTGAGGTCGACCCTCGCCTAAGGGCGATGAGTGGCCAGACGAAATTCGTTAGCATTCCCCTCTGCCTCGAGCAAGGAAGGGTCAGCTGCATGCAGATCGGCGCTGAAGTCCATATAAGGCTAAGAGATGTGGGCGATGATGAGGTGGTGAGGTACCTTTTAGCAAAGAAGTTCTTATGAAGTCTTGCCCATAGCGACTCAGCAGAATTAAGCGTGCTACCTATGGGTTATTCTGAGTCAAGCGTGCTACTTATGGGTTGATTCTATGCTGAGTAGTGAGTTCAACCAAGTATGCAAAAACAGTCAAACAACAGCAGAAATACGAATGCAAGTAAATTGAAGCATAAAGGTAAACAAGTATGAAGGCAAGTAAACGAGTTAACTATATTACAATGGAGGTTTAGTACAAGACATCCAGCTATAAGATACAACTGCTTAGGAGACCTATCTAGGCACTATTTGCCCGTCGACCACCTGCATATTTACAGAGAATAGAGAGAGGTCCATCTTAGGATGCATGCAGGCAAACTGAGCAAGGGCATCGCCGAAACCCTCCCCATAGGCGTCGGCGGCATCTTCAGTGAGTTCAGCCTCGGTCTTCTTAAGCAGCTCGGTTTGTTGAGCAAGTTCCTCCTCAACTCTGTCCAGCTGAACCTCTTGGTTTGTGGCTCTCTCCTCCAACTTGGTCATTTTAGTCTGAGCCCCCTCCATTTGCTCTTCCAGTTCAATGATCTTGTTGCGGAGGGGGAGAATCTTGGCCTCAAGCTGGAGGGCCTCCTGCCCTTTGGAGAAGAGAAGCTTCTTGGTCTCCTTCTCAGATTGGCGGAGACTGCCCAGCTCCTGGTTCAGAGCAGTCTCGCGCTTGGCAGCTTGTTGGAGTTGGAGATCCAAGTCTTTCTTCTGTTCCAGCTCCCTCTCCAGCTTGGCAACCTTCTCCAGCAGCTCTGCCTCAGCATTCCCTTTGACCAGCAGGAAGTTAGAGGCAGCAAGGAACTCCCCAAGGCCATGGCTTATAAGGTCCCCTAGAGAGTTCCTGTCCATGGCCTCCATCGCAGCTTGGCCAGGCATATGAGCAAGAGTCCGCTGCAGGAAAGGAGGAAGTTCAGGTGCAGGAGGTGCTTGGCTCGTTGAAGGGGCACTCTCCCCTCCACCCTCGAGCGCCAAGAGTGGCTCGGGGGGAGATGAAGCACTGGGAGGGTGCTCCCTAAAGGAAGGAGGTCGCCCTTCAATTGAAGAAGAGGTCTCTGCGGCAACTTCCACCCTCTTTCTCTTGAAGACGAGACCAGAACAGGTGTCTTCGTCTTGAGAGATCACTACTGGGGCTGCCCTCTTTGATTTGTCAGCAGTTGGTCTAGGGGCAGTCACAGCAGGCGAAGAGGGGCCAGCAGGGCTTGAGCCACCTGTAGTGCGACGACTTAGCAAATTGGCCAGCCTCTTCTTCTTCTCAGATACCTGCAATGGACAACGAGAAAAGGTGAGAAGAGTCATGCATAAACACAAAGAGAGTCATGCATAAACAGAAAGAGAGTCATACATAAACACAAGTATTGAAAGATATGAGATAAAGGCAATGTACCAATGTAGACGCTGAGGGTTTCAGCATTGTACTCGTGCCTAATCAGCTGTGTGGTGTCAAACACCACACCCCAGCTGGAGAGCAGTTGGCACACGTCGCAATCAAAGGACGTCAGCTCCTCGAGTCTGCGAGGCTTCTTAAACTTCAACTTCTCCACCCAATATAGTGGGAACCCATCGAGCATGGTGGAGTCGTAAGAGCTGCAACAGACTCGAAAGAACTTCCCCTTGAAGCCCTTATATGATTGCGAGAAGAGGGAGAGTAGAACCCTCCCTGCCACTCCATTAAGGCTTACCCAAAGCCTTTTCCCAGGGCTCTTCGCCTCGAAGAAGTAGAGGAATACATCTACCGAGGAAGTGAACCCTGGGTTGTTGCAAAGAATGGAGAAGGCCCTGATGAAGGCCCAGCTGTTGGGGTGCAGCTGGGCGGGTGCTACGTTCAACTCCGTGAGCAAAGCCCTCTCGAACTCGGTGAAGGGAAAACGGACTTTGACTCGTTTGAAGATGGTGGCGTACAGGAAGAAAAAGGGTTCCCCGTCATTGCAGCGATCATCAATGCATACGGGTTCGCCCTTTGTGCAGGGTCGCACCGAGATATACGCGTCAGTTTCCCTGCCAAAGACGCGCCCCTTGATCTCGTTTTCATCATCCTTGTGTTTTCTTAGGTCTTCACAGGTTGTTAGGTTAGAGGTCTCAGCAAGGAGATCCTCAGAAGCCCAGGGGTAAAGGGCCTTGTAATCAACTGCTACGGTGGGAGGAGGGTTGGAGGTGGTTTTGGTTCTGGCCATCTCGAATCTAAAACAAATGAGAGACAGGAAGAAAAGAGGGCTTAGAAGAAGCGACGATAAAAACACTGACGGACAAAGACTCAAAGGAAGAATGAACACAGCAAAGAAGAACAGAAACCCTAAATGTAGAAATCAAAGGCAGGTCCAGGACAGTTACAGCATGCAAGGAAGGTTAAAATACACTACAAAAGAGGGAAAGAGACATAAAAATCATACCTTTGTTGAGCAGAGGCGAAAAGGTTGAAGGAGTTAGTGTGGAGGTGGAAGCGTGCGCAGGAAGATAGAGTTTGCAGAAGTTGAGAACGAAAAGTGATGAAACAGTGAAGTGGCGCGGGATTTTGAAGGGGTTTAATGTAGCCCCAGGGAGCGCAAATGTTAAGAAACCCGGACCGTTGATACGGCCACGTGTCTACAGATAAAGGGGGGTTGGTGAAACGTCCCCTCAGCGCACTGTTCACGTCCTTATTCACAGAGCCATGTAGGTCGTCGGGCCGATTACTTAGTCTCTTCACTGAAACAAGTTAACAGCTTGAGACTGGGGGGCATGTGTACCGACCAGTCCTCGAACACCGAGAACAGCTAGTAATGGTGGGCCACATCAGTTGGGTCCCATAGCGTAGCCCAAAGTCACGTGGGATGGGCCCGCAGGTAGTATGAACTAGTAGGATGGTTAGTCATCAGCGTGTCGATGACCAGGGTGGACAGAGGTGTCATCGTCACTCCGCAGGTTCATCAGTCCTCGGCAACAGAGTGTGACGAGGTGACATCGGTCTTTGGTGTTTCGAACAGCAAAGCTAGAACATCTGGTGTGGGTCTTGAAGGAAGACCAGTTATCAGTAACCTGCCCAGAGGTAAGGCGAGGCCTGAATCACGGAGAGCTTATGCGTGGGCAGGGAAAGCACAGTAAGGTGCAGAGTCCTGAGGGGTCGAGTACTCATCAGAACTAGGGTTTCCCACTAAGGCTGCATGCATGGCACGTGAACAATGAAGGCACTCCCAGAACAGGTGGCCCCAGAGACTAGGTGCACAAGAAGGCACCCAGGTGGTCATCCTGTTAGAGTTTGCACTCCAGATAAGGAAACCTTATGTGCTAGATTACCCTAAGACTGGGTGATAGCGGTGCAAGGGTATTCCAGTAAACCCTAAATATGGGTAGCGGCACAGAGGAAACCCTAGACTATATAAAGGGTAGTAAAACACTTCACAAAGGTACGCAATTTGAAACCCTAAACACAGTTACTCAAACACTTGGTGTACTTGCCCTAGTCTTGACTTGAGCGTCGGTGATGTGAGTTCATTATGAACCTTTCTTGGTTTGGGTTGAGTTGATATAGGTTTCATTGTATTCATGACACTTTCAAGAATTAGGATCAAAATTCTAAAGAGCAATTAATAGAGTTTCTACTCAAGAAAACAAAGGTTCATACTAAAAACACATGAATAGGTAACTTGTAGTGTAAGATAACAATGGAATATGAATGGGTAATTCAAGAACAGTACCAAACTTCAAAGGAAACACAAGAACAACATAAGAACACCAAGAACAAGTGAAAATACTGATTGAAATTCAATAGGAACTAGAAAATCACAAAGAAATTCATCAAAGAACAAAAACCCATGGATGGAAAACAAGAACAACACATGTATATGGAAACCCATGGTTTGGACGAAATTAAAACAGCAAGAAAACAAGGAAATAAACCAACAAAGTGCAGAACAATGGCAGCAAATGAAAGGAAACAACTCATGGAAAAGATTGAACCGATTAAAAATGGAAAAACTACAAGAAAACACAAATGGGTATTTTTAGAAGATGAATAGAAATGACTTATGTGGTTGTAGCCTTTTGGAGATGTGATTCACGCCACTTGGAGGGTGGTTCTTCCAAGAAGAGTGGGTGGTGCTGCCACTTGAGAGTCTCCAAAGCTCACAAGATAAGACATGAAGGAGAAGAAGAGACAAGTCTCACAAACTCACTCTCTCTCAATTTCAAGATAGTTTCTTTTCTTCTAACTTTCAACTTTTTTTATTCAAAGTACCAAGCACCCCTATTTATAATGGAGAGGGCTGGTCATGTTACAAAGGGGAAGGAGTGGGAAGAGTCACTCTTCTAGCTCCTTCTAGTGCCTAAGAGAGAAAGGAGTAGAAAAGTCACTTTTTCCACTTTTTCCTAAAGAAAGTGCCTAAAATGCCTTACATTTAGAGGTTTCTTTTGGTTTTCCTCTTTGGCATACTCCTAAGGATATTTCTATATTATTTACAAATTTATACAAGAGTATTTACAAAGATTTATTTATACTACTATCTTTTGAATTTTCAAGAGAACCCAAAATGTTCTACTTTTTAAGAAGACTAGTAAGAAGAATTTTAAATGCTTGGGTGGATGACCTCTTCCTCCATTAGTAAAATCCTCTTCTACTTGATCTCCATCATGCTCCCCAGGTTGGAGAGAATTCGTCTACGAATTCAGAATCCCTACATATAACAAAGTCAGTTTGCTATCAAATAAAACAATGGATGATAATAAAGGCAAACTTGACTTAGCATTATGAATCATTGGGATGTCGGAAAAAGAAGTCCTATAGACAGAGCATGTTGGAAAAAAATGTGGGGGAATGATTATTTTCTTAGGAAAAATTCCCTTTAAAGGGTAAAAACCATTAGTAGGTATGGAAAAATCATCCCTAACATTTTTCAACCAATATGGAGTGCAAGTAGGAACTTTTGGTAATGAAAAAGACAAAGAAGAAGAATACCTTGGATGCTCAAATTGAGGCATAGCTTGAGTAAAAAAGATTGATTTAGTTGATAAGGTATTATGACTCATTTTATCATTTTCTTCTTTTTCATTTTCTCTTTTATTTTTCATTTTTAATTGGTCCTCATGAACTTCTTGTGGAGAGAGGGGTTTTAAGGTAACCTTGCGCCCTTGGAAGGAAAAAGACATTATATTGGTGAGGCCATCATGTAAAACATGTCTATCAAATCGCCAAGGCCTCCCTAAAAGAATATGGGTTGCTTCCATAGGCACAACATCACATAAAACCTCATCTTTATACTTTCCTATTTCAAAATTTATGAGGACTTGTTTATTAACCATGATTTCTCCCTTTTTAGTAAGCCATTGGAGCTTATAGGGCTTGGGATGAGAGATAGTGGGTAAAACAAGCTTATCCACCACTCTTGTACTAGCCACATTTGTACAACTACCCCCATCAATTATCATGGAACATAACTTTTTGTTGATAAGGCACCGGGTATGGAAAATATTTTCTCTTTGGGTATCATCCAAAGGTTTTTGAATTGTGCCCATCATGCGCCTTATCACCAATAAGTCACCTTCACATTGTATTTCACATTCATTATCACTAGGGCTAGGGGAAGGGGAGTTAGATTTAGAAGAATTATCACTATGTTCACGTACAACTAAACCCCCTTTTACCATCATGGTTCTTTTTGTTGGACAATTTGCAGCTATATGACCATAACCTAAACACTTAAAACATTTCTTACTTGAGGTTTTGGTTGGTGATTTATTAGTTGAAGTGGAAGGCTTTGAATCCTTGGATTTGAAAGATGAATCTTTAGAAGGAAATTTGGACAAAGACTTGTTTTTATTTTTCCAAGAGTTGTTGTAATAGCCATCATTATGAGTATTTTTGAAAGCAAGTTTCTTTGCAATTTGGGTTTCAACCTTGATGGCAAGGTGAACCAAGTTTTCTAAAGAAGAGTACTCATAAAGTTCAACAACATCTTGAATGTCCCTTCTAAGACCACTTACAAATCTAGCCATCTTAGCTTCATCACTTTCATGTATATCAACTTTAAGCATAAGCGTTTCTAGCTCTTTAAAATAAGCATTCACACTTAGCCTGCCTTGGTGAAGCCTTTGGAGCTTCAACAATAGGTCTTTCCTAAAGTGTGGTGGAACAAATCTAGCGCGCATACACTCTTTCAAATTGTTCCAAGAAACCACGGGAGGTCTCTTGTTTAGCCCAATGTCCATAAGAGTTTTATGCCACCATTGCATGGCATAGTCTAGAAATTCTAAAGTAGCTAGTTTTACCCTTTGGTCTTCTTGGACCTCATGTACATGAAAGATTTGTTCAACCTTTGCTTCCCACCCCAAATATACATTTGGATCACCTTCACCACTAAAGCTAGGTAATTTTACAAAAGGCATATAAGGCTTTGCCACATGTTAGCGCCTTTCTTCATAATGATGATGCCTCCTCCATTCGGTTTCATCTTCATGTCCATGATAGTTGGAAGAAGTTCTTGATGAATGCCTTGAAGAATGGCGTCTTCTATGGTGTGTATGGCTGGACCTTTCATTACTCACTTCAAGCCTTTGCAATCTTTCTTCCAATTGTCTTATAGCTTCATCTTTTTGTGCAAGTGACCTTTTGGCTTCTTTTAATTCACCAAGAATGAAAGCTTTTTGTGGAGAGTGTGGTTTGGAAGATGGAAGCGTGCGCAGGAAGATAGAGTTTGCAGAAGTTGAGAACGAAAAGTGATGAAACAGTGAAGTGGCGCGGGATTTTGAAGGGGTTTAATGTAGCCCCAGGGAGCGCAAACGTTAAGAAACCCGGACCGTTGATACGGCCACGTGTCTACAGATAAAGGGGGGTTGGTGAAATGTCCCCTCAGCGCACTGTTCACGTCCTTATTCACAGAGCCATGTAGGTCGTCGGGCCGATTACTTAGTCTCTTCACTGAAACAAGTTAACAGCTTGAGACTGGGGGGCATGTGTACCGACCAGTCCTCGAACACCGAGAACAGCTAGTAATGGTGGGCCACATCAGTTGGGTCCCACAGCGTAGCCCAAAGTCACGTGGGATGGGCCCGCAGGTAGTATGAACTAGTAGGATGGTTAGTCATCAGCGTGTCGATGACCAGGGTGGACAGAGGTGTCATCGTCACTCCGCAGGTTGATCAGTCCTCTGCAACAGAGTGTGACGAGGTGACATCGGTCTTTGGTGTTTCGAACAGCAAAGCTAGAACATCTGGTGTGGGTCTTGAAGGAAGACCAGTTATCAGTAACCTGCCCAGAGGTAAGGCGAGGCCTGAATCACGGAGAGCTTATGCGTGGGCAGGGAAAGCACAGTAAGGTGCAGAGTCCTGAGGGGTCGAGTACTCATCAGAACTAGGGTTTCCCACTAAGGCTGCATGCATGGCACGTGAACAATGAAGGCACTCCCAGAACAGGTGGCCCCAGAGACTAGGTGCACAAGGAGGCACCCAGGTGGTCATCCTGTTAGAGTTTGCACTCCAGATAAGGAAACCTTATGTGCTAGATTACCCTAAGACTGGGTGATAGCGGTGCAAGGGTATTCCAGTAAACCCTAAATATGGGTAGCGGCACAGAGGAAACCCTAGACTATATAAAGGGTAGTAAAACACTTCACAAAGGTACGCAATTTGAAACCCTAAACACAGTTACTCAAACACTTGGTGTACTTGCCCTAGTCTTGACTTGAGCGTCGGTGATGTGAGTTCATTATGAACCTTTCTTGGTTTGGGTTGAGTTGATATAGGTTTCATTGTATTCATGACACTTTCAAGAATTAGGATCAAAATTCTAAAGAGCAATTAATAGAGTTTCTACTCAAGAAAACAAAGGTTCATACTAAAAACACATGAATAGGTAACTTGTAGTGTAAGATAACAATGGAATATGAATGGGTAATTCAAGAACAGTACCAAACTTCAAAGGAAACACAAGAACAACATAAGAACACCAAGAACAAGTGAAAATACTGATTGAAATTCAATAGGAATTAGAAAATCACAAAGAAATTCATCAAAGAACAAAAACCCATGGATGGAAAACAAGAACAACACATGTATATGGAAACCCATGGTTTGGACGAAATTAAAACAGCAAGAAAACAAGGAAATAAACCAACAAAGTGCAGAACAATTGATGGCATTTTCATGTGTTCTTCTTGAATCAAAGTAGAAATAGATGGAGCGGAAGCAATGGATGAGTGAAACAAGACCCTCCTAGGAGTTGTGTTGGTCTTGAAGGTGCATGATGAGTATGGGTTGAGTGGTTCGGCCAGCTCAAGGGAGAAGGTGAAAGGATTGAAGTTTATAGCCTAGATTTCTAGGAGGAGTAAAGCTTGTGCACAAAAATGGCAGCATAACATTACTCAAATAAACTTGAAAATACATGAGGTAGGCCTCCTTATTTATAGATTTAGGAGCCTTGGTGAGCAAGCTTAAAGGGTAGGGATGGAAATACAAAAAGTGGGGGCTGCCTAGGGTATTGACTTTAGTCAAACCACACCATCATCCTAATATTCTAGAAGATAGGTCAAAAATGCAACATTTGATAGTACACCCCTCCCTCTTTTGCTAAAGGCACCTATTTGCTAGCACACCCCTCCTTCTATTGCTAAGGGCACCTTTTTGATAGCACACCCCTAAGTTAGCAAGTTTTGCTTTCTACACTACACTAATCTACTAAGCTACCCCTAATGGGCCTCCAAGTAGCATGTACAAGGTCTTCTCCCTCCCATCCGTGGCTTCTTCTATGTGTGCTTGGATATGTTTAGCCATGGATCTTGTGAGAGGTCCTAGACGGTCTAGCTCCATGGATAGCCTCCCTCCTTCACGTCCTAGACGCTCACTTCTTGGAACTAGACGCTCCTCTTGGTCTAGACGGTCTTCTTGGTTTGGGCCTTGGCTTCCTTGGTTAGATGTGCTTGGCCCTCCTCCATCATCCCCTCCCCCTTGGAAAGGATTTGTCCTCAAATCCAGCTCGTCATCGTCATTGGTACCTACAAATGGAGAAAGATCAATTACATTAAATGTGTCATGTACTCCATATTCAAGAGGTAGGTCCAATTTATATGCATTGTTGTTGACTCGCTTAAGGACTTGGACGGGTCCCTCACCTCGGGGACTTAGTTTGGACTTCCTTTGATTTGGAAATCTTTCTTTTCGAAGATGAAGCCAAACTAAGTCTCCTTCCTCAAAAATTATTTCTCTCTTCCCTTTGTTGTTTTGTTTTGTGTACTTCTCATTTTGTTGTTGTATTTGAATTTTAATCTTCTCATGCATTTTCTTGACAAAATCAGCCTTGATTACTCCTTCCTTATGCACAAAATCTTGTGGATTAGGAAGAGGAATTAAATCCATGGGCGTGAGAGGATTAAAACCATATACTACCTCAAAAGGAGAAGCATTAGTAGTCTTGTGAACTACTCTATTGTAAGCAAATTCAATGTGGGGAAGGTACTCATCCCAAGATTTGTGGCTGCCCTTCATGATAGCCCTAAGCATAGTTCCAAGAGATCTATTGACTACTTCGGTTTGCCCATCCGTTTGAGGATGACAAGAAGTTGAAAATTGTAGTCTTGTTCCAAGTTTACCCCAAAGAGTTTTCCAAAAGTGACTTATAAACTTGGGATCTCTATCGGACACTATACTTCTAGGGAGACCATGGAGTCTCACCACTTCTCTAAAGAAGAGTTTAGAAATATTTTGAGCATCATCTACTTTGTGGCATGGAATAAAGTGAGACATTTTGCTAAAACGGTCCACTACCACAAAGATAGAGTCATGGCCTCTTGCAGTCCTAGGAAGTCCTAAAATGAAATCCATGCTAATGTCTTCCCAAGGAGCATTTGCAATCGGCAAAGGGGTGTAGAGTCCATGCGGCATTGTTCTAGACTTTGCTTTTAAACATGAGATACATCTAGAGCAATGGCGTTGGACATCTTTCCTCATGTGTGGCCAACAAAATTTTGCTTTCAAAAGATCTAGAGTCTTATCAACTCCAAAATGGCCCATGAGTCCCCCTTCATGTGATTCTTTGACAAGGAGTTTTCTATGTGTTCCTTGGGGAATGCAAAGTTTTCCTTCTTTAAAAAGATATCCCTCGGACACATAGTAACCTCCTTGCGCTCTATGTAGACATTGGGCATAGATGGATGAAAGTTCTTGATCTTCTTGGTAAAGCTCTCTTATGTGGTCAAATCCAAGAATTTGGGCACCCAATTTTGAAAAGAGTGTGTGGCGTCTTGAAAGAGCATCGGCCACTATATTGGTGCTTCCTTTCTTGTATTTGATTACATAAGGAAATTGTTCAAGAAATTCCATCCATTTTGCATGTCTCTTATTGAGCTTGTGTTGGCCCTTTAAATATTTTAAAGACTCGTGATCACTATGGATAACAAATTCTTTGGACACAAGATAGTGTTCCCAAGTCTTTAGGGCTCTCACAAGAGCATAGAGCTCTTTGTCATAAGTGGGGTAGTTGAGGGTGGCACCATGGAGTTTTTCACTAAAATAAGCAATGGGGTGTCCACCTTGCAACAATACCGCGCCTATGCCTACTCCCGATGCATCACACTCTATCTCAAAAGTTTTGGAAAAATTTGGGAGAGATAGGATGGGTGCATTGGTGAGTTGAGCTTTTAGCCTTTGAAAGGCTTGCTCATGCTTTTCATTCCAACAAAATGCAACATCTTTTTTAACAAGTTCATTCAAAGGAGAAGCTAGGCTAGAAAAATTAGGCACAAACCTTCTATAGAAGCTAGCTAACCCATGAAAACTTCTTACATCACTTACATTTTGTGGAGTTGGCCACTCTTGGATGGCTTTGATTTTCTCGGGATCTACATGTACCCCCGTTTTGTTTACTATAAAGCCTAAAAAGACTACACTATCTACACCAAAGGTACACTTATCCCTATTTGCAAAAAGACTATTTTTCCTAAGAACTAGAAAGACTTCCCTAAGGTGACTTAGATGGTCTTCTAGGGTTTTACTATATACTAAGATATCATCAAAGTAAACTACTACATATTTACCTATACAATCCCTCAAGGTGTGATTCATAAGCCTCATGAATGTGCTTGGAGCGTTAGTGAGTCCAAAGGGCATCACCAACCACTCATATAATCCAAATTTGGTTTTAAAAGCGGTTTTCCACTCATCACCCTCCTTGATTCGAATTTGGTGATATCCACTTTTAAGGTCAATTTTGGAGAATAGAGTTGACCCATGCAATTCATCAAGCATATCATCAAGCCTTGGGATTGGATGCCTATACTTGATGGTGATGTTGTTGATTGCTCTACAATCATAACACATGCGCCATTTTCCATCTTTTTTAGGCACCAACAAGACAGGTACAGCACAAGGGCTTAGACTCTTTTAAACCCAACCCTTCTCCAACAAGTCTTGAACTTGTGATTCTATCTCCTTTGTTTCCTCGGGGTTGGTTCTATAAGCAGGCCTATTTGGTAGGCTTGCCCCCGGAATGAAGTCAATTTGATGTTCTATCCCCCTAAGAGGAGGAAGCCCATTGGGTCCTTCTTGTGAGAATAGATCGTCAAATTCACTCAAAAGGTTTTCTATTTGAGGAGGTAAAACCGTGAGTTCATTACTTGTGGCAGTGCATGTAAGTGCTCCTTTACAAAAGATAAGGCTTGGTTGTTCAACAAGAAGCAAGTTTTCTAAAACATTTTCAAAAGGCTTTTCTTGTAGACCAACCTTGTGGGAAGGAACACTCTTCTCCCACGCCTTCCTATCCCTAAGGATTTTCTCTTTTTCTAGCACTCTTTTTTTTTTGTTTTCCTCATCCCTCTTTTGTTTCATTTGTATTTGGTCTTTCACCACTTGAGAATGTGGTAAAGGACTAAGTACAAACTTCTTATATTTATGGGTGAAGGAAATCTCGTTAGTGAGACCATCATGCAAGGTTTTCTTGTCAAATTGCCATGGCCTCCCTAATAAGATATGGCAAGCTTCCATAGGCACTACATCACATAAAACTTTATCTTTGTATTTCCCTATGGAAAACTTGATTTCCACTTGCTTATCTACATGTAGTTCCCCATTTTCATTAAGCCATTGAAGTTTGTAAGGTTTTGGGTGAGGAACCACTTGTAGCTTAAGCTTTTCAACCATCCTAGCACTACAACAATTACAACTAGATCCACTATCCACAATGAGGGAACATATATTTTCTAAAACATTGCATCTTGTATGAAATATGTTCTCCCTTTGTGTTTCAATGGATGTGCTAGGGTGATTGTTGAGGGTTCTCCTAATCATAAGCAATTCTCCCTCTAATGGAGCTACCCTCTCATCCTCTCCCCCTTCCTCTTTCTCACTAAGCTCATCCTCGCCACTAGTGTATTCGTCTACACCTTTAAGAAACAAAGTCCTTTGGTTTGGACATTGTGCTTGCACATGCCCCCTACCATAGCACTTAAAACATTTAACATCTCTAGCTCGGATGGGTGGGGTTGAGGTTTCTTTGGTGAAGGGTTTGGTAGGTTCTTTTGGTTTTTCCTTAGATGTACTACCCTCCCTTTTAAACTCTCTCTTGGGATAAAAGTTAGAATAGGGGCTCACCTTTTGACTTGATGTTTTGCGCAAATTTTGTTGCTCAACTTTAATGCAAAGTTGAACCAAATCATTCAAGTCTTGATAAGGTAAGAGCTCTACTCTATCTCTTATCTCAAGTGATAGGCCACTAAGGAACCTAGATATGGTGGTTTCCTCTTCCTCTCTAATAGAGGCTCTCATCATATAGAGCTCCATCTTTTGCCTATACTCTTCTACACTCATATTCTTTTGTTGGAGTCTTTGGAGCTTGTCCATCAACTCCCTATGGTAGTAAGAAGGTATATGTCGACGTCTTAGGGCTCCCCTAAGGTCATTCCAATATTCTATGGGAGGTTCCCTATGAAGACGTCGGTCTCTTTCTAAAGAGGTCCACCAATACATGGCATTTCCTTGGAAACTAAGGGTGGCTAAGGGTACTTTTCGTTCCTCACTTACCCTATGGCAAGCAAAGAGTTGCTCTACCTTCATCTCCCAATCTAGATATATTTCTACATTTTCCTTTCCATGAAAATGAGGCAGGTCTACTCTAGTTTCCCTTGGCACCTCTTGTTCCCTTTGCCTAGTTCTTCTAGGGGGTGGTTGGTAGTAGTCATTAATTCTAAGGCTTCCCTCCCCTAGAGTTGCAATGCTTTGGGATGCATGAGTATTTGTTTTTTTTGATTTTTGAGATTTTTGGGATTTCTCTTCTTGAGCTCTAGCCAACTCATTAATCTTGTTTTCATTCTCCAATTGCCTAGAAGAGATTAATTGTACCGCTTGGGATACCTCTTTCAAAAGGGTTTTCAAAGATTTTACTTCACATTCTATAGACTTTGGAGAATGAGAAGAAGAAGACATGGCTAGACCTTTGTGTATTTAGGTGTTTTTACTTTGAGAAAGATTAGGGAAGATAAAGAAGGTAGTTTTCCAGGTAAGGGAGGTGAGTCTCAAATGACTACTTAAGTACCAAGCCTTTTCCTTGCCAAAAACTAGTCTCCAATGCCTTCTCACAAAAATTTCTCTTAGTGAAACACTTAAAACACAAGAAGTTGAGAAATCAAAAAGCAATAAAACTATGTAAGCTAAAAAAAAAAAAGATATGCAACAAACTAGTCGGTTTTAGCACAAATTAAACTAAACTAATCATGCAAAACGTTTCTACCAAAACAATAGAAAACAAGTTCAAACAAGCAACAAATTACTAAGCAAAAAATTTACTATGCTATTCGGCCCTAGGTGAGGCTTCTTGGACACTTTGAGCCCTTGAAGACACACTCACCGTCTAAACGTAATTAAAGAGGTAATTAACAATAAACCAAGTTGCAAAGGAAAAGAAGACTCCCTTTGTTGATCCTCTTTTGGGTTAGTGCACTTCCTTGTTGTCTTGAATTTTATTTTTTTTGATCTTCTAGGTGTTTGTATTGTTTGTTTCAAGTAACCTTGTTTCGGCTTTAGCTTTGTCTCCTCCTTAAAATGATGGCTTTAATTCTCCAATTTCCAGCACCTATTCACAAGAGCTAAACCTAAACCAAGTCAAGTTCCATGCACATATGCACCAAGGAGAATTAAATTCCAGCACCCAAAAGAGAGGTCAAGAAACAAAAGCAAGAAACAAATTTAATTGAATAAAAACAGTACCACCAAAAGGATTTATAATATGACAACTTAGAAAGAGAGTCAAGAAATTAAAGCAAACAATTAAAGGTACTCAAAAAAAGTTGGCACACAAAAGGAATTCCTAAAGAAAAGCACTAGATTAGATGACCAAATAAAAAAAAAAAAAACAGCACCACTGAAAATTGTTGTGGGCCAGAAAACGTGTTTGTTCCCCGATTTATGCTGAGCTGTATTTTTAAAATTTGTCTCTGAAATTTATATGCAAGAAAATTCAGGATCTTATCTAAACAATGGCTTTGGAATCACCTAAAACGCATGCACCATTTTTTTTTAATAATTTTTGCAAATTTGGTGTGCAGTTAGGCCAGCTGGAGCGCTCAAGATTTGCACTCTGATTTTGTAAGATTTATCATATTTTTTCTGTTGCCTTTTTTGATCTGATTTTTTTTTTGTCCTTTTTGTAACACTTCAAACTTGCATTTTCCAGAGAATCACAAATTTCCTATGAGTGGAAATAATTTTTGAAACAAAAAACAGCCAGACAGAGAGAGAAACAGGGGAAATCTGGAAAACTGGAAAAAAAAAAGCAAGATACCAAAATTTAACACAAAGGAAAATGTAAGAAGGAAATTGTGTAAGAACTAAGACACAATTATGAACTCAAACAAAAATTAAAAAGGCAGCAAAGGATCAAAATAACAGCAGATTAAGGCAAATTAAAGAGACCCAAAAACAAGAAACAATCAAGCCAAAAATAGGACTACTAAGAATTGATGACAATTATGGATTCACATGACTTGACACAACATTTATAGATTCAGAAAATAAAGACTCAAAGCATAAAATGAAGCAATTATAAGAAAGCAATAAAGACTCAAATTCCTAAAAGAAAACAGCCACTCAAAGTGTAAGGAATCCTATCACAATTGCACAAGAAAATGTTCAAGATCAATTGAACACATGTGCTTCGGTTGGATCTTCCATAAGCACACCAAGAACAATTTAAAATGTAAAAGAAACAGCAAGACAATTATGGAATTGAAATGACAAGATGAAAATAAAGAAGAACTGAAAATTTAAAAAGACAAGCTACTCATCTTGAAGAACCAAAAGCTCATGATACCAAATGATGGCATTTTCATGTGTTCTTCTTGAATCAAAGTAGAAATAGATGGAGCGGAAGCAATGGATGAGTGAAACAAGACCCTCCTAGGAGTTGTGTTGGTCTTGAAGGTGCATGATGAGTATGGGTTGAGTGGTTCGGCCAGCTCAAGGGAGAAGGTGAAAGGATTGAAGTTTATAGCCTAGATTTCTAGGAGGAGTAAAGCTTGTGCACAAAAATGGCAGCATAACATTACTCAAATAAACTTGAAAATACATGAGGTAGGCCTCCTTATTTATAGATTTAGGAGCCTTGGTGAGCAAGCTTAAAGGGTAGGGATGGAAATACAAAAAGTGGGGGCTGCCTAGGGTATTGACTTTAGTCAAACCACACCATCATCCTAATATTCTAGAAGATAGGTCAAAAATGCAACATTTGATAGTACACCCCTCCCTCTTTTGCTAAAGGCACCTATTTGCTAGCACACCCCTCCTTCTATTGCTAAGGGCACCTTTTTGATAGCACACCCCTAAGTTAGCAAGTTTTGCTTTCTACACTACACTAATCTACTAAGCTACCCCTAATGGGCCTCCAAGTAGCATGTACAAGGTCTTCTCCCTCCCATCCGTGGCTTCTTCTATGTGTGCTTGGATATGTTTAGCCATGGATCTTGTGAGAGGTCCTAGACGGTCTAGCTCCATGGATAGCCTCCCTCCTTCACGTCCTAGACGCTCACTTCTTGGAACTAGACGCTCCTCTTGGTCTAGACGGTCTTCTTGGTTTGGGCCTTGGCTTCCTTGGTTAGATGTGCTTGGCCCTCCTCCATCAACAATGGCAGCAAATGAAAGGAAACAACTCATGGAAAAGATTGAACCGATTAAAAATGGAAAAACTACAAGAAAACACAAATGGGTATTTTCAGAAGATGAATAGAAATGACTTATGTGGTTGTAGCCTTTTGGAGATGTGATTCACGCCACTTGGAGGGTGGTTCTTCCAAGAAGAGTGGGTGGTGCTGCCACTTGAGAGTCTCCAAAGCTCACAAGATAAGACATGAAGGAGAAGAAGAGACAAGTCTCACAAACTCACTCTCTCTCAATTTCAAGATAGTTTCTTTTCTTCTAACTTTCAACTTTTTTTATTCAAAGTACCAAGCACCCCTATTTATAATGGAGAGGGCTGATCATGTTACAAAGGGGAAGGAGTGGGAAGAGTCACTCTTCTAGCTCCTTCTAGTGCCTAAGAGAGAAAGGAGTAGAAAAGTCACTTTTTCCACTTTTTCCTAAAGAAAGTGCCTAAAATGCCTTACATTTAGAGGTTTCTTTTGGTTTTCCTCTTTGGCATACTCCTAAGGATATTTCTATATTATTTACAAATTTATACAAGAGTATTTACAAAGATTTATTTATACTACTATCTTTTGAATTTTCAAGAGAACCCAAAATGTTCTACTTTTTAAGAAGACTAGTAAGAAGAATTTTAAATGCTTGGGTGGATGACCTCTTCCTCCATTAGTAAAATCCTCTTCTACTTGATCTCCATCAGTCGGAGTGCAAACGGCCTCTAGGGCGCCCTTTTTCTCTTTTTTGCAGGTGTAGATTGCTTCGAGAGAACCAAGCATTTACCAAGGTGAGGAAGGAGGCGTGTGAGTGTCGTAGAGTCAACCGACAGGAGAGTCAACCGACAAGAACAATCATGTACACAGTGGTCCCAGCCACCTTCATGGGCCTCAAAACTGTGTTCACGGGGGTGGAGGACCCAGAGGCGCATCTCACAGCATTTCACACACAGATGATGCTGTTAGGAGGTTCAAATGCGATGCATTGCAAACCTTTTATGACCACGTTGATATGACCGATCGTAAAGACGTCCTTTGTCTCTACAGGTAAAGCATCCAACAACCAAGAGAAGTGCAGATTCCAGAGGAGACAGGCGGAGCCTGAACCAGTCATCCGAGTCAACCAACAAGAAAAATTACAATTTAATCAAACAACATATAAACATAAACAAACTAAATTAAAAATTGCATAAAAATTAATAACTATAATAACTACGTACAAATATTCAACATCTTCTATAAACTTTTTCTGTCTTATAAATTACTACAACATATTTTATATTTTTTTATTAATTATAACATTCATAATTTATGGAAAATCTAAAAAAATAGTAAACATTATAAATTTGTATTTCCATTCTGTAAAAATATTTTTTAAAATACAAAAAATCTAGTTTTTATAACGAATTAAATGTTAAAAAAATTAGAACTATCTACACATATTATTAAAAATTAGAATTTCTTCTCTAAACATTTTTTATCTTATAAATTACTACAACATATTTTATATATTTTTTTAATTATAACATTCATAATTTATGAAAATTTTTTTTAAAAAATAAACATTAAAAATTTATATTTCCATTCTGTAAAATTATTTTTCAAAATACAAAAAATATTTTTTTTTATAAACAATTAAATGTTCAAAAAATAATAACTATGTACACATATTATTAAAAATTCAAATTTCTTCTCTAAATTTTTTTTTTAATTATTACAACATTTTTTATAATTTTTTTAATTATCAGATTAATAATTTATGTAAAATGTTAAAGAAAATAACCCTAAACATTAGAAATTTCTATTTCCATTATATAAAAATATTTTATTTTGAATAAAAAATATAAGGACCTATAAATTATTTGGAATAGAAGTGATAGATTTTAAATAATTTCTGAGTATGTTATTATTTAAAATAAAAAGGACATAACAATAGAAAATATCATAGTGGTCAGACCTCAGACGTCGCCCAAGGTCTGGGGTCAGCTGGTAGAGGGCGGTCGGTTGACCATTGTGCTAACCAAGTAGTCAGGTGCGATGACTTTATCGTGAGGTAATCACGTTGGCGTGCTTGAAGGGGGGGCACGTGAAGCAAGAAGGGTAAGAGAAAGGAAGGTGTAGCTTAGAAGTCGACGAGATCGCCGTTTGTTGAAGAAGGTGGCGGCCTCCGACTTCACCCGTATGGAATCAGCAATCGCCTATGGTGTACATGACCGCCAATCGCCTATGGTGTACATGACCGCCAATCGCCTATGGTGTACATGATCGCCAATCGCCTATGGTGTACATGATCACCAATCGCCTATGGTGTGCATGATCGCCGAAAAGAGCACGTCGCCGAGTATTCGAGAAGACTTGGTGTGCACTTAGTATGTGGTCTAAATACAGAAGATGAGTGATATAGAAGATAGTTGGCATATCTGCCACCATGAGTAGTGTGGGCCATGATACCATAGACTTAGAGGAATGGGAGGACGAGCCCTCAGCTGGGTGTGACGAAGTGACATCGGTGACCAGAGTGAGGCGATGTGTCCTCGTCACACAGAAGGGCGATAAGAGATCGCCAACAGGATGAGAGGCACATCGGTCATCAACCAGGATGGGAGACACATCGGTTGTCTGCCAGGGTGAGACATCGGTTGTCTGCCAGGGTGAGGAATCAGTCGTCCGTCAGGAAGAGGAATCAGTCATCGCCAGTATGAGAGGCATCGGTCATCGCCGGTATCAGAGGCATGGTCATCGCGCGAGCAGTCATCGGTGGATGGTTATCGCGCGAGGTAGTGTTTCACGCAGATAATGTGGGACCCAGGCTCCCAGCATGAACGTTCTGCATGCGCGACACGTAGACATTAGGAGTGCTTCAGAACAGTTGACGCCAGAGAGTTGGTAAGGCAGGTAATGTAAGGACCTGTAAAATTAAATTGGAATAAAAGGGTATATTTTAAATGAATTCTAAGTATGTTTTTATTTAAAATATAAAGGAAGGGAGGTATAGCTTAAAAGTCTACGAGATCGCCGTAATTGAAAGAGTAGGCGATCTCCGACTTCTCTGGCACATGATCGCCTGTCGCCTTGATTGCACCTGAACGCCAATCGCCTGTAGTGTACCTAGTCGCCTGTCGCCTAGAGTACACATGATCGCCGAAACTACACTTAGTGTGTAGTCAAGATGTTGGATCAACCATAGTGGGTTCCCAAAAACCACGTGCATCAAGGTGTGGGTTAAGCCTTAGACACGCTGTGCATGCGAAGCCCTATGCTTGAGTATAGGAGATCGTCCTTAGTGTTGCATGCATGGGCGCACGAGGGCAAGTGCCAATCTACCCTTGGAAATGTGAAGCTACCGACGTCACCGAGTCATGTGGAGATGATACCTTGGACGTAACATAGTGGAATGAAGAACCTTCAGGAAGGCGTGGCGATGTGTCGTCGGGCATCGCCGGGGCGCGAGGCATGCGGGCATCGCCGGGGCGCGAGGCATGCGGGCATCGCCGGGGCGCGAGGCATGCGGGCATCGCCGGGGCGCGAGGCATGCGGGCATCGCCGGGGCGCGAGGCATGCGGGCATCGCCAGGGCGCGAGGCATGCGGGCATCGCCGGGGCGCGAGGCATGTGGGCATCGCCAGGGCTAGACATCGGTCGTCTTCCAGGTTATCGCGCGATGACGTGTTTCACACAGATAAAGTGGGACCCAGACTCCCAGCATGAAACGTCCTGCACGCGCGCCACGTAGACAAAAGGGGTGGTTCAGAATAGTGACCTCAGAGTGTTAGCCTGCGCAGAGGCACGCGTAGTTGTACTGTTCAGGGAAGCGTACACGCAAACTCCCCTGCAGAGTGGGTGGTGGCAGCGGCTTTTGTGGGCAAGTTGGTTTAAGATTCAAAAACCCACTTCTGAGAAAAAGAAAAACGTTGCAGTGGTTCAAGAGCAAAAGAGTGAGTTTACCTCCTTTCTCCTCCATTTCTCTCCTTCGCGCTGCGATTCTGGCACCTTCACACAAGAGTACGACGAGCGGCAGCCACCATTAGAGCACCTGGGAAGTTCTCTGCAAGTCCTTCAAACCAGACGCAAAAACAGAGCCAAGGCGTTCTTTAGGCTTCGTTGGATTTCGGAGCTCCTGGTGTTTGCGCAAGTCCAGGTAAGGGAAGCTAGCCTTCATTTTCAATACAAGTCGTAGTTTAGCTATTTCGGAAGTGAGGGCGACGAGGTCGCCGGTTTCGTTTTCATCTTCGTGAATGCTCTGTTCTGTGTGTTTTTGAGCGACGTGGTCGCCGGTTTTTAAATACAAACTTCGAAATACCCTGTTTTTGAACCAGGTCGCCGGTTTGGGCGATGTTTGCGAACTCCCTGTTTTTGGTGTTACTTTGAACTGTTGAAGCTTAAAGGTGATCTTCGAAAATCTGAATCTTTGAAACGAATGTTGCTGTGACTTGAATCATTTATTTAAGTGGTATGATGTCTTGGGTGTTGTGAATGTGGGATCGAGGCATAGTATTTTCAGGAAAGAAAATACCGTGTAAGATCGTGTAGGATGTGCATTGATCGGTGATTCCTAAGGGGATATCCTGACTCTGCTGAGGTAATGGAATCACATAGAGGAAGTTACTCAGTTGGTGAGAGTCGAAGGAGGTTCATATGAATGGGTGACTCGTGTGAAAAAGAACGAGCTCGACCTGTTTGGTGTGGATTAACCCTGTCATGCTTGGATAGTGAGGATATTGAGATTCATTTATACGCTGGTGAATGTGTGTGATTTCCCAGCGACCCTGTGAATGTGTGTGATTTCACAGTGGTGCAGCATGACAGGTGCAGATCTCTGAGTCTAGTCAATGCATGAGTCTTCCGGAAGTAGTGTCAAGTGTCTTGTGTGCTGAGTCAGTGGTGGTCTGACATGTGAAATGAGGAACTTGAAATTTATAGACACTTGATGCAGTTTGTGAAATAGAATGACTCTTGAAAATATTGTGAAATGTGTGATTTCTGGGCGATCAAGTGAAGGGTATGAGAAACTTGATAGCGATACGTGAATATCTTGAAATTGTTTACCTTGATTTTAATTTAATTATCCTTATTTAAACTCTCCTTAAAATATCTAGCTTACCCTGCGTGTTCTGCTCGTTGGCTGTCTTTCTCTTAAAACTGTGATGATCGTGTATAACTTACACGGGAGCAGATGATCTTCCAGGAAGCAGAGCTCCCTAGTGAGTGGTCGCCGAGGAAGAGATCGCCGGTTTCTATCTCTTGGTGGTGATCGCCGGATTTATGTCCTGCTAGCAGATCGCCTGTTTTGGGGCCTTCTGTTACCAGATCGCCGGTTCATGTATGGAGACCGCCGGTCTTGTTGTATTTGATTGAATTTCGTTAAATTTTGAAAACATTTGACTGGTCATGTATTAAACTCCCTAAGAGGAGCAACTTCATTACTTATATATATATGATCATGTACTCTTCAATATTATTTGTGTACCTTTATTTTCATTATACATGTATGTATGGTTTTATTTTGGCGGGATGTTACAGGTAACCCAAAGTTGGTACGCGCAGAGACATCTCGTGGCAGTTCTATCAGAGGAAACGTGCATGCAAGCTTCCCACAGAGTGGGTAATGGCAGCTACATAGCGGGTCTACGTTTCTTAGTCTCAGAACACACCTCCTCTTAGTTGGAGTTCGAACGCTGTTGGAGTAGCGGGAGATAGAGTGAGTTTAGTCTTCATCCTTTGTTCCTTCCTCTCTTTCACTCTGCGATTCAGGCCTTCTCACGTCCCAGCTCGGCTACCGGCGACTGCCATAGAGCACCTAGGAAAGTTTGCTGCAAGTTTCCAATCTAGCCTTAAAACAGAGTTCGGGTATCCTTAAGTTCGGTGGGTTAGAGCTCGTAGTGAGATTTTACGCAAGTCCAGGTAAGGGAAGCTAGATTTATTTTCAATAAAACCTTAAGCTAGAAGATTCTGATGTTGAGGCGACGTGGTCGCCGGTTTCAAACGTTCTTACACGATGCTCTGTTTTTGGTGTGTGGATTTGGAAATTTGTTTGAGCTTGAAAATGTGATACTTTAAATATGGTAGATGCTGTGAAATACATATGATTTTCGAAATCTTGAACTTTGGTATGATTTGGATTGTTTAGAAACGGTTGAAAATATGATATGATTGAATCGTTCATGGATGTGTTGTATGAATATGGAATGATGTGAAAATGTGATCAAGGCATAGTATTTTCAGGAAAGAAAATACCGTGTAAGATCGTGTAGAATGTGCATTGACCGGTGATTCGTCTAGAAGGAGATATCCTGACTCTCCTGATATAATGGAATCATATAGATGAAGTTATTCAGGTGTTGAGAGTCGAAGGAGGTTCATATGTATGGGTAAGTTGTTTGAAAGATAACTAACTTGACCTGTTGTATGGATTAACCCTGTCATCCTAGGAGAGTGATGATATTGAGATTGAGATTATTGTTTATGCGCATAGCTGTGTGGATTTCACAACGAGCTTGTGTGGATTTCACAGTGGTGTAGTATGACAGGTGCAGATCTCTGAGTCTAGTCAATGCACGAGTCTTCCGGAAGTAGTGTCAAGTGTCTATGTGTGATGAGTCAGTGGAAGTCTGACGTGAGAAAGAGAAATATTGAAATTATTGATAGACACTTGATGGATTATGTGAAATGAATGACACTTGAGGGAATTGTGAAATGTGTGAATATTTGATGGTTTACGTTAATATCAAGTTTCATGTTTTAAAGTTTTAAAAAATATCTAGCTTACCCTGTGTTTTGTTTTGTGTTTGCTTTCTTAAAACTGTGATGATCGTGTAACTACACGGGAGCAGATGATGTTGCAGGCAGTAGAGCTCCTCAGTGAGCAGATGGAGAACAAGGATAGTTTTAATTTGACTCAATTGTTGTATTTTCCGTTTTGAAAACTCTTGATGTATAAATTAAACTCCCTGCGAGGAGGGACGTTCCTTTTGAAGAATACATTGTAGGGAAGGGATGTATTTTATTATATATATACGAATGTTAATTTTGATATTATTGTTTTACCTTTATTTTATTATATAAAAATGAATAAGATTTTGAGGGGCGTTACAAAAAAACATTTAATTTTAATAATCAATTAAATATGCAAAATATAAGAACTATCTACATATAATTAAAAATTTAAATTCCTTCTCTAAACTTTGTCTCTCTTATAAATTACTACAACATATTTTATAATCTTTTTAATTTACATTAATAATTTATGGAAAATGTAAAACCAAAAAAACATTAAATATTAAATTTTTTTATTTCCATTCTGTAAAAAAAAAATTAAAATAAAAAAATACATTCTTTATAAACAATTAAATGTTAAAAAAATAATAACCATGTACACATATTATTAAAAATTCAAATTTTTTGTGTAAACTTGTTCTGTTTTTTTAATTGCTAAAACATTATAATGTTTGCAATGATAACGTTAATAATTTTTGTAAAATGTACAAGAAAAAAACCCTAAACATTACAAATTTCTATTTCAATTTTGTAAAAATTATTTATTTTAAATAAATAAAACTATTTTTTATAAACGATTAAATGTTCACAAAATAAAAACTATCTACATACATTATTAAAAATTCAAATTTCTTAAACGTTTTCTATTCTTTTAATTACTAAAACATATTTTGTAATCTTTTAAATTTTAAGATTAATAATTTATGTAAAATCTAAAACAAAAATAACAGTAAATATTATAAATTTCTATTTCCACTTTGTAAAGATATTTTGTTAAATAAATAAATCTATTTTTTATAAACAATTAAATGTCAAAAAAATAATAAGTATCTACTCATATTATTAAAAATTCAAATTTCTTCTCTAATATTTGCTGTTTTTTTTAATTACTACAATATTTTTATAATCTTTTTAATAATAATATTTTATATCTACATTTTCAATTCACCTCACATAAAATACATAAGCAACTTAACACAATAATTATTTGACTAATATAATTAATAGATTTCTCCTAAACATTGACATCTAAAATTACAAACTAATTAACAAAAATAACTACTTTAAAATGATTTAAACAAATTCCATTCCAAACACAATAAACATTCAAACACAATTTAAACATAAATAAAACATATATTTTTAAAAAAACCACACATAGCTCAAGAGAGCAGAATAAAACCACAATACAATGCAACTGTCAACAAGATCAAAGTGTGTCTGAAAAAATATTAAAAAAAAATTCAAAAAATAAAAAATCTGGAAAACCATGAACATAACCGATTATTACTTCCCTTCAAAAAAGCACATAATCGATTATCCAAAGTTTTAAGAACCATAATCGACTTTGCTTCTAGTTCAAAATCTAACATAATCGATTATGCTTAGAGATAATCGATTATGTTGAAAAAAAGACAGCTTCCATAATCGATTAGGTGACAAAAAAAAATTTAGATAATCGATTATGTGAAGACCTTAATCGATTATGAACTATTTTTAACTACATAATCGATTATGTAGTGCGTTCTTTTACAATAATAATCGGTTATACATGGAACTAAAATGAAGAAAACGTAACCTCAGGCCAGATATCAACTACCATACTCAGTGTCTTACCTCTATGCTTACTAGAGACCCTCTCCAGCACCCTATATCAATTCAACTCTCTTTGGAAACAATTCAGAATGTTGTGCTTTGTTTCCTTGGCACATACCTCTCTTATACACTCGTGCATCACAATTATAATGCACCTACTCTCTCACCAACACACTCATGCATTCAATTTGCATTCAAATTGGTCAAAGAGATTCCTGAACCAAAGTCAGGAATCTCATGCGCAGAGTGTCGTGCCTGTGGTTGTCATGCAAAGTTGATGGAAATTGTGTAATGTGATGAAAACTATGTAATGTTAAAAAGTGATGACAGAAACGTATTTAACTAAATCCTACGTGGTTTTCCCTTCCTTCCACTCTCCTTTCTCTTCAATTATGAGACAACCCAAATTTCCCCCATCTTTCCACTCACTCTCACCCTCACCCTCACTCAAACGGGGGTGGCACCCTCTCATCCGTCTTCGCTATAGTGCCATGCTCAGAAGCAAACACCGTGTGAGAGTTCCTGATGGAAGAGGGCCAAGCACAACCTCACAAGAGTCAAGACATGGGCATCCAAAGCCACACCAAGAGCGCCCAGGGCAAGAAGAGGAGCGTCTAGGGCCATGGGAGGAGCGTCTAGGACCATTTACTAGGTCCATGGCCAAGAGACTACATGAAGACATTGACCTAGCTACGGATGGGAGAGAAAGATATTTGTACATGTTACATGAAGGCCCATCAAGAGTAGCTTAGTTTTAGTTATGGTGTAAATAGCACAAACTTGATTCCATGAGGGTTTAACCTAGCTTTTGTTACGTTTCTAGAAGCCTTCCTAAAACTAGGGCCGGCCATGAGTGGTGTGTCCCATGTGATGACATTTTCATTTCATTTTGAGTACATTTGCTTAGCATTAGGTTAACCTTTATGGTCCTCCTTAGCCTATAAAAGGGGGAGCCAACCTATTGTATTGGGAAGATTGAATAGAGTATTGTTATGCTGCCCAAATTGTGTCATACACTACTCTTTGCCTAACTCTTAGGTTTTAATCTTCATTCCATCACTACCCAAGGAGCTGGCCGAACCTCCCCTTTTCCCCACTCTTCATGCACCTTCAAGGCACCCATGCTTCCTAGGAAGGCCTTGTTCACCTCCTCCACAAGTTTCCGCAAAGATCATCATCAAGGAATTCCAAAACCCAAAGAAGAGCTCATAGGAATGCCATCATTTGGTATCTAGTGCTATGGTTCTTCAAAGATGAGTATCTCTTTGCATTTTTCATTTTGAGTTCCTATTTTCTCCAAGTTGTTCATCTTTCTTCCAAGTTGTCTTGCTGTTTTTTGTGTTTTAATATGATTTGAATGCTTGTTTATTCATTTCATTCGGTGGGTTTGTTCAAAATTGTGCTTGAACATCTATTTTCAATTTTGTGTAGGATTCTTGATATCTTTGTGTTGCTGTTTTTATTTTTAGGTATTTGAGTCTTGCTTGAAATTTCATTTGGGTCATATGATGTTCTTGAGTCTTTTCATTTTGTGAATCCATAAGTTTTGTCTAAGTCATATGTTTCCATATTTGTCATCAAATCCTAGTAGTACTCTTATTGATTTATTTGTTTCTTGTTTTTGGTCTGAATGTTTGATCTGAAATCTGTTTTGTGTTGATCCTTTGTGCATTTTTAATTTTAGTTTGAGTTCTTATTTGTGTGTTAGATCCCCACAAATTCCATCATATTAACTCCATTGCGTTTTTGTTGGTATATCATTCTATTTTTTATTCCAGTTTTCAGAACCCCCTGCTTTCACATTTCTGTGCTGACTCTTTTGTTTTATGAAAATTACATACATCATCAAAAAATTTTGAGCCTCTGGATTTCACTAATTTGAGGTGTTAGAAAAAGGAAAAAAAAAAGAACCATCTGAAAAAAATAAATAGAAAAAAAGAGATAAATATTACAAAAAAAGTGTGCAATCCTGACATTCCAGCTGGCAGTTCTGAGCACTGATTTTAAAAATATTACCAAAATTAATTGGTACATGCGTTTGGAGTGAACCCAACGCCAAAAGTTTTTTAAGATCTTGTTCTGATTGTGTCTCAATTTTCAGAAGCAAATACAAAAGGGTCAGCTCAGCATAAATCTTTAAAAGATACGCATTCTGGACCACAACAATTTTCTTTTCAGTGGTGCTGTTTTTGGTTTTTAAATCAAATCTAGTGCTATTCCTAGGTTCCTTTTTGTGTGCCATCCATTAATTGAGTGCCTTTTATTTGCTTGTCTAATTTCATTTGAACTCTTTCTAGTTGTGTCACGTTTAATTCCATTTGTGTGGTATTTTTTTTTTCAAATTAAATTGTTTCTTGCTTTCTTTCTTTGGCCTCTAAGCTTGTTGGTGGATTAAATATCAATTGGTACTTGTTGAGTGGGAAATTGACTTGAGGGGAGTCTAGCTTGCTTAATAGGTGCTGGATTGAAGATTTTAATTGACCTAATTCCAAGAGGAAGAAAGGCAAGGGGCAGCAACAAACACCACACTACAAATACACCACACACTTTGGAAGGCCCAACAAGTAGAAAAACAACAAAAGGGGTGCAACTAGAAGAACAACAAAGGGAGTGCAATTAGAAAAGCAACAAAGGGAGTACCATTTAATTTCTTAGCAATCTTGCTTGTGTTAATTACTTGTTAATCACGCAATTAGTCGGTGAGTGTGTCTTCACGGGCTCCAAGTGTCCAAGAAGCCTCACCTAGGGTCGTCTAGCTTAAATTGTTTTTGTTAAAATTGCTTTAATTGAACCAATTTGCTTTGTTTCACTTCGTTAATTTCTTTTTTAATCTTGTTTAAGGCTTTGATAATTTTCTTTGTTTGCTAGATAGCTTGCATTGTTTCTTGCATTAAAAATTTGATTTCTTCATCCTCATTGTGTTGTAAGTGTTTTACCTAAAGAAGGACTTGTGTAAAGGTTTTGGAGGGATAGTTTTTGGCTAAGGCAAGACTTGGTATTTAAGTAGTCCATTGTCACTCACCTCTCTTACCTGGAAAGCTACCTTCATTAACTTTCCTCTTCTTTCTTAAAAGTAAAACATTTCTATACACAAAGTTCTAGTCATGTCTACTCACTCTTCCAAGTCTATTGAAAGTGATGTAAAGTCCATAAAATCTCTTTTGAAACAACTCTCCAAGGACGTACAACACATTTCATATAGACAATTGGAAAATGAGTCTAAAATCAATGAATTGACTAGAGCAAAGGAAGAAAAATCTCAAAATTAAAAAAAACACATACCCATGCATCTCAATCACAAATCCAAGAGTCTCTAGGGGAGGGAAGCCTTAGAATCCATGATTACTACCAACCACCCCCTAGGAGAAATAGGAGAAGAGAGGAAGAAGCCCCAAGGGAAGTAAGGGTAGACCTATCCCATTTCTATGGTAAGGAAAACGTAGAGGTGTACCTAGATTGGGAGATGAAAGTAGAGCAACTCTTTGCTTGCCATAGGGTGAGTGAAGAGAGGAAGGTACCCTTAGCAACCCTTAGTTTCCAAGGCAATGCCATGTATTGGTGGACCTCTCTAGAGAGAGATAGATGTCTTCATAGGGAGCCTCCCATAGAGTATTGGAATGACCTTAGGGGAGCCCTAAGACGTCGCCACATACCTTCCTACTACCATAGGGAGCTAATGGACAAGCTTCAAAGGCTCCAACAAAAGAACATGAGTGTGGAAGAGTGTAGGCAAAAAATGGAGCTATACATGATGAGAGCCTCTATTAAAGAGGAAGAGGTCACCACCATATCTAGATTTCTAAGTGGGCTCAACCTTGAGATAAGGGATAAAGTAGAACTTCTTCCCTACCAAGACTTGAATGACTTGGTTCAACTTTGCATTAAAGTTGAACAACAAAATTTGCGCAAAACTTCAAGTCAAAAGGTGGGTTCCTACTCTAACTCCTATCCCAAGAGAGAATATAGAAGGGAGGGTAGTACATCTAGAGAAAAACCAAAGGAAACTACCAAGCCCTTAGCAAAAGATACCTCCACCCCACCCATCCGAACTAGGGACATCAAGTGTTTTAAGTGTTTTGGAAGAGGGCATGTGCAAGCACAATGTCCAAACCAAAGGACCTTGTTTTTAAGAGGTAAGGATGAGTACACTAGTGGTGAGGATGAGCCTAGTGTAGAAGGAGAGGAAGGGGGAGAGGATGAGAGGGTAAGCCCATTAGAGGGAGAATTGCTAATGATTAGGAGAACCCTCAACAATCATCCTAGTACATCCATGGAAACCCAAAGAGAGAACATCTTTCATACAAGATGTAATGTTTTAGAAAATATATGCTCTCTCATTGTGGATAGTGGATCAAGCTGCAATTGTTGTAGCTCTAGGATGATTGAAAAGCTCAATCTAAAAGTAGTTCCTCATCCTAAGCCATACAAGTTGCAATGGATCAATGAGAATGGGGAACTAAGTGTAGATAAGCAAGTGCAAATCAAGTTCTCCATAGGTAACTACAAAGATAAATTTTTATGTGATGTAGTACCTATGGAAGCTTGCCATATATTGTTAGGAAGACCATGGCAATTTGATAAGAAAACCTTGCATGATGGTCTAACTAATGAGATTTCCTTCACCCATAGGCATAAAAAGTTTGTCCTTAGTCCTTTACCACATTCTCAAGTGGTGAAAGACCAAATACAAATGAAAGAAAAGAGGGATGAGGAAAAAAAAAAAGAAGAGAGAGTCCTTAGGAATAGGAAGGCGTGGGAGAAGAGTGTTCCTTCCCACAAGGATGCTCAACAAGAAAAGCCTTTGATAAACATTTTGGAAAAATTGCTTCTTGTTGAACAACCAAGCCTTATCTTTTGTAAGGGAACACTTGCATGCACTGCCACAAGTAGTGAACCCATGAGTCTACCTCCTCAAGTGGAAAATCTTTTGAGTGAATTTGATGATGTATTCTCTAATGAGGGACCCAATGGACTCCCTCCCATTAGAGGTATAGAACATCAAATTGACCTAATTCTGGGGGCAAGCCTACCAAATAGGCCTGCTTATAGAACCAACCCCAAGGAAACTAAGGAGATAGAGTCACAAGTTCAAGACTTGTTGGAGAAGGGTTGGGTTCAAAAGAGCCTAAGCCCTTGTATTGTACCTGTCTTGTTGGTGCCAAAAAAAGATGGAAAATGGCGTATATGTTGTGATTGTAGAGCAATCAACAACATCACCATCAAGTATAGGCATCCAATCCCAAGGCTTGATGACATGCTTGATGAATTACATGGGTCAACCATATTTTCCAAAATTGACCTTAAAAGTGGGTATCACCAAATTCGAATCAAAGAGGGTGATGAGTGGAAAACTGCTTTTAAGACCAAGTTTGGATTATATGAGTGGTTGGTGATGCCATTTGGCCTCACTAATGCCCCTAGTACATTCATGAGGCTCATGAATTATACCTTGAGGGATTGTATAGGTAAATACGTAGTAATTTACTTTGATGATGGCCTAGTGTATAGCAAAACCCTAGAAGACCATCTAAGACACCTTAGGGAAGTTCTTCTAGTGCTTAGGAAAAATAGTTTGTTTGCCAATAGGGATAAGTGTACCTTTTGTGTAGATAGCATAGTTTTCTTAGGGTTCATAGTTAACCAAAGGGGGGTGCATGTTGACCCCGAGAAAATCCAAGCCATCAAAGAGTGGCCCACTCCTCAAAATGTAAGTAAAGTAGGAAGTTTTCATGGGCTAGCTAGCTTCTATAGAAGGTTTGTACCCAATTTTTCAAGCTTAGCTTCCCCTCTCAATGAACTTGTTAAAAAAGATGTTGCATTTTGTTGGAGTGAAAAGCATGAGCAAGCCTTTCAAAGGCTAAAAGCTCAACTCACCCATGCACCCATTCTAGCTCTTCCAAATTTTTCTAAAACTTTTGAGATAGAATGTGATGCATTGGGCGTGGGCATAGGTGCGGTATTGTTACAAGGTGGTCACCCCATTGCATATTTTAGTGAAAAGCTTCATGGTGCCACCCTTAACTACCCCACTTATGACAAAGAGCTCTATGCACTTGTGAGGGCCTTAAAGACTTGGGAACATTATCTTATTTCCAAAGAATTTGTTATCCATAGTGATCATGAGTTCCTAAAGTACTTAAAAGGCCAACACAAGCTTAACAAAAGACATGCTAAGTGGATGGAGTTTCTTGAGCAATTCCCTTATGTAATCAAATACAAGAAAGGAAGCACCAACATAGTGGCCAATGCTCTCTCAAGGAGGCATTTGCTCTTTTCAAAATTAGGTGCCCAAATTCTTGGATTTGATCACATAAAAGAGCTTTATCAAGAAGGTCAAGAATTTTCATCCAGCTATGCTAAGTGGATAGAGCACAAGGAGGTTACTATGTGGTCGAGGGATATCTTTTTAAGGAAGGAAAACTTTGTATTCCCCAAGGCACACATAGGAAGCTCCTTGTAAAGGAATCACATGAGGGGGGTCTCATGGGCCAGTTTGGAGTTTATAAGACTCTAGATCTTTTAAAAGAAAAATTTTATTGGCCGCACATGAGAAAGGATGTCCAAAGACATTGCTCTAGATGCATATCATGTTTAAAAGCAAAGTTTAGAGCAATGCATCATGGACTCTACACCCCCTTCCGATTGCAAATGCTCCTTGGGAAGACATTAGCATGGACCTCATTTTAGGACTCCCTAGGACTGCAAGAGGCCATGACTCTATCTTTGTGGTAGTGGATCGTTTTAGCAAAATGTCCCATTTTATTCCATGCCACAAGGTAGATGATGCTCAAAATATTTCTAGGCTCTTCTTTAGAGAAGTGGTGAGACTCCATGGTATACCTAGAAGTATAGTACCCGATAGAGATCCCAAGTTTATAAGCCACTTTTGGAAAACTCTTTGGGGCAAACTTGGAACAAGACTACAATTTTCAACTTCTTGTCATCCTCAAACGGATGGCCAAATCGAAGTAGTCAGTAGATCTCTTGGAACTATGCTTAGGGCTATCATGAAGGGGAACCACAAGCCTTGGGATGAGTATCTTCCCCACATTGAGTTTGCTTACTGTACCGACCTGTCCTCGGACACCGAGAACAGGTGGTAAAGGGCGAACCACGTCAGCTGGGTCCCACAGCATGGGCCAAAGCCACGTGGAGTGGACCCTGCAGGCAGCTTGGATTAGAGGGTGATCAGTCATCGGTGTGTTCCCTTAGAGAAGGGTGATCAGTCATTCCCCTCAGAGTAGGGTGATCAGTCATCGGTGTGTTCCCACAGAGAAGGGTGATTAGTTGTCAGACCACCAGGATGGGCTGAGGTGTCATCGCCACTCAGAGTATGGCGAGGTGACATCGGCCTTGGGTGAAGACGAGGTGACATCGGCCTTGGGGGAAGACCAGTTAAATACCCAGAGGAAGGGAGAGGCCTGAATCACGAAGAGCCCATGTGGGTAGCAGGGAGAGCACAGTTAGGTGTAGAGTCCTGAGGGGACGAGTACTCACCAGAACTAGGGTTTTCCCAGTAAAGGCTACATGCATGGCACGTGAGCAGCAAGGGCACTCCCAGAACAGGTGGCCCCAGAGATCAGGTGCACAAGGAGGCATCCAGGTGGTCACCCTGTTAGGGAGTTTGCACTCCAGATAAGGAAACCTTATGTGCTAGATTACCCTAAGATTGGGTGATAGCGGCGCAAGGGTATTCCAGTAAACCCTAAATATGGCTAGGAGCGCAGTGAACCCTAATTAGGGTTAGCGGCGCTGTAAACCCTAGACTATATAAGGGACAGTAAAATACTTCACAAAGGTATGCAGTTTCTAGACCTAAACACATAGAGAGAAACTCAATACACTTGGTGTTGCTTGCCCTACACTGACTTGAGCGTCGGAGTGCAAACGGCCTCTAGGGCGCCCCCTTTCTCTTTTGCAGGTGCAGATTGCTTCGGAAGAACCAAGCACATATCAACCTGAGGTAGGAGGCGTGTGAGTGTCGTGAGTCAACCGACAGGCGGGTCAACCGGCAAGAACATTTGGCGCCCACCGTGGGGCCGGAGTAAAACGATGTGTACCGACCAGTCCTCGGACACTGAGAACAGGTGGTAAAGGGCGAACCACGTGAGCTGGGTCCCACAGCATGGGCCAAAGCCACGTGGAGTGGACCCTGCAGGCAGCTTGGATTAGAGGGTGATCAGTCATCGGTGTGTTCCCTTAGAGAAGGGTGATCAGTCATTCCCCTTAGAGTAGGGTGATCAGTCATCGGTGTGTTCCCACAGAGAAGGGTGATTAGTCGTCAGACCACCAAGATGGGCTGAGGTGTCATCGCCACTCAGAGTATGGCGAGGTGACATCGGCCTTGGGTGAAGACGAGGTGACATCGGCCTTGGGGAAGACCAGTTAAATACCCAGAGGAAGGGAGAGGCCTGAATCACGAAGAGCCCATATGGGTAGTAGGGAGAGCACAGTTAGGTGTAGAGTCCTGAGGGGACGAGTACTCACCAGAACTAGGGTTTTCCCAGTAAAGGCTACATGCATGGCACGTGAGCAGCAAGGGCACTCCCAGAACAGGTGGCCCCAGAGATCAGGTGCACAAGGAGGCATCCAGGTGGTCACCCTGTTAGGGAGTTTGCACTCCAGATAAGGAAACCTTATGTGCTAGATTACCCTAAGATTGGGTGATAGCGGCGCAAGGGTATTCCAGTAAACCCTAAATATGGCTAGTAGCGCAGTGAACCCTAATTAGGGTTAGCGGCGCTGTAAACCCTAGACTATATAAGGGACAGTAAAATACTTCACAAAGGTATGCAGTTTCTAGACCTAAACACATAGAGAGAAACTCAATACACTTGGTGTTGCTTGCCCTACACTGACTTGAGCGTCGGAGTGCAAACGGCCTCTAGGGCACCCCCTTTCTCTTTTGCAGGTGCAGATTGCTTCGGAAGAACCAAGCACATATCAACCTGAGGTAGGAGGCGTGTGAGTGTCGTGAGTCAACCGACAGGCGGGTCAACCGGCAAGAACATTTGGCGCCCACCGTGGGGCCGGAGTAAAACGATGTGTACCGACCAGTCCTCGGACACCGAGAACAGGTGGTAAAGGGCGAACCACGTCAGCTGGGTCCCACAGCATGGGCCAAAGCCACGTGGAGTGGACCCTGCAGGCAGCTTGGATTAGAGGGTGATCAGTCATCGGTGTGTTCCCTTAGAGAAGGGTGATCAGTCACTCCCCTCAGAGTAGGGTGATCAGTCATCGGTGTGTTCCCACAGAGAAGGGTAGTAGTCGTGAGACCACCAAGATGGGCTGAGGTGTCATCGCCACTCAGAGTATGGCGAGGTGACATCGGCCTTGGGTGAAGACGAGGTGACATCGGCCTTGGGGGAAGACCAGTTAAATACCCAGAGGAAGGGAGAGGCCTGAATCACGAAGAGCCCATGTGGGTAGCAGGTAGAGCACAGTTAGGTGTAGAGTCCTGAGGGGACGAGTACTCACCAGAACTAGGGTTTTCCCAGTAAAGGCTACATGCATGGCACGTGAGCAGCAAGGGCACTCCCAGAATAGGTGGCCCCAGAGATCAGGTGCACAAGGAGGCATCCAGGTGGTCACCCTGTTAGGGAGTTTGCACTCCAGATAAGGAAACCTTATGTGCTAGATTAACCTAAGATTGGGTGATAACGGCGCAAGGGTATTCCAGTAAACCCTAAATATGGCTAGTAGCGCAGTGAACCCTAATTAGGGTTAGCGGCGTTGTAAACCCTAGACTATATAAGGGACAGTAAAATACTTCACAAAGGTACGCAATTTCTAGACCTAAACACATAGAGAGAAACTTCATACACTTGGTGTTGCTTGCCCTACACTGACTTGAGCGTCAGAGTGCAAACGGCCTCTAGGGCGCCCCCTTTCTCTTTTGCAGGTGCAGATTGCTTCGGAAGAACCAAGCACATATCAACCTGAGGTAGGAGGCGTGTGAGTGTTGTGAGTCAACCGACAGGCGGGTCAACCGGCAAGAACACTTACAATAGAGTAGTCCACAAGACTACTAATGCTTCTCCTTTTGAAGTTGTGTATGGGTTTAATCCTCTCACACCTATGGGTTTGTTGCCTCTTCCTAACCCACAAGAATTTATGCATAAGGAAGGAGTAATGAAAGCCGACTTTGTTAAGAAAATTCATGAGAAGATCGAAACCCAAATACAACAACAAAATGAAAAGTATGCAAGATACAGCAATAAGGGGAAGAAAGAAATAATTTTTGAGGAAGGAGACTTAGTTTGGCTTCACCTTCGAAAAGATAGATTTCCAACTAAAAGGAAGTCCAAACTAAGTCCCCGAGGTGATGGACCCTTTCAAGTCCTCAAGAGAGTCAACAACAATGCTTACAAATTGGACCTACCTCTTGAATATGGAGTGCATGATACTTTCAATGTAATTGACTTATCTCCATTTGTAGGTACCAATGAAGACAAGGACGACTTGGATTTGAGGACAAATCCTTTCCAAGGGGGAGGGGATGATGGAAGAGGGCCAAGCACAACCTCATAAGAGTCAAGACAAAGGCATCCAAAGCCACACCAAGAGCGTCTAGGGCAAGAAGAGGAGCGTCTAGGGCCATGGGAGGAGCATCTAGGACCATTTGCTAGGTCCATGGCCAAGAGACTACATGAAGACATTGAGCTAGCTACGGATGGGAGAGAAAGATATTTGTACATGTTACATGAAGGCCCATCAAGAGTAGCTTAGTTTTAGTTATGGTGTAAATAGCACAAACTTGATTCCATGAGGGTTTAACCTAGCTTTTGTTACGTTTCTAGAAGCCTTCCTAAAACTAGGGCCGACCATGAGTGGTGTGTCCCATGTGATGACATTTGCATTTCATTTTGAGTATATTTGCTTAGCATTAGGTTAACCTTTGATCCGGTCGGTCATCGGTAGTCGATGACGTCAGCAGCAGTTGACCACGTGGACCATTCACAGGGTGACACGTGGTAGAAGATAGCAGGTGAATCAGGGAGGAGATCACTCAGAATGGTGATCGGTGGTCGGTTCCTAAGGGACCGCCACCCGCAGATCAGTGTCAGGTGAGCGCCTGGAGGCAGAGCGCGATGAGCGCCTGGAAGCAGAGCGCGAGAAGTAAAGAAGCACTGATCAGTCATCGGGGGTTTCCTGTTAACACACAGTTAAGCTGGGACCCAGGCTCCCAGCGAGAGCGTTACGCAAGAAGCACAGATCAGTAATTGCCTACCGCCATGAGGATGAGTAATCGCCTATCGCCTGTGAGGATGAGTAATCGCCTATCGCCTGTGAGGATGAGTAATCGCCTATCGCCTGTGTGGATGAGTAATTGCCTATCGTTGTGTGTGAAGACCGGTAATCGCCTAGATTGCACATGATCGTCATGTGTGGAGATTAGGAGATCGGGTGGTCATCAAGTCGCCGAAAGGAGCACATCGCCGGGTATTTGAGAAGACTTGTGTGAGTCGTGATACCCAGTGGTAACCAGCTCTTCATGTTAAGGTTGCGCCCAGAGTAGCCTGTGCACTAAGCTCCTCCCTGTGTTGGTAACTTAGTCGAAGGAGCAAAGTGGAAGTAACGTTTCAGCTGCAGGTACTCCAGATGGTGACACGTGTATGACCAGATGTTATCCACGTGTCAAGAGGAATAACCGTCAAGAGAGAGAAAGACTCAGGTATATATACAAAATTCTTAACGGAATTAAGGGGAGGATTGATTTTTGGTGTGATTCACTTGTACACGGTTCTGAGTTTCTTTAAGATTCTTTGTTGATTCAATCACTGACTTGAGCGTCGGAGCGCAACCGGCCGCAGAGGCGCCATACTGTTCTTTCAGGTTTCTTGGAGGATTTTCAGGTGGAGGTCATTGGTGTGCTTGGCGTGAAGATGGTGAGGACGAGGTTCGAGAAGGAGAAGCTCTAGCACTTTGGTCAAGATGCTGGATCATCAGGCGTCCACCGTGGGGCCGTGTAAACTATGATTCCCATCCACAGTTGAGTTTGTGAGGTTTTCGGTGGTTTCTGTTCGATTGCTTGCTGCCGCAATCGTATTTCAGAGGTTTTGACCGTTTGAATTGAAGTTCAATCGGTGAGGTGTGGTGTTCTGGAGGTTTCTACCGATTGATACTTGGATCAATCGTTGTGCAAAGGAAGTTGAAAGGTTTCTTGAGCGTTGCTGCGAGGTAGCTTTTGCGTGTTGAGAGGTAACTGTGTGAAATTAGTTGGAGTTTCATGAGGAAAATGAGGACAACCAGATCTAGTTCAGTTGCACCACAATCCGGAGAGAATAACGTGACGATGTCGCAAATGTTGGAGATGATGCGTGCTTTGCAAGAAGATGTGGCAGCATCGCGCGTCGAGCAGACAAAGATGCACGGCGACCTGGTCGCTTCCCAGGCCAGGAACGAAGAGCTGAGGAAGGTTAATGAAGAGTTACGTCAGGCTCTTCGCGACCAGAGGGAGAGTGCCGCGACTAGTGGAGGCGCACCAACGTCTCCGCCACGAGTTTTTCCAATGCCATTTTCGCAGGCGATCATGGATGCTGCGATTCCTGCGAACATCACGGCGTTGAAGGCCTCCTTCACTGGAGTGGAAGATCCAGAGGCTCACCTTACCACGTTTCATACGCAGATGATGTTGTCGGGAGGATCGGATGCGGTCTATTGCAAGATGTTCATGAGCACTCTCCACAACACAGCATTGGATTGGTTTGTAAGCCTACCTACTGGACACATTTCCAGTTTCCAGCAATTCTCCAAGCTTTTCGTCGATCAGTACATTGTGAATAAGGCGCCGCCTATGGTGTTGTACGACCTGTTCGACGTAAGGCAATTCTAGGGGGAATCTTTGAAGAACTATATGAATAGGTTTGGAGCTCAGATAGTCCGATTACCAGGTAAAGATGAGGAGATGTTCGTGCACTCCTTTAAGAAGGGCGTGCTACCTGGACCCTTCAGCGAATCGTTAATCAGGAGCCACCCCGCAACGTTTGCAGAGATTCGGCGACGTGCTGTGGCTCACATCGCCGCTGAGAATGAAGTGATGGAGAAGAGAGGGAATATGGCTCCTGCAAAACCACGCACCCAAGCCAAGACTCAGCCTCAGAGGGTGTTGGAGACGGCGACGGTGAAGAAGGATCAAAGGACATACCATCCTTATGATCTAAAGATAAACAAAGGCGATGACAGTTGATAGCATTCCTATGAGCTCTTCTTTGGATTTTGGAGTTCCTTGGTGATGATGGATGCGGAAGCTTATGGAGGAGGTGAGCAAGGCCTTCCTAGGAAGCATGGGTGCCTTGAAGGTGCATGAAGAGTGAGGAAATGGGGAGGTTTGGCCAGCCCCTTTGGCAGTGATGAATTGAAGACTAAAACCTAAGTGTTAGGCAAGGAGTAGTGTATGGCACAATTTGGCAGCATAACAATACTCTATTTAATCTTGAAAATACAAGGTGTAGGCTCCTCCTTTTATAGGCTAAGGAGGACCATAATGCAACCCTAATGCTAGCTAAATGAAATGTAAATGTGAAGCACATGGGCCACATGGAAAGTGTGAGCACATGGGGAGGGGTGTGTCTAGTTTGTAAGTTCACCCCCTCCATGGGCTTTCTAGAATAGTGGGAAGGTTAACTTCTCCTTAATTCTAATGTGCAGAAAAATAAACATTTGTCCACATGGCTATGCTATTCACACCCCAATTAAAGCTAAACTACATTTGATGGGCCTTCACGGAATATGTGCTAGTATGCCACTCTCCCATTCATAGCTTTGATCCAAGTCTTCTTGTCCTAGACGCTTCTAGCTTGGCCTTCTCGTCCTAGACGCTCCTAGCTTGTCTTAGACGCTCCTAACTTGGTCTTAGACGCTCTTGACTTGACTCTTGCCTTTCATGGAAGGTTGTGCTTGGCGCTCTTCCATCAACAGTAGTAGAGGAAGAGGGCCAGGTCGCCTGAGGGAATTCAAGCGCCCTCTGAGGCATGAGTTCGTGATGAGATTGGTGGACCTGATCGCCATTCCCAATATAGCTGCCAAGCTGAAGGTGCCTGAAAAAATGTCAGATAAGGTGTTGGGGCCAAAGCCAGACACATGGTGTGAATTCCACGAAAGTTTTGGCCACACCCTTGACTCCTGCCTGTCGCTGGGATACCAACTCGACGAGTTGGTTAGAAGTGGATTTCTGAAGGACTATTTGCTGGAGAAGAAGGCAGCAAATGCGTCGAGCTCCCAGCCGGCGAGCAGCGAGGGCCAACAACATGAAGTGCCCATCCACGGGGAAATCCACACTATAGCTGGGGGATTCTCAGGAGGTGGGTACACCGCGTCACAGCGCAAGAAATATGCTCGATCTGTGATGCCAGTGGAAGCATTCGAGGACCGCTCGCCCGATGTGGACATCACGAAACCCTTTTTAGTTTAGTGTATGGCTGTGGCGCGATGATTCCAGTTGAAATCCAGGAGAGCTCGCTGAGTTTTCAACACTTTGTAGCAGAAGAATCAGATGAAGAGAGAAGAATGAACCTGGATTTACTGGATGAGGTCAGAGAGGAAGCAAGAGTGAAACCTGAAGCGGTGAAAAGAAGAATAGAACGAAGATACAATTCTAGAGTAATACTGAGGCAGTTCAGAAGCGGCGATCTGGTGATGAGGAAGGCCCACTAGTGTGTGATGGAGAATAAGTTGTCACCCAAGTGGACAGGACCGTTTAGAATAACCGAAGCACTCGGGAACGGCGCCTACCGCTTGGAGACACTAGAAGGAGGGGCAATTCCTCGTACTTGGAACGCCACACACCTCATATTTCATTTCAGTTAAAGCTTCGTAAGTAGTACAAACTCAGGGGAATCATGAACAGTTTTGTAAAAACAGTTGAAAGGGGGCACTCTTTTTTCCCTAAGGAAGGTTTTTAACGAGGCCACCCAAGAAATAAGATATTCAAAATTGAAATTTTGAAGTATACTAAAGTTTGTGTGCATATCATTTTAAAGAAGTTTTTGGAAAAACCTTATCACCTAAAGTGATTCGAGGTAGAAATAAACCGATTGCACACGTTTTAAGTGAAAAGTTTTAAAGTCCTCATCGCCCTTAGGCGATTAGGGGCACAAGTGAAAAGTTTTTAAAGTCCTCATCGTCCTTTGGCGATCGGAGGCATCCAGCGAAGTTCAAAGTCCTCGATGTTCTCGCGCATCTTGAGGCAACAGAGGAAGACCTCCTTGCCTTTGAGCAAGTGTAGGCAACAGAGGAAGACCTCCTTGCCTTTGAGCAAGTGTAGGCAACAGAGGAAGTCCTCCTTGCCTTTGAGCAAGTGTAGGCAACAGAGGAAGTCCTCCTTGCCTTTGAGCAAGTGTAGGCAACGGAGGAAGTCCTCCTTGCCTTTGAGCAAGTGTAGGCAACGGAGGAAGTCCTCCTTGCCTTTGAGCAAGTGTAGGCAACAGAGGAAGACCTCCTTGCCTTTGAGCAAGTGTAGGCAACAGAGGAAGTCCTCCTTGCCTTTGAGCAAGTGTAGGCAACAGAGGAAGACCTCCTTGCCTTTGAGCAAGTGTAGGCAACAGAGGAAGACCTCCTTGCCTTTGAGCAAGTGTAGGCAACAGAGGAAGACCTCGTTGCCTTTGAGCAAGTGCAGGCGAGAAAGAGGAAGACCTCCTTTCCTTTGAACAAGTGCAGGCGAGAAAGAGGAAGTCCTCCTTGCCTTTGAGCAAGTGCAGGCGAGAAAGAGGAAGTCCTCCTTGCCTTTGAGCAAGTGCAGGCGAGAAAGAAGAAGACCGCCTTGCCTTTGAGCAAGTGTAGGCGAGAAAGAAGAAGACCGCCTTGCCTTTGAGCAAGTGTAGGCGAGGAAGAAGAAGACCGCCTTGCCTTTCAACAAGTGTAGGCGAGAAAGAAGAAGACCTCCTTGCCTTTGAGCAAGTGCATGCGAGAAAGGAGAAGTCCTCCTTGCCTTCGAGCAGGTGCAGGCAAGAAGAGTTTGTATAAAGGAACGACAGTTGAAAAAGCGAATAGAAGGTTGCAAAAGGTGATCCCACAAAGGACGCCTTGTTTGGATAAAGAAGGCAACATCGCCCAAAATTAATTCGGCGAGTACCAGATCAGAGGAATTTCTGGTGATGATGAAGGACACTTGGCATGTCAGTTAAACGCACAAAGAAACAAGGCTAAGTGAAGAGAACGAAAGATAACCTATGTGCTTGTCTAGTTGGTCTTCGAGAAACTCAAAGCTAATGATAGACGCTGTAGGAAGGAAGATGTTGGAGGCGGCTACGCTTTTCAAGAAAAGGCAGAGGTCCCTGTGCAGTGCTCCCATGTTGTCAGGGCTCCTTGCCCTCCTGAAGCTATCCTTGGAGCCTTTATTTCCCTTGTCCACCCAGTACAAGGGAAAGGCATCCACTGAAGAGGTCCTCCTCAACTTATCAGCCAAAGTCGACTCAGGAGGAATCTCCCATCACCAGAGTATAAACAAGAGGTATTCTGGAGCTTATCAGTCAAGAAGAGGGACTTCAAAGATTAATCAGTCAAGGGAACCAGCATGAGTCAAGAAGTAAAGTTAGCACCATATCAAGTTAGCTCAGGAAAGGTTTCTGCTGAGGATTGAAGGGTGAGATGCACACATCAGTTAGCACGGTCACCAAGCACAACCCACACAAGATAATGGTCGTCGAAGGAAAGGGGCAGAAGTAAGAACATTGATGTAGTGGCAAGACCTCGGTCGTTGGCCAAGAGGTGAGAGCCCGTCAGGCCGGTAGGGCCAATAGCAATCAGGCGAACTCGAGCCTGGGGGGCTTGTGTAGTGGCCAGACCTCGGTTGTTGAGAACAAATAGTAAAGGGTGAACCACGGCAGCTGGGTCCCATAGCATGGACCAAAGCCACGTGGAGTGGACCTTGCAGGCAGCTTGGATTAGCGAGTGATCGGTCATCAGTATGTCTCCTCGGAGAGGGGTGATCAGTCATAAGTAGAAGAGATAAAAAGCTTACCTTTGGATGATCAGAAAAGCGTCACAAAGGTTGGACATTGAAGAAGTCGAAGGGTCTCACAGAGAAATGCTTTGAATGTCTGAAGGCGAAGAAGAAGGAATGAAACAATGTTAGTACCAGAGTGTGCGCTCCTGTAGACCGCCAGAAGACGATTTCTTAGTCTTTTCCCTGGACCAGTCACAGCTCAAGACTGGGGGGCTTGTGATCCGGTCGGTCATCGGTAGTTGATGACGTCAGCAGTAGTTGACCACGTGGACCATTCACAGGGTGACACGTGGTAGAAGATAGCAGGTGAATCAGGGAGGAGATCACTTAGAATGGTGATCGGTGGTCGGTTCCTAAGGGACCGCCACCTGCAGATCAGTGTCAGGTGAGCGCCTGGAGGCAGAGCGCGATGAGCGCCTGGAAGCAGAGAGCGAGAAGTAAAGAAGCACTGATCAGTCATCGGGGGTTTCCTGTTAACACACAGTTAAGCTGGGACCCAGGCTCCCAGCGAGAGTGTTACGCAAGAAGCATAGATCAGTAATCGCCTACCGCCGTGAGGATGAGTAATCACCTATCGCCTGTGAGGATGAGTAATCGCCTATGGCCTGTGAGGATGAGTAATCGCCTATCGCCTGTGTGGATGAGTAATCCCCTATTGCCGTGTGTGAAGACCGGTAATCGCCTAGATTGCACATGATCGCCGTGTGTGGAGATTAGGAGATCGGGTGGTCATCAAGTCGCCGAAAGGAGCACATCGTCGGGTATTTGAGAAGACTTGTGTGAGTCGTGATACCCAGTGGTAACCAGCTCTTCATGTTAAGGTTGCGCCCAGAGTAGCCTGTGCACTAAGCTACTCCCTGTGTGGGTAACTTAGTCGCAGGGGCAAAGTGGAAGTAACGTTTCAGCTGCAGGTACTCCAGATGGTGACACGTGTATGACCAGATGTTATCCATGTGTCAAGAGGAATAACTGTCAGGAGAGAGAAAGACTCAGGTATATATACGAAATTCTTAACGGAATTAAGGGGAGGATTGATTTTTGGTGTGATTCACTTGTACACGGTTCTGAGTTTCTTTAAGATTCTTTGTTGATTCAATCACTGACTTGAGCGTCGGAGCGCAACTGGCCGCAGAGGCGCCATACTGTTCTTTCAGGTTTCTTGGAGGATTTTCAGGTGGAGGTCATTGGTGTGCTTGGCGAGAAGCTGGTGAGGACGAGGTTCGAGAAGGAGAAGCTCTAGCGCTTTGGTCAAGATGCTGGATCAACCTTTATGGTCCTCCTTAGCCTATAAAAGGGGGAGCCAACCTATTGTATTGGGAAGATTGAATAGAGTATTGTTATGATGCCCAAATTGTGCCATACACTACTCTTTGCCTAACTCTTAGGTTTTAATCTTCATTCCATCACTACCCAAGGGGCTGGCCGAACCTCCCCTTTTCCCCACTCTTCATGCACCTTCAAGGCACCCATGCTTCCTAGGAAGGCCTTGCTCACCTCCTACATAAGCTTCCGCAAAGATCATCACCAAGGAATTCCAAAACCCAAAGAAGAGCTCATAGGAATGCCATCAGACCAAGGTGGAAAAGAGTGTTTGGGAATGACAAAGTTATGTGAAGAAAATCCTCTTAGAAGGTGGAAACCTTTAGGAGGGGATGGAAAGTCATTCCTAACATTCTTTAACAAAGATGGTGTGTAGATAGAAACCGTTGGTAATGAAAAAGATAAGGAAGAAGGACACCTTGGAGGTGCAGCTTGTAGCATGGGCCGAGTCAACATGATTGATTTAGTTGTATAAGAGGAAACTTTGTGACTCGGGTTATCTTTTCTTGCTTTATCCTTTTCATTTTCTCTTTTGGTTTTCATTTTGATTTGGTCCTCATGAACCTCTTTGGGAGAGAGGGGTTTTAAGGTAACCTTATGCCCTTGGAAGGTAAAAATCATTTTGTTGGTTAGGCCATCATGTAGAACACGTCTATCATATTGCCAAGGCCTTCCCAATAGAATATGGGTTGCTTCCATGGGCACAACATCACATAAAACCTCATCTTTGTACTTGCCTATAGCAAAAGTTATGAGGACTTGTTGATTAACCATGATTTCACCCTCTTGACTAAGCCATTGAAGCTTGTAGGGCTTTGTATGAGAGATGGTGGGTAGTCCAAGCTTATCCACCACTCTTGTACTTGCCACATTAGCGCAACTACCCCCATCAATTATCATGGAACATAACTTGTTGTTGATAAGGCAGCGGGTGTAGAAAATATTTTCTCTTTGGGTGTCATCCACAGGTTTTGGAATTGTACCCAACATTCGCCTTATGACCAACAAGTCACCTTCACAAGGTATTTCACATTCATTTTTTATCCTGCCGCGGACTTGAACGTGGAGGATGTGCCTCGTCAATCCTTCATCGAGCCTTCTACAACTGCGTGTTCTGCAAGAACGCTCCAAGAACCTCCTCCGGAACTCCCAACGATGCCTGCAAAACAACACAGACGGCGCCTCTAGCGGCCGTTGTAGCTCCGACGCTCAAGTCAGGCAACAGGAACACCAAAAACTCTCACTGAATCTCTCTGTGAGACTCGTGTATGCTCTGATCCACTTTCTCTCTCTGTGTAAACTTGATTCTGTTATCACTGTGCAACGTGTATAAACGTCCCCACAATGACTCAGAAACTGTGTGTAGTGTAAAAACTGTAAGAAGTGTAATTCTGTAAAAACTGTCCGTACCTTACATGAGGTGGAGTGCCTTTATACCTGGGCCGCGCCTCTCTCTCAGATGGTGACACGTGGAGGCATGCACCTGACATCTAACCGTACACGTGTCACATCTGAAGGGCTTCTGCGCTTTTCTCTGTGCGGCTAAGTTATCCTCTTGCGGAGTAACTTAGCGCGTTTCTTCTCTCTGAGTGAGCCGCATGCTCCCAGGAGAGCGCCAGGTATGGCTGGTCTGAGCACACTCACCAGGCGCATCCTGCCTACATGGTCTCACCATACATCCTTTGAGTGGGTGCATGCTCCCAGGAGAGCACCGGGTGTGGCTGTTCTGAGCACGCTCACCAGGCGCATCCTGCCTGCATGGTCTCCCCGCACGTCCTCTGAGTGGGTATCATGCGAGGTGCATGCGTAACGCTCTCGCTGGGAACCTGGGTCCCAGCTTAACACGTGTTGGCAAGAACACCGATGACCGATCTAGCTCTGCATGCACTAACGACTGAGTGGTGCCCCATTACTATCCACCGACGACCGTGCGGTGCCCCATGACCTTCCACTGACGACCGTGCGGTGCCTCATGACCTTCCACCGATGACCGTGCGGTGCCTCATGACCTTCCACCGATAACCGTGCGGTGCCTCCTTACATTCCGCGCTCTGCTTCCAGGCGCTTATCTAGGCACCTACCTGTGGGTGGTGGCCACTTGGTAACTGACCACCGATCACCGTTCTAAGTGGTCTCCTCCCTGATTCACCTGCTATCTCATGCCACGTGTCACACTGTGACTGGTCCACGTGGTCATCTGCTGCTGTCGTCATCTACTACCGATGACCGACTGGATCAATTTTCACTGTACCGACCAGTCCTCGGACACCAAGAACAGCTAGTATGGGGTGAGCCACGTCAGCTGGGTCCCATAATGTGGACCAAAGCCATGTGGGATGGACCCCACAAGTGGTAGGGTCTAGTAGGGTGATTAGTCATTAGCGTGATGATCACTAGAATAGGCTGATGTGTCTTCGTCACTCCGCAGGTTGAGGAGTCCTCGGCAACAGAGTATGATAAGGTGACATCGGTCGTGGGTGATTTGAACAACATAACCAGAACGGCTAAGATTGGTTCCCAGAGTGAGCCAATGAGAAGGAAATACCCAGAGGTAAGGAGAAGCCTGAATCATAAAGAGCTTATGCGTGTGGCAGGGAAAGAACAATTAGGTGCAGAGTCCTGAAGGGTCGAGTACTCATCAGAACTAGGGTTTCCCAGTAAAGCTACATGCATGGCACGTGAACAGTGAAGGTACTCCCAGATTAGATGGCCCCAGAGACTAGGTGCACGAGGAGGCACCCAGGTGGTCACTCTGTTAAAGTTTGCACTCCGGATAAGGAAACCTTATGCGCTAGATTACCCTAAGACTAGGTGATAGCGGCACAAGGGTATTCCAGTAAACCCTAAATATGGCTAGCAGCGCAGTAAACCCTAATGAGGGTTAGCGGCGCAGTAAACCCTAGACTATATAAAGGGCAGTAAAATACTTCACAAAGGTACGCAATTTCTAGACCTAAACAAAATTACTCAAACACTTGGTGTTTCTTGCCCAATCTTGACTTGAGCGTCAGAGTGCAAACGGCCTCTAGGGCGCCCCCTTTCTCTTTTGCAGGTGCAGATTATTTCTAAAGAACCAAGCACGTATCAACGTGAGAAAGGAGGCGCGTGAGTGTCGTGGAGTCAACTGACAGTCGAGTCAACTGGCAAGAACATTCACAAGGGGATTTTGATGGGGAAGGGGAGTTAGACCTAGAAGATGCATCACTGTGGTCACTTACTACTTGCCCCCCCTTAACCATCATGGTTCACTTTGTTGGACAATTGGTTGCTATGTGCCCAAAACCTAAACATTTAAAACACTTTTTACTTGAGGTTTTGGTAGGCGATTTAGGGGTTGAAGTTGAGGGTTTAGAATCCCTCGATTTGTAAGTGGATTCCTTTAGAAAATTGGAGGGAAAAGTTGAAGAAGATTTGTCTTTGTTTTTCCAAGATGAGTGGTAGAAGCCATCATTATGAGAATTTTTGAAAGAGTTTTTCTTTGAAATTTGGGATTCTACCTTGATGGAAAGGTGAACCAATTTTTCTAAAGAGGAGTATTCATAAAGTTCTACCACATCTTGTATGTCTCTTCTTAAGCCACTTACAAAGCAAGCCATTTTTGACTCCTCACTTTCATGCATATCAATTTTAGTTAATATGGTTTCAAGTTCTTTAAAATAAGCATCCACACTTTGTGTTCCTTGTTAAGGCCTTTGGAGCTTCAACAAGAGCTCTTTCCTATAGTGTGGAGGCACAAATCTAATGTGTATGCATAACTTCAAATCCTCCCAAGAGACCACGGCTGGCCTCTTGTTTTAGCCCAATGTCCATTACAGTCTTGTGCCACCATTGCATGGCATAATCCAAAAATTCTGAGGCTAACCTAACTCTTTGGTCATCTTGGACCTCATGTACATTAAAAATTTGTTCTACTTTAGCCTCCCAACCTAAATACACATTGGGATCATCTTCCCCACTAAAACTAGGCAATTTTACAAAGGGTAAATAAGGCTTTGCCACATTTTGACGCCTTTCTTCAAAATTGTGCATCCTCCATTCGTCTTCTTCTTCATGGCTACCATAGGTTTGGTAACTTCTTGATTCATGCCTTTGATGATGTCTTCTTCCTCGATGGGGTCTTTCATAGGCCAATTCTAGCCTTTGGAGTCTTTCCTCCATTTGCCTCATCTCTTCCTCTTTTTATGCAATGGTGCGCTTAGCCTCCTTCAATTCTCCAATAAGAAAAGCCTTTTGAGGAGAATGGGGCTTAGATGATTCACCACTTGAAAGATGATCCATAACAAAACAAAAACCACAAAACACAAAGAACAAACAATTAAAGAAAACAAGTTAGTAAGACAAGAAGTCTTGCGGCAATATGAAGAAAAACACTAAACCACTCAAAGAAATTTTTTTCTTCCCTTAACCAAGTTCTTTCTTGTGGATGAGAAATTCTCAAGTGAAAAAGGTCAAAGCCTTCAACACTCAATCCAAAGGAAAAAAACACCACAAAACTTTGAGGGAAAAGAAGAAAAGACAAGCAAGAAAAGGTGTAAACAAGAAAGAGCTAAAGCAAAGGTGGAAAAGAGATTATGACAAAACTTAAGAAAGGAAGACAAGCAAGAAAAGCACAAAAGAAGACTCTTAAGGCACGTGAGATATTAAGTTATTCGACAAGTTTGGGTTGGCGGCGCTGGGATAGGAACTGAAACCCTAGCAGCCACACCTTAAGTTATGCACTCCAGGAAAGGAATGTCGCCATGGGAGTTGCACTCTATGAAAGGAATGTTGTCACGGGATCGCACTAAGATTGTGCGTTAGAATCCCAAAAGGGTAACCCTAAATTCGCTAGAGGCAACGCTTGGACAATAGCATGTATGCGGTAGGTAACCTAAAACAGCTATATAATGGGGTAACGCCCAAGGTAAACACAAGTTGACACATAGACATAGTCTTTTGAAAGCTTAGAGTTTCTTACACACTCTTGGCTTGAGATACTTTAGTTACTTGATGTTTCCTGCCCTGTACTGACTTGAGCGTTGGAGTGCAATTACAGGTAGGGCCCCCCTCTGTTTCAGCGAAGCCACACTTGGGAGAACCACCGTGAAGATAAGGGGAGCCAACCCCTGCCTTAGAGTCAACGACGACCCATTCAATTGGCGAGAATAGTTTCAAAACCCTTTTCCAGTTTCTTTGAAAAACAACTTGTTGTTTTGTTGAAACAACCGATTGAAATTTGCTTTTACTGCATGAAAAAGGGTCATACTGTTAGATTCTGCAAAGTAAGAAGGTTTTTTGTTCCCAAAGGTATTTTGAAATGGGTTTCTAAGGTTTCTAAGGTTCCTACTAACATCATTGGGCCCAAATTTATAAGGGGACCAAATCTTTCTTCTTAACCTTTTCTTGTAGGGATCTTTGGTAGCCAAGAATCACTTTTGGCCTGTGCAAGAAAGCTGCATATTTTCAAATTAGAGAACTGCTGGATGAAGAGAAGAAAGGAAGAAATGCTTCTGCTCCTAGACCATTGTCCCAGAAAAATAATGGGACAAGTTTGTGGTTCATTTGGTTGTATTAATGGGTTTAATTCTGCTACATTTTTTTGCTGCCCCACTCTACACTAGCACTTTGAATTTTGAGTTATTTTGCTGCATAATCTGCACTACTATGTTGCACTTCCTTGTGAAAGCTTTTTTTCACTCAAGAAATGAGTTGGACGTTCTTGATTCTCAACATCTTTCTGAATTTTGGTTATATCCCTTCTTCAACTCTATTTGTGAAGACAAATAGGGGGAGATTGGTGTCGTTTTATATGTTGTATTATTGCTGCTACACTCTGGTTTTATCATGGTTTAAATTCTGCTGCTGCCATGCTCTGATTCACCATAGTTCTACTACACACAAGTCTAATTTTGGCACTGGTTTTCTCATTTTTTTACTGGTTTTTCTTGCTTAAAGGCTTATGCAGAAAACTGGTTTTGTGTGCCTTGGTATCCTGCTGCTATGTATGCTTTGTATATGCACAAATTCTATTTTGCAGGACCTTTCAAGTTCAAAAACAACAACACAAGCAAACCAGGGATTTGTCTTCATCAAATAGGGGGAGATTGTTGAACAAGATGCTTTGATGTCTCCAAATCCAAATGGAAAGCTTGAAGACCTTGCTGTTAGGTGTGTGTGTGTTGTCTAGTTGTTTGAAACTTGATAATTCACTCCTTAAGAATGATCCAAGTTCATTTGAATATTTAATCTTTTGAAAAGATGGATTTTCTAAAAAGCTGTTGAAATTTCAATAGGTTGAAATTTCGAATCAACAGGTTGTTTTACACTTAGTGGATTTTGAAAAGGTTTTGAAAAGTTTCACTTTGTTTGACTTTGCTGTCAAGTCAATTCAACCGGTTGTTTCAAGAATTCAACCGATTTGTTTTTTGAAAACCTTAACAAAATTCTGTTAAGTGGTTTTAGTCTGTTTTAAATGATCCTAACTACCTTGGCTCCTTAATTAAATGTTTTTGACCATTTGGTTGGTCTATATAAAGGTGGTTTTACACTCCTAATCTTGAAGTAAGAAAGAGAATTATCAAAAACAGTTTTTCCAAGATTTGAAAGAGCTTTGGATCATTCTTAAGTGTGTGGAATAGGATTGGGTTGTACTTCTCACTTTAAGCTTTGTAATACCCAGGTGTATTCTATTTCCTTCTTCCTTGATCACTTTATTTTTTGTATTTTTCTTTCCAATAAGTGTTGTGTGTTCTTGAGGGATTCAAAATCAACATTCTTGGTGTGGTTTTAGCTAAGAAGTGTTGTGTGTTCTTGAGGGGTTCAAGATCAACATTCTTAGTGTGTTTTGTAATCTGTGATTGATTGCATAGTGGAATACCCAGTGGTTTCTGGGCACTGAATGTAGCTCTTGGTGTAAGAGTGAACCAGTATAAACATCTTGTGTGAATCTCTCTATCTCTTCTCTTATAAATTGTTTTAACTTAGTTTTATTTTCTGCTGGTATAAACAACTGGTTGTTTAGTAAAAACAATAGGTTGATTTTCTGGAATCTAGCTTAAAACAGTTTTTATTGTTTGAACAGATTTTTCAATTGATTGATTCTTCATAGCTTTTCACTCTACCTTCAATCTTTGCAAAAATCTTTCAAAATGAATTCACCCCCCTCTTGTTTAAGACCATAAATTCTAACAATTGGCATCAAGAGCTAGGTTCTTGAAAGTCATTCAAGTTTTGATCCTAAAATCTTTTTTAATGGCTGAAAAACTACCCTTTGGGGAGGGTGCTTCCTAGAAGTATTGTGTCTGACAGGGATTCAAAGATTTTAAGTCACTTTTGGAGGACATTCTGGGGAAAACTTGGAATTAAACACTTGTTTTCTACTACGTGCCATCCCCAAAATGATGGTCAAACAGAAGTGGTTAATAGAACTTTGGGTCAAATGTTGAGGTGCCTTATTTCAGGGAACCCAAGGGTGAAGGAAAACTTGATACCTCATATTGAGTTTGCATATTATAGGATAGTTAATTCTACTACATCCCACACCCCTTTTGAGGTTGTGTATGGGTTCAATCCCCTCACACCCCTTGACCTCCTTCCTATCCCTATACTTGATGAGGTGTTGTGCAAGGAAGGTTTTGAAAAGCTTCCTTTATTAAAGACTTGCACCATCACATCAAGCTTCAAATAGAAAGGAAGGTAGGCAAGTATTCCGAGCATGCCAATAAGGGACGCAAGGCATTGATCTTTGAACCTAGGGATTGGGTTTGGCTTCACTTGAGGAAGGATCGCTTCCTTAATCAAAGGAAGTCCAAACTTCTACCTCGTGTCGATGGCCCTTTTCAGGTCATTAAGAGGATGAATGACAATACATACGAGTTAGATTTGCTTGATACCTATTTAGGTAGTAATTCTTTCAATATCAGTTATCTGAATCCTTTCTCTGCAGGTCTTCCAAACTCGTGGATGAATCCCTCCCACCCGGAGAGCATGATGAGTTCCTAGGAGAGAATGGGCCTACTGACTAGGCCCAACCTCTGAGGAGGAAGACAAGGAGCATGCCTCAAGACATAGGGCCAGGTCAGGATTCCCCAGCTACTGCCTCAGCACCTAGTTTGCCCTAGAGGATCACGAGGAGCAAAGCACAGGCCTTGGATGCTGAGTATCAGTTGGTTTCATTATTTTTAATTTAAGTAGAATAGGTTTCATTTAGCATAAAAGGGGGGTGCGCTAGCACTTTAGCTTGTTTGACCTAACTTCTAGAATACTAGGCTTATGGTGTGGCATTGACCAAGGTCAAACACCCTAGCTGCACCATATTACACTTTCCCATCCTACCCTTCTTGCTTGTTTTCCAAGGCTCCTTCACCTATAAATAGGAGGTCTACCTAGTGTATTTTTCATGTTAAATTTGAAGTAAAGAAACTCTGCACAAATTGTGTGAGCACTGAGTGAGGTTTGATTCCTCTTGTCTTGGTCTCATCTTGAGGAGTGTGAGACTCTCAAGTGGTGACCCTTCACTCATCTTGGTGGCTACCACACCCCAAGTGGCGTGAACCACTCTCACAATCCACCCCATAAATTTCCTTCTTCCATTTCCTTTCCATTTTCCATTCCTGCCTCTATTGCTTGTCTTTATCTTATCTCTTGTTCACGGTTTTATGATCTTGAATGTATGCTTGTGGATCATCATTTGGTTTGCCCATGTCCACCACTGATATTACCTTATAGCTTATCTTTACCGTTTTGTATTCCATCCATCACCTTATATTGATTTTTATCTTTGCCTCTGTGAAGTGAACCTTCACACTTACTTAACCACTTGGTTAAGTTCGTGTCCAGTGGGAATCTTCCTTAGGTTTCATCTCTAAATTGCTAAAATCCCAAATCTAAGTAAAGTGTCACCATAAAATGGAACCCTCTAAAAAACAATTCACATCACACCCCTACCCCTTTATCTTATTCTCCAAGACACTTTTTCCAATAAATATAGTGTCTTGCCTCATGTATTTACACATCGAATTTTTATAGTAAAGAAACTCTGCAGGAGTGTTTTTGTAAGACTTGAGAGTTCTCATAATGGGTCTTATCTTGAGTATGTGAACACTTAAAGTGACAGCTCTTTCACCACTCATCTTGGAGTGCCTCCTTCTCCAAGTGGCGTGACATCCCTTCTTCTTCCATAAACTTTCTTTCATTCCTTCCTCTTTTATTCTTCTTTTTGCGCCATCCATCCTGATGTGAGTTGATTTTATATTCATTTGATTTGTAACACTTTATTAAGAATTGGATCAAGATTCTTAGAGCAATTAAGGTGAGTCACCTAAGGAAAATCCCCATTGGACATTAACTTAGCAAGTGCTAAGTAGATGTGAAGGTTCATTTCCAAAGGTCCAAGAGAAAAACACATGAATAGGTGAATTATATGATGAACAAGGGCTGGAAAATGAAAAGACAATTCAAGAGATACCTAAGCACAAGGAGAACACAAGAACATCACAAGGACACAAGATTTGAAACAAGAACACAACAAGAATTCAAACTACCGATTGAAATGCAACAAGGAACAAAACCCACTAATTGAAACTCAAGAATTCAACATAGAAGTGCTATCTCATGGGTACCAAATCAAGAATAGCAACAAACAACAAGAATGCACCGATTAAAATCAAGAATAAGTGCAGAAAATGAAAGGAAAAACCACTAGGAATCAAATGAACTGATTGGAATTGAAAACTAACAAGAAAACAACAAATGGGTAATTATGGAAGATGAAAGAAAATGGACTTATGTGGTTGTAGCCATGGGAGGGAAAGCTTCACGCCACTTGGAGGGTGGTTGTTCCAAGATAAGTGAGGGAGTGCTGCCACTTGAGAGCTTCCCAAAGACTCACAAGATAAGACAAGGAAGAAGAGAAGAGAACTAGTCTCACACAACTCTCTCACACCAATTTGGTATAGTTTCTTTACTTCAAATTCAACTTATGATACAAGGCACCAAGCCCTCTATTTATAATAGGGAGGGCCGGTTCTATAAAAGAGAAAGGAGTTGGAAGAGTCACTTTTCTAGTTCCTTCTCTAAACTAGCACCTAAGAGAGAAAGGAGTAGGAAGAGTCACTTCTTCTAGCTCTTTCCTAAAACTTGTGCCTATGATGCCTTACATGAGAGGTGTCTTTTGGTTTTCCTCTTTTGGCACTCTCCTAAAGATACTCCTATATTATTTACAAATTTATACAAGAGTAATTACAAAAAGAGATACCATTTTATGCTCTTTACCCAAAACTTTAGCCTTGCTCCTTGTAATCCTTTGAGGCATGAAGTGATAGCCTTCACATGTTGAGCTCTCCTTGGATGTTGAAGATGGTGCAGAAGCAATGGTTGAAATGAGCAAGACCCTCCTAGGAGTGATGGTGATCTTGAAGGTGCATGAAGTGTATGAAAATGAGAGAGGTTTGGCCAACTCTCTTTGGTGGTGAGGGAGTGAAGATTAAAACCATAAATCAAGAGATTTAGGCAAGGGAGTAAGTATGGCACAAATTTGGCAGCATAACTTTACTCAAATTAATCTTGAAAATACATGAGGTAGGCCTCCTTATTTATAGATTTAGGAGCCTTGGTGAGCAAGCTTAAAGGGTAGGGATGGAAATACAAAAAGTGGGGGCTGCCTAGGGTATTGACTTTAGTCAAAACCACACCATCATCCTAATATTCTAGAAGATAGGTAAAAAAATGCAACATTTGATAGTACACCCCTCCTTCTTTTGCTAAAGGCACCTATTTGCTAGCACACCCCTCCTTCTATTGCTAAAGGCACCTTTTTGATAGCACACCCCTAAGTGAGCAAGTTTTGCTTTCTACACTACACTAATCTACTAAGCTACCCCTAATGGGCCTCCAAGTAGCATGTACAAGGTCTTCTCCCTCCCATCCGTGGCTTGACTCATTTGGGCGTGAATGTGCTTGGCCATGGACCTTGTGTTGGGCCTGAACTTGGGTTGGAGCTTGGGCCTCTTCCATCATGAAGGATGTTGAGCTATTTTGTGCTTGGGCTTGGACCTCAGGCTCCTCTTCTACTTGATCTCCATCATGCTCCTCGGGTTGGAGAGAATTCATCCACGAATTTTGAAGACCTGCAGAAAAGGGAGTTAGATCACTGATATTAAAAGTATGACTACCAAGAAAAGTATCAGGCATATCTAACTCATAGGCATTATCATTAATCCTCTTGAAGACCTGAAAAAGACCATCACCACAAGGCATAAGCTTTGACTTCCTTTGAGTAGGGAATCTATCCTTTCTCAAATGGAGGCAAACCCAATCACCAGGTTCAAAGATTAATGCCTTTCGCCTCTTGTTGGCATTTTCAACATACTTGCCAACCTTCTTCTTAATTTGTAGCTTGATTTGATTATGCAAGTCTTTAATAAAAGAAGCTTTTTCAAAACCATATTTGTATAAAACATCATCAAGTACATGAATTAGAAGAAGATCTAGAGTTGTTAAAGGATTGAACCCAAAAACAACCTCAAAAGGAGAGTGGGATATGGTAGAATTTACTACTCTATTATAAGCAAACTCAATATAAGGTAGTAAATTCTCCCATACCCTTGGGTTCCCAGAAATAAAGCATCTTAACATTTGACCCAAAGTTCTATTAACCACCTCAATTTATCCATCAGTTTGGGGGTGACAAGTAGTAGAAAATAAGAGTTTAGTTCCAAGTTTCCCCCATAAGGTCCTCCAAAAGTGGCTTAAGAACTTAGAATCTTTATCAGAAACAATGCTTCTAGGAATCCCATGTAATCTAACAACTTCCTTAAAGAAGAGATTTGCAATATAACAAGCATTATCTACTTTGTGGCATGGCATAAAATGAGCCACTTTAGAAAAGTGGTCCACAACCACAAAGATAGAATCCATTCCCTTCGATGTCTTGGGAAGACCTAAGATAAAATCCATAGAAATATCGACCCAAGGCATTGTTGGGATTGGGAGAGGGGTATATAAGCCATGGGGTTGCATTTTAGACTTAGCCTTTCTACATGCTATGCACTTATCACAAAAGCTATGTACGGATTTTCGCATGTGAGGCCAAAAGAAATGCTCATGTAATGTATCTAAAGTTTTTGCTACCCCAAAATGTCCCATTAATCCATCTTCGTGTGCCTCTCTAACAAGAGATTGTCTAATGGAGCCTTGTGGAACACAAAGTCGTTTACCTTTAAAAAGGAATCCATCTTGTATGAAAAAATCTGTGTCCACCTTTAGAAAACTCTTGATAGATGGGAGAAAAATCAAGGTCATCATGATAAAGTTCCTTTATGTGATCAAAACCAAGAAATTGAATATCTAAAAGATTTAAGGTATATATTCTTGAAAGTGCATCCGCAACCACATTAATTTTACCTTGCTTGTGTTTGATCACATAAGGAAATTGCTCAATAAATTCCACCCATTTGGCATGCCTCTTATTAAGCTTGCTTTGGCCTTTCAAATATTTAAGAGATTCATGATCACTATGTATCACAAATTCTTTAGGAAAAAGATAATGTTGCCAATTGTGCAAAGCTCTAACAAGTGCATAAAGTTCTTTGTCATAAGTGGAATAATTGAGATGACTTCCTTTCAATTTCTCACTAAAATAAGCTATGGGATGGCCCTCTTGAAGGAGAACAACTCCAATGCCTATATTAGAGGCATCACATTCTATCTCAAATGTTTTAGCAAAGTTAGGAAGGGCTAAGATGGGAGCTTTAGTTAATTTTTCTTTCTAAGTCTCAAAAGCTTTTTGTTGGTATTCTCCCCACTTAAAAAACACATCCTTCTTTACTATAGCATTGAGAGGTGCGGCAATTGTACTAAAGTCTTTCACAAACCTTTTATAAAAAGAAGCAAGTCCATGAAAGCTTCGTACTTCATTTACATTGGTGGGTGTAGGCCAATGTTGAATTGCTGCAACTGTTGTTTGATCTACATGCACCCCTTTATAACTTACAACAAACCCTAGGAATTCTATATAATCAAGTGAAAACATACATTTAGCAAGGTTAGCATACAAATGTTCCTTCCTAAGGGTTTCAAGAACTTCCCTAACATGCAGCTCATGTTGTTCTAAAGACAAGCTATATATGAGAATATCATCAAAATAAACTACAACAAACTTGCCAATGAATGCTCTTAAAACATGATGCATGAGTCACATGAAGGTACTAAGAGCATTAGTCAAGCCAAATGGCATAACTAACCACTCATATAAACCAAATTTGGTCTTAAAAGCGGTTTTCCATTCATCCCTCAGTTTAATCCAAATTTGGTTATACCCACTTTTAAGATCAATCTTAGTAAATATTTTAAACCTATACAATTCATCCAACAAGTCGTCTAACCTAGGAATGAGATGCCTATATTTGATGGTAATGTTGTTTATGGCCCTACAATCCATACACGTCCTCCATGACCCATCCTTTTTAGGGACAAGTATCACAGGCATAGCACATGGGCTCATACTACCTTGCACCCACCCCTTAGAAATTAAATCCTCAACTTGTTGTTGGATCTCTTTTGTCTCGATTGCATTGGTCTTATATGCTGGACAATTTGGTAAGGAAGCCTTGGGAATAAAGTCTATTTGGTGTTCAATCCCTCTTAGAGGTGGTAAGCCTTTAGGAGGATCTTGAAACACATTTTCAAATTCCTTTACCAAATTATCCAAACATGTTGGACTAACCTTAGTCATTTCATACTCAAGGGTCCTAGGAATAGCTAAAAATATAGGCTTTTGAGAAAATATTACCTTGTTGACCTCTTGGCTAGAAATAAGAAGGCTTCTCTTTGAACTTTTTTTTATCTTTTTCCTTCTCTCTATTTTGCTTCATTTTAACTTGGTCCTCATGGACTTCTTTTGGAGAGAGAGACTTTAATATGACCTTGTGCCCATGGAAGTCAAAATAATTTTTTTTGGTAAAGCCATCATGAAAAACTTTTCTATCATATTGCCATGACCTACCCAAAAGAACATGTGTAGCTTCCATAGGTACAACATCACACAAGACCTCATCTTTATATTTACCAATAGAAAATGCAATGAGGACTTGTTTGTTAACTATGATTTCCCCAACCTCACTTAACCATTGTAATTTGTAGGGCTTTGCATGAGAGATAGTAGATAATCCAAGCTTATTGACCACTCTTGTGCTAGCCACATTAGCGCAACTCCCACTATCCACAATCAAAGAACACAACTTGTCATTAATGAGACATCTTGTATGGAAAATATTTTCTCTTTGGCTTTCATCAAAAGGTTTTAAAACTTGACCAAGCATACGTCTTACTACTAACAAGTCACCTTCAAGTGGACTTTCACTCTCATTCTCACTTGGGGATCTAGGAGGTGTGGAATGTGTAGAGGAATCGCAATCATGCTCACTAATTACTACCCCATCATGCATCATCATATTTCTTTTTGAAGGGCAATTAGATGCTATATGACCATATCCTAAGCATTTAAAACACTTTTTACTAGATGATTTGGTAGGTGATTTATGATTAGAAGTGGAAGGCTTAGAATCCTTACATTTGAAAGATGAGTCTTTAGAAGGAAACTTTGAAAAAGATTTGTTTTTGTTTTTCCAAGAGTTGTTGTAGTAGCCATCATTATGAGTGTTTTTGAAAGCATTTTTCTTGCAATTTGAGATTCAACCTTGATGGAAAGGTGAACCAAATTTTCTAAAGATGATTACTCATAAAGTTCTACAACATCTTGAATATCCCTTCTAAGACCACTCACAAATCTAGCCATTTTAGCTTCCTCACTTTCATGCATATCTACTTTGATTAAAAGCGTTTCTAACTCCTTAAAATAAGCATCCACACTTACTGTACCTTGGTGAAGCCTTTGGAGCTTCAACAAAAGGTCTTTCCTAAAATGTGGTGGAACAAATCTAGCGCGCATACACTCTTTCAAATCGTTCCAAGAAACCACGGGAGGTCTCTTGTTTAGCCCAATGTCCATAAGAGTTTTATGCCACCATTGCATGGCATAGTCCAAAAATTCTAAAGAAGCTAGTCTAACCCTTTGGTCTTCTTGGACCTCATGTACATGAAAGATTTGTTCAACCTTTCCTTCCCACCCCAAATATACATTAGGATCACCCTCACCACTAAAGCTAGGTAATTTTAGAACAGGAAAATAAGGTTTTGCTTCATGGTGCCGCCTATCTCCATGATGATGATGATGATGCCTCCTCCATTCGGTTTCCTCTTCATGGCCGTGATAGTTTGAAGAACTTCTTGAAGAATGTCTATGATAATGGCGCCTTCCATGTGTAGAATGGTTGGACCGATCATGATTTACTTCAAGTCTTTGTAATCTTTCCTCCAATTGTCTTGTAGCTTCATCTTTTTGTGCAAGGGAGAGTTTTTCCTCTTTTAATTCACCAAGAATAAAAGCTTTTTGTGGAGAATGTGGTTTGGAAGATTCAGCACTTGAAAAGTTAGCCATTGCAAAAAGAAGACAGCAAACACAATGAACAAAGAATTAAGAAAACAAGGTTAGAAAAAGAACAAGTAGTGTTGCGGTAACGGAAAAATAAAGGCACTCAAACCACTCCAAGAAATAATTCTTTCCTTAACCAAGCTTCTCTTGTGGATTGGAATAGCCTCAAGTGAAAGATGCCAAAGCACTCAAACACTTACCCAAAAACAACTACCACAAAACTTGAAGAAACAATAAAAGACAAGCAAGAAAAGGGAAAAAGCAAGAGAGGGTATACCGAAAGGAATACAAGAAATATGAAAAAACTTAAAGAATAGAAGACAGGCAAGAAAAGGCACAAAAGAAGACTCAAAGAATACTCATTAAACTTGTAATCAAGAACAAAAGTAAAACTCAAAAACTTGTCAAAGTAAATGGATCAAAAGTTCCACAATGTAGACAACAATTTGGCAATCACTATGAATCCAATCTTTTGTGTAGAATTTAATGTGCAAAAGAAAGAAAAGATGCAAGTACCCAAACTATTTTTTTTTTAAACATTTAGAATAGAGGTGGTTCTATTTTTCTCTGTTCTCACCGGTTGACTCGGTCATCGTTGACTCTGAGGTAGACGGTGGCTCCTTCTATCTCACGGTGGATCTGTGGCTCTGTTGAAATAGAGGGGGCCCTACCTGTAATTGCACTCCGACGCTTAAGTCAGTACAGGGCAAGAAACATCAAACAGCTAAGATATCTTAAGCCAAGAATGTGTAAGAAACTCTAAGCTTGCAAAGAACTATTTTTGTGTGTGAACCTGTATTTACCTTGGGCGTTACCCCATTATATAGCTATTTTTAGGTTACCTGCCGCATGCATGCCCCTGTCCAAGTGTTGCCTCCAGCGAATTTAGGGTTACCCTTTTGGGATTCTAACGCACAATCTTAGTGCAAACTCGAGGCAACCTTCCTTTCATAGAGTGCAACTCTCGTGGCGACATTCCTTTCCTAGAGTGTACAGCTTAAGGTGTGGCCGCTAGGGTTTCAGTGCTTATCCCAGTGCCACCAACCTAAACTTGGCTTATAACTTAATAACTCACGTGTCTCCAAACCTTCACGTGCCTGCCATGCATTTCTAAGGATAATTCTATTGTGTCAAAACCTTACGTCTTGAGCACATCCTGCATGCATGGCATATCTGTGAATCTGGTTTTGTGCCTCTACACGTGTAATTCTGTGGGCCCCTCTATGGGCCCTACGATGCCGACCTCTCACTCATGTGCCGACGTCCGAGGTCTGGCCACTACATAAGCCCCCCAGGCTCGAGCTGGAACTCGTTTCAGCGATAAGCCTTACTGCTCGACCTGTCAACCTACATGGCACTGCGGCGAGACTGAGTGATAGGATGCGCATAGTGCTTCGAGGCGACATTTCACCATACATTCCCTGGAGCGTACACGTGGCAATCTCAACGACTAGGGCGCATTGTCGTTTCGCGCTTCTCCTACATGTTAACCCTTTGCCTCCTACGCTCCTTACTATTTCATTCCTTTGCATTTCATCCTTGAAAAAAGCTCTTTGTTCTTCGAGCGCTTTCCTACTTTCTCGAACCTTCACCTACTCCACCCAAAATCTACTAAAGGTACATTATTTTCACCATTTATGTTTTCCCTTTGCCATTGCATGTCTTCCATGAATTTATAATTGCCTGGAACTATTTATGTTTTCTGCTCACCTCATCTCGTCGTGCCCTACTTTCCCGTCGCAACACTTCTTTTTAAATGCATTTGTTCTGTTCCCCTTCTAAGTCTGTCTTTTTCTTTTTCATGTGTGTTTTAGCCTTCGTCGCTCTCAAATGGATCACTCTACTTCCTCCCATTCCGGGGTTGATTCAGATTCCTCCCAACCCCCTGTTCACCAAGTAGTCCTAGGGCTCCATTCTGACTTCTTCCAGTCTTTGTACCCTTGGGCTCCTGAAGGAGGTGTCCAAATTCACTACCTCCAAAGCCATAGTAGACTATAGGAAAAAGAAGGTGAGGAACAAGGCCAACCATGCCTCACGCATCTTCAGGAAGGAGGATGATAAGTACGTGGGAGTGGTCCCTTGCAAGGTGGGCGAGCCTATCTACTGCGATGAGGCTTCGGCTCAGGAGGCCCCTTTCCGCTTCATCTACTCCACTGTCTTCCAGAGGGTGTGCCTGTGGCTCCCCTTCAGCGGCTTTGAGCGGGTGCTGCTAACTGAAATGAATGTCGCCCCTGCTCAGCTTCATCCCAACAGCTGGGCCTTCCCATGAATTTATAACTGGGTGGGACTGTTTATGTTTTCTGCTTATCTCATCTCGTCGTGCCCTACCTTCTCGTTGGGACACTTTTTTTGAAATGCGTTTGTTCCGTTCCCCTTCTGAGTCTGTCTTTTTCCTTTTTTCTGTGTGTTTTAGCCTTCACCGCTCTCAAATGGATCACTCTGCTTCCTCCCAGCCCCCCGTTCGCCAAGTAGTCCTAGGGTTCATTCTGACTTCTACCAGTCTTTGTACCCCTGGGCTCCTGAAGGAGGTGTCCGAGTTCACCACCTCCAAAGCTATAGTAGACTATAGGAAGAAGGAGGTGAGGAACAAGGCCAGCCACGCCTCCCGTGTCTTCGGGAAGGAGGATGATAAGTATGTGGGAGTGGTCCGCTACAAGGTGGGCGAGCCTGTCTGCTGCGACGAGGCTTTGGTTCAGGAGGAGGCCCACTTCTGCTTCATCTACTCCACTATCTTCCACAGGGTGTGCCTACAGCTCCCCTTCAGCGGCTTTGAGTGAGCGCTGCTGACTAAAATGAACATCGCCCTTGCTCACCTTCATCCCAACGGCTGGGCCTTCTAAGGGCCTTCGCCGTCCTCTGCAACTATTTCGGGCGCCTACCCTCCGTAGACTCCTTCCTGTACTTCTTCGAGGCCAAGAGTCTGGGGAAAAACTTCTGGTTCAGCATTAACGGGGTCGCTAGAAGAGCACTGCTAACCCTATCAGCGCGTCACTAAAGGGTCCTGGAAGGATTCCCCTTTCAAACGCATGCACGATCATGGCTTCATCCTTGGTCTGCAGTCTTACCACAAGTGATCCAAACCGGTTCAGGAAGTCTTTCAATGGTTCTTCCTGGAACTGTCTTACGTCAAAAAGATCGAACGCGACAGGTGGACGTGCGCGATTGACGATGAACTGTTTCTTGAACAACTCCGTGAACTGGCCAAAGGACATGATGTGTCCATCTGGGAGTTTGACGAACTAGTTCAACGCCGTTCCTACAAAAGTACCCATAAACAACTTACAGTTCATAGCGTCCATACCTCCAGAGATCATCATCTGAGTGTGGAAGGCCGTTATGTGGGCCTCTAGGTCCTCGACCCCTATGAAGGTGATCTTTAGGATCACGAAAGACATTGTTATAATTGTCTCCATGATCTCTTGGGAGAAAGGCATAGGGCGAACCCTGGCTAGGGGTGGCATCCCTAGATCTGTGGCTGCGCGTTCTCCTATCTCTCTTCTCAACTCCTCGTTGGCCCTGCGTAATTCTTCATTAGCCGCCAACGATGCATTTAGGTCTGTCCTAAACTGATCTTGATTAGCATTAGACGCTGCAAATGCCTGTTGAAGGTTGCAGATGGTCTTCACGAGTTCCTGTATGGTTGCGGCTTGATCATCCTCATCCCTTCCAGCACCGCCTTGCCTTGTATTCCTCACATCACCTAATTTGACTGATCACGACTGTGGATGGGACCTAGTTTTATCGGGCCCCACGGTGGGCGCCAAATGTTCTTGCTGGTTGACTCGGTCGTCATTGACTCTAAGGTAGACGGTGGCTCCTCCTATCTTGCAATGGTTCTCCCAAGTGTGGCTTCGTCGAAACAGAGGGGGGCCTTACCTGTAATTGCACTCCGACGCTCAAGTCAGTACAGGGCAAGAAACATCAAATAACTATGGTATCTCAAGCCAATAGTGTGTAAGAAACTCTAAGCTTGCAAAAAGACTGTGTCTATGTGTGAACTTGTGTTTACCTTGGGCATTACCCCATTATATAGCTGTTTTAGGTTACCTGCCGCATACATGCTGATGGAAGAGGCCCAAGCCCAAGCCTAAGCCCAAGCTCAGGCCCAACAACTAGGTCCATGGAAAAGAGTATTTAAGAAGATTGGGACTCTGCTACTGATGGCAGAGAAACTTTTCTTTACATATTCAAAGACCCCTCAGAGGACCACAAGGAGCTGAGCATCAATTAATTTCAATTTATTTGTAATTTCAGTAGAGTAGGGTTCATTTAGCACAATAGGGGGTGTATTTAACAATTTAGCTTGTACCTAGGCCTTTTAGGGTAGGAATGTAGCCCTACCTTCTAGAAGCATGCTAAGGGGCTGCATTGACCTTTAGTCAACACCCTAGTAGCCCCCTCTTTTATGTATTCCCCATCCTACCCTTGTTCCTTACTCTCCAAGGCACCATCTCCTATAAATAGGGGGCTTTGGCTCATGTTTTTTTAAGATCAATTGATATGAGTAAATGTTGCCAAAATTATGCTAGCTTCTACTCTTTGTCTAGTCTCTATAGGTTAGACACTTTGATCTTCATCTTCACCTTTCTCCAAGTGATTTGGCCAAACCTATCACTCTCCATACCTTTCATGCACCTACAAGGAACCCATAGCTCTCTATATGAGCCATCCTTGACCCATATCATCCATAGCTTCCACCACCTTTTTACCTCATATTTCAAGAAGAACAAATGGTTAAGAAGAGCAACCCATCACATGCTCTTGTCCAAGCATTGCCTCTAGCGAATTTAGGGTTACCCTTTTGGGATTCTAATGCACAATCTTAGTGCGATCCTGCGGCAACATTCCTTTCATAGAGTGCAACTCCCGTACCGATATTCCTTTCTTGAAGTGCATAACTTCAGGTGTGGCCGCTAGGGTTTCAATGCTTGTCCCAGCACCACCAACCCAAACTTGTCAAATAACTTAATATCTCACGTGCTTTCAAACCTTCACGTGCCTTTCAATTTCTCACTAAAATAAGCTATGGGCTGGCCCTCTTGAAGGAGAATAGCCCCAATGCCTATATTAGAAGCATCACATTCAATTTCAAATGTTTTAGCAAAGTTAGGAAGGGCTAAGATGGGAGCTTTAGTCAATTTTTCCTTCAAAAGTTTTAAAAGCTTTTTGTTGCTCTTCTCCCCACTTAAAAACCACATCCTTCTTTACTATTGCATTGAGTGGTGCGGCAATTGTACTAAAGTCTTTCACAAAACTTCTATAGAAAGAAGCAAGGTAATGTGGTTGATTTTAGATTCATTAACTTTGTGACACTTTCTTAGAATTAGGATCAAGATTCTTAGCAATTTAGAGTGACTCACCTAAGGAAAATCCCCACTGGACATTAACTTAACAAGTGTTAAGTAGATGTGAAGGTTCATTTCAAAAGGTCCAATGTTAAAACACAATTAATGGTGATGAATGAATGAAGAACAAGGTGCTGAACTCAAAACAAAATAGGTGCAGAATTTAAACACAAAAACAGAATGGAAAAACAGAATGGAAACACAAATTGAAACAAAAGAACCGATTGAAATTCACGAACAAGACATAAAATAAAAACTACCGATTGAAATGACTATGGAAGATGAAAGAAGATGAAACTTATGTGGTTGTAGCCATGGATTGGGAATGGACACACCACTTGGAGGTGATGATCCAAGATAAGTGCAGATTTGCCGCCACTTTAGAGCTCCTAAAGCTTCACAAGACGAGACAAGGAAGACGAGAACAAGTCTCACAAAAGTCACTCACAATTTGAGTATAGTAACTTTTCTTCTAATTTCAATGTTGAATTTACAATGACCAAGCACCTCTATTTCTAGGTTTAGAGGGCTGAAATGAAAGTGAAACAAATTCAAAATTCCCTCCTAATTCTAATTCAAATTTGGAGCCAATCTTGAGTCACATGGGAGGTGTGACCTTTTTTCTACTTTGGCACCTCCTAAAAACTACACCTACACCTACTCTTTATGTCACATGGAAGGTGTGACCTATCTTTATACATTGGCACCCCTTATTTTAATATCTACACCTTCCTTTAAAGTTCTACTAAAAACTATACACAAGTAATTACAAAAGGAGACATCCATTGATGCTCTTCTCCCAAAGCTTTAGTCTTGCTCCTAGTCATCCTTTGAGGCATGAAGGATGTTGAGCTATTTGGTTAGGCTTGGGTCCCAACTTGGGCTTGGGCTTCATGGGCTTGGGCGGGCCTCAGGCGCCTCCTCTACTTGGTCTTCATCACAAGGCCATGAAAGCTTCGTACTTCATTCATATTGGTGGGTGTAGGCTAATGTTGAATTGCTACAACCTTTGATTGGTCTACATGCACCCCTTTATAACTTACGACAAACCCTAGGAATTCTATATGATCAAGCCCAAACATACATTTAGCAAGGTTAGCTTACAAATGTTCCTTCCTAAGGGTTTCAAAAACTTCCCTAACATGCAACTCGTGTTGTTCCAAAGACATGCGGACATCGCCAGGGCGCGAGGCATGCGGGCATCGCCAGGACGCGAGGCATGCGGGCATCGCCAGGGCATGGGACATGCGGGCGTCGCCAGGGATAGACATCGGTCGTCTTCCAGAGAGAGAGATCGGTCGTCCGCCAGGATGAGTCATCGGTGGAAGGTTATCGCGCGATGTCGTGTTTCACACAGATAAGGTGGGACCCAGGCTCCCAGCATGAAACGTCCTGCACACGCGCCATGTAGACAAAAAGGGTGGTTCAGAATAGTGACATCAGAGAGTTGGCATGCGCAAGAGACACCCATGGCCGTACTGTTCAGGGAAGCGGTTGGCATGCGCAAGAGACACTCGTGGCCGTACTGTTCAGGGAAGTGTACACTCAGGCTTTCCTGCAGAGTGGGTGGTGGCAGCAACATGCGTGGACAAGTAGGCTTAGATTCAAAAACCCACTTCGGGGAGGCAAAGAACGTTGCAGTGGTTCAAGAGTGAAAGAGTGAGTTCACCTTCATCCTTCTCTTTTCTCTCCTTCGCGCTACGATTTAGGCACCCTCAAGCACCAGTATGACGAGCGACGACTGCCCTTGGACACCTGGGAGGTTCTCTGCAAGTTCTCTAGACCGGGACGCTAAAACAGAGTGAAAGCATCTTTAAGCTTCGGTGGGTTTCGGAGCTCTTGGTGTTTTGCGCTAGTCCAGGTAAGGGAAGCTAGCATTTTCATTTATAAAAACGTTAGGCGAGTAGGTTCTGAAGTGAGGGCGACGTGGTCGCCGGTTTTCATATTCCTTTTCACAATGCTCTGTTTTTATGTGTGGGGCGACGTGATCGCCGGTTTTAATGTTGTTTTCGAAATCCCCTGTTTTAGTGTCGTTTGAAACTGTTTGAGATTGAAATGTGAAATGCATGCGATATTCGAAAATCTGAACCTTGGAATGATTGTTTCTGTGATTGGGATTGTTTAAGAAAAGATTCAAAATATTATATGATGGAATTGTGCTTTTACGTGTTGTATGATGCATTGAATGTTGTGAATGTGGGATCAAGGCATAGTATTTTTAGGAAAGAAAATACCGTGTAAGATCGTGTGTAATGTGCATTGACTAGGGACTTCTCTAGAAGGAGATATCCTGACTCTGCTGATATAATGGAATCACATAGATGAAGTTATTCAGTTGTGGAGAGTCGAAGGAGGTTCATATGTATGGGTAAGTTGTTTGAAAGATAACTGACTTGACCTGTTATATGAATTAACCCTGTCATACCGGGAGAGTGATGATATTGAGATTATGTATGCGCATGGCTGTGTGGATTTCACAGCGACCCTGTGTGGATTTCACAGTGGTGTGGTATGACGGGTGCAGATCTCTGAGTCTGAGTCAACGCACGAGTCTTCCGGAAGTAGAGTCATGTGTCTATATGTTATGAGTCAGTGGAAAGTCTGACGTGTGATCCATGAATATTGAATGTAGTGAATAGACATTTGACGAGTTTGTGGAATATGGGGATGTTGATGGTTGAAATTAATATAGATTATGAATGGTGTGAAGAATTATGTTTTTTTTATTGATATAAAGTTTCATATTTAAAGTTTTTTAAATATCTAGCTTACCCTTTTATCTGTATCGTGGTTGTTTTCTTAAACCTGTGATGATCGTGTATTTTTGGCACGGGAGCAGATGAGGTTGCAGGTAGTAGAGCTCCTCTGTGAGTGGTCGCCGGAAGGAGATCGCCTGTTTCTGTTTCTGTTAGGCGATCGCCCGTTTTTCTGTTTTCTGTTAGGAGATCGCCTGTTTTTTTCTAATTTTGCTGTATTTTGTTTAAGTTTTGGAAATTGACCGATTATGTATTAAACTCCCTGTGAGGAGAAACTTCATTACATATATATAATTATGTTCACTTCAATATATTTGTTTACCTTTATTTTCATTATATAAATATGAAAAGAATTTGGCGGGATGTTACAGGGTTGGTCCTATAAGCTGGACGATTTGGTAAGGAAGCCCCGAGTATAAAATCAATTTGATGTTCAATGCCTCTTAGAGGTGGTAAGCCTTTAGGAGGGTCTTGAAACACATCTTGGAATTCCTTAACCAAATTATCCAAACATGTTGGACTAACCTTAGGCGTATCACATTCAAGAGACCTAGGCATAGCTAAAAAAATGGGCTTTTGAGAAACTATTACCTTGTTGACCTCTTGACTAGAAATAAGAAGGCTTTGCTTTGAAACTTTTTTTTCTTTTTCATGCTCTCTATTTTTCTTCATTGTAACTTGGTCCTCATCACTGGTGCAGAAACGTAGAACAAATGCGGCTATTTTCATTTTATAAATGGGGCTATACAGCCGCATTTGATCAACACGCACTTGTAAATCAGAGATTTACAAATGCAGCTATATAGCCGCATCTATAAATACTATTTACAAATGCGGCTTTTTGTTGGAGCCGCATCTGTAAATGCTCCAAAGGTGGTGCCTTCTTCTTCAATTAGAATGATTTATAAATACAGTTTTTTATTGGAGCTGCATCTGTAAATGCTCTAGAGTTGTTCAATTGGAATGATTTACAAATGCGGCTTTTTATTGCAGACGCATCTGTAAATGCTCCAGAGTTGTTCATGAGTTGGAATGATTTATAGATGTGACTAAGGTAAATAGCCACATTTGTAAATAAGGTTTGTTTTTTTTAGACCGGTTTGTTTAGTTGTTTATCCTATACAAATTAACTTGTGCAGTTTAATTATACCCAGCCAGCGACATAGATAAACAGATTCATATAAACTACAAGTCAATTTATAGTTATTTATCAAAATGTATACATAAAATAGTAATAATATATCTCTATCTATTTTCCTACACTATTGATCAATCCTAGAGTTATAAAAATTTAGGAAATATGTGGACCAAGATTGTCTCACATATGTCATGGCTTCCGAAGTCATGGGTTCCTTATCCGTGAAGAACTGCATTTCAAAATGGTTAACACATAAATTAGTTTTAAGATACATATATGTTGAAGTTATAAAAATAATTTAAGAAATGTTACCTCTTGCCCATTACTTGTAAGGCCTAGTCTTACAATGGTACTCATCCATTGCATAACGTAATAGCCACACTCACAGCTTCCTGGTTGTTTATTACACTATAATTCAATAAATTGTAAAAGTTAGTATAATTAAACAATGAAAAGAGAAAGAAAAATCTTACAAACCTTTATTCTTATCCAGTTCAAATTTTGAAAATTTGAATTCTATCTCCCTTTTAGGATGTTATATCCACTCCATGAACTGGTTGATACAAAAAATCTTGTTAGTGGATTAATTATAGCTTCAACCATAGTTAAGTTTATAGTGTACTTACCTATCAATGATATTCATAAAACTTGTGGATATCTTCTTGTGTAGGGAACAGAACCACGAAGTCATCTTATCATTCACTGATAAGACAAGTAATTGCCAAAGACCCCTATATTATCCATGAAAAGAGTTGAGTAAATTTATAAAACATGAATATAATAAACTTTTAACATATATATATATATATATATTTAAACTTACTCGTTAATATAAGGGCACAAATAAACCTCTTCTCCCTTCCAGGATGTTAGTTGTACCGACCAGTCCTCGGACACCGAGAACAGCTAGTAAGGTGAGCCACATCAGCTGGGTCCCACAGCATGGACCAAAGCCATGTGGGCTGGGTCCCACAGGTAGTAGGGACTAATGCAATGATTAGTTATCAGCATGTCGACAACCATAGTGAACTGATGTGTCCTCATCACCCAGCAAGATGACGAGTCCTCGGCAACAGAGTAATGACGAGGTGACATCGGTCTTGGGCGTTTTGAACAACAGAACTAGAACATCTAAGGTAGGTCCCAAGGGACTACTAGTGATCAGTAAAATGCCCAGAGGTGGGGAGAGGCCTAAGTCACGAAGTGCCCATGCGTGTGGCAGGGAAAACACAGTTAGGTGCAGAGTCTTAAGGGGTTGAGTACTCATCAGGATTAGGGTTTCCTAGTGAAGCTACATGCATGGCACGTGAACAGTGAAGGCGCTCCCAGGACAGGTGGCCTCAGAGATTAGGTACACGAGGGGGTACCCAGGTGGCCATCCTGTTAGAATTCGCACTCCAGTTAAGGAAACCTTACGCGCTAGATTACCCTAAGTCTAGGTGATAGCGGCGTGAGGGTATTCCTGTAAACCCTAAATATGGGTAGCAGCACAGAGGAAACCCTAGACTACATAAAGGGTATTAAAACACTTCACAAAGGTACGTAGTTTCTAGACCTAGACAGATATACTCAATACACTTGGTGTACTTGCCCTAGTTTTTTGACTTGAGCGTCAGAGTGCAAACAACCTCTAGGGCGCCCCTTTCTGTCTTGCAGGTGCAGGGTGTTTGACACAACAAAGTGTATCCTAAGGAGAGGGAAGGAGGCGGGTGATTGTCGTAGAGTTAACTGATAGGAGAGTCAATCGGCAAGAACATTAGTGATGTATGATTGGGTCTCATAACATAACAACTAAGCTTGAGTGCTTTCTTCCATGAGCTGAAAACGAATTTGAAGGTGGTGGAAGCAATGGTTGGAAGCGTGCAAGGCACTCCTAGGAGCTGTGGAAACCTTGAAGGTGAAGTGTTAGGTATGGAGAGTGAGTGGTGAGGCCATCTCACTTGGAAAAGATGAAGAATGAAGACTAAGGTGTCTATCCTAGAGGTAGGAGACAAGAGTGATAATTGGCACAAAGTTGGCAGCAATTTCACTCAAATTAATCTTGAGAATTACATGAGCCAAGCCCTCTTATTTATAGTGTTTAGAGGGCTGAAAATTCAAATGAAAGTGGAGGGAAATTCAAAATGAAATTCTCCTCAAGGTGGAGCCTAAAAATGAGAGCACATGGGAGGGGTGTGATTAGTATTTCACGCTCACCCTATCTAGGCTTTCCAAACCGGCCTTGGTTACACTCTCAGATGGTGACACGTGGAGGCATACAGTTGGCATCTACCGTACACGCGTCACACCTGGAGGGCTTCTGCGCTTCTCTCTGTGCGGGCCGCATGCTCCTAGGAGAGCGCCAGGTGTGGCTGGTCTAAACTCACTCGCCAGGCGCATCCTGCCTGCATGGCCTCGCCGCACGTCCTCTGAGTGGGCATCATGCGAGGTGCATGCGTAACGTTCTTGCTGGGAACCTTGGTCCCAGCTTAACACGCGTTGGCAAGAACCCCGATGACCGATCGCCCTCTGCATGCACTTACGACCGATCGCCCTCTGCACACACTTACGACCGATCGCCCTCTGCACACACTTACGACCGATTGCCCTCTGCACACACTTACGACCGATCACGCTCTTCATGCACTAACGCCCGACCGGTACCTTATAACTTTCCCCTGATGACCGGGCGGTGCCTCATAACTTCACGCTCTGCTTCCAGGTGCTTATCTATGCTCCGAACTGGGAGTGGTGGCCACTTGGTATCTGACTACCGATCACCGTTCTAGGTGATCTCCTCCCTGATTCACTTGCTCTTTCTACCACGTGCCACCCTGTGCATGGTCCACGTGGTCAACTGCTGCTGTCGTCATCAACTACTGATGACCGACCGGATCACTAGGATATCATCAAAATAAACTACTACATATTTACCTATACAATCTCTCAAGACATTATTCATTAGCCTCATGAATGTGCTAGGTGGATTAGTGAGACCAAAAGGCATCACTAACCACTCATATAGCCCAAATTTGGTTTTAAAAGCGGTTTTCCACTCATCACCCTCTTTAATTCGTATTTGGTGATATCCGCTCTTAAGATCAATTTTCGAAAATATAGTGGACCCATGCAATTCATCAAGCATGTCATCTAGTCTTGGAATTGGATGCCTGTACTTAATGGTGATGTTATTGATGGCCCTACAATCACAGCACATTCTCCACTTGCCATCTTTTTAAGGCACCAACAAGACAGGTACAGCACAAGGACTGAGGCTCTTTTGAACCTAACCCTTCTCCAACAAATCCTGAACTTGTGATTCTATCTCCTTGGTTTCCTCAGGATTAGTTCTATAAGCTGGTCTATTAGGAAGACTAGCTCTTGGAACTAAATCTATTTGATGTTCTATTCCTCTAAAAGGGGGAAGTCCCAATGGTCCTTCCTTAGGAAATAAATCATCAAACTCTTTTAAAAGTTCTTTTACCTAAGGAGGTAGAATACTAGTTTCAGAAGATGTGGCAGTGCATGTAAGTGTTCCTTTACATAGCAGGAGGCCTGTAGGTTGTTCAGAAAGAAATATTTTTTTAACTTTGTTTTCAACTTTTTCTTCCTTCTGAATGACCTTGTGGGAAGGAACACTCTTCTCCCACGCCTCTTTTTCCCTAAGGGCTAGAATTGGATTACAAAAACCAAAACTGAACTACTGGAATTTAAGTGTCAAAAAATGTGACTTACACGATTTATGCTGAGCTGTATTTTTCAAATTTGAATTTGAAATTTTAAACACAGATACTTCAAGATGTTAAACAAATTTTGGCGCTGAAATCACTCAAAACACATGCACCAATCAATTACAATAAAATTTTCAAATCTGGTGCCAGATTACCGTTTTTTTTCGCGCCAGTTTTGAACACTAATTTTGTTTGATTTATCATTTTTTTTTCACTTCGAATTTTGATTCACTTTTTTTTTTCCTTTTTTTCTAAGACATCAAAATTTTCAGATCCAGATTTCCAGAATTTTTCTCCAACGGAATTAATTTTCACAATGAAAAACAGCCAGCACAGTTTAGAAATCCTAATCTGGAATTAAAAACAGAGTTGAAAACTTGCAAAGACACAGTAGAATGATTGTATAAGAATTTGTGTGGATCTATCACACAAATATGAACTCAAATCTAAAAGAAAAATGCACCAAAGGATCAAACAATTTAGATTAAAAACTGGACTCAAGAGCAAATCAAGAAAGAAAATCAATCAAGAAAAGTACTACTAGAATTTGATGACATTTCTTGGAGAAACATGACTTGACAAAACATGTATAGATTTCAAAATCAAAATGACTAAAATTAAAACAAATTGAACCAATTAAAATGTGCAAGAAAGACTCAAAATCCTAATAAAATCAAACAGCACACCAAAACACACAAGAATCCTACACAAAATTGAAATTAGAAGCTCAAGAACAAGTTGAACACATTCTACCGATTGGATTCATCCAAACAGCATTCAAATAAAAATTAAATTGCAAAAAACAGCAAGATATTCAAGGATCTAATGAAGAACAACATGGAAATATGAAGAACAACACAAAATCAAAAAAAATTAGAAGAAGACACTTAGCTCTTGAAGAACCATGGGTCTAGATACCACTTGATGTAGCCTAGCTTGAGTGCTTTCTTCCATGAGCTGAAAACGAATTTGAAGGTGGCGGAAGCAATGGTTGGAAGCGTGCAAGGCACTCCTAGGAGCTGTGGAAACCTTGAAGGTGAAGTGTTAGGTGTGGAGAGTGAGTGGTGAGGCCATCGCACTTGGAAAAGATGAAGAATGAAGACTAAGGTGTCTATCCTAGAGGTAGGAGACAAGAGTGATAATTGGCACAAAGTTGGCAGCAATTTTACTCAAATTAATCTTGAGAATTACATGAGCCAAGCCCTCTTATTTATAGTGTTAAGGGCTGAAAATTCAAATGAAAGTGGAGGGAAATTCAAAATGAAATTCTCCTCAAGGTGGAGCCTAAAAATGAGAGCACATGGGAGGGGTGTGATTAGTATTTCACGCTCACCCTCTCTAGGCTTTCCAAACCGGCCTTGGTTAATTTAGTGGTTTTAAAAACCCTAAATTAACCTAGGTTGGTGTTTTAGGTGCCAAAATTAATTCTAAGAAAATTACAATTATTTTCCTATTCTAATTTTGACAAGAAAATTAAATTCTACTTCTACACTAAACTTATGGCATCTCTATCATGTAGAGGAAAGTCTCTCTGCCATCAGTAGCAGTGTTCCAATCCTCTTGTATTCTTCTTGCCATAGCCCTTGTAGTTGGCCCATATCTTCTATTTGGTGGGCTTGAGCTAGATCTTGGACTTGAACATGGGTTTGGGCTTGGGCTTGGGCCTCTTCCATCACTTCCACCACCAATGCAAGGAGAAAAAGCAATATAAGGAAAGTGAAAGACATTTAAATATAGTGAGATGCAGAGGAAGAAATGGATTCAAGAAACTCACAATGGAAGCAAGGAATGAAGATGCACAAAAGAGATGAACTCAAAGTAGCGAGCGCAGGAACAGTGAAGACGAGCAAAGTGGAGAAGAAAGTGTGAGAGTGCAGTGGCACACTTCAAATTTTAGAGTAAAAATAATTTACAAATGCGGCTATTTGTAAAAACGCATTTGTAAATCAAAGTGTTGGATTTACAGATGCGGCTATAGTAAAAAGCCGCATTTGTAAATCAAGCGCTTTGATTTATAAATGCGTTTTTACAAATAGCCGCATATGTAAATCAAAGCTTTTCATTTACAAATGCGGCTATTAACGTAGTCGCATTTGTAAATCAAATTAATTGCAAAAATGCCACCGTGTTTTTTACAAATGCATTTGGCACGAAGCCGCACTTAGAAAGGAGTATTCCTTTCATCATTTTGCACTAGTGCATGGACTTCTTTTGGAGAGAGAGACTTTAATATGACCTTGTGCCCATGGAAGTCAAAAGAAAGTTTGTTGGTAAAGCCATCATGAAAAACTTTTCTATCAAATTGCCACTCTTGTGCTAGCTACATTAGCGCAACTACCACCATCCACAATCAAAGAACATAACTTGTTATTAATGAGACATCTTGTATGGAAAATATTTTCTCTTTGGCTTTCATCAAAACAATTTAAAACTTGACCAAGCATTTTGCTTGGAAGAGAGGTAGGGGTCGAGCAACTAGCCCGGTGCCCTCCCCTTCCCAAGGTCAAGCAGCTTCCAACCCTGTTCCTCCTCTCAACACCCCTCCTACAACATCCTATCCTGACGGTGGTGCTGAAAGTTCAAGGAGGAAAGGGTTGTGGGATGATGATGTTGACATCACCTCCTACTTGGAGGATTCACTAGGGTGTCCTGAGTATGAAGAGAAAATGGGAGCCTGGGTGGTCTCCTCTCCTTCAGGACACTCTAAAGCAGCTTGGGCAGGCTCTAGTCACAGGCTGCTTCGCTGTGAAGAGGCTGCATGCTGAGGGGGCCACTGCTGAGGCGTGCATTCAAGAGAATAAAGATTTTCATCAAAAGGTGTCACGTCTTCAGCAAGAGATACAAAATCTTCATGCTTTGAGCCAACGCACCTAGCAACTCCTGGCCGACAAGACCAAGGAAGCTGCTGAGAAAGCCATGCGCCAACAGGAGGAGCTTTCCAACCTTCAACAGGAACTCTCCAAAAAGGAGAAATTATTTGCAGAAGAAGTGGAAGTCCACAAGAGAGAAACTGCCCAAGCCTTATCGATGGGGTTTGAGGTTGCCCTCGACGAAGCCTCCAACCTCTACCCAGACGTGGACTTCTCTCAAATTGGTCCAGGTAAACAAGTAGTAGATGGACAAGTGATAGAGAAATAAATTATTCAACATTTTTTAATTATCAACTGTTTATCTTCTTTGAACTCTGTTTTAATTTTATAGTTTCTTTGCTCTCTATACCTTTATGTCTTCCTACACCTTGCATACTTGCCATAGCACAACTAATTTATTTCAACTGTACTGATTTTGGCCAACATCGGTATGCACAAGCGTGACGACTACCATACATGTATACATTAAAGAGCTTTAACTTAAACAAAGAACTAACCTCAAGCTAGGTTTAGACACTGCGAGGCAGCGCTTCACCCTGGCATGCCCAAACGTACTAGGCAAAAATCACATACCTTGATTTGCCGAGTACAACCTCTTCTAACAAGGGCGCGACCTTGCCGCCATGACCTTTCGCTGATCTTTGTGCGAGCGAAACAATTTATGCAGGGTAACTTCATTCCCTAAGAAGTCTTATCTGAGTATACCCCACAATCTTGGGCGAGCTCACTCTTCCCTGCACAACCAATTTACTCTACCCAGTATTTGAGCTCGGGTGAACATCCTCATGCTGAATTAGCTCATACTTCACTGGTCGCTTCGGGGAGAATTGCTCAACCACTCTCGACCCCACAGATTACCTGGACCTGGGTGAACACTCTCACACCAAACCAGCCTTTCTTTAAGTGTTCATCTTGCATGACTTCCTCATCCCATAGTGCGCTTAAGCTCGGGTGTGTTAGAAATTATGGCTTTAAACTAGAGGGGGGTGAATTGTTTAAAGAGGTTTTCGCAATCTTTTTGAAGCTAGAATGAGTTTATCTCAGAAACCAATTGATCAAGCAATTCAGTTAGTCAAAACAGTAAGCAAAACTGCACTGTCAGAAAAACAATCGGTTGTTTCTTCAAAACAATCGGTTGTTTTTATCAGCAAACAACAAACAAACTGAATTTAAAGAGTAAGGGATAGAGAGATTGTACACAGATGTTTATATTGGTTCACTCCAACCCAGAGCTACATCCAGTCTTCTCAGAACCCTGAGGAAATCCACTAAGTAATCACACCTTGATCACTTACACAACAACCAAGGGAATGACCTTGAAAACCTCAAGACACACACTCTCCTTGGCCAACACTAAGATTGCTGATCTTGAACACCTCAAGAACACACAGCCAATCTCAGCAACAATACTGAAAAGAAATGTTTCAGCAGTTACACAGATTACACTTGTTACAGATGAAGATCTGAAATCAATACAAGTAGAATCCTATTCCAGCACTTTGATCAATCCATTGAGCTCTTAAGCAATCTCAACTCTTTGAAAACTCTCTTAGAAGCACTTTGTCAAAAGCATTCTAAAACTTTTAAAAGAGATTTTCTGAATTATATAAAAGGAAGTTTGTTTATCAAATCTTAACAAACCCATAAAAGCTTTCAGAAAGATTGGTCAAAGCATTTAATGACTAGAGCGTAATCAGTTTCAAATCATTTAAAGCTCAGTCAAAGAAAACAGTTTTTCTGTTATGGTTCCAAAACAAACAATCGATTGTTTCCTCGAATCAATCGGTTGTTTTGTCACTTAACAGTTTTCTCCATTCAAAAATAGTTTTCAAACTTTCTCAAAACATCTAAGTATAAACAATCGGTTGTTTCAACTTAGTTTGAAAAAAACTTTTGTTTTATCAAAAACTGGGATGCTAATTGCTTTGAGATTTAATCTTAGGTTGGATTACACTTTAAACTACCCCAGAACAAAACAACAAAGCAGCACAGCAGCAGCAAGCAAGCAAAAGCTTCATCATCCTTTAAAGGATTTCGATTCTTCAAAACCTTTGAACACCACTTGGTTCAACAGGGTGAACACTTTCACGCCAAGTTAACCCACATATGTTGGTCTGGATGAATCATCTATGCGTTATTATTCATTTTCACAGAGCGCTTAAGCTCGGGTGAACGCTCTCACACGGAGTTAAACCATCTGTATTAAGGCATCTACACGCCATTACTCAGCCCATAGAGCGCTTAAGCTCGAGTGAACGCTCTCACACCGAGTTATGCCGACTATGTTGGTCAGGATGAGTAATTCCTGGAATAGATCCATCCCACAGAGCGTTTAAACTCGGTGAACACTCTTACACTGAGTTAACCGATCCGTGTTGGTCATGATAGAACTCCTATTCCATTTTTACCTATAGGGCGACTTCGGCCGACTTACCTGCCAGTGATATTTATCCACATCTATGACTTCTTCTTGGAAAACTCTCCAAGAAGAGCCACTGAACAACGTATAAAAACAACAATGCAACATAAACATCTATTTATTTCGGGGGCCTCATTAAACTCTTCAGGGAAAAAGAGCGCCACCCCTTTAACACATTGTTCATCAACAAATATCATACATATCAACTGAAATAAAACTTGAGGTTAGAACATTCTAGGTCCTCGCGATGGGTCCTCCTTCTAAGGTTCTAACCTGTATGCACCATTCCTGAGCACCTCAACCACGCGGAATGGCCTTGTCGATTTGGGAGATAACTTATTCTAGAATTGCTAAGGATGAGCTTTCCGCATCACTAAGTCGGTCACCTGAAACTGCCTGGGCTTGACCTTAGTCCTCTGTTTCAGCTTGACCCTCCTCTTCAGTGCCTCTGATTTAATGCGGGCCTGTTCTCGGACTTCGTCTAACAAGTCTAAATTTACTCTTTTTCCTTCATTGGACTCTTCTGTGATGAAATTCTGGAATCGAGGGTAATGCTCTTGGATCTCTACCGAGATCATGGCATCCGACCCATACACCAGACTAAGAGGGGTCTCCCTGGTAGTTGACTGCGGTGTAGTATGGTAGGCCTATAGAATCCGAGGAACTTCTTCTGCCCACGTTCCCTTTGCCTTCTCTAGCCTTCTTTTCAACCCCCTGAGTAGGACTCTGTTGGTCGATTCCACTTGGCCATTCGTTTGGGGATGTTCTACCGAAGCGAATATCTGCTTTATCTCAAGCTCGAAAGATAATTTGCCTAACTGCTGACTGGCGAACTGCGTTCCGTTGTCGGACACCAAGTGTTTAGGAATTCCAAAGCAACACACTATATTCTTCCACACAAACTGTTGTACTTTGTGGGCGGTGATCTGTGCTACAGGTTCAGCCTCAACCCACTTCGTGAAGTACTCGATGGCCTCCATGAGATACTTCATCTGGCGTATGGCCAAAGGGAAAGGACCTAGAATGTTTATTCACCAGGTGTGAAATGGCCACGGACTGTAAATCGACCGCAACTCTTCTGCTGGTGCATGGTGCTAGTCTGCGTGTTTCTAGCACTGTTCACATCGCTGGGCATACCCTCTACAGTCCTCCTTGACTATAGGCCAGTAGTACCCAACTCAGATGACTTTCAATGCAAGTGCTCGGTCGCCTATGTAAGTTCCACAGATACCCTCATGTAGTTCTGACATCACGTGGACACACTGTCCTCCGCTGATACAGGCGAGGGCGGATAAGCATAGCCATGACAGAACAACATACCATCGATCAAAGTATACTTCCTTGCATTCTTCTTAACCATCTTTGCTTCTGTGGGTTCGTTTGGCAACAAACCGTCTGCCAAATACCTTTGGTATGGGGTGACCTAGCTTTCAACTGTGTCGCCTTCTGAGGTCGTCATTACCTCATCTCCTTGTACTTGGTACATTACAACCCGGGGAACCTTCAATGTTTCCTGAGACAATGAGCGATGACTTCTCCCACCATCGGGCCTTACCTCTAGGATCTCCACCTGACCTGCCTCTGTGGGATTGTTTCCTGCTGTCCTTGGACATCTAAGAGTCTCTTGTATGATCGAATGCTGTCGATTTCTCTTTCCCGAGCTTTCCAGTTTGGCCAACAAATCAGCTCAGGAATTTTGTTCTCTTGGTACGTGGACGAGCTCAAACTGGGTGAAGGCCTTTATTAAGATTACCACATACTGGAGGTACGCGGCCAACTACAAATCCTTGCCCTAGTACCTGTCGGTCACCTGCTCGGTAACAAGTAATGAGTCGCTTTTCACCAATAGCTTTCTAGCCCCTAACTCCTGAGCTAGAAGCATCCCTGCTATCAAGGCCTCATACTTGGCCTGCTTATTCCTAGCTTTGAATGCAAATTTTAAGTATTGTTTGATCAATAACCCATTAGGTCCTTCTAGAATAACCCCAGCACCACTACCCAGCTGGTTGGAAGAACCATCCACCGACAAGATCCACTGAAAGTCCTCTGGGTCGGCATGAGTGCCTTCCAATGCCAAATCTACTATAAAATCTACGTAGACCTACCCTTTTATTGGCCCTCTCGGCTCATAGCATATATCAAACTAGGACAGCTCTACTGACCATCGCACCATCCGACCTACGATGTCGAGTTTCTGCAAAACTTTACGGATAGGGAGGTCGGTCATTACTATCACAGTAAAACTCTGAAAGTAATGGCAGAACGTCCAGGCTATGAACACTACCACCAACGCGGCCTTCTTGATTGCTTGGTAGTGCTCTTCTAGCCCTTGTAACACTTTGCTGACAAAATAGATCAGCCTCTGAAACTGCTCTTGATCCTGTACTATCACCAAGCTGATTGCCTAGTCAGTGATGGCAAAGTATAATCGCAGGGAGACCCCAGGGTCAAGCTTGTCGTTCAAAGAAGGCAGAAGTTTAACTTCCACCTTCTTTGAACGACGACAGCCTCATTTTCATATGCTTTGTTGAAGCTAGTGCACCCAACCTGTTTATAGAGGGTCTCCCAAAAAGCAAGTTATAGGCAGAGGGAGTGTTGACCACAATGTACCTAATGACTATAGTCCTGGCGGCCTCCTCATATGAGAATGTCGTCCCCAGGTCTATGTATCCTCGTACTTCCACATGGTCACCTGCGAAACCCACCAGGAATCCGTCATGGGGTGTCAATTGGTCAGGGGACAACCGCAGGTTGACAAATGTGGACCAGAACATAACATCCGCCGAGCTCCCCTGATCAATGAGAACTCGGTGCACTCTCCTTCCCACCATGATGAGTGATATCACCACTGGGTCATTGTTGTGTGGAACCACGTCTGCCAAATCTGCTTTCCTGAAATAAAGGTCAGGTTGAAGAGTATCATCCTGATCCTGTATTTCCACCGACATCACGACCCTCGCGTATCTTTTGCACTTGGTGGCTGTGCTCCCTCCTCCGGAGAAGCCTCCCGATATGGTGTTCAGCTCGGCATGGATGGGAACTTCGTGTGTCTACTCTCTCATGTCGCCTTCCCTTTGAGGCTCCCCTTGTTCAGGCTCGAGGTATTCCTTCAGGAAGCCTTCCCTTAGGAGCTCGGCTAACTGATACCCCAGATCCATACAACGTTCTGTGTCGTGTCCGAATCCCTTGTGGAAGTCGCACCACACATCCTTCCTTCCCCCCAGATTCCTGTTTGTTATTTGGGGAAACTTCAACTTCTCTGAGACTGTTGGTATGCTGATAAGGTCCTTGTATGACACTCAGAACTTAGGACGGAACTCGTCTTCTTTACTCCTGGCATCGGCCTTGCCTTTCTTGTACGGGGCATGCCTAGTGTCTGACTTATTCCGGGCTGAGGTCTCATGAATCCTCAGGGGCCGAGAAGACTTACTGGGTTCCTTTGACTTACTCACCTGAGGTTGCGAACAATTATTGCTGGCTGTACTTGATAAAAGAGGCCCAAGCTCAGGCCCAACAACTAGGTCCATGGCAAAGAGGATTCAAGAAGAGTGGAACTTTGGTACTAGTGGCAGAGAAACTTTTCTTTACATATTCAAAGACCCCTCAGAGGACCACAAGGAGTAGAGCCTAAGCCATGGGAGCTGATCAATTAATTTCAGTTTATTTATAATTTTAGTAGAGTAGGGTTCATTTAGCAGAATAGGGGTGTATTTAACAATTTAGTAGAGTAGGGTTCATTTAGCACAATAGGGAGGGTGTATTTAACAATTTAGATTGTACCTAGGGCTTTTAGGGTAGGAATGTAGCCCTACCTTCTAGAAGCATGCTAAGGGGTTGCATTGACCGTTAGTCAACACCCTAGCAGCCCCCTCTTTTATGTATTCCCCATCCTACCCTTGCTCCTTACTCTCCAAGGCACCATCTCCTATAAATAGGGTGCTTTGGCTCATGTTTTTAAAAGATCAATTTATATGAGTAAATGCTGCGATAATTATGCTAGCTTCTACTCTTTGGCTAGTCTCTCTAGGTTAGACACTTTGATTTTCATCTTCACCTTCCTCCAAGTGATTTGGCCTAACCTATCACTCTCCATACCTTTCATGCAACTACAAGAAACCCATAGCTCTATATGAGCCATCCTTGATGCATCACCTCCATTGCTTCCGTTACCTTTTTCACCTCATTTCCTCAAGATGAACATTGGTCATGAAGAACAACCCATCATTTGGTATCTAGAGCTTTGGTTCTTCAAGAGATAAGTGTTCTCTTCATTTTTTTTTGAGTCTTCTTCATTTCCGTGTTGTCATCTTGTTTTTGAGTTGTCTTGCTGTTTTTAATCTTGTTTTTGGTTCATATTGCAGTATGGTTTTATTTATTTTGTTTAACTTGTTCTTGAGCTTCCATTTTCAAACTATTTTTAGGTTTCCATTGAGTATTTGTGTTGGCTGTTTTGCTTTTGCTTTTATTTAAGTCTTATTGATGTTTTAATCGGTTCAAAGTGTTTTTTTGGTTGAGTCATTTTGATTTTTGAATCCATACAAGTTTTGTCAAAGTTGTTCTTGCCGGTTGACTCTCCTGTCGGTTGACCCTACGACAATCTCGCGCCTCCTTCCTTCTCCTTAGGTAATGCTTCACTAGATCGAAACAATCTGCACCTGCAAAGATAGAAGGGGTGCCCTAGAGGCCGATTGCACTCCGACGCTCAAGTCAATACTGGGCAAGCACACCAAGTGTATAGTATATCAGTTTAGGTCTAAAAACTGTGTACCTTTGTGAAGTGTTTTACTACCCTTTATATAGTCTAGGGTTTCCTCTGTGCCGCTACCTATATTTAAGGTTTCTGCAGGAATACTGTTGCGCCGCTATTACCCAGTCTTAGGGTAATCTAGCGTGTAGGGCTTCCCTTAACTGGAGTGCAAATTCTAACAGGATGGCCACTAGGTACCCCCTCGTGCACCTAATCTCTGGGGCCATTCGTCCTGGGAGTGCCCTCACTGTTCATGTGCCATGCATGTAGCTTCACTTGGAAACCCTAATCCTAGCGTGCATTAAATCCCTACAAGACTTTGCACCTAACTGTGCTTTCCATGCCACACGCATAGATGCTTCGTGGCCTAGGCTTCTCCCTACCTTTGGGCATCTTACTGATAATTGGTCCTGTTCTCGAGACCTATCTTCCGTGATCTAGTTCAACTGTTCGAAACACCCAAGACCGATGTCACATTGTCCCACTCTGTTGCCAAGGCCTCATCACCTTGTTACGTGACGAGGACACATTGTTCCACTTTGGTGATCGACATACTAACGACAAATCAACCCATTGGTCCATGTTACGCGTGGGACCCAGCCCACGTGGCTCTGGCCCATGCTGTGGAATCCCGCTCATGTGGCTCACCATTACTAGCTGTTCTCAGTGTCTGAGTACTGGTCGGTACACAAGCCCCCCAGTCTCGAGCTGTTAACTTGTTCAGCGAAGAGACTAAGTCATCGGCTCGGGCGACCTACATGGCTCTGAGTGAAAGGACATGAGTAGTGCGCTGAAGGGACGTCTCACCATACTTCCTTAATCTGCGGACACGTGGTTAGATCAACGGCTAGGGCTTCTCAAAGTTTGTGCTCCCTTGCCTACGTTAAACCCCTTCAAAAACCCGTGCTTCAGCACTGTAGCATCACTTTCATTCAAACTCTCTTGCGATCATCGTCTTCTCTCGAATGCTACTACTCTCACTTCAACTCTCGCAAACCCTTGTCTTCATTCGCTTAAAGGTATGATTTTTACTCCTTCTCCTGCCTTTGCTTTACTTGTGTCTGCTACCCATTACATGCTATAACTGCTCTGGGACTGTTTATGATTTTTGCACTTTAGGGTTTCTGTTCTTCTGCTCTGTTTGCGTTCTTCGTCTTTGAGTCTTTGTCCACCATTTATAACACACCATCGTTTTCTTCTAAACCTTTTTTTTCCTTCCTCTTGCCTCTCATTTTGTTTTAGTTTCGAGATGGCAAGAAAAAAACTACTTCCAACCCTCCTCCCTCAGTCAACTACAGAGCCCTCTACTCCTAGGCCCCTGAGGAACTCCTTGCTGAGACCTCAAAACTCACCACCTCTGAAGACCTGAGGAAACACAGGGATGACGAGAACGAGGTCAAGGGGCGCGTCTTTGGCAGGGAATGCGACGTGTATGTCTCAGTTTGACCTTGCATAGAGGGCGAACCAGTGTGTGTTGATGATCGCTCCAACGACGGAGAGCCCTTCTTCTTCCTCTACGCCACCATCTTCAATTGGGTCAAGGTTTGCTTGCCCTTCACTGGGTTCAAGACGGCCTTCCTCATAGAGCTTAACATGGCACCTGCCCAGCTGCACCCAAATAGCTGGGCCTTCGTGAGGGCCTTCTCCATTCTGTGCAACCACCTGGGGTTCCCTCCTTCCGTGGACGTCTTCCTCCACTTCTTTGAAGCGATGAACCCCGAAAAGAGGCTTTGGGTAAGCCTCAACGGGGTGGCGGGGAGAGTCCTCCTGACTCTCTTCCAGCAATCCTACAAGGGCTTGAAAGGGAAGTTCTTTAGGGTATGCTACAGTTCCTACGACCCCACTCTGCTCGACGGGTTTCCCCTTTATTGGGTTGAAAAACTGAAGTTCAAGAAACCCTAGGGTCTTGAGGAGCTGGCCCCCTACGACTGCGACTTGTGCCATCTTCTCTCCAGCTGGGGAGTAGTGTTTAATACTGCCCAGCTGATTAGGCACGAGTAAGACGCCAAAACCCTTAACATCTACATGTGTACTTGCTTTTCATTCCTTAACTGTCTTTACCTTCGTTTATGCTGAGTAATTCTATGCGTTGCACTGTAACTCATACTTGTTTGTTGCAGATATGGTACTTGATGCTGAGAAGAAGAAGAGGCTGGTTGATCTGCTGGGTCGCCGTATGGCAGGTCAGGTCCTGCTGGTCCTTCTTCCCCTGCTGTTGTTGCCCCAGGCCCTATCTCTGATAACAAACAAAAGAGGGTAGCAGCAGTGGTGGTCTCTAAGGGCGAGGACATTAATTGGCCTCGTATTCAAGAGGGCCAGGGTGGGGGTTGCTGTAGTGACCTCTTCTGCTACCGAGGTGCAACCCCTATCCTTTAAGGAGCACCCCCCAAGTGCCTCCTCTCCTCCTGAGAAACTCCTAGCGATCGAAGGTGGGGGGGAAAATTCTCCCAAAGATGATCAGGCGCCTCTAGCTCCTGAGCTTCCCACAATCCTCCAACACGCCCTCAGACGCCTTCTTGCTAAAGAAGCGTTGGAAGCCTTGGACGAGGGTTTACTGAGGGACCGAATGAGTCTAAGCCTTGGTGAATTCCTCGCTACTTTCAGCGTTCTATTGAACCAGGCGGAGGCAGAGGTGGAGCTGAGGGAGGGAATGGCCCTGTTGAAGAAGGAGTTGGCCCTCCAGGTCCAAATGGCTACCAAGCACGAGACTGCCATGAATCAGGAGTTGAGCAGTCTCCACCAATCAGAGAAGGAGGCCAAGAAACTCCTCTTCCACAAGGGGCAGGAGGCCTTCCAGCTTGAGGCCAAGATCCTTCCCCTCCGCAACAAAGTCATCGATCTGGAAGAAGAGTTGGAGGGGCCCCAAGTGAAAGTGGCCAAGCTGGAGGAGAGGGCTACAAACCAAGAGGTTCAGCTGGGTAAAGTGGAGGAGGAGCTTGCCCAACAAACTGAACTTCTCAAGAAAATAGAGGCGGAGCTAACTGAAGAAGTCGCCGACGCCTATGGGGAGGGGTTTGGTGATGCCCTTGCTCAGGTTGCCTGCACGTATCCTGAGATGGACCTCTCACCTTTCTCTGTATTAATGCAGGTTGTCGACGGACATATCGTCCCCAAGTAGATCTCTTGAGCAGTTGTATTGAATAGCTGAACTTCTTGTAATCACCATTTTAATTTATAATATTTGACCTTGTGTGTAGAACTATCTTGTGAACAACTCACTTCATTGAGCATTTCATGTTTTCTTTGTGCGACTTGAATCTTCAGTACTCGATTGTTGTTTGACTACCTTAGCATGCTTGGTTAACAACCTCTTCGACATAGAATCACCCTATAGGCAACACGCTTAACTCTGACTGATAGGTGTAATCACCACTCGAGGGTGAAAGAACCCCCTGTTGGTGAACCCTCCTCGCTGATGAATGCTTCACCGGGTGTACTGGTGGAGTATGCCACTTTTTTTCCATTTCGACGTTTTCACTCAAGGGGAAAGGGTTCTTCATGACTCCCTTTCCGACCTCGAGACCTCTAACCCAATTGGACAACTCTTCACAAACCTCTCCTCGCACCATGCAGGAGAGGATTTAACTGATGAACCGCATCATTCAACCTTGGTACTCTCTGTGAACCCCTCTAGGCCACCTCGAGACGTCTAACACACAAACTGCTTCTGAACTGACCTCTCCTTGCTCAAGGTAAGGGAGGATTTAACTGGCATGAATCGTTCTTGGTGTTTTCACTCGAAAGGGGAGGCGTTCTTCTGCAAACCTTTCTTCCCCACTTTCGAGACTTGTAACACAAGCAACGGGTTTTAGCTGACCTTTCATCGCCCGCAGGCAAAGGAGGATTTAACTGACGAACCCTTCTGCTCGACTTGGGTGTTCTCACTCGAAGGGGAGGTGTTCTATGCAAACTTACCTTCCCACTTTCAAGACCTCTAACCTCAAGTGACAGGTTCTTAACTGACCTCTCATCGCCTGCAGGCATGGGAGGATTTAACTGACCAACCCTTTTGTTCGAATTTGGTGTTCTCACTCGAAAGGGAGGTATTTTATGCAAACCTGCCTTCCCACTTTCGAGACCTCTAACCCCAAGTGACAGGTTCTTAACTGACCTCTCATCACCCGCAGGCAAGGGAGGATTTAACTGACTAACCCTTCTGTTCGACTTGGGGTGTTCTCACTGGAAGGGGAGATGTTCTATGCGAACCTGCCTTCCCATTTTCGAGACCTCTAACCCCAAGTGACAGGTTCTTAACTGCATTGTACAAAATATTCAAGAATATACTTCAACTGAAAATTTTATTAGGTGACCTCATTAAAAACCCTTATAAGGGAAAAAAGAGTGTCCCCTAAACTGTGTACAACGTTACAACTTAAAAGAAATCAAACTTAAGGTGAGTCGCATTCTATGTACGAGGAATCGGCCCACCCTCTAAATTCTCAAGTCTGTACGCCCCATTTCCAAGGGCCTCTGTCACTCTGAATGGACTAGTCCACTTGGGGGACAACTTGTTCTCCATCTAGTAGGGATGGGCTTTCCGCATCACCAAGTCGGCGACCTGGAACTGTGCTTGAGTTCCACCCTTCTCTTTTATGCTTCAGCTTTGATTCCCGCTTCTTCCCTTACTTCATCTAGGAGGTCCAAGTTCACCTTTCTTTCTTCGTTGGATTCTTCAGTCACAAAATTCCGAAAGCGTGGCGAGCTCTCCTGGATCTCTACAGGGATCATAGCATCTGAACCATACACCAAGCCGAAGGGTGTCTCTTTGGTGGTGGACTGAGGAGTAGTGTGGTAAGCCCACACAATTATGGGAACCTCCTCTGCCCAAGTTCCTTTGGCTTTCTCCAGCCTTCTCTTCAGCCCTCTGAGCAGGACTCGGTTTGCTGACTCGACCTGCCCATTAGTCTGAGGGTGCTCGACTGACGCAAACACCTGTTTGATTCCCAACTCCGTACATAGCTTCCCCAACTGTTGGCTTGCAAACTGAGTGCCATTAGCAGACACTAGGTGCTTGGGTACGCCAAAGCGACATACTATGTTCTCCACACGAAATGTTGGACCTTATGGGTTGTGATTTGTGCTACTGGCTCAGCCTCTATCCACTTTGTGAAATATTCTATGGCAACCACAAGGTACTTCATCTGTCGCACTGCCAAAGGGAAAGGCCCTAGAATGTCGATTCCCCGGGTGTGGAATTGATGGAGGAGGGCCAAGCACATCTAACCAAGGAAGCCAAGGCACAAACCAAGAAGACCGTCTAGACCAAGAGGAGCGTCTAGCTCCAAGAAGTGAGCGTCTAGGACATGAAGGAAGGAGGCTATCCATGGAGCTAGACCGTCTAGGACCTCTCACAAGATCCATGGCTAAACATATCCAAGCACACATAGAAGAAGCCACGGATGGGAGGGAGAAGACCTTGTACATGCTACTTGGAGGCCCATTAGGGGTAGCTTAGTAGATTAGTGTAGTGTAGAAAGCAAAACTTGCTAACTTAGGGGTGTGCTATCAAAAAGGTGCCCTTAGCAATAGAAGGAGGGGTGTGCTAGCAAATAGGTGCCTTTAGCAAAAGAGGGAGGGGTGTACTATCAAATGTTGCATTTTTGACCTATCTTCTAGAATATTAGGATGATGGTGTGGTTTGACTAAAGTCAATACCCTAGGCAGCCCCCACTTTTTGTATTTCCATCCCTACCCTTTAAGCTTGCTCACCAAGGCTCCTAAATCTATAAATAAGGAGGCCTACCTCATGTATTTTCAAGTTTATTTGAGTAATGTTATGCTGCCATTTTTGTGCACAAGCTTTACTCCTCCTAGAAATCTAGGCTATAAACTTCAATCCTTTCACCTTCTCCCTTGAGCTGGCCGAACCACTCAACCCATACTCATCATGCACCTTCAAGACCAACACAACTCCTAGGAGGGTCTTGTTTCACTCATCCATTGCTTCCGCTCCATCTATTTCTACTTTGATTCAAGAAGAACACATGAAAATGCCATCATTTGGTATCATGAGCTTTTGGTTCTTCAAGATGAGTAGCTTGTCTTTTTAAATTTTTAGTTCTTCTTTATTTTCATCTTGTCATTTCAATTCCATAATTGTCTTTCTGTTTTTTTTACATTTTAAATTGTTCTTGGTGTGCTTATGGAAGATCCAACCGAAGCACATGTGTTCAATTGATCTTGAACATTTTCTTGTGCAATTGTGATAGGATTCCTTACACATTGAGTGGCTGTTTTCTTTTAGGAATTTGAGTCTTTATTGCTTTCTTATAATTGCTTCATTTTATGCTTTGAGTCTTTATTTTCTGAATCTATAAATGTTGTGTCAAGTCATGTGAATCCATAATTGTCATCAATTCTTAGTAGTCCTATTTTTGGCTTGATTGTTTCTTGTTTTTGGGTCTCTTTAATTTGCCTTAATCTGCTGTTATTTTGATCCTTTGCTGCCTTTTTAATTTTAGTTTGAGTTCATAATTGTGTCTTAGTTCTTACACAATTTCCTTCTTACATTTTCCTTTGTGTTAAATTTTGGTATCTTGCTTTTTTTTTCCAGTTTTCCAGATTTCCCCTGTTTCTCTCTCTGTCTGGCTGTTTTTTGTTTCAAAAATTATTTCCACTCATAGGAAATTTGTGATTCTCTGGAAAATGCAAGTTTGAAGTGTTACAAAAAGGACAAAAAAAAGAATCAGATCAAAAAAGGCAACAGAAAAAATATGATAAATCTTACAAAATCAGAGTGCAAATCTTGAGCGCTCCAGCTGGCCTAACTGCACACCAAATTTGCAAAAATTATTAAAAAAAAATGGTGCATGCGTTTTAGGTGATTCCAAAGCCATTGTTTAGATAAGATCCTGAATTTTCTTGCATATAAATTTCAGAGACAAATTTTAAAAATACAGCTCAGCATAAATCGGGGAACAAACACGTTTTCTGGCCCACAACAATTTTCAGTGGTGCTGGTTTTTTTTTTTATTTGGTCATCTAATCTAGTGCTTTTCTTTAGGAATTCCTTTTGTGTGCCAACTTTTTTTGAGTACCTTTAATTGTTTGCTTTAATTTCTTGACTCTCTTTCTAAGTTGTCATATTATAAATCCTTTTGGTGGTACTGTTTTTATTCAATTAAATTTGTTTCTTGCTTTTGTTTCTTGACCTCTCTTTTGGGTGCTGGAATTTAATTCTCCTTGGTGCATATGTGCATGGAACTTGACTTGGTTTAGGTTTAGCTCTTGTGAATAGCTGCTGGAAATTGGAGAATTAAAGCCATCATTTTAAGGAGGAGACAAAGCTAAAGCCGAAACAAGGTTGCTTGAAACAAACAATACAAACACCTACAAGATTAAAAAAAAAAAATTCAAGACAACAAGGAAGTGCACTAACCCAAAAGAGGATCAACAAAGGGAGTCTTCTTTTCCTTTGCAACTTGGTTTATTGTTAATTACCTCTTTAATTACGTTTAGACGGTGAGTGTGTCTTCAAGGGCTCAAAGTGTCCAAGAAGCCTCACCTAGGGCCGAATAGCATAGTAAATTTTTTTTTGCTTAGTAATTTGTTGCTTGTTTGAACTTGTTTTCTATTGTTTTGGTAGAAACGTTTTGCATGATTAGTTTAGTTTAATTTGTGCTAAAACCGACTAGTTTGTTGCATATCTTTTTTTTTAGCTTACATAGTTTTATTGCTTTTTTGATTTCTCAACTTCTTGTGTTTTAAGTGTTTCACTAAGAGAAATTTTTGTGAGAAGGCATTGGAGACTATTTTTTGGCAAGGAAAAGGCTTGGTACTTAAGTAGTCATTTGAGACTCACCTCCCTTACCTGGAAAACTACCTTCTTTATCTTCCCTAATCTTTCTATGGAAAACTACCTTCTTTATCTTCCCTAATCTTTCTCAAAGTAAAAACGCCTAAATACACAAAGGTCTAGCCATGTCTTCTTCTTCTCATTCTCCAAAGTCTATAGAATGTGAAGTAAAATCTTTGAAAACCCTTTTGAAAGAGGTATCCCAAGCGGTACAATTAATCTCTTATAGGCAATTGGAGAATGAAAACAAGATTAATGAGTTGGCTAGAGCTCAAGAAGAGAAATCCCAAAAATCTCAAAAATAAAAAAAAACAAATACTCATGCATCCCAAAGCATTGCAACTCTAGGGGAGGGAAGCCTTAGAATTAATGACTACTACCAACCACCCCCTAGAAGAACTAGGCAAAGGGAACAAGAGGTGCCAAGGGAAACTAGAGTAGACCTGCCTCATTTTCATGGAAAGGAAAATGTAGAAATATATCTAGACTGGGAGATGAAGGTAGAGCAACTCTTTGCTTGCCATAGGGTAAGTGAGGAACGAAAAGTACCCTTAGCCACCCTTAGTTTCCAAGGAAATGCCATGTATTGGTGGACCTCTTTAGAAAGAGACCGACGTCTTCATAGGGAACCTCCCATAGAATATTGGAATGACCTTAGGGGAGCCCTAAGACGTCGACATATACCTTCTTACTACCATAGGGAGTTGATGGACAAGCTCCAAAGACTCCAACAAAAGAATATGAGTGTAGAAGAGTATAGGCAAAAGATGGAGCTCTATATGATGAGAGCCTCTATTAGAGAGGAAGAGGAAACCACCATATCTAGGTTCCTTAGTGGCCTATCACTTGAGATAAGAGATAGAGTAGAGCTCTTACCTTATCAAGACTTGAATGATTTGGTTCAACTTTGCATTAAAGTTGAGCAACAAAATTTGCGCAAAACATCAAGTCAAAAGGTGAGCCCCTATTCTAACTTTTATCCCAAGAGAGAGTTTAAAAGGGAGGGTAGTACATCTAAGGAAAAACCAAAAGAACCTACCAAACCCTTCACCAAAGAAACCTCAACCCCACCCATCCGAGCTAGAGATGTTAAATGTTTTAAGTGCTATGGTAGGGGGCATGTGCAAGCACAATGTCCAAACCAAAGGACTTTGTTTCTTAAAGGTGTAGACGAATACACTAGTGGCAAGGATGAGCTTAGTGAGAAAGAGGAAGGGGGAGAGGATGAGAGGGTAGCTCCATTAGAGGGAGAATTGCTTATGATTAGGAGAACCCTCAACAATCACCCTAGCACATCCATTGAAACACAAAGGGAGAACATATTTCATACAAGATGCAATGTTTTAGAAAATATATGTTCCCTCATTGTGGATAGTGGATCTAGTTGTAATTGTTGTAGTTCTAGGATGGTTGAAAAGCTTAAGCTACAAGTGGTTCCTCACCCAAAACCTTACAAACTTCAATGGCTTAATGAAAATGGGGAACTACATGTAGATAAGCAAGTGGAAATCAAGTTTTCCATAGGGAAATACAAAGATAAAGTTTTATGTGATGTAGTGCCTATGGAAGCTTGCCATATCTTATTAGGGAGGCCATGGCAATTTGACAAGAAAACCTTGCATGATGGTCTCACTAACGAGATTTCCTTCACCCATAAATATAAGAAGTTTGTACTTAGTCCTTTACCACATTCTCAAGTGGTGAAAGACCAAATACAAATGAAACAAAAGAGGGATGAGGAAAACAAAAAAAAAAGAGTGCTAGAAAAAGAGAAAATCCTTAGGGATAGGAAGGCGTGGGAGAAGAGTGTTCCTTCCCACAAGGTTGGTCTACAAGAAAAGCCTTTTGAAAATGTTTTAGAAAACTTGCTTCTTGTTGAACAACCAAGCCTTATCTTTTGTAAAGGAGCACTTACATGCACTGCCACAAGTAATGAACTCACGGTTTTACCTCCTCAAATAGAAAACCTTTTGAGTGAATTTGACGATCTATTCTCACAAGAAGGACCCAATGGGCTTCCTCCTCTTAGGGGGATAGAACATCAAATTGACTTCATTCCGGGGGCAAGCCTACCAAATAGGCCAAACAAAGGAGATAGAATCACAAGTTCAAGACTTGTTGGAGAAGGGTTGGGTTCAAAAGAGTCTAAGCCCTTGTGCTGTACCTGTCTTGTTGGTGCCTAAAAAAGATGGAAAATGGCGCATGTGTTGTGATTGTAGAGCAATCAACAACATCACCATCAAGTATAGGCATCCAATCCCAAGGCTTGATGATATGCTTGATGAATTGCATGGGTCAACTCTATTCTCCAAAATTGACCTTAAAAGTGGATATCACCAAATTCGAATCAAGGAGGGTGATGAGTGGAAAACCGCTTTTAAGACCAAATTTGGATTATATGAGTGGTTGGTGATGCCCTTTGGACTCACTAACGCTCCAAGCACATTCATGAGGCTTATGAATCACACCTTGAGGGATTGTATAGGTAAATATGTAGTAGTTTACTTTGATGATATCTTAGTATATAGTAAAACCCTAGAAGACCATCTAAGTCACCTTAGGGAAGTCTTTCTAGTTCTTAGGAAAAATAGTCTTTTTGCAAATAGGGATAAGTGTACCTTTGGTGTAGATAGTGTAGTCTTTTTAGGCTTTATAGTAAACAAAACGGGGGTACATGTAGATCCCGAGAAAATCAAAGCCATCCAAGAGTGGCCAACTCCACAAAATGTAAGTGATGTAAGAAGTTTTCATGGGTTAGCTAGCTTCTATAGAAGGTTTGTGCCTAATTTTTCTAGCCTAGCTTCTCCTTTGAATGAACTTGTTAAAAAAGATGTTGCATTTTGTTGGAATGAAAAGCATGAGCAAGCCTTTCAAAGGCTAAAAGCTCAACTCACCAATGCACCCATCCTATCTCTCCCAAATTTTTCCAAAACTTTTGAGATAGAGTGTGATGCATCGGGAGTAGGCATAGGCGCGGTATTGTTGCAAGGTGGACACCCCATTGCTTATTTTAGTGAAAAACTCCATGGTGCCACCCTCAACTACCCCACTTATGACAAAGAGCTCTATGCTCTTGTAAGAGCCCTAAAGACTTGGGAACACTATCTTGTGTCCAAAGAATTTGTTATCCATAGTGATCACGAGTCTTTAAAATATTTAAAGGGCCAACACAAGCTCAATAAGAGACATGCAAAATGGATGGAATTTCTTGAACAATTTCCTTATGTAATCAAATACAAGAAAGGAAGCACCAATATAGTGGCCGATGCTCTTTCAAGACGCCACACACTCTTTTCAAAATTGGGTGCCCAAATTCTTGGATTTGACCACATAAGAGAGCTTTACCAAGAAGATCAAGAACTTTCATCCATCTATGCCCAATGTCTACATAGAGCGCAAGGAGGTTACTATGTGTCCGAGGGATATCTTTTTAAAGAAGGAAAACTTTGCATTCCCCAAGGAACACATAGAAAACTCCTTGTCAAAGAATCACATGAAGGGGGACTCATGGGCCATTTTGGAGTTGATAAGACTCTAGATCTTTTGAAAGCAAAATTTTGTTGGCCACACATGAGGAAAGATGTCCAACGCCATTGCTCTAGATGTATCTCATGTTTAAAAGCAAAGTCTAGAACAATGCCGCATGGACTCTACACCCCTTTGCCGATTGCAAATGCTCCTTGGGAAGACATTAGCATGGATTTCATTTTAGGACTTCCTAGGACTGCAAGAGGCCATGACTCTATCTTTGTGGTAGTGGACCGTTTTAGCAAAATGTCTCACTTTATTCCATGCCACAAAGTAGATGATGCTCAAAATATTTCTAAACTCTTCTTTAGAGAAGTGGTGAGACTCCATGGTCTCCCTAGAAGTATAGTGCCCGATAGAGATCCCAAGTTTATAAGTCACTTTTGGAAAACTCTTTGGGGTAAACTTGGAACAAGACTACAATTTTCAACTTCTTGTCATCCTCAAACGGATGGGCAAACCGAAGTAGTCAATAGATCTCTTGGAACTATGCTTAGGGCTATCATGAAGGGCAGCCACAAATCTTGGGATGAGTACCTTCCCCACATTGAATTTGCTTACAATAGAGTAGTTCACAATACTACTAATGCTTCTCCTTTTGAGGTAGTATATGGTTTTAATCCTCTCACGCCCATGGATTTAATTCCTCTTCCTAATCCACAAGATTTTGTGCATAAGGAAGGAGTAATCAAGGCTGATTTTGTCAAGAAAATGCATGAGAAGATTAAAATTCAAATACAACAACAAAATGAGAAGTACACAAAACACAACAACAAAGGGAAGAGAGAAATAATTTTTGAGGAAGGAGACTTAGTTTGGCTTCATCTTCGAAAAGAAAGATTTCCAAATCAAAGGAAGTCCAAACTAAGTCCCCGAGGTGAGGGACCCTTCCAAGTCCTTAAGCAAGTCAACAACAATGCATATAAATTGGACCTACCTCTTCAATATGGAGTACATGACACATTTAATGTAATTGATCTTTCTCCATTTGTAGGTACCAATGACGATGACGAGCTGGATTTGAGGACAAATCCTTTCCAAGGGGGAGGGGATGATGGAGGAGGGCCAAGCACATCTAACCAAGGAAGCCAAGGCCCAAACCAAGAAGACCGTCTAGACCAAGAGGAGCGTCTAGCTCCAAGAAGTGAGCGTCTAGGACGTGAAGGAAGGAGGCTATCCATGGAGCTAGACCGTCTAGGACCTCTCACAAGATCCATGGCTAAACATATCCAAGCACACATAGAAGAAGCCACGGATGGGAGGGAGAAGACCTTGTACATGCTACTTGGAGGCCCATTAGGGGTAGCTTAGTAGATTAGTGTAGTGTAGAAAGCAAAACTTGCTAACTTAGGGGTGTGCTATCAAAAAGGTGCCCTTAGCAATAGAAGGAGGGGTGTGCTAGCAAATAGGTGCCTTTAGCAAAAGAGGGAGGGGTGTACTATCAAATGTTGCATTTTTGACCTATCTTCTAGAATATTAGGATGATGATGTGGTTTGACTAAAGTCAATACCCTAGGCAGCCCCCACTTTTTGTATTTCCATCCCTACCCTTTAAGCTTGCTCACCAAGGCTCCTAAATCTATAAATAAGGAGGCCTACCTCATGTATTTTCAAGTTTATTTGAGTAATGTTATGCTGCCATTTTTGTGCACAAGCTTTACTCCTCCTAGAAATCTAGGCTATAAACTTCAATCCTTTCACCTTCTCCCTTGAGCTGGCCGAACCACTCAACCCATACTCATCATGCACCTTCAAGACCAACACAACTCCTAGGAGGGTCTTGTTTCACTCATCCATTGCTTCCGCTCCATCTATTTCTACTTTGATTCAAGAAGAACACATGAAAATGCCATCAGGAATGGCCAAGGGCTGTACATCGACCTGAGCTCTTCTGGCGGCGCCTTGTGCCAGTCAGCGTGTAGTTGACACTGCTTGCACTGTTGTGCGTACTTCATGCAGTCTTCCCTCATGGTTGGCCAGTAGTACCCTGCGCGAATGGCCTTGGATGCCAGAGCATGACCACCAATACGGCTTCCGCATATTCCTTCATGGAGCTCCGCCATTATCTGCATGCACTGGTCACCATGTACACACACCAGGATGGGGTGGGTAAACCCATGCCTGTACAACTCCCCATCAATGAGTGTGTACTTGGTCGAGTTCTTCTTTATTTTTCTCGCTTCCATTGGCTCCATTGGGAGCATCCCATCAGCTAGGTAGTGCTTATAAGGCGTCATCCACGTTTCTACTCTCTGCACCAGGCAGATCTGCGACAATTCTTCCCCCAATGCCGGATACGTATTGACCCTTGGCGTCTTCAAGGTCTCTTGAGTCAACGACCGATGACTCTTCTTCCTACCCTCTGACTTGCTAATCTGATGGAATCCTACCAAGTTGTCAGCAGTGTAGGTGCGAAGTGTCCTCAGGGTCTCCTGGATGACCGTCCTCTGTCTGCCCCCCTTGCCCGAGCTGGTGAGTTTTGTGAACAAGTCGGCTTCGCACAAGAACTGAACTCACCGCCCTCTCAGTGACTGCAAAATACAGGCACAACGGTGTGCCGAGCTATGGTTTGCACAACACTGGTGGGCTAGCCAGGTATTCCTTCAGCTTGAGGAATGCTTCCTCACATTCTTTGGTCCACAAGAACCTACTGTTCCTCCTCAGGCAATGAAAATAGGGGTGGCCTTTATCTCCCCCAGCTGATACGAATCTGGACAGTGCGGCCATCCGCTCTATCAACTGCTGAACCTCTTTCACCGAAGTTGGGCTCCTCAAAATGAGGATTGTAGCACATTTATCAGGATTCGCCTCTATCCCACGCTCGGTGAGTAAGAAGCCTAAAAACTTGCCTACTTCCACCCCAAAAACACACTTCTCTATGTTCAACTTCAGCTTGTACTTAGCTATTATTGTGAATAGCTCTTCCAAATCAACAATGTGCTGATCCTTCACCTGCGATGTTACCACCATGTCATCTACATAGGCTTGCACGTTGCGTCCTATCATAGGTGCAAGAACCTTGTCCATCAGCCTCTGGTAGCTGGCACCTGCATTCTTCAACCCAAAGGGCATGACTGCGTAACAATAGCAAGACAGCTCGGTCATGAATACTGTCTTGCACTCATCCATGGGATGCGTGTTGATTTGGTTGTAGCTAGAAAAAGCATCCAGGAAACTAAGCAGCTTGCAGCCTGAGGCACTATCCACCAAGGCATCAATACTTGGCAGGGGATAGAAGTCCTTTGGGCATGCCTTGTTGAGGTCGGTGAAGTCTATGCACATCCTCCACTTCCCATTGGCTTTCTTCACTAGCACCACATTCGCTAACCACTCCAAATATTGGATCTCTCGGATGTGACCAGCCATCAACAACTTTTGCATCTCCTCCTTGATCACCTGTCTCCTCTCTTCATTGAACTTCCTCCTTCTCTGACGGACACGTCTGACCTGGGGATCCATCGCAAGGCGATGACACAAGAAATCGGGGTCAATGCCAGGCATGTCTGAGGTAAACCACGTGAAGGCATCCAGGTGTCGCTCTATGACTCCTGCAATCTGGTCCTATGCGTCTTGGCACAAGGAATTGCCAAGCTAGAACACCTTACCTCCAATCTCCCTCTCTAGGACGTCTTCAGTTGGCTCAGGTCATCTCTCTCGGGCGACCTCTGCTTGTGTGACCCTGTCTCCTCCTCTGGGCAGGTCAACAATGGCTCACACCCCACCTGGTGGTTGGGTGCTCACAATGCACACTCCTCTCCTTGTCTTGAGGCTATTCTTGTAACACTTCTTTGCCTCCTTCTGATCTGACCTAATGGTCATCATTGCTCCTTCCATAGAAGGCAGTTTCATCTTTATATGCCTTGTCGATGCCACTGCCCCTAACCTATTCAGGGCTAGTCTCCCCAATAATATGTTGTAAGCTGAGGGGGCGTTTACGACAAGGTACCTGATGTTCTCTGTACGGGAAGCCACTCCATCCGTGAAGGTGGTCCTCAGCTCTATGTGCCCCCGCACTTCGACCTAGTCTCTAGCAAATCCATATAAGCAACCAGTGTAGGGTCTTAACTGGTCTGGAGACAACTGCAGGTTGTTGAAGGTCGACCAAAACATTACATCGGCAGAACTTCCTTGATCCACAAGCACCAGATGCACCTTCCTTCCCATAGTTACCACTATCACCACTGGATCGTTGTCATGAGGGACAACGTCCTGGCGATCAACCTTCGTGAAGGTGAGGTCAACGTCTGGGAAGTGGTCTTCCTCATATGCCTCCACCGCCATCACCAATCGTGCATACTTCTTCCACTGTGATGAGGTGCACCCTCCCCCTGAGAACCCTCCTGAGATGGTGATCTCACCATGTATGGTGATGTAGCCTAGCTTGAGTGCTTTCTTCCATGAGCTGAAAACGAATTTGAAGGTGGTGAAAGCTATGGTTGAAGATGTGCAAGGAGCTCCTAGGAGTTGTGGTTTCCTTGAAGGTGAAGTGTTAGGTGTGGAGAGTGAGTGGTGAGGCCATCTCACTTTACTAGATGAAGAATGAAGACTAAAGGTGTCTATCCTAGAGGTAGGAGACAAGAGTGATAATTGGCACAAAGTTGGCAGCAATTTCACTCAAATTAATCTTCAATTTACATGAGCCAATCACCTCTATATATAGGAGACAGGGTTAGACATTTTGGAGCCAAAATTTGAAAATTCGAAATAAAACTCTCCAATGAGAAGGTGCCATGTGGAGTCATGCTTTCCATGTTTTAGCTCACACCTTCCATGCTAAATCCTCTCCACTCCTTGGCTGCCATGTGGACGTCCATGTGCTCCATGCCAAGGTGACTTTTGTCCTCCAAAACACCCTAAACATTTTAGGGTTACATTGGGCTCAAAGAAACCCAATTTTTACCCTAAGTAGTCACTTTTAACCCTAACTAGTCATATTTTACTATTGGCCCAAATACAAGCCCAAAAACCTATGCTACTTGGCCCAAATATTTGGTCCAATTATTTTATGCTACTAGGCCCAATACATGGCCCATGAAATCCTAAACAACTTTATACAATTTATTTAAGCTAAAGCTTGGCCCAAAATAATGTTGACTAGTCAGCAGGAACTCAGTCTTCTTGTGTTCTTCTGACCAAAGCTTTAGTTTATGTTTTGATGACTTGGAGGTCTTCTTGGATATTGTACCGACCAGTCCTCGGACACCGAGAACAGGTGGTAAAGGGCGAACCACATCAGCTGGGTCCCACAGCATGGGCGAACAACGTCAGCTGGGTCCCACAGCATGGGCGAAAGCCACGTGGAGTGGACCCTGCAGGCAGCTTGGATTAGAGGGTGATCAGTCATCGGTGTGTTCCCTTAGAGAAGGGTGATCAGTCATTCCCCTCAGAGTAGGGTGATCAGTCATCGGTGTGTTCCCACAGAGAAGGGTGATTAGTCGTCAGACCACCAGGATGGGCTGAGGTGTCATCGCCACTCAGAGTATGGCGAGGTGACATCGGCCTTGGGTGAAGACGAGGTGACATCGGCCTTGGGGGAAGACCAGTTAAATACCCAGAGGAAGGGAGAGGCCTGAATCACGAAGAGCCCATGTGGGTAGCAGGGAGAGCACAGTTAGGTATAGAGTCCTGAGGGGACGAGTACTCACCAGAACTAGGGTTTTCCCAGTAAAGGCTACATGCATGGCACGTGAGCAGCAAGGGCACTCCCAGAACAGGTGGCCCCAGAGATCAGGTGCACAAGGAGGCATCCAGGTGGTCACCCTGTTAGGGAGTTTGCACTCCAGATAAGGAAACCTTATGTGCTAGATTACCCTAAGATTGGGTGATAGCGGCGCAAGGGTATTCCAGTAAACCCTAAATATGGCTAGTAGCGCAGTGAACCCTAATTAGGGTTAGCGGCGCTGTAAACCCTAGACTATATAAGGGACAGTAAAATACTTCACAAAGGTACGCAGTTTCTAGACCTAAACACATAGAGAGAAACTCAATACACTTGGTGTTGCTTGCCCTACACTGACTTGAGCGTCAGAGTGCAAACGGCCTCTAGGGCGCCCCCTTTCTCTTTTGCAGGTGCAGATTGCTTCGGAAGAACCAAGCACATATCAACCTGAGGTAGGAGGCGTGTGAGTGTCGTGAGTCAACCGACAGGCGGGTCAACCGGCAAGAACAGATATGTTTGTACATTCCTTCACCCTAGAGTTCTCCTCTTAATTGGGCCTACAAAAAGAAACAAAAACCCAATTAGACCCATATTTACAAGTAAATTCCAAAATAACCTCTAGGTCTTTATCCTCCTTATTATGTGGTTTGTCCTCGAGGTCACTACCACCTCGCCCCCTTGCGACTCTCGTAGGTAGTCATTCAAGAAGCCACTCTTCACCAACTCATCCAACTGGTGACCTAGGGCCAAGCAGTTGTGGATGGGATGGCCAAACGCCTGGTGGAACTCGCACCATGTGTTCTTGCTGGGCCCCAGCCTCTTGTCTATTTTCGAGGGCATCTTCAATCTTTCCGCTACATTAGAAATAGCAATCAGCTCCTTCAAATCCACCAGGAAGTTATGTCTGGGAGGCACATCCTCCTTCGCGCGTGCCCTGGTCTGGGGCTTCCTGGCCTTGTAGGGTTTCTGCTTACCCTGTGTTCTCTTCTCTGTTGTCGCCTCGTGCACCCACATGGGTTGAGGATGACTGGGCACTCATGATCGTGAGGGGGCCATGCTCTCACATTTTTCAGTGAGTTCCTCCTCTGCTACAATGTGGGCGACAGCCCGGTGCCTGATATCTCCAAAGGTCTTGGGGCAATTTCTGATGAGTGGCTCGCTGAAGGGTCCTGGCAGAATCCCCTTCCTGAAGGCGTGCACCACCATTGCCCCAAACCTGTTGAGATAATCCCTCAGGGACTCTCTGATGGAGATCAAGTAGAAGAGGATTTCACTAATGGAGGAAGAGGCCATTCACCCAAGCATTTAAAGTTCTTCCTTCAAGTCTTTTCAAAAAATAAAGAAGAATTATAATAAAGAGAGGACCAAGCCCAAAGCCAACAAGAAGACTACAAGCATTTAGGAATGGGCTCCAATTAATATCTCTCTTTGTAATTTCTTTTGTATAAATTTGTAAATAACATAGAAATAGCTTTAGGATGTGCCAAAGAGTAAAACCAAAAGACACCTCTCTTGTACAAAGGCGCATAGGCGCTAGTTTTAGTAGGAAGGGACTAGAAGAGTGCCTTTTCACACTCCTTTTCTCTTTAGGCACTAGGATGACTAAGAAGGAGCTAGGAAGTGTCTCTTCCAACTGCCTCCTTCGTAAACCCAAATCTGGTCTTCCTCATTATAAATAGGAGACCTTGGTTCATAAATAATACAAGTTGAAAATTAAAGTAAAGAAACTATCAAGAATTGTTGTGAGAGAGAATTGTGAGACTAGTTCTCTTCTTCCTCTTCCATGTCTTATCTTGTGAGCCTTGGAGACTCTCAAGTGGTGGCACCTCCCACTCATCTTGGAAGAACCACCCTCCAAGTGGCGTGAAGCACATCTCCAAGAGACTACAACCACATAAGTATTTCTATTCATCTTCCAAAAATACCCATTTGTGTTTTCTTGTAGTTTTTCCATTTTCAATCGGTTCAATCTTTTCCATGAGTTGTTTCCTTTCATTTGCTGCTATTGTTCTGTACTTTGTTTGGTTTATTTCCTTGTTTCCTTGTTGTTTTAGTTTCTTCCAAACCATGGGTTTCCATATACATGTGTTGTTCTTGTTTTCCATCCATTGGTTTTGTTCTTTGATGAGTTCTTTGTGATTTTCTAATCCCTATTGAATTTCAATCGGTAATTTCATTTGTTCTTGGTGTTCTTATGTTGTTTTTGTGTTTCCTTTGAAGTTTGGTACTGTTCTTGAATTACCCATTCATATTCCATTGTTATCTTGCACTACGAGTTACCAATTCATGTGTTTTTAGTATGAACCTTTGTTTTCTTGAGTACAAACTCTATTAATTGTTCTTTAGAATTTTGATCCTAATTCTTGAAAGTGTCATGAATACAATGAAACCTATATCAACTCAACCCAAACCAAGAAAGGTTCATAAGAGACTCACATCATGTGGTATCTAGAGCCATGGTGTTGATTTGTTGATTGTGAGTTGAATAGACACTTTCTCTTTGAGCAGTTTGTTTTTCTAGCACTTTAACTTTGTGCATTCTGTTTTCCAGCACCTATATTTCATGTAGAATTTTTTTTCTAACCCTATCTTCATGCTTTGTTTGTTTGAATATGTCTATAGTTTGTGCCTTTTCATTAATCTCTCCTCTTGTGTTGAGTTGTGTAGTGGCCACACCTCAGACGTTGGCACGTGGGTGAGAGGTTGGCATAGGAGAGGTCGACATGGTAGGGCCCGCAGAGGGGTTCACAGAATTACACGTGTCAAGGCACGAAACCAGACTCACAGATGTGCCATGCATGCAAGATGTGTTCAAGACGTAAGGCTCTGACACAATAAAATTATCCTTAGAAATGCATGGGAGGCACGTGAAGGTTTTGAGGCACGTGAGATATTAAGTTATTAGATAAGTTTGGGCTGGCGGCGCTGGGTTAGACACTGAAACCCTAGCGGCTACTCCTTAAGTTACGCACTCCAGAAAAGAGGTAGGCCCACGAGAGTTGCACTCTAGGAAAGGAAGGTTGTCACAATATTATAGGGAGATTGTGCCCTAGAATCTCGTGAAGATAACCCTAAATTCACTAGAGGCAGCACTTGGACAGGGGCATGTAGGCGACAGGTAACCTAAAAACAGCTATATAATGGGGTAACGCCCAAGGTAAACACAGGTTCACACACCAACACAATTCTTTGCAAGCTTAGAGTTCTTATACACTTTCAGCTTGAGATACCTTAGTTATTTGATGTTTCTTGCCTTGTACTGACTTGAGCGTTGGAGTGCAATTATAGGTAGGGCCCCTTCGATCCAACGGAGCCATCAACCACTGCAAGGTAGAAGTAGTCCCCATTTATCTCAGAGTCAACAACAATCGAGTCAGCCGACGAGAACAAGTTTTATATTCATAGTGTTCTAAGTGTCCAAATCTTGTCTATACTTGCTTGCTTTTGATTTTGAAAGTTTGTGTTTCTCTTGAATTTGTTTTAGTACTTGATGGAGGAGGGCCAAGCACATCTAACCAAGGAAGCCAAGGCCCAAACCAAGAAGACCGTCTAGACCAAGAGGAGCGTCTAGCTCCAAGAAGTGAGCGTCTAGGACGTGAAGGAGGGAGGCTATCCATGGAGCTAGACCGTCTAGGACCTCTCACAAGATCCATGGCTAAACATATCCAAGCACACATAGAAGAAGCCACTGATGGGAGGGAGAAGACCTTGTACATGCTACTTGGAGGCCCATTAGGGGTAGCTTAGTAGATTAGTGTAGTGTAGAAAGCAAAACTTGCTAACTTAGGGGTGTGCTATCAAAAAGGTGCCCTTAGCAATAGAAGGAGGGGTGTGCTAGCAAATAGGTGCCTTTAGCAAAAGAGGGAGGGGTGTACTATCAAATGTTGCATTTTTGACCTATCTTCTAGAATATTAGGATGTTGGTGTGGTTTGACTAAAGTCAATACCCTAGGCAGCCCCCACTTTTTGTATTTCCATCCCTACCCTTTAAGCTTGCTCACCAAGGCTCCTAAATCTATAAATAAGGAGGCCTACCTCATGTATTTTCAAGTTTATTTGAGTAATGTTATGCTGCCATTTTTGTGCACAAGCTTTACTCCTCCTAGAAATCTAGGCTATAAACTTCAATCCTTTCACCTTCTCCCTTGAGCTGGCCGAACCACTCAACCCATACTCATCATGCACCTTCAAGACCAACACAACTCCTAGGAGGGTCTTGTTTCACTCATCCATTGCTTCCGCTCCATCTATTTCAAGTTTGATTCAAGAAGAACACATGAAAATGCCATCAGTACTTGTGATTAGAGGTTCCAAACATTTGATTTCAAGTGTTCAATTGTCTTGAATCCTTCATAAAATTTTGGTGCAAGTTTATGGATCTTTCAACTTCCATATGATGTATATTATGGTTCTTTCACTATATAAGTTCCATTTGGTATAAAAAAAAAAAACAGAACCGAAACAGAACAAAACAGAACCAATTCTGTTTTTAATTCCTTCAAAACAGTTTGGTGTTTGCATCTATTCATTCTTTTGCACATTAATTTTCATACCAAAGTTCGATTCATTGTGATTGGCAAATTGTTGTCTACTTTGTGGAACTTTTGCTCCTTTTACTTTGACAAGTTTATGAGTTGTACTTTCTTTCTTGATTATAAAGTTTAGTGAGTATTCTTTGAGTCTTATTGTGTGCCTTTTATTGCTTGTTTTTCATTTCTTAAGTTTTTTCATATATCTTGTATTCCTATTCCTTTTGCACTACCCTTTCTTGTTTTGTACCTTTTCTTGCTTGTCTTTTCTTGTTCTTCAAGTTTTGTGGTGGTTATTTTTGGATGAGTGGTTGAGTGCTTTGGCATCTTTCATTTGAGGTTACTCCATTCCACAAGAGAAGCTTGGTTGAGGGAAGTATAATTTCTTGGAGTGATTTTGAGTGCCTTAATTTTTAACCAAAACCGCACCACTTATTTCTTTGTTTTCTAACCTTGTTTTCTTTAATTGTTTGCTATTTTGTGTTTGCTGTACTATTTTGAAAATGGCTCAATATTCAAGTGGAGAATCTTCCAAACCATACTCTCCACAAAAAGCTTTCATTCTTGGTGAACTAAAAGAAGCAAAACGGTCACTTGCACTAAAGAGATGAAGCTATAAGACAATTGTAAGAGAGACTACAAAAGCTTAAAGTACATCATGACAAATCCAACCATTCCACACATGGAAGGCGCCATTCACATAGAAGTTCTTCAAGGAGATCCTCCAACACATTCGTCCATGAAAAAGAAACCGAATGGAGAAGACACCATCACCATCATAGAGAAAGGAGGCACCATGAAGCAAAGCCTTATATGCCTTTTGTAAAATTACCTAGTTTTAGTGGTGAGGGTGATCCTAATGTATATTTGGGGTGGGAAGCCAAGGTTGAGCAAATCTTTCATGTACATGAGGTCCAAGAAGACCAAAGGGTAAAACTAGCTTCTTTAGAATTTCTAGACTATGCCATGCAATGGTGGCATAAAACTCTTATGGACATTGGGCTAAACAAGAGACCTCCCGTGGTTTCTTGGAATGATTTGAAAGAATGCATGCGTGCTAGATTTGTGTCTCCACATTATAGGAAAGACCTTTTGTTAAAGCTCCAAAGGCTTCATCAAGGCACGCTTAGTGTGGATGCTTATTATAAAGAACTTGAAATGCTTTTAACTCATATTAACATGCCTGAAAGTGAAGAATCTAAGATGGCTCGTTTTGTAAGTGGATTAAGACAAGATATTCAAAATGTTGTAGAACTTTATGAGTACACTTCTTTGGAAAAATTGGTTCACCTAGCCATCAAGGTTGAATCACAAATTTTGAAGAAAAATTCTTTTAAGAAAACTCATAATGATGGTTTCTATAACTCAACTTGGAAGGGTAAAAATCACATTTCAAAACTTGATACTCCTTCCAAATCTTTTAAAAAATCCACTCAACACAAAGACTCTCATAATTCTTTTATTTCTAAATCACCAACCAAAACCTCAAGTAAAAAATGTCTTTTATGCCTTCTGCGGCTGTTCGAGGTGATCTCAAGGTCTCCTGTATGACTGTCCTCTGTCTTCACCCCTTGCCTGAGCTGGCGAGCTTTGCCAGCAAGTCAGCTCTGACATTCTATTCTCGGGGAACATGTAGCAACTCAAACTCTATAAATATTCTCTTTAGGAGCTCCACATATTCGAGGTTAGCGGCCATCTGAGAGTTCTTGGCCTGGTACTCACCCATCACCTACCCCATTATCAGCAATGAATCACTCTTTGCTAGCAAACATTCTACACCCATCTCCTTGGCTAAAAGCATCCCTGCGATCAAAGCCTCATATTCTGCTTGGTTGTTACTAGCTTTGAAGGCGAAACACAGGGCCTGCTCAATCAGGACCCCACCTGGTCCTTCCAAGATCACACCAGCACTACTGCCCTACTGGTTCAACGACCCATCTACTGAGAGTACCCATCTGATGTTTTCCTCTCCCTGCTGTGTGGCTTTTGAGGAGAGCTCTACTACGAAGTCGGCATAAACCTGGCTCTTGATTGGCCCTTTGGGTTCAAACTGCACATCGAACTCAGATAACTCAACTGCCCAGCAGACCATTCTCCCTGCTACATTGGGTTTCTGCAGGACCTTGCGAATGGCGAGGTCTGTCATCACAATGATAGTGAAGTTGTGAAAATAGTGCCGGAGCCTCCACGCTGAAAATACAACAGCTAGCGCTGCCTTCTCTATGGCCTGGTAGCGCACCTCAGGTCCCTGCAAGTCCTTGCTGACAAAATAGATGGGTTTCTGCACGTGGTCTTGCTCCTAGACGAGGAATGAATTGATCGCTCGCTCCGTGATGGCGAAGTATAGGCAGAGCAGAGTACCTGGCAGTGGTTTGCACAACACTAGGGGACTGGCTAGATACTCTTTCAGCTTGAGGAATGATTCCTCACATTCATCAGTCCAACCGAAGCTGTTGTTTCTCTTCAAACACTGGAAGTAAGGATACCCCCTATCCCCTCCCGCTAAAACTAACCGGGACAGGGCAGCCATCCGACTTGTTAATTGTTGTTCTTCATTTACTGATCCTGCCGCTTGACTCGAACGTGGAGGATCGCCTCGTCACTCCTTCGTCTAGCCTTCTGTTCTGCAAGAACGCTCCAAGAACCACCACCGGAACTCCAAACGATGCCTGCAAAACAACGCAGACGGTGCCTCTAGCGGCCATTGTAGCTCCGACGCTCAAGTCAGGCAACAGGAACACCAAAACTATCACTAAATCTCTCTGTGAGACTCGTGTGTGCTCTCAGATCCACTTTCTCTCTCTATAACCGTTTTCTGTTATCACTGTGCAACGTGTAAGAATGCTCCCACAGTGACTCAGAGATTGTGAGTGGTGACTGATGTGTAACTTGTGTGTAAACTGTGTAAGCTCGTAATCTGAGAAGAAGCCCATACCTTACATGACGTGGAGTGCTTTATACCTGGGCCGCGCCTCTCTCCCAGATGGTGACACGTGGAGGCATGCAGCTCGAATCTACCGTACACACGTCACACCTGGAGGGCTTCTGCGCTTCTCTCTGTGCGGGCCGCATGCTCCTAGGAGAGCGCCAGGTGTGGCTGGTCTAAGCTTACTCGCCAGGCGCATCCTGCCTGCATGGCCTCGCCGCACGTCCTCTGAGTGGGCATCATGCGAGGTGCATGTGTAACGTTCTCGCTGGGAACCTTGGTCCCAGCTTAGCACGCGTTGGCAAGAACCCCGATGACTGATCGCCCTCTACATGCACTTACGACCGATCGCCCTCTGCACACACATACGACCGATCGCCCTCTGCACGCACTTACGACTGATTGCCCTCGGCACACACATACGACCGATCGCCCTCTGCACGCACTAACGCCCGATCGCGCTCTTCATGCACTAACGCCCGACCGGTGCCTTATAACTTTCCCCCGATGACCGGGCGGTGCCTCATAACTTTACGCTATGCTTCCAGGCGCTTATCTATGCTCTGAACTGGGAGTGGTGGCCACTTGGTATCTGACTACCAATCACCGTTCTAGGTGATCTCCTCCCTGATTCACTTGCTCTTTCTACCACGTGCCACCCTGTGCATGGTCCACGTGGTCAACTACTGTTGACGTCATCAACTACTGATGACCGACCGGATCACAAGCCCCCCAGTCTCGAGCTGTGAACTTGTTCTCAGGGAAGAGACTAAGTGGTCGCGCCCTCGGTCCACGTGGCAGGTGGGGCCACGCCACGTGCTGCTCACGTATCTGCTCCTCGGCGTTATGGCTTCCATACTTTATCTCTTGACACATGGACGCATTAATGGCCCCCACTGAGTGTCGCTACCGTTTCCTTCATTCATCAGAGGCGTGCGCATTCCTCTGGATCATCTAAAGATTCACCTTTTCTGTTTTCTTCTTCTCAACCGTGCTAGGGTTCGCTGCGTTTCTCCTCTTTAACTCTCTGCATGTGACTAACTGTTAACTAGCTTAGGCTTTAGCGCGATCTCACTGCAACCCCTCAAACCTGGCTTCTGACGTGATCGCGGCTAACTGTTACCTTAGCATTGCCTTCAACATAACTTCGTGCTGGATGACTGACTTAACGGGGCCTAAACGCTTCGGCTTCACGCAACAGAACTTGCTTCTACCACCGACCATCGACTAGCATGTTACACCACCGATCAGTCATCGCGCTTCTGGATTTGCTACACTTCTCTGCCACTTCTAGCGTTGAGTGCATAGAGGGCCTGAACACCAACTATGACGCCTGTGTTTTGGGGAAGAAAAGTGCTTCTCAATGACCCCTCTTGCCTCAACCTTGCTGTAAGAAGTCGCGGGTGAGGTCTTGCTTCTCTCACCTCAGCCTCGCTGTACAAAGTCGAGGTGAGGACTTTCCCTCGCCTCTGCCCGCTGTACAAAGCCGAGGGAGAGGACTTTGTTATCTCGCCTCAGCCTCGCTGTACAAAGTTGAGGTGAGAGGAATTTCTCTTGCCTCAGCCTCGCTGTACAAAGCCGAGGGTGAGGACTTTCTCTCGCCTGTACCTCGCTGTACAAAGTCGAGGGAGGACTTTCTTCTCTTGCCCCAACCTTGCTGTATAAAGCAGAGGGAGAGGACTTTCTCTCGCCTGCACCTCGCTATACAAAGTCGAGGGAGGACTTTCTTCTCTCTCGCCTTAGCCTCGCTGTACAAAGTCGAGGTGAGGACTTCTCTTGTAACATCCCGCCAAATCCTTTTCATTTTTATAAAACGAAGTAGAGATAAAATAATAATATTGAAGTGAACATAATCGTATATATGTAATGAAGTTTTCTCCTCGCAGGGAGTTTAATACAAGGTCGGTCGGTTTTCCAAAAACGTAAACTAAATACAGCAAAATAAGTAAAAACAGGCGATCTCCCATCAGAAAAGGGCGATCTCCCTTCAGAATACAGAAAAGGGTGATCGCCTAACACAAACGTAAATGGGCGATCTGCTTCCGGCGACCACTCACTGAGGAGCACTACCACCTGCAACCTCGTCTGCTCCCGTGTACAAATACACGATCATCACAGGTTTAAGAAAGCAATCACAACAACAGATAAAAGGGGTAAGCTAGATGTTTTTAAAAACTTTAAATCCATAGAAAACGTGAATTTCCACTCCATACATAAGCCATATCAAATGCAACCATCAAGATTTCCATAATCCACATACTCGTCAAGTGTCTCTTTGCTACATTCAGTATTCAAGATTCACACGTCAGACTTTCCACTGACCCACAATGCATAGACACATGACTTTACTTTCGGATTGACTCGTGCGTTGACTCAGGCTCAGAGATCTGCACCTGTCATACCATACCACTGTGAAATCCACACAGGGTCGCTGTGAAATCCACACAGCATGCGCATATATAATCTCAATGTTATCACTCTCCCGGTATGACAAGGTTAATTCATATAACAGGCCGAGCTCGTTCTTTTTCACACTACTCGCCCATTCATATGAACCTCCTCCGACTCTCCACAACTGAATAACTTCATCTACGTGATTCCATTATATCAGCAGAGTCAGGATATCTCCTTCTAGACAAGCCCCTAGTCAATACACATTACACAAATGATCTTACACGGTATTTCCTTTCCTGAAAATACTATGCCTTGATCTCACATTCACAACATTCAAAACATCATACCACTCAATCGAATGATTCAAATCACAGCAACAATCATTTCAAAGGTTCAAACTTTCGAATATCACATTTAAATCTCAAGCAGTCTCAAAACAACACCAAAAACAGGGGAGTTCGCAAAACAACGCCAAAACCGGCGATCTGATTCAAAAGCAGGGGATTTCGAAATCTGTATTTAAAACCGGCGACCACGTCGCCCAGACACATAGAACAGAGCATTCACGAAGATGAAAACGAAACCGGCGACCACGTCGCCCTCACTTCAGAAACAGCTAATCTATGGCTTGTATTGAAAATGAAGGCTAGCTTCCCTTACCTGGACTTGCGCAAAATACCAAGAGCTCCTAAATCCAACGAAGCTTGAAGAATGCCTTGGCTCTGTTTTTTCGTCTGGTTTGAAGGACTTGCAGAGAACTTCCCAGGTGCTCTAATGGTGGCTGTCGCTCGTCGTACTCTTGTGTGAAGGTGCCAGAATCGCAGCGCGAAGGAGAGAAATGGAGGAGAAAGGAGGTAGCTCACTCTTTCGCTCTTGAACAACTGCAATGTTTCTTTTCCTCAGCAGTGGGTTTTTCCATCTTAAACCAACTATTCCACAAAAGCCGCTGCCACCACCCACTCTGCAGGGAAGGTTGCGTGTACGCTTCCTGAACAGTACGACTACGCATGCCTCTGCGCAGGCTAAAACTCTGAGGTCACTATTCTGAACTACCCTTTTTGTCTACGTGTCGCGCGTGCAGGACGTTTCATGCTGGGAGTCTGGGTCCCACCCTTTTCTGCGTGCAACTCAACATCGCGCGATAACCTTTCGCCGATGACCACTGGCGCGAAGACAATCCACCGATGACCTCTCGCGCGAAGGCTATCCACCGATGACCTCTCGCGCGAAGGCTATCCACCGATGACCTCTCGCGCGAAGGCTATCCACCGATGACCTCTCGCGCGAAGGCTATCCACCGATGACCTCTCGCGCGAAGGCTATCCACCGATGACCTCTCGCGCGAAGGCTATCCACCGATGACCTCTCGCGCGAAGGCTATCCACCGATGACCTCATCCTGGCGGATAACCGATGTCTCCCCCTGATGATGCCCTCATGCCTCACGCCCTGGCGATGCCCACATGCTTCGCGCCCTGGCGACGTCTGCATGCCTCGCGCCCTGGCGATGACGTGTAGTCTAGGCGACCGGCGATTATGTACTAACAAGGAAATCTTATAATCTACTAAACTACACTTTCCTTCCTTTTCATTTTAAATAAAAACATACTTAGAATTCATTTAAAATATACCCTTTTATTCCAATTTAATTTTACAGGTCCTTACATTCTCCCCATCAAGAAAAATTTTCGTCCCCGAAAATTGAATTACAAGGAAAAGAGGTATGGATAAGTTTCTCTCATGGGTTCTTCTAACTCCCAAGTGGAATCCCCCGATCTCTCATCCCACACCACTTTCACCATGTCGATGGTCTTGCCTCTGAGCTGTTTACTTTGCCGATCGTCAATCCTGACTGGTTTTGCTTCAAAGGACAAGTCATCCCTGATCTGCACATCGTCCACTTCCAGCACATGACTAGGGTCTGCCATGTACTTCCTCAGCTGTGATACGTGAAAGACATTGTGCAGATTCGCTAAATGGGGAGGTAGGGCGATCTCATAAGCCACTGGACCAATCCTTCTTAAGATCTGATATGGTCCCACGAACTTAGGGGACAACTTCTTTGACCTGATCGCCCGTCCTACACCCTTGGTTGGTGTCACTTTCATGAACACGTGGTCTCCAGCAACAAACTCCAAAGGCTTTCTTCTCTGATCTGCATAGGACTTCTGCCTACTTTAAGAAGCTTTCATCCTGCTTTGTATCTGTTGCACCTTCTCGGTCGTCTGCTGAATCAATTCTGGCCCAACCAAGACTGCTTCGCCCTCCTGGTACCAACATAAGGGAGTTCTGCATTTCCTCCCATACAGGGCTTCATATGGTGCCATCCCAATACTGGCGTGGTAACTATTATTATAGGTAAACTCCACCAGCGGCAATACCTCATCCCAACTTCCCAATTGATCCAAGACGCACGCCCTCTGTAACATCCCGCCAAAACGTTTCACAGATATATAAAATGAAAATATACGTAAAACCAAAGTGTTGAAATGAACATAATTATATATATGTAATGATGTTTGTCCTCGCAGGGAGTTTAATACAAAACGGTCATTTTCCAAAACTTAAACATAAAAACAGCAAAAACAACCAAACAACCGATCTCCCAACATAAAAAGGGCGATCTCCTATCAGGCAGGCGATCTCCTATCAACCAGGCGATCTCCTATCAGGCAGGCGATCTCCTATCAAACCGGCGATCTCAACTTCCTGTAACGTCATCTGCTCCCGTGTAAAGATTACACGATCATCACAGGTTTTAAGAAAACAGCCATAGAACCAAAACGCAAAGGGGTAAGCTAGACATTTAAAAGAGAGTTTCAAAATGAACTTAAAAAAAAATCAAGATGAAATCAATTTAAGACATCCACATAAAACCATCAACTTTCTCATATTCCACCAAACCATGCGATAATCACATAACTCACAAATCAATTCCAGAGTCTCTCAATTCACATCAGCAATCAAGTGTCTATCAATTCAATTTCTCAATATTTCACACGTCAGACTTTCCACTGACTCATCACACCAGACACTTGACCACTATTCCGGAAAACACGTGCATTGAACTTAGCGTCCTGAGACATGCACCTGTCATGCTAAAAGGCTGGAAAGTGCCCTCAGCCATGCGCATTACACAATCTCAATATCATCATTATCACAGCATGACAGGGTAAATCCATACTACAGGCCGAACTCGTTCTGTTTCACACGAGACACCCATACGTATGACCTCCTTCGACTCTCCACAACTGAGTAACTTCTTCTATGTGATTTCATTACCTCAGTAGAGTCAGGATCGTCTCATTACACCAGGACACTCACTGATCAATACACATCCTACACAGATCTTACACGGTATTTCCTTTCCTGAAAATACTATGCCTCGATCTCACATTCACAACATTCACACATCACATAACATTTCAACAAATGATTCCAGTCACAGAAAAACTCATGCCAAGGTTCAGATTTTCGAATATCACATTTAAATCTCAAACAGTTCCAAATAATCACAAGAACAGAGGATATTTCAATAACAGATGAAAACCGGCGATCACCTCCAGAAACCGGCGATCACGAACAAAACTGGGTTTTAAACAAGAACATTTTGAACACCGGCGACCACGTCGCCCCCAACATCAAAATCATCACACATACAGTTTTCCATTAGAAGTAAGGCTAGCTTCCCTTACCTGGATCAGCGTGAAACTCACTTCAAGCTCTAACCACCGAACGTAAAAGATGCCTGAACTCTGCCTAAGCGTTCTAACCGGTAAAACTTGTAGAGAACCTTCTCAAATGCTCTATGGCAATCACTGGTAGTCAAGCTGGTGCCTGGGGAATACTGAGTCGCAGCGCAAGGAGAGAAAAGAGAAAGATGAAGGTGAACTCACTCTGTCACCTTTTATACTCTCACTGCGTTTTCTAAACTCACTAAGAGGCGGTGCATTCTGATACTAGGAACATAGGCCTGCCATGTAGCCATCATTACCTATTCTCTAACTAACCCTCCTTGGTGGGTTTTCTTCCTCGAATTAAGTGCAACCTGACAGTATGGCCACGTGGCGTCTCTGCGCACATGGAGCTACTGTTCCTGAAGGACTTTCACTGCCTACATGTCGCACATGCAGCACGTTCATCCTGGAAACCAGGGCCCCACTTCATCTGCGTGAAACACGACATCGCGCGATAACCTTTCGCCGATGACCACTCGCGCAAAGACAATCCACCGATGACCCATCCTGGAGGACGACCGATGTCTCTCTTTGGAAGACGACCGATGTCTCTCTCTGGAAGACGACCGATGTCTCTCTCTTCGTGGAGACCGACCGAGGTCTCTTCCTCCTGGAGACCGACCGAGGTCTCTTCCTCCTGGAGACCGACCGAGGTCTCTTCCTCCTGGAGACCGACCGAGGTCTCCTCTTGGCGACACCCGCATGCCTCTCGCGCCCAGGCAAAGCCCACATGCATCTCGCGCCCTGGCGATGCCCGTATGTCTCTCGCGCCCAGGCAAAGCCCACATGCATCTCGCGCCCTGGCGATGCCCGTATGTCTCTCGCGCCCCGGGCGATGTCCGCATGCCTCTCGCGCCCTGGCGATGCCCGCATGCCTCTCGCGCCCCGGGCGATGTCCGCATGCCTCTCGCGCCCTGGCGATGCCCGCATGCCTCTCGCGCCCGGCAAAGCCCACAGGCATCTCGCGCCCTGGTGATCATGTGTAGTAGGCGACCGGCGATCATGTTCCAGGCGATCTCATAGTCTTCTAAACTACACTTTCTTCCCTTTTCATTTTAAATACAACATGCTTCGAATCCATTTAAATATGACACTTTTATTCCAATAAGATTTTCCAGGTCCTTACAATCTCCCTAACAACAAAAATTTTCGTCCTCGAAAATTGAATTACAAGGAAAAGAGATGTGGATAGCCCTTTTTCATGGTCTCTTCCAACTCCCAAGTTGAATCACCCGATCTCTCATTCCACACCACTTTCACCATGTTGATGGTCATACCTCTGAGCTGTTTACTTCGTTGATCGTCAATCCTTACTGGTTTTACTCCAAAGGAAAAGTCATCCCTGATCTGCCTTCGTCCTCTCCCAGCACATAACTAGGGTCTGCCATGTACTTCCTCAGCTGTGATATGTGAAGGACATTATGCAGATTCGCTAAAAGGGAAGATAGGGCGATCTCGTACGCTACAGGACCTTTCTTCCTCAAGATCTGGTATGGTCCAACAAGCTTAGGAGACAGCTTCTTTGATCTGATAGCTCGTCCTACACCCTTGGTTGGTGTCACTCTCATAAACACATGGTCTCCAGCAGCAAACTCCAAAGGTCTTCTCCTCTGAATCTGCCGACTTTGAGAAGCTCTCATTCTGCCTTGTATCAGCTTCAGCTCCTCGGTTGTCTGCTGAACCAACTCTTACTACTCCAATACTTCATCAAATTCCATTTCCCTTTCTCATCACTCATCATTTACCACTTCCATTTCGCCAAAAGAGCAAAGTTAAATTTTCTGTTATCCCTTAAATTATTCATTTACTGGTATGCAAATTTTTTTTTTGCCCTTAATCTTAATATCCCATCTTCCCCCATTACAAAGCCTTTAGCTTGCTCGGTGCCTAGAACTCCCATAATACGCTTCAGACTAGGCTCCCCTAAATGTTCAATCAAAACTGGTTCGCCCTCCTGGTTCCAACCATAAGGGAGTTCTGCATTTTCCCCCATACAGAGCTTCATACAATCACTGACTTCAAAACCCCATAACACCACTGATCCAGCCTCTTGACCAGACGCCAGAGCTTCTTCTTCTAGCCTCCTCCTTCTCACCAGCTTCGCGCCAAGCACCTCAATGACTTCACCTGAAAGAACAAGTTGGCGCCTCTGAATCTTTCTCTCTCCTGACGGTTATCCCTCTTGACACGTGGAGGATATCTGGTCACACACGTGTCGTCATCTGGAGAACCTTCAACTGAGTCGTTACTTCTACTTTGCTCCTGCGGCTAAGTTATCCACACAGGGAGTAGCCTAGTGCGCTAGCTACTGTGGGCGCAGCCTTAACACGATGAACTGGCAGCCTTAACGTGATGAACTAATCTTCTCAAATGTACGGCGATGTGAAAACCCCGGCGATCTGAATATCAGGCGATGTGCTCCTTTCGGCGTTTTGTTGACCACTGATCTCGTATTCTCCACACACGGTCGATAGGCGTGTACTGATTTTCTCTCCTGGCGATAGGCGTGTATTGATCCACACGGCGATAGGCGTGTTCTATTCTTAACACACGGCGATAGGCGATTGCTACTCTGTGTTTCTTTACTTCTCGGGTTCAGCTTACAGGCGCTCGCCTGATACTGATCCGCAAGTGTTGGTCCCTTAACCACCCCAACCAATCACCATTCTGGGCGATCGCCTCTCCGATTCACTTGCCACCCTCTACCACATGACTCCTTTGAACGATCTACGTAATCAACTGTTGCTGGCATCATCTACTGCTGATAGCCAACCAGATCAACCACTACCACTGCCGATTCTAAATCATAAGTAGAATAATTATCTCTCATGAACTTTGAGTTGCCTTGAAGCATATGCAACCACTCTCTTCTCTTGCATCCAAAACGCATCCCAAACCTTGATGTGAAGCACCACAGTAGACGTCAAAAGGTCTTCCGACCTCTGGAATTACCAGCACTGGAGTACCTCATGGAGATACGCTGGATTTGATGAAAGGCTTCCCCAACAGCTCTTCCACTTGCTTCTTCAATTCTACCAACTCGGCTGGAGTCATCCTGCAAGGTGCCATTGACACTGGTCCAGCTACAGGTACCAAATCAGTAGAGAATTCCACTTCTCTCTTAGGAGGTAACCCAGGTACTCCTCCTGGAAATACATCCATCAAACTTTTCACCACATGAATCCTTCTTACGTCCTCTTCGTTCTTCACTTCCCACCGAGCTATGATCACGAAACACCTCGCCCCTTCTTCCAACTCTGATCGTCCATGCCGAGCAGATCTTACATCTGGCTCTTGGAGATCGGGAAACACCACTTTCTGCCTACCGCAGTCTATGAGAACGTGATTGGCAGACAGCCAATCCATTCCTAGGATAACATCCAGATCCTGCAGAGGTAGACAGATCAAATTCACTTTGAATCTGCGTCCCTCTACTATCACTGAACATTCGGGGCAACTGTAGAGGTCAACACCTGCCCTGACACAGGTGTAGAGACCAACAGTTTTCGAAGGGTAACTCCTTCACTAGAAGGTCCAGCTCGGCTACACCGACTTGACACAAAAGAGTGTGTCGCTCAGGATCAAACAAAGCTTCTACACCCCTACCAGATATAAAACAAACATCTTATACCAATATACCTGACTGGGACGCCTCAGCTCCTGCCATGGCAAACACTCTCCCTGTTGCCTGAGGTCTGCTACTTTCATTCCTCTACCGCCGAGGTCCCCTGAGTTGACTCATCTCTCTTCTGTTGGGGCAATTTCTAGAAATGTGCCCCATCCTTTTGCACGTGAAACATCTGGGTTCCCAAGGTGGTTGCTGCTGAGGCTGGGGCGGTGCTGCTCTTGCCCTATGCTGTGGAGGTCTCTCATAAGGCTCAAACTGCTGTTGCTGCATCCTTGTCTTCCCACTGGAAGAACCCCCTGGGTGTGACCTGATCACCCGAGAATCACCCTTTTCCAGGGTTTCCACCATCTTCGCCTTCTCTACTAAGGCGTGAAATTCCCTGATGCACATCGGGGCTATAGTCCTCTTCAGCCCATGCTTCAGCCCCTCCTCAAACTTCCTGCACCTCCAAGCCTCGGAGGTCGCCTGGGTATAAAATCTGGCGAGGTACTCAAACCGAGCAGCATAGGCGTTCACAGACGTCTCCCCCTGCTCCAACTTTAAGAACTCAGCTTCCCTCGCAAACTTTGCGCTGTCAGGGAAGTATTTCTCCAAGAACCTCACCCTGAAGCTCTCCCAGTCCAACACCTCCTCTCTGGCCTCCATCATTTGCTGAGCTCCCATCCACCAGAATTCTGCTTCACCAGATAGCAGATAGGTGGCGAACAACAACTTCTTCTCTTCAGGGCAGGAGGTCGCCCTAAAGATTTTCTCCATTTCCCTGACCCACTGATCTGCTTGATCAGGGGTAGCATTCCCACAGAACTTGGGTGGGTTGTGCCTCATGAACTCGGCCAGTCCCATCCGTTCCTGAGGCTGACCGACGGGCGAATTCGTATCAGCCGACCGAGCAGCTTCCCAGTGGTGCATGGTATCTTGATGGTTCTGAGCCATCGCCGCATTCTGTTGCTGGATGGCACCTGCCATCATCTCAATGGCCCTGGCGATCTGGCCCATCTCAGAAGAAGGTTGGGAAGGGGTAGGAGGTCTACGAGTCATCTTCTTCGTTCTAAGATTCTGAAACCACTAGCTTCTATATTCCCTACAACTACAAGAATGAAATCGATAAGGAAATCAATTCATTCAAGGGGGATAACATCACGACCTTACAAGGTCAGCTTCTCAAATTCCTTAGGAATTTGAGTCCATCTACAGAACCATAAAGCTTATAACCTCAAGCAAAATACCAGAACAGCTACTGGTGTGCAACCATCAATCCACACAGCCACTCACAATCAATTACAAGAACACTCAATAACATGAAATAGATCACACCAGAATTCAAAGTATGCTAAACATTAAACCTCTGGAATTTAGATTGAGAATCACCCCGATCCGGTCATGAGTGTGCACCCTCACCACCTTATCAAGACCCTCTCATTCTAAATACTAAGATCTTCAGTTAGGCATACATTCACTACAGCACACACAAAAAGTTCAATACAAAAACGTTTGAAAACCTTTCACAATAGTTGTCACTTAAAACTCAAATAAGTTTTTCATGAGCAGAAGAAAACACAATGGATCCACAGCCCTCAGGTCATCCAAAGGACGAACGGCTCTGATACCATTAATGTAACATCCCGCCAAAACGTTTCACAGATATATAAAATGAAAATATACGTAAAACCAAAGTGTTGAAATGAACATAATTATATATATGTAATGATGTTTGTCCTCGCAGGGAGTTTAATACAAAACGGTCATTTTCCAAAACTTAAACATAAAAACAGCAAAAACAACCAAACAACCGATCTCCCAACATAAAAAGGGCGATCTCCTATCAGGCAGGCGATCTCCTATCAACCAGGCGATCTCCTATCAGGCAGGCGATCTCCTATCAAACCGGCGATCTCAACTTCCTGTAACGTCATCTGCTCCCGTGTAAAGATTACACGATCATCACAGGTTTTAAGAAAACAGCCATAGAACCAAAACGCAAAGGGGTAAGCTAGACATTTAAAAGAGAGTTTCAAAATGAACTTAAAAAAAAATCAAGATGAAATCAATTTAAGACATCCACATAAAACCATCAACTTTCTCATATTCCACCAAACCATGCGATAATCACATAACTCACAAATCAATTCCAGAGTCTCTCAATTCACATCAGCAATCAAGTGTCTATCAATTCAATTTCTCAATATTTCACACGTCAGACTTTCCACTGACTCATCACACCAGACACTTGACCACTATTCCGGAAAACACGTGCATTGAACTTAGCGTCCTGAGACATGCACCTGTCATGCTAAAAGGCTGGAAAGTGCCCTCAGCCATGCGCATTACACAATCTCAATATCATCATTATCACAGCATGACAGGGTAAATCCATACTACAGGCCGAACTCGTTCTGTTTCACACGAGACACCCATACGTATGACCTCCTTCGACTCTCCACAACTGAGTAACTTCTTCTATGTGATTTCATTACCTCAGTAGAGTCAGGATCGTCTCATTACACCAGGACACTCACTGATCAATACACATCCTACACAGATCTTACACGGTATTTCCTTTCCTGAAAATACTATGTCTCGATCCCACATTCACAACATTCACACATCACATAACATTTCAACAAATGATTCCAGTCACAGAAAAACTCATGCCAAGGTTCAGATTTTCGAATATCACATTTAAATCTCAAACAGTTCCAAATAATCACAAGAACAGAGGATATTTCAATAACAGATGAAAACCGGCGATCACCTCCAGAAACCGGCGATCACGAACAAAACTGGGTTTTAAACAAGAACATTTTGAACACCGGCGACCACGTCGCCCCCAACATCAAAATCATCACACATACAGTTTTCCATTAGAAGTAAGGCTAGCTTCCCTTACCTGGATCAGCGTGAAACTCACTTCAAGCTCTAACCACCGAACGTAAAAGATGCCTGAACTCTGCCTAAGCGTTCTAACCGGTAAAACTTGTAGAGAACCTTCTCAAATGCTCTATGGCAATCACTGGTAGTCAAGCTGGTGCCTGGGGAATACTGAGTCGCAGCGCAAGGAGAGAAAAGAGAAAGATGAAGGTGAACTCACTCTGTCACCTTTTATACTCTCACTGCGTTTTCTAAACTCACTAAGAGGCGGTGCATTCTGATACTAGGAACATAGGCCTGCCATGTAGCCATCATTACCTATTCTCTAACTAACCCTCCTTGGTGGGTTTTCTTCCTCGAATTAAGTGCAACCTGACAGTATGGCCACGTGGCGTCTCTGCGCACATGGAGCTACTGTTCCTGAAGGACTTTCACTGCCTACATGTCGCACATGCAGCACGTTCATCCTGGAAACCAGGGCCCCACTTCATCTGCGTGAAACACGACATCGCGCGATAACCTTTCGCCGATGACCACTCGCGCAAAGACAATCCACCGATGACCCATCCTGGAGGACGACCGATGTCTCTCTTTGGAAGACGACCGATGTCTCTCTCTGGAAGACGACCGATGTCTCTTCCTCCTGGAGACCGACCGAGGTCTCTTCCTCCTGGAGACCGACCGAGGTCTCTTCCTCCTGGAGACCGACCGAGGTCTCCTCTTGGCGACACCCGCATGCCTCTCGCGCCCAGGCAAAGCCCACATGCATCTCGCGCCCTGGCGATGCCCGTATGTCTCTCGCGCCCAGGCAAAGCCCACATGCATCTCGCGCCCTGGCGATGCCCGTATGTCTCTCGCGCCCCGGGCGATGTCCGCATGCCTCTCGCGCCCTGGCGATGCCCGCATGCCTCTCGCGCCCCGGGCGATGTCCGCATGCCTCTCGCGCCCTGGCGATGCCCGCATGCCTCTCGCGCCCGGCAAAGCCCACAGGCATCTCGCGCCCTGGTGATCATGTGTAGTAGGCGACCGGCGATCATGTTCCAGGCGATCTCATAGTCTTCTAAACTACACTTTCTTCCCTTTTCATTTTAAATACAACATGCTTCGAATCCATTTAAATATGACACTTTTATTCCAATAAGATTTTCCAGGTCCTTACACCCTCAGCAGATCCTCCAAGGATTGGATTGTTCTCTCTGACTGTCCATCTGTTTGGGGATGATACGCAGAGCTCATCCTCAACCCAGTTCCCAAGCAATCTTGTAAGGTCTGCCAAAACCGTGAAGTGAACTTGGGATCTCTATCGGAAACAATGCTGGAAGGCACTCCATGCAACCTCACTATTTCTTGGATGTATAACTGTGCCAACTTGGCCATAGGCATTTTCATATTCACTGGAAGAAAGTGGGCACTCTTCGTCAGCCTATCAATGATGACCCAGATTGCATCATGACCCTTTACCGATCTGGGTAAGTGGGTGACAAAATCCATGGCGATGCTGTCCCATTTCCACTCAGGGATATCCAGTTGCTGTAACAACCCGCCAGGTCTTTGGTGTTCTACCTTTGCCTTCTGACACGTCAAGCAGGTAGCAACATACTGGGCGATGTCTCTCTTCATGCCCGACCACCAAAATGACTCCTTCAAGTCATGGTACATCTTGTTCATGCCTGGATGTAGGTTAAGGCGACTCTTGTGACCTTCATCTAGGATCATCTTCTTCAATTCTTCATTTGCAGGTATGCAAATTCTGCCATTAAATCTCAAGATCCCATCATCGCCCATCACAAAGTCTCTAGCCTGATCTGTCCCTAGTGACTCCACAGTACGCTTCAGACTAGGGTCCTCCAACTGCTCATCCCTTATCATCCCAAGGAAGTCATTAGTTATAGCCAGCTTACTACAACTAATGTGATTTACGTGAAATTCTACCCCAAGGTTTAAGTCTCTGAATTGCTCGATCAGTTTCTGTTCTTCCATCATCATGGTGGCGACTTGTATTGCTTTTCTACTCAAAGCATCTGCCACTACATTGGCCTTCCCTGGATGATACATGAGTTGAAAATCGTAGTCCTTTAGAAACTCCATCCACCTTCTTTGTCTCATGTTTAGTTCCTTCTGATCGAACAGGTATTTCAGGCTCTTATGGTCACTGAACACCTGGAACCGAGCTCCATATAAATAGTGCCTCCAGATCTTCAAGGCAAATACTACAGCCGCCAACTCCAAGTCATGCGTAGGGTAGTTTCTCTCATGAACCTTGAGTTGCCTCGAAGCATATGCAACTGCTCTTTTCTCCTGCATCAAAACACATCCCAAACCCTGATGTGAAGCATCACAGTAGACATCAAAAGGTCTTCCTACCTCGGGGATCACCAGCACTGGAGCACTAGTCAACCTCTCCTTTAATTCCATGAAGCTCTGCTCACATCGGTCGGTCCAAGCAAAAGGTTGATCCTTGCGGGTCAGCTGTGTTAAAGGAGCCACTACCTTGGAAAAGTCCTCAATAAACCTCCGATAGTAGCCCGCCAAACCCACAAAGCTCCTTATCTCAGTGACTGTCTTAGGACGTTCCCACTGCAGCACTGCCTCTACCTTGGCTGGATCCACCGAGATCCCCTGGGCAGATATCACGTGTCCTAAGAAGTTGACTTCCTTCAGCCAGAACTCACACTTAGAGAACTTGGCATAGAGTTGTTTCTCCCTCAGTATCTCCAATACTGTCCTCAGGTGTTCTTCATGTTCTTCCTCGGTCCTTGAATAAATGAGGATGTCGTCTATGAAGACCACCACAAACTTATCCAAGAAAGGGCGAAAAATCCTATTCATGTAGTCCATGAACAGAGCTGGAGCATTTGTGACTCCAAACGGCATCACTACATACTCGTAGTGCCCATATCGAGACCTGAAAGCTGTCTTTTGAACATCTTCAGCCTTTACCAAAATTTGGTGGTACCCCGATCTCAGATCAATCTTGGAGAACACTGAGGCCCCATGTATTTGGTCCATCAAATCGTCAATTCTGGGTAGGGGGTACTTGTTCTTGATGGTCAACTTGTTCAACTGCCTGTAATCTATACACAGCCGAGACTCTCCATCCTTCTTCTTAACTAGGAGTACTGGAGCCCCCCATGGAGATACACTGGGTCTGATGAATTGTTTCTCCAGCAACTCTTCCACTTGCTTCTTTAATTCCACCAACTCGGCTGGTGCCATCCTGTAGGGCGCCATAGACACTGGTCCAGCCCCAGGTACCAAATCAATAGAGAATTCCACTTCTCTCTTAGGGGGTAACCCAGGTACTTCTTCTGGAAATACATCCGTGAAATCTTTCACCACGTGTATTCTGCTTACGTCCCCTTCATTCTTCACTTCCAACCGAGCTAGCATCATGAAGCACCTCGCCCCTTCTTCCAACTCCGACTGCCCTTGCTGAGCAGATATCACATCTGACTCTGGGAGGTCTAGAAACGTTATCCTCTGACTACTGCAGTCTATGAGAACGTGATTGGCGGCTAGCCAATCCATTCCCAGGATAACATCCAGGTCTTGAAGAGGTAGGCAGATCAAGTTCACTTTGAATCTGCGTCCCTCTACTATCACTGGACATTCGGGGCAAACTGTAGAGGTCAACACCTGTCCTGACGCAGGTGTAGAGACCAACAGTTCGAAGGGTAACTCCTTCACTAGAAGACCCAACTCGGCTACACACAGGCTTGACACAAAGGAGTGTGTCGCTCCCGAATCAAACAAAGCTTTTACACCCCTACCAGCTATAAAACAAACACCTTGTATGAGGTTACCTGACTGAGATGCTTCTGCTCCAGACATGGCAAACACTCTTCCTGTCGCCTGAGGTCTGCTGCCTTCGTTTCTCATCTGCTGAGAGCCACTGGGTTGGGTCGCCCCATTCCGGTTAGGGCACTCTCTAGCAACGTGCCCCGTCTTTTGGCAGGTGTAGCACCTTTTCTCTGAACTCCTCTTGAAGCACGCGTTGGAGGCGTGTGGTCCACCACAATGGAAACACTTGGGTTTCCAAGGTTGCTGCTGCTGAAACTGGGATGACGTTGTTCCCGCCCGATGTGGTGGAGGTCTCGCATATGGCTTGCTGTGTGGATGCTGCACCTTAGCCTTCCCACTGGAAGAACCTCCTTGGTGTGACCTGACCACCCGAGAATCACCCTTTTCCAGGGTCTCCACCATCTTCGCCTTCTCCACTAAGGCGTGAAATTCCCTGATGCACATCGGGGCTATGGTCCTCTTCAGTCCATGCTTCAGCCCCTCTTCGAATTTCCTACACCTCCAGGCCTCGGAGGTCGCCTGGGTATAGAATCGGGCGAGGTACTCAAACCGAGCAGCATAGGCGTTCACAGACATATCCCCCTGCTCCAACTTTAGGAACTCAGCTTCCCTCGCAAACCTTGCGCTGTCTGGGAAGTATTTCTCTAAGAACCTCACCCTGAAGCTCTCCCAATCCAACACATCCTCTCGGGCCTCCATCATCTGCTGAGCTCCCATCCACCAGAACTCAGCTTCTCCTGATAGCAGATAGGTGGCGAACAACAATTTCTTCTCTTCAGGGCAGGAGGTCGCCCTAAAGATTTTCTCCAACTCTCTGACCCACTGATCTGCTTGATCAGGGGTGGCATTCCCACTGAACTTAGGTGGGTTGTGCCTGAGGAACTCGGTCAGTCCCATCTGCTCCTGAGGCTGACTAGCGTGAGAGGCTGTTTCAGCCGACCGAGCAGTCTCCCAGTGTTGCATTGTAGCTTGATGGTTTTGAGCCATCGCTGCATTCTGTTGCTGAATGGCAGTTGCCATCATCTCGATGGCCTTGGCAATCTGGCTCATTTCTGAAGAAGGTTGGGGAGGGGTAGAAGGTCTACGTGCCATCTTTCTTCGTTCTCGGATTCTGAATCTATAGGTTTTCTATATTCCCTACAACTACAAGAATGAGATCGATAAGAAATCAATTCATTCAGGAGGTAACATCTAGACCTTACAAAGGTCAGCATCTCAAAATCATTAAGAATTTGAGCTCATCAACAGAAACATAATACTTATAACCTCAAACAAAACACCAGGACAGTCATTGGTGTACAATCATCATTTCAAACAACCACTCTCAGTCAATTACAAGAACACTCAATAAATCACACCAGAATTCAATGTAGGCTAAACATCAAACCTTTGGAATTAAGATTGAGAATTATCTCGATCCAGTTATGAGTGTGCACCCTCATTACTTTATCAAGATCCTCTCATTCTTAATACTCAGATTTTCAATTAGGGCATACATTCACTAAGACACACACAAAATTTCAATACAAAAACGTTTTGAAAACCTTTCACTATAGTTGTTATTCAAAACTCAAATAGATTTTATGAGCAGAAGAAACACAATGGATCCACAGCCCTCAGGTCATCCTAAGGACGAACTGCTCTGATACCATTAATGTAACATCCCGCCAAATCCTTTTCATTTTTATAAAACGAAGTAGAGATAAAATAATAATATTGAAGTGAACATAATCGTATATATGTAATGAAGTTTTCTCCTCGCAGGGAGTTTAATACAAGGTCGGTCGGTTTTCCAAAAACGTAAACTAAATACAGCAAAATAAGTAAAAACAGGCGATCTCCCATCAGAAAAGGGCGATCTCCCTTCAGAATACAGAAAAGGGTGATCGCCTAACACAAACGTAAATGGGCGATCTGCTTCCGGTGACCACTCACTGAGGAGCACTACCACCTGCAACCTCGTCTGCTCCCGTGTACAAATACACGATCATCACAGGTTTAAGAAAGCAATCACAACAACAGATAAAAGGGGTAAGCTAGATGTTTTTAAAAACTTTAAATCCATAGAAAACGTGAATTTCCACTCCATACATAAGCCATATCAAATGCAACCATCAAGATTTCCATAATCCACATACTCGTCAAGTGTCTCTTTGCTACATTCAGTATTCAAGATTCACACGTCAGACTTTCCACTGACCCACAATGCATAGACACATGACTCTACTTTCGGATTGACTCGTGCGTTGACTCAGGCTCAGAGATCTGCACCTGTCATACCATACCACTGTGAAATCCACACAGGGTCGCTGTGAAATCCACACAGCATGCGCATATATAATCTCAATGTTATCACTCTCCCGGTATGACAAGGTTAATTCATATAACAGGCCGAGCTCGTTCTTTTTCACACTACTCGCCCATTCATATGAACCTCCTCCGACTCTCCACAACTGAATAACTTCATCTACGTGATTCCATTATATCAGCAGAGTCAGGATATCTCCTTCTAGACAAGCCCCTAGTCAATACACATTACACAAATGATCTTACATGGTATTTCCTTTCCTGAAAATACTATGCCTTGATCTCACATTCACAACATTTAAAACATCATACCACTCAATCGAATGATTCAAATCACAGCAACAATCATTTCAAAGGTTCAAACTTTCGAATATCACATTTAAATCTCAAGCAGTCTCAAAACAACACCAAAAACAGGGGAGTTCGCAAAACAACGCCAAAACCGGCGATCTGATTCAAAAGCAGGGGATTTCGAAATCTGTATTTAAAACCGGCGACCACGTCGCCCAGACACATAGAACAGAGCATTCACGAAGATGAAAACGAAACCGGCGACCACGTCGCCCTCACTTCAGAAACAGCTAATCTATGGCTTGTATTGAAAATGAAGGCTAGCTTCCCTTACCTGGACTTGCGCAAAATACCAAGAGCTCCTAAATCCAACGAAGCTTGAAGAATGCCTTGGCTCTGTTTTTTCGTCTGGTTTGAAGGACTTGCAGAGAACTTCCCAGGTGCTCTAATGGTGGCTGTCGCTCGTCGTACTCTTGTGTGAAGGTGCCAGAATCGCAGCGCGAAGGAGAGAAATGGAGGAGAAAGGAGGTAGCTCACTCTTTCGCTCTTGAACAACTGCAATGTTTCTTTTCCTCAGCAGTGGGTTTTTCCATCTTAAACCAACTATTCCACAAAAGCCGCTGCCACCACCCACTCTGCAGGGAAGGTTGCGTGTACGCTTCCTGAACAGTACGACTACGCATGCCTCTGCACAGGCTAAAACTCTGAGGTCACTATTCTGAACTACCCTTTTTGTCTACGTGTCGCGCGTGCAGGACGTTTCATGCTGGGAGTCTGGGTCCCACCCTTTTCTGCGTGCAACTCGACATCGCGCGATAACCTTTCGCCGATGACCACTGGCGCGAAGACAATCCACCGATGACCTCTCGCGCGAAGGCTATCCACCGATGACCTCTCGCGCGAAGGCTATCCACCGATGACCTCTCGCGCGAAGGCTATCCACCGATGACCTCTCGCGCGAAGGCTATCCACCGATGACCTCTCGCGCGAAGGCTATCCACCGATGACCTCATCCTGGCGGATAACCGATGTCTCCCCCTGATGATGCCCTCATGCCTCACACCCTGGCGATGCCCACATGCTTCGCGCCCTGGCGACGTCTGCATGCCTCGCGCCCTGGCGATGACGTGTAGTCTAGGCGACCGGCGATTATGTACTAACAAGGAAATCTTATAATCTACTAAACTACACTTTCCTTCCTTTTCATTTTAAATAAAAACATACTTAGAATTCATTTAAAATATACCCTTTTATTCCAATTTAATTTTACAGGTCCTTACATCTCTCGCCTGCACCTCGCTGTACAAAGTCGAGGGAGGACTTTCTCTGTTGCCTACACTTGCTCAAAGGTAAGGAGGTCTTCTTCTTTCTCGCCTGCACTTGCTCAAAGGCAAGGCAGTCTTCTTCTTTCTCGCCTACACTTGCTCAAAGGCAAGGAGGACTTCCTCTGTTGCCTACACTTGCTCAAAGGCAAGGAGGTCTTCCTCTTTCTCGCCTGCACTTGCTCAAAGGCAAGGAGGTCTTCCTCTGTTGCCTACACTTGCTCAAAGGCAAGGAGGACTTCCTCTTTCTCGCCTGCACTTGCTCAAAGGCAAGGAGGTCTTCCTCTATTGCCTACACTTGCTCAAAGGCAAGGAGGACTTCCTCTGTTGCCTACACTTGCTCAAAGGCAAGGAGGTCTTCCTCTTTCTCGCCTGCACTTGCTCAAAGGCAAGAAGGACTTCCTCTGTTGCCTACACTTGCTCAAAGGCAAGGAGGTCTTCCTCTTTTTCGCCTGCACTTGCTCAAAGGCAAGGAGGACTTCCTCTGTTGCCTACACTTGCTCAAAGGCAAGGAGGTCTTCTTCTGGAATCATGTGAGGTGCATGCTTAACGCTCTCGCTGGGAACTTGGGTCCCAGCTTAACACGTGTTGGCAAGACCTCGATTACCATGAACCGACCGATCTTTTCTATCTAGAATCATGCGAGGTGCATGCTTAATGCTCTCGCTGGGAGCCTAGGTCCCAGCTTAACACGTGTTAGCAAGACCCCGATGACCATGCATCGACCGAGTGCTCACTCCCTACATGCACCAACGACTGATCGCAGTCTGCATGCACTGATGGCTAATCGCGCTCTACATCCAAGCGCTTATCTAGGGGCTGATCTGCGGGTGGTGGCCACTCGGTAACTGACCACCGATCACCTGGACTTGCACCTGGGGCAAGGAGAACTTTAAACTGGGAACACTCGCACACTTTATGTACTGAAATCTCTTTTATTGGGTGGCCTTGTTAAAAAAGGTGCCCCCTGATCTGCTCAACTGTTTACAGTAGATATACTGAGGGCACATCTACTTTACAACTTTACCGAAATAGAAACTTAAGTGTGCAGCATTCTACATCCTGGGAATAGCTGCTCCATCCAGAGTCTCCAGCCAATAAGCTCCACTCTCCAACACCTCAACTACTCTAGACAGGGTCTCCTTTCTTCGGCGATGACCGCCCTGGCTACGCCTGACTCATGAGGGGTGATCATGCCCTCTGCTTCAGCTTCCACCTGGGCTACCTGGGAGCCCCCCAGCGTAGCATCTTCCATCATCTCACGTCCCCATGCACAGGGACTTCATGTTGCTGATCACCTGCCTGGTACCCCGAAGCGCGATCACCTGGCGCCTCTCTTCTTAGAGACCTTTGCCTCTGCTACCATGTGCGCCACCGCGCGTCGCTGAATCTCAGCAAAGGTGGCAGGGTGGCTCCTGATGAGCGATTCACTGAAAATGCCAGGCAGCACGCCTTTCTTGAACGCATGCACCAGCATGTCCTCGTCCTTGCTGGGCAATCTCACCACGTGCGCACCAAAACGGCTGAGGTAGTCCTTCAGCGACTCCCCCTGGTACTGGCGCACGTCGAACAAATCATAGGACACCACTGGTGGCGCTCTGTTGACGATGTACTGCTCTGTGAACAACTTTGCAAACTGATGGAAAGAGGTGATGTGGCCCTCTGGCAGGCTCACGAACCACTCCATAGCTACTCCACTCAGCATGCTCATAAACACCTTACAGTACACAGCCTCTGAACCTCCAGACAGCATCATCTGAGTGTGGAAGGCGGTCAGATGCGCTTCTGGATCTTCCACCCCCGTGAACGACGCCTTCACTCCCACCATGTTGGGAGGCACCACCGTGTTCATGATCTCGGGGGAGAAAGGCATAGGGAATGCTCTAGGAGGCGATGGCGGCGTCGACGTCCCATCTTCGACTGCGCACTCCCTCTGTGCCTGCAACTCCCTATGCAATTCTTCGTTTACGCGGTTCAACTCCTCATTTCTGCTACACGATGCAGTCAGCTCTGCATGCATCTTCTCTTGCTCAACTCTTGATGCCGCGACACTATCTTGCAGTGCGCGCATCATCTCCATGACCTGCGCCATGGTAACAACACCTTCTTCAGCAGGTGGCGTAGGTGAGGTTCGTCTGGTTCTTCTACTCATTTTCTAAGAACCTCGACGAAAGCTTCAAGAAACTGCAAGAACCTCAAGAAACTGCGACGTGGATGGGAACAAGATTCACACGGGCCCCGTGCCAAATGATCCTGCCGCTTGACTCGAACGTGGAGGATCGCCTCGTCACTCCTTCGTCTAGCCTTCTGTTCTGCAAGAACGCTCCAAGAACCACCACCGGAACTCCAAACGATGCCTGCAAAACAACGCAGACGGTGCCTCTAGCGGCCATTGTAGCTCCGACGCTCAAGTCAGGCAACAGGAACACCAAACACTATCACTGAATCTCTCTGTGAGACTCGTGTGTGCTCTCAGATCCACTTTCTCTCTCTATAACCGTTTTCTGTTATCACTGTGCAACGTGTAAGAATGCTCCCACAGTGACTCAGAGATTGTGAGTGGTGACTACTGTGTAACTTGTGTGTAAACTGTGTAAGCTCGTAATCTGAGAAGAAGCCCATACCTTACATGACGTGGAGTGTTTTATACCTGGGCCGCGCCTCTCTCCCAGATGGTGACACGTGGAGGCATGCAGCTCGAATCTATCGTACACGTGTCACACCTGGAGGGCTTCTGTGCTTCTCTCTGTGCGGGCCACATGCTCCCAGGAGACCGTCAGGTGTGGCTGGTCTAAGCTTACTCGCCAGGCGCATCCTGCCTGCATGGCCTCGCCGCACATCCTCTGAGTGGGCATCATGCGAGGTGCATGCGTAACGTTCTCGCTGGGAACCTTGGTCCCAGCTTAGCACGCGTTGGCAAGAACCCCGATGACCGATCGCCCTCTACATGCACTTACGACCGATCGCCTTCTGCACACACATACGACCGATCGCCCTCTGCACGCACTTACGACCGATCGCCCTCGGCACACACATACGACCGATCGCCCTTTGCACGCACTAACGCCCGATCACGCTCTTCATGCACTAACGCCCGACCGGTGCCTTATAACTTTCCCCCGATGATCGGGCGGTGCCTTATAACTTTCCCCGATGACCGGGCGGTGCCTCATAACTTTACGCTCTGCTTCCAGGCGCTTATCTATGCTCTGAACTGGGAGTGGTGGCCACTTGGTATCTGACTACCGATTACCATTCTAGGTGATCTCCTCTCTGATTCACTTGCTCTTTCTACCACGTGCCACCCTGTGCATGGTCCACGTGGTCAACTGTTGCTGACGTCATCAACTACTGATGACCAACCGGATCATTTACTGAGACTAAGATTCTCACGATCATAATTGCTACGCATTTCTCGGGGTTTTCTTCTATTCCACGTTCAGTCAGAAAGAACCCCAAGAACTTTCGTACTTCCACCCCAAACACACATTTTTCAGGGTTTAGTTTTAACTTGTACCTGGCTATGGTGTTGAACAACTCTTCTAGGTCGGCGACGTGCTGGTCCTTTTCCTGGGAGGTGATAACCATGTCGTCCACGTATGCCTTCACTGTTCGCCCTATCATAGGGGCGAGTATCCTGTCCATCAGTCTCTGATAGGTCACTCCAGCATTCTTCAGTCCAAAGGGCATCACCTTGTGTTCCTGCCGGTTGACCCTGCGTCAGCTGACTTCTGCAGCCGCCACACACCTCCTTCCTCACCTAGTCTGTGCTGGTATGATCGCACCTGCAAAAGAGAAAGGGGGGCGCCCTCGCGGCCGTTTGCACTCCGACGCTCAAGTCAGAACGGGGCAAGAAACATTAAACTCTGAATTTCTCTCTGTGTTTAGGTCTAGAATTGCGTACCTCTGTGAAGCATATTACTGTTCCTTATATACTTAGGGTTTTCTACGCCGCTAACCCTAATTAGGGTTTATTGCGCTGCTGGACACACTTAGGATTTACTGGGATGCCCCTGCGCCACTTTTACCCAGTCTTTGGGATAACCTAGCGCATAGGGTTTCCTTCTCTGGAGTGCAAACTCTAACAGGATCAACACCTGTTCTGGGAGGGCCTTCACTGTTCACGTGCCATGCATGTAGCCTTCGTGATTCGGGACTCTCTTTACCTCTGGGAATATTTACTAATAATCTGCGGAGCAGGCGATGACCGATTACCCATCTCTCTGTGGAGTAGGCGATGACCGATTACCCATCTCTCTGTGGAGTAGGCGATGACCGATTACCCATCTCCCTACGGAGCAGGCGATGACCGATCACCAATCTCTATGCGGGCAGGCGATGACCGACCACCTTCCTCTGTGGGACACAGGCCGATCACCCCTGATGGGGTCTACTCCACGTGGCTTTGGCCCATGCTGTGGGGCCCATCTGACGTCCGAGGACTGGTCAGTACACAAGCCCCCCAGTCTCAAGCTGTTAACTTGTTTCAGCGAAGAGACTAAGTCATTGACTCCTTTACTACCTGCTCTCGGTGCTCGAGGACCAGCATTTGGCATCATCGCCAGGAACTCTTCTGATCTGGTACTCACCGAATTATCTTTAGGCGATTTCCTTTCTCTTACTCTTCTCGATCCACGTGTCCTCCTCCAGCACACCTCTCACCTCAGCCTCGCTTTAAGAAGTCGAGGGCGAGGTCTTTCCTATCTCGCCTCACTTGCTCAAAGGCAAGGAGGTCTTCTTTCTCGCCTGCACTTGCTCCCAGGCAAGGAGGTCTTCCTCTGTTGCCTCAGCCTCGCTGTAAGAAGACGAGGTGAGGACTTTCTTATCTTCTCGCCTCAGCCTCGCTGTAAAAAGACGAGGTGAGGACTTTATATCTTCTCGCCTCAGCCTCGCTGTAAAAAGACGAGGTGAGGACTTTCTTATCTTCTCGCCTCAGCCTCGCTGTAAAAAGACGAGGTGAGGACTTTCAACATCTTGCCTCAGCCTCGCTGTAAAAAGACGAGGTGAGGACTTTTATCATCTTGCCTCAGATCGCCAAAGGGCGAGGAGGACTTTTATCATCTTGCCTCAGATCGCCAAAGGGCGAGGAGGACTTTTATCATCTTGCCTCAGATCGCCAAAGGGCGAGGAGGACTTTTATCATCTTGCCTCAGCCTCGCTGTAAGAAGACAAGGTGAGGACTTTTATCATCTTGCCTCAGCCTCGCTGTAAGAAGACAAGGTGAGGACTTTTATCATCTTGCCTCAGCCTCGCTGTAAGAAGACAAGGTGAGGACTTTTATCATCTTCCCATTCACGTGTCACCATCTGGAGTACCTGCAGCTAAAACGCTACTCTCACCTTGATCCTGCGACTAAGTTATCCACACAGGGGGTGGCTTAGGGCACAGGCTACTCTGGGCACAACCTTTACCTGGCGATCTGGTTAACACTGGGTATCACAGCTCACACAAGTCTTCGCAAACACTCGGCGATGTGCTCCTTTCGGCGACTTGCTGACAACCTGATCTCCTGATCTTCACACCCGGTGATCATGTGAACACCCGGCGATGTGAATACCTGCAGGCGATAGGTGATCACTTATATCTTCACACATATGGCGATAGGCGATCACTTATATCTTCGCACATATGGCGATAGGCGATCACTTATATCTTCGCACATATGGCGATAGGCGATCACTTATATCTTCACACATATGGCGATAGGCGATCACTTATATCTTCACACATATGGCGATAGGCGATCACTTATATCTTTGCACATATGGCGATAGGTGATCACTACTCTTTACACGCGGTGATAGGCGACTACCGATCTGATCGCCTAAGGGCGATGAGGTTTTTCCAAAACTTCTGCAAAACGATACGCACACAAACTTTAGTATACTTCAAAATTTTTACTTTGAATATCTTATTTCTCGGGTGGCCTCATTAAAAACCCTCCTTAGGGAAAAAAGAGCGCCCCCTTGTAACTGTTTTTACAGAACTGTTCAATGCTTATGAAACTTTAACTAAAGTAAAACTTGAGGTGTGTGGCGTTCCAAGTACGAGGAATCGCCCCTCCTTCTAGTGTCTCCAAGCGGTAGGCGCCGTTCCCGAGTGCCTCGGTTATTCTAAACGGTCCGGTCCACTTGGGCGACAACTTATTCTCCATCTCGTACTGGTGGGCCTTCCTCATCACAAGATCGCCGCTTCTGAGTTGTCTCGGTATTACTCTAGTATTGTATCTTCGTTCTACCCTTCTTTTCACCGCTTCAGCTTTAACTCTCGCCTCTTCTCTGACCTCATCCAGTAAATCCAGGTTCATTCTTCTTTCTTCATTTGATTCCTCTGCTACAAAGTGTTGAAATCTCGGCGAGCTCTCCTGGACTTCAACTGGAATCATCGCGTCACAGCCATACACCAAGCTAAAGGGGGTTTCGTGGGTACCTGACTGCTCAGTCGTGTGGTACGCCCATATTATGCGAGGCACCTCATCAGCCCACGATCCTTTAGCTTTCTCTAATCTTCTCTTTAAACCTCTCAACAGAACCCGATTGGCGGATTCTACCTGGCCATTCGTCTGCGGGTGCTCAACGGATGCAAACACTTGTTGAATTCCCACATCTTCACACAACTTCTTCAACAGGTGGCTTGCAAACTGAGTCCCATTATCTGATACTAGACGCTTAGGCACCCCGAACCGGCACACAATGTTCTTCCATACAAAGTTTTCAATCTTGGTCGCCGTGATTTGGGCAACTGGCTCTGCTTCAATCCACTTGGTGAAGTACTCAATCGCCACCACCAAGTATTTCCTCTGCCTGATCGCCATCGGAAAGGGCCCCAGAATATCAATTCCCCATGTATGAAATGGCCAAGGGCTATAAATCGATTTAAGCTCTTCTGGGGGCGCCTTGTGCCAGTCGGCGTGCTGCTGGCACTGCTTGCAGCACTGGACGTACTTCTTGCAATCCTCCCTCATCGTCGGCCAGTAATATCCTGCGCGAAGGGTTCTAACGGCTAGAGCTCGACCCCCGATGTGACTTCCACATATGCCTTCATGGAGCTCAGCCATAACCCTCGTGCACTTCTCCCCGTGTATGCATACCAGGAGTGGGTGTGTGAACCCAAACCTGTACAACTCGCCATCTATCATGGTAAACCTGGTGGAGTTCTTCTTGATCTTTCTGGACTCTGCCGGATCCATTGGGAGCAAGCCATCAGCTAAGTAACGCTGGTACTGCGTAATCCACGTATCTGACCCACGTGTGGCACAGACCTGTGCAACGTTTACTCCATCCACAGGGAATGCCCTTATCCTTGGCGTTTTCAAGGTCTCCTGAGCTAAAGACCTATGACTCCTCGCCGCTCCCACCGCCGATCTGCTCACTTGCAGCACCTGGTGATCTGCCACAAAAGCCCTAGGCGTTTTCAACGTTTCCTGAATAACAGTCCTCTGCCTACCCCCCTTGCCCGAACTGGCGAGCTTGGCTAGCAAGTCAGCTCGGGCATTTTGCTCCCTTGGCACATGCACTACCTCGAACGCTGTAAAAGAACTCTTCAACTCCTGAACATATGCCAAATAAGCTGCCATCTGCGGGTCCTTGGCTTGGAACTCGCCCACTACTTGCCCGGTGACCAGCAACGAGTCACTTTTGGCTATCAAAACTTTAGCACCCATCTCCTTTGCCAACAAGATTCCTGCAATCAATGCTTCGTATTCTGCTTGATTGTTGATGGCTTTGAAAGCGAACCTCAGGGACTGTTCTATTAGCACGCCGTTGGGCCCTTCCAGAATGACTCCAGCTCCGCTGCCCTGCTGGTTTGACGATCCATCTACCGAAAGGACCCAACGGAAGTCATCTCCTTCGGCCTGAGTCGCCTCCGACGAGAGCTCGACGACAAAATCAGCTAAAAACTGCCCCTTAATTGGTCCTCGGGGTTCATATTTAATGTCGAACTCTGAGAGTTCTACTGCCCACTTCACCATTCGTCCAGCTACATCAAGCTTCCTTAGGACCTTCTGAATGGGGAGATTGGTCATTATCACGATGGCAAAGCTCTGAAAGTAATGACGCAGCCTCCTCGCCGAAAACACAACCGCAAGTGCAGCCTTCTCCAAGGCCTGATACCTCACTTCAGGTCCCTGCAACACCTTGCTCACAAAGTAAATGGGCTTCTGGACCTGATCTTGGTCTTGGACAAGCACCGCACTCACCGCCCTCTCCGTCACAGCGAAATACAGTCTGAGAGGCACTCCTACTAACGGTTTGCACAGAACCGGCGGGCTTGCTAGATACGCTTTAAGCTTCACGAAAGCTTCTTCACACTCCTTGGTCCAGGCAAACCTGCTATTTCTTTTCAAGCATTGGAAATACGGGTGGCCCTTCTCGCCGCTGGCTGACACAAAACGTGAGAGAGCAGCCATCCGACCTGTCAGCTGCTGCACCTCCTTCACCGTGGCTGGGCTTCTCATTGCCATAATAGCAGCGCACTTATCTGGGTTTGCTTCTATTCCTCTTTCAGTCAGAAGGAAACCTAAAAATTTTCCTGCCTCAACGCCAAAAATGCACTTCTCTGGATTTAGTTTCAGCTTATACTTGGCTATCGTGACAAACAACTCCTCCAGGTCCGAGGTGTGCCGGCTTCCCTCTGTGGAAGTCACCACCATATCATCAACATAAGCCTGCACATTTCGCCCTAGCATTGGTGCAAGTACCTTATCCATCAATCTCTGGTACGTGGCGCCAGCGTTCTTCAGTCCGAATGGCATTACCTTGTAGCAATAGCACGATCTCTCCGTCATGAAGGCGGTCTTCTCTTCATCCATAGGATGCATCTTGATCTGATTATAACCCGAGAACGCATCCAGAAAGCTCAACAGTTTGCAGCCCGCCGCGCTGTCCACCAGGGCGTCTATACTCGGTAAAGGATATGAGTCCTTCGGACAAGCCTTGTTCAAATCGGTGAAATCGACGCACATGCGCCATTTGCCGTTGCTCTTTTTAACCAGCACGACGTTAGCGAGCCACTCGGGGTATTGGATCTCCCGAATGTGACCTGCGGCGAGGAGCTTCTGCGTTTCATCCCTGATCGCCTGCCTCCTCTCCTCGTTAAACTTTCTCCTTCTTTGCCGCACTGGCTTTACCTGGTGGTCTACCGCCAGGTGATGACACAAAAAGTCAGGGTCGATACCAGGCATATCCGAGGCAGACCACGCAAACGCGTCCAGATGCCTCTCAATTACCCCGGCGATCTGGTCTTGTGCCCCATGGTCCAACGATTTTCCCAGCTTGAAGACCTTGCCTTTTATCTTCCTTTCAACCCACTCTTCCACTGGTTGAGGTCTCCTTTCGCTGGCGATCACTGCTCTGGCGATTCCTGCCTCTCTGCCCTCCTCTGGGCGATTTCTCAACTCCACTGCTCGGTCGGTCTCTCCGACCCCTTCCTCATCATCTAGCGTACGCGCACCCCCCTCGGCGATCAACTCCATCGCAATATCGGCGGCCTGCCCCCTTCTTCGTGTTGATTCCGCGCCAGGAGGGGGTGTGGTTGTGATGTAGCTTACTGATAGCTTGTTCTTGAGGCTGTTTTCGTAACACCTTCGTGCCTCCTGCTGATCAGACCGCAGAGTTATCACCACGCCTTCCATTGAAGGGAGCTTAACCTTCATGTGCCTTGATGATGGCACTGCCCCTATCCGGTTGAGAGTTGGCCTCCCCAACAGGATGTTATATGCTGAGGGGGCGTTCACGACGAGATACTTGATTTTCTCCGTTCTTGAAGCCACCTCATCCGTGAACGTGGTTCTCAGCTCGATGTACCCCCTGACCTCCACCTGGCCGCCAGCGAATCCATACAAGCATCCCCCATACGGTCTCAGCTGGTCAAGGGGTAACTGCAGCTTGTTGAAAGTTGGCCAGAACATAACATCGGCCGAGCTTCCCTGGTCGACCAGCACCCGGTGGATCTTCCTCCCAGCGGTGACAAGCGAGATCACTACGGGATCGTTGTCATGTGGCACAACGTCTTTAAGATCTTCCCTGGTAAACGCGATGTCCACATCGGGCGAATGGTCGTCGAATGCTTCTACCGCCATCACCGACCGAGCATACCTCTTGCGCTGCGACGCGGTGCACCCACCTCCGGAGAATCCCCCAGCTATAGTGTGGATCTCCCCGTGGATGGGCACTTCATGCTGCTGGCTCTCAGTGCTCGCCGGCTGGGAGCTCGTCGCATCTGCTGTCTTCTGCAGCAAGTAGTCCTTCAGGAATCCACTTTGGACCAACTTGTCGAGTTGGTGTCCTAGCAACAGACAGGAGTTAATGGTGTGGCCAAAACCTTTGTGGAATTCACACCACGCATCTGGCTTTGGCCCCAACACTTTATCCGTCTTCTTCTCGGGCATCATCAGCTTGGCAGCTATACTGGGGATGGCGATCAGGTCCCCCAATCTCATCACGAACTCATGCCTCGGAGGACGCTTGAATTCCCTCGGGCGACCTGATCCTCTTGCTCTACTACTGCCATCATCTTTACCTTTCTTCGGATCATAAGGATGATATATCCTTTGGTCCTTTTTTACCGCTGCCGTCTCCAACACCCTCTGAGGCTGAGTCCTGGCTTGGGTGCGTGGTTTTGCGGGAGCCGTACTCCCCCTCTTTTCTATCACTTCGTTCTCGGCAGCGATGTGAGCCACAGCACGTCGCCGAATCTCTGCGAAAGTTGCAGGGCGACTCCTGATCAATGATTCGCTGAATGGCCCAGGTAGCACGCCTTTCTTAAAGGCGTGTACGAACATCTCCTCCTCTTTACTTGGTAGTCGGACTATCTGGGCCCCGAATCTGTTCAGATAATCCTTCAAAGATTCCCCCTGGAATTGCCTTAGGTCGAACAGGTCGTAAGACACCATAGGCGGCGCCTTATTCACGATGTACTGATCGACAAACAGCTTGGAAAATTGCCGGAAACTGGAAATATGTCCGGTAGGTAGACTCACAAACCAGTCCAACGCTGTGCTGTGGAGGGTGCTCATAAACATCTTGCAGTAGACCGCATCCGATCCTCCCGACAGCATCATCTGCGTATGGAAAGCGGTGAGATGCCTTTCGGGGTCTTCTTTCCCAGTGAACACGGTCTTAGGCCCTACGAAGGTGGCAGGGACCACCGTGTCCATGATTTCCTGGGAGAAAGGCATGGGAAAGGCCCTTGTGGGCGTTGGTGGAGCGCGATCCTCTCCCCCACAGTCTCCATCTTGCCGCGCGTTTTGCAGACTCACGCGCAGCTCCTCGTTCGCTTTGTGCAACTCCTCGTTCCTGGCCTGTGAGGCGGCCAGGTCTTCCTGCATCCGCGCTTGATGCGCCCTGGACTCCGCCACCGTCTCCTGGAGGGCGCGCATTGTTTCCATGAGTTGCTGCATGGTAACGCTTTCGCCTCCATTCGGTGGAACGGAACCGTGCCTTGTCGTCCTCATCTTCTGTGGTTTCTCTCTCACTCTCGTGTATGGGACCTTGTTTTACTCGGCCCCACGGTGGGCGCCTGATCCGGCCCCTTGACTCGAGCGCTAGAACTTCGCCTTCTTTGACCTCGTCTCCACCAGCTTCACGCCAAATGCCTCAGTGACCTTCGCCTGAAGCTCCTCCAAGAAACCTGAAAGAACAAGATGGCGCCTCTGCGGCCGTTGTAGCTCCGACGCTCAAGTCAGTGATTGGATCATTCAAGAAAACTCAGAGAAAAGCTCAAGACCGCGTATCAGTGAAACACCAAAAAGTGCATCCCCTTCTTTCTGTTAAGGATTAGCTATATATACCTGAGTCTTTCTCTCTCCTGACGGTTACTCCTCTTGACACGTGGACATCATCTGGTCATTCACGTGTCACCATCTGGAGTACCTGCAGCTAAACGCTACTTTCACCTTGATCCTGCGACTAAGTTATCCACACAGGGAGTAGCTTAGTGCACAGGCTACTCTGGGCACAACCTTAACCTGGCGATCTGGTTAACACTGGGTATCACAGCTCACACAAGTCTTCTCAAACGCTCGGCGATGTGCTCCTTTCGGCGACTTGCTGACAACCTGATCTCCTGATCTTCACACCCGGGCGGTCCCTCATGACTTGCAACCGACGTCCGTGCGGTCCCTCAAGACTTGCCACCGACGTCCGTGCGGTGCCTCCTGAATATCCACCGACGTCCGTGCGGGGCCTCATGACCTGCCACCGACATCCGGGCGGTCCCTCAAGACTTGCCACCGACATCCGGGCGGTCCCTCAAGACTTGCCACCGACGTCCGTGCGGTCCCTCAAGACTTGCCACCGACGTCCGTGCGGTGCCTCCTGAATATCCACCGACGTCCGTGCGGGGCTTTCAGGCGCTTATCTACGCTCTGAACTGGGTGTGGTGGCCACTTATATCTTCACACACATGGCGATAGGCGATCACTTATATCTTCACATATGGCGATAGGCGATCACTTATATCTTCACACACATGGCGATAGGCGATCACTACTCTTTACACGCGGTGATAGGCGACTACCGATCTGTGCTTCTTTACTTCTCGCGCTTTGCTTCCAGGCGCTCTCTTAACACTGGGTGATCGCCTTAGCCACTGACAACCAACCACCATTCTGGGTGATCGCCTCTCCAACTGGCTTACTATCCTCTACCACGTGACACCCCTTGAACAGTCAACATGGTCAATTGCTGGCGACGTCATCTATTACTGATGACGGACCGGATCAGCGCCTAATGTTCCTGCCGGTTGACCCTGCGTCAGCTGACTTCTGCAGCCGCCACACACCTCCTTCCTCACCTAGTCTGTGCTGGTATGATCGCACCTGCAAAAGAGAAAGGGGGGCGCCCTCGCGGCCGTTTGCACTCCGACGCTCAAGTCAGAACGGGGCAAGAAACATTAAACTCTGAATTTCTCTCTGTGTTTAGGTCTAGAATTGCGTACCTCTGTGAAGCATATTACTGTTCCTTATATACTTAGGGTTTTCTGCGCCGCTAACCCTAATTAGGGTTTATTGCGCTGCTGGACACACTTAGGATTTACTGGGATGCCCCTGCGCCACTTTTACCCAGTCTTTGGGATAACCTAGCGCATAGGGTTTCCTTCTCTGGAGTGCAAACTCTAACAGGATCAACACCTGTTCTGGGAGGGCCTTCACTGTTCACGTGCCATGCATGTAGCCTTCGTGATTCGGGACTCTCTTTACCTCTGGGAATATTTACTAATAATCTGCGGAGCAGGCGATGACCGATTACCCATCTCTCTGTGGAGTAGGCGATGACCGATTACCCATCTCTCTGTGGAGTAGGCGATGACCGATTACCCATCTCCCTACGGAGCAGGCGATGACCGATCACCAATCTCTATGCGGGCAGGCGATGACCGACCACCTTCCTCTGTGGGACACAGGCCGATCACCCCTGATGGGGTCTACTCCACGTGGCTTTGGCCCATGCTGTGGGGCCCATCTGACGTCCGAGGACTGGTCAGTACACCTTGTAACAATAACTTGAGAGCTCTGTCATGAATGCTGTCTTGCATTCATCTCTGGGGTGCATCCGAATCTGGTTGTTACCAGAAAATGCGTCCAAGAAACTGAGAAGTTTGCATCCTGACACGTTGTCCACCAAGGCATCAATGCTGGGCAATGGGTAAGAGTCCTTGGGACAGGCCTTATTCAGGTCTGTGAAGTCAACGCACATCCTCCACTTGCCATTGGCTTTCTTGACTAACACCACATTGGCCAACCACTCAGGGTATTGGATCTCCCTGATGTGACCGACCTTTAGCAGCTTCTGGGTTTCATGCGTGATGACTTGCCACCTCTCCTCATTGAACTTTCTCTGTCTCTGGTGTACAGGTCGGACTTGTGGGTCCATGGTAAGATGATGGCACAAGAACTCAGGGTCAATACCTGCCATGTCTGAGGCAGTCCATGCAAAGGCGTCCAGATATCTAGCCAAGACCCCGACGACTTGGTCCTGCTCTTCCTGACTCAGGGACTTACCAAGTTTGAACTGTTTACCCCCAATCTCTTATTCCACAACCTCTTCTGTGGGCTCGGTTCGTCTCTTAGGGGCGACTTCTACACGGACGATTCCTTCATCCCTAGGTGGACGACTGGTGACAGAGCACACCCCTCTCTTTATCTTGAGGCTATTTTTATAACACTTTCTAGTCGTCTTCTGGTTAGACTTAATGGTGATCACCATTCCTTCAAGGGAGGGCAGCTTCATCTTCATGTGCCTTGATGAGGGTACTACTCCTAATCTGTTCAAAGCTAGCCTACCCAAAAGAATATTATAAGCAGAAGGAGCATTTACCACAAGATACCTTATATTTACAGTGCACGATGCATTGTTGTCTGTGAACGTCATCCTTAGCTCAATGTGACCTCTAACCTCGACTTGGTCCCCAGCAAAACTGTATAGGCAGCCATTGTAAGGCCTCAGCTGGTTAGGTGATAATTGCAACTTATTGAAGGTCGGCCAGAACATCACGTGTGTCAAACTTCCTTGGTCGACGAGGACCTGGTGCACCTTCCTTCCTACTGTTACCACTGAAATCACCACTGGGTCGATGTCGTGTGAAAACGAGGTCAGGCTCTGGGAACTGGTCAGCTTCCCCCTCCTCGACAGTCATCACTCCTTTGGTGTATTTTCTTCGCTTGGAGACGGTACACCCCCCTTCTGTGAAACTCCAGGAGATGGTGTTGATCTCTCCGTGGATGGGTATCTCATGTCCCTAGTCTCCTGCTGGGGCCACCGTCGCCAGGGTCCCCTGTGATTCCTGCAAGTTATTTGTCAAAAAATTGTTTCTTACCAATTCATCCAGTTGGTGCCCTAGCGCTAGGCAGTTGCCTAGTCCGTGACCACGCGCCTGGTGGAAATCACACCACTTGTCTTTGCTGGGTCCCAACCTCTTGTTAGTTTTCTGGGGAAACTTCAGTCTGCTAACCACCTCGAGAATGGCGATCAGCTCCTTGAGGTCTACTCTGAAGTTGTTCCTGGTGGGTTCAGGCTTCTTCGACTCATATGGCGTGGACTTAGCCTTCTTTCCCGTCGTGGTCTCATGCACCCTCATAGGTTGAGTGCGACCTGTTGTACGAGGTTTGGACAGATCGACCCTCGCGCTCTTCTCTGTTACCTGTTCTTCTGCGCTGATGTGAGCCACAGCTCGATGACAGATCTCGTTGAAAGTCTTAGGCTGACATCTGATCAGGGAATCACTGAAAGGTCCTGGTAAGATCCCATTTCCAAATACGTGTACCATCATGGCCTCGTCTTTGGTGTGCAACTTCACCACGAGCGCTCCAAAGCAGTTCAGGAAAGCTTTCAATGGCTCTTCCTGGTATTGTTTCACATCAAAAAGATCGAAGGAAATGAGAGGACGAGCCTGGTTAACGATGAATTGTTCCTTGAATAGTGTTGAGAACTGATTGAATGACGTGATTTGTCCGTCAGGGAGTCCAATTAACCAGTCCAACGCTGTTCCTGCAAACGTTCCCATAAACAACTTACAATGCAATGCGTCGGTTCCTCCTGAGATCATTATCTGTATGGGGAAGGCCATGATGTGGGCCTCTGGATCTTCAACGCCTGTGAAGGTGATCTTTGGGATCATGAACGTTGCTGGTATCACCGTCTCCATGATCGCCTGGGAGAAAGGCATGGGGCGAACCCTGACTGGGGAGGCACACCCAACTCCCCTGCTGCACGTTATCATATCTCTCTTCGTAATTCCTCGTTGGCTCTGCGAAATTCTTCATTGGTTGCCAACGACGCATTCAGTTCTGCTCTAAACTGATCCTGCCTGAGGGCCTAGTCAGTGTTGGACGCTGCAAACGCTTGCTGAAGGTTACGGATGGTTTCAATGAGTTCCTTTATGATGACGTGATCGTCTTCCTCCCTTCCAGCAGCGCCTTGCCTAGTGTTCCTCATGTCGTCTGGTATCTCTGATCACAACTGTGGATGGGACCTAGTTTTATCGGGCCCCACGGTGGGCGCCAAATTTTCTTGTTGGTTGACTCAGCTGTCGTTGACTCTGAGGTAGATGGTGGCTCTTTCTCTCTTCGCAGTGGTTTTGTGCTTCCCAAAGTATGGCTCCATTGAGACAGAGAGGGCCCTACCTATAACTACACTGCGACGCTCAAGTCAATACAGGGCAAGAAACATCAAACAAGCAAAAGTGCTTAAGATTATAATATGTGTAAGAACAATGTCTTGCGTAGAAGACAGCGTGCCTTTACCTTGGGGTTTACCCCCCTAATATAATTGTTTCTAGGTTAACCTGCCGCTGACATTCTCTTACCAAAGCCTTGCCTCTAGCAAATTTAGGGTTACCTATTCGGGATAATATCGCACAGTCTTAGTGCAACTCCCGTGGCAAGATTCCTTTCTTAGAGTCCAACACTCGTGGAAACATTCGTTTTCTGAAGTGTCTATATTACGGTATGGCCGCTAGGGTTACAACGTGTGTACCAGCACCGCGAGACCAACCCGTTTTTGTAAGTGCCCTAATTTCTCACGTGCCTTGCATGCAGCTTTCTCTGAAAACCCTAGCGCTCTTGGGCATTGGCGCCCCTAGGGGTAATCTACTTGTGCGAGACCCAAATGTCTTATACACGTTCTGCATACAAGGTAAATCTGTGAATCGGGCTTTCTCTAACATAATACTTAACACATGTAAATTCTGGGGACCGCTCTATGGGTCCTACTATGCCGACGTCTATCGTGCCAACCTCTATTGTACACTACCAATGTGTACTATCGACGTCCGAGGTCTGGCCACTACAAAGATAAAGAGATATTTTATCTATTATTCTAAAAGATAGAATATAAAGAGATATTTGATCTATTATGATATTATTCTGAAGATAAAATATAAAGATATATATTATCTGTTGTGATATTATATTTTATCTGTTGTATTATTCTGAAGATAAAATATAAAGATATATATTATTTGTTGTGATATTATATTTTATCTGTTGTTTTATTCTTAAGATAAAATATAAAGAGATATATTATCTGTTGTGATATTATATTTTATCTATTGTGTTATTTTGAAGATAAAATATAAAGAGATATTTTATCTGTTGCGATATTATATTTTATCTGTTGAGATATTATATTTTATCTATTATGATATTATTCTAGAGATAAAAGATAAAGAGATATTCTATATGTTGCAATATTATATTTTATCTGTTGAGATATTATGTTTTATCTATTGTGATATTATTCTGGGGATAAAAGTTAAAGAGATATTTTATCTGTTGTGATATTATTCCGAAGATGAAAGATATAATTGTTATTGTTTAAATCTGTTATCATAGTAACAGATATATGTAAATTTGTTATTATGTTATTTTGAAGATAACATAAATGATTATTGTTCTCGCCGGTTGACTCGGTTGTCATTGACTCTGAGGAAGACGGTGGCTCTTAACCTTGTGGTCGTGGGTTCGAGCCCCCGGTGGGCGCCTGGGATAGGAGGAGCCACCTTCTGCCTTAGAGTCAATGAGGACCGAGTCAACCGGCGAGAACATTTGGCGCCTACCGTGGGGCTCGATAAAACTAGGTCCCATCCACAGTCATACTCATGGAGACCATCCGCAACCTCCAACAGGCGTTTGGGGCGTCTAATGCCAATCAAGACCAATTTAGGACAGACCTAAATGCATCATTGGCGGCTAATGAAGAATTACGTAGGGCCAATGAGGAATTAAGAAGAGGGATAGGAGAACGCACGGCGGCGGAACCAGGGGTGCCACCCCCAGCTAGGGTTCGACCCATGCCTTTCTCCCAAGAGATCATGGAGATAGTCATACCACCATCCTTCGTGATCCCAAAGATCACCTTCACAAGGGTCGAGGACCCAAAGGCCCACGTAACGGCCTTCCACACTCAAATGATGATCTCAGGAGGTACAGACACTATGCACTGTAAGTTATTTATGGGTACATTTGTAGGAACAGCGTTGAACTGATTCGTCGGGCTCCCAGATGGACACATCATGTCCTTTGGCTAGTTCACAGATTTTTTCAAAAAGCAGTTCATTGTCAATCATGCACGTCCTCCTGTCGCGTTTGATCTTTTCGACGTGAAACAATTTCAGGAAGAGCCACTGAAAGACTTCCTGAACTGGTTTGGAGCGTTGGTGGTAAGATTGTAGACCAAAGATGAGGCCATGATCGTGCATGCGTTTGAAAGGGGAATCCTACCAGGACCCTTTAGCGAAGCTCTGATAAGGTGTCCACCAAGGACGTTCGATGAGAACCAGTGCTGAGCTGTAGCACACATTACTGCAGAGGAGCGTGTGGCAGAGAAGCGCGCGATGTAGAACCTCCCAAATCTCGTGCATCAGGTTGCACTCAACCCTTAAGGGTGCACGAGGCCACCACAGAGACAAAGGCCAAATCAGCACCGTACGAGCCAAAAAGGCCTAAGCCTACAAGGCACAGTTTTTGAGTAGAGCTCAAGGAGCTGATAGCCATCCCTAAGGTGGCAAGTAGATTGAGGTTTCCCCCAAAGTCTGACAAGAAGCTAGGACCACATAAGAACAAGTGGTGTGACTTCTTCCACCAAGCACATGGTCACACCCTGAGCAACGGCCTCGCTTTGAGGTACCAGATAGACGACCTGGTAAGAAGTGGGTTTCTAACAGCTTATTTGCAGGAACCTCAGGGAAACTTGATGTTGACAGCCCCAACAGGAGACCAGGGGCATGAGGTACTCATCCACGGAGAAATCAACACCATTTTCGGGGGTTTCTCAAGAGGAGGGTGCACCGCTTCCCAACGAAAGAAGTACGCCATGGAAGTAATGGCCGTCGGGGAGGTAGAGCTCGACCTGTTCTAGAGCCCGACCTCACCGTTACAAAGCCAAATCGACCAGACGTGGTCCCACATGACAATAACCCAATAGTAACTTCAGTCATGACTGTGGGAAGGAAGGTGCACCGTGTCCTTATCGACCAGGAAAGCTCGGCAGATGTGATGTTCTGGCCGACCTTCAACAAATTGCAGCTATCCCCCGACTAGTTGAGACCCTATGATGGATGCTTGTATGGGTTTGCAGGAGATCAGGTGGAGATTAGGGGTCATATCGAATTAAGGATAATGTTTACGGATGGCAAAGCATCTCGCACCATCAACATAAGGTACCTTGTAGTTAATGCGCCTTCCGCTTATAACATTCTTTTGGGCAGGCCGGCTTTGAACAGGTTAGGAGCAGTGCCTTCATCAAGGCACATGATGTTGAAGCTACCCTCTCTTGATGGTACGGTGATTACAATGAAGTCTAACCAAAAGACGGCTCGAAAGTGCTACGAAGATAGCCTCAAAACCAAGAGAGGTGTATGTACAGTGACTACCGGGTCACCTAGGGACAAGGAGGACGTCCGCATGGAGGTTGCCCCAGAAAGACAAGACGAGCTTGCAGAGGAGGTCGTGGAACAAGAGGTCGGGGGTAAGCAGTTCAAGCTTGGTAAGTCTTTGAGTCAGGAAGCGTAGGACCAGGTCGCCGAAGTTTTGGGCACGACCTAGTCGCCGAAATGTGTGTTTGGGGTAGAAGCAGGAAAATTCTTGGGGTTCTTGCAGACTGAACATGGAGTAGAAGCAAACCCCAAGAAGTGCGTGGCCATAATGACGATGAGGAGTCCGATTTCAGTGAAAGAGGTGCAACAGTTGACAGGTCGACTGGTCACTCTGTCATGTTTTGTCTCAGCAGAAGGTGAGAAAGGGTATCCTTACTTCCAGTGCTTGAAAAGAAATAACAGGTTCGCATGGACTGCTGAGTGTGAGGAGTCCTTCCTCAAGTTGAAGGAGTATCTGGCTAGTCCTCCAGTGTTGTGCAAACCAGGACCAGGTACTCCAGTTCGTTTATACTTCGCCATCACAGAAAGGGCGATCAGCTCGGTCCGTCCTCGTCCAAGAACAAGACCAAGTGCAGAAACCAATCTATTTTGTCAGCAAGGTCTTGCAGGGGCCTGAGGTACGTTACCCGGCCATCGAGAAGGCGGCATTAGCCATGGTGTTCTTAGCAAGGAGGCTTTGTCACTATTTCCACAGCTTCTCGATCATTGTAATGACGGACCTCCCCATTCGAAAGGTCCTGTAGAAACCAGATGTTGCAGGGAGAATGGTTTACTGGGCAGTAGAACTGTCTAAGTTTGACATGCAGTATGAACCATGAGGACCTATCAAGGGTCAGGTTTACGCAGATTTTGTGGTAGAGCTCTCTACAGAGGCCACCCAGCAGGGAGAGGCAAGCTTCAGGTGGGTATTTTTAGTAGATGGATCGTCAAACCAGCAGGGTTGTGGCGCTGGAGTGATCTTGGAAGGACCAAGAGGGGTCCTTATAGAGCAGGCCCTGTGTTTTGCCTTTGAAGCCAGTAACAACCAAGTAGAGTACGAGACTTTGATCGCAGGGATGCTGCCAGCGAAGGAGATGGATGCAGAGCGTTTACTGGCCAAGAGTGATTCGTTGTTAATCACGGGGCAAGTAACAGGTGAGTACCAGGCCAAGGACCCGTAGATGGCCGCTTACCTCAAGTATGTAGAGCTTTTGAAGAGGACTTTTGTTGAGTTCGAGTTGCTGCATGTCCCTCGAGAGCAGAATGCCAAAGTTGACTTGCTAGCAAAGCTCGCCAGCTCAGGCAAGGGGGGCAGGCAGAGGACGGTCATTCAGGAGACTTTGAGAGCACCTCGAACAGCCACAGAAGGTGGCATAGACGTACAGATGATAAATGTCTCAGATGCAGGAAAAAGAAGCCATAAGTCTTTTACCTAGGAGACGTTGAAGATGCCCCGTATAAGCTCGTATGCTCCGCCAGGGGAGAGGTCGTCACAGGTTCACTTGGTTGAAGAAGGGGAAACGTGGATGACACGTGTTCTTATCGGTTGACTCTCCTGTCGATTGACTCTAGCCGGTTGACTCTCCTGTCGGTTGACTCTACGACAATCTTACGCCTCCTTCCCTTTCCTTAGGCTACGCTTTGCTGTGTTGAAACAACCTGCACCTGCAAGATAGAAAGGGGCCCCTTAGAGGCCGTTTGCACTCCGACGCTCAAGTCAAAAACTAGGGCAAGTACACCAAGTGTATTCAATGTCTGTGTTTAGGTCAAGAGACTGCGTACCTTTGTTAAGTATTTTACTACCCTTTATATAGTCTAGGGTTTCCTCTATGCCGCTATCACCCAGACTTAGGGTAATCTAGCATGTAAGGCTTCCTTTAACTGGAGTGCAAATTCTAACAGGATGGCCACCTGGGTACTGATGGAAGAGGCCCAAGCTCCAACCCAAGTTCAGGCCCAACACAAGGTCCATGGCCAAGCACATTCACGCCCAAATGAGTCAAGCCACGGATGGGAGGGAGAAAACCTTGTACATGCTACTTGGAGGCCCATTAGGGGTAGCTTAGTAGATTAGTGTAGTGTAGAAAGCAAAACTTGCTCACTTAGGGGTGTGCTATCAAAAAGGTGCCCTTAGCAATAGAAGGAGGGGTGTGCTAGCAAATAGGTGCCTTTAGCAAAAGAAGGAGGGGTGTACTATCAAATGTTGCATTTTTTGACCTATCTTCTAGAATATTAGGATGATGGTGTGGTTTGACTAAAGTCAATACCCTAGGCAGCCCCCACTTTTTGTATTTCCATCCCTACCCTTTAAGCTTGCTCACCAAGGCTCCTAAATCTATAAATAAGAAGGCCTACCTCATGTATTAACAAGATTAATTTGAGTAAAGTTATGCTGCCAAATTTGTGCCATACTTACTCCCTTGCCTAAATCTCTTGATTTATGGTTTTAATCTTCACTCCTTCACCACCAAAGAGAGCTGGCCAAACCTCTCTCATTTTCATACACTTCATGCACCTTCAAGATCACCATCACTTCTAGGAGGGTCTTGCTCATTTCAACCATAGCTTCCGCACCATCTTCAACATCCAAGGAGAGCTCAACATGTGAAGGCCATCATTTGGTATCATGAGCTATGGTTCTTCAAAGATGAGTGTCTCTTCATTTTATTTTTTTTGAGTTCTTCTTTTCTCCAAGTTGTTTATCTTTATTCCAAGTTGTCTTGTTGTTTTTTGTGTTTTAATATGATTTGAATGCTTGTTTATTCATTTCATTTGGTGGGTTTGTTCAAACTTGTGCTTGAACATCTATTTTCAATTTTGTGTAGGATTCTTGATATATTTGTGTTGCTGTTTTTATTTTTAGGTATTTGAGTCTTGCTTGAAATTTCATCTGGGTCATATGATGTTCTTGAGTCTTTTCATTTTATGAATCCATAAGTTTTGTCTAAGTCATGTGTTTCCATATTTGTCATCAAATCCTAGTAGTACTCTTTTTGATTTATTTGTTTCTTGTTTTTGGTCTGAATGTTTGATCTGAAATTTGTTTTATGTTGATTCTTTGGTGCATTTTTAATTTTAGTTTGAGTTCTTATTTGTGTGTTAGATCCACACAAATTCCATCATATTAACTCCATTGTGTTTTTGAGGTATATCATTCTGTTTTTGATTCCAGTTTTCAAAACCCCTGTTTTCACATTTCTTTGCTGACTGTTTTGTCTTATGAAAATTACATACATCATCAAAAATTTCTAAGCCTCTGGATTTCACAAATTTGAGGTGTTAGAAAAAGGACAAAGAAAGAACCATCTGTGATGGCATTTTCATGTGTTCTTCTTGAATCAAAGTAGAAATAGATGGAGCGGAAGCAATGGATGAGTGAAACAAGACCCTCCTAGGAGTTGTGTTGGTCTTGAAGGTGCATGATGAGTATGGGTTGAGTGTTTCGGCCAGCTCAAGGGAGAAGGTGAAAGGATTGAAGTTTATAGCCTAGATTTCTAGGAGGAGTAAAGCTTGTGCACAAAAATGGCAGCATAACATTACTCAAATAAACTTGAAAATACATGAGGTAGGCCTCCTTATTTATAGATTTAGGAGCCTTGGTGAGCAAGCTTAAGGGTAGGGATGGAAATACAAAAAGTGGGGGCTGCCTAGGGTATTGACTTTAGTCAAACCACACCATCATCCTAATATTCTAGAAGATAGGTCAAAAATGCAACATTTGATAGTACACCCCTCCCTCTTTTGCTAAAGGCACCTATTTGCTAGCACACCCCTCCTTCTATTGCTAAGGGCACCTTTTTGATAGCACACCCCTAAGTTAGCAAGTTTTGCTTTCTACACTACACTAATCTACTAAGCTACCCCTAATGGGCCTCCAAGTAGCATGTACAAGGTCTTCTCCCTCCCATCCGTGGCTTCTTCTATGTGTGCTTGGATATGTTTAGCCATGGATCTTGTGAGAGGTCCTAGACGGTCTAGCTCCATGGATAGCCTCCCTCCTTCACGTCCTAGACGCTCACTTCTTGGAGCTAGACGCTCCTCTTGGTCTAGACGGTCTTCTTGGTTTGGGCCTTGGCTTCCTTGGTTAGATGTGCTTGGCCCTCCTCCATCAATCTGAAAAAAAAGAAATAGAAAAAAAAAGATAAATATTACAAAAAAAGTGTGCAATCCTGACGTTCCAGCTGGCAGCTCTGTGCACTGATTTTATAAAATTTACCAAAATTAATTGGTACATGCGTTTGGAGTGAAACCAACGCCAAAAGTTTCTTAAGATCTTTTTCTGATTGTGTCTCAATTTTCAGAAGCAAATACAAAAGGGTCAGCTCAGCATAAATCTTTTAAAGATACGCTTTCTGGACCACAACAATATGTGCTTTTCTGTGGTGCTGTTTTTTGGTTTTTAAATCAAATCTAGTGCTATTCCTAGGTTCCTTTTTGTGTGCCATCCATTATTTGAGTACCTTTTATTTGCTTGTCTAATTTCATTTGAACTCTTTCTAGTTGTGTCACATTTAATTCCATTTGTGTGGTACTGTTTTTCAAATTAATTTGTTTCTTGCTTTCTTTCTTTGGCCTCTAAGCTTGTTGGTGGATTAAATATCAATTGGTACTTGTTGAGTGGGAATTTGACTTGAGGGGAGTCTAGCTTGCTTAATAGGTGCTGGATTGAAGATTTTATTGACCTAATTCCAAGAGGAACAAAGGCAAAGGGCAGCAACAAACACCATACTACAAAAATACACCACACACTTTGGAAGGCCCAACAAGTAGAAGAGCAACAAAAGGGGTGCAACTAGAAGAACAACAAAAGGGGTGCAAATAGTAAAAGCAACAAAGGGAGTGTCATTTAATTTCTTTGCAATATTGCTTGTGTTAATTACTTGTTAATCACGCAATTAGTCGGTGAGTGTGTCTTCAAGGGCTCCAAGTGTCCAAGAAGCCTCACCTAGGGCCGTCTAGCTTAATTTGTTTTTGTTAATTGCTTTAATTGAACCAACTTGCTTTAATCACTTTGTTAATTTCTTGTTTAATCTTGTTTAAGGCTTTGATAATTTGCTTCATTTGCTAGATAGCTTGCATTGTTTTCTTGCATTAAAAATTTGATTTCTTCATCCTCATTGTGTTCTAAGTGTTTTTCCTAAAGAAGGACTTATGTAAAAGTTTTGGAGGGATAGTTTTTGGCTAAGGCAAGACTTAGTATTTAAGTAGTCCATTGTGACTCACCTCTCTTACCTGGAAAGCTACCTTCATTAACTTTCCTCTTCTTTCTTAAAAGTAAAACATTTCTATACACAAAGTTCTAGTCATGTCTACTCACTCTTCCAAGTCCATTGAAAGTGATGTAAGGTCAATAAAATCTCTTTTGAAACAACTTGCCAAGGATGTACAACATCTTTCATATAGACAATTGGAAAATGAATCTAAAATCAATGAATTGGCTAGATAAAAAGTCCTCACCTCGACTTTATACAGCGAGGCTGAGGCAAGAGAGGTCATCGAGAAGCATTCCCCAAAACACAGGCGTCATCTTTGGCGTTCGGGCCCTCTATGCACCTAGCGCTGGAGTGACACAGAAGTAATGCAAAACCTGAAGCGCGATGACTGATCGGTGGTGCGCTAACATGCTAGTCGGTGGTCAGTAGTAAAGCTCTGAGTATGAAAGCTTCCCCGAACAAGCTCTTGGGTGATCAGTCGAAGCATTTAGACACCATCAGGTCAGTCATCCAACATGAATTTATGCATAAAAACTATTAAAGAGAATGCTAAGGTACAGTTGGTCGCGATCAAGTTAGAAGCCAAGTTTGAAGGGTCACAGTGAGATCACGCTGAAGCCTAAGCCAGTTAACAGTTAGCCACATGCAGAGTGAGTTAAAGATGGAGAGAGAGAAAGGCAGCTGAGAAAAAGAGATTACGCAAAAGGAGAAGTCGCAAGGGAAGAAGCTCAAGGAGGAGGAATGAGCCTGCCATCGGCCACTGAATGGTGGAGGCTAGGTTGGGTAGCCCATGGAACCCATCTATCAGAGCCTCGGCACCAGCAGCCATGGTCTCAGGTACATCGGCTTCGTGCTCCTTCTTCTCTTTGGCAAGGAAGACCACTTAGTCTCTTCGCTGAGAACAAGTTCACAGCTCGAGACTGGGGGCTTGTGATCCGGTCGGTCATCAGTAGTCGATGACGTCAGCAGCAGATGACCACGTGGGCCAGTCACAGAGCAACGCGTGGCATGAGATAGCAGATGAACCAGGGTGGAGATCGTTCAAGAACAGCGATCAGTGGTCAGTTACCGAGTGACCACCACCAGCAGATCAGTTCCTACATGAGCGCTTGGAAGCAGAGTGGGAGAAGTGATGAAGCACCGATTAGTCATCGGTGCATGCAGAGCGATCAGTCGTCGGGGGTCCTTGCCAATGCGTGTTAAACTGGGACCCAGGCTCCCAGCGAGAACGTTACCCAAGGACCACGCCTGATTCCATAAGCAGAGCACGACAACGTAAAGAAGCGCCATCGGTCATCGGTCAGGGTGACACATCGATCACCAGCCAGGATGAGACATCGGCCATCGGTCAGGATGAGAGAGACCTCGGTCATCGGTATATGTCGAGGTGACATCGGCCGCGGCGATGTGAACAACGCGACCAGTGATCAGTAAAGCGCCCAGAGGTAGGGGGTGGCCTTAGTCGCGAGACGACCATGCATGAAGATGGGAAGACGCACTTAGGTGCAGAATCCTGCTGGGACAAGAACCCATCAAGGTTAGAGTCTCCCAGTGAGGTTGCATGCATGCCACGTGGACCGTGAAGATGTTCCCAGGGAATAGGTAGGGCAGATGGGCACAGAAATCGAGGGGTACAGAGGTACCCACACGGCCTCCCCTGTCAGACTTTGCACTCGAGTGAGGAAGGCTTGCACACAAGGTAGGCCTGGGGGGTAGATAGCGGCGGTGCAGAGCAATCAAGTGGCCCTAGAGGTAGCCAGTAGGGGGCGACGTGGGTTTATATGAGGAAGAAGAACGCCAAACCAGGTATGCAAGACGTAACCCAGAAATTAGACAAAGAGAGTTCTTGGTGTTTCCTTGCCCAAAACTGACTTGAGCGTCGGAGTTACACCAGCCGCTAGGGCGCCCCTCTGCGTTTGCAGGAACCGTTTGCTTCGTTCGAAGGGAAGCCAACCGGAGGAACAGACACGGACGCGGGAGGAACGCGGAGCCCATCCACGCTCGAGTCCGCGACGAGATCAGTCCATAAAATCTCTTTTGAAACAACTTGCCAAGGATGTACAACATCTTTCATATAGACAATTGGAAAATAAATCTAAAATCAATGAATTGGCTAGAGCAAGGAAAGAGAAATCACAAAATTCAAAAAAATCTCATTCACATGCATCTCATTCTCAACTCCAAGAGTCTCTAGGAGAGGTAAGCATTAGAAACCATGAGTATTACCAACCACCACCTAGAATACTTAGGCAAAGAGAGGAAGAAGCCCCAAGGGAAGTAAGGGTAGACCTACCACATTTCTATGGTAAGGACAATGTAGAAGTTTACCTAGATTGGGAAATGAAAGTGGAACAACTCTTTGCTTGTCATAGGGTGAGTGAAGAGAGAAAGGTACCCTTAGCCACCCTTAGTTTTCAAGGAAATGCCATGTATTGGTGGACCTCTCTAGAGAGAGATAGACGTCTTCATAGGGACCCTCCCATAGAGTATTGGAATGACCTTAGGGGAGCCCTAAGACGTCGCCACATACCTTCCTACTACCATAGGGAGCTAATGGACAAGCTCCAAAGGCTCCAACAAAAGAAGATGAGTGTGGAAGAGTATAGGCAAAAAATGGAGCTATACATGATGAAAGCCTCTATTAGAGAGGAAGAGGTCACCACCATATCTCGGTTTTTAAGTGGACTCAACCTTGAGATAAGAGATAAAGTAGAGCTTCTTCCCTACCAAGACTTGAATGATTTGGTTCAACTTTGCATTAAAGTTGAACAACAAAATTTGCGCAAAACTTCAAGTCAAAGGGTGGGAATCTACTCTAACTCTTATCCCAAGAGAGAGTATAGAAGAGAAAGGGAGGATAGTTTTTCAAAGGATAAATCCAAAGAAACTCCCAAGAGTGTAGGAAAAGATGTGTCTACCTCACAACCCTGCAGTAGAGACAACCAGTGCTTCAAGTGTCTTGGTAGAGGCCATATAGCATCCCAGTGCCCAAATAGGAGAACCATGATCTTAAGAGGGAGGAATGAGTATAGCAGCCAAGATGAAGAGTCTAGTAGGGAAGAAGAGAAGGAAAGTAGTGAGGGGGCATATCCTTGTGAGGGAGAATTAATGATGATCAGAAGAACCCTCAACAATCAACCTAGTGTGAACCATGAAACACAGAGAGAGAACATCTTTCATATAAGATGTAAAGTTTCAGAAAACATTTGTTCTCTCATTGTGGATAGTGGCTCTTGCTGCAATTGTTGTAGCACTATGATGGTTGAAAAGCTTAATCTACAATTAATACCTAATCCAAAACCTTACAAACTTCAGTGGATAAATGAAGATGGGGAATTAACTGTAGATAAGCGGGTAAAAATCAGTCTTTCTGTGGGGAACTATAAAGATGAGATTTTATGTGATGTAGTACCCATGGAAGCCTGCCACATCTTATTGGGAAGACCATGGAAATTTGACAAGAAAAATGGTCTTACCAACGAGATAACTTTTACCCATAGGGAGAAAAAGTTTGTACTCTATCCTTTAACACCTTCACAAGTGGTAAAGGACCAAGTACAAATGAAAATAAAAAGAGAAAATGAGAAAAAGAAAAAAGAATTAAAGGAAAATCCTTTGTTTGGAGTTGAACCAGGCATTGACTTAAATTCTTCTTCCACAGAAAACCCTTGTGAGAATATGCTTGAAGATAAATCTGTGTCTGGAGCTGAACCAGATATAGATATAAATCTTTCCTCCACAGAAAAGCCAAGTGAGGGGTTGTTTGAAAAAGAAGAAGAGGAATCTAGAAAGAATGAAGAGTATCTTACAACACCTCCTACAAGCATAGTGGGAAAAGAATCCTTAAAGGGGGATTGCAATAATTTTAACTCTCCTTTTCCTTTGAATCATGATGCTTACTCTTATTTTCAAAAATCACAAAAACAACACTTTGTGATGTTGTTTCTTATCTTGGGCAATGAACAACACAAAGGAAGCAAAAATATTTTTGTAAAGGGCCCTATTTCTTTCCAACAAAACTTTTATAAAAATAGCAAAGGGGCTTATTTCCTTACTATTTTATTTGAATACACTAGTCTTAATTTTCTTATCTCACTTTTCTTTGATGTTTATTGTAGGTTAATATTTGATCCTGGAGGACAAGCATAGTTTTCAAAGCAAGAATAAGGCTGTTGTTTGAGATCAACCCTGTAGATCTGAGGACAGATCCTCTCAAAAAGGAGGGGATGATGGAAGAGGCCTAAGCTCCAAACCAAGTTCAGGCCCAACACAAGGTCCATGGCCAAGCACATTCACGCCCAAATGAGTCAAGCCACGGATGGGAGGGAGAAGGCCTTGTACATGCTACTTGGAGGCCCATTAGGGGTAGCTTAGTAGATTAGTGTAGTGTAGAAAGCAAAACTTGCTCACTTTGGGGTGTGCTATCAAAAAGGTGCCCTTAGCAATAGAAGGAGGGGTGTGCTAGCAAATAGGTTCCTTTAGCAAAAGAAGGAGGGGTGTACTATCAAATGTTGCATTTTTGACCTATCTTCTAGAATATTAGGATGATGGTGTGGTTTGACTAAAGTCAATACCCTAGGCAGCCCCCACTTTTTGTATTTCCATCCCTACCCTTTAAGCTTTCTCACCAAGGCTCCTAAATCTATAAATAAGGAGGCCTACCTCATGTATTTTCAAGATTAATATGAGTAAAGTTATGCTGCTAAATTTGTGCCAAGCTTTGCTCTCTCCTAGTTTCTAGGAATTGATCTTCATCTCCTTCACCTCACCAAGGGTTGGCCGAACCTCCCTACTCCCATACACATCATGCACCTTCAAGATCACCATCACTCCTAGGAGGGTCTTGCTCATTTCAACCATTGCTTCCGCACCATCTTCAACATCTAAGGAGAGCTCAACATGTGAAGGCCATCACTAAGGGGACGTCTCACCAACCCCCCTTAATCCGCGGACACGTGGTTAGATCAACGGTTGGGGCTTCCTAACGTTTACGCTCCCTTGCCTATTTTAAACCCCTTCAAAACCCCGTGCCTTAGCACTGTTTCATCACTTTTTACTCAACTCTTCGCAATCACTATCTTCTCCTGAATGCTTCCACTCCCACTCCAACTCTCGCAACCCCTCGTCTTCACAAACTTAAAGGTATGACTTTTACTCTTCTTCTCGCCTTTGTTTTATGATTCTGCTACCCATTACATGTTATAATTGTTCTGGGTCTGTTTACGATTTCTGCATTTTAGGGTTTCTATTCTTCTTGCCTGTTTGCGTTCTTCGTCTTTGAGTCTCTGTCCGCCATTTGAAACACACCACCACTTTCTTATAAACCTTTGTTTTCCTTCTCCTTACCTCTCATTTAGTTTTAGATTCGAGATGGCAAGAACCAAAACCACTTCCAACCCTCCTCCTTCAATTGACTACAGGGCCCTCTACCCCTGGGCCCCTGAGGAGCTCCTTGTTGAGACCTCACATCTCACATCCTGTGAAGACTGGAGAAAGCACAAGGATGATGAACATGAGATCAAGGGGCGCGTACATCTCGATTCGTCCTTGCACAGAGGGCGAACCCGTATGCGTCGCTGACCGCTACAACGACGGGGAGCCCTTCTTCTTCCTTTATGCCACCGTTTTCAAACGAGTCAAAGTCCGCCTGCCCTTCACTAGGTCAAGAGGACTCTGCTCACCGAACTCAATGTGGCGCTTGCCCAACTGCACCCTGACAGCTGGGCCTTCATCAGGGCCTTCTGCATCCTCTACAACAACCTGGGGTTCACTCCCTCCGTAGATGTCTTCCTTTATTTTTTCGAGGCGAAGAGCCCCGGGAAGAGGCTTTGGGTAAGCCTCAACGGGGTGGCGGGGAGAGTTCTGCTAACTCTCTTCCAGCAGTCCTATAAAGGCTTCGAAGGGAAGTTCTTTCGGGTCTGCTGCAGCTCCTACGACTCCACCATGCTAGATGGGTTCCCCTTATATTGGGTGGAGAAACTGAAATTCAAGAAACCCCAAGGACTCAAGGAGCTAACACCCTTTGACCGCAACCTGTGCCAACTCCTTGCCAGCTGAGGGGCAGTGTTTAACATTGCCCAACTGATCAGGCACGAGTTGATGCTGAAACTCTCAGCATCTACATTGGTATTTCCTTGCTTTCTCTAATATCTGCTTGTACCTGCATTTAGCAACTGTGTGTCTCTTCTCATTACCTTGTTGTTTGTTGCAGATATGGTGCTGGATGCTGAGAAGAAGAAAAGGTTGGTCGCCCTGCTGGATCACCGCACAGCAGGTGGCTCATGCCCCACTGGCCCCTCTTCTCTAGCTGCAGCTGCCCCAGGCCCTACCTCTGATAGCAAACTAAAGAGGGCAGCCGCAGTGGTGATCTCTAAAGACGAGGAATGCATGCTCAGGCCTCGTCTTCAAGAGAAACAGGGTGGAGGTTGCTGCGGCGACCTCTTCTGCCACAGAGGGACAACCTCCATCCTTCAGGGAGCACCCCCTTAGTGCCTCTTCTCCTCCTGAGCCACTCCTAGCGCTCGAGGGCGAGGGGGAAAATGCTCCCCTAGCTGATCAAGCACCTCCTACCCCTAAACTTCCTCCTCTTCTCCAACATACCCTTGCGCACCTGCCTGCCAAAGAGACAATGGAGGCCCTGGACAGGAATTCGCTAAGGGACCGCGTAAGCTATGGCCTTGGTGAGTTCCTCGCCGCCTCCAGCATCCTGTTGACCCAGGGGGATGTGAAATGAAGTTAAAAGAAGAGGTGGTCCAACTAAAGAGGGAGTTGGAGCAAAAGAAAGAGCTGGAGCTTCAAGTCCAAATGGTTACCAAATGCAAGACTGCTCTAAACTAGAAGCTGGGTAGTCTCTGCCAATCAGAGAAGGAAGCCAAGAAGCTCCTCTTTGCCAAGGGGCAGGAGGCTCTCTAGCTTGAGGCCAAAATCCTCCCCCTCCCTAACAAAGTCATTGACCTGGAACAACAGCTGGAGGGGGCCCAAGCAAAAGTGACCAAGCTGGAGGAGAGGGCTACAAATTAAGAAGTCCAGCTGGGCAAGGTAGAGGAAGAACTTGCCCAGCAAGTCGAGCTGTTCAAGAAAACTGAGGTTGATGGAAGAGGGCCAAGCACAACCTTCCATGAAAGGCTAGAGCCAAGTCAAGAGCGTCTAAGACCAAGCTAGGAGCGTCTAAGACAAGCTAGGAGCGTCTAGGACGAGAAGGCCAAGCTAGAAGCGTCTAGGACAAGAAGACTTGGATCAAAGCTATGAATGGGAGAGTGGCATACTAGCACCTATTCCGTGAAGGCCCATCAAATGTAGTTTAGCTTTAATTGGGGTGTAAATAGCATAGCCATGTGGACAAATGTTTATTTTTCTGCACATTAGAATTAAGGAGAAGTTATGATGGCCTTCACATGTTGAGCTCTCCTTGGATGTTGAAGATGGTGCGGAAGCAATGGTTTAAATGAGCAAGACCCTCCTAGGAGTGATGGTGATCTTGAAGGTGCATGATGTGTATGAAAATGAGAGAGGTTTGGCCAGCTCTCTTTGGTGGTGAAGGAGTGAAGATTAAAACCATAAATCAAGAGATTTAGGCAAGGGAGTAAGTATGGCACAAATTTGGCAGCACAACTTTACTCAAATTAATCTTGAAAATACATGAGGTAGGCCAGTTATTTATAGATTTAGGAGCCTTGGTGAGCAAGCTTAAAGGGTAGGGATGAAAATACAAAAAGTGGGGCTGCCTAGGGTATTGACTTTAGTCAAACCACACCATCATCCTAATATTCTAGAAGATAGGTCAAAAATGCAACATTTGATAGTACACCCCTCCTTCTTTTGCTAAAGGCACCTATTTGCTAGCACACCCCTCCTTCTATTGCTAAGGGCACCTTTTTGATAGCACACCCCTAAGTGAGCAAGTTTTGCTTTCTACACTACACTATTCTACTAAGCTACCCCTAATGGGCCTCCAAGTAGCATGTACAAGGTCTTCTCCCTCCCATCCGTGACTTGACTTATTTGGGCGTGAATGTGCTTGGCCATGGACCTTGTGAGAGGTCCTAGACGGTCTAGGCTCCCTCCTAGACGCTCCTCATGTAGCTCCCCCTTGTCTTGTGCTAGACGCTCTCCATGTTGTTCTAGACGGTCTAGTCTTGGCCCTTGGCTTTCATGGTGGGGTGAGCTTGGCCTCTCTCCATCATCCCCTCCCCCTTGGAAAGGATTTGTCCTCAAATCCAAGTCTTCATTGGTACCTACAAATGGAGATAGGTCAATTACATTAAATGTGTCATGCACTCCATATTCAAGAGGTAGGTCCAACTTGTATGCATTGTTGTTGACTCTCTTGAGGACTTGAAAGGGTCCATCTCCTCGGGGACTTAGTTTGGACTTCCTTTGAGTGGGAAATCTATCTTTTCGAAGATGAAGCCAAACTAAGTCTCCTTCCTCAAAAATCATTTCCCTCTTCCCCTTATTGTGGTATTTTGCATACTTCTCATTTTGTTGTTGTATTTGAAGTTTAACCTTCTCATGAATTTTCTTAACAAAATCGGCCTTGATTGCTCCTTCCTTATGCACAAAATCTTGTGGATTAGGAAGGGATAACAAGTCCATAGGTGTGAGAGGATTAAATCCATATACTACTTCAAAAGGAGAAGCATTAGTAGTCTTGTGGACTACTCTATTATAAGCAAACTCAATGTGGGGAAGGTGCTCATCCCAAGACTTGTGGTTTCCCTTCATGATAGCCCTAAGCATAGTTCCTAGAGATCTATTGACTACTTCGGTTTGACCATCCGTTTGAGGATGACAAGAAGTGGAAAATTGTAGTCTTGTTCCAAGTTTACTCCAAAGAGTTTTCCAAAAGTGGCTTATAAACTTGGGATCTCTATCGGACACTATACTTCTAGGTATACCATGGAGTCTCACCACTTCTCTAAAGAAGAGCCTAGAAATATTTTGAGCATCATCTACCTTGTGGCATGGAATAAAATGGGACATTTTGCTAAAACGGTCCACTACCACAAAGATAGAGTCATGGCCTCTTGCAGTCCTAGGGAGTCCTAAAATGAAATCCATGCTAATGTCTTCCCAAGGAGCATTTGCAATCGGCAAGGGAGTGTAGAGTCCATGAGGCATTGCTCTAGATTTTGCTTTCAAACATGCTATGCATCTAGAACAATGTCTTTGGACATCTTTCCTCATGTGTGGCCAACAAAATTTTACTTTCAAAATGTCTAGAGTCTTATCAACTCCAAAATGGCCCATGAGTCCCCCCTCATGTGATTCTTTGACAAGGAGTTTCCTATGTGTGCCTTGGGGAATGCAAAGTTTTCCTTCTTTAAAAAGATATCCCTCGGACACATAGTAACCTCCTTGCGCTCTATGTTGACATTGGGCATAGATGGATGAAAATTCTTGATCATCTTGATAAAGCTCTCTTATGTGATCAAATCCAAGAATTTGAGCACCCAATTTTGAAAAGAGTGTGTGCCGTCTTGAAAGAGCATCGGCCACTATATTGGTGCTTCCTTTCTTGTACTTGATTACATAAGGAAATTGTTCAAGAAATTCCATCCATTTAGCATGTCTCTTGTTGAGCTTGTGTTGGCCCTTTAGATATTTTAAAGACTCGTGATCACTATGGATTACAAATTCTTTGGTCACAAGGTAGTGTTCCCAAGTCTTTAGGGCTCTCACAAGAGCATAAAGCTCTTTGTCATAGGTGGGGTAATTGAGGGTGGCACCATGGAGTTTTTCACTAAAATATGCAATGGGGTGACCACCTTGCAATAATACCGCACCTATGCCTACTCCCGATGCATCACATTCTATCTCAAAAGTTTTGGAAAAATTTGGGAGAGCTAGAATTGGTGCATTGGTGAGTTGAGCTTTTAGCCTTTGGAAGGCTTGCTCATGCTTATCATTCCAACAAAATGCAACATTCTTTTTCACAAGTTCATTCAAAGGAGAAGCTAGACTTGAAAAATTAGGCACAAACCTTCTATAAAAGCTAGCTAACCCATGGAAACTTCTTACATCACTTACATTTTGTGGAGTGGGCCACTCTTGGATGGCTTTGATTTTCTCGGGGTCAACATGCACCCTCTTTTGGTTGACTATGAAACCTAAAAACACTACACTATCTACACAAAAAGTGCATTTATCTATATTGGCAAACAAACTATTTTTCCTAAGCACTAAAAGAACCTCCCTAAGGTGACTTAGGTGGGACTCTAGGCTTTGACTATATACTAAGATATCATCAAAATAGACTACTACATACTTACCTATGCAATCCCTAAAGACATGATTCATAAGCCTCATGAAAGTGCTAGGTGCATTAGTGAGTCCAAAAGGCATCACTAACCACTCATATAGTCCAAATTTGGTCTTAAAAGCAGTTTTCCACTCATCACCTTCTTTAATTCTAATTTGGTGATATCCACTTTTAAGGTCAATTTTGGAAAACATGGTGGACCCATGCAATTCATCAAGCATGTCATCAAGCCTTGGGATTGGATGCCTATACTTGATGGTGATGTTGTTGATTGCTCTACAATCACAACACATGCGCCATTTTCCATCTTTTTTGGGCACCAACAATACAGGTACAGCACAAGGGCTTAGGCTCTTTTGAACCCAACCCTTCTCCAACATGTCTTGAACTTGTGACTCTATCTCCTTGGTCTCCTCGGGGTTAGTTCTATAGGCGGGCCTATTTGGTAGGCTTGCCCCCGGAATCAAGTCAATTTGGTGTTCTATACCTCTAATGGGAGGGAGTCCATTGGGCCCCTCATTAGAGAATACATCATCAAATTCACTTAAAAGTTTTTCTACTTTAGGAGGTAGACTCATAAGTTCACTACTTGTGGCAGTGCATGCAAGTGTTCCTTTACAAAAGACAAGGCTTGGTTGTTCAACAAGAAGCAAATTTTCCAAGATGTTTTCACAAGGCTTCTCTTGTTGAGCAACCTTGGGGGAAGGAACACTCTTCTCCCTCTCCTTCCTATCCCTAAGGACCTTTTCTTTTTCAAGCTCTCTTTTCTTTTTCTTTTCCTCATCCCTCTTTTCTTTCATTTGTATTTGATCTTTCACCACTTGGGAATGTGGTAAAGGACTAAGTACAAACTTTTTATGCTTATGGGTGAAGGAAATCTCATTAGTAAGACCATCATGCAAGGTTTTTTTATCAAATTGCCATGGTCTTCCTAAGAGAATATGGCAAGCTTCCATAGGCACTACATCACATAAAACCTTGTCTTTGTAGTTCCCTATGGAAAACTTGATTTCCACTTGCTTATCTACACTTAGTTCCCCATTCTCATTTATCCATTGCAACTTGTATGGCTTAGGATGAGGAACTACTTGTAGATTGAGCTTTTCAATCATTCTAGAGCTACAACAATTGCAGCTTGATCCACTATCCACAATGAGAGAACATATATTTTCTAAAACTTTACATCTTGTGTGAAAGATGTTCTCTCTTTGTGTCTCCATAGATGCACTAGGATGATTGTTGAGGGTTCTCCTAATCATTAGCAATTCTCCCTCTAATGGATCTACCCTCTCATCCTCTCCCCCTTCCTCTCTTTCACTTGGCTCATCCTCGCCACTAGTGTATTCATCGACACCTTTCAAAAACAAAGTCCTTTGGTTTGGGCATTGTGCTTGCACATGCCCTCTTCCATGGCACTTAAAGCACTTAACGTCCCTAGCTCGGATGGGTGGGGTGGAGGCATCTTTGGCTAAGGGTTTGGTAGTTTCCCTAGGTTTTTCTTTTGATGTACTACCCTCCCTTCTATATTCTCTCTTGGGATAGAGGTTAGAGTAGGATCCAACCTTTAGACTTGAAGTTTTGCGCAAATTTTGTTGCTCAACTTTAATGCAAAGTTGGACCAAGTCATTCAAGTCTTGGTATGGAAGGAGTTCTACTCTATCCCTTATCTCAAGCGAGAGGCCACTAAGGAACCTAGCTATGGTGATATGCTCCTCTTCTCTAATGGAGGCTCTCATCATGTAGAGCTCCATTTTTTGTCTATACTCCTCAACACTCATATTGTTTTGCCTGAGTCTTTGGAGCTTGTCCATCAACTCCCTATGGTAGTATGAGGGTATGTGGCGACGTCTTAGGGCTCCCCTAAGGTCATTCCAATATTCAATTGGAGGTTCCCTATGAAGACGTCTTTCTCTTTCGAGAGAGGTCCACCAATACATGGCGTTCCCTTGGAAGCTAAGGGTGGCTAGAGGTACCTTGCGTTCTTCACTCACCCTATGGCAAGCAAAGAGTTGCTCTACTTTCATCTCCCAATCTAGGTAGGTTTCTACACTCTCCTTACCATGGAAATGAGGTAGGTCTACTCTAACCTCCCTTGGGCCCTCTTGCTCCCTTTGCCTATTTCTTCTAGGGGGTGGTTGGTAGTAGTCATACATTCTAAGGCTTCCCTCCCCTAGAGACTCTTGGACTTGTGAATGAGATGCGTGAGTTTGAGATTTTTTTGATTTTTGTGACTTCTCTTCTTGGGCTTTAGTCAACTCATTAATTTTAGACTCATTCTCCAATTGTCTAAAAGAAATCATTTGCACGGCTTGTGAAACTTCTTCCAAAAGAGTTTTCATAGATTTTAATTCATTTTCAATAGGCTTTGGAGAATGAGAAGAAGAAGACATGACTAAAGCTTTGTGTGTAGAAGTATTTTACCTTGAGAAAATTTAGGGAAGTCAAAGAAGGTAGTTGATCTCGCCGCGGACTCGAGCGTGGGGAAATGCCTCGTCTCTCCTTCGTCTGGCTTTCCAGCTGCTGCGCGTTCTGCAGGGAGGCTCCAGGAACCTTCTTGGAACTCCGGACGATGCCTGCAAAACACACAGACGGCGCCTCTAGCGGCCGTTGTAGCTCCGACGCTCAAGTCAGGCAACGGGAACACCAAAACTCACTCTCGGATCCCTCTGTGTGAGACCCGTGTGTGTGTGTCCTCAGTTCCCTTTGATTCGGAGCCTGAGTGTTCTCTGTTTTTGTGTGTGTATTCTGAGGTCAAAAACTCATACCTGGTTTGGTGTTCTTCTTCCTCATATAAACCAGTGTAGCCCCTACAGGCTACCCCTAGGGTCACTTGATTACTCTGCATTGTCGTTTCCACTCCCCCGCACCACCTTGCACGCCAGCGTTCTTCACTTAAATGCAAAGTCTGACAGGGGAGGCTGCGTGGGTGTCTCTGGACCCCTCGACTTCTGTGCCTATCTGCCCTACCTATTCTCTAGGAGCATCTTCACGGTCCACGTGGCATGCGCGCAAGCTCACTGGGAGACTCTAGCCTTGATGGGTTCTCGTCCCAGCAGGATTCTGCACCTGCCTGTGCCTTCTCATCTTCATGCATGGTCGTCTCGCGACTATGGCCACTCCCTACCTCTGAGTGCTTTACTGGTCACTGGTCGCGTTGTTCACATCGCGCGGTCGATGTCGCCTCGACGCACACCGACGACCGAGGTATCTCTCATCCTGACCGATGTCCGATGGCGCTTCTTCACGTTGTCGTGCTCTGCTTATGGAATCAGGCGAGGTCCTTGGGTAACGTTCTCGCTGGGAGCCTGGGTCCCAGTTTAACACGCGTTGGCAAGGAACCCCCGACGACTGATCACTCTGTATACACCGATGACTGATCACTCTGTATACACCGATGACTGATCACTCTGTATACACCGATGACTGATCACTTTGTATACACCGATGACTGATCACTCTGTATACACCGATGACTGATCACTCTGTATACACCGATGACTGATCACTTTGTATACACCGATGACTGATCACTCTGCATGCACCGATGACTGATCACTTTGTATACACCGATGACTGATCACTCTGCATGCACCGATGACTGATCACTGTGTATACACCGATGACTGATCACTCTGCATGCACCGATGACTGATCATTCTGTATACACCGATGACTGATCGGTGCTTCATCACTCTCGCGCTCTGCTTCCAGGCGCTCATGTAGGAGTCGATCTCCAACCTTGTTCATCTGCTATCTCATGCCACGTGTTGCTCTGTGACTGGCCCACGTGGTCATCTGCTGCTGACGTCATTGGATACCGATGACCGACCGGATCACAAGCCCCCCAGTCTCGAGCTGTGAACTTGTTCTCAGCGAAGAGACTAAGTGCTCTCCGTTGCCAAAGAGAAGAAGGAGGTCGAAGCCGATGTACCTGAGACCATGGCTGCTGGTGTCGAGGCTCTGATAGGTGGGTTCCATGGGCTGGCAGCAGGTTCACTGCGTCCTTCCAGACTTGGACTCTACCCAACCTAGCCTCCACCATTCAGTGGTTGATAGCAAGCTCATTTCTCCTCCTTGAGCTTCTTCTCTTGGGGCTTCCCCTCTTGTGTAATCTCTTTTCTCAACTGCCTTTCTCCCTCTCCATCTTTAACTCACTCTGCTTGTGGCCAACTGTTAACTGGCTTAGGCTTCAGCGCGATCTCACTGTGACCCTTCAAACTTGGCCTCTAACTTGATCGCGACCAACGGTACCTTAGCATTCTCTTTAACAGTTTTTATGCATAAATTCATGTTGGATGACTGACCTGATGGTGTCTAAGTGCTTCGACTGATCGCCCAAGAGCTTATTTGGGGAAGCTCTCCTACTCAGAGCTTTGCTACCGACCACCGACTAGCATGTTAGCGCACCACCGATCATTCAGCGCGTTTCAGGTTTCACATTACTTCTGTCTCACTCCAGCGCTAGGTGCATAGAGGGCCCGAACGCCAAGGATGATGCCTGTGTTTTGGGGAATGCTTCTTGATGACCCCTCTTGCCTCAGCCTCGCTGTAAGAAGTCGAGGTGAGGTCTTTTCTCCTCTCGCCTCAGCCTCGCTGTACTAAGTCGCGGTGAGGACCTTTTATCTCGCCTCAACCTTGCCGTAAAAAGCAGAGGAAAAGGACTTTCTCTGTTGCCTTAACCTTGCTGTATGAAGCAGAGGAGAAGGACTTGAATCTCTTGCCTCAACCTTGCTGTAAGAAGCAGAGGAAGAGGACTTTCTCTGCCTGCACCCCGCTGTACAAAGTCGAGGTGAGGACTTTCTTCTCTGGCCTATGCCTCGCTGTACGAAGTCGAGGGAGAGGACTTTCTCTCGCCTGCACCCCGCTGTATAAAGTCGAGGGTGAGGACTTTCTATCTGAGTGGGTGCATGCTCCCAGGGGAGCACCAGGGGTGGCTGTCTAAGCGCACTCGCTAGGCGCATCCCTGCCTGCATGGTATCACCGCACGTCCTCTGAGTGGGCGACTCCTCTTCTTCTGGTTTGAAATCATGCGGGGCGCATGCGTAATGCTCTCGCTGGGAGCCTGGGTCCCAGCTTAACACGTGTTGGCAAGACCCCGATGACCAACCTTCTTCTGGAGTCATGCGCGGTGCATGCGTAACGCTCTCGCTGGGAACCTGGGTCCCAGCTTAACACGTGTTAGCAAGACCCCGATGACCATGCACCGACGGTTGATCGCGCGTTGGACGCACCGATCACTGATCGCGCTCTGCGCCCCTGGTGCTTAAACGCGGAGACGATGTCTTGCTACGGGGAAGAAGAGTTTTCTTGTTGACCCCTCATGCTTGCCCCGAGGTCATCGTCCTTTAGGTCTAGTTCCTGTTTGGACGTTTCTCGAAATCCTCCCTTTCCCTCTCTCGGTCTTACTAGTACTCCCGAGTCCCCAAATTTTTGGCCACCTGCACTCAACCTTGGAGTTAGGGGAATATAGGCCAGTGGTCCGTACTCGCGCCTGGGGCGAGCAGGCTCCAACCGATCTCTTGGACTCGCATTTGGGGCAAGCGGAAATTGAAATTGGGAAACTTGTCATACTGAAATCTTTTTTTATTGGGTGGCCTCGTTAAAAACCCTCATCGGGAAAAGAGTGCCCCCTGACCTGTTCAACTATTTACAGTACATACATTAGGTGTATGTGCAGTACAAGAACGCATCTACTTTCTAACTTAACTGAAGTAGAATCTTAAGTGTGTAGCGTTCCATGTCCTGGGGATAGGTGCTCCATCCAGAGTCTTCAGCCGATAAGCTCCATTCTCCAACGCCTCAACCACTCTGTATGGACCCGTCCACTTTGGAGATAACTTGTTCTCCATCTCATTCTGGTGTGCCTTCCTCATCACCAGATCACCATCCTGGAAACGCCTGGGCTTCACCTTGGAATTGTGCCTCCACTCTACTCTTCTCTTGACAGCTTCAGCACTAATCCTGGCTCCTTCTCGCACTTCGTCCAGGAGGTCCAGATTCACCTTTCGCTCTTGATTGGACTCTTCGGCGACAAAGTTCAAAAATCTAGGGGAGCTCTCCTGTATCTCCACGGGGATCATAGCATCCGTCCCATAAACAAGACTAAAGGGTGTCTCTTGGGTGCTAGACTGTGGGGTGGTATGGTAGGACCATACAATTCTGGGAACCTCTTCTGCCCACTTCCCCTTGGCTTTCTCTAATCTTCGCTTTAGTCCCCTAAGCAGCACTCGGTTGGCGGACTCCACCTGCCCGTTGGTCTGCGGGTGTTCTACTGAGGCAAACACTTGTTGTATCTTCAGTTCTTCGCACATCTTTCTCAACTGGTGACTGGTGAACTGAGTGCCGTTGTCGGATACCAGCCTCTTGGGTACTCCGAAACGACAGACAATATTTTTCCAGACAAAATGCTCGACCTTCTGAGCGGTTATGTGGGCCACTGGTTCCGCCTCCACCCATTTTGTGAAATACTCGATGGCCACTATGAGGAACTTCATCTGCCTGATCGCCAGAGGAAAGTGTCCCAGGATGTCGATTCCCCACGTGTGAAATGGCCACGGGCTATGGATGGACCTCAACTCCTCCGGGGGCGCCTTATGCCAGTCTGCATGAAGTTGGCATTGTTTGCACCGCTGAGCGTACTTCACACAGTCTTCTTTCAGCGTTGGCCAGTAATACCCTGCACGGAGGATCCTACTTGCCAGAGCGCGACCACCGACGTGGCTTCCGCAGACCCTCGAGCTCTTCTTTATCTTCTTTGCCTTTGCTGAGTCCAGTGGGAGCACACCATCCTCTAGGTACAACTGGTACGGCGTCATCCACGTATCGGGCCCCTTGACAGCGCAGACTTCCATCGCCTCATCGGTCCTTGCCGGTCGCGCCCTCACCCTCGGTGCTTTCAGCGTTTCTTGAGTCAGGGATCGATGACTGATCGCCAGACGCTTCACCGACTTGGATACTTGAAGTATTTGATTGTCTGATACGAACGCTCGGGGTGCCTTTAAAGTCTCTTGAATGACGGTCCTCTGTTTTCCCCCCTTGCCTGAGCTGGCCAGTTTGGCAAGCAGATCTGCTCTGGCATTTTGCTCGCGTGGCACATGCACCAACTCAAACTCATCGAAGGATGTCTTCATGAGTTGGACGTACTCCAGGTAGGCTTCCATTTGAGGATCTTTCGCCTGGAACTCCCCTGTAACCTGCCCAGTGACTAGCAACGAATCACTCTTAGCCACCAGACTTCTTGCTCCCATCTCTTTTGCCAGCAACATTCCCGCGATCAGGGCTTCATACTCCGCCTGATTGTTGCTAGCCTTGAAGGCGAAACGAAGGGATTGTTCGATCAGCACCCCGTTCGGGCCTTCCAGAATGACTCCAGCACCGCTTCCCTGCTGATTGGAGGAGCCATCCACTGATAAGACCCATCGAAATACTACGCCTTGTGCAGGTGTCGCGACCGACGACAGCTCAACCACGAAGTCGGCGAACACCTGCCCCTTGATCGGTCCTCGGGGCTCGTACTGGATGTCGAATTCTGAGAGTTCCACAGCCCACTTGACCATTCTTCCTGCTACGTCTGGCTTCTTCAACACATTCTGGATGGGCAAGTCTGTCATGACCACTATAGTGAAGCTGTGGAAATAGTGTCTGAGCCTTCTGGCTGAAAAAACTACTGCCAGTGCTGCCTTCTCCAGGGTCTGATACCTTGTTTCTGGGCCTCGCAGTACCTTACTTACAAAATACACAGGTTTCTGGACCTGACCTTGCTCTTGCACCAGGACCGAGCTGACCGCCCTCTCTGTCACAGCAAAATACAAGCGAAGGGGGGTGCCCATTTGCGGTTTACACAATACTGGTGGGCTCGCCAGATACTCCTTCAGCTCCAAGAAGGCTTCTTCGCATTCCGGTGTCCACACGAATCTACTGTTGCGCTTGAGACATTGCAAAAACGGATGACCCTTCTCTCCTCCAGCAGACATGAACCGTGACAGGGCGGCCAACCGACCAGTGAGCTGCTGCACCTCCTTCACCGTCGTTGGGCTCCTCATTGCCACGATTGCCGCGCACTTCTCCCGGTTCGCCTCGATTCCACGCTCCGTTAGGAGGAAACCCAAGAACTTCCCGACCTCCACACCGAAGATGCACTTCTCAGGGTTGAGCTTCAAACCGTACTTGGCGATGGTGGTGAAAAGTTCCTCCAGATCAACTGCATGGTGCGCTTTCTCCCGCGATGTGACCACCATGTCATCTACGTATGCATGCACGTTCCTTCCAAGCATGGGCGAGAGCACCCTATCCATAAGTCTCTGATAGGTAGCTCCTGCGTTCTTCAACCCGAATGGCATTACCTTGTAGCAGTAGCAAGATCGTTCCGTCATGAAAGCAGTCTTGCACTCGTCCATGGGGTGCATCCTTATCTGGTTGTAGCCTGAGAAGGCGTCCAGAAAGCTGAGGAGCTTCCCCCCTGACGCGCTGTCCACCAACGCATCTATACTAGGGAGAGGGTAGGAGTCTTTGGGGCAGGCCTTATTGAGATCAGTGAAGTCCACACACATCCTCCACTTGCCATTTGACTTCTGCACTAGTACAACGTTTGCCAGCCATTCGGGGTACTGGATCTCTCTGATATGTCCAGCAGTAAGGAGCTTCTGCGTCTCTTCATGGATCACGTTCTTCTTCTCTTCATTGAATCTCCTTCGTCTTTGGCGCACTGGTCGTGCCTTGGGGTCCATTGACAGGTGGTGGCAAAGGAAATCAGGGTCGATCCCCGGCATGTCAGAAGCTGACCACGCAAAAGCGCCCATGTGCTTCTCGATCACACAGGCGATCTGTGCTCGGTCTTCCGCAGTGAGCGATTCCCCCAATTTAAACCTTTTTCCCTTTATCTCCATCTCTTTCCATCCCTCAGCTGGATGGGGCCTCCCTTCATGGGCGATGACTTCCCTGGCGATGTCTAACTCACGGGGATCGATCACGCTCCCTGCCTCCGCTTCGACTTGAGCTACCTGAGAGCCCCCCAGCGTAGCATCTTCCATTATCTGATCTTCCTGTGCCCCACGAACCACCAATTTCTCCTGGGGCACGCCTGCTGGTGGTGCCGTAGTGACATGGCAGATGCTTCTCTTCTGCTTGAGGCTGTTCTCATAACAGCGTCTAGCCTCAGCCTGATCTGACTTGATGGTAATGACAGCCCCTTCTACCGACGGCAGTTTCAACTTCATGTGCCTCGTCGATGGCACCGCACCCAACCTGTTGAGCGTGGGTCTTCCCAACAAGATATTGTATGCAGATGGGGCGTTCACCACCAAGAACTTTATCTTCTCTGTGCGGGACGCCACTCCATCGGTGAACGTCGTCCTCAGCTCTATGTAGCCCCGCACCTCAACCTGGTCTCCCGCGAAACCATATAGACACCCAACGTATGGCCTCAAGTGATCGGGGGACAGTTGTAACTTGTTGAATGTTGGCCAGAACATGACGTCCGCTGAGCTTCCTTGGTCTACGAGTGCCCTGTGCACTCGTCTTCCTGCTGTCACCAGGGAGATGACCACCGGGTCGTTGTTGTGGGGTATTACATCTTGCAAATCAGCCCTTGTGAAGGTGATGTCTACCTCGGGAAAATTGCCTTCATCCACCGAGTCCACAGCCATCACCGACCGTGCATACCTTCTTCTTTGTGACCTAGAACACCCTCCGCCGGAAAAACCTCCCGCAATGGTCATCACCTCCCCATGCACAGGGATTTCGTGTTGCTGATCGCCGGCTTGAGACCCCGAAGCGCGATCACTCTGCTCCCCCCATAGGTAATCGGTCAGGAGACCTGTCTTCACCAACTCAGCGAGTTGACGTCCCAACGCCAGGCAGGTGCGGAGTGTGTGTCCATAAGCATGATGGAACTCACACCACTCATCCTTCTTCCTTCCAAGTACCCTGTCGGTTTTCTCTGGTGCTTGGAGCCTCGCGGCCACGGCAGGGATGGCAATCAGCTCTGCCAGCTCTACAACGAAATCGTACCTGGGGGGTGCGTCTTGCTCCCTCGCACGCCCCCTGACCTGGTCTTTCCTGGGGGTATAGGGACGAGGCCTCCCTTGCACCTTCTTCCCTTCCTTGGTCTCATACACCCTCACCTGTTGCTGTTGTTTTCCATGACTCCCGCGTGGCCTCGATGGTGCAACGCTGCTCCTCTTCTCAGAGACTTCTGTCTCCGCTACTATGTGCGCCACCGCTCGTCGCCGAATCTCAGCGAAGGTGGCGGGGTGGCTCCTGATAAGCGATTCGCTGAAAGGTCCAGGCAGCACGCCTTTCTTGAATGCATGCACCAGCATGCTCTCATCCTTGTTGGGCAATCTTACCACCTGTGCACCAAAGCGGTTGAGGAAGTCCTTCAGTGACTCCCCCTGGTTCTGACGCACATCGAACAGGTCGTAAGTCACCACCGGCGGCGCTCTGTTGACTATATACTGCTCCGTGAATAGCCTTGAGAACTGGTGGAAGGAGGTGATGTGGCCCTCCGGCAAGCTCACGAACCACTCCATGGCCACCCCGCTCAGCGTGCTCATAAGCATTTTGCAGTATATTGCATCTGAACCTCCAGACAGCATCATCTGAGTGTGGAAGGCTGTCAAATGTGCCTCTGGGTCTTCCACCCCCGTGAACGACGCTTTCACTCCCACCAGGTTGGGTGGCACCACCGTGTTCATGATCTCGGGGGAGAAGGGCATAGGAAATGCTCTAGGGGGCGACGGCGGCATCGACGTCCTATCTTCGGATACGCGCTCATTCTGCGCCTGCAACTCCCTACGCAGCTCCTCGTTGACGCGGTTCAACTCTTCATTTCTGCTATGCGATGCAGTCAGCTCTGCATGCATCTTCTCCTGCTCAACTCTCGACGCCGCGACGTTATCCTGCAACGCGCGCATCATCTCCATGACCTGCGCCATGGTCACCGTTCCTTCACCAGCGGGTGGTGGAGGGGTCGTTTGTCTGGTTCTTCTATTCATCTGTGCGATTCCTACTCTCGTTCTTGTGTATGGGGCTTCGTTTTACTTCGTGCCCCACAGTGGGCGCCAAATGATCTCGCCGCGGACTCGAGCGTGGGGAAATGCCTCGTCTCTCCTTCGTCTGGCTTTCCAGCTGCTGCGCGTTCTGCAGGGAGGCTCCAGGAACCTTCTTGGAACTCCGGACGATGCCTGCAAAACACACAGACGGCGCCTCTAGCGGCCGTTGTAGCTCCGACGCTCAAGTCAGGCAACGGGAACACCAAAACTCACTCTCGGATCCCTCTGTGTGAGACCCGTGTGTGTGTGTCCTCAGTTCCCTTTGATTCGGAGCCTGAGTGTTCTCTGCTTTTGTGTGTGTATTCTGAGGTCAAAAACTCATACCTGGTTTGGTGTTCTTCTTCCTCATATAAACCAGTGTAGCCCCTACAGGCTACCCCTAGGGTCACTTGATTACTCTGCATTGTCGTTTCCACTCCCCCGCACCACCTTGCACGCCAGCGTTCTTCACTTAAATGCAAAGTCTGACAGGGGAGGCTGCGTGGGTGTCTCTGGACCCCTCGACTTCTGTGCCTATCTGCCCTACCTATTCTCTAGGAGCATCTTCACGGTCCACGTGGCATGCGCGCAAGCTCACTGGGAGACTCTAGCCTTGATGGGTTCTCGTCCCAGCAGGATTCTGCACCTGCCTGTGCCTTCTCATCTTCATGCATGGTCGTCTCGCGACTATGGCCACTCCCTACCTCTGAGTGCTTTACTGGTCACTGGTCGCGTTGTTCACATCGCGCGGTCGATGTCGCCTCGACGCACACCGACGACCGAGGTATCTCTCATCCTGACCGATGTCCGATGGTGCTTCTTCACGTTGTCGTGCTCTGCTTATGGAATCAGGCGAGGTCCTTGGGTAACGTTCTCGCTGGGAGCCTGGGTCCCAGTTTAACACGCGTTGGCAAGGAACCCCCGACGACTGATCACTCTGTATACACCGATGACTGATCACTCTGTATACACCGATGACTGATCACTCTGTATACACCGATGAATGATCACTCTGTATACACCGATGACTGATCACTCTGTATACACCGATGAATGATCACTCTGTATACACCGATGACTGATCACTTTGTATACACCGATGACTGATCACTCTGCATGCACCGATGACTGATCACTTTGTATACACCGATGACTGATCACTCTGCATGCACCGATGACTGATCACTTTGTATACACCGATGACTGATCACTCTGCATGCACCGATGACTGATCATTCTGTATACACCGATGACTGATCGGTGCTTCATCACTCTCGCGCTCTGCTTCCAGGCGCTCATGTAGGAGTCGATCTCCAACCTTGTTCATCTGCTATCTCATGCCACGTGTTGCTCTGTGACTGGCCCACGTGGTCATCTGCTGCTGACGTCATTGGATACCGATGACCGACCGGATCAGTAGTCTTCCAAGTAAGGGAGGTGAGTCACAATGGACTACTTAAATACCAAGCCTTGCCTTAGCCAAAGACTATTCCTCAATGTCTTCACACAAAGTTTTCTCTTAGTAAACCACTTAAAACACAATTAAGTTGAAGAAATCCTTTTTGATGCAAGAAAACAATGCAAACTAGCTAATTAACCAAGCAAAGAATTAACAAACTTAAACAAGGAAAGACAATTAGCAAACGTAATTAATCAAGCAAGGAAAACAATTAAAAACAATTAACACATGCTAAACCAATTAAAGTCTATACTAGTCGGCCCTAGGTGAGGCTTCTTGGACACTTGGAGCCCTTGAAGACACACTCACCGTCTAATCACGTAATTAAAGAAGTAATTAAAAAGGTTAAGTTGCAAAGAAGATTAAGAAAACCCCCTTTTGTTGATCCTTGTTTTGCTATTGGCACTCCCTTGGTTGTCTTTTTCTTTGTTGGGCCCTCCAAGTGTTTGTGGTGTTTTTTTTTTTTTTGGGTAATATTTGTTTGCTGCCCTTGCTTTGGCTCCTCTTAGAATTAGGAAATTAATTCTCCAATCCAGCACCTATCACACAAGCTAGACCTCACTCAAGTTAAATTTCTACTCAAATAGGCACCAATTGAGAAACAATTCCAGCACCAAATTTAGAGGCCAAAGGATTAAAGCAAGAAACAAATTAATTGCAAAAAATAGGACCACACAAATGGAGTTATAATGTGACACAACTAGGAAGAGTTGCAATAAAATGTGACAAGCAAATAAAAGGTACACAAATAAAGTGGGCACACAAAAGGAATCCTAGAATGGTACTAGAATTGATTTGAAAAACCAAAACAGCACTACTGAAAAAGTTTCCCTGGCACAAAAAGCGTCACTTAAAACGTGTTTACTGAGCTGGATATTCTGACTTTGCTTTTGAAATTTGAGACACAATTAGGTCAAGATCTTAACAAACTTTTGGAGTTGGTTTCACGCCAAACGCATGCACCAATTAATTTTGATAAATTTTTTACTACCAGTGCTCATTTTCCGCCAGCTGGAACAACAGATTGCACACTTTTTTTGTATGATTTATCATTTTTTTTCTATTTGTTTTTTTGACCTGATTCTTTTTGTATTCTTTTGCTAAGATCTCAAGTGACTCAAATCCAGAGGCTCATAAATTTCTTGTGACGTATTTAATTTTAACACATAAAAACAGCCAGGCCAGTTGCAGTGAAAACAGGGGATCCTAAAGCTGGAACCAAAAACAGCAAAGAAAATTTTTCAAGAACACAATGGAGTGAAGATATAGGAATTTGCGTGGATCTAACACCCAAATATGAACTCAAACTAAAAGAAAAATGCACCAAAAGATCATCCAAAACAGCAAAATAAAAACTGGACCCAAAATAAAGCAAGAAACCAAATCATCAAGAACAAGTACCACTAAGATTTTGATGACAAATTTGGAAACACATGACTTAGACAAAACATATGGATTCATAAAATAAAAAGACTCAAAGCATCATATGACCCAAAAGAAAATAAAAACAAGCAAGACTCAAATACCTAAAAATAAAAACAGCAACACAAAGGTGTATGGAATCCTACCAAAAATTGCACAAAGATTGCTCAAGAACAATTGAACAAGATGCACCAATTGGAATTTCCAAACAGCACACAAATGCAAATTAAAAATTAAAAAAACAGCAAGACAAGTATGGAAAACAAAGATGAACAACAAGGATTAAAGAAGAACTCAAAATGAAAAAGGACCAAGAACTACTCATCTTTGAAGAACCCCATGCTCTGATACCAAATGATGGCCTTCACATGTTGAGCTCTCCTTGGATGTTGAAGATGGTGCGGAAGCAATGGTTTAAATGAGCAAGACCCTCCTAGGAGTGATGGTGATCTTGAAGGTGCATGATGTGTATGAAAATGAGAGAGGTTTGGCCAGCTCTCTTTGGTGGTGAAGGAGTGAAGATTAAAACCATAAATCAAGAGATTTAGGCAAGGGAGTAAGTATGGCACAAATTTGGCAGCACAACTTTACTCAAATTAATCTTGAAAATACATGAGGTAGGCCTCCTTATTTATAGATTTAGGAGCCTTGGTGAGCAAGCTTAAAGGGTAGGGATGGAAATACAAAAAGTGGGGCTGCCTAGGGTATTGACTTTAGTCAAACCACACCATCATCCTAATATTCTAGAAGATAGGTCAAAAATGCAACATTTGATAGTACACCCCTCCTTCTTTTGCTAAAGGCACCTATTTGCTAGCACACCCCTCCTTCTATTGCTAAGGGCACCTTTTTGATAGCACACCCCTAAGTGAGCAAGTTTTTCTTTCTACACTACACTATTCTACTAAGCTACCCCTAATGGGCCTCCAAGTAGCATGTACAAGGTCTTCTCCCTCCCATCCGTGACTTGACTTATTTGGGCGTGAATGTGCTTGGCCATGGACCTTGTGAGAGGTCCTAGACGGTCTAGGCTCCCTCCTAGACGCTCCTCATGTAGCTCCCCCTTGTCTTGTGCTAGACGCTCTCCATGTTGTTCTAGACGGTCTAGTCTTGGCCCTTGGCTTTCATGGTGGGGTGAGCTTGGCCTCTCTCCATCAAGTTAACCTTCCCACTATTCTAGGAAGCCCATGGAGGGGGTGAACTTACAAACTAGACACACACCTCCCCATGTGCTCACACTTTCCATGTGGCCCATGTGCTTCACATTTACATTTCATTTGGCTAGCATTAGGGTTGCATTATGGTCCTCCTTAGCCTATAAAAGGAGGAGCCTACACCTTGTATTTTCAAGATTAAATAGAGTATTGTTATGCTGCCAAAATTGTGCCATACACCACTCTTTGCCTAACACTTAGGTTTTAGTCTTCAATTCATCACTACCAAAGGGGCTGGCCAAACCTCCCCATTTCCTCACTCTTCATGCACCTTCAAGGCACCCATGCTTCCTAGGAAGGCCTTGCTCACCTCCTCCATAAGCTTCCGCATCCATCATCACCAAGGAACTCCAAAATCCAAAGAAGAGCTCATAGGAATGCTATCATTTGGTATCTAGAGCTATGGTTCTTCAAAGATGAGTATCTCTTTTCATTTTCTTTTTGAGTTCTTCTTTTCTCCAAGTTGTTCATCTTTATTCCAAGTTGTCTTGCTGTTTTCTGTGTTTTAATATGATTTGAATGCTTGTTTATTCATTTCATTTGGTGGGTTTGTTCAAACTTGTGCTTGAACATCTATTTTCAATTTTGTGTAGGATTCTTGATATATTTGTGTTGCTGTTTTTATTTTTAGGTATTTGAGTCTTGCTTGAAATTTCATTTGGGTCATATGATGTTCTTGTGTCTTTTCATTTTATGAATCCATAAGTTTTGTCTAAGTCATGTGTTTCCATATTTGTCATCAAATCCTAGTAGTACTCTTTTTGATTTATTTGTTTCTTGTTTTTGGTCTGAATGTTTGATCTGAAATCTGTTTTGTGTTGATCCTTTGGTGCATTTTTAATTTTAGTTTGAGTTCTTATTTGTGTGTTAGATCCACACAAATTCCATCATATTAACTCCATTGTGTTTTTAAGGTATATCATTCTGTTTTTCATTCCAGTTTTCAGAACCCCTTGTTTTTCACTTTTCTGTGCTGACTGTTTTGATTTATGAAAATCACATACATCATCAAAAATTTCTGAGCCTCTGGATTTCACAAATTTAAGGTGTTATCAAAAGGACAAAAAAGGAACCATCTGAAAAGAAGAAATAGAAAAAAAAAGATAAATATTACAAAAAAAGTGTGCAATCCTGACGTTCTAGCTGGCAGCTCTGAGCACTGATTTTATAAAATTTACCAAAATTAACTGGTACATGCGTTTGGAGTGAAACCAACGCCAAAAGTTTGTTAAGATCTTGTTCTGATTGTGTCTCAATTTTCAGAAGCAAATAAAAAAGGGTCAGCTCAGCATAAATCTTTTAAAGATACGCTTTCTGGACCACAACAATATGTGCTTTTCTGTGGTGCTGTTTTTTGGTTTTTAAATCAAATCTAGTGCTATTCCTAGGTTCCTTTTTGTGTGCCATCCATTATTTGAGTACCTTTTATTTGCTTGTCTAATTTCATTTGAACTCTTTCTAGTTGTGTCACATTTAAATTCCATTTGTGTGGTACTGTTTTTCAAATTAATTTGTTTCTTGCTTTCTTTCTTTGGCCTCTAAGCTTGTTGGTGGATTAAATATCAATTGGTACTTGTTGAGTGAGAATTTGACTTGAGGGGAGTCTAGCTTGCTTAATAGGTGCTGGATTGAAGATTTTATTGACCTAATTCCAAGATGAACAAAGGCAAAGGGCAGCAACAAACACCATACTACAAATACACCACACACTTTGTGTAAGGACCTGTAAAATTAAATTGGAATAAAAGGGTATATTTTAAATGAATTCTAAGTATGTTTTTATTTAAAATAAAAAGGAAGGAAAGTGTAGCTTAGAAGACTACAAGAGTTCCTTGTTAACACATAATCGCCGGTCGCCTAGACTACACGTGATCACCAGGGCGAGAGGGCATCGGTGGAGATTCTTCGCGCGGAAGGTCATCGGTGGAGATTCTTCGCGTGGAAGGTCATCGGTGGAGAGTCTTCACGCGGAAGGTCATCGGTGGAGAGTCTTCGCGCGAGAGGACATCGGTGGAGAGTCTTCGCGCGAGAGGACATCGGTGGAGAGTCTTCGCGCAAGAGGTCATCAGTGGATGGTCTCCGCGCGAGAGGTCATCGGTGGATAGCCTTCGCGCGAGAGGCCATCGGTGGATAGCCTTCGCGTGAGATGTCATCGGTGGTTAGTCTTCGCGCCAGTGGTCATCGGTGAAAGGTGATCGCGCGATGTCGAGTTGCACACAGAGAAGGTGGGACCCAGACTCCCAGCATGAGACGCGCGGCACGCGCGACACGTAGACAAAAAGTGTTGGTTCAGAACAGTGACATCAGAATGTTGGCATGCGCAAGAGACACTCGCGGTCGTACTGTTCAGAGCAGTGGTTGGCATGCACAAGAGACAACCGTAGTCGTACTGTTCAGAGAAAGGTACACTCAGACTTCCCTGCAGAGTGGGTGGTGGCAGCTGCTTTTGTGGACAAGTTGGTTTAAGATGGAAAAACCCACTGCTGAGGGAACAAAAACATTTCAGTTGTTCAAGAGCGAAAGAGTGAACTACCTCCTTTCTCCTCCATTTCTCTCCTTCGCGCTGCGATTCTGGCACCTTCACACAAGAGTACGACGAGCGACAGCCACCATTAGAGCACCTGGGAAGTTCTCTGCAAGTCCTTCAAACCAGACGAAAAAACAGAGCCAAGGCATTCTTCAAGCTTCGTTGGATTTAGGAGCTCTTGGTATTTTGCGCAAGTCCAGGTAAGGGAAGCTAGCCTCCATTTTCAATACAAGTCGTAGTTTAGCTATTTCGGAAGTGAGGGCGACGAGGTCGCCGGTTTCGTTTTCATCTTCGTGAATGCTCTGTTCTGTGTGTTTTTGAGCGACGTGGTCGCCGGTTTTTAAATACAAACTTCGAAATACCCTGTTTTTGAACCAGGTCGCCGGTTTTGGCGTTGTTTTTGCGAACTCCCCTGTTTTGGTGTTGTTTTGAAACTGTTTGAGATGTAAATGTGATATTCGAAAACATGAACCTTGGAGTGAGTTTTGCTGTGATTGAAATCATTCATTTAAGTGTGGTATGATGTGTTGAATGTTGTGAATGTGGGATCAAGGCATAGTATTTTTAGGAAAGAAAATACCGTGTAAGATCGTGTAGGATGTGCATTGATCGGTGATGTCTATAATGAGATTATCCTGACTCTCCTGAGATAATGAATTCATATAGATGAAGTTATTCAGGCGTTGAGAGTCGAAGGAGGTTCATATGAATGGGTGAGTCGTGTGAAAAAGAACGAGCTCGGCCTGTTATATGGATTAACCCTGTCATACTGTGAGAATGATGAACTTGAGATCGAGATTGTGTTGATGCGCATAGCTGTGGAAACATTACAGCAGTTTAGTATGACAGGTGCGGATCTCTGAGTCTAGTCAATGCACGTGTCTTCCGGAAGTAGTGTCTTGTGTGCTGAGTCAGTGGTGGTCTGACATGTGAAATGAGGAACTTGAAATTGATAGACACTTGATGCAGTTTGTGAAATAGAATGACTCTTGAAAATATTGTGAAATGTGTGATTTCTGGACGATCAAGTGAAGGGTATGAGAAACTTGATAGCGATACGTGAATATCTTGAAATTGTTTACCTTGATTTTAATTTAATTATCCTTATTTAAACTCTCCTTAAAATATCTAGCTTACCCTGCGTGTTCTGCTCGTTGGCTGTTTTTCTCTTAAAACTGTGATGATCGTGTATAACTTACACGGGAGCAGATGATCTTCCAGGAAGCAGAGCTCCCTAGTGAGTGGTCGCCGAGGAAGAGATCGCCGGTTTCTATCTCTTGGTGGTGATCGCCGGTTTTATGTCCTGCTAGCAGATCGCCTGTTTTGGGGCCTTCTGTTACCAGATCGCCGGTTCATGTATGGAGACCGCCGATCTCGTTGTAATTGATTGAATTTCGTTAAATTTTGAAAACATTTGACTGGTTATGTATTAAACTCCCTAAGAGGAGCAACTTCATTACTTATATATATATTATCATGTACTCTTCAATATTATTTGTGTACCTTTATTTTCATTATACATGTATGTATGGTTTTATTTTGGCGGGATGTTACATTAATGGTATCAGAGCAGTTCGTCCTTAGGATGACCTGAGGGCTGTGGATCCATTGTGTTTCTTCTGCTCATAAAATCTATTTGAGTTTCAAATAACAACTATAGTGAAAGGTTTTCAAAACGTTTTTGTATTGAAATTTTGTGTGTGTCTTAGAGAATGTATGCCCTAATTGAAAATCTTGGTACTAAGAATGAGAGGATCTTGATAAAGTGATGAGGGTGCACACTCATAACTGGATCGGGATGATTCTTAAATCTTAGTTCCAGAGGTTTGATGTTTAGCCTACATTGAATTCTGGTGTGATTTATTGAGTGTTCTTGTAATTGACTGAGAGTGGTTGTTTGGATTGATGATTGCACACCAGTAACTGTTCTGGTGTTTTGTTTGAAGTTAGGAGTGTTATAATCCTGTTGATGAACTCAAATTCTTAATGACTTTGAGATGCTGACCTTTGTAAGGTCTAGATGTTACCTCCTGAATGAATTGATTTCTTATCGATCTCATTCTTGTAGTTGTAGGGAATATAGAAAACTCATAGCTTCAAGATCCGAAACAAAGAGTGATGGCACGTAGACCTCCTACCCCTCCCCAACCTTCTTCCGAAATGGGTCAGATCGCCAAGGCCATCGAGATGATGGCAAATGCCATCCAGCAGCAGAACGCGGCGATGTCTCAAAATCACCAAGCTACAATGCAGCATTGGGAGACCGCCAGATCGGCTGCAACGACCCCCAACGTCGGTCAGCCTCAGGAGCAGATGGGACTGACCGAGTTCCTCAGGCACAACCCACCTAAGTTCAGTGGGAACGTTACCCCTGATCAAGCAGATCAGTGGGTCAGGGGGTTAGAGAAAATATTCAGGGCGACCTCCTGCCCTGAAGATAAGAAGCTGGTGTTTGCCACATATCTTCTGTCCGGAGAAGCTGAGTTCTGGTGGATGGGAACTCAGCAGATGATGGAGGCCCGAGAGGAAGTGATGGATTGGGAGAGCTTCAGGGTGAGGTTCCTGGAGAAATACTTCCCAGATAGCGCAAGATTTGCGAAGGAAGCTGAGTTCCTGAGGTTGGAGCAGGGGGATATGTCTGTGAATGCCTATGCTGCTCGATTCGAGTACCTCGCCCGGTTTTATACCCAAGCCACCTCTGAGGCTTGGAGGTGTAGGAAATTTGAAGAAGGACTGAAGCACGGGCTGAAGAGGACCATAGCCCCGATGTGCATCAGGGAATTCCACGCCTTGGTGGAAAAGGCGAAGATGGTAGAGACTCTAGAAAAGGGTGAGTCTCGGGTGATCAGGTCCCACCCAGGGGGTTCCTCCAATGGGAAGGCAAGGGTGCAGCAACAACAGTATAAGCCTTATGCGAGACCTCCACAGCATAGGGCGAGGGCAGCACCGCCCCAGTCTCATCAGCAACAAACCTGGAAACCCAAGTGTTTCCATTGTGGTGGACCACACACGCCCAATGTGTGCCCCAAGAAGACTTCGGAGAGAAGATGTTTTGCCTGTCAGAGGACGGGACACGTTGCAAGAGATTGTCCTACTCAGCATGGGATGACTCAACCCGGTAGTTCCCAGCAAGTGAGGAACGAAAGCAGCAGACCTCAGGCAACAGGGAGAGTGTTTGCCATGTCAGGAGCTGAGGCGTCCCAATCAGGTAACCTTGTGCAGGGTGTCTGTTTTATAGCTGGTAGAGGTGTAAAAGCTTTGTTTGATTCTGGAGCGACACACTCCTTTGTGTCAAGCCTGTGTGTAGCCGAGTTGGGCCTTATAGTGAGGGAATTACCCTTCGAACTGTTGGTCTCTACACCTGCGTCAGGACAGGTGTTGACCTCCACAGTTTGCCCTGAATGTCCAGTGATAGTAGAGGGACGCAGATTCAAAGTGAACTTGATCTGCCTACCTCTTCAGGACCTGGATGTTATCCTGGGAATGGATTGGCTAGCTGCCAATCACGTCCTCATAGACTGCGGTAGTCAGAAGATAGCGTTTCCAGACCTCCCCGAGGTAGATGTGATATCTGCTCAGCGAGGGCGGTCAGAGTTGGAAGGAGGAGCGAGGTGCTTCGTGGTCCTGGCTCGGTTGGAAGTGATGAATGAAGGAGACGTAAACAGGGTACACGTGGTGAAAGAATTCATGGATGTATTTCCAGAAGAAGTACCTGGATTACCTCCTAAGAGAGAAGTGGAATTCTCCATTGATTTGGTACCTGGAGCTGGACCAGTGTCTATGGCACCTTACAGAATGGCTCCAGCCGAGTTAGTAGAGTTGAAGAAGCAAGTGGAAGAATTGCTGGAGAAGCAATTCATCAGACCCAGTGTGTCTCCATGGGGGGCCCCAGTACTTCTAGTGAAGAAAAAGGATGGAGGGTCTCGGCTATGTATAGACTACAGGCAGTTGAACAAGTTGACCATCAAGAACAAGTATCCTCTACCTAGGATTGATGATTTAATGGATCAAGTAAATGGGGCCTCGGTGTTCTCAAAGATCGACCTGAGATCGGGGTACCACCAAATTTTGGTGAAGGCCGAAGATGTTCAAAAGACAGCATTTAGGTCTCGTTATGGGCACTATGAGTATGTGGTGATGCCGTTTGGAGTGACCAATGCTCCAGCCCTATTCATGGACTACATGAATAGGATTTTTCGTCCTTTCTTGGATAAGTTTGTGGTAGTCTTCATTGACGACATCCTCATTTATTCAAGGACCGAAGAAGAACATGAAGAGCATCTAAGGATAGTGTTGGAAATCCTGAGGGAGAAACAACTCTATGCCAAGTTCTCCAAATGTGAGTTCTGGCTGAAGGAGGTCAACTTCTTAGGGCACGTGATATCTGCTCGAGGGATCTCAGTGGATCCAGCCAAGGTTGAAGCAGTGCTGTAGTGGGAACGTCCCAAGTCGGTCACTGAGATAAGGAGCTTTGTGGGTCTGGCGGGCTACTATCGGAGGTTCATTGAGGATTTTTCCAAGGTAGTGGCTCCTTTGACTCAATTGACGCGCAAGGACCAACCTTTTGCTTGGACCGACCGATGTGAGCAGAGTTTCGTGGAGCTAAAGGAGAGGTTGACTAGTGCTCCAGTGCAGGTGATCCCCGATGTTGGGAAACCTTTTGATGCCTACTGTGATGCTTCACATCAGGGCTTGGGATGCGTCTTGATGCAAGAGAAGAGAGTGGTTGCATATGCTTCAAGGCAACTCAAGGTGCATGAGAGAAACTACCCTACTCATGATTTGGAATTGGCAGCGGTGGTGTTCGCCTTGAAGATCTGGAGGCACTATCTGTATGGAGCTCGGTTCCAGGTGTTCAGTGACCATAAGAGCCTGAAATACCTGTTTGATCAGAAGGAACTAAACATGAGGCAAAGAAGGTGGATGGAGTTCCTAAAGGACTACGATTTTCAACTCATGTATCATCCAGGGAAGGCCAATGTAGTGGCAGATGCGTTGAGTAGAAAATCAATACAAGTCGCCACTATGATGATGGAAGAGCAGAAGCTGATCGAGCAGTTCAGAGACTTAAACCTTGGGGTAGAATTTCACGTGAATCACATTAGTTGTAGTAAGCTGACTATAACTAATGACTTCCTTGGGATGTTAAGGGATAGGCAATTGGAGGACCCTAGTCTGAAGCGCACTGTGGAGTCGCTAGGGACAGATCAGGCTAGAGACTTTGTGACGGGCGATGATGGGATCTTGAGATTTAATGGCAGAATTTGCATCCCTGCAAATGATGAGTTGAAGAAGATGATCCTAGAGGAAGGTCACAAGAGTCGCCTTAGCCTACACCCAGGCATGAATAAGATGTACCATGACTTGAAGGAGTCATTTTGGTGGTCGGGCATGAAGAGGGACATTGCCCAGTATGTTACTACCTGCTTGACGTGTCAGAAGGCAAAGGTAGAACATCAAAGACCTGGCGGGTTGTTACAGCAACTGGATATCCCTGAGTGGAAATGGGACAGCATTGCCATGGATTTTGTCACCCATTTACCCAGATCGGTGAAGGGTCATTGATCTCGCCGCGAACTCGAGCGTGGGGAAATGCCTCGTCACTCCTTCGTCTAGCTTTCCAGCTGCTGCGTGTTCTGCAAGGAGGCTCCAGGAACCTTCGACGGATCTCCGAACGATGCCTGCAAAACACACAGACGGCGCCTCTAGCGGCCGTTGTAGCTCCGACGCTCAAGTCAGGCAACGGGAACACCAAAACTCTCTCTCGGATCTCTCTCTGTGTGAGACCCGTGTGTGTGTGCCCTCAGTCCCCTTTGATTCGGAAACTGAGTGTTCTTAGTTTTGTGTTGTGTATTCTGAGGCAAAAGACCCATACCTCGTTTGGTGCCCTTCTTCTTCATATAAACCGGCATAGCCCCTACAGGCTACCTCTAGGGCCACTTGATTACTCTGCACTGTCGTTTCCACTCCCCAAGACTACTTTGCACGCCAACCTTCTTCACTTAAATGCAAAGTCTGACAGGGGAGGCTGCGTGGGTGCCTCTGGACCCCTCGACTTCTGTGCCTATCTGCCCTACCTATTCTCTAGGAGCATCTTCACGGTCCACGTGGCATGCGCGCAAGCTCACTGGGAGACTCTAGCCTTGATGGGTTCTCGTCCCAGCAGGATTCTGCACCTGCCTGTGTCTTCTCCTCTTCATGCATGGTCGTCTCGCGACTATGGCCACTCCCTGCTTTACTGGCCACTGGTCGCGTTGTTCACATCGCGCGGCCGATGTCGCCTCGACACACACCGATGACCGAGGTATCTCTCATCCTGGCCGATGTCCGATGGCGATTCTTCACGTTGTCGTGCTCTGCTTATGGAATCAGGCGAGGTCCTTGGGTAACGTTCTCGCTGGGAGCCGGGGTCCCAGTTTAACACGCGTTGGCAAGGAACCCCCGACGACTGATCATTCTATATACACCGATGACTAATCACTCTGTATACACCGATGACTGATCACTCTGTATACACCGATGACTGATCACTCTGCATGCACCGATGACTGATCACTCTGTATATACCGATGACTGATCATTCTGTATACACCGATGACTGATCGGTGCTTCATCACTCTCGCGCTCTGCTTCCAGGCGCTCATGTAGGAGTCGATCTCCACCCTTGTTCATCTGGTATCTCATGCCACGTGTTGCTCTGTGACTGGCCCACGTGGTCATCTGCTGCTGACGTCATTGGATACCGATGACCGACCGGATCAGTCATGATGCAATCTGGGTCATAGTAGATCGGCTAACAAAGAGTGCCCACTTTCTCCCAGTAAATATGAAGATGCCCATGGCCAAGTTGGCACAGCTGTACATCAAGGAGATTGTGAGGTTGCATGGAGTGCCTTCCAGCATCGTTTCAGATAGAGATCCCAGGTTCACTTCACGGTTTTGGCAGACCTTGCAAGAGTGCTTGGGAACTAAGTTGAGGATGAGCTCTGCATATCATCCCCAAACAGATGGTCAGTCAGAGAGAACGATCCAATCCTTGGAAGATCTGCTGAGGGCGTGCGTCTTGGATCAATTGGGAAGTTGGGACGAGGTGTTGCCACTGGTGGAGTTTACCTATAATAATAGCTACCACGCCAGTATTGGGATGGCACCATATGAAGCCCTGTATGGGAGGAAATGCAGAACTCCCTTATGTTGGTACCAGGAGGGCGAGGCAGTCTTGGTTGGGCCAGAGTTGATTCAGCAGACGACCGAGAAGGTGAAACAGGTACAAAGCAGAATGAAAGCTTCTCAGAGTAGGCAGAAGTCCTATGCAGATCAGAGGAGAAAGCCTTTGGAGTTTGCTGCTGGAGACCACGTGTTCATGAAAGTGACACCAACCAAGGGTGTAGGACGGGCGATCAGGTCAAGGAAGTTGTCCCCTAAGTTCGTGGGACCATATCAAATCTTAAGAAAGGTTGGTCCAGTGGCTTATGAGATCGCCCTACCTCCCCATCTAGCGAATCTGCACAATGTCTTTCACGTGTCACAGCTGAGGAAGTACATGGCAGACCCTAGTCATGTGCTGGATGTAGACGATGTGCAGATCAGGGATGACTTGTCCTTTGAAGCAAAACCAGTCAGGATTGACGATCGGCAAAGTAAACAGCTCAGAGGCAAGACCATCAACATGGTGAAAGTGGTGTGGGATGAGAGATCGGGGGATTCAACTTGGGAGTTAGAAGAACCCATGAGAGAGGCTTATCCATACCTCTTTTCCTTGTAATTCAATTTTCGGGGATGAAAATTTTTTCTTGATGGGGAGAATGTAAGGACCTGTAAAATTAAATTGGAATAAAAGGGTATATTTTAAATGAATTCTAAGTATGTTTTTATTTAAAATAAAAAGGAAGGAAAGTGTAGCTTAGAAGACTACAAGAGTTCCTTGTTAACACATAATCGCCGGTCGCCTAGACTACACGTGATCACCAGGGCGAGAGGGCATCGGTGGAGATTCTTCGTGCGGAAGGTCATCGGTGGAGATTCTTCGCGTGGAAGGTCATCGGTGGAGAGTCTTCGCGCGGAAGGTCATCGGTGGAGAGTCTTCGCGCGAGAGGACATCGGTGGAGAGTCTTCGCGCGAGAGGACATCGGTGGAGAGTCTTCGCGCAAGAGGTCATCAGTGGATGGTCTCCGCGCGAGAGGTCATCGGTGGATAGCCTTCGCGCGAGAGGCCATCGGTGGATAGCCTTCGCGTGAGATGTCATCGGTGGTTAGTCTTCGCGCCAGTGGTCATCGGTGAAAGGTAATCGCGCGATGTCGAGTTGCACACAGAGAAGGTGGGACCCAGACTCCCAGCATGAGACGCGCGGCACGCGCGACACGTAGACAAAAAGTGTTGGTTCAGAACAGTGACATCAGAATGTTGGCATGCGCAAGAGACACTCGCGGTCGTACTGTTCAGAGCAGTGGTTGGCATGCACAAGAGACAACCGTAGTCGTACTGTTCAGAGAAAGGTACACTCAGACTTCCCTGCAGAGTGGGTGGTGGCAGCTGCTTTTGTGGACAAGTTGGTTTAAGATGGAAAAACCCACTGCTGAGGGAACAAAAACATTTCAGTTGTTCAAGAGCGAAAGAGTGAACTACCTCCTTTCTCCTCCATTTCTCTCCTTCGCGCTGCGATTCTGGCACCTTCACACAAGAGTACGACGAGCGGCAGCCACCATTAGAGCACCTGGGAAGTTCTCTGCAAGTCCTTCAAACCAGACGAAAAAACAGAGCCAAGGCATTCTTCAAGCTTCGTTGGATTTAGGAGCTCTTGGTATTTTGCGCAAGTCCAGGTAAGGGAAGCTAGCCTCCATTTTCAATACAAGTCGTAGTTTAGCTATTTCGGAAGTGAGGGCAACGAGGTCGCCGGTTTTGTTTTCATCTTCGTGAATGCTCTGTTCTGTGTGTTTTTGAGCGACGTGGTCGCCGGTTTTTAAATACAAACTTCGAAATACCCTGTTTTTGAACCAGGTCGCCGGTTTTGGCGTTGTTTTTGCGAACTCCCCTGTTTTGGTGTTGTTTTGAAACTGTTTGAGATGTAAATGTGATATTCGAAAACATGAACCTTGGAGTGAGTTTTGCTGTGATTGAAATCATTCATTTAAGTGTGGTATGATGTGTTGAATGTTGTGAATGTGGGATCAAGGCATAGTATTTTCAGGAAAGAAAATACCGTGTAAGATCGTGTAGGATGTGCATTGATCGGTGATGTCTATAATGAGATTATCCTGACTCTCCTGAGATAATGAATTCATATAGATGAAGTTATTCAGGCGTTGAGAGTCGAAGGAGGTTCATATGAATGGGTGAGTCGTGTGAAAAAGAACGAGCTCGGCCTGTTATATGGATTAACCCTGTCATACTGTGAGAATGATGAACTTGAGATCGAGATTGTGTTGATGCGCATAGCTGTGGAAACATTACAGCAGTTTAGTATGACAGGTGCGGATCTCTGAGTCTAGTCAATGCACGTGTCTTCCGGAAGTAGTGTCAAGTGTCTTGTGTGCTGAGTCAGTGGTGGTCTGACATGTGAAATGAGGAACTTGAAATTGATAGACACTTGATGCAGTTTGTGAAATAGAATGACTCTTGAAAATATTGTGAAATGTGTGATTTCTGGACGATCAAGTGAAGGGTATGAGAAACTTGATAGCGATACGTGAATATCTTGAAATTGTTTACCTTGATTTTAATTTAATTATCCTTATTTAAACTCTCCTTAAAATATCTAGCTTACCCTGCGTGTTCTGCTCGTTGGCTGTTTTTCTCTTAAAACTGTGATGATCGTGTATAACTTACACGGGAGCAGATGATCTTCCAGGAAGCAGAGCTCCCTAGTGAGTGGTCGCCGAGGAAGAGATCGCCGGTTTCTATCTCTTGGTGGTGATCGCCGGTTTTATGTCCTGCTAGCAGATCGCCTGTTTTGGGGCCTTCTGTTACCAGATCGCCGGTTCATGTATGGAGACCGCCGATCTCGTTGTAATTGATTGAATTTCGTTAAATTTTGAAAACATTTGACTGGTTATGTATTAAACTCCCTAAGAGGAGCAACTTCATTACTTATATATATATTATCATGTACTCTTCAATATTATTTGTGTACCTTTATTTTCATTATACATGTATGTATGGTTTTATTTTGGCGGGATGTTACACTTTGGAAGGCCCAACAAGTAGAAAAGCAACAAAAGGGGTGCAACTAGAAGAACAACAAAAGGGGTGCAAATAGTAAAAGCAACAAAGGGAGTGTCATTTAATTTCTTTGCAATCTTGCTTGTGTTAATTACTTGTTAATCACGCAATTAGTCGATGAGTGTGTCTTCAAGGGCTCCAAGTGTCCAAGAAGCCTCACCTAGGGCCGTCTAGCTTAATTTTGTTTTTATTAATTGCTTTAATTGAACCAACTTGCTTTAATCACTTCGTTAATTTCTTGTTTAATCTTGTTTAAGGCTTTCATAACTTGCATTGTTTTCTTGCATTAAAAATTTGATTTCTTCAACCTAATTGTGTTTTAAGTGGTTTACTAAGAGAAAGCTTTGTGTGAAGACATTGAGGGATAGTCTTTGGCTAAGGCAAGGCTTGGTATTTAAGTAGTCCATTGTGACTCACCTCCCTTACCTGGAAGACTACCTTCTTTGACTTCCCTAAATTTTCTCAAGGTAAAATATTTCTATACACAAAGGTCTAGTCATGTCTTCTCATTCCTTTAAATCTCTTAAAAGTGAGGTGAAATCCTTGAAATCTCTTTTGGAACAACTTTCCAAGAATATTCAATCAATTTCATCTAAACAATTGGAGAATGAGGCCAAAACTAATGAATTGACTAAATCAAAGGATGAGAAGTCTCACATTTCAAAAAAAATTACCTTCTCATGCATCTATCTCTAAAAAGCATGATTCTTTTGGGGAGGGAAGACATAGAAGAGATAGAAAAGAACAAGAAAGCCCAAGAGAGGTTAAGGTAGACCTACCCCATTCCCATGGAAAAGAAAATATAGAAACTTGCCTAGATTGGGAAATGAGGGTAGAAAAATTGTTTGCTTCCCATAAAGAAAGAAAGGAAAGAAAGATACAAAAGAAAAGAGAGGAAGCCGAAAGGGAAGCTAAAGAAAAAGAAAAAGAAAAAGAAAAGCATGAGAAGACCCTTGAGAAACAAAAGGCGTGGGAGAATAGTGTTCCTTCTCACAAGGTCATTCAACAAGACAAAAGATTTAAAAATACCTTTGAAAATATGCGTCTTGTTGAACAACCTAGCCTTTCCTTTTGTAAAGGAACACTTGCAAGCATAGTAACAAAAAAAGAGTCTTTAAAAGAAGCTTGCATAGATAAAGATAAAGTGGATTATTTCTCATATGTGCTAGGATATCACCAAGTGAATGTCAAGTTATTTACAAGCATCTACAAAAACAAATTTTTATGTGAAGTAGTGCCTAAAGAAACTTGTCATGTCCTATTGAGACAACCATTGCCAAGTGTGCAACTTCTCATAAACAATGGTTGTAACAACGAGACTATCTTTACACATAAGAGAAAAATTCTTCATGAAGGAGAACTCATGGACCAAATTAGAGTTGATAAAACTCTAGAGCTTTTAAAAGGAAAACTTTTGTCACCCATGAGAAAAGATGTTCAAAGACATTACCCTAGATATATTTCTTGTTTTAAAAATACACCTAAGGTGATGTCTCATGAACTCTATACTCCTTTACCTTTTGCAAATGATCCTTGGGAAGACATAAACCTCAATTTTATCTTAGAGCTTCCTAGGACAACAAAAGGTTTTGATTCCATTTTTATGGATATGGATAATCTCTTCTATATAGAAGTGACAAGTCTTCATGGTTTATCTTCAAGCATAGTATTGGATAGAGCTCCAAAATTTGAAAACCATCATTTGAGGAATCTTTTAGAAAAACTTGAAATTAAGTTGTACTCTTCAAATTTTTATCCTCAAAAGAATGGTCAAAATAAAATTGAAAACATAGCTCTTTTTACTATGCCTAGAGAAATCATGAAAGACAATCACAATTCTTGGGATGAGTATCCTTTTGAGCATGCATACAATGGAGTAGTCCACAAGACTACTAATATTTCTACATTTGAAATTGCATGTGGACTTAATCCTCTTTCGCTTTTTAAGTTGTTACCCTTTCCTAAAGGTATTGTGCCTAAGGAAAAGGTAACCAATATTGAAAATTTTCAAATACATAAGAGGATTAGAGAACACATACAACCATCAAAAGAGAAATATTGTACAAAGTTGCCAAAAACAAAAGAAAAACAAAAATGGCAACTTCATACAATTAAGTTCTCTCCAATTGCTCACACTAACACCTTTACTTTGTTTGATGATTTCCATAGGTGGACGTTTGATCCGGGAGGACAAGCCTTGCCGAAACAATAGGTTGCTATCCGAGATCAAATCTGTAGATCTGAGGATAGATCTCTCAAAGGAGGAGGAGATGATGGACACCATGCAACCCCATCCATCCCCCTAGTTGAAGACAAAGCAAGGGATTTGAGGACAAATCCTTTTTCAAGAGGGAGGGGATGATGGAAGAGGGCCAAGCACAACCTTCCATGAAAGGCAAGAGCCAAGTCAAGAGCGTCTAAGACCAAGCTAGGAGCGTCTAAGACAAGCTAGGAGCGTCTAGGACGAGAAGGCCAAGCTAGAAGCGTCTAGGACAAGAAGACTTGGATCAAAGCTATGAATGGGAGAGTGGCATACTAGCACATATTCCGTGAAGGCCCATCAAATGCAGTTTAGCTTTAATTGGGGTGTAAATAGCATAGCCATGTGGACAAATGTTTATTTTTCTGCACATTAGAATTAAGGAGAAGTTAACCTTCCCACTATTCTAGAAAGCCTATGGAGGGGGTGAACTTACAAACTAGACACACACCTCCCCATGTGCTCACACTTTCCATGTGGCCCATGTGCTTCACATTTACATTTCATTTGGCTAGCATTAGGGTTGCATTATGGTCCTCCTTAGCCTATAAAAGGAGGAGCCTACACCTTGTATTTTCAAGATTAAATAGAGTATTGTTATGCTGCCAAAATTGTGCCATACACCACTCTTTGCCTAACACTTAGGTTTTAGTCTTCAATTCATCACTACCAAAGGGGCTGGCCAAACCTCCCCATTTCCTCACTCTTCATGCACCTTCAAGGCACCCATGCTTCCTAGGAAGGCCTTGCTCACCTCCTCCATAAGCTTCCGCATCCATCATCACCAAGGAACTCCAAAATCCAAAGAAGAGCTCATAGGAATGCTATCAGAGGTTGAACTGACTGAAGATGCCACCGACACTTATAGGGAGGGGTTTGGCGATGCCCTTGCTCAGATTGCTTGCGTGCATCCTGAGATAGACCTCTCGCCCTTCTCTATGTCCATGCAGGTAGTCAACGGGCAAATAGTGCTTAGATAGGGTTCTTGAACAGTCATATTCCATGGCTGGACTTCTTGTAATCACCTCTTGATGGAGATCAAGTAGAAGAGGATTTCACTAATGGAGGAAGAGGTCATCCACCCAAGCATTTAAAATTCTTCTTACTAGTCTTCTTAAAAAGTAGAACATTTTGGGTTCTCTTGAAAATTCAAAAGATAGTAGTATAAATAAATCTTTGTAAATACTCTTGTATAAATTTGTAAATAATATAGAAATATCCTTAGGAGTATGCGAAAGAGGAAAACCAAAAGAAACCTCTAAATGTAAGGCATTTTAGGCACTTTCTTTAGGAAAAAGTGACTTTTCTACTCCTTTCTCTCTTAGGCACTAGAAGGAGCTAGAAGAGTGACTCTTCCCACTCCTTCCCCTTTGTAACATGACCAGCCCTCTCCATTATAAATAGGGGTGCTTGGTACTTTGAATAAAAAAAAAGTTGAAAGTTAGAAGAAAAGAAACTATCTTGAAATTGAGAGAGAGTGAGTTTGTGAGACTTGTCTCTTCTTCTCCTCCATGTCTTATCTTGTGAGCTTTGTAGACTCTCAAGTGGCGGCACCACCTACTCATCTTGGAAGAACCACCCTCCAAGTGGCGTGAATCACATCTCCAAAAGGCTACAACCACATAAGTCATTTCTATTCATCTTCTAAAAATACCCATTTGTGTTTTCTTGTAGTTTTTCCATTTTTAATCGGTTCAATCTTTTCCATGAGTTGTTTCCTTTCATTTGCTGTCATTGTTCTGCACTTTGTTTGGTTTTATTTCCTTGTTTTCTTGCTGTTTTAATTTCGTCCAAACCATGGATTTCCATATACATGTGTTGTTCTTGTTTTCGATCCATGGGTTTTTGTTCTTTGATGAGTTTCTTTGTGATTTTCTAATTCCTATTGAATTTCAATCAGTATTTTCACATGTTCTTGGTGTTCTTATGTTGTTCTTGTGTTTCCTTTGAAGTTTGGTACTGTTCTTGAATTACCCATTCATATTCCATTGTTATCTTACACTACAAGTTACCTATTCATGTGTTTTTAGTATGAACCTTTGTTTTCTTGAGTAGAAACTCTATTAATTGCTCTTTAGAATTTTGATCCTAATTCTTGAAAGTGTCATGAATACAATGAAACCTATATCAACTCAACCCAAACCAAGAAAGGTTTATAAGAGACTCACATCACCTCTGTAATCGCTCTTCCAATCCAATAAAAATATTTAACTTTGTGCATACAATTGTGTTAACCAACTCACTCGCATCTTTGGTACTCAGTAGTTGCTTGGATGCTTTATTGTACTTGATAATTTCGACTTCTTGCTGTGTAGCACGCTTAACTCTGATAAGACGTTATGAGTATGATTCCTCTTTATGATAGGAGACCACACCGTGAGCGAGCCTTGGCAAGTGGACTACATCACCTCATTGACCTCCCCTTACACCATGCCAAAGAGGATTAAGTGATGAACCACCTCATTGCACCTTGGTGTTCTCACTCGAATGGGAGGTGTCCTCTAAGAACCCCCCTCCTTTACTTCGAGACCTCTAACACACAGGCTATTCTTTGGCTGACCTCTTATCGCCCTTAAGCGCGTCTGTGTCTCACCTGCGAATCCTATTGTTCAACCTGGGTGCTTTCCCTCGAGGAGAAGGTGTACTTCACGAACCCTCCCTTTACCTCTTCGAGGCTGCTAGCGCCGATCTATATTGCCTGACCTCTCCTTGTTCGAGACAAGGGATGATTTCGCTGGAAGGAGTCGTCCTTGGTATTCTCACTGTGAAAGGGGGGCGTTCTCTGTGAACCTTCCTTTCCCGCTTCTGAGGCTTCTAACCCAAACTGACGAGTCTTAACTGACCTCTCATCACTCATAGGCGAGGGAGGATTTACTGGTGAATCCTTCTGTTCACTTGGGTGTTATCACTTGAAGAGGAGGTGTTCTTTATGAACCTACCTTCCAACTTCCGAGACCTCGAACCCCAAGTGACAGGTTCTGACTGACCTCTCATCGCTCATAGGCGAGGGAGGATTTAACTGGTGAACCTTTCTGTTAAAGTTGGGAGTTCTCACTCGAAGAGGAGGTGTTCTATGCGAACCTACCTTCCCACTGTCGAGACCTCTAACCCCAAATGACAGGTTCTAACTGGCCTCTCATCGGTCATAGGCGAGGGAGGATTTAACTAGTGAACCCTTCTGTTCAAGTTGGGAGTTCTCACTCAAAGAGGAGGTGTTCTATGCGAACCTACCTTCCCACTGTCGAGACCTCTAACCCCAAATGACAGGTTCTAACTAACCTCTCATCCCTCATAGGCGAGGGAGGTTTTAACTGGTGAACCCTTTTGTTCAAGTTGGGAGTTCTCACTTAAAGAGGAGGTGTTCTATGCAAACCTACCTTCCCACTGTCGAGACCTCTAATCCCAAATGACAGGTTCTAACTGACCTTTCATTGCTCATAGGCGAGGGAGGATTTAACTGGTGAACCCTTTTGTTCGCTTGGGTGTTCTCACTCGGAGAGGAGGTGTTCTATGCGAACCTACCTTCCCACTGTTGAGACCTTTAACCCCAGATGACAGGTTCTAACTGACCTCTCATCGCTCATAGGCAAGGGAGGATTTAACTGGTTAACCCTTTTGTTCGCTTGGGAGTTCTCACTCGAAGAGGAGGTGTTCTTTACGAACCTACCTTCCAACTTTCGAGACCTCTAACCCCAACTGACAGGTTCTTAGCTGCATCGTACAAAAACATTCAAGAATATATCTTAAGTAGATATCTTAACTGAAAATTTTATTGGGTGACCTCATTAAAAACCCTTAGAAAGGAAAAAAGAGTGTCCCCTAAACTGTGTACAATGTTACATTTTGATCTCAACTGAAGTAAAACTTAAGGTGGGTTGCATTCCATGTACGAGGAATCGGCCCACCCTCTAAAGTTTCAAGTCTATACGCCCCATTTCCCAGGGCCTTTGTCACTCGAAAGGGACCAGTCCACTTCGGGGACAACTTGTTCTCTATCTGGTAGGGAGATGCCTTCTGCATCACCAAGTCGGCGACCTGGAACTGCCGAGGCCTCAACTTGGAACTGTGCTTGAGCTCAACCCTTCTTTTCAATGCTTCAGCCTTGATTCTTGCCTCTTCCCTTACTTCATCTATGAGATCCAAGTTCACTTTCCTTTCTTCAATGGACTCCTCAGCCACAAAATTCTAGAAGCGTGGTGAGCTCTCCTGGATCTCCACTGGGATCATAGCATCTGAACCGTATACTAAGCTAAAAGGGGTCTCCTTGGTGGTGGACTGAGGAGTGGTATGGTAAGCCCACACAATTCTAGGAACTTCCTCAGCCCAAGTCCCCTTGGCCTTCTCCAGCCTTCTCTTCAACCCTCTGAGTAGGACTCGATTAGCTAACTCAACCTGCCCATTAGTCTGAGGATGCTCGACTGACGCAAACACCTGTTTGATTCCCAACTCTGTACATAACTTCCCCAACTGTTGGCTTGCAAAATGGGTGCCATTATTAGACACCAAGCGCTTAGGTACGCCAAAACAACATACTATGTTCTTCCACACGAAGTGCTGGATCTTGTGGGCTGTGATTTGTGCTATTGGCTCAACCTCGATCCACTTCGTGAAGTATTCTATGGCGACCACGAGATACTTCATCTGCCGCACAGCCAAGGGAAAAGGGCCCAGGATATCAATTCCCCATGTGTGGAATGGCCAAGGGCTATATATGGATCTAAGCTCTTCTGGCGGTGCCTTGTGCCAATCAGCATGTAGTTGACACTGCTTGCATTGCTGCGCATACTTCGTGCAATCCTCCCTCATGGTTGGCCAGTAGTACCCTGCACGAATGGCCTTGGATGCCAGGGCACGACCTCCAATGTGGCTTCCACATATTCCTTCATGGAGCTCTACCATTATCCGCATACACTGCTCACCATGCAGACACACCAGAATAGGACGGGTAAAACCGTGCCTGTACAACTCCCCATCAATGAGTGTATACTTGGTCGAGTTCTTCCTTATCTTCCTCACCTCCATTGGCTCCATCAGCAACATCCCATCAGCCAGGTAGCGCTTGTAAGGTGTCATCCACGTCTCGCCCCTCTGCACCAGGCAGACCTGCGATGACACGTCCTCCAACACCGCATACGAATTGACCCTTGGCTTCTTCAAAGTTTCTTGGGTCAACGACCGATGACTCATCCTCCCACCATTTGACTGGCTGATCTGGTGGACTCCTACCAAATTATCAGTCATATAGGTGCGAGGTATCCTCAGGGTCTCTTGGATGACTGTCCTCTGGCTGCCCCCCTTGCCCGAGCTTGTGAGTTTTGCTAACAAGTCGGCTCAGGCATTCTGATCTCTGGGCACATGCACCAACTCAAAGGCTGCAAATGAACTCTTTAACACCTGGACATACTCTAGGTAGGAGGCCATCTGAGGGTCTTTGGCCTGGTACTCTCCCGCCACTTGACTAGTGACTAAGAGGGAGTCACTTTTTGCTAGAAGACTCTGTGCTCCCATCTTGATGGCATTCCTATGAGCTCTTCTTTGGATTTTGGAGTTCCTTGGTGATGATGCATGTAGAAGCTTATGGAGGAGGTGAGCAAGGCCTTCCTAGGAAGCATGGGTGCCTTGAAGGTGCATGAAGAGTGAGGAAATGGGGAGGTTTGGCCAGCCCCTTTGGCAGTGATGAATTGAAGACTAAAACCTAAGTGTTAGGCAAAGAGTGGTGTATGGCACAATTTTGGCAGCATAACAATACTCTATTTAATCTTGAAAATACATGAGGTAGGCCTCCTTATTTATAGATTTAGGAGCCTTGGTGAGCAAGATTAAAGGGTAGGGATGGAAATACAAAAAGTGGGGGCTGCCTAGGGTATTGACTTTAGTCAAACCACACCATCATCCTAATATTCTAGAAGATAGGTCAAAAATGCAACATTTGATAGTACACCCCTCCTTCTTTTGCTAAAGGCACCTATTTGCTAGCACACCCCTCCTTCTATTGCTAAGGGCACCTTTTTGATAGCACACCCCTAAGTGAGCAAGTTTTGCTTTCTACACTACACTAATCTACTAAGCTACCCCTAATGGGCCTCCAAGTAGCATGTACAAGGTCTTCTCCCTCCCATCCGTGGCTTGACTCATTTGGGCGTGAATGTGCTTGGCCATGGACCTTGTGTTGGGCCTGAACTTGGGTTGGAGCTTGGGCCTCTTCCATCACATCTCCTTGGCCAACAACATTCCAGCGATTAGAGCCTCATACTCTGCCTGATTGTTGCTGGCCTTGAAGGCAAACCGTAGAGCCTGCTCAATCAACAACCCCTTTGGTCCTTCCAAGATCACCCCAGCTCCACTACCTTGCTAATTAGAAGACCCATCTACTGAGAGCACCCATCTAAAGTCAGGCTCGTCCTGCTGGGTCTCTGCCGAGGACATCTTGGCTATGAAATCAGCGTAAACTTGGCCTTTGATTGGCCCTCTGGGCTCATATTGTATGTCAAATTTTGACAACTCTGCTACCCATCGCACCATCCTTCCTGCTACATCCGATTTCTACAAAACCTTACGAATGGGCAGGTCTGTCATCACCACCACCGTAAAGCTATGGAAGTAATGACGAAGCCTCCTTGCAGAGAACACTATGATCAGTGTTTACCTTTTCTATGGCTTGGTATCTCATCTCAGGCCCTTGCAGCACTTTGCTAACGAAGTAGATGGGCTTTTGACTTTGGTCTTGCTCCTACACCAAAACCGAGCTCACTGCCTTCTTAGTGACTGCGAAATACAAATGTAGCGGAGTGTCAAGCTGCAGTTTGCACAATACTGGTGCGCTGGCCAGGTATTTTTTCAACTTGAGGAATGCTTCCTCACACTCCTTGGTCCACAAGAACCTGCTGTTCCTCCTCAAGCACAGAAAATAATGGTGGCCTTTATCTCCTCCAACTGACACGAACCTAGAGAGAGCAGCTATCTGACCTGTCAACTTCTGCACCTCCTTTACCGACATCGAGCTCCTCATAGCAAGGATTGCCGCGCATTTTTCTGGATTGGCCTCTATCCCACGTTCGGTGAGCAAAGAAACCAAGAAACTTGCCTGCTTCCACCCCAAAGACGCACTTCTCTGGATTCAACTTCAACCTATACTTAGCTATTGTAGTAAATAGCTCTTCCAAATTAGCGACATGCTGATCCTTCACCTGTGATGTCACCACCATATCATCCACGTAGGCTTGCACATTGCGTCCTATCATGGGCACAAGGACCTTGTCCATCAACCTTTGGTAGGTGGCACCTGCGTTTTTCAGCCCAAATGGCATGACTGTGTAAGAGTAGTAGGACAACTCAGTCATGAACGCTGTCTTGCACTCATCCAATGGGTGCATCTTGATCTGGTTATAACTGGAAAAAGCGTCCAGGAAATTGAGCAGCTTGCAACCTGAGGTGCTATCTACCAACACATCAATACTCGGCAAAGGATAAGAATCTTTTGGACATGCCTTGTTGAGGTCAGTGAAGTCTACACACATCCTCCACTTTCCATTGGCTTTCTTTACCAATACCACATTCGCTAGCCATTCGGGATATTGAATTTCCCGTATATGACTAGCCTTGAGCAACTTCTGCGTCTCCTCCTTAATCACCTGCCGCCTCTCTTCATTGAATTTTCTTCTCCTCTGATGGATAGGTCTGACCTGGGGATTCAGCGCCAGGCGATGACACAAAAAATCAGGGTCGATGCTTGGCATATCTGAGGCAGACTAAGTGAAAGCATCCAAGTGCCGCTCTATGACTCCTACCACTTGGTCTTGTGTATCTTGGCACAGGGATTGTCAAGCTTGAACATCCTGCCTCCTATCTCTCTCTCTACCACATCTCCCGCTGGTTCGGGTTGTCTTTCTCGGGCGACTTCTGCTCTTGTAACCTCGACTCCTCCTCGGGGCAGGTCAGCATCAGTGCACACTTCACCTGGAGGTTGGGTGGTCACTGTACACACTCCTCTCCTTGTTTTGAGGCTATTTTCATAACACCTCTTTGCCTCCTTCTGATCTGACCTGATGGTGATCACCGCTCCTTCCATCGAGGGCAACTTCATCTTCATGTGCCTCATCGACGCCATCGCCCCCTATCTGTTTAGGGATGGCCTGCCCAGCAATATGTTGTAAGCTGATGGGGCATTCACGACGAGGTACTTGATATTCTCTGTGCGGGAGGCCACTCCATCAGTGAAAGTTATTCTCAGTTCTATATATCCCCGCACTTCGACCTGGTCTCCTGCGAACCCATACAAACAACCAGTATAAGGTCTTAACTAGTCTGGAGACAACTCGAACTTGTTGAAGGTCGACCAGAACATCACATTGGCTGAACTTCCTTGATTAGCAAGGACCCGATGCACCCTCCTTCCCACGGTAACCACCGATATCACCACTGGATCATTGTCATGGGGAACAACATCCAGGCGATCTGCCTTCGTAAACGTGAGATAAACATCTAGAAAGTGATCATCCTCACGGGCTTCTATTGCCATCACAGACCGTGCGTACTTCTTATGCTGCGATGAGGTGCACCCCCCTCCTGAGAATCCACCTGAGATGGTGTGGATCTCGCCATGTATGGGCACCTCGTGCCCCTGGTCAGCCCTTGGAGCCACTACCACCTCTCCCCCTTGTGACTCCCGTAGGTAATCGTTCAAAAAGATGCTCTTGACCAACTCATCCAATTGATGACCTAGGGCCAAATATTTGCGAATGGGATGGCCAAACGCCTGATGGAACTCACACCATGCGTTCTTGATGGGCTCCAGTCTCTTGTTTGTCTTTGGGGGCATCTTTAGCCTTTTCGCTACGTTAGGAATGGCGATCAGCTCTTTTAGCTCTACTAGGAAGTTATGTCTGGGGGGCACACCCTCCTTCGTGCGTGCCCTGGTTTAGGGCTTCCTGGCTTCATAGGGCTTCTGCTTTTCCTGTGCTCTCTTCTCCTTCGCTGCCTCGTGCACCCGCATGGGTTGTGGACGACTGGGCACCTGCGATCGTGGAGGGGCAACGCTCTCGCGTTTCTCATTGAGTTCCCCCTCAGCCGCAATGTGAGCAACGACGCGGTGCCTGATATCGCCAAAGGTTTTCGGGTGACTTCTTATAAGTGATTCACTGAAGGGTCCTGGTAGTATTCCCTTCTTAAAGGCGTGCACCACCATATCCTCGTCCTTGGTGTGCAGTCTTACCACCATCGCTCTGAACCGGTTGATATAATCTCTCAAGGACTCCCCTTGATATTACCTAACATCAAAGAGGTCATACGACACTGGCAGGGGAGCCCGATTGACGATGTACTACTCCCTGAACAACATGGAAAACTGCGCGAAGGACGTTATGTGTCCTTCAAGCAGGCTGATGAACCACTCCAGCGCTGTCCCAGTCAATGTGGTCAAGAAAAGCTTACAATGCACCACATCTGAGCCCCTTGATAACATCATCTATGTGTGAAACGCTGTGAGATGCGCTTCTGGATCCTCCACCCTGGTGAACACAGTTTTAGGGCCCACGAAGGTGGCTGGGACCACTGTGTCCATGATCGCTTATAAGAAGGGCATTGGGGACGCCCTAAGTGGTGTTGGCGGGACCCGATCATCCACCACGTGATCCCCGATTTGCTGCAAATTACGCAAATTCATGCGCAATTCCTTATTTGCCCTGTGCAACTCTTCATTCCTGGCCTGCGATGCGGCCAGGTCCATCTGCATACGCACCTGATTTGCCCTAGATTATGCCACCGTCTCCTGGAGGGCATGCATCGTTTCCATGAGTTGTTGCATGGTAACGCTCTCACCCTCATTTGGTGGGACAGATCCTTGCCTGGTATTCCTCATGTCGCTGGATTCTCCTCTTTCGCTTGTGTATGGGACCTTGTTTTACTTCGGCCCCACGGTGGGCGCCAAATGTTCTTGCCGGTTGACTCTCCTGTCAGTTGACTCTACGACAATCTTATGCCTCCTTCCCTCTCCTTATGCTACGCTTTGCTGTGTTGAAACAACCTGCACCTGTAAGATAGAAAGGGGCGCCCTAGAAGCCGTTTGCACTCCGACGCTCAAGTCAAAAACTAGGGCAAGTACACCAAGTGTATTCAATGTCTGTGTTTAGGTCAAGAAACTGCGTACCTTTATGAAGTGTTTTACTACCCTTTATATAGTCTAGGGTTTCCTCTGCGCCGCTACCCATATTTAGGGTTTTTGCGGGAATACCCTTGCGCCGCTATCACCCAGACTTAAGGTAATCTAGCACTTAAGGCTTCCCTTAACTAGAGTGCAAATTCTAACAGGATGGCCACCTGGGTACCCCCTCGTGCACCTAATCTCTGGGGCCACCTGTCCTGGGAGTGCCTTCACTGTTCACGTGCCATGCATGTTGCTTCACTGGGAAACCTTAATCCTGATGGGTGCTCAACCCTTCAAGATTCTACACCTAACTGTGCTTTCCCTGCCACACACATGGGTGCTTCGTGACTTAGCCTCTCCCTACCTCTGGGCATTCTGCTAATAACTGGTCTTCCCTCGGGACCCACATTAGTTATTCTAGTTTTGTTGTTCAAAACATCCAAGACCGATGTCACATTGTCACTCTGTTGCTGAGGACTCATCACCCTGCTGAGTGACGAGGACACATCAGTCCACTGTGGTGATCGACACGCTGATGACTAATCATCCCACTAGTCCATACTACCTGTGGGGCCCAGCCCACTTGGCTCTGGCCCATGTTGTGGGACCCAGCTGACGTGGCTTACCATTACTAGCTGTTCTCGGTGCCCGAGGACTGGTTGGTACAACACGCTACATGTAACATCCCGCCAAATTGCTTTTCATATTTATATATTGAAATAAAGGTAAAACAATAATATTTAAGTGAACATACGTATTTATATAAAATGAAGTTGCTTATCACAGGGAGTTTAATACATAACCGGTCAATTTTCCAAAGCTTAAAAAAAAAATACAGCAAAATAGAAAAAAACAGGCGATCTCCCTACAGAAAAGGCGATCTCCTATCAGAGATCAGAAAAAGGGTGATCGCCTAACAGAAACAGAGACAGGCGATCTCCTTCCGGCGACCACTCACTGAGGAGCTCTACTTCCTGCAACATCATCTGCTCCCGTGTAAATTATACACGATCATCACAGTTTTAAGAAAAACAGCCACAGAACCAAACACAGGGTAAGCTAGATATTTGAAAGAGAGTTTAAATATGAACTTAAAAATCAAGATAAAACAAATTTAAGACACCCACGTAAAAACCATCAACTTTCTCATTCATATCACACAGGCATCAAGTAATCACATATTTCACAATTTCCTCAAGAGTCGTTCAATTCACATAATTCCATCAAGTGTCTATCAACAATTTCTCAACATTTCTCACGTCAGACTTCCACTGACTCTTCACACATAGACACTTGACACTACTTCCGGAAGACACGTGCATTGACTAGACTCAGAGATCTGCACCTGTCATACTACATTGCTGTAAAGTTTCCACAGCTGTGCACATGAACATAATCTCAATCTCAATCTCATCACTCTCCTAGTATGACAGGGTTAATCCATGTAACAGGCCAAGCTCGTTCTTTTTCACACGACTCACCCATTCATGAACCTCCTTCGACTCTCAACGCCTGAATAACTTCCTCTATATGGTTCCATTATATCAGGAGAGTCAGGATATCTCATTATAGAAATCACCGATCAATGCACATCCTACACAATCTTACACGGTATTTTCTTTCCTAAAAATACTATGCCTTGATCCCACATTCACAACATTCAACACATCATATGACACTTAAATGAACGATTCCAATCACAGCAGCAATCATTCAGAGGTCCAGATTTTCGAATATTGCATGCATTTCACATTTCAATCTCAAACAGTTTCAAACAACACAAAAAAACGGGGAGTTCGAAATCAATATTTAAAACCGGCAATCACCAACCGGCGATCACATCCAAAACAGGGGATTTCGAAACACAAGGGAAAAACTGGCGACCACATCGCCCCAACATCAAAAACAGAGGATTATGCAATAACAGTTGAAAACCGGCGACCACGTCGCCCCATCATCAAAATCATCTAACTTAAGGTTTTCGTTGGAAATAAGGCTAGCTTCCCTTACCTGGACTTGCGTGAAAAGTACTAAGAGCTCCAACCCAACGAGCTTCAAGGATTCCTTACCCTGCACCATGGATCCTTAGTCACAAAACTAGCTATACTCCTCATTTCTACGCTAACAGGGACGATTCCTGAAGCTAAGAGAACTGCATGCAACACTAATGCAGAGGCAACCCTCTCAGGTGCAGGATCGACTTGAAGAACGGAGGGAACGACTTACTCTGTTTTAGCGTCCGGTTTGGAGGACTTGCAGAGAACCTCCCAGGTGGCCTGTGGCAGTCGTCGCTCGTCGTACTGGTGCTTGATGGTGCCTGGATCGCAGCGCGAAGGAGGGAAAAGAGAAGGATGAAGGTAACTCACTCACTCACTCTGTCACTCTTGAACCACAGCAGCGTTCTTTGCCTCTCCGAAGTGAGTTTTTAAAACTAACCCAACTTGTTCCACAATTGCCGCTGCCACCACCCACTCTGCAGGAAGGCTTGCGTGCACGCTTCCCTGAACAGTACGGCCACGTGTGTCTCTGCGCATGCCAACTCTCTGATGTCACTATTCTGAACCACCCTTTTTGTCCACGTGGCGCGCGTGCAGGACGTTTCATGCTGGGAGTCTGGGTCCCACCTTATCTGTGCGAAACACGACATCGCGCGATAACCTTCCACCGATGACTCATCCTGGAAGACGACCGATGTCTCTCTCTGGGAGACGACCGATGTCTCTCTCTGGGAGACGACCGGTGTCTCTCGCTGGGAGACGACCGATGTCTCTCTCTGGGAGACGACCGATGTCTCTCGCTGGGAGACGACCGATGTCTCTCGCTGGGAGACGACCGATGTCTCTCGCTGGGAGACGACCGATGTCGATCCCTGGCGACGTCCGCATACCTCGCGCCACGGCGACGTCTGCATGGGTAGTCTAGGCGACAGGCGATTATGTACTAACTAGGCGATCTCAGAGTCTTCTAAGCTACACTTTCCTTCCTTTACTCTTCTTGATCCACATGTCTTCCTCAAGCACACCCTCGTGATTACCTCACGATAAGGTCATCGCACCTGACTACTTTGTTAATACAAGAGTCAGCCGACCGACCTCTACCAGCTGACCCCAGCCCTTGGGTGACGTCCGAGGTGCGACTACTACGAAACTTCTATTACCAGCTCTTTGTATTTTAAATAACAACATCTTCTGAAATTATTTAAATATAACACTTTTATTCCAATTAAAGTTTCTAGGTCCTTACACTACAGACGTTACCTTACTGACATAACACTTCCCATGAACCCAGCAGAAGCCAGAATCGAAAAAAAAATGCAGCTCGCTACACTCTGATTGATGGCAGTTTGGTTAGGCATGGTTACACCCTTCCTATCTTGACTAGTGTAAGTGGGGCACAGTGCACCCGCATCATAGTTGAACTCCATGAAGGCATATGTGGGAGTCACATCGGTGGCCGAGCTTTGTCGGCCAAGGCCGTTCGAGCTAGGTACTATTGGCCAACGATGAGAGAAGATTGCATAAGGTATGCACAGTGGTGTAAAAAAAGCCAACAGCATGCAGACTGGCATAACGCACCACCAGAAGAGCTGAGATCCCTTGACAGTTCGTGGCCTTTCCACACCTGGGGGATCGACATCCTGGGACCATTCCCCTTACCGATCAGACAAATGAAGTACCTCGTGGTGGCCATGGAATATTTTACTAAGTGGATCAAGGCTGAACCCGTAGCGCGGATCACAGCGCACAAAGTCTAGAACTTTGTGTGGAAAAATATAGTGTGTCATTTTGGAGTACCAAAGCAATTGGTGTCTGACAATGGCACTCAGTTCGCAAGTCAGCAGTTGGGAAAGTTGTGCATAGAACTCGGCATTAACCAGGTGTTCACATCAGTCGAGCACCCTCAGACCAATGGGTAGGTTGAATCAGCAAACAAGGTCGTACTCAGAGGCTTGAAAAGAAAACTTGAACAGGCTAAAGGGACTTGGGCGAAAGAGGTTCTTAGGATTGTGTGGACATATCATACCACCCCACAGTCCACTACTAAGGAACCCTTTAGCTTGGTATATGGGTCAGACGCCATGATTCCAGTAGAGATCCAGGAGAGCTTGCCTCATTTCCAGAACTTTGTGGCTGAGGAATCTAATGAAGAAAGAAAAGTGAACCTAGATCTGTTGGACGAGGTTAGAGAAGAAGCCCGCATCAAGTCTGAAGCTTTAAAAAGGAGGGTGGAATGCCAGTACAAGTCCAAGTTGAAACCTCGGTAGTTCCAGGAAGCAAACTTAGAGATGCGAAAGGCCCATCCATATCAGTTAGAAAACAAGTTATCTCCCGTGTAGACTAGCCTGTTTCGTGTAACAAAGGCCCTTGGGAATGGAGCATACAGGTTGGAGACCTTGGAACGTGGGGCAATCCCTTGAACATGGAACGGCGCCAACCTTAAGTTTTATTTCAATTAATTACTTTGTATTCAACACAGTTGTATTATTCAGTTAAGGGGACACTCTTTTTTCCTACGGGGTTTTTTAATGAGGTCACCCAATAAAAGGAAAGAATTGAGAAAGATATATTTGTGTTTAAAGTCCCCCGTGGCTTAACAGCCAAGGTCGAGGCATGTAAGTGAACCTCTCCTACCTTGTTAAAAAAGGTGGAGAATAGTATGGTTCCAAGTAAAGTCCTTCGTGGCTTAACAGCCAAGGTCGAGGCACGTAAGTGAACCTCTCCTACCTTGTTAAAGAAAGGTGGAGAATAGTGTGGTTCCAAGTAAAGTCCTCTGTGGCTTAATAGCCAAGGTCGAGGCAACTAAGCGAACCTCTCTGATGTGAGTCTCTTATGAACCTTTCTTGGTTTAGGTTGAGTTGACATAGGTTTCACTGTATTCATGACACTTTCAAGAATTAGGATCAAAATTCTAAAGAACAATTAATAGAGTTTCTACTCAAGAAAACAAAGGTTCATACTAAAAACACATGAATAGGTAACTTGTAGTGTAAGATAACAATGGAATATGAATGGGTAATTCAAGAACAGTACCAAACTTCAAAGGAAACACAAGAACAACATAAGAACAGCAAGAACAAGTGAAAATACTGATTGAAATTCAATAGGAATTAAAAATCACAAAGAAACTCATCAAAGAACAAAAACCCATGGATGGAAAACAAGAACAACACATGTATATGGAAACCCATGGTTTGGAAGAAATTAAAACAGCAAGAAAACAAGGAAATAAACCTAACAAAGTGCAGAACAATGGCAGCAAATGAAAGGAAACAACTCATGGAAAAGATTGAACCGATTAAAAATGGAAAAACTACAAGAAAACACAAATGGGTATTTTTAGAAGATGAATAGAAATGACTTATGTGGTTGTAGCCTTTCGGAGATGTGATTCACGCCACTTGGAGGGTGGTTCTTCCAAGATGAGTGGGTAATGCCGCCACTTGAGAGTCTCGAAAGCTCATAAGATAAGACATGCAGGAGAAGAAGAGACAAGTCTCACAAACTCACTCTCTCTCAATTTCAAGATAGTTTCTTTACTTCTAACTTTCAACTTTCTTTATTCAAAGTACCAAGCACCCCTATTTATAATGGAGAGGGCTGGTCATGTTACAAAGGGGAAAGGAGTGGGAAGAGTCACTCTTCTAGCTCCTTCTAGTGCCTAAGAGAGAAAGGAGTAGAAGAGTCACTTTTTCCACAAGAAAGTGCCTAAAATGCCTTACATTTAGAGGTTTCTTTAGGTTTTCCTCTTTGGCATTCTCCTAAGGCTATTTCTATATTATTTACAAATTTATACAAGTGTATTTACAAAGATTTATTTATACTACTATCTTTTTGAATTTTCAAGAGAACCCAAAATGTTCTACTTTTTAAGAAGACTAGTAAGAAGAATTTTAAATGCTTGGGTGGATGGCCTCTTCCTCCATTAGTGAAATATTCTTCTTCTTGATCTCCATCACTCTCCTACCTTGTTAAAGAAAGGTGGAGAATAGTATGGTTCCAAGTAAAGTCCTCTGTGGCTTAATAGCTAAGGTCGAGGCACGTAAGTGAACCTCTCCTACCTTGTTAAAGAAAGGTGGAGAATAGTATGGTTCCAAGTAAAATCCTTCATGGCGTGATGGCCAAGGTCGAGGCAAGTTAAAGACCTCTTCCGTGACTTTTGACGATAAGGATGAGGCAATAGAAGTCCTTAGCCTTGTTTTTATACAACAAAAATACGAAAGAGATGAGGTCTTCATTGGCTTGTTAGTCGAGGTCGATAGAGATGAGGTCTTTCCTTGGCTTATCAGTCAAGGTCGACATAGATGAGGTTTTCCTTGACTTACCAATCGAGGTCAGCAAGGATGAAGCCTCCTTGTGATGGAGAGAGGCCAAGCTCACCCCACCATGAAAGCCAAGGGCCAAGACTAGACCGTCTAGAACAACATGGAGAGCGTCTAGCACAAGACAAGGGGGAGCTACATGAGGAGCGTCTAGGAGGGAGCCTAGACCGTCTAGGACCTCTCACAAGGTCCATGGCCAAGCACATTCACGCCCAAATAAGTCAAGCCACGGATGGGAGGGAGAAGACCTTGTACATGCTACTTGGAGGCCCATTAGGGGTAGCTTAGTAGAATAGTGTAGTGTAGAAAGCAAAACTTGCTCACTTAGGGGTGTGCTATCAAAAAGGTGCCCTTAGCAATAGAAGGAGGGGTGTGCTAGCAAATAGGTGCCTTTAGCAAAAGAAGGAGGGGTGTACTATCAAATGTTGCATTTTTGACCTATCTTCTAGAATATTAGGATGATGGTGTGGTTTGACTAAAGTCAATACCCTAGGCAGCCCCACTTTTTGTATTTCCATCCCTACCCTTTAAGCTTGCTCACCAAGGCTCCTAAATCTATAAATAAGGAGGCCTACCTCATGTATTTTCAAGATTAATTTGAGTAAAGTTGTGCTGCCAAATTTGTGCCATACTTACTCCCTTGCCTAAATCTCTTGATTTATGGTTTTAATCTTCACTCCTTCACCACCAAAGAGAGCTGGCCAAACCTCTCTCATTTTCATACACATCATGCACCTTCAAGATCACCATCACTCCTAGGAGGGTCTTGCTCATTTAAACCATTGCTTCCGCACCATCTTCAACATCCAAGGAGAGCTCAACATGTGAAGGCCATCATTTGGTATCAGAGCCAGGTTCTTCAAAGATGAGTAGTTCTTGGTCCTTTTTCATTTTGAGTTCTTCTTTAATCCTTGTTGTTCATCTTTGTTTTCCATACTTGTCTTGCTGTTTTTTTAATTTTTAATTTGCATTGGTGTGCTGTTTGGAAATTCCAATTGGTGCATCTTGTTCAATTGTTCTTGAGCAATCTTTGTGCAATTTTTGGTAGGATTCCATACACCTTTGTGTTGCTGTTTTTATTTTTAGGTATTTGAGTCTTGCTTGTTTTTATTTTCTTTTGGGTCATATGATGCTTTGAGTCTTTTTATTTTATGAATCCATATGTTTTGTCTAAGTCATGTGTTTCCAAATTTGTCATCAAAATCTTAGTGGTACTTGTTCTTGATGATTTGGTTTCTTGCTTTATTTTGGGTCCAGTTTTTATTTTGCTGTTTTGGATGATCTTTTGGTGCATTTTTATTTTAGTTTGAGTTCATATTTGGGTGTTAGATCCACGCAAATTCCTATATCTTCACTCCATTGTGTTCTTGAAAAATTTTCTTTGCTGTTTTTGGTTCCAGCTTTAGGATCCCCTGTTTTCACTGCAACTGGCCTGGCTGTTTTTATGTGTTAAAATTAAATACGTCACAAGAAATTTATGAGCCTCTGGATTTGAGTCACTTGAGATCTTAGCAAAAGAATAAAAAAAGAATCAGGTCAAAAAAACAAATAGAAAAAAAATGATAAATCATACAAAAAAAGTGTGCAATCTGTTGTTCCAGCTGGCGGAAAATGAGCACTGGTAGTAAAAAATTTATCAAAATTAATTGGTGCATGCGTTTGGCGTGAAACCAACTCCAAAAGTTTGTTAAGATCTTGACCTAATTGTGTCTCAAATTTCAAAAGCAAAGTCAGAATATCCAGCTCAGTACACACGTTTTAAGTGACGCTTTTTGTGCCAGGGAAACTTTTTCAGTAGTGCTGTTTTGGTTTTTCAAATCAATTCTAGTACCATTCTAGGATTCCTTTTGTGTGCCCACTTTATTTGTGTACCTTTTATTTGCTTGTCACATTTTATTGCAACTCTTCCTAGTTGTGTCACATTATAACTCCATTTGTGTGGTCCTATTTTTTGCAATTAATTTGTTTCTTGCTTTAATCCTTTGGCCTCTAAATTTGGTGCTGGAATTGTTTCTCAATTGGTGCCTATTTGAGTAGAAATTTAACTTGAGTGAGGTCTAGCTTGTGTGATAGGTGCTGGATTGGAGAATTAATTTCCTAATTCTAAGAGGAGCCAAAGCAAGGGCAGCAAACAAATATTACCCAAAAAAAAAAAAAAAAAAACACCACAAACACTTGGAGGGCCCAACAAAGAAAAAGACAACCAAGGGAGTGCCAATAGCAAAACAAGGATCAACAAAAGGGGGTTTTCTTAATCTTCTTTGCAACTTAACCTTTTTAATTACTTCTTTAATTACGTGATTAGACGGTGAGTGTGTCTTCAAGGGCTCCAAGTGTCCAAGAAGCCTCACCTAGGGCCGACTAGTATAGACTTTAATTGGTTTAGCATGTGTTAATTGTTTTTAATTGTTTTCCTTGCTTAATTAATTACGTTTGCTAATTGTCTTTCCTTGTTTAAGTTTGTTAATTCTTTGCTTGGTTAATTAGCTAGTTTGCATTGTTTTCTTGCATCAAAAAGGATTTCTTCAACTTAATTGTGTTTTAAGTGGTTTACTAAGAGAAAACTTTGTGTGAAGACATTGAGGAATAGTCTTTGGCTAAGGCAAGGCTTGGTATTTAAGTAGTCCATTGTGACTCACCTCCCTTACCTGGAAGACTACCTTCTTTGACTTCCCTAAATTTTCTCAAGGTAAAATACTTCTACACACAAAGCTTTAGTCATGTCTTCTTCCGCGACTCGCATATGAAATCACAAACACAGGTTAGCAAGAATTGCAACGTCGAGGTTGCTTACAGAGGTTACTTATGGCACAGACATTGAAGTAAAGAGATACAGATAAGACTGGTACAGGCTTGCAAAGTCGTCATCAAGACATATACAAGTTGAGAAACAGAATATGCAGAGAGGATGATGTCAGCAATATTAAGAATGCGACATAGCCAAGATATGTCCAGTTGCATGCAATAAGTTGATTAAGAAAAAAATAGAATGTAAGAAGAGAGGCATTACATGCACATGATCAGTCACACATCAATTATTAACATGAGGGCAGAAGGCAAGAAATTAAATGCATTAAGTAAAAGTGTACGGATATTTATAGATAAATAACAGTTTACATCAGAATTTGCAAAGAGGAGCAAAAGGGATTTAAGGATCTTCATAAGCATCCACTAGTTGGCCATTGACGATGATTCTGTTTAGGCCTGTTTGGGAGAGGTCCACCCCAGGATGCGCACAGGCAACCAGCCGAGGGCGTCACCAAAACCCGTACTGTAGGCTTCGACTACCTCGTTGGTGAATTCTTCTTTGGCCTTCTGGTAGAGCTCCTCTCTACGAGCCATTTCTGCCCTCATCTTAGTCTTGGACTCAGCCATCTCCTTCTTCAGCTAGCCCATCTTGTGCTTCATCTAGGCCACGTCTGCTTCTCGACGCACCAAATCATCAACACGCCTGGCCAGGTCTTCTTTAAGTTTGGCCACGTCTTCCTCCTTGGGCTGCAGCTCACTCTTTAGGTCCTCCACAGCCATGCAGAAGTCATTGCACTTGCAATGGAGGCGAAGGGCCTCCTCAGATTTGGAAAACAAGAGGTCCCTGACCTCCTTGTCAGACTTCCGTAGCTCAGCGACCTCGAGGGTGAGGCTAGTGATGCGGCGCTCCGCCACCATCGAAGTGAGGGCGCGGTGCTCGACATCCAGTTGGGCCTTTCACATTTTCTTGAAAAGAAGGTTGGACCCACCGAGCGCCTTCCCGAAGCTTTGGGCCACCTGCTCCATCAGAGGCCCCACCACCATGTCTTCCATGTCTTCAGTTTCTTGGGAAGACTTCATCATGCGTTGAAGGAAGGGGGCTAGGCCGGCAGGTAGGGATGGCAAAGCGGGGTGGGCTATGCGGGCCGGTCCGCGGCCTGCTAATAAAAAGTGCGGGGCGGGCTCACCCTTTCAACCCGCTGACCCGCTTTGGCCCGCCCCGCATAACCCGTAGCCCGCGCGGGCCAGTAGTGGGGCGGGGCGTGCTGGCCCACTAGCCTGCAAAATAATAATAATAACAATGTTGAGTTGGCAGTGGAGTGTATTGCAATACTAGGGTTTTTGTTTTCTTTCATTCCTTTCCTTCCAAACCAAAATGTTAGTCTGCAGTGCCGTTTCAAAACGCTAGGGTTAGTCGCGCAGCCTTCAACTTCGTGTCAACGCTTTTTTGATCTTGCTTTAATGGCTAGAGATTTGTTGAGAATTCCTATAACCACAATTGCATCAGAATCTGCATTTAGCATTGGTTCTCGAATCCTTAACATGTATAGGAATCGACTTTTGCCTGAAAATGTGGAAGCAATCATTTGTACTTCTAGTTGGAAGCATGGATTTTCTGAGGGTAATTCAATTATTTTCATTAACCTTATTTTTAATGTATTATTTTTATGAAAAATTAATTCATTCATTTTCATTGTTTTAATGTATGCAGATGACGGGGAAGATTATAATTATGAAAAATTGGATTTTCTTCTAAGGCTACATCCAATGTTATTGAAATGGAAGACTATTAATGTTTTAAAATTAACTTATGTTTATTGTAGTGGTGTTTATGTTTAATGTTTTTAAATTAGCTATTCTTAATGTTTTTAAATTGAAAGAATATTGATATTTGATTTTTATTTTAATTAAATTATTGATGTTTGACTATATTTGAAATGAAATAAAAAAATATTGATATTTGATAGTAGCAAATATGTAGGTTCAATTTGATAATTTTTCAAGACCAAAACATAAAAAACATTTTCATTCAATTTCAAAAACAAAAAAAAGGAAATGCGGGCTGGCCCGCATACCCACAGGCTGACCCTTATGCGAGGCGGGATAGAAAATTCAACCCGCATATTTTACACGGGGCGGGCCAACCCGGTCCACATTTTGCGGGCTAAATGCGAGGCGGGCCAATGTGGGGCGGGCTGGCCCGCTTTGCCATCCCTACCGACAGGGGGGCTCAACCACATCTCTTCAGGGACGCTTTCTCCCTCATCCTTCAAGTTCTGTGGCATGCGGGGGAGAAGAAGCGCTTGGAGGGCGATCCCTGAAGGAAGGGGCACCCTCATCTTTTGAGTCAGAGGCCACCTAGGTAGCTTTTATCTTCCTCTTGAAGACCAACCCTGAGTGGGTGCCCTCGTCATCAGAGGGAGGGACCTTGGCTGCCACGGCTGCGCCCTAAGATTGCATGGCAGGGAGTTCAGGGGGGGCCGCGGCAGTAAGAGGGGCAGCGGCGAAAGGAGCGGCAGTGGTGAGATCGTCGACAGCAGGAGGGTAGGTTTGAACTGGTCGGGAAGGGCCTGCACCACCCTTTTTGGCAGCACGAGCGACCAGTTGTTTGCTCCTCTCTGCACCAATAGTCATTTCTGCCACAAGCGATAAGAAAATAGAAGGCACCCCAAATCAGCAATAGGTTAACATGCAAAAAGAAACTAAGAACTTAGAAGAAAAAGACAAAAAAAATACAAGCAAGAACAGTCACTAAGTAAAAACAGGTACCTATGTACCCCCGCAAGGTTTTGGGGTGGTACTCGTTCCTGATAGGCTCGGCACTGTTGAACACTGCCTCGAGGCCTAATAGAAACTCGCACACTTCCCTGTCTTGAGGGTGCAGGTCGGTTAGGGCCCTAGGCTTGGCCAAAATAGGGTTCTCCACCCAATAAAGGGGGAACCCATCCAGGAGTGTAGGGTCGGCGGCACGGCAACAGATCTTGAAGAACTTGCCTTTGAATCCTTTATAGGATTGCTGGAAGAGGGTCAACAGTGCCCTTCCAGCAACCCCGTTGAGGATGACCCAGAAGTTCTTCCCCGGACTTTTGGCCTCGAAGAAGTACAGAAAGGATTCAATGGAGGGAAGATGCCCGAAGTAGTTGTAGAGGATGGAAAAGGCCCTTGTGAAGGTCCAGCCATTGGGATGGAGTTGAGCGGGGGCAATGTTCATCTCAGTCAGCAACGCTCGCTCGAAGCCGCTCAAGGGGAGGCGAAGGCAAACCCTCTTGAAAACGGTTGAGTAGATGAAATAGAAGGGGGCCTCCTGGCTGAAGCCTCGTCGCAGCAAACGGGCTCACCCACCTTGCAAGGGACCATCCCGACATACTTGTCCTCGTCTTTCCCAAAGACGCGGGAGGCATGGCTGGCCTTGCTCCTAACTTCAGCCTTCCTATAGTCCACTATGGACTTGGAGGTGGTGAACTCAGGCACCTCCTTTCGAAGCCCTTCAGAAGCCCAGGGGTATAAGAGTTGGTAGAAGTCGGAGTGAAGCCCAAGAACTACTTGACGAATAAGGGGCTGGGAGGAATTCGACTCAACCCTAGAGTGGGAGGAAGTAAATTGATCCATTTGGGAGCAGTGAAGGCTAAAACACACAGGAAAAAGAGAAAAGACAGACTCAGAAGGGGAAAAGAACAAGCACGTTTCAAAGAAAAGTGTTGAGACAGGAAACTAGGGCATGACGAAATGAAATGAGCAGAAATCATAAGCAATCCCAGGTAGTTATAAATACATGGAGGGGCATCGCAATAGCAAAGGAAAGTCATAAATGATGAAAAAAATGTACCTTTAATAGATTATGAGTGGAGTTGATGAAGGGTCGAGAGAGAAGAAAGAGCGCTCGAAGAAGCAAAGAGTTTTTGAAAAGATAAAATGAGAAGGAATGAAACAGTGAAGAGCGTAGGAGGCAAAGGGTTAACGTATAGGGGAAGTACGAATCGACAATGCACCCTAGTCATTGAGATTGCCACATGTACGCTCCAGGGAAAGTGTGGTGAAATGTCACCTCGAAGCACTGTGCACATAGTCTTACCACAGTGCCACGTAGGTCAATAGGTCGAGCAGTTAGGCTTCTTGCTGAAACAAGTTCCAGCTCGAGCCTAGGGGGCTTGTGTAGTGGCCAGACCTTAGACACCAACACATGAGTGAGAGGTTGGCACAGGAGAGGTCGGCATGGTAGGACCCACAGAGGGCCCCACAGAATTAATCATGTCGAGCCACGAAACCAGATTCACAGGTACGCCATGCATGCAGGATGTGTTCAAGACGTAAGGTTTTGACACAATAGAATTATCCTTAGAAACGCATCTAAGGCACGTGAAGGTTTGGAGACACGTGAGTTATTAAGTTATTAGACAAGTTTAGGTTGGCGACACTTGGATAGGCACTGAAACCCTAGCAGCCACACCTTAAGCTATGCACTCCACGAATGTCGCCACGGGAGTTGCACTCTATGAAAGGAATGTTGCCACGGGATTGCACAAAGATTATGCGTTAGAATCCCAAAAGGGTAACCCTAAATTTGCTAGAGGCAACGCTTGGACAGGAGCATGTATGCGGCAGGTAACCTAAAATAGCTATATAATAGGGTAACACCCAAGGTGAACACAAGTTCACACACAGACACAGTTCTTTGCAAGCTTAGAGTTTCTTACACACTCTTGGCTTGAGATACCTTAGTTATTTGATGTTTCTTGCCCTGTACTGACTTGAGCGTCAGAGTGCAATTACAGGTAGGGCCCCCTTCATTTCAACAGAGCCACATTTGGAGAACCACCGAGAGATAGGAGGAGCCACCATCTACCTCAGAGTCAACAACAACCGAGTCAACTGGCGAGAACATTTGGCGCCCACTGTGGGGCCCGATAAAACTAGGTCCCATCCATAATTGTGATTAGTAGAACCAAGCAACATGAGGAGTACAAGGCAAGGCGGCGCTGGAAGGGATGAGGATGATCAAGCCGCAACCATCCAGGAACTCATGGAGACCATCCGCAACCCTCAGCAGGCGTTTGCGGCGTCAACTGCCAATCAAGATTAGTTTAGGACAGACCTAAACGCATCGTTGGCAGCAAATGAAGAATTACGCAGGGCCAATGAGGAGTTGAGGAGAGGGATAGGAGAATACACAGCGGTGGACCTGGGGGTCCAACCCCCGGCCAGGGTTCGCCCTATGCCTTTCTCCCAAGAGATCATGGAGATAGTCATACCAGTATCTTCCGTGATCCCAAAGATCACATTCACAGGGGTCGAGAACCCAGAGGCCCACATAACGGCCTTCCACACTCAGATGATGATCTCTGAAGGTACAGACGCTATGCACTGTAAGTTATTTATGGGTACCTTTGTAGGGACAACATTGAACTGGTTCATCGGGCTCCCAGATGGACACATCTCATCCTTTGGCCAGTTCACGGAGTTGTTCAAGAAATAGTTTATAGTCAATCGCGTGCGCCCACTTGTTATGTTCAATCTCTTCGACGTGAGACAGTTCCAGGAAGAACCACTGAAAGACTTCCTAAACCGGTTCGGGGCACTTGTGGTAAGACTACAGACCAAAGATGAGGCCATGATTGTTCATGCGTTTGAAAGGGGAATCCTTCCATGACCCTTCAGTGATGCGCTAATACGGTGTCTGCCAAGGACGTTTGATGAGATCCAGTGCCGCCTTGTGGCACACATTACTGTAGAGGAGCGCGTGGCGGAGAAGTGTGCCAGGGTAGAACCGCCCAAACCCTGTGCACCAGGGTGCACTCAGCCCTTGAGGGTACATGAGGCCACCACAGGGAAGACGCCCAAAGCAGCACCATATGAGCCGAGGAAGCCTAATCCTACGAGGCACAGTTTCATAATAGAGCTCAAGGAGTTGATAGCCATCCCCGAGGTGGCAAATAGATTGATGTTTCTCCCGAAATCTCACAAGAAGCTAGGACCACACAAGAACAAGTGGTGTAACTTTCATCAAGCCCATGGTCACGCCCTAAGCAACTACCTCTCTTTATTGTACAAGATAGATGACCTGGTAAGAAGTGGGTTTCTGATGGCTTATTTGAAGGAACCCCTGGGAAACTTTGCATTGACAGCCCCAACGAGGGACTAGGGGCATGAGGTACCCATCCATGGAGAAATCAACACCATCTCTGGGGGTTTCTCAGGCGGAGGGTGCACCGCTTCCCAGCAGAAGAAGTACACCAGAGAGGTAATGGGTGTTCGGGAGGCACAGCTAGACCGATTCCCCAAGCCTGACCTCACCTTTACAAAGGCGGATCGGGCAGATGTGATCCCGCATGATAATGACCCCTTAGTAATTTCAGTTGTGACCGTGGGAAGGAAGGTGCACCGTGTCTTGGTCGACCAGGGAAGCTCGACAGACGTGATGTTCTGGCCAACCTTCAACAAATTACAGTTATCCCCCGACTAGTTGAGACCCTATGACGGATGTTTATACGAGTTTGCAGGAGATCAGGTGGAGGTCCGGGGTTACATCGAATTGAGGACCACATTCACGAATGACAAAGCGTATCGCACGATTAACATCAAGTACCTTGTAGTTGATGCGCCTTCCGCCTATAACATTCTTTTGGGTAGGCTTGCCTTGAACAGGTTAGGAGTGGTGCCCTAAACAACTGCCTCTTTTTGGGGTACCAGATAGACGACCTGGTAAGAAGTGGGTTTCTGACGGCTTATTTGAAGGAACCCAAGGGAAACTTTGCATTGACAGCCCTAACGAGGGACCAGGGGCATGACGTACCCATCCATGGAGAAATCAACACCATCTTCGGGGGTTTCTCAGGCGTAGGGTGCACTGCTGCCCAGCGGAAGAAGTACACCAGAGAGGTAATGGGTGTTGGGGAGGCAGAGCTCGACCGATGCCCCGAGCCTGACCTCACCTTTACAAAGGTGGATCGAGCAAATGTTGTCCCGCATGATAATGACCCCATAGTAATTTCAGTTGTGACCGTGGGAAGGAAGGTGCACCGTGTCCTGGTGGACCAGAGAAGCTCGACAGACGTGATGTTCTGGCCGACCTTCAACAAATTACAGCTATCCCCCGACTAGTTGAGACCCTATGACGGATGTTTATACGAGTTTGCAGGAGATCAGGTGGAGGTTCGGGGTTGCATCGAATTGAGGACCACGTTCACGAATGACAAAGCGTCTCGCACGATTAACATCAAGTAACTTGTAGTTAATGCGTCTTCCGCCTATAACATTCTTTTGGGAAGGCCTGCCTTGAACAGGTTAGGATTGGTGCCCTAAGCAACTGCCTCTCTTTGGGGTACAAGATAGACGACCTGGTAAGAAGTGGGTTTCTGACGGCTTATTCGAAGGAACCCAAGGGAAACTTTGCATTGACAGCCCCAACAAGGGACCAGGGGCATGAGGTACCCATCCATGGAGAAATCAACACCATCTTCGGAGGTTTCTCAGGCGGAGGGTGCCCCGCTCCCCAGCGGAAGAAGTACACCAAAGAGGTAATGGGTGTTGGGGAGGCAGAGCTCGACCGATTCCCCGAGCCTGACCGCACCTTTACAAAGGCGGATCGAGCAAATGTGGTCCCGCATGATAATGACCCTATAGTAATTTCAGTTGTGACCGTGGGAAGGAAGGTGCACCGTGTCCTGGTGGACCACGGAAGCTCGACAGATGTGATGTTCTGGCCGACCTTCAACAAATTAAAGTTCTCCCCCGACTGGTTGAGACCTTATGACTGATGTTTATACGAGTTTGCAGGAGATCAGGTCGAGGTCCGGGGTTACATCGAATTGAGGACCACGTTCACGGATGACAAAGCGTCTCCCACGATTAACATCAAGTACCTTGTAGTTAATGCGCCTTCCGCCTATAACATTCTTTTGGGTAGGCCTGCCTTGAATAGGTTAGGAGTGGTGCCTTCTTCAAGGCACATGAAGTTAAAGCTCCCTTCTCTTGATGGTGCGGTAATAACCATGAAGTTAGACCAGAAGACGTCTCGAAAGTGCCTCGAAGACAGCCTCAAGACCAAAAGAGGTGCATGTATCGTGACTACTGGGCCACCTAGGGACGAGGAAGGCGTCCGCATAAAGATCGCCCCAGAAAGACGTGTCAAGCCCGTGGAGGAGGTTGTTGAACGAGAGGTCAGGGGTAAGCAGTTCAAGCTTGGTAAGTCTTTGAGCCAGGAAGCGCAGGACCAAGTCGCCGAGGTTTTAGCCTGACATCTGGATGCCTTTGCATGGAATGCCTCAGACATGCCAGGGATAGAGCCTGATTTCTTGTGTCACCGCCGCACCATGAACCCCCAGGTCAGACTTGTTTGTCAAAGGCAAAGGAAGTTTAATGAAGAGAGGCGATGGGTCATCAGGCAGGAGACCCAGAAGCTGTTGGAAGCCAGTCACAAGGGAAATCCAGTACCCTGAGTGGTTGGCCAACGTGGTGCTGGTAAAGAAAGCTAATAGCAAGTGGAGAATGTGTGTCGACTTCACGGATTTAAACAAAGCCTACCCCAAGGACTCATACATGCTTCCCAGCATCGAGGCCTTGGTGGACAGCGCCTTAGGATGCAAACTCCTTAGCTTTTTGGATGCGTTTTCTGGGTATAACCAGATACAAATGCACCCCAGAGATGAATGCAAGACAGCATTCATGAGAAAGCACTCCAGTTACTGCTATAAGGTGATGCCCTTTGGTCTGAAAAATGTAGGAGCAACGTACTAGAGGCTGATGGACCGAATACTCGCCCCTATGGTCGAGGGAAACGTGCAGGAATATGTAGATAACATGGTCGTCACCTCTCAAGAGAAAGACCCACATGTGGCTGACCTTGAGGAACTCTTCAACACCATCTCCAGGTATAATCTCAAGTTGAACCCTGAAAAATGTGTATTTAGGGTAGAAGCAGGAAAATTCTTGGGGTTCTTGCTGACTGAACGTGGAATAGAGGCAAACCCAGAGAAGTGCGCAGCCATAATGAAGATGAGGAGCCTGGTTTCCGTGAAAGAGTTACAACAGCTGACAGGTTGGCTAGCTGCCCTATCACGTTTTGTTTCAGCAAGGGGTTAGAAGGTGTACCCTTACTTCCAGTGTTTGAAAAGAAATAACAGGTTCGTGTGGACTGCTGAGTGTAAGGAGTCCTCCTCAAGTTAAAAGAGTATCTAGCCAGTCCTCTAGTGTAAGGACCTGTAAAATTAAATTGGAATAAAAGGAATATATTTTAAATGAATTCTAAGTATGTTTTTATTTAAAATAAAAAGGAAGGAAAGTGTAGCTTAGAAGAGTATGAGATCGCCTGGTTAGTACATAATCGCCTGTCGCCTAGACTACCCATGCGGACATCGCCAGGGCGCGAGGTATGAGGACATCGCCAGGCGCGAGGTATGCGGACATCGCCAGGGCGCGAGAGACATCGGTCGTCTTCCAGAGAGAGAGAGATCGGTCGTCTTTCCGGATGAGTCATCGGTGGAAGGTTATCGCGCGATGTCGTGTTTCACACAGTTAAAGTGGGACCCAGACTCCCAGCATGAAACGTCCTGCAGGCGCGCCACGTAGACAAAAAGGGTGGTTCAGAATAGTGACATCAGAAAGTTGGCATGCGCAAGAGACACTCGCGGTCGTACTGTTCAGGGCAGTGGTTGGCATGCGCAAGAAGACAAAAAGGGTGGTTCAGAATAGTGACATCAGAAAGTTGGCATGCGCAAGAGACAACCGTGGCTGTACTGTTCAGTGAAACGTACACTCAGGCTTTCCTGCAGAGGGGGTGGTGGCAGCAGCATGCGTGGACAAGTAGGCTTGGATTCAAAAACCCACTGCGGGGAGGCAAAGAACGTTGCAGTGGCTCAAGAGTGAAAGAGCGAGTGCATCTTCATCCCTCTCTTTTCTCCTCTTCGCGCTGCGATTCAGGCAACCTCAAGCACCAGTAGACAAGCGATGACTGCCCTTGGACACTTGGGAGGTTCTCTGCAAGTCCTCCAAACCAGACGCTAAAACAGAGTTAAAGCATCCTTGAAGCTCGTTGGGTTGGAGCTCTTAGTGAAGTTTACGCAAGTCCAGGTAAGGGAAGCTAGCTTTGTTTTTCAATAAAAGTCGTAGATTAGCTGCTTCTGAAGTGAGGGCGACGTGGTCGCCGGTTTCATATTCCTTTCGCGATGCTCTGTTTTATGTGTGGGGGCGACGTGATCGCCGGTTTTAAACCCCTTTTTCATGATGCTCTGTTTTCATGAGCTTGGGCGACGTGATCGCCGGTTTTTAAATACAGATTTCGAACTCCCCTGTTTTAGTGTCGTTGAGACTGTTTGAGATTTAAATGTGGAATGCATGTGATATTCGAAAATCTGAACCTTTGAAATGATTATTGCTGTGATTTGAATCATTCATTTGAGTGGTATGATGTTTTGAATGTTGTGGATGTGGGATCAAGGCATAGTATTTTCAGGAAAGAAAATACCGTGTAAGATCGTGTGTAATGTGTATTGACTAGGGGCTTGTCTAGAAGGAGATATCCTGACTCTGCTGATATAATGGAATCACGTAGATGAAGTTATTCAGTTGTGGAGAGTCGAAGGAGGTTCATATGTATGGGTGAGTCGTGTGAAAAAGAACGAGCTCGGCCTGTTATATGAATCAACCCTGTCATACCGGGAGAGTGTTGATATTGAGACTATGTATGCGCATGGCTGTGTGGATTTCACAGCGACCCTGTGTGGATTTCACAGTGGTGTGGTATGACAGGTGCAGATCTCTGAGCCTGAGTCAACGCACGAGTCTTCCGGAAGTAGTGTCAAGTGTCTATGTGTGATGAGTCAGTGGAAGTCTGACGTGAGAAATGTGAAATATTGAAAATTTGTTGATAGACACTTGATGGTTGTGTGATACGAATGAGAAAGTGATGGACTCTTGTGAATGTTTAAAAAGGGCCGATCTACGTTGGTTGTCCAGTTTATAATTTAAAGTTTTAAAAATATCTAGCTTACCCTTTGTATTGTTCTGTGGCTGTTTTCTCTTAAAACTGTGATGATCGTGTATTTTACACAGGAGCAGATGATCTTCCAGGGAGTAGAGCTCCTCAGTGAGTGGTCGCCGGAAGGAGATCGCCTGTTTCTGTCTCTATGTGGTGATCGCCTGTTTTTCTGTTCTGATAGAAGATCGGCTGTTTTGGGTCTTCTGATAGGAGATCGCCGGTTTATGTAGGGAGACCGCCGGTTTCATTTTATTTGGCTGTATTTTGTTTAAGTTTTGGAAAATTGACCGGTTATGTATTAAACTCCCTGTGAGGAGAAACTTCATTACATATATATAATTATGTTCACTTCAATATTATTGTTTTACCTTTATTTCTTTTTTTTATTTATTTATTCCAAAGTATTTGGCGGGATGTTACATCTAGTGTTACGCAAGCCACAGCCAGGTATCCCAGTTCTTTTATACTTCGCCATCACAAAAAGGGCGATAAGATCGGTCCTCGTCCAAGAACAGGACCAAGTACAAAAACCAATATATTTTGTCAGCAAGGTCTTGCGAGGGCCTGAGGCACGTTATTAGGCCATCGAGAAGGCGGCACTAGTCGTGGTGTTCTCAGCAAGGAGGCTCTGTCACTATTTCCACAGCTTCATGATCATTGTGATGACGGACCTCCCCATTCGAAAGGTCCTGCAGAAACCAGATGTTGCAGGAAGAATGGTTCGTTGGGCAGTAGAACTATCTAAGTTTGTTGTGCAGTATGAACAACGAGGACCCATCAAGGGTCAGGTTTATGCATATTTTTCTAACAAACTCACTCTCTCTCAATTTCAAGATAGTTTCTTTTTTTCTAACTTTCAACTTCTATTATTAAGAACCAAGCACTCCTGTTTATAATAAGGAGGGCTGGACATGTTACAAAGGGGAAGGAGTGGGAAAAGTCACTCTTCTAGCTCCCTCTAGTGCCTAAGAGAGAAAGGAGTAGAAGAGTCACTTTTTCCACTTTTTCCTAAAGAAAGTGCCTAAAATGCCTTACATTTAGAGGTTTCTTTTGGTTTTCCTCTTTGGCATACTCCTAAGGCTATTTCTATATTATTTACAAATTTATACAAGAGTATTTACAAAGATTTATTTATAGTACTATCTTTTGAATTTTCAAGAGAACCAAAAATGTTCTACTTTTTAAGAAGACTAGTAAGAAGAATTTTAAATGCTTGGGTGGATGGCCTCTTCTTCCATTAGTGAAATCCTCTTCTACTTGATCTCCATCATGCTCCCCAGGTTGGAGAGAATTCGTCCATGAATTTAGAATCCCTGCATATAACAAAGTTAGTTTGCTATCAAATAAAGCAGTGGACGATAATAAATGCAAACTTGACTTAGCATTATGAATCATTGGGATGTTGGAAAAAGAAGTCCTATAGATAGACCATGTTGGAAAAAAGTGTGTGGGAATGATTATTTTCTTCGGAAAAATTCCATTTAAAGGGTAAAAACCATTAGTAGGTATGGAAAAATCATCCCTAACATTTTTCAACCAATATGGAGTGCAAGTAGGAACTTTTGGTAATGAAAAAGACAAAGAAGAAGAATACCTTGGATGCTCAAATTGAGGCATAGCATGAGTCAAAAAGATTGATTTAGTTGATAAGGTATTATGACTCATTTTATCATTTTCTTCTTTTTCATTTTCTCTTTTATTTTTCATTTTTAATTGGTCCTCATGAACTTCTTGTGGAGAGAGGGGCTTTAAGGTGACCTTGCGTCCTTGGAAGGAGAAAGACATTATATTGGTGAGGCCATCATGTAAAACATGTCTATCAAATTGCCAAGGCCTCCCTAAAAGAATATGGGTTGCTTCCATAGGCACAACATCACATAAAACCTCATCATTATACTTTCCTATTTCAAAATTTATGAGGACTTGTTTATTAACCATGATTTCTCCCTTTTTAGTAAGCCATTGGAGCTTATGGGGCTTGGAGAGATAGTGGGTAAAACAAGCTTCTCCACTACTCTTGTACTAGCCACATTTGTACAACTATCCCCATCAATTATCATGGAACATAACCTTTTGTTGATAAGGCACCGGGTATGGAAAATATTTTCTCTTTGGGTATCATCCAAAGTTTTTGAATTGTGCCCATCATGCGCCTTATCACCAATAAGTCACCTTCACATGGTATTTCACATTCATTATCACTAGGGCTAGGGGAAAGGGAGTTAGATTTAGAAAAATTATCACTATGTTCACTTACAACTATACCCCCTTTTACCATCGTGGTTCTTTTAGTTGGACAATTTGCGGCTATATGACCATAACCTAAACACTTAAAACATTTCTTACTTTAGGTTTTGGTTGGTGATTTAGAAATAGAAGAATTATGAGAGTCCTTTTTTTGAGTGGATTCTTTAAAAAATTTGGAAGGAGTATCAAGTTTTGAAATGTGATTTTTATCCTTCCAAGGTGAGTTATAGAAGCCATCATTATGAGTTTTCTTAAAAGAATTTTTCTTCAAAATTTGTGATTCAACCTTGATGGCTAGGTGAACCAATTTTCCCAAATAAGTGTACTCATAAAGTTCTACAACATTTCGAATATCTTGTATTAATCCACTTACAAAACGAGCCATCTTAGATTCTTCACTTTCATGCATGTTAATATGAGTTAAAAGCATTTCAAGTTCTTTATAATAAGCATCCACACTAAGCGTGCCTTGATGTAGCCTTTGGAGCTTCAACAAAAGGTCTTTCCTATAATGTGGAGGCACAAATCTAGCACGGCATGCATTCTTTCAAATCATTCCAAGAGACCACGGGAGGCCTCTTGTTTAGCCCAATGTCCATAAGAGTTTTATGCCACCATTGCATGGCATAGTCCAAAAATTCTAAGGTAGCTAGTATTGAACCAAGTGGTGTTCAAGGTTTTGAGGAATCCAAATCCTTTGAAGGATGATGAAGCCTCTTCTTTGCTTGATGTTGTTGTGCTGGTTTATTGTTTTGTTCTGGGGTAGTTTAATTTTGTAATCCACCCTTAGATTAAATCTCAAAGCACTTAGCATCTCAATCTTTAAACAAAGTAAAGTGTTTTTCAAACTAAGTTGAAACAACCGATTGTTATGTCGAAACAACCGATTGTTTACACTTAGATGTTTTGAGAAAGTTTGAAAACTATTTTTGAATGAAGAAAACTGTTAAGTAACAAAACAACCGATTGATTCAAGGAAACAACCGATTGTTTGTTCTGGAACCTTAACAGAAAAACTGTTTTCTTTGACTAAGCTTTAAATGATTTGAAACTGAATACGCTCCAGTCATTAAATGCTTTGACCAATCTTTTTGAAAGCAATTATGGGTTTGTTAAGATTTGATAACAAACTTTCTTTATTTAAATTCAGAAAAACTGTTTCAAATAGTATAATGCTTTTGACAAAGTTTTTCTAAGAGAGTTTTCAAAGAGTTGAGATTGCTTAAGAGCTCAAGGGATTGATCAAGGTGCTGGAATAGGATTCTACTTGTATTGATTTCAGATCTTCATCTGTAACAAGTGTAATCTGTGTAAACTGCTGAAACATTTCTTCTGTGTATTGTTGCTGAGATTGGCTGTGTTCTTGAGGTGTTCAAGATCAGCAATCTTAGTGTTGGCCAAGGAGAGTGTGTGTCTTGAGGTTTTCAAGGTCATTCTCTTGGTTGTTGTGTAAGTGATCAAGGTGTGATTGCTTAGTGGATTTCGTCAGGGGTTCTGAGAAGACTGGATGTAGCTCTGGGTTGGAGTGAACCAGTATAAACAACTTTGTACAATCTCTCTATCCCTTACTCTTTAAATTCAGTTTGTTTGTTGTTTGCTGATATAAACAACCGATTGTTTCGAAGAAACAACTGATTGTTTTTCTGACAGTGCAGTTTTGCTTACTGTTTTGGCTAACTGAATTGGTTAATCAATTGGTTTCTGAGATAAATTCATTCTAGCTTCAAAAAGTTTGGGAAAACCTCTTTAAAAAATTCACCCCCCCTCTAGTTTAAAGCCATAATTTCTAACAATCGGCATCAAGAGCTTGGTTCTTGAAAGTTATTCAAGTTGATCTAAAATCTTTTTTTTATGGCTGGAAAACTATCTTTTGAGGAGGGCTCTTCAATCTACAAACCACCTTTATTCTGTGGATTGAATTATAAGTTTTGGGAAGCAAGAATGAAAATCTTTATTGAATCAATTGATCAAAGAATTTGGGACTCAATTGAGAATGGTCCTTACATTCCAAAGTTCAAAAAGAATAATTCCTTTACTATAAAACCTTTGTCCAAATGGACAGATGATGAATGTAAGATGGCTCAGCTTGATAGGTCTGCTCAAAACATTATAGCTTCTGCATTAGATACTAATGAATTTTTCAGGATATCAAAGTGCAAAACTGCTAAGGAAATGTGGGAGACTCTCAAGGCTGCTCATGAACCAAAGGAAGCAATGAAAAAGAGTCAAGCAAGAAGGAAGAAAAGACAAAATAAGAAAAACCTCAATCTTTGCTTAATGGCCAGAAGGGAGGATGACTCATGTAGTGTAAGTTCATCAAACTCTTCAAACTCTGAAAATTATGGTCAATTGCTTCAAGCCTTTCAAGAAACACATGAAGAAGCGAACCGATTGGCTCTCTTAAACAATCGATTGAAAGAAAAGAATAGCTGGCTTGAAAACAGAGTAAAAGCACTGGAGGAGGATTTAGAAAATTCAAAAATGGATTTTGAAAATCTGGAAATCATTTACAAAAACTCCTCTTGCAAGTGTGATACTCTAATTTGTGAAAATTGTGAAAATCTTGAAAATAAGGTACACTATCTTGTTAAAACAGTGGATAAGCTTTCTAAAGGCCAATCCAACTTTGAAAGTGTGCTAGCATCTCAAAAGTGTGTTTTTGGAAAATTAGGATTGGGTTTTAATCCACAAAACCAAGATAGATTTTCAAAATCTTTTTCAAAAAAGCCAGAAAAACAATCGATTGGACCATCGAAACAATCGATTGTTACATGCTTCTATTGCATGAAAAGAGGTCATTCTGTGCGATTCTGTAAAATCAGAAAACATGTTGTTCCTAAAGGGTTTATGAAGTGGATTCCCAAGAAAAATAAAGCTTATGTTGATGAGTATAAACCAGATGGACCCTCATTCATAAGGGGACCAAACCTATGTACTTGAGAATTTTCTTTGTAGGAAAACTTGGAGGAAAGAAAGCAGCTTTGGTACTTCGACAGTGGATGCTCCAAGCATATGACAGGGGACAAATCAAAGTTCCTGAGAATATCCTTCAAGCAAGAGGGTCATGTCACCTATGGAGATAACAACAAAGGAAGAATACTTGGAAGAGGATCCATAGGAGATGAGAGCATCTTGGTGATTCATGATGTGCTCTTTGTTGAAGGCCTAAAGCATAATCTGCTGAGTATTAGCCAATTGTGTGACAAGGGGTATCAAGTGATGTTCAAGGCAAACACATGTGAAATTTGTCTACCCAACACTAAAGCGGTAATGTTGGTAGGTAAGAGAGTTAATAATGTGTATCTTCTAGATATCTCTTCACCATGTTCAATTGGATGTCTTCTATTCAAGCAAGATGAATCTTGGCTTTGGCATAGAAGAATTGCTCATATTCACATGAATCATTTGAACAAGCTAATATCAAAAGATCTTGTGATTGGGCTGCCAAAACTCAAGTTTGAGAGGGATCACATTTGTGAAGCTTGCCAAAAAGGGAAACAAGTGAAAAGTTCTTTTAAAACCAAAAATGTTGTCTCTTCATTGAGACCTCTTGAAATCCTTCACATGGATCTCTTTGGACCCTCTAGAACTATGAGTCTTCATGGAAATTATTATTCTCTTGTTATTGTTGATGATTTCTCTAGGTACACTTGGACCTTGTTCTTGGAATCAAAGAGTGATGCCCTTGCTGCATTCAAAAAGCTAGCAAGAAGACTTCAAAACACAAAGGGCAGCAACATAGGCTCAATAAGGAGTGACCATGGAGGAGAATTTCAAAATGAGAAGTTTGTCAAGTTTTGTGAGAAGTTGGGAATCCTACACAATTTCTCTGCTCCAAGAACACCATAGCAAAATGGAGTTGTAGAGAGGAAGAACAGGTCTCTTGAAGAGCTTGCAAGGACAATGCTTAGTGAATCTTCACTTCCTAAGTATTTTTGGGCAGATGCAGTGAGTACCTCTTGTTATGTGATGAATAGGGTGCTTATAAGGCCCATTTTGAAGAAAACTCCATATGAACTTTTCAATGGAAGAAAGCTTAACATCAGTCACCTCAAAGTCTTTGGCTGTAACTGTTTTGTTCTCAACTATGGAAAGGAAAGCTTGGGAAAATTTGATGAGAAAGCTGACCTTGGTATTTTCATTGGTTATTCACTCACAAGCCATGCTTATAGAGTCTACAACAAAAGGTTGATGACTATAGAAGAATCAGTTCATGTAGTCTTTGATGAGGTAGATCACAGAATCAGTGAAAACCCAAAGATCAGTGCTGAGGAAGACGAACAAAGCATCAGTTTGGGGAGAAGCTGGATATTTGTGCAGAAAAACAATCGGTTGATTAACAGAAACAACCGATTGAAATTCTGCAACAGAGTGAGCTACCCAAAGAGTGGAGGATTCCAAGAGATCTTTCAGTGGATAAAATCATAGGGCAGATAAAGGAAGGTGTCTCCACACGTAGCTCCATCTCAAACTACTGCAGACACATAGCTTTTGTCTCTCAAATTGAACCAAAGTCAATTGAAGAAGCTCTCAAGGATGAGAAGTGGGTTGAAGCTATGCAAGAATAGCTAAATCAATTTGAAAGAAATGAGGTATGGTTTCTTGTTCCTAGAACTAATGAAATGAATATTATTGGTGCAAAATGGGTTTTCAGGAACAAGCTAGATGAGGAAGGAGTGATCACTAGAAACAAAGCAAGGTTAGTTGCCAAAGGCTACAATCAAGAAGAGGGCTTAGACTATGGTAAAACCTTTGCTCTTGTGGCTAGATTGGAGGCTGTGAGGCTGCTGCTGGCTTTTGCATGTATGAATGGTTTTAAACTCTTCCAAATGGATGTAAAAAGTGCCTTCTTGAATGGCTACATCAATGAGGAAGTCTATGTAGATCAATCACCTGGTTTTGAAGACCACAAGTATCCCAACCATGTCTTCAAGTTGAAGAAAGCTTTGTATGGACTGAAACAAGCTCCAAGGCAGTGGTATGAGAGGCTTAGCAATTTTCTGCTATCTCTTGGTTATGAAAGAGGAATGATAGACAAGACTCTCTTCATCAAGAAGTCACATGCAGAAATAATTCTTGTGCAAATATATGTTGATGACATCATCTTTGGTGCTACACAAGATAGGTTGTGTGAAGAATTTGTGGCTGCTATGAAAGGTGAGTTTGAAATGTCTATGATGGGAGAACTATCTTTCTTTCTTGGATTGCAGGTTAAACAAACAAAGGATGGGATCTTCTTAAGTCAATCAAAGTATTGCAAGGAGATTCTCAAAAAGTTTGAAATGGAGAATTGCAAAGAGGCAAGCACTCCAATGCCATCAAGCTGCTACATGGATGCAGATTCTGCTGGAAAGAGTATAGATCAAACAAAATTTAGAGGTTTGATTGGATCATTGCTTTATCTAACAGCAAGTAGACCGGACATTATGTTTGCGGTGTGTCTATGTGCAAGATTTCAAGCAAATCCTAAAGAGTCACACTTCAAAGTTGCAAAGAGGATTCTGAAATATCTCAAAGGAACATCATCTGTAGGATTATGGTATCCCTCTCATTCTCCAATACATTTAATTGGTTATTCAGATTCTGATTTCGCAGGTTGCAAGCTAGATAGAAAAAGCACAAGTGGTACTTGTCACCTTTTTGGCTCTAGCCTAATCTCATGGCATAACAAGAAACAAGCTTGTGTTGCTCTCTCTACTGCTGAGGCAGAATATATAGCTGCTGGTAGCTGCTGTGCACAGATCCTATGGCTCAAACAACAACTTGCAGATTTTGGTGTACAAATCAGCAAAGTTCCTTTGATGTGTGATAACACAAGTGCTATCAATCTTACCAAAAATCAAATCCAGCACTCAAGGACCAAACATATTGAAATAAGACATCATTTCATCAGAGATCATGTGCAAAATGGGAACTGTGAAGTGAAGTTTGTGGAGACCAAACTGCAGCTAGCTGACATCTTCACAAAGCCTTTGCCAAAAGAGAGGTTTTTCTTCTTAAGAAATGAGTTAGGTATTCTTGATCTAAATAATCTCTCTTAAAATCTATGTTTGATACATGTTAAAATCTATTTGTGAAGACAAATAGGGGGAGAATTATTGGTACTTGCATATCTGTATCTTATATGCATAAAAATGTTTAAATCTCTGAGTATAAAAGTGTTTTCTGCTGCTGCTGATAGAAACAATCGATTGTTTTGTGTAAACAACTGATTGAATTTTATGTTAAAAGAGGTATAATCTAACTTGCTGCTGTAAGAAGCTTTGGATAGTGCAAATATTTTCTCTGCAGGAACTGCTTCAGATTTAATCAGTACAACACAAGCACCAGGGATTTGTCTTCATCAAATAGGGGGAGATTGTTGAACCAAGTGGTGTTCAAGGTTTTGAAGAATCCAAATCTGATCCGGTTGGTCAGTGGTGGTCGATGACGTCAGCAGCAGATGACCACGTGGACCATTCACAGGGTGACACGTGGTAGAAGATAGCAGGTGAATCAGAGGGGAGATCACTCAGAACGGTGATCGGTGGTCAGTTGCTAAAGTGACCACCACTAGAAGATTAGTTCCTAGATGAGCGCCTGACAGCAGAGCGCGATAAGTAATGAAGCACCGATCAGTCATCGGGGAGAAGGGTGATTAACACCTCTTTGTCGAGAAAGAAGTGCTCAATTCGAGCAGAGAGCTCACCAATGAAGTCCTCAGAGGGTAAGAGATGTGGGCAATGACAAGGTGGTGAGATGTCCCTTCAGCGCGCTAGTCCTTACGCGCAGAGCCACGTAGGTCGCCCAGGCCGATGACTTAGTCTCTTTGCTGAAACAAGTTAACAGCTTGAGACTGGGGGGCTTGTGTACCGACCAGTCCTCGGACACCGAGAACAGGTGGTAGAGGGTAAACCACGTCAGCTGGGTCCCACAACATGGGCCAAAGCCACGTGGAGTGGACCCCGTAGGCAGCTTGGATTAGAGGGTGATCAGTCATCGGCATTCCCCTCAGAGTGGGGTGATCAGTCATCGGTGTGTTCCCTTAGAGTAGGGTGATCAGTCATCGGCATTCCCCTCAGAGTGGGGTGATCAGTCATCGGTGTGTTCCCTTAGAGTAGGGTGATCAGTCATCGGCGCGTCCCCACAGGGAAGGGTGAGTAGTCGTCAGACCACCAGGATGGGCTGAGGCTTCATCGCCACTCAGAGTATGGCGAGGTGACATCGACCTTGGGTGAAGACGAGGTGACATCGGCCTTGGGGGAAGACCAGTTAAATACCCAGAGACTAGGTGCACAAGGAGGCACCCAGGTGGTCACCCTGTTAAAGTTTGCACTCCAGAAAAGGAAACCTTATGTGCTAGATTACCCTAAGATTGTGTAATAGCGGCGCAAGGGTATTCCAGTAAACCCTAAATATGGCTAGTAGCGCAGTGAACCCTAACCCTAATTAGGGCTAGCGGCGCATTAAACCCTAGACTATATAAGGGACAGTAAGATACTTCACAAAGGTACGCAGTTTCTAGACCTAAACACATAGAGAGAAACTCAATACACTTGGTGTTCCTACCCTACACTGACTTGAGCGTCGGAGTGCAAACGGCCTCTAGGGCGCCCCCTTTCTCTTTTGCAGGTGCAGATTGCTTCGAAAGAACCAAGCACGTATCAACGTGAGGAAGGAGGCGTGTGAGTGTCGTGAGTCAACCGACAGGCGGGTCAACCGGCAAGAACATTTGGCGCCCACCATGGGGCCGGAGTAAAACGAAGGTCCCATACACAAGAACGAGAGCAGAAATCGCAGAGAATGAGGAATACCAGACATGGATCTGTTCCGCCGAATGGAGCCGACGGCGTTACCATGCAATAAATCATGGAAACGATGCGCGCCCTCCAAGAGACGGTGGCAGAGTCCAGGGTGCAACAGGCGCGGATGCAGGAGGACCTGGCCGCCTCTCAGTCCAGGAATGAGGAGTTGCGCAAGGCAAACGAGGAGATGCGCTCGAGTCTGCACCACATGCAGCAAGCTGGTGGTCGCGTGGGAGAGGATCAGGCTCCACTAACGCCCCCAAGGGCCTTCCCTATGCCTTTCTCCCCTGAGATCATGAACACAGTGGTGTCTCCCAATCTGGTGGGAGTGAAGGCGTCGTTCACGGGGAAGGAAGATCCAGAAGCGCATCTGATAGCCTTCCACACCCAGATGATGTTGTCTGGAGGTTCAGACGCTGTGTACTGCAAGGTGTTTATGAGTACGCTGAGTGGAGTAGCTATGGAGTGGTTCGTGAGCCTACCAGAGGGCCACGTCACCTCCTTCCAGCAGTTTTCGAAGCTGTTCACAGAGCAGTACATCGTCAACAGAGCGCTACCAATGGTGTCCTACGACCTGTTCGACGTGCGCCAGTACCAGGGGGAGTCGTTGAAGGACTACCTCAACCGTTTTGGTGCGTAGGTAGTGAGGTTGCCCAGCAAGGACGAGGACATGCTGGTGCATGCATTCAAGAAAGGTGTGCTGCCTGGTCTTTTCAGTGAATCGCTCATCAAAGACCACCCTGCCACCTTCGCTGAGATTCGGCGACGCGCGGTGGCGCATATTGTAGCAGTCGCAGGTCTCTGAGAAGAAAAGCAGTGCTGCACCGCCAAGGCGCAAAGGACAGGGGAAGCAGCAGCGACACGCTTGGGTGCATGAGGCCAGAGAAGGGAAGGAAGCGCAGGGCAGGTCTCGCCCCTACACACCCAGGAAGGATCAGGCCAGGGGGCGTGCAAGGGAGAACAATGCACCCCCCAGGTATGATTTCATGATAGAGTTGGCGGAGCTGATTGCAATTCCCACTGTAGCTGCAAGACTCCGAGTACCAGAGAAAACTGACAAGGTGCTTGGAAGTAGGAAGGATGACCGGTGTGAATTCCATCAGGCTTTTGGACACACACTCTACACCTGCCTGGCGCTGGGGCATCAACTTGCTGAGTTGGTGAAAACAGGTTTCCTCACCGATTACCTGAGGGAGCCGCAAGGAGATCGCGCTTCGGGGTCCCAGGCAGGCGACCAGCAGCATGAGATCCCTGTGCACGGGGAAATCAGGTGATGGAGGGAGCTACGCTGGGGGGGCTCCCGGGTAGCTCAGGGGGAAGCTGAAGCAGAGGGCATGATCGCTACTCGTGAGGTCGGTCATCGCCAATAAAAGGAGACCCAACATATATGTTAAGATGTAAAGTAGATGCGTTCTCGCGCTATACCCTGTAAGCAGTTGAATACACCAGGGGGCACTCTTTTCCCTAAGGAGGGTTTTTAACGAGGCCACCCAATAAAAAAGACTTCAGTACATAAAGTGTGTGTTTTCCAGTTTAAAGTTCCCCTTGCCCCAAGCGCAATTGCAGGTGATAGGTGGTCAGTACCAAGTGACCACCACCCACAGATCAGCGCCTGGACAAGCGCCTGAGAGCAGAGTGCGAGAAGTCATCGGTGGTTATTCATCGCGCGATTAGTCATCGCCGCGTGCAAGCACGATCAGACATCGCCGCATGAGGGCGCGATCTCTCGCCGCCACGTACAGAGCACGATCACTCATCGGTGCATGCTCATCGGGGTCTTGCCAACACGTGTTAAGCTGGGACCCAAGCTCCCAGCGAGAGCGTTACGCATGCAGCTCGCATGATTCCAGAAGAAGAGCTCATCGCCGTTGGGAACGTGCATGGAACCGTGTGATGAGGCCATGCAGGCAGGATGCGCCTGGCGAGTGCGCTCAGACCAGCCACGCCAGGTGCTCTCCTGGGAGCATGCACCCACTCAGAGAACATTGAAGAAAAGTCCTCTTCCTCTGCTTCTTACAGCAAGGTTGAGGCGAGAGAAAAGTCCTCTTCCTCTGCTTCTTACAGCAAGGTTGAGGCGAGAGAAAAGTCCTCTTCCTCTGCTTCTTACAGCGAGGCTGAGGCGAGCGAAAAGTCCTCTTCCCTCGACTCTTACAGCGAGGCTGAGGCGAGATAGAACCTGTCACTTGGGGTTAGAGGTCTCGTGAGTGGAGAGGTAGGTTCGTAGAGAACACCTCCATTTCGAGTGAGAACTTCCAACGTGAACAGAAGGGTTCGCCCAGATAAATCCTCCTCGCCTGTGAGCGATGTGAGGTCAGATAAATCCTCCTCGCCTATGAGCGATGTGAGGTCAGTTAAGTCCTTCCTCGCCTGTGAGCGATGCGAGGCAAGATTGAACCTGTCACTTGGGGGTTAGAGGTCTCATAAGTGGGAAGGTAGGTTCGTCAAGAACACCTCCCCTTCGAGTGAGAATGCCCAACGTGAACAGCCAGGTTCACCAGTTAAGTCCTCCCTCGCCTGTGCGCGATGCGAGGCAAGATTGAACCTGTCACTTGGGGGTTAGAGGTCTCGTAAGGGGGAAGGTAGGTTCGTCAAGAACACCTCCCCTTCGAGTGAGAACGCCCAACGTGAACAGCCAGGTTCACCAGTTAAGTCCTCCCTCGCCTGTGAGCGATGCGAGGCAAGATTGAACCTGTCACTTGGGGTTAGAGGTCTCGTAAGCGGGAAGGTAGGTTCGTCGAGAACACCTCCCCTTCGAGTTAGAACACCCAACGTGAACAGCAAGGTTCACCAGAGAAGAAAGTCCTCACCCTCGACTTTGTACAGCGAGGCTGAGGCGAGATAAGAAAGTCCTCACCTCGACTTTGTACAGCGAGGCTGAGGCGAGATAAGAAAGTCCTCACCTCGACTTTGTACAGCGAGGCTGGGGCGAGATAAGAAAGACCTCACCCTCGACTTTTTACAGCGAGGCTGAGGCGAAAGAAATCCTCACCTCGACTTTTTACAGCGAGGCTGAGGCGAGAGAAGAAAGTCCTCTCCCTCGACTTTGTACAGCGAGGCAGAGGCAAGAGAAAAAATATCTCACCTCGACTTTTTACAGCGAGGCTGAGGCGAAAAGAAAGACCTCACCCTCGACTTTGTACAGCGAGGCTGAGGCAAGAGCAGAAAGACCTCACCTCGAATTTGTACAGTGAGGCTGAGGCGAGAGGAGAAAGACCTCACCTCGACTTCTTACAGCGAGGCTGAGGCGCGATGACTGATCGGTGGTGCACCAACATGCTAGTCGGTGGTCGGTGGTAGAAGCAAGTTCTGCTACGAGAAGCCAAAGCATTTAGGCCCTTCAAGTCAGTCGTCCAGCATGAAGTTATGCATAAAAGTTGTTAAAGACAATGCTGAGTCACATGCAGAGAGTTAAAAATGGAAAGGGACATGCAGCTGGAGCAAAGATTTCATTCATATTGAAGTCAATACAGTGAGCCTTTAGAGCTAAAAGGTTTATACAAGTTATGAAGCAGAAAAAGAAGTTACACAGAAAAGAAGAAGTTGCAAAGGGAGAAGCTCAAGGAGGAGGAATGATCTTGCCATCGACCACTTAGTCTCTTCACTGAGAACGAGTTCACAGCTCTAGACTGGGGGGCTTATGATCCGGTCAGTCAGTGGTAGTCGATGACGTCAGCAGCAGATGACCACGTGGACCATTCACAGGGTGACACGTGGTAGAAGATAGCAGGTGAATCAGAGGGGAGATCACTCAGAATGGTGATCGGTGGTCAATTGCTAAAGTGACCACCACCAGCAGATCAGTGCCTAGATGAGCGCCTGACAGCAGAGCGCGATAAGTAATGAAGCACCGATCAGTCATCGGGGAGAAGGGTGATTAACACCTCTTTGTCGAGAAAGAAGTGCTCAATTCGAGCAGAGAGCTCACCAATGAAGTCCTCAGAGGGTAAGAGATGTGGGCGATGACAAGGTGGTGAGATGTCCCTTCAGCGCGCTAGTCCTTACGCGCTAGTCCTTACGCGCAGAGCCACGTAGGTCGCCCGGGCCGATGACTTAGTCTCTTCGCTGAAACAAGTTAACAGCTTGAGACTGGGGGGCTTGTGTACCGACCAGTCCTCGGACACCGAGAACAGGTGGTAGAGGGTAAACCACGTCAGCTGGGTCCCACAGCATGGGCCAAAGCCACGTGGAGTGGACCCCGCAGGCAACTTGGATTAGAGGGTGATCAGTCATCAGCATTCCCCTCAGAGTGGGGTGATCAGTCATCGGTGTGTTCCCTTAGAGTAGGGTGATCAGTCATCGGTGTGTTCCCTTAGAGTAGGGTGATCAGTCATCGGCGCGTCCCCACAGGGAAGGGTGAGTAGTCGTCAGACCACCAGGATGGGCTGAGGTGTCATCGCCACTCAGAGTATGGCGAGGTGACATCGGCCTTGGGTGAAGACGAGGTGACATCGGCCTTGGGGGAAGACCAGTTAAATACCCAGAGACTAGGTGCACAAGGAGGCACCCAGGTGGTCACCCTGTTAAAGTTTGCACTCCAGAGAAGGAAACCTTATGTGCTAGATTACCCTAAGATTGTGTGATAGCGGCGCAAGGGTATTCCAGTAAACCCTAAATATGGCTAGTAGCACAGTGAACCCTAACCCTAATTAGGGCTAGCGGCGCAGTAAACCCTAGACTATATAAGGGACAGTAAGATACTTCACAAAGGTACGCAGTTTCTAGACCTAAACACATAGAGAGAAACTCAATACACTTGGTGTTCCTTGCCCTACACTGACTTGAGCGTCGGAGTGCAAACGGCCTCTAGGGCGCCCCCTTTCTCTTTTGCAGGTGCAGATTGCTTCGAAAGAACCAAGCACGTATCAACGTGAGGAAGGAGGCGTGTGAGTGTCGTGAGTCAACCGACAGGCGGGTCAACCAGCAAGAACAAAATTCTTTGAAGGATGATGAAGCCTCTGCTTTGCTTGATGCTGCTGTGCTGGTTTATTGTTTTGTTCTGGGGTAGTTTAATGTTGTAATCCACCCTTAGATTAAATCTCAAAGCACTTAGCATCTCAATCTTTAAACAAAGTAAAGTGTTTTTCAAACTAAGTTGAAACAACCGATTGTTATGTCGAAACAACCGATTGTTTACACTTAGATGTTTTGAGAAAGTTTGAAAACTGTTTTTGAATGAAGAAAACTGTTAAGTAACGAAACAACCGATTGATTCGAGGAAACAATCGATTGTTTGTTCTGGAACCTTAACAGAAAAAATGTTTTCTTTGATTGAGCTTTAAATGATTTGAAACTGAATACGCTCCAGTCATTAAATGCTTTGACCAATCTTTTTGAAAGCAATTATGGGTTTGTTAAGATTTGATAACAAACTTTCTTTATATAAATTCAGAAAAACTGTTTTAAATAGTAGAATGCTTTTGACAAAGTTTTTCTAAGAGAGTTTTCAAAGAGTTGAGATTGCTTAAGAGCTCAAGGGATTGATCAAGGTGCTGGAATAGGATTCTACTTGTATTGATTTCAGATCTTCATCTGTAACAAGTGTAATCTGTGTAAACTGCTGAAACATTTCTTCTGTGTATTGTTGCTGAGATTGGTTGTGTGTTCTTGAGGTGTTCAAGATCAGCAATCTTAGTGTTGGCCAAGGAGAGTGTGTGTCTTGAGGTTTTCAAGGTCATTCTCTTGGTTGTTGTGTAAGTGATCAAGGTGTGATTGCTTAGTGGATTTCCTCAGGAGTTCTGAGAAGACTGGATGTGGCTCTGGGTTGGAGTGAACCAGTATAAATAACTGTGTACAATCTCTCTATCCCTTACTCTTTAAATTCAGTTTGTTTGTTGTTTGCTGATATAAACAACCGATTGTTTTTCTGACAGTGCAGTTTTGCTTACTGTTTTGGCTAACTGAATTGGTTAATCAATTGGTTTCTGAGATAAATTCATTCTAGCTTCAAAAAGTTTGCGAAAACCTCTTTAAACAATTCACCCCCCCTCTAGTTTAAAGCCATAATTGCTAACAGCTAGCTTAACTTGTTGGTCATCTTTAACCTCATGAATACTAAACACTTGTTCTACCTTAGCTTCCCAACCTAAGTAAACTTTAGGATCATCTTCACCACTAAAGCTAGGAAGTTTTACAAATTGCAAATAAGGCTTTGCCACATGTTGGCGCCTTTCTTCATAATTATGATGCCTCCTCCATTTGGTTTCATCTTCATGTCCATTATAGTTGGAAGAATCTTGAAGAATGGCGTCTTCTATGGTGTGTATGGCTGGACCTTCCATTAGTCACTTCAAGCCTTTGCAATCTTTCTTCCAGTTGCCTTATAACTTCATCTTTTTGTGCAAGTGACCTTTTTGCTTCTTTTAGTTCACCAAGAATGAAAGCTTTTTGTGGAGAGTGTGGTTTGGAAGATTCACCACTTGAATATTGAGCCATTGTCAAAACAGTACAGCAAACACAAATAGCAAACAATTAAAGAAAACAATGTTAGAAAAAAAACAAAATAGGTGCGGTTTTGGACAAAAATAAGGGCACTCAAAATCACTCCAAGAAAATTATACTTCATTCAACCAAGCTTCTCTTGTGGAATGGAGTAACCTCAAATGAAAGATGCCAAAGCAGTCAACCACTCATCCGAAAATTACCACCACAAAAGTTGAAGAACAATAAAAGACAAGCAAGAAAAGGTACAAAACAAGAAAGGATAGTGCAAAAGGAATACAAGATATATGACAAAACTTAAGGAATGAAAGACAGGCAATAAAAGGCACACAATAAGACTCAAAGAATACTCACTAAACTTTATAATAAAGAAAGAAATTACAACTCATAAACTTGTCAAAGTAAAAGGATCAAAAGTTCCACAAAGTAGACAACAATTTGCCAATCACTATGAATCCAACTTTGGTATGAAAATTAATGTGCAAAAGAATGAATACATGCAAATACCAAACTGTTTTGAAGGATTTAAAAATAGAATTGGTTCTGTTTTGGTTCTTTTTCTTTTTTTTTTATACCAAATGGAACTTATGTAGTGAAAGAACCATAATATTCATAATATGGAAGTTGAAACATCAATCAATTTGCACAAAATTTTTTAGGAAGGATTCAAGACAATTGAACACTTGAAATCAAATGTTTGGAACCTCTAATCACAAGTACTAAAATAAATTCAAGAGAAACACAAACTTTGAAAATCAAAAGCAAGCAAGTATAGACAAGATTTGGACACCTAGAACACTATGAACATAAAACTCAAGACAAGAGGTGAGATTAATGAAAAGGCACAAACTATAGACATATTCAAACAAACAAAGCATGAATATAGGGCTGGAAAAAAATTCTGCACAAAAATATAGGTGCTGGAAAACAGAATGCACAAAGTTAAAGTGCTAGAAAAACAAATTGTTCAAAGAGAAAGTGTCTATTCAACTCACAATCAACAAATCAGCACCATGGCTCTAGATACCACATGATGTGAGTTCATTATGAACCTTTCTTGGTTTGGGTTGAGTTGATATATGTTTCATTGTATTCATGACACTTTCAAGAATTAGGATCAAAATTCTAAAGAACAATTAATAGAGTTACTACTCAAGAAAACAAAGGTTCATACTAAAAACACATGAATAGGTAACTTGTAGTGTAAGAAAACAATGGAATATGAATGGGTAATTCAAGAACAGTACTAAACTTCAAAGGAAACACAAGAACAACATAAGAACACAAAGAACAAGTGAAATTACCGATTGAAATTCAATAGGAATTAGAAAATCACAAAGAAACTCATTAAAGAACAAAACCCATGAATGGAGAACAAGAACAACACATGTATATGGAAACCCATGGTTTGGACGAAACTAAAACAGCAAGAAAACAAGGAAATAAACCGAACAAAGTGCAGAACAATGGCAGCAAATGAAAGGAAACAATTCATGGAAAAGATTGAACCGATTAAAAATGGAAAAACTACAACAAAACACAAATGGGTATTTTTGGAAGATGAATAGAAATGACTTATGTGGTTGTAGTCTTTTGGAGATGTGCTTCACGCCACTTGGAGGGTGGTTCTTCCAAGATGACTGGGAGGTGCCGCCACTTGAGAGTCTCCAAAGCTCACAAGATAAGACATGGAGGAGAAGAAGAGACAAGTCTCACAAACTCACTCTCTCTCAATTTCAAGATAGTTTCTTTTCTTCTAACTTTCAACTTCTATTATTAAGAACCAAGCACTCCTATTTATAATATGGAGGGCTGGACATGTTACAAAAGGGAAGGAGTGGGAAGAGTCACTCTTCTATCTCCTTCTAGTGCCTAAGAGAGAAAGGAGTAAAAGAGTCACTTTTTCCACTTTTTCCTAAAGAAAGTGCCTAAAATGCCTTACATTTAGAGGTTTCTTTTGGTTTTCATCTTTGGCATACTCCTAAGGCTATTTCTATATTATTTACAAATTTATACAAGAGTATTTACAAAGATTTATTTATACTATTATCTTTTGAATTTTCAAGAGAACCCAAAATGTTCTGCTTTTTAAGAAGACTAGTAAGAAGAATTTTAAATGCTTGGGTGGATGGCCTCTTCCTCCATTAGGGAAATCCTCTTCTACTTTATCTCCATCACCTACTAAGGGGTTTGAAAAGAATACTGGAAAAGGCTAAGGGGACTTGGGCGAAGGAGGTTCCGAGGATTGTGTGGGCGTATCATACCACCCCGCAGTCCACTACTAAGGAAACACCCTTTAGCTTGGTATATGGGTTAGACGCCATGATTCCAGTAGAAATTTAGGAGAGCTCGTCGTGCTTTCAGAACTTTGTGGCTGAGGAATCTAATGAAGAAAGAAGGGTAAACTTAGATCTCTTGGACGAGGTCTGATGGCCTTCACATGTTGAGCTCTCCTTGGATGTTGAAGATGGTGCGGAAGCAATGGTCGAAATGAGCAAGACCCTTCTAGGAGTGATGCTGATCTTGAAGGTGCATGATGTGTATGGGAGTAGGGAGGTTTGGCCAACCCTTGGTGAGGTGAAGGAGATGAAGATCAATTCCTAGAAACTAGGAGAGAGCAAAGCTTGGCACAAATTTGGCAGCATAACTTTACTCATTAATCTTGAAAATACATGAGGTAGGCCTCCTTATTTATAGATTTAGGAGCCTTGGTGATGGAGATCAAGCTCTAGTGGACATGGAGGCCAATCAACAAGATCAAGAAGAGGTAGAGGCGCAAATAGAGGACGCCCATGGAGGTCAAAGCCCACCTCAAAGGCTTACAAGAAGCATGTTCAAAGCTTTAGGAGCTAGGGAACAATTATTCTCTCTTTTTGTAATTTCTTTGGTTAAAGGTGCTTAGAGGGAAACATTAGAAATCTCTATTGTTATAGCATCTTTTAGTCTTTAGTTAGGAGTCTTAGGGGGGGTGTATTAGTAGATAGGTGTAGAAGTAAATAAGGAGGTGCCAAAGTAAGAGAAGGATCACACCTTCCTCATGCTTTGTTTTTGGTGCCAATTCTAGAACTTTTTAGGAGGCAGATTTTTGAATTTGTGCAGCTTGCCTGTCAGCACCTTAGGCTATAAATAGAGGTGCTCTCTTTGTATTTTTCAGATTGGAATTTTATAGAAAAGAAACTCTACTCAATTTTTGAGTGAACATTGGAGAGCTTTTGAGCCTTCTTCTCTAGTCTTATCTTGAAGGATCCATGGTGTCCTCAAGTGGCGGCAGCACACTCATCTAGGAGCATCCATCACTTCTAGTGGCGTATTCATATCACCACACATCCATCTTCATAAGTTTTCTACTCTCCTTCCTTTATTCTCTTTAGTTGTTCTTGTTTGAGCTTGTGTTTTTGAGTTTTTAGTTCAGTTTTCATGTTTTCCAACAGCTGTTCTTCCTTTTCTCTATTTTTGTTCGGTTCAAATTCTGTTTCCATCTATTTTAATCGGTTCAATTGATAGTAAATGGAGCTTCCATGTGAGTTTGGTTTGTGGTGCAAGATTTGGTGAGTTCTTGAAATATAGAACATTGATCCTCTTCTATAAAAGTGCCTAACCTTTGCCAACTCGAGTTGATTCCATAGAATATCAAAGAATCATGCTATTGTGGCTAGTGGAATCACATCACTTGCTGAGCAAGCTTAAAGGGTAGGGATGGAAATACAAAAAGTGGGGCTGCCTAGGGTATTGACTTTAGTCAAACCACACCATCATCCTAATATTCTAGAAGATAGGTAAAAAATGCAACATTTGATAGTACACCCCTCCTTCTTTTGCTAAAGGCACCTATTTGCTAGCACACCCCTCCTTCTATTGCTAAGGGCACCTTTTTGATAGCACACCCCTTAGTGAGCAAGTTTTGCTTTCTACACTACACTAATCTACTAAGCTACCCCTAATGGGCCTCCAAGTAGCATGTACAAGGTATTCTCCCTCCCATCCGTGGCTTGACTTATTTGGGCGTGAATGTGCTTGGCCATGGACCTTGTGAGAGGTCCTAGACAGTCTAGGCTCCCTCCTAGACGCTCCTCATGTAGCTCCCCCTTGTCTTGTGCTAGACGCTCTCCATGTGGTTCTAGATGGTCTAGTCTTGGCCCTTGGCTTTCATGGTGGGGTGAGCTTGGCCTCTCTCCATCAAGGTCAGAGAAAAAGCCCGCATCAAGTTTGAAGCTTTGAAAAGGAGGGTGGAATGCCAGAACAAGTCTAAGCTGAAAGCTTGATAGTTTCAGGTAGCAGACTTGGTGATGCGAAAGGCCCATCCATATCAGTTAGAAAACAAGTTATCTCCCAAGTGGACTGGCCCATTTTATGTAACTGAGGCCCTTGGGAATGGAGCATACAGGTTGGAGACCCTGGAAGGTGGGGCAATCCCACGAACATGGAACGCTGCCAGCCTCAAGTTTTATTTTAGTTAATTACTTTGTGATTTTATTTTAGCTAATTACTTTGTATTCAACACAGTTGTATTATTCAGCGAAGGGGACACTCTTTGTCCCTACGGGGTTTTTAAACGAGGTCACCCAATAAAAGAAAAGAATTGAGAAAGATATATTTGTGTTGAACAGTAAAGTGAAGTCCTCCGTGGCCCAAACAGCCAAGGTTGAGGTACGTAAGTGAACCTCTCCTACCTTGTTAAAGAGAGGGGGAGAATAGTATGGTTATAAGAAAAGTCTTCCGTGGCTTGAAAAGCCAAGGTCGAGGCACGTAGGTGAAACTCTCTTACCTTGTTAAAGAGAGGGGGAGAATAGTATGGTTCCAAGAAAAGTCCTCCGTGGTCCAAACAACCAAGGTTGAGGTACGTAATCGACCCTCTCCTACCTTGTTAAAGAAAGGGGGAGAATAGTATGGTTCCAAGAGAAGTCCTCCATGGCCCAAACAGCCAAGGTTGAGGAACGTAATCGACCCTCTCCTACCTTGTTAAAGAAAGGGGGAGAATAGTATGGTTCCAAGAAAGTCCTCTGTGGCCTAAACAGCCAAGGTCGAGGCAGTGACGTCTTCCTTAACTTATCAGTCGAGGTCGACAGAGGTGAGGTCTTCCTTGGCTTATCAGTCGAGGTCGACAGAGATGAGGTCCTCCTTGGTTTATCAGTCGAGGTCGACCGAGATGAGGTCTTCCTTGTCTCATCAGTTGAGGTCGATAAAGATGAGGTCTTCCTTAGCTCACCAGTTGAGGTCGACAGAGATTAGGTCTTCCTTGGCTCACTAGTTGAGGTCGACAGAGATGAGGTCTTCCTTGGCTTATCGGTCGAGGTCAACAGGGATGAGGTCTTCTTTGGCATATCAACCAAGGTCGAAAAAGATGATTAGACTTGTCAAATAAACCAAGAGCCACGTTGGGAATCCTCTTCCGTGACTCACGCGTGGAATCAGAAATACAGGTTAACAAGTACCGCATCGTCGAGGTTGCTTAGAGAGGTTACTTGGGACGTAGATGTTGAAGTAAAGAGATATAGATCAGTCTGGTACAAGCTTGCAAGATCGTCATCAAGGCATATTACAAGCTAAGAAATAAAATATGCAGAAAAAGGACAACAGCAATGTCAAGAAAGAGCTACAATGGCCAAATTATATGTAGAATAGGATGCATCAGTCATTAAAATGAAAGCGTCAAGTATGCATTAAATGGATTATACAAGTATTTATAGGGTACAGACAAAATAACAGCCTAATGAATTGCAAGAGGAGAGAGGGGGTCTAAGAGTCTTCAGGAGCATCCACCAGTTGGCCATCGACGATAATCTTCTTTAGGCCCGTTTGGGAGAGGTCCACCCCAGGATGCGCGCAGGCAACCTGGGCGAGGGCCTCGTCGATGAGTTCCTCCTTGGCCTTCTGGTAAAGCTCCTCTCTGCGAGCCATCTCCGCCCTCATCTCAGCTTCGGACTTAGCCATCTCCTTCTTCAACTGGCACATCTCTTGCTTCATTTGGGCCATCTCTGCCTCTTGCCGTACCAAGTCATGGACGTGTGCGGCCAGTTCCTCCTTGAGGTTGACCGCGTCCTCCTCTTTGCGCTACATCTCACCTTTCAAGTCTTCCACGGCCAGGCGGAAGTCATTGTACTTGGAGTGCAGGCGAAGGGCCTCTTGAGACTTCGAAAATAGGAGGTCCCTAACCTCCTTGTCAGACTTCCGCATCTCAGCCACCTCCAGGGTGAGGCTGGTGATGCGGCGCCTACGGCAGCTTGGGCGCGACACTCAGCGTCAAGCTGGGACTTGCACATTTTCTTGAAAAGGAGGCTTGACCTGCCGAGAGCCCTCCCAAAGTCTTGGACCACTTGTTCCATAAGTGATCCTATCTCCATACCTTCCAAGGCCTCCAACTCTTGGGTAAACTTGAGCATGCACTGGAGGAAGGGGGCTAGAGTGGTGGGGGGGCTCAGTGGTGCGCCTGTAGGAGCGCTTTCTCCCCGTCCTTCAGGCTCTGTGGTAGGTGGGGGAGAAGAGGCACTTGGAAGACGGTCCCTGAATGACGGGGCACCCTCACCTTCAGAATCGGAAGCCACCTGGGCGGCCTTCCTGTTCCTCTTGAAGACCATCCCCGAGTGGGTGCTCTCGTCATCAGATGGAGGGGCCTCGACTGCCACCATTGCACTTTGGGGCTGTGTGGTAGAGAGCTGAGCAGGGGCTGCAGCAGCGAGAGGGGCGGCGGCGAGAAGAGCAGCGGTGGTTTGGTCGTCGACGATAGAAGGGTTGGTTTGGGCTGATCGGGAAGGGCCTGCAGCACCCTTCTTGGCAGCACGAGAAGCCAACTGCTTCCTCCTCTCAGTGCCGATAGTCATTTCTGCTGCAAACAAGAAAACAAAGGGAAGCCCGAGTCAGCAAAAGTGGCTAAAAACCTAGAAGAAAAAGGTAAGCAGAAACAAAGTGAAAGCAAGCAAGTACCTATGTACCCTCGCAAGGTTTTGGGGTGGTACTCATTTTTTATGACCTCGGCACTGTTGAACACCGCTTCGAGGCTGGACAGGAACTCACATACCTCCCTGTCCTGAGGGTGCAAGTCTGTTAGGACCCTGGGTATGGCCAGGTTAAGGTTTTCCACCCAGTAAAGGGGAAACCCATCCAAGAGTGTGGGGTTGGTGGCGCGACAGCAAATCTTGAAGAATTTGCCTTTGAACCCTTTATAGGATTGTTGGAAGAGGGTTAACAGTGCTCTTCCAACGACCCCGCTAATGCTGACCCAAAAGTTCTTCCCCGGACTCTTGGCCTTGAAGAAGTATAGGAAGGAGTCTACGGAGGGTAGGCGCTCGAAATAGTTGCAAAGGACGGCGAACGCCCTAACGAAGGCCCAACTGTTGGGAAGGAGCTGAGTGAGGACGACGTTCATTTCAGTCAGCAGCGCCCGCTCAAAGCCGCTGAAGGGGAGCCGCAGGCACACCCTCTAGAAGACGGTGGAGTAGATGAAGTAGAAGGGGGCCTCCTGAACCGAAGCCTCGTCGCAGCAGACAGGCTCGCCCACCTTGCAGGGGACCACTCCAACGTACTTATCATCCTCCTTCCCGAAGATGCGGGAGGCGTGGCTGGCCTTGTTCCTCACCTCCTTCTTCCTATAGTCTACTATGGCTTTGAGGTGGTGAACTCGGACACCTCCTTCAGGAGCCCTTCGAGAGCCTAGGGATACAAAGACTGGTAGAAGTCAGAATGAAGCCCTAGGACTACTTGACGAGCGGGGGGCTGGGAGGAATCTGAATCAACCCCGGAGTGGGAGGAAGTAGAGTGATCCATTTGAGAGCGATGGAGGCTAAATCACAAAGAAAAAAGGAAAAGGAAGGACTCATAAGGGGAACAGAACAAACGCATTTCAAAGAAAGTGTCGTGACGGGAAAGTAGGGCACAACGAGATGAGATGAGCAGAAAACATAAATAGTCCCAGGTAGTTATAAATTCATGGAAAGGCATCGCAATAGCAAAGGGAAAACATAAATGGTGAAAAGAGCGTACCTTTAGTGGATTCTGGGTGAAGTCGATGAAGGATCGAGAGAGTAGGAGAGCGCTCGAAGAACAAAGAGTTTTTTGAAAGGGTGAAATGCGAAGGAATGAAATAGTGAGGAGCGTAGGAGGCAAAGGGTTAACGTATAGGGGAAGCGCGAAACGACAATGCGCCCTAGCCGTTGAGATTGCCACGTGTACGCTCCAGGGAAAGTATGGTGAAATGTCACCTCAGAGCACTATCTGCATCCCATCACTCAGTCTCGCCGCCATGCCACGTAGGTCGACAGGTCGAGCAGTAAGGCTTCTCGCTGAAACAAGTTCCAGCTCGAGCCTGGGGGCCTTGTGTAGTGGCCAGACCTTGGACGTCAACACATGAGTGAAAGGTCGGCATAGGAGAGGTCGACATGGTAGGGCCCACAGAGGGGCCCACAGAATTACACGTGTCAAGGCACGAAACCAGATTCACAGGTACGCCATGCATGTAGGATGTGTTCAAGACTTAAGGTTCTGACACAATAGAATTATCCTTAGAAACGCATGTAAGGCACGTGAAGGTTTGGAGACACGTGAGTTATTAAGTTATTAGACAAGTTTAGGTTGGCGGCGCTGGGATAGGCACTGAAACCCTTGGGGCCACACCTTAAGTTATGCACTCTAGGAAAGGAATGTCGCCACGGTAGTTGCACTCTATGAAAGGAATGTTGCCATGGGATTGCACAAAGATTGTGCATTAGAATCCCAAAAGGGTAACCCTAAATTCGCTAGAGGCAACGCTTGGACAGGAGCATGTATGCGGCAGGTAACCTAAAACAGCTATATAATGGGGTAACGCCCAAGGTAAACACAAGTTAACACACAGACACAGTTCTTTGCAAGCTTAGAGTTTCTTACACACTCTTAGCTTTAGATACCTTAGTTATTTGATGTTTCTTGCCCTGTACTGACTTGAGCGTCGGAGTGCAATTATAGGTAGGGCCCCCTTCGTTTCAATGAAGCCACGTTTGGAGAATCACCGAGAGATTGGAGGAGCCACCGTCTACCTCAGAGTCAATGACAACTGAGTCAACCGGCGAGAATAGGTTACAACGTGTGTACCAGCACCGCGAGACCAATCCATTCTGTATGTGCCCTAATTTCTCACGTACCTTGCATGCAGCTTTCTCTGGAAACCCTAGCGCTTTTGGGCATTGGCGCCCCTAGGGGTAATCTACTTGTGCCAAACCCAAATGTCTTATACAAGTTCTGCATGCAAGGTATATCTGTGAATCGGGCTTTCACTAACATAATACTTAACATGTGTAATTTTCGGGGACCCCTCTGTGGGTCCTACTATGCCGACATCTACTGTATACTGCCGACATATTCGACTGACGTCCGAGGTCTAGCCACTACAATTATCATGATTTTTCACACGAGAGAAACTATTCTTACTGGATATGGAGTGTTGTAGTGTAAGAGTACATGTCTAAGAAAGTTTTGGCGAGGAAAGACTTGGTATTTAAGCGCGTCTGTTGGTGACCCACCTCTCTTTCTTGGGAACTTACCTGGTGTACTAGTTCACAGTCTACAATTATTGTTCTACTAAACATTATTGTTCATAACGTATATGCAATAAAGATCAAACACTTTGAAAATTTTGTTATAACTGATGTGTCGAGAATGACAAAGGATGAGGTCCTACTATCACTCGACAGTAAAAGGTAGTACCACACCAAACTTTTATACCATACAGGTTCGTAGAAGTGTTGGGCGACGAAGCCTATCGGCTGGAAATTCAAGACAGTGGAGCCATTCCTCGAGTGGGGAACGCAGCAAGCCTCAGGTTCTATTTTAGGTAAGTTATTCTGATCTAATGCTCTCTTGTTGCACAATGTGATGGTAAAGGTGATGCTCTTTTTCCCTAGCTAGGGATTTTTAATGAGGTCACCCCAATGAGAAGTTGTTTATGAAATATGATTTGTCACTATACTTTGTTGACATGCAGGAAAAGGTAATTTCCCCTTGGAAACATTCCAAGTTTGGGAACGAACAGGTACAACGCGATTTAGGCGAGATTCTGAGTATGAGAACCCATGAATCGCAGCTCGCCACCGTTGTGGCTTGAGCCACAAAAATGTAATTTCCCCTTGGAAACATTCCTAGTTTGGGAATGAACAAGTACATGTACAAGTATATGGCAATTCAGGCGAGAGATCTCCCCTTGGTAAGATTCTAAGAGTGGGAATATTAAGATCTATAATGATTAAGGTGAGAGATCTCCCATTGGTAAGATTCCAAGACTGGGAGCATCAAGACCCCTGAATCATAGCTTGCCGGCGAAATCTCCCTTTGGGAGCAGTAAAGGTTCATAGTGAACCACAGTGAAATCTCCCTTTGGGAACAGTAAGGGTTCATAGTGAACCACAGCGAAATCTCCCTTTGGGGAGTAGTAAAGGTTCATAGTGAACCATAGTGAAATCTCCCTTTGGGAGCAGTAAAGGTTCATAGTGAACCACAGCGAAATCTCCCTTTGGGGAGCAGTAAAGGTTCATAGTGAACCACAGTGAAATCTCCCTTTGGTAGCAGTAAAGGTTCATAGTGAACCACAGCGAAATCTCCCTTTGGGGAGCAGTAAAGGTTCATAGTGAACCACAGCGAAATCTCCCTTTGGGGAGCAGTAAAGGTTCATAGTGAACCACAGCGAAATCTCACTTTGGGAGGAGTAAGGTTCATAGTGAACCCCAGTGAAACCTCCTTTTAGGGAGTATGTACAGTGGAAAGTGGTTTGTATGGGAGGACTTGTTGCTCTGAGCTCAGGTACCTTGAATCATGGTTTACAATTGATTAGTTTGTTATGATGCCGCATTACTTAAGCGCGGACGATCATTAACGTTCAACTGTTCAGTCATGGACATACGTTGCTACTAAGCTAGTCGAACTCAGAGAAAGAAGCACATGCATTTTGAAGAAAGGAGCAATGGAGCAAATCAACAGAGGTATTTATGAGTATCGATACGAGAAATACAAACAGTCCTAGTGCAGTTATAAGCAGATTAAAAGAATTGAAATGGCAGACCAAAGGCAGTCGTAAGATAAAAACCGGACCTTGAGACGTTCAAAGCAAAGTGTTCAAAGAGAAGTGCAAGTGGCAACGTTTTCTGTAGTGGCCAGACCTCGGTCATCGAGATCAAATAGTAAAGGGTGAACCACGTCAGCTAGGTCCCACAGCATGGGCGAAAGCCACGTGGAGTGGACCTCGCAGGCAGCTTGGATTAGCGGGTGATCGGTCATCAGTGTGTCCCCTCAGAGAGAGGTGATCAGTCATCGGTGTGTTCCCTCGGAGAAGGGTGATCGGTGTTCCTCCTCAGAGAGGGGTGATCAGTCATCAGTGTGTTGCCTCAGAGAAGGGTGATCAGTCATCGGTGTGTTGCCTCAGAGAAGGGTGATCAGTCATCGGTGTGTTCCCTCGGAGAAGGGTGATCGGTGTGTACTGACCAAGCAGTCAGGTGTGATGACGTAATTGTGAGGTAATCCTGTGGGCATGCTTGAGGAGGGCCCGTGGATCAAGAAGAGTAAGAGAAAGGAAAGTGTAGCTTAGAAGTCAATGAGATTGTCGTTTGTTGAAGAAGGCAGCGGTCTCCGATTTCTCTCGTATGTAATCAGTAATCGCCTAGATTGCACATGATCGCCGTGTGTGAAGATTAGGAGATCAGGTGGTCAACAAGTCGCCGAAAGGAGCACATCGCCGAGTATTTGAGAAGACTTGGTAAGCACTTAATATATGGTCTAAATACAGAAGATAAGTGGCATGTCTGCCGCTAAAGTAGAGAAGATAAGTGGCATATCTGCCACCATGGGTAGTGTGAGCCGTGATACCTAGTGTTAACCAGCTCACCATGTTAAGGTTGTGCCCAGAGTAGCCTGTGCACTAAGCTACTCCCTATGTGGATAACTTAGTCGCAGGAGCAAAGTGAAAGTAACGTTTCAGCTGCAGGTACTCCAGATGGTGACATGTGTATGACCAGATGTTATCCACGTGTCAAGAGGAATAACCGTCAAGAGAGAGAAAGACTCAGGTATATATATAGAATTCTTAACGGAATTCGGGGGGGGGGGGGGGGGTTCATTTATGGGGATTCACTTGCACACGGTTCTGAGTTTTCTCTAAAATTCTTTGTTGATTCGATCACTGACTTTAGCGTCGGAGCGCAACCGGCCGCAAAGGTCCCATACTGTTCTTTTAGGTCTCTTTGAGGATTATCAGGTGGAGGTCATCGGTGTACTTGGCGTGAAGCTGAGCTCAGGTACCTTGAATCATGGTTTACAATTGATTAGTTTGTTATGATGACCGCGTTACTTAAGCGCGGACGATCATTAACGTTCAACTGTTCAGTCATGGACATACGTTGCTACTAAGCTAGTCGAACTCAGAGAAAGAAGCACATGCATTTTTGAAGAAAGGAGCAATGGAGCAAATGAACAGAGGTATTTATGAGTATCGATACGAGAAATACAAACAGTCCTAGTGCAGTTATGAGCAGATTAAAAGAATTGAAATGGCAGACCAAAGGCAGTCGTAAGATAAAAAACGGACCTTGAGACGTTCAAAGCAAAGTGTTCAAAGAGAAGTGCAAGTGGCAACGTTTTCCAACCGTTGATGATGGCCATGTGTGCGTTTATGAGGAAGTATGGTGAGACGTCATGATGCAAACCAAGCCCACAAGGTGATGATCAAGGACGCTAAAGAATATAAAGAGAAGTCACCTCAAAGTAGAGACCTCACCAGATGGAGAATGGGACAAAGACCAGAGCACCTAAAGTTCTTCCTGCTGGTCTTCTTAATGATTAGGAAATATTGTAAATAATTTGGGCTCACTTTGGGGGTCCAAATAGCAAATATAGGCTAGAATAAGGTGCCTTTAGTATAATAGGGGGTGTAGTTAGCATTTTAGGATGTTCTGGCCCTTTTGGAAGGCTTTTTGACCTAGGTTCTAGAAGGACAAGCCTAGGATGCGGGTTTGACTTAGTCAAACCCTAAGGCTGCCCATTTTTTCACTATTCCCATTCTACCTGATCCTGCCTCTGACTCGAATGTGGAGGATGTGCCTCGTCACTCCTTCGCCTAGCCTTCTGCAACTGTGTGTCCTACAAGAACTGATGGCCTTCAAATGTTGATCTCTCCTTGGATGTTGAAGATGGTGCGGAAGCAATGGTTGAAATGAGCAAGACCCTCCTAGGAGTGTTGGTGATCTTGAAGGTGCATGATATGTATGGGAGTAGGGAGGTTCGGCCAACCCTTGGTGAGGTGAAGGAGATGAAGATCAATTCCTAGAAACTAGGAGAGAGCAAAGCTTGGCACAAATTTGGCAGCATAACTTTACTCACATTAATCTTGAAAATACATGAGGTAGGCCTCCTTATTTATAGATTTAGGAGCCTTGGTGAGCAAGCTTAAAGGGTAGGGATGGAAATACAAAAAGTGGGGGCTGCCTAGGGTATTGACTTTAGTCAAACCACACCATCATCCTAATATTCTAGAAGATAGGTCAAAAAATGCAACATTTGATAGTACACCCCTCCTTCTTTTGCTAAAGGCACCTATTTGCTAGCACACCCCTCCTTCTATTGCCAAGGGCACCTTTTTACCCCTAAGTGAGCAAGTTTTGCTTTCTACACTACACTAATCTACTAAGCTACCCCTAATGGGCCTCCAAGTAGCATGTACAAGGTCTTCTCCCTCCCATCCGTGGCTTGACTCATTTGGGCGTGAATGTGCTATGCCATGGACCTTGTGAGAGGTCCTAGACGGTCTAGGCTCCCTCCTAGACACTCCTCATGTAGCTCCCCCTTGTCTTGTGCTAGACGCTCTCCATGTGGTTCTAGACGGTTTAGTCTTGGCCCTTGGCTTTCATGGTGGGGTGAGCTTGCCCTCTCTCCATCATCCCCTCCCCCTTGGAAAGGATTTGTCCTCAAATCCAAGTCGTCATTCGTACCTATAAATGGAGATAGGTCAATTACATTAAATGTGTCATGCACTCCATATTCAAGAGGTAGGTCCAACTTGTATGCATTGTTGTTGACTCTCTTCAGGACTTGAAAGGGTCCATCTTTTTTGGGCACCAACAAGACAGGTACAGCACAAGGGCTTAGGCTCTTTTGAACCCAACCCTTCTCCAACAAGTCTTGAACTTGTGACTCTATCTCCTTGGTCTCCTCGGGGTTAGTTCTATAGGCGGGCCTATTTGGTAGGGTTGCCCCCGGAATCAAGTCAATTTGGTGTTCTATACCTCTAATGGGAGGGAGTCCATTGGGTCCCTCATTAGAGAATACATCATCAAATTCACTTAAAAGTTTTTCTACTTTAGGAGGTAGACTCATAAGTTCACTACTTGTGGCAGTGCATGCAAGTGTTCCTTTACAAAAGACAAGGCTTGGTTGTTCAACAAGAAGCAAATTTTCCAAGATGTTTTCAAAAGGCTTCTCTTGTTGAGCAACCTTGGGGGAATGAACACTCTTCTTCCATGCCTTCCTATCCCTAAGGACTTTTTCCTTTTCAAGCTCTCTTTTCTTTTTCTTTTCCTCATCCCTCTTTTCTTTCATTTGTATTTGGTCTTTCACCACTTGGGAATGTGGTAAAGGACTAAGTACAAACTTTTTATGCTTATGGGTGAAGGAAATCTCATTAGTAAGACCATCATGCAAGGTTTTTTTATCAAATTTCCATAGTCTTCCTAAGAGTATATGGCAAGCTTCCATAGGCACTACATCACATAAAACCTTGTCTTTGTAGTTCCCTATGGAAAACTTGATTTCCACTTGCTTATCTACACTTAGTTCCCCATTCTCATTTATCCATTGCAACTTATATGGCTTAGGATGAGGAACTACTTGTAGATTGAGCTTTTCAACCATTCTTGAGCTACAACAATTGCAGCTTGATCCACTATCCACAATGAGAGAACATATATTTTCTAAAACTTTACATCTTGTGTGAAAGATGTTCTCTCTTTGTGTCTCCATGGATGCACTAGGATGATTGTTGAGGGTTCTCCTAATCATTAGCAATTCTCCCTCTAATGGATTTACCCTCTCATCCTCTCCCCCTTCCTCTCTTTCACTTGGCTCATCCTCACCACTAGTGTACTCATCTACACCTTTCAAAAACAAAGTCCTTTGGTTTGGGCATTGTGCTTGCACATGCCCTCTTCCATAGCACTTAAAGCACTTAACGTCCCTAGCTCGGATGGGTGGGGTGGAGGCATCTTTGGCTAAGGGTTTGGTAGTTTCCCTAGGTTTTTCTTTTGATGTACTACCCTCCCTTCTATATTCTCTCTTGGGATAGGAGTTAGAGTAGGATCCAACCTTTAGACTTGAAGTTTTGCGTAAATTTTGTTGCTCAACTTTAATGCAAAGTTGGACCAAGTCATTCAAGTCTTGGTATGGAAGGAGTTCTACTCTATCCCTTATCTCAAGTGAGAGGCCACTAAGGAACCTAGCTATGGTGATATGCTCCTCTTCTCTAATGGAGGCTCTCATCATGTAGAGCTCCATTTTTTGTCTATACTCCTCAACACTCATATTGTTTTGCCGGAGTCTTTGGAGCTTGTCCATCAACTCCCTATGGTAATATGAGGGTATGTGGCGACGTCTTAGGGCTCCCCTAAGGTCGTTCCAATATTCATTTGGAGGTTCCCTATGACGAAGTCTTTCTCTTTCGAGAGAGGTCCACCAATACATGGCGTTCCCTTGGAAGCTAAGGGTGGCTAGAGGTACCTTGCATTCTTCACTCACCCTATGGCAAACAAAGAGTTGCTCTACTTTCATCTCCCAATCTAGGTAGGTTTTTACACTCTCCTTACCATTGAAATGAGGTAGGTCTACTCTAACCTCCCTTGGGCCCTCTTGCTCCCTTTGCCTATTTCTTCTACGGGGTGGTTGGTAGTAGTCATACATTCTAAGGCTTCCCTCCCCTAGAGACTCTTGGACTTGTGAATGAGATGCATGAGTTTGAGATTTTTTTGATTTTTGTGACTTCTCTTCTTGGGCTTTAGTCAACTCATTAATTTTAGACTCATTCTCCAATTGTCTAAAAGAAATCATTTGCACGGCTTGTGAAACTTCTTCCAAAAGAGTTTTCATAGATTTTAATTCATTTTCAATAGGCTTTGGAGAATGAGAAGAAGAAGACATGACTAAAGCTTTGTGTGTAGAAGTATTTTACCTTGAGAAAATTTAGGGAAGTCAAAGAAGGTAGTCTTCCAGGTAAGGGAGGTAAGTCACAATGGACTACTTAAATACCAAGCCTTGCCTTAGCCAAAGACTATCCCTCAATGTCTTCACACAAAGCTTTCTCTTAGTAAACCACTTAAAACACAATCAAGTTGAAGAAATCCTTTTTGATGCAGGAAAACAATTCAACTAGCTAATTAACCAAGCAAAGAATTAACAAACTTAAACAAGGTAAAACAAATTAGCAAACGTAATTAATTAAGCAAGGAAAACAATTAAAAACAATTAACACATGCTAAACCAATTAAAGTCTACACTAGTCGGCCCTAGGTGAGGCTTCTTGGACACTTGGAGCCCTTGAAGACACACTCACCATCTAATCACGTAATTAAAGAGGTAATTAACAAGGTTAAGTTGCAAAGAAGATTAAGAAAACCCCCTTTGTTGATCCTTGTTTTGCTTTTGGCACTCCCTTGGTTGTCTTTTCTTTGTTGGGCCCTCCAATTGTTTGTGGTGTTTTTGGGTAATATTTGTTTGCTGCCCTTGCTTTGGCTCCTCTTAGAATTAGGAAATTAATTCTCCAACCCAGCACCTATCACACAAGCTAGACCTCACTCAAGTTAAATTTCTACTCAAATAGGCACCAATTGAGAAACAATTCCAGCACCAAATTTAGAGGCCAAAGGATTAAAGCAAGAAACAAATTAATTAGAAAAAACAGTACCACCAAATGGAGTTAAAAACTGTGACAACTAGAAAGAGTTCTAAAGAAATATAAAACAAGCAAATAAAGGTACTCAAAGAAAGGTAGGCACACAAAGTGAATCCTAAGAATAGCACTAGAATAGATTTAAAAAAAACAAAAACAGCACCACTGAAAATCTGTTGTGGCCAGAAAACGTGACTTTCCCCACTTTATACTGAGCTGTCCTTTAAAGATTTGCCTCTGAAAATTGATATGCAAATATTTCAAGATCTCAACAAAATTCTGGGACAGATTTCACCCAAAACGCATGTGCCATTTTTTTTTAATGAATTTTGCAAAATCAGTGTTCAGTTATGCCAGCTGGAGCGCCCAGATTTGCACACTGTTTTTAAAATATTTTTCATTTTTTTTCTATTTCTTTTTTTGACCTGATTCTTTTTTTTTCTTTTCAATAACACCTCAATCTTGCATATTCCAGAGAATCAAAATTTTTCTATGTGGAAAAATAATTTTCATAAGCAAAAACAGCCAGCACAGATTGATGCAAAACAGGGGATTCTGTGTAGATTGGAAAAACAGCAAGATATACCAAAAGACACAATGGAAAAAGATGTAAATGAATTTGTGTAGAACTAAAACACAAATATGAACTCAACCTAAAATTAAAAAGGCACCGAAAGCTCAAAAACCTAGCAGATTCAACACACTTTTAGACCAAAATCAAGAAACAAATAAGCCAAACAAAGTACTACTTATGATTTTATGACATTTTGGAGAAACATGACTTAGACAACATATATAGATTCAAAAAATTAAAGACTCAAAGAGCATAAAATGAACCAAAATAAAAATTGCAATAAAGACTCAAAAACTAAAAGAAAAACAGCAACACAAAGGTGTATGGAATCCTACCAAAAATTGCACAAAGATTGTTCAAGAACAAATGAACAAGATGCACCAATTGGAAAATTCCAAACAGCACACCAATTCAAATTAAAAATTAAAAAACAGCAACACAAGTATGGAAAACAAAGATGAACAACAAGGATTAAAGAAGAAGACTCAAAAATAAAATGAAGAGAACACTTATCTCTTGAAGAACCGAAGCTCTAATACCAAATGATGGCCTTCACATGTTGAGCTCTCCTTGGATGTTGAAGATGGTGCAGAAGCAATGGTTGAAATGAGCAAGACCCTCCTAGGAGTGATGGTGATCTTGAAGGTGCATGATGTGTATGGGAGTAGGGAGGTTCGGCCAACCCTTGGTGAGGTGAAGGAGATGAAGATCAATTCCTAGAAACTAGGAGAGAGCAAAGCTTGGCACAAATTTGGCAGCATAACTTTACTCATATTAATCTTGAAAATACATGAGGTAGGCCTCCTTATTTATAGATTTAGGAGCCTTGGTGAGCAAGCTTAAAGGGTAGGGATGGAAATACAAAAAGTGGGGGCTGCCTAGGGTATTGACTTTAGTCAAACCACACCATCATCCTAATATTCTAGAAGATAGGTCAAAAAATGCAACATTTGATAGTACACCCCTCCTTCTTTTGCTAAAGGCACCTATTTGCTAGCACACCCCTCCTTCTATTGCTAAGGGCACCTTTTTGATAGCACACCCCTAAGTGAGCAAGTTTTGCTTTCTACACTACACTAATCTACTAAGCTACCCCTAATGGGCCTCCAAGTAGCATGTACAAGGTCTTCTCCCTCCCATCCGTGGCTTGACTCATTTGGGCGTGAATGTGCTTGGCCATGGACCTTGTGAGAGGTCCTAGACGGTCTAGGCTCCCTCCTAGACGATCCTCATGTAGCTCCCCCTTGTCTTGTGCTAGACGCTCTCCATGTGGTTCTAGACGATCTAGTCTTGGCCCTTGGCTTTCATGGTGGGGTGAGCTTGGCCTCTCTCCATCAAGAATGCTCCAAGAACCTTCTCTGGAACTCCAAATGATGCCTGCAAAACAACACAGAGGGTGCCTCTAGCGGCCGTGTGCACTCCGACGCTCAAGTCAGGTAACAGAACCACCAAAAACTCTCTCTGAATCTCTCTCTGTGAGACTCGTGTGTCCTCTCAGATCCACTTTCTCCCTCTCTAACTCAATTCTGTTATCACTGTGCAACGTGTGTAAAACGTGCTCACAATGACTCAGAAATGTGTGTAATTGTGTAAACTGTAAAATCCGCGTATCCCTGTGTACCTTACATGACGTGGAGTGCTTTTATACTTGGGTCGCGCCTCTCTCTCAGATGGTGACACATGGAGGCATGCAACTTGCATCTAACCGTACACATGTCACACCTGAAGGGCCTTTGCGCTTTTCTCTATGCGCCTAAGTTATTCCCTTGCGGAGTAACTTAGCGCGTTTCTTCCCTCTGAGTGAGTCGCATGCTCCCAAGAGAGCACCGGGTGTGGCTGGTCTAAACACACTCACCAGGCGCTGCATCCTGCATGCATGACCTCACCGCACAGTGCCATGCACGTAATGGGTTAAGAGAGTCACTGATCACTGACCAGCTTACTAGCTCTCTCATACCATCCTCATGCATGACCCTACTGGCGATCAACTCTTCTTCTGGTTTGGAATCATGCGAGGTGCATGCGTAACGCTCTCGCTGGGAGCCTGGGTCCCCGTTTAACTACGTGTAGCAAGAAACCCCGATGACCATGCACCGATGACTGATCAGTGCTTCATTACTTCTCGCGCTCTGCTTCCAGACGCTCATCTAGGTACTGATCTGCGGGTGGTGGTCACTCGGTAACTGACCACCGATCACCGTTCTGAGTGATCTCCTCCCTGATTCTCCTGCTAACTTATCCCACGTGTCACCCTGTGAATGGTCCACGTGATCTGCTGCTGACGTCATCGACTACCGATGACCGACCGGATCACTACCCCTTATGCTTGCTCTCCAAGGCTCCTTCACCTATAAATAAGGAGGCCTACCTCATGTATTTTCATGTTGAATTTAGAGTAAAGTTACTATACACAATTTGTGTTAGAGTTTGTGAGCTTTGTCTCCTTACACCATTGTCTTATCTTGTGAGAATTAGAGAGCTCTCAAGTGGCGGCATTCTTCACTCATCTTGGAGCAAACCACCATCCAAGCGGCGTGATCACTTCTCTACCTTCATTCTCCTAAGTTTCCTTTCACTCATCTTTTTCCATTCCATTTCCATTCCAAATTTCAATTCTTAAATCTATGTCTTGTTCTTGTTTTAATGTTTTGTTTCCTATTCGGTTTCCTTCATTATGTTTATTTTCCTCTCTTTAATTTCAACACCTTTACTTGTCATCATCTTCACCTTATAATTGTGTTTTCCTTTTGCCTTTGTGAAATGAACCTTCACATCTACTTAACCACTTGGTTAAGTTAATGTTCAGTGGGGATTTTCCTTACGTTCTCACTTTAATCATCCTAAAATCTCAATCCTAATTAAAGTGCCACCATAAAATGCTAAATCATAAAATCAACTCACATCACGTCACCTCAAAACACTATGTGTCGCGTCATTCCCAAGACACGTAGGTCCCCATAGGCGAGCAGTTAGCCTCTTCACTGGAACAATTTCTAGTTCGAGCCTGGGGGGCTTATGTAGTAGACCAAGGTGCTGAGCTTAGTGCTCAAGTGATCAAACGTCGGGGGTCAGCTTGGTAGAGTTGATGGGCCACGTAAGTGGGCCCCAGGAATGCGTGAAGTGACGTTCATCTCGCGTATATGTATATAAGGCTTGGTAAGCGAGAAAAGTGCAGGTGGTGTGTGTAGTACATTCGGGTCTAGCAAGTAAATATTCCCCAAAGACGCCTAGGCCCAAAGGCGCTACGGTTTTGGGGGATAAGCTGCATGCATGTTACATGAAGGCTAGTGTGCCTACAGAAAACAGATTGGACCCCCGAAGTCGGTACGTCGGTACCCAGGCACTTTTTCTGTTAAGATTTAATGCACTCCAAGGAGATAAGATTCTGCGCAGTTGTGCTGTTAAGATTACACACACTATAGCGGGATCGTCTCCCATTGAATATGTTATTGAATATTGTTCTTGCCGGTTGACTCACTTATCAATTGACTCCATGACACTCACACGCCTTCTTCCTCACATTGTGTTGTGCTTGGTTCTTTCGAAGCAATCTGCACCTACAAAAGAGAAAGGGGGCGCCCTAGAGGCCGTTTGCACTCCGACGCTCAAGTCAAGATTGGCCAAGATACACCAAGTCTTTAGTCACTATGTTTAGGGTTTGTAATTGCGTACCTTTGTGAAGTATTTTACTGTCCCTTATATAGTCTAGGGTTTACTACACCGCTAGCCCTAATTAGGGTTCGCTACGCTGCTAGCCATATTCAGGGTTTCCTGGAATACCCTTGCGCCGCTATTACCCAGTCTTAGAGTAATCTAGCACATAAGGTTTCCTTATCTGGAGTGCAAACTCTAACAGGATGACCACTTGGGTGCCTCCTCGTGCACCTAATCTCTGGGGCCACCTGTTCTGGGAGTGTCTTCACTGTTCACGTGCCATGCATGTAACTTCACTGGGAAACCCTAGTTTTGATGAGTACTCGACCCCTTAGGACTTTGCACCTAACCGTGCTTTCCCTGCCACACACTTAAGCTCTTTGTGATTCAAGCCTCTCCTTACCTTTGGGTATTTCCTTCTCATTGGCTCACTCTGGGAACCAATCTTAGCTGTTCTAGTTATGTTGTTCAAATCATCCACGGCCGATGTCACCTCGTCACACTCTGTTGCCTAGGACTCCTCAACCTGCGGAGTGACGAAGACACATCAGCCTATTCTAGTGATCATCACGCTGACGACTAATCACCCTTTCCTGTGGGGATACGTTGATGACTAATCACCCTACTAGACTTTACCACTTGTGGGGTCCATCCCACGTGGCTTTGGTCCACACTGTGGGACCCAGTTGACGTTGCTCACCCCATACTAGCTGTTCTCGGTGTCCGAGGACTGGTCGGTACACAAGCCCCCTGTCTCGAGCTGTCAACTTGTTTCAGGGAAGAGACTAAGTAATCGACCCGGTGACCTACGTGGCGCTGCGCGTAAGGACGTGAACAGTGTGCTGAGGGGACGTTTCACCAACCCTCTTTTATCTGTAGACACGTGGCTGCATCAACAGTCTGGGATTCTTAACGTTTGCGCTCCCTAGGGCTACGTTAAACCCCTTCAAAATCCCGCGCCACTTCACTGTTTCATTACTTTGCATTCCAGCCTTCATATCTTCTAACTTCTCTCGCACACTTCTTCCTTACTCCAACCCCTATGCTCGCGACCTTTCAACCTCGCTCACGAAAAGGTATAATCTTTACTCTCCCTTTCTGCTTTCACCTTATGATTCTGCTTCTCTTCGCATCTTCTAACTACGCTGGGTCTGTTTACGATTTCTGTATTTAGGGTTTCTGTTCTTCTTTTCTGCGTTCGTTCTTCTTATAAGTCTTTGTCCGCCATATTTTCGTCATCATTTTCTTCTAAAACCCTTTTCCTTCTTCCTGCCTCTCATTTGTTTTAGATTCGAGATCGCCAGAACCAAAACCACCTCCAACCCTCCTCCAACCGTAGTGGTTGATTACAGGGCCCTCTACCCCTGGGCTTCTGAGGATCTCCTCGCAGAAACCTCCAAACTCACCTCCATTAAAGATTGGAGGAGACACAAGGACGATGAAAACGAGATCAAAGGGCGCGTCTTCGGCAGGGAGAGCGACGCGTACATCTCAGTGCGTCCTTGCACCGAGGGCGAACCTGTCTGCACCGATGAGCGATGCAATGGCGGGGAGCCCTTCTTCTTCTTCTATGCCACTGTGTTCAAACGGGTCGAAGTCCGCCATCCCTTCACTGGGTTTGAGAGGTCTTTGCTTACGGAACTGAACGTGGCACCCGTCCAGCTGCACCCCAACAGCTAGGCCTTCATTAGGGCCTTCTCCGTTCTTTGCAACAACCTAGGGTTCACTCCCTCGGTAGATGTATTCATATACTTCTTCGAGGCGAAGAGCCCTGGGAAAAGGCTTTGGGTAAGCCTGAACGGAGTGGCTAGGAGGGTTCTGCTCACCCTCTTCTCTCAATCATATAAGGGCTTCAAAGGGAAGTTCTTCCGAGTCTGCTGCAGCTCCTACGAATCCACCATGCTCGATGGTTTCCCTCTATATTGGGTGGAGAAGTTGAAGTTCCAAAAGCCTCACGGACTCGAAGAGCTGACGCCCTTTGACCGAGAAGTGTGCCAAACACTCTCCAGCTGGGGCGTGGTGTTCGACACCACCCAGCTGATTAGGCATGAATATGATGCTGAGACCCTCAGCGTCTACCTTGGTACATTATCTTTTCTCGTTTCTACTTGCCTCTGTGTTTTATGTTTCAGCCTTCTCACCTTTCTTTGTTTTATACTGCAGGCATGGTGTTAGACGCTGAGAAGAAGAAAAGGCTGGCTGCTGTGCTGAGTCACCGTACTGCGGGTGGCTCAAGCCCCGCTGGCCCTTCATCGCCTGCTGTGGCTGCCCTAGAACCAACTACTGAGAAATCAAAGAGGGCGGCCCCAGTAGAGATCTCTGAGGACGAGGACACCTACCCTGGCCTCGTCTTCAAGAGGAAAAGGGTGGAGGTTGCGGCAAAGGTCTCTTCCGCAACAAGGGGGCAACCTCCTTCCTTCAGGGAGCACCCTCCTAGTGCTTCGTCTCCCCCTGAGCCAATCTTAGCGCTCGAGGGTGGAGGGGAGAGTGCCCCTTCAACCAGCCAAATGCCTCCTACTCCAGAGCTGCCTCTCCTTCTCCAGTGGGCTCTTGAGCAGATGCCTGGTCACACTGCCATGGAGGCCATGGATGGGAACTCCCTGGGGGACCTCATCAGCCATGGCCTTGGGGAGTTCCTTGCTGCTACCCATTTTGCTCCTGGTCAAGAACAGCGTAGAGGCATAGTTGCTAGAGAAGGCTGCCAAACTGGAGAAGGAGTTGGAGCAGAAAGATCTCCAATTCCAATAGGCGACCATGCGCGAGACTGCCCTGAACCAGGAGTTGGGCAGCCTCCGCCAGTCTGAGAAGAAGACCAAGAAGCTCCTCTTCTCCAAGGGGCAGGAGGCCCTCCAGCTTGAGGCAAAGATACTCCCCCTCCGCAACAGAATTATTGAACTAGAGGAGCAATTGGAGGGGCCTCAAACCAAAATGACTAAGCTGGAGGAGAGGGCCACCAACCGAGAGGTTCAGCTGGGCAAAGTTGAGGAGGAACTTGCCCAACAAACTGAATTGCTGAAGAAGACTGAGGCGGAGCTCACTGAAGATGCCGCCGACACCTACGGGGAGGGGTTTAGCGATGCCCTTGCTCAGTTTGCCTGCGTGCATCCTGAGATGGACATCTCGCCATTCTCCGTAACTTCGCAGGTGGTTGACGGGCAAATAGTGCCCAGATAGGTCTTCTAGGCTATTGTATCTCATGACTGAACTTCTTGTAACTAACCTCCATTATAATGTTAATAATTCATTTACTTGCCTTCATATTTGTTTGCCTTTGTATTCTACTTTTGCTGTTGTTTACCTGTTTGATATGCTTGGTCGAACTCTCTACTTAGTATAGATTCAGACCACAAATAGCGCGCTTGACTCAGAATTACTACAGGTAGGACGCTTGACTTTGTTGAGCTGCTGTTGGCAAAACCTCATAAAAACTTTTTTCTCAAAACATACCTCACCACCTCGACAGAGTTGATCTGTACGTGTTTAGCAATCAAGCTTTATATGGCCACTCGTCGCCCTTAGATGAAGGTGGAACTTCCTGACAAACCTTCTGCTCAAATAGAGGACTCTCTCGTCGACGAGGAGGTGCTTTGTGCAAACTCACTTTCTAACCGTTGAGACTTTAACCTCACCCGAAAGGCTCAACCTGACCCCTGATCACCATGGGCGAGAGAGGATATCACGGGTGACTTCGCTGGTGAACCTTTCTTTCAAATTGGGAGTTCTCACTCGAAGAGGAGGTGTTCCTTACGAACCAACCTTTGCACTTACGAGACCTCTAACCCCAAATGACAGATTCGAACTGACCTCACATCGCTCATGGCGAGGGAGGATTTAGCTGGGTCAACCCTTCTGCTCACATTGGGAGTTCTCACTCGAAGGGGAGGTGTTCTTACGAACCTACCTTCCCGCTTACGAGACCTCTAACCCCAAGTGACAGGTTCTAACTGACCTCACATTGCTCATAGGCGAGGGAGGATTTCACTGGGTGAACCTTTCAGCTCACATTGGGAGTTCTCACTCGAAGGGGAGGTGTTCTCACGAACCTACCTTCCCGCTCACGAGACTTCTAACCCCAAGTGACAGGTTTTAACTTCATTGTACAAACACATCCAGATATACATTTTAACTGAAAATTTTATTGGGTGACCTCATTAAAAACTCTTAAAAGGGAAAAAAGAGTGTCCCTTAAACTGTGTACAACATTACATGGCTTTAACTAAAATAGAACTTCAGGTGCGTCGCATTCCATGTACGAGGAATCGGACCACCTTCTAAAGTCTCCAACCTATATGCTCCATTTCCTAGGGCCTCTGTCACTCTAAAGGGACCAGTCCACTTGGGAGATAGTTTGTTCTCGATCTGGTATGGAGATGCCTTCCGCATAACTAGGTCGGCCACCTGAAACTGCCGAGCTCTTAATTTGGAACTTTGCTTGAGCTCGACTCTCCTCTTCAACGCCTCGGCCTTGAGTCCTGCCTCCTCCCTTACTTCATCCAAGAGATCAAGATTCACCTTCCTTTCTTCGTTGGACTCCTCTGCCACAAAGTTCTGGAATCGTGGTGAGCTCTCCTGGATCTCCACAGGGATCATGGCATCTGAACCATACACCAGGCTGAAAAGGGTCTCCTTGGTGGTGGACTGGGGGGTAGTATGGTAAGCCCATACAATTCTGGGAACCTCCTCAGTGCACCTTCCTTTCACTTTCTCCAGCCTTCTCTTCAGTCCCCTGAGTAGGACTCGATTGGCCAACTCGACCTGCCCATTGATTTGTGGGTGCTCGACCGATGCAAACACCTGCTTGATCTCCAGTTCTGTGCATAGCTTTCCCAGCTGTTGACTTGCGAATTGGGTGCCATTATCAGACACCAAATGCTTGGGTACTCCAAAGCGGCACACTATATTCTTCCACACAAAGTGCTCGATCTTCTGGGCTCTGCTCTGGGCTACTGGATCAGCCTCGATCCACTTCGTGAAATATTCAATGGCGACCACGAGGTACTTCATTTGCCGCACCGCCAAAGGAAAAGGCCCCAGGATATCAATTCCCCAGGTATGGAATGGCCAAGGGTTGTATATCGACCTGAGCTCTTCTGGTGGCGCCTTATACAATTCAGCATGCAATTGGCACTGCTTACACTGTTGCGCGTACTTAGTACAATCCTCCCTCATAGTCGGCCAGTAATACCCTGCTCGAACGGCCTTAGATGCCAAAGCACGACCTCCGATATGACTCCCGCATATGCCTTCATGGAGCTCTGCCATTATTCTCGCACACTGCTCACCATGTACGCACACCAGGATGGTGATGGAGAGAGGCCAAGCTCACCCCACCATGAAAGCCAAGGGCCAAGACTAGACCGTCTAGAACCACATGAAGAGCGTCTAGCACAAGACAAGGGGGAGCTACATGAGAAGCGTCCAGGAGGGAGCCTAGACCGTCTAGGACCTCTCACAAGGTCCATGGCCAAGCACATTCACACCTAAATAAGTCAAGCCACGGATGGGAGGGAGAAGACCTTGTACATGCTACTTGGAGGCCCATTAGGGGTAGCTTAGTAGATTAGTGTAGTGTAGAAAGCAAAACTTGCTCACTTAGGGGTGTGCTATCAAAAAGGTTCCCTTAGCAATAGAAGGAGGGGTGTGCTAGCAAATAGGTACCTTTAGCAAAAGAAGGAGGGGTGTACTATCAAATGTTGCATTTTTGACCTATCTTCTAGAATATTAGGATGATGGTGTGGTTTGACTAAAGTCAATACCCTAGGCAGCCCCACTTTTTGTATTTCCATCCCTACCCTTTAAGCTTGCTCACCAAGGCTCCTAAATCTATAAATAAGGAGGCCTACCTCATGTATTTTCAAGATTAATATGAGTAAAGTTATGCTGCCAAATTTGTGCCAAGCTTTGCTCTCTCCTAGTTTCTAGGAATTGATCTTCATCTCCTTCACCTCACCAAGGGTTGGCCGAACCTCCCTACTCCCATACACATCATCCACCTTCAAGATCACCATCACTCTTAGGAGGGTCTTGCTCATTTCAACCATTGCTTCCGCACCATCTTCAACATCCAAGGAGAGCTCAACATGTGAAGGCCATCATTTGGTATCATGAGCATGGGGTTCTTCAAAGATGAGTAGTTCTTGGTCCTTTTTAATTTTGAGTTCTTCTTTAATCCTTGTTGTTCATCTTTGTTTTCCATACTTGTCTTGCTATTTTTTAATTTTTAATTTGAATTGGTGTGCTGTTTGGAAATTCCAATTGGTGCATCTTGTTCAATTGTTCTTGAGCAATCTTTGTGCAATTTTTGGTAGGATTCCATACACCTTTGTGTTGCTGTTTTTCTTTTAGGTTTTGAGTCTTTATTGCAATTTTATTTTGGTTCATTTTATGCTCTTTGAGTCTTTAATTTTTGAATCTATATATGTTGTCTAAGTCATGTTTCTCCAAAATGTCATAAAATCATAAGTAGTACTTTGTTTGGCTTATTTGTTTCTTGATTTTGGGTCTAAAAGTTTGATTTGAATCTGCTGGGTTTTTGAGCTTTTGGTGCCTTTTTATTTTTAGATTGAGTTCATATTTGTGTTTTAGTTCTACAAAAATTCATTCACATCTTTTCCTTTGTGTCTTTTGGTATATCTTGCTGTTTTTTCCATTTTACCCAGAATCCCCTGTTTTGCATCAATCTGTGCTGTCTGTTTTTGCTTAGAAAAATTATTTTGCCACATAGAAAATTTTTGATTCTCTGGAATATTCAAGATTGAGGTGTTATTGAAAAGACGAAAAACGAATCAGGTCAAAAAAAGAAATAGAAAAAAAAATTAAAAATATTTTATAAACAGTGTGCAAATCTGGGCGCTCCAGCTGGCATAACTGAACACTGATTTTGAAAAATTCATTAAAAAAAAATGGCTCATGCGTTTTGGGTGAAATCTGTCCCAGAATTTTGTTGAGATCTTGAAATACTTGCATATTAATTTTTAGAGGCAAATCTTTAAATGACAGCTCAGTATAAAGTGGGGAAAGTCACGTTTTCTGGCCACAACAGATTTTCAGTGGTGCTGTTTTTGTTTTTTTTAAATCTATTCTAGTGCTATTCTTAGGATTCACTTTGTGTGCCTACCTTTCTTTGAGTACCTTTATTTGCTTGTTTTATATTTCTTTGGAACTCTTTCTAGTTATCACAAATTATAACTCCATTTGTGTGGTCCTATTTTTTGCAATTAATTTGTTTCTTGCTTTAATCCTTTGGCCTCTAAATTTGGTGCTGGAATTGTTTCTCAATTGGTGCCTATTTGAGTAGAAATTTAACCTGAGTGAGGTCTAGCTTGTGTGATAGGTGCTGGATTGGAGAATTAATTTCCTAATTCTAAGAGGAGCCAAAGCAAGGGCAGCAAACAAATATTACCCAAAAACACCACAAACACTTGGAGGGCCCAACAAAGAAAAGACAACCAAGGGAGTGCCAATAGCAAAACAAGGATCAACAAAGGGGGTTTTCTTAATCTTCTTTGCAACTTAACCTTGTTAATTACTTCTTTAATTATGTGATTAGACGGTGAGTGTGTCTTCAAGGGCTCCAAGTGTCCAAGAAGTCTCACCTAGGACCGACTAGTGTAGACTTTAATTGGTTTAGCATGTTAATTGTTTTTAATTGTTTTCCTTGCTTAATTAATTACGTTTGCTAATTGTCTTGCCTTGTTTAAGTTTGTTAATTTTTTTTGCTTGGTTATTTAGCTAGTTTGCATTGTTTTCTTGCATCAAAAAAAAAAAGGATTTCTTCAACTTAATTGTGTTTTAAGTGGTTTACTAAGAGAAAACTTTGTGTGAAGACATTGAGGAATAGTCTTTGGCTAAGGCAAGGCTTGGTATTTAAGTAGTCCATTGTGACTCACCTCCCTTACCTGGAAGACTACCTTCTTTGACTTCCCTAAATTTTCTCAAGGTAAAATACTTCTACACACAAAGCTTTAGTCATGTCTTCTTCTTCTCATTCTCCAAAGCCTATTGAAAATGAATTAAAATCTATGAAAACTCTTTTGGAAGAAGTTTCACAAGCCGTGCAAATGATTTCTTTTAGACAATTGGAGAATGAGTCTAAAATTAATGAGTTGACTAAAGCCCAAGAAGGGAAGTCACAAAAATCAAAAAAATCTCAAACTCATGCATCTCATTCACAAGTCCAAGAGTCTCTAGGGGAGGGAAGCCTTAGAATGTATGACTACTACCAACCACCCCGTAGAAGAAATAGGCAAAGGGAGCAAGAGGGCCCAAGGGAGGTTAGAGTAGACCTACCTCATTTCCATGGTAAGGAGAGTGTAGAAACCTACCTAGATTGGGAGATGAAAGTAGAGCAACTCTTTGCTTGCCATAGGGTGAGTGAAGAACGCAAGGTACCTCTAGCCACCCTTAGCTTCCAAGGGAACGCCATGTATTGGTGGACCTCTCTCAAAAGAGAAAGACATCTTCATAGGGAACCTCCAATTGAATATTGGAACGACCTTAGGGGAGTCCTAAGACGTTGCCACATACCCTCATACTACCATAGGGAGTTGATGGACAAGCTCCAAAGATTCAGGCAAAACAATATGAGTGTTGAGGAGTATAGACAAAAAATGGAGCTCTACATGATGAGAGCCTCCATTAGAGAAGAGGAGCATATCACCATAGCTAGGTTCCTTAGTGGCCTCTCACTTGAGATAAGGGATAGAGTAGAACTCCTTCCATACCAAGACTTGAATGACTTGGTCCAACTTTGCATTAAAGTTTAGCAACAAAATTTGTGCAAAAATTCAAGTCTAAAGGTTGGATCCTACTCTAACTTCTATCCCAAGAGAGAATATAGAAGGGAGGGTAGTACATCAAAAGAAAAACCTAGGGAAACTACCAAACCCTTAGCCAAAGATGCCTCCACCCCACCCATCCGAGCTAGGGACGTTAAGTGCTTTAAGTGCCATGGAAGAGGGCATGTGCAAGCACAATGCCCAAACCAAAGGACTTTATTTTTGAAAGGTGTAGATGAGTACACTAGTGGCGAGGATGAGCCAAGTGAAAGAGAGGAAGGGGGAGAGGATGAGAGGGTAGATCCATTAGAGGGAGAATTGCTAATGATTAGGAGAACCCTCAACAATCATCCTAGTGCATCTATGGAGACACAAAGAGAGAACATCTTTCACACAAGATGTAAAGTTTTAGAAAATATATGTTCTCTCATTGTGGATAGTGGATCAAGCTGCAATTGTTGTAGCTCTAGAATGGTTGAAAAAACTCAATCTACAAGTAGTTCCTCATCCTAAGCCATACAAGTTGCAATGGATAAATGAGAATGGGGAACTGAGTGTAGATAAGCAAGTGGAAATCAAGTTTTCCATAGGGAACTAGAAAGACAAGGTTTTATGTGATGTAGTGCCTATGGAAGCTTGCCATATTCTCTTAGGAAGACCATGGCAATTTGATAAAAAAACCTTGGATGATGGTCTTACTAATGAGATTTCCTTCACCCATAAGCATAAAAAGTTTGTACTTAGTCCTTTACCACATTCCCAAGTGGTGAAAGATCAAATACAAATGACAGAAAAGAGGGATGAGGAAAAGAAAAAGAAAAGAGAGCTTGAAAAAGAAAAGGTCCTTAGGGATAGGAAGGAGTGGGAGAAGAGTGTTCCTTCCCCCAAGGTTTCTCAACAAGAGAAGCCTTTTCAAAACATCTTGGAAAATTTGCTTCTTGTTGAACAACCAAGCCTTGTCTTTTGTAAAGGAACACTTGCATGCACTGCCACAAGTAGTGAACTTATGAGTCTACCTCCTAAAGTAGAAAAACTTTTAAGTGAATTTGATGACGTATTCTCTAATGAGGGACCCAATTGACTTGTTTCCAGGGGCAAGCCTACCAAATAGGCCCGCCTATAGAACTAACCCCGAGGAGATCAAGGAGATAGAGTCACAAGTTCAAGACTTGTTGGAGAAGGGTTGGGTTCAAAAGAGCCTAAGCCCTTGTGCTGTACCTGTCTTGTTGGTGCCCAAAAAAGATGGACCCTTTCAAGTCCTCAAGAGAGTCAACAACAATGCATAAAAGTTGGACCTACCTCTTGAATATGGAGTGCATGACACATTTAATGTAATTGACCTATCTCCATTTGTAGGTACCAATGACGACTTGGATTTGAGGACAAATCCTTTCCAAGGGGGAGGCGATGATGGAGAGAGGCCAGGCTCACCCCACCATGAAAGCCAAGGGCCAAGACTAGACCATCTAGAAGCACATGGAGAGCGTCTAGCACAAGACAAGGGGGAGCTACATGAGGAGCGTCCAGGAGGGAGCCTAGACCGTCTAGGACCTCTCACAAGGTCCATGGCCAAGCACATTCACACCCAAATAAGTCAAGCCACGGATGGGAGGGAGAAAATGATAGCATTCCTATGAGCTCTTCTTTGGATTTTGGAGTTCCTTGGTGATGATGGATGCAGAAGCTTATGGAGGAGGTGAGCAAGGCCTTTCTAGGAAGCATGGGTGCCTTGAAGGTGCATGAAGAGTGAGGAAATGGGGAGGTTTGGCCAGCCCCTTTGGTAGTGATGAATTGAAGACTAAAACCTAAGTGTTAGGCAAGGAGTAGTGTATGGCACAATTTGGGCAGCATAACAATACTCTATTTAATCTTGAAAATACAAGGTGTAGGCTCCTCCTTTTATAGGCTAAGGAGGACCATAATGCAACCCTAATGCTAGCCAAATGAAATGTAAATGTGAAGCACATGGGCCACATGGAAAGTGTGAGCACATGGGGAGGGGTGTGTCTAGTTTGTAAGTTCACCCCCTCCATGGGCTTTCTAGAATAGTGGGAAGGTTAACTTCTCCTTAATTCTAATGTGCAGAAAAATAAACATTTGTACACATGGCTATGCTATTTACACCCCAATTAAAGCTAAACTACATTTGATGGGCCTTCACGGAATATGTGCTAGTATGCCACTCTCCCATTCATAGCTTTGATCCAAGTCTTCTTGTCCTAGACGCTTCTAGCTTGGCCTTCTCGTCCTAGATGCTCCTAGCTTGTCTTAGACGCTCCTAGCTTGGTCTTAGACGCTCTTGACTTGGCTCTTGCCTTTCATGGAAGGTTGTGCTTGGCCCTCTTCCATCAGAAGACCTTGTACATGCTACTTGGAGGCCCATTAGGGGTAGCTTAGTAGATTAGTGTAGTGTAGAAAGCAAAACTTGCTCACTTAGGGGTGTGCTATAAAAAAGGTACCCTTAGCAATAGAAGGAGGGGTGTGCGAGCAAATAGGTGACTTTAACAAAAGAAGGAGGGGTGTACTATCAAATGTTGCATTTTTGACCTATCTTCTAGAATATTAGGATGATGGTGTGGTTTGACTAAAGTCAATACCCTAGGCAGCCCCACTTTTTGTATTTCCATCCCTACCCTTTAAGCTTGCTCACCAAGGCTCCTAAATCTATAAATAAGGAGGCCTACCTCATGTATTTTCAAGATTAATTTGAGTAAAGTTATGCTGCCAAATTTGTGCCATACTTACTCCCTTGCCTAAATCTCTTGATTTATGGTTTTAATCTTCACTCCTTTACCACCAAAGAGAGCTGGCCAAACCTCTCTCATTTTCATACACTTCATGCACCTTCAAGATCACTATCACTCCTAGGAGGGTCTTGCTCATTTCAACTGTAAGGACCTGTAAAATTAAATTGGAATAAAAGGAATATATTTTAAATGAATTCTAAGTGTGTTTTTATTTAAAATAAAAAGGAAGGAATGTGTAGCTTAGAAGACTATGAGATCGCCTGGTTAGTACATAATCGCCTGTCACCTAGACTACACATGAACCCCATCGCCAGGGCGAGAGACATGCGGACATCGCCAGGGCGCGAGGAATGCGGGCATCGCCAGGGCGCGAGAGATATGCGGACATCGCCAGGGCGCGAGAGACATGCGGACATCGCCAGGGCACGAGAGACATGCGGACATCGCCAGGGTGCGAGGCATGCGGGCATCGCCAGGGCGCGAGAGACATGCGGGCATGGCCAGGGCGCGAGGCATGCGAGCATGGCCAGGGCGCGAGGCATGCGGGCATCGCCAGGGCGCGAGAGACATGCGGGCGTCGCCAGGGATAGACATCGGTCGTCTTCCAGGGAAAGACATCGGTCGTCCGCCAGGATGAGTCATCGGTGGAAAGTTATCGCGCGATGTCGAGTTTCACACAGATAAGGTGGGACCCAGGCTCCCAGCATGAGACGTCCTGCACGCGCGACACGTAGACAAAAAGGGTGGTTCAGAATAGTGACATCAGAGAGTTGGCATGCGCAGAGACACACGTGGCCGTACTGTTCAGGGAAGCGTGCACGCAAGCCTTCCTGCAGAGTGGGTGGTGGCAGCGGCAATTGTGGACAAGTTGGTTTAGATTCAAAAACTCACTTCGGAGAGGCAAAGAACGCTGCTGTGGTTCAAGAGTGACAGAGTGAGTTCACCTTCATCCTTCTCTTTTCTCTCCTTCACGCTGCAATTCAGGCATCCTCAAGCACTAGTACGACGAGCGACGACTGCACTTGGATACCTGGGGAGTTCTCTGCGAGTTTTCCGTCAGGACGCTAGAACAGAGTTAGGACATCTTTAAGCTTCGGTGGGTGTTGGAGCTCTTAGTGATTTTGCGCAAGTCCAGGTAAGGGAAGCTAGCATTTTCATTTATAAAAACGTTAGGCGAGTAGGTTCTGAAGTGAGGGCGATGTGGTCGCCGGTTTTCATATTCCTTTTCACAATGCTCTGTTTTTATGTGTGGGGCGACGTGATCGCCGGTTTTAATGTTGTTTTCGAAATCCCCTGTTTTAGTGTCGTTTGAAACTGTTTGAGATTGAAATGTGAAATGCATGTGATATTCGAAAATCTGAACCTTGGAATGATTGTTTCTGTGATTAGGAATGTTTAAGAAAATATTCAAAATATTATATGATGGAATTGTGCTTTTACGTGTTGTATGATGCATTGAATGTTGTGAATGTGGGATCAAGGCATAGTATTTTCAGAAAAGAAAATACCGTGTAAGATCGTGTGTAATGTGCATTGACTAGGGACTTGTCTAGAAGGAGATATCCTGACTCTGCTGATATAATGGAATCACATAGATGAAGTTATTCAGTTGTGGAGAGTCGAAGGAGGTTCATATGTATGGGTAAGTTGTTTGAAAGATAACTGACTTGACCTGTTATATGAATTAACCCTGTCATACCGGGAGAGTGATGATATTGAGATTATGTATGCGCATGGCTGTGTGGATTTCACAGTGGTGTGGTATGACGGGTGCAGATCTCTGAGTCTGAGTCAACGCACGAGTCTTCCGGAAGTAGAGTCATGTGTCTATATGTTACGAGTCAGTGGAAAGTCTGACGTGTGAACCATGAATATTGAATGTAGTGAATAGACACTTGACGAGTTTGTGGATTATGGGGATGTTGATGGTTTAAATTGATATAGATTATGAATGGTGTGAAGATTTATGTTTTCTATTGATATAAAGTTTCATATTTAAAGTTTTTGAAAATATCTAGCTTACCCTCTTATCTTGTATCGTGGTTGTTTTTCTTAAACCTGTGATGATCGTGTATATTTGCACGGGAGCAGACGAGGTTGCAGGTAGTAGAGCTCCTCTGTGAGTGGTCGCCGGAAGGAGATCGCCTGTTTCTGTTTCTGTTAGGCGATCGCCTGTTTTCTGTTTCTGATAGGAGATCGCCCGTTTTCTGTTTTCTGTTAGGGGATCGCCGGTTTTGAATGCTGTGGTTTTTATTTTATTTTGGAAACTTCTGTATGGAGATGTATTAAAACTTCCTCAAAAAGGGATATTATTTTGAGGCACATTTGTACTAATGGATGAATTATATTATGCATATATCTATGTTCAATTTTGATATTATTGTTTCACCTTTATTTTATTACATAAATATGAAAAGCTTTTGGCGGGATGTTACATTAATGGTATCAGAGCAGTTCGTCCTTAGGATGACCTGAGGAGAGTGGGTTCATTGTGTTTCTTCTACTATTTGAGTCTTAATCAAAGCTATAGTGAAAGGTTTTCAAATGTTTTCTGATTGAAATCTTGTCTGTGCTTTAAGTAGATATAGGCTCTAAATGAAAAATTTTAGTATTAAGAGTGAAAGGATCTTGATAAAGTAGTGAGGGTGCACACTCATAACTGAATCGAGATGTTCTCAATCTTAATTCTAAAAGTTTGATGTTGAGCATATATCCACTTCTGGTGTGTTTTATCCCAATTATTAAGTGTGGTGATATTTAACTGGTAGTTTGTACCCATGACTGTTCAGTGTTATGCTTTCTATTTTTGAGCATTATGATTCTGTTGATGAACTCAAATTCTTAATGACTTTGAGATGCTGACCTTTGTAAGGTCTAGAGGTTACCTCCTGAATGAATTGATTTCTTATCGATCTCATTCTTGTAGTTGTAGGGAATATAGAAACCAATAGTTTCAAAATCTGAAACGAAGAAGATGGCACGTAGACCTCCTACCCCTCCCCAACCTTCTTCGGAAATGAGCCAGATTGCCAAGGCTATTGAGATGATGGCAACTGCCATCCAACAACAGAATGCAGCAATGGCTCAGAATCATCAAGCTGCAATGCACCATTGGGAAACTGCTCGGTCAGCTGAAACAAATTCCCACGCCGGTCAGCCTCAGGAACAGATGGGACTGACCGAGTTCATGAGGCACAACCCACCTAAGTTCAGTGGGAATGCTACCCCTGATCAAGCAGATCAGTGGGTCAGGGAGTTGGAGAAAATCTTTAGGGCGACCTCCTGCCCTGAAGAGAAGAAATTGGTGTTCGCCACCTATCTGCTATCTGGAGAAGCCGAGTTCTGGTGGATGGGAGCTCAGCAGATGATGGAAGCCAGAGCTGAAGTGTTAGACTGGGAGAGCTTCAAGGTGAAATTTCTGGAAAAATACTTCCCAGATAGTGCAAGATTTGCGAGGGAAGCAGAATTCCTCAGATTGGAGCAGGGGGAGATGTCAGTGAATGCTTATGCTGCTTGGTTTGAGTACCTCGCCCGATTCTATACCCAGGCGACCTCTGAGGCTTGGAGCTGTAGGAAGTTTGAAGAAGGACTGAAGCATGGGCTGAAGAGGACCATAGCCCCTATGTGCATCAGGGAATTTCACGCCTTAGTAGAGAAGGCGAAGATGGTGGAGACTCTGGAAAAGGGTGATTCCTGGGTGATCAGGTCACACCCAGGGGGTCCTTCCAGTGGGAAGGCCAAGGTGCAGCACCCACAAAGCAAGCCCTATGCGAGACCTCCACCACATCGGGCAGGAACAGCGTCATCCCAGTTGCAGCAGCAACAACCTTGGAAACCCAAATGTTTCCATTGTGGTGGACCACACACATCCAATGCGTGCCTCAAGAGGAATTTAGAGAGAAGGTGTTACACCTGCCAAAAGACGGGGCACGTTGCTAGAGAGTGCCCTAACAGGAATGGGGCGACTCAACCCAGTGGTTCTCAGCAGTTGAGGAATGAAGGCAGCAGACCTCAGGCAGCAGGGAGAGTGTTTGCCATGACAGGAGCAGAGGCGTCTCAGTCAGGTAACCTAGTGCAAGGTGTTTGTTTTATAGCTGGTAGAGGTGTAAAAGCCTTGTTTGATTCTGGAGCGACACACTCCTTTGTGTCAAGCCTATGTGTAGCCGAGTTGGGCCTTCTAGTGAAGGAGTTACCGTTTGAACTGTTGGTCTCTACACCTGCGTCAGGACAGGTGTTGACCTCTACAGTTTGCTCTGAATGTCCAGTGATAGTAGAGGGACGCAGGTTCAAAGTAAACTTGATCTGCCTACCTCTTCAGGACCTGGATGTTATCCTGGGAATGGATTGGCTATCTTCCAATCACGTTCTCATAGACTGTGCTAGTCAGAAAATAGCGTTTCCAGACCTCCAAGAGTCAGATGTGATATCTGCTCAGCATGGGTGGTCGGAGTTGGAAAAAGGGGCGAGGTGCTTCGTGATCCTAGCTCGGTTGGAAGTGAAGAATGAAGAGGACGTAAGCAGGATACATGTGGTGAAAGATTTCATGGATGTATTTCCAGAAGAAATACCTGGATTACCTCCTAAGAGAGAAGTGGAATTCTCTATTGATTTGGTACCTGGAGCTGGACCAGTGTCAATGGCACCTTACAGGATGGCTCCAGCCGAGTTGGTAGAATTAAAGAAGCAAGTGGAAGAGTTGTTGGAGAAACAATTCATCAGACCCAGTGTATCTCCATGGGGGGCTCCAGTGCTCCTAGTTAAGAAAAAGGATGGAGGGTCTCGGTTGTGTATAGATTACAGGCAGTTGAACAAGTTGACCATCAAGAACAAGTACCCCCTACCTAGAATTGACGATTTGATGGATCAAATACATGGGGCCTCGGTGTTCTCAAAGATTGATTTGAGATCGGGGTACCACCAAATTTTGGTAAAAGCTGAAGATGTTCAAAAGACAGCATTTAGGTCTCGTTATGGGCACTATGAGTATGTGGTGATGCCGTTTGGAGTAACAAATGCTCCAGCTCTGTTCATGGATTACATGAATAGGATTTTTCGCCCTTTCTTGGATAAGTTTGTGGTAGTCTTCATAGACGACATACTCATTTATTCAAGGACCAAGGAAGAACATGAAGAACATCTGAAGACAGTATTGGAGATCCTGAGGGAGAAGCAATTATATGCCAAGTTCTCTAAGTGTGAGTTCTGGTTGAAAGAAGTCAACTTCTTAGGACATGTAATATCTGCCCAGGGGATCTCGGTGGATCCAGCCAAAGTGGAGGCAGTGCTTCAGTGGGAACGTCCTAAGACAGTTACTGAGATAAGGAGTTTTGTGGGCTTAGCAGGCTACTATCGGAGGTTCATTGAGGACTTTTCCAAGGTAGTGGCTCCTTTAACACAGTTGACCCGCAAGGATCAACCTTTTGCTTGGACCGACCGATGTGAGCAGAGCTTCATGGAACTAAAGGAAAGGTTGACTAGTGCTCCAGTACTGGTGATCCCAGAGGTAGGAAGACCTTTTGATGTCTACTGTGATGCTTCACATCAGGGTTTGGGATGTGTTTTGATGCAAGAGAAAAGAGTGGTTGCATATGCTTCAAGGCAACTCAAGGTTCATGAGAGAAACTATCCTACTCATGATTTGGAGTTGGCGGCTGTGGTGTTTGCCTTGAAGATTTGGAGGCACTATTTATATGGAGCTCGGTTCCAGGTGTTCAGTGACCATAAGAGCCTGAAATACCTGTTTGATCAGAAGGAACTAAACATGAGACAAAGAAGGTGGATGGAGTTTCTAAAGGACTATGATTTTCAACTCATGTATCATCCAGGGAAGGCCAATGTAGTGGCAGATGCTTTGAGTAGAAAATCAATACAAGTAGCCGCCATGATGATGGAAGAGCAGAAACTGATCGAGCAATTCAGAGACTTAAACCTTGGGGTAGAATTTCATGTAAATCACATTAGTTGTAGTAAGCTGGCTATAACTAATGACTTCCTTGGAGTGATAAAGGATAAGCAGTTGGAGGACCCTAGTCTGAAGCGTACTGTGGAGTCACTAGGGACCGACCAGGCTAAAGACTTTGTGATGGGCGATGATGGGATCTTGAGATTTAATGGCAGAATTTGCATACCTGCAAATGAAGAGTTGAAGAAGATGATCCTAGAGGAAGGTCACCAGAGTCGCCTTAGCCTACATCCAGGCATGAACAAGATGTACCATGACTTGAAGGAGTCATTTTGGTGGTCGGGCATGAAGAGAGACATCGCCCAGTATGTTACTACCTGCTTGACGTGTCAGAAGGCAAAGGTAGAGCATCAAAGACCTGGCGGTTTGTTACAGCAACTGGATATCCCTGAATGGAAATGGGACAGCATCGCCATGGATTTTGTTACCCATTTACCCAGATTGGTAAAGGGTCATGATGCAATCTGGGTCATCATTGATCGGCTGACGAAGAGTGCTCACTTTCTCCCAGTGAATATGAGGATGCCTATGGCCAAGTTGGCTCAGTTGTACATCAAGGAAATAATGAGGTTGCATGGAGTGCCTTCCAGCATTGTTTCAGATAGAGATCCCAGGTTCACTTCACGGTTTTGGCAGACATTACAAGATCGCTTGGGAACTAAGTTGAGAATGAGCTCGGCATATCATCCTCAAACAGATGGACAGTCAGAGAGAACGATCCAGTCCTTGGAAGATCTACTGAGGACGTGTGTCTTGGATCAATTGGGAAGTTGGGATGAGGTGTTGCCGCTGGTGGAGTTTACCTATAATAACAGTTATCACGCCAGCATAGGGATAGCGCCATACGAAGCCTTGTATGGAAGGAAATACAGAACTCTCTTATGTTGGTACCAGGAGGGCGAAGCACTCTTGGTTGGGCCAGAGTTGATTCAGCAGACAACCGAGAAGGTGAAACAGATACAAGACAGAATGAAAGCTTCTCAAAGCAGGCAGAAATCCTATGTAGATCAGAGGAGAAAACCTTTGGAGTTTGCTGCTGGAGACCATGTGTTCATGAGAGTGACACCAACCAAGGGTGTAGGACAGGCGATCAGATCAAAGAAGTTGTCCCCTAAGTTCGTGGGACCATATCAGATCTTAAGGAGGATTGGTCTAGTGGCTTATGAGATCGCCCTACCTCCCCATTTAGCGAATCTGCATAATGTCTTTCACGTATCACAGCTGAGGAAGTACATGGCAGACCCTAGTCATGTGCTGGAAGTGGACGAGGTGCAGATCAGGGATGACTTGTCCTGTGAAGCGAAACCAGTCAGGATTGACGATCGGCAAAGTAAACAACTCAGAGACAACACCATCAACATGGTGAAAGTGGTGTGGGATGAGAGATCGGGTGATTCAACTTGGGATTTAGAAGAACCCATGAGAGAAGCCTATCCATACCTCTTTTCCTTGTAATTCAATTTTTGAGGACGAAAATTTTTCTTGTTGGGGAGAATGTAAGGACCTGTAAAATTAAATTGGAACAAAAGGAATATATTTTAAAATGAATTCTAAGTGTGTTTTTATTTAAAATAAAAAGGAAGGAAAGTGTAGCTTAGAAGACTATGAGATCGCCTGGTTAGTACATAATCGCCTGTCGCCTAGACTACACATGAACCCCATCGCCAGGGCGAGAGACATGCGAACATCGCCAGGGCGCGAGGCATGCGGGCATCGCCAGGGCGCGAGAGATATGCGGACATCGCCAGGGCGCGAGAGACATGCGGACATCGCCAGGGCGCGAGAGACATGCGGACATCGCCAGGGCGCGAGGCATGCGGGCGTCGCCAGGGCGCGAGAGACATGCGGGCATCGCCAGGGCGCGAGGCATGCGGGCATCACAACGACGCGAGGCATGCGGGCATCACCAGGGCGCGAGAGACATGCGGGCGTCGCCAGGGATAGACATCGGTCGTCTTCCAGGGAAAGACATCGGTCGTCCGCCAGGATGAGTCATCGGTGGAAAGTTATCGCGCGATGTCGAGTTTCACATAGATAAGGTGGGACCCAGGCTCCCAGCATGAGACGTCCTGCACGCGCGACACGTAGACAAAAAGGGTGGTTCAGAATAGTGACATCAGAGAGTTGGCATGCGCAGAGACACACGTGGCCGTACTGTTCAGGGAAGCGTGCACGCAAGCCTTCCTGTAGAGTGGGTGGTGGCAGTGGCAATTGTGGACAAGTTGGTTTAGATTCAAAAACTCACTTCGGAGAGGCAAAGAACGCTGCTGTGGTTCAAGAGTGACAAAGTGAGTTCACCTTCATCCTTCTCTTTTCTCTCCTTCGCGCTACGATTCAGGCATCCTCAAGCACCAGTACGACGAGCGACGACTGCACTTGGATACCTGGGGAGTTCTCTGCGAGTTTTCCGTCAGGACGCTAGAACAGAGTTAGGACATCTTTAAGCTTCGGTGGGTGTTGGAGCTCTTAGTGATTTTGCGCAAGTTCAGGTAAGGGAAGCTAGCATTTTCATTTATAAAAACGTTAGGCGAGTAGGTTCTGAAGTGAGGGCGACGTGGTCGCCGGTTTTCATATTCCTTTTCACAATGCTCTGTTTTTATGTGTGGGGCGACGTGATCGCCGGTTTTAATGTTGTTTTCGAAATCCCCTGTTTTAGTGTCGTTTGAAACTGTTTGAGATTGAAATGTGAAATGCATGCGATATTCGAAAATCTGAACCTTGGAATGATTGTTTCTGTGATTGGGATTGTTTAAGAAAAGATTCAAAATATTATATGATGGAATTGTGCTTTTACGTGTTGTATGATGCATTGAATGTTGTGAATGTGGGATCAAGGCATAGTATTTTCAGGAAAGAAAATATCGTGTAAGATTGTGTGTAATGTGCATTGACTAGGGACTTGTCTAGAAGGAGATATCCTGACTCTGCTGATATAATGGAATCACATAGATGAAGTTATTCAGTTGTGGAGAGTCAAAGGAGGTTCATATGTATGGGTAAGTTGTTTGAAAGATAACTGACTTGACCTGTTATATGAATTAACCCTGTCATACCGGGAGAGTGATGATATTGAGATTATGTATGCGCATGGCTGTGTGGATTTCACAGCGACCCTGTGTGGATTTCACAGCGACCCTGTGTGGATTTCACAGCGACCCTGTGTGGATTTCACAGTGGTGTGGTATGACGGGTGCAGATCTCTGAGTCTGAGTCAACGCACGAGTCTTCCGGAAGTAGAGTCATGTGTCTATATGTTACGAGTCAGTGGAAAGTCTGACGTGTGAACCATGAATATTGAATGTAGTGAATAGACACTTGACGAGTTTGTGGATTATGGGGATGTTGATGGTTGAAATTGATATAGATTATGAATGGTGTGAAGATTTATGTTTTCTATTGATATAAAGTTTCATATTTAAAGTTTTTGAAAATATCTAGCTTACCCTTTTATCTTGTATCGTGGTTGTTTTTCTTAAACCCGTGATGATCGTGTATATTTGCACGGGAGCAGACGAGGTTGCAGGTAGTAGAGCTCCTCTGTGAGTGGTCGCCGGAAGGAGATCGCCTGTTTCTGTTTCTGTTAGGCGATCGCCTGTTTTCAATTTCTGATAGGAGATCGCCCGTTTTCTGTTTTCTGTTAGGGGATCGCCGATTTTGAATGCTGTGGTTTTTATTTTATTTTGGAAACTCCTGTATGGAGATGTATTAAAACTTCCTCAAAAAGGGATATTATTTTGAGGCACATTTGTACTAATGGATGAATTATATTATGTATATATCTATGTTCAATTTTGATATTATTGTTTCACCTTTATTTTATTACATAAATATTAAAAGCTTTTGGCGGGATGTTACATTTCAACCATTGCTTCCGCACCATCTTCAACATGTGAAGGCCATCAGATGGGGTGAGTAAACCCATGCCTGTACAGCTCGCCATCAATGAGTGTGTACTTGGCTGAGTTCTTCTTTATCTTTGTCACCTCCATTGGTAGCATCCCATCGGGTATATAACGCTTATAGGGCGTCATCCATGTGTCCCCATTCTGCAACAGGTAGACTTGCGATGATCCCTCCTCTGGCGGTATACACACGTTGACCCGTGGCTTCTTCAGAGTCTCCTGGGTCAACGACCGATGACTCCTCTTCTCACCATCTAACAGGCTGATCTGATGGATTCCTACCAAATTATCAGCTGTATAAGTACGAGGTGCCCTCAAGGTCTCCTGGATGACCGTCCTCTGCCTGCCGCCTTTGCCTGAGCTGGCGAGTTTGGCCAACAAGTCAGCTCTGGCATTTAGCTCCCTGGGCACATGCACTAGCTCGAAGGTCTGGAAAGAACTTTTCAACCGCTGGACATACTCCAAGTAGGAGGCCATCTAGGGATCTTTGGCCTGATACTCTCCAGCCACCTGCCCTGTGACCAACAATGAGTCACTCTTCGCCATGAGACTCTACGCTCCCATCTCTTTGGTCAACAGCATTCCAGCAATCAAGGCTTCGTACTCTGCTTGGTTATTGCTGGCTTTGAAGGTAAACCGCAGGGCTTGTTCTATCAATAACCCCTTGGGCCCCTCGAGAATTACCCCCGCTCCACTGCCCTGCTGGTTCGAGGACCCATCCACTGATAACACCCACTTGAAGCTAGGCTCTTCCTGCTGGGTCTCTACCGAGGACATCTCGGCCACAAAATCAGCATAGACCTGTCCCTTGATCGGACCTCTAGGCTCATACTGCACGTCAAACTCTAACAGTTCAACCGCCCATCGCACCATTCTTCCCGCCACATCTGGTTTTTGCAAAACCTTTCATATTGGCAGGTCTGTCATCACCACCACGGTAAAACTCTTGAAGTAGCGCGGAAGTCGCCGCGCCGAGAACACCACGCCCAACACTGCCTTTTCGATGGCCTGATACCTCACCTCTGGCCCCTGCAACACCTTACTGACAAAGTATATGGGCCATTGGGTCTGCTCCTGTTCCTGGACGCATACTGAACTTACCGCCTTCTCCGTGACTGCAAAGTACAGCCGCAGGGGTGTGCCAAGCTGAGGCTTGCACAAGACTGGCGGGCTGGCTAGATACTCTTTGAGCTTGATGAAAGCCTGCTCACATTCTGGGGTCCACAAGAATCTGCTGTTCCTTCTCAGGCACTGGAAATATGGATGACCCTTGTCTCCGCCTGCTGAGACGAACCTAGAAAGGGCAGCCATTCGACCTGTTAATTGCTGCACCTCCTTGACTGATGTAGGGCTCCTCATGGCGATGATCGCCGCGCACTTGTCCAGGTTATGGTATCAAATAGCTCCTCCAAGTCAGTGACATGCTGATCTCGTGCCTGGGACGTCACCACCATGTCATCCACATACGCTTGTACATTGTGTCCCAACATAGGCACAAGGACCTTGTCCATCAGCCTCTGATAAGTGGCACCCGCATTCTTTAACCCGAATGGCATGATGGTGTAGCAGTAGCACGACAGCTCAGTCATGAACGCAGTCTTGCATTCGTCCATCGGGTGCATCTTGATCTGATTATATCCATAGAAGGCATCCAAGAAACTGAGCAGCTTGCACCCCGAGGCGTTATCTACCAATGCATCAATGTTGGGCAGAGGGTAGGAGTCCTTCGGGCATGCCTTGTTGAGATCTGTGAAGTCTACGCACATCATCCATTTTCCATTGGCCTTCTTTACCAATACGATGTTCGCTAGCCACTCAGGATACTGGATTTCCCGCACATGGCCTGCCTTGAGTAACTTCTGCGTCTCCTCCCTGACCACCTGCTTTCGCTCTTCGTTCAACTTCCTCCTCCTCTAGTGAACTGGTCTGACTTGGGGATCTAGCGCTAGGCGATGACACAGAAAATCAGGGTCGATTCCTGGCATGTCAGAAGCGGACCAAGCGAAGGCGTCCATGTGCCGCTCTATCACTTCTACCACTTGGTCCCGGGTCTCTTGAGGCAGGGACTTGCCAAGTTTAAAAACCCTGCCCCCGATCTCCTTCTCCACCACCTCCTCTGCCAGTTCAGGTCGCCTCTCCCGGGCGACCTCTGCTCGCGTGGCCCCGACGTCTCCTTGGGGGATGTCAGGGTTATCACACCTCCCACCGGGCGGTTGGATGGTCACCATGCAGACTCCCCTTCTCATCTTGAGGCTGTTCTCATAACACTTCTTAGCCTCCTTTTGGTCTGATTTGATGGTTATCACCATTCCCTCCATCGAAGGCAACTTCATCTTCATATGCCTCGTGGACGCCACCGCCCTTAACCTATTTAGGGCTAGTCTACCCAACAACATGTTATAGGCAGATGGGGTGATGGAAGAGGACCAAGCACAACCTTCCATGAAAGGCAAGAGCCAAGTCAAGAGCGTCTAAGACCAAGCTAGGAGCGTCTAAGACAAGCTAGGAGCGTCTAGGACGAGAAGGCCAAGCTAGAAGCATCTAGGACAAGAAGACTTGGATCAAAGCTATGAATGGGAGAGTGGCATACTAGCACATATTCCGTGAAGGCCCATCAAATGTAGTTTAGCTTTAATTGGGGTGTAAATAGCATAGCCATGTGGACAAATGTTTATTTTTCTGCACATTAGAATTAAGGAGAAGTTAACCTTCCCACTATTCTAGAAAGCCCATGGAGGGGGTGAACTTACAAACTAGACACACCCCTCCCCATGTGCTCACACTTTCCATGTGGCCCATGTGCTTCACATTTACATTTCATTTGGCTAGCATTAGGGTTGCATTATGGTCCTCCTTAGCCTATAAAAGGAGGAGCCTACACCTTGTATTTTCAAGATTAAATAGAGTATTGTTATGCTGCCCAAATTGTGCCATACACTACTCCTTGCCTAACACTTAGGTTTTAGTCTTCAATTCATCACTACCAAAGGGGCTGGCCAAACCTCCCCATTTCCTCACTCTTCATGCACCTTCAAGGCACCCATGCTTCCTAGGAAGGCCTTGCTCACCTCCTCCATAAGCTTCCGCATCCATCATCACCAAGGAACTCCAAAATCCAAAGAAGAGCTCATAGGAATGCTATCATTTGGTATCTAGAGCTATGGTTCTTCAAAGATGAGTATCTCTTTTCATTTTCTTTTTGAGTTCTTCTTTTCTCCAAGTTGTTTATCTTTATTCCAAGTTGTCTTGCTGTTTTTTGTGTTTTAATATGATTTGAATGCTTGTTTATTCATTTCATTTGGTGGGTTTGTTCAAACTTGTGCTTGAACATCTATTTTCAATTTTGTGTAGGATTCTTGATATATTTGTGTTGCTGTTTTTATTTTTAGGTATTTGAGTCTTGCTTGAAATTTCATTTGGGTCATATGATGTTCTTGTGTCTTTTTATTTTATGAATCCATAAGTTTTGTCTAAGTCATGTGTTTCCATATTTGTCATCAAATCCTAGTAGTACTCTTGTTGATTTATTTGTTTCTTGTTTTTGGTTTGAATGTTTGATCTGAAATCTGTTTTGTGTTGATCCTTTGGTGCATTTTTAATTTTATTTTGAGTTCTTATTTGTGTGTTAGATCCACACAAATTCCATCATATTAACTCCATTGTGTTTTTGAGGTATACCATTCTGTTTTTTATTCCAGTTTTCAGAACCCCTGTTTTCACTTTTCTGTGCTGACTGTTTTGATTTATGAAAATCACATACATCATCAAATATTTCTGAGCCTCTGGATTTCAAAAATTTGAGGTGTTAGAAAAAGGACAAAAAAAGAACCATCTGAAAAGAAGAAATAGAAAAAAAAAGATAAATATTACAAAAAAAGTGTGCAATCCTGACGTTCCAGCTGGCAGCTCTGAGCACTGATTTTATAAAATTTACCAAAATTAATTGGTATATGCGTTTGGAGTGAAACCAACGCCAAAAGTTTGTTAATATCTTGTTCTGATTGTGTCTCAATTTTCAGAAGCAAATACAAAAGGGTCAGCTCAGCATAAATCTTTTAAAGATACGCTTTCTGGACCACAACAATTTGTGCTTTTCTGTGGTGCTGTTTTTTGGTTTTTAAATCAAATCTAGTGCTATTCCTAGGTTCCTTTTTGTGTGCCATCCATTATTTGAGTACCTTTTATTTGCTTGTCTAATTTCATTTGAACTCTTTCTAGTTGTGTCACATTTAAATTCCATTTGTGTGGTACTGTTTTTCAAATTAATTTGTTTCTTGCTTTCTTTCTTTGGCCTCTAAGCTTGTTGGTGGATTAAATATCAATTGGTACTTGTTGAGTGAGAATTTGACTTGAGGGGAGTCTAGCTTGCTTAATAGGTGCTGGATTGAAGATTTTATTGACCTAATTCCAAGAGGAACAAAGGCAAAGGGCAGCAACAAACACCATACTACAAATACACCACACACTTTGGAAGGCCCAACAAGTAGAAAAGCAACAAAAGGGGTGCAACTAGAAGAACAACAAAAGGGGTGCAAATAGTAAAAGCAACAAAGGGAGTGTCATTTAATTTCTTTGCAATCTTGCTTGTGTTAATTACTTGTTAATCACGCAATTAGTCGGTGAGTGTGTCTTCAAGGGCTCCAAGTGTCCAAGAAGCCTCACCTAGGGCCGTCTAGCTTAATTTGTTTTTGTTAATTGCTTTAATTGAACCAACTTGCTTTAATCACTTCGTTAATTTCTTGTTTAATATTGTTTAAGGCTTTCATAGCTTGCATTGTTTTCTTGCATTAAAAATTTGATTTCTTCAACCTAATTGTGTTTTAAGTGGTTTACTAAGAGAAAGCTTTGTGTGAAGACATTGAGGGATAGTCTTTGGCTAAGGCAAGGCTTGGTATTTAAGTAGTCCATTGTGACTCACCTCCCTTACCTGGAAGACTACCTTCTTTGACTTCCCTAAATTTTCTCAAGGTAAAATATTTCTATACACAAAGGTCTAGTCATGTCTTCTCATTCCTTTAAATCTCTTAAAAGTGAGGTGAAATCCTTGAAATCTCTTTTGGAACAACTTTCCAAGAATATTCAATGAATTTCATCTAAACAATTGGAGAATGAGGCCAAAACTAATGAATTGACTAAATCAAAGGATGAGAAGTCTCACATTTCAAAAAAATTACCTTCTCATGCATCTATCTCTAAAAAGCATGATTCTTTTGGGGAGGGAAGACATAGAAGAGATAGAAAAGAACAAGAAAGCCCAAGAGAGGTTAGGGTAGACCTACCCCATTCCCATGGAAAAGAAAATATAGAAACTTGCCTAGATTGGGAAATGAGGGTAGAAAAATTGTTTGCTTCCCATAAAGAAAGAAAGGAAAGAAAGATACAAAAGAAAAGAGAGGAAGCCGAAAGGGAAGCTAAAGAAAAAGAAAAAGAAAAAGAAAAGCATGAGAAGACCCTTGAGAAACAAAAGGCGTGGGAGAATAGTGTTCCTTCTCACAAGGTCATTCAACAAGACAAAAGATTTAAAAATACCTTTGAAAATATGCGTCTTGTTGAACAACCTAGCCTTTCCTTTTGTAAAGGAACACTTGCAAGCATAGTAACAAAAAAAGAGTCTTTAAAAGAAGCTTGCATAGATAAAGATAAAGTGGATTATTTCTCATATGTGCTAGGATATCACCAAGTGAATGTCAAGTTATTTACAAGCATCTACAAAAACAAATTTTTATGTGAAGTAGTGCCTAAAAGAAACTTGTCATGTCCTATTGAGACAACCATTGCCAAGTGTGCAACTTCTCATAAACAATGGTTGTAACAACGAGACTATCTTTACACATAAGAGAAAAATTCTTCATGAAGGAGAACTCATGGACCAAATTAGAGTTGATAAAACTCTAGAGCTTTTAAAAGGAAAACTTTTGTCACCCATGAGAAAAGATGTTCAAAGACATTACCCTAGATACATTTCTTGTTTTAAAAATACACCTAAGGTGATGTCTCATGAACTCTATACTCCTTTACCTTTTGCAAATGATCCTTGGGAAGACATAAACCTCAATTTTATCTTAGAGCTTCCTAGGACAACAAAAGGTTTTGATTCCATTTTTATGGATATGGATAATCTCTTCTATATAGAAGTGACAAGTCTTCATGGTTTATCTTCAAGCATAGTATTGGATAGAGCTCCAAAATTTGAAAACCATCATTTGAGGAATCTTTTAGAAAAACTTGAAATTAAGTTGTACTCTTCAAATTTTTATCCTCAAAAGAATGGTCAAAATAAAATTGAAAACATAGCTCTTTTTACTATGCCTAGAGAAATCATGAAAGACAATCACAATTCTTGGGATGAGTATCCTTTTGAGCATGCATACAATGGAGTAGTCCACAAGACTACTAATATTTCTACATTTGAAATTGCATGTGGACTTAATCCTCTTTCGCTTTTTAAGTTGTTACCCTTTCCTAAAGGTATTGTGTGCCTAAGGAAAAGGTAACCAATATTGAAAATTTTCAAATACATAAGAGGATTAGAGAACACATACAACCATCAAAAGAGAAATATTGTACAAAGTTGCCAAAAACAAAAGAAAAACAAAAATGGAAACTTCATACAATTAAGTTCTCTCCAATTGCTCACACTAACACCTTTACTTTGTTTGATGATTTCCATAGGTGGACGTTTGATCCGGGAGGACAAGCCTTGCCGAAACAATAGGCTGCTATCCGAGATCAAATCTGTAGATCTGAGGATAGATCTTCTGAAAGGAGGAGGAGATGATGGACACCATCCAGCCCCATCCATCCCCCTAGTTGAAGACAAAGCAAGGGATTTGAGGACAAATCCTTTTTCAAGAGGGAGGGGATGATGGAAGAGGACCAAGCACAACCTTCCATGAAAGGCAAGAGCCAAGTCAAGAGCGTCTAAGACCAAGCTAGGAGCGTCTAAGACAAGCTAGGAGCGTCTAGGACGAGAAGGCCAAGCTAGAAGCATCTAGGACAAGAAGACTTGGATCAAAGCTATGAATGGGAGAGTGACATACTAGCACATATTCCGTGAAGGCCCATCAAATGTAGTTTAGCTTTAATTGGGGTGTAAATAGCATAGCCATGTGGACAAATGTTTATTTTTCTGCACATTAGAATTAAGGAGAAGTTAACCTTCCCACTATTCTAGAAAGCCCATGAAGGGGGTGAACTTACAAACTAGACACACCCCTCCCCATGTGCTCACACTTTCCATGTGGCCCATGTGCTTCACATTTACATTTCATTTGGCTAGCATTAGGGTTGCATTATGGTCCTCCTTAGCCTATAAAAGGAGGAGCCTACACCTTGTATTTTGAAGATTAATTTGAGTAAAGTTATGCTGCCAAATTTGTGCCATACTTACTCCCTTGCCTAAATCTCTTGATTTATGGTTTTAATCTTCACTCCTTCACCACCAAAGAGAGCTGGCCAAACCTCTCTCATTTTCATACACTTCATGCACCTTCAAGATCACCATCACTCCTAGGAGGGTCTTGCTCATTTCAACCATTGCTTCCGCACCATCTTCAACATCCAAGGAGAGCTCAACATGTGAAGGCTATCATTGGGGCGTTCACCACCAGATACTTGATGCTCTCTGTGCGGGAGGCCACTCCATCAGTGAAAGTGGTCCTTAGCTCTATGTACCCCCGCACCTATACTTGGTGATAGGTTGTTCTTCATGACCATTTGTTCTTCTTAAAATATGAGGTAAAAAGGTGGTGGAAGCTATGGATGATATGGGTCAAGGATGACTCATATAGAGCTATGGGTTCCTTGTAGGTGCATGAAAGGTATGGAGAGTGATAGGTTAGGCCAAATCACTTGGAGGAAGGTGAAGATGAAGATCAAAGTGTCTAACCTAGAGAGACTAGACAAAGAGTAGAAGCTAGCATAATTTTGGCAGCATTTACTCATATAAATTGATCTTAAAAAAACATGAGCCAAAGCATCCTATTTATAGGAGATGGTGCCTTGGAGAGTAAGGAACAAGGGTAGGATGGGGAATACATAAAAGAGCGGGCTGCTAGGGTGTTGACTAAAGGTCAATGCAGCCCCTTAGCATGCTTTTAGAAGGTAGGGCTACATTCCTACCCTAAAAGGCCTAGGTACAAGCTAAATTGTTAAATACACCCCCGATTGTGCTAAATGAACCTTACTCTACTAAAATTATAAATAAACTAAAATTAATTTATGCTCAGCTCCCATGGCTTAGGCTTTACTCCTTGTAGTCCTCTGAAGGGTCTTTGAATATGTAGAGAAAAGTTTCTCTGCCATCAGTAGCAGAGTCCCACTCTTCTTGAATCCTCTTTTCCATGGACCTAGTTGTTGGGCCTGAGCTTAGGCCTCTTCCATCATCCCCTCCCTCTTGAAGAGGATTTGTCCTCAAATCACATGCTTCTGCCTCTTCATTTTCTCTACCTACAAAGGGTGTTAAATCCATAACATTGAAGGTAGTATGTACTCCATATTCCTCAGGCAGGTCAATTTCATATGCATTATTATTGATTCTTTTGAGAACTTGGAAAGGACCATCACCCCGGGGACTAAGTTTACACTTCCTCTGATTAGGGAATCTATCTTTTCTAAGGTGAAGCCAAACCCAGTCTCCCTCCTTAAAAATCATCTCTCTCTTCCCCTTATTGCTATGTTTCATGTATTTCTCTGTTTGTTGTTGTATTTGGTTCTTAATCCTCTCATGCATTTTCTTTACAAATTCAGCCTTCGTTACTCCTTCCTTATGCACAAAATTTTGTGGATTAGGTAGAGGTAACAAATCCAAAGGAGTAAGAGGATTGAACCCATACACAACCTCAAAAGGAGAAATATTAGTAGTTTTATGAACTACCCTATTATATGCAAACTCAATATGAGAAAGGTACTCATCCCAAGATTTGTGGTTTCCTTTCATGATTGACCTAAGCATAGTGGAAAGAGATCTATTTACAACTTCAGTTTGTCCATCCGTTTGAGGATGACAAGAAGTTGAGAAGTTCAACTTAGTTCCTAGCTTTTCCCAGAGAGTTCTCCAGAAATGGCCAATAAATTTAGGATCTCTATCCGACACTATGGTCTTAGGTAAACCATGTAGTCTTACCACTTCTCTAAAGAAGAGCTTAGAGATGTTGCTAGCATCATCCACTTTATGGCAAGGTATAAAATGAGCCATCTTGCTAAACCTATCCACTACCACAAAAATGGAATCAAAACCTCTTTGTGTCCTAGGAAGTCCTAATATGAAATCCATGCTTATATCTTCCCAAGGAGCACTTGCAAAAGGTAAAGGAGTGTAGAGTCCATGAGGCATTGTCTTAGACTTAGCTTTTAAACATGAAATGCATCTATGACGATGTCTTTGGACATCTTTCCTCATGTGTGGCCAAAAGAATTTTCCTTTCAAAAGCTCAAGAGTTTTATCAACTCCAAAATGGCCCATGAGTCCTCCTTCATGTGATTCTTTTACAAGGAGTTTTCTATGTGTTCCTTGGGGTATGCAAAGTTTTCCTTCTTTAAATAAGTACCCCTCAGAAACATAAAAACCTCCTTGTGCTCTATGTTGGCACTCAGCAAAAGTGGGTGCAAAATCCTGATCTTCTTTATAAAGTTCAGGTATGTTTTCAAATCCAAGAATTTGGGCTCCAAGTTTAGAAAAGAGGATATGTCTCCTTGAGAGAGCATCAGCCACAATGTTTGTACCCTTCTTGTATTTGATAACATATGGAAATTGCTCAAGAAATTCCATCCACTTTGCATGTCTTTTGTTCAACTTGTGTTGACCCCTTAGATATTTCAAAGACTCATGATCACTATGTATGATAAATTCTTTTGAAACTAGATAGTGTTCCCAAGTCTGTAGGGCCCTCACAAGTGCATAAAGCTCTTTGTCATAGGTGGGGTATTTGAGGGTGGCACCGTGAAGTTTTTCACTAAAATATGCAATTGGGTGCCCACCTTGCAACAACACAGCACCTATTCCTACTCCTGATGCATCACACTCTAGCTCAAATTTTTTTGAAAAGTTTGGCAAAGCTAGAATGGGTGCATTAGTGAGTTGAGATTTCAAACTTTGAAAGGCTTGCTCATGCTTCTCTGTCCAACAAAATGGAGTGTCTTTCTTTACTAACTCATTGAGTGGTGAAGCTAGACTTGAGAAGTTAGGAACAAATCTTCTATAAAAACTTGCTAGACCATGAAAGCTCCTAACATCTCCTACATTTTGCGGGGTTGGCCACTCTTGGATGGCTTTGATTTTCTCGGGGTCAACATGTACCCCATTTTTGTTTACTATAAAACCTAAAAGCACTACACTATCTACACAAAAAGTGCATTTATCTATATTGGCAAACAAACTATTTTTCCTAAGCACTAAAAGAACCTCCCTAAGGTGACTTAGGTGGGACTCTAGGCTTTGACTATATACTAAGATATCATCAAAATAGACTACTACATACTTACCTATGCAATCCCTAAAGACATGATTCATAAGCCTCATGAAAGTGCTAGGTGCATTAGTGAGTCCAAAAGGCATCACTAACCACTCATATAGTCCAAATTTGGTCTTAAAAGCAGTTTTCCACTCATCACCTTCTTTAATTCTAATTTGGTGATATCCACTTTTAAGGTCAATCTTGGAAAATATGGTAGACCCATGCAATTCATCAAGCATATCATCAAGTCTAGGAATTGGATGCCTGTATTTGATGGTGATATTGTTGATGGCCCTACAATCACAACACATTCTCCACTTGCCATCTTTCTTTGGAACCAACAAAACAGGTACAGCACAAGGACTTAGGCTTTTTTGAACCCAGCCTTTCTCCAACAAATCCTGAACCTGTGACTCTATCTCCTTAGTCTCTTCCGGATTAGTTCTGTAAGCTGGTCTATTTGGTAAACTAGCTCCCGGAACTAAATCTATTTGGTGTTCTATACCCCTAACAGGTGGAAGTCCAATAGGTCCTTCCTCAGGGAATATATCACCAAATTCTTTTAAAAGTTTTTGGACTTGAAGAGGTAGTTCACAAACTTCAGAAAGTGTGGCAGTGCATGCAAGTGTTCCTTTACACAGAAGGAGGCCTGAAGGTTGTTCAGATAGAAGTATCTTTTCAATTTTACTTTCAAATTTTTCTTCTTTCTGAATAACCTTGTGGGAAGGAACACTCTTCTCCCACGCCTCAACATCGTTCCTAAGGATTTTCTCTTGTTTTCCTATTTTTTTCTTCTTTTTCTCATTTTCTCTTTTTATTTTCATTTGTACTTGGTCCTTTACCACTTGTGAAGGTGTTAAAGGATAAAGTACAAACTTTTTTTCCCTATGGGTAAAAGTTATCTCGTTGGTAAGACCATTATGGATGGTTTTCTTGTCAAATTGCCATGGTCTTCCCAATAAGATGTGGCAGGCTTCCATGGGTACTACAATCACAACACATTCTCCACTTGCCATCTTTCTTTGGAACCAACAAAACAGGTACAGCACAAGGACTTAGGCTTTTTTGAACCCAGCCTTTCTCCAACAAATCCTGAACCTGTGACTCTATCTCCTTAGTCTCTTCCGGATTAGTTCTGTAAGCTGGTCTATTTGGTAAACTAGCTCCCGGAACTAAATCTATTTGGTGTTCTATACCCCTAACAGGTGGAAGTCCAATAGGTCCTTCCTCAGGGAATATATCACCAAATTCTTTTAAAAGTTTTTGGACTTGAAGAGGTAGTTCACAAACTTCAGAAAGTGTGGCAGTGCATGCAAGTGTTCCTTTACACAGAAGGAGGCCTAAAGGTTGTTCAGATAGAAGTATCTTTTCAATTTTACTTTCAAATTTTTCTTTTTTCTGAATAACCTTGTGGGAAGGACCACTCTTCTCCCACGCCTCAACATCGTTCCTAAGGATTTTCTCTTGTTTTCCTATTTTTTTCTTCTTTTTCTCATTTTCTCTTTTTATTTTCATTTGTACTTGGTCCTTTACCACTTGTGAAGGTGTTAAAGGATAAAGTACAAACTTTTTTTCCCTATGGGTAAAAGTTATCTCGTTGGTAAGACCATTATGGATGGTTTTCTTGTCAAATTGCCATGGTCTTCCCAATAAGATGTGGCAGGCTTCCATGGGTACTACAATCACAACACATTCTCCACTTGCCATCTTTCTTTGGAACCAACAAAATAGGTACAGCACAAGGACTTAGGCTTTTTTGAACCCAGCCTTTCTCCAACAAATCCTGAACCTGTGACTCTATCTCCTTAGTCTCTTCCGGATTAGTTCTGTAAGCTGGTCTATTTGGTAAACTAGCTCCCGGAACTAAATCTATTTGGTGTTCTATACCCCTAACAGGTGGAAGTCCAATAGGTCCTTCCTCAGGGAATATATCACCAAATTCTTTTAAAAGTTTTTGGACTTGAAGAGGTAGTTCACAAACTTCATAAAGTGTGGCAGTGCATGCAAGTGTTCCTTTACACAGAAGGAGGCCTGAAGGTTGTTCAGATAGAAGTATCTTTTCAATTTTACTTTCAAATTTTTCTTTTTTCTGAATAACCTTGTGGGAAGGAACACTCTTCTCCCACGCATCAACATCGTTCCTAAGGATTTTCTCTTGTTTTCCTATTTTTTTCTTCTTTTTCTCATTTTCTCTTTTTATTTTCATTTGTACTTGGTCCTTTACCACTTGTGAAGGTGTTAAAGGATAAAGTACAAACTTTTTTTCCCTATGGGTAAAAGTTATCTCGTTGGTAAGACCATTATGGATGGTTTTCTTGTCAAATTGCCATGGTCTTCCCAATAAGATGTGGCAGGCTTCCATGGGTACTACAATCACAACACATTCTCCACTTGCCATCTTTCTTTGGAACCAACAAAATAGGTACAGCACAAGGACTTAGGCTTTTTTGAACCCAGCCTTTCTCCAACAAATCCTGAACCTGTGACTCTATCTCCTTAGTCTCTTCCGGATTAGTTCTGTAAGCTGGTCTATTTGGTAAACTAGCTCCCGGAACTAAATCTATTTGGTGTTCTATACCCCTAACAGGTGGAAGTCCAATAGGTCCTTCCTCAGGGAATATATCACCAAATTCTTTTAAAAGTTTTTGGACTTGAAGAGGTAGTTCACAAACTTCATAAAGTGTGGCAGTGCATGCAAGTGTTCCTTTACACAGAAGGAGGCCTGAAGGTTGTTCAGATAGAAGTATCTTTTCAATTTTACTTTCAAATTTTTCTTTTTTCTGAATAACCTTGTGGGAAGGAACACTCTTCTCCCACGCATCAACATCGTTCCTAAGGATTTTCTCTTGTTTTCCTATTTTTTTCTTCTTTTTCTCATTTTCTCTTTTTATTTTCATTTGTACTTGGTCCTTTACCACTTGTGAAGGTGTTAAAGGATAAAGTACAAACTTTTTTTCCCTATGGGTAAAAGTTATCTCGTTGGTAAGACCATTATGGATGGTTTTCTTGTCAAATTGCCATGGTCTTCCCAATAAGATGTGGCAGGCTTCCATGGGTACTACAATCACAACACATTCTCCACTTGCCATCTTTCTTTGGAACCAACAAAATAGGTACAGCACAAGGACTTAGGCTTTTTTGAACCCAGCCTTTCTCCAACAAATCCTGAACCTGTGACTCTATCTCCTTAGTCTCTTCCGGATTAGTTCTGTAAGCTGGTCTATTTGGTAAACTAGCTCCCGGAACTAAATCTATTTGGTGTTCTATACCCCTAACAGGTGGAAGTCCAATAGGTCCTTCCTCAGGGAATATATCACCAAATTCTTTTAAAAGTTTTTGGACTTGAAGAGGTAGTTCACAAACTTCAGAAAGTGTGGCAGTGCATGCAAGTGTTCCTTTACACAGAAGGAGGCCTGAAGGTTGTTCAGATAGAAGTATCTTTTCAATTTTACTTTCAAATTTTTCTTCTTTCTGAATAACCTTGTGGGAAGGAACACTCTTCTCCCACGCCTCAACATCGTTCCTAAGGATTTTCTCTTGTTTTCCTATTTTTTTCTTCTTTTTCTCATTTTCTCTTTTTATTTTCATTTGTACTTGGTCCTTTACCACTTGTGAAGGTGTTAAAGGATAAAGTACAAACTTTTTTTCCCTATGGGTAAAAGTTATCTCGTTGGTAAGACCATTATGGATGGTTTTCTTGTCAAATTGCCATGGTCTTCCCAATAAGATGTGGCAGGCTTCCATGGGTACTACAATCACAACACATTCTCCACTTGCCATCTTTCTTTGGAACCAACAAAACAGGTACAGCACAAGGACTTAGGCTTTTTTGAACCCAGCCTTTCTCCAACAAATCCTGAACCTGTGACTCTATCTCCTTAGTCTCTTCCGGATTAGTTCTGTAAGCTGGTCTATTTGGTAAACTAGCTCCCGGAACTAAATCTATTTGGTGTTCTATACCCCTAACAGGTGGAAGTCCAATAGGTCCTTCCTCAGGGAATATATCACCAAATTCTTTTAAAAGTTTTTGGACTTGAAGAGGTAGTTCACAAACTTCAGAAAGTGTGGCAGTGCATGCAAGTGTTCCTTTACACAGAAGGAGGCCTGAAGGTTGTTCAGATAGAAGTATCTTTTCAATTTTACTTTCAAATTTTTCTTCTTTCTGAATAACCTTGTGGGAAGGAACACTCTTCTCCCACGCCTCAACATCGTTCCTAAGGATTTTCTCTTGTTTTCCTATTTTTTTCTTCTTTTTCTCATTTTCTCTTTTTATTTTCATTTGTACTTGGTCCTTTACCACTTGTGAAGGTGTTAAAGGATAAAGTACAAACTTTTTTTCCCTATGGGTAAAAGTTATCTCGTTGGTAAGACCATTATGGATGGTTTTCTTGTCAAATTGCCATGGTCTTCCCAATAAGATGTGGCAGGCTTCCATGGGTACTACATCACATAAAATCTCATCTTTATAGTTCCCCACAGAAAGACTGATTTTTACTCGCTTATCTACAGTTAATTCCCCATCTTCATTTATCCACTGAAGTTTGTAAGGTTTTGGATGAGGTATTAATTGTAGATTAAGCTTTTCAACCATCCTAGTGCTACAACAATTGCAGCAAGAGCCACTATCCACAATGAGAGAACAAATGTTTTCTGAAACTTTGCATCTTGTATGAAAGATGTTCTCTCTCTGTGTTTCATGGTTCACACTAGGTTGATTGTTGAGGGTTCTTCTGATCATCATTAATTCTCCCTCACAAGGATATGCCCCCTCACTACTTTCCTTCTCTTCTTCCCCACTAGACTCTTCATCTTGGCTGCTATACTCATCCCTCCCTCTTAAGATCATGGTTCTCCTATTTGGGCATTGGGATGCTATATGGCCTCTACCAAGACACTTGAAGCACTGGATGTCTCTACTGCGGGGTTGTGAGGTAGACACATCTTTTCCTACACTCTTGGGAGTTTCTTTGGATTTATCCTTTGAAAGACTATCCTCCTTTTCTCTTCTATACTCTCTCTTGGGATAAGAGTTAGAGTAAGAACTCTCCTTGCGACTTGATCCCTTTCTCAAATTTTGTTGTTCAACTTTTATACAAAGTTGGATCAAATCATTCAAGTCCCTGTAGGGCAAAAGTTCTACTTTATCCCTTATCTCAAGATTGAGACCACTTAGGAACCTAGCTATGGTGGTGGTGGCTTCTTCCCTAATAGAGGCTCTCATCATGTAGAGCTCCATCTTTTGCCTATACTCCTCTACACTCATGTTTTTCTGTTGGAGTCTTTGGAGCTTGTCCATTAACTCCCTATCATAGTATGAAGGAATATGGTGACGTCTCAAGGCTCCCCTAAGGTCATTCCAATATTCTATGGGAGGGTCCCTGTGGAGGCGCCTATCTCTCTCTAGGGCTGTCCACCAATACATAGCATTTCCTTGAAAGCTTAAAGTGGCTAAGGGTACTTTCCTTTCCTCGCTAACATGATGGCAAGCAAAAAGTTGTTCTACTTTCATTTCCCAATCTAGGTATGTTTCAACATTTTCCTTTCCATAAAAATGAGGTAAGTCTACCCTAGTCTCTTTTAGGTGGCTTTCTCTCCTAGTTCTTCTAGGTGGAGGTTGATAATAATCATTTACTCTCAGACTCCCCTCAACATGTGAGTCACTTGACCTAGAACTAGATGCATGTGATTTTTTTAATTTTCGAATGTATTCATCTTTTTCTCTAACAATTCTCAACTCCTCTTCCAAAAGTGCAAGATGGGCATCTCTTTCTTTTTTATCTTCCAAAAGTTGAGCCTCATGTTGCAATTGTCTTAGTGATAGTGATTGAAAATCTCTAGCCAATTGTTTCAAAAGAGATTTTGTGGATTTTCTATCACTTTCACTATGACTTGAAGAATGAGTAGACATGTTTAGGGTTTGTGATAAAAGTAATTTTCAAAAAGAAAGATAAGTGGAGTGAAGTAGGTAATTTCCCAGGAAAGGGAGGTGGATCACTAGGATCTCTTAAGTACCAAGCCTTTCCTTAGCCAGATACTATCCCACAACACTTTCAAAAACCTTTCTCTAAGCAATTTACTTAGAGCACAATCAAAGATAAAAACAAAATTTTTATGCAAGAAAAACTATATGTAAAGCAATAAAACACAAATGAAAATTGCTATCTAGAAAGCTTTTAAAACTAGTCGAATCCTAAGGTGAGGCTTCTTGGCACTTTGGAACCTTGAAGACACACTCACCGTCTAAGACGTATTAATCCACTAATTAATCAATGTCCTTGCAAATTACAACTCAAAGAAATTAGGTTAACAAATTTTGATGCACAAAAATTTAAAGTCCTATTCTATGCACTCCTTCACTTGTAGCTCCTTTGTGTATATTTGTGTATTTTTCAATGAGGTTGCTGCTGTCCCTTGCTTTGTCTCCTTAGGTTATTCAACCTTAAATCTTTAATCCAGCTCCTCTTTAGTGATATGGCTTTCACCAAAACAAAATTTTAGCTCCACACTCACCAAAGCACTTTTTAGGTCAAATCCACCAAAGAGAGGTCAAGCAAGTTTTAAAGCAACAAAACTCAAATTTAAAATCAAGGACTACTGCAAATGGAGTTGATATTTGACAAGACTTGAAAGAGTATTCAATAAAATTTGACAAGCAAAAAATTAAGGCACACAAGAAAAAGGTAGCACACAAAGTGGAATCCTAGTGAATGGAACTAGAATAGATGAATAAAACCAAAACAGCACTACAGAATTTTTTGTGTAAAATTTTTCACAACTTTCCAATTTTATGCTGGACAGAATACTTCAAATTTGAGCTTGAAATTTTAACCACAGAAACTTCAATGTTTTAGCTCAATATAGGCGTTGGAATTTCACCAAAACAGTGAGTCAAATAATTGTAATAATTTTTCCGAAATCACTGCCGCGTCAGCGTTTTTTCAGAGTCAGGATTTTTGAACTCTGTTCGTATTTCATTTATCATTTTTTTTGTATTTTGAATTTTGATGTGCTTCTTTTTTTAACTTTTTCTTAACACATCAAACTACTCAAATCCAAAATTTCAGAATTTTTTACCAATAAATGTAATTTCTGGGAACGATTCCATCCAGAACAGTAGCAGTGAAAACAGAGAAATCCTAACTTGAAATTAGAAAACGGTAAAGAAACTTCAAAAACACAATGGAAATGATTGGATACGAACTTGTATGGAACTAACACACAAGTATGAACTCAAATACGAAAGTATAAAAGGCACCAAAGCTTCAAAACCAGAAATATAAACTGCACTCAAAACAAAATCAAGCAACCAAATCAACAATAAAAGGCACCACTTGGAATTTATGACATTGTAGGATGAACATGACTTTGACAAAACTTGTATGGATTCAAAAATCAAAATGACTCAACCACAAACACTTTGCACCGATTAAAAACATCAATAAGACTCAAATAAAATAAAAACAGAACAGCCAACACAAAAGGAACCTAAAACAGTTTGAAAAAAATGGAAGTTCATCAATAAGACTCAAATAAAATAAAAACAGAACAGCCAACACAAAAGGAACCTAAAACAGTTTGAAAAAAATGGAAGTTCAAGATCAAGTTGAACCAAAAATACCAAATAGAAATTTAAAAAACAGCAACACCAACTTAAAAAGAAATTAAAAACAGCAAGACATTTAAGGATATGATGAACAACATGGAATAAAGAAGACTCAAAAAATAAAATGAAGAGAACACTTATCTCTTGAAGAACCAAAGCTCTAGATACCAAATGATAGGTTGTTCTTCATGACCATTTGTTCTTCTTAAAATATGAGGTAAAAAGGTGGTGGAAGCTATGGATGATATGGGTCAAGGATGACTCATATAGAGCTATGGGTTCCTTGTAGGTGCATGAAAGGTATGGAGAGTGATAGGTTAGGCCAAATCACTTGGAGGAAGGTGAAGATGAAGATCAAAGTGTCTAACCTAGAGAGACTAGACAAAGAGTAGAAGCTAGCATAATTTTGGCAGCATTTACTCATATAAATTGATCTTAAAAAAACATGAGCCAAAGCACCCTATTTATAGGAGATGGTGCCTTGGAGAGTAAGGAACAAGGGTAGGATGGGGAATACATAAAAGAGCGGGCTGCTAGGGTGTTGACTAAAGGTCAATGCAGCCCCTTAGCATGCTTCTAGAAGGTAGGGCTACATTCCTACCCTAAAAGACCTAGGTACAAGCTAAATTGTTAAATACACCCCCGATTGTGCTAAATGAACCCTACTCTACTAAAATTATAAATAAACTAAAATTAATTTATGCTCAGCTCCCATGGCTTGGGCTTTACTCCTTGTAGTCCTCTGAAGGGCCTTTGAATATGTAGAGAAAAGTTTCTCTGCCATCAGTAGCAGAGTCCCACTCTTCTTGAATCCTCTTTGCCATGGACCTAGTTGTTGGGCCTGAGCTTAGGCCTCTTCCATCACTTGGTCTCCTGCAAATCCGTATAAACAGCCGACGTAGGGCTGCAGTTGGTCAGGGGACAGCTGCAATTTGTTGAAGGTTGACCAGAACATCACGTCGGCCGAACTTCCTTGATCTACCAGAACTCGATGCACCCTGCGTCCCGCGGTGACTACGGATATCACCACCGGATCATTATCATGAGGGACAACATCCCGGCGATCTGCCTTTGTGAAGACAAGGTCGATGTCTGGGAAGTGGTCTTCCTCACATGTCTCCACTGTCATCACTGAACGCGCATATTTTTTGCACTGCGACGAGGTGCACCCTCCTCCTGAGAATCCACCCGCTATAGTGTGGATCTCACCATGTATGAGCACTTCGTGCCCCTGATCAGCCCTCGGTGCCAGCACCGCCTCGCCCCCTTGCGTCTCCTTGAGGTAATCGCTCAGGAAACCACTTTTGACCAACTCGTCCAGCTGGTGGCCCAAGGCCAAACAGTTGCGAATGGGGTGCCCAAAGGCTTGATGGAATTCGCACCAGGCGTTCTTGTTTGGCCCCAGCCTCTTGTCCGTCTTTGGGGGCATCTTCAACCTTTCTACCACATTGGGAATGGCAATCAGCTCCTTCAACTCCACCAGGAAATCATGCCTGGGGGCACATCATCCTTGGCGCGTGCCCTAGTCTGGGGCTTTCGGGCCTCGTAGGGCTTCTACTTTCCTTGAGACTTTTTTTCTGTTGTGGCCTCGTGCACCCGCAGGGGTTGAGGCCGACTGGGCCTTCGGGGCCTTGATGAGACTGCGCTTTCTCGCTTCTCATTGAGCTCTCCCTCGGCGACAATGTGTGCAACAGTACGTCGTTTAATGTCATCGAAGGTCTTGGGGCGATTGCGATCAAGGATTCGCTAAAAGGCCATGGCAATACTCCTTTCCTGAAGGCGTGCACCACCATATCTTCATCTTTGGTGTGCAACCTTACCACCATTGCCCCAAACCTATTGAGGTAATCTCTAAGGGACTCCCTCTAATGTTGTCTTACATCAAAAAGATCATAAGACACTGGTGGAGGGGCCCTGTTAACAAGATACTGCTCCCTGAACAGCATGGAGAATTGCGCGAAGGACGTGATATGTCCCTTGGGCAAACTCACAAACCATTCCAGCGCCGTTCCTGTCAACGTGGTCATGAAGAGCTTGCAGTGCACTACATCAGACCCACCTGACAGCATCATCTGCGTGTGGAAGGCATTGAGATGTGCTTCAGGATCTTCTTTCCCGGTGAACACAGTCTTGGGCCCTACGAAGGTGGCTGGGACCACCGTGTCCATGATCGCTTGGGAGAAGGGCATGGGAAATGCCCTTGGGGGCGTTGGTGGAGCCCGATCATCTCCCCCGCGGTCTCCAGCTTGCTGCATGTGGTGCAGGTTCAAACGTAGCTCCTCATTTGCTCTGTGTAACTCCTCATTCCTGGCCTATGAAGCGGCCAGGTCCTCCTGCACACGCGCCTGATGCAGTCTGGACTCTGCCAGCGTCTCTTGAAGAGCGCGCATCGTTTCCATGAGTTGTTGCATGGTAACACTTTCGCCCCCATTTGGTGGAACGGATCCGTGTCTAGTATTCTTCATCTTTTGTGGTTTCTACTCTCACTCTCGTGTATAGGACCTTGTTTTACTTTGGGCCCCACGGTGGGTGCCAAATGTTCTTGCCGGTTGACTCGCTTATCAGTTGACTCCATGACACTCACACGCCTTCTTCCTCACGTTGTGTTGTGCTTGGTTCTTTCGAAGCAATCTGCACCTACAAAAGAGAAAGGGGGCGCCCTAGAGGCCGTTTGCACTCCGACGCTCAAGTCAAGATTGGCCAAGATACACCAAGTCTTTAGTCACTATGTTTAGGGTTTGTAATTGCGTACCTTTGTGAAGTATTTTACTATCCCTTATATAGTCTAGGGTTTACTGCACCGCTAGCCCTAATTAGGGTTCGCTACGCTGCTAGCCATATTCAGGGTTTCCTGGAATACCCTTGCGCCGCTATTACCCAGTCTTAGAGTAATCTAGCACATAAGGTTTCCTTATCTGGAGTGAAAACTCTAACAGGATGACCACCTGGGTGCCTCCTCGTGCACCTAATCTCTAGGGCTACCTGTTCTGGGAGTGCCTTCACTGTTCACGTGCCATGCATGTAACTTCACTAGGAAACCCTAGTTCTGATGAGTACTCGACCCCTTAGGACTCTGCACCTAACCATGTTTTCCCTGCCACACACATAAGCTCTTTGTGATTCAGGCCTCTCCTTACCTCTGGGTATTTCCTTCTCATTGGCTCACTCTGGGAACCAATCTTAGCTGTTCTGGTTATGTTGTTCAAATCACCCACGACCGATGTCACCTCGTCACACTCTGTTGCCGAGGACTCCTCAACCTGCAGAGTGACGAAGACACATCAGCCTATTCTAGTGATTATCACGCTGACGACTAATCACCCTTTCCTGTGGGGATACGCTGATGACTAATCACCCTACTAGACCTTACCACTTGTGAGGTCCATCCCACGTGGCTTTGGTCCACACTGTGGGACCCAGCTGACGTGGCTCACCCCATACTAGCTGTTCTCGGTGTCCGAGGACTGGTCGGTACAAATATGTATTTATTCGAGATAAGATTCTCAGGAGAAGTTTGTTACAAGAGGTAGCCTAGTGCTAGTCTATAAAAGGGACTAGAGGTCTCAGGTGAAGGTACGCTTTTGTTTAGCCTTAAACTAGATACTTCTTGTTTATTATAAGCCCTGTACTGACTTGATTGTCGGAGTACGACAGGCCGGTATGGTGCCCTCTGTCTCAATACGTCTGACTACCTGACCACTAAGGAAAACGCAAATTCTAATAGAGGCAGACAGAGTCAAAGCTCGCCTATAGAAGTTGTACCGACTAGTCCTCGGACACCGAGAACAGATAGTAAAGGGTGAACCACGTCAGCTGGGTCCCACAGCATGGACCAAAGCCACGTGGAATGGACCCCGCAGGCAGTTTGGATTAGCGGGTGATTAGTCATCAGCGTGTCCTCACATAGAAGGGTGATTAGTCATCAGCGTGTCCCCACAGAGAAGGGCGATTAGTCGTTAGCGTGTCCCCACAGAGAAGGGTGATTACCAGAAGGGACTGATGTGTCCTCGTCGCTCCGCAGGTTGATCAGTCCTCGGCAACAGAGTGTGACGAGGTGACATCGGTCTTGGGTGATTTGAACAACACAACCAGAACAGCTAAGGTTGGTTCCCAGAGTGGGCCAATGACCAGTTAAATACCCAGAAGTAGGGAGAGGCCTGAATCACGAAAAGCTTATTTGTGTGGTAGGGAAAGCACAGTTAGGTGCAGAGTCCTGAGGGGTCGAGTACTCATCAGAACTAGGGTTTCCCAGTAAAGGCTACATGCATGGCACGTGAACAGTAAGGGCACTCCCTGAATAGGTGGCCCCAGAGACTAGGTGCACAAGGAGGCATCCAGGTGGTCATCCTATAGTGTTTGCACTCCAGAAAAGGAAACCTTATGTGCTAGATTACCCTAAGATTGGGTGATAGCGGCGCGAGGGTATTCCAGTAAACCCTGAATATGGCTAGGAGCGTAGTGAACCCTAATTAGGGCTACCGGCACAGTAAACCCTAGACTATATAAGGGAAAGTGAAATACTTCACAAAGGTACGCAGTTTCTAGACCTAAACACAAAGAGACTCAATACACTTGGTGTTTTTTGCCCCATCTTGACTTGAGCGTCGGAGTGCAAACGGCCTCTAGGGCGCCCCTTTCTCTTTTGTTGGTGAAAATTGCTTCGAAAGAACCAAGCATTTATCAAGGTGAGGAAGGAGGCGTGTGAGTGTCGTAGAGTTAACCGAAAGTAGAGCCAACCGGCAAGAACAGAAGTCTACCGAAGACAAGGTCAACTGGTAAGAACACTGGCCTCCACCGCTTTCTCGGTACTAATGTGGGCGACTGCTCTCCGCCTGATCTCGGAAAAGGTTTCTGCTGGGTTCTTAATCAAAGAATCGCAGAATGGCCTAGAGGCCACGCCTTGCTCGAAGGCGGACACCATCACATTCTCGTCATGAGTTTGGAGCTTCAAAGTAAAGGCCCATAACCGATTCAGATAGTCCTTTAGTGACTCTCCTTCCCTTTGCCGCACGCTGAAGAGATCGTAAAGCACTGAAGGCTTCACCCTGATAGTGTAGAACTGTTCTTTGACTATCTTGGCGAATTGCGCAAACGAAGTGATGTGGCCATCTAGGAGTCCGTTGAACCATTGTATTGTCGTACCTGTAAAAGTACCCATAAACATCTTGCACCTTACCGCGTCTGATCCTCTCGAGATGATCATTGGAGCATTGAATACTATAAGGTGGGTCTTTGGAACCTCCACCCCTATGAACGTGATTTTGGAGGCCACGTAATGCATGGGCACGGGCTCATCCATTATAGCCCGAGAGAAGGGTTCAACGTTGTCCCTCTCACGCAAGTTCGTCTCCCATGGTTTTGGGGGTCGTCGGTCTTGCTGTTGAAAGTCCCTGCATAATTCCCCAAGCATTTTTTGCAGCTCTTCTCGTAGCCATTCTTGTTCCTTCGCAAACCGCTCATTGGCTTCTTGTAGTCTGTCTTGCTCCTGCCTTGACTACTCGTTGGCCTCCTGGAGAGTTCTCAAAGTCTCCATGAGTTGCTGCAGTGTGGGAGTCTCACCTCCATCTTGTCCCGTTGGTACTTGTCTTGTGTTTCTCATCTTCGTCTGGGAAACTTGAGCTTAATCGCGGATGTGGATATGATCAAGTTTTACCGAGCCCCACGGTGGGCACCAAATGTTCTCACCGGTTGACTTCTCTGCCGGTTGACCTAGGCTGAACGCACCTCCTTCTACTCTTAGAATCACGTCTCTCTTGACTGCTTCAAGAATGGCTCCGTTGTGACAAAGGTCACCCTACCTGTTGACTGCACTCCGATGCTCAAGTCCGTAAGGGCTCACAAAGCAACAACAAAACTCAGTTTAGTGTGCAAAACCAACGTACCTCATCTGGGTCACACCCTTTTATAGGCACATTATCAACATGCAGCGCCCCTCATCTTAGAGAAGCAAATAATAACAGAAAATAAACACATTTATCTTCTATCTTTAACAGAAAAAATGGCCTACCATGGGCACTAATCATCTTTAGGTGCTAACTGCATGCAAAAATTCTGTTTCTTATACCTATCCCTATCTTCTTTAGGGAAAATGACAGCTTATCATCAAGCTTTTCACGTAACAGAAATATATTAACAACTATATCAATAATCAACAAATATATCAACAAATATAACAATAAATATAACAATAACTACCGTTATTCATCAAATATATCTCTACTTTTGATTTTGTACCAATTCTAACATCAAGTTGCCTTTGTTTCCACCAAGACCTGACATATTATTGAAAACATAGGGTACCCATGGAAAATCTAGTGTTCTCGCCGATTGACTCAGCCACCGTTGACTCTGAGGTAGGGGGTGGCTCCTTCTATCTTCGCGGTGGTTCTCCAAAGTATGGCTCCGTTGAAACAGAGGGGGGGCCCTACCTGTAACTGCACTCCGACGCTCAAGTTAATACAAGGCAAGAAACATAAAACAAGCAAAAAAGTGCTTAAGCTTATAATGTGTGTGTAAGAACTATGTCTTGCGTAAAAGACAGTGTGCCTTTACCTTGGGGTTTACCCCCCTTATATAATTGTTTCTAGGTTCACCTGCCACTAACATTCTCTTGCCAAAGCCTTGCCTCTAGCGAATTTAGGGTTACCTTATCGAGATACTATCGCACAGTCTTAGTGCAACTCCCATGGCAACATTGCTTTCTTAGAGTGCAACTCTCGTGGCAACATTCCGTTTCTAGAGTGTGCATCTAACGGTATGGCTGCTAGGGTTACAACGTGTGTACCAACGCCGCGAGACCAATCTGTTCTTGTAAGTGCCCTAATTTCTCACGTGCCTAGCATGTAGCTTTCTCTGAGAACCCTAGCGCTCTTGGGCATTGGCGCCCCTAGGGGCAATCTGCTTCTGCTAGACCCAAATATCTTATACACGTTCCGCATGCAAGGTACCTCTGTGAATAAGGCTTTCACTAATGTAATACTTTACTGTGCCGACCTCTGCCACGTCGACCTCTACTGTACACTACCGACGTCCGAGGTCTACTACTACGACATGTAATCTCTGGGGGTCCCTTTGTGGGTCCTACTGTGCCAACCTCTGCCACGTTGACCTCTACTGTATATTGCCGACGTCTGAGGTCTGGCCACTACACAAGCCCCCCAGGCTTAAGCTGGAGCTTGCTTAAGCGAAAAGCCTAACTGCTCTTCCTGGCGACCTACGTGGCACTGAGGTGGCTCTGAGTGATTGGACGCGCACAATGCCTCGAGGTGACACCCCAGCACACTTTTCCTGGAGCGTACACGTGGCAATCTTAACAGTTGGGGAGCGTTGCCGCTTTGTGCTTCCCCTATACGTTAAACCCTTTGCCCCCATATACCCTTGACTGTTTCATTCCCTCTCTTGCTCATCTTTCAAACATTTTTGCTTCTCGAGCGCTCTGTAACATCCCGCCAAATCCTTTTCATATTTATATAATAAAATAAACGTAGACATTTATTTATAAAATCAACATATGTATATATATTGAAAGTACATCATCCCATACATTGTATCTCAAAAAGAAGCGTCCCTCTTATAGGGGTTTTAATACATTCCATCAACTCTTTCAAAATAAAATCAAAATACAACATAAAAAGAAAACAGGCGATCTCTTCCTCCAACTGCTCACTGAGGAGCTCGACTACCTGCAACATCATCTGCTCCCGTGTAAAATACACGATCATCACAGTTTTAAGAAAAACAGCCACAGAACAAAAACGCAGGGTAAGCTAGATATTTTAAAGAGAATTTAGATATGAAACTTTAAAATCAAGATAAAACAAATTTAAAACACCCACGTAAAATCCATCAATTTTCCCATTCCCTTCACTTGATCATCAAGAAATCACATATTTCACAATTTCCTCAAGAGTCGTTCAATTCACATAATTCCATAAAGTGTCTATCAAATTTCAATATTTCTCTTTCTCACGTCAGACTTCCACTGACTCACCACACGTAGACACATACCACACCACTGTAAAGTCCACACAGGACAGCTAGTGAAGTCCACACAGGACAGCTAATGAAGTCCACACAGGACAGCTAATGAAGTCCACACAGGAGAGCTAATGAAGTCCACGCAGGACAGCTAATGAAGTCCACACAGGACAGCTAATAACATCAATTCACCCAATGCACCATACAACACTTAAATGAACGATTCCAAACACAGCCACAATCGTACCAAGGTTCAGATTTTCGAAATATCACATGCATTTCACATTTCAATCTCAAACGGTTTCAAACGACACTAACACAGGGGAGTTCGAAAACAACATTAAAACCGGCGATCACATCCAAAAACAGGGGATTATGCAATAACAGTTGAAAACCGGCGACCACGTCGCCCCATCATCAAAATCATCTAACTTAAGGTTTTCGTTGGAAATAAGGCTAGCTTCCCTTACCTGAACTTGCGCAAAAACACCAAGAGCTCCAAAACCCACTGAAGCTTAGAGATGCCTTAACTCTGTTCTAGCGTCCTGACGGGAGAACTTGCAGAGAACCTCCCAGGTGCTCTGTGGTAGTCGCCGATAGCCAACTGATGCGCTAGGGCGTCTGAACGTATGGAGAAGGAGAAGAAGAAACAGGGAGCTAAAACCAACTCACTCAATTTCTCTCTACTCAAGCAGCGTTTGCACCTTCCTATCCAAACTGAAGTTTGAACTTAAGCCACCCTTCCCAGGCATGCCGCTGCCACCACCCACTCTGTAGGGAAGCTTGCGTATACATTTCCTCTAACAGTATGACCACGTGGGTTTCTGCGCGTACCAACTCTCTGACGCTAACTATTCTGAGACACCCTTTCTGTCTACGTGTTGCGCCTGCAAGACGTCTCATGCTGGGAGCCTGGGTCCCACCTTATCTGTGTGAAACACGACATTGCGCGATAACCTTCCACCGATGACTGCTCGCGTGATGACTACCCACCGATGTCTGGCGGACGACCGATGTCTCTCCCTGGAAGACGACCGATGTCTCTCCCTGGAAGACGAACGATGTCTCTCCCTGGAAGACGACCGATGTCTCTCCCTGGAAGACGAACGATGTCTCTCCCTGGAAGACGACCGATGTCTCTCCCTGGAAGACGACCGATGTCTCTCCCTGGAAGACGACCGATGCATCCCTCATCCTGGCGATGCCCGTCTATCTCTCGCCCTGGCGATGCCCGCGTGTCTCTCGCCCTGGCGATGCCCGCGTGTCTCTCGCCCCGGCGATGCCCGCATGTCTCTCGCCCCGGCGATGCCCGCATGTCTCTCGCCCCGGCGATGCCCGCATGTCTCTCGCCCCGGCGATGCCCGCATGTCTCTCGCCCCGGCGATGCCCGCATGTCTCTCGCCCTGGCGATGCCCGCATGTCTCTCATCCCGGCGATGACTGATGACACATCGCCACGCCTTACTGAAGGTTCTTCATCCCACTATGTTACGTCCAAGGTATCACCTCCACATGACTTGGTGACGTCAGTAGCTTCACATTTCCAAGAATAGATCAGCACTACTCCTCGTGCGCCCATGCATGCAACACTAAGGACGATTTCTTATGCTCAAGCATAGAGCTTCGCATGCACAGCGTATCTAAGGTTTAACCCACACCTCGATATGCGTGGTTTTTGGAACCCACTATGGTTGATCCAGCATCTTGACCACATACTAAGTGCACTCCCGGCGATCACGTACACCATAGGCGATTGGCGATCATGTGTACTCTAGGTGACAGGCGATTATGTGCCAGAGAAGTCGGAGATCGCCTCCGTCTTCAACAACGGCGATCTCGTAGACTTCTAAGCTATACTTTTCTTCCTTTACTCTTCTTGATCCACATGTCTTCCTCGAGCACACCCACATGATTACTTCACGATAAAGTCATCGCACCTGACTACTTGGTTAATACAATGGTCAGCCGACCGACCTCTACCAGCTGACCCCAGACCTTGGGCGATGTCCGAGGTCCGACTACTACGAAACTTCTATTACCAGCTCTTTGTATTTTAAATAATAACATCTTCTGAAATTATTTAAATATAACACTTTTATTCCAATTAAAGTTTCTAGGTCCTTACACGCTCTGCTTCCCTTCTCGATACCTCATCATCTACAATCAGAATCACTTAAAGGTACGTTCTTTTTTCCATTTTTGTCTTAATTTCTACTATTGCGATGCCTTTTAATTTGTTATAACTGCCTGGGACTGTTTATGATTCTCGCATTTTACGTTTTCTCGTTCTCTGTTTTTCTGTTTCGTTGTGTTCTTTGAAATGCACGCATTCTTCCCATTATAAACCTCGCCTTTCTTTTTCTTTTCCTTGGTTTTAGCCGTTTCTTCAGACAATGGATCAGTCTAACTCACCCCAGCCCATGGATGAATCCAACTCACCCCAACCCTCGACTCCACCAACAACCCTAGCTCTTCCCCCTGCTCATTACCAAACACTATACCCCTAGGCCTCCAGCAGGCTCCTGAAGGAGGTCTCTGAGTTCACTACCTCCAAGAGTATAGTAGACTATAGGAAGAGCGAGACCTGCCACCCCTCCCATATCTTCACTAAAGATCACGACAATTTCGTGTAGGTGGCCCCCTGTAAGGTAGGGGAGCCGGTTTGCTGCGACGAGGCATCTGACCAAGAGGGTCCGTTCTGCTTTATCTACTCAACGGTCTTCAGGAAGGTCCTCCTCCGCCTTTCTCTCACTAGGTTCGAGCGGGTGCTGTTGATAGAGATGAACGTCGCCCCCGCCCAACTCCATCCCAATGGCTGGGCCTTCGTCAAGGCCTTTGCCATCCTGAGCGAACACTTTGGCCATCTTCCCTCCATGGATGCCTTCCTATACTTCTTCGAGGCCAAGAGCCTGGGGAAGAACTTGTGGGTGAGTATCAACGGGGTTGCTGGAAGAGCACTGCTGACTCTCTTCCAGCAATCTTACAAAGGCTTCAAGGGGAAATTCTTCAAAGTTTGCTGCAACAACTGCAACCCCACCCTCCTAGATTGGTTTCCCCTGTATTGGGTCGAGAAATCCACATTGGCGAAGCCTAGGAGTCTCCCAGACTTGTACCCCAAGGATCGAGAGGTGTGCGAGTTCCTTTCTAGCCTCCAAACTATATTCAGCACTGCTGATTTAATAAAGAACGAGTACAGCTGATGGCATTTTCATGTGTTCTTCTTGAATCAAAGTAGAAATAGATGGAGCGGAAGCAATGGATGAGTGAAACAAGACCCTCCTAGGAGTTGTGTTGGTCTTGAAGGTGCATGATGAGTATGGGTTGAGTGGTTCGGCCAGCTCAAGGGAGAAGGTGAAAGGATTGAAGTTTATAGCCTAGATTTCTAGGAGGAGTAAAGCTTGTGCACAAAAATGGCAGCATAACATTACTCAAATAAACTTGAAAATACATGAGGTAGGCCTCCTTATTTATAGATTTAGGAGCCTTGGTGAGCAAGCTTAAAGGGTAGGGATGGAAATACAAAAAGTGGGGGCTGCCTAGGGTATTGACTTTAGTCAAACCACACCATCATCCTAATATTCTAGAAGATAGGTCAAAAAAATGCAACATTTGATAGTACACCCCTCCCTCTTTTGCTAAAGGCACCTATTTGCTAGCACACCCCTCCTTCTATTGCTAAGGGCACCTTTTTGATAGCACACCCCTAAGTTAGCAAGTTTTGCTTACTACACTAATCTACTAAGCTACCCCTAATGGGCCTCCAAGTAGCATGTACAAGGTCTTCTCCCTCCCATCCGTGGCTTCTTCTATGTGTGCTTGGATATGTTTAGCCATGGATCTTGTGAGAGGTCCTAGACGGTCTAGCTCCATGGATAGCCTCCCTCCTTCACGTCCTAGACGCTCACTTCTTGGAGCTAGACGCTCCTCTTGGTCTAGACGGTCTTCTTGGTTTGGGCCTTGGCTTCCTTGGTTAGATGTGCTTGGCCCTCCTCCATCAACAGCCCTAAAGCCTTGAAGGGCTATATCGGTACTTGTCTTCTTGCTATTATCATTACTTGTTCTGCATATGCCTGTGATCTGCATATCCTTCTCCTGTGGCTAACTGAGTCTTCCTGTTTTATTGTAGGCATGATGATTGGTGCTGATAGAAGGAGGCGCCTGGCTGCCCTAGCTACAAAGAAGGGTGGTTCTGGCCCCTCCACTACTGCTCCATCCGAGGCTGCTACTGGTTCCTCTGCCACCATCCTCTCCCTCCTGCCTGCTCCAAGCCATTCCACGCCACTAGGTCCCAAGGTATGGTCGTGGCAGCTGAGGCCACTCCTTCTGATGACGAGGACACCTGTTCTGGCCTGGCCTTCAAGAGGAAACGCAAGGCCGAAGCTGCCCTCCCAGTGGCTTCAAGTTCAAAAGACGGAGGGACCCCTTCCTTCAGGGAGTGCCCACCAAGTGCCTCCTTCTTACTAAGGTGCGGAGGGCCCAAGAAGATGCTGAACAAAGAGTTCTCGCGACTGTTGGGGCGAAGCGTCGCCTAACGGAGCTCACCTTGGACGTGGCTGAGCTTTGCAAGGCGAACAAAGAGACCAAGGACCTCTTGTTTGCAAAATTGCAAGAGGCCCTTCGGTTATATGTAAGAAACAATGACCTCCGCCTCTCCGTGGAGGACCTGAAGAAAGAGTTGGGTGGCAAGGATGATGCCATGGCCCAGGTTATTGAGGAGTTGGGACAGAGGAACGAAGACTTGGCCCAGCGGGATGTGGAGTTGGCCAAGCTAAGGGAGGAGATGGGCTAACTAAAGGAGGAAATGGCCCTAAAGAAGGACCTCTACCAGAAGACCAACGGTGATCTCACCAACGAGGCAGCTGAAGCCTATGGTGCCGGTTTTGGGGATGCCATCGCCCAGGTTGCCTGCATGCATCCTCGGGTGAATCTTTCCCAAACCGGGCTGACAAAAGTTATTGTCGATGGGCAGCTGGTGGAGGCTCCTACTAACTCCTGATCTTCTTCCTTTTTGTAAATTTTGTAATCAAATATGTACATTGTAACCTGTACAATTTATCTTAATGAATTTATTTTTCAACATTTTGGTCTTCTCTTTGTTAACTTGATATTTCTGCGCATAGCTGAATATGATCCTGCAATGCTTCCTCTTTCAATATTGTCTATGTCTTCTTTTGAACTGTATATGTGTGTCTTTTTCCTTCTAATGAACTCCTGAACCTGCAATGCCCTATCTATGCTTTTCGTTTTTTCCTTTGAGTCTGTTTTCGAGGCAATCTCGTCAATTCAAAAGCACCCAATGACCGCCTTTGCCCAAACATCATAATGCCTGCTTAACTCAATCTCGTGCACTGGCTTCTGCCTTGGCGTGTTAGTCGTGGTAGGAAACTTCGCTGGTATCGACCTTGGCTGATGAGTCCAAGAGGACCTCTTGCTGACCTCGACCTTGCTATACAAAGACAAGGGCGAGGACTCGTACTGGTGTCGGTCTTGGCTGACAAGTTAAGGAAGACCTCTTACTCGCCTCGACCTTGCTGTACAAAGACAAGGAAGAGGACTTTCACTGTGTTGACCTCAACTGACAAGTCAAGGAAGACCTCTTACTTGCCTCAACCTTGCTGTACAAAGACAAGGAAGAGGACTTTCACCGGTGTCGACCTTGACTGACAAGTCAAGGAAGACCTCTTACTTGCCTCAACCTTGCTGTAAAAAGATAAGGAAGAGGACTTTCACTATGTCGACCTTGGCTGACAAGTCAAGGAAGACCTCTTACTTGCCTCAACCTTGTTGTACAAAGACAAGGAAGAGGACTTTCACTGTGTTGACCTTGGCTGACAAGTCAAGGAAGACCTCTTACTCGCCTCAACCTTGCAGTACAAAGACAAGGAAGAGAACTTTTACTGTGGAACCATACTATTCTCGTCCTTGGCGTATAAGGCAAGGGAGAGGTTCACTCACTGCTCAACACAAACATGTCTTTCTCAATTCTTTTCTCTTTTATTGGGTGACCTCGTTAAAAAACCCTGTAGGGAAAAAGAGTGTCCCCTTAACTAAATACATCTGAAATACAATTTAACTGAATGCAACTAAATGAAATCTAAATACAATGTAATTAACTGAAACAGAATTTGAGGTTGGCACCATTCCATGTGTGGCGAATTGCCCCAGCTTCCAAGTTCTCTAGCTTGTATGCTCCGTTCCCAAAGGCCTCTGTCACATGGAATGGACCAGTCTACTTGGGAGACAAGTTGTTCTCTAGCTACTAGGGGTGAGCCTTTCGCATCACCAAGTCGGCTACTGGAACTACCGAGGTCTCAGCTTGGATTTATACTTATATTCTATCTGATCCGGTCGGTCATCGGTAGTCGATGACGTCAGCAGCAGATGACCACGTGGGCCAGTCACAGAGCAACGCGTGGCATGAGATAGCAGATGAACCAGGGTGGAGATGTAACATCCCGCCAAAATCTTTTCATATTTGTATAATAAAATAAAGATAAAACAATAATATCGAAGTGGACATAATTATATATATGTAATGAAATTTCTCCTTACAGGGAGTTTAATACATAACCAATCAGTTTTCCAAACTTAAACAAAATACAGCGAAATAGAAAACAGGCGATCTCCTAACAGAAAACAGAAAACGGCGATCTCCTAACAGAAACAGAAACAGGCGATCTCCTCCCGGCGACCACTCACAGAGGAGCTCTACTACCTGCAACCTCATCTGCTCCCGTGCAAATATACACGATCATCACAGGTTTAAGAAAAACAACCATGATACAAGATAAAAGGGTAAGCTAGATATATATATATTTTTTTAAAACTTTAAATATGAAACTTTATATCAATAGAAAACATAAATCTTCACACCATTCATAATCTATATCAATTTCAACCATCAACATCCCCATATTCCACAAACTCGTCAAGTGTCTATTCACTACATTCAATATTCATGGTTCACACGTCAGACTTTCCACTGACTCATAACATATAGACACATGACTCTACTTCCGGAAGACTCGTGCGTTGACTCAGACTCAGAGATCTGCACCCGTCATACCACACCACTGTGAAATCCACACAGGGTCGCTGTGAAATCCACACAGGGTCACTGTGAAATCCACACAGCCATGCGCATACATAATCTCAATATCATCACTCTCCTGGTATGACAGGGTTAATTCATATAACAGGTCAAGTCAGTTATCTTTCAAACAACTTACCCATACATATGAACCTCCTTCGACTCTCCACAACTGAATAACTTCATCTATGTGATTCCATTATGTCAGCAGAGTCAGGATATCTCCTTCTAGACAAGTCCCTAGTCAATGCACATTACACACGATCTTACACGGTATTTTCTTTCCTGAAAATACTATGCCTTGATCCCACATTCACAACATTCAATGCATTATACAACACGTAAAAGCACAATTCCATCATATAATATTTTGAATCTTTTCTTAAACAATCCCCATCACAGAAACAATCATTCCAAGGTTCAGATTTTCGAATATCACATGCATTTCACATTTCAATCTCAAACAGTTTCAAACGACACTAAAACAGGGGATTTCGAAAACAACATTAAAACCGGCGATCACGTCGCCCCACACATAAAAACAGAGCATTGTGAAAAGGAATATGAAAACCGGCGACCACGTCGCCCTCACTTCAGAACCTACTATCCTAACGTTTTTATAAATGAAAATGCTAGCTTCCCTTACCTGAACTTGCGCAAAAACACCCAGAGCTCCAAAACCCACCGAAGCTTAAAGGTGCCTTAACTCTATTTTAGCGTCCGGTCTGGAGAACTTGCAGAGAACTTCCCAGGTGTCCAAGGGCAGTCGTCGCTCGTCGTACTGGTGCTTGAGGGTGCCTGAATCGCAGCGCGAAGGAGAGAAAAGAGAGGGATGAAGGTAAACTCACTCTTTCACTCTTGAACCACTGCAACGTTCTCTCCTCTCTTAAATGAGTTTTTGAATCTAAACCAACTTGTCCACAATTGCCGCTGCAACCACCCACTCTGCAGGAAAGCTTGCGTGCACGCTTCCCTGAACAGTACGACCACGTGTGTCTCTGCGCATGCCAACTCTCTGATGTCACTATTCTGAACCACCCTTTTTGTCTACGTGTCGCGCGTGCAGGACGTCTCATGTTGGGAGCCTGGGTCCCACCTTATCTGTGTGAAACACGACATCGCGCGATAACCTTCCACCGATGACTCATCCTGGCGGACGACCGATGTCTCTCTCTAGAAGACGACCGATCACTCTCTCTGGAAGACGACCGATGTCTATCCCTGGCGACGCCCGCATGTCTCATGCCCTGGCGATGCCCGCATGTCTCGCGCCCTGGCGATGCCCGCATGCCTCGCGCCCTGGCGATGTCCGCATGTCTCTCGCGCCCTGGCGATGCCCGCATGTCTCACGCCCTGGCGATGCCCGCATGTCTCGCGTCCTGGCGATGCCCGCATGCCTCGCGCCCTGGCGATGTTCGCATGTCTCTCGCGCCCTGGCGATGCCCACATGCCTCGCGCCCTGGCGATGTCCGCATGTCTCTCGCGCCCTGGCGATTATGTACCAGAGAAGTCGGAGGTCGCCTCCGTCTTCAACAACGGCGATCTCATAGACTTCTAAGCTACACTTTCCTTCCTTTTTATTTTTAATAAAAACATACTTAGAATTCATTTAAAATATATTCCTTTTATTCCAATTTAATTTTACAGGTCCTTACAGGAGATCGTTCAAGAACGGCGATCAGTGGTCAGTTACCGAGTGACCACCACCAGCAGATCAGTTCCTACATGAGCGCCTGGAAGCAGAGCGCGAGAAGTGATGAAGCACCGATCAGTCATCGGTGCATGCAGAGCGATCAGTCGTCGGGGGTCCTTGCCAACGCGTGTTAAACTGGGACCCAGGCTCCCAGCGAGAACGTTACCCAAGGACCACGCCTGATTCCATAAGCAGAGCACGACAACGTGAAGAAGCGCCATCGGTCACCGGTCAGGGTAACACATCGATCACCAGCTAGGATGAGACATCGGCCATCGGTCAGGATGAGAGAGACCTCGATCATCGGTATATGTCGAGGTAACATCGGCCGCGGCGATGTGAACAACGCGACCAGTGATCAGTAAAGCGCCCAGAGGCAGGGAGTGGCCTTAGTCGCGAGACGACCATGCATGAAGATGGGAAGACGCTGTTAGGTGCAGAATCCTGCTGGGACAAGAACCCATCAAGGTTAGAGTCTCCCAGTGAGGTTGCATGCATGCCACGTGGACCGTGAAGATGTTCCCAAAGAATAGGTAGGGCAGATGGGCACAGAAATCGAGGGGTACAGAGGTACCCACGCGGCCTCCCCTGTCAGACTTTTGCACTCAAGTGAGGAAGGCCCGCATGCAAGGTAGGCCTGGGGGGTAGATAGCGGCGGTGCAGGGCAATCATGTGGCCCTAGAGGTAGCCAGTAGGGGGCGACGCGAGATTATATGAGGAAGAAGAAACACTACACCAGGTATGCAATATGTAACCCAGAAACTAGACAAAGAGAGTTCTTGGTGTTTCCTTGCCCAAAACTGACTTGAGCGTCGGAGCTACACCGGCCGCTAGGGCGCCCCTCTGTGTTTGTAGGAACCGTTTGCTTCGTTCGAAGGGAAGCCAACCGGAGGAACAGACACGGACGTGGGAGGAACGCGGAGCCCATCCACGCTCGAGTCCGCGGCGGGATCATTTGGCGCCCACCGTGGGGCCTGAAGTAAAACGAAGCCCCCATACACAAGAACGAGAGTAGAAATCGCACAGATGAGTAGAAGAACCAGACAAACGGTACCTGCGCCATCTGCTGAAGAAGGAGCTGTTACCATGGCGCAGGTCATGGAGATGATGCGCGTGCTGCAAGAGAATGTCGCGGCGTCGAGAGTTGAGCAAGAGAAGATGCATGCAGAGCTGACTGCATCGCATAGCAGAAATGAAGAGCTGAACCGCGTGAACGAGGAGTTGCGCAGGGAGTTGCAGGCGCAAAATGAGCGCGTATTCGAAGATAGGACGTCGATGCCGCCGTCGCCCCTTAGAGCATTTCCTATGCCTTTCTCCCCCGAGATCATGAACACGGTGGTGCCTCCCAACCTGGTGGGAGTGAAGGCATCGTTCACAGGGGTGGAAGACCCAGAGGCACATTTGACAGCCTTCCACACTCAGATGATGCTGTCTGGAGGTTCAGACGCTGTGTACTGCAAAATGTTTATGAGCACGCTGAGCGGAGTAGCTGATAGCATTCCTATGAGCTCTTCTTTGGATTTTGGAGTTCCTTGGTGATGATGGATGCGGAAGCTTCCATTTTGGCAGCATAACAATACTCTATTTAATCTTCAAAATACAAGGTGTAGGCTCCTCCTTTTATAGGCTAAGGAGGACAATAATGCAACCCTAATGCTAGCCAAATGAAATGTAAATGTGAAGCACATGGGCCACATGGAAAGTGTGAGCACATGGGGAGGTGTGTGTCTAGTTTGTAAGTTCACCCCCTCCATGGGCTTTCTAGAATAGTGGGAAGGTTAACTTCTCCTTAATTCTAATGTGCAGAAAAATAAACATTTGTCCACATGGCTATGCTATTTACACCCCAATTAAAGCTAAACTACATTTGATGGGCCTTCACGGAATATGTGCTAGTATGCCACTCTCCCATTCATAGCTTTGATCCAAGTCTTCTTGTCCTAGACGCTTCTAGCTTGGCCTTCTCGTCCTAGACGCTCCTAGCTTGTCTTAGACGCTCCTAGCTTGGTCTTAGACGCTCTTGACTTGGCTCTTGCCTTTCATGGAAGGTTGTGCTTGGCCCTCTTCCATCAGTAGCTATGGAGTGGTTCGTGAGCCTGCCGGAGGGCTACATCACCTCTTTCCATCAATTTTCAAAGCTGTTCACGGAGCAGTACATCGTCAATAGAGCGCCACCAGTGGTGTCTTACAATTTGTTCGACGTGCGCCAGTACTAGGGGGAGTCGCTGAAGGACTTCCTCAACCGTTTCGCTGCGCAGGTGGTGAGATTGCCTAGCAAGGACGAGAACATGTTAGTGCACGCGTTCAAGAAAGGCGTGCTGCCTGGTCCTTTCAGTGAATCCCTCATCAGGAGCCACCCCGCCACCTTTGCTGAGATACGGCGACGCGCGGTGGCGCACATTGTAGCAGAGGCAGAGGTCTCTGAGAAGAGAGGCAGCACTGCGCCGACGAAGCCGCGCGGAGGTCAGGGGAAGCAGCAGCAGCAGGTATGGGTGTATGAGACCAAGGAGGAGAGGAAGGCGCAGGGAAGGCCTCGTCCGTATGCACCCAGGAAGGACCAGCCCAAGGGGCGTGCAAGGGAGAACAACACACCCCCTAGGTATGATTTCGTGATAGAGTTGGCAGAGCTGATCGCCATCCCTGTCGTGGCTGCAAGACTCCGAGTACCATAGAAAACTGACAAGGTACTTGGAGGGAGGAAGGACGAGTGGTGTGAGTTCCATCAGGCTTATGGACACACGCTCCGCACCTGCCTGACGTTGGGGCATCAACTTGCTGAGTTGGTGAAGACAGGATTCCTGACCGATTACCTGCGGGAGGCGCAAGGTGATCGCGCTTCGGGGTCCCAGATAGGCGATCAGCAACACGAGATCCCTATGCATGGGGACGTGAGGTGATGGGGGATGCAACGCTGGGGGGGCTTCCAGGCAGCTCAGGAGGAAGCTACTCGTGAATCAGGCGTCACCAGGGCGGTCATCGCCTATGAAAGGAAGGGGTCCATACAGAGTGGTTGAAGCGTTGGAGAGTGGAGCTTATTGGCTGGAGACCCTGGATGGAGCACCTATCCCCAGGACATGGAGCGCTACACACTCAAGTTTTTACTTCAGTTAAGTTGTAAGGTAGATGCGTTCTTGCGCTGTACACACACTCAATGTATATACTGTAAATAGTTGAGCAGATCAGGGGGCACTCTTTTCCCTGATGAGGGTTTTTAACGAGGCCACCCAATAAAAAAGATTTCAGTATACCAAGTGTGCACGTGTTTTCCAGTTTCAAGTTCTACTTGCCCCGGATGAAAGTGCAAGTGATCGGTTGGAGCCTGCTCGCCCCAGGCGCGAGTACGGACGACCGACAGGGGTCAACAAGAAAAACTCTTCTTCCCCAAAGCAAGACATCATCTTCGCGTTTAAACACCAAGAAGCAGAGCGCGATCATTCATCGGTGCACCCAAAGCACGATCAGTCATCGGTGCACTCAGAGCACGATCAGTCATCGGTGCACTCAGAGCACGATCAGTCATCGGTGCACTCGAAGCAGAGCACTCATTGGTGCATGGTCATCGGGGTCTTGCCAACACGTGTTAAGCTGGGACCCAGGCTCCCAGCGAGAGCGTTACGCATGCACCTCGCGTAATTCCAAACCAGAAGAAGAGGAGTTGTCCACTCAAAGGGCGTGCGGTGAGACCATGCAGGCAGGGATACGCCTGGTGAGTGCGCTTAGACAGCCACCACTGGTGCTCCCCTGGGAGCATGCGCCCACTCGGAGAAAAAAGTCCTCTCCTCGACTTTATACAGCAAGGTGCAGGCGAGAGAAAGTCCTCACCCTCAACTTTGTATAGCGGGGTGCAGGCGAGAGAAAGTTCTCTCCCTCGACTTCGTACAGCGAGGCATGGGCCAGATAAAAAAGTCCTCGCCCTCGACTTTATACAGCGGGGTGCAGGCGAGAGAAAGTCCTCTTCCTCTGCTTTTTACAGCAAGGTTGAGGCGAGAGAAAAGTCCTCTCTCTCTGCTTCTTACAGCAAGGCTGAGGCAAGAGAACCAAGTCCTTCTCCTCTGCTTCATACAGCAAGGTTAAGGCAACAAAGAAAGTCCTCTTCCTCGACTTTATACAGTGAGGCTGAGGCGAGATAAAAAGTCCTCACCTCGACTTTGTACAGCGAGGCTGAGGCGAGAGGAGAAAGACCTCACCTCGACTTCTTACAGCGAGGCTGAGGCAAGAGGGGTCATCGAGAAGCATTCCCCAAAACACAGGCGTCATCTTTGGCATTCGGGCCCTCTATGCACCTAGCGCTGGAGTGACACAGAAGTAATGCGAAACCTGAAGCGCGATAACTGATCGGTGGTGCGCTAACATGCTAGTCAGTGGTCGGTAGTAAAGCTCTGAGTATGAAAGCTTCCCCAAACAAGCTCTTGGGCGATCAGTGTAAGGACCTGTGAAATTAAATTGGAATAAAAGGAATATATTTTAAATGAATTCTAAGTATGTTTTTATTTAAAATAAAAAGGAGGGAAAGTGTAGCTTAGAAGTCTACGAGATCGCCGTTGTTGAAGACGGAGGCGACCTCCGACTTCTCTGGTACATAATCGCCAGGGCGTGAGAGGCATGCGGGCATCGCCAGGGCGCGAGAGACATGCGGACATCGCCAGGGCGCGAGGCATGCGGGCATCGCCAGGGCGCGAGAGACATGCGGACATCGCTAGGGCGCGAGGCATGCGGGCATCGCCAGGGCGCGAGAGACATGCGGGCATCGCCAGGGCGCGAGGCATGCGGGCATCGCTAGGACGCGAGGCATGCAGGCATCGCCAGGGCACGAGACATGCGGGCATCGCCAGGGCATGAGACATGCAGGCGTCGCCAGGGATAGACATCGTTCATCTTCCAGAGAGAGAGATCGGTCGTCTTCCAGAGAGAGAGATCGGTCGTCTTCCAGAGAGAGAGATCGGTCGTCCGCCAGGATGAGTCATCGGTGGAAGGTTTATCGCGCGATGTCGTGTTTCACATAGATAAGGTGGGACCCAGGCTCCCAGCATGAAACGTCCTGCAGGCGCGACACGTAGACAAAAAGGGTGGTTCAGAATAGTGACATCAGAGAGTTGGCATGCGCAAGAGACACACGTGGCCGTACTGTTCAGGGGAGCGTGCACGCAAGCTTTCATGTAGAGTGGGTGGTGGCAGCGGCATGTGTGGACAAGTTGGTTTAGATTCAAAAACCCACTTCTGAGAGGCAAAGAACGTTGCAGTGGTTCAAGAGTGAAAGAGTGAGTTTACCTTCATCCCTCTCTTTTCTCTCCTTCACGCTGCGATTCAGGCACCCTCAAGCACCAGTACGACGAGCGACGACTACCCTTGGACACCTGGGAGGTTCTCTGCAAGTTCTCCAGACCGGACACTAAAACAGAGTTAAGGCACCTTTAAGCTTCGGTGGGTTTTGGAGCTCTTGGCGTTTCGCGCAAGTTCAGGTAAGGGAAGCTAGCATTTTCGTTTATAAAAACGTTAGGCGAGTAGGTTCTGAAGTGAGGGCGACGTGGTCGCCGGTTTTCATATTCCTTTTCATAATGCTCTGTTTTTATGTGTGGGGCGACGTGATCGCCGGTTTTAATGTTGTTTTCGAAATCCCCTGTTTTAGTGTCGTTTGAAACTGTTTGAGATTGAAATGTGAAATGCATGTGATATTCGAAAATCCGAACCTTGGAATGATTGTTTCTATGATTGGGATTGTTTAAGAAAAGAAACACTACACCAAGTATGCAATATGTAACCCAGAAACTAGACAAAGAGAGTTCTTGGTGTTTCCTTGCCCAAAACTGACTTGAGCGTCGGAGCTACACCGACCGCTAGGGCGCCCCTCTGTGTTTGCAGGAACCGTTTGCTTCGTTCGAAGGGAAGCCAACCGGAGGAACAGACACGGACGCGGAGCCCATCCACGCTCGAGTCCGCGGCGGGATCACTATCTTTCTCTTTAAAGCTTCAGATTTGATGCGGGCCTCCTCCCTGACCTCATCTAGCAGATCTAAGTTCACTCTTCTTTACTCGTTAGATTCTTCAGCCACAAAGTTCTGAAAGCGAGGCGAGCTCTCCTGGATCTCAACGGGAATGATGGCATCTGACCCATACACCAAGCTAAAGGGTGTTTCTTTGGTAGTGGACTCTGGGGTGGTGTGATACGCCCACACAATTGATGTAGTCTAGCTTCAGTGCTTTCTTCCATGAGCTGAAAACGAATTTGAAGGTGGCGAAAGCTATGGTTGAAGACGTGCAAGGAGCTCCTAGGAGTTGTGGTTTCCTTGAAGGTGAAGTGTTAGGTGTGGAGAGTGAGTGGTGAGGCCATCTCACTTGACTAGATGAAAAATGAAGACTAAAGGTGTCTATCCTAGAGGTAGGAGACAAGAGTGATAATTGGCACAAAGTTGGCAGCAATTTCACTCAAATTAATCTTCAATTTACATGAGCAAATCACCTCATTATATAGGAGAGAGGGCTGGACATTTTGGAGCCAAAATTTGAAAATTCAAAATAAAACTCTCCAATGAGAAGGTGCCACGTGGAGTCATGCTTTCCATGTTTTAGCTCACACCTTCCATGCTAAATCCTCTCCACTCCTAGGCTGCCATGTGGACGTCCATGTGCTCCATGCCAAGGTGATTTTCGTCCTCCAAAACACCCTAGACGTTTTAGGGTTACATTGGGCTCAAAGAAGCCCAATTGTTACCCTAAGTAGTCACTTTTAACCCTAACTAGTCATATTTTACTATTGGCCCAAATACAAGTCCAAAAACCTATGCTACTTGGCCCAAATATTTGGTCCAATTATTTTATGCTACTAGGCCCAATACATGGCCCATGAAATCTTAAACAACTTTATACAATTTATTTAAGCTAAAGTTTGGCCCAAAAATAATGTTGACTAGTCAGGAGGAACTCAGTCTTCTTGTGTTCTCCTGACCAAAGCTTTAGTTTACTTTTTGATGACTTGGAGGTCTTCTTGGATATGTTTGTACATTCCTTCACCCTAGAGTTCTCCTATTGATTGGGCCTACAAAAAGAAACAAAAACCCAATTAGACCCATATTTACAAGTAAATCCCAAAATAACCTCTAGGTCTTTATCCTCCTTATTATGTGGTTGTGTATGGCTGGAGGCTCTGCCATCATCCCCTCCCTCTTGAGAGGATCTGTCCTCAGATCTACAGAATTGATCTCGAACATCAGCCTTATTTCTGCTTTGCACTAGGTTCGTCTTCCAGGATCAAATATCCATCTGTTGGAGTCATGAAACAAGTCAAATGAGTTAGTTTCAGCAGTTGTATAAAAATCCGTCTGATTAAGTTGCCATTCCTCTTGTTTTTCTATTGTTTTTGGCAACTTTTCACAAGATTTCTTTAGAGAGGAGTACACAATTTTCTTTTCTAAGTTTTTCCTCCCTTGTTCTAGATTTTTATTACTAGACTCTTTAGACACTACTTTTTGTTCTAGAAGAGCTAGCAATTTTCACTTTTTATTTTCTTTTTGAAACTTTTTTTACCATCTAACACCTGAGAAGGTGTTAAAGGATAAAAAAGATATTTATTTTTTTCATGTGTGAAGGTAATCTCGTTGGTACGACCATTATGCATGGAGTTTTTAACAAATTGCCATGGTCGTCTCAATAAGATATGACAAGTTTCTATAGGCACTACATCACATAAAATTTTATCTTTATAGATGCCTACAGATAACTTGACCTTCACTTGTTGCTGGTATCTTAGCATATATTCAAAATAAACTACTATATATTTACCTATACAATCTCTCAAGAGATGATTCATGAGCCTTATGAACGTACTGGGCGCATTAGTGAGTCCAAAATGCATCACTAACCATTCATATAATCTAAATTTGGTTTTAAAAACGGTTTTCCATTCATCAACTTCTTTAATTCTGATTTGGTGATATCCGCTTTTAAGATCAATATCGGAAAATATGGGGGAACTTGCAGTTCATCAAGCATATCATCTAGTCTTGGGATTGAATGCCTGTACTTGATGGTGATGTTATTGATGGCTCTACAATCACAGTATATTCTCCACTTGCCATCTCTTTTTGGCACCAACAAGACAGGTACAACACAAGGACTTAGGCTCTTTTGAACCCAGCCCTTCTCCATCAAATCCTGTACTTGTGTCTCTATCTCCTTAGTTATTTCTGGATTAGTTCTATAAGCTGGTCTATTGGGTAGACTAGCTCTTGGAACTAAATCTATTTGATGTTCTATTCCTCTAAAAGGTGGAAGTCCAAGGAGGCCTTCCTTAGGGAATACATCATCAAATTCTTTTAAAAGTTCTTTTACTGAAGGAGGTAGTTCACAAGTCTCAGTAAATGTGGTAGTGCATGTAAGTGTTCCTTTACAAAGCAGGAGGCCTGAAGGTTGTTCAGAAAGAACTATTTTTTCAATTTTGTTTTCAAGTTTCTCTTCTTTCTGAATGCCCGTGTGGGAAGGAACACTCTTCTCCCACGCCTCAGCATTATCCCTAAGGACTTTCACTTGATTTTTGATTTCTTTCTTTTTTTTTCTCATTTTCTTCACTCTTACTAGTTTCTTTTTCTTGGCTATTATATTCATCTTTGTCCCTTAAGATCATAGTTCTTTCATTGGGACTCTGAGATGCTAAATGACCCTTAACAAGACATTCAAAACACTGAATTTCTCTAGTTTGAGTGTGTGAGTTGTGCTCATTTTTAGATAGCTTTTGGGAAGGTTCTAGAGATGTTTCTTTTATATGCTTTTCCCCTCTTTGGAACTCATCCTTGTCATAAGGTACAAAGTATGAACTTTGTTTTTGACTAGATTCTTTTTTTCAAAATTTCTTTTTCAACTTTAATGCAAAGTTGAATCAAGTCATTTAAATCTTTATAAGGTAAAAGTTCAACTTTGTTTCTTATCTCAAGTTTGAGACCATTTAAAAACCTTGAAATGGTGGTATTAATTTCTTCCTTAATCTCTGCCCTTATATATAACACCAACTTCCTATTGTAGTTTGAGGGAATATGGCGACATCTCAAGGCTCCCCTAAGATCATTCCAACACGTAATGGAAGGGTCCTTGTGGAGATGTCTCTCTCTTTTTAGGGCAATCCACCAATTCATAGCATTACCTTGAAAGCTTAGGATGGCTAAGGGTACTTTTCTTTCCTCACCTACTTGATGACAAGCAAACAATTGTTCTACCTTCATTTCCCAATCTAGGTAGGTTTCTATGTTTTCTTTCCCATAGAAATAAGGTAGATCTACCCTAACCTCCCTTAGGGTTTCTTTTCTTTCCTTTCTAACTCTCCTAGGTTGAGGTTGATAGTATTCATTAATTCTAAGACTCTCTTCTTTAAAAGAATCACTCACCCTAGAGCTAGATGCATGAGAATTTCTTTTTGTTTTGTTGATGTATTCATCCCTTTCTTTAACCATTTTCAACTCTTCTTCTAACAAAGCAAGATGAGAATCCCTTTCTTTGAGTTGGGCCTCATGTTGCAATTGTCTATGTGAAAATGATTGAAAGTCTTGAGGTAATTGTTTCAAAAGAGATTTAATAGACTTTCTATCATTTTCATTAGAATGAGGAGAATGAGAAGACATGATTAAAGTTATGTGTTAAAAGCAATTTACCACAAGAAAGATAGGTGGAGCAATGTAGGTAGATTCCCAAGAAAGGGAGGTGGATCACTTGGATCACTTAAGTACCAAGCCTTTCCTAGCCAGATTCTATCCTCCAAGACTTTCACAAACCTTTCTCAGTAATTCACTTAGAGCACAATCAAGAATGAAAACACAATTTTAATACAAGAAACAAATATGCTAAAACGATGAAACACAAATGAATTAATTCTAACTAGAAAGCTTTAAAATAGTCGTATTCCTAATGATGAGGCTTGTTGGCATTTGTGAACCTTCAAGACACACTCATCGACTAATTACGTGATTAATCCACTAATTGTTCAAGGTTTAACAAATTACAACTCAAGAAAATACAATGGAAATTGGATTAACAAAAATTGTAAATTCTAATCTATGCACTTCTTCCTTTTGGCACTCCTTCTTTTGTTTTGCACCTTTTCTATTTGCACTCCTGATCCAGCCTCTTGACCAAAGCGCTAGAGCTTCTCCTTCTTGAACCTCGTCCTCACCAGCTTCACGCCAAGCACACCAATGACCTCCACCTGAGAATCCTCCAAGACACCTGAAAGAACAATATGGTGCCTCTCCGGCCGGTCGCGCTCCGACGCTCAAGTCAGTGAGTGAATCAACAAAGAACTTCAAAGAAAACTTAGAACCGTGTACCAGTGAATCACAACTGAAAATGAATCTCCCCTAATTCCGTTAAGAATTTCGTATATATACCTGAGTCTTTCTCTCTCCTGACAGTTATTCCTCTTGACACGTGGATAACATCTGGTCATACACGTGTCGACATCTGGAGTACCTACAACTGAAACGTTACTTCCACTTTGCTCCTGCGACTAAGTTATCCACACAGGGAGTAGCTTAGTGCACAGGCTACCCTGGGCGCAACCTTAACATGATAAGCTAATTAACAGTGGGTATCACGTCTCACACTACACATGGTGGCAGATATGCCACTTATCCTCTGTATTTAGACCATACAACAAGTGCTTGCCAAGTCTTCTCAAATACCCGGTGATGTGCTCTTTCGGCGACTTGCTGACCACCTGATCTCCTAACCTTCACACACGGCGATCATGTGCAATCTAGGCGATTACTGATCCATACCGGCGATGAGCAATTACTCATCCTCACAGGCGATAGGCGATTACTCATCCTCATAGGCGATAGGCGATAACTGATCTGTACTCCTTGTGTAACGCTCTCGCTGGGAGCCTGGGTGATAGCATTCCTATGAGCTCTTCTTTGGATTTTGGAGTTCCTTGGTGATGATGGATGCGGAAGCTTATGGAGGAGGTGAGCAAGGCCTTCCTAGGAAGCATGGGTGCCTTGAAGGTGCATGAAGAGTGAGGAAATGGGGAGGTTTGGCCAGCCCCTTTGGTAGTGATGAATTGAAGACTAAAACCTAAGTGTTAGGCAAGGAGTAGTGTATGACACAATTTTGGCAGCATAACAATACTCTATTTAATCTTGTTAATACATGAGGTAGGCCTCCTTATTTATAGATTTAGGAGCCTTGGTGAGCAAGCTTAAAGGGTAGGGATGGAAATACAAAAAGTGGGGGCTGCCTAGGGTATTGACTTTAGTCAAACCACACCATCATCCTAATATTCTAGAAGATAGGTCAAAAATGCAACATTTGATAGTACACCCCTCCTTCTTTTGCTAAAGGCACCTATTTGCTAGCACACCCCTCCTTCTATTGCTAAGGGCACCTTTTTGATAGCACACCCCTAAGTGAGCAAGTTTTGCTTTCTACAATACACTAATCTACTAAGCTACCCCTAATGGGCCTCCAAGTAGCATGTACAAGGTCTTCTCCCTCCCATCCGTGGCTTGACTCATTTGGGCGTGAATGTGCTTGGCCATGGACCTTGTGTTGGGCCTGAACTTGGGTTGGAGCTTGGGCCTCTTCCATCATCCCCTCCTTCTTGAGAGGATCTGTCCTCAGATCTACAGGGTTGATCTCAAACAACAGCCTTATTCTTGCTTTGAAAACTATGCTTGTCTTCCAGGATCAAATATTAACCTACAATAAACATCAAAGAAAAGTGAGATAAGAAAATTAAGACTAGTGTATTCAAATAAAATAGTTAGGAAATAAGCCCCTTTGCTATTTTTATAAAAGTTTTGTTGGAAAGAAATAGGGCCCTTTACAAAAATATTTTTGCTTCCTTTGTGTTGTTCATTGCCCAAGATAAGCAACAACATCACAAAGTGTTGTTTTTGTGATTTTTGAAAATAAGAGTAAGCATCATGATTCAAAGGAAAAGAAGAGTTAAAATTATTGCAATCCCCCTTTAAGGATTCTTTTCCCACTATGCTTGTAGGAGGTGTTGTAAGATACTCTTCATTCTTTCTAGATTCCTCTTCTTCTTTTTCAAACAACCCCTCACTTGGCTTTTCTGTGGAGGAAAGGTTTATATCTATATCTGGTTCAGCTCCAGACACAGATTTATCTTCAAGCATATTCTCACAAGGGTTTTCTGTGGAAGAAGAATTTAAGTCAATGCCTGGTTCAACTCCAAACAAAGGATTTTCCTTTAATTCTTTTTTCTTTTTCTCATTTTCTCTTTTTATTTTCATTTGTACTTGGTCCTTTACCACTTGTGAAGGTGTTAAAGGATAGAGTACAAACTTTTTCTCCCTATGGGTAAAAGTTATCTCGTTGGTAAGACCATTTTTCTTGTCAAATGGTCTTCCCAATAAGATGTGGCAGGCTTCCATGGGTACTACATCACATAAAATCTCATCTTTATAGTTCCCCACAGAAAGACTGATTTTTACCCGCTTATCTACAGTTAATTCCCCATCTTCATTTATCCACTGAAGTTTGTAAGGTTTTGGATGAGGTATTAATTGTAGATTAAGCTTTTCAACCATCCTAGTGCTACAACAATTGCAGCAAGAGCCACTATCCACAATGAGAGAACAAATGTTTTCTGAAACTTTACATCTTGTATGAAAGATGTTCTCTCTCTGTGTTTCATGGTTCACACTAGGTTGATTGTTGAGGGTTCTTCTGATCATCATTAATTCTCCCTCACAAGGATATGCCCCCTCACTACTTTCCTTCTCTTCTTCCCCACTAGACTCTTCATCTTGGCTGCTATACTCATCCCTCCCTCTTAAGATCATGGTTCTCCTATTTGGGCACTGGGATGCTATATGGCCTCTACCAAGACACTTGAAGCACTGGGTGTCTCTACTGCGGGGTTGTGAGGTAGACACATCTTTTCCTACACTCTTGGGAGTTTCTTTGGATTTATCCTTTGAAAAACTATCCTCCCTTTCTCTTCTATACTCTCTCTTAGGATAAGAGTTAGAGTAGATTCCCACCCTTTGACTTAAAGTTTTGCGCAAATTTTGTTGTTCAACTTTAATGCAAAGTTGAACCAAATCATTCAAGTCTTGGTAGGGAAGAAGCTCTACTTTATCTCTTATATCAAGGTTGAGTCCACTTAAAAACCAAGATATGGTGGTGACCTCTTCCTCTCTAATAGAGGCTCTCATCATGTATAGCTCCATTTTTTGCCTATACTCTTCCACACTCATGTTCTTTTGTTGGAGCCTTTGGAGCTTGTCCATTAGCTCCCTATGGTAGTAGGAAGGTATGTGGCGACGTCTTAGGGCTCCCCTAAGGTCATTCCAATACTCTATGGGAGGGTCCCTATGAAGACATCTATCTCTCTCTAGAGAGGTCCACCAATACATGGCATTTCCTTGAAAACTAAGGGTTGCTAAGGGTACCTTTCTCTCTTCACTCACCCTATGACAAGCAAAGAGTTGTTCCACTTTCATTTCCCAATCTAGGTAAACTTCTACATTGTCCTTACCATAGAAATGTGGTAGGTCTACCCTTACTTCCCTTGGGGCTTCTTCCTCTCTTTGCCTAAGTATTCTAGGTGGTGGTTGGTAATACTCATGGTTTCTAATGCTTACCTCTCCTAGAGACTCTTGGAGTTGAGAATGAGATGCATGTGAATGAGATTTTTTTGAATTTTGTGATTTCTCTTTCCTTGCTCTAGCCAATTCATTGATTTTAGATTCATTTTCCAATTGTCTATATGAAAGATGTTGTACATCCTTGGCAAGTTGTTTCAAAAGAGATTTTATGGACCTTACATCACTTTCAATGGACTTGGAAGAGTGAGTAGACATGACTAGAACTTTGTGTATAGAAATGTTTTACTTTTAAGAAAGAAGAGGAAAGTTAATGAAGGTAGCTTTCCAGGTAAGAGAGGTGAGTCACAATGGACTACTTAAATACCAAGTCTTGCCTTAGCCAAAAACTATCCCTTCAAAACCTTTACACAAGTCCTTCTTTAGGTAAAACACTTAGAACACAATGAGGATGAAGAAATCAAATTTTTAATGCAAGAAAACAATGCAAGCTATCTAGCAAATGAAGCAAATTATCAAAGCCTTAAACAAGATTAAACAAGAAATTAACAAAGTGATTAAAGCAAGTTGGTTCAATTAAAGCAATTAACAAAAACAAATTAAGCTAGACGGCCCTAGGTGAGGCTTCTTGGACACTTGGAGCCCTTGAAGACACACTCACCGACTAATTGCGTGATTAACAAGTAATTAACACAAGCAAGATTGCAAAGAAATTAAATGACACTCCCTTTGTTGCTTTTACTATTTGCACCCCTTTTGTTGTTCTTCTAGTTGCACCCCTTTTGTTGCTCTTCTACTTGTTGGGCCTTCCAAAGTGTGTGGTGTATTTGTAGTATGGTGTTTGTTGCTGCCCTTTGCCTTTGTTCCTCTTGGAATTAGGTCAATAAAATCTTCAATCCAGCACCTATTAAGCAAGCTAGACTCCCCTCAAGTCAAATTCCCACTCAACAAGTACCAATTGATATTTAATCCACCAACAAGCTTAGAGGCCAAAGAAAGAAAGCAAGAAACAAATTAATTTCAAAAATAGTACCACACAAATGGAATTAAATGTGACACAACTAGAAAGAGTTCAAATCAAATTAGACAAGCAAATAAAAGGTACTCAAATAATGGATGGCACACAAAAAGGAACCTAGGAATAGCACTAGATTTGATTTAAAAACCAAAAAACAGCACCACAGAAAAGCACATATTGTTGTGGTCCAGAAAGCGTATCTTTAAAAGATTTATGCTGAGCTGACCCTTTTGTATTTGCTTCTGAAAATTGAGACACAATCAGAACAAGATCTTAACAAACTTTTGGCGTTGGTTTCACTCCAAACGCATGTACCAATTAATTTTGGTAAATTTTATAAAATCAGTGCTCAGAGCTGCCAGCTGGAACGTCAGGATTGCACACTTTTTTTGTAATATTTATCTTTTTTTTTCTATTTCTTCTTTTCAGATGGTTCTTTTTTTGTCCTTTTGCTAACACCTCAAATTTGTGAAATCCAGAGGCTCAGAAATTTTTGATGATGTATGTGATTTTCATAAATCAAAACAGTCAGCACAGAAAAGTGAAAAACAAGGGGTTCTGAAAACTGGAATGAAAAACAGAATGATATACCTTAAAAACACAATGGAGTTAATATGATGGAATTTGTGTGGATCTAACACACAAATAAGAACTCAAACTAAAATTAAAAATGCACCAAAGGATCAACACAAAACAGATTTCAGATCAAACATTCAGACCAAAAACAAGAAACAAATAAATCAAAAAGAGTACTACTAGGATTTGATGACAAATATGGAAACACATGACTTAGACAAAACTTATGGATTCATAAAATGAAAAGACTCAAGAATATCATATGACCCAAATGAAATTTCAAGCAAGACTCAAATACCTAAAAATAAAAACAGCAACACAAATATATCAAGAATCCTACACAAAATTGAAAATAGATGTTCAAGCACAAGTTTGAACAAACCCACCAAATGAAATGAATAAACAAGCATTCAAATCATATTAAAACACAAAAAACAGCAAGACAACTTGGAATAAAGATAAACAACTTGGAGAAAAGAAGAACTCAAAAAAAATAAAATGAAGAGACACTCATCTTTGAAGAACCATAGCTCATGATACCAAATGATAGCATTCCTATGAGCTCTTCTTTGGATTTTGGAGTTCCTTGGTGATGATGGATGCGGAAGCTTATGGAGGAGGTGAGCAAGGCCTTCCTAGGAAGCATGGGTGCCTTGAAGGTTCATGAAGAGTGAGGAAATGGGGAGGTTTGGCCAGCCCCTTTGGTAGTGATGAATTGAAGACTAAAACCTAAGTGTTAGGCAAGGAGTAGTGTATGGCACAATTTTGGCAGCATAACAATACTCTATTTAATCTTGTTAATACATGAGGTAGGCCTCCTTATTTATAGATTTAGGAGCCTTGGTGAGCAAGCTTAAAGGGTAGGGATGGAAATACAAAAAGTGGGGGCTGCCTAGGGTATTGACTTTAGTCAAACCACACCATCATCCTAATATTCTAGAAGATAGGTCAAAAATGCAACATTTGATAGTACACCCCTCCTTCTTTTGCTAAAGGCACCTATTTGCTAGCACACCCCTCCTTCTATTGCTAAGGGCACCTTTTTGATAGCACACCCCTAAGTGAGCAAGTTTTGCTTTCTACAATACACTAATCTACTAAGCTACCCCTAATGGGCCTCCAAGTAGCATGTACAAGGTCTTCTCCCTCCCATCCGTGGCTTGACTCATTTGGGCGTGAATGTGCTTGGCCATGGACCTTGTGTTGGGCCTGAACTTGGGTTGGAGCTTGGGCCTCTTCCGTCACTGGGTCCCAGCTTAACTGTGTGTTAACGGGAAAACCCCCGATGATTGATCAGTGCTTCTTTACTTCTCGCGCTCTGCTTCCAGGCGCTCATCGCGCTCTGCCTCCAGGCACTCATCGCGCTCTGCCTCCAGGCGCTCATCTGACGCTGATCTACGGGTGATGGTCCCTTAGCCACCGATCACCGATCACCATTCTGAGCAATCGCCTCCCTGATTCACCTGCCATCCTCTACCACGTGTCACCCCGTGAATGGTCCTCGTGGTCAACTGCTGCTGACATCCTCGACCACCGATGACCGACCGGATCAACTCCCTTTCTTTGTGTATATTTGTGTATAACCTTGTTGCTGCACTCTTGCTATACCTCTTTTAGGATAGTCACTTGAATTTGGACAACAGCAAAGAGAATTAATATGTGACAAAACTGGAAGGAATATTGAAGAGAAATTGACAATCAAGAAAAATAAGGTAATCAACAGAGCTAGCACACAAAATGAACCTAGGGAAAGGTACTAGAATTGGATTACAAAAACCAAAACTGAACTACTGGAATTTAAGTGTCAAAAAGCGTGACTTACACGATTTATGCTGAGCTGTAATTTTCAAATTTGAATTTGAATTTTTAAACACAGATACTCCAAGATGTTAACCAAATTTTGGCACTGGAATCACTCAAAACACATTCACCAATCAATTACAATAAAATTTTCAAATCTAGTGCCAGATTACCGTTTTTTTTTTCGCGCCAGTTTTGAACACCAATTTTGTTTGATTTATCATTTTTTTCCACTTCGAATTTTGATTCACTATTTTTTTTCTAAGACATCAAAATTCTCAGATCCAGATTTCCAGAATTTTTCTCCAACGGAATTAATTTTCACAATGAAAAGCAGCCAACACAGTTTAGCAATCCTAATCTGGAATTAAAAACAGAGTTGAAAACTTGCAAAGACACAATAGAATGATTGTATAAGAATTTGTGTGGATATATCACACAAATATGAACTCAAATCTAAAATAAAAATGCACCAAAGGATCAAACAATTGAGATTAAAGACTGGACTCAAGAGCAAATGAAGAAACAAAATCAATCAATAGGATTTGATGACATTTCTTGGAGAAACATGATTTGACAAAACATGTATGGATTTCAAAATCAAAATGACTCAAATTAGAACAAATTGAACTGATTAAAATGTGCAAGAAAGACTGAAAATCCTAATAAAATCAAACAGCACACCAAAACACACAAGAATCCTACACAAAATTGAAATTAGAAGCTCAAGAACAAGTTGAACACATTCTACCGATTGGATTCACCCAGACAGCATTCAAATCAAAATTAAATAGCCAAAAAACAGAAAGACATTCAAGGATCTAATGAAGAACAACACGGAAATATGAAGAACAACACAAAATCAAAAAATATTAGAAGAAGACACTTAGCTCTTGAAGAACCATGGCTCTAGATACCACTTGATGTAGCCTAGCTTGAGTGCTTTCTTCCATGAGCTGAAAACCAATTTGAAGGTGGCGGAAGATATGGTTGAAGACATGCAAGGAGCTCCTAAGAGTTGTGGTTTCCTTGAAGGTGAAGTGTTAGGTGTGGAGAGTGAGTGGTGAGGCCATCTCACTTGACTAGATGAAAAATGAAGACTAAAGGTGTCTATCCTAGAGGAAGGAGACAAGAGTGATAATTGGCACAAAGTTGGCAGCAATTTCACTCAAATTAATCTTCAATTTACATGAGCCAATCACCTCATTATATAGGAGAGAGGACTGGACATTTTGGAGCCAAAATTTGAAAATTCAAAATAAAACTCTCCAATGAGAAGGTGCCATGTGGAGTCATGCTTTCCATGTTTTAGCTCACACCTTCCATGCTAAATCCTCTCCACTCCTAGGCTGCCATGTGGATGTCCATGTGCTCGATGCCAAGGTGATTTTCGTCCTCGAAAACACCCTAGACGTTTTGGGGTTACATTGGGCTCAAAGAAGCCTAATTGTTACCCTAACTAGTCACTTTTAACCCTAACTAATCATATTTTACTATTGGCCCAAATACAAGCCCAAAAACCTATGTTACTTGGCCCAAATATTTGGTCCAATTATTTTATGCTACTAGGCCCAATACATGGCCCATGAAATGTATGGACCTAGAAAATTTTATTGGAATGAAAGTGATATATTTTAAGTGAATTCTAAGTATGTTTTATTTAAAATATAAAGGAAGGAAAGTGTAGCTTAGAAGTCTACGAGATCGCCGTTTCTGAAGACGGAGGCGATCTCCGACTTCTCTGGTACATAATCGCCTGTCGCCTAGAGTATACATGATTGCCAATCGCCTATGGTGTACATGATCGCCGAAAGTGCACTTAGTATGTGGTCAAGATGCTGGATCAACCATAGTGGGTTCCAAAAACCACGCGTATCAAGGTGTGGTTTGAGCCTTAGATACGCTGTGCATGCGAAGCTCTATGCTTGAGCATAAGAAATCGTCCTTAGTGTTGCATGCATGGGCGCACGAGGAGTAGTGCTGATCTATTCTTGGAAATGTGAAGCTACCGACGTCACCAAGCCATGTGGAGGTGATACCTTGGACGTAACATAGTGGGATGAAGAACCTTCAGCAAGGCGTGGTGATGTGTCATCAGTCATCGCTGGGATGAGAGGCACATCAGTCATCGCCGGGATGAGAGGCACATCATTCATCGCCGGTATGAGAGGCATCGATGGATGATGGATGGTCATCGTGCGACCAGGCATCGGTGGATGGTGGATGGTCATCGCGCGACCAGGCATCGGTGGATCTTGTTTCACACAGATAAGGTAGGACCCAGGCTCCCAGCATGAGCGTCTTGCATGGACGACACGTAGTCAGGGAGAGTGCTTCAGAACAGTGGCTCCAGAGAGTTGGTATGGAAAGTGACCCAGAGTTGGTGTACGTGGAGACCCACGTGGCATTACTGTTAGAGGAAATGTACACGCAAGCTTCCCTGCAGAGTGGGTGGTGGCAGCGGCATTCATGGGAAGGGTGGCTTAAGTTCAAACTTCAGTCTAGATAGGCAAGGTTGGAACGCTGCTTGAGTAGAGAGAAATTGAGTGAGTTGGCTTTAGCTCCCTGTTTCTTCCCTCTCCTTCTCCATACGTTCAGACGTCCTAGCACACCAGTTGGCTATCGGCGACTACCATAGAGCACCTGGGAGGTTCTCTGCAAGTTCTCCAAACCGGACGCTAAAACAGAGTAAGTCGTTTCGCTCTGTTCTTCGAGTCGATCCTGCACTTGAGAGGGTTACCTCTGCATAGGCGTTGCATGCAGCTCTCTTGGCTTCAGGAATCGTCTCTGTTAACGTAGAAATGAGTGGTATAGCTAGTTTTGTGACTAAGGCTCCATGGTGCAGGTTAAGGCATCCTTGAATCTCGTTGGGTTAGAGCTCTTAGTGAAGTTTACGCTAGTCCAGGTAAGGGAAGCTAGCTTTATTTTCAAGAAAACCTTAAAATAGAAGATTTTGATGTTGGGGCGACGTGGTCGCCGGTTTCAAATGTTATTGCATAATCCCCTGTTTTTGGACGTGATCGCTGATTTTAATGTTGATTTCGAACTCCCCTGTTTTAGTGTCGTTTGAAACTGTTTGAGATTGAAATGTGAAATGCATGTGATATTCGAAAATCTGAACCTTGGAATGATTGTTGCTGTGATTGGAATCGTTCATTTAAGTGTTATATGATGTGTTGAATGTTGTGAATGTGGGATCAAGGCATAGTATTTTCAGGAAAGAAAATACCGTGTAAGATTGTGTAAAATGTGTATTGATCGGTGATTTCTATAATGAGATATCCTGGCTCTCCTGATATAATGGAATCATATAGATGAAGTTATTCAGGTGTTGAGAGTCGATGGAGGTTCATATGTATGGGTAAGTGGTTTGAAAGATAACTACTTGACCTGTTGTATGGATTAACCCTGTCATACTAGGAGAGTGATGAGATTGAGATTGAGATTATGTTTATGCGCATAGCTGTGGGAACTTTACAGCAGTGTAGTATGACAGGTGCAGATCTCTGAGTCTAATCAATGCACGAGTCTTCCGGAAGTAGTGTCAAGTGTCTATGTGTGATGAGTCAGTGGAAGTCTGACGTGAGAAATGAGAAATATTGAAATTTGATAGACACTTGAGGAGATTGTAAAATGTGTGATTTCTTGAGGGATTTTATGTGGGTGTTTTAAATCTGTTTTATATTGGTTTAAAATTTCACACTTAAAGTTTTTTTAGGTTTAAAATATCTAGCTTACCCTGTGTCTTTGTTCTGTGGCTGTTTTCTTAAACCTGTGATGATCGTGTATAATTTACACGGGAGCAGATGATGTTGCAGGAAGTAGAGTTCCTCAGTGAGTGGCCGCCAGAAAGAGATCGCCTGTTTTTCTTTTTATGCTGTACTTAGGATTTATTTTGAAACACTTGATGGAGATGTATTAAAGCCCCTATAAGAGGGATGTTTCTCTTTGAAGATACAATGTATGGGATGATGTATTTTCATTATATATACATATGTTAATTTTATAAATTAATGTTTTACGCTTATTCTAGTATATCAATATGAAAAGGAATTGAGGGGCGTTACACTTAATGGTATCAGAGCAGTTCGTCCTTAGGATGACCTGCGGGCAGTGGATCCATTGTGTTTCTCCTGCTCACAAATTTTATTGGGGTTTTAAATAAAAGCTATAGTGAAAGGTTTTGAAGGTTTTCTTATTGAAATTTTGTGTGTGCTGTAGTGAATAGATGCTATAACTGAAAATTTTAGTATTTAGAATGAAAGGATCTTGATAAAGTAGTGAGGGTGCACACTCATAACTGGATCAAGATGATTCTCAATCTTAATTCTGAAAGTTTGATGTTTAGCATATATTGAATTCTGGTGTGATTTGTTGCATTTTATTGAGTGTTTTTGTAATTGATTGAAATTGGTTGTTTGGGATTGATGGTTCATACCATTACCTGTTTTGGTGATATGCTTGGGTAGGTATCATGATCAGCTGATAAACTCAAATTCTAGATGGATTTGAGATGCTGACCTTTGTAAGACCTAGTGTGGTCTTCTAAATGAATTGATTCGTTATCAAGTTCATTTTATAGGAGTATGATTAGAGAATAATAGTTTCCTAATCTTACGCAGAAAATGGCTCCTAGACCGCCTACCCCTCCCCAACCTTCTGCAGAAATGGGCCAGATCGCCAGGGCCATTGAGATGATGGCGAGTGCTATCCAGCAGCAGAATGCGGCGATGGCTCAGAATCATCAAGCTGCAATGCAGCATTGGGAGGCCGCCAGATCGGCTGCAACAGCTTCCCACATCGGTCAGCCTCAGGAGCAAATGGGACTGACCGAGTTCCTCAGGCACAACCCACCTAAGTTCAGTGGGAATGCTACTCCTGACCAAGCAGATCAATGGGTCAGGGGGTTAGAGAAAATCTTCAAGGCGACCTCCTGCCCTGAAGATAAGAAGTTGGTGTTTGCCACATACCTGCTATCTGGAGAAGCCGAGTTCTGGTGGATGGGAACTCAACAAATGATGGAAGCCCGAGAAGAAGTATCAGACTGGGAGAGCTTCAGGGTGAAGTTTCTGGAGAAATACTTCCCAGATAGTGCAAGGTTTGCCAAGGAAGCTGAATTCCTCAGGTTGGAGCAGGGGGAGATGTCAGTGAATGCTTATGCTGCTTGGTTTGAGTACCTCGCCCGGTTTTATACCCAAGCTACCTCTGAGGCTTGGAGGTGTGGGAAATTTGAAGAAGGACTGAAGCATGGGCTGAAGAGGACCATAGCCCCTATGTGCATCAGGGAATTTCACGCCTTGGTGGAGAAGGCGAAGATGGTGGAGACTCTGGAGAAGGGTAAGTCTTAGGTGATCAGGTCACACCCAGGGGGTTCTTCCAGTGGGAAGGCCAAGGTGCAGCAGCAGTAGAATAAGCCTTATGCGAGACCTCCACAGCATAGGGCAGGAGCAGCGTCACCCCAGTTTCAGCAGCAGCAACCATGGAAACCCAAATGTTTCCATTGTGGTGGACCACACACGCCCAATGTGTGCCCTAAGAAGGCTTCGGAGAGAAGGTGTTTTGCATGCCAAAAGACGGGACACGTTGCTGGAGATTGTCCTACCCAGAATAGGATGACTCAACCCAGTGGTTCCCAACAGTTGAGGAACGAAGGCAGCAGACCTCAGGCAACAGGGAGAGTGTTTGCCATGACAGGAGCTGAGGCGTCCCAGTCAGGTAACTTGGTGCAAGATGCTTGTTTTATAGCTGGTAGAAGTGTAAAAGTCTTGTATGATTCTGGAGTGACACACTCCTTTGTGTCAAGTCGGAGTGTGGCCGAGCTGGGCCTTCTAGTGAAGGAGCTACCTTTTGAACTGTTGGTCTCTACACCTGCATCAGGACAGGTTATGACCTCCACAGTTTGCCCAGAATGTCCAGTGATAGTAGAGGGACGCAGGTTCAAAGTAAATTTGATCTGTCTACCTCTGCAGGATCTGGATGTTATCCTAGGAATGGATTGGCTATCTGCCAATCACATTCTCATAGACTGCGGTAGGCAGAAAGTGGTGTTTCCCGATCTCCAAGAGCCAGATGTGATATCTGCTCAGCATGTACGGTCAGAGTTGAAAGAAGGGGCGACGTGCTTTGTGATCCTAGCTCGAGGGGGAGTGAAGAATGAAGAGGATATGGGCAGTATACGTGTGGTGAAGGATTTCACGGATGTGTTTCCAGAAGAAATACCTGGAATACCGCCTAAGAGAGAAGTGGAATTCTCTATTGATTTGGTACCTAGAGCTGGACCAGTGTTAATGGCGCCATACAGAATGGCTCCAACCGAGTTGGTAGAACTAAAGAAGCAAGTGGAAGAGTTGTTGGAGAAACAATTCATCAGGCCTAGTGTATCTCCATGGGGGGCTCCAGTGCTTCTAGTTAAGAAAAAGGATGGAGGGTCTCGGTTGTGTGTGGATTACAGGCAGTTGAATAAGCTGACCATCAAGAACAAGTACCCTCTGCCTAGAATTGACGATTTGATGGATCAACTGCATGGAGCCTCAGTGTTCTCAAAGATTGATCTGAGAACGGGATGCCACCAAATTTTGGTAAAGGCTGAGGATGTTCAGAAGACGGCATTTAGGTCTCGCTATGGACACTATGAGTACGTGGTGATGCCGTTTGGAGTGACAAATTGATAGCATTCCTATGAGCTCTTCTTTGGATTTTGGAGTTCCTTGGTGATGATGGATGCGGAAGCTTATGGAGGAGGTGAGCAAGGCCTTCCTAGGAAGCATGGGTGCCTTGAAGGTGCATGAAGAGTGAGGAAATGGGGAGGTTTGGCCAGCCCCTTTGGTAGTGATGAATTGAAGACTAAAACCTAAGTGTTAGGCAAGGAGTAGTGTATGGCACAATTTGGCAGCATAACAATACTCTATTTAATCTTGAAAATACAAGGTGTAGGCTCCTCCTTTTATAGGCTAAGGAGGACCATAATGCAACCCTAATGCTAGCCAAATGAAATGTAAATGTGAAGCACATGGGCCACATGGAAAGTGTGAGCACATGGGGAGGGGTGTGTCTAGTTTGTAAGTTCACCCCCTCCATGGGCTTTCTAGAATAGTGGGAAGGTTAACTTCTCCTTAATTCTAATGTGCAGAAAAATAAACATTTGTCCACATGGCTATGCTATTTACACCCGAATTAAAGCTAAACTACATTTGATGGGCCTTCACCGAATATGTGCTAGTATGCCACTCTCCCATTCATAGCTTTGATCCAAGTCTTCTTGTCCTAGATGCTTCTAGCTTGGCCTTCTCGTCCTAGCCGATCCTAGCTTGTCTTAGACGCTCCTAGCTTGGTCTTAGACGCTCTTGACTTGGCTCTTGCCTTTCATGGAAGGTTGTGCTTGGCCCTCTTCCATCACAAATGCTCCAGCTCTGTTCATGGACTACATGAATAGAATTTTTCGTCCTTTCTTGGATAAGTTTGTTGTAGTCTTTATAGACGACATACTTATTTATTCAAGGACCGAGGAAGAACATGAGGAACATCTGTAAGGACCTGGAAAATCTTATTGGAATAAAAGTGATATATTTTAAGTGAATTCTAAGTATGTTTTATTTAAAATAAAAGTAAAGGAAAGTGTAGTTAGAAAGCCATGAGATCGCATGGAACATGATCGCCAGGGCGCGAGAGGCATGCGGGCAATCGCCAGGGCGCGAGACATGCGAGCATTGCCAGGGCGCGAGAGGCATGCGGACATCGCCAGGGCGCGAGACATGCGAGCATCGCCAGAGCGCGAGAGGCATGCGGGCATCGCCAGGGCGCGAGATGCATGTGGGCTTTGCCCGGGCGCGAGAGTCATGCGGGTGTCGCCAAGAGGAGACCTCGGTCGGTCTCCAGGAGGAAGAGACCGCGGCCGGTCTCCAGGAGGAAGAGACCGCGGCCGGTCTCCAGGAGGAAGAGACCTCGGTCGGTCTCCAGGAGGAAGAGACCTCGGTCGGTCTCCAGGAGGAGGAGACATCGGTCGTCTTCCAGAGAGAGACATCGGTCGTCTTCCAAAGAGAGACATCGGTCGTCCTCCAGGATGGGTCATCGGTGGATTGTCACCGCGCGAGAGGTCATCGGCGGATTGTCTTTGCGCGAGTGGTCATCGGCGAAAGGTTATCGCGCGATGTCGTGTTTCACGCAGATGAAGTGGGGCCCTGGTTTCCAGGATGAACGTGCTGCATGTGCGACATGTAGGCAGTGAAAGTCCTTCAGGAACAGTAGCTCCATGTGCGCAGAGACGCCACGTGGCCATACTGTCAGGTTGCACTTAATTCGAGGAAGAAAACCCACCAAGGAGGGTTAGTTAGAGAATAGGTAATGATGGCTACATGGCAGGCCTATGTTCCTAGTATCAGAATGCACCGCCTCTTAGTGAGTTTAGAAACGCAGTGAGAGTATAAAAGGTGACAGAATGAGTTCACCTTCATCTTTCTCTTTTCTCTCCTTGCGCTGCGACTCAGTATTCCCCAGGCACCAGCTTGACTACCAGTGATTGCCATAGAGCATTTGAGAAGGTTCTCTACAAAGTTTTACCAATTAGAACGCTTAGGCAGAGTTCAGGCATCCTTTACGTTCGGTGGTTAGAGCTTGAAGTGAGTTTCACGCTGATCCAGGTAAGGGAAGCTAGCCTTACTTCAAATGAAAACTGTATGTGTGATGATTTTTGATGTTGGGGGCGACGTGGTCGCCGGGTGTTCAAACTGTTCTTGCTTTAAACCCAGTTTTGTTCGTGATCGCCGGTTCTTCATCTGTTATTGAAATATCCCCTGTTTTATGCTGTTTCAAAAGTGTTTGAGATTTTAAAGGTGGTTTTCGAAAATTTGAACCTTGGTATGAGTTTTGCTGTGATTGAAATCGTTCATTGAAGTGTTATGTGATGTGTTGAATGTTGTGATTGTGGATCGAGGCATAGTATTTTCAGGAAAGAAAATACCGTGTAAGGTCGTGTAATAGGTGTATTGATCGGTGATCCTATAATGAGACATCCTGACTCTACTGAGGTAATGAAATCACATAGAGGAAGTTACTCAGTTGTGGAGAGTCGATGGAGGTTCATACGTATGGGTGTCTCGTGTGAAACAGAACGAGTTCGGCCTGTTGTATGGATTAACCTTGTCATACCGTGATAATGAGAGTATTGAGATGGTGTGATGCGCATGGCTGAGGGCACTTTCCAGCCTTTTGGTATGACAGGTGCGAATCTCTGGGTCTAATCAACGCACGAGTCTCCGGAAATAGTAGTCAAGTGTCTGGTGTGATGAGTCAGTGGAAAGTCTGACGTGAGAAATGAGAAATTGAATTAATAGACACTTGATTGCTGATGTGAATTGAAATACTCTTGGATTGATTTGTGAAATATGGGATTTCCTGATAGTCTTGTGGAATATGGAAATGTGATGGCTGATATTGTTATGGTTCATGGATGTTGTGAAATTCTTATGTATGCTCTTGATTCAAAGTTTTCTTAAATATATAGCTTACCCTGTATTTTGTTTCTGTGGCTGTTTTCTTAAACCTGTGATGATCGTGTAACTTTACACGGGAGCAGATGAGGTTGCAGGAAGTGGATTTCCCCTGTGAGTGATCGCCGTATGTGGTCGCCGGTTTTATGTTCTTGCTAGGCGATCGCCCCCTTTTGCCATTTTTCCGATAGGCGATCTCCGTTTTCTGTTAGGAGATCGGTAGTTTTGTATTTTGCTGTCTTTATGTTTAAGTTTTGTAAAACGACCGATTTGTATTAAACTCCCTGCGAGGAGAACTCCTTTGTATATATATATAATTATGTTTATTTCAATATATTTGTTTTACCGTTATTTCATATTACGAAAATGAAAAAAAAAAAAATGCAAAAATACGAAATGTATTTGGCGGGATGTTACAACATCTGAGGACAGTGTTGGAGATTCTGAGGGAGAAGCAACTCTATGCCAAGTTCTCTAAGTGTGAGTTCTGGCTGAAGGAAGTCAACTTCTTAGGACACGTGATATATGCTCGGGGGATCTCAGTGGATCCAGCCAAGGTAGAGGAAGTGCTGCAGTGGGAACGTCCTAAGACAGTCACTGAGATAAGGAGCTTTGTGGGTTTAGCTGGCTACTATCGGAGGTTTATTGAGGATTTTTCCAAGGTAGTGGCTCCTTTGACTCAGTTGACACGCAAAGATCAACCTTTTGCTTGGACCGACCGATGTGAGCAGAGTTTCATGGAACTAAAGGAAAGGTTGACTAGTGCTCCGGTGCTGGTGATCCCAGATGTGGGGAAACCTTTTGATGTCTACTGTGATGCTTCACATTAGGGCTTGGGATGCGTTTTGATGCAAGGGAAAAGAGTAGTTGCATATGCTTCAAGGCAACTCAAAGTTCATGAGAGAAACTATCCTACTCATGACTTGGAGTTGGCGGATGTGGTGTTTGCCTTGAAGGTTTGGAGGCATTATCTGTATGGAGCTCGGTTTCATGTGTTTAGTGATCATAAGAGCCTGCAATATCTGTTCGATCAGAAGGAATTAAATATGAGACAAAGGAGATGGATGGAGTTTCTAAAAGACTATGATTTCCAACTCATGTATCATCTAGGGAAGGCCAATGTAGTGGCAGATGCTTTGAGTAGGAAATCAATGCAAGTATCATACATGATGATTGAAGAACAGAAACTGATCGAGCAATTCAGAGACTTAAACTTGGGAGTAGAATTCCATGTTAATCACATTAGTTGTAGTAAGTTGGCTATAACTAATGACTTCCTTGGAGTGATAAAGGATAAGCAGTTGGAGGACCCTAGTCTGAAGCGTACTGTGGAGTCACTAGGGACCGATCAGGCTAAAGACTTTGTGATGGGAGATGATGGGATCTTGAGATTTAATGGCAGAATTTGCATACCTGCAAATGAAGAGTTGAAGAAGATGATCCTAGAGGAAGGTCACAGGAGTCGCCTTAGCCTACATCCAGGCATGAACAAGATGTACCATGACTTGAAGGAGTCATTTTGGTGGTCGGGCATGAAGAGAGACATCGCCCAGTATGTTACTACCTGCTTGACGTGTCAGAAGGCAAAGGTAGAGCATCAAAGACCTGGCGGTTTGTTACAGCAATTGGATATTCCTGAGTGGAAATGGGATAGCATTGCTATGGATTTTGTTACCCATTTACCCAGATCGGTAAGAGGTCATGATGCAATCTGGGTCATAGTAGATCGGCTGACAAAGAGTGCCCACTTCCTTCCAGTTAATTTGAGAATATCCATGGCCAAGTTGGCTCAGTTATACATCAGAGAAATTGTGAGGCTGCATGGAGTGCCTTCCAGCATTGTTTCGGATAGAGATCCCAGGTTCACCTCACGGTTTTGGCAGACTTTACAAGACTCTTTGGGAACTAAGTTGAGGATGAGCTCTGCATATCATCCTCAAACAGATGGACAGTCTGAGAGAACAATTCAGTCCTTGGAAGATTTGCTGAGGACATGTGTTTTGGACCAATTGGGAAGCTGGGATGAGATGTTGCCACTGGTGGAGTTTACCTATAATAACAGTTATCATGCCAGCATTGGGATGGCACCGTATGAAGCTTTGTATGGAAGGAAATGCAGAACTCCATTGTGTTGGTACCAAGAGGGCGAAGCTGTCTTGGTCGGGCCAGAGTTGATTCAGCAGACGACCGAGAAGGTGAAACAGATAAAAGACAGAATGAAAGCTTCTCAGAGTCGGCAGAAATCTTATGCAGATCAGAGGAGAAAACCCTTGGAGTTTGCAGTAGGAGATCATGTGTTCATGAGAGTGACACCGACCAAGGGTGTAGGACGAGCTATCAGATCAAAGAAGCTATCTCCTAAGTTCGTCGGGCCATATCAGATCTTGAGGAGGATCGGTCCAGTGGCTTATGAGATTGCTCTACCTCCTCAGTTAGCGAATCTGCATGATGTCTTTCATGTGTCACAGCTGAGGAAGTACATGGCAGACCCTAGTCACGTGCTGGAAGTGGATGATGTGCAGATCAAGGACGACTTGTCTTTTGAAGCGAAACCAGTTAGGATTGACGATCGCCAGAGTAAGCAGCTCAGAGGCAAGACCATCAACATGGTGAAGGTGGTGTGGGATGACCGGTCAGGGGATTCAACTTGGGAGTTAGAAGAAACCATGAGAGAAGCCTATCCATACCTCTTTTCCTTGTAATTCAATTTTCGAGGACGAAAATTTTTCTTGTTGGCGAGAATGTAAGGACCTAGAAAATTTTATTGGAATGAAAGTGATATATTTTAAGTGAATTCTAAGTATGTTTTTATTTAAAATATAAAGGAAAGAAAGTGTAGCTTAGAAGTCTACGAGATCGCCGTTGTTGAAGACGGAGGCGATCTCCGACTTCTCTGGTACATAATCGCCTGTCGCCTAGAGTACACATGATCGCCAATTGCCTATGGTGTTCATCATCGCCGAAAGTGCACTTAGTATGTGGTCAAGATGCTGGATCAACCATAGCGGGTTCCAAAAACCACGCGTATCAAGGTGTGGGTTGAGCCTTAGATACGCTGTGCATGCGAAGCTCTATGCTTGAGCATAAGAAATCGTCCTTAGTGTTGCATGCATGGGCGCACGAGGAGTAGTGCTGATCTATTCTTGGAAATGTGAAGCTACCGACGTCACCAAGCCATGTGGAGGTGATACCTTGGACGTAACATAGTGGGATGAAGAACCTTCAGCACGGCGTGGCGATGTGTCATCAGTCATCGCCGGGATGAGAGGCACATCAGTCATCGCCGGGATGAGAGGCACATCAGTCATCGCCGGTATGAGAGGCATCGGTGGATGGTGGATGGTCATCGCGCGACCAGGCATCGGTGGATCTTGTTTCACACAGATAAGGTAGGACCCAGGCTCCCAGCATGAGCGTCTTGCATGCACGACACGTAGTCAGGGAGAGTGCTTCAGAACAGTGGCTCCAGAGAGTTGGTATGGAAAGTGACCCAGAGCTGGTGTACGCGGAGACCCACGTGGCATTACTGTTAGAGGAAATGTACACGCAAGCTTCCCTGCAGAGTGGGTGGTGGCAGCGGCATTCATGGGAAGGGTGGCTTAAGTTCAAACTTCAGTCTAGATAGGCAAGGTTGGAACTGCTTGAGTAGAGAGAAATTGAGTGAGTTGGCTTTAGCTCCCTGTTTCTTCCCTCTCCTTCTCCATACGTTCAGACGTCCTAGCGCACCAGTTGGCTATCGGCGACTACCATAGAGCACCTGGGAGGTTCTCTGCAAGTTCTCCAAACCGGACGCTAAAACAGAGTAAGTCGTTTCGCTCTGTTCTTCGAGTCGATCCTGCACTTGAGAGGGTTGCCTCTGCATAGGCGTTGCATGCAGCTCTCTTGGCTTCAGGAATCGTCTCTGTTAACGTAGAAATGAGTGGTATAGCTAGTTTTGTGACTAAGGCTCCATGGTGCAGGTTAAGGCATCCTTGAATCTCGTTGGGTTGGAGCTCTTAGTGAAGTTTACGCTAGTCCAGGTAAGGGAAGCTAGCTTTATTTTCAAGAAAACCTTAAGCTAGAAGATTTTGATGTTGGGGCGACGTGGTCGCCGGTTTCAAATGTTATTGCATAATCCCCTGTTTTTGGACGTGATCGCCGGTTTTAATGTTGATTTCGAACTCCCCTGTTTTAGTGTCGTTTGAAACTGTTTGAGATTGAAATGTGAAATGCATGTGATATTCGAAAATCTGAACCTTGGAATGATTGTTGCTGTGATTGGAATCGTTCATTTAAGTGTTATATGATGTGTTGAATGTTGTGAATGTGGGATCAAGGCATAGTATTTTCAGGAAAGAAAATACCGTGTAAGATTGTGTAGAATGTGCATTGATCAGTGATTTCTATAATGAGATATCCTGACTCTCCTGATATAATGGAATCATATAGATAAAGTTATTCAGGCGTTGAGAGTCGATGGAGGTTCATATGTATGGGTAAGTGGTTTGAAAGATAACTACTTGACCTGTTGTATGGATTAACCCTGTCATACTAGGAGAGTGATGAGATTGAGATTATGTTTATGCGCATAGCTGTGGGAACTTTACAGCAATGTAGTATGACAGGTGCAGATCTCTGAGTCTAATCAATGCACGAGTCTTCCGGAAGTAGTGTCAAGTGTCTATGTGTGATGAGTCAGTGGAAGTCTGACGTGAGAAATGAGAAATATTGAAATTTGATAGACACTTGAGGAGATTGTAAAATGTGTGATTTCTTGAGGGATTTTATGTGGGTGTTTTAAATCTGTTTTATATTGGTTTAAAATTTCACACTTAAAGTTTTTTTAGGTTTAAAATATCTAGCTTACCCTGTGTCTTTGTTCTGTGGCTGTTTTCTTAAACCTGTGATGATCGTGTATAATTTACACGGGAGCAGATGATGTTGCAGGAAGTAGAGCTCCTCAGTGAGTGGCCGCCAGAAAGAGATCGCCTGTTTTTCTTTTTATGCTGTACTTAGGATTTATTTTGAAACACTTGATGGAGATGTATTAAAGCCCCTATAAGAGGGATGTTTCTCTTTGAAGATACAATGTATGGGATGATGTATTTTCATTATATATACATATGTTAATTTTATAAATTAATGTTTTACGCTTATTCTAGTATATCAATATGAAAAGGAATTGAGGGGCGTTACATGAAATCCTAAACAACTTCATACAATTTATTTAAGCTAATGCTTGGGCCAAAAATAATGTCGGCTAGTCAGCAGGAACTCAGTCTTCTTGTGTTGTTCTGACCAAAGCTTTAGTTTACTTTTTGATGACTTGGAGGTCTTCTTGGATATGTTTGTACATTTCTTCACCCTAGAGTTCTCCTATTGATTGGGCCTACAAAAAGAAACAAAAACCCAATTAGACCCATATTTACAAGTAAATCCCAAAATAACCTCTAGGTCTTTATCCTCCTTATTATGTGGTTGTGTATGGCTGGAGGCTCTGCCATCAACAATCCTAGGAACCTCTTCTGCCCACGTTCCTTTAGCTTTCTCTAATCTTCTCTTTAAACCCATGAGCAGAACTCTGTTGGCCGATTCGACCTGTCCGTTAGTCTGGGGGTGCTCAACTGATGCAAATACCTACTTAATGTTGAGCTCTATGCACAACTTGCTCAATTGCTGGCTTGCGAACTAGGTGCCATTGTCAAACACCAAACGCTTTAGGATCCCAAAACGACAAACTATGTTTTTCCACACAAAGTGTTGGACTTTGTGGGCTGTGATCTGCACCACTGGCTCATCCTTGATCCACTTGGTAAAATATTGTATGACCACCACAAGGTACTTCATCTGTCGAATCGCTAAGGGAAAAGGCCCCAGGATATCGATACCCCATGTATGGAAAGGGCATGGGCTGTGGATTTGATGGGTTGTTCTTCATGACCATTTGTTCTTCTTAAAATATGAGGTAAAAAGGTGGTGGAAGCTATGGATGATATGGGTCAAGGATGACTCATATAGAGCTATGGGTTCCTTGTAGGTGCATGAAAGGTATGGAGAGTGATAGGTTAGGCCAAATCACTTGGAGGAAGGTGAAGATGAAGATCAAAGTGTCTAACCTAGAGAGACTAGACAAAGAGTAGAAGCTAGCATAATTTTGGCAGCATTTACTCATATAAATTGATCTTAAAAAAACATGAGCCAAAGCACCCTATTTATAGGAGATGGTGCCTTGGAGAGTAAGGAACAAGGGTAGGATGGGGAATACATAAAAGAGGGGGCTGCTAGGGTGTTGACTAAAGGTCAATGCAGCCCCTTAGCATGCTTCTAGAAGGTAGGGCTACATTCCTACCCTAAAAGGCCTAGGTACAAGCTAAATTGTTAAATACACCCCCGATTGTGCTAAATGAACCCTACTCTACTAAAATTATAAATAAACTAAAATTAATTTATGCTCAGCTCCCATGGCTTGGGCTTTACTCCTTGTAGTCCTCTGAAGGGTCTTTGAATATGTAGAGAAAAGTTTCTCTGCCATCAGTAGCAGAGTCCCACTCTTCTTGAATCCTCTTTGCCATGGACCTAGTTGTTGGGCCTGAGCTTAGGCCTTTTCCATCAGGATTGACCTCAATTCCTTTGGTGGCGCATTATGCCAGTCGGCGTGGTACTGGCACTTTTTGCACTGCTGTGCATATCTCATACAATCCTCTCTCATAGTTGGCCAGTAGTACCCAACTCGAACGGCTTTGGACGATAGAGCTCGGCCGTCGATGTGACTTCTGCATATGCCTTCATGGAGCTCAGACATGAAGCGGGTACACTGTCCTCCGCTTACAGAGGTCAAGATAGGATGGGTGTAGCCATGCCTAAACAAGTTGCCATCGATAAAATTGTAGCGAGCTGCATTCTTTATCACAATTCTAGCCTCTGCTGGGTCCATGGGGAGCGCTCTGTCAGCCAAGTAGCATCTGTAGGGGGTCATCCAGGTTTCCCCTTCCTCGACCAGGTGAACCTGTGACGATCTCTCCTCTGGCGGACCATATGTGCTTATGCGGGGTGTTCTCAGCGTCTCCTAGGTTAGCGATCTGTGCCTTCTTTTTCCTTTTTCTAAAACGCCTATCATTTGAACGTCACCCATGTTGTTTGTGGTTGTTTGAGGTGCTCTAAGAGTCTCCTGTATGACTGTCCTCTGCCTATCCCCCTTGCCCGAGTTGGTGAGCTTTGCCAGCAAGTCAGCTCTGGCATTCTGTTCTCAGGGGACATGTAACAACTCGAACGCTACAAAAGTTCTCTTTAGGAGCTCCACATACTCGAGGTAAGTGGCCATCTGGGGGTCCTTGGCTTGGTACTCACTTGTCACCTACCCTGTTATCAGCAATGAATCACTCTTGGCCAACAGACATTCCGCACCCATCTCCTTAGCTAGCAACATTCCTACGATCAAAACCACATACTCTGCTTGGTTATTACTGGCTTTGAAGGCGAAATGTAGGGCTTGTTCGATCAGGACCCCACCTTGTCCCTCCAAGATCACTCCAGCACATCGCTGCCATGCTGGTTCGATGACCCATCAACTGAGAGGACCCATCTGAAGTCTGCCTCTCCCTGCTGTGTGGCTTCTGAGGACAGCTCCACTATAAAATTGGCATAAACTTAGCCCTTGATTGGCCCTCTGGGCTAAAACTGCACCTTGAATTCAGATAACTCAACCGCCCAGCAGACCATCCTCCCTGCTACATCATGTTTCTGCAGGACCTTGCAAATGGGGAGGTCCGTCATCAAAATGATAGTGAAACTATTAAAATAATGTCAGAGCCTCCATGCTGAAATTACTACAACTAGCACTGCCTTCTCTATGGCTTGGTAGCACACCTCAGGTCCCTGCAAGACCTTACTAATAAAGTAAATGGGTTTCTGCACATGGTCCTGCTCCTAGACGAGGATTGAACTGATCGCCCGCTCCGTGATGGCGAAGTACAGGCGGAGTGGAGTACCTGGCAGCGACTTGCACAACACTGGGGGACTGCCCAGGTACTCTTTCAGCTTGAGGAATGATTCCTCACACTCATCAGTCCATACGAACCGGTTGTTTCTCTTTAAACACTGGAAGTAAGGATAGCCCCTATCCCCTCCTGCTGAAGCAAACCGGGACAGAGCAGCCATCCGACCTATCAACTGTTGTACTTCCTTCACTGAGACCGGGCTCCTCATGGCCATGATTGCCACGCACTTCTCGGGATTTTCTTTTATTCAATGCTCTGTCAGCAAGAACCCCAAGAATTTTCCCACTTCTACCCCAAACACGCATTTTTCTGGGCTCAGTTTTAACTTTTACCTGGCTATGGTGTTGAATAGCTCTTCCAGGTTAGCGACGTGCTGGTCCTTCTCTTGAGAGGTGACGACCATATCGTCCACGTATGCTTGCAGATTTCGCTCTATCATAGGGGCGAGTATCCTGTCCATCAGTCTCTGGTAGGTCACTCCAATGTTCTTTAATCCAAAAGGCATCACTTTGTAACAATAACTTGAGAGCTCTGTCATGAATGCTGCCTTGGATTCGTCTCTGGGGTGCATTTGAATTTGGTTATATCCAGAGAATGCATCCAAGAAGCTGAGGAGTTTGTTTCCCAACGCGCTGTCCACCAAGGCATCAATGCTGGGTAATGGGTAAGAGTCCTTAGGGCAGGCTTTATTCAGGTCTGTGAAGTCGACGCACATCCTCCACTTGCCATTGGCCTTCTTTACTAACACTACATTGGCCAACCACTTAGTGTATTGGATCTCCCTGATGTGACCGGCCTCCAGCAGCTTCTGGGTTTCCTGCTTGATGACCTACGGCCTCCAACAGCTTCTGGGTTTCCTGCCTGATGACTTACCGCCTCTCCTCATTGAACTTTCTCCGTCTCTGGCGTACAGGTCGGACTTATGGGTCTATGTTAAGATGATGGCACAAGAAGTCTGGGTCAATACCTGGCATGTCGGAGGCAGTCCACGCGAAGGCGTCCAGATGTCGGGTCAAGACCCCGGCGACCTGGTCCTGCGCTTCCTGACTCAGGGACTTACCAAGTTTGAACTGTTTGCCCCCAATCTCTCGTTCCATGACCTCTTCTGTTGGCTCGGTTTGTCTCTTAGGGGTGACCTCTACATAGACAATTCCTTCATTCACGGGTGCACGACTAGTGACAGAGCACACCCCTCTCTTTGTCTTGAGGCTGTTCTCATAACACTTCCTAGCCGCCTTCTAGTCAGACTTGATGGTGATCACGGTTCCATCAAGTAAGGGCAGCTTCATCTTCATGTGCCTCGTTGAGGGTACTGCTCCTAATTTGTTCAAAGCTGGCCTGCCCAAAAGAATGTTATAAGCAGAGGGAGCGTTTACCACAAGATACCTTATGTTAACAGTGCGAGAGGCATTGCCATCTATGAACATCGTCCTCAACTCGACGTAACCCCTGAACTCCACTTGGTCTCCCACAAAACCATATAGGCAGCCATCACAAGGCCTCAGCTAGTCAGGGGATAGCTATAGTTTGTTGAAGGTCGGCCATAACATCACGTCTGCCGAACTCCCTTGGTCAATGAGGACCCGGTGGACCTTCTTTCCTACTGTCACCACTGAAATCACCACTGGGTCATTGTCATGTGGGTCCACGACCAGCCAATCAGCCTTTGTAAAAACGAGGTCAGGTTCTGGGAACTGGTCGGCTTCCCCTTCCTCGAGTATCATCACTCCTCTGGCGTACTTTCTTCGCTGGGAAGCGGTACACCCTCCTCCTGAGAACCCTCCAAAGATGGTATTGGTTTCTCCATGGATGGGTATCTTGTGCCCCTGGTCTCCTGCTGGGGCCACTATCGCTAGGGTCTCCTGTGGTTCCTGCAAGTAATCTGTCAGAAAATCGTTTCTTACTGATTCATCGAATTGGTGTCCTAACGCTAAGCAGTTGCCTAGACCGTGACCACGTGCCTGGTGGAAATCACACCACTTGTCTTTGTTGGGTCCTAGTCTCTTGTCAGTCTTCTTGGGAAACTTCAGTCTGCTAGCCACCTCGGGAATGGCGATCAACTCCTTGAGGTCTATTCTAAAGCTGTGCCTAGTGGGCTTAGGCTTTTTCGACTCATAGGGCGTCAATTTAGCCTTCTTCCCTGTTGTGGCCTTGTGTACCCTCATAGGTTGAATGCGACCTGCTGCACGAGGCTTGGACAGATCGACCCTCGCGTGCTTTTCTGTTACCTGCTCTTCTGTGCTGATATGGGCCACAACTCAACGATGAATCTCGTTGAAAGTCTTGGGTTGACACCTGATCAGGGAATCGCTGAAAGGTCCTAGCAGGATTCCCTTCCCGAAGGCGTGTACCATCATGGCCTCATCTTTGGTATGTAACTTTACCCTGAGCGCTCCAAAGCGATTCAAGAAGTCCTTCAGTGGTTCTCCCTAGTATTGCTTCACATAAAAAAGGTCAAAGGAAACGGGAGGGGGAGCCTGGTAGACAATGAACTACTCCTTGAATAGTGATGAAAACTGGTCAAACGATGTGATGTGTCCATCGAGGAGGCTAATGAACTAGTCCAACACCGTTCCTGAAAAAGTTCCCATAAATAACTTATAGTGTGATCCGGTCGGTCATCGGTAGTCGATGACGTCAGCAGATGACCACGTGGGCCAGTCACAGAGCAACGCGTGGCATGAGATAGCAGATGAACCAGGGTGGAGATCGTTCAAGAACGGCGATCAGTGGTCAGTTACCGAGTGACCACCACCAGCAGATCAGTTCCTACATGAGCGCCTGGAAGCAGAGCGCGAGAAGTGATGAAGCACCGATCAGTCATCGGTGCATGTAGAGCGATCAGTCGTCGGGGGTCCTTGCCAACTGGGACCCAGGCTCCCAGCGAGAAAATTACCCAAGGACCACGCCTGATTCCATAAGCAGAGCACGACAACGTAAAGAAGCACCATCGGTCATCGGTCAGGGTGACACATCGATCACCAGCCAGGATGAGACATCGGCCATCGGTCAGGACGAGAGAGACCTCGGTCATCGGTATATGCCGAGGTGACATCGGCCGCGACAATGTGAACAACGCGACCAATGATTAGTAAAGCGCCCAGAGGCAGGGGGTGGCCTTAGTCGCGAGACGACCATGCATGAAGATGGGAAGACTCTGTTAGGTGCAGAATCCTGCTGGGACAAGAACCCACCAAGGTTAGAGTCTCCCAGTGAGGTTGCATGCATGCCACGTGGACCGTGAAAATGTTCCCAGAGAATAGGTAGGGCAGATAGGCACAGAAATTGAGGGATACAGAGGTACCCACGCGGCCTCCCCTGTCAGACTTTGCACTCAAGTGAGGAAAGCCTGCACGCAAGGTAGCCCTGGAAGGTAGATAACGGCGGTGCAGAGCAATCAAGTGGCCCTAGATGATGGAAGAGGCCCAAGCCCAAGCCTAAGCCCAAGCTCAGGCCCAACAACTAGGTCCATGGAAAAGAGTATTTAAGAAGATTGGGACTCTGCTACTGATGGCAGAGAAACTTTTCTTTACATATTCAAAGACCCCTCAGAGGACCACAAGGAGTAGAGCCCAAGCCATGGGAGCTGAGCATCAATTAATTTCAGTTTATTTGTAATTTCAGTAGAGTAGGGTTCATTTAGCACAATAGGGGGTGTATTTAACAATTTAGCTTGTACCTAGGCCTTTTAGGGTAGGAATGTAGCCCTACCTTCTAGAAGCATGCTAAGGGGCTGCATTGACCTTTAGTCAACACCCTAGCAGCCCCCTCTTTTATGTATTCCCCATCCTACCCTTGCTCTTTACTCTCCAAGGCACCATCTCCTATAAATAGGGTGCTTTGGCTCATGTTTTTTTAAGATCAATTTATATGAGTAAATGCTGCCAAAATTATGCTAGCTTCTACTCTTTGTCTAGTCTCTCTAGGTTAGACACTTTGATCTTCATCTTCACCTTCCTCCAAGTGATTTGGCCTAACCTATCACTCTCCACACCTTTCATGCACCTACAAGGAACCCATAGCTCTATATGAGCCATCCTTGACCCATATCATCCATAGCTTCCACCACCTTTTTACCTCATATTTTAAGAAGAACAAATGGTCATGAAGAGCAACCCATCATTTGGTATCAGAGCTATGGGTTGTTCTTCATGACCATTTGTTCTTCTTGAAATATGAGGTAAAAAGGTGGTGGAAGCTATGGATGATATGGGTCAAGGATGGCTCATATAGAGCTATGGGTTCCTTGTAGGTGCATGAAAGGTGTGGAGAGTGATAGGTTAGGCCAAATCACTTGGAGGAAGGTGAAGATGAAGATCAAAGTGTCTAACCTAGAGAGACTAGACAAAGAGTAGAAGCTAGCATAATTTTGGCAGCATTTACTCATATAAATTGATCTTGGAGAAATTTTGGTTCTTCAAGAGATAAGTGTTCTCTTCATTTTATTTTTTGAGTCTTCTTTATTCCATGTTGTTCATCATATCCTTAAATGTCTTGCTGTTTTTAATTTCTTTTTAAGTTGGTGTTGCTGTTTTTTAAATTTCTATTTGGTATTTTTTGTTCAACTTGATCTTGAACTTCCATTTTTTCAAACTGTTTTAGGTTCCTTTTGTGTTGGCTGTTCTGTTTTTATTTTATTTGAGTCTTATTGATGTTTTTAATCGGTGCAAAGTGTTTGTGGTTGAGTCATTTTGATTTTTGAATCCATACAAGTTTTGTCAAAGTCATGTTCATCCTACAATGTCATAAATTCCAAGTGGTGCCTTTTATTGTTGATTTGGTTGCTTGATTTTGTTTTGAGTGCAGTTTATATTTCTGGTTTTGAAGCTTTGGTGCCTTTTATACTTTCGTATTTGAGTTCATACTTGTGTGTTAGTTCCATACAAGTTCGTATCCAATCATTTCCATTGTATTTTTGAAGTTTCTTTACCGTTTTCTAATTTCAAGTTAGGATTTCTCTGTTTTCACTGCTACTGTTCTGGATAGAATCGTTCCCAGAAATTACATTTGTTGGTAAAAAAATTCTGAAATTTTGGATTTGAGTAGTTTGATGTGTTAAGAAAAAGTGAAAAAAAGAAGCACATCAAAATTCAAAATACAAAAAAAATGATAAATGAAATACGAACAGAGTGCAAAAATCCTGACTCTGAAAAAACGCTGACGCGGCAGTGATTTCGGAAAAATTATTACAATTATTTGACTCACTGTTTTGGTGAAATTCCAACGCCTATATTGAGCTAAAACATTTAAGTTTCTGTGGTTAAAATTTCAAGCTCAAATTTGAAGTATTCTGTCCAGCATAAAATTGGAAAGTTGTGAAAAATTTACACAAAAAAATTCTGTAGTGCTGTTTTGGTTTTATTCATCTATTCTAGTTCCATTCACTAGGATTCCACTTTGTGTGCTACCTTTTCTTGTGTGCCTTAATTTTTTGCTTGTCAAATTTTATTGAATACTCTTTCAAGTCTTGTCAAATATCAACTCCATTTGCAGTAGTCCTTGATTTTAAATTTGAGTTTTGTTGCTTTAAAACTTGCTTGACCTCTCTTTGGTGGATTTGACCTAAAAAGTGCTTTGGTGAGTGTGGAGCTAAAATTTTGTTTTGGTGAAAGCCATATCACTAAAGAGGAGCTGGATTAAAGATTTAAGGTTGAATAACCTAAGGAGACAAAGCAAGGGACAGCAGCAACCTCATTGAAAAATACACAAATATACACAAAGGAGCTACAAGTGAAGGAGTGCATAGAATAGGACTTTAAATTTTTGTGCATCAAAATTTGTTAACCTAATTTCTTTGTATTTCTTTGAGTTGTAATTTGCAAGGACATTGATTAATTAGTGGATTAATACGTCTTAGACGGTGAGTGTGTCTTCAAGGTTCCAAAGTGCCAAGAAGCCTCACCTTAGGATTCGACTAGTTTTAAAAGCTTTCTAGATAGCAATTTTCATTTGTGTTTTATTGCTTTATATAGTTTTTCTTGCATAAAAATTTTGTTTTCATCTTTGAATGTGCTCTAAGTAAATTGCTTAGAGAAAGGTGTGTGAAAGTGTTGTGGGATAGTATCTGGCTAAGGAAAGACTTGGTACTTAAGTGATCCAAGTGATCCACCTCCCTTTCCTGGGAAATTACCTACTTCACTCCACCTATCTTTCTTTTTGAAAATTACTTTTATCACAAACCCTAAACATGTCTACTCATTCTTCTAGTCATAGTGAAAGTGATAGGAAATCCACAAAATCTCTTTTGAAACAATTGGCTAGAGATTTTCAATCACTATCACTAAGACAATTGCAACATGAGGCTCAAATTTTGGAAGATAAAAAAGAAAGAGATGCCCATCTTGCAGTTTTGAATGAAGTGTTGAAGATTGGTAGGGAAAAAGATGAATAGATTAGAAAATTAAAAAAATCCCAGGCATCACATGCATCTAGTTCTAGGTCAAATGACTCACATGCTGAGGGGAGTCTAAGAGTTAATGATTATTATCAACCTCCACCTAGAAGAACTAGAAGAGAAAAAGAGTTTAAAGAAAAATTACAAGCTCTTGTCACAAAGAAAGAAGAGAAAGACAAAAGAGAAAGAGAGGAGAATGAAAGGAAAGATAGAGAAGAGAAAGAAAAGAGAGAAAAAGTGAGGATAGAAAAGGAAAGTACAAAAGATCCTTTGTTTGGAGTTGAACCAGACATTGACTTAAATTCTTCTTCCATAGAAAACCCTTGTGAGAATATGCTTGAAGAAAAATTTGTGTCTGGAGCTGAACCAGATATAAATATAAATCTTTCCTCCACAGAAAAGCCAAGTGAGGGATTGTTTGAAAAAGAAGAAGAGGAATCTAGAAAGAATGAAGAGTATCCTACAACAACTCCTACAAGCATAGTGGGAAAAGAACCCTTAAAGGGGGATTGCAATACTTTGAACTCTTCTTTTCCTTTGAATCATGATGCTTACTCTTATTCTCAAAAATCACAAAAACAACACTTTGTGATGTTGCTTAATTTTCTTATCTCACTTTTCTATAATGTTTACTGTAGGTTAATATTTGATCCTAGAGGACAAGCATAGTTTTCAAAACAGGAATAAGGCTGCTGTTTGAGATCAACCCTGTAGATCTGAGGACAGATCCTCTCAAGAAGGAGGGGATGATGGAAGAGGCCCAAGCCCAAGCCTAAGCCCAAGCTCAGGCCCAACAACTAGGTCCATGGAAAAGAGTATTTAAGAAGATTGGGACTCTGCTACTGATGGCAGAGAAACTTTTCTTTACATATTCAAAGACCCCTCAAAGGACCACAAGGAGTAGAGCCCAAGCTGTAAGGACCTAGAAAATCTTATCGGAATAAAAGTGATATATTTTAAGTGAATTCTAAGTATGTTTTATTTAAAATAAAAGTAAAGGAAAGTGTAGTTAGAAAGCCATGAGATCGCATAGAACATGATCGCCAGGGCGCGAGAGGCATGCGGACATCGCCAGGGCGCGAGACATGCGAGCATTGCCAGGGCGCGAGAGGCATGCGGACATCGCCAGGGCGCGAGACATGCGAGCATCGCTAGAGCGCGAGAGGCATGCGGGCATCGCCAGGGCGCGAGATGCATGTGGGCTTTGCCCGGGCGCGAGAGTCATGCGGGTGTCGCCAAGAGGAGACCTCGGTCGGTCTCCAGGAGGAAGAGACCGCGGCCGGTCTCCAGGAGAAAGAGACCGCGGCCGGTCTCCAGGAGGAAGAGACCGCGGCCGGTCTCCAGGAGGAAGAGACCTCGGTCGGTCTCCAGGAGGAAGAGACCTCGGTCGGTCTCCAGGAGGATGGAGACATCGGTCGTCTTCCAGAGAGAGACATCGGTCGTCCGCCAGGATGGGTCATCGGTGGATTGTCACCGCGCGAGAGGTCATCGGCGGATTGTCTTTGCGCGAGTGGTCATCGGCGAAAGGTTATCGCGCGATGTCGCGTTTCACGCAGATGAAGTGGGGCCCTGGTTTCCAGGATGAACGTGCTGCATGTGCGACATGTAGGCAGTGAAAGTCCTTCAGGAGCAGTAGCTCCATGTGCGCAGAGACGCCACGTGGCCATACTGTCAGGTTGCACTTAATTCGAGGAAGCAAACCCACCAAGGAGGGTTAGTTAGAGAATAGGTAATGATGGCTACATGGCAGGCCTATGTTCCTAGTATCAGAATACACCGCCTCTTAGTGAGTATAAAAAACGCAGTGAGAGTATGAAAGGTGACAGAGTGAGTTCACCTTCAGCTTTCTCTTTTCTCTCCTTTGCACTGCGACTCAGAAATTCCAGGCACCAGTTAAATTACCAGCGATTGCCATAGAGCATTTGAGAAGGGTCTCTGCAAGTTTTACCAATTAGAACGCTTAGGCAGAGTTCAGGCATCCTTTACGTTCGGCGGTTTAGAGCTTGAAGTGAGATTTCACGCTGATCCAGGTAAGGGAAGCTAGTCTTTTTCCAACGATAACTGGATATTTGATGTTTGTGATGATAAGGCAACGTGGTCGCCGGTTTTTACTTCGTTTTCACGGTGTTTGATGTTGAAATGTGAGATGTTTACGATAACAGTTCTGTTTGAATGCTGGGGGCGACGTGGTCGCCAGTTTTTCATCTGATATCGAAATATCCCCTGTTTTATGCTGTTTCAAAAGTGTTTGAGATTTTAAATGTGGTTTTCGAAAATTCGAATCTTGGTATGAGTTTTGCTGTGATTGAAATTGTTCGTTGAAGTATCATGTGATGTGTTGAATGTTGTGATTGTGGATCGAGGCATAGTATTTTCAGGAAAGAAAATACCGTGTAAGGTCGTGTAATAGGTGTATTGATCGGTGATCCTATAATGAGACATCCTGACTCTACTGAGGTAATGAAATCACATAGAGGAAGTTACTCAGTTGTGGAGAGTCGATGGAGGTTCATACGTATGGGTGTCTCGTGTGAAAAAGAACGAGCTCCACCTGTTGTATGGATTAACCTTGTCATACCGTGATAATGAGAGTATTGAGATGGTGTGATGCACATGGCTGAGGTCACTTTCCAGCCTTTGGTATGACAGGTGCGAATCTCTGGGTCTAATCAACGCACGAGTCTCCGGAAATAGTGGTCAAGTGTCTGGTGTGATGAGTCAGTGGAAAGTCTGACGTGAGAAATGAGAAATTGAATTAATAGACACTTGATTGCTGATGTGAATTGAAATACTCTGGATTGATTTGTGAAATATGGGATTTCTGATAGTCTTGTGGAAGATGGAAATGTGATGGCTGATACTGTTATGGTTCATGGATGTTGTGAAGTTCTTATGTATGCTCTTGATTCAAATGTTTTCTTAAATATATAGCTTACCCTGTATTTTGTTTCTGTGGCTGTTTTCTTAAACCTGTGATGATCGTGTAACTTTACACGGGAGCAGATGATGTTGCAGGAAGTGGATTTCCCCTGTGAGTGATCGCCGTATGTGGTCGCCGGTTTTCTGTTCTTGTTGGGCGATCGCCCCCTTTTACCATTTTCTGATAGGCGATCTCCGTTTTCTGTTAGGAGATCGGTAGTTTTGTATTTTGCTGTTTTTATGTTTAAGTTTTGTATTAAACTCCCTGCGAGGAGAACTCCTTTGTATATATATATACAATTATGTTTATTTCAATATATTTGTTTTACCGTTATTTCATATTACGAAAATGCAAAAATGCGAAATGTATTTGGAGGGATGTTACAAGAGATCGCCGGTTTTTTTCTATCTCTTGGTGGTGATCGCCGGTTTTATGTCCTGCTAGCAGATCGCCTGTTTTGGGGCCTTCTGTTACCAGATCGCCGGTTCATGTATGGAGATCGCCGGTCTTGTAATTTTTGATTGAATTTCATTAAATTTTGAAGCATTTGACTGGTTATGTATTAAGCTCCATGAGAGGAGTAAGTTCATTACTTATATATATATATTACCATGTACTCTTCAATATTAATTGTGTACCTTTATTTTCATTATACATGTATGTCTGGTTTTATTTTGGCGGGATGTTACATTAATGGTATCAGAGCAGTTCGTCCTTTGGATGACCTGAGGGCTGTGGATCCATTGTGTTTTCTTCTGCTCATGAAAACTTATTTGAGTTTTCAGTAACAACTATTGTGAAAGGTTTTCAAACGTTTTTGTATTGAACTTTTTGTGTGTGCTGTAGTGAATGTATGCCTAACTGAAAATCTTAGTATTTAGAATGAGAGGGTCTTGATAAGGTGGTGAGGGTGCACACTCATGACCGGATCAGGGTGATTCTCAATCTAAATTCCAGAGGTTTAATGTTTAGCATACTTTGAATTCTGGTGTGATCTATTTCATGTTATTGAGTGTTCTTGTAATTGATTGTGAGTGGCTGTGTGGATTGATGGTTGCACACCAGTAGCTGTTCTGGTGTTTTGCTTGAGGTTATAAGCTTTTTGGTTTTGTAGATGGACTCAAATTCCTAAGGAATTTGAGAAGCTGACCTTGTAAGGTCGTGATGTTACCCCCTTGAATGAATTGATTTCCTTATCGATTGCATTCTTGTAGTTGTAGGGAATATAGAAGCTAGTAGTTTCGGAACCTGAGAAAGAAGGAAGATGCCTCGTAGACCTCCTACCCCTTCCCAACCTTCTTCTGAGATGGGCCAGATCGCCAGGGCCATTGAGATGATGGCAGGTGCCATCCAGCAGCAGAATGCGGCGATGGCGCAGAACCATCAAGCTACCATGCAGCATTGGGAGACTACTCGGTCGGCTGATACGAATTCGCCCGTCGGTCAGCCTCAGGAGCGGATGGGACTGGCTGAGTTCATGAGGCACAACCCACCCAAGTTCTGTGGGAATGCTACCCCTGATCAAGCAGATCAGTGGGTTAGGGAAATGGAGAAAATCTTTAGGGCGACCTCCTGCCCTGAAGAGAAGAAGTTGTTGTTTGCCACTTATCTGCTGTCTGGAGAAGCAGAGTTCTGGTGGATGGGAGCTCAGCAAATGATGGAGGCCAGAGAGGAGGTGTTGGACTGGGAGAGCTTTAGGGTGAGGTTCTTGGAGAAATACTTCCCTGACAGCGCAAAGTTTGCGCGGGAAGCGGAGTTCTTAAAGTTGGAGCAGGGGGTGATGTCGGTGAACGCCTATGCTGCTAGGTTTGAGTACCTCGCCCGATTCTACACTCAGGCGACCTCCGAAGCTTGGAGGTGCAGGAAGTTTGAGGAAGGGTTGAAGCACGGGCTGAAGAGGACGATAGCCCCAATGTGCATCAGGGAATTTCACGCCTTGGTAGAAAAGGCGAAGATGGTGGAAACCTTGGAAAAGGGTGATCCCCGGGTGATCAGGTCGCACCCAGGGGGTTCTTCCAGTGGGCGGGCTAAGGTGCAGCATTCACAAGGCAGGCCATATGCGAGACCTCCACTACATCGGGCGGGGACAGGGCCACCCCAGTTTCAACAGCAGCAACCCTGGAAACCAAAATGTTCCCTCTGTGGTGGACCACACATGCCAAATGTGTGCCCCAAGAAAAATTTGGAGAGAAGGTGTTTTGTATGCCAAAGGACAGGGCACGTTGCTAGAGAATGCCCTAACCGGAGTGGGGCGACTCAACCTAGTAGTTCTCAGCAGTTGAGAAATGAAGGCAGCAGACCCCAGGCAGCAGGGAGGGTGTTTGCCATGACAGGAGCAGAGGCGTCTCAATCAGGTAACCTCGTACAAGGTGTCTGTTTTATATCTGGTAGAAGTGTAGAAGCGTTATTTGATTCTGGAGCGACACACTCTTTTGTGTCAAGTCGGTGTATAGCCGAGTTGGGCCTCCTAGTGAAGGAGCTGCCTTTTGAACTGTTGGTCTCCACACCTGCATCAGGACAGGTTATGACCTCTACGGTTTGCCCTAAATGTCCAGTAATAGTAGAGGGACGCAGATTCAAAGTGAACTTGATCTGCCTGCCTCTTCAGGACCTGGATGTTATCCTGGGAATGGATTGGCTTTCTGCCAATCACATTCTCATAGATTGCGGTAGGCAGAAAGTGGTGTTGCCCGATCTCCAAGAGCAGGATGTAGTATCTGCTGGGCATGGGAGGTTGGAGATGGAAGAAGGGGCGAGGTGCTTCGTGATGCTAGCTCGGTTGGAAGTGAAGAACGAAGGGGACGTGAGCAGGATACCTGTAGTAAAAGACTTCACAGATGTGTTCCCAGAAGAGGTACCTGGGTTACCTCCTAAGAGAGAAGTAGAATTCTCTATTGATTTGGTACCTGGGGCTGGACCAGTGTCTATGGCGCCCTACAGGATGGCACCAGCCGAGTTGGTGGAATTAAAGAAGCAAGTGGAAGAGTTACTGGAGAAACAATTCATCAGACCCAGTGTATCTCCATGGGGGGCTCCAGTACTCCTAGTTAAGAAGAAGGATGGAGGGTCTCGGCTGTGTATAGATTACAGGCAGTTGAACAAGTTGACCATCAAGAACAAGTACCCTCTACCCTGAATTGATGACTTAATGGATCAAGTAAATGGGGCCTCGGTGTTCTCAAAGATTGATCTGAGATCGGGGTACCATCAAATTTTGGTAAAGGCCGACGATGTCCAGAAAACAGCCTTTAGGTCCCGGTATGGGCACTATGAGTACGTGGTGATGCCGTTTGGAGTGACCAATGCCCCAGCTCTGTTCATGGATTATATGAATAGGATTTTCCGCCCTTTCTTGGATAAGTTTGTGGTAGTCTTCATAGACGACATACTTGTCTATTCAAAGACCGAGGAAGAACATGAAGGACATCTGAGGTCGGTGTTGGAGGTTCTGAGGGAGAAGCAACTCTATGCCAAGTTCTCCAAGTGTGAGTTCTGGCTGAAGGAAGTCAACTTTCTAGGACACGTGATATCTGCCCAGGGGATCTCGGTGGATCCAGCCAAGGTGGAGGCAGTGCTGCAGTGGGAACGTCCCAAGACAGCCACTGAGATAAGGAGCTTTGTGGGTTTGGCGGGTTACTATCGGAGATTTATTGAGGACTTTTCCAAGGTGGTGGCTCCGTTAACACAGCTGACCCGTAAGGACCAACCTTTCGCTTGGACCGACCGATGTGAGCTCAGCTTCAGGGAACTAAAGGAGAGGTTGACCAGTGCCCCAGTGCTGGTGATCCCCGAGGTAGGGAGACCTTTTGACGTCTACTGTGATGCCTCACATCAGGGACTGGGATGCGTTTTAATGCAAGAGAAAAGGGCAGTCGCCTATGCTTCAAGGCAACTCAAGGTCCATGAGAGGAACTACCCTACGCATGATTTGGAGTTGGCGGTAGTGGTCTTCGCCCTAAAGATCTGGAGGCACTACTTATATGGAGCTCGGTTCCAGGTGTTCAGCGATCATAAGAGCCTGAAATACCTGTTCGATCAGAAGGAACTGAACATGAGGCAAAGAAGGTGGATGGAGTTCCTAAAGGACTACGATTTTCAACTCATGTATCACCCAGGGAAGGCCAATGTAGTGGCAGACGCTTTGAGTAGAAAATCAATGCGAGTAGCCACCATGATGATGAAAGAGCAGAAACTGATCGAGCAGTTCAGAGACTTAAACCTTGGAGTGGAATTTCACGTAAATCACATTAGTTGTAGTAAGCTGGCTATAACTAATGACTTCCTTGGGATGTTAAAGGATAAGCAGTTGGAGGACCCTAGTCTGAAGCATACTATGGAGTCACTAGGGACAGATCAGGCGAGAGACTTTGTAATGGGCGATGATGGGATCTTGAGATTTAATGGCAGAATTTGCATACCTGCAAATGAAGAGTTGAAGAAGATGATCCTAGAAGAAGGTCATAAGAGTCGCCTTAACCTACACCCAGGTATGAACAAGATGTACCATGACTTGAAGGAGTCATTTTGGTGGTCAGGCATGAAGAGGGACATCGCCCAGTATGTTGCAACCTGCTTAACGTGTCAGAAGGCGAAGGTAGAGCATCAAAGACCTGGCGGGCTGTTGCAGCAACTGGATATCCCTGAGTGGAAATGGGACAGCGTTGCCATGGATTTTGTCACCCATTTACCCAGATCGGTAAAGGGTCATGATGCAATCTGGGTTATCATTGATAGGCTGACAAAGAGTGCCCACTTCCTTCCAGTGAATATGAAGATGGCTATGGCCAAGCTGGCACAGTTATACATCCAAGAAATAGTAAGGTTGCATGGAGTGCCTTCCAGCATCGTTTCAGATAGAGATCCCAGGTTCACTTCACGGTTTTGGCAGACCTTGCAAGAGTGCTTGGGAACTAAGTTGAGGATGAGCTCTGCATATCATCCCCAAACAGATGGTCAGTCAGAGAGAACGATCCAATCCTTGGAAGATCTGCTGAGGGCGTGCGTCTTGGATCAATTGGGGAGTTGGGACGAGGTGTTGCCACTGGTGGAGTTTACGTATAATAACAGTCACCACGCCAGCATTGGGATGGCACCTTATGAAGCCCTGTACGGGAGAAAATGCAGGACTCCCTTATGTTGGTATCAGGAGGGCGATGCAATCTTGGTTGGGCCAGAGTTGATTCAGCAGACGACCGAGAAGGTGAAACAGATACAAAGCAGAATGAAAGCTTCTCAGAGTAGGCAGAAGTCCTATGCAGATCAGAGGAGAAGACCTTTGGAGTTTGCTGCTGGAGACCATGTATTTTTGAGAGTGACCCCAACCAAGGGTGTAGGACGAGCTATCAGACCAAAGAAGCTGTCTCCTAAGTTTGTTGGACCTTACCAGATCTTGAGGAAAATTGGTCCAGTAGCCTATGAGATCGCCCTACCTCCACATTTGGCAAATCTGCATAATGTCTTCCACGTATCACAGTTAAGGAAATATCTCGCCGACCCTTGTCACGTGTTGGAGGTGGACGACGTGCAGATCAGGGACGACTTGTCTTTTGAAGCAAGACCAATCAGGATAGACGATCACCAAAGCAAACAGCTCAGGAGTAAGACCATCCATATGGTTAAGGTGGTGTGGGATGAGAGATCCGGTGATTCGACTTGGGAGTTGGAAGAGGACATGAGAAACGACTATCCCCATCTCTTTTTCTTGTAATTCCATTTTCGAGGACGAAAATTTTTGTTGTTAGGGAGATTGTAAGGACCTAGAAAATCTTATCGGAATAAAAGTGATATATTTTAAGTGAATTCTAAGTATGTTTTATTTAAAATAAAAGTAAAGGAAAGTGTAGTTAGAAAGCCATGAGATCGCATAGAACATGATCGCCAGGGCGCGAGAGGCATGCGGACATCGCCAGGGCGCGAGACATGCGAGCATTGCCAGGGCGCGAGAGGCATGCGGACATCGCCAGGGCGCGAGACATGCGAGCATCGCTAGAGCGCGAGAGGCATGCGGGCATCGCCAGGGCGCGAGATGCATGTGGGCTTTGCCCGGGCGCGAGAGTCATGCGGGTGTCGCCAAGAGGAGACCTCGGTCGGTCTCCAGGAGGAAGAGACCGCGGCCGGTCTCCAGGAGAAAGAGACCGCGGCCGGTCTCCAGGAGGAAGAGACCGCGGCCGGTCTCCAGGAGGAAGAGACCTCGGTCGGTCTCCAGGAGGAAGAGACCTCGGTCGGTCTCCAGGAGGATGGAGACATCGGTCGTCTTCCAGAGAGAGACATCGGTCGTCCTCCAGGATGGGTCATCGGTGGATTGTCACCGCGCGAGAGGTCATCGGCGGATTGTCTTTGCGCGAGTGGTCATCGGCGAAAGGTTATCGCGCGATGTCGCGTTTCACGCAGATGAAGTGGGGCCCTGGTTTCCAGGATGAACGTGCTGCATGTGCGACATGTAGGCAGTGAAAGTCCTTCAGGAGCAGTAGCTCCATGTGCGCAGAGACGCCACGTGGCCATACTGTCAGGTTGCACTTAATTCGAGGAAGCAAACCCACCAAGGAGGGTTAGTTAGAGAATAGGTAATGATGGCTACATGGCAGGCCTATGTTCCTAGTATCAGAATACACCGCCTCTTAGTGAGTATAAAAAACGCAGTGAGAGTATGAAAGGTGACAGAGTGAGTTCACCTTCAGCTTTCTCTTTTCTCTCCTTTGCACTGCGACTCAGAAATTCCAGGCACCAGTTAAATTACCAGCGATTGCCATAGAGCATTTGAGAAGGGTCTCTGCAAGTTTTACCAATTAGAACGCTTAGGCAGAGTTCAGGCATCCTTTACGTTCGGCGGTTTAGAGCTTGAAGTGAGATTTCACGCTGATCCAGGTAAGGGAAGCTAGTCTTTTTCCAACGATAACTGGATATTTGATGTTTGTGATGATAAGGCGACGTGGTCGCCGGTTTTTACTTCGTTTTCACGGTGTTTGATGTTGAAATGTGAGATGTTTACGATAACAGTTCTGTTTGAATGCTGGGGGCGACGTGGTCGCCGGTTTTTCATCTGATATCGAAATATCCCCTGTTTTATGCTGTTTCAAAAGTGTTTGAGATTTTAAATGTGGTTTTCGAAAATTCGAATCTTGGTATGAGTTTTGCTGTGATTGAAATTGTTCGTTGAAGTATCATGTGATGTGTTGAATGTTGTGATTGTGGATCGAGGCATAGTATTTTCAGGAAAGAAAATACCGTGTAAGGTCGTGTAATAGGTGTATTGATCGGTGATCCTATAATGAGACATCCTGACTCTACTGAGGTAATGAAATCACATAGAGGAAGTTACTCAGTTGTGGAGAGTCGATGGAGGTTCATACGTATGGGTGTCTCGTGTGAAAAAGAACGAGCTCCACCTGTTGTATGGATTAACCTTGTCATACCGTGATAATGAGAGTATTGAGATGGTGTGATGCGCATGGCTGAGGTCACTTTCCAGCCTTTGGTATGACAGGTGCGAATCTCTGGGTCTAATCAACGCACGAGTCTCCGGAAATAGTGGTCAAGTGTCTGGTGTGATGAGTCAGTGGAAAGTCTGACGTGAGAAATGAGAAATTGAATTAATAGACACTTGATTGCTGATGTGAATTGAAATACTCTGGATTGATTTGTGAAATATGGGATTTCTGATAGTCTTGTGGAAGATGGAAATGTGATGGCTGATACTGTTATGGTTCATGGATGTTGTGAAGTTCTTATGTATGCTCTTGATTCAAATGTTTTCTTAAATATATAGCTTACCCTGTATTTTGTTTCTGTGGCTGTTTTCTTAAACCTGTGATGATCGTGTAACTTTACACGGGAGCAGATGATGTTGCAGGAAGTGGATTTCCCCTGTGAGTGATCGCCGTATGTGGTCGCCGGTTTTCTGTTCTTGTTGGGCGATCGCCCCCTTTTACCATTTTCTGATAGGCGATCTCCGTTTTCTGTTAGGAGATCGGTAGTTTTGTATTTTGCTGTTTTTATGTTTAAGTTTTGTATTAAACTCCCTGCGAGGAGAACTCCTTTGTATATATATATACAATTATGTTTATTTCAATATATTTGTTTTACCGTTATTTCATATTACGAAAATGCAAAAATGCGAAATGTATTTGGAGGGATGTTACAAGAGATCGCCGGTTTTTTTCTATCTCTTGGTGGTGATCGCCGGTTTTATGTCCTGCTAGCAGATCGCCTGTTTTGGGGCCTTCTGTTACCAGATCGCCGGTTCATGTATGGAGATCGCCGGTCTTGTAATTTTTGATTGAATTTCATTAAATTTTGAAGCATTTGACTGGTTATGTATTAAGCTCCATGAGAGGAGTAAGTTCATTACTTATATATATATATTACCATGTACTCTTCAATATTAATTGTGTACCTTTATTTTCATTATACATGTATGTCTGGTTTTATTTTGGCGGGATGTTACACAAGCCATGGGAGCTGAGCATCAATTAATTTCAGTTTATTTGTAATTTCAGTAGAGTAGGGTTCATTTAGCACAATAGGGGGTGTATTTAACAATTTAGCTTGTACCTAGGCCTTTTAGGGTAGGAATGTAGCCCTACCTTCTAGAAGCATGCTAAGGGGCTGCATTGACCTTTAGTCAACACCCTAGCAGCCCCCTCTTTTATGTATTCCCGATCCTACCCTTGCTCCTTACTCTCCAAGGCACCATCTCCTATAAATAGGGTGCTTTGGCTCATGTTTTTTTAAGATCAATTTATATGAGTAAATGTTGCCAAAATTATGCTAGCTTCTACTCTTTGTCTAGTCTCTCTAGGTTAGACACTTTGATCTTCATCTTCACCTTCCTCCAAGTGATTTGGCCTAACCTATCACTCTCCACACCTTTCATGCACCTACAAGGAACCCATAGCTCTATATGAGCCATCTTTGACCCATATCATCCATAGCTTCCACCACCTTTTTACCTCATATTTTAAGAAGAACAAATGGTCATGAAGAGCAACCCATCACTAGAGGTAGCCAGTAGGGGGCGACGCGGGTTTATATGAGGAAGAAGAACACTACACCAGGTACGCAATCTTTGCCACACAATACACAACACGAACAGAGAACACTCGGTCTTCGAATCAAAGAGGACTGAGGGCACACACACGAGTCTCACACAGATAGATCCGAGAGAGAGTTTTGGTGTTCCCGTTGCCTGACTTGAGCGTCGGAGCTACAACGGCCGCTAGAGGCACCGTCTGTGTGTTTTGCAGGCATCATTTGGAGTTCCGGTGAAGGTTCTTGGAGCCTCCTTGCAGAACGTGCAGCAGTTAGAAGGCTAGATGAAGGAGTGATGAGGCACTTTCCCCACGCTCGAGTCCGCGGCAGGATCATAGTGCATGGCATCAGTCCCTCTCGAAATCATCATCTGAGTGTGGAAAGTCGTGATGTGGGCCTCAGGGTCTTCAACACCTCTGAAGATGATCTTTGGGACCATGAATGTTGAGGGGATTACTGCTTCCATGATCGCCTGGGAGAAAGGCATGGGGCGTGCCCTAACTGGTGTGGGTACGCCTATCTCTCCAGCCGCGCGCTCTCCTATTCCCCTTCTCAATTCTTTGTTAGCCCTGCGCAACTCTTCATTGGTTGCCAACGACGCGTCCAGTTCAGCCCTAAACTGATCCTGTCTGAGGGTTTGTTCAGCATGAACCTCAGCCAAAATCCTCTCCTGTCAGCCCTGGACGCCACGAATGCCTGCTGAAGGTTGCAGATAGTCTCCATTAGTTCCTGCATGGTTACATGATCATCCTCCTCCCTTCCAACAGTGCCTTGCCTAGTATTCCTCATGTCGTCTAGTATCTCTGATCACAACTATGGATGGGACCTAGTTTTATTGGGCCCCAAGGTGGGCGCCAAATGTTCTCGTCGGTTGACTCAACCGCCATTGACTCTGAGGCTAGGGGTGGGTCCTCCTATCTTCACAGTGGTTCTCCAAAGTATGGATCGGTTGAAACAGAGGGGGGCCCTACTTGTAACTACACTCCGACGGTCAAGTCAATACAGGGCAAGAAACATCAAACAAGCAAAAAAGTGCTTAAGCTTATAATATGTGTGTAAGAAATATGTCTTGCATAAAAGATAACATGCCTTTACCTTGGGGTTTACCCCCCTTATATAATTGTTTCTAGGTTCACCTGTCGCTGACATTCTCTTGCCAAAGCCTTGCCTCTAGCGAATTTAGGATTACCTTTTCAGGATACTATCGCACAGTCTTAGTGCAACTCCCATGGCAACATTCCTTTCTTAGAGTGCAACTCTCGTGGCAACATTCTTGTTCTCGCCGGTTGACCCGCCTATCGGTTGACTCTGCGACACTCACACGCCTCCTTCCTCATGTTGATATGTGCTTGGTTCTTTCGAAGCAATCTGCACGTGCAAAAGAGAAAGGGGGTGCCCTAGAGGCCGTTTGCACTCCGACGCTCAAGTCAAGATTGGGCAAGAAACACCAAGTTTTTGAGTAACTGTGTTTAGGGTTTGTAACTGCGTACCTTTGCGAAGTATTTTACTGCCCCTTATATAGTCTAGGGTTTGCTGCGCCGCTAGCCCTAATTAGGGTTCACTGCGCTGCTAGCCATATTCAGGGTTTACTGGAATACCCTTGCGCCGCTATCACCCAGTCTTAGGATAATCTAGCACATAAGGTTTCCTTATCTGGAGTGCAAACTCTAACAGGGTGACCACTTGGATGCCTCCTCGCGCACCTAGTATCTGGCGCCACCTGTTCTGGGAGTGCCTTCACTGTTCACGTGCCATGCATGTAACTTTACTGGGAAACCCTAGTTCTGATGAGTACTCGACCCCTCAAGACTCTGCACCTAACTGTGCTTTCCCTGCCACACGCATAAGCTCTTCGTGATTTGGGCCTCACCTTATCTCTAGGTTTTCCCTTCACATTGGCCCACTCTGGGAACCAATCTTAACTGTTCTGGTCATGTCGTTCAAATCACCTAGCACCGATGTCACCTTGTCACACTCTGTTGTCGAGGACTCATCACCCTGCGCTATGACGAGGACACATCAGCCTACCCTGGTGATCGACACCACTGATTAATCATCGACCCACTATTCCACACTGCTTGTGGGACCCTGCCTACCTGGCTATAGGGCCCAGCTGACGTGGCTTGCTATCGTCAGCAGGTCTCCACGTCCGAGGACTGGTCGGTATACAAGCCCCTCAGTCTCAAGCTGTTAACTTGTTTCAACGAAGAGACTAAGTAATCGGCCCGGCGACCTACGTGGCTCTGTGCATAAGGACGTGAATAGTGCACTGAGGGGAGGTTTCACCAACCCCCTTTTATTTGTAGACGCGTGGCCGCATCAACGGTCTGAGATTCTTAACGTTTGCGCTCCCTAGGGCTACGTTAAACCCCTTCAAAATCTCGCGCCACTTCACTATTTCATCACTTTTCACTCGAGCCTTCATACCTTCTAACTTCTCTCGCACGCTTCTGTCCTACTCCAACCCCTACGCTCGCGACCCTTCAACTTCGCTCACACAAAGTTATAATCTTTACACTCCTTTTCTGCCTTCACTTTATGATTCTGCTTCTCTTCACATATCCTAACTACGCTGGGTCTGTTTACGATTTCTGCATTTTAGGGTTTCTGTTCTTCTTTTCTGCGTTCATTCTTCTTTTGAGTCTTTGTCTGCCATTGTTTTCGCCATCATTTTCTTTTAAAACCCCTTTCATTCTTCCTGTCTCTCATTTGTTTTAGATTTGAGATGGCCAGAACCAAAACCACCTCCAACCCTCCTCCAACCGTAGCGGTTGGTTACAGGGCCCTCTACCCCTGGGCTTCTGAGGATCTCCTTGCTGAGACCTCCAAACTCACCTTCTCTGAAGATTGGAGGAAGCACAAGGATGATGAAAATCAGATTAAAGGGCGCGTCTTCGGCAAGGAGAGCACGCGTACATCTCAGTGCGTCCTTGTACCGAGGGTGAACCTGTCTGCATCGACGACCGATGCAATGGCGGGGAACCCTTCTTCTTCTTCTATGCCACCGTGTTCAAGCGATCAAAGTTCGTCTTCCCTTCACCGGGTTCGAGAGGGCTTTACTCACAGAGTTGAACGTAGTGCCCGCTCAGCTGCACCCCAACAGTTGGGCCTTCATCAGGGCTTTTTCCATACTTTGCAACAACCTAGGGTTCACTCCCTCGGTAGACGTATTTCTATACTTCTTCGAGGCGAAGAGCCCTAGGAAAAGGCTTTGGGTAAGCCTTAACGGAGTGGCAGGGAGGGTTTTGCTCACCCTCTTCTCTCAATCATATAAGGGCTTCAAGGGGAAGTTCTTCCGAGTCTGCTGCATCTCCTACGACTCCACCATGCTCGATGGGTTCCCACTATATTCGGTGGAGAAGTTGAAGTTTAAGAAGCCTCGCGGACTCGAGGAGCTGACGCCCTTTGATTGTGAAGTGTGCCAAACTCTCTCCAGCTGGAGCGTGGTGTTCGACACCACCCAGCTGATTAGGCACGAATATGATGCTGAGACTCTCAGCGTTTACATTGGTACATTGTCTTTGTCTTGTATCTACCTGCTTTTGGGTTTTATGCTTGACCCTTCTCACCCTTTCTTGTTGTCCCTTGCAGGCATGGTACTAAATGCTGAGAAGAAGAAGAGGCTGGCTGATGTGCTAAGTCACCGCACTGCAGGTGGCTCAGGCCCTGCTGGCCCTTCCTCGCCCGCTATGGCTGCCCCAGAACCAACTGCTGACAAGTCAAAGAGGGCAGCCCCAGTAGAAATCTCTGAAGACGAGGACACCTGCTCTGGTCTCGTCTTCAAGAGAAAGAGGGTGGAGGTTGCTGCAGAGGTCTCTTCTGCAACAGAGGGGCAACCTCCTTCCTTCAGGGAGCACCCTCCCAATGCTTCATCTCCACCCAAGCCACTCTTGGCACTCGAGGGTGGAGGGGAGAGTGCCCCTTCGTCTAGCCAAGCGCCTCCTGCTCCTAAACTGCCTCCTCTCCTCCAACGAACCCTTGCTCAAATGCCTGGCCAAGCTGCCATGGAGGCCATGCACAGGAACTCTCTGGGGACCTCATCAGCCCTGGCCTTGGGGAGTTCCTTGCTGCCTCCAACTTCTTACTGGTCAAAGGCCACGCAGAGGCAGAGTTGCTGGAGAAAGTTGCCAACCTGGAGAGGGAGCTGAAGCAGAAAAAGAACTTGGAACTCCAACTCCAACAAGCTGCCGAGTGCGAGACTGTTCTGAACCAGGAGCTGGGCAGTCTCCGCCAATCAAAGAAGGAGGCCAAGAAGCTCCTCTTCTCCAAAGGGCAGGAGGCCCTCCATCTTGAGGCCAAGATTCTCCCCCTCCGCAACAAAATCATTGAACTGGAAGAGCAGTTGGAGGGGGCTCAAACCAAAATGACCAAGCTGGAGGAAAGGGCTACCAGCCGAGAGGTTCAGCTGGGCAAAGTTGAGGAGGAACTTGCCCAGCAAACGGAGCTGCTTAAGAAGACCGAGGCTGAGCTCACTGAAGATGCCACCGACGCCTATGGGGAGGGGTTTAGCGATGCCCTTGCTCAGTTTGCCTGCGTGCATCCTGGGATGGACCTCTCGCCATTCTCTGTAACTATGCAGGTAGTCGACGGGCAAATAGTGCCTAGATAGGTCTATTGAGCAGTTGTATCCTATAGTTGGACCTCTTGTAATTATCTTTTGTGAATATTTCTTCAATAAAATATAATTATTTCGTCAATAATACTTGTTCACCTTTGTACTTTAGTTGACTTGCATTCGCATCTCTGCTATTGTTTGACTGTTTGGCATACCTAGTTGAACTCACCACTCAGCATAGAATAAAACCATAAGCATCACGCTCGACTCACAATAACCGATAGGTAGCACGTTTAATTCTGTTGAATCGCCATGAGCAAGACTTTATGATGACTTCTCTGCTGGAAAGTACCTCACCACCTCGTCATCACCCACATCTCTTAGTATTATGAGGACTTCAATGCCGATCTATATGCACATGACCCCTCCTTGCTCGAGGCAGAGGGGAATGCTAACGTATTTCGTCTGACCACTCATCGCCCTTGGGCGAGGATAGACGTCACAGGTGAACCCTTCTATTCAAATTGGGAGTTCTTACTCAAAAAGGAGGTGTTCCATACGAACCTACCTTCCAACTGTCGAGACCTCTAACCCAAATGACAGGTTCGAACTGACCTCACATCGCTCTTAGTCGAAGGAAGATTTCACTGGGTGAACCCTTCTGTTCATGTTGGGAGTTCTCACTCGAAGGGGAGGTGTTCTCTACGAACCTACCTTCCCGCTTACGAGACTTCTAACCCCAAGTGACAGGTTCGAACTGACCTCACATCGCTCATAGGTGAGGGAGGATTTAACTGGGTGAACCCTTCTGTTCACGTTGGGAGTTCTCACTCGAAGGGGAGGTGTTCTCTACGAACCTACCTTCCCACTTACGAGACTTCTAACCCCAAGTGACGGGTTCGAACTGACCTCACATCGCTCATAGGCGAGGGAGGATTTAACTGGGTGAACCCTTCTGTTCACGTTGGGAGTTCTCACTTGAAGGGGAGGTGTTCTCTACGAACCTACCTTCCCGCTTACGAGACTTCTAACCCCAAGTGACGGGTTCGAACTGACCTCACATCGCTCATACGCGAGGGAGGATTTAACTGGGTGAACTCTTATGTTCACGTTGGGAGTTCTCACTCGAAGGGGAGGTGTTCTCTACAAACCTACCTTCCCGCTTACGAGACTTCTAACCCCAAGTGATAGGTTCAAACTGGATTGTACAAACACATTCAGATATACATTTTAACTGAAAATTTTATTGGGTGACCTCATTAAAAACCCTTAAAAGGGAAAAAAGAGTGTCCCCTAAACTGTGTACAATATTACATGGCTTTAACTAAAATAGAACTTCAGGTGAGTCGCATTCCATGTACGAGGAATTGGACCAGCTTCTAAAGGCTCCAGCCTATATGCTCCATTCCCCAGGGCCTCTGTCACTCTAAAGTGACCAGTCCACTTAGGGGATAGCTTATTCTCTATCTGGTATGGAGATGCCTTCCGTATAACTAGGTCGGCCACCTGGAACTGCAGAGCTCTCAACTTGGAACTGTGCTTGAGCTCAACCCTCCTTTTCAGTGCCGCGGCTTTGATTCCTGCCTCTTCCCTAACTTCATCAAAGAGATCCAAGTTCACCTTCCTTTCTTCATTGGACTCCTCAGCCACGAAGTTATGGAAACGCGGCGAGCTCTCGTGAATCTCTACAGGGATCATGGCATCTGAACCATACACCAAGCTGAAAGGGGTTTCCTTGGTAGTGGACTGGGGAGTGGTATGGTAGGGCCATACAATTCTGGGAACCTCCTTAGCCCACATCCCCTTCGCCTTCTTCAGCCTTCTCTTCAGTCCCCTGAGTAGGACTCGATTGGCCGACTCGACCTGCCCATTGGTTTGAGGATGCTCGACCGATGCGAATACTTGCTTGATTCCCAACTCTGTGCATAGTTTTCCCAACTGTTGACTTGCGAACTGAGTGCCATTATCAGACACCAGGCGCTTGGGTACACCAAAGCGACACACTATATTTTTCCACACAAAGTGTTGGATCTTGTGGGCTGTGATCTGTGCCACTTGTTCAGCCTCGATCCACTTCGTGAAGTATTCTATGGAGACCACGAGGTACTCCATCTGCCGCACCGCCAAAGGAAAAGGCCCCAGGATGTCAATTCCCCAAGTGTGGAATGGCCAAGGGTTGTATATTGACCTGAGCTCCTTTGGTGGCGCCTTATACCGATCATCATGCAATTGACACTGCTTGCACTGCTGCTCATACTTAGTGCAATCCTCCCTCATAGTCGGCCAATAGTACCCTGCGCGAATGGCCTTGGATGCCAAAGCGCGACCTCCGATGTGACTCCCACATATGCCTTCATGGAGCTCTGTCATTATCCTCACGCACTGCTCACCATGCACACACACCAGGATAGGGTGGGTAAACCCATGCCTATACAACTCGCTATCAATGAGTGTGTACTTGGCCGAATTCTTCTTTATCTTCCTTGCTTCCATTGGCTCCATCAAGAGCATCCCATCAGCTATGTAATGCTTATAGGGCGTTATTCATGTCTCTCCACTCTGCAACAGGCAGACTTGCGGTGACCCCTCCTCTAGTGGCGTGCTCGCGTTGACCCGTGGCTTCTTCAGAGTTTCTTGAGTCAACGACCGATTACTCCTCTTCTCACCGTCTGACTGGCTGATCTGATGGACTCCCACCAAATTATCAGTTGTATAGGTGCGAGGTGCCCTCAGGGTCTCCTGGATGACCGTCCTCTGCCTGCCCCCCTTACCTGAGCTAGCAAGTTTGGCCAACAAGTCAGCTCTGGCATTCTACTCCCTGGGCACATGCACTAGCTTGAAGGTTTCGAAAGAACTCTTCAACTGCTGGACATACTCCAAGTAGGAGGCCATCTGGGGATCTTTGGCCTGGTATTCCCCCGTCACTTGACCTGTGACCAACAATGAATCACTCTTTGCCATAAGAGTCTGTGCTCCCATCTCCTTGGCCAACAGCATTCTAGCAATCAAGGCTTCATATTCTGCTTGGTTATTGCTGGCTTTAAAGGCGAATTGCAGGGCCTGCTCTATCAATAATCCCTTGGGCCCTTCAAGAATTACCCCCGCTCCACTACCTTGCTGATTTGAGGATCCATCTACTGACAATACCCACTTGAAACTAGGTCCTTCCTGCTAGGTCTCTGTTGAGGACATCTCGGCCACAAAATCAGCGTAGACCTGTCCCTTGATCGGACCTCTAGGCTCATACTGTATGTCAAATTCTGACAGCTCGACTGCCCATCGCACCATTCTTCTTGCCACGTCTAGTTTTTGCAAGACCTTTCGTATTGGCAGATCTGTCATCACCACCACAGTGAAACTCTGAAAGTAGTGACGAAGTCTACGCGCTGAGAACACAACGGCTAAGGCCGCCTTTTCTATTGTCTGGTATCTTGCCTCTGGCCCTTGTAACACTTTGCTAACAAAGTAGATGGGCTTTTGGCTCTGCTCCTGTTCCTGGACCAAGACAGAACTCACCGCCTTCTCTGTGACTGCGAAGTACAGTCGTAGCGGGGTGCCGAGTTGGGGTTTACACAAGACTGGCGGGCTGGCCAGGTACTCTTTGAGTTTAAGGAACGCCTGTTCACACTCCGATGTCCATGAGAATCTAGTGTTTCTCCTCAAGCATTGGAAATAGGGGTGGCCCTTGTCTCCTCCTGCTGACACAAACCTAGAGAGGGCAGCCATCCGACCTGTCAATTGCTGCACTTCCTTGATCGACGTTGGGCTCCTCATGGCTATGATCGCCGTGCACTTGTCTGGGTTGGCCTCAATCCCTCGCTCCGTAAGTAGGAAGCCAAGGAACTTGCCTGCCTCTATCCCAAAGATGCATTTCTCTAGATTCAGCTTCAACCTGTACTTAGCTATTGTATTAAATAGCTCCTCCAAATTAGTGACATGCTGATCTCGCACCTGGGATGTCACCACGATGTCATCCACATAGGCTTGTACATTGCGCCCCAGCATAGGTGCAAGGACTTTGTCCATCAGCCTCTGATACGTGGCGCCTGCGTTCTTCAGCCCAAATGGCATAACTGTGTAACAATAGCAAGATAGCTCAGTCATGAACGCTGTCTTGCTTTCATCTCTCGGGTGCATCTTTATCTGGTTATACCCAGAGAAGGCATCCAAAAAACTGAGTAACTTACATCCCGAGGCATTATCCACCAACGCATCAATGTTGGATAAAGGGTAGGAGTCTTTCGGGCACGCCTTGTTGAGGTCGGTGAAATCTACGCACATCCTCCATTTTCCATTGGCCTTTTTCACCAACACAACATGCGCCAGCCATTCAGGGTACTGGATTTCCCGTATGTGGCCTGCGTTGAGTAGCTTCTGCGTCTCCTCCCTGATCACCTGCCTCCTTTCTTCGTTAAACTTACGCCTCCACTGTCTCACAGGTCTGGCCTGGGGATCCAACGCAAGGCGATGACATAGGAAGTCTGGATCAATACCTGGCATGTCTGAGGCGGACCAAGCGAAAGCGTCCATGTGTCACTCTATGACTCCCTCTACTTGGTCCTGCGTCTCCTGTGGTAGGGATTTGCCAAGTCTGAACACCTTGCCCCCGATCTCCCTCTCTACCACCTCCTCTACTGGTTCAGGTCGCCTCCCCCGGGCAACCTCTGCTCGTGTGACCCCGACATCTCTTCGAGGCAGGTAAGTGTCATCGCACCTCCCACCTGGAGGTTGGGTGGTTACTGTGCATACTCCCCTTCTTGTCTTGAGCCTGTTTTCATAGCACTTCTTAACCTCTTTTTGATCTGATTTGATGGTGATCACTATCCCTTCCATCGAGGGCAACTTCACCTTCATATGCCTTATGGACGCCACTACCCCCAACCTGTTTAGGGTTGGTCTGCCCAACAGCATGTTATAGGCAGACGGGGCGTTCACCACCAGATACTTAATGTTCTCGGTGCGGGAGGCCACTCCATCAGTGAAAGTGGTCCTTAACTCAATGTACCCCCGCACTTCTACTTGGTCTCCCGCGAATCCATACAAACAGCCTACGTAAGGCCTCAACTGATCAGGAGACAGCTGCAGCTTGTTGAAGGTCGACCAGAACATCACGTCGGCTGAACTTCCTTGATCCACCAGGACTCGGTGCACCCTGCATCCTGCAGTGACCACTGATATCACCACTGGATCGTTACCATGGGGGACAACGTCCCGGCGATCAGCCTTTGTGAAGACAAGGTCGATGTTTGGGAAGTGGTCCTCCTCACATGTTTCCACTACCATCACTGAACGCGCATACTTCTTGCGCTATGATGAGGTGCACCCTTCTCCTGAGAATCCACCTGCTATAGTGTGGATCTCGCCATGTATGGGCACTTCGTGCCCCTGATCAGCCCTCGGGGCTACCACCACCTCGCCCCCTTGTGTCTCCCTCAGGTAATCACTCAAGAACCCACTCTTGACCAATTCGTCAACCTGGTGCCCTAAGGCCAGACATTTGCGAATGGGATGGCCAAAAGCCTGAGGAAACTCGCACCAGGCGTTCTTGTTGGGCCCCAGCCTCTTGTCCGTCTTTGGGGGCATCTTCAACCTTTCCGCCACATTAGGAATGGCGATCAGCTCCTTCAGCTCCACCAGGAAATCATGTCTAGGGGGAACATCCTCCTTAGCGCGTGCCCTAGTCTGGGGCTTTCTGGCCTCATAGGGTTTATGCTTTCCTTGAGCTCTCTTTTCTGTTGTCGCCTCATGCACCCGCAGGGGTTGAGGTCGACTAGGCGCTTGCGGCCTTGAAAAGACTGCGCTCTTTCACTTCTCATTGAGCTCTACCTCTGCGACAATGTGAGCAACAACACGTCGTTTAATGCCACCGAAGGTCTTGGGGCGACTTCGGATAAGGGACTCGCTAAAAGGCCCTAGCAATATTCCCTTCCGGAAGGCATGCACCACCATATCTTCATATTTGGTGTGCAACCTCACCACCATTGTCCCAAATCTGTTGAGGTAATCTTTAAAGGACTCCCTCTGATGCTGCCTTACGTCGAAGAGATCATAAGACACTGGTGGAGGGGCTCGATTGACAATGTATTGTTCTCTGAACAGCATGGAGAATTGCGCGAAAGACGTGATATGTCCCTCGGGCAAGCTAACGAACCACTCCAGCGCTGTCCCTGTCAACATGGTCATGAAGAGCTTGCAATGCACTGCATCAGACCCACCTGACAACATCATCTGCGTGTGGAACGCTGTGAGATGCGCTTCAGGGTCTTCTACCCTAGTGAACACGGTCTTAGGCCCCACGAAGGTGGCTGGGACCACCGTGTCCATGATTGCTTGGGAGAAAGGCATGGGGAAAGCCCTTGGAGGCGTTGGTGGAGCCCAATCGTCTCCCACGCGATCCCCAGCTTGCTGCAAATGGTGCAGGTTTAAACGTAGCTCCTCATTCGCCCTGTGTAATTCCTCATTCCTGGCCTGTGATGCGGCCAGGTTCGCTTGCTGTAGTGGCCAGACCTCGGTCGTCGAGAACAGATAGTAAAGGGTGAACCACGTCAGTTGGGCCCCACAGCATGGGTCAGAGCCACGTGGAGTGGACCTCGCAGGCAGCTTGGATTAGCGGGTGATCGGTCATCAGTGTCCCCTCAGAGAGTGGTGATCAGTCATCGGTGTGTTCCCTCGGAGAAGGGTGATCGGTGTGCCTCCTCAGAGAGGGGTGATCAGTCATCAGTGTTTTGCCTCGGAGAAGGGTGATCGGTGTGCCTCCTCAGATAGGGGTGATCAGTCATCAGTGTGTTGCCTCAGAGAAGAGTGATCAGTCATCGGTGTGTTCCTTCGGAGAAGGGTGATCGGTGTGTACTGACCAAGTAGTCAGGTGTGATGACGCAATTGTGAGGTAATCCTGTGGGCGTTTCAGGAGAACACGTGGATCAAGAAGAGAAAGAGAAAGGAAAGTGTAGCTTAGAAGTCGATGAGATCGCCATTTGTTAAAGAAGGCGGCGGTCTCCGATTTTCTCGTATGTAATCTGATCCGGTCGTCATCGGTAGTCGATGACGTCAGCAGCAGTTAACCACATGGACCGTTCACGGGGTGACACATGGTAGAGGATAGCAGGTGAATCAGGGAGGCGATCACTCAGAATGGTGATCGGTGGTCGGTGTCTAAGGGATCACCACCCGCAGATCAGTGTCAGGTGAGCGCCTGGAAGCAGAGCGCGAGAAGTAAAGGAGCACCGATCAGTCATCGGGGGTTTCCTGTTAACACACAGTTAAGCTGGGACCCAGGCTCCCAGCGAGAGCGTTACGCAAGAAGCACAGATCAGTGATCGCCTATCGCCGTGTGTGAAGACTGGTAATCGCCTAGATTGTACATGATCGCCCTGTGTATCGCACATGATTGCCGTGTGTATTGCACATGATCGCCGTGTGTATTGCACATGATCGCCGTGTGTATTGCACATGATCGCCGTATGTGAAGATTTAGAGATCAGGTGGTTAACAAGTCACCGAAAGGAGCACATCGCCGAGTATTTGAGAAGACTTGTGTGAGTCGTGATACCCAGTGTTAACCAGCTCGCCATGTTAAGGTTGCGCCCAGAGTAGCCTGTGTACTAAGCTATTCCCTGTGTGGATAACTTAGTCGCAGGAGCACAGTGGAAGTAACGTTTCAGCTGCAGGTACTCCAGATGGTGACACGTGTATGACCAGATGTTATCCACGTGTCAAGAGGAATAACCGTCAGGAGAGAGAAAGACTCAGGTATATATACGAAATTCTTAACGGAATTAAGGGGGGGATGCATTTTTTGGTATGATTCACTTGTACACGGTTCTGAGTTTCTTTAAGATTCTTTGCTGATTCAATCACTGACTTGAGCATCAGAGCGCAACCGGCCGCAGAGGCGCCATGCTGTTCTTTCAGGTTTCTTGGAGGATTTTCAGGTGGAGGTCATTGGTGTGCTTGGCGTGAAGCTGGTGAGGACGAGGTTCGAGAAGGAGAAGCTCTAGCGCTTTGGTCAAGATGCTGGATCATAATCGGTAATCGCCTAAATTGCACATGATCGCCGTGTGTGAAGATTAGGAGATCAGGTGGTCAACAAGTCGCCGAAAGGTGCACATCGCCGAGTATTTGAGAAAATTTGGTAAGCGCTTATTATATGGTCTAAATGCAGAAGATAAGTGGCATGTCTGCCGCCAAAGTAGAGAAGATAAGTGGCGTATCTGCCACCATGTGTAGTGTGAGCCCTGATACCCGGTGTTAACCAGCTCGCCATGTTAAGGTTGTGCCCAGAGTAGCCTGTGCACTAAGCTACTCCCTGTGTGGATAACTTAGTCGCAGGAGCAAAGTGAAAGTAACGTTTCAGCTGCAGGTACTCCAGTTGGTGACACGTGTATGACCAGATGTTATCCATGTGTCAAGAGGAATAACCGTCAGGAGAGAGAAAGACTCAGGTATATATATTGAATTCTTAACGGAATTTAGGGAGGATTCATTTTTGGTGGTGATTCACTTGTACACGGTTCTGAGTTTTCTTTGAAATTCTTTGTTGATTCAATCACTGACTTGAGCGTCGGAGCACAACCGGCCGCAGAGGTGCCATACTGTCTTTCAGGTGTCTTGGAGGATTTTCAGGTGAAGGTCATTGGTGTACTTGGCGTGAAGCTGGTGAGGACGAGGTTCGAGAAGGAGAAGTTCTAACGCTTTTGTTAAGAGGATGGATCACTTACATACGCGCCTGATGCGCTCTAAACTCCGCCACCGTCTCCTAGAGAGCGCGCATAGTTTCCATGAGTTGTTGCATGGTAACGCTTTCACCCCCATTTGGTGGAACGGATCCTTGTCTATTATTCCTCATCTCTGTGGTTTCTTCTCTTCCTCTCGTGTATGGGACCTTGTTTTATTTCGGGCCCCATGGTGGGCGCCAAATGTTCTCGCCGGTTGACCCGCCTGTCGGTTGACTCTGAGACACTCACACGCCTCCTTCTTCATGTTGATATGTGCTTGGTTCTTTCGAAGTAATCTGCACCAGCAAAAGAGAAAGGGGGTGCCCTAGAGGCCGTTTGCACTCCGACGCTCAAGTCAAGATTGGGCAAGAAACACCAAGTGTTTGAGTAACTGTGTTTAGGGTTTGTAACTGCGTACCTTTGTGAAGTATTTTACTGCCCCTTATATAGTCTAGGGTTTGCTGCGCCGCTAGCCCTAATTAGGGTTCACTGCGCTGCTAGCCATATTCAGGGTTTACTGGAATACCCTTGCGCCGCTATCACCCAGTCTTAGGATAATCTAGCACATAAGGTTTCCTTATCTGGAGTGCAAACTCTAACAGGGTGACCACCTGGATGCCTCCTCGTGCACCTAGTCTCTGGGGCCACGTGTTTGGGAGTGCCTTCACTGTTCACGTGCCATGCATGTAACTTTACTGGGAAACCCTAGTTCTGATGAGTACTCGACCCCTCAGGACTCTACACCTAACTGTGCTTTCCCTGCCACACGCATAAGCTCTTCGTGATTTGGGCCTCACCTTATCTCTAGGTTTTCCCTTCACATTGGCCCACTCTGGGAACCAATCTTAACTGTTCTGGTCATGTCGTTCAAATCACCTAGCATCGATGTCACCTTGTCACACTCTGTTGTCGAGGACTCATCACCCTGCGCTATGACGAGGACACATTAGCCTACCCTGGTGATCGACACCACTGATTACTCATCGACCCACTATTCCATGTTGCTAGTGGGACCCTGCCTACCTGGCTGTAGGGCCCAGCTGACGTGGCTTGCTGTCATCAGCAGGTCTCCACGTCCGAGGACTGGTCGGTACAATTCCTTTTCTGCAGTGCGTATCTAATGGTATGGCCGCTAGGGTTACAACGTGTGTACCAGCGCCGTGAGACCAATATGTTTTTGTAAGTGCCCTAATTTCTCACGTGCCTTGCATGTAGCTTTCTTTGAGAACCCTAGCGCTCTTGGGCATTGTAACATCCCGCCAAATCCTTTTCATATTTATATAATGCAATAAAGGTAAAACAATGATATCAAAGTGAACATATATATATATATAATGAAATTTCTCCTCACAGGGAGTTTAATACATATTCCAGTCAGTTTCCAAAACTTAAACAAGATACAGCAAAATAGAAAACAGGCGATCTCCTTCCGGCGACCACTCACTGAGGAGCTCTACTTCCTGCAACATCATCTGCTCCCGTGTAAATTATACACGATCATCACAGGTTTAAGAAAACATCCACAAAACAAAATCGCAGGGTAAGCTAGATATTTTAAAGAGAATTTAGATATGAAACTTTAAAATCAAGATAAAACAAATTTAAGACACCCATGTAAAAACCATCAACTTTCTCATTCCCTTCACATGACCATCAAGTAATCACATATTTCACAATTTCCTCAAGAGTCATTCAATTCACATAATCCATCAAGTGTCTATCAATTTCAGTGTTTCTCATTTCTCACGTCAGACTTCCACTGACTCATCACACATAGACACTTGACGCTACTTCCGGAAGACACGTGCATTGACTAGACTCAGAGATCTGCATCTGTCATACTACATTGCTGTAAAGTTCCCACAGCTATGCGCATCAACATAATCTCAATCTCAATCTCATCACTCTCCTAGTATGACAGGGTGAATCCATACAACAGGTCAAGTGGGTATTTTTCAAACCACTTACCCATACATATGAACCTCCATCGACTCTCAACGCCTGAATGACTTCATCTATATGATTCCATTATATCAGGAGAGTCAGAATATCTCATAAAAAATGAATCACCGGTCAATGCACACTCTACACGATCTTACACGGTATTTTCTTTCCTGAAAATACTATGCCTTGATCCCACATTCACCACATTCCATACATCATACCACACATAAAGAACAATTCCACCATTCAGGTTTTCGAATAGCATATACATTTTCCATTTCAATCACAACAAGTTCACAGCAACACTAAAACAGGGGAGTTCGAAAACAACATTAAAACCGGCGATCACATCCAAAAACAGGGGATTATGCAATAACAGTTGAAAACCGGCGACCAAGTCGCCCCATCATCAAAATCATCTAACTTAAGGTTTTGGTTGGAAATAAGGCTAGCTTCCCTTACCTGGACTTGCGTAAAATCTCACTACGAGCTCTAACCCACCGAACTTAAGGATACCCGCACTCTGTTTTAGCGTCTTGATCGGAAAACTCGCAGAGAACTTCCCAGGAGTCCAAGGGCAGTCGTCGCTCGTCGTACTGGTGCTTGAGGATGCCTGAATCGCAGCGCGAAGGAGAGAAAAGAGAAGGATGAAGGTAAACTCACTCTGTCACTCTTGAACCACAGCAACGTTCTTTGCCTCTCAGAAGTGAGTTTTTGAATCTAAACCAACTTGTCCACAATTGCCGCTGCCACCACCCACTCTGCAGGAAAGCTTGCGTGCACACTTCCTTGAACAGTATGACCAAGTGGGTTTCTGCGCATACCAACTCCTTGACGCTAACTATTTTGAAACACCCTTTCTGTCTACGTGTCACGCATGCAGGACGTCTCATGCTGGGAGCCTGGGTCCCACCTTATCTGTGTGAAACACGACATTGCGCGATAACCTTCCACCGATGACCGCTCGCGCGATGACTATCCACCGATGTCTCATCCTGGCGGACGACCGATGTCTCTCCCTGGAAGACGACCGATGTCTCTCCCTGGAAGACGACCGATGTCTCTCCCTGGAAGACGACCGATGTCTCTCCCTGGAAAACGACCGATGTCTCTCTCTGGAAGACGACCGATGTCTATCCCTGGCGACGCCTGCATGTCTCTCGCCCTGGCGATGCTCGCATGTCTCTCGCCCTAGCGACGCCCGCATGTCTCTCGCCCTAGCGATGCCCGCATGTCTCTCATACCGGCGATGACTGATGTGCCTCTCACCCCGGCGATGACTTATGACACATCGCCACGCCTTGCTGAAGGTTCTTCATCCCACTATGTTACGTCCAAGGTATCACCTCCACATGGCTTGGTGACGTCGGTAGCATCACATTTCCAAGAATAGATCAGCACTACTCCTCGTGCGCCCATGCATGCAACACTAAGGACGATTTCTTATGCTCAAGCATAGAGCTTCGCATGCACAGCGTATCTAAGGCTTAACCCACACCTTGATACGCATGGTTTTTGGAACCCACTATGGTTGATCCGGTATCTTGACCACATACTAAGTGCACTTTCGGCGATCATGTACACTATGGGCGATTGGCAATCATGTGTACTCTAGGCGACAGGCGATTATGTGCCAGAGAAGTCGGAGATCGCCTCCGTCTTCAACAACGGCGATCTCGTAGACTTCTAAGCTACCCATTCCTTCCTTTATATTTTAAATAAACACATACTTAGAATTCACTTAAAATATATCACTTTCATTCCAATACAAATTTTCTAGGTCCTTACAGGCATTGGCGCCCTTAGGGGTAATCTGATTCTGCTAGACCCAAATGTCTTATACACATTCCACAAGCAAGGTATCTCTGTTAATCAGGCTTTCACTAATGTAATACTCTACTGTGCCGACCTCTGCCACGTCGACCTCTATTGTACACTACCGATGTCCGAGGTCTGCTACTACGACATGTAATCTCTGGGGGTCCCTCTATGGGTCCTACTGTGCCAACCTCTGCCATGTCAACCTCTACTTTATATTGCCGACGTCCAAGGTCTGGCGACTACATCTAGCATATTCATCCACTTTGTATTTTTTAAAAGTTTGATCAAGCTTTGTTTCCCATTCTAAATATGCTTCAACATTTTTGTTTCCATCAAAATAGGGAATGTATACTTCAGTCTCTATAGAATAATATAAACTTATAGGCTAAAAACACACCCCTTCCTTTATTTGATAATGAGGGTTATAAATTTTTCTTCTACGACTATACTCCTCATGATGTTTGCTCCTAGATTTTTCTTCATTTTGCATGTATTGAGAAAACATGGTTTTGAACTCTTCCATGAATGTTTCTTTAGCACTCATTTTATTTTTATTTGATTTTTAGAAATCAACAGTTTACAAGAAGTTTGAAAAGTCAAAGTGTTTCCAGTTCACTCCCAGGAAAGAGGGGTGAGTCACCAGGACTACTTAATTACCAAGTCTTTCCTAGCGAGACTTCCCTCACTTAGCTTGCACCAGTCTTCCTTAATTGAAACTCCAATTATTTTTTCTTAAAAAGAAAGTTAAAATTTGAAAAGACTCTAAGACACTGATCCTAAGTGAGACTTAGAAGCACTTGTTGACTTCTTAAGATACACTCATTGTATAAGCGTATTAAGATGAAATTAAAACTAGACAAATCCTGGGTGAGGCTCATTGGCACCTGTGGACCTTTGAGACACACTCACCGTCTACATGCATTATTAATTTCATATTAGTATCAAAGAATTATAAGAGAATTAATCTAAAAAGAAAAATAAAATAAAAAAATCTCCCGGTGTTTGCACTCTTCTCTTCACTCTAGGGTTTGAATCTTACTTTTGAACTTCTACTTGTTGATTCTTTTAAGAGTGGTTATCATTAGCTTGACTTTTTCTTCTCCAATATGCTACCTAATAATGTTAGTCAACCTTTTCCAAAGATCCTAAGAAATAATTTCCATCTCAAGAGGTGAATAATACTCAAAATCAAGAAAAACTCAAAATTAAAAAAGCTAAACTCAAGAGATTTGGAATTGTGACAAGACACAAAGATTATCCAAAAATTCAAGACAAACAAAAAATTAAAAGCTATCAAGAAAGTAGAACTTAAATGAATTCCTAACAAAGGTTCTAGAATGGATTAAAAAATAAAAATAAAGAATTTCAAAAAAAAATTAATGGTGCATAAAACCCAAAAAATTGTTGGCGCAATATGTTGATGGAAGAGGCCCAAGCACAAGCCCAACAACTAGAAGATCAGGGCCAACAACAAGAGCTATGGCAAAGAAGATTCAAGAGGACTGGGATGCTGCTACTGATGGCACAAAAACCTTCCTATATATGTTCAAAAATGCCATAAATCTAGTGTAGAGTAGAATTTATTTTCTTGTCAAAATATAATAGGAATTTTACTTGTATTTTTTTAAAATTGTAAGTCGGGTTGGATTAGGCATCTAAAAACCAACCTAGGTTAAATTAGGGTTTCTAAAAGACTCCTAATTAACCTAGGCCGATCCTTTAGACCTAAAATGAGCACATGTTACACACCATGTGACACTTTCCATGTGAGCTCATTTTAGGCGCCAAGTTCAAAGCTAAATCATTTGAATTTTCCCACCAATTCTCTTGTTCAAATCCGACCCTCTAAACCTATAAGGATGTGCTTGGTACATGTATTTTCAAGATTAATGAATGAGTGAATTGCTGCCCAAGTTACTAGCTAATCTCACTCTCTTGTCCTTGCCGTTTTAGGTTAGACACTTTAGTTGTTCTTCATGACCAAAGGTTTTTCTTGAAGAAAGGAAGTGAAAAGGTGGTGGAAGCAATGGAGGTGATGGATCAAGGATGGCTCATATAGAGCTATGGATTCCTTGTAGGTGCATGAAAAGTATGGAGAGTGAGAGGTTAGGCCAAATCACTTGGAAGAAGCTGAAGGTGAAGATCAAAGTGTCTAACCTAGAGAGACAAGACAAGAGTAGAAGCTTGCAAAAAATTGGCAGCATTTACTCATTAAAATTGATCTTAAAAAAATATGAGCCAAAGCATCCTATTTATAGGAGATGGTGCCTTGGTGATACAACCTAAGTAGCTACAGAGATGACCAAGGAAGCAAAAGACAAAGCACAAGGGGAACAATCATCTCAGCAAATAATTCAAGACCCCACCAAGGATCACATGGACATCACCAGAGGAGCTGGGCATAAACCAGCACACCAACTATTCTTCCTTTTGCTCTTCTTATAAGATACAAATATGTTGTTGATCCGGTCGGTCATTGTTAGTCAATAACGTCAGCAACAGATGACCACGTGGACCAATCACAGGGTGCCACGTGGAACGAGATAGCAGGTGAATCAGGAAGGAGACCACAGAGAATGGTGATCGGTGGTCACCTACTAAGTGGCCATCACCCCCAGAGCGGTGCCTAGATAAGCCCCTGGAAGCACCGCACGGAGGTCGGTGGAAGGTCATGAGCCACCGCACGGACGTCGGTGGAAGGACATGAGGAACCGCGCAGACGTCGGTGGAAGATCATGAGCCACCGCACGGTCATCGGTGGAAAGAAATGAGGTACCGCGCGATCGGTTGATTGGGTGCTTGAAGAGTGCGATCGATCGCTAGTGCGTGAAGAGTGCGATCGGTGGTAAGGTGCGAGAAGAGCGCGATCAGTCGTAAGGGCATGAAGAGTGCGATCGGTCGCTAGTGCATGAAGAGTGCGATCGGTCGCTAGGGCATGAAGAGTGTGATCAGTCGCTAGTGCGTGCAGAGCGCGATCGGTCGTCGGGGTTCTTGCCAACACGTGTTAAGCTGGGACCCAGGTTCCCAGCGAGAGCGTTACGCATGCACCTCGCATGATGCCAGAATGGAAGAAGAAGAGCTGCTCGCCGGTGGGGTCGTGCATGAGGATGGTGTAAGGGAGCTAGTTAAGTTGGACAGTGATCAATGTTTCTCTTAGCCCATTACATGCATAGCACCGCGCGATGAGGCCATGCAGGCAGGATGCGCCTGGCGTGTGCGCTCAGACCAGCCACGCCAGGGGCTCTCCTGGGAGCATGCACTCAGTCAGAGAGAAGAAAGGCGTTAAGTTACTCCGCCAGAGGATAACTTAGCCGCACAGAGAAAGCCCAAGAGCCCTTCAGGTGTGATACGTGAACGGTCAGATGCCAGTTGCATGCCTCCACGTGTCACCATCTGAGAGAGAGGCGCGGCCCAAGTATAAAGGTATTCCACTTCATGTAAGGTAGGGACAAAATTACACTTCTTACAGTTTTGACAGTTACACACAGTTTTCTCTGAGTCACTGTGGGAGCGTTTTTACACGTTGCACAGTGATAACAAAGGGTGGATTTGAGCACACACGAGTCTCACAGAGAGATTCAGTGATAGTTTTTGGGGTTCCTGTTGCTTGACTTGAGCGTCGGAGTGCAGACGGCAGCTAGAGGCGCCGTCTGTGTGTTTTGCAGGTATCGTTTGGAGTTTCAGAGGAGGCTCTCGGAGCATTCCTGCTGAACGCGCAGTTGCAGAAGGTTAGACGAAGGAGTGACGAGGCATATCCTCGACGTTCAAGTCCGTGGCAGGATCATTTGGCGCCCACCGTGGGGCCCGTGGGAAACTTGTTCCCATCCGCATCGCAGTTCTCGCAGTTCTTGAAGTTTGTTGAAGTTTCTTGGAGCTTCTTGATCTTTTCGTCGAAGTTTCTTAGAGTTTTCTTGAAGTTACGTCGAAGTGTTGAGGAGATGAGTAGAAGAACCAGGCAAACCTCACCTGCGCCATCTGAAGGAGTTGTTACCATGGCGCAGGTAGTGGAGATGATGCGCGCGCTGCAAGATAGCGTCGCGGAATCGAGAGCTGAGCAAGAGAAAATGCATGCAGAGCTGACTGCATCGCAGAGAAGAAATGAAGAGCTGAACCGTGTCAACAAAGAGTTGCGCAAGGAGTTGCAGGCGCAGAAGGAGCGCGCAGCTGAAGGTAGGACATCGCCGCCGTCGTCACCTCCTAGAGCATTCCCTATGCCTTTCTCCCCTGAGATCATGAATACGGTGGTGCCTCCCAATCTGGTGGGACTGAAAGCGTCGTTCACGGGGTGGAAGATCCAGAAGCACACCTGATAGCTTTCCACACTCAGATGATGCTGAATGGAGGTTCAGATGCTGTGTACTGCAAGATGTTCATGAGCACGCTGAGCAAGGTAGCCATGGAGTGGTTCGTGAGCCTGCCAGAGGGCCACGTCACCTCTTTCCATCAGTTTGCGAAGCTGTTCGTAGAGCAGTATGTCATCAACAGAGCTCCACCGGTGGTGTCCTATGATCTGTTCGATGTGCGTCAGGACCAGGGGGAGTCGCTGAAGGACTTCCTCAACCGTTTCAGTGCACAGGTGGTGAGGTTGCCTAGTAAGGACGAGGGCATGCGGGTGCATGCGTTCAAGAAGGGGGTCCTCCTTGGTCCTTTCAGTGAATCGCTCATCAGGAGCCACCCTGTCACCTTCGCTGAGATTCGGCGACGCGCGGTGGCACACATAGTAGCAGAAACAGAGGTCTCTAAGAAGAGAGGAAATGCTGCACTGTCAAGGCCACGCGGAGGTCAGGGGATGCATCAGCAATAGGCGCGGGTGCATGAGACCAAGGAAGGAATGAAGGCGCAGGGAAGGCCTCGTCCTTATGCACCAAGGAAGGACCAGACCAGGGGGCAAGCAAGCGCACCCCCCAGGTATGATTTCGTGATCGAGTTGGCGGAGCTGATCGCCATCCCTGCAGTGGCTGCAAGACTCCGAGTACTAGAGAAAACTGACAAGGTACTTAGAGGGAGGAAGGATGAGTGGTGTGAATTCCATCAGGCTTATGGACACACACTCCGCACCTGCCTGGCGTTGGGGCATCAACTTGCTGAGTTGGTGAAGACAGGATTCCTGACCGATTACCTGCAGAAGGCGCAAGGTGATCGCGCTTCGGGGTCTTAGGCAGGCGACCAGCAACATGAAATTCCTGTGCATGGGGACCTAATGGGATGGAAGATAGTACGCTCGGGGGCTCCCAAGTGGCTCAAGTGGAAGCTGAAGCGGAGGGCATGATCGCCCCTCGTGAGTCAGGCATCGCCAGGGCGGTCATCGTCAGTTTTGTGTTTCTATTTCAGTTAAGTTGTAAAGTAGATGCGTTTTCACGCTGTACACACACTTAGTTGGTATACTGCAAACAGTTGAGCAGATCAGGGGGCACTCTTTTTAACGATGCCACCCAATAAAAGATTTTCAGTACATAAAGTGTGCAAGTAATTCCCAGTTCAAAGCTCTCCTTGCCCCAGGCGCAAGTGCAGGCAATCGGTGGTCAGTTACTGAGTGGCCACCACCCGCAGACCAATACTTAGATGAGCGCCTGGGTATAGCGCGATCAGCCGTCGGGGCATGCAGAGTGCCCATCGGCACATGGTCATCGGGGTCTTGCCAACACGTGTTAAGCTGGGACTTAGGCCCCCAGCAAGAGCGTTACGCATGCACCTCGCATGATTCCAGAAGCAGATCGGTCATCGGGGCTTGCTAACACGTGTTAAGCTGGGACCCAAGTTCCCAGCGAGAGCGTTAAGCATGCACCTCGCATGATTCTAGAAGAAGAGCTCCTCGCCGGTGGGGACGTGCATGGAACCGCATGATGAGGCCATGCAGGCAGGATGCGCCTGGCGAGTGCGCTCAGACCAGCCACGCCAGGTGCTCTCCTGGGAGCATGCACTCACACATAGGACGCGTGATGAGGCCATGCAGGCTGTATGTGCCTGGCGAGTGCTCTTAGACCAGCCACGCCAGGTGCTCTCCTGGGAGCATGCACTCACACGAGGACGCGCGATGAGGCCATGCAGGCAGGATGCGCCTGGTGAGTGCGCTCAGACCATCCACGCCAGGTGCTCTCCTGGGAGCATGCACTCACTCAGAGAACGTGCGCTGAGACCATGCAGGCAGGATGCGCCTGGTGAGTGCGCTTAGACAGCCACGCCTGGCGCTCCCCTGGGAGCGTGCACCCACGAGAAAGTCCTCGCTCGACTTTATACAGCGAGGTGCAGGCGGAAGAAAGTCCTCCCTCGACTTTGTACAGCGAGGTACAAGCAAGAGAAGAAAGTCCTCCCTCGACTTTATACAGCGAGGTGCAGGCGAGAGAAAGTCCTCCCTCGACTTTGTACAGCGAGGTGCAGACGAGAGAAAGTCCTCCCTCGACTTTGTACAGCGAGGTGCAGGCGAGAGAAAGTCCTCTTCCTCTGCTTTATACAGCAAGGTTGAGGCAAGAGAACCAAGTCCTTTTCCTCTGCTTTTTACAGCAAGGTTGAGGCGAGAGAAAGTCCTTTTCCTCTGCTTCTTACAGCAAGGTTGAGGCAAGAGAACCAAGTCCTTTTCCTCTGCTTTTTACAGCAAGGTTGAGGCGAGTGAACAAGACCTCTCCCTCGACTTCTTACAGCGAGGCTGGGGTGAGAAAGAGTAGTACTGTCCACATCAATGTGGCGCACGAGGCCAACTCGCCAGGGGGGCTTTCCTTGGCTTGTCGGTCAAGGTCGACTCAGGTAGAATCTCCCATCGCCAAAGGACAAGGAGGAGGTCTTATGGGGCTTATCAGCCGAGAGTGGAATCATCAGTCATCCAGTATGAAGTTATGCATAAGAGTTGTTAAAGACAATGCTAAAGTAACAGACAATCGTGATTGAGTCAGAAACCTAGTCTGAAGGGGCAATCGCGCGAATGCCTAAGCTAGCTAACAGTTAGTCGCATGCAGAGAGAGTTAAGGATGAAGAGAAAAACAAGCAGCTGAAGCAGATAGATTTCATCCAATTGAGGTCAGTTACAGAAAGCCTTTACAGCAGAGAAGTTTACACACAAGTTATGTCGCAGAAAAGAGAGATTACACAGGAGAAGAAGTTGCAAGGGAGGAAGATAGAAGAAGAAGGAATAAGCTTGCCATCGACCACCTAGTCTCTTCGCTGAGAACAAGTTCACAGCTCGAGACTGAGGGGCTTGTGATCCGGTCGGTCATTGTTAGTCAATAACGTCAGCAACAGATGACCACGTGGACCAATCACAGGGTGCCACGTGGAACGAGATAGCAGGTGAATCAGGAAGGAGACCACAGAGAATGGTGATCGGTGGTCAGCTACTAAGTGGCCATCACCCCCAGAGTGGTGCCTAGATAAGATAAGCGCCTGGAAGCACCGCACGGACGTCGGTGGAAGGTCATGAGCCACTGTACGGACGTTGGTGGAAGGACATGAGGAACCGCGCGGACGTCAGTGGAAGATCATGAGCCACTGCACGGTCATTGGTGGAAAGAAATGAGGTACCGCGCGATCGGTTGATTGGGTGCTTGAAGAGTGCGATCGGACGCTAGTGCGTGAAGAGTACGATCGGTCGTAAGGTGCGAGAAGAGTGCGATCGGTCGCTAGGGCATTAAGAGTGCGATCGGTCGCTAGTCCGTGCAGAGCGCGATCGGTCGTCGGGGTTCTTGCCAACACGTGTTAAGCTGGGAACCAGGTTCCCAGTGAGAGCATTACGCATGCACCTCGCATGATGCCAGAATGGAAGAAGAAGAGTTGCTCGCCGGTGGGGTCGTGCATGAGGATGGCATAAGGGAGCTAGTTAAGCTGGACAGTGATCAATGTTTCTCTTAGCCCATTACATGCATAGCACCGCGCGATGAGGCCATGCAGGCAGGATGCGCCTGGCGTGTGCGCTCAGACCAGCCACGCCAGGGGCTCTCCTGGGAGCATGCACTCAGTCAGAGAGAAGAAAGGCGCTAAGTTACTCCGCCAGAGGATAACTTAGCCGCACAGAGAAAGCCCAAGAGCCCTTCAGGTGTGATACGTGAACGGTCAGATGCCAGTTGCATGCCTCCATGTGTCACCATCTGAGAGAGAGGCGCGACCCAAGTATAAAGGTACTCCACTTCATGTAAGGTAGGGACGGAATTACACTTCTTACAGTTTTGACAGTTACACACAGTTTTCTCTGAGTCACTGTGGGAGCGTTTTTACACATTGCACAGTGATAACAGAGGGTGGATTTGAGCACACACGAGTCTCACAGAGAGATTCAGTGATAGTTTTTGGTGTTCCTGTTGCCTGACTTGAGCGTCGGAGTGCACACGGCCGCTAGAGGCACCGTCTGTGTGTTTTGCAAGTATCGTTTGGAGTTTCAGAGGAGGCTCTCGGAGCATTCCTGCAGAACACGCAGTTGTAGAAGGTTAGACGAAGGAGTGACGAGGCATATCCTCCATGTTCAAGTCCGCGGCAAGATCAGTAGTAAATAATTTGGGCTCACTTTAGGGGTCCAAATAGCAAAGATAGGCTAGAATAAGGTGCCTTTAGCATAATAGGGGGTGTGGGTATCATTTTAACTTATTCCTAGCCCATTTGGAAGGCATTTTGACCTAGTTTCTAGAAGGACAAGCCTAGGATGCGGGATTGACTTAGTCAAACCCTAAGGCTGCCCATTTTTTCCCTCTTCCCATCCTACCCCTTAAGCTTGTTCTCTAAGGCTCCTTCACCTATAAATAAGGAGGCCTACCTCATGTATTTTCAAGTTGAAAATTATAATAAAGAAATTATGCACAATTTTTGTGTGAGTAGTGAGTGAGTGAGTCTCCTCAAAATTGGTCTTATCTTGTGGGTGATGATGCTCTCAAGTGGCGGCCTCCTTCCACTTATCTTGGTGGTTCCACCCCATCAAGTGACCTGATTCACCCTAGCTCCATATCCATAAGTTCTTCTTTCATCATCTCTTCCATTTTTTCCATTCCATTTTCATGTTTTTTAGTTTCCTTATCTTGTCTTTGCGTTTTCGGTTTTGGAGACTCTTTATGAGTAAGGATCATCATTTGGAATGGCTTGTACACCATTGATGCATTCCTTTTCTCCTTTCTAAGTGATCCGGTCGGTCATCGGTAGTCGATGACGTCAGCAGCAGTTGACCACGTGGACCGTTCACGGGGTGACACGTGGTAGAGGATAGCAGGTGAATCAGGGAGGCGATCACTCAAAGTGGTGATCGGTGGTCGGTGACTAAGGGCGTCAGATGAGTGCCTGGAGGCAGAGCGCGATGAGCGCCTGGAGGCAGAGCGCAACGAGCGCCTAGAAGCAGAGCGCGAGAAGTAAAGAAGCACTGATCAGTCATCGGGGGTTTCCTGTTAACACACAGTTAAGCTGGGACCCAGGCTCCCAGCGAGAACGTTACGCAAGAAGTACAGAGCAGTAATCGCCTATCGCCTGTGAGGATGAGTAATCGCCTATCGCCTTGAGGATGAGTAATCGTCTATCGCGTGTGAGGACGAATAATCGCCTATCGCCGTGTCTGAGGATGATAATCGCCTATCGCCGTGTGCGAGGATCAGTAATCGCCTAGATTGCACATGATCACCGTGTGTGAAGGTTAAGAGATCAGGTGGTCAACAAGTCACCGAAAGAGCACATCGCCGGGTATTTGAGAAGACTTGGCAAGCACTTGTTGTATGGTCTAAATACAGAGGATAAGTAGCATATCTGCCACCATGTGTAGTGTGAGCTGTGATACCCAGTGTTAACCAGCTCGCCATGTTAAGGTTGCGCCCAGAGTAGCCTGTGTACTAAGCTACTCCCTGTGTGGATAACTTAGTCGCAGGAGCACAGTGGAAGTAACGTTTCAGCTGCAGGTACTCCAGATGGTGACACGTGTATGACCAGATGTTATCCACGTGTCAAGAGGGATAACCGTCAGGAGAGAGAAAGACTCAGGTATATATACGAAATTCTTAACGGAATCAAGGGGGGGAGATTCATTTTCAGTGGTGATTCACTGGTACACGGTTCTAAGTTTTCTTTGAAGTTCTTTGTTGATTCAATCACTGACTTGAGCGTCGGAGCGCAACCGGCCGCAGAGGTGCCATATTGTTCTTTCAGGTGTCTTGGAGGAGCTGAAGGTGGAGGTCATTGGTGTGTTTGGTGTGAAGCTGGTAAGGACGAGGTTTGAGAAGGAGAAGCTCTAGCGCTTTGGTCAAGAGGCTGGATCATCAGGCGCCCACCGTGGGGCCATGTAAACTGTGATTCCCATCCACAGTTGAGTTTGTGAGGTTTTCGGTGGTTTCTGTTCGACTGCTTGCTGTCGCAATCGTATTTCGGAGGTTTTTACCATTTGAGTTGAAGTTCAATCGGTGAGGTGTGGTTTTTTGGAGGTTTCTATCGATAGATTCTTGGATCAGTCGTCGTGCAAAGGAAGTTGAAAGGTTTCTTGAGCGTTGCTGCGAGGTAGCTTTTGCGTGTTGAGAGGTAACTGTGTGAAATTAGTAGAAGTTTCATGAGAAAAATGAGGACAACCAGATCTAGTTCAGTTGCGCCACAATCTGGAGAGAATAACGTGACGATGTCGTAAATGCTGGAGATGATGCGTGCTTTGCAAGAAGATGTGGCAGCATCGTGCGTCGAGCAGACGAAGATGCACGGCGACCTGGTCACTTCCCAGGCCAGGAACGAAGAGCTGAACAAGGTTAATGAAGAGTTACGTCAGGCTCTTCGCGAGCAGAGGGAGAGTGCCACGACTAGTGGAGGCGCGCCAACGTCTCCGCCACGAGTTTTTCCAATGCCATTTTCGCAGGCGATCATGGATGCTGTGATTCCTATGAACATCACGGCGGTGAAGGCCTCCTTCACTGGAGTGGAAGATCCAGAGGCTCACCTTACCACGTTTCATACGCAGATGATGTTGTCGGGAGGATCGGATGCGGTCTATTGCAAGATGTTCATGAGCACTCTCCACAGTACAGCATTGGATTGGTTTGTGAGCCTACCTACTTGACACATTTCCAGTTTCCAGCAGTTTTCCAAGCTTTTCGTCGATGAGTACATTGTGAATAAGGCACCGCCTATGGTGTCGTACGACCTGTTCGACGTAAGGCAATTCCAGGAGGAATCTTTGAAGGACTATATGAATAGGTTTGGAGCTCAGATAGTCCAGTTACCAGGTAAAGATGAGGAGATGTTCATGCACGCCTTTAAGAAGGGCGTGCTACCTGGACCCTTCAGCGAGTCGTTAATCAGGAGCCACCCCGCAACGTTTGCAGAGATTCGGCGATGTGCTGTGGCTCACATCGCCGCTGAGAATGAAGTGATGGAGAAGAGAGGGAATATGGCTCCTGCAAAACCACGAACCCAAGCCAAGACTCAGCCTCAGAGGGTGTTAGAGACGGCGACGGTGAAGAAGGATCAAAGGACATACCATCCTTATGATCCGAAGAAAAACAAAGGCGATAACAGTAGTAGAGGAAGAGGGCCAAGTCGCCTGAGGGAATTCAAGCGCCCTCCGAGGCATGAGTTCGTGATGAGATTGGTGGACCTGATCGCCATTCCCAACATAGCTGCCAAGCTGAAGGTGCCTGAAAAAATGTCAGATAAGGCGTTGGGGCCAAAGCCAGACGCATGGTGTGAATTCCACGAAAGTTTTGGCCACACCCTTGACTCCTGCCTGTCGCTGGGATACCAACTCGACGAGTTGGTTAGAAGTGGATTTCTGAACGACTATTTGCTGGAGAAGAAGGCAGCAAATGCGTCGAGCTCCCAGTCGGTGAGCAGCGAGGGCCAACAACATGAAGTGCCCATCCACGGGGAAATCCACACTATAGCTGGGGGTTTCTCAGGAGGTGGGTACACCGCGTCACAGCGCAAGAAATATGCTCAATCTGTGATGCCAGTGGAAGCATTCGAGGACCACTCGCCCGATGTGGGCATCACGAAGCCCTTTTTAGTTTAGTGTATGGCTGTGGCGCCATGATTCCAGTTGAAATCTAGGAGAGCTCGCTGAGTTTTCAACACTTTGTAGCAGAAGAATCAGATGAAGAGAGAAGAATGAACCAGGATTTACTGGATGAGGTCAGAGAGGAAGCAAGAGTGAAAGCTGAAACGGTGAAAAGAAGAATAGAACGAAGATACAATTCTAGAGTAATACCGAGGCAGTTCAGAAGCGGCGATCTGGTGATGAGGGAGGCCCACCAGTACGTGATGGAGAATAAGTTGTCACCCAAGTGGGCAGGACCGTTTAGAATAACCAAAGCACTCGGGAACGGCGCCTACCGCTTGGAGACACTAGAAGGAGGGGCGATTCCTCGTACTTGGAACGCCACACACCTCATATTTCATTTCAGTTAAAGCTTCGTAAGTAGTACAAACTCAGGGGAATCATGAACAGTTTTGTAAAAACAGTTGCAAGGGGGCACTCTTTTTTTTCCTTAAGGAAGGTTTTTAACGAGGCCACCCAAGAAATAAGATATTCAAAATTGAAATTTTGAAGTATACTAAAGTTTGTGTGCATATCGTTTTAAAGAAGTTTTTGGAAAAACCTTATCACCTGAAGTGATTCGAGGGAGAAGTAAAATGATTGCGCACGTTTTAAGTAAAGGTTTTTTAAGACCTCATCGCCCTCAGGTGATGAGGGGCACAAGTGAAAAGTTTTAAAGTCCTCATCACACTTAGGCGATCAGGGGCACAAGTGAAAAGTTTTAAAGTCCTCATCGCCCTTAGGCGATCAGGGGCACAAGTGAAAAGTTTTAAAGTCCTCATCGCCCTTAGGCGATCAGGGGCACAAGTGAAAATTTTTTAAAGTCCTCATCGTCCTTTGGCGATCGGAGGCATCCAGCGAAGTTCAAAGTCCTCGATGTTCTCGCGCATCTTGAGGCAACAGAGGAAGACCTCCTTGCCTTTGAGCAAGTGCAGGCGAGAAAGAGGAAGTCCTCCTTGCCTTTAAGCAAGTGTAGGCAACAGAGGAAGACCTCCTTGCCTTTGAGCAAGTGCAGGCGAGAAAGAGGAAGACCTCCTTGCCTTTGAGCAAGTGTAGGCAACAGAGGAAGACCTCCTTGCCTTTGAGCAAGTGTAGGCAACAGAGGAAGACCTCCTTGCCTTTGAGCAAGTGTAGGCAACAGAGGAAGTCCTCCTTGCCTTTGAGCAAGTGTAGGCAACAGAGGAAGTCCTCCTTGCCTTTGAGTAAGTGTAGGCAACAGAGGAAGTCCTCCTTGCCTTTGAGCAAGTGTAGGCGAGAAAGAAGAAGACCGCCTTGCCTTTGAGCAAGTGCAGGCGAAAAAGAAGAAGACCTCCTTGCCTTTGAGCAAGTGCAGGCGAGAAAGGAGAAGTCCTCCTTGCCTTCGAGCAGGTGCAGGCAAGAAGAGTTCGTATAAAGGAACGACATTTGAAAAGGCGAATAGAAGGTTGCAAAAGGTGATCCCACAAAGGACGCCTTATTTCGGTAAAGAAGGCAACATTGCCGAAAATTAATTCGGCGAGTACCAGATCAGAGGAATTTCTGGCGATGATGAGGGACGCTTGGCATGCCAGTTGAACGCACAAAGAAACAAGGCTAAGTGAAGAGAACGAAAGATAACCTATATGCTTGTCTAGCTGGTCTTCGAGAGACTCAAAGCTAATGATAGACGCTGTAGGAATGGAGATGTTGGAGGCGGCTACGCTTTTCCAGAAAAGGCAGAGGTCTCTGTCCAGTGCTCCCATGTTGTCAGGGCTCCTTGCGCTCCTGAAGCTATCCTGGGAGCTTTTATCTCCCTTGTCCACCCAGTACAAGGGAAATACATCCACTGAAGAGGTCCTCCTCAGCTTATCAGCCAAGGTCGACTCAGGAGGAATCTCCCGTCACCAGAGTGTAAACAAGGGGTATTCTGGAGCTTATCAGTCGAGAAGGGGAACTTCAAAGATTAATCAGTCAAGGGAACCAGCATGAGTCAATAAGTAAAGTTAGCACCGCATCAAGTTAGCTCAGGAAAGGTTTCTGCTGTGGATTGAAGGGTGAGATGCACACATCAGTTAGCACGGTTACCAAGCACAACCCACACAAGGTGAAAGTTGAGCTGTAAAGGAGAAAGAGTGATTCGAGTTGTAAAGACAAGATTTATAATTCATTCATTACAAGCAGATAATGGTCGTCGAAGGAAAGGGGCAGAAGTAAGAACATTGATGCAGTGGCAAGACCTCGGTCGTCGGCCAAGAGGTGAGAGGCCGTCAGCCCGGTAGGGCCAATAGCGATCAGGAGAGTTGTAAGGCTCTTCGTTGAGACAAGTCACAACTCGAGCCTGGGGGGGCTTGTGTAGTGGCCAAACCTCGGTTGTTGAAGAACAGATAGTAAAGGGTGAACCACGTCAGCTGGGTCCCACAGCATGGACCAGAGCCACGTGGAGTGGACCCCGCAGGTAGCTTGGATTAGCGAGTGATCGGTCATCGGTGTGCCTCCTCGGGAGGGGTGATCAGTCATCAGTAGAAGAGGTAAAAAGGTTACCTTTGGATAATCAGAGAAGCGTCACAAAGGTTGGAGATTGAAGAAGTCGAAGGGTCTCACAGAGAAATGCTTTGAATGTCTGAAGGCGAAGAAGAAGGAATGAAACAGTGTTAGTACCAGAGTGTGCGCTCCTGTAGACCGCCAGAAGACGATTTCTTAGTCTTTTCGCTGGACCAGTCACAGCTCAAGACTGGGGGGCTTGTGATCCGGTCATTCATCAGTAGTCGATGATGTCAGCAGCAGTTGACCACGTGGACCGTTCACGGGGTGACACGTTGATGGAAGAGGGCCAAGCACAACCTTCCATGAAAGGCAAGAGCCAAGTCAAGAGCGTCTAAGACCAAGCTAGGAGCGTCTAAGACAAGCTAGGAGCGTCTAGGACGAGAAGGCCAAGCTAGAAATGTCTAGGACAAGAAGACTTGGATCAAAGCTATGAATGGGAGAGTGGCATACTAGCACATATTCCGTGAAGGCCCATCAAATGTAGTTTAGCTTTAATTGGGGTGTAAATAGCATAGCCATGTGGACAAATGTTTATTTTTCTGCACATTAGAATTAAGGAGAAGTTAACCTTCCCACTATTCTAGAAAGCCCATGGAGGGGGTGAACTTACAAACTAGACACACCCCTCCCCATGTGCTCACACTTTCCATGTGGCCCATGTGCTTCACATTTACATTTCATTTGGCTAGCATTAGGGTTGCATTATGGTCCTCCTTAGCCTATAAAAGGAGGAGCCTACACCTTGTATTTTCAAGATTAAATAGAGTATTGTTATGCTGCCCAAATTGTGCCATACACTACTCCTTGCCTAACACTTAGGTTTTAGTCTTCAATTCATCACTACCAAAGGGGCTGGCCAAACCTCCCCATTTCCTCACTCTTCATGCACCTTCAAGGCACCCATGCTTCCTAGGAAGGCCTTGCTCACCTCCTCCATAAGCTTCCGCATCCATCATCACCAAGGAACTCCAAAATCCAAAGAAGAGCTCATAGGAATGCTATCATTTGGTATCTAGAGCTATGGTTCTTCAAAGATGAGTATCTCTTTTCATTTTCTTTTTGAGTTCTTCTTTTCTCCAAGTTGTTCATCTTTATTCCAAGTTGTCTTGCTGTTTTTTGTGTTTTAATATGATTTGAATGCTTGTTTATTCATTTCATTTGGTGGGTTTGTTCAAACTTGTGCTTGAACATTTATTTTCAATTTTGTGTAGGATTCTTGATATATTTGTGTTGCTGTTTTTATTTTTAGGTATTTGAGTCTTGCTTGAAATTTCATTTGGGTCATATGATGTTCTTGTGTCTTTTCATTTTATGAATCCTTAAGTTTTGTCTAAGTCATGTGTTTCCATATTTGTCATCAAATCCTAGTAGTACTCTTTTTGATTTATTTGTTTCTTGTTTTTGGTCTGAATGTTTGATCTGAAATCTGTTTTGTGTTGATCCTTTGGTGCATTTTTAATTTTAGTTTGAGTTATTATTTGTGTGTTAGATCCACACAAATTCCATCATATTAACTCCATTGTGTTTTTAAGGTATATCATTCTGTTTTTCATTCCAGTTTTCAGAACCCCTTGTTTTTCACTTTTCTGTGCTGACTGTTTTGATTTATGAAAATGACATACATCATCAAAAATTTCTGAACCTCTGGATTTCACAAATTTGAGGTGTTAGAAAAATGACAAAAAAAGAACCATCTGAAAAGAAGAAATAGAAAAAAAAAAGATAAATATTACAAAAAAAGTGTGCAATCCTGACGTTCCAGCTGGCAGCTCTGAGCACTGATTTTATAAAATTTACCAAAATTAATTGGTACATGCGTTTGGAGTGAAACCAACGCCAAAAGTTTGTTAAGATCTTGTTCTGATTGTGTCTCAATTTTCAGAAGCAAATACAAAATGGTCAGCTCAGCATAAATCTTTTAAAGATACGCTTTCTGGACCACAACAATATGTGCTTTTCTGTGGTGCTGTTTTTTTTGGTTTTTAAATCAAATCTAGTGCTATTCCTAGGTTTCTTTTTGTGTGCCATCCATTATTTGAGTACCTTTTATTTGCTTGTCTAATTTCATTTGAACTCTTTCTAGTTGTGTCACATTTAAATTCCATTTGTGTGGTACTGTTTTTCAAATTAATTTGTTTCTTGCTTTCTTTCTTTGGCCTCTAAGCTTGTTGGTGGATTAAATATCAATTGGTACTTGTTGAGTGAGAATTTGACTTGAGGGGAGTCTAGCTTGCTTAATAGGTGCTGGATTGAAGATTTTATTGACCTAATTCCAAGAGGAACAAAGGCAAAGGGCAGCAACAAACACCATACTACAAATACACCACACACTTTGGAAGGCCCAACAAGTAGAAAAGCAACAAAAGGGGTGCAACTAGAAGAACAACAAAAGGGGTGCAAATAGTAAAAGCAACAAAGGGAGTGTCATTTAATTTCTTTGCAATCTTGCTTGTGTTAATTACTTGTTAATCACGCAATTAGTCGGTGAGTGTGTCTTCAAGGGCTCCAAGTGTCCAAGAAGTCTCACCTAGGGCCGTCTAGCTTAATTTGTTTTTGTTAATTGCTGTAATTGAACCAACTTGCTTTAATCACTTTGTTAATTTCTTCTTTAATCTTGTTTAAGGCTTTGATAATTTGCTTCATTTGTTAGCTAGTTTGCATTGTTTTCTTGCATCAAAATTTGATTTCTTCAACCTAATTGTGTTTTAAGTGGTTTACTAAGAGAAAGCTTTGTGTGAAGACATTGAGGGATAGTCTTTTGCTAAGGCAAGGCTTGGTATTTAAGTAGTCCATTGTGACTCACCTCCCTTACTTGGAAGACTACCTTCTTTGACTTCCCTAAATTTTCTCAAGGTAAAATATTTCTATACACAAAGGTCTAGTCATGTCTTCTCATTCCTTTAAATCTCTTAAAAGTGAGGTGAAATCCTTGAAATCTCTTTTGGAACAACTTTCCAAGAATATTCAATCAATTTCATCTAAACAATTGGAGAATGAGGCCAAAACTAATGAATTGACTAAATCAAAGGATGAGAAGTCTCACATTTCAAAAAAATTACCTTCTCATGCATCTATCTCTAAAAAGCATGATTCTTTTGGGGAGGGAAGACATAGAAGAGATAGAAAAGAACAAGAAAGCCCAAGAGAGGTTAGGGTAGACCTACCCCATTCCCATGGAAAAGAAAATATAGAAACTTGCCTAGATTGGGAAATGAGGGTAGAAAAATTGTTTGCTTCCCATAAAGAAAGAAAGGAAAGAAAGATACAAAAGAAAAGAGAGGAAGCCGAAAGGGAAGCTAAAGAAAAAGAAAAAGAAAAAGAAAAAGAAAAGCATGAGAAGACCCTTGAGAAACAAAAGGCGTGGGAGAATAGTGTTCCTTCTCACAAGGTCATTCAACAAGACAAAAGATTTAAAAATACCTTTGAAAATATGCGTCTTGTTGAACAACCTAGCCTTTCCTTTTGTAAAGGAACACTTGCAAGCATAGTAACAAAAAAAGAGTCTTTAAAAGAAGCTTGCATAGATAAAGATAAAGTGGATTATTTCTCATATGTGCTAGGATATCACCAAGTGAATGTCAAGTTATTTACAAGCATCTACAAAAACAAATTTTTATGTGAAGTAGTGCCTAAAGAAACTTGTCATGTCCTATTGAGACAACCATTGTCAAGTGTGCAACTTCTCATAAACAATGGTTGTAACAACGAGACTATCTTTACACATAAGAGAAAAATTCTTCATGAAGGAGAACTCATGGACCAAATTAGAGTTGATAAAACTCTAGAGCTTTTAAAAGGAAAACTTTTGTCACCCATGAGAAAAGATGTTCAAAGACATTACCCTAGATACATTTCTTGTTTTAAAAATACACCTAAGGTGATGTCTCATGAACTCTATACTCCTTTACCTTTTGCAAATGATCCTTGGGAAGACATAAACCTCAATTTTATCTTAGAGCTTCCTAGGACAACAAAAGGTTTTGATTCCATTTTTATGGATATGGATAATCTCTTCTATATAGAAGTGACAAGTCTTCATGGTTTATCTTCAAGCATAGTATTGGATAGAGCTCCAAAATTTGAAAACCATCATTTGAGGAATCTTTTAGAAAAACTTGAAATTAAGTTGTACTCTTCAAATTTTTATCCTCAAAAGAATGGTCAAAATAAAATTGAAAACATAGCTCTTTTTACTATGCCTAGAGAAATCATGAAAGACAATCACAATTCTTGGGATGAGTATCCTTTTGAGCATGCATACAATGGAGTAGTCCACAAGACTACTAATATTTCTACATTTGAAATTGCATGTGGACTTAATCCTCTTTCGCTTTTTAAGTTGTTACCCTTTCCTAAAGGTATTGTGCCTAAGGAAAAGGTAACCAATATTGAAAATTTTCAAATACATAAGAGGATTAGAGAACACATACAACCATCAAAAGAGAAATATTGTACAAAGTTGCCAAAAACAAAAGAAAAACAAAAATGGCAACTTCATACAATTAAGTTCTCTCCAATTGCTCACACTAACACCTTTACTTTGTTTGATGATTTCCATAGGTGGACGTTTGATCCGGGAGGACAAGCTTTGCCGAAACAATAGGCTGCTATCCGAGATCAAATCTGTAGATGTGAGGATAGATCTTCTCAAAGGAGGAGGAGATGATGGACACCATCCAGCCCCATCCATCCCCCTAGTTGAAGACAAAGCAAGGGATTTGAGGACAAATCCTTTTTCAAGAGGGAGGGGATGATGGAAGAGGGCCAAGCACAACCTTCCATGAAAGGCAAGAGCCAAGTCAAGAGCGTCTAAGACCAAGCTAGGAGCGTCTAAGACAAGCTAGGAGCGTCTAGGACGAGAAGGCGAAGCTAGAAGCGTCTAGGACAAGAAGACTTGGATCAAAGCTATGAATGGGAGAGTGGCATACTAGCACATATTCCGTGAAGGCCCATCAAATGTAGTTTAGCTTTAATTGGGGTGTAAATAGCATAGCCATGTGGACAAATGTTTATTTTTCTGCACATTAGAATTAAGGAGAAGTTAACCTTCCCACTATTCTAGAAAGCCCATGGAGGGGGTGAACTTACAAACTAGACACACCCCTCCCCATGTGCTCACACTTTCCATGTGGCCCATGTGCTTCACATTTACATTTCATTTGGCTAGCATTAGGGTTGCATTATGGTCCTCCTTAGCCTATAAAAGGAGGAGCCTACACCTTGTATTTTCAAGATTAAATAGAGTATTGTTATGCTGCCCAAATTGTGCCATACACTACTCCTTGCCTAACACTTAGGTTTTAGTCTTCAATTCATCACTACCAAAGGGGCTGGCCAAACCTCCCCATTTCCTCACTCTTCATGCACCTTCAAGGCACCCATGCTTCCTAGGAAGGCCTTGCTCACCTCCTCCATAAGCTTCCGCATCCATCATCACCAAGGAACTCCAAAATCCAAAGAAGAGCTCATAGGAATGCTATCACACGTGGTAGAGGATAGCAAGTGAATCAGGGAGGTGATCACTCAGAGTGGTGATTGGTGGTCGGTGACTAAGGGCGTCAGATGAGCGCCTGGAGGCAGAGCACGATGAGCGCCTGGAGGCAGAGCGTGACGAGCGCCTGGAAGCAGAGCGCGAGAAGTAAAGAAGCACTGATCAGTCATCGGGGGTTTCCTGTTAACACACAGTTAAGCTGGGACCCAGGCTCCCAGCGAGAACGTTACGCAAGAAGTACAGATCAGTAATCGCCTATCGCCTGTGAGGATGAGTAATCGCCTATCGCCTTGAGGATGAGTAATCGCCTATCGCGTGTGAGGACGAATAATTGCTTATCGTCGTGTCTGAGGATGATAATCACCTATCGCCGTGCGCGAGGATCAGTAATCGCCTAGATTGCACATGATCGCCGTGTGTGAAGGTTAGGAGATCAGGTGGTCAGCAAGTCACCGAAAGAGCACATCGTCGGGTATTTGAGAAGACTTGGCAAGCACTTGTTGTATGGTCTAAATACAGAGGATAACTGGCATATCTGCCACCATGTGTAGTGTGAGCTGTGATACCCAGTGTTAACCAGCTCGCCATGTTAAGGTTGCGCCCAGAGTAGCCTGTGTACTAAGCTACTCCCTGTGTGGATAACTTAGCCGCAGGAGCACAGTGGAAGTAACGTTTCAGCTGCAGGTACTCCAGATGGTGACACGTGTATGACCAGATGTTATCCACGTGTCAAGAGGGATAACCGTCAGGAGAGAGAAAGACTCAGGTATATATACGAAATTCTTAACGGAATCAAGGGGGGGGAGATTCATTTTCAGTGGTGATTCACTAGTACACGGTTCTAAGTTTTCTTTGAAGTTCTTTGTTGATTCAATCACTGACTTGAGCGTCGGAGCGCAACCGGCCGCAGAGGCGCCATGTTGTTCTTTCAGGTGTCTTGGAGGAGCTGACGGTGGAGGTCATGTGTGTGTTTGGCGTGAAGCTGGTAAGGACGAGGTTCGAGAAGGAGAAGCTCTAGCGCTTTGGTCAAGAGGTTGGATCACTAAGTTTCTAAGTTTCGGCTATTGCATCCATTATCACCTATTGTAACGCCCCTCAAAAATCCGTTCATTTTCATATAATAAAATAAAGGTGAAACAATAATATCAAAATGTAACATAGATATATACATAATATAATTCATCCATTAATACAAATGTGCCTCAAAATAATATCCCTTTTCGAGGAAGTTTTAATACATCTCCATACAGGAGTTTTCAAAATAAGACAAAACAACAGCATTCAAAACTCGGTGATCTCCTCCTCCAGAAATGCTCACTGAGGAGCTCTACCACCTGCAACCTCATCTGCTCCCGTGCAAATATACACGATCATCACAGGTTTAAGAAAAACAACCACGATGCAAAACAAAGGGTAAGCTAGATATTTTTTTTAAAACTTTAAATATGAGACTTTATATCAATAGAAAGCATAAATCTTCACACCATTCATAATCTATATCAATTTCAACCATCAATATCCCCATATTCCACAAACTCGTCAAGTGTCTATTCAATACATTCAATACTCATAGTTCACATGTCAGACTTTCCACTGACTCATAACACATAGACACATGACTCTACTTCCGGAAGACTCGTGCGTTGAACTTAGCATCTAGAGACCTGCACCTGTCATACCACACCACTATGAAATCCACACAGGGTCGCTGTGAAATCCACACAGCCATGCACATAAACATAATCTCAATATCATCACTCATGGTATGACAAGGTTAATTCATATAACAGGTCAAGTTAGTTATCTTTCAAACCACTTACCCATACATATGAACCTCCTTCGACTCTCAACAACTGAATAACTTCATCTATGTGATTCCATTATATCAGCAGAGTCAGGATCGTCTCATTCACAGGATACTCACTGATCAATACACCTCATAACCAATCTCAACACGGTATTTCCTTTCCTGAAAATACTATGTCTTGATCACAATTTCACATTCATCCAGTACATCATATCACACGTAAAAGCACAATTCCATCATGTAATAATTTGAATCTTTTCTTAAACAATCCCAATCACAGAAACAATCATACCAAAGTTCAGATTTTCGAATATCATATGCATTTCACCTTTCAATCTCAAACAATTTCAAAACGACACTAAAACAGGGGATTTCTAAATTTGCATTAAAACCGGCAATCACGTCGCCCCACACATAAAAACAGAGCATCGTGAAATAGAATATAAAACCGGCGACCACGTCGCCCTCACTTCAGAACCTACTCGCCTAAAGTTTTTTTAAACGAAAATGCTAGCTTCCCTTACCTGGACTTGCGCAAAATCACTAAGAGCTCCAAAACCCACCGAAGCTTAAAGATGCCTTAACTCTGTTTTAGGATTTTGAGCAGAAAACTTGCAGCGCACAACGTCAGGAATCAAGGGTAGTCGCCGATCTTCAACTGGTTCGCTAGGACGTCTGAACGCAGGGAGAAGGGGAGAAAGAAACAGGGAACCAAAGTTAACTCACTCAATCACTCTCGAACCACAGCAACGTCCACTGCCTCTCAGGGGTGAGTTTTTGAATCTAAGCCAACTTGCCCATAAATGCCGCTTCCCCCCGCCCACTCTGCAGGAAAGCTTGCGTGCACACTTCCTTGAACAGTATGACCACGTGGGTTTCTGCGCATACCAACTCTCTGATGCTAACTATTCTGAAACACCCTTTTTGTTTACGTGTCGCGCATGCAGGACGTCTCATGCTGGGAGCCTGGGTCCCACCTTATCTGTGTGAAACACGACATCGCGCGATAACCTTCCACTGATGACTGCTCGCGCGATGACTATCAACCGATGTCTCATCCTGGCGGACGAACGATGTCTCTCTCTAGAAGACGACCGATGTCTCTCTCTGGAAGACGACCGATGTCTCTCTCTGGAAGACGACCGATGTCTCTCTCTGGAAGACAACTGATGTCTCTCTGGAAGATGACCGATGTCTCTCTCTAGAAGACGACCGATGTCTATCCCTGGCGATGACCGTATGTCTCTCGCCCAGGCGATGCCCGCGTGTCTCTCGCCCTGGCGATGCCCGCGTGTCTCTCGCCCTGGCGATGCCCGCATGTCTCTCGCCCTCGCGATGCCCGTATGTCTCTCGCCCTGGCGATGCCCGCGTGTCTCTCGCCCTGGCGATGCCCGCATGTCTCTCGTCCCGGCGATGACTGATGACACATCGCCACGCCTTACTGAAGGTTCTTCATCCCACTATGTTACGTCCAAGGTATCACCTCCACATGACTTGGTGACGTCGGTAGCTTCACATTTCCAAGAATAGATCAGCACTACTCCTCGTGCGCCCATGCATGCAACACTAAGGACGATTTCTTATGCTCAAGCATAGAGCTTCGCATGTACAGCGTATCTAAGGCTTAACCCACACCTTGATACGCGTGGTTTTTGGAACCCACTATGGTTGATCCAGCATCTTGACCACATACTAAGTGCACTTTCGGCGATCATGTACACCACAGGCGATTGGCGATCATGTGTACTCTAGGCGACAGGCGATTATGTACCAGAGAAGTCGGAGGTCGCCTCCGTCTTCAAGAACGGCGATCTCGTAGACTTCTAAGCTACACTTTCCTTCCTTTATATTTTAAATAAAAACATACTTAGAATTCACTTAAAATATATCACTTTCATTCCAATAAAATTTTCTAGGTCTTTACACCTATTCATGTCTTTTTCTCTTTGCCTTATGGAAATGAACCTTCACATCTACTTAACCACTTGGTTAAGTTAATGTCCAGTGGGGATTTTCCTTAGGTCATCACCTTAATTGTCTTAAAAATCCAATCCTAAGCAAAGTGTCAACATAAAATGCTAAATCATAAAATCAACTCACATCACTTGGAGAGCAAGGAGCAAGGGTAGGATGGGGAATACACAAAAGAGGGGGCTGCTAGGATATTGACTAAAGTCAAAGCCACACCCTAGGAGAAAATTTCTAGAAGCTAGGTCAACTTCCTACCCTAAAAGGCTTTCTACTCAAGCTACAATGATAAGCACACCTCCCTTATTATGCTAAATGTAACCCTACTCTACTGAAATTACAAATAAACTAAAATTAGTTAATGCTCGACTCCCATGGCTTGGGTTCTACTCCCTTTGGTCCTCTGAGGAATCTTTGAACATATAAAGAAAAGTTTCTCTCCCATCAGTAGCAGAGTCCCACTCTTCTTGAATCCTCTTTGCCATGGACCTAGTTGTTGGGCCTACGCTTGGGCTTGAGCTTGGGCCCCTTCCATTGTAAGGACCTGTAAAATTAAATTGGAATAAAAGTGTTATATTTCAATAATTTCAGAAGATGTCATTATTTAAAATACAAAGAGTTGGTAAATGAAGCTTCGTAGTAGTCGGACATCAGACGTCGCCCAAGGTCTGGGGTCAGCTGGTAGAGGTCGGTCGACTGACATGTGGATCAAGAAGAGTAAAGGAGGAAAAGTGTAGCTAAGAAGTCTTCTACGAGATCGCCGTTAGTGAAGACGGAGGCGATCTCCGACTTCTCTGGCACATAATCGCCTGTTGCCTAGAGGAGACATGACCGCCAATCGTTTAGGGCGTACGTGATCGACGGGAGTGCACGTAGTATGTGGTCAAGATACTGGATCAACCAGAGTGGGTTCCAACAACCACGCGTATCAAGATGTGGGTTAAGCCTTAGATACGCTGTGCATGCGAAGCTCTATGCTTGAGCAAAAGAGATCGTCCTTAGTGTTGCATGCATGGGCGCAAGAGGAGTGGTGCTGATCTTCTCTTGGAATGTGAAGCTACCGACGTCCCCGAGTCATGTGGAGATAATACATTTGACGTAACATCGTGGAATGAAGAACCTTCAGGAAGGCGTGGCGATGTGTCGTCGGGCACCGCCAGGGCGCGAGGTATGCGGACATCGCCAGGGCGCGAGGTAGGTGGACATCGCCAGGGCGCGAGAGGCATGCGGGCATCGCCAGGGCGCGAGAGGCATGCGGGCATCGCCGGGGCGCGAGAGGCATGCGGGCATCGCCAGGGCGCGAGAGGCATGCGGGCATCGCCGGGGCGCGAGATGCATGCGGGCATCGCCAGGGCGCGAGAGGCATGCGGGCATCGCCGGGGCGCGAGTGGCATGCGGGCATCGCCAGGGCGCGAGAGGCATGCGGGCATCGCCAGGGCGCGAGAGGCATGCGGGCATCGCCGGGACGCGAGAGGCATGCGGGCATCGCCGGGGCGCGAGAGGCATGCGGGCATCGCCGGGACGCGAGAGGCATGCGGGCATCGTCAGGGCGCGAGGCATGCGGGCATCGCCAGGGCGCGAGAGACATGCGGGCGTCGCCAGGGATAGACATCGGTCCTCTCCCAGAGAGAGAGATCGGTCGTCTTCCAGAGAGAGAGATCGGTCGTCTTCCAGGTTGAGTCATCGGTGGAAGGTTAACGCACGATGTCGAGTTTCATGCAGATAAGTTGGGACCCAGGCTCTCAGCATCAGACGTACTGCACGCGCGACACGTAGACAAAAAGGGTAGTTCAGAATAGTGACCTCAGAGTTTTAGCCTGCGCAGAGGCATGCGTAGTCGTACTGTTCAGGAAGCGTACACGCAACCTTCCCTGCAGAGTGGGTGGTGGCAGCGGCTTTTGTGGAATAGTTGGTTTAAGATGGAAAAACCCACTGCTGAGGAAAAAAAAGATTTCAGTTGTTCAAGAGCGAAAGAGTGAGTTACCTCCTTTCTCCTCCATTTCTCTCCTTCGCACTGCGATTCTGGCACCTTCACACAAGAGTACGACGAGCGACGGCCACCATTAGAGCACCTGGGAAGTTCTCTGCAAGTCCTACAAACCAGACGCAAAAACAGAGCTAAGGCATCCTTCAAGCTCAGTGGGTTTTTGAGCTCTTGGTGTTTTGCGCAAGTGCAGGTAAAGGAAGCTAGCTTTATTTTCAATAAAAGCCGTAGATTAGCTGTTTCTGAAGTGAGGGCGACGTGGTCGCCGGTTTTAAACTCTTTTTCGTGATGCTCTGTTCTATGATTTTGGGCGACGTGGTCGCCGGTTTCATATTCTTTTTCGCGATGCTCTGTTCTATGTGGTTGGGCGACGTGGTCGCCGGTTTTAAATCCCTTTTTCATGATGTTCTGTTCTTATGCGTTTGGGCGACGTGGTCGCCGGTTTTAAATACAGATTTCGAAATCCCCTGCTTTTGAATCAGATCGCCGGTTTTGGCGTTGTTTTGCGAACCCCCTGTTTTTGGTGTTGTTTTGAGACTGCTCGAGATTTAAATGTGATATTCGAAAGTTTGAACCTTTGAAATGATTGCTGCTGTGATTTGAATCATTCATTTGAGTGTTGAATGTTGTGAATGTGAGATCAAGGCATAGTATTTTCAGGAAAGGAAATACCGTGTAAGATCATTTGTGTAATGTGTATTGACTAGGGGCTTGTCTAGAAGGAGATATCCTGACTCTGTTGATATAATGGAATCACGTAGATGAAGTTATTCAGTTGTGGAGAGTCGGAGGAGGTTCATATGAATGGGCGAGTAGTGTGAAAAAGAACGAGCTCGGCCTGTTATATGAATTAACCTTGTCATACCGGGAGAGTGATAACATTGAGATTATATATGCGCATGCTGTGTGGATTTCACAGCGACCCTGTGTGGATTTCACAGTGGTATGGTATGACAGGTGCAGATCTCCGAGCCTGAGTCAACGCACGAGTCAATCTGGAAGTAGAGTCATGTGTCTATGCATTGTGGGTCAGTGGAAAGTCTGACGTGTGAATCTTGAATACTGAATGTAGCAAAGAGACACTTGACGAGTATGTGGATTATGGAAATCTTGATGGTTGCATTTGATATGGCTTATGTATGGAGTGGAAATTCACGTTTTCTATGGATTTAAAGTTTTTGAAACATCTAGCTTACCCTTTTATCTGGTATTGTGATTGTTTGCTTAAACCTGTGATGATCGTGTATTTTTGCACGGGAGCAGACGAGGTTGCAGGTGGTAGTGCTCCTCAGTGAGTGGTCGCCGGAAGCAGATCGCCCATTTACGTTTGTGTCAGGCGATCACCCTTTTCTGTATTCTGAAGGGAGATTGCCCTTTTCTGATAGGAGATCGCCTATTCTGTTGGGAGATCGCCTGTTTTTACTTATTTTGCTGTATTTAGTTTACGTTTTTGGAAAACCGACCGACCTTGTATTAAACTCCCTGCGAGGAGAAAACTTCATTACATATATACGATTATGTTCACTTCAATATTATTATTTTATCTCTACTTCGTTTTATAATTATGAAAAGAATTTGGCGGGATGTTACATTAATGGTATCAGAGCAGTTCGTCCTTAGGATGACCTGAGGGCTGTGGATCCATTGTGTTTCTTCTGCTCATAAAATCTATTTGAGTTTTGAATAACAACTATAGTGAAAGGTTTTCAAAACGTTTTTGTATTGAAATTTTGTGTGTCTTAGTGAATGTATGCCCTAATTGAAAATCTTAGTATTAAGAATGAGAGGATCTTGATAAAGTAATGAGGGTGCACACTCATAACTGGATCGAGATAATTCTCAATCTTAATTCCAAAGGTTTGATGTTTAACCTACATTGAATTCTGGTGTGATTTATTGAGTGTTCTTGTAATTGACTGAGAGTGGTTGTTTGAAATGATGATTGTACACCAATGACTGTCCTGGTGTTTTGTTTGAGGTTATAAGTATTATGTTTCTGTTGATGAGCTCAAATTCTTAATGACTTTGAGATGCTGACCTTTGTAAGGTCTAGATGTTACCTCCTGAATGAATTGATTTCTTATCGATCTCATTCTTGTAGTTGTAGGGAATATAGAAAACCTATAGATTCAGAATCCGAGAACGAAGAAAGATGGCACGTAGACCTTCTACCCCTCCCCAACCTTCTTCAGAAATGAGCCAGATTGCCAAGGCCATCGAGATGATGGCAACTGCCATTCAGCAACAGAATGCAGCGATGGCTCAAAACCATCAAGCTACAATGCAACACTGGGAAACTGCTCGATCTGCTGAAACAAATTCCCACGTCGGTCAGCCTCAGGAACGGATGGGACTGACCGAGTTCATGAGGCACAACCCACCCAAGTTCAGTGGGAATGCCACCCCTGATCAAGCAGATCAGTGGGTCAGAGAGTTGGAGAAAATCTTTAGGGCGACCTCCTGCCCTGAAGAGAAGAAATTGTTGTTCGCCACCTATCTGCTATCAGGAGAAGCTGAGTTCTGGTGGATGGGAGCTCAGCAGATGATGGAGGCCCGAGAGGATGTGTTGGATTGGGAGAGCTTCAGGGTGAGGTTCTTAGAGAAATACTTCCCAGACAGCGCAAGGTTTGCGAGGGAAGCTGAGTTCCTAAAGTTGGAGCAGGGGGATATGTCTGTGAACGCCTATGCTGCTCGGTTTGAGTACCTCGCCCGATTCTATACCCAGGCGACCTCCGAGGCCTGGAGGTGTAGGAAATTCGAAGAGGGGCTGAAGCATGGACTGAAGAGGACCATAGCCCCGATGTGCATCAGGGAATTTCACGCCTTAGTGGAGAAGGCGAAGATGGTGGAGACCCTGGAAAAGGGTGATTCTCGGGTGGTCAGGTCACACCAAGGAGGTTCTTCCAGTGGGAAGGCTAAGGTGCAGCATCCACATAGCAAGCCATATGCGAGACCTCCACCACATCGGGCGGGAACAACGTCATCCCAGTTTCAGCAGCAGCAACCTTGGAAACCCAAGTGTTTCCATTGTGGTGGACCACACGCCTCCAACGCGTGCTTCAAGAGGAGTTCAGAGAAAAGGTGCTACACCTGCCAAAAGATGGGGCACGTTGCTAGAGAGTGCCCTAACCGGAATGGGGCGACCCAACCCAGTGGCTCTCAGCAGATGAGAAACGAAGGCAGCAGACCTCAGGCGACAGGAAGAGTGTTTGCCATGTCTGGAGCAGAAGCATCTCAGTCAGGTAACCTAGTACAAGGTGCTTGTTTATAGCTGGTAGATACGTTAGAGTTTTGTTTGATTCTGGAGCGACACACTCTTTTGTGTCAAATCGGTGTGCAACCGAACTGGGCCTTCTAGTGAAGGAGCTGTCGTTTGGACGGTTGATCTTTACACCTGCATCAGGACAGGTTTTGACCTCCCCAGTTTGCTCTGAATGTCCAGTGATAGTAGAGGGACGCAGGTTCAAAGTGAATTTGATCTGTCTACCTCTTCAGGATCTGGATGTTATCCTGGGAATGGATTAGCTATCTGCCAATCACATTCTCATAGATTGCAGTAGGCAGGAAGTGGTGTTTCCAGATCTCCGAGAGTCAGATATGACATCTGCTCAGTGTGTATGGTCGGGGTTGATAGAAGGGCGGCGTGCCTTGTAATCCTAGCTCAAGGGGGAGGGAGGAATGATGAAGAGATGGGCTGTATACCGTGGTGAAGAATTTCATGGATGTAGTTCCAGAAGAAATACCTGGACTACCTCCTAAGAGAGAGATGGAATTCTCTATTGTTTGGTACCTGGAGCTGGACCAGTGTCCATGGCTCCCTACATAATGGCCCAGCTGAATAGATGGAATTAAAGAAGCAAGTGTAAGTTAGATCTAGTTGTACCAAGGTTTAGTTTCAGCTACATATAAGTTATGGAGAGTAAATAAGCAGTATGTTGGGGGTTTAAAGCTTAAGCATGTGTATCCATGGGAAGTACCAAAGTTAGGTTCCAAGAATGAAAGAATGAATTTTTCTTTTGAAGCTTGGAAGATGTTCATGTCGATGAAACAGCATGAGATGATTCTAGCTTAAGCTTCACGCAGGATGGATACTGTTTTGTTGATCGTGATTTGAAAGATGATTATGGAAATGGTGGGTTGAGATAAAAGGCTTCCGAAGCCGTAAGCCTCCTAAATTTGGCAAATGAAGATGCAGTTCGGACTGTGAATGTAGAAGGGAAGGGGGTAATGGCTGTGGATGAGAATGAGGGTAAACCGTGTCATGATGACGTTGAGTTCTTCTAGCGATGTGGTAAATTTCAGAAAGTTGGATGTGGAAGCGGAACTTCCGTGCCTTGTGTTCCTAATGGGATGGGATTTGCAGCCAATCCTTTAAATGGGCAGTTGTGGTGGTCAGCGTTTCGGTTCTGATCCTAGAAACAATGCTGCATTGTCAGCAGTGGCAACAAGTCCTCACCCTGAACACAGTGAGGGAGTTACGATCTGCGTGTTGTATACTGAGCACCTTGAGACCCCATGCAATGCTAATACGGATACATCCATTGGAATTCCTGAGTTAGCAGCTCTGAAACCCCAACCATCTGCAAAAAGGGTGGGTTTTTCCTGATCTACTATTAGTAACCAAAGGAGAAACGAACCAGAGGGGCGCCTGAAGAAAGGAACCGTGTTCCCTCAAGCTTTTGCTGTTTCACCATCGGTTTGACAAGAAATGGTGCCTAATGTGGAGTCAAGCTACAAACCGATTGTTTCTGAACTGAAAAGAAAATCCTGGAAGAAACTCCATCTCTGCAGTTTCTAGACAGAATAATAATGTCGATGTCAACCCAAGTCATTGCAGATCAGTTCATGCCAATGAAGGACATCTAAAACAAGAGGAATTAGAAGTTGTAAGGATCAAGTATTTGAGAAAGGTTTTCTAGTCTGCAAGACTCTACTCCTACCAATGAACTGACAAAATGTGGACCAAAGCCTAATCTGCTAATCCAGGTCGGTGCTAGCATAGGGGTACTCTGACGTGATGGTGGCGTTAGAGAATGCTGGTTTAGATGAAAAATCTGGAGTGTGCCTCCAAGGCTGCTGAAGGTCCAGTACGATGATTTGCTTGATAAAGAGGGACCGCTTAATAGTCAAGCCATGCTCCCCTGAACGCCTTTCAGGTCGCCCTCTTGAGTTTGAATCAGCAGTGTATGCCTGGTGGTGTGATGGATGGTGGGAAGGCGTTGTAACTGCAGCTAAGGGCAGTGGTAGGGGGATCAGTCCAGTGGCTTATGAGATCGTCCCACCTCCCCAATTAGCAAACCTGCATAATGTATTTCACGTATCACAGCTAAGGAAGTATCTTGCAGACCCTAGTCACGTGTTGGAAGTGGACGACGTGCAGATCGGGCGATTCACCATGGAAATTTGAAGAAACCATGAGAGGAGCATATCCCTACTTTTTTTCCTTGTAATTCAATTTTCGGGGACGAAAATTTTTCTTGATGGGGAGAATGTAAGGACCTGTAAAATTAAATTGGAATAAAAGTGTTATATTTAAATAATTTCAGAAGATGTCATTATTTAAAATACAAAGAGTTGGTAAATGAAGCTTCGTAGTAGTCGGACATCGGACGTCGCCCAAGGTCTGGGGTCAGCTGGTAGAGGTCGGTCGACTGACATGTGGATCAAGAAGAGTAAAGGAGGAAAAGTGTAGCTAAGAAGTCTTCTACGAGATCGCATTTAGTGAAGACGGAGGCGATCTCCGACTTCTCTGGCACATAATCGCCTGTTGCCTAGAGGAGACATGACCGCCAATCGTTTAGGGCGTACGTGATCGACGGGAGTGCACGTAGTATGTGGTCAAGATACTGGATCAACCAGAGTGGGTTCCAACAACCACGCGTATCAAGGTGTGGGTTAAGCCTTAGATACGCTGTGCATGCGAAGCTCTATGCTTGAGCAAAAGAGATCATCCTTAGTGTTGCATGCATGGGCGCAAGAGGAGTGGTGCTGATCTTCTCTTGGAATGTGAAGCTACCGACGTCCCCGAGTCATGTGGAGATAATACATTTGACGTAACATAGTGGAATGAAGAACCTTCAGGAAGGCGTGGCGATGTGTCGTCGGGCACCGCCAGGGCGCGAGGTATGCGGACATCGCCAGGGCGCGAGGTATGCGGACATCGCCAGGGCGCGAGGTAGGTGGACATCGCCATCGCCAGGGCGCGAGGTAGGTGGACATCGCCAGGGCGCGAGAGGCATGCGGGCATCGCCGGGGCGCGAGAGGCATGCGGGCATCGCCGGGGCGCGAGAGGCATGCGGGCATCGCCGGGGCGCGAGAGGCATGCGGGCATCGCCGGGGCGCGAGAGGCATGCGGGCATCGCCGGGGCGCGAGAGGCATGCGGGCATCGCCGGGACGCGAGAGGCATGCGGGCATCGTCAGGGCGCGAGGCATGCGAGCATCGCTAGGGCGCGAGAGACATGCGGGCGTCGCCAGGGATAGACATCGGTCCTCTCCCAGAGAGAGAGATCGGTCGTCTTCCAGAGAGAGAGATCGGTCGTCTTCCAGGTTGAGTCATCGGTGGAAGGTTAACGCACGATGTCGAGTTTCATGCAGATAAGTTGGGACCCAGGCTCTCAGCATCAGACGTACTGCACGCGCGACACGTAGACAAAAAGGGTAGTTCAGAATAGTGACCTCAGAGTTTTAGCCTGCGCAGAGGCATGCGTAGTCGTACTGTTCAGGAAGCGTACACGCAACCTTCCCTGCAGAGTGGGTGGTGGCAGCGGCTTTTGTGGAATAGTTGGTTTAAGATGGAAAAACCCACTGCTGAGGAAAAAAAAGATTTCAGTTGTTCAAGAGCGAAAGAGTGAGTTACCTCCTTTCTCCTCCATTTCTCTCCTTCGCGCTGCGATTCTGGCACCTTCACACAAGAGTACGACGAGCGACGGCCACCATTAGAGCACCTGGGAAGTTCTCTACAAGTCCTACAAACCAGACGCAAAAACAGAGCTAAGGCATCCTTCAAGCTCAGTGGGTTTTGGAGCTCTTGGTGTTTTGCGCAAGTGCAGGTAAGGGAAGCTAGCTTTATTTTCAATAAAAGCCGTAGATTAGCTGTTTCTGAAGTGAGGGCGACGTGGTCGCCGGTTTTAAACTCTTTTTCGTGATGCTCTGTTCTATGATTTTGGGCGACGTGGTCGCCGGTTTCATATTCTTTTTCGCGATGCTCTGTTCTATGTGGTTGGGCGACGTGGTCGCCGGTTTTAAATCCCTTTTTCATGATGTTCTGTTCTTATGCGTTTGGGCGACGTGGTCGCCGGTTTTAAATACAGATTTCGAAATCCCCTGCTTTTGAATCAGATCGCCGGTTTTGGCGTTGTTTTGCGAACCCCCTGTTTTTGGTGTTGTTTTGAGACTGCTCGAGATTTAAATGTGATATTCGAAAGTTTGAACCTTTGAAATGATTGCTGTTGTGATTTGAATCATTCATTTGAGTGTTGAATGTTGTGAATGTGAGATCAAGGCATAGTATTTTCAGGAAAGGAAATACCGTGTAAGATCATTTGTGTAATGTGTATTGACTAGGGGCTTGTCTAGAAGGAGATATCCTGACTCTGCTGATATAATGGAATCACGTAGATGAAGTTATTCAGTTGTGGAGAGTCGGAGGAGGTTCATATGAATGGGCGAGTAGTGTGAAAAAGAACGAGCTCGGCCTGTTATATGAATTAACCTTGTCATACCGGGAGAGTGATAACATTGAGATTATATATGCGCATGCTGTGTGGATTTCACAGCGACCCTGTGTGGATTTCACAGTGGTATGGTATGACAGGTGCAGATCTCTGAGCCTGAGTCAACGCACGAGTCAATCCGGAAGTAGAGTCATGTGTCTATGCCTTGTGGGTCAGTGGAAAGTCTGACGTGTGAATCTTGAATACTGAATGTAGCAAAGAGACACTTGACGAGTATGTGGATTATGGAAATCTTGATGGTTGCATTTGATATGGCTTATGTATGGAGTGGAAATTCACGTTTTCTATGGATTTAAAGTTTTTGAAACATCTAGCTTACCCTTTTATCTGGTATTGTGATTGTTTGCTTAAACCTGTGATGATCGTGTATTTTTGCACGGGAGCAGACGAGGTTGCAGGTGGTAGTGCTCCTCAGTGAGTGGTCGCCGGAAGCAGATCGCCCATTTACGTTTGTGTTAGGCGATCACCCTTTTCTGTATTCTGAAGGGAGATTGCCCTTTTCTGATAGGAGATCGCCTATTCTGTTGGGAGATCGCCTGTTTTTACTTATTTTGCTGTATTTAGTTTACGTTTTTGGAAAACCGACCGACCTTGTATTAAACTCCCTGCGAGGAGAAAACTTCATTACATATATACGATTATGTTCACTTCAATATTATTATTTTATCTCTACTTCGTTTTATAATTATGAAAAGAATTTGGCGGGATGTTACATCCATCACTCTCCATACATAGCATGCACCTCCAAGGAAACCGCAAGCTCCATGTGAGCCTCCTTGCATGCCTCCTCCATTGAAGCTTCCACCACTCTCCATCCAAGAATTCAATTCGGCATGAAGGCACCATCCATCATTTGGTATCTAGAGCCATGGTTCTTCAAGAGTTAAGTGTGCCTTCTTCTCTTCATTTTAATATTGTATTCTTCTTGATTCCGTGTTGTTCATCAATTCCTTAACTTTCTTGCTGTTTTTAATTTTGTTTTTAATTTGGTGTTGCTGTTTGGAAATTCTAATCGGTGCATGTTGTTCAATTGTTCTTGAGCAATCCGTGTGCAAAATTGTTTAGGCTTCCATGGAGTTTTGTGTTTGCTGTTTTGTTTTTGCTTTAATTGAGAGTCTTTCTTGCTGTTTTAATCGGTGCAAATTAATTGTGTTTGAGTCATTTTGATTTTTGAATCCATACAAGTTTTGTGAAGTCATGTTTCTCCTAAAATGTCATCAATTCTATGTAGTACTTTTATTGATAATTTTGGTTGTTTGATTTTAAAATTGAGTGCAGTTTTATAATTTTGTTTTTGAGCCTTTGGTGCATTTTTATTTTCATATTTGAGTTCATGCTTGTGTGCTAGATCCATACAAGTTCCTATACATCAATTGCGTTGTGTCTTTGAAGTTTCTTAATGCTATTTTTAATTCCAGAATAGGTTTCCTCTGTTTCACTAAATCTATGCTGGCTGAAAACATTTACGAAAATTAATTCCGTTGTTGAAAAATTATGAAAATCTGGATTTGAGTAGTTTGAAGTGTTAGAAAAAAAAAAGAAAAAAAAGTGAAGCAAAATTCAAAATACAAAAAAAATGATAAATGAAATATGTTCAGTGTGTAATTCTGGTGCTGAAAAAATAGTGAAGTGGCAATGATTTTGAAAATTTTATCATAACTGATTGGCGCATTATTTTGGTACGATTTCAGCGCCAAATTTTAGCTAAGACATTGAACTTTCTGTGGTTTAAATTTCACATTCAAATTTGAAATATCCAGCTCAGCATAATTTGTTTAAGTCATGCAATTTTCACCTCAAAATTTTCAGTAGTGCTGTTTTGGTTTTCTTAATCCAAATCTAGTGTCATTCTTTAGGTTCAATTTGTGCGCCACCTTTTATTGAGTACCTTAATTTTTGTTTGCTTGTCATTTACATCAATTACTCTTTCAAGTCTTGTCATATATCAATTCTCTTTGCTGAAGTCCAATTTTAAATTGAGCTTTTGTTGCTTTAAAATTTGTTTGACCTCTTTCTTGGTGGGAGTAATTCAAAAAGTGCCTTGGTGAGTTTGGAGCTAAATTTTTTGATGAGAACCGTATCACTCAAATAGGTGCAGATTTCAATACTCAAAGTTGGATATCCTCAAGAGGTATAACAAGGGGACAGCAGCAAGCTAACACAAAAATATAGACAAAGGAGTGGATTAAAATTTTTTGGTGCTTCAAAATTTGTTGATTCAATTTTCATTGTATTTTCTTTGAGTTGTATCTTGTAAAACCTTGAAAAATTAGTGGATTAGTGGTGCAATTAGATGGTGAGTGTGTCTTTGAGGTTCTAAGTGCCAAGAAGCTTCACCATTAGGATTTCGACTAGTTTTCAAAGCTTACTAGTTAGAATATTTTCAATTGTGTTTAATTGTTTAGCATTCTTGTTTTCTTGCATAAAATTGTCTTTTCATTCTTGATTATGCTCTAAGTGAATTACTTAGAGAAAGGTTTGTGAAATTTTTGGAGGATAGAACAGGCTAGGAAAGGCTTGGTACTTAAGTGATCCAAGTGATCCACCTCCCTTTCCTGGGAATCTACCTACATTACTCCACCTATCTTTCTTGTGGTAAATTACTTTTAACACATAACTTTAAACATTTCTTCTCATTCTCCCAGTTCAAGTGAAAATGATAGAAAGTCTATTAAATCTCTTTTGAAACAATTAGCTCAAGACTTTCAATCACTTTCACATAGACAATTGCAACATGAGATCCAAATCCTAAAAGATAAAAAAGAAAGGGATGCTCATCTTGCTTTATTGGAGGAAGAGTTGAACATGGTTAAAGAAAAGGATGAATACATTAAAAAGATAAAAAAAACTTCTCATGCATCTAACTCTAGGTTGAGTGATTCTTTTGAGGAAGAGAGTCTTAAAACAAATGAATGCTATCAACCTCAACCTATGAGTTAGGAGAGAAAGAAGAGAAATCCCAAAGGAGGTTAGGGTAGATCTACCTCATTTCTATGGAAAAGAAAATTTTGAAACCTTCCTAGATTGGGAAATGAAGGTAGAACAACTGTTTTCTTGCCACCATGTGAGTGAGGAAAGAAAAGTACCCTTAGCCACCCTAAGTTTTCAAGGTAATGCTATGTATTGGTGGATTGCCCTTGAGAGAGAAAGGCGCCTTCATAAGGACCCTTCCATAGAATATTGGAATGATCTTAGGGGAGCCTTAAGACGCTGTCATATTCCCTCCTACTATAATAGGGAGTCAATGGAAAAGCTCCAAAGACTCCAACAAAAGAGCATGAGTGTAGAGGAATATAGGAAGAAAATGGAGCTATACATGATGAAAGCCTCAATTAGGGAGGAATAAACCACCACCATAGCAAGGTTTTTAAGTTGGCTTAATCTTGAGATTAGAGATAGAGTTGAACTTTTGCCCTATAGAGACTTGAATGATTTGATCCAACTTTGTGTCAAAGTTGAACAACAAAATTTGAGAAAAGGATCAAGTCGTAGGGAAAACTCTTACTCTAACTCGTATCCCAAGAGAGAGCATAAAAGGGAGGATAGCATATCAAAGGAAAAACCAAAGGAAACTCCCAAGAATATAGGAAAAGATATCTCCAGCTCACAACCCTGTAGTAGAGACATCTAATGTTTTAAATGTCTTGGTAGAGGTCACATAGCATCCCAATGTGCAAATAGGAGAACTATGATCCTAAGAGGGAGGGATGAGTATACTAGCCAAGAAGATGAGTCTAGCAGGGGAGAGGAAAAAGAAAATAGTGAGGAAGCATATCCATGTGAGGGGGAGTTAATGATGATCTGAAGAACCCTCAACAACGAACCTAGTGTGAACCAAGAGACACAAAGAGAGAACATTTTCCATACAAGATGTAAAGTTTTAGAAAATGTTTGTTCTCTCATTGTGGATAGTGGTTCTTGCTGCAACTGTTGTAGCACTAGGATGGTTGAGAAGTTAAATCTAGAATTAATACCTCATCCTAAACTTTATAAACTTCAGTGGATAAATGATTATGGGGAATTAACTGTAGATAAGCAAGTGAAAGTCAAACTTTCTGTGGGAAATATGAAGATAAAGTTTTATTTTGTTGGGTAGACCATGGCAATTTGATAAGAAAACCATGCATAGTGGTCTTGTTGAACCAAGTGGTGTTCAAGATTTTGAAGAATCCAAATCCTTTGAAGGATGATGAAGCTTTTGCTGTGCTTGCTGTTGTTGTGCTGGTTTAGTTAGGATCTGGGTAGTTTGAGTTGTGTAACTCAACCTTTGATTGAATCTAAAGCTCAAGCATCTCAACTTTCAACAATGTAAAGTGTTTTCTCAAACTGAGTTAAAACAACCGATTGTTTTATCGAAACAACCGATTGTTTAAGCTTAGGTGTTTTGAAAACTGTTTTAAAGTGTGAAAATTGGTTAAGTAACAAAACAACCGATTGATTCGAGGAAACAATCGATTGTTTGTTATGTTTTTATAACAGAAAACAGTTTTGACTTTGACTGAGCTTTAAATGATTTGAAACTGTTTACGCTCCAGTCATTAAATGCTTTGACCAATCTTTCTGAAAGCTTTTATGGGTTTGTTAAGATTTGATAAACAAACTTCCTTTTATATAATTCAGAAATCTCTTTTAAAAGGTTTAGAATGCTTTTAACAATGGGCTGCTAAGAGAGTTTTGGAAAATTGCTGAGATTGCTTAAGAGCTAAAGAGATTGATCAAAGTGCTGAGATAGGATTCTCTTGTACTGATTTCAGATTGCTTATGTAACAAGTGTAATCCTTGTAAATTCTGTGAACATTCGTTTTGTGCTGTTGCTAAGAAGAGCTGTGTGTTCTTGAGGGGATCAAGATCAGCTTTCTTAGTGTGGTGTGCTGACCAAGGAAAGTGTGTTTCTTGAGGGTGTTCAAGGTCACTTTCTTGGTTGTGTGTAAGTAATCTAGTGTTGATTGCTTAGTGGATTTCCTCAGGGTTTCTGAGAAGACTGGATGTAGCTCTGGGTTGGAGTGAACCAGTATAAACATCTGTGTACAATCTCTCTATCCCTAACTCTTTAATTTCAGTTTATTTGTTGTTTGCTGGTATAAACAACCGATTGTTTCGAAGAAACAACCGATTGTTTTCCTGGCAGTGCTGTTTTGCTTGCTGTTTTGGCAAACTGAATTGCTTAATCATTTGATTTCTGAAGATATTCATTCTAGCTTGGAAAAGTTTGCGAAAACCTCTTTAAACAATTCACCCCCCCTCTAGTTTAAAGCCATCTTTCCTAACAATTGGCATCAAGAGCTTGGTTCTTGAAAGTCATTCAAGTTGATCCTAAAATCTTTTAAAATGGCTGATAGACTACCTTTTGGGGAAGGTGCTTCAATAAACAGACCACCCTTGTTCTGTGGTTTGAATTACCAGTTTTGGAAAGTTAGAATGAAAATATTCATGGAATCTCTTGACAAAGGAATTTGGGATGCAATTGAAAATGGTCCTTTTATACCAAAGTTTGAAAAAGATGGTTCTGTCATTGAGAAGCCATGGTCTCAATGGACTGATGCAGAAAGCAAAAAGGCCAAATTTGATTGCATTGCCAAAAATATTATAACCTCTGCTTTAAATTCTGATGAGTTTTTCAGGGTATCACAATGTAAATCATCAAAGGAAATGTGGGATACTTTGGAGGTCACTCATGAAGGAACAAATGAAGTTAAAAGAGCTAGAAAGCATGCTCTAATCCAAGAGTATGAAATGTTCAGAATGCTTAAAGGTGAAACAATTGCTGAAGTACAGAAAAGGTTTACTCATATCATCAATCACCTTATGAGCCTAGACAAGACTTTTGACAAAGAAGAGCTAAACATCAAGATCTTGAAATGTCTTGATAGAGCATGGCAACCAAAGGTAACTGCAATCTCTGAATCAAAAGATCTAACATCCTTAAGTGTTGCTTCTTTGTTTGGAAAGCTTAGGGAACATGAGCTAGAGATGAATAGACTCAATGTTCAAGAGAATCAAGATAAGCACACAAGGAGCATAGCCTTGAAAGCATCCAAACACAAGGGAAAGCAAGATTCAAGTGATGATAGTGATGAGGAAAATCTGAGTTTGCTGTCAAGAAAATTCAGCAAATTCCTAAAGAGAAACCGCAACAAAGACAACAACAAGGATAGGTATGGAAACAAGAAATCCAATGATTTAAATTCAAATAACTATACTTGTTTTGGTTGTGGTGAGCAAGGTCACATAAAGGCAGATTGTCCCAACAAGAGCAAGGAGAAAAAGACAAGCTATAAGGAGAAGAAAGGCAAGACAAAAAGAGCCTACATAGCTTGGGATGAAAATGAAGTGTCTTCATCAAGTTCCTCATCAAGTGAAGATGAAAAAGCCAACATATGTTTGGTGGCTGAGGATGATGATGATGCTTGCAGTTCAAGTGAAGTAAGTTCTTGTGCTTCCTTAAATGAACAAAATTATTGTGAATTGCTTGAAGCTTTTCAAGAAACTCATGATGAAGCTAATCGATTGGTGCTTTCAAACAATCGATTGAGAGATCTTAACAATGGGCTTGAAAAGACAGTTAAATCACTTGAAGAGGATCTGAGAAAAGCAAAAATTGATTTTGAAAAGATGGAAAATCATTTCAAAAACACCTCTTGTAAATGTGATACTCTCATTTGTGAAAATTGTGAAAATCTTGAGAAAAAGGTTCAATATCTTGTTGAAACTGTGGACAAGCTTTCAAAAGGGAAATCAAACTTTGAGAATGTCTTGGCATCTCAAAGTTGTGTTTTTGGAAAGGCTGGTTTAGGCTTCAATCCACAGAACAAGCAAGATAGGTTTTCAAAAAGTTTGTTAAGAAAACCAGAAAAACAACCGATTGTTAAGACGAAACAATCGATTGTTACATGCTTTTATTGCATGAAAAAGGGCCATTCGGTTAGATTCTGCAAAATAAGAAAGTTTTCTGTTCCAAGAGGCTACATGAAATGGATCCCTAAAGGATGTGAGGTTCCAAGTGTGAAAAAGAAACCAATTGGACCCACATTTGTGAAAGGACCAAATCTTGTTGCTTGAACTAATGTTTGTGCAGGAAAATAAATAGAAAAAGAGGAGCTGAGCCAACTGGTTAGACTGTTAAAGACAAAGGGAAATCATTGAAGCTGAATCAATGCTTTGCAGAAGGTCAACTCAATGAAAAGAAGCCTTCTTGATCAACAAGCAATTGGCTCATTGAGGAAACAACACAAGGATGAGATTTTTTCCTTTTTCTGTCCTCAATTTCAGTATTAAAGTTCTTTCCTGTGATTAATCCCTCTTTGGTCAATGTTATCTGTTGTTATCTGCTTCTATTTTTGGTTAAAATTTCTTAAAATCAAGTTTTAACTGCTGCAGAAAAACAACCGATTGTTTCTTCGAAACAACCGATTGTTTTGAGTCTGACAGCACTGTCAAGAAATTGATTTAATTTTGAATTCTTCTTCTATCCGTTGCAGATCAAATTCAAAAGGGAGAATCTTGGTCAAAATATCTGTATTGAAAGCTGAACATGCTCAGAAAGTGGTTACAACATTCATAAAGGAATATATTCCAAAATCTTGGAAATTCAAGAGCCTTTATGACTAGTCAAAAGACCATGTGTTTTTCAGTTTCTTTTTCTGACATGTTCTGTGCAGAACAGCCTTTTCTCTCTGAAAAACAGGTACCCATTGAATGGAATTAATCACAAATTGATTTTCGGATGGTTATAAAATCAGGTGCAGATGAACAACCAATGGCAACATCTCTTGCAACATCTCTTGCACCATCTCTTGAGAAAATCTGTAAAGAAGAGCTGCCCTCTGTTTTCTCATCTCTGCTGCCATGGAATCAACTCCTCCCACTTCTGGAAGAATCAAAACCAGAGCTGTAAGGTCTGGAGGAAGGCTGGAAGGATGGTTTTCTGGAGATAAAGATCTCATAGAAAAATATAGATATGAGACAAGCCTCAAGAAAATCAACAACCCCAAGGTTGTGAGTTTTGATTGGCTGAAAAGTCAAAAGCTGGACAATGTGAGGAAACTTCTCAAAGATCAGTATCTCAGAAGGTTTCTGGAGATGAAGGGCAACATATATCCAGACTTGGTGAAGGTCTTCTACACCAATTTGAAATTTGAGGGAAACAACCTAGTTTCTCATGTAAAAGGTGTGGACATGGAGATAACCCATGAGGTTTGGGCTGCTGTTGCTGGACTCGAGTTTTCTGGACTGCGAATCAGCAAAGGCAATCTTGGTGTGGTGGAGGATTTCAACAAAATTCAGTTCTACAGAAGCTGTTTGAATAACACTCAAGCTCAAGTGAGTGCATGCTCAGTTGGAGGGTTGAAACTGGATGAGAGGCTGCTTGCTCTCATTGTGACATGGATTCTAACTCCAAGGGGGAGCAACCATTCTGTTTTGACTGAAGAAGATCTGGTTTACATCTTCTGCATCACCAAGAAGGTCAAGCTAAATTGGATTCACATCATCAAAGAGCACATGCAAAAAGCAATGAGGTTGGGTGACTATCACTATCCCTATGATGTTTTAATATCTAAATTCCTAAACTATTTTGAAGTTAATCTGGAAGATGAGACTTCTAAGCTGGTCAAGTCAACTCAAGAGTTGAACAATGGATCACTTAGCAAGATGGGATTTACAAAAATAGGTGGAAAATGGGTAAGCAAGGATGGTGATCATGGTGCCTCCTCTAGTGGTGCTGCTCAAGAAGAACCTACAGATATGGATGTTGAACATGAAGATCCAACAGGAGGGTTTCAAGATGCTGGACCCAGTGCGGCTGCTGAACATCCAGAAGAAAGGATTCAATCAATGTCACCTTTTGAAAGGTTCATGATGAATAGGATGGATAGCTTTGCTGAAAACCAAAGAAACCTCCATGATCTGTGTGTTAGCAATTTCCAGAGGTTTGATACCAGGTTTGACAACATGGATGTAAGGTTCATGAGCCTGGATGAACAAATTGAAGCTGTTCAGAACCAAATCTTTGATCTTCAGTTTGGAAATAAGGAAGAATGAAGAAAAACAACCGATTGGATTGTCGAAACAATCGAATGTTTTTGCTGCTGTTGAAGTTTGATTTTCTTTTCTTTCCTTCTGCTGTTGCTTTTATAATTCTGATGTAATATGAACATTTTATGGCTTTATCTCTTATATTTGTCTATTTGTGAAGACAAATAGGGGGAGATTTTATGCTTGTTTGCTTATATGCTTGTTTAAGACTACTTGTAGCTGTTTTTACTGATTTTAATTGTTTAAAGCTTTAACTGTGTATATATTTTCTAACAAAATATCAGAAGCTCTATGTCTGCTAAAAGTTCAATTGCAGGAACTGCTTCAGATCTAATCAGAACAACACAAGCATTAGGGATCAAGCATCAGGGATTTGTCTTCATCAAATAGGGGGAGATTGTTGAACCAAGTGGTGTTCAAGGTTTTGAAGAATCCAAATCCTTTGAAGGATGATGAAGCTTTTGCTGTGCTTGTTGTTGCTGTGCTGGTTTAGTTAGGATCTGGGTAGTTTGAGTTGTGTAACTCAACCTTTGATTGAATCTAAAGCTCAAGCATCTCAACTTTCAACAATGTAAAGTGTTTTTTCAAACTGAGTTAAAACAACCGATTGTTTTATCGAAACAACCGATTGTTTAAGCTTAGGTGTTTTGAAAACTGTTTTAAAGTGTGAAAATTGGTTAAGTAACAAAACAACCGATTGATTCGAGGAAACAATCGATTGTTTGTTATGTTTTTATAACAGAAAACAGTTTTGACTTTGACTGAGCTTTAAATGATTTGAAACTGTTTACGCTCCAGTCATTAAATGCTTTGACCAATCTTTCTGAAAGCTTTTATGGGTTTGTTAAGATTTGATAAACAAACTTCCTTTTATATAATTCAGAAATCTCTTTTAAAAGGTTTAGAATGCTTTTAACAATGGGCTGCTAAGAGAGTTTTGGAAAATTGCTGAGATTGCTTAAGAGCTAAAGAGATTGATCAAAGTGCTGAGATAGGATTCTCTTGTACTGATTTCAGATTGCTTCTGTAACAAGTGTAATCCTTGTAAATTCTGTGAACATTCGTTTTGTTCTGTTGCTAAGAAGAGCTGTGTGTTCTTGAGGGGATCAAGATCAGCTTTCTTAGTGTGGTGTGCTGACCAAGGAAAGTGTGTTTCTTGAGGGTGTTCAAGGTCACTTTCTTGGTTGTGTGTAAGTAATCTAGTGTTGATTGCTTAGTGGATTTCCTCAGGGTTTCTGAGAAGACTGGATGTAGCTCTGGGTTGGAGTGAACCAGTATAAACATCTGTGTACAATCTCTCTATCCCTAACTCTTTAATTTCAGTTTATTTGTTGTTTGCTGGTATAAACAACCGATTGTTTCGAAGAAACAACCGATTGTTTTCCTGGCAGTGCTGTTTTGCTTGCTGTTTTGGCAAACTGAATTGCTTAATCATTTGATTTCTGAAAGATATTCATTCTAGCTTGGAAAAGTTTGCGAAAACCTCTTTAAACAATTCACCCCCCCTCTAGTTTAAAGCCATCTTTCCTAACAGGTCTTACCAATGAGATTCCTTTCACTCATAAAGAAAAGAAGTTTGTACTCTATCCATTATCACCTTCACAAGTGGTAAAGGATCAAATACAAATGAAGAAAAAAAGAGAAGATGAGATGAGGCGTGGGAGAAGAGTGTTCCTTCCCACAAAGTCATTCAGAAAGAAGAAAAATTTGAAAATAAAATTGAAAAGATACTTCTTTCTGAACAACCTTCAGGCCTCTTGCTTTGTAAAGGAACACTTGCATGGACTGCCGCACTTTTTGAAACTTGTGAGCTATACCTCCTCAAGTAAAAGAAATTTTAAAATAATTTGATGATGTATTCCCTAAGGAAGGCCCCATTGGACTTCCACCTTTTAGGGGTAAAGAACACCAAATAGATTTAGTTCCAGGAGCTAGTCTACCAAATAGACCAGCTTATAGAACTAATCCTAAAGAAACTAAGGAGATAGAATCACAAGTACAGGATTTGTTGGAGAAGGGCTGGGTTCAAAAGAGCCTAAGTCCTTGTGCTATACTTGTTTTGTTGGTGCCAAAAAAAGATGGTAAGTGGAGAATGTGTTATGACTGTAGAGCCATCAATAACATCACCATCGAATACAGGCATCCAATCCATAGACTAGATGATATGCTTGATGAATTGCATGGGTCCAATCAATAATGTGTTATGACTGTAGAGCCATTAATAACATCACCATCAAATACAGGCATCCAATCCATACACTAGATGATATGCGTGATGAATTGCATGGGTCCACGATATTTTCCAAGATTGACCTTAAAAGTGGATATCACCAAATTAGAATCAAAGAAGGTGATGAATGGAAAACTGCTTTTAAGACCAAGTTTGGACTATATGAGTGGTTAGCGATGCCTTTTGGACTCACTAATGCACCTAGCACTTTTATGAGGCTAATAAATCATGTCTTAAGGGATTGCATAGGTAAATATGTAGTAGTTTATTTTGATGATATCTTAGTGTATAGTCAAAGCCTAGATTCCCACCTAAGTCACTTTATAAGTGTACCTTTTGTGTTGATAGTGTAGTATTTTCAGGTTTTATAGCTAACAAAAAATGGGGTTCATGTTGACCCCGAGAAAACCAAAGCCATCCAAGAGTGGCCAACTCGACAAAATGTAGGAGAAGTTAGGAGTTTTCATGGTCTAACAAGCTTTTATAGAAGATTTGTGCCTAACTTCTCAAGTCTAGCTTCACCACTCAATGAGTTAGGAAAGAAAGACACTCCACTTTGTTGGACAGAGAAGCAAGATCAAGCCTTCAATAGGCTAAAAGCTATACTCACTAATGCACCCATTCTAGCTTTACCGAACTTTGCGAAAACTTTTGAGCTAGAGTGTGATGCATCACGAGTAGGCATAGATGTTGTGTTGTTGCAAGGTGGACACCCAATTTCTTATTTTAGTGAAAAACTTCATGGTGCCTCCCTCAACTACCCCACCTATGATAAGGAGATCTATGCACTTGTGAGGGCCCTAAAGACTTGGGAGCACTATCTAGTTTTAAAAGAATTTGTCATACATAGTGATCATGAGTCTTTAAAGTATTTGAAGGGTCAGCATAAGTTGAACAAACGACATGCAAAGTGGATGGAATTTCTTGAGCAATTTCCATATGTTATCAAATACAAGAAGGGTATATTTGTGGTAGATACTCTCTCAAGGAGACACGCCTTCTTTTCAAAACTTGGAGCCCAAGTTCTTGGATTTGAAAACATACTTGAACTTTACAAAAAAGACCAAGATTTTGCATCCACCTTTGCTAAATGTGAACATAGAGCACAAGGAGGTTTTTATGTGTCTGAGGGGTACTTATTTAAAGAAGGAAAACTTTGTATACCCCAAGGAACACATAGAAAACTTCTTCTAAAAGAGTTTCATGAAGGAGGACTCATGGGCGATTTCGGAGTTGATAAAACTCTAGAGCTTTTAAAAGGAAAATTCTTTTGGCCACACATGAGAAAGGATGTCCAGAGACATTGTTATAAATGTATTTCTTGTTTAAAAGCTAAATCTAAAACAATGCCTCATGGACTCTATACTCCTTTACCTTTTGCAAGTGCTCCATGGGAAGAAATAAGCATGGATTTTATTCTAGGGCTTCCTAGGACAGCAAGAGGTTTTGATTCCATTTTTGTGGTTCTAGACAAGTTTAGTAAAATGGAACATTTTATTCCATGCCACAAGGTGGATAATGCTAATAATATCTTTAGGCTCTTCTTTAGAGAAGTGGTAAGACTTCATGGTCTACCTAAAAGCATAGTTTCGAATAGAGATCCAAAATTGTAGGCTATTTCTGGAGGACTCTTTGGGAAAGGCTTGGAACTAAATTGAAATTCTCAACTTCTTGTCATCCTCAAACGGATGGTTAAACTGAAGTTATAAATAAATCTCTTTCTACTATGCTTAGGGCAATCATGAGAGGCAACCACAAATCTTAGGATGAGTACCTTCCCCATATTGAGTTTGCATATAATAGGATAGTCCATAAAACTACTAATATTTCTCCATTTGAAGCTGTACATAGGTTTAATCCTCTTACTCCTTTAGATTTTGTACCGACCAGTCCTCGGACACCGAGAATAGCTAGTAATGGCCATAGCCACGTGGGCTGGGTCCCACAGGTAGTAGGGACTAATGGGATGATTAGTCATCAGCATGTCGACCACCAAAGTGAACTGAGGTGTCCTCGTCACTCAGCAGGGTGACGAGTCCTCGACAACTGAGTGCGACGAGGTTACATCGGTCTTGGATGTTGGTCTTGGATATTTTGAACAACAAAACTAGAACATCTACGATGGGTCTTGAGAGAAGACCAGTTATCAGTAAAATGCCCAAAAGTAAGGAAAGGCCTAAGTCATAAAGCACCCATGCGTGTGGCAGGGAAAGCACAGTTAGGTGGAGAGTCTTGAAGGCTTGAGTGCCCATCAGGATTAGGGTTTCAGGTGAAGCTACATGCATGGCACGTGAACAGTGAGGGCACTCCCAGGACAGATGGCCCCAGAGTTTAGGTGCACGAGGGGGTACCCATGTGACCATCCTGTTAGAGTTTGCACTCCAGTTAAGGAAAGCCTTACGTGTTAGATTGCCTTAAGTCTGGGTGATAGCGGCACAAGGGTATTCTTGTAAACCCTAAATATGGGTAGTGGCGCAGAGGAAACCCTAGACTATATAAAGGATAGTGAAATACTTCACAAAGGTACGCAGTTTCTAGACCTAAACAGATATACTCAATACACTTGGTGTACTTGCCCTAGTTTTGACTTGAGCGTCGGAGTGCAAACGGCCTCTAGGGCGTCCCCTTTCTATCTTGCAGGTGCAGGTTGTTTCGAGGCAGCAAAGTGTAATTCAAGGTGAGAAAGGGAGACGCGTGATCGTCGTAGAGTCAACCGACAGGAAAGTCAACCGGCAAGAACAGATTTGTTGCCTCTTCCTAACCCACAAGAATTTGTGTATAAGGAAGGAGTAACAAAAGTTGAATTTGTTAAGAAAATGCATGAGAGGATTAAGGAACAAATACAACAACAAATAGAGAAATATTTAAAACATAGCAATAAGGGAAAGAGGGAGATAATCTTTGAGGAAGGAGATTGGGTTTGGCTTCATCTTAGGAAGGATAGATTCCTAAATAAGAGAAAGTCCAAACTTAGTCCCCAGGGAGATGGACCTTTTCAAATCCTCAAGAGAATCAATAATAATGCATATAAACTTGAACTACCTGAAGAATACAGAGTACACACTACTTTCAATGTCATGGACCTAACCCCTTTTGTAGGTAGTGAAGAAGAAGAGGCAAAAGTAGTGGATTTGAGGGCAAATCCTCTTCAAAAGGGAGGGGACAATGAAAGAGGCCCAAGCACAAGCCCAACAACTAGAAGATCAAGGCCAACAACTAGAGCTATGGTAAAGAAGATTCAAGAAGACTGGGATGCTGCTACTGATGGCATAGAAACCTTCCTATATATGTTAAAAAATGCCATAAATCTAGTGTAGAGTAGAATTTATTTTCTTGCCAAAATAGAATAGGAATTTTACTTGTATTTTAAAAAAAAAAATTGTAATTAGGGTTGGATTAGGCATTTAAAAACCGACCTAGGTTAAATTAGGGTTTCTAAAAGACTCCTAATTAACCTAGGCCGGTCCTTTAGACGTAAAATGAGCACATGTTACACACCATGTCACACCTTCCATTTGAGCTCATTTTAGGCGCCAAGTTCAAACCTAAATCATTTGAATTTTCCCTCCAATTCTCTAGTTCAAATTCGGCCCTCTACACCTATATAAGGAGGTGCTTGGTTCATGTATTTTTAAGATTAACGAATGAGTGAATTGTTGCCCAAGTTGCTAATCAATCTCACTCTCTTGTCTCTGCCTCTTTAGGTTAGACACTTTAGTCTTCATTCTTCACCTAGCTCAAGTGATTAGGCCTCACCTATCACTCTCCATACTTAGTGTGCACCTCCAAGGAAACTGCAAGCTCCATGGGAGCCTCCTTGCACGCCTTCTCCATTGAAGCTTCCGCCACTCTCCATCCAAGAATTCAATTCGGCATGAAGGCACCATCCATCATATGTTTTGGCCTAAAATGCAATTCTGCTGTCACGTGCAAAATTATTTTTCACTTTTCTAATACCATTCTCGCGGGTCACGGCAAGGAATCTCCAATTGCCAAATTTATCTGCACCATCATGCCTAATTCAAAGTATCAAAATAATGATTTCATTTCAATGCACATGCTGATTTTACCAACAACCTTTATGGGTCCTCACTCTAATTTACGATACCAAGCCAATGGAAATTGTTGGCTCAATTTAATTTTCATGGCTGTTCTTGCCAGTTGTCCTGGTCGCTAGTTGACTCTAAAGGCGAGCTCTGACTCTATCTGCCTCTATTGGAATATGCACTTTCCTGGGTTGGTTGGACGTGGCTCCATTGAGACAGAAGGTGCCCTACCTATTAATTGTACTCCAACAATCAAGTCAGTATAGGGCTTATAAGAAACAAGAAGTATCTAGTTTCAGGCTTAGAAAAAGCGTACCTTTACCTGGGAACTCAAGTCCCTTTTATAGACTAGGACTAGGCTACCTCTTGTAACAACCTTCCCTCACGAGAATCTTATCTCGATTGAGAGCGCATTCAATGGGAGAAGATCCTGCTACAGTGTGCGCAATCTTAACACCACAGCTGTGCAGAATCTTATCTCCTTGGAGTGCATAAAATCTTAATAGAATAACTGCCTAGGTACCTGATCCGGTCGGTCATCGGTAGTCGATGACGTCAGCAGCAGATGACCACGTTGGCCAGTCACAGAGCAACGCGTGGAATGAGATAGCAGATGAACCAGGGTGGAGATCATTCAAGAACGGCGATCAGTGGTCAGTTACCGAGTGACCTCCACCAGCAGATCAGTTCCTACATGAGCGCCTGGAAGCAGAGCGCGAGAAGTGATGAAGCACTGATCAGTCATCGATGCATGCAGAGTGATCAGTCGTCGGGGGTTCCTTGCCAACACGTGTTAAACTGGGACCCAGGCTCCCAGCGAGAACGTTACCCAAGGACCTCGCCCGATTCCATAAGCCGAGCACGATAACGTGAAGTATCGCCATCGGCCATCGGTCAGGATGAGAGATACCTCGGTCATCGGTGTGTGTCGAGGTGACATCGGCCGCGCGATGTGAACAACGCGACCAGTGATCAGTAAAGCGCCCAGAGGCAGGGAGTGGCCTTAGTCGCGAGACGACCATGCACGAAGATGGGAAGACACAGTTAGGTGCAAAATCCTGCTGGGACAAGAACCCATCAAGGTTAGAGTCTCCCAGTGAGGTTGCATGCATGCCACGTGGACCGTGAAGATGTTCCCAGAGAATAGGTAGGGCAGATGGGCACAGAAGTCGAGGGGTACAGAGGTACCCACGCGGCCTCCCCTGTCAGACTTTGCACTCAAGTGAGGAAGGCATGCACGCAAGGTAGCCCTGGAGGGTAGATAACGGCGGTGCAGAGCAATCAAGTGGCCCTAGAGGTAGCCAGTAGGGGGCGACGCGGGATTATATGAGGAAGAAGAAACACTACACCAGGTATGCAATACGTAACCCAGAAATTAGACAAAGAGAGTTCTTGGTGTTTCCTTGCCCAAAACTGACTTGAGCGTCGGAGCTACACCGGCCGCTAGGGCGCCCCTCTGTGTTTGCAGGAACCGTTTGCTTCGTTCAAAGGGAAGCCAACCGGAGGAACAGACACGGACGCGGGAGGAACGCGGAGCCTATCCACGCTCGAGTCCGCGGCGGGACCAGTACCAACTCCCGGGGTCTAATCTGTTTCATGTAGGCATACGTGCCCTTGCGTATCATGCATATGCTCTTATGTATCATGCATGCAAACTATTCTATCAAACCCTAGCACGCTTGGGCTTAGGCTGATAAAGAACGTTTTACTCGTGCTAGACCCAAATGCACCCCTAGGCCCATTAACACACGTTTCGCTGACTTACCAGGCCCTGTACGCGAATGATTACACTAAATGTATGAATGAGAATTAATATAGACATACTTGAGCCCAATCATGTGGTCCGTCAACTCGACCCAACTTCCGAGTTGACCTCTTTGTCGCAAACGCTGATGTCCGACCACCGAGCACTAAGCTCTAGTCCAATACACAAGCCCCCCAGTCTCGAGCTGAGCTTGCTCCAATGAGTGTAGCAAAGTGACTAACTGCTTGTCGACGGCGACCTACGTGTCATGTGAATAGCTCAGCGCACACAGTATGTTGTGGTGATGTCTCACAACACTCCATCGTGAGTGTACACGTGGCCATCATCAATGTCTAGAAAGCGTTGTCACTTACGCTTCCTTTGCACGTTAATACTTCGAAAACCCAAAACCCTTCTTCACTGTTTCATTACGCTTTCAGAGACTTTGTGCTTCTCTTCGAACTCTCTGCTCCTTCTCCTTCAACTTAAACCAAACCTCCTTGCCTCAGCTCATCAAAGGAATCAAGGTATGTCCTTTAACCCATGAATTCTCGTCCATTCCATTTTAATGCTGTTAATCTATTCATATCAACTGCATTGGGATTGTTTATCTTTCGCGTGATTGGGATCATTGCCTCTGGTTTTTGCTTCGTTGTTTTCTTCCTTTTCGAATCGCATGCGCTTTCTTTATATGAACTGTTCTTGCCGGTTGACTTGCCTGTCAGTTGACTCCGCGACACTCACACGCCTCCTTCCTCACGTTGATACGTGCTTGAATCTTTGCGAAACAATCTGCACCTGCAAAAGGGAAAGGGGCGCCCTAGAGGCCGTTTGCACTTCGACACTCAAGTCAATAGGGGGCAAGTAACACCAAGTGTATTGAGTTTCTCTGTGTTTAGGTCTAGAAACTGCGTACCTTTGTGAAGTTTTTTATATTCCCTTATATAGTCTAGGGTTTACTGCGCCGCTAGCCTTAATTAGGGTTTACTGCTCTGCTAGCCATATTTAGGGTTTACTGGAATACCCTTGCGCCGCCATCACCCAATCTTAGGGTAATCTAGCACATAAGGTTTCCTTCTCTGGAGTGCAAACTTTAACAGGGTGACCACCTGGGTGCCTCCTTGTGCACCTAGTCTCTGGGGCCACCTGTTCTGGGAGTGCATTCACTGTTCACGTGCCATGCATGTAGCTTCACTGGGAAAACCCTAGTTCTGGTGAGTACTCGTCCCCTCAGGACTCTACACCTAACTATGCTCTCCCTGCTACCCGCATAGGCTCTTCGTGATCCAGGCCTCTCCCTACCTCTGGGTATTTAACTGGTCATTGGCCCACTCTGGGAACCAATCTTAGCTGTTCCGTTTACGCTGTTCAAATCACCCAAGACCGATGTCACCTCGCCACACTCTGTTGCCGAGGACTCCTCAACCTGCAGAGTGACGAAGACACATCAGCCCTTTCTGGTGATCGTCACGCTCTCTCTGTAGGCTGATGACTAATCACCCCTCTCTGTAGGTTGATGACTCATCACCCTTCTCTATAGGCTGATGACTAATCACCCTTCTCTGTAGGCTGATGACTAATCACCCTCTCTGTAGGCTGATGACTAATCACCCCTCTCATCAATACCACCTGTGGGGTCCATTCCACCTGGCTTTGGCCCATGCTGTGGGACCCGCTGACGTCCGAGGACTGGTCAGTACACAAGCCCCCCAATCTCAAGCTGTTAACTTGTTTCAGTGAAGAGACTAAGTCATGGGTGAGGACTGATCGGTACACAAGCCCCCCTAGTCTCGAGCTGTTAACTTGTTTCAGCGAAGAGACTAAGTCATTGACTCGGGTGACCTACGTGGCTCTGCACATAAGTACGTGAACAGTGCGCTGGAAGGACACTTCACCAACCCCGTTTCATCTGCTAACACGTGGCTGCATCAACGGTTTGAGATTCATAACGTTTGCGCTCCCTAGGGCTACGTTAAACCTCTTCAAAACCCCGCGCCACTTCATTGTTCCATCACTTTGCACTCTCACCTTCTGTAAACTCTATCTTCCAGCGCACGCTCTCTTCCTCTCACCAGGCTTCTCAAACTTCTTCGCCCTCGCTCAACCAAAGGTATGATTTTTATGTCTTCTCCTGCTTCATAACATAATCTCGATCATCCATATTGCATGCTATAACTGTTCTGGGCCCGTTTGTGGTTTGTGCATTCTAGGGTTTTTGTTCTTCTTTTTTGGGTTCGTTCTACCTTCAAGTCTTCGTCCACCATTGTTTTCTTCTAAGCCTTTTTCTTTTCCTGCCTCTCATTTGTTTAGATTCGAGATGGCCAGAACCAAAACTACCTCCAACCCTTCTCCAACCGTAGCGGTTGATTACAGGGCCCTCTACCCATGGGCTTCTGAGAATCTCCTTGCTGAGAACTCCAAACTCACATCCCGTGAGGATCTTCGCAAGCATAGGGATGATGAGAATGAAATCAAAGGACGCATCTTTGGCAGGGAAACTAACGCGTAAGTCTCTGTGCGACCCTGTACAGAAAACGAACCCGTTTGCGCCGATGATCGCTGCAACAACGGGGAACCTTTCTTCTTCTTCTACGCCACCATCTTCAAACGAGTCAAAGTCCGCCTTCCTTTCACTGGGTTCGAGAGGACTTTGCTCACAGAGTTAAATGTGGCGCCTGCCCAACTGCACCCCAACAGCTGGGCCTTTATCAGGGCGTTCTCCGTCCTTTGCAATAACCTAGGGTTCACTCCCTCCGTCGACGTGTTTCTTTACTTCTTCAAGGCGAAGAGCCCCGGCAAGAGGCTTTGGGTGAGCCTAAATGGGGTGGCAGGGAGAGTCCTACTCACTCTCTTCTCACAGTCGTACAAGAACTTCAAAGGAAGGTTCTTTCGAGTCTGTTGCAGCTCCTACGACTCCACCATGCTCGATGGGTTCCCATTATATTGGGTGGTGAAGTTGAAGTTCAAGAAACCGCGCAGGCTCGAAGAGTTGATTGTCCCTGACCAAGAACTCTGCCAGACCATCTCCAGCTGGGGCGTGGTGTTTGACACCGCCCAGCTGATTAAGCATGAATATGACGCCGAGACCCTCAGCATGTACATTGGTACATCATCTCCGTCTTGCACTTAACTGTTTATATACTGCATCTTTGTCTTCCTCACCCCTTTCTTGTTGTCCAATGCAGACATCGTGCTCAGCGCTGAGAAGAAGAGAAGGTTGGCCGAGGTGCTGAATCGCCGCAATGCTAGCGGCTCAGCCCCTGCCGGTTCTTCATCACCCGCGGGTGCTACCCTGGAACCCATTGTTGAAAAATCCAAGAGGGCAGCCCCTGTAGAGGTCTCCGACGATGAGGACACTTGTTCTGGCCTTGATTCAAAAGGAAAAGGGTGGGGACTGCCGCGGAGGTCTCTTCAGCCACAGAAGGGCACCCTTCATCCTTTAGGGAGCACCCTCCCAGTGCTTCATCCCCCCCGAGCCAATCTTAATGCTTGAGGGGGGTGGGGAGAGTGCTCCTCCTACTGGCCAGATGCCTTCTGCCCCAGAGCTGCCTTCTCTGCTCCAAAGATCTCTTGCGCAGATGCCTGGCCAAGCTGCTTTGGAGGCCATGGACAGAAATTCCCTCGAGCACTTCCTCAATCATGGTCTTGGGGAGTTCCTGGCCGCTTCAAACTTCTTGCTGGTCAAGGGCAGCGCTGAGGATGAGCTGCTCGAGAAGACCACATAACTGGAGAAAGAGCTGGAGCAGAAGGATCTCCAACTCCGCCAAGCGGCTAAGCGTGAGACTGCCCTTAATTAAGAACTGGGTAGTCTCCGCCAATCTGAAAAGGAGACCAAGAAGCTCCTCTTCTCCAAGGGGTAGGAGGCCCTCCAGCTTGAAGCCAAGATTCTCCCCCTCTGCAACAAGATCATCGAACTGGAAGAGCAAGCGGAGGGGGCTCAAGCCAAAATGACCAAGCTGGAGGAAAGAGCTACCAACCGAGAAGTTCAGCTGGGCAAGGTTGAGGAGGAACTTGCCCAACAAATTGAATTGCTGAAGAAGACTGAGACTGAGCTCACTGAAGACGCCGCCGACGCCTATGGGAAAGGCTTTGGTGATGCCCTTGCTCAGGTTGCCTGCGTGCATCCTGAGATGGACCTCTCACCATACTTTGCAACCATGCAGGTAGTCGACGGGCAAATAGTGCCCAGATAGGTCTTATGAGTAATTGTATCTAGCGGCTGAACATCTTGTAATTACCCTCCTTTATAATGTAATTACCTTGCTTTCAATCTTCTTTGCTTTATACAGCACTTTGCTTGCCTTTGTATTTCTGCTGCTTGTTCATCTGTTTGACATGCTTCATATTTTGTGGAACTCACGACTTTCAGATCACAAATAACGCACCTGTCAAAATGAATCTTAGGTAGCACGATTTCTGCTGATTTCACTAGTGAACCCTTATTTTAATCTGGGAGTTCTCACTCGGAGGGGAAGGTGTTCCTTGCGAACTCCCCTTAACACTCACGAGACCTCTAACCCCAACTAGTAGGTTCTGACTGACCTCTCATCGCTCATAGGCGAGGAGGATTTTTCTGGTCGAACCCTTTCACATTGGAAGTTCTTACTCGAAGGGGAGGTGTTCTCTACGAAGCTACCTCTCCACTTACGAGACCTCTAGCTCCAAGTGATAGATTCTAACTAACCTCACATCGCTCACAGGCGAGGAGGATTTCTCTGGGCGAACCCTTCTTTCACATTGGAAGTTCTCACTCGAAGTGGAGGTGTTCTCTACGAACCTACCTCTCCACTTACGAGACCTCTAACTCCAAGTGATAGGTTCTAACTGACCTCACATCACTCACAGGCGAGGAGGATTTTTCTGGGCGAACCCTTCTTTCACATTGGAAGTTCTCACTCGAAGTGGAGGTGTTCTCTACGAACCTACCTCTCCACTTATGAGACCTCTAACTCCAAGTGACAGGTTCTAACTGACCTCACATCGATCACAGGCGAGGAGGATTTTTCTGGGCGAACCCTTCTTTCACATTGGAAGTTCTCACTCGAAGTGGAGGTGTTCTCTACGAACCTACCTCTCCACTTACGAGACCTCTAACTCCAAGTGGCAGGTTCTAATAGCATTGTACAGCCAGGGCGCGAGGCATGCGGGCATCGCCAGGGCCCGAGAGACATGCGGACATCGCCAGGGCGCGAGACATGCGGGCATCGCCAGGACGCGAGGCATGCGGGCATCGCCAGGGCATGAGACATGCGGGCGTCGCCAGGGATAGACATCGGTCGTCTTCCAAAGAGAGACATCGGTCGTCCGTCAGGATGAGTCATCGGTGGAAGGTTATCGCACGATGTCGTGTTTCACACAGATAAGGTGGGACCCAGGCTCCCAGCATGAAACGTACTGCACGCGCGCCACGTAGACAAAAAGGGTGGTTCAGAATAGTGACATTGGAAAGTTGGCATGCGCAAGAGACACTCGCGGCCGTACTGTTCAGGGAAGTGGTTGGCATGCGCAACAGACAACCCTGGCCGTACTGTTCAGGGAAACATACACTCAGGCTTTCCTGTAGAGTGGGTGGTGGCAGCAGCATGTGTGGACAAGTTAGTGTAGATTCAAAAACCCACTTCGGAGAGGCAAAGAGCGTGGCAGTGGTTCAAGAGTGAAAGTAATGGAAGAGGGCCAAGCACAACCTTCCATGAAAGGCAAGAGCCAAGTCAAGAGCGTCTAAGACCAAGTCAGGAGCGTCTAAGACAAGCTAGGAGCGTCTAGGACGAGAAGGCCAAGCTAGAAGCGTCTAGGACAAGAAGACTTGGATCAAAGCTATGAATGGGAGAGTGACATACTAGCACATATTCCGTGAAGGCCCATCAAATGTAGTTTAGCTTTAATTGGGGTGTAAATAGCATAGCCATGTGGGCAAATGTTTATTTTTCTGCACATCAGAATTAAGGAGAAGTTAACCTTCCCACTATTCTAGAAAGCCCATGGAGAGGGTGAACTTACAAACTAGACACACCCCTCCCTATGTGCTCACACTTTCCATGTGGCCCATGTGCTTCACATTTACATTTCATTTGGCTAGCATTAGGGTTGCATTATGGTCCTCCTTAGCCTATTAAAGGAGGAGCCTACACCTTGTATTTTCAAGATTAAATAGAGTATTGTTATGCTGCCAAAATTGTGCCATACACCACTCTTTGCCTAACACTTAGGTTTTAGTCTTCAATTCATCACTACCAAAGGGGCTGGCCAAACCTCCCCATTTCCTCACTCTTCATGCACCTTCAAGGCACCCATGCTTCCTAGGAAGGCCTTGCTCACCTCCTCCATAAGCTTCCGCATCCATCATCACCAAGGAACTCCAAAATCCAAAGAAGAGCTCATAGGAATGCTATCATTTGGTATCTAGAGCTATGGTTCTTCAAAGATGAGTATCTCTTTTCATTTTCTTTTTGAGTTCTTCTTTTCTCCAAGTTGTTCATCTTTATTCCAAGTTGTCTTGCTGTTTTTTGTGTTTTAATATGATTTGAATGCTTGTTTATTCATTTCATTTGGTGGGTTTGTTCAAACTTGTGCTTGAACATCTATTTTCAATTTTGTGTAGGATTCTTGATATATTTGTGTTGCTGTTTTTAGTTTTAGGTATTTGAGTCTTGCTTGAAATTTCATTTGGGTCATATGATGTTCTTGTGTCTTTTCATTTTATGAATCCATAAGTTTTGTCTAAGTCATGTGTTTCCATATTTGTCATCAAATCCTAGTAGTACTCTTTTTGATTTATTTGTTTCTTGTTTTTGGTCTGAATGTTTGATCTGAAATCTGTTTTGTGTTGATCCTTTGGTGCATTTTTAATTTTAGTTTGAGTTCTTATTTGTGTGTTAGATCCACACAAATTCCATCATATTAACTCCATTGTGTTTTTGAGGTATATCATTCTGTTTTTCATTCCAGTTTTCAGAACCCCCTGTTTTTCACTTTTCTGTGCTGACTGTTTTGATTTATGAAAATCACATACATCATCAAAAACTTTTGAGCCTCTGGATTTCACAAATTTGAGGTGTTAGCAAAAGAACAAAACAAGAACCATCTGAAAAGAAGAAATAGAAAAAAAAAAGATAAATATTACAAAAAAAGTGTGCAATCCTGACGTTCCAGCTGGCAGCTCTGAGCACTGATTTTATAAAATTTACCAAAATTAATTGGTACATGCGTTTGGAGTGAAACCAACGCCAAAAGTTTGTTAAGATCTTGTTCTGATTGTGTCTCAATTTTCAGAAGCAAATACAAAAGGGTCAGCTCAGCATAAATCTTTTAAAGATACGCTTTCTGGACCACAACAATATGTGCTTTTCTGTAGTGCTGTTTTTTGGTTTTTAAATCAAATCTAGTGCTATTCCTAGGTTTCTTTTTTTGTGCCATCCATTATTTGAGTACCTTTTATTTGCTTGTCTAATTTCATTTGAACTCTTTCTAGTTGTGTCACATTTAAATTCCATTTGTGTGGTACTGTTTTTCAAATTAATTTGTTTCTTGCTTTCTTTCTTTGGCCTCTAAGCTTGTGGGTGGATTAAATATCAATTGGTACTTGTTGAGTGAGAATTTGACTTGAGGGGAGTCTAGCTTGCTTAATAGGTGCTGGATTGAAGATTTTATTGACCTAATTCCAAGAGGAACAAAGGCAAAGGGCAGCAACAAACACCATACTACAAATACACCACATTGCTTGTGTTAATTACTTGTTAATCACGCAATTAGTCGGTGAGTGTGTCTTCAAGGGCTCCAAGTGTCCAAGAAGCCTCACCTAGGGCCGTCTAGCTTAATTTTGTTTTTATTAATTGCTTTAATTGAACCAACTTGCTTTAATCACTTCGTTAATTTCTTGTTTAATCTTGTTTAAGGCTTTCATAGCTTGCATTGTTTTCTTGCATTAAAAATTTGATTTCTTCAACCTAATTGTGTTTTAAGTGGTTTACTAAGAGAAAGCTTTGTGTGAAGACATTGAGGGATAGTCTTTGGCTAAGGCAAGGCTTGGTATTTAGTAGTCCATTGTGACTCACCTCCCTTACCTGGAAGACTACCTTCTTTGACTTCCCTAAATTTTCTCAAGGTAAAATATTTCTATACACAAAGGTCTAGTCATGTCTTCTCATTCCTTTAAATCTCTTAAAAGTGAGGTGAAATCCTTGAAATCTCTTTTGGAACAACTTTCCAAGAATATTCAATCAATTTCATCTAAACAATTGGAGAATGAGGCCAAAACTAATGAATTGACTAAATCAAAGGATGAGAAGTCTCACATTTCAAAAAAATTACCTTCTCATGCATCTATCTCTAAAAGGCATGATTCTTTTGGGGAGGGAAGACATAGAAGAGATAGAAAAGAACAAGAAAGCCCAAGAGAGGTTAGGGTAGACCTACCCCATTCCCATGGAAAAGAAAATATAGAAACTTGCCTAGATTGGGAAATGAGGGTAGAAAAATTGTTTGCTTCCCATAAAGAAAGAAAGGAAAGAAAGATACAAAAGAAAAGAGAGGAAGCCGAAAGGGAAGCTAAAGAAAAAGAAAAAGAAAAAGAAAAAGAAAAGCATGAGAAGACCCTTGAGAAACAAAAGGCGTGGGAGAATAGTGTTCCTTCTCACAAGGTCATTCAACAAGACAAAAGATTTAAAAATACCTTTGAAAATATGCGTCTTGTTGAACAACCTAGCCTTTCCTTTTGTAAAGGAAGACTTGCAAGCATAGTAACAAAAAAAGAGTCTTTAAAAGAAGCTTGCATAGATAAAGATAAAGTGGATTATTTCTCATATGTGCTAGGATATCACCAAGTGAATGTCAAGTTATTTACAAGCATCTACAAAAACAAATTTTTATGTGAAGTAGTGCCTAAAGAAACTTGTCATGTCCTATTGAGACAACCATTGCCAAGTGTGCAACTTCTCATAAACAATGGTTGTAACAACGAGACTATCTTTACACATAAGAGAAAAATTCTTCATGAAGGAGAACTCATGGACCAAATTAGAGTTGATAAAACTCTAGAGCTTTTAAAAGGAAAACTTTTGTCACCCATGAGAAAAGATGTTCAAAGACATTACCCTAGATACATTTCTTGTTTTAAAAATACACCTAAGGTGATGTCTCATGAACTCTATACTCCTTTACCTTTTGCAAATGATCCTTGGGAAGACATAAACCTCAATTTTATCTTAGAGCTTCCTAGGACAACAAAAGGTTTTGATTCCATTTTTATGGATATGGATAATCTCTTCTATATAGAAGTGACAAGTCTTCATGGTTTATCTTCAAGCATAGTATTGGATAGAGCTCCAAAATTTGAAAACCATCATTTGAGGAATCTTTTAGAAAAACTTGAAATTAAGTTGTACTCTTCAAATTTTTATCCTCAAAAGAATGGTCAAAATAAAATTGAAAACATAGCTCTTTTTACCATGCCTAGAGAAATCATGAAAGACAATCACAATTCTTGGGATGAGTATCCTTTTGAGCATGCATACAATGGAGTAGTCCACAAGACTACTAATATTTCTACATTTGAAATTGCATGTGGACTTAATCCTCTTTCGCTTTTTAAGTTGTTACCCTTTCCTAAAGGTATTGTGCCTAAGGAAAAGGTAACCAATATTGAAAATTTTCAAATACATAAGAGGATTAGAGAACACATACAACCATCAAAAGAGAAATATTGTACAAAGTTGCCAAAAACAAAAGAAAAACAAAAATGGCAACTTCATACAATTAAGTTCTCTCCAATTGCTCACACTAACACCTTTACTTTGTTTGATGATTTCCATAGGTGGACGTTTGATCCGGGAGGACAAGCCTTGCCGAAACAATAGGCTGCTATCCGAGATCAAATTTGTAGATCTGAGGATAGATCTTCTCAAAGGAGGAGGAGATGATGGACACCATCCAGCCCCATCCATCCCCCTAGTTGAAGAAAAAGCAAGGGATTTGAGGACAAATCCTTTTTCAAGAGGGAGGGGATGATGGAAGAGGGCCAAGCACAACCTTCCATGAAAGGCAAGAGCCAAGTCAAGAGCGTCTAAGACCAAGTTAGGAGCGTCTAGGACGAGAAGGCCAAGCTAGAAGCGTCTAGGACAAGAAGACTTGGATCAAAGCTATGAATGGGAGAGTGACATACTAGCACATATTCCGTGAAGGCCCATCAAATGTAGTTTAGCTTTAATTGGGGTGTAAATAGCATAACCATGTGGGCAAATGTTTATTTTTCTGCACATTAGAATTAAGGAGAAGTTAACCTTCCCACTATTCTAGAAAGCCCATGGAGAGGGTGAACTTACAAACTAGACACACCCCTCCCCATGTGCTCACACTTTCCATCTGGCCCATGTGCTTCACATTTACATTTCATTTGGCTAGCATTAGGGTTGCATTATGGTCCTCCTTAGCCTATTAAAGGAGGAGCCTACACCTTGTATTTTCAAGATTAAATAGAGTATGGTTATGCTGCCAAAATTGTGCCATACACCACTCTTTGCCTAACACTTAGGTTTTAGTCTTCAATTCATCACTACCAAAGGGGCTGGCCAAACCTCCCCATTTCCTCACTCTTCATGCATCTTCAAGGCACCCATGCTTCCTAGGAAGGCCTTGCTCACCTCCTCCATAAGCTTCCGCATCCATCATCACCAAGGAACTCCAAAATCCAAAGAAGAGCTCATAGGAATGCTATCAGAAAGAGTGAGTTCACCTTCATCCCTCTCTTTTCTCTCCTTCGCGCTGCGATTCAGGCACCCTCAAGCACCAATACGACGAGCGACGACTGCCCTTGGACACCTGGGAGGTTCTCTGCAAGTTCTCCAGACCGAGACGCTAAAACAGAGTGAAAGCATCTTTAAGCTTCGGTGGGTTTTGGAGCTCTTGGTGCTTTGCGCTAGTCCAGGTAAGGGAAGCTAGCACTTTACATTTATAAAAACGTTAGGCAAGTAAGTTCTGAAGTGAGGGCGACGTGGTCGCCGGTTTTCATATTCCTGTTCACAATGCTCTGTTTTTATGTGTGGGGCAACGTGATCGCCGGTTTTAATGTTGTTTTCGAAATCCCCTGTTTTAGCGTTGTTTGAAACTGGGTTAGTCTTAAATGTGAAATGCATGTGATATTCGAAAATCTAAACCGTGGAATGAATGTTGCTGTGACTGAAATCATTTATTAAGTGTTGTATGATGAGTTGAATGTTGTGAATGTGGGATCAAGGCATAGTATTTTCAGGAAAGAAAATACCGTGTAAGATCGTGTGTAATGTGCATTGACTAGGGACTTGTCTAGAAGGAGATATCCTGACTTTGCTGATATAATGGAATCACATAGATGAAGTTATTCAGTTGTGGAGAGTCGAAGGAGGTTCATATGTATGGGTAAGTTGTTTGAAAGATAACTGACTTGACCTGTTATATGAATTAACCCTGTCATACCGGGAGAGTGATGATATTGAGATTGTGTATGCGCATGGCTGTGTGGATTTCACAGCGACCCTGTGTGGATTTCACAGTGGTGTGGTATGACGGGTGCAGATCTCTGAGTCTGAGTCAACGCACGAGTCTTCCGGAAGTAGAGTCATGTGTCTATATGTTATGAGTCAGTGGAAAGTCTGACATGTGAACCATGAGTATTGAATGTATTGGATAGGCACTTGACGAGTTTGTGGTATATGGGGATGTTGATGGTTGAAAATTGATATAGTTTATGAATGGTGTGAAGATTTATATTTTCTAATGATATAAAGTTTCATGTTTAAAGTTTTGAAAAATATCTAGCTTACCCTTTTATCTTGTATCGTGGTTGTTTTCTTAAACCTGTGATGATCGTGTATATTTGCACGGGAGCAGATGAGGCTGCAGGTAGTAGAGCTCCTCTGTGAGTGGTCGCCGGGAGGAGATCGCCTGTTTCTGTTTCTGTTAGGAGATCGCCGTTTTCTATTTTCTATCAGGAGATCGCCTGTTTTTTTTTATTTTGCTGTATTTTGTTTAAGTTTTGGAATTGGCCGATTATGTATTAAACTCCCTGTGAGGAGAAACTTCATTACATATATATAATTATGTTCACTTCAATATATTTGTTTACCTTTATTTTCCTTATATAAATATGAAAAGGATTTGGCGGGATGGTACACATTCAAGTCCCGATACGGGAAAAGTTCCACTTTATCCCTTATCTCAAGATTGAGGCCACTCAGGAACCTAGCTATGGTGGTGGTGGCTTCTTCCCTAATAGAGGCTCTCATAATGTAAAGCTCCATCTTTTGCCTATACTCCTCTACACTCATGTTTTTCTGTTGGAGTCTTTGGAGCTTGTCCATTAACTCCCTATCGTAGTACGAATATGGCGATGTCTCAGGGCTCCCCTAATGATGGAAGAGGGCCAAGCACAACCTTCCATGAAAGGCAAGAGCCAAGTCAAGAGCGTCTAAGACCAAGCTAGGAGCGTCTAAGACAAGCTAGGAGCGTGTAGGACGAGAAGGCCAAGCAAGAAGCGTCTAGGACAAGAAGACTTGGATCAAAGCTATGAATGGGAGAGTGGCATACTAGCACATATTCCGTGAAGGCCCATCAAATGTAGTTTAGCTTTAATTGGGGTGTAAATAGCATAGCCATGTGGACAAATGTTTATTTTTCTGCACATTAGAATTAAGGAGAAGTTAACCTTCCCACGATTCTAGAAAGCCCATGGAGGGGGTGAACTTACAAACTAGACACACCCCTCCCCATGTGCTCACACTTTCCATGTGGCCCATGTGCTTCACATTTACATTTCATTTGGCTAGCATTAGGGTTGCATTATGGTCCTCCTTAGCCTATAAAAGGAGGAGCCTACACCTTGTATTTTCAAGATTAAATAGAGTATTGTTATGCTGCCCAAATTGTGCCATACACTACTCCTTGCCTAACACTTAGGTTTTAGTCTTCAATTCATCACTACCAAAGGGGCTGGCCAAACCTCCCCATTTCCTCACTCTTCATGCACCTTCAAGGCACCCATGCTTCCTAGGAAGGCCTTGTGTAACATCCCGCCAAATCCTTTTCACAGTTATAAAATGAAATAAAGGTAAAACAATAATATTGAAGTGAACATACGTATTTATATAAAATGGAGTTGCTCCTCACAGGGAGTTTAATACATAACCGGTCAATTTTCCAAAACTTAAAACAAAATACAGCCAAATAAAATGAAACCGGCGGTCTCCCTACATAAACCGGCGATCTCCTATCAGAAGACCCAAAACAGCCGATCTGCTATCAGAACAGAAAAACAGGCGATCACCACATAGAGACAGAAACAGGCGATCTCCTTCCGGCGACCACTCACTGAGGAGCTCTACTCCCTGGAAGATCATCTGCTCCCGTGTAAAATACACGATCATCACAGTTTTAAGAGAAAACAGCCACAGAACAATACAAAGGGTAAGCTAGATAATTTTTTTAAAACTTTAAATTATAAACTGGACAACCAACGTAGATCAGCCTTTTTAAACATTCTCAAGAGTCCATCACTTTCTCATTCATATCACACAACCATCAAGTGTCTATCAACAATTCTCAATATTTCACATTTCTCACGTCAGACTTCGACTGACTGATCACACATAGACACTTGACACTACTTCCGGAAGACTCGTGCGTTGACTCAGGCTCAGAGATCTGCACCTGTCATACCACACCACTGTGAAATCCACACAGGGTCGCTGTGAAATCCACACAGCCATGCGCATACATAGTCTCAATATCATCACTCCCCCGGTATGACAGGGTTGATTCATATAACAGGTCGAGCTCGTTCTTTTTCACACGACTCACCCATACATATGAACCTCCTTCGACTCTCCACAACTGAATAACTTCATCTACGTGATTCCATTATATCAGCAGAGTCAGGATATCTCCTTCTAGACAAGCCCCTAGTCAATACACATTACACACGATCTTACACGGTATTTTCTTTCCTGAAAATACTATGCCTTGATCCCACATTCACAACATTCAACACGTCATACCACTCAAATGAATGATTCAAATCACAACAACAATCATTTCAAAGGTTCAGATTTTCGAATATCACATGCATTCCACATTTAAATCTCAAACAGTCTCAACGACACTAAAACAGGGGAGTTCGAAATCTGTATTTAAAACCGGCGATCACGTCGCCCAAGCTCATGAAAACAGAGCATCATGAAAAAGGGGTTTAAAATCGGCGATCACGTCGCCCCCACACATAAAACAGAGCATCGTGAAATTGAGTTTAAAACCGGCGACCACGTCGCCCAAACACATAGAACAGAGTATCGCGAAAACAAAATATGAAACCGGCGACCACGTCGCCCCCACTTCAGAAACAGCTAGCCTACGGCTTTTATTGAAAAACAAAGCTAGCTTCCCTTACCTGGACTTGCGTAAACTTCACTAAGAGCTCCAACCCAACGAGCTTCAAGGATGCCTTAACTCTGTTTTAGCGTCTGGTTTGGAGGACTTGCAGAGAACCTCCCAGGTGCTCTATGGCAGTCGTCGATAGCCAAGCAGGGACGTGATAAGGCCTGAATCGCAGAGTGAAGGAGAGAGAAGAGAAGGATGAAGGTAGACTCACTCTGTCACTCTTGAACCACAGCAACGTTCTTTGCCTCCCCGAAGTGGATTTTTGAATCTACACTAACTTGTCCACACATGCTGCTGCCACCACCCACTTTGCAGGAAAGCCTGAGTGTACGTTTCCCTGAACAGTACGACCACGGTGTCTCTTGCGCATGCCAACTTTCTGATGTCACTATTCTGAACCACCCTTTTTGTCCACGTGGCGCGCGTGCAGGACGTTTCATGCTGGGAGCCTGGGTCCCACCTTATCTGTGTGAAACACGACATCGCGCGATAACCTTCCACCGATGACTCATCCTGGAAGACGACCGATCTCTCTCTCTGGAAGACGACCGATATCTCTCTCTGGAAGACGACCGATGTCTCTCTCTGGGAGACGACGCCCGCATGTCTCTCGCGCCCCGGTGATGCCCGCATGCCTCTCGCGCCCCGGCGATGCCCGCATGCCTCTCGCGCCCTGGCGATGCCCGCATGCTTCGCGCCCTGGCGATGCCCGCATGCCTCTCGCGCCCTGGCGATGTCCGTATGTCTCTCGCGCCCTGGCGATGTCCGCATGCCTCGCGCCCTGGCGATGTCCACATACCTCGCGCCCTGGCGATGTCCGCATGGGTAGTCTAGGCGGCAGGCGATTATGTACTAACCAAGCGATCTCATAGTCTTCTAGGCTACACTTTCCTTCCTTTACTCTTCTTGATCCACATGTCTTCCTCGAGCACACCCTCGTGATTATCTCACGATAAGGTCATCGCACCTGACTACTTTGTTAATACAATAGTCAGCCGACCGACCTCTACCAGCTGACCCCAGACCTTGGGTGACGTCCGAGGTCCGACTACTACGAAACTTCTATTACCAGCTCTTTGTATTTTAAATAATAACATCTTCTGAAATTATTTAAATATAACACTTTTATTCCAATTAAAGTTTCTAGGTCCTTACAATCTCCCCAACAAGAAAAATTTTCGTCCTCGAAAATTGAATTACAAGGAAAAGAGGTATGGATGGGCTTCTCTCATGGTTTCTTCTAATTCTCATATTGAGTCACCCGATCTGCACGTCGTCCACTTCCAACACGTGACTAGGGTCTGCAAGATACTTCCTTAGCTGTGATACGTGAAATACATTATGCAGGTTTGCTAATTGGGGAGGTGGGGCGATCTCATAAGCCACTGGACTGATCCCCCTTAGGATCTGATATGGCCCAACAAACTTAGGGGACAGCTTCTTTGATCTGATAGCTCGTCCTACACCCTTGGCTGGTGTCCCCCTCATAAAGACATGATCCCCAGCAGCAAACTCCAAAGGTCTTCTCCTCTGATCTGCCTAGGACATCTGCCGACTTTGAGAAGCTTTCATTCTGCCTTGTATCAGTTTCACCTTCTCGGTTGTCTGCTGAACCAACTCTTACTGCTCCAATACTTCATCAAATTCCATTGTACATCCCTGCATATGGAATATGCTGCTCCATTGAGCGCCAACTCCAGCATTCACACTCTACTTCCAACCTTGAAGACTTGGTCGAGCAAGTCCAGAACTAGGCTCTTAACAGAACCAGGACTAGCCCGTTTAGAGAAAAGCGAGCAAGATCTCTTCATCGGAAGGAAAGGGGACAACTGACTACTGCTCATGCCCCCTAGCCAATTCAAACTAGGATCCGAAATATCCTTATAGGAATCAACTTCTGCGTCTTAATCAAAACCATCCATCGACTTCCCAACTGCTGATCTAATTCTCACGCTCCCTAAAGGAACACCTTTGGTTCACCACTATACTACATAATTCTGCACCTTATAAAGACAAAGTTCCTGTTGCTATTTCTTTCTAAATCATTATTATGACTTCTTTTGCCAACTCGGCTTCCTGCTCCCATTATGACCTCCTTTTTCAATGTATACATTGAATGCATTGATTTGGGTTCAGGTGCCAATCCGAAAAGGCATACGAGAACGAACGCACCCTATATCTCAACCACAACCATACAAGTAGTGGAGCCGATTGGAAGATTTCCTTTGCATCCGGAATTTCTTGCTTAAAGACAACTCTATTCTTCTTCTCCCCGATACAACAGACTATTGCCACCCACATTCCCTTCCACACCTGATTCTACTTGGATGCCATATGTATAAAATAAAAGTTCTCAAGGTGAGACCTCAAATCCTTATGTTGAACAAATAGAACACCTAACCACTTGAAGCACATAGACCAGCCACGTTGTGCAATGGTACAATCCAAGAAAAAAGTGTTGAGTGAATTCTTCTGACTCCCTACCCAGTGCACATGTAGAAGAATTTATTGCCACCCCTCTCCTGAGAAGGTTGAAACTTAGTTGAAATTTTTTCCAGTAGGATTCTCCACCCAGTGATTAGTGTTTTAGGCATTTCTTTTGCTTGCCATGGGCTGGAGAAAACTCCACCTGTAGGTTTGGTTAGCCAAGCGAACGTAAGCTGATTTCACAGGAAAGACCCCTTTGGTATCCCCTCTCCCAACAAGATGATCCTTGGATTCCTTGTTGATGTTGCCCCTGTTTATGTACGTCAACAAATTTTCCTCCAAGCCCAATTCCCATCCAAATCTATCCCTCTCCCAAATTAGCCGCCATTGCCAACCAGAATCCTCCCAAAAACTTACTTTTCCCATCGTCTTGCCTTGGTCCATAGAAATGGAGTAAAGTCTAGGGAACAAAGATTTAAAGTTAAAGTTAGTGGCCCACGCATCTTCCTAAAATCTCACATCCCCTCCGCCTCCAACTTTCCAAACAATAACTTTTTGGAACCAACCATCATCTTCACCCTCCTCGCCCACCTTACATACATCTCTCCACCACCACGATTGATATTTCAAATGAGCTCGACTTCTCCCAAGTTCCGAGCCATATTTTGATACAAGAATATTTTTCCATTTCCCTTTTTCATCACTCATCATCCACCATTTCCATTTCGCCAGAAGAGCAAAGTTAAATTTTCTGTTATCTCTTAAATTCTTCATTTGCTAGTATGCAAATTCTGCCATTAATCTTAATATCTCATCTTCACCCATTACAAAGCCTTTAGCCTGATCGGTGCCTAGTAATTCCACAATACGTTTCAGACTAGGATCCTCTAATTGTTCAATCAAAACTGGTTCACCCTCCTGGTTCCAACAATAAGGGAGTTCTGCATTTCCTCCCATACAAAGCTTCATACAATTACTGTCTTCAAATCTTCATAACAATACTACCACTGCCGATTCTAAATCATAAGTAGAATAATTTTCTCTCATGAAATTTGAGTTGCATTGAACATATACAACTCCTGTAGTCCATACATAGTTGAGGTCCTTCATCTTCCTTTTTAACCAACAATGCTGGAAACCCCAAGGAGATATATTGGGCTTGACTAACTGCGTCTCTAACAACTCTTCCACTTATTTTCTTCAATTTAATCAACTCGGCTGAACTTTGGAAACACTATCTTTCGTTGAGCAAAACCTTTGAAAACGTGATTGACAGATCGCCAATCCCTTTTCTGGAATAACATCCAATTCATCTCCTACATACTCAACATAAACTAGGCCAAATTTCGAATCACATACTGCTTTCAAATCCAAATCAATTAAACAACATCCATTCTACGTGAAACTTTCTCTCTCATCCAAGCAATTTCTCCGCCTGTTGCTTTTCAACAATTTTCTTTGCCTAACTGTAACTTTAAACACAATTAAGATATTTCATCTTTCCTCTTTCCCAAAATCATTGATACATCTCAAGATGATATAATCATCTATCATCTTGTAAACTTATTCTCCACCAAATCTCAAATTTCCTTTTAAGCCTTGTTGTCCAGCTAGAGCCATCTTATGTTGTGTTATTGACACTAACATCTTCCAAGCTCCAGGTCAAAGAAAATTCCTACTTTCATCTTGGAACTTAACTCCAGTACTCCCTATAGAAGCACGTGCTTAAATCTTTAAACCCTCAATATACTTCTGATTTACTCTTCATGTCTTATATCTATCTGAAACTAAATCATGGCGCAACTAAATCTAACTTGCACTTGCTTCACACTTATTGGGTAACTATCCATTTTACTTTCTAGAGATCCTGAAACTATTGTTTTCCATATTCTCTACAACTATAAGAATGAAATCGATAAGAAATCAATTCATTCAGGAGGTGACATTTTGACCTTACAAAGGTCAGCATCTCAAATTCATTTAGAATTTGAGTTCATCAACAGAATCATAATGCTTGTAACATCAACCATAACACCAGGATAACTACTGGTATACAATCATCAATCCAAACAACCACTTTCAATCAATTACAAAGACACTCAAGAGAATGAAATAAATCACACCAGAATTCATTGTATGCTAAACATCAACCTTTAGAATTAAGATTGAGAACATCTCGATCCAGTTATGAGTGTGCACCCTCACTACTTTATCAAGATCCTTTCATTCTTAATACTAAAATTTTCAGTTAGAGCATATATTCACTACAGCACACACAAAATTTTAATACAAAAACGTTTGAAAGCCTTTCACCATAGTTTTTGTTTAAAACTCAAATAAATTTTATGAGCAGAAGAAACACAATGGATCCACAGCCCTCAGGTCATCCTAAGGACGAACTGCTCTGATACCATTAATGTAACATCCCGCCAAATCCTTTTCACAATTATAAAATGAAATAAAGGTAAAACAATAATATTGAAGTGAACATACGTATTTATATAAAATGGAGTTGCTCCTCACAGGGAGTTTAATACATAACCGGTCAATTTTCCAAAACTTAAAACAAAATACAGCCAAATAAAATGAAACCGGCGGTCTCCCTACATAAACCGGCGATCTCCTTCCGAAGTGGATTTTTGAATCTACACTAACTTGTCCACACATGCTGCTGCCACCACCCACTTTGCAGGAAAGCCTGAGTGTACGTTTCCCTGAACAGTACGACCACGGTGTCTCTTGCGCATGCCAACTTTCTGATGTCACTATTCTGAACCACCCTTTTTGTCCACGTGGCGCGCGTGCAGGACGTTTCATGCTGGGAGCCTAGGTCCCACCTTATCTGTGTGAAACACGACATCGCGCGATAACCTTCCACCGATGACTCATCCTGGAAGACGACCGATCTCTCTCTCTGGAAGACGACCGATGTCTCTCTCTAGAAGACGACCGATGTCTCTCCCTGGGAGACGACCGATGTCTCTCTCTGGGAGACGACCGATGTCTCTCCCTGGGAGACGACCGATGTCTCTCTCTGGGAGACGACCGATGTCTCTCTCTGGGAGACGACGCCTGCATGTCTCTCGCGCCCCGGTGATGCCCGCATGCCTCTCGCGCCCCGGCGATGCCCGCATGCCTCTCGCGTCCTGGCGATGCCCGCATGCTTCGCGCCCTGGCGATGCCCGCATGCCTCTCGCGCCCTGGCGATGTCCGTATGTCTCTCGCGCCCTGGCGATGTCCGCATGACTCGCGCCCTGGCGATGTCCACATACCTCGCGCCCTGGCGATGTCCGCATGGGTAGTCTAGGCGGCAGGCGATTATGTACTAACCAGGCGATCTCATAGTCTTCTAAGCTACACTTTCCTTCCTTTACTCTTCTTGATCCACATGTCTTCCTCGAGCACACCCTCGTGATTACCTCACGATAAGGTCATCGCACCTGACTACTTTCTTAATACAATAGTCAGCCGACCGACCTCTACCAGCTGACCCCAGACCTTGGGTGACGTCCGAGGTCCGACTACTACGAAACTTCTATTACCAGCTCTTTGTATTTTAAATAATAACATCTTCTGAAATTATTTAAATATAACACTTTTATTCCAATTAAAGTTTCTAGGTCCTTACACCTTGCTCACCTCCTCCATAAGCTTCCGCATCCATCATCATCAAGGAACTCCAAAATCCAAAGAAGAGCTCATAGGAATGCTATCATTTGGTATCCAGAGCTATGGTTCTTCAAAGATGAGTATCTCTTTTCATTTTCTTTTTGAGTTCTTCTTTTCTCCAAGTTGTTCATCTTTATTCCAAGTTGTCTTGCTGTTTTTTGTGTTTTAATATAATTTGAATGCTTGTTTATTCATTTCATTTGGTGGGTTTGTTCAAACTTGTGCTTGAACATTTATTTTCAATTTTGTGTAGGATTCTTCATATATTAGTGTTGCTGTTTTTATTTTTAGGTATTTGAGTCTTCCTTGAAATTTCATTTGGGTCATATGATGTTCTTGAGTCTTTTCATTTTATGAATCCATAAGTTTTGTCTAAGTCATGTGTTTCCATATTTGTCATCAAATCCTAGTAGTACTCTTTTTGATTTATTTGTTTCTTGTTTTTGGTCTGAATGTTTGATCTGAAATCTGTTTTGTGTTGATCCTTTGGTGCATTTTTAATTTTAGTTTGAGTTCTTATTTGTGTGTTAGATCCACACAAATTCCATCATATTAACTCCATTGTGTTTTTAAGGTATATCATTCTGTTTTTCATTCCAGTTTTCAGAACCCCTTGTTTTTCACTTTTCTGTGCTGATTGTTTTTATTTATGAAAATGACATACATCATCAAAAATTTCTGAGCCTCTGGATTTCACAAATTTGAGGTGTTAGCAAAAGGACAAAAAAAGAACCATCTGAAAAGAAGAAATAGAAAAAAAAAGATAAATATTACAAAAAAAGTGTGCAATCCTGACGTTCCAGCTGGCAGCTCTGAGCACTGATTTTATAAAATTTACCAAATTTAATTGGTATATGCGTTTGGAGTGAAACCAACGCCAAAAGTTTGTTAAGATCTTTTTCTGATTGTGTCTCAATTTTCAGAAGCAAATACAAAAGGTTCAGCTCAGCATAAATCTTTTAAAGATACGCTTTCTGGACCACAACAATTTGTGCTTTTCTGTGGTGCTGTTTTTTGGTTTTTAAATCAAATCTAGTGCTATTCCTAGGTTCCTTTTTGTGTGCCATCCATTATTTGAGTACCTTTTATTTGCTTGTCTAATTTACTTGAACTCTTTCTAGTTGTGTCACATTTAAATTCCATTTGTCTGGTACTGTTTTTCAAATTAATTTGTTTCTTGATTTCTTTCTTTGGCCTCTAAGCTTGTTGGTGGATTAAATATCAATTGGTACTTGTTGAGTGAGAATTTGACTTGAGGGGAGTCTAGCTTGCTTAATAGGTGCTTAACAAGTAATTGACACAAGCAAGATTGCAAAGAAATTAAATGACACTCCCTTTGTTGCTTTTACTATTTGCACCCCTTTTGTTGTTCTTCTAGTTGCACCCCTTTTGTTGCTTTTCTACTTGTTGGGCCTTCCAAAGTGTGTGGTGTGTTTGTAGTATGGTGTTTGTTGCTGCCCTTTGCCTTTGTTCCTCTTGGAATTAGGTCAATAAAATCTTCAATCCAGCACCTATTAAGCAAGCTAGACTCCCCTCAAGTCAAATTCTCACTCAACAAGTACCAATTGATATTTAATCCACCAACAAGCTTAAAGGCCAAAGAAAGAAAGCAAGAAACAAATTAATTTGAAAAATAGTACCACACAAATGGAATTTAAATGTGACACAACTAGAAAGAGTTCAAATGAAATTAGACAAGCAAATAAAAGGTACTCAAATAATGGATGGCACACAAAAAGGAACCTAGGAATAGCACTAGATTTGATTTAAAAACCAAAAAACAGCACCACAGAAAAGCACAAATTGTTGTGGTCCAGAAAGCGTATCTTTAAAAGATTTATGCTGAGCTGACCCTTTTGTATTTGCTTCTGAAAATTGAGACACAATCAGAACAAGATCTTAACAAACTTTTGGCGTTGGTTTCACTCCAAACGCATATACCAATTAATTTTGGTAAATTTTATAAAATCAGTGCTCAGAGCTGCCAGCTGGAACGTCAGGATTGCACACTTTTTTTGTAATATTTATCTTTTTTTTTCTATTTCTTCTTTTCAGATGGTTCTTTTTTTGTCCTTTTGCTAACACCTCAAATTTGTGAAATCCAGAGGCTTTGATGATGTATGTGATTTTCATAAATCAAAACAGTCAGCACAGAAAAGTGAAAAACAAGGGGTTCTGAAAACTGGAATGAAAAACAGAATGATATACCTTAAAAACACAATGGAGTTAGTATGATGGAATTTGTGTGGATCTAACACACAAATAAGAACTCAGACTAAAATTAAAAATGCACCAAAGGATCAACACAAAACAGATTTCAGATCAAACATTCAGACCAAAAACAAGAAACAAATAAATCAAAAAGAGTACTACTAGGATTTGATGACAAATATGGAAACACATGACTTAGACAAAACTTATGGATTCATAAAATGAAAAGACACAAGAACATCATATAACCCAAATGAAATTTCAAGCAAGACTCAAATACCTAAAAATAAAAACAGCAACACAAATATATCAAGAATCCTAAACAAAATTGAAAATAGATGTTCAAGCACAAGTTTGAACAAACCCACCAAATGAAATGAATAAACAAGCATTCAAATCATATTAAAACACAAAAAACAGCAAGACAACTTGGAATAAAGATGAACAACTTGGAGAAAAGAAGAACTCAAAAAATAAAATGAAGAGACACTCATCTTTGAAGAACCATAGCTCATGATACCAAATGATAGCATTCCTATGAGCTCTTCTTTGGATTTTGAGTTCCTTGGTGATGATGGGTGCGGAAGCTTATGGAGGAGGTGAGCAAGGCCTTCCTAGGAAGCATGGGTGCCTTGAAGGTGCATGAAGAGTGAGGAAATGGGGAGGTTTGGCCAGCCCCTTTGGTAGTGATGAATTGAAGACTAAAACCTAAGTGTTAGGCAAGGAGTAGTGTATGGCACAATTTGGGCAGCATAACAATACTCTATTTAATCTTGAAAATACAAGGTGTAGGCTCCTCTTTTTATAGGCTAAGGAGGACCATAATGCAACCCTAATGCTAGCCAAATGAAATGTAAATGTGAAGCACATGGGCCATGTAACATCCCGCCAAATTCTTTTCACATTTATATAATAAAAATAAAGGTAAATGATTATATTGAAGTGAACATAAATATATCTATATATATAATGAAGTTTCTCCTCACAGGGAGTTTAATACATATTCGGTCACTTTTTCAGAAAAACGTAAGCAAAATACAACAAAATAGAAGAACAGGCGATCTCCTAACAAAAGGGCGATCTCCCATCAGACAGGCGATCTCCTATCATACCGGCGATCTCCTATCAGAAAACAAAAAGGGGTGATCGCCTAACAGAACAGAGATAGGCGATCTCCTTCCGGCGATCACTCACCGAGGATCTCCACTTCCTGCAACATCATCTGCTCCCGTGTAAATTATACACGATCATCACAGTTTTAAGAAAAGACATCCACAAAACGAAAATGCAGGGGTAAGCTAGATATTTGAAAGAGAGTTTAGATATGAACTGAAAAAAATCAAGATAAAACCAATTTAAGACACTCACGTAAAACCATCAAGTAAATCACATATTTCACAATTTCCTCAAGAGTCTTTCAATTCACATACACCATCAAGTAAATCACATATTTCACAATATTTTCAAGAGTCATTCTATTTCACAAAACTGCATCAAGTGTCTATCAATTCAATGTTTCTCATTTCTCACGTCAGACTTCCACTGACTCATCACACAAGACACTTGACACTACTTCCGGAACACACGTGCATTGACTAGACTCAGAGATCTGCACCTGTCATACTACATTGCTGTAAAGTTTCCACAGCTGTGCACATGAACATAATCTCAATCTCATCACTCTCCTAGTATGACAGGGTTAATCCACGTAACAGGCCAAGCTCGTTCTTTTTCACAGGACTCACCCATTCATGAACCTCCTTCGACTCTCAACGCCTGAATAACTTCCTCTATATGGTTCCATCATATCAGGAGAGTCAGGATATCTCATTATAGAAATCACCGATCAATGCACATCCTACACAATCTTACACGGTATTTTCTTTCCTGAAAATACTATGCCTCGATCCACATTCACAACATTCAACACATCACATAACATTTCAACGAATGATTCCAACCAAAACAACAACCATTCCAAGGTTCAGATTTTCGAATATCACATTTAAATCTCAAACAGTTTTCAAACAACACAAAAACAGGAGATCATTCAATAACAGATGAAAACCGGCGATCACCTCCAGGAACCGGCGATCACGAACAAAACTGGGTTTAAAGCAAGAACAGTTTGAACACCCGGCGACCACGTCGCCCCCAACATCAAAATCATCACACATACAGTTTTCATTAGAAGTAAGGCTAGCTTCCCTTACCTGGACTTGCGCAAAACACCAAGAGCTCCAAAACCCAACGAAGCTTAAAGAATGCCTTGGCTCTGGATTTGCGTCTGGTTTGAAGGACTTGCAGAGAACTTCCCAGGTGCTCTAATGGTAGACGTCGATAGCCAAACAGGGACGTGATGAGGTCTGAAATGCAAAGTGAAGGAGAGAAGGGAGGAGGTAACTCACTCACTCTTGAACCACTGCAACCTTCTTTTCCTCTCAGAAGTGGGTTTTTAAAACTAAACCTACTTGTTCCACAATTTCCGCTGCCACCGCCCACTCTTGCAGGAAAAGCTTGCCTGCACACTTCCTTGAATAGTGTGCCCACGTGGGTTTTGGGTCACTTTCCGTACCAACTCTCTGGAGCCACTGCTCTGAAGTACGCTACCTGACTACGTGTCGCGCATGCAAGACGCTCATGCTGGGCCCTGGGCCCCACTTCATCTGCGTGAAACACGACATCGCGCGATAACCTTTCGCCGATGACCACTGGCGCGAAGACAATCCACCGATGACCTCTCGCACGAAGACTAACCCCCCGATGTCCTCTCGCGCGAAGACTACCCACCGATGACCTTCCGCGCGATGACTAACCCGCATGCCTCGCGCCCTGGCGATCACGTGAAGTCTAGGCGACCGGCGATTATGTGTTAACAAGGAACTTTTGTAGTCTTCTAAGCTACACTTTCCTTCCTTTTTATTTTAAATAAAAAAAAACATACTTAGAATTCATTTAAAATATACTCTTTTATTCCAATTTAATTTTACAGGTCCTTACATTCTCCCCAACAAGAAAAATTTTCGTCCCCGAAAATTGAATTACAAGGAAAAGAGGTATGGATAAGCTTCTCTCATGGGTTCTTCTAACTCCCAAGTTGAATCCCCCGATCTCTCATCCCACACCACTTTCACCACGTTGATGGTCTTGCCTCTGAGCTGTTTACTTTGCCGATCGTCAATCCTGACTGGTTTTGCTTCAAAGGACAAGTCATCCCTGAGCTGCACATCGTCCACTTCCAGCACATGACTAGGGTCTGCCATGTACTTCCTCAGCTGTGATACGTGAAAGACATTGTGCAGATTCGCTAAATGGGGAGGTAGGGCGATCTCATAAGCCACTAGACCAATCTTCCTTAAGATCTGATATGGTCCCACGAACTTAGGGGACAACTTCCTTGACCTGATCGCCCGTCCTACACCCTTGGTTGGTGTCACTTTCATGAACACATGGTCTCCAGCAGCAAACTCCAAAGGCTTTCTCCTCTGATCTGCATAGGACTTCTGCCTACTCTGAGAAGCTCTCATTCGGCTTTGTATCTGTTTCACCTTCTCGGTCGTCTGCTGAATCAATTCAGGCCCAACCAAGACTGCTTCGCCCTCCTGGTACCAACATAAGGGAGTCCTGCATTTCCTCCCATATAGGGCTTCATATGGTGCCATCCCAATACTGGCGTGGTAACTATTATTATAGGTAAACTCTACCAGTGGCAACACCTCATCCCAACTTCCCAATTGATCCAAGACACACGTCCTCAGCAGATCTTCTAAGGACTGGATCGTTCTTTCTGACTGACCATCTGTTTGGGGATGATATGCAGAGCTCATCCTCAACTTAGTTCCCAAGCACTCTTGTAAGGTCTGCCAAAACCGTGAAGTGAACCTGGGATCTCTATCTGAAACGATGCTGGAAGGAACTCCATGCAACCTCACTATTTCTTGGATGTATAACTGTGCCAGCTTGGCCATAGGCATCTTCATATTCACTGGAAGGAAGTGGGCACTCTTCGTCAGCCTATCAATGATAACCCAGATTGCATCATGACCCTTTACCGATCTGGGTAAATGGGTGACAAAGTCCATGGCGATGCTGTCCCATTTCCACTCAGGGATATCCAGTTGCTGCAACAGCCCGCCAGGTCTTTGATGCTCTACCTTCGCCTTCTGACACGTTAAGCAGGTTGCAACATACTGGGCGATGTCCCTCTTCATGCCCGACCACCAAAATGACTCCTTCAAGTCATGATACATCTTGTTCATGCCTGGATGAAGGTTAAGGCGACTCTTATGACCTTCTTCTAGGATCATCTTCTTCAACTCTTCATTTGCAGGTATGTAAATTCTGCCATTAAATCTCAAGATCCCATCATCGCCCATTACAAAGTCTCTCGCCTGATCTGTCCCTAGTGACTCCATAGTACGCTTCAGACTAGGGTCCTCCAACTGCTTATCTCTTATCATTCCAAGGAAGTCATTAGTTATAGTCAGCTTACTACAACTAATGTGATTTACATGAAATTCTACCCCAAGGTTTAAGTCTCTGAATTGCTCGATCAGTTTCTGCTCTTCCATCATTATGGTGGCTACTTGTATTGATTTTCTACTCAAAGCATCTGCCACTACATTGGCTTTCCCTGGATGATACATGAGTTGAAAATCGTAGTCCTTTAGAAACTCCATCCACCTTCTTTGTCTCATGTTTAATTCTTTCTGATCGAACAGGTATTTCAGGCTCTTATGGTCACTGAACACCTGGAACCGAGCTCCATATAAATAGTGCCTCCAAATCTTCAAGGCAAACACCACCGCCGCTAACTCCAAATCATGAGTAGGGTAGTTTCTCTCATGAACCTTGAGTTGCCTTGAAGCATATGCAACCACTCTCTTTTCTTGCATCAAAACACATCCCAAGCCCTGATGTGAAGCGTCACAGAAGACATCAAAAGATCTTCCTACCTCGGGGATCACCAGCACTGGGGCACTGGTCAACCTCTCCTTTAGTTCCATGAAGCTTTGCTCACATCGGTCGGTCCAAGCAAAAGGTTGGTCCTTGCGGGTCAGCTGTGTTAAAGGAGCCACTACCTTGGAAAAATCCTCAATAAACCTCCGATAGTAGCCCGCCAAACCCACAAAGCTTCTTATCTCAGTGACTGTCTTAGGACGTTCCCACTGCAGCACTGCCTCCACCTTGGCTGGATCCACCGAGATCCCCCGAGCAGATATTACGTGACCTAAGAAGTTGACTTCCTTCAGCCAGAACTCACACTTGGAGAACTTGGCATAGAGTTGCTTCTCCCTCAGAATCTCCAACACTGTCCTCAGGTGTTCTTCATGTTCTTCCTCGGTCCTTGAATAAATGAGTATGTCGTCTATGAAGACCACCACAAACTTATCCAAGAAAGGATGAAAAATCCTATTCATGTAGTCCATGAACAGGGCTGGAGCATTGGTCACTCCAAACGGCATCACCACATATTCATAGTGCCCATAACGAGACCTAAATGCTGTCTTTTGAACATCTTCGGCCTTTACCAAAATTTGGTGGTACCCCGATCTCAGGTCAATCTTTGAGAACACCGAGGCCCCATTTACTTGATCCATCAAATCATCAATCCTAGGTAGAGGATACTTATTCTTGATGGTCAACTTGTTCAACTGCCTGTAGTCTATACATAGCCGAGACCCTCCATCCTTCTTCTTAACTAGGAGTACTGGAGCTCCCCATGGAGATACACTGGGTCTGATGAATTGTTTCTCCAACAATTCTTCCACTTGCTGCTTTAACTCTACCAACTCGGCTGGTGCCATCCTGTAAGGTGCCATTGACACTGGTCCAGCCCCAGGTACTAAATCAATGGAGAATTCCACTTCTCTCTTAGGGGGTAATCCAGGTACTTCTTCTGGAAATACATCCGTGAAATCTCTCACCACGTGTATTCTACTGACGTCCCCTTCATTCTTTACTTCCAACCGAGCTAGCATCACGAAGCACCTCGCTCCTCCTTCCAACTCTGACTGCCCTTGCCGAGCAGATATCACATCAGATGCTGGGAGGTCTGGAAACGCTATCTTCTGACTACCGCAGTCTATGAGGACGTGATTGGCAGCTAGCCAATCCATTCCCAGGATAACATCCAGGTCCTGAAGAGGTAGGCAGATCAAGTTCACTTTGAATCTGCGTCCCTCTACTATCACTGGACATTCGGGGCAAACTGTAGAGGTCAGCACCTGTCCTGACGCAGGTGTAGAGACCAACAGTTCAAAAGGTAGTTCCTTCACTAGAAGGCCCAGCTCGGCTACACACAGACTTGACACAAAGGAGTGTGTCGCTCCAGAATCAAACAAAGCTTTTACACCTTTACCAGCCATAAAACAAACACCCTGCACAAGGTTACCTGATAGGGACGCCTCAGCTCCTGACATGGCAAACACTCTTCCTGTTGTCTGAGGTCTGCCGCCTCCGTTCCTCAACTGTTGGGAACTACTGGGTTGAGTCATCCTATTCTGGGTAGGACAATCTTTAGCAACGTGTCCCGCCTTTTGGCATGCAAAACACCTTCTCTCTGAAGCCTTCTTGGGACACACATTGGGCGTGTGTGGTCCACCACAATGGAAACATTTGGGTCTCCACGGTTGCTGCTGCTGAAACTGGGGCGACGCTGCTCCTGCCCTATGCTGTGTAGGTCTCGCATAAGGCTTACTCTGCTGCTGCTGCACCCTTGCCTTCCCATTGGAGGAACCCCCTGGGTGGGACCTGATCACCCGAGACTCACCCTTCTCCAGGGTCTCCACCATCTTCGCCTTCTCTACCAAGGCATGAAATTCTCTTATGCACATCGGGGCTATGGTCCTCTTCAGCCCATGCTTCAGTCCTTCTTCAAATTTTCTGCACCTCCAAGCCTCAGAGGTAGCTTGGGTATAAAACCTGGCGAGGTACTCAAACCGAGCAGCATAGGCGTTCACAGACATATCCCCCTGCTCCAACCTTAGGAACTCAGCTTCCTTCGCAAACCTTGCGCTGTCTGGGAAGTATTTCTCCAGAAACTTCACCCTGAAGCCCTCCCAGTCTGATACTTCTTCTCGGGATTCCATCATTTGTTGAGTTCCCATCCACCAGAACTCGGCTTCTCCAGATAGAAGGTATGTGGCAAACACCAACTTCTTATCCTCAGGGCAGGAGGTCGCCCTGAAGATCTTCTCTAACCCCCTGACCCACTGATCTGCTTGATCAGGGGTAGCATTCCCACTGAACTTAGGTGGGCTATGCCTGAGGAATTCGGTTAGTCCCATCTGCTCTTGAGGCTGACTAGCGTGAGAGGCTGTTTCAGCCGACCGAGCCGTCTCCCAGTGGTGCATTGCAGCTTGATGGTTTTGAGCCATTGCTGCATTCTGTTGCTGGATGGCACTGGCCATCATCTCAATGGCCCTGGCGATCTGGCCCATCTCCGAAGAAGGTTGGGGAGAGGTAGGAGGTCTACGTGCCATCTTCTTCGTTCTCAGGTTCTGAAACTACTAGCTTCTATATTCCCTACAACTATAAGAATGAAATCGATAAGAAATCAATTCATTCAAGAGGTAACATCTAGACCTTACAAAGGTCAGCATCTCAAAGTCATTAAGAATTTGAGCTCATCAACAGAATCGCAATACTTATAACCTCCAACAAAACACCAGAACAGCTACTGGTACACAACCCTCAATCCAAACAACCACTTTCAATCAATTACAAAAACACTCAATAACATGAAATAAATCACACCAGAATTCAATGTATGCTAAACATCAAACCTTTGGAATTAAGATTGAGAACCATCTCGATCCAGTTATGAGTGTGCACCCTCATTACTTTATCAAGATCCTCTCATTATTAATACTAAGATTTTCAATTGGGGCATACATTCACTAAGACACACACAAGATTTCAATACAAAAACGTTTTGAAAACCTTTCACTATAGTTGTTATTCAAAACTCAAATAGATTTTATGAGCAGAAGAAACACAATGGATCCACAACCCTCAGGTCATCCTAAGGACGAACTGCTCTGATACCATTAATGTAACATCCCGCCAAATTCTTTTCACATTTATATAATAAAAATAAAGGTAAATGATTATATTGAAGTGAACATAAATATATCTATATATATAATGAAGTTTCTCCTCACAGGGAGTTTAATACATATTCGGTCACTTTTTCAGAAAAACGTAAGCAAAATACAACAAAATAGAAGAACAGGCGATCTCCTAACAAAAGGGCGATCTCCCATCAGACAGGCGATCTCCTATCATACCGGCGATCTCCTATCAGAAAACAAAAAGGGGTGATCGCCTAACAGAACAGAGATAGGCGATCTCCTTCCGGCGATCACTCACCGAGGATCTCCACTTCCTGCAACATCATCTGCTCCCGTGTAAATTATACACGATCATCACAGTTTTAAGAAAAGACATCCACAAAACGAAAATGCAGGGGTAAGCTAGATATTTGAAAGAGAGTTTAGATATGAACTGAAAAAAATCAAGATAAAACCAATTTAAGACACTCACGTAAAACCATCAAGTAAATCACATATTTCACAATTTCCTCAAGAGTCTTTCAATTCACATACACCATCAAGTAAATCACATATTTCACAATATTTTCAAGAGTCATTCTATTTCACAAAACTGCATCAAGTGTCTATCAATTCAATGTTTCTCATTTCTCACGTCAGACTTCCACTGACTCATCACACAAGACACTTGACACTACTTCCGGAACACACGTGCATTGACTAGACTCAGAGATCTGCACCTGTCATACTACATTGCTGTAAAGTTTCCACAGCTGTGCACATGAACATAATCTCAATCTCATCACTCTCCTAGTATGACAGGGTTAATCCACGTAACAGGCCAAGCTCGTTCTTTTTCACACGACTCACCCATTCATGAACCTCCTTCGACTCTCAACGCCTGAATAACTTCCTCTATATGGTTCCATCATATCAGGAGAGTCAGGATATCTCATTATAGAAATCACCGATCAATGCACATCCTACACAATCTTACACGGTATTTTCTTTCCTGAAAATACTATGCCTCGATCCACATTCACAACATTCAACACATCACATAACATTTCAACGAATGATTCCAACCAAAACAACAACCATTCCAAGGTTCAGATTTTCGAATATCACATTTAAATCTCAAACAGTTTTCAAACAACACAAAAACAGGAGATCATTCAATAACAGATGAAAACCGGCGATCACCTCCAGGAACCGGCGATCACGAACAAAACTGGGTTTAAAGCAAGAACAGTTTGAACACCCGGCGACCACGTCGCCCCCAACATCAAAATCATCACACATACAGTTTTCATTAGAAGTAAGGCTAGCTTCCCTTACCTGGACTTGCGCAAAACACCAAGAGCTCCAAAACCCAACGAAGCTTAAAGAATGCCTTGGCTCTGGATTTGCGTCTGGTTTGAAGGACTTGCAGAAAACTTCCCAGGTGCTCTAATGGTAGACGTCGATAGCCAAACAGGGACGTGATGAGGTCTGAAATGCAAAGTGAAGGAGAGAAGGGAGGAGGTAACTCACTCACTCTTGAACCACTGCAACCTTCTTTTCCTCTCAGAAGTGGGTTTTTAAAACTAAACCTACTTGTTCCACAATTTCCGCTGCCACCGCCCACTCTTGCAGGAAAAGCTTGCCTGCACACTTCCTTGAATAGTGTGCCCACGTGGGTTTTGGGTCACTTTCCGTACCAACTCTCTGGAGCCACTGCTCTGAAGTACGCTACCTGACTACGTGTCGCGCATGCAAGACGCTCATGCTGGGCCCTGGGCCCCACTTCATCTGCGTGAAACACGACATCGCGCGATAACCTTTCGCCGATGACCACTGGCGCGAAGACAATCCACCGATGACCTCTCGCACGAAGACTAACCCCCCGATGTCCTCTCGCGCGAAGACTACCCACCGATGACCTTCCGCGCGATGACTAACCCGCATGCCTCGCGCCCTGGCGATCACGTGAAGTCTAGGCGACCGGCGATTATGTGTTAACAAGGAACTTTTGTAGTCTTCTAAGCTACACTTTCCTTCCTTTTTATTTTAAATAAAAAAAAACATACTTAGAATTCATTTAAAATATACTCTTTTATTCCAATTTAATTTTACAGGTCCTTACAGGCCACATGGAAAGTGTGAGCACATGGGGAGGGGTGTGTCTAGTTTGTAAGTTCACCCCCTCCATGGGCTTTCTAGAATAGTGGGAAGGTTAACTTCTCCTTAATTCTAATGTGCAGAAAAATAAACATTTGTCCACATGGCTATGCTATTTACACCCCAATTAAAGCTAAACTACATTTGATGGGCCTTCACGGAATATGTGCTAGTATGCCACTCTCCCATTCATAGCTTTGATCCAAGTCTTCTTGTCCTAGACGCTTCTAGCTTGGCCTTCTCGTCCTAGATGCTCCTAGCTTGTCTTAGACGCTCCTAGCTTGGTCTTAGACGCTCTTGACTTGGCTCTTGCCTTTCATGGAAGGTTGTGCTTGGCCCTCTTCCATCACTGAGTGTACGTTTCACTGAACAGTACAGCCACGGTTGTCTCTTGCGCATGCCAACTTTCTGATGTCACTATTCTGAACCACCCCTTTTTGTCTTCTTGCGCATGCCAACCACTGCCCTGAACAGTACGACCGCGAGTGTCTCTTGCGCATGCCAACTTTCTGATGTCACTATTCTGAACCACCCTTTTTGTCTACGTGGCGCGCCTGCAGGACGTTTCATGCTGGGAGTCTGGGTCCCACTTTAACTGTGTGAAACACGACATCGCGCGATAACCTTCCACCAATGACTCATCCGGAAAGACGACCGATCTCTCTCTCTGGGAGACGACCGATGTCTCTCTCTGGGAGACGACCGATGTCTCTCGTGCCCTGGCGTTGCCCGCATGCCTCTCGCGCCCTGGCGTTGCCCGCATGCTTCGCGCCCTGGCGATGCCCGCATGCCTCTCGTGCCCTGGCGATGTCCGCATACCTCGCGCCTGGCAATGTCCTCATACCTCACGCCCTGGCGATGTCCGCATGGGTAGTCTAGGCGACAGGCGATTATGTACTAACCAGGCGATCTCATACTCTTCTAAGCTACACTTTCCTTCCTTTTTGTTTTAAATAAAAACATACTTAGAATTCATTTAAAATATATTCCTTTTATTCCAATTTAATTTTACAGGTCCTTACAAGGCGCATCCTGCCTGCATGGCCTCGCCGCACGTCCTCTGAGTGGGCATCATGCCAGGTGCATGCGTAACGTTCTCGCTGGGAACCCCGATGACCGATCGCCCTCTGCATGCACTTACGACCGACCTCCCTCTGCATGCACTTACGACCGATCTCCCTCTTAACGCCCGATCACGCTCTTCATGCAGTCACACCCGATCGGTGCCTCATAACTTCCACCGATGACCTGGCGGTGCCTCATAACTTCCCCTGATGACCGGGCAGTACCTCATGACTATCCACCGACGTCCGTGCGGTGCCTCATTACTATCCACCGACGTCCGTGCGGTGCTTCCAGGCGCTTATCTATGCTCTGAACTGGGAGTGGTGGCCACTTGGTATCTGACTACCGATCACCGTTCTAGGTGATCTCCTCCCTGATTCACTTGCTCTTTCTACCACGTGCCACCCTGTGCATGGTCCACATGGTCAACGGCTGCTGACGTTATCAACTACTGATGACCGACCGGATCACAAGCCCCCCAGTCTTGAGCTATGAACTTGTTCTCAGCGGAGAGACTAAGTGGTCGCGCCCTCGGTCCACGTGGCAAGTGGGGCCACGCCACGTGCTGCTCACGTATCTGGTCCTCGGCGTCACGGCTTCCATACTTTATCTCTCGACACATGGACGCATTAATGGCCCCCACTGAGTGTCACTACCGTTTCCTTCATTCAAAAGAAGCGTGCGCATCCCTCTGGATCATCTAGAGATTCACCTTCTCTGTTTTCTTCTTCTCAACCGCGCTAGGGTTCGCTGCGTTTCTCCTCTTTAACTCTCTGCATGTGACTAACTATTAACTAGCTTAGGCTTTAGCGCGATCCCACTGCAACCCCTCAAACTTGGCTTCTGACTTGATCGCGGCTAACTGTTACCTTAGCATTGCCTTCAACATAACTTCGTGCTGGATGACTGACTTAACGGGGCCTAAACGCTTCGGCTTCACGCAGCAGAACTTGCTTCTACCACCGACCACCTGTAACATCCCGCAAAATTCTTTTCATATTTATATAATAAAATAAGCGTAGACATTTATTTATAAAATCAACATATGTATATATATTGAAAGTACATCATCCCATACATTGTATCTCAAAAAGAAACGTCCCTCTTATAGGGGTTTTAATACATTCCATCAACTGTTTCAAAATAAAACCAAAATACAGTATAAAAAGAAAACAGGCGATCTCTTCCTCCAACTGCTCACTGAGGAGCTCGACTACCTGCAACATCATCTGCTCCCGTGTAAAATACACGATCATCACAGTTTTAAGAAAAACAGCCACAGAACAAAAACGTAGGGTAAGCTAGATATTTTAAAGAGAATTTAGATATGAAACTTTAAAATCAAGACAAAACAAATTTAAGACACCCACGTAAAACCATCAATTTCCCATTCATTTCACACACTTCACAATTTCATCAAGAGTTATTTGTTTCACATAAAACATCAAATGCCTATCAAATCTCAATATTTCGCTTTCTCACGTCCGACTTCCACGGACTCACCACACATAGACACATACCACACCACTATAAAGTCCACACAGGACAGGTAATGAAGTCCACACAGGACAACTGATGAAGTCCACACAGGACAGCTAATGAAGTCCACACAGGACAGCTGATGAAGTCCACACAGGACAGCTACTGAAGTCCACACAGGACAGCTACTTAACATCAATTCACCCAATGCACCATACAACACTTAAATGAACACAGCAACAATCATTCCACGGTTCAGATTTTCGAATATCACATGCATTTCACATTTAAATCTCAAACAGTCTCAACGACACTAAAACAGGGGAGTTCGAAATCAATAATAACACAGGCGATCACGTCCAAAACAGGGGATTTCGAAATCTGTATTTAAAACCGGCGACCACGTCGCCCAAACACATAGAACAGAGCATCGCGAAAAGAATACGAAACCGGCGACCACTTCACCCTCACTTCAGAAACAGCTAGCCTACGGCTTTTATTGAAAATAAAGCTAGCTTCCCTTACCTGGACTTGCGTAAACTTCACTAAGAGCTCCAACCCAACGAGCTTCAAGGATGCTTTAACTCTGTTTTAGCGTCTGGTTTGGAGGACTTGCAGAGAACCTCCCAAGTGTCCAAGGGCAGTCGTCGCTTGTCTACTGGTGCTTGAGGTTGCCTGAATCGCAGCGCGAAGAGGAGAAAAGAGAGGGATGAAGATGCACTCGCTCTTTCACTCTTGAGCCACTGCAACGTTCTTTGCCTCCCCGCAGTGGGTTTTTGAATCCAAGCCTACTTGTCCACGCATGCTGCTGCCACCACCCCCTCTGCAGGAAAGCCTGAGTGTATGTTTCACTGAACAGTACAGCCACGGTTGTCTCTTGCGCATGCCAACTTTCTGATGTCACTATTCTGAACCACCCTTTTTGTCTTCTTGCGCATGCCAACCACTGCCCTGAACAGTACGACCGCGAGTGTCTCTTGCGCATGCCAACTTTCTGATGTCACTATTCTGAACCACCCTTTTTGTCTACGTGGCGCGCCTGCAGGACGTTTCATGCTGGGAGTCTGGGTCCCACTTTAACTGTGCGAAACACGACATCGCGCGATAACCTTCCACCGATGACTCATCCTGGCGAACGACCGATGTCTCTCCCTGCAAAGACCGATGTCTCTCTCTGGAAGACGACCGATGTCTCTCCCTGCATGACGACCGATGTCTCTCCCTGCATGACGACCGATGTCTCTCTCTGGAAGACGACCGATGTCTCTCCCTGGCGATGCCCGCATGCCTCATGCCCTGGCGATGTCCGCATGCCTCTCGCGCGCTGGCGATATCCTCATGTCTCGCGCCCTGGCGATGACTGATGACAATCGCCACGCCTGGCTGAAGGTTCTTCATCCCACAATGTTACGTCCAAGGTATCACCTCCACATGATTACCTCACGATAAAGTCATCGCACCTGACTACTTGGTTAATAAAATGGTCAGCCGACCGACCTCTACCAGCTCTTTGTATTTTAAATAATAACATCTTCTGAAATTATTTAAATATAACACTTTTATTCCAATTAAAGTTTCTAGGTCCTTACATTCTCCCCAACAAGAAAAATTTTCGTCCTCGAAAATTGAATTACAAGGAAAAGAGGTAGGGATAGGCTTCTCTCATGGTTTCTTCTAACTCCCAAGTTGAATCCCCTGATCTGTCATTTCATTGGTTGAAGTGGAGACTTGCAGACCAGAAAACCTGTCTCAAATACTTGATCCTTAAAACTCCTAATTCCTCTTGTTTTAGATGTCCTTCATTGGCATGAACTGATCTGCGATGACTTGGGTGACATCAACATTATTATTCTGTCTGGAAACTGCAGAGATGGAGTTTCTTCCAGGATTTTCATTTTTCAGTTCAGAAACAACCGGTTTGTAGCTTGGCTTCACATTAGACACCGTTTCTTGTCAAACCGATGGTGGAACAGCAAAAACTTGAGGGAGCACGGTCTCTTTCTTCAGGCGCCCCTCTGGTTCATCTCTTCTTTGATTACTAATAGCAGATCAGGAAAAACCCACCCCTTTAATAGATGGTTGGGATTTCAGAGCTGCTAACTCAGGAATTCCAATGGATACATCCATATTAGCATTGCATGGGCTCTCAAGGTGCTCAGTATTCAACACGCAGATCATAAATCCCTCACTGTGTTCAGGGTGAGGACTTGTTGCCACAGCTGACAATGCAGCAGTGTTTTTAGGATCAGAAACGAAACGCTGACCACCACAACTGCCCATTTAAAGGATTAGCTGTAAATCCCATCCCATTAGAAACACAAGGCACGGAAAGTTCTGCTTCCACATCCAACTTTCTGCAATTTACTAACATCGCTAGAAGAACTCAACATCATCATAACACGGCTTACCCTTATTCTTATCCATAGCCATTACCTCCTTCCCTTCTACATTCACAGGCAGAACTGCATCCTCATTTGCCAAGTTCAGGAGATCTACGGCATCAGAAGCCTTTAGTCTCAACCCACCATTTCCATACTCATCTTTCGAATCACGATCAACAAAACAGCATCCATTATGCGTGAAGCTTTCTCTCTTATCCCAGTAACTTCTCTACCTAGTATTTTTCAGCAAATTTCTCTGTCTAATTGAACTTTAGACATAAATACAATATCTCATCTTTCCTTTTAAGCTTGTGGTTAAGCTAGAGCCATCTCATGCTGTTTCATCGACATAACCATCTTCCAAGCTTCAATTAAAAGAAAATTCATTCTTTCATTCTTGGAACTTAACCCTGGTACTTCCCATGGATACACATGCTTAAGTCTTTAAACCCTCAACTTATTTACTCTCCATAACTTATATGTAGCTGAAACTAAACCTTGGTACAACTAAATCTAACTTACACTTGCTTCTTTAATTCCATCAACTCTGTTGGAGCCATTGACACTGGTCCAGCTCCAGGTACCAAAACAATAGAGAATTCCATCTCTCTCTTAGGAGGTAGTCCAGGTATTTCTTCTGGAAATACATCCATGAAATCCTTCACCACATGTATACTGCCCATATCTTCATCATTCTTCACTCCCCCTTGAGCTAGGATCACAAGGCACGTCGCCCCTTCTTTCAACTCCGACCATACATGCTGAGCAGATATCATATCTGTCTCTTGGAGATCTGGAAACACCACTTCCTGCCTACTGCAATCTATGAGAATGTGATTGGCAGATAGCTAATCCATTCCCAGGATAACATCCAGATCCTGAAGAGGTAGACAGATCAAATTCACTTTGAACCTGCGTCCCTCTACTATCACTGGACATTCAGAGCAAACTGGGGAGGTCAAAACCTGTCCTGATGCAGGTGTAGAGATCAACCGTTCAAACGACAGCTCCTTCACTAGAAGGCCCAGTTCGGTTGCACACTGATTTGACACAAAAGAGTGTGTCGCTCCAGAATCAAACAAAACTCTAACGTATCTACCAGCTATAAACAAGCACCTTGTACTAGGTTACCTGACTGAGATGCCTCCGCTCCAGACATGGCAAACACTCTCCCTGCTGCCTGAGGTCTGCTGCCTTCGTTCCTCAACTGCTGGGAACCACTGGGTTGAGTCGCCCTATTCCCGTTAGGACACTCTCTAGCAAGGTGTCCCGTCTCTCGGCAGATGTAGCATCTTCTCCCTGACTCTCTCTTGGGGCACACATTGGATGTGTGTGGTCCACCATAATGGAAACATCTGAGTTTCCAGGGCTGTTGCTGCTGAAACTGGGGAGGTGTTGCTTCTGCCCTATGCTGTGGAGGTCTCGCATAAGGCTTATTCTGCTGTTGCTGCACCTTGGCCTTCCCATTGGAAGAACCCCCTGGGTATGACCTGATCACCCGGGAGTCACTCTTCTCCAGTGTCTCCACCATCTTCGCCTTCTCCACTAAGGCGTGAAATTCTCTTATGCACATAGGTGCTATGGTCCTCTTCAGCTCATGCTTCAGTCCTTCTTCAAATTTCCTACACCTCCAAGCCTCAGAGGTCGCCTGGGTATAGAATCGGGCGAGGTACTCAAACCGAGCAGCATAAGCATTCACTGACATCTCCCCCTGCTCCAACCTGAGGAATTCTGCTTCCTTCGCAAACCTTGCACTATCTGGGAAGTATTTTTCCAGAAATCTCACCCTGAAGCTCTCCCAGTCTAAAACATCAGCTTTGGCTTCCATCATCTGCTGAGCTCCCATCCACCAGAACTCGGCTTCTCCAGATAGCAGATAGGTGGCGAATACCAATTTCTTCTCTTCAGGGCAGGAGGTCGCCCTAAAGATTTTCTCCAACTCCCTGACCCACTGATATGCTTGATCAGGGGTAGCATTCCCACTGAACTTGGGTGGGTTGTGCCTCATGAACTCGGTCAGTCCCATCTGTTCCTGAGGCTGACCGACGTGAGAAGTTGTTTCAGCCGACCGAGCAGTTTCCCAATGGTGCATTGCAGCTTGATGATTTTGAGCCATTGCTGCATTCTGTTGTTGGATAGCACTCGCCATCATCTCAATGGCCCTGGCGATCTGGCCCATTTCCGAAGAAGGTTGGGGAGGGGTAGGAGGTCTACGTGCCATCTTCTGTGTAAGATTAGGAAACTATTATTCTCTAATCATATTCCTATAAAATGAACTTGATGAGGAATCAATTCATTTAGAAGACCACATCTAGGTCTTACAAAGGCCAGCATCTCAAATTCATCAAGAATTTTGAGTTTATCATCCGATCATGATACTTACAGCAGCAAGCATAACACCAAAACAGCCACTGGTATAAAACCATCAGTCCAAACAACCACTTTCAATCAATTACAAAGACACTCAACAAAGTGAAATAATTCACACCAGAATCCAATATATGCTAAACATCAAACTTTCAGGACTAAGATTGAGAATCATCTTGATCCAGTTATGAGTGTGCACCCTCACTACTTTATCAAGATCCTTTCATTCTTAATACTAAAATTTTCAGTTAGGGCATATATTCACTAAAGCACACACAAAATTTCAATACAAAAACGTTTGAAAACCTTTCACTATAGTTTTTATTTAAAACTCAATTAAATTTTATGAGCAGAAGAAACACAATGGATCCACAGCCCTCAGGTCATCCTAAGGACGAACTGCTCTGATACCATTAATGTAACATCCCGCAAAATTCTTTTCATATTTATATAATAAAATAAGCGTAGACATTTATTTATAAAATCAACATATGTATATATATTGAAAGTACATCATCCCATACATTGTATCTCAAAAAGAAACGTCCCTCTTATAGGGGTTTTAATACATTCCATCAACTGTTTCAAAATAAAACCAAAATACAGTATAAAAAGAAAACAGGCGATCTCTTCCTCCAACTGCTCACTGAGGAGCTCGACTACCTGCAACATCATCTGCTCCCGTGTAAAATACACGATCATCACAGTTTTAAGAAAAACAGCCACAGAACAAAAACGTAGGATAAGCTAGATATTTTAAAGAGAATTTAGATATGAAACTTTAAAATCAAGACAAAACAAATTTAAGACACCCACGTAAAACCATCAATTTCCCATTCATTTCACACACTTCACAATTTCATCAAGAGTTATTTGTTTCACATAAAACATCAAATGCCTATCAAATCTCAATATTTCGCTTTCTCACGTCCGACTTCCACGGACTCACCACACATAGACACATACCACACCACTGTAAAGTCCACACAGGACAGGTAATGAAGTCCACACAGGACAACTGATGAAGTCCACACAGGACAGCTAATGAAGTCCACACAGGACAGCTGATGAAGTCCACACAGGACAGCTACTGAAGTCCACACAGGACAGCTACTTAACATCAATTCACCCAATGCACCATACAACACTTAAATGAACACAGCAACAATCATTCCACGGTTCAGATTTTCGAATATCACATGCATTTCACATTTAAATCTCAAACAGTCTCAATGACACTAAAACAGGGGAGTTCGAAATCAATAATAACACAGGCGATCACGTCCAAAACAGGGGATTTCGAAATCTGTATTTAAAACCGGCGACCACGTCGCCCAAACACATAGAACAGAGCATCGCGAAAAGAATACGAAACCGGCGACCACTTCACCCTCACTTCAGAAACAGCTAGCCTACGGCTTTTATTGAAAATAAAGCTAGCTTCCCTTACCTGGACTTGCGTAAACTTCACTAAGAGCTCCAACCCAACGAGCTTCAAGGATGCTTTAACTCTGTTTTAGCGTCTGGTTTGGAGGACTTGCAGAGAACCTCCCAAGTGTCCAAGGGCAGTCGTCGCTTGTCTACTGGTGCTTGAGGTTGCCTGAATCGCAGCGCGAAGAGGAGAAAAGAGAGGGATGAAGATGCACTCGCTCTTTCACTCTTGAGCCACTGCAACGTTCTTTGCCTCCCCGCAGTGGGTTTTTGAATCCAAGCCTACTTGTCCACGCATGCTGCTGCCACCACCCCCTCTGCAGGAAAGCCTGAGTGTATGTTTCACTGAACAGTACAGCCACGGTTGTCTCTTGCGCATGCCAACTTTCTGATGTCACTATTCTGAACCACCCTTTTTGTCTTCTTGCGCATGCCAACCACTGCCCTGAACAGTACGACCGCGAGTGTCTCTTGCGCATGCCAACTTTCTGATGTCACTATTCTGAACCACCCTTTTTGTCTACGTGGCGCGCCTGCAGGACGTTTCATGCTGGGAGTCTGGGTCCCACTTTAACTGTGTGAAACACGACATCGCGCGATAACCTTCCACCGATGACTCATCCTGGCGAACGACCGATGTCTCTCCCTGCAAAGACCGATGTCTCTCTCTGGAAGACGACCGATGTCTCTCCCTGCATGACGACCGATGTCTCTCCCTGCATGACGACCGATGTCTCTCTCTGGAAGACGACCGATGTCTCTCCCTGGCGATGCCCGCATGCCTCATGCCCTGGCGATGTCCGCATGCCTCTCGCGCGCTGGCGATATCCTCATGTCTCGCGCCCTGGCGATGACTGATGACAATCGCCACGCCTGGCTGAAGGTTCTTCATCCCACAATGTTACGTCCAAGGTATCACCTCCACATGATTACCTCACGATAAAGTCATCGCACCTGACTACTTGGTTAATAAAATGGTCAGCCGACCGACCTCTACCAGCTCTTTGTATTTTAAATAATAACATCTTCTGAAATTATTTAAATATAACACTTTTATTCCAATTAAAGTTTCTAGGTCCTTACACCACCGACTAGCATGTTAGTGCACCACCGATCAGTCATCGCGCTTCTGGCTTCGCTACACTTCTCTGCCACACCAGCGCTGAGTGCATAGAGGGCCTGAGCACCAACTATGACAACTGTGTTTGGGGAAGAGAAGTGCTTCTCGATGACCCCTCTTGCCTCAACCTCGCTGTAAGAAGTCGTGGGTGAGGTCTTGCTTCTCTCACCTCAGCCTCGCTGTAACAAGCAGAGGAAGAAGACTTTTCCTCATGCCTCAGCCTCGCTGTGCAAAGTCGAGGTGAGGACCTTTTTTTTTTTCTCTCGCCTCAGCCTCGCTGTACAAAGTCGAGGTGAGGACTTTCTCTGTTGCCTCAACCTTGCTGTAAGAAGCGAAGGAGAAGGACTTTTCTTCTTGCCTCAACCTTGCTGTAAAAAGCAGAGGAAGAGGACTTGGTTCTCTTGCCTCAACCTTACTGTAAGAAGTAGAGGAAGAGGACTTCTCTCTCGCCTCAACCTTGCTGTAAAAAGCAGAGGAAGAGGACTTTCCTCTCGCCTCAACCTTGCTGTAAAAAGCAGAGGAAGAGGACTTTTCCTCATGCCTCAGCCTCGCTGTACAAAGTCGAGGGAGGACTTTCTTCTCTCTCGCCTACACTTGCTCAAAGGCAAGGAGGTCTTCCTCTGTTGCCTACACTTGCTCAAAGGCAAGGAGGACTTCCTCTTTCTCGCCTGCACTTGCTCAAAGGCAAGGAGGTCTTCCTCTGTTGCCTGCACTTGCTCAAAGGCAAGGAGGACTTCCTCTGTCTCGCCTGCACTTGCTCAAAGGCAAGGAGGTCTTCCTCTGTTGCCTACACTTGCTCAAAGGCAAGGAGGACTTCCTCTATTGCCTCAACCTTTGATGGAAGAGGGCCAAGCACAACCTTCCATGAAAGGCAAGAGCCAAGTCAAGAGCGTCTAAGACCAAGCTAGGAGCGTCTAAGACAAGCTAGGAGCGTCTAGGACGAGAAGGCCAAGCTAGAAGCGTCTAGGACAAGAAGACTTGGATCAAAGCTATGAATGGGAGAGTGGCATACTAGCACATATTCCGTGAAGGCCCATCAAATGTAGTTTAGCTTTAATTGGGGTGTAAATAGCATAGCCATGTGGACAAATGTTTATTTTTCTGCACATTAGAATTAAGGAGAAGTTAACCTTCCCACTATTCTAGAAAGCCCATGGAGGGGGTGAACTTACAAACTAGACACACCCCTCCCCATGTGCTCACACTTTCCATGTGGCCCATGTGCTTCACATTTACATTTCATTTGGCTAGCATTAGGGTTGCATTATGGTCCTCCTTAGCCTATAAAAAGAGGAGCCTACACCTTGTATTTTCAAGATTAAATAGAGTATTGTTATGCTGCCCAAATTGTGCCATACACTACTCCTTGCCTAACACTTAGGTTTTAGTCTTCAATTCATCACTACCAAAGGGGCTGGCCAAACCTCCCCATTTCCTCACTCTTCATGCACCTTCAAGGCACCCATGCTTCCTAGGAAGGCCTTACTCACCTCCTCCATAAGCTTCCGCACCCATCATCACCAAGGAACTCCAAAATCCAAAGAAGAGCTCATAGGAATGCTATCATTTGGTATCATGAGCTATGGTTCTTCAAAGATGAGTGTCTCTTCATTTTATTTTTTGAGTTCTTCTTTTCTCCAAGTTGTTCATCTTTATTCCAAGTTGTCTTGCTGTTTTTTGTGTTTTAATATGATTTGAATGCTTGTTTATTCATTTCATTTGGTGGGTTTGTTCAAACTTGTGCTTGAACATCTATTTTCAATTTTGTTTAGGATTCTTGATATATTTGTGTTGCTGTTTTTATTTTTAGGTATTTGAGTCTTGCTTGAAATTTCATTTGGGTTATATGATGTTCTTGTGTCTTTTCATTTTATGAATCCATAAGTTTTGTCTAAGTCATGTGTTTCCATATTTGTCATCAAATCCTAGTAGTACTCTTTTTGATTTATTTGTTTCTTGTTTTTGGTCTGAATGTTTGATCTGAAATCTGTTTTGTGTTGATCCTTTGGTGCATTTTTAATTTTAGTTTGAGTTCTTATTTGTGTGTTAGATCCACACAAATTCCATCATATTAACTCCATTGTGTTTTTAAGGTATATCATTCTGTTTTTCATTCCAGTTTTCAGAACCCCTTGTTTTTCACTTTTCTGTGCTGACTGTTTTGATTTATGAAAATCACATACATCATCAAAAATTTCTGAGCCTCTGGATTTCACAAATTTGAGGTGTTAGCAAAAGTACAAAAAAAGAACCATCTGAAAAGAAGAAATAGAAAAAAAAAGATAAATATTACAAAAAAAGTGTGCAATCCTGACGTTCCAGCTGGCAGATCTGAGCACTGATTTTATAAAATTTACCAAAATTAATTGGTATATGCGTTTGGAGTGAAACCAACGCCAAAAGTTTGTTAAGATCTTGTTCTGATTGTGTCTCAATTTTCAGAAGCAAATACAAAAGGGTCAGCTCAGCATAAATCTTTTAAAGATACGCTTTCTGGACCACAACAATTTGTGCTTTTCTGTGGTGCTGTTTTTTGGTTTTTAAATCAAATCTAGTGCTATTCCTAGGTTCCTTTTTGTGTGCCATCCATTATTTGAGTACCTTTTATTTGCTTGTCTAATTTCATTTGAACTCTTTCTAGTTGTGTCACATTTAAATTCCATTTGTGTGGTACTGTTTTTCAAATTAATTTGTTTCTTGCTTTCTTTCTTTGGCCTTTAAGCTTGTTGGTGGATTAAATATCAATTGGTACTTGTTGAGTGAGAATTTGACTTGAGGGGAGTCTAGCTTGCTTAATAGGTGCTGGATTGAAGATTTTATTGACCTAATTCCAAGAGGAACAAAGGCAAAGAGCAGCAACAAACACCATACTACAAATACACCACACACTTTGGAAGGCCCAACAAGTAGAAAAGCAACAAAAGGGGTGCAACTAGAAGAACAACAAAAGGGGTGCAAATAGTAAAAGCAATAAAGGGAGTGTCATTTAATTTCTTTGCAATCTTGCTTGTGTTAATTACTTGTTAATCACGCAATTAGTCGGTGAGTGTGTCTTCAAGGGCTCCAAGTGTCCAAGAAGCCTCACCTAGGGCCGTCTAGCTTAATTTGTTTTTGTTAATTGCTTTAATTGAACCAACTTGCTTTAATCACTTCGTTAATTTCTTGTTTAATCTTGTTTAAGGCTTTCATAGCTTGCATTGTTTTCTTGCATTAAAAATTTGATTTCTTCATCCTAATTGTGTTTTAAGTGGTTTACTAAGAGAAAGCTTTGTGTGAAGACATTGAGGGATAGTCTTTGGCTAAGGCAAGGCTTGGTATTTAAGTAGTCCATTGTGACTCACCTCCCTTACCTAGAAGACTACCTTCTTTGACTTCCCTAAATTTTCTCAAGGTAAAATATTTCTATACACAAAGGTCTAGTCATGTCTTCTCATTCCTTTAAATCTCTTAAAAGTGAGGTGAAATCCTTGAAATCTCTTTTGGAACAACTTTCCAAGAATATTCAATCAATTTCATCTAAACAATTGGAGAATGAGGCCAAAACTAATGAATTGACTAAATCAAAGGATGAGAAGTCTCACATTTCAAAAAAATTACCTTCTCATGCATCTATCTCTAAAAAGCATGATTCTTTTGGGGAGGGAAGACATAGAAGAGATAGAAAAGAACAAGAAAGCCCAAGAGAGGTTAGGGTAGACCTACCCCATTCCCATGGAAAAGAAAATATAGAAACTTGCCTAGATTGGGAAATGAGGGTAGAAAAATTGTTTGCTTCCCATAAAGAAAGAAAGGAAAGAAAGATACAAAAGAAAAGAGAGGAAGCCGAAAGGGAAGCTAAAGAAAAAGAAAAAGAAAAAGAAAAGCATGAGAAGACCCTTGAGAAACAAAAGGCGTGGGAGAATAGTGTTCCTTCTCACAAGGTCATTCAACAAGACAAAAGATTTAAAAATACCTTTGAAAATATGCGTCTTGTTGAACAACCTAGCCTTTCCTTTTGTAAAGGAAGACTTGCAAGCATAGTAACAAAAAAAGAGTCTTTAAAAGAAGCTTGCATAGATAAAGATAAAGTGGATTATTTCTCATATGTGCTAGGATATCACCAAGTGAATGTCAAGTTATTTACAAGCATCTACAAAAACAAATTTTTATGTGAAGTAGTGCCTAAAGAAACTTGTCATGTCCTATTGAGACAACCATTACCAAGTGTGCAACTTCTCATAAACAATGGTTGTAACAACGAGACTATCTTTACACATAAGAGAAAAATTCTTCATGAAGGAGAACTCATGGACCAAATTAGATTTGATAAAACTCTAGAGCTTTTAAAAGGAAAACTTTTGTCACCCATGAGAAAAGATGTTCAAAGACATTACCCTAGATACATTTCTTGTTTTAAAAATACACCTAAGGTGATGTCTCATGAACTCTATACTCCTTTACCTTTTGCAAATGATCCTTGGGAAGACATAAACCTCAATTTTATCTTAGAGCTTCCTAGGACAACAAAAGGTTTTGATTCCATTTTTATGGATATGGATAATCTCTTCTATATAGAAGTGACAAGTTTTCATGGTTTATCTTCAAGCATAGTATTGGATAGAGCTCCGAAATTTGAAAACCATCATTTGAGGAATCTTTTAGAAAAACTTGAAATTAAGTTGTACTCTTCAAATTTTTATCCTCAAAAGAATGGTCAAAATAAAATTGAAAACATAGCTCTTTTTACTATGCCTAGAGAAATCATGAAAGACAATCACAATTCTTGGGATGAGTATCCTTTTGAGCATGCATACAATGGAGTAGTCCACAAGACTACTAATATTTCTACATTTGAAATTGCATGTGGACTTAATCCTCTTTCGCTTTTTAAGTTGTTACCCTTTCCTAAAGATATTGTGCCTAAGGAAAAGGTAACCAATATTGAAAATTTTCAAATACATAAGAGGATTAGAGAACACATACAACCATCAAAAGAGAAATATTGTACAAAGTTGCCAAAAACAAAAGAAAAACAAAAATGGCAACTTCATACAATTAAGTTCTCTCCAATTGCTCACACTAACACCTTTACTTTGTTTGATGATTTCCATAGCTGGACGTTTGATCCGGGAGGACAAGCCTTGCCGAAACAATAGGCTGCTATCCGAGATCAAATCTGTAGATCTGAGGATAGATCTTCTCAAAGGAGGAGGAGATGATGGACACCATCCAGCCCTATCCATCCCCCTAGTTGAAGACAAAGCAAGGGATTTGAGGACAAATCCTTTTTCAAGAGGGAGGGGATGATGGAAGAGGGCCAAGCACAACCTTCCATGAAAGGCAAGAGCCAAGTCAAGAGCGTCTAAGACCAAGCTAGGAGCGTCTAAGACAAGCTAGGAGCGTCTAGGACGAGAAGGCCAAGCTAGAAGCGTCTAGGACAAGAAGACTTGGATCAAAGCTATGAATGGGAGAGTGGCATACTAGCACATATTCCGTGAAGGCCCATCAAATGTAGTTTAGCTTTAATTGGGGTGTAAATAGCATAGCCATGTGGACAAATGTTTATTTTTCTGCACATTAGAATTAAGGAGAAGTTAACCTTCCCACTATTCTAGAAAGCCCATGGAGGGGGTGAACTTACAAACTAGACACACCCCTCCCCATGTGCTCACACTTTCCATGTGGCCCATGTGCTTCACATTTACATTTCATTTGGCTAGCATTAGGGTTGCATTATGGTCCTCCTTAGCCTATAAAAAGAGGAGCCTACACCTTGTATTTTCAAGATTAAATAGAGTATTGTTATGCTGCCCAAATTGTGCCATACACTACTCCTTGCCTAACACTTAGGTTTTCGTCTTCAATTCATCACTACCAAAGGGGCTGGCCAAACCTCCCCATTTCCTCACTCTTCATGCACCTTCAAGGCACCCATGCTTCCTAGGAAGGCCTTGCTCACCTCCTCCATAAGCTTCCGCACCCATCATCACCAAGGAACTCCAAAATCCAAAGAAGAGCTCATAGGAATGCTATCAACCTTGCTGTAAAAAGCGGAGGAAGAGGACTTTCGCTCTTGCCCCAACCTTGCTGTATAAAGCAGAGGAAGAGGACTTTCTCTCGCCTGCACCTCGCTGTACAAAGTCGAGGGAGGACTTTCTTCTCTTGCCGCAACCTTGCTGTATAAAGCAGAGGAAGAGGACTTTCTCTCGCCTGCACCTTGCTGTACAAAGTCGAGGGAGGACTTTCTCGTGGGTGCACGCTCCCAGGGGAGCGCCAGGCGTGGCCGTCTAAGCGCACTCACCAGGCGCACCCTGCCTGCATGGTCTCACCGCACGTCCTCTGAGTGAGTGCATGCTCCCAGGAGAGCACCTGGCGCGGCAGATCTGAGCGCACTCGCCAGGCACATCCTGCCTGCATGGCCTCATCGCGCGTTCTCTGAGTGAGTGCATGCTCCCAGGAGAGCACCTGGCGTGGCTGGTCTGAGCGCACTCGCCAGGCGTATCCTGCCTGCATGGCCTCATCGCGCGTTCTCTACACGTCCCCACCGGCGAGGAGCTCTTCTTCTGGAATCATACGAGGTGCATGCTTAACGCTCTAGTTGGGAACTTGGGTCCCAGCTTAACACGTGTTAGCAAGACCCCGATGACCATGCACCGACCGAGCTCTCACTCCCTACATGCACCGACGGCTGATCGCGGTCTGCATGCACTGATGGCTGATCGCGCTCTACATCCAAGTGCTTATCTAGGGGCTGATCTGCGGGTGGTGGCCACTCGGTAACTGACCACCGATCACCTGGACTTGCCCCTGGGGCAAGGAGAACTTTAAACTGGGAACACTCGCACACTTTATGTACTGAAAATCTTTTATTGGGTGGCATCGTTAAAAAGAGTGCCCCCTCATCTGCTCAACTGTTTAATACACTAAGTGTGTGTACAGCGCGATAGCGCATCTACTTTACAACTTAACCAAAGTAGGAAACAAGCATGTAGCGTCCTGGGTTCTGCGAATAGCCGTTCCGTCCAGAGTCTCCAGCCGACAAGCTCCATTCTCCAACGTCTCAACCACTCTGGATGGGGTCTCCTTTAACCGGCGATGACCGCCCTGGCGATGCACACACGTGGGGCGATCATGCCTTCTGCTTCAGCTCTGGGAGCCCCCCAGTGTAGCCTCTTCCATCACCTCACCTCCCCAAACACAGGGAGTTCATGCTGCTGGTTGCCTGCCTGGGACCCTGAAGCGCAATCACCTTGTGTCTTCTGCAGGTAATCGGTCAGGAACCCTGTCTTCACCAACTCAGCAAGCTGACGCCCCAACGCCAGGCAGGTACGGAGTGTATGTCCATAAGCTTGATGGAATTCACACCACTCATCCTTCCTCCCTCCAAGTACCCTGTCGGTTTTCTCTGGCACATGGAGTCTTGCTGCCACAGCAGGTATGGCGATCAGCTCCGCCAAACTTATCATGAAATCATACCTGGGGGGTGCGTTGCTTGCATGCCCCCTGGTCTGGTCCTTCCTGGGTGCATAAGGGCGAGACCTTCCCTGCTCCTTCCTCCCTTCCTTGATCTCATGCACCCGCGCCTGTTGCTGCTGATTCCCCTGACCTCCATGTGGCTTCGATGGTGCAGCACTTCCTCTCTTCTCAGAGACCTCTGTCTCTGCTACTATGTGTGCCACCGCGCGTCGCCGTATCTCGGTGAAGGTGGCAGGGTGGCTCCTGATGAGCGATTCACTGAAAGGACCAGGGAGGACACCTCTCTTTAATGCATGCACCAGCATGTCCTCGTCCTTGCTGGGCAATCTCACCATGTGCGCGCCAAAACGGCTGAGGTAGTCCTTCAGCGACTCCCCCTGGTGCTGGCGCACGTCAAAAAAATCATAGGACACCACTGGTGGCGCTCTGTTGACGATGTACTGCTCCGTGAACAGCTTCGCAAACTGATGGAAGAAAGTGACGTGGCCCTCTGGCAGGCTCACGAACCACTCCATAGCCACTCCGCACAGCGTACTCATGAATATCTTGCAGTACACAGCATCTGAACCTCCAGTCAGCATCATCTGAGTGTGGAAGGCTGTCAGGTGTGCTTCTGGATCTTCCACCCCTGTGAACGATGCTTTCAGTCCCACCAGATTGGGAGGCACCACCGTGTTCATGATCTCGGGGGAGAAAGGCATAGGGAATGCTCTAGGAGGCGATGGCAGCGTCGACGTTCTCTCTTCAACTATGCGCTCCTTCTGCGCCTGCATTTCCCTACGCAGCTCTTCATTCATACAGTTCAACTCTTCGTTTCTTCTCTACGATGTAGTCAGCTCTGCACGCATCCTTTCTTGCTCAACTCTTGATGCCGCGACACTATCTTGCAGCGTGCGCATCATCTCCATGACTTGCGCCATGGTAACAGCACCTTCTTCAGCATGTGGCGTAAGTGAGGTTCGTCTGGTTCTTCTACTCATCTCCTCTACACTTTGACGTAACTTCACTTCGACGAAATGATCAAGAAGCTCCAAGAAACCTCAAGAAACTTCAAGAACTGCGACGTGGATGGGAACAAAATTCACACGAGCCCCACGGTGGGCGCCAATGATCCTGTCGCTTGACTCGAACATGGAGGATTGCCTCGTCACTCCTTTGTCTAGCCTTCTGTTCTGCAGGAACGCTCCAAGAACCACCACCGGAACTCCAAACGCTGCCTGCAAAACACACAGACGGCGCCTCTGGCGGCCGTTGTAGCTCCGACGCTCAAGTCAGGCAACAGGAACACCAAAACTATCACTGAATCTCTCTGTGAGACTCGTGTGTGCTCTCAGATCCACTTTCTCTCTCTCTAACCGTTTTCTGTTATCACTGTGCAACGTGTAAGAACGCTCTCACAGTGACTCAGAAACTAAGTGTAGTGAGCATGTGTAAACTTGTAATCTGAAAAGAATCCCCTTACCTTACATGACGTGGAGTGCTTTATACCTGAGCCGCGCCTCTCTCCCAGATGGTGACACGTGGAGGCATGCAGCTGGCATCTACCGTACTCGCGTCACACCTGGAGGGCTTCTGCGCTTCTCTTTGTGCGGGCCGCATGCTCCCAGGAGAGCACCAGGCGCATCCTGCCTGCATGGCCTCGCCGCACATCCTTTGAGTGGGCATCATGCCAGGTGCATGCGTAACGTTCTCGCTGGGAACCCCGATGACCGATCGCCCTCTGCATGCACTTACGACCGACCTCCCTCTGCATGCACTTACGACCGATCTCCCTCTTAATGTAACATCCCGCCAAAACCTTTTCATATTTATATAATGAAATAAAGGTAAAACAATAATATCGAAGTGAACATATATATATATATATATATATATATATATATGTAATGAAATTTCTCCTCACAGGGAGTTTAATACATATCCAGTCAATTTCCAAACTTAAACAAAAATACAGCAAAATAGAAAAACAGGCGATCTCCTAACAGAAACAGAAAACAGGCGATCTCCTAACAGAAACAGAAAACAGGCGATCTCCTTCCGGCGACCACTCACTGAGGAGCTCTACTTCCTGCAACATCATCTGCTCCCGTGTAAATTATACACGATCATCACAGGTTTAAGAAAACATCCACAAAACAAAAACGCAGGGTAAGCTAGATATTTTAAAGAGAATTTAGATATGAAACTTTAAAATCAAGATAAAACAAATTTAAGACACCCACGTAAAAACCATCAACTTTCTCATTCCCTTCACATGACCATCAAGTAATCACATATTTCACAATTTCCTCAAGAGTCGTTCAATTCACATAATCCATCAAGTGTCTATCAATTTCAGTGTTTCTCATTTCTCACGTCAGACTTCCACTGACTCATCACCCATAGACACTTGACACTACTTCCGGAAGACACGTGCATTGACTAGACTCAAAGATCTGCACCTGTCATACTGCACACTGTGAAATCACACACATTCACAGGGTCGCTGTGAAATCACACACATTCACAAGCGTATAAATGAATCTCAATATCATCACTATCCTAGCATGACAGGGTTAATCCATACAACGGGTCAAGCTCGTTCTCTTTCAAACAACTCACCCATACATATGAACCTCCTTCGACTCTCAACGCCTGAATAACTTCATCTATATGATTCCATTATATCAGGAGAGTCAGGATATCTCATAAAAAATGAATCACCGGTCAATGCACACTCTACACGATCTTACACAGTATTTTCTTTCCTGAAAATACTATGCCTTGATCCCACATTCACCACATTCCATACATCATACCACACATAAAGAACAATTCCATCATAGAATACTTTGAATCTTTTCTTAAACAACCCCACTCACAAAAACAAGCATACCACCGTTCAGGTTTTCGAATAGCATATACATTTTCCATTTCAATCTCAACAAGTTCACAGCGACACTAAAACAGGGGAGTTTGAAAACAACATTAAAATCGGCGATCACATCCAAAAATAGGGGATTATGCAATAACAGTTGAAAACCGGCGACCACGTCGCCCCATCATCAAAATCATCTAACTTAAGGTTTTCGTTGGAAATAAGGCTAGCTTCCCTTACCTGGACTTGCGTAAAATCTCACTACGAGCTCTAACCCACCGAACTTAAGGATACCCGAACTCTGTTTTAGCGTCCTGATCGGAAAACTCGCAGAGAACTTCTCAGGAGTCCAAGGGCAGTCGTCGCTCGTCGTACTGGTGCTTGAGGATGCCTGAATCGCAGCGCGAAGGAGAGAAAAGAGAAGGATGAAGGTAAACTCACTCTGTCACTCTTGAACCACAGCAACGTTCTTTGCCTCTCAGAAGTGAGTTTTTGAATCTAAACCAACTTGTCCACAATTGCCGCTGCCACCACCCACTCCGCAGGAAAACTTGCGTGCACACTTCCTTGAACAGTACGGCCCCGTGTGTCTTTGCGCATACCAACTCTCTGATGCCAACTATTCTGAAACACCCTTTTTGTCTACGTGTCGCGCGTGCAGGACGTCTCATGCTGGGAGCCTGGGTCCCACCTTATCTGTGTGAAACACGACATCGCGCGATAACCTTCCACCGATGACTCATCCTGGCGGACGACCGATGTCTCTCTCTGGAAGACGACCGATGTCTCTCCCTGGCGATGCCCGCATGTCTCACGCCCTGGCGATGCCTGCATGTCTCGCGCCCTGGCGATGTCCGCAAGCCTCGCGCCCTGGCGATGCCCGCATGTCTCTCGCCCTGGCGATGTCCGCATGTCTCTCGCCCTGGCGATGCCCGTATGCCTCGCGCCATAGCGATGTCCGCATGTCTCGCGCCCTGGCGATGCCCGCATGTCTCTCGCCCTGGCGATGCCCGCATGCCTCGCGCCCTGGCGATGCCCGCATGTCTCGCGCCCTGGCAATGCCCACATGTCTCTCGCCCTGGCGATGCCCGCATGCCTCGCGCCCTGCCGATGCCTGCATGCCTCGTGCCCTGGCGATGCCCGCATGTCTCTCGCCCTGGCGATGCCCGCATGCCTCGCGCCCTGGCGATGTCTGTAACATCCCGCCAAAACGTTTCACAAATAAATAATGAAGATAAAGATAAAACAAAATATTGAAATGAACATAATTATATATATGTCATAAGGTTTTTCCTCGCAGGGAGTTTAATACATAAACTGTCAATTTTTCCATAACTTAAAACGAATTACAGCAAAATACAACCCAACAGGCGATCTCCCTACATAAAGAGGCGATCTCCTAACATAAAAGGCGATCTCCTAACAGAGAACAGGAAAAAGGGGGTGATCGCCCAACAGAAGCAAAACAGGCGATCTCCTTCCGAAATCACTGAGGAGCTCTTCTTCCTGCAAGATCATCTGCTCCCGTGTAAAATACACGATCATCACAGGTTTTAAGAAAACAGCCACAGAACCAAAATACAGGGTAAGCTAGATATTAAGAAAAACTTTGAATCAATAGAAAGCGATAAAACTTCACAACATCCATGATCCATATCAATTTCAACATCAACAATCTCAGATTATCATTCTCACAGAAAGACAGGGTTAATCCATACAACAGGTGGAACTCGTTCTCTTTCACACGAGACGCCCATTTAATCCATACAACCGGTGGAGCTCGTTCTCTTTCACACGAGACGCCCATTTAATCCATACAACAGGTGGAGCTCGTTCTCTTTCACACGAGACGCCCATTTAATCCAGACAACAGGTGGAGCTCGCTCTCTTTCACACGAGACGCCCATTTAATCCATACAACAGGTGGAGCTCGTTCTCTTTCACACGAGACGCCCATTTAATCCATACAACAGGTGGAGCTCGTTCTCTTTCACACGAGACGCCCATTTAATCCATACAACAGGTGGAGCTCGCTCTCTTTCACACGAGACGCCCATTCATAACATTTCAACAAATGATTCCAGTCACAGCAAAACTCATGCCAAGGTTCAGATTTTCGAATATCACATTTAAATCTCAATCAGTTTCGAACAACATAAAACAGGGGATATTTCAATAACAGATGAAACACCGGCGATCACCTCCAGAACCGGCGATCACGAACAAAACTGGGTTTTTAACAAGAACATTTTGAAAAACCGGCGACCACGTCGCCCTCAACATCAAAACAGAACTGTTATCATGAACATCTCACATTTCAACATCAAACACCGTGAAAGCGAAGTAACACCGGCGACCACGTCGCCCTATCATCACAAACATCAAATATCCAGTTATCGTTGGAAAAAGACTAGCTTCCCTTACCTGGATCAGCGTGAAATCTCACTTCAAGCTCTAACCACCGAACGTAAAGGATGCCTGAACTCTGCCTAAGCGTTCTAATCGGTAAAACTTGTAGAGAACCTTCTCAAATGCTCTATGGCAATCGTCGCTCGTCTTGCTTTTGCTTGAAGGTGCCTGGGAAATACTGAGTCGCAGTGCAAAGGAGAGAAAAGAGAAAGATGAAGGTGAACTCACTCTGTCACCTTTTATACTCTCACTGCGTTTTCTAAACTCACTAAGAGTCGGTGCATTTCGATACTAGGAACATAGGCCTGCCATGTAGCTATCATTACCTACTCTCTAACTAACCCTTCTGTGTGGGTTTTCTTCCTCGAATTAAATGCAAACCTGACAGTATGGCCACGTGGCGTCTCTGCGCACATGGAGCTACTGTTCCGAAGGACTTTCACTGCCTACATGTCGCACATGCAGCACGTTCGTCCTGGAAACCAGGGCCCCACTTCATCTGCGTGAAACACGACATCGCGCGATAACCTTTCGCCGATGACCACTCGCGCAAAGACAATCCACCGATGACCTTCCTGGAGGACGACCGATGTCTCTCTCTGGAAGACGACCGATGTCTCCTCCTCCTGGAGACCGACCAAGGTCTCCTCTCCCTGGAGACCGACCGAGGTCTCCTCTTCCTGGAGACCGACCGAGGTCTCCTCTTCCTGGAGACCGACCGAGGTCTCCTCTTGGCGACGCCCGCATGCCTCTCGCGCCCGGGCAAAGCCCACATGCATCTCGCGCCCTGGCGATGCCCGCATGTCTCTCGCGTCCTGGCGACGCCCATATGCCTCGCGCCCTGGCGACCATGTGTTGTAGGCGACCGGCGATTGTACTAACCAGGCAATCTTATAGTCTTCTAAGCTACACTTTCCTTCCTTTTTATTTTAAATACAAACATACTTCGAATCCATTTAAATTATATCCTTTTATTCCAGTAAGATTTTCCAGGTCCTTACAATCTCCCTAACAACAAAAATTTTCGTCCTCGAAAATTGAATTACAAGGAAAGAGATGTGGATAGTCCTTTCTCATGGTTTTCTTTTAACTCCCGAGTTGAAACACCCGATCTCTCATCCCACACCACTTTCACCAGGTTGATAGTCTTACCTTTGAGCAAATACTTTGCTGGTCGTCAATCCTAACTGATTGCTTCAAATGAACAGTCATCCCTGATCTCACCAATGAAATCATTAGTCATAGCCAGCTTACTACAACTAATGTGATTTGCATGAAAGTCTCCCCAAGGTTTAAATCTCTGTACGGCTCGATCAGTTCTGCTCTTCCACTTGCTTCTTCAATTCTACCAACTCGGCTGGAGCCATCCTGAAAGGTGCCATTGACACTGGTCCAGCTCCAGGTACCAAATCAACAGAGAATTCCACTTCTCTCTCTTAGGAGGTAACCCAGGTACCTCTTCTGGACATACATCCGCGAAGTCTTTCATTACAGGCATCCTGTTCACGTCCTCTTCATTCTTCACTTCTAACTGAGCTACCATCATGAAACACCTCGCCCCTTCTTCCAACTCTGATCGCCCATGGCGAGCAGATCTCACTTCTGGCTCTTGGAGATCGGAAAACACCACTTTCTGCCTACCGCAATCTATGAGAACGTGATCGGCAGACAGCCAATCCATTCACAGGATAACATCCAGATCCTGCAGAGGTAGGCAGATTAATTTCGAATCTGCGTCCCTCTACTATCACTGGACATTCGGGGCAACTGTAGAGGTCAACACCTGCCCTGACACAGGTGTAGAGACCAACCGTTCGAAGGGTAACTCCTTCACTAGAAGGCCTAGCTCGGCTACACCGACTTGACACAAAGGAGTGTGTCGCTCCAGAATCATACAAGACTCTTATACTTCAACCAGCTATAAAACAAGCAATCTTACACCAAATTACCTGACTGGGACGCCTCAGCTCCTGCCATGGCAAACACTCTCCCTGTTGCCTGAGGTCTGCTGCCTTCATCCCTCAACTGTTGGGAACCACTGGGTTGAGTCGTCCTATACTGGGTAGGACAATCTCTAGCCACGTGCCCCACCTTTTGGCATGCATAACACCTTCTCCCCGAAGTCTTCTTGGGGCATACATTGGGCATGTGTGGTCCACCACAGAGGGAACATTTTGGTTTCCAGGGTTGCTGCTGCTGAAACTGGGGCGGTGCCGCTCCTACCCTATGCTGTGGAGGTCTCGCATAAGGCTCAGACTGCTGTTGCTGCATCCTTGTCTTCTCACTGGAAGAACCCCCTGGGTGTGACCTGATCACCCGAGAATCACCCTTTTCCAGGGTCTCCACCATCTTCGCCTTTTCTACTAAGGCGTGAAATTCCCTGACGCACATCGGGGCTATATTCCTCTTCAGCTCATGCTTCAGCCCCTCCTCAAACTTCCTGCACCTCCAAGCCTCGGAGGTCGCCTGGGTATAAAATCGGGCGAGATACTCAAACCGAGCAGCATAGGCGTTCACCGACATCTCCCCCTGCTCCAACCTCAAGAACTCCGCTTCCCGCGCAAACTTTGCGCTGTCTGGGAAGTATTTCTCCAAGAACCTCACCCTGAAGCCCTCCCAGTCCAAAACATCCTCTCGAGCCTCCATCATCTGCTGAGCTCCCATCCACCAGAACTCTGCTTCTCCAGACAGCAGATAAGTGGCGAACAACAACTTCTTCTCTTCAGGGCAGGAGGTCGCCCTAAAGATTTTCTCCATTTCCCTGACCCACTGATCTGCTTGATCAGGGGTAGCATTCCCACAGAACTTGGGTGGGTTGTGCCTCATGAACTCAGTCAGTCCTATCCGTTCCTGAGGCTGACCGACGGGCGAATTCGTATCAGCCGACCGAGCAGTCTCCCAATGCTGCATGGTAGCTTGATGGTTCTGCGCCATCGCCGCATTCTGCTGCTGGATGGCACCTGCCATCATCTCAATGGCCCTGGCGATCTGGCCCATTTCAGAAGAAGGTTGGGGAGAGGTAGGAGGTCTACGAGTCATCTTCTTCGTCCTCCGATTCTGAAACTACTAGCTTCTATATTCCCTACAACTATAAGAATGAAATCGATAAGGAAATCAATTCATTCAAGGGGGTAACATCTCGACCTTACAAAGGTCAGCATCTCAATTTCCTTAAGAATTTGAGTTCATCCACAGAAACATGAAGTTATAACCTCAAGGAAAACACCAGAACAACTACTGGTGTGTAACCATTACTCCAAACAAACACTCACAATCAATTACAACAACACTCAATAAAATGCAATCAATCACGTCAGAAATCAAAGTATGCTAAACATTAAACCTCTGGAATTTAGATTGAGAATCACCCCGATCCGGTCATGAGTGTGCACCCTCACCACCTTATCAAGACCCTCTCATTCTAAATACTAAGATTTTCAGTTAGGCATACATTCACTACAGCACACACAAAAAGTTCAATACAAAAACGTTTGAAAACCTTTCACAATAGTTGTCACTTAAAACTCAATAAGTTTTCATGAGCAGAAGAAAACACAATGGATCCACAGCCCTCAGGTCATCCTAAGGACGAACTGCTCTGATACCATTAATGTAACATCCCGCCAAAACGTTTCACAAATAAATAATGAAGATAAAGATAAAACAAAATATTGAAATGAACATAATTATATATATGTCATAAGGTTTTTCCTCGCAGGGAGTTTAATACATAAACCGTCAATTTTTCCATAACTTAAAACGAATTACAGCAAAATACAACCCAACAGGCGATCTCCCTACATAAAGAGGCGATCTCCTAACATAAAAGGCGATCTCCTAACAGAGAACAGGAAAAAGGGGGTGATCGCCCAACAGAAGCAAAACAGGCGATCTCCTTCCGAAATCACTGAGGAGCTCTTCTTCCTGCAAGATCATCTGCTCCCGTGTAAAATACACGATCATCACAGGTTTTAAGAAAACAGCCACAGAACCAAAATACAGGGTAAGCTAGATATTAAGAAAAACTTTGAATCAATAGAAAGCGATAAAACTTCACAACATCCATGATCCATATCAATTTCAACATCAACAATCTCAGATTATCATTCTCACAGAAAGACAGGGTTAATCCATACAACAGGTGGAACTCGTTCTCTTTCACACGAGACGCCCATTTAATCCATACAACCGGTGGAGCTCGTTCTCTTTCACACGAGACGCCCATTTAATCCATACAACAGGTGGAGCTCGTTCTCTTTCACACGAGACGCCCATTTAATCCAGACAACAGGTGGAGCTCGCTCTCTTTCACACGAGACGCCCATTTAATCCATACAACAGGTGGAGCTCGTTCTCTTTCACACGAGACGCCCATTTAATCCATACAACAGGTGGAGCTCGTTCTCTTTCACACGAGACGCCCATTTAATCCATACAACAGGTGGAGCTCGCTCTCTTTCACACGAGACGCCCATTCATAACATTTCAACAAATGATTCCAGTCACAGCAAAACTCATGCCAAGGTTCAGATTTTCGAATATCACATTTAAATCTCAATCAGTTTCGAACAACATAAAACAGGGGATATTTCAATAACAGATGAAACACCGGCGATCACCTCCAGAACCGGCGATCACGAACAAAACTGGGTTTTTAACAAGAACATTTTGAAAAACCGGCGACCACGTCGCCCTCAACATCAAAACAGAACTGTTATCATGAACATCTCACATTTCAACATCAAACACCGTGAAAGCGAAGTAACACCGGCGACCACGTCGCCCTATCATCACAAACATCAAATATCCAGTTATCGTTGGAAAAAGACTAGCTTCCCTTACCTGGATCAGCGTGAAATCTCACTTCAAGCTCTAACCACCGAACGTAAAGGATGCCTGAACTCTGCCTAAGCGTTCTAATCGGTAAAACTTGTAGAGAACCTTCTCAAATGCTCTATGGCAATCGTCGCTCGTCTTGCTTTTGCTTGAAGGTGCCTGGGAAATACTGAGTCGCAGTGCAAAGGAGAGAAAAGAGAAAGATGAAGGTGAACTCACTCTGTCACCTTTTATACTCTCACTGCGTTTTCTAAACTCACTAAGAGTCGGTGCATTCCGATACTAGGAACATAGGCCTGCCATGTAGCTATCATTACCTACTCTCTAACTAACCCTTCTGTGTGGGTTTTCTTCCTCGAATTAAATGCAAACCTGACAGTATGGCCACGTGGCGTCTCTGCGCACATGGAGCTACTATTCCGAAGGACTTTCACTGCCTACATGTCGCACATGCAGCACGTTCGTCCTGGAAACCAGGGCCCCACTTCATCTGCGTGAAACACGACATCGCGCGATAACCTTTCGCCGATGACCACTCGCGCAAAGACAATCCACCGATGACCTTCCTGGAGGACGACCGATGTCTCTCTCTGGAAGACGACCGATGTCTCCTCCTCCTGGAGACCGACCGAGGTCTCCTCTCCCTGGAGACCGACCGAGGTCTCCTCTTCCTGGAGACCGACCGAGGTCTCCTCTTCCTGGAGACCGACCGAGGTCTCCTCTTGGCGACGCCCGCATGCCTCTCGCGCCCGGGCAAAGCCCACATGCATCTCGCGCCCTGGCGATGCCCGCATGTCTCTCGCGTCCTGGCGACGCCCATATGCCTCGCGCCCTGGCGACCATGTGTTGTAGGCGACCGGCGATTGTACTAACCAGGCAATCTTATAGTCTTCTAAGCTACACTTTCCTTCCTTTTTATTTTAAATACAAACATACTTCGAATCCATTTAAATTATATCCTTTTATTCCAGTAAGATTTTCCAGGTCCTTACAATGTCCGCATGTCTCTCGCCCTGGCGATGTCCGAATGTCTCTTGCCCTGGCGATGCCGGATGACACATCGCCACGCCTTGCTGAAGGTTCTCCATCCCACTATGTTACGTCCAAGGTATCATCTCCACATGACTTGGTGACGTCGATAGCTTCACATTTCCAAGAGTAGATCAGCACTACTCCTCGTGCGCCCATGCATGCAACACTAAGGACGATTTCTTATGCTCAAGCATAGAGCTTTGCATGCACAGCGTATCTAAGGCTTAACCCACGCCTTGACACGCGTGGTTTTTGGAACCCACTATGGTTGATCCAGCATCTTGACCACATACTAAGTGCACTTTCGGTGATCATGTACACCATAGGCGATTGGCGATCATGTGTACTCTAGGCGACAGGCGATTATGTACCAGAGAAGTCGGAGGTCGCCTCCGTCTTCAACAACGGCGATCTCGTAGACTTCTAAGCTACACTTTCCTTCCTTTTTATTTTAAATAAAAACATACTTAGAATTCATTTAAAATATATTCCTTTTATTCCAATTTAATTTTACAGGTCCTTACACTTAACGCCCGATTGGTGCCTCATAACTTCCACCGATGACCGAGCGGTGCCTCATAACTTCCCCTGATGACCGGGCGGTGCCTCATGACTATCCACCGACGTCTGTGCGGTGCCTCATTACTATCCACCGACGTCCGTGCGGTGCTTCCAGGCGCTTATCTATGCTCTGAACTGGGAGTGGTGGCCACTTGGTATCTGACTACCGATCACCGTTCTAGGTGATCTCCTCCCTGATTCACTTGCTCTTTCTACAACGTGCCACCCTGTGCATGGTTCACATGGTCAACGGCTGCTGATGACCGATCAGATCATAAACTAAAATTAATTGATGCTCAGCTCCCATGGCTTGGGCTTTACTCCTTGTGGTCCTTTAAGGGTCTTTGAATATGTTGAGAAAAGTTTCTCTGCCATCAGTAGCAAAGTCCTACTCTTCTTGAATCATCTTTGCCATGGACCTAGTTGTTGGGCCTGAGCTTGGGCTTAGGCTTGGGCTTGGGCCTCTTCCATCAGGAGGCGTGGCTGGCCTTGTTCCTCACCTCCTTCTTCCTATAGTGTACTATGGCTTTGGAGGTGGTGAACTCGGACACCTCCTTCAGGAGCCCTTCAGAAGCCCTAGGGTACAAAGACTGGTAGAAGTCAGAATAAAGCCCTAGGACTACTTGGCCAATAGGGGGCTGGGAGGAATCTGAATCAACCCCAGAGTGGGAGGAAGCCTCCATTTGAGAACGATAAAGGCTAAAACACACAAAACAAAGGAAAAAGACAGACTCAGAAGGGGAATAGAACAAACGCATTTCAAAAGAAGTGTTGCGACAGGAAAGTAGGGCACAACGAGATGAGATAAGCAGAAAACATAAACAGTCCCAGGCAGTTATAAATTCATGGGAAGGCATTGCAATAGCAAAGGGAAAACATAAATGGTGAAAAGAACGCACCTTTAGTAGATTCTGGGTGAAGTCGATGAAGGATTGAGAGAGTAGGAGAGCACTCTAAGAACAAAGAGTTTTTTTTGAAAGGATGAAATGCGAAGGAATGAAACAGTGAGGAGCGTAGGAGGCAAAGGGTTAACATATAGGGGAAGCGTGAAACGATGATACGCCCTAGCCGTTGAGATTGCCACGTGTACGCCCCAGGGAAAGTATGGGAAAATGTCACCTCAAAGCACTGTGCGCGTCCCATCACTCAGTCTCACTGCAGTGCCACGTAGGGCAGCGCCATGTAGGTCGACAGGTCGAGCAGTAAGGCTTCTCGCTGAAACGAGTTCCAGCTCGAGCCTGGGGGGCTTGTGTAGTGGCCAGACCTCGGACGACGGCACGTGAAGTGAGAGGTCGGCACAGGAGAGGTCAGGATGGTAAGGCCCACAGAGGGGCCCACAGAATTATACGTGTCAAGGTGCAAAACCAGATTCACAGATACGCCATGCATGCAGGATGTGTTCAAGACGTAAGGTTCTGACACAACAGAATTATCCTTAGAAACGCATGTAAGGCACGTGAAGGTTTGGAGACACATGAGTTATTAAGTTATTAGACAAGTTTAGGTTGGCAGCGCTGCGATAGGCACTGAAACCCTAGCGGCCATGCCTTAAGCTATGCACTTCGGGAAAGGAATGTCGCCACGGGAGTTGCACTCTATGAAAGTGTTCTTGCCGGTTGACTCGCCTATCGGTTGACTCCACGACACTCACACGCCTTCTTCCTCACGTTGTGTTGTGCTTGGTTCTTCCGAAGCAATCTGCACCTACAAAAGAGAAAAGGGGTGCCCTAGAGGTCGTTTGCACTCCGACGCTCAAGTCAAGATTGGGCAAGAAACACCAAGTGTTTGAGTAACTGTGTTTAGGGTTTGTAATTGCGTACCTTTGTGAAGTATTTTACTGCCCCTTATATAGTCTAGGGTTTACTGCATCGCTAGCCCTAATTAGGGTTCACTTCGCTGCTAGCCATATTTAGGGTTTACTGGAATGCCCTTGCGCCGCTATTACCCAGTCTTAGAGTAATCTAGCACATAAGGTTTCCTTATCTGGAGTGCAAACTCTAATAGGATGACCACCTGGGTGCCTCCTCGTACACTTAATCTCTAGGGCCACCTATTCAGGGAGTGCCTTCACTGTTCACGTGCCATGCATGTAACTTCACTGAGAAACCCTAGTTCTGATGAGTACTCGACCCCTCAGGACTCTGCACCTAACCGTGCTTTCCCTGCCACACACGAGGTATTTCATTTGTGTGATTGCCAAGGGAAACAGTCCCAGAATGTCGATTCCCTAGGTATGGAAAGGCCATGGACTGTGAAGGGATCTCAACTCTTCTGGGGGTGCGTTATGCCAGTCTGCATGTTGTTGGCATTTTTTACACCGTTGTGCATACCTTATGGAATCTTCTCTCATCATTGGCCAATAATACCCCACTCGAACGGCTTTGGCCGACAGAGCTCGGCCACCGATGTGACTCCCACATATGCATTCATGAAGCTCAGCGATGATGCGGGTGCACTGTGCCCCACTTACACAAGTCAAGATAGGATGGGTGTAACCATGCCTAAACAAGCTGTCGTCGATCAGAGTGTAGCGAGCTGCATTTTTCTTTACGATCCTGGATTCTGCTGGGTCCATTGGAAGTGTTCCGTCAACAAGGTAACATCTTTAGGGCGTCATCCATGTTTCCCTTTCTTCAACCAAGTGCACTTGCGATGACCTCTCCCCTGGCGAACCATACGAGCTTATGTGGGGCGTCTTTAATGTCTCATGGGTAAGAGACTTATGGCTTTTTATTCCTGCATCTGAGACATTTATCATTTGTACGTCTGTGCCACCTTTTGTGGCTATTCGAGGTGCTTTCAGAGTCTCCTGAATGACTATCCTCTGTGATAGCATTCCTATGAGCTCTTCTTTGGATTTTGGAGTTCCTTGGTGATGATGGATGCGGAAGCTTATGGAGGAGGTGAGCAAGGCCTTCCTAGGAAGCATGGGTGCCTTGAAGGTGCATGAAGAGTGAGGAAATGGGGAGGTTTGGCCAGCCCCTTTGGTAGTGATGAATTGAAGACTAAAACCTAAGTGTTAGGCAAGGAGTAGTGTATGGCACAATTTGGGCAGCATAACAATACTCTATTTAATCTTGAAAATACAAGGTGTAGGCTCCTCCTTTTATAGGCTAAGGAGGACCATAATGCAACCCTAATGCTAGCCAAATGAAATGTAAATGTGAAGCACATGGGCCACATGGAAAGTGTGAGCACATGGGGAGGGGTGTGTCTAGTTTGTAAGTTCACCCCCTCCATGGGCTTTCTAGAATAGTGGGAAGGTTAACTTCTCCTTAATTCTAATGTGCAGAAAAATAAACATTTGTCCACATGGCTATGCTATTTACACCCCAATTAAAGCTAAACTACATTTGATGGGCCTTCACGGAATATGTGCTAGTATGCCACTCTCCCATTCATAGCTTTGATCCAAGTCTTCTTGTCCTAGACGCTTCTAGCTTGGCCTTCTCGTCCTACACGCTCCTAGCTTGTCTTAGACGCTCCTAGCTTGGTCTTAGACGCTCTTGACTTGGCTCTTGCCTTTCATGGAAGGTTGTGCTTGGCCCTCTTCCATGGTATTGACTTTAGTCAAACCACACCATCATCCTAATATTCTAGAAGATAGGTCAAAAATGCAACATTTGATTGTACACCCCTCCTTCTTTTGCTAAAGGTACCTATTTGCTAGCACACCCCTCCTTTTATTGCTAAGGGCACCTTTTTGATAGCACACCCCTAAGTGAGCAAGTTTTGCTTTCTACACTACACTAATCTACTAAGCTACCCCTAATGGGCCTCCAAGTAGCATGTACAAGGTCTTCTCCCTCCCATCCGTGGCTTGACTCATTTGGGCATGAATGTGCTTGGCCATGGACCTTGTGTTGGGCCTGAACTTGGGTTGGAGCTTGGGCCTCTTCCATCAGTTCGTCTAACCTGCAAGGCAGCGGCACTGGAGTCATACTAGAAGGTCCAGATGGTGTCGTGATAGAACAGGCTTTGCATTTCGCTTTCAAAGCTAGCAACAACCAGGCAGAGTACGAAACCTTGATAGCGGGGATGTTGTTGGCAAAAGAAATGGGCGCGGGACACCTGTTGGCAAAAAGCGACTCGCTCTTGGTCACAGGTTAGGTCACTGGAGAGTACCAAGCCAAGGATCCATAGTTGGCTGCTTATCTCAGCTACGTAGAGTTATTGAAAGGCACATTTCTAGAGTTTGAGCTGCTACATGTACCACGGGAGCAAAATGCCAGAGCTGACTTGTTAGCAAAACTCGCCAGCTCAGGCAAGGGGGGTAGACAAAGGACAGTAATACAGGAAACCTTAAGAGCACCTCAGACAGCTGCAGGAGAGCCCACGGATGTACAAATGGTAAACGTTGTGCATGAAGGAGGAAGTAGTCATAGGTTGCTGACTCAAGAAATGTTGAAAGCACCTCGCATAAATTCCTATGGCCTGCTAGTTGAAATGTCGTCGCAAGTTTGCTTGGTGGAAGAAAGAGAGACTTGGATGACGCCTTATCAACGTTACCTAGCAGACGAGACACTTCTGTTAGACCCGGCAAAAGCAAGAGTTGTGAAGAAGAACGCACCCCGCTGCACTTTGATTGACGGAAACCTATTCAGACATGGCTATTCCCATCCTCTTTTGATATGCGTAAGTGGGACACAGTGCACTCGCATAATAGCAGAGCTTCATGAAGGAATATGCTGAAGCCACATCGGGGGACGAGCCCTAGCAGCCAAGGCCATCCGCGCAGGGTATCATTGGCCCATAATGAGAGAAGACTATATAAGGTATGCACAGAGGTGTAAGAAGTGTCAAGAGCACGCGGACTGGCATCGTGCGCCACCAGAGAAGCTGAGATCCCTCCATAGCCCGTGGCCTTTCCACACGTGGGGAATCAACATCCTGGGACCTTTCCCACTCGCGATCAGACAGATGAAATATCTGGTGGTGGCCATAGAATACTTCACCAAATGGATCGAAGCTGAACCAGTGGCACAAATTACAGTGCATAAGGTCCAACATTTCGTTTGGAAGAATATCGAGTGTCGTTTTGGAATCCCGAGGCGTCTAGTATCTGATAATGGCACCCAGTTTGCAAGTCAGCAATTGGGAAAGTTGTGCTCGAAGCTCGGTATCAAACAGGTGTTCGCGTCAGTCGAGCACCCCCAGACAAATGGGCAGGTTGAGTCGGCCAACAGGGTCCTGCTCAGAGGCCTGAAGAGGAGGCTTGAGAAGGCTAAAGGGACTTGGGCAGAGGAGGTCCCCAGGATCGCGTGGGCATATCACACCACCCCACAATCCATGATTTTGATAGAGATACAGGAAAGCTCACCTCGATTCCAGAATTTTGTGGCAGAAGAATCAAACGAAGAAAGAAGGGTGAATCTAGACCTACTAGACGAAGTCAGGGAGGAGGCCCGCATTAAGTCTGAAGTGTTAAAGAGGAGAGTAGAACGCCAATACAGGTCAAAGTTGTGAGACCTCGGCAGTTCCAAGTCGCCGATCTGGTAATGCGAAAGGCCCACTCCTACCAGTTAGACAACAAACTATCCCCCAAGTGGACAGGCCCGTTTCGAGTAACGGGGCATACAGGTTGGAAACGTTAGAAGGCAGTGTGATTCCACGCATATTGAATGAAGCCAACCTCAAGTTTTATTTCAATTAGTAAAGTTGTATTTGAACACAATTGTATCATTCAGTTAAGGGGACACTTTTTTTCCGTACGGGGTTTTTTAATGAGGTCACCCAATAAAAGAAAGAAAAAGAATTAAGAAGGATATATTTGTGTTAAATAGTGAAAAGAACCTCTTCTACCTTGTTAAAGAAAGGGGAAGAATAGTATGGTTCACAGTAAAAATCCTCTTCCTTGATGTTGCACAGCAAGGTTGAGGTAGGTTAGAGACCTCGTCCTCGACTTTTTACAGCGTGGTCAAGGGAAGTTAAAGGAACCTCTTCTACCTTGTTAAAGAAAGGAGAAGAATAGTATGGTTCGCATTGAAAGTCCTCTCCCTCTAATAGCAAGGATGAGGCAAGTTAGAGACCTCGCCATCGACTTTTAAGAGCGAGGTCGAAGGAAGTTAGATGAGCCTTTTCTAGCTTGATAAAGAAAGGAGAAGAATAGTATGGTTCGCAATAATCCTTTTCCTTGTCCTTTTCCTTGATTTTTGCAGGGTCAAAAACATAAGGAATTTTTCAGTTTACACAGCAAAGAGTAAGACGAGAAAGAGGTCTTCCTTGGCTTATCGGTTGAGGTCAACATAGAAAAGTTCTTCCTTGGCCCGCCAGTCGAGATCAGCAGAAAAAAAAAAGAGAGAGAGAGGAGATTATTATCAAAGAAACGTGTATATATGAGGCAAGAATAGAAGGTGAGAAGGACGCTAAGTACACCATAAGTTGAAGTATTCGGTCATACACAGGGACATAAAGTTAGCAAAAGAAGACGAAGGTGCGGAAGAATAAATTCATTAAGTTAAAATGTGCAAATATTTACAACAAGGCTGTTTGTGCAAAACCAAAAAAAAAAAAAAAAGAGAAGGGAGGGCTCAAGGGTCAACAGGAGCATCCACCAGCTGCCCATCTCGGATGACTTTGTCTAAGCCAGTTTGGGAGAGGTCCACCCCCGGATGCGCGCAGGCAACCTGGGCCATGGCATCACCAAACCCAGTGCTATAGGCTTCAGCTGCCTCGTTGCTAAGCTCCTCCATTGACTTCTGGTAGAGCTCCTCCCTTCGGGCCATCTTCGCCTTCAGCTCTGCTGCCTCCTCCTTCACCTTGACCAACTCAACATCCCGCTGGGCCAGGTTGTCATCACGACGCGCCAGTTCTTCCTTCAGATCTACAATGGCTTCCTCTTGGCGACTCGCTTCACCCTTTAGCTCCTCCACGGCCATGCAAAAGTCATTACACTTTGCGTGGGCTCGCAGGGCCTCTTGAGACTTAGAGAACAGGAGGTCCCTGATCTCTTTTTCTGACTTTCGCAACTCGGCCACCTCCAGGGTGAGGCTCGTGATGCGACGTGCTGCCCCCACAGCAGCCGCTGCCCGGTGCTCGGCTTCCTGGTGTGCCTTCATCATTTTTGTGAAGAGAAGGCTGGCACTCCCAAGAGCCTTGCCAAAGCCCCGGGCCACCTAGTCCATCAGCGGCCCTACCTCCAGGTTCTCCACCTCCTCGATCTCTTCGGAGGACTTCAAGGTGCACTGTAGAAATGGTGCCAGGGAGGTAGGGGGGCTCAGCTGCCCTTCCACCGGGACGCTTTCTCCCTGCTTCACGGCGACGCGAGGGGGGGGGAGGAAACGCCCAAGGGGGCCTGAGGACCTTCTCCTTTTGAACCAGACAAGGGAACTACCATGATGTCTTGCGCGCGTCTTCGTTTGAACACCAGCCCAAAGCAGGTCCACTCTTCGTCCGAGGGAGCAGCCTCAGAAGCCGCGATCTGGGGAGGAGTGGTGGTTTCTGTGGCGGCCGCGGCAGCCAGGGGCACTGCGTGGAGGGCCATATCATCAGTTGAAGGAGGGGCTTCCTCCTGGATTGATCGGGACGAGCCAACGCCGCTCTTCTTTTTCAGGGCACGCGCGGCCAATTTTCTTCTTTACTCGGCCCCGATCGTCATTTCTGCAACAAACACGAAGTCAAGGCAGTGAGCGCAGGCAGTATAACAGAAGAAACCACACCAAATAGAAGTAGCTAAGAGAAAGTGAAGAGTTGCAGAGAAGATGGCCTAAAGCCCTACCTATGCACCCCCGCAAGCTCTTAGGCAGGTACTCATGTTGGATGAGCTTGGCGGTGTTGAACACTGCCTTGAGGCTAGACAGGAATTCACACACCTCTCTATCTTGCGGGTGCAAGTCCGTTAGGGCCCTGGGTTTGGCCAGATTTGGTTTCTCCACCCAGTAGAGCGAGAACCCGTCCAGGAGGGTAGGGTCAGTGGGGAGGCAGTGGATCTTCAGGAACTTGCCCTTGAATCCCTTGTAGGATTGCTGGAAGAGGGTCAGAAGAGCTCTCCCAGCAACCCCGTTTATGTTGACCCAGAGGTTCTTCCTAGGGCTCTTGGCTTCGAAAAAGTATAGGAAGGAGTCTACTGAGGGCAGCCGCCCAAAGTAGTTGCAGAGGATGGCGAAGGCGCGCACAAAGGCCCAGCCATTTGGGTGAAGCTGGGCTAGGGCCATGTTCATCTCCGTCAGCAACGCCCTCTCGAAGCCGCTGAGGGGTAAGCGAAGGTAGATCCTTTTGAAGATGGTGGAGTAAATAAAACAGAAGGGGGCCTCCTGCCCCGAGGTCTCGTCGTAGCACACAGGTTCGCCTGCGGTGCAAGGGACTACCCCAACGTACTTATCGTTGTCTTTCCTAAAGACGCGATTAGTGTGGCTGCTTCTGCTTCACACCTCAACCTTCCTGTAGGTGACAATGGACTCGGAGGTAGTAAAATCAGAGGATTCCTTGAGAAGCCCTTCAGGGGCCCAGGGGTACAGGAGTTGATAGTAGTCTGAGTGGAGCCCTAGAACTACTTGACGGGCAGGAGATTGGGGGGAGTCCGATTCAGACCTCGAGTGGGAGGAGGAAGGCTGGTCCATTTCGAAGACTAAAACACAAGGGAAGACAAAAAAAAGAAGGAGAAACTTAGAAAGAGAGAAAGGATAGTGCGTTCCAGGAAACGTGGCAGAACAGTAAGGTAGAGCAAAAGCAAAACAAAGACGAGAATCTAAAAGGCAATCCCAGACAGTTACAAGCAAACAAAGAACATCGTAGTAACAAAACGAAGGTAGAGGAGGCCAAAAGAACGTACCATTGACTAATGAAGGGATGGAAGGTTGAAGTTTGAGAGAAGTGATAGGCGCTCGAAGAACAGTTCGCAGAGGAGAGACTTTGAAATGAAGGAATGAGAGGGAATGAAACATTAGGGAGCATAGAAAGCAAGGAAATAACGTATAAAAAAGAACATGAAGCATCAAGCCATCTAGCCACTAAAGATTGCCACGTGTACGCTCCAGGAAAAATGCGCGAAAGTGTCACTTGTAACGCCCCTCTAAATATTGTTCATTTTTATATAATAAAATAAAGGTGAAACAATAATATCAACATTTAACATAGATATATACATAATATAATTCATCCATTAATACAAATGTGCCTCAAAATAATATCCCTTTTCGAGGAAGTTTTAATACATCTCCATACAGGAGTTTTCAAAATAAAACAAAACAACAGCATTCAAAAACCGGCGATCTCCTCCTCCAGAAATGCTCACTGAGGAGCTCCACTACCTGCAACCTCATCTGCTCCCGTGCAAATATACACGATCATCACAGGTTTAAGAAAAACAACCATGATACAAAACAAAAGGGTAAGCTAGATATTTTTAAAAGCTTTAAATATGAAACTTTATATCAATAGAAAGCATAAATCTTCACACCATTCATAATCTATATCAATTTCAACCATCAATATCCCCATATTCCACAAACTCGTCAAGTGTCTATTCAATACATTCAATACTCATGGTTCACATGTCAGACTTTCCACTGACTCATAACACATAGACACATGACTCTACTTCCGGAAGACTCGTGCGTTGAACTTAGCATCCAGAGACCTGCACCTGTCATACTACATTGCTGTAAAGTTCTCACAGCTATGCGCATAAACATAATCTCAATCTCAATCTCAATATCCTCACTCTCTCAGTATGACAGGGTTAATCCATATAACAGGTCAAGTCAGTTATCTTTCAAACGACTTACCCATACATATGGACCTCCTTCGACTCTCACCAACTGAATGACTTCATCTATGTGATTCCATCATATCAGCAGAGTCAGGATCGCCTCATTCACAGGATACTCACAGATCAATACACCCTCATAAAATCTCCACACGGTATTTTCTTTCCTGAAAATACTATGCTTTGATCACTCTTTCACATTCATCCAGTACATCATACCACACGTAAAAGCACAATTCCATCATATAATATTTTGAATCTTTTCTTAAACAATCCCAATCACAGAAACAATCATACCAAAGTTCAGATTTTCGAATATCATATGCATTTCACCTTTCAATCTCAAACAATTTCAAAACGACACTAAAACAGGGGATTTCTAAATTTGCATTAAAACGGGCGATCACGTCGCCCCACACATAAAAACAGAGCATCGTGAAATAGAATATGAAACCGGCGACCACGTCGCCCTCACTTCAGAACCTACTTGCCTAAAGTTTTTATAAACGAAAATGCTAGCTTCCCTTACCTGGACTTGCGTAAAATCTCACTAAGAGCTCCAAACCCACCAAGAACTGAAGGATGCCTTAACTCTGTTTTAGGGCTTTGAGCAGAAAACTTGCAGAGTAACTTCCCAGGAGCACAATGGCAGTCGCCGATTGTAGCACTGGTACGTGAGGATAGCCGCGTCTTCGAGTGGAGGAGAAAGGAGAAAGGGGAACTAAATGAGCTGATTCCCTCAGCTCTTAAGGTCGAATGGCTCTTTAGCCTTCACTGCCATTACCCACTCTCTGAGCAACCTTGCGTGCACACTTCCTTGAACAGTATGACCACGTGGGTTTCTGCACATACCAACTCTCTGATGCTAACTATTCTGAAACACCCTTTTTGTCTACGTGTCGCGCATGCAGGACGTCTCATGCTGGGAGCCTGGGTCCCACCTCATCTGTGTGGAACACGACCTCGCGCGATGACCATCCACCGATATCTCATCCTGGCAGACGACCGATGTCTCTCCCTGGAAGACGACCGATGTCTCTCCCTGGAAGACGAACGATGTCTCTCCCTGGAAGACGACCGATGTCTCTCCCTGGAAGACGAACGATGTCTCTCCCTGGAAGACGACCGATGTCTCTCCCTAGAAGACGACCGATGTCTCTCCCTGGAAGACGACCGATGTCTCCCCCTGGAAGTCGACCGATGCGTCCCTCATCCTGGCGATGACCGTCTGTCTCTCACCCTGGCGATCCCCGCGTGCCTCTCGCCCTGGCGATCCCCGCGTGCCTCTCGCCCTGGCGATCTCTCATCGTCCTTGATGTGGCGAGGACACATCGCCTTGCTTCTGCCGACTGATGCCACATCGTCACACCCTGTTGAGGGCTCGTCCTACCACTACTCCACGCCTGTGTTATCACCCCCACATGGCTCGGTGACGTCGGTAGCTTCTCCTGCCCGAGGGCAGCTCAGTACTCAATCCTTACGTGCCTAAGCATGCAACACTAAGGTAAATCCTTTATGTCCAAGCATAAAGTCCCGTAGTTATTCTGCATGCATGGCGCTCTTAAGGTTCAAATCACACCTCCCTACATGTGATTTCTGGAACCCACTATGGTCCACCGACCGACCTCTACCACGCCGCCCTCAGACCTTGGGCGACATCCGAGGTCTGACCACCATGAAATTTCCATTACAAGCTCTTTTTGTTTTAAGTAATAACATATTCAGAATTCATTAAAATTATACTTCTTCTATTCCAAATAATTATCTAGATCCTTACTTCACTTCTTGGTACAACACGCGTCAAATCACTCAGGACTGTAACAAGGACGCGTGGGCCAGTGTGCAGAGGTCAACCGGGCGAGTTGTAAGGCTCTTCGCTGGAACAAGTCCCAGCTCGAGCCTGGGGGGCTTGTGTAGTGGCCAGACCTCGGACGTTGGCCACTAAGCGAGAGGTCGGCACAGGAGAGGTCGGTATAATGGGACCCATAGAGGGGCCCACAAAATCACACGTGTAAGAATATAAATCAGATTCGTGGATACGTCACGCACGCAGGGTTTCCATGTGACGTAAGGTTTTGGCATAGAGGATCTGTCCTTAAAAGGAAGAAACACATACAGGGCACGTGAGTATTAATTTAAGACAGAAGATTTGGCCGCGTGGCGCTAGTGATGGAAGAGGCCCAAGCTCCAACCCAAGTTCAGGCCCAACACAAGGTCCATGGCCAAGCACATTCACGCCCAAATGAGTCAAGCCACGGATGGGAGGGAGAAGACCTTGTACAAGCTACTTGCAGGCCCATTAGGGGTAGCTTAGTAGATTAGTGTAGTGTAGAAAGCAAAACTTGCTCACTTAGGGGTGTGCTATCAAAAAGGTGCCCTTAGCAATAGAAGGAGGGGTGTGCTAGCAAATAGGTGCCTTTAGCAAAAGAAGGAGGGGTGTACTATCAAATGTTGCATTTTTGACCTATCTTTTAGAATATTAGGATGATGGTGTGGTTTGACTAAAGTCAATACCCTAGGCAGCCCACACTTTTTGTATTTCCATCCCTACCCTTTAAGCTTGCTCACCAAGGCTCCTAAATCTATAAATAAGGAGGCCTACCTCATGTATTTTCAAGATTAAATAGAGTATTGTTATGCTGCCCAAATTGTGCGATACACTACTCCTTGCCTAACACTTAGGTTTTAGTCTTCAATTCATCACTACCAAAGGGGCTGGCCAAACCTTCCCATTTCCTCACTCTTCATGCACCTTCAAGGCACCCATGCTTCCTAGGAAGGCCTTGCTCACCTCCTCCATAAGCTTCTGCATCCATCATCACCAAGGAACTCCAAAATCCAAAGAAGAGCTCATAGGAATGCTATCATTTGGTATCATGAGCTATGGTTCTTCAAAGATGAGTGTCTCTTCATTTTATTTTTTTTGAGTTCTTCTTTTCTCCAAGTTGTTTATCTTTATTCCAAGTTGTCTTGCTGTTTTTTGTGTTTTAATATGATTTGAATGCTTGTTTATTCATTTCATTTGGTGGGTTTGTTCAAACTTGTGCTTGAACATCTATTTTCAATTTTGTGTAGGATTCTTGATATATTTGTGTTGCTGTTTTTATTTTTAGGTATTTGATTCTTGCTTGAAATTTCATTTGGGTCATATGATGTTCTTGAGTCTTTTCATTTTATGAATCCATAAGTTTTGTCTAAGTCATGTGTTTCCATATTTGTCATCAAATCCTAGTAGTACTCTTTTTGATTTATTTGTTTCTTGTTTTTGGTCTGAATGTTTGATCTGAAATTTGTTTTATGTTGATCCTTTGGTGCATTTTTAATTTTAGTTTGAGTTCTTATTTGTGTGTTAGATCCACACAAATTCCATCATATTAACTCCATTGTGTTTTTGAGGTATATCATTCTGTTTTTGATTCCAGTTTTCAGAACCCCTGTTTTCACATTTCTGTGCTGACTGTTTTGTCTTATGAAAATTACATACATCATCAAAAATTTCTGAGCCTCTGGATTTCACAAATTTGAGGTGTTAGCAAAAGGAAAAAAAAAGAACCATCTGAAAAAAAGAAATAGAAAAAAAAAGATAAATATTACAAAAAAAGTGTGCAATCCTGACGTTCCAGCTGGCAGCTCTGAGCACTGATTTTATAAAATTTACCAAAATTAATTGGTACATGCGTTTGGAGTGAAACCAACGCCAAAAGTTTGTTAAGATCTTGTTCTGATTGTGTCTCAATTTTCAGAAGCAAATACAAAAGGGTCAGCTCAGCATAAATCTTTTAAAGATACGCTTTCTGGACCACAACAATATGTGCTTTTCTGTGGTGCTGTTTTTTGGTTTTTAAATCAAATCTAGTGCTATTCCTAGGTTCCGTTTTGTGTGCCATCCATTATTTGAGTACCTTTTATTTGCTTGTCTAATTTCATTTGAACTCTTTCTAGTTGTGTCACATTTAATTCCATTTGTGTGGTACTGTTTTTCAAATTAATTTGTTTCTTGCTTTCTTTCTTTGGCCTCTAAGCTTGTTGGTGGATTAAATATCAATTGGTACTTGTTGAGTGGGAATTTGACTTGAGGGGAGTCTAGCTTGCTTAATAGATGCTGGATTGAAGATTTTATTGACCTAATTCCAAGAGGAACAAAGGCAAAGGGCAGCAACAAACACCATACTACAAATACACCACACACTTTGGAAGGCCCAACAAGTAGAAGAGCAACAAAAGGGGTGCAACTAGAAGAACAACAAAAGGGGTGCAAATAGTAAAAGCAACAAAGGGAGTGTCATTTAATTTCTTTGCAATCTTGCTTGTGTTAATTACTTGTTAATCACGCAATTAGTCGGTGAGTGTGTCTTCAAGGGCTCCAAGTGTCCAAGAAGCCTCACCTAAGGCCGTCTAGCTTAATTTTTTTTTTATTAATTGCTTTAATTGAACCAACTTGCTTTAATCACTTCGTTAATTTCTTGTTTAATCTTGTTTAAGGCTTTGATAGCTTGCATTGTTTTCTTGCATTAAAAATTTGATTTCTTCATCCTCATTGTGTTCTAAGTGTTTTACCTAAAGAAGGACTTGTGTAAAAGTTTTGGAGGGATAGTTTTTGGCTAAGGCAAGACTTGGTATTTAAGTAGTCCATTGTGACTCACCTCTCTTACCTGGAAAGCTACCTTCATTAACTTTCCTCTTCTTTCTTAAAATTAAAACATTTCTATACACAAAGTTCTAGTCATGTCTACTCACTCTTCCAAGTCCATTGAAAGTGATGTAAGGTCCATAAAATATCTTTTGAAACAACTCTCCAAGGACGTACAACACATTTCATATAGACAATTGCAAAATGAGTCTAAAATCAATGAATTAACTAGAGCAAAGGAAGAAAAATCTCAAAATTCAAAAAAAACACATACCCATGCATCTCAATCACAAATCCAAGAGTCTCTAGGGGAGGGAAGCCTTAGAATCAATGATTACTACCAACCACCCCCTAGGAGAAATAGGAGAAGAGAGGAAGAAGCCCCAAGGGAGGTTAGAGTAGGCCTACCTCATTTCCATGGTAAGGAGAGTGTAGAAACCTACCTAGATTGGGAGATGAAAGTAGAGCAACTCTTTCCTTGCCATAGGGTGAGTGAAGAATGCAAGGTACCTCTAGCCACCCTTAGCTTCCAAGGGAACGCCATGTATTGGTGGACCTCTCTCGAAAGAGAAAGACGTCTTCATAGGGAACCTCCAATTGAATATTGGAACGACCTTAGGGGAGCCCTAAGACGTCGCCACATACCCTCATACTACCATAGGGAGTTGATGGACAAGCTCCAAAGACTCCGGCAAAATAATATGAGTGTTGAGGAGTATAGACAAAAAATGGAGCTCTACATGATGAGAGCCTCCATTAGAGAAGAAGAGCATATCACCATAGCTAGATTCCTTAGTGGCCTCTCACTTGGGATAAGGGATAGAGTAGAACTTCTGCCATACCAACACTTGAATGACTTGGTCCAACTTTGCATTAAAGTTGAGCAACAAAATTTGCGCAAAACTTCAAGTCTAAAGGTTGGATCCTACTCTAACTCCTATCCCAAGAGAGAATATAGAAGGGAGGGTAGTAGATCAAAAGAAAAACCTAGGGAAACTACCAAAACCTTAGCCAAAGATGCCTCCACCCCACCCATCTGAGCTAGGGACGTTAAGTGCTTTAAGTGCTATGGAAGAGGGCATGTGCAAGCACAATGCCCAAACCAAAGGACTTTGTTTTTGAAAGGTGTAGATGAGTACACTAATGGCGAGGATGAACCAAGTGAAAGAGAGGAAGGGGGAGAGGATGAGAGGGTAGATCCATTAGAGGGAGAGTTGCTAATGATTAGGAGAACCCTCAACAATCATCCTAGTACATCTATGGAGACACAAAGAGAGAACATCTTTCACACAAGATGTAAAGTTTTAGAAAATATATGTTCTCTCATTGTGGATAGTGGATCAAGCTGCAATTCTTGTAGCTCAAGAATGGTTGAAAAGCTCAATCTACAAGTAGTTCCTCATCCTAAGCCATACAAGTTGCAATGGATAAATGAGAATGGGGAACTAAGTGTAGATAAGCAAGTGGAAATCAAGTTTTCCATAGGGAACTACAAAGACAAGGTTTTATGTGATGTAGTGCCTATGGAAGCTTGCCATATACTCTTAGGAAGACCGTGGCAATTTGATAAAAAAACCTTGCATGATGGTCTTACTAATGAGATTTCCTTCACCGATAAGCATAAAAATTTTGTACTTAGTCCTTTACCACATTCCCAAGTGGTGAAAGACCAAATACAAATAAAAGAAAAGAGGGATGAGGAAAAGAAAAAGAAAAGAGAGCTTGAAAAGGAAAAAGTCCTTAGGGATAGAAAGGAGTGGGAGAAGAGTGTTCCTTCCCCCAAGGTTGCTCAACAAGAGAAGCCTTTTGAAAACATCTTGGAAAATTTGCTTCTTGTTGAACAACCAAGCCTTGTCTTTTGTAAAGGAACACTTGCATGCACTGCCACAAGTAGTGAACTTATGAGTCTACCTCCTAAAGTAGAAAAACTTTTAAGTGAATTTGATGATGTATTCTCTAATGAGGGACCCAATGGACTCCCTCCCATTAGAGGTATAGAACACCAAATTGACTTGATTCCGGGGGCAAGCCTACCAAATAGGCCCGCCTATAGAACTAACCCCGAGGAGACCAAGGAGATAGAGTCACAAGTTCAAGACTTGTTGGAGAAGGGTTGGGTTCAAAAGAGCCTAAGCCCTTGTGCTGTACCTGTCTTGTTGGTGCCCCAAAAAAGATGGAAAATGGCGCATGTGTTGTGATTGTAGAGCAATCAACAACATCACCATCAAGTATAGGCATCCAATCCCAAGGCTTGATGACATGCTTGATGAATTGCATGGGTCCACCATGTTTTCCAAAATTGACCTTAAAAGTGGATATCACCAAATTAGAATTAAAGAAGGTGATGAGTGGAAAACTGCTTTTAAGACCAAATTTGGACTATATTAGTGGTTAGTGATGCCTTTTGGACTCACTAATGCCCCTAGCACATTCATGAGGCTCATGAATCACACCTTAAGGGATTGTATAGGTAAATACGTAGTAGTGTATTTTGATGATATATTAGTATATAGTAAAACCCTAGAAGACCATCTAAGTCACCTTAGGGAGGTCCTTCTAGTGCTTAGGAAAAATAGTTTGTTTGCCAATAGGGATAAGTGTACCTTTTGTGTAGATAGTATAGTTTTCTTAGGTTTCATAGTCAACCAAAAGGGGGTGCATGTTGACCCTGAGAAAATCAAAGCCATCCAAGAGTGGCCCACTCCACAAAATGTAAGTGATGTAAGAAGTTTCCATGGGTTAGCTAGCTTTTATAGAAGGTTTGTGCCTAATTTTTCAAGTCTAGCTTCTCCTTTGAATGAACTTGTGAAAAAAGATGTTGCATTTTGTTGGAATGATAAGCATGAGCAAGCCTTCCAAAGGCTAAAAGCTCAACTCATCAATGCACCAATTCTAGCTCTCCCAAATTTTTCCAAAACTTTTGAGATAGAATGTGATGCATCGGGAGTAGGCATAGGTGCGGTATTATTGCAAGGTGGTCACCCCATTGCATATTTTAGTGAAAAACTCCATGGTGCCACCCTCAATTACCCCACCTATGACAAAGAGCTTTATGCTCTTGTGAGAGCCCTAAAGACTTGGGAACACTACCTTGTGACCAAAGAATTTGTAATCCATAGTGATCACGAGTCTTTAAAATATCTAAAGGGCCAACACAAGCTCAATAAGAGACATGCTAAATGGATGGAATTTCTTGAACAATTTCCTTACGTAATCAAGTACAAGAAAGGAAGCACCAATATAGTGGCCGATGCTCTTTCAAGACAGCACACACTCTTTTCAAAATTGGGTGCTCAAATTCTTGGATTTGATCACATAAGAGAGCTTTATCAAGATGATCAAGAATTTTCATCCATCTATGCCCAATGTCAACATAGAGCGCAAGGAGGTTACTATGTGTCCGAGGGATATCTTTTTAAAGAAGGAAAACTTTGCATTCCCCAAGGCACACATAGGAAACTCCTTGTCAAAGAATCACATGAGGGGGGACTCATGGGCCATTTTGGAGTTGATAAGACTCTAGACATTTTCAAAGTAAAATTTTATTGGCCACACATAAGGAAAGATGTCCAAAGACATTGTTCTAGATGCATAGCATGTTTGAAAGCAAAATCTAGAGCAATGCCTCATGGACTCTACACTCCCTTGCCGATTGCAAATGCTCCTTGGGAAGACATTAGCATGGATTTCATTTTAGGACTCCCTAGGACTGCAAGAGGCCATGACTCTATCTTTGTGGTAGTGGACCGTTTTAGCAAAATGTCCCATTTTATTCCATGCCACAAGGTAGATGATGCTCAAAATATTTCTAGGCTCTTCTTTAGAGAAGTGGTGAGACTCCATGGTATACCTAGAAGTATTGTCTCCGATAGAGATCCCAAGTTTATAAGCCACTTTTGGAAAACTCTTTGGAGTAAACTTGGAACAAGACTGCAATTTTCCACTTGTCATCCTCAAACGGATGGTCAAACCGAAGTAGTCAATAGATCTCTAGGAACTATGCTTAGGGCTATCATGAAGGGAAACCACAAGTCTTAGGATGAGCACCTTCCCCACATTGAGTTTGCTTATAATAGAGTAGTCCACAAGACTACTAATGCTTCTCCTTTTGAAGTAGTATATGGATTTAATCCTCTCACACCTATGGACTTGTTACCCCTTCCTAATCCACAAGATTTTGTGCATAAGGAAGGAGCCACCAAGGCCGATTTTGTTAAGAAAATTCATGAGAAGGTTAAACTTCAAATACAACAACAAAATGAGAAGTATGCAAAATACCACAATAAGGGGAAGAGAGAAATGATTTTTGAGGAAGGAGACTTAGTTTGGCTTCATCTTTGAAAAGATAGATTTCCCACTCAAAGGAAGTCCAAACTAAGTCCCCGAGGAGATGGACCCTTTCAAGTCCTCAAGAGAGTCAACAACAATGCATACAAGTTGGACCTACCTCTTGAATATGGAGTGCATGACACATTTAATGTAATTGACCTATCTCCATTTGTAGGTACCAATGAAGACTTGGATTTGAGGACAAATCCTTTCCAAGGGGGAGGGGATGATGGTGGGAGGCCAAGCTCACCCCACCATGAAAGCCAAGGGCCAAGACTAGACCGTCTAGAACCACATGGAGAGCGTCTAGCACAAGACAAGGGGGAGCTACATGAGGAGCATCTAGGAGGGAGCCTAGACCGTCTAGGACCTCTCACAAGGTCCATGGCCAAGCACATTCATGCCCAAATGAGTCAAGCCACGGATGGGAGGGAGAAGACCTTGTACATGGTACTTGGAGGCCCATTAGAGGTAGCTTAGTAGATTAGTGTAGTGTAGAAAGCAAAACTTGCTCACTTAGGGGTGTGCTATCAAAAAGGTGCCCTTAGCAATAGAAGGAGGGGTGTGCTAGCAAATAGGTGCCTTTAGCAAAAGAAGGAGGGGTGTACTATCAAATGTTGCATTTTTTACCTATCTTCTAGAATATTAGGATGATGGTGTGGTTTGACTAAAGTCAATACCCTAGGCAGCCCCACTTTTTGAATTTCCATCCCTACCCTTTAAGCTTGCTCACCAAGGCTCCTAAATCTATAAATAAGGAGGCCTACCTCATGTATTTTCAAGATTAAATAGAGTATTGTTATGCTGCCCAAATTGTGCCATACACTACTCCTTGCCTAACACTTAGGTTTTAGTCTTCAATTCATCACTACCAAAGGGGCAAACCTCCCCATTTCCTCACTCTTCATGCACCTTCAAGGCACCCATGCTTCCTAGGAAGGCCTTACTCACCTCCTCCATAAGCTTCCGCATCCATCATCACCAAGGAACTCTAAAATCCAAAGAAGAGCTCATAGGAATGCTACCACTATTTATCCTGTGTTTACATCTCTGAAGAAAAAGAGATCAGATTACCAAAGGATTAATAAAGTTTTTCAAGTTTCCAAGATTGCTTAAGGCTTTAGATTCTTTCTAAGATTGGAATAGGACTGTTGTGTATTCTTTCAATCCAATCCGTGATTGTATTAGGTGTATTCTATTCCTTTCTTTCTTTGATTTATGTTTCTATAAAGAACTGGTGTTGCACAGAGTCAGAGGGTGTTTTGATCTGTGTTGTGTTTTTGCCAAGGGAAGTGTGTGTTCTTGAAAGGTTCAAGATCACTTCTTTGGTGGGTGTGTGGTTGTAATCTGTGGTTGATTACATAGTGGAATACCCAGTGGTTTATGGGGATTGGATGTAGCTCTTGGTGTAAGAGTGAACCAGTATAAACATCTTGTGTGAATCTCTCTATCCTTACACTCTGTAAACTGATTTATCTTTAATATTGTCTCTGCTGTCATAAACAACCGGTTATTTCATATTTTCAACCGATTGATATTCTTGCTTTACAAACTGCTTATACTTGCTTTTACCTCTGTGCTATAAACAACCGGTTATATCGAAATAACAACCGATTGTTTTTCTATTAACAGTTTTAATAGCTTTGTTCTCTTGGCTTCTCTGATCTTTCTTTCTGTGATTCATTAAAGAACATCATTCTTTAGCCAATATTTGCGAAAATCTTTGATCAAACAATTCATCCTCCTCTTGTTTAAGCCATTAATTCTTACAATTGGCATTAAGAGCTAGGTTCTTGAAAGAGAGATTCAGGAAAGAGAGATTGGAGGGAAAAAGTTCAAGCTTGGCAGATCTCTAAGCCAAGAAATGCATGACAGGATTGCTGAGGTGATATTGGGGGCCTGGCTTGCTTCAGACATTCTTGGCATTGACCTTGACTTTCTGTGTCATGGCTCACGATGGACCCAAAGGTCAGGCCTTTCATATAGAGACGAAGAAAGTTCAACGAGGAGAGACGCCTGGTCATCAGGCAGGAAACTCAAAAGTTGTTGTGCATTGGCCACATAAGGGAAATCCAATACCTTGAGTGGTTGGCAAATGTTGTGTTAGTAAAGAAGGCCAACGGGAAGTGGAGAATGATGGATTGTTCTTCATGACCATTTGTTCTTCTTGAAATATGAGGTAAAAAGGTGGTGGAAGCTATGGATGATATGGGTCAAGGATGGCTCATATAGAGCTATGGGTTCCTTGTAGGTGCATGAAAGGTATGGAGAGTGATAAGTTAGGCCAAATCACTTGGAGGAAGGTGAAGATGAAGATCAAAGTGTCTAACCTAGAGAGACTAAACAAAGAGTAGAAGCTAGCATAATTTTGGCAGCATTTACTCATATAAATTGATCTTAAAAAAATATGAGCCAAAGCACCCTATTTATAGGAGATGGTGCCTTGGAGAGTAAGGAGCAAGGGTGGGATGGGGAATACATAAAAGAGGGGGTTGTTAGGGTGTTGACTAAAGGTCAATGCAGCCCCTTAGCATGCTTCTAGAAGGTAGGGCTACATTCCTACCCTAAAAGGCCTAGATACAAGCTAAATTGTTAAATACACCCCCCCTATTGTGCTAAATGAACCCTACTCTACTAAATTGTTAAATACACCCCCGATTGTGCTAAATGAACCCTACGCTATTGAAATTATAAATAAATTGAAATTAATTGATGCTCAGCTCCCATGGCTTGGGCTTTACTTCTTGTGGTCCTCTGAGGGGTCTTTGAATATGTAGAGAAAAGTTTCTCTGCCATCAGTAGCAGAGTCCCACTCTTCTTGAATCCTCTTTGCCATGGACCTAGTTGTTGGGCTTGAGCTTGGGCTTAGGCTTGGGCTTGGGCCTCTTCCATCATCCCCTCCTTCTTGAGAGGATCTGTCCTCAGATCTATAGGGTTGATCTCAAACAGCAGCCTTATTCCTGCTTTGAAAACTATGCTCGTCCTCCAGGATCAAATATTAACCTACAGTAAACATTAAAGAAAAGTGAGATAAGAAAATTAAGACTAGTGTATTCAAATAAAATAGTAAGGAAATAAGGCCCTTTGCTATTTTTATAAAAGTTTTGTTTGAAAGAAATAGGGCCCTTTTCAAAAATATCTTTGCTTCCTTTGTGTTGTTCATTGCCTAAGATAAGCAACAACATCACAAAGTGTTGTTTTTGTGATTTTTGAGAATAAGAGTAAGCATCATGATTCAAAGGAAAAGATTCAAAGTATTGCGATCCCCCTTTAAGGGTTCTTTTGCCATTATGCTTGTAGGAGGTGTTGTAAGATACTCTTCAGTCTTTCTAGATTCCACTTCTTCTTTTTCAAACAACCCCTCACTTGGCTTTTCTGTGGAGGAAAGGTTTATATCTATATCTGGTTCAGCTTCAGAAACAGATTTTTCTTCAAGCATATTCTCATAAAGGTTTTCTATGAAAATAGAATTTAAGTCAATGTCTGGTTCTACTCCAAACAAAAGATTTTTTGTACTTTCCTTTTCTATCATCACTTTTTCTCTCTTTTCTTTCTCTTCTCTATCTTTCCTTTCATTATCCTCTCTTTCTCTTTTGTCTTTCTCATTTTCTCTCTTTATTTTCATTTCTACTCGGTCGTTTACCACTTGTGAAGGTGTTAAAGGATAGAGTACAAACTTTTTCTCCCTATGGGTAAAATTTATCTAGTTGGTAAGACCATTATGGATGGTTTTCTTGTCAAATTGCCATGGTCTTCCCAATAAGATGTGGCAGGCTTCCATGGGTACTACATCACATAATAGTGGCTCTCATCATGTAGAGCTCCATCTTTTGCCTATACTCCTCTACACTCATGTTTTTTTGTTGGAGTCTTTGGTTGGAGTCTTTGGTTGGAGCTTGTCCATTAACTCCCTATCGTAGTATGAAGGAATATGGCGGCATCTTAAGGCTCCCTTAAGGTCATTCCAATATTCTATGGGAGGGTCCCTGTGGAGGCGCCTATCTCTCTCTAGGGCTGTCCACCAATACATAGCATTTCCTTGAAAGCTTAAAGTGGCTAAGGGTACTTTCCTTTCCTCACTAACATGATGGCAAGGAAAAAGTTGTTCTACTTTCATTTCCCAATCTAGGTATGTTTCAACATTTTCCTTTCCATAAAAATGAGGTAAGTCTACCCTAGTCTCTTTTGGGTGGCTTTCTCTCCTAGTTCTTCTAGGTGGAGGTTGATAATAATCATTTACTCTCAGACTCCCCTCAGCATGTGAGTCACTTGACCTAGAACTAGATGCATGTGATTTTTTTAATTTTCGAATGTATTCATCTTTTTCTCTAACAATCCTCAACTCCTCTTCCAAAAGTGCAAGATGGGCATCTCTTTCTTTTTTATCTTCCAAAAGTTGAGCCTCATGTTGCAATTGTCTTGGTGATAGTGATTGAAAATCTCTAGCCAATTGTTTCAAAAGAGATTTTGTGGATTTTCTATCACTTTCACTATGACTTGAAGAATGAGTAGACATGTTTAGGGTTTGTGATAAAAGTAATTTTCAAAAAGAAAGATAAGTGGAGTGAAGTAGGTAATTTCCCAGGAAAGGGAGGTGGATCACTAGGATCTCTTAAGTACCAAGCCTTTCCTTAGCCAGATACTATCCAACAACACTTTCACAAACCTTTCTCTAAGCAATTTACTTAGAGCACAATCAAAGATAAAAAACAAAATTTTTATGCAAGAAAAACTATATAAAGCAATAAAACACAAATGAAAATTGCTATCTAGAAAGCTTTTAAAACTAGTCGAATCTTAAGGTGAGGCTTCTTGGCACTTTGGAACCTTGAAGACACACTCACCGTCTAAGACGTATTAATCCACTAATTAATCAATGTCCTTGCAAATTACAACTCAAAGAAATACAAAGAAATTAGGTTAACAAATTTTGAGGCACAAAAATTTAAAGTTCTATTCTATGCACTCCTTCACTTGTAGCTCCTTTGTGTATATTTGTGTATTTTTCAATGAGGTTGCTGCTGTCCCTTGCTTTGTCTCCTTAGGTTAATAACCTTAAATCTTTAATCCAGCTCCTCTTTAGTGATATGGCTTTCACCAAAACAAAATTTTAGCTCCACACTCACCAAAACACTTTTTAGGTCAAATCCACCAAAGAGAGGTCAAGCAAGTTTTAAAGCAACAAAACTCAAATTTAAAATCAAGGACTACTGCAAATGGAGTTGATATTTGACAAGACTTGAAAGAGTATTCAATAAAATTTGACAAGCAAAAAATTAAGGCACACAAGAAAAGGTAGCACACAAAGTGGAATCCCAGTGAATGGAACTAGAATAGATGAATAAAACCAAAACAACACTACAGAATTTTTTTGTGTAAATTTTTCACAACTTTCCAATTTTATGCTGGACAGAATACTTCAAATTTGAGCTTGAAATTTTAACCACAGAAACTTCAATGTTTTAGCTCAGTATAGGTGTTGTAATTTCACCAAAACAGTGAGCCAAATAATTGTAATAATTTTTCCGAAATCACTGCCGCGTCAGCGTTTTTTCAAAGTCAGGATTTTTGCACTCTGTTCGTATTTCACTTATCATTTTTTTTGTATTTTGAATTTTGATGTGCTTCATTTTTTCACTTTTTCTTAACACATCAAACTACTCAAATCCAAAATTTCATAATTTTTTACCAACAAATGTAATTTCTGGGAACGATTCCAGCCAGAACTGTAGCAGTGAAAACAGAGAAATCCTAACTTGGAATTAGAAAACGGTAAAGAAACTTCAAAAACACAATGGAAATTATTGGAAACTGATCCGGTCGGTCATCGGTAGTCGATGACGTTAGCAACATATGACCACGTGGACCATTCACAGGGTGACACGTGGAATGAGTTAGCAAGAGAATCAGGGAGGAGATCACTCAGAACGGTGATCGGTGGTCAGTTGCTAAGTGACCACCACCCGCAGATCAGTGCCTAGATGAGCGCTTGGAGGCAGAGCGCGAGAAGTAAAGAAGCACTGATCAGTCATCGGGGTTTCTTGTTAACACGCAGTTAAGCTGGGACCTAGGCTCCCAGCGAGAGCGTTACGCAAGAAGCACTGATCAGTCATCGGGGTTTCTTGTTAACACGTAGTTAAGCTGGGACCCAGGCTCCCAGCGAGAGCGTTACGCAAGAAGCACTGATCAGTCATCGGGGTTTCTTGTTAACACACAGTTAAGCTGGGACCCAGGCTCCCAGCGAGAGCGTTACGCAAGAAGCACTGATCAGTCATCGGGGTTTCTTGTTAACACGCAGTTAAGCTGGGACCCAGGCTCCCACCGAGAGCGTTACACAAGAAGCACTGATTAGTCATCGGGGTTTCTTATTAACACGCAGTTAAGGTGGGACCCAGTCTCCCAGCGAGAGCGTTACGCAAGAAGCACTGATCAGTCATCGGTTCATGGTCACCGGGGTTTCTTGCTAACACGCAGTTAAGCTGGGACCCAGGCTCCCAGCGAGAGCATTACGCATGCACCTTGCATGATTCCGAACCAGAAGAAGAAGAGCTGCTCGCTAGTAGGGTCGTGCATGAGGATGGTACAAGAGAGCTAGTAAGCTGGTCAGTGATCAGTGACTCTTTTAACCCATTACGTGCATGGCACTGTGCGGTGAGCTCATGCATGCAGGATGCAGCGTTTGGTGAGTGTGCCTAGACCAGCCACACCAGGTGTTCTCCTGGGAGCATGCGACTCACTTAGAGGCAAGAAACGCGATAAGTTACTCCGCAAGAGGATAACTTAGGCGCACAGAGAAAAGTGCAAGGCCCTTCAGGTGTGACACGCGTACGGTTAGATGCAAGTTGCATGCCTCCACGTGTCACCATCTGAGAGAGAGGTGCGGCCCAGGTATAAAAGCACTCCACGTCATGTAAGGTACACGGGTTTTACGTTTTTACACGTTTTACAGTTTTTACAGTTTTACAGAGTTACAGAGAGAGAAAGTGGATCTGAGCACACAAGAGTCTCACAGAGAGATTCAGAGAGAGTTTTTGGTGGTCCGGTTGCTTGACTTGAGCGTCGGAGTGCACACGGCCGCTAGAGGCGCCGTCTGTGTTGTTTTGCAGGCATCGTTGGGAGTTCCAAAGGAGGTTCTTGGAGCGTTCTTGCAGAACACGCAGTTGCAGAAGGCTAGACGAAGGAGTGACGAGGCATATCCTCCACGTTCGAGTCCGTGGCAGGATCATTTGGCGCCCACCGTGGGGCCCGTGTGAATCTTGTTCCCATCCACATCGCAGTTCTTGAAGTTCTTGAAGTTTCTTGAAGTTTCTTGAGGTTTCTTGAAGTTTTCGCTGAAGGTTTTGCTGAAAAGATGAGTAGAAGAACCAGACAAACCACACCCGTGCCATCTGTTGAAGAAGGAGCTGTTACCATGGCGCAGGTCATGGAGATGATGCGCGCACTGCAGAATAATGTCACGGCATCGAGAGCGAACCAGGAGAAGATGTGTGCAGAGCTGACTGCATCGCAGGGCAGAAATGAAGAGTTGAACCGTATAAATGAAGAATTGCATAGGGAACTGCAGGCGCAGAAGGAGCGTGCAGTCGAAGATAGGACGTCGATGCCGCCATCGCCTCCTAGAGTATTCCCTATGCCTTTCTCCCCCGAGATCATGAACACAGTGGTGCCCTCCAACTTGGTGGGAGTGAAGGCATCGTTCAAGGGGGCAGAAGATCCAGAAGCACATCTGACATCCTTCCACACTCAGATGATGCTGTCTGGAGGCTCAGACGCTGTGTATTGCAAAATGTTTATGAGTACACTGAGCGGAATAGCTATGGAGTGGTTCGTGAGCCTGCTAGAGGGCCACATCACCTCCTTCCATCAGTTTTCGAAGTTGTTCACGGAGCAGTATATAGTCAACAGAGCGCCACCGGTGGTGTCCTACGATCTGTTCGACATGCGCCAGTACCAGGGGGAGTTGCTGAAGGACTACCTCAACCGTTTTGGTGCGCAGGTGGTGAGATTGCCCAGCAAGGACGAGAACATGCTGGTGCATTCATTCAAGAAAGGAGTGCTACCTGGTCCTTTCAGTGAATCGCTCATCAGGAGCCACCCTACCACCTTCACTGAGATTCGGCGACGCGCGATGGCGCACATAGTAGCAAAGACAGAGGTCTCTGAGAAGAGAGGCAGTGCTGCACCGTCGAAGCCGCGCGGAGGTCAGGGGAAGCAGCAGCAACAGGAGCGGGTACACGAGGCCAAGGAAGGGAAGAAGGCACAGGGAAGGTCTCGTCCCTATGCACCCAGGAAGGACCAGGCCAGGGGGCGTGCAAGGGAGAACAACGCACCCCCCAGGTATGATTTCATGGTAGAGTTGGCAGAGCTGATCGCCATCCCTGCCGTGGCTGCAAGACTCCGAGTACCAGAGAAAACTGACAAGGTACTTGGAAAGAAGAAGGATGAGTGGTGTGAATTCCATCAGGCTTATGGACACACATTCCACACCTGCCTGGCGTTGGGGCATCAACTTGCTGAGTTGATGAAGACAGGATTCCTTACCGATTACCTGCGGGAGGCGCCAGGTGATCGCGCTTCGGGGTCCCAGGCAGGTGATCAGCAACATGAAATCCCTGTGCACGGGGAAGTGAGGACGATCACGGGGGGCTTCTCAAGAGGACGGTGCTCCACGTCGCAAAGAAGAAGGTATGCACGCTCAGTGATGGCTGTAGACTCAGTGAATGAAGGCTATTTCTCCGAGGTGGATATCACATTCACAAGGGCGGATCTGCAGGACGTTGTACCCCACGACAACGATCCTGTGGTCATCTCCCTCGTGACAGCAGGAAGAAGAGTGTACAGGGTGCTTGTAGATCAAGGAAGCTCAGTGGATGTCATGTTCTGGCCGACGTTCAACAAGCTGCAGCTGTCCCCTGATCAGCTGAGGCCATACGTTGGGTGTCTTTATGGTTTCGCGGGGGACCAGGTCAAGGTGCGGGGCTACATAGAGTTGAGAACGACGTTCACCGATGGAGTGGCATCCCGCACAGAAAAGATAAGGTATTTGGTGGTAAATGCCCCATCTGTATACAATATTTTGCTGGGAAGACCCACACTCAACAGGTTGGGTGTAGTGCCATCGACAAGGCACATGAAGTTGAAGTTGCCGTCGATGGAAGGGGCTGTCATTACCATCAAGTCAGATCAGGCTGAGGCTAGGCGCTGTTATGAAAACAGCCTCAGGCAGAAGAGAAGCATCTGCCATGTCACTACGACACCACCAAAAGCCGTGCTCGAGGAGCGATCGGTGGTTCGTGGTACACAGGCAGATCAAGTGATGGAAGATGCTACGCTGGGGGACTCCCAGGTAGCCCAGGTGGAAGCTGAAGCAGAGGGCATGATCGCTCCTCATGAGTCAGGCATCCCCAGGGCGGTCATCGCCAATGAAAGGAGACCCAATCCAGCCGAGGGATGGGTGGAGATGGAAATAAGGGGAAAGAAGTTTAAGTTGGGGGGATTGTAAGGACCTGGAAAATCTTATTGGAATAAAAGTGATATATTTTAAGTAAATTCTAAGTATGTTTTATTTAAAATAAAAGTAAAGGAAAGTGTAGTTAGGAAGCCATGAGATCGCATAGAACATGATCGCCAGGGCGCGAGAGGCATGCGGACATCGCCAGGGCGCGAGACATGCGAGCATTGCCAGGGCGCGAGAGGCATGCGGACATCGCCAGGGCGCGAGACATGCGAGCATCGCCAGAGCGCGAGAGGCATGCGGGCATCGCCAGGGCGCGAGATGCATGTGGGCTTTGCCCAGGCGCGAGAGTCATGCAGGTGTCGCCAAGAGGAGACCTCGGCCGGTCTCCAGGAGAAAGAGACCGCGGCCGGTCTCCAGGAGGAAGAGACCGCGGCCGGTCTCCAGGAGGAAGAGACCGCGGCCGGTCTCCAGGAGGAAGAGACCTCGGTCGGTCTCCAGGAGGAAGAGACCTCGGTCGGTCTCCAGGAGAATGGAGACATCGGTCGTCTTCCAGAGAGAGACATCGGTCGTCCTCCAGGATGGGTCATCGGTGGATTGTCACCGCGCGAGAGGTCATCGGCGAAAGATTATCGCGCGATGTCGCGTTTCACGCAGATGAAGTGGGGCCCTGGTTTCCAGGATGAACGTGCTGCATGTGCGACATGTAGGCAGTGAAAGTCCTGCAGGAGCAGTAGCTCCATGTGCGCAGAGACGCCACGTGGCCATACTGTCAGGTTGCACTGAATTCGAGGAAGGAAACCCACCAAGGAGGGTTAGTTAGAGAATAGGTAATGATGGCTACATGGCAGGCCTATGTTCCTAGTGTCAGAATACACCGCCTCTTAGTAAGTATAAAAACGCAGTGAGAGTATGAAAGGTGACAGAGTGAGTTCACCTTCAGCTTTCTCTTTTCTCTCCTTTGCACTGCGACTCAGAAATTCCAGGCACCAGTTAAATTACCAGCAATTTCCATAGAGCATTTGAGAAGGGTCTCTGCAAGTTTTACCAATTAGAACGCTTAGGCAGAGTTCAGGCATCCTTTACGTTCGGCGGTTTAGAGCTTGAAGTGAGATTTCACGCTGATCCAGGTAAGGGAAGCTAATCTTTTTCCAACGATAACTGGATATTTGATGTTGTGATGATAAGGCGACGTGGTCGCCGGTTTTTACTTCGTTTTCACGGTGTTTGATGTTGAAATATGAGATGTTTATGATAACAGTTCTGTTTGAATGCTGGGGGCGACGTGGTCGCCGGTTTTTCATCTGTTATTGATATATTCCCTGTTTTATGCTGTTTTAAAAGTGTTTGAGATTTTAAATGTGGTTTTTCGAAAATCTGAACCTTGGTATGAATTTTGCTGTGATTGAAATCGTTCGTTGAAGTATCATGTGATGTGTTGAATGTTGTGATTGTGGATCGAGGCATAGTATTTTCAGGAAAGGAAATACCGTGTAAGATCTGTGTAGGATGTGTATTGATCAGTGAGTGTCCTGGTGTAATGAGACGATCCTGACTCTACTGAGGTAATGAAATCACATAGAAGAAGTTACTCAGTTGTGGAGAGTCGAAGGAGGTCATACGTATGGGTGTCTCGTGTGAAACAGAACGAGTTCGGCCTGTAGTATGGATTTACCCTGTCATGCTGTGATAATGATGATATTGAGATTGTGTAATGCGCATGGCTGAGGGCACTTTCCAGCCTTTTAGCATGACAGGTGCATGTCTCAGGACGCTAAGTTCAATGCACGAGTCTCCGGAAATAGTGGTCAAGTGTCTGGTGTGATGAGTCAGTGGAAAGTCTGACGTGAGAAATGAGAAATTGAATTAATAGACACTTGATTTCTGATGTGAATTGAAATACTCTGGATTGATTGGTGAAATATGGGATTTCTGATAGTCTTGTGGAATATGGAAATGTGATGGCTGATACTGTTATGGTTCGTGGATGTTGTGAAGTTCTTATGTATGCTCTTGATTCAAATGTTTTCTTAAATATATAGCTTACCCTGTATTTTGTTTCTGTGGCTGTTTTTCTTAAACCTGTGATGATCGTGTAACTTTACACGGGAGCAGATGATGTTGCAGGAAGTGGATTTCCCCTGTGAGTGATCGCCGTATGTGGTCGCCGGTTTTCTGTTCTTGTTGGGCGATCGCCCCCTTTTACCATTTTCTGATAGGCGATCTCCGTTTTCTGTTAGGAGATCGGTAGTTTTGTATTTTGCTGTTTTTATGTTTAAGTTTTGTATTAAACTCCCTGCGAGGAGAAGTCCTTTGTATATATATATACAATTATGTTTATTTCAATATATTTGTTTTACCATTATCTCATATTACAAATGCAAAAATGCGAAATTGTATTTGGAGGGATGTTACAAGAGATCGCCGGTTTTTCTATCTCTTGGTGGTGATCGCCGGTTTTATGTCTTGCTAGCAGATCGCCTGTTTTTGGGGCTTTCTGTTACCAGATCGCCGGTTCATGTATGGAGATCGCCGGTCTTGAAATTTTTGATTGAATTTCATTAAATTTTGAAGCATTTGACTGGTTATGTATTAAGCTCCATGAGAGAAGTAAATTCATTACTTATATATATATATATTACCATGTACTCTTCAATATTAATTGTGTACCTTTATTTTCATTATACATGTAAGTCTGGTTTTATTTTGGCGGGATGTTACATTAATGGTATCAGAGCAGTTCGTCCTTTGGATGACCTGAGGGCTGTGGATCCATTGTGTTTTCTTCTGCTCATGAAAACTTATTTGAGTTTTAAGTGACAACTATTGTGAAAGGTTTTCAAACGTTTTTGTATTGAACTTTTTGTGTGTGCTATAGTGAATGTATGCCTAACTGAAGATCTTAGTATTTAGAATGAGAGGGTCTTGATAAGGTGGTGAGGGTGCACACTCATGACCGGATCGGGGTGATTCTCAATCTAAATTCCAGAGGTTTAATGTTTAGCATACTTTGAATTCTGGTGTGATTTATTTCATGTTATTGAGTGTTCTTGTAATTGATTGTGAGTGGCTGTGTGAATTGATGGTTGCACACCAGTAGCTGTTCTGGTGTTTTGCTTGAGGTTATAAGCTTTATGGTTCTGTAGATGGACTCAAATTCCTAAGGAATTTGAGAAAGCTGACCTTGTAAGGTCGTGATGTTACCCCCCTTGAATGAATTGATTCCTTATCGATCTCATTCTTATAGTTGTAGGGAATATAGAAGCTAGTAGTTTCGGAATCTGAGAACGAGGAAGATGACTCGTAGACCTCCTACCCCTTCCCAACCTTCTTCTGAGATGGGCCAGATCGCCAGGGCCATTGAGATGATGGCAGGTGCCATCCAGCAGCAGAATGCGGCGATGGCGCAGAACCATCAAGCCACCATGCAGCACTGGGAATCTGCTCGGTCGGCTGATACGAATTCGCCCGTCGGTCAGCCTCAGGAACGGATGGGACTGGCCGAGTTTATGAGGCACAACCCACCCAGGTTCTGTGGGAATGCTACCCCTGATCAAGCAGATCAGTGGGTCAGAGAAATGGAGAAAATCTTTAGGGCGACCTCCTGCCCTGAAGAGAAGAAGTTGTTGTTTGCCACCTATCTGCTATCGGGTGAGGCCGAATTCTGGTGGATGGGAGCTCAGCAAATGATGGAGGCCAGAGAGGAGGTGTTGGACTGGGAGAGCTTTAGGGTGAGGTTCTTGGAGAAATACTTCCCTGACAGCGCAAAGTTTGCGCGGGAAGCGGAGTTCTTAAAGTTGGAGCAGGGGGTGATGTCGGTGAACGCCTATGCTGCTAGGTTTGAGTACCTCGCGCGATTCTACACTCAGGCGACCTCCGAAGCTTGGAGGTGCAGGAAGTTTGAGGAGGGGCTGAAGCATGGGCTGAAGAGGACTATAGCCCCGATGTGCATCAGGGAATTTCACGCCTTGGTAGAAAAGGCGAAGATGGTGGAAACCCTGGAAAAGGGTGATTCTCGGGTGATCAGGTCACACCCAGGGGGTTCTTCCAGTGGGAAGACAAGGATGCAGCAACAGCAGTTTGAGCCTTATGAGAGACCTCCACAGCATAGGGCAAGAGCAGCACCGCCCCAGCCTCAGCAGCAACCACCTTGGGAACCCAGATGTTTCACGTGCAAAAGGATGGGGCACATTTCTAGAAATTGCCCCAACAGAAAAGAGATGACTCAACCCAGGGGACCTCGGCGGTAGAGGAATGAAAGTAGCAGACCTCAGGCAACAGGGAGAGTGTTTGCCATGGCAGGAACTGAGGCGTCCCAGTCAGTCAGTGTAGCCGAGCTGGGCCTTCTAGTGAAGGAGTTAACCTTAGAACTGTTGGTCTCCACACCTGCGTCAGAGCAGGTGGTGACCTCTACAGTTGCCCCGAATATTCAGTGATAGTAGAGGGACACAAATTCAAAGTGAATTTGATCTGTCTATCTCTGCAGGATCTGGATGTTATCCTGTGAATGGATTGGCTGTCTGCCGATCACGTTCCCATAGTTTGCGGTAGGCAGAAAGTGGTGTTTTCCGATCTCCAAGAGCCAGATGTGAGATCTGCTCGGCATGGGCGATCATAGTTGGAAGAAGAGGCGAGGTGTTTCGTGATGGTAGCTCGGTTGGAAGTGAAGGATGAAGAGGACGTAAGCAGGATTCACGTGGTGAAAGATTGGATGGATGTATTTCCAGAAGAAGTACCTGGGCTACCTCCTAAGAGAGAAGTGGAATTCTCTACTGATTTGGTACCTGTAGCTGGACCAGTGTCAATGGCACCTTGCAGGATGACTCCAGCCGAGTTGGTAGAATTGAAGAAGCAAGTGGAAGAGCTGTTGGGGAAGCCTTTCATCAAATCCAGCGTATCCCCATGAGGTACTCCAGTGCTGGTAATTCCAGAGGTCGGAAGACCTTTTGACGTCTACTGTGGTACTTCACATCAAGGGTTGGGATGCGTTTCGGATGCAAGAGAAGAGAGTGGTTGCATATGCTTCAAGGCAACTCAAAGTTCATGAGAGATAATTATTCTACTTATGATTTAGAATCGGCAGTGGTAGTGGTTGATCTGGTTGGCTATCAGCAGTAGATGATGCCAGCAACAGTTGATTACGTAGATCGTTCAAAGGAGTCATGTGGTAGAGGGTGGCAAGTGAATCGGAGAGGCGATCGCCCAGAATGGTGATTGGTTGGGGTGGTTAAGGGACCAACACTTGCGGATCAGTATCAGGCGAGCGCCTGTAAGCTGAACCCGAGAAGTAAAGAAACACAGAGTAGCAATCGCCTATCGCCGTGTGTTAAGAATAGAACACGCCTATCGCCGTGGGGATCAATACACGCCTATCGCCGGGAGAGAAAATCAGTACACGCCTATCGACCGTGTGTGGAGAATACGAGATCAGTGGTCAACAACACGCCGAAAGGAGCACATCGCCTGATATTCAGATCGCCGGGGTTTTCACATCGCCGTACATTTGAGAAGATTAGTTCATCACGTTAAGGCTGCCAGTTCATCGTGTTAAGGCTGCGCCCACAGTAGCTAGCGCACTAGGCTACTCCCTGTGTGGATAACTTAGCCACAGGAGCAAAGTGGAAGTAACGACTCAGTTGTAGGTTCTCCAGATGACGACACGTGTGTGACCAGATATCCTCCACGTGTCAAGAGGGATAACCGTCAGGAGAGAGAAAGATTCAGAGGCGCCAACTTGTTCTTTCAGGTGAAGTCATTGAGGTGCTTGGCGCGAAGCTGGGGAGAAGGAGGAGGCTAGAAGAATAAGCTCTGGCGTCGGGTCAAGGGGCTGGATCAGTGGTGTTATGGGGTTTTGAAGTCAGTGATTGTATGAAGCTCTGTATGGGGGAAAATGCAGAACTCCCTTATGGTTGGAACCAGGAGGGCGAACCAGTTTTGATTGAACATTTAGGGGAGCCTAGTCTGAAGCGTATTATGGGAGTTCTAGGTACCGAGCAAGCTAAAAGCTTTGTAATGGGTGATGAGAAATGGAAATGGTGAATGATGAGTGATGAGAAAGGGAATGGAATTTGATGAAGTATTGGAGTAGTAAGAGTTGGTTCAGCAGACAACCGAGGAGCTGAAGCTGATACAAGGCAGAATGAGAGCTTCTCAAAGTCGGCAGATTCAGAGGAGAAGACCTTTGGAGTTTGCTGCTGAAGACCATGTGTTTATGAGAGTGACACCAACCAAGGGTGTAGGACGAGCTATCAGACCAAAGAAGCTGTCTCCTAAGTTTGTTGGACCTTACCAGATCTTGAGGAAAATTGGTCCAGTAGCCTATGAGATCGCCCTACCTCCACATTTGGCAAATCTGCATAATGTCTTCCACGTATCACAGTTAAGGAAATATCTCGCCGACCCTTGTCACGTGTTGGAGGTGGACGACGTGCAGATCAGGGACGACTTGTCTTTTGAAGCAAGACCAGTCAGGATAGACGATCACCAAAGCAAACAGCTCAGGAATAAGACCATCCATATGGTTAAGGTGGTGTGGGATGAGAGATCCGGTGATTCGTCTTGGGAGTTGGAAGAGAACATGAGAAACGACTATCCACATCTCTTTTCTTTGTAATTCAATTTTCGAGGACGAAAATTTTTGTTGTTAGGGAGATTGTAAGGACCTGGAAAATCTTATTGGAATAAAAGTGATATATTTTAAGTAAATTCTAAGTATGTTTTATTTAAAATAAAAGTAAAGGAAAGTGTAGTTAGGAAGCCATGAGATCGCATAGAACATGATCGCCAGGGCGCGAGAGGCATGCGGACATCGCCAGGGCGCGAGACATGCGAGCATTGCCAGGGCGCGAGAGGCATGCGGACATCGCCAGGGCGCGAGACATGCGAGCATCGCCAGAGCGCGAGAGGCATGCGGGCATCGCCAGGGCGCGAGATGCATGTGGGCTTTGCCCAGGCGCGAGAGTCATGCAGGTGTCGCCAAGAGGAGACCTCGGCCGGTCTCCAGGAGAAAGAGACCGCGGCCGGTCTCCAGGAGGAAGAGACCGCGGCCGGTCTCCAGGAGGAAGAGACCGCGGCCGGTCTCCAGGAGGAAGAGACCTCGGTCGGTCTCCAGGAGGAAGAGACCTCGGTCGGTCTCCAGGAGAATGGAGACATCGGTCGTCTTCCAGAGAGAGACATCGGTCGTCCTCCAGGATGGGTCATCGGTGGATTGTCACCGCGCGAGAGGTCATCGGCGAAAGATTATCGCGCGATGTCGCGTTTCACGCAGATGAAGTGGGGCCCTGGTTTCCAGGATGAACGTGCTGCATGTGCGACATGTAGGCAGTGAAAGTCCTGCAGGAGCAGTAGCTCCATGTGCACAGAGACGCCACGTGGCCATACTGTCAGGTTGCACTGAATTCGAGGAAGGAAACCCACCAAGGAGGGTTAGTTAGAGAATAGGTAATGATGGCTACATGGCAGGCCTATGTTCCTAGTGTCAGAATACACCGCCTCTTAGTAAGTATAAAAACGCAGTGAGAGTATGAAAGGTGACAGAGTGAGTTCACCTTCAGCTTTCTCTTTTCTCTCCTTTGCACTGCGACTCAGAAATTCCAGGCACCAGTTAAATTACCAGCAATTTCCATAGAGCATTTGAGAAGGGTCTCTGCAAGTTTTACCAATTAGAACGCTTAGGCAGAGTTCAGGCATCCTTTACGTTCGGCGGTTTAGAGCTTGAAGTGAGATTTCACGCTGATCCAGGTAAGGGAAGCTAATCTTTTTCCAACGATAACTGGATATTTGATGTTGTGATGATAAGGCGACGTGGTCGCCGGTTTTTACTTCGTTTTCACGGTGTTTGATGTTGAAATATGAGATGTTTATGATAACAGTTCTGTTTGAATGCTGGGGGCGACGTGGTCGCCGGTTTTTCATCTGTTATTGATATATTCCCTGTTTTATGCTGTTTTAAAAGTGTTTGAGATTTTAAATGTGGTTTTTCGAAAATCTGAACCTTGGTATGAATTTTGCTGTGATTGAAATCGTTCGTTGAAGTATCATGTGATGTGTTGAATGTTGTGATTGTGGATCGAGGCATAGTATTTTCAGGAAAGGAAATACCGTGTAAGATCTGTGTAGGATGTGTATTGATCAGTGAGTGTCCTGGTGTAATGAGACGATCCTGACTCTACTGAGGTAATGAAATCACATAGAAGAAGTTACTCAGTTGTGGAGAGTCGAAGGAGGTCATACGTATGGGTGTCTCGTGTGAAACAGAACGAGTTCGGCCTGTAGTATGGATTTACCCTGTCATGCTGTGATAATGATGATATTGAGATTGTGTAATGCGCATGGCTGAGGGCACTTTCCAGCCTTTTAGCATGACAGGTGCATGTCTCAGGACGCTAAGTTCAATGCACGAGTCTCCGGAAATAGTGGTCAAGTGTCTGGTGTGATGAGTCAGTGGAAAGTCTGACGTGAGAAATGAGAAATTGAATTAATAGACACTTGATTTCTGATGTGAATTGAAATACTCTGGATTGATTGGTGAAATATGGGATTTCTGATAGTCTTGTGGAATATGGAAATGTGATGGCTGATACTGTTATGGTTCGTGGATGTTGTGAAGTTCTTATGTATGCTCTTGATTCAAATGTTTTCTTAAATATATAGCTTACCCTGTATTTTGTTTCTGTGGCTGTTTTTCTTAAACCTGTGATGATCGTGTAACTTTACACGGGAGCAGATGATGTTGCAGGAAGTGGATTTCCCCTGTGAGTGATCGCCGTATGTGGTCGCCGGTTTTCTGTTCTTGTTGGGCGATCGCCCCCTTTTACCATTTTCTGATAGGCGATCTCCGTTTTCTGTTAGGAGATCGGTAGTTTTGTATTTTGCTGTTTTTATGTTTAAGTTTTGTATTAAACTCCCTGCGAGGAGAAGTCCTTTGTATATATATATACAATTATGTTTATTTCAATATATTTGTTTTACCATTATCTCATATTACAAATGCAAAAATGCGAAATTGTATTTGGAGGGATGTTACAAGAGATCGCCGGTTTTTCTATCTCTTGGTGGTGATCGCCGGTTTTATGTCTTGCTAGCAGATCGCCTGTTTTTGGGGCTTTCTGTTACCAGATCGCCGGTTCATGTATGGAGATCGCCGGTCTTGAAATTTTTGATTGAATTTCATTAAATTTTGAAGCATTTGACTGGTTATGTATTAAGCTCCATGAGAGAAGTAAATTCATTACTTATATATATATATATTACCATGTACTCTTCAATATTAATTGTGTACCTTTATTTTCATTATACATGTAAGTCTGGTTTTATTTTGGCGGGATGTTACAGGGATCGCTCACTGCAGAAGAACGAGCACAGAACGCTGGAGTGATCGAAAGGCACATGGGCGCCTTTGCATGGTCAGCTTCTCACATGCCAGGGATCGACCCCGATTTCCTTTGCCACCACCTGTCGATGGATCCCAAGGTGCGACCGGTGCGTCAGAGGCGAAGGAAATTCAATGAAGAGAGGAGGAAGGTGATCCACGATGAGACGCAGAAGCTCCTTGTTGCGGGACATATCAGAGAAATCCAGTACCCCGAGTGGTTGGCGAATGTGGTGCTGGTGCAGAAGTCCAACGGCAAGTGGAGGATGTGCGTGGACTTCACTGACCTCAATAAAGCTTGCCCCAAGGACTCCTACCCTCTCCCCAGTATTGACGCATTGGTGGACAGCGCGTCAGGGGGGAAGCTCCTCAGCTTTCTTCACGCGTTCTCAGGCTACAACCAGATCAGGATGCACCCCATGGACGAGTGCAAGACCGCTTTCATGACGGAACGATCGTGCTACTGCTACAAGGTAATGTCGTTCAGGCTTAAGAACGCGTGGGCTACCTATCAGAGACTTATGGATAGGGTGCTCTCACCCATGCTTGGAAGGAATGTGCATGCATACGTAGATGACATGGTGGTCACGTCGCGAGGGAAGGCGCATCATGTAGCTGATTTGAAGGAACTTTTCACCACCATCGCCAAGTACAGGTTGAAGCTCAACCCTGAGAAGTGTATCTTTGGCGTGGAGGCTGGGAAGTTCTTGAGTTTCCTCCTGACAGAGCGAGGGATCGAGGCGAATCCAGAGAAATGCGCAGCAATCGTGGCGATGAGGAGCCCAACGACAGTGAAGGAGGTGCAACAACTCACCGGTCGGTTGGCCGCATTGTCACGGTTTATGTCTGCTGGAGGAGAGAAGGGTCATCCGTATTTCCAGTGTCTCAAGCGCAACAGCAGGTTCCTTTGGACACAGAAATGCGAGGATGCCTTCCTAAAGCTGAAGGAGTATCTGGTGAGCCCACCAGTGTTGTGTAAACCACAGGTTGGCACCCCTCTTCGTCTGTACTTTGCTGTGACAGAGAGGGCAGTCAGCTCAGTCCTGGTACAAGAGCAAGATCAGGTCCAGAAGCCTGTGTATTTTGTGAGTAAGGTGCTGCAGGGCCCTGAAACAAGGTATCAGGCTCTGGAGAAGGCCGCTCTGGCGGTAGTTTTTTCAGCTAGAAGGCTCAGACATTATTTCCATAGCTTCACCGTAGTGGTCATGACGGACTTGCCCATCCAGAAGGTGTTAAAGAAGCCAAACGTAGCAAGAAGGATGGTCAAGTGGGCTGTGGAACTTTCAGAATTCGACATCCAGTACGAGCCCCGAGGACCGATCAAAGGGCAGGTGTTCGCCAATTTCGTGGTCGAGTTGTCGTCGGTCGTGACACCTGCAGAGAGTGTAGATTTTCGATGGGTATTTTCGGTGGATGGCTCCTCCAATAAGCAGGGAAGCGGTGCTGGAGTCATTCTGGAAGGCCCGAACGGGGTACTCATCGAGCAGTCCCTTCGCTTTGCCTTCAAGACCAGCAACAATCAGGCGGAGTACGAAGCCCTGATCGCAGGAATGTTGCTGGCCAGAGAAATGGGAGCAAGAAGTCTGGTGGCTAAGAGTGACTCGTTGCTAGTCACTGGATAAGTTACAGAAGAGTTCCAGGCGAAAGATCCTCAGATGGCAGCTTACCTAGAGTACGTGCAGCTCCTAAAGACGTCCTTCGATGAGTTTGAGTTGGTTCATGTGCCCCGAGAGCAAAATGCCCGAGCAGACCTGCTTGCCAAGCTGGCCAGCTCAGGTAAGGGGGGAAGGCAGAGGACCGTCATTCAGGAAACTCTGAAGGTGCCATGAGCGTTCGCGTCAGACAACCAAGTGCTTCAAGTATCCAAGTCGATGGAGCATCTGGCGATCAGTCATCGGTCCCTGACTCAAGAAACGCTGAAAGCACCGAGGGTGAGGGCGCGACCGGCAAGGATCGATGAGGCGATGGAAGTCTGCATTGTAAAGGGGCCCGATACGTGGATAACACCGTACCAGTTGTACCTAGAAGATGGTGTGCTTCCACTGGACCCGGCAGAGCCGAAGAAGATAAAGAAGAGCTCGAGTAGGTTTACTCTCATTGATGGGAATTTGTTTACATTTGGTTGCACCAGGGGGTGTGCGAAAGCCACGTCGGTGGTCGCGCTTTGGCAAGTAGGATCCTCCGCGCGGGGTACTACTGGCCAACGCTGAAGGAAGACTGCGTGAAGTATGCTCAGCGGTGCAAACAGTGCGAACTTCATGCAGACTGGCATAAGGGACCCCCCGAGGAGTTGAAGTCCATCCATAGCCCGTGGCCATTTCACACGTGGGGAATCGACATCCTGGGACCTTTTCCTCTGGCGATCAGGTAGATGAAGTTCCTCATAGTGGCCATCGAGTATTTCACCAAGTGGGTGGAGGCGGAACCAGTGGCGCACATCACCGCTCAGAAGGTCGAGCATTTTGTCTGGAGGAACATCGTCTGTCGTTTCGGAGTACCCAAGAGGATGGTATCCAACAATGGCACTCAGTTCACCAGTCATCAGTTGAGAAAGATGTGTGAAGAGTTGAAGATACAACAAGTGTTTGCCTCGATAGAACACCCGCAGACCAATGGGCAGGTGGAGTCAGCCAACCGAGTGCTACTCAGGCGACTGAAGCGAAGACTAGAGAAAGCTAAGGGGAATTGGGCAGAAGAAGTTCCCAGAATTGTATGGTCTTACCATACCACTCCACAGTCTAGCACCCATGAGACACCCTTTAGTCTTGTCTATGGGACAGATGCTATGATTCCCGTGGAGATACAGGAGAGCTCCCCTAGATTTCTGAACTTTGTCGCTGAAGAGTCCAATTAAGAACGAAAGGTGAATCTCGACCTCTTAGATGAAGTGCGAGAAGGAGCCAGAGTTAGTGCCGAAGCTGTCAAGAGAAGAGTAGAACGCAGGCACAACTCCAAGGTGAGGCTCAAACGCTTCCAGGAGGGCGATCTGGTGATGAGGAAAGCACATCAGAATGAGATGGAGAACAAGTTATCTCCAAAGTGGACAGGTCCATACAGAGTAGTTGAGGCGTTGGAGAATGGAGCTTATCCGCTGGAGACTCTGGATGGAGCAGTTATCCCCAGGACGTGGAACGCCACACACTTGAAGTTCTACTTTAGTTAAGGTGTAAAGTAGATGCGTTCTCGCGCCATATACACATTCAGTATATATACTGTAAATAGTTGAGTAGATCAGGGGGCACTCTTTTCCCTAAGGAGGGTTTTTAACGAGGCCACCCAATAAAAAAGATTTCAGTATATCAAGTGTGCAAGCGTTTCCCAGTTTAAATTCTTCTCACCCCAGGCGTGAGTGTAGGCAGCTAAGGTTTGAAAAGTAAGGGGTACTAGTAAGACCAAGAGAGGGTGATCTCGTCGCGGACTCGAGCGTGGGGAAAACGCCTCGTCACTCCTTCGTCTAGCCTTCTAACTGCTGCGCGTTCTGCAAGGTGGCTCCTGGAACCTTTGCCGGAACTCCAAACGATGCCTGCAAAACACACAGACGGTGCCTCTAGCGGTCGTTGTAGCTCCGACGCTCAAGTCAAGCAACGGGAACACCAAAACTCTCTCTCGGATCTCTCTGTGTGAGACCCGTGTGTGTGTGCCCTCAGTCCCCTTTGATTCGAAAACTGAGTGTTCTTAGTTTTGTGTTGTGTATTCTGTGTCAAAGATTGCATACCTGGTTTGGTGTTCTTCTCCCTCATATAAACCCGCGTCGCCCCTACTGGCTACCTCTAGGGCCACTTGATTACTCTGCACTGCCGTTTCTACTCCCCAAGGCTACCTTGCGTGCCAGCCTTCTTCACTCGAGTGCAAAGTCTGACAGGGGAGGCTGTGTGGGTACCTCTGTACCCCTCGATTTCTGTGCCTATCTGCCCTACCTATTCTCTGGGAACATCTTCACGGTCCACGTGGCAGGCATGCAACCCCACTGGGAGACTCTAACCTTGATGGGTTCTTGTCCCAGCAGGATTCTGCACCTAACTGCGTCTTCTCATCTTCATGCATGGTTGTCTCGCGACTAAGGCCACTCCCTGCCTCTGGGCGCTTTACTGATCACTGGTCGCGTTGTTCACATCGCGCGGCCGATGTCACCTCGACACACACCGATGACCGAGGTATCTCTCATCCTGGCCGATGTCCGATGGCGCTTCTTCACGTTGTCGTGCTCTGCCTATGGAATCAGGCGAGGTCCTTGAGTAACGTTCTCGCTGGGAGCGTGGGACCCAGTTAAACACGTGTTGGCAAGGAACCCCCGACGACTGATCACTCTGCATGCACTGATGACTGATCGGTGCTTCATCACTCCTCGCGCTCTGCTTCCAGGCGCTCATGTAGGAACTGATCGCCGTTCTTGAACGATCTCCACCCTGGTTCATCTGCTATCTCGTGTCATGCATCACTCTATGACTGGCCCAAGTAGTCATCTGTTGCTGACGGCATCGACTACCGATGACCGACCGGATCACAAGCCCCCCAGTCTCGAGCTGTGAACTTGTTCTCAGCGAAGAGACTAAGTGGTCTTCCTTGCCAAAGAGAAGAAGGAGCTCGAAGCCGATGTACCTGAGACCATGGCTGCTGGTGCCGAGGCTCTGATAGATGGGTTCCATGGGCTGGCAGCAGGTTCACTGCGTCCTTCCAGACTTGGACTCTACCCAACCTAGCCTCCACCATTCAGTGGTTGATGGCAAGCTCATTCCTCCTCCTTGAGCTTCTTCTCTTGCGGCTTCTCCTCTTGTGTAATCTCTTTTTCTCAACTGCCTTTCTCCCTCTCCACCTTTAACTCACTCTGCATGTGGCCAACTGTTAACTGGCTTAGGCTTCAGCGCGATCTCACTGTGACCCTTCAAACTTGGCCTCTAACTTGATCGCGACCAACTGTACCTTAGTATTCTCTTTAACAGTTTTTATGCATAAATTCATGTTGGATGAATGACCTGGTGGTGTCTAAATGCTTCGACTGATCGCCCAAGAGTTTGTTTGGGGAAGCTTTCATACTCAGAGCTTTGCTACCGACCACCGACTAGCATGTTAGCGCACTACCGATCAGTCACCGCGCTTCAGTTTTCGCATTACTTCTGTGTCACTCTAGCGCTAGTTGCATAGAGGGCCCGAACGCCAAGGGTGACGCCTGTGTTTTGGGGAATGCTTCTCGATGACCCCTCCTGCCTCAACCTCGCTGTAAGAAGTCGGGTGAGGTCTTTCTCCTCTCGCCTCTGCCTCGCTGTACAAAGTCGAGGTGAGGACTTTTTATCTCGCCTCAGCCTCGCTGTATAAAGTCGAGGTGAGGACTTTTTCACTCGCCCCAACCTTGTTGTAAAAAGCAGAGGAGGAGGACTTTCTCAGTTGCCTTAACCTTGCTGTATGAAGCCGAGGGAAAAGACTTAGTTCTCTTGCCTCAACCTTGCTGTAAAAAGCAGAGGAAGAGGACTTTTCTCTGCCTGCACCTCGCTGTACAAAGTCGAGGTGAGGACTTTCTTCTCTGGCCCATGCCTCGCTGTACGAAGTCGAGGGAGAGGACTTTCTCTCACCTGCACCCCGCTGTATAAAGTCGAGGGTGAGGACTTTTTTATCTGGCCCATGCCTCGCTGTATGAAGTCGAGGGAGAGGACTTTCTCTCGCCTGCACCCCGCTGTATAAAGTCGAGGGTGAGGACTTTTTCTCGCCTCAACCTTGCTGTAAAAAGTAGAGGAAGAGGACTTTCTCTGCCTGCACCCCGCTGTACAAAGTCGAGGGTGAGGACTTTCTCCTCTGAGTGGGTGCATGCTCCTAGGGGAGCACCAGGGGTGGCTGTCTAAGCGCACTCGCTAGGCGCATCCCTGCCTGCATGGTATCACCGCACGCCCTTTGAGTGGGCAACTCCCCTTCTTCTGGTTTGGAATCATGCGAGGTGCATGCGTAACGCTCTCGCTGGGAGCCTGGGTCCCAGCTTAACACGTGTTGGCAAGACCCCGATGACCAACCTTCTTCTGGAATCACGCGAGGTGCATGCGTAACGCTCTCGCTGGGAACCTGGGTCCCAGCTTAACACGTGTTAGCAAGACCCCGATGACCAACCTTCTTCTGGAATCATGCGAGGTGCATGCGTAACGCTCTTGCTGGGAACCTGGGTCCCAGCTTAACACGTGTTAGCAAGACCCCGATGACCATGCACCGACCGAGTGCTCACTCCCGACATGCACCGACGGCTGATCTTGCTTTGGGTGCACCGATGTTTGATCGCGCTCTGAGTGCGCCAATGACTGCTCGCGCTCTGCTTCCAAGCAGTTATCTTAGGGGCTGATCTGTGGGTGGTGGCCACTCGGTAACTGACCACCGATCACCTGTACTTGCACCTGGGGCAAGGAGAACTTTAAACTGGAAAACACGTGCATGCTTGGTATACTGAAACCTTTTTTATTGGGTGGCCTCGCTAAAAACCCTCATCAGGGAAAAGAGTGCCCCCTGATCTGCTCAACTATTTACAGTATATACATTGAGTGTGTGTACAGCGCAAGAACACATCTACCTTACAACTTAACTGAAGTAGAAACTTGAGTGTGTAGCGTTCCATGTCCTGGGGATAGGTGCTCCATGCAGAGTCTCCAGCCAATAAGCTCCACTCTGTACGGACCCCTTCCTTTCATAGGCGATGACCGCCCTAGCGACGCCTGATTCACGAGGAGCTTCCTCCTGAGCTGCCTGGGAGCCCCCCTAGCGTTGCATCCTCCATCACCTCACGTCCCCATGCACAGGGACCTCGTGTTGCTGATCGCCTGTCTGAGATCCCGAAGCGCGATCACCTTGCGCCTCTCGCAGGTAATCAGTCAGGAATCCTGTCTTCACCAACTCAGCAAGTTGATGCCCCAACGTCAGGCAGGATCGGAGCGTGTGTCCATAAGCCTGATGGAACTCACACCACTCGTCCTTCCTCCCTCCAAGTACCTTGTCAGTTTTCTCTGGTACTCGGAGTCTTGCAGCCACGGCAGGGATGGCGATTAGCTCTGCCAACTCTATCACGAAATCATACCTAGGGGGTGCGTTGTTCTCCCTTGCACGCCCCCTGGGCTGGTCCTTCCTGGGTGCATACGGACGAGGCCTTCCCTGCACCTTCCTCCCTTCCTTGGCCTCATACACCCGTACCTGCTGCTGCTGCTTCCCCTGACCTCCGTGCGGCTTCGTTGGCGCAGTGCTGCCTCTCTTCTCAGAGACCTCTGTCTCTGCTGCAATGTGCGCCACCGCGCGTCGCTGTATCTCAGCAAAGGTGGCGGGGTGGCTTCTGATGAGGGATTCACTGAAAGGACCAGGCAGCACGCCTTTCTTGAACGCGTGCACTAACATGTTCTCGTCCTTGCTGGGCAATCTCACCACCTCCGCAGCGAAACGGTTGAGGAAGTCCTTCAGCGACTCCCCCTGGTACTGGCGCACGTCGAACAAATCGTAAGACACCACTGGTGGCGCTCTGTTGACGATGTACTGCTCCATGAACAGCTTTGAGAACTGATGGAAAGAGGTGATGTGGCCCTCCGGCAGGCTCACAAACCACTCCATAGCTACTCCGCTCAGCGTGCTCATAAACATTTTGCAGTACACAGCGTCTGAACCTCCAGACAGCATCATCTGAGTGTGGAAGGCTGTCAAATGTGCCTCTGGGTCCTTCGACCCCGTGAACGACGCCTTTACTCCCACCAGGTTGGGAGGCACCACCGTGTTCATGATCTCGGGGGAGAAGGGCATAGGAAATGTTCTAGGTGGCGACGGCGGCATCGACGTCCTATCTTCGAATACGCGCTCATTCTGGGCCTGCAACTCCCTACGCAACTCCTCATTCACGCGGTTCAGCTCTTCATTTCTGCTGTGTGATGCAGTCAGCTCTGCATGCATCTTCTCTTGCTCAACTCTCGACGCCGCGAACTTCTCTTGCAGCGCGCGCATCATCTCCATGACCTGCGCCATGGTAACAGCTCCTTCTTCAGCAGAAGGCGTAGGTGCCGTTTGTCTGGTTCTTCTACTCATCTGTGCGATTTCTACTCTTGTTCTTGTGTATGGGGGCTTCGTTTTACTTCGGGCCCCACGGTGGGTGCCAAATGATCTCGCCGCGGACTCGAGCGTGGGGAAAACGCCTCGTCACTCCTTCGTCTAGCCTTCTAACTGCTGCGCGTTCTGCAAGGAGGCTCCAGGAACCTTCGCTGGAACTCCAAACGATGCCTGCAAAACACACAGACGGTGCCTCTAGCGGTCGTTGTAGCTCCAACGCTCAAGTCAGGCAACGGGAACACCAAAACTCTCTCTCGGATCTCTCTGTGTGAGACCCGTGTGTGTGTGCCCTCAGTCCCCTT